>CP073644.1:797500-5797500 GCA_018223645.1 Jasminum sambac | reverse complement strand
TCTTATTATGATCAATAATTCACATGCACTCTAATTTTTATCCCATTTCGCCATTCCCAATGTGATAAGGAAAGCGTGGTATTTGCCTAAATCTCCAATCCTTCAAAATTCCCCGATTACAGTGATTATCACATCAATTGATTTATTATCATTATCTTCTTTTTCAATCGATAAACACAAATTTAGTAGCGTGACCTATCAAATTCTTAACTTTCTACGTTTCTTTTCTTCTCCTTCACAATTGGTATGGATTGTTAGTGTGAGCAGGAGCGTTGTCTTATCTGCCTGCCAATCAAAATCATTTATGTAACCATGGATGATTATATTCACGAATCATTGGACGTCGTCTCAGCGCCTTGCGTGAAAAAAGCTAATAATAATAATAATAATAATAATAATAATAATAATAATAATAATAATAATAATAATAATAATAATAATAATGTTGTAATGGGCTAGGTGTGCCCTACAAATTTAAGGGTAGTTAGAATGGAGGTATCCATCATGTTAGTGGCTGTCTTGGGACAAATTCATTGGCGACAAAGATGCCGACATTCAATCATCCATTGGTTGATTAAACAACAAAATGCATCAAATCTCTCCTTTCCTAGACAATCCCACCATTATATTTCATACACTTACAGGCAGTCAGGTACATAATACCACATGCTTTGCTTATCTTAATCATCTTGACTCATTTTCTAATCAATTTATAATTACTAGTGTTTCTACCCGTGCGTTGCACGGGGAGATATATATTTAAGATATAATTTAATTAGAATTCTGAGTGTATTTTGTTATTCTGTAAACTTTAAAAAAAAAATGCACCCGAAGGCGGAAATGAGGATAGTGATGAACGGTATTGGGTTTGTGATAAGGGAGTGATGGGATTTATAGAAATCTAAATAGGTAAATATTAAGATTATTATGCTTTGCGTACGGTATTGGGTTTGTGATAAGGGGATGATGGGATTTGTAGCAATCTAAATAGGTAAATATCAAGATTATTATCCTTTGCGTGGGAATATGATTTTTTTATTAATTATTTAATTCAGAAAATAAGTAGAATGAGCGGGAAAATGTGCTGGTTTTATATATATATAGATTTCTTTTGGTGCAAAGTTCTATCTCATGGGAATTACAGGTATGGTAGATCTCAAACCTATAAAAAGAATGGATGAATAGTCCTCAATCTTTAATTTAGGTGGTCAGATCACTCATCAACAATAAAGATTGTTATTGGGATCTTACTTAAAACCATTAAAACCGAAGTTGAATTACTTACGCCATCTCCACTGCAACACTCTATTTTACAATATTTAAAACTCTAAAATACAATTTTCCTTCTATTTTACATTTTCTTCTCCAACCCAAAACTATAAATATTTCTCATAAAATGAATGTTATTTCTCATTTTACATTATTTTAATTACTATTTGATTTAATAATAAATTTTAGCATTAATCTAAATACTTCATTAAATATTTTATAAAATTCGCCATTAAGTATGTAAAATATTTCATTTATTAAATTAAAATACAACACACGATCGCACGTACAAAAACATAAAATACTACCGTAATTTGAGAAAACGGGAATTTTGTGACGGAAATGAGAATTAATTAAACATACACCATCGAGAATACTAGCAATACTTGAGACTAGGTTGGATGTACGTAGTACTTTAATTATTCAAATTAGAGTACACGTCCCACAAATATTCAATTAAGGCATTTCAAAGTGCAAAAGCAGCCTCTTTGTCCTTAATCTTTCGATTACATTGATTTGTTTAAATAAAATATTTGACAACCAAACAAGCCATTTCACAAATATTATTACATTAATTAAAAAAAGCTAAAAAATTATACAATTAATTAATTGAAAGAAATAGTAGTACACTAATTAATTTAAAAGCAATAACAATAATAACCAAATAGAAAGAAAGGAAAGAAAATATTTTTAATGCATTTGGAATGGGCGAAATTGGGATAAATGAAAACTTTAAAAATTTGGAGTGTGATATGGTTTGGAGTGCTACTGTAGCACCTCCCCAAAACTTATGCCTGTTTAGAGTACCCATTGGAGGAGGGCACCCTCTAAAACTCCAAATTCCAAATTTTGGAGTTTTAGAGGGTGGGTTGGAGATGACCTAACCCCTTTATATTTTCCTTTGCTGCAGTAAATGTGATGCAGACAGAACCGTCGAAGATGGACAACACGGAATTATAAATGTGAAGAATTAGCCCTTTAGGTAAGTAATTAATGAACTCTTAAATATTTTTATTTAATACTTATCAAACGTCGGCTTCCTAATAATTAATGAACAAGATGGAAATTTAAATAGGAAAACTAAAACCAAACCCTAATCTATTGGAATTAAAATCATAGCTTATTCGTGACACTAGTATATCCTATTAAATTATGGCCTTGTTCTATTTGGTGTTAACCAAATTCGCACGCAATTCCGTATACCTCATACTCATTTTCAACCACACACACATTTCCCAAAATAATATTAACTACACATTTTTACACGGAATACCGTGCGGAACAACTAAACCCCCAATCAAACAAGGCCTAAACTATAAAAGGTGCAAAGATAAATAAAAATAATAATAAATAAAATATTTTAACCAAGATGAATCCCCAATCTCTATCAAAATGGCCCCCAATTGGTCTAATTGGTCATGGAATTCGGGGAATAAAATTCGTTTTTCTCACAATCCAATTTCAAAGTTTGAGATACATCTTCTCACTTTCATGCCGCAATTCTCATATGCCTGCCTGCCCCCGCCCCCACCCCAAAAAAAAAAAGACTTGTGACTTTTCTTATGTTATGTGCTAGTTCTTAGACTAACTTGCTAATCCAGCCATAAGTTGGGGGTACTGGTGCAATGTTTCCTAGTTTAACCAGTATATATATTGGTCTTTAAAATAGCTATAAGGAGTCAAATATAATTAACTACATAAACTATCAAACTAACACTCTGGGAGCAATGGCAGCCTATGGTGAAAAGCAAAAGAAGGCAAATATCTTTGTCTATAACATGGGAACTGGGAATTTGAAGCCGGCAAATAACTATCCGGCGACCATTAAAAAGTCGATATCGCGTGGTTGGGGACTAATGAGGTCGAAAACGTATAAAGAAGGCAGCATTGGTGGTGGCTCGAAGGTGGCGGAAGGTGGAGGAGAGGTGGTGGAATCACGAAAATCAGTGTCAAATATAGTAGAGACAAGAAAATCAGTTTCACACGTGGAAGTGAATGTAAGATCAGTGGCTTCATTTCTTCAAGTCAAAGTGTTGGTCACTGATATGCCAGGGTTCATGCAAGTCCATGCCTTCAAGTCTGCAAGGAGAATTTATGACAGTTTGGACAATTTTAGCCCTAAACACATGGCTTACAACATGAAGAAGGTAAGGATAATATTTCATTTTCCTCTAGTCCAACAATTTATTTATTAATATCATATTTACTTTAAGTCTTTAACAGTGTTTTCTATAAAACATATAGTTCAGTGTTGACTGAATCAGTGATGATTATATTAAGTGCTTTGACTTTGGTCGATACCGTCATGATGCTTATTAATCATGCTTTTATATGGCACATAAGTATTAATTCAACAACACTGCGTAATCCATATATAGATAACATTTCCGAATCGTTAATGCTAAATTCTAAACATAATCATTTCAGCGAGTATATTGACAATGAAAAATTATTTTTTTCTTAGAAAAATTATATTTTTTTTAGAGCGTGTCGTTGAAAATGAAATAAGAAAAAAAAATTAAATTTTAATGTTTACGGTATACTTGACATCGCACGTTACTAGTTATTAACATTAATAATTGCAAATTTTTTAAACTCTAATCATGTGCTCAAGGTCTAATTCTATGTTCCTATGCCAGAAAATTACACAAAAAAACCTGGAAATTTTAAGTAATATAATTTTTATATTACTTTAACCCATGTGCTGATTATTACTAGTATTTTTTACATGTATAATTAATGATTGCTTAGGAATTAGATAATGCGTATGGACCGGCTTGGCATTGCATCGTCGGCTCAAGTTTCGGCTCATTTGTAACTCACTCGACCGGTTGCTTCCTCTACTTCTCCATGGAAAGGTTGTACATTTTATTGTTCAAGACAAAGGTGCAAAGAGTCATTTAATGACATCAGCTGGCTTCTGGTGCTGCCAGGCTGAAGATAGCCAATCTTCGGCCTGTGAGAGAGGGGTGGTGGGCCTCCTTGCTCCCTGCAATTTTGGGGGCGCCCTTGTGAGTATGGCCCCGAAGATGGGGAAAATACCCCTCTGGTACCGGAAGTTTTTTGTTAATGATATATCAAATGCATTACACTATTTCACACTTGTACGTTTCTATTCATTATTTTTCTTTTTATGTTTTTCCAAGATAGAAATCTATTTTGACCAATTAAGAATTGTAAATTAAATGTAAAGAAATTGTATCAAATGTTTATATTCGAGAGGCTCTCGCATTGTATTAAATCTTAACAACAATGTCGACTTTAATTATTTAAGGTGTGTTCACTGTTTTTTCGCTTAACATTAGCATTTCATTGTTAGCGAAGTATCAAAAGGTAGTAGCTGATTTTGAATTATTCATTTAAGGTTTTGATTTCTGGACGTGACAATTGTTAATTTAAATTACTTCTTGGTGTTTGTTCTAATTATTTGTTAATCTGTGTCGACTTTTTCAAACTACAAGAGAACACCTTTTCTAGTGGTTTGGGTTGAGTTTGGTCAATCCTAACCCAACCTAACTAAATTGGTTTGGGGAAAAGTAAATTCAAACAAACTCACTTAAAGAGTAAAACCAATCAAATCTAGCCAAACTAAAGTCGGTTTGGATTGGGTTGGGTTTGGTTGGTCGGTTTGAAATTTGGCCCAATAATAATTTAATATAATTTTTTAGCATTTAAATTGATATAAAATCGTTTATTTGCTTAATCCAATTCTAAATTATACATTGACGATTTTGTAAAACTATACACTAAGAGTTCTTATTTGAAGCTTTTGACTCATTTTCTCACAATTTATTGACTTTTTCAAATTTTATTTTATCATATTTAAATTAATCATGGAATTACACCATACACCAAAATTTCTTTTCATTTATCATTAATACTGTAATTTTTTTAAATTCTCAAGAATGGTCGTATTTTATTCAATTCTAGTATTTTGAATTTTCAAAATTATTCCCGCTGAATTTTCTTTTTCTATTTTATTATTTTATTATTTATTATTTTATTATTTTCACATTAAAAGATTTTTTGGCTTCTATGATAAACATTATCCTTTTATTTGAATATTAAAATTTGAAAACATTCATTATCAATTTATTTTAACAAATTCAACATAATCCTTTCTACTCGCGTGATGTATGCAAACTCTCCTGCCATTTTGTTTCTTCATTGTTTAGATTCACAAAATACCCAATAGACCGCCTTATTCTTCGAACAACCGTTCTTGTCTCGTTAAATTCCTCAGACTTTAGCATTCCGAATGTAGTTCGATGAGTTCCTCTTTATATATATATATATATATATATATATATATATTATCATTTTATGTCAAATTTCTTGCTCTTCTTCCCCCTAAAATGTCCACTTGTGTAATAGTTGTCTCTTTTTGGTTTTGAGATTTTACACCATAATTCTCGCCTCAACAACAACAACATGAGTATTCGTTAGTGTGCTTGATCTCGTAACTCAAATTTTTTATTCTAGTGATAGCGGTAAATATGATATTGATTTTTCCTTTTTGTTTCTAGTTGTGACTGCGGGATTTTTGCTATCAAATACGTTGAGTACATTGTTGAGGGACAAACAGAGAAGATGCCTAGCCCAACCCATAGCGCTGCTAGGTGGAACATGGCGACACAACTATATCAATTTCCAGTGAATGGCATTTGATGTTCTTGGCATGTAATCAATGTGATTAGTCTAGATTGTTAGGCATAGGAAGTTCTAATAATGCAGTCATAGCAGGTGGTGGCTCTCGTTTGTTCTTGGTTCATATGCTCTTGCTCTTCTCATATGTTGTTGGTGTTCCTGTGTTGTTTTGATTAGTGTTAATGCATTATATTTTTTGTTTTGGCTGTGTAAAATCGTAATGTAGTTTTTTTTATTATGCATAGTGTGGACTCTTTATCAGTGGTTTCATTTGTCACTTTGATTACTATTCGTGGAAGGTGTTTTGTCATTTTCACTTGTAAGATAGGTTGTTATGTTGGAGATTGATCGCATTTATTAGCGTTTTGTGATTTTGTTAGTGTTTTATTCAAAAGCTAGGTACTTGTTCTCTTACTAAGCATCTAGATATTTTTGGTGCTTCGTAAAATAGATACACGGTTAACGTAGGTATATATCAATTTACAAAAACATTTGTATACGCGAGTTTTGATGTGCCAACTTTTTGGGCGTGTTAATTGTAGATTTTGAGAACCAATCCCACAGGGAAATAGTATAAGTACTAGTAACATTATCTAGTAATAGCATCAATTGAAGTATCAATACCTGTTTACAGCCACAAAAAACCTTTTGCATGAGTAACAATGGACAATAACAAGTTGTTTTATGAAGTTCATACATTGACAACATACTTCATACTATGCTACCATTCTGCCTTTTATAATATAGATAGTTAAAAGCTACATCTATTGTTCAATAGGATCGTGTAATAGTTGAATATAGTAATAGTAGCTAGTAACAGTAACAATTCAAGGTAACAACATCTGTCCACAACCAAAAAAAAAAAAAAAATCTTTATATGAATAACAGCAACTAGTGACAACCTGTTTAATGGAGTTCATATTTTGCCAACATACGACATGCTATGCTACCATATTGCATTTTAGTAACATAGACCATTAACACATACAAAGTAACGAAAATGTTAAAAAACAGGGACATGTCATTACAATTGTTTTCATAAAACACCAATTTCTTATGAAGATTGTGAAGAATTTTTTTCCCTTCCTTGTGCAAATGATTGTAAAGATTTCTTACCTATTGTGTTTGATAATTTTCCCAGCAGCGTGTTAACAGAAAATAGTAAGAACCCAATATTCAAATGAATAAAATTTTGCCTGGTAATTCCTAAAATTGCGGTGATAGATATGCAAGGCAGATTCCGTTATCTTGGGGTTATTAGTTAGTGGTCAACATTATCTAATATTTGGTATATCCATTAATATCAATTAAATAATTTTATTTTCTCGTTTAAATGCTTTATCCATTATTTTTTATTATTATTGAATATTTGCTATATCCCTAAATTGGTGGATTAATTGTTTCTTGTTTGTTAATGGATAATACTCACATTTGAATGGATAAGCATTGGTTAGTTACGTAGGTTGTTAACCGATTATTATATAACATTATCTAACAATTTTAATTTTAATTATTTAGTAATTCCATTTAACTATTCATATTTATCCATTTCTTGCATTTTTTAAATTTAAAATTGATTTCGTTTTCAATAATTTTTCTACTTTTGATAATATATATTAGGCATTCTTGAGAATCATAATTTTCATAGTATTTTGGTAATCTAGTTTGAGAAATCGTTCTGTTACCTAAAGTCCCCTAAATTAATTGAAGGGTTGGGTTTAATTGGGTTGTCATGTAAAATCCAACCCCAAATCAAAATTTAAAACAAAACCCAACCCAACCCAACTCAAAGTAGTGAAAAATCCAATCCAACACAAGTGGGTTGGGTTGGGTGGATTGAACGGTCTGTGTTGGCTTGCCCAGCCTTGGACTCCTTTGCTATGTTATTTTCCTTCTATTTAATATTTTTTCCTGCATATGCAATGTTAAGATCTTTTTAAGTAAATATCATCAATTGATTATGTAGAATTTGGAAAAGATTCAGAGAAATACTTCTATATACAAACTGTATGATCGATGAAGTAATACATATCGAAAACCATTATTAATTACATCGTTCTAAAACTTTTAGTACAGAATTTTTGACATGTCAATTCGTAATTTAAATCTCCTTTTTCTACATGTATGTTCTAACTATTTATCAATATATTTCTTTTTCAAACTCATTTTAATAAAAAAATTGTATAATATAAAATTTTTTTGTGAAAGTTATAATAAATATTTTTTTGATCTTACTTCTTATAAGAAATCAACTCTTGGTCCAACACACAATAATAATAATAATAATAATAATAATAATAATAATAATAATAATAATAATAATAATAATAATAATAATAATGAAATCAACTCTTCCAAATTTCTGAACTACACTAAGTGTCAATTCAATTGAAAGTTTAACTTCAATTAGAAGCAGTATAAGAGCACGTCTTTCCTACCTTATTTTCCTCTTATTTCATATTGCTTTCAATATAATCGATTAATTATGTAGTATGAAGATGATTAACGTTGAGGTCCTGAGACCCATGAGCCTAGGTTCAATTTCCACCAACTACATATTGAAGGCTTGTCGTGTGTATTTTTCCAACCAGTTGTGCGGTTTGTTCCCGACAGTTGTGAGGCTTTAGTATCTAGATTTATTTGTGCTACGCTTCAATAGAATATGTATCTATGCACGTCTATATTATTATGATACAGATTGTACTTTGTTAACAAAATTATACGGTATTAGAAAAGATTCAGAGAAAGACTTCTACATATAAATTGTATGATCATTTTGAAAACCATTATTAATCACGTTGTTCGAAGTTTTATTTTTTCTTCTTGTTTTTAACATGGTACAACAAGATGTTCAGGCGACGAAGGCTATTCAATCATCAATCACAAATATGAATATTTCAAGTCCTTACTTTGTTCATCACTCGGATAGTCTCCAACTTATACTTTTCCAAATAAAGGTAAATTGGGCCAATTATTCATCTCGTGGGAAATCTATATTTTGTTGGGAAATATAATAGATTTCTCCACCCAAATTCATGCAGCAGGAAAAATGAACACAAATAAGAGAAAAACAAAGAACATAATAATTAATGTGGCTCAACTGAGTGCCCATAACCACGGATGATAAAAACTTTAATATAATTTTTTCTCACCCTCTAAACTTCTCCACACAAAATTAAATAATAAAAGGAACAACAGACTTTTCTTTTCTATCTCTAATTTTCCTCGCTCGCACCTTTTTCTTTATTTTCTTCTCTCAATTTTGCTCGAACCCATCGACTGGTTCTCTCTCATGCAAAACACACGGTTCCCCCAAAGTTAAAGCCGCACGCACCCTCTAATTCACTTGCAATTCCAATAATCATATATATTACCATCAAAAGGCCCCATGGCCTATGAGCTTGGGTTACAAGTGGCCCAACTCGTTTTGCTTCTTAAATTTTTTCCTTCAAATATTTTAATTATTTTCAAATCAATTTCCCAACACATTTGTAGAATCCGCAAAGGGGGCGTAATTAGAATTTACTTTGATGAATTTTTCATCCTTCGCGAAAACCAAGTCTGACGTTTTCTTCTTGTTATTTTTGTTTTCTTTTTGCAAACTACAAATCATGTTTGTAGGAAAAAGTGAATATTATAACTGAAGAACTAACTTGTAATTGACATAATTGTATTATTTTCAAAATGTTTGCAATATTATAGGGTTGATCAAGAAAAGTATCAGTCAATATTTGTTTTCCTAAATCACATGCCCAACATCAAATTAGCCCAAGCAAGATTTTTTTATGTTGAAATGGGCTTTCAGTATATTTTCTTTTGTCTTTTATAACACAAACACTCGAGTCAAAATTGACAAATTGTCAACAGATTGACTAATAATGATATGCAAAATTGTTCAAGATTTATAATGTATGTGTTATAAATAATTCAAAAGTTGGATGCATTATTGTGAATGTGTTGTGAATGACTATGAAATCATGTGAGGATGAAAATAATTCATGAATAATTGTACAACTTCATTGATAATTATGTGTAATATGACTCATCATTTTTGTTTTGATTCTACACTTGATGGTCTATAAATAGACCTCAATTCATGAATTGATGAAGGAAGAAGAAGGAAGAAAGTTCAATATATTTCCTCTCTATTCTCTTGTAGCATTTAAGGTATTTTTTACTTTGATTTTATAATACGTTATCAGCACGAGTCTCTACACTAGAGCTCACTCTTGTAGTAAAAGGAATATGCTTTCTGATTGCATCTTATAGATGACCCTCATGTATCGAAACCTAATTATTACAAGATAATCACGATTTTTTACAAGAAATTTTATTTTGTTATTGTTGTCGCCACAGTACTAATTCAAATTTCAAAACAAAATATACTAGCTCATTTAAATTTTTGAAAATGTCGCTTGCAAAACTTGATTTTGTCGCTCTTGATATTTACGGTGATAATTATTCATCATGGACACTTGATCTTTGAGATTCACTTGATCTCAAAAGGGTTAGGTGAAACAATAATCGAAGGAAATGAAAGATCAGCGAGGATCGTGCAGCGGCGTTAATTTTCCTTCGACGACACCTACATGCATCTCGATGGTAGAATACCTCACGATCAAAGATCCATCTGTTACGTGGAAAAATTTAAAGGGACAGATTCGATCACCAAAGGCATCTGCCCCGCCAAGGCGGATATCGGTGGATGCACTTGCGCTGCAAGATTTTAAATCAGTAAAGATTACAATTCGAATTATTGAATCGTTACGAATTACTTTTACGTGGTGAAGAAATTCTGGAGCAAGATATGTTAGAAAAAACTTTTCAACATTCCATGCCTCGAGCGATGCTCCTGCGGCAGATATCGAGGCGTAGATTTCAAACGCGTATTCGGAACTTGTATCTTGCTTATTAGTAGCGAACAAAATAATGAACTACTCATGAAAAACCATGGATACGCCCAGCTGTGATCCGCAGTGATACGAAACAAATGGAACTATATGGCCTGAGGTAAATGCAGCGTTAGGAAAAATAATTACTGGGCGTGGGCGTGGGCGTGGGCGTGGAGCCCGCGTGGGCGTGGGCGTGGGCCCGCGTGGGCGTGGGCGAGGTTTAGGCGTGAATTCCAACATGATAATGGAAAAGCTCATTTCACGATATAATGGCGAGAATCGCAACACAATAGCGAGTTCAAATTTGGAAAAATAATGAAATGATTCATTTGATAAAGCGATAATGACAGATGCTATCGATGTGGAATACGGGCATTGGTCCGTACATGTCGTACACCAAAGCATTTGGTGGACTTATATATAAACTTCGACCAAGGGAAAGAGAAAGGAAAAGAAAAAGTTGGAAACCAATTTTCTTGATTGGGATAGCGGAGTCAATGGAACTCATTTTGATACTCACGACTTTTTCCCAGATCATGAATCATACAAACATTGGAAGTTTGATGGAAAATATCGATTAAATAATTCTCTAATGAAGTATTATTATATTTATGGTGTATTATGTGTGAAATATTTTTCTATAATGCTTTGTGTGATAAGTGTGGAATTGTTATCTTTATATTTATATTGTTATTTTCCATTAAGTGTTATATGTAATTGTTGTTTGTTAAGCGGTATGAATTTTATATTTTAAATTTCTTTTGTAGACCATGACAAATTGCCAAGATATTTGCCTAGTCGATAGCGCAACTACGATACTATTTTACAAGATAAGAAGTTTTTCTTGGATTTGACAATACGAGAAAATTATGTCTATACAATTTAGTGCATCAAATATTATTGAAGGTTAGGAAGAGCTCGTATTATCTGCCAAATGATACACAATTGAATATAGATGATGCACTTTATTCTAGCAAATCCGGAAGAAATTTGCTTAGTTTTAAGGATATCATAAAAATGGATATCACATTGAAACAATGGAAGAAAATAATAAAGAATATCTTTACATAAACTCATTTCTATCTGGGCATAATGCATTAAAGAAAAACTTCCATCGCTTCCATCTGGAATGTATTATACATTCATAAGACGATTGAGTCTAACAACATCATAAAACCAAAATTTATTGACTCAAAGTTCTTAAACTTTGGCATGATAGATTTGGGCACCAGAGCGACTATGATGCAACGAATAATTAAAAGCTCACATGGACATCCTTTTAAGAACCTTAAGACTATTTTACCAAATGAGTGTCCATGTGAAGCTTGTTCTACAAGGTAAATTAGTCATGAGACCCTCTAAAACAAAGGTAAATGTTGAATCGCCAACTTTTACGAAAAGAATTCAAGGTGATATTTGTGGACCTATACACCACCTTGTGGACCATTTCGTTATTTTCTGGTCTTAGTTGATGCATCTACTAGATGGTCACATGTTTGCCTACTTTCAACTAGAAAGCGATGCATTTGCTAAACTATTAGCCCAAATTATAAAATTGCGAGTTCATTTCACGATTATTGATCCAGTCCATTCGATTTGATAATCTTTGGTGAATTTAGATCAAAAGCATTTGATGATTATTGCAGACTATGGGAATTGAAGTTGAATATTACATTGCTCATGTCCATACACAAAATGGATTGGCGAGAATCATTTATTAAACGCCTCCAATTTATTGCTAGGCCTATGCTTATGAGGTCAAAACTCCCAACTTCTACTTGGGGACATGCTATATTACATCTTTGCGGCATTGATACGTCTCGGACCAAGCGCATATCATCAATACTCCCTTTACAATTAGCATTTGGTCAAGAACCTAATGTTTCTCATCTTGAATTTTTGGTTGTGAAGTCTGGTACCAATTGCACCCCACAGTACCAAAATGGGTCCCCAGCGAAGGCTTGGAATTTATGTTGGGTTTAATTCACCGTCAATCATCGGTACCTAGAACCTTTAACGAGTGATCTATTTAATGCATGCTTTAATGATTGTCATTTTAATGAAATGAATTTTCCAACACTTTGGGGTTACAAAACTACATCCTGAAAGAAAAAATGAACTTTCCTGGAATGAGAAGACTCTAGCTCACTTTGATCTGAAGCAATAAATGTGAGAGAGAAATTGAAAATCTTATTCATTTGCAAAGAGCGCATATGAAGCGCTTTGATGCATTTGTGAATACAAGGAAAGTCACCAAGTCGCATATACCTGGGTAGAGAATACACCGGCAAAAATTGATGTCCCAGCAGGACAACTATTCTGACAAATGAATCTAAAATACGCCCGAGCGTGGTCGACCCGATTGGTTCCAAGGATTACTGTACCTAGAAAGAGAAGGGTACAAGACAAAAACCAACAAAAGAATCTGCGAAGTAATGATAAGCGATTGATCAATCAAATAAAATATTTAAAGTTCCAAGAGAACGAAGCATCCAAGAAGATTGAGGTTCCCGCAGTAACGAAGTATTCGAAAACCATGAGATATCAATAGATTATTTACTATCTAATAACTTATGGGAGCAGGAAAGCAAGCATTGTAGATGATATATTCTCCTTTAATGTTGCCGAGTAAAATTGTGCAAAGTGAGGATTGAACCACAATCGTTAAAGATTGCGAAATAGAAATGATTAGCCAAAATGGAAGGGAAGCCATACAAATTTGAATTAAATTCTTTGTATAAACGCGAAGATATTCGGACTGTAGTTCAAACACACCAAAAATGTAATCCACATAGGATACAAATGGGTTTTCGTAAGAAAGAGAAATGAGAAGAACGAAATTACAAGGTATAAAGCAAGGCTTGTAGCGCAAGGATTCTCTCAAAGACCAGGAATTGACTATGAAGAAACGTATTCTCCCGTAATGGATGCTATTACTTTTAGATTTTTGATAAGTCTGGTCGTGTCAGAAAAACTTGACATGCGTCTTATGGATGTAATGGCTTGCATATTTATATGGTTTACTTGTGATGATATATATATGAGAATTCAGGAAGGAATAAAAGTGCGAAGCACTTAGTGCATGCCCAAATAATGTGTTATCAATTAAATTGCAAAGATCACTATATGGTTTGAAGCAATCCGGAAGAATGTGGTTCAATTGCTTAAGTAATTACATTAAAAAGGGGATACAAAAATGATGACATTTGTCCTTGTGTCTTCATAAAGAAAAGCGGATCTTTGGATTTGCAATCATAGCAGTCTATGTTGATGATTTAAATCTCATTGGAACTCTGAAGAGATTAATGAAGCGAAGTACTTGAAAACTGAATTTGAGATGAAAGATTTAGGCAAAACCAAATTTTGTCTAGGTTTACGATTGAACATTTCCCAGAAGGAGTTTTTGTTCATCAATCTTCATATCTTGAAAAGGTTTTGAAAGCGATTTGGTATGGATAAAGCACACCCTCTAACATCACCTATGGTCGTTCGAACACTTGATGTTGAAAGGGGCTGCGTTCCGACCACCTGAAGATGGGGAAGAAATCCTTGGTCGAAGTACCGTATCTTAGTGCAATTGGAGCATTACATTATCACGACAAATTGCACTCGACGGACATAGCTTTTTCTCAGAAATCTCTGGCAAGATATAGTCATACACCTACCAAAAGACATTGGAATGGTATTAAACACATTCTCCGTTATCTAAGAAATACGTCCGATTTAGGTTTATTTTATTCACATAATTCTCGATCTACTTTAGTTGGATATCACGAGCCTTGAGATACTTATCAGATCCCCATAAAGGCAAGTCCCAAACAGGATATGTATTTACGCGTGGAGGAAGCTGCTATATCTTGAAATCTACAAAACAAACTTTGAGCGCAACATCATCAAATAATCTTTGAACTCATTGCAATTCATGAGACAAGTCGGGAATGTATGTGGTTAAGGAATATGACTCATCATATACAAACATCATGTGGGTTATCCTCAATAAAAGAAAAATCAAGCTGTATTGTATGAGGATAATGCGACTTGCATCACACAACTCAACAAAGGTTACATCAAGGGAGATAGAGCGAAGCATATCTCTCCAAAATTCTTTATACACATGACCTTGGCGGAAAAGTGGTGAAATTGATGTTCAACAAATTCGCTCAATTGACAATTTAGCGGATTTGTTCACAAAGGCGTTACCAACATCAACCTTTAGAAAATTGGTGTACCAAATTGGCATCTTGGCGACTTAAGGACCTTGAACAATGTCATTATGAGGGAGTATGTACTCTTTTTCCTTCGATCGGGTTTTATCCCATTGGGTTTTCACGACAAAGGTTTTAATGAGGTGACATATTTATACTCTGTGGTGAACATCGAAGCGGTTGTACTCTTTTCCCTTCGATCGGGTTTTATCCCACCGGGTTTTCTGACAAAGGTTTTAACGAGGCAACACATGGGCACCCCACAATCAACTTTATTGTATAAATAGTCATTCAAGGGGGAGTGTTATAAATAATTCAAAAGTTGGATGCATTATTGTGAATGAGTTGTGAATGACTATGAAATCATGTGAGGATGAAAATAATTCATGAATAATTGTACAACTTCATTGATAATTATGTGTAATATGACTCATCATTTTTGTTTTTTTTTTTTTTTTTTTGATAACTCCACTGTCAGGCTTGCGCTGACTAATCCTGGGACAGGTGGCCTTCCCCCATGGTTCACCCGTCGGTTACATCCAATGATACAGCCGTTACACACCGGAGCCGGGTCCTCGGCCCGTAAACTCAACCCAGGGCAGCATCTCACATTATGGGCAGCATCTCGCACCTGGGGCTCCCCCCTCTTTTACCCACAAGTGTGGCCTTATTAAACCCCAATAAATGCGGCCTTATTAAACCCCCGGGAGGATTCGAACCACCGACCTCCCGGTTGATACCCCTAGTGCTTACCACTGCACCACTTGCTGGTGGGGTAACTCATCATTTTTGTTTTGATTCTACACTTGATGGTCTATAAATAGACCTCAATTCATGAATTGATGAAGGAAGAAGAAGGAAGAAAGTTCAATATATTTCCTCTCTATTCTCTTGTAGCATTTAAGGTATTTTTTACTTTGATTTTATAACAGTATGCACTTATCAGTAGTCTTATTTATTCAAGTTTTCAATCATGCCCGAAACAAATTTCGTATGCCAATTGATTAGGAGCTGTTTTAAGTCATAAAAGGATTTGATAGCTTTAAGACTTATTAGGGTGTTCCCAACATCCAATTTAATAGATTTTAGAAATCCATATAATTCTAGAGAATTCTGTGAATTCTACATAATTCCAGCATTCTCAATTTGGAATGCAATTGGATTCTATACAAATCCGGCATTCTCAATTTCTTGTGGATTCTAATGGATTTTATTAAATAATAATGATGGAATTCTATGGATTTCTATGGATTTTAAACTTAAAAATACACTAACAATTTTCTTTCCAAAATCCCACCTCCCACCCCCGGATTCTTATGGATTTCATGAATTTTCATTTTTTTTCCCCAAAAAATCATGTAGTCTTTTAAACTTAAGTAATCAATTAAAATTTATAATCATAAACTTAAGAAACCAGTTTTTCATTAGTATAATTTTGAAACAATAATATCATAATCAACTTATGTAAAATAAGTGGTCAATGTAAAAAATATATATTATTACGATGAAAAATATTTATTTATTAATTCTTCATTACTCTAATTTTTAAAAATCATATAATAATAATAATAATAATAATAATAATAATAATAATAATAATAATAATAATAATGAGATGATAGACTAATATTCAAAATAATTTCATAATTATTAGTAAAATCCAAATTGATCGAAACTTGTGATTTTTTTTCCTTCATCGCTCAGTTTTCAAATATCACATCATGTTCAACCCATGGAGAATAAATTATCAAATGTTTAAAAAGAGTTATTAAAAGAAAATTAGCAAGTTATAATATAATTTCATAACTTTATATTTATACAAAAATTGGAAACATATTTTATTATATTTGTTCATTAGTTTAAAAACATTGGATCCATTTTTTTTTAAACGACAAGGTTATAGATTCATTTTTAATGCCATAGTTTGAATATTTTTACTTTTTGCTATTTTTTGGTAATTAATCTAGTGAGAATCTGTGTCATCTGATAGCATCCAATGGAGCTTTCTACACCATTGATTATTCCTTTGTAATAGCCAAAAAAATGTAATAAGCAACATTATTTTTTTAATTTTTATTTTTATGTGAAGTTCATATTGAACTTGCAACAACAATAACAACAACAACAATAATAAATAAAAAAAATTGCTCAAGATTTGAATTCCGACATCAATATGAGACTAATAAATTTTTGAATGATTTCATAATAAATAAATGACATACCCAAACAAAAGGTAAAAGTAGATTATATATTCTTTTCCGATAATTTGTATTTGTGTCATTTTCTTATATGCTAAAATTTATTATGCGGATTGTATGAACCGTTGAAATCTGAAGGATTCTATGAAATTCTATTAAAATCATTAAAATCCCATCACAATCCGTAAAATTTAAAAATTCTATACGTTTCCATGTTAATGACACCCCTTAGCCTTCTTCACCTAGTTGGATAAAACAGTTTTTACATCAAATTACATTCATTTGATGAATTAATTGCAATTAGTAATCTTGTGGATATTATTCTCCTAACTGGAAAAAGGATGTCAAAAAGTTTAAGTCGAACCTTCCTTCAAACCTTTGCAACAAGTCTCTTTCTTGTACTTTTCCACACTTGGTCTAGTTTTGTGTTCTGCTCAAGGCCTATGTCATCTGATTGTTTTGCAACTTGGTGGTAAATCAACTTTTGTTTTTTTTTTGAATTTTATTTGAAATTTGTGCCTCAATTTCATCATTTACAGCGCCTTCTAAAAAAGCAACTAGTTTTCGCACCCGTGCGATGCATGGGAATAAAATTATGTAAGTAAATTAAAAATAAAATATCTGACACATGTATGAGTGTAAAATTGTATAAGTTGATTGAAAATAAAATATTTGACACATAATTCTCATTTGTACCTAATTAATTGAGCATGTATATTAAATTTATATTTCACATATCATATATTAACTGTATATACGAATAAGCAATTGATATGTATACTATTATGTTGTATCAATAAATTATCTGCAATCTAAACTACGTATGAATAAAGTGATTAAATAATTGTATTATGTCACAAAAACTTGTATAAGTAGAACTAATCAAGTTAAAAGATAAAACAATGTGAAGAAACATACACTTTATCCAGAAAAATTAAAGACAAAAAGTAAAATATAAATAATAGTTCAGAATAATTCTAAAATCAGGTATAGTATTAGGTAAAGTTTTAGATAAAGTGAAAAAGTGGACCAAATTACCCCACACCCATGAATGCGGGTGGGGAGGGGGATAATTTGGTCCACTTTTTCACTTTATCTAAAACTTTACCTAATCCTATTCCTGCCCCTATAAAAATCCAATAGTTCAACCTTAATATCGATGTATGATCTATATTTGTTAATATCATTGATATACCAATTTTAGTTTCAACTTATGACTGTAAACACAAGAATATCTTACCTTATTTAAAAATTATGTTTACTATCAATTGGTGCAAGGAAATGATTTCTCTTATAAATATAAATTTAATAAAATTACAAACATCTATCAATTGCTATAATGAATGATTCTAAAAGTTATAATCAAATAATAAATAAAAATTTTTTAAAATATATAAATCAGAAAAGTTGATTTATCTCCATTCTTTTAATTTAGTTATCGGCTAACAAATTAAAAAAGGAAAGTGAGCAATTTTTCAACAAACTGTATCAATGATTGGATTTTGACATTATAATTTAATTATGAATGTAAAAATATTTTTTACAAGAACTTTAACTATTGTAATTCCCATATTATAATAAAAATATTATTGTCTATGATTCCTCATGTATTGAATTAAATACTTAGTTCACTCTATTTAAAATATAATATTAAAGGAATAAATATTTTAAATAATAAATTTCCAATATTTATAATTGGAAATTTAATAAAAATATTAAAAAATATAGTATTTTCACAATCGTATTTATTAAAATTATATTTACTTATAATCTCATTTTTAATTTAAATATTTTATATATAAATAAATATATAGTTTACAGCTATGCATCATATATTTATAAATTTATTTTCATATTATTGTATCATTATTTTAAAATTTATCACAAAAATATGAGTCATTAAAAAATATGCAAATGCTTTATATGTTTCAAATAAATAGTAATAATTTGAAAGTATTTTAATGCACAAAAATATAAATTAAAATTAAAATTATAAGAATTAAAATTAATTGATAGAATTGGTAAATGATATAAATTTATTTAGCCATTATTGAACACTAAATTCAACTTAAATTATAAAATAAGAATTATTTTGGAACCAATTTTTTTTGGTAAATAGAAATTATTATTGGAGCAACCAATCAAATGGTAGTTGTAATAGGTTAAATTAATACATCAACTAAATTAAATACAAAAATAGTGTTGGATCAAATGGTAGGATCTTGTTATTCTAAACAAGAGGTTTTAGGTTCGAGCCTTAAAACTGTATCTATTTTTAATAAATATTCATAATTGAGATTTTAACTAAAAAAAGGATTCTAAAATATCAATTAGAATCTTAACACGTGGCAAATTTTGTATAAGACAATTTTGTATAATGGGGCAATTGTTATATAGTATGTCACACTACAGGCGTGCCGTCAATAATCATATTGTGAATGACTCTTATACCCCGTTAGTCAACCTTTTTTACTATTTTTTTAATCTTTTTTTATTCATTTTTTCTTTATCCTAAATCAATTACATCTATATATCTCATCACATCCATAAATCTCCACCACTCAACTCGACTCATTCTCCCTCTTCTTTTATATTAAAAACCTTTAAAAACTATTGTTAACTTATTTTATAAGTTATTATTTTATTGACATTTCTATTTTTCCTCATGCATGTGCTTTTAATGATTAATTATTTTTGCCATGCATGACATAATTAATTTAATTGTTAATTCACTTTAAAATCTCTACTAGATAAGATAAGGTTTCAATTATCTATTTTTGCTTATCTCATATTTTATTTAATCTTGATATTATTAATTGGTGAGTTATCAATATCTACAAGATAAGGTAAGAGTTCAATTTTGTATTTATCCTTACTTATCTTATATTTTATATTATCCTTTATTTATCTTTGCCATGTGTTCTAATCCATGACAAGAACTTTAATTAAGATAACCTGAGTTCAAAATTCTTAGGTCTATCATTTTATCTTTCGAGTTATCTTATCCTACAAGTTTCAAATCCGATTGATATCTCTTATGTAGGAATTTGATGGCAACACAATGACTTGGTGAGGTGGACCTAGGACTCGTGTACATGCCTTTAAAGGTGGCAAAAGAGGACTAGTCGTGTATGCATGCTAAGAGGGAAAAATCACGTATATAGCCTATATACATGCATGACCATTTGGTGTGCCTTTCTTGGCGAAGTACTTATAGCCTAATATGGAAATGATGTTATACGAGTTATAAACGCATTATCTACAAGTCCACCACTTGATTTCATCAAGCTAAAGCTTCGGGAGAAGTCAGATCGCACTACACAGGAGCCTCAACGCATTGGATCATCACGGGAATCTTGATCTGTTGGAGGACCGGCGCAAGTCCAGGCTGGATTGCGGAGTTTCAAGGAATTAATGAAGAGCAACGGGACGTTGGCTCACAGTACAGACTAAGAAAGAAATCAGGGAGTGGTTTCGCTAGTATCTTAGTTGTTTGATTGTTTTATCGTAATTCAATCCTTTAATTTTTTGTAACCGGTTTAAACTCTTGGCAACTAGTGGATACCATTTGTCTGCGAGGAGTGCGAGCACGCGTGGTTTTACCACGAGGGGTTTTCCACGTTAAAATCCTTGTGTTGATTGCTTGTTTACGATTCGTTCTTTTTATCATATGCTAGATATATCTAGACTCTAATCGAAACATAACTCGATATATCTCGCTTGCTTAATTGTGAACAAGCTGCGTCAGAATCGGCCACCATCCAGACACGTCTAAGTAATCCATAATCGACAACTCATAATTTTCACTTGGTATCGTGAGCGGTTCACTTCTAGAAAGTGAGATCCGCTGTCTAGTAAGAATGGGTTCACCCGCCCCACTTAGACCACCCATATTAAATGGCGAAAACTATGGCTACTGGAAGATTAGAATGGAAATCTACATTCAAGCTATTGATGAATATTGTTGGGCTTCGGTTCTTGATGGTTACACGGTACCCACACTCACTGCAAATGGTGTCACCACTGCTAAACCTAGAAGCACTTATTCTGATGCTGAACGTACTGCGGTCTATTGGAATTCTATAGCGCTTAATGCTATTTTCTCAACTATTGATGCAGGTCAGTTTAGGTTGATTTCCTCGTTAAGAATGAAGGAAGCTTGGGATGCCTTGGAAGTAGCTAATGAAGGCACAACTGCAGTAAAGACCTCTAAACTTCAGATGATCACTCAAGAGTTCGATCACCTCACAATGGATGATCGTGAAGACTTCAAAAATTTCTATGCTAGATTGAGTGATCTCACGAATTCAGCCGAGGCTCTTGGAAAGACTTATACCGATGAGGAGATTGTGAAAAAGATCCTCAGATCCTTGCCGAACGATTTCTTGCAAAAGTAACTGCAATCGAAGAGAGCAAAGATCTTACAACTATGAGAGTTGGACGAACTTGTGGGTTCTCTAATGGCCTATGAGCTGTTGATCCGGTGGAAGATCCGAAAGGGTCCGGATTTATGCGTTTAAAGCGGATAGAGAGGATGCAATTGAATCCGGTGATCACGTGAGGATCGGATACATCCGCAATGTCAGATGATGAGACAATGGTTGCCCTCATAAAGGAGTTCAAAGAGTACTTGAAAAACAAGTCCAACTTCTCCAAAAGAAAGAGTAGAAAACATATAAAGTGCGAAGAGTGTGAAGGCCATGGGCATACTGCCTCAAAATGTGCAAACACCTTGAAAAAGGCCAGGAATATCACTTGGTGCGACAATGAGACAGATGCGTCTGAATCGGACTCAGACCACAACAGATATGAAAATCAAGTAATTACTCTTACCGCTTTAGCTTCATCTGGTACTGATTCTGTAAATTTGTCCTCTCCAGGTGTTAATGCAGATATATCTAACCCAAGATCTGAGGTGGTGAAAGAAAAGTTTCAAAAGACAAAGGAACAGATAGATCTATTACAAACCATGCTGGAGTTCAATAGACAATCTTTTGCCCAATCTCGAAAAGAAAAAGATGATGAGATTGCTAGACTAAGAGACGAGCTTACCACAACTCAAGAGAAGAACAAGCAGTCTCAAATTGAGAAGAATTGTGAAATTTCCAAACTGAAAGATGACATAGCTAAAGCTCATGAGAAGATCAAACAACTTGCTCTTGGCACAGCCAGATTAGATGAAATTCTCAGCTATGGAAGACCATCTGACGATAAAACCGGCCTCGGTTATGATGAAAAAGGCAAAGGAAATAATAAAGTGAGTGATCAAGTTCTTTTTGTGAAAGAAACAGGTAGTCTTTACAATCAACAGGAATTAGGGCAAAGCAGTAAAGTTACTCCATTGCCAGACGTATCTGACATGGCCTGCGGTAAACTTACCACATCTGCACCGCTTGGAATCAGATACATCCAGACTGGAAAGCACCAGACGATGGGTAGGTCCAAACAAACTCAAACTAAAGGAAGGATCAAAGTTACTCATGCTACTGCGGATAATATTGAAGTTGTCCATCATACTAAAGTGCTACCTAGCAGAACTCTATCCAGAACACGTCTGCAGGAGCCTGTTCCAGATGCATCTGGCACAACAGAAGCCAGAGCAGATGCATCTGTGCAGACCAAGGTCCAGAATCAGAAGCAAGGACCATTTATCATTCCTCTGAAACTGAAAGGTCCTATTGGGAGGAAGAACTTTACTCAAACTTGTAGGAGAGCTGAAGCTCCAGGTAGGTACTCTTCTTCTCATGCATACTTCTACAATGAGAAATTTGGTTGCGAAAAATTTGGAATTTTACATTCATTGAGCATGACTAAATCTTATCATGGTAGACAAAATTCCCACAGAGTTACGCCTACTTTTAGGTCCTTTACTACTCGTGATAAGTTGAGATTGCACAATGTAAATGGTAAGGGTCAAAATGGAAATGGTGGTCGATTTGAGAATGGGCCAATTTGTTTTTATTGTGGAGTTAGAGGACACAAGAAGCCTGCTTGTCCTAACTTGCCCAAAAACAAATCCTCTGACAAGAGAAACTCCACCGCTACCACCAGCTTGAAAGGGAAACAAGTATGGATTCGAAAAATTGATTTGAAAACTTATGAAAATAGTTGCATACTGATTGAACTTGTTTACCCTATTGCTTACCCTTCTCTCACAAGATAAGATCTTTTTTGTTGTTACTTAGCGCTTATTTTTTGTATGTTTTAACCAAAAAAAAAAAAAATTGCATCGTCATGCAATATTGTTATCTTTAACTTGCACTTTCTGCATACATATAGGCTAGATATATCATATTACGTATGTGAGTAAGTCTCATCAGAGGTCATATTTGTGCAAGATACATCTAAGTGCTCAGGCTAACAACGAGGAGGATACATCTCATGGTCGATGGTCAACATGTTCCTCTAATCAATCTGACACTTAGTCGGACAATCAGGAAGATAAGTCACCATCTTGTCAATGCTATAAGGTCATCGCTCGATTGAGGTTCTATATTACAGTGTAGACCTATGATCTATATCTTGCTATTAGTATTGCACGTAATTGATTGTCCAAGAGGCGGGGTTAGTGGAAAAGAAGGCTGCCAATCCAAACCAAGCTCATACCCCTTTCCAAAAGAAAAATGACACGGAAAAAAATGTGAAACTTGTGAAAAAGAGCAAAAATTGAAAAAGAAAGGGGGAGAATTAAAAAGATAGTTTTGGGGATTGTGCGTAGCCATTTCCACATTCCAAAAGACAATGCCAACTATTGAAAAAGTCGGCAAGCCGGATATTGAAAATTGCACAATCATAGATTAAGATCGGTCTTCTCATGCACTACAGTGAAAGCCAATAAGTCAGAGCAACCATAAGGTATTTGACAGTACGTGATTGGCTGATGGTTGTTCGAGTCACACACTCACTGTAACTCACTTAACCCATGCCGTGGTGGACTGTAAGCTGCCCAGATGCATCTAACTCAATGAAAGTTGAAGGCATTTAGATATATCTCAGTCCTCTCATTCGGTAAGGTAGACTAGATGCATCTAGCCCTAATTTTCGTGAATTTTCATTTTTTTTTCATTTAATCTAATACGTGGCAGTATACAATGGACGTAAGTGACAAATTTTTACAGATCAAATCAGTTAGTTGTGGGCCCAACAATAGTGATCTTTCAGTTATGTAATTCTTGGATATTTTATTTCTTAACTGCTAATTGATTTTTGAAAGAATGTTGGCAGCAAACAGCGGGTTGGACATTGGCGATGCAGGTTATAGATAGTCCTATGATGGAGATTTTGACTTTCCTTTTTCTAAAAAGGGGGAGTAGTAAAAATTTAAAGTTACTCTTTCGTTATGTTACTCTCTCGTTTAATCCTTACGGAAGGTAAGCTAGTTTTTTTTATGCTACTAGTTACTTTATTTGATTTATTTGAGGGGGAGAACTTATTTAGGGGGAGTTTTTTTATATCCTTGTAGTGTTGACATTGCAAAATTTTTAGAAAACAAGGTTTTGGAAAAATAGAAAAGCCAAAGGGGGAGATTGTTAACTTATTTTATAAGTTATTATTTTATTGACATTTCTATTTTTCCTCATGCATGTGCTTTTAATGATTAATTATTTTTGCCATGCATGACATAATTAATTTAATTATTAATTCACTTTAAAATCTCTACTAGATAAGATAAGGTTTCAATTATCTATTTTTGCTTATCTCATATTTTATTTAATCTTGATATTATTAATTGGTGAGTTATCAATATCTACAAGATAAGGTAAGAGTTCAATTTTGTATTTATCCTTACTTATCTTATATTTTATATTATCCTTTATTTATCTTTGCCATGTGTTCTAATCCATGACAAGAACTTTAATTAAGATAACCTTGAGTTCAAAATTCTTAGGTCTATCATTTTATCTTTGAGTTATCTTATCCTACAAGTTTCAAATCGATTGATATCTCTTATGTAGGAATTTGATGGCAACACAATGACTTGGTGAGGTGGACCTAGGACTCGTGTACATGCCTTTAAAGGTGGCAAGAGGACTAGTCGTGTATGCATGCTAAGAGGAAAAATCACGTATATAGCCTATATACATGCATGACCATTTGGTGTGCCTTTCTTGGCGAAGTACTTATAGCCTAATATGGAAATGATGTTATACGCCCGAGTTATAAACGCATTATCTACAAGTCCACCACTTGATTTCATCAAGCTAAAGCTTCGGAGAAGTCGGATCGCACTACAGGGAGCCTCAACGCATTGGATCATCACGGAGTCTTGATCCGTTGGAGGACGGCGCAAGTCCAGTGGATTGCGGAGTTTCAAGGAATTAATGAAGAGCAACGGGACGTTGGCTCACAAAGATCTGAACTAAGAAAGAAATCGGGAGTGGTTTCGCTAGTATCTTAGTTGTTTGATTGTTTTATCGTAATTCAATCCTTTAATTTTTATGTGGTTTAAACTCTTGGCAACTAGTGGATCTGTTTGTCTGCAGGTGCCAGGCACGTGGTTTTTTACCCTGAGGGGTTTTCCACGTTAAAATCCTTGTGTTGATTGCTTGTTTACGTATCTGTTCTTTTTATCATATGCTAGATATATCTAGACTCTAATCGAAACATAACTCAGATATATCTCGCTTCAGTTAATTGTGAACAAACTGCGTCTGTAACTGACCACCATCCAGATACGTCTAAGTAATCCATAAATCAGACAACTCATAATTTTCAACTATTATAATTTATTCCCTCTCACCCGGGGAATATATTCTTGCATCTCTAGATTTTTTTTCCGTATAAATAGAGGTTCTAGTTCTTGTAATAATTTATATAATTTTTATAGTCTTCTCTCTACTGTCTCCTTTTTTTTTTTTTCCTTTTTTTTTAAAATCTAACTTATAACACGAAAATAATTAAATCTTAAAACAACATATTGCTAGAGTGTGCAATTTACATACGACTTGCGAGCCACATACGGGGACTTCGTTGATTAAGTCGATTAATATTTATTATTTGGATTAAAATAAAGGAGTATCTTTACTTTTCATTTAGAAAAATGAAGGATATCGGCCGGGGTAAGTTTACAAATTACATTTTAGAGAAGGAAAAAAAAATGTTCTAAATTTTAGTCAACACTCAACATCACACACACACACACATATATATTTCATATTAATATGAGGTTAGATGGCTAAGTATTGCATAATTAATGGGATTATTAGGTGGACGGTCACATTGATAACGACCTTATTCTTATCCTAATAACATGATTAGTGCTATATATAATGCCAATATTTATACTGAAAATTATGGGCCATTACGTACTAATCATTTTCTTCTTTTATTCACATAAGAGTATGCGATGATAACATTCTATATAATTAAATATCGACTATTTAATTTTCCAGCCGAGGTACTTTGAGAGAAAAAAAATTACATACTAGGTATTAACAAGATTAATAATATTTGATACATTTCAAATTATATGAAGCCCTATCCAATTTTAAAAAGGTTCTTATCAGTTTGGAACAATAGCACTAGTGAAAGTCACTTACATCTAAGGACTCACCAATTAAGCAAATGTGGATTGACCCCGTGTAACACTTTAGATAGATCAAATATTTCCTAAGTAATGAAATAAATAAGAAAACGATAATTTCCGGTCCACATGATTTTTCATATTCCCCTAGTTACAAATAAATTGATTTGTTGTTATTTTCCTTCCAAACATAGTCTCGTTTCTATATAAAAAAGTATCTTTGTATTCATTTACTAAAACAATCTTATTTAATTTGCCTAATTATAACCATTACCTTTGAACAGTAGTTCATCATCTTAATCTTTGCATACATATAATGAAATTTGGTGTTGATGGGGGTCACGGTGGAGATGAATTTATAAGATGGTGTTAATTAACTAAAATTGTATCATTTTGATTCAATTCGTGTGCACTAAGCTAAATGCAAATGAGCATGTTCATATCGAAATACGTCTACAAATTAAATAAGTACCCATCAAGAGTTTTTTCATCAACTAAAAAAAAAAAAGAAAAGAAAAAGGAGTTATTTCTCACACAAACAAGTAATAAGCAATTAAGGCTATGACTTACGTCGACTAGCTAGGTTTCTGTTTGTGGGAAGAAACTGGCTTCCCAAACATGCCACAAATTCCACAACCCGAGACCTTCGGAGATGGCGGATCGACTGCCGCTGCAACCGTCTTAGACTGATAAACATTACCTCCGTTCAATCGACTGCGCGTAACCGCAGGTTTCGACTCCATCTTGTTGCTTTCGTCGTCGTTATTTTCGATCTTTTTCACCTCCAAAGTTAACTTGTCATCCCATACTAATCCTGATGAACCTTGTCTTCTAAAGGATATTTCTGACCTTTGCAAACCAGTCATCCTCTCTCCCCTTTCTCTCTCACCAAAAGATGTTCATATGTGTACCATCAATGGGTATTTTTGCACTGTGAATATTTCTCCTCTCGGGTTTAATATGAAAAGCAGGTAGAATATTGCCTCTATATATATTATCCCTGGTTATTTTATTTTTGGAAATGATTAAATGACAACGGATCAATAATAGAGGGGTTGAGGTTACAAGAAGAGATCCTTAGTTTTTATCAATGTACTAATTTGTCCCCCGAGTCAAAAGACTAGTGAAATTGTTCAATTCCGTTGGTTTAATAAATGTTTTCGGCATAAACTGCCGTGTGCTATAGATAGTTATAAGTTCATATTTGTTGTCTTGTTAGTTATTTTTTCTTATATTTCACTCTATAGTTATTCAATTTAATTAGAATATTCCATTTCTACACTTTGTTATATGTATATGTAATATTTTAATTGGATGGAATGTTGGCAATTTATTTTCAATAATATAAGTGGGTAACATATTATTAATTAAATTATAGCAGCTATTCAATTTAGTAGGTTAAATTAAGTGGTCTAATTAAGAGCAGCCTATAGACTATAGAATTTGATGTGGGTCGAATAAGTAGAGATCAATAAGGGTCTTGTTGAGTCTTTATGAGACACTCCAATTAGTCTCTATATAAAGACACAACAGGTTATGGTTTCCAATATACCAAATCGAACACAATTTCTATTCTTCCCATATGAAAAGAAACGTTAGGTCCCATAGTCGGAATAAAGAGATTTAGTTGAGGAAGACCGCAGCACCGTCGTCTAACCTTTCGTTCATGCAGTCGTTTCAATTGAGATTTCTGCATCAAGTTAGCGATTGCCACTACAGATCCAGGTATGTTTTACAGTTATTGATCTCGATAATTTAACGTGATGATTTTGGGTAATTTAATTACTATATGTAATTAAATATTAAAGATTATTCTAACAAGTGGTATTAGAGCAATTATCATGTTAGATTATTGAGATCTATTTTTCATACATATATATTAATTTGGAAAAGATGTTTTCATAAAGCAAGCAATATTAACATCATTACGTGTATGAATTTTGGTGGGAGAAATTACTAATTGTGTGAATTCAATTTTGAATATGAGAATCCTTAGTTTTTCACAGTACATGGACTATAGATAAGTTAAAGGATTTTCGTCCTTCTCCTATGGATATTCTTTCAAATTGGGACCTGTAATCAATAAATTTATATTGCTTTGGACAAGTGAGTTCTATTTTTGATACTGGAACACGTTGAATCATGACTTTGGGACTAGATTGGATTGATGAAAGAGAAAAAAAGGATTACAATATATACATACATGGTTTCTATACGCATATGAATTTGCTAACTCTACATATTGACGGATTCATGCACATGGATTAATACATATATTCAGGTTATATATATTCTGGATAATTGGATATGTTCATAACCACATCTGACAAAATGGGCAAATTTTATATAATTACGTATGGAATTCCATGGATTTGTTTGTATGCATTAATCATGAGGAGAATTATTGGGTATTGAATTTGGCAATTGAAGCTATATGTGTTGTATATACATACGCTTAAGTATTGATTTGGTGTTTGTGATCTGAAATCGGGAAATTATGGTTCGGCTTTTGGACTATCTGTGACACGCCCCGTCCCAAATTATCTCTAATAACTTGACACGGCGTGGCCGACAATGGAGGCACTTAATATCACTCCATCGCCAACAAGAAATCAGACTTCGATACGAAATTATAATTTCTCTGTACTAAAATGAGCTTATAATAATTATAAAAGGGCTTCCTAAACAAATTCGAATAACCCATCCGAAAATATTTAATATCATATGTAGAAATTGTGATAAAAGAATTATAATTGAGGAGATGATGAATAATTCTAAAACCAATGTTTTAAAAAAAATAGTTATAATAAATAAATTAAAACTTCAATCATATTTGAAAGCATATCAAAATATGACGATTTGCCAAGTAAAAACATGTATCATCTGAGTACTATGGTGGTCGGTTACGAACTCCACAGGCAATCCACTAATGCTCAAGCTCGGTCATTCCTATAAGAAAACGTTAGGGGAAAATATGTGAGTTTTGTAACTCAGTGAGTGGATAAGTTCAGAAATATACGTAGCTTTCCATCTGAAATACCTTCATAAAATCTCTTTATAATCAAATGCATAAATATCATAAATAATTGAAAACCATCGATGTAATACTAATAACTGAAATTGTTCTAGCTGAACCACACTAATTATCTTTGCTTTCAAACGGATTTCTTTCTGGCCAGATTCGTGAACTAAAAATGATTTACTTAAAAATAACATCAAAAGTACCAAACGAGCAACAACACACTTGTGTAGAGTACTCTCAATACACGTGGTGTTAGCCCAAAAATGTCTGCTCATCTGAATATCCGGTCATACGCTAGCAGAGCAAGCCCCAAAGGCTAAGCACTGCATTACGCCCAAAGCCTATATGTGTACGAAAGTGGGTCCCAAAGACCTCTGTAATTACGGTCATACATTTGTGGAACACATCACAACAAAGGCAGAGCGGTAAATCTAACAAGGTACTCTGTGATGATTTTGAAAGAATTTTCATATAATCTTCTTGAAAAGGAAATAAAATCCATGACTTGTTGAAATATTCATTTAAAATAACATATCGTGATAATAATCTTTAAAAGCATATCGGAATTTAAAATGTGCTAATGCTATGAAAAGTATAGTTTTTCCACTCACGTAACTACGAACTGCTTCTAATTCGGTTGGTAGGCTTGCCCCAATCGTCTCGTCACCACCTGAAATAAGAATAGTATTCTAATCAAAACCTATACACATGAATTTCCAACCAATCGCCTACCCACATTCAATACCAAACTTTAACTTTTCTAACATTCCCTAATTTCCCAATTCTATTGCTTTATCCCACTTCTTTCATTGATTTTACCATATTTCATACCGTTGGAACCATCCAATTGAATCACAAAATAAATTCCCAAATTTTCAGCATCTAGGTAATGTAAGTTTCAATCCACTTCATCACCCACTACTCAATTACCATCAATTCCACTTCAAAATAATTAATTATGGCCAAATAACATCTTAATAACACCAAATCAATCCAAAATAATGATAAATTTCGAATCCCCAATATCTATTGGTAAAACCATAAAATCAATTTCGCAATTTACCTCAAATTCCATAAGATAAAATTGAAGAAATACACTTACCACGCGAAACCACAACAGATCCAAGCTTTCTCCTTCCTTCTTTTTTTTTCCTTTTTCCTTCTTTTTTCCCTTCTTTTTCTCTTTTTCTTTTTCACGATTGGCCTTCTGGTTTGCCATCCACGACTCCAATTCGGGGCTTGTTTGTTATCTAATATATATATGCATATATTCTTATATATAATTGCAATAAGGCCCCCTTTCTCTTATTTGTCTGATTTAAGTTGGTCCTTGAGAACTTATGTTGCATCTGTAATCCATGAACTTTTAATTAAATCAATCAAATCCTTAAACTTTCGATAGACCAAATTAAATTCCTTTAAAACTTTGACTTTGACCCATAATCATCGGCTTTGACCAAGTAGTAGCCAAAATTTAATTAGCGAAAATTCGGTCAGAACAACCTTACCTCCTTAAAAGAATTTAGTCCTCGAAATTCAATGAACTTGGATATAGAGGAATCTAGTTACTTAGAACCTAAATTATTGATTTCTCCATTAAATCCTGTAATACCTCAACCTTGACCCAAAAATAATGTGATTTTGACCATAAAATGGCTTAATATAAAATAGAATAACCGAGTTGTAACAATCTTACATTCTTTAAAGAATTTCATTCCTCAAATTCAATTAATCAGACTCCATAAGGATGAGAATACTTGACCTTTACATGATCTTCATTCTCCAACCTAATCCTTTGTCGACTAATTTACGGTATGGCATATCTCAGAGGACCAATAGCTTACCTTGCTAAATTTACGCTTGTCAACTAAGTGGTCCATCACTTCTCTTCTAAACTTCCGAGGCAACAAGGTTTCATTCCACAATTACACAAATTTTCCATAATCAAACTTTCGCCCATGGTCAAACCGTTAAGCATTCCAAAAATAACTTAGTCTAGAACACATAATTGACATACCTTTGAAAATTGCCCATATGACCGGACTTGATCCACAATAGTGATACAAACTTCCATAAATACCATTTAAATAGTTTACCTTGAATGCAAAGAGGCCATTCTCTATCCGAATTTCCCAAAAATATAAATAAATTCACCAATCAAATAATTACTAGTCGCAATATCCAATCCATCATGAGAATAAAAAACCATTACTTAAACATACTAATCTCTACAACTTTTTACCATCTTCTTGTGTTTCTCAAGATAGTGTGAATCGTCTCATCGTCTATATTATTCCTCACAACCATCATGATTACCAAGTCATTGTATCGAATCAAAATTTAACGTTACAAATAGTTTATCTCATGTCTCAAGAGATCTCAAAATGCTTAATTTTCTAAAATGCTCATGTGCGTTACCAAAATCCAATTAAACTCCACAAATATTTCCATAATTGTGGCTAAGAACCACGTGCTTCCAGATGATCACTAACCAAATTCAATCCTAAGGAACTCAGTACTCTTTCGTTCTTGTAAATATAATTACAATAAACTTCCACTTAATTCCTTAATAACTTAATTCCTTAATACACCATTCCCGCAATCACATCAAAACATCCATTTAACCCTATTGATGATATATTCCTGTTACAATAATTATTGTCACCAATAAAAGAATTCCCCTCGTAATTTAATGCCAGAAGCAACCCTCACTAGATTTCCTAAATGAAAAATTCAATCCATATTTTTCCAACAAAATAGACTTTACCGCCATAGTAATCTGTGTTGAAACGATAATCATAATCATCATCTATCATATCCGTTATATGCATAATACCCTCCTAATTGGTATCCCTAAGAACATAGCAGACACCTTCCCCCAAATACAAAGATCTAATATCTTCATTCTAATTCACCTCATTACACGTGAAAATCCACATATACATCCTTTCCCCACATCGAGATTACGCCAGCCATATGATCACCGATAATCAATATTTAATGAAATAAATAAGCCTTGAATCAAGCAGTTCTTAATAAACCCGATATGACTCCTATGATAATCAACATAATTAGTAGCTTCAACACTTCAAGTCATGAAACCAAAGTATAACTAAATCATCATATTCATTCTAAAAGCTTTATCAACCATCAATACCTCATTCAAGTTGAGTAACCCTTATCAACTTTTGGCAATGGAAAAGAAATGCTCAAGAAAGTCTCTTGGTCAACTAGTTACCTGGAGCCACAACTCTTTATTCTATCAATACTTGATTTCTAAAGAAATTACTCATCGATCATACTAACCTCTTCTCATCCAAGAAGATGTGAAGCTTGAAGCAATGGATTTTGTTGCCCATGGGTTCTGCCACCGTAAATCATGATTTTTTTTTTTTTAGACACGAGTGATACGTTGAAAATTTAAATGCATGTGAAGAGATTTTAAAGGTTTCAAAGAAAATGTTTTATGCATTTTTTTTTAACTTTGGGAAAATACGTGGTGAAACTCTTCTGAAAACAGGATCATGCTCTGATACCACCTGACACGCCCCGTCCCAAATTATCTCTAATAACTTGACACGTGGCGTGCGCCGACAATGGAGGCCAGCCTAATACTGGACCCACTGCCAAGGCAAACTGAACTTGACATGAAATTATAATTTCTCTGTACTAAAATGAGCTTATAATAATTATAAAAGGGCTTCCTAAACAAATTCGAATAACCCATCCGAAAATATTTAATATCATATGTAGAAATTGTGATAAAAGAATTATAATTGAGGAGATGATGAATAATTCTAAAACCAATGTTTTAAAAAAAATAGTTATAATAAATAAATTAAAACTTCAATCATATTTGAAAGCATATCAAAATATGACGATTTGCCAAGTAAAAACATGTATCATCTGAGTACTATGGTGGTCGGTTACGAACTCCACGGGCAATCCACTAATGCTCAAGCTCGGTCCTTCCTATAAGAAAACGTTAGGGAAAATATGTGAGTTTTGTAACTCGGTGAGTGGATAAGTTCGTAAATATACGTAGCTTTCCATCCAAATACCTTCATAAAATCTCTTTATAATCAAATGCATAAATATCATAAATAATTGAAAACCATCGATGTAATACTAATAATCGAAATTGTTCTAGTGAACCACACTAATTATCAAGCTTTCAAACGGATTTTGCTTTCAAATCAATTCAGAATTCAAAAATGATTTACTTAAAAATAACATCAAAAGTACCAACGAGCAACAACACACTTGTGTAGAGTACTCTCAATACACGTGGTGTGTCGCCCAAAAGTCTGCTGTCTGAATATCTGGTCATACGCGAGCAGAGCAAGCCCCAAAGGCTAAGCACTGCATACGGCCCAAAGCCTATATGTGTACGAAAGTGGGTCCCAAAGACCTGCAGAATTACGGTCATACACTGTGGAACACATCACAACAGTGCAGAGCGGGTAAATCTAACAAGGTACTCTGTGATGATTTTGAAAGAATTTTCATATAATCTTCTTGAAAAGGAAATAAAATCCATGACTTGTTGAAATATTCATTTAAAATAACATATCGTGATAATAATCTTTAAAAGCATATCGGAATTTAAAATGTGCTACGTTATGAAAAGTATAGTTTTTCCACTCACAGAACTACGAACTGCTTCTAATTCGGTTGGTAGGCTTGCCCCAATCGTCTCGTCACCACCTGAAATAAGAATAGTATTCTAATCAAAACCTATACACATGAATTTCCAACCAATCGCCTACCCACATTCAATACCAAACTTTAACTTTTCTAACATTCCCTAATTTCCCAATTCTATTGCTTTATCCCACTTCTTTCATTGATTTTACCATATTTCATACCGTTGGAACCATCCAATTGAATCACAAAATAAATTCCCAAATTTTCAGCATCTAGGTAATGTAAGTTTCAATCCACTTCATCACCCACTACTCAATTACCATCAATTCCACTTCAAAATAATTAATTATGGCCAAATAACATCTTAATAACACCAAATCAATCCAAAATAATGATAAATTTCGAATCCCCAATATCTATTGGTAAAACCATAAAATCAATTTCGCAATTTACCTCAAATTCCATAAGATAAAATTGAAGAAATACACTTACCACGCGAAACCACAAATGCATCCAAGCTTTCTCCTTCCTTCTTTTTTTCCTTTTTCTCCTTCTTTTTCCCTTCTTTTTCTCTTTTTCTTTTTCACGATTGGCCTTCCGGTTTGCCATCCACGACTCCAATTCGGGCTTGTTTGTTATCTAATATATATATGCATATATTCTTATATATAATTGCAATAAGGCCCCTTTCTCTTATTTGTCCGATTTAAGTTGGTCCTTGAGAACTTATGTTGCATCCGTAATCCATGAACTTTTAATTAAATCAATCAAATCCTTAAACTTTCGATAGACCAAATTAAATTCCTTTAAAACTTTGACTTTGACCCATAATCATCGGCTTTGACCAAGTAGTAGCCAAAATTTAATTAGCTAAAAATTCGGTCGTAATAACCTTACCTCCTCCTTAAAAGAATTTCGTCCTCAAATTCAATGAACTTGGATATAGAGGAATCTAGTTACTTAGAACCTAAATTATTGATTTCTCCATTAAATCCTGTAATACCTCAACCTTGACCCAAAAAATAATGTGATTTTGACCATAAAATGGCTTAATATAAAATAGAATAACCGAAGTTGTAAATAATCTTACATTCTTTAAAGAATTTCGTCCTCGAAATTCAATTAATCAGTACCCATAAGGATGAGAATACTTGACCTTTACATGATCTTCATTCTCCAACCTAATCCTTTGTCTGACTAATTTACGGTATGGCATATCTCAGTAGGACCAATAGCTTACCTTGCTAAATTTACGCTTGTCAACTAAGTGGTCCATCACTTCTCTTCTAAACTTCCGAGGCAACAAGGTTTCATTCCACAATTACACAAATTTTCCATAATCAAACTTTCGTCCATGGTCAAACCGTTAAGCATTCCAAAAATAACTTAGTCTAGAACACATAATTGACATACCTTTGAAAATTGCCCATATGACCAGACTTGATCCACAATAGTGATACAAACTTCCATAAATACCATTTAAATAGTTTACCTTGAATGCAGTAGGCCATTCTCTATCTGAATTTCCCAAAAATATAAATAAATTCACCAATCAAATAATTACTAGTCGCAATATCCAATCCATCATGAGAATAAAAAAAACCATTACTTAAACATACTAATCTCTACAACTTTTTACCATCTTCTTGTGTTTCTCAAGATAGTGTGAATCGTCTCATCGTCTATATTATTCCTCACAACCATCATGATTACCAAGTCATTGTATCGAATCAAAATTTAACGTTACAAATAGTTTATCTCATGTCTCAAGAGATCTCAAAATGCTTAATTTTCTAAAATGCTCATGTGCGTTACCAAAATCCAATTAAACTCCACAAATATTTCCATAATTGTGGCTAAGAACCACGATGCTTCCAGGATGATCACTAACCAAATTCAATCCTAAGGAACTCAAGACTCTTTCGCTCTTGTAAATATAATTACAATAAACTTCCACTTAATTCCTTAATAACTTAATTCCTTAATACACCATTCCCAATCACATCAAAACATCCATTTAACCCTATCGATGATATATTCTCGTTACAATAATTATTGTCACCAATAAAAGAATTTCCCTCGTAATTTAATGCCAGAAGCAACCCTCACTAGATTTCCTAAATGAAAAATTCAATCCATATTTTTCCAACAAAATAGACTTTACCGCCATAGTAATCTGTGTTGAAACGATAATCATAATCATCATCTATCATATCCGTTATATGCATAATACCCTCCTAATTGGTATCCCTAAGAACATAGCGACACCTTCTCCCAAATACAAGATCTAATATCTTCATTCTAATTCACCTCATTACACGTGAAAATCCACATATACATCCTTTCCCCACATCGAGATTACGCCGTCATATGATCACCGATAATCAATATTTAATGAAATAAATAAGCCTTGAATCAAACAGTTCTTAATAAACCCGATATGACTCCTATGATAATCAACATAATTAGTAGCTTCAACACTTCAAGTCATGAAACCAAAGTATAACTAAATCATCATATTCATTCTAAAAAGCTTTATCAACCATCAATACCTCATTCAAGTTGAGTAACCCTTATCAACTTTTGGCAATGGAAAAGAAATGCTCAAGAAAGTCTCTTGGTCAACTAGTTACCTGGAGCCACAACTCTTTATTCTATCAATAACAGTACTAAAGAAATTACTCATCGATCATACTAACCTCTTCTCATCCAAGAAGATGTGAAGCTTGAAGCAATGGATTTTGTTGCCCATGGGTTCTGCCACCGTAAATCATGATTTTTTTTTTTTTAGACACGAGTGATACGTTGAAAATTTAAATGCATGTGAAGAGATTTTAAAGGTTTCAAAGAAAATGTTTTATGCATTTTTTTTTAACTTTGGGAAAATACGTGGTGAAACTCTTCTGAAAACAGGATCATGCTCGATACACTCGACACGCCTGGCCCCAAATTATCTCTAATAACTTGACCGTGGCGTGGCGCCGACAATGGAGGCCACCTAATATCGGACCCATTGCCAAGGCAAATCGAGACTTGACATGAAATTATAATTTCTACTAAAATGAGCTTATAATAATTATAAAAGGGCTTCCTAAACAAATTGAATAACCCATCCGAAAATATTTAATATCATATGTAGAAATTGTGATAAAAGAATTATAATTGAGGAGATGATGAATAATTCTAAAACCAATGTTTTAAAAAAAATAGTTATAATAAATAAATTAAAACTTCAATCATATTTGAAAGCATATCAAAATATGACGATTTGCCAAGTAAAAACATGTATCATCCGAGTACTATGGTGGTTTGATTTAACTCCACAGTAATCCACTAATGCTCAAGCTCGGTCATTCCTATAAGAAAACGTTAGGAAAATATGTGAGTTTTGTAACTCAGTGAGTGGATAAGTTCAGAAATATACGTAGCTTTCCATCTGAAATACCTTCATAAAATCTCTTTATAATCAAATGCATAAATATCATAAATAATTGAAAACCATCGATGTAATACTAATAACTGAAATTGTTCTAGCTGAACCACACTAATTATACTGTTTCAAACGGATTTTGCTTTCAAACCAATTCAGAATTCAAAAAATGATTTACTTAAAAATAACATCAAAAAGTACCAGCGAGCAACAACACACTTGTGTAGAGTACTCTCAATACACGTGGTGTGTCGCCCAAAAGTCCTGCTCGCGAATATCCGGTCATACGCCTACAGAGCAAGCCCCAAAGGCTAAAGCACTTCGCATACGGCCCAAAGCCTATATGTGTACGAAAGTGGGTCCCAAAGACCTCTGTAATTCTGGTCATACACTGTGGAACACATCACAACAGTGCAGAGCGGGTAAATCTAACAAGGTACTCTGTGATGATTTTGAAAGAATTTTCATATAATCTTCTTGAAAAGGAAATAAAATCCATGACTTGTTGAAATATTCATTTAAAATAACATATCGTGATAATAATCTTTAAAAGCATATCGGAATTTAAAATGTGCTACGTTATGAAAAGTATAGTTTTTCCACTCACGTAACTTCTTAATCGCTTCTAATCTAGGTTGGTAGGCTTGCCCCAATCGCCTCGTCACCACCGAAATAAGAATAGTATTCTAATCAAAACCTATACACATGAATTTCCAACCAATCGCCTACCCACATTCAATACCAAACTTTAACTTTTCTAACATTCCCTAATTTCCCAATTCTATTGCTTTATCCCACTTCTTTCATTGATTTTACCATATTTCATACCGTTGGAACCATCCAATTGAATCACAAAATAAATTCCCAAATTTTCAAAGATCTAGGTAATGTAAGTTTCAATCCACTTCATCACCCACTACTCAATTACCATCAATTCCACTTCAAAATAATTAATTATGGCCAAATAACATCTTAATAACACCAAATCAATCCAAAATAATGATAAATTTGAATCCCCAATATCTATTGGTAAAACCATAAAATCAATTTATAATTTACCTCAAATTCCATAAGATAAAAATTGAAGAAATACACTTACCACGCTAAACCACAATGCATCCAAGCTTTCTCCTTCCTTCTTTTTTTCCTTTTTCCTTCTTTTTCCCTTCTTTTTCTCTTTTTCTTTTCACGATTGGCCTTACGGTTTGCCATCCACGACTCCAATTCGGGCTTGTTTGTTATCTAATATATATATGCATATATTCTTATATATAATTGCAATAAGGCCCCCTTTCTCTTATTTGTCTGATTTAAGTTGGTCCTTGAGAACTTATGTTGCATCTGTAATCCATGAACTTTTAATTAAATCAATCAAATCCTTAAACTTTCGATAGACCAAATTAAATTCCTTTAAAACTTTGACTTTGACCCATAATCATCGGCTTTGACCAAGTAGTAGCCAAAATTTAATTAGCGAAAATTCGGGTCGTAACAATCTGGCCTTGTTTATCTCGGTTGATTTGGTTTCCTTTGTGGATATATACATTAAATTCCGCTTTTGTTTAATTCCAATGTCAAAGTGTGTTCAATTTCTGGTTTTCTTTCCGATATTACAATGATTTCATTCTTCTACGTTCGGACAAGGTGACAGTCGCTACGTCGACTGCTGCACCCATCTGCAACGCCGGGACTAGGTTCTTAGGTGACCGCACCACCTCATAAGGGCCGGTGGTGGCCACCGCAATATGCGGGTAGGGTTTTGCCTTTGCTTCAAACATTGACAGTGCCTTCAAGTTGAGAATTAGATGAGTGCAGGGACTTCTATTGCAATTTTTGAATCTTTGCTTTATTTGCATATTAGGTCCTCCTACAGTTTTTTTTTTTAATAAAATGATTGAGGGCATGAATTTTCAGTTTTGCAAAATCAGTCCGTGCACTTTTCCCTTCAAAATTGAGGCCTTACAGCATTAAGGTTTTCAAAATTAATTCTTGATCTTGTAAAGTCATGGATTTTAATTATTATCCATCTCAAGCAATTGAATTTTGAGAAATTGATCTTTAAAGATTTTAACATAAATTTTAAATCCTTTACCCATTAATTTTTTTTTAATCTAAGTTCTTAAAGTTTTGTACGAGATTTTGATCACAAATTTTGTGATTTTAAATCGAAAATCCTTCAAGGTTTTAAAAGTCTCTATCTAGATTTTTGGATCTAAAATTTAATTCTTAAAGTTTAAATTCTTAAATGTGGGTCTCATAAAGTTCTTAACGTTTGAAAGTGGATCAATAAAGTTTAAAGTGGGCTATAAAGTTTAAACTCTCGAATTTGATCCCTTCACACGTTTTCGGTTTTGAGATTTGGTCCATAAGGTTTTGGATTTCAAATCTGGACCTTTAAAGCTTGGATTTAAAAATCGGCCCCAAAAGTCTTGGATTTTTAAATTAAATCCCATAATATTTTAAAATCCATTAATTAATTTTGTCTAATATCTTAAAATAAATTAATTGAAGCGACACGTTGCCAAAGTAACTTTTGTTATGGATTTATTTATTTGAGATATTAAGATATATGTGTCTATTACTTATGCGAATAGTGGTCGACCCAAAGGAAGGTCACAATTTGGTCAAATGACAGATGCACTTGCGGTAATAAGTATGTGATAATTATCAACTCTAATTTTTTGTCAATTCATTGCATTAATATTTTCTAATTTCAAAATGAATGGATCGAAATGGCATGTTGCCAAAGTGACATATGTCATGTAGATTTATTTATTTTGGAATATTAAGATACATGTGAATGTTGTTTATACGAGCAATGATCGGTCCAATGGAATATTATTGTTTGGCCAAATAACATACACACTCTAGTTGGGTTGATTATTCAGTTATCATGTGGATAATAAGTCACCCAAAGAAAGACTTATTGTTTGATAGACTTTATTATCAATACTTGATTGTTGCACGGAGCATATCATTTACAGTTAGTTCCTGTCCAAAGACAAACAATTAATGTTGTGCTAGGTATCTTGTAGTAGGGTTACTATTGTCATCTTTCATGTTACATTGTAACATGATTATCCCCTAGTGAGCTTGTAATTTATCGTGTTCTCATTCAATATTCATCATGATCTGCCAATTAAAAATCTGATTTGTATGGTTAAAAATCTGATTTGCCTGGTTAACAACACAAATTCAAAAAAAATAAAAATAAAATTAAAGAATCCTACAGCATTATTTTTGGGGAGTTAATCAAAGGTTTTCTTTAAAATATTGAACAACGTTTCGTTTTAATGCGAAATGGAAATAAGTACTAATTTGGATAACATTGTTTCAATAGGGTATAAATGAAATATAATTAAGTGCTTGTGGAAATATCCAATCTCGCTTTTAAACTGGGGACACTGAAATTAGAATTGTCTTTAGACTTACTTGTGCTCTGGTTCATATTCTTTATAGACAACACCCTAAAGGATTAGCAAGCTCTTAGTGAGTTTATTTTAGTGTACATAAGAATTTAAAGATTTGAAAGTGGGAATGAATTGAAAGTAACAACTAAATAAATACTCCTCAATATAATAAAAGGAAAAGATGATAAGAAAGCTACGGTTGGGGCACCGCAATTGTGCAGAAGTGATAGGCGTTTATACACACGCACAAATTGAACCGCAAGTGCACGGGCCGTAATCAAGTAATAAAGTGGGACTCGGTTAAGAGTCCGGATATCGATCCCACGAGGAATGGTATTTGTAATTGAGTCACTTATTCTAGCGCAAAAAACACAAATCAAAAGCAGAGAAAACAACTAAACTAAGCTATACTAAGAAAGCAATACAAGAAAGCAAGAAATGGGCATGATTGGAGATACACGTGGATGAATGGATAGTCGGGATTAATGAAGCCACTCAATACTAGTTATGCTAATCCGTCGTTGAACTTAACATATTATCCATCTTCAATGTTAGATCCGATTTTCCTATTGTAGATAACTCCGCTCTCGCATGTCAAGCTATCCCTAGTCAATTGGTTCAACCTACTACATCTCTGTGTCGATGTGTTACCAATCAACCGCATAAAGGTTTGTGAAAACATTCAATGGATCATCTAAGGTTAGAGGTATATCTCTATCTCCTACAAGAACTTAGAGTGAATGCTATTTGGTTTAATAAGTGCACTCCCATCTCTAGGATCCTACACTCATCACAATTGCACACACTTGGTGATCAATCAAGCATATGGGTGAAAATCAATAGCAAACACACATGAGGTGAATAAACAATTACAAACCAAGTCCAACAACTCAAATGGATTAACTAAACATATATTAAGATTAATCAAATATCCCAACTTACAATATTAGCGCATAGTATAGGAAATCATTGATACATATATAATCAAAGTATAAATAGAAAGAAAATGAAAGAACAAAACAAGATTAAAGACAATCTCCCTTTTGAAGAGTAAAATCTTGTTCTTCACTTCCAATCCATATCCTCTTGATCTCCTTGGTTTCTTCTCCAAGTGTTCAATCTCCAATCAATACCCCTAAACTAGAAAAGGAAAAGAAAAGAAGAAGAAAAGAAGGAAAGAAAGAAGAAGAGAAAAGAAGAAGAGAAAAGAAGAAGAAAAGAGAAGAAGAAAGCAAGAAAAACCTAAGCTAAACTAAAACTAAGGATGAAGATAAGATATATCATGATTTGGGGATGAAAATGGTGTTATAATGCCTCAATTTCGTGTCTTTGTTGCCCAAAAGACCCTCCCAAGTGATTAGGAAGAGAGAGAAAATCGGGAAAAAACAGGGGAAAACCGATTCTGCTGGTTCTGGTGTTTTTACGGCCGTATTTACCATGTTTACGGCCGTATGTCCCCTTTTACGGCCGTACATTTACTTGGTACGGCCGTATTTTACTCTCTGCATGAAACTGGCCAATTCTGTGATGAATTACGGCCGTACACTATAATGTACGGCCGTAAATTATTATTTACGGCCGTACAAATAAAACTTACGGCCGTAAATATTTTTCTGTATGCGCAGGCTTCAGTATTTTGGCCATAATTTTTGATCCCGATGTCCGATTGAGGCGATTCAAGTTGCGTTGGAAACTAGACTCGATGATCTACAACTCTCTAGTTGATCATGTTTTCCAAATCAACTTTCATATTTCTCAAAAATGCGCCTCAACTTCAGACATCTTGCAAAGTGGTCCCTTATCTTCGACCGGCCATATCTTTTGATCTGGAACTCGGAATCATGATCCGTAAAAAGCTTTGAACTCCATATTCCAAGCTCTTCCATGTTCGCTCAAGAAACTTGGCCGAAAATATCTTTACCAATATTGCACCCGAAGCCCTCCAACTTTGGAATAGTTGCATTTTAGTCCCCACTTCGGGTTTTTCTTGACACTTTTAGTCCATTTCCTCCTTTTCGTCTCGTTTCCTCCACTATGAGGAAAAATACCTAAAAACATAATAAATACACACATATATAAGTAGAAGTCTGCTCCAAATGAATGTAAAGAGATATAAATAAGTGTGCAAAATACACACTTATCAAAAAGAAACGGGATAAGTTGTTCACATGTTATTTTTATATGAATTGTGGATCTGTAAATAAAGAAAATGACCTGAGAACGCCGTCTAGTGTGTAAAGAAATATATACTTCTCATTTGGGTTGTTTATGGTTAACTTAACTTTTATACTAGAATGCACTTGGTGAATGGATTTAGCATTATCACTCAAACATGTGTATCTATGCAGGATTACCTGTAAGTCAATTGCCACTTGATGCTAAAAGATTCATCTATTTGGGTAAATGCAAATAGTTATGGTTGAGGCTATAAGGATATTTTGGATCGGTTATTATTTGAATTGAAATGAGACTTATATAGCACCATCTCTTTGATGGTATTCGGATTTGTTTCTGTATTGAACAAATTAGGTTATTATTGTTCATTTCGAAGCTGTAAAGTTGGTCTTTCAAAATTCAAATTTTGTTATTATCCATCCCTCATAATTGTCTCGTGCAGTGAAACTTTGTAAATAAAGTCAAAATTATCAAATTTGACCATATGGCAAGTATAACAAATACAGAAAATGGTTAAAGACTATAGCTTACATTCTTAATAGAGTTCTAAAACAAATTAGTAGCTAATACTTCGGAAAGTAAGAAGCCTATTATTAGGCACTTGTTTATTTGAGATTGTCTGGTTGAGTCAAGGTTTTACTAGCTGAATGACGAGAAATTGGATTAAGGAACCATTGGCAACTAATTTGTGGAGCATTCTCAAAGGTTAAGGGTTTACAAGTTTTGTAAGCCATTAAAGTTTGTCCTCTTTTGAACGGGAAATATAGATATCTTTGAGGATGTTGAGCTTGGAGAGGAGATAATGTTATATATTGTCTTTGGAGGAGAATTTGTTCCTCTTCATGTCGTTACTCTTGACAATGATCATGTAGATGTTGTTCAAGATGTATATTTGAATTAATAAGACATTATGAAAGTTCTCTACACAAAATAAGGACGTTGGTCTCAAAGGGCAAGCTCAACAACCTCAAAAACAGATACCATTAAGGACAAGAGAAAATCTATAAAAGTCAATAATATAAAGATCTCATCGAATTGCTTGAAGGTGTAGAGTTGATTGGTTGCAAATAAATATTTAATACCAATACGCATTAAATGGATAATATTGAAATATATAAAGCTCATCTTATTGTCAAGGATTTTATTGAGGCACGTGCTATAAAGACTCTTTCTCTTTGGCTTACTGAAAGATTCTTTTAAGACCATAATAGCATTTGTGGGTTATAGGTCATTACTGGTTACATCAAATGGATGGTAAGACTACACAACCGTTGAACTTTAACATTTGGTGAGTTAAGAAAATGGTTTGCAAACTAAGGAATTCCATCTATGATCCCAAACAAGCTTCTCGTCGTAACTATCATAGATTTCCTCCAATTAATTATCTTATTTGGATATAAAATAAATTCAATTGATGATTTTGTGAACCTCAAGTTTAGAGGGAGTAAATCTATCTTTTCTAGTCTTTTATGTCAATGAAATCTTCCAACATCAATATTGTCCCGAGAAAATAAAGAATTTCCATGAGATAAAGGATTATTTAGTTGCCTCTTTCGTATTAGACATACAAACACATCGAGATTGTCTCGAGGTATTTTGCGTTATCACAAAAGAGTTGCATCCTATTCTCAAATGGATCTAAAGAGATTTGACATCAAAGGCTGTATACCAAAGGATATACTCACTATTAATGGATATATATTTTTCATCCTCAATCTATGCTCCAGTATTGAATTTGAACCATAATGATTACAAATGATTCTTCACGTGTTGGGTTGGAGAGTCTTATGTATACTCACATATGTAAGCATTTTGATTTGGCTTTCATAGTGAGAATGACAGATATTCGAATGACTCCAGCATGGGTTTATCCAATAGAGTTATATGGCATTTGTGAATAACATATGGTTATGTGCTGCTCACTTATTTAGAGATCATTTCATATTCAGAGTAATTTGGTGTCTATTGAGCATAAGGGCGCAAACTCCATATTGTGGATCCACTCACCAAAGGTTTACTTACCTAAAGTATTCAGTAAGCACACTGCTTATGAGGGTGTTGTACTTGGCGTTGTGCTGGTTTAGTGGGAGTTTGCATTTGGTGCTCTTGGGTAATAAACACAATTCTATTGTTACATTTTTTGCAAAGTAAAGTTCACGATTTTGTTGTTAATCTATGAAATCCAATCTTTCAAGTTGCAGTTTAGCATTAAGGTTGGAAAGATTTATTATGATGTCATAAAGATTAAAGTTGGACCAGTTAGAAATAGAAATGTATGAGATCACATTGCATGTAATTTCCATGCTGCTTATCCACATTAGATTTATGTCATTGAGTATATTAGTATGGTGATTGTCGTGGTTTAGTCACATTGATATTGTGATGAAAGTTGCGATAGTCCCATCATTAGTGCATAAGATGGACCAGATTATTGAAAGAGTAGCCTAAGGTGAATAGCATACAGTTGAGCGCCTAAGGAATTTTGTGATATAATTGTTCAGCAATAATATGTAACTAAAGTGGGAGATTGTTGGAAATTTATTTTTAAAATAATTAGTGGGCATCATATTATTAATTAAATTATATCAGCTATTCAATTTAGTAGGCTAAATTAAGTAGTCTAATTAAGAGCAGCTTATAGACTATAGAATTTGAAGGGTGATTGTGAGTGTTTTTTAATGGTTTTTAATGTAAAGGAGGAGAGGGAATAAGTGAAATTTAATGGTGGAGATTTGTGAATGTGATGTGATGTGTGGATGTGATTGATTTAGAGTAAAGAAAGAATGTATAAAAAAGTGGAAAAAAGTGGAAAAATTTTGAAAAAAATAATGCTAATCATGCTTTTGATGTGGACCGAATAAGTAGAGATCAATAAGGGTGTGATTGAGTCTTTATGGGAGATTCTAATTAGTCCATATATAAAGACACCATAGGTCATGGCCCTCAATATACCAAATCGAACATAATTTTTGTTCTCCCCATGTGGAAAGAAACGTCAGGTTCCATATTCGGAATAAAGAAATTTGGTTGAAGAAGACCACAGCACCGTCGTCTAACATTTCGTTCATGCAGTCCTTTCAATTGAGATTTCCGCATCAAGTTAGCGATTGCCATTACAGATCCAAGTATGTTTTATGGTTATTGGTCTCAATAATTTGGCGTGATAATTTTTGGTGATTTAATTACTATATATAATTAAATATTAAAAATTATTCTCACATGAAACAGTTTAGAATGCCAGTACATCTACATCTTATTATGTTATTATGTGTATGTAATATTTTAATTGGATGAAACATCCCGTGGCCAAGGATCTCAACTCTGTTTTGATAACTCCTATTGATACAGATTTTATAAAAAGTCACTTTTCTATAATACCATTTCATTAATGGAATTTTTTTGTTTCATATATTTTGAAACCTTTTTTTTTTTCTTTTTCAGTCACATTCAATTTCCATTTATTATTTATTTGGTACTTAAAAAAAATACTTTTTAAAATAATAATAATAATAATAATAATAATAATAATAATAATAAAAGGAAAAAAATACGAATAAATACAATTCTAATTCATATTGCGTGGCAAACATATTTAGAGAACATAAATTTCTACAATATAACCTCAATTTTTTTAATCCTTATTAATAATTTAATATTAGAGTCGTATCACACAGGGTGTTCGTGAATTTTAAGATCCTTTGATGGATGCTCAAATGAAAAGGGTTCCATTTCAATTCTTCAAAATTGTTTAACACATACTTGTTCCAAATTTGTGCATAAACATTAATACTTTACTAGATCATCGTCAAGTTTCAAAATGGGCAATTGGCTTGAAACTCTCTTATATTTTATTGATGATAAATTGATAATATTATGAGATGTAATTGCATATATGTAAAGTTATATTTATACAAGGGATATATTAGGAATGATAACAATTGGGAGATATTTATAAGGGCTCTAAATAGGATTCGAATTATTTATCTTTGGAACAAATTTGAACATGATTGATATGTATGCATCAACTTGAGGTAGAATGGTATGAGTTGTAATTATATAGATGAAGTTACATTTATAGAAGGAATAGACTAGGAATGGTTCTGATTCAACCTTCCTAGTACAGGATTCATGCTTTCTCTATAATACATGTATTAGTTGATGGATAATAATAGGAAATTAATTTGGTGGATAATAATAGGAAATTATTTTTCTCCTCATTTAGCTTACGACCTATATTGGACGAATAATCTCTATTTTAAAATCTTACCACTTTCATCCTCAAGTATACATTTGTTTTTTTTTTTTTTTTTGGCATTACACGTAATATGCATTCTAACACGTAGACATATATCCAAATACCAATGTTGCCACGAGAAAAATCTTGAAGAGTATTGATTAATTAATGAAACAGAAACATAAACTGTAAAGAAACAAGTATACAATTTACAAGCGAAATTTTGAGCAACAGATTCATATTCTGTTGCTCCAAAAAAAGTGATTATAGGTCGTGAATGCGATTATGCGACTGTTTCTTCAGAATCATTTTATTCAGAAACACTGCAGCATAAGTGCAAATTCAGAATTAAAATTTGTATACCATATTTTCTGTATATCCAAGCTCCTTGAGCACGCCAGTCAACTGTAAGAGAATGAAATAAAATATGAAAGATCAGTAAAGACTACGCCTAAAGGAAAGAGGATAGAAATCATTTAAAATAATTTCTTTTTCTTTATTTTGTAAGAAGCATATAATATACCTCTCCTTGTGACCAATCTTTTGCCTTCTCCCCAGATATATGTTGCATCATTCCAGGAGGACCACAAACCTAGAGAACGAATTTTGTTTTGGTAAACCACAATTGATGCAATTAATTAGTATCAAAGATAATCTTTAATTATTGGCTAAAATAATCATTTAACGAAAATCACTACTTATTAGTATCCATCTATCTCGTGATCTCCACTAGTAAGATTTATTATGCCCTCTGTTTGAGCAACTAACATCATTCTTAACTAACATGCTTGCAGTTAACTAATGTTAAAAATAATATTAAATGATATAAATTTGGCCTGATCTACAAGCAGGTTTTTGGTCAAGTGTTTCAACGCGTATGAGAGAGCAAAAATCCAATATTCACGGTACAAGTCTCACTGTTATCCCTTTAAATGAATTATCCACGTATCATGCTTTCGTGATAAAAAATTTCGCCACGCATGAAGAAGGGGGATGTTGAAGATAATACTAAATTAGATACAACTGATAGATCAAGTGAGGTTCAACAACTAAAATCACTCTTATCTGTTGATTACTTTGATCAGGAAGATGAGAACTGAATGCACAGCAAGAGAACTTACAAGAATAAGAGTATCATCACCAGGGCCAGGCAATCCTTTCTTAACCATGTCATTTGATATATGACCTGCACCTCCTTGCCAATCTTTTGTTGGATTGTCAACAGTGTAAAATACCTAGGAATTTTTGCACACACGATATTTCAATACCCAAAACATAAAAATAAAATAAAATAAAAATAAAATAAATAAAGGAATGTCAAAACTTGCAGCAATGCTCATGTGTTGATTCTGCAAGCACCTTTAAGTTCGGGTGCTTAGCCGCAAGTACATCTAGCTTCTTTTTGAGAAGTATGTCATCAGGAGATACATTAGCATAGAGCAACGTGACCTACAGGATAAAAATAATCACCATTGCAAAAGCATGCTTATAATATTGAAACACATCCCATGTTCTGATTTAAACACTCTCAAACATGGAATAAAAGAAGATTAAATTATTAGTTTTACCTGGGTATTATCATCGGGGTTTTTAAGGATAGCGTCAATTATCTGAAGCATCGGAGTGATGCCAGAGCCTCCTGCAATCTGAATATAAAATTTTAAAGGAGAGAAATTGATTAACACTGCATATTTCCATTTTACCAATCTAGAAGCATTATGATTATATTCAGAAATTATCACATGCTATACTTGGAGACTAGCAGATTTGATATTTTCCTTTCTTAGCAAAGAAAAGTCAAGGCGAAGGATATTCATATAAGATAAATTACATAATAGAATGTGATGTATCATTTTTATAACTCAAACATACTGAAGGAGCATAATAGAGACCTGGAATCTGCTTCCAAAGCTTACACAACAATCTCGCTAAGTTGTATCAAGGACATCAAGCAAATGAATAAAAATAAAGTTTGAGGTTTTACGTTACAGTGCAATGATAAAGATAGAAACTCTTATTAGCGAATGAGAACTGTAGCTTGCAGATGAAAGAACAAATTTTCAACAATGACACTGATTTTGTGGAAAATAACCAGAAACCTTGGTGTTTGGTTGGTCGAGATCCCTGAAAAACATGATTTTTGCATGTATGATTAAAAGAGGAGAAAAGTTATGGGGGCATGATGACCGTGTGTCTAAAAAATAAGAAAGTTTTGAATCCAATAAAAAGTGTGTTTTAGAATGTTTTTTGAAAATGTTGAACCAAACAGGCTACACTAATTAAGGGCTTGTTTGATACTACTTTACTCCAAAATTTATTTCTCTCTCATTATTTTCAACCTCTCATACATTGATTTGGTATTTTTTTGCATTTTTTATATTTTCTAATATATACTTTCTTTACTTCTCAACCACACATCTAAAAATCATTGTCAATAATCTCTCTCTCTCTCTCTCTCTCTCTCTCTCCCCTTTTTATTTTAATTTTTATTTATTTATTTATTTATTTTTATAAGAAATTGACTTTTATTAAGAATAAAAGTTGTACAAGATTACAGCAAAACCACCCAAAAAGTTGAAAAGAAAACATGTGTAAACACCTACAAACCAAAGCCAGAAATCTAGGGGATACTAGAAACAATTGAGCATAAAACTCCAACCTAAACGTAGAATGATAAATCTGGACACATGCTTGGACATAAAACGCCAACCTTCAACTGCAAAGCTCTCATAACTACTGCTGCTTATTTAAGTTGGACATTTATTCAAACTGATACCCAGATTCTCATTCTTCTCTGATATGCAGTATGTCATGGGTTTTGGACATTGGACAGGGCTTTTTTTTTTTTTTTTGGGTAATGCAAAGCCTATTCAGAATAACGTTGGGGGCAAGGTTTTGAATTGACATGGCGACGATCCAAGTACAATTTATCTCCTTTGTTTTATTATTTGTATCTGTACTCCCAAGTATACCACATTCTGCTGTAAAAATTTCAAATCACGATCTTACCATGCCAATATGTTTCTTCATATTGGGACTGTATCTGAGCTTTTCAATAGGCCTGCAAGACAACAGGAAAAAGAACCGGAATTGGTATCATCAAACTAACATTAATAGTTTTTGGCTGATATTAGATTGTATGTAACTTACCCTTTCACTTCTACAACATCTCCTGGTTTTAAGCTAGCAAAATGCTGACTCATTTTACCCTCTGGATAGATCTGCAAGGTTTTAAAGCATTTTAAGATACGACCACAATGATAAAATCTTACATTTTAATGCTCAAAATACATATTTGAGCTTTTAAACAAGATCAGAAAATATAAATACAACATAGATTGCCAACCCATACCTTAATTAATAAATCGAAGAATCCCTTAGCATCAGGATCTGATATAGGTGTATAGCTGAAAAAAAAAAAGCTCCTCATTATTATTGATTGGTAGAGATGGCATTGTATAAAGCTCCATTTCAACAGGTCCACATTCGTTATTTTAAATTCGAGAATTATGCCTTCCGCATACAGAGTAAAGTGCCTGTTGGGTACATCTTTTTTAGGAATACTAATGGTATTTTGGAGGAATTGTGGTTAAAAGTAGTTGAAAAGTAAATGTTATAGGCTCCACTACATGTATGGTTGAAATGATTTTTATGAAAAAATGGTATCCAGAAAACACAAACTTTTCACTTCATGATTTCAGAATATGTACTCCCTTTTCCAAATTTACTTGACTCAATTTGGGGTATTGTCTGAAACTCCGGAAGTGAAAAACTATTTTCGAAAGAGTAAAATTTTGAGGACTTCCCAAAACGGAAATGCAGACAGTTGAATGTGGGAGGGAGTAACAAAATAACAATATTAAAATATCCAGGTCAATGATAAAGAACAGAAAATATAAACAAATGTGTTCTCTTTTTGTTACTGCCTCACATATCCAAACACTGTGTCGAGAACTGGTGACAGATTATTAACCTTAGGGGAAGGCTCGAAGTAATGCCATCAAGAAATTTGTTATCATGAATGTAAATACAAGTTAGAATACACAAATTGATGCTAGCTACATGCATACATATACACGTGTATATGCATATATACACACACACACACACTAGAGCATGCAAAAGTATGCCAGAACTTACGGACGAATTACATATTTTGGGTTTCCTTCAGGATTTTGTCCTGCTGGTGCCCTTCAATAAAAATGAGTATTAGGTGTCAGTTATAAAATATGCCATAAAGTTTATTTGGCCAATAAAATAATTTAGGAGAGCAACCATAAAGGAAAATTCATTGCAACAATAAAGGATTTGACAGCATTCTAGAGCTCTGGTGCTCCTGGGCTGACAAATATGGTACTTCAATCACTAAATTCATGTGATTCCAAAAGATACCTCCATCATAAAGGACATTTCATTTAAACATATTAGTGTTAGCTTCGAACCCAAACAAAATCTAAGCCTATTTGGTAGAGCTCTTTGAGATTCTCAACTGGTCAACTTTATTCTAGACATAAATTTCATTCGACTGAAAATCTCTATTCACTTTTAAACACGCCTTTCATTTGTCCACAGTTTATAGTCTCAAAATGGCTGCATCAAATGATGGCTTAATGTATCACCAACAATCTCACATTGCCTCCAAAAAGATATGTACTATGAAAGATCCACTTCCACTTGGTATAACAAAACACCTGATGATTTCTGTATGATGAAAGTGATTAATGGCTTTTCATATCATCATCATACATTATCATAAATTATTATTATTATTCATTATCATCATCATCTCTCATCATTATTATTATTATTATTATTATTATTATTATTATTATTATTATTATTATTATTATTATTATCATCATCATCATCATCATCATCATCATCATTATTATTTGATAAGAAACAAGAATTTTATTCATAAAAAAACCTGAAACAGTTACAACAAAATGAAAAGTGGATGAGTCGTCCACATGAAGCCTGATTAGCAGCCTCCTGTGAGACCAAATGACAAAAACCAAAAAATGAAAACTCTCATTATTTTCAACCACTCATACATTGATGTGTCCACATTTTTATATTTTTTAGTACTTCTTCTTTACTTCTCGACAACACATTTAAAATTTAATTTTTCAATAATCCATATCAAACATATCCTAAATCAACAATTACCATTTGGCATGCACGACATTTTAACATGGAAGAGACAGTCAAATCTGCATTCAAATCAAAGACAAGTTGAAGAAGCAGACTTCTTTGAGATCTTGAGTGCAGAGCATATAACATGGAACCAGATCCCTTAAGTCTAATGAGAATCCACAAGCATGGTGTGAAAAGGCAGAACAGAGGTGCGCTTTTGCTGAGGCGCAGCTACAGCACCTTTAGGCACTGAATTATGCTATTTCCTTTTGAGGTGAATGCCTCATGATGTAAGGCATGTGCCTCACGAATTTTTATTTTTGTGTAACACGTTTTATTAGTTGTGAAAAACACTTGAACACATTAGGTTTTAATTGAGTCCACTTTCAATTATAAAGTAGAAGTTAAAAGTTGAGCCCCAGGTACACCATTTATGAACAAACTGAAAACCTAGATTTGGTCCACATGGGCCCTCTACAGCAGTATGCAGGTATATTCTTTTTTTTAACCTCCATTTTGCTCTCTTTCCTCTTTATCCTCTCCTAATTTTCTCTTTTTATGATGTTTTAGTCATTAAGATTTCAGAGTAGTGACCTGAGGAGCTTATTTTTTTAATTAATGTTTTCTTCCTCAAGAGTGAAATAGACTATCTCTATGTTTTAGCCTTTTAGAGAAGTCATTGGAGGAGCTTTTTCGTAACCTTGTTGAGGCGTGACACAATAGTTAAAATGATTCTCCAGCATAGCTGAATGTACCTCGTAAGAATGCAGGATGCAACATCCAGACCTAACTTTGCAGCAGGATCAAACGAAAATCTGAAATTTAGAACAAAATAATGATCAAATAAACTAAAAATTAGAATGGATAAAACAAAGATATCTTATAACAATCTTTTTTATTTTGCATTTTAAAGAAATATAGAAATTGATTAAGTATCGAAGAGAATCCCAGATCTAGATTTTACAAAATTCAGTCAACAAGCTTTTACGAAATGAAATGAGAAGCCACATGTTCAATAGATCAAACTGTAGTTCAGGTATGATGGTACTGAAAGGATGCACAACGACAATTTACATAGGAAACCAGAAACTTTTCCATTGTAATCACTAAAATAGGATGAAAAAAAGTGGAAAAAAAAAAAAGAAAAACGAGGCCAAATTGAATTCCATTAGTTACCTTCACACTTGGGTAAAAAAGGACAAAAAAAAGGATGATGTGGCTATTTATAATGAATAATAAGCAATGTGGACCATGACGCTTGAAACAATCCCTTTCTACCAGTTACAAATTAAACATCTTCTTTCCCCAAAAAGCTACTACGTTCCCTACTAAAGGCCGTGTCTTGGGATGCTACTGATGTCGATTAGATTGCTCTAATTAATATATTTAGAGTTTGTTTGGGATAACTTATTCAAAAAATAATAATTTTTCACTAACATTCAGCTACTCATTCATTACTTGATTTGACAAAGTTTTTATATTTTTCTAAACCATTTCTTTCCTTCTCAACCACCCATCCAAAAATCATGTTTCTACAATCTCTATCAAACACTCTTAATGTTATTGCTCCTCAACTTAGTAATTATATGGGATTTTCGAATAAAATGATTTTTGAGTGGATAGTCAAAACGAGTTGAAAATTTTTAAAAAGCATTATGAAAAATAGTCCCATCAATAGAAAAGTGTGGATGGTTAATGATTTTGAAGGAAAGGTCATTTTGGAAAAAGATCTTTGATGATCTTAATCAAACTAATTCTTAATGGCATGAAACCAAAGATATTACACCTGCCATAATAAAATGTTCGCTCTCATGAAGGCTTCCTTATTCTCATAATTAAGGTACAAACTCAAGTAACTTATTGGATATCTGAATAAACAAAACTATATGTGCCTTCTCTTTGTCTTCAGGTAGTTGATAACTAAAAGGCATAATAAGCTAACCTGAACAACTGTGAATTGTGGCTGACCTGTGCCTTATCTTGCAGTTTGAATTCAATCCATTTATCTGGATTTAGTGCTGAAAATAAAGAATGGGAACAATTACATTCTCAAAATGATTTTATAAACAATTTCTGGTTTAAGCTACATGCCTAACTACATGATTTCAGATTTTCAGCACTACATGCAATATGGTGTGTTGAAGATCAACTAGTCCAGATATTACTGCATTCCTTGTACAACTCATTCTTAAATTTGAATGAGTAACTTCAGTTCAGCAATAAAGTCAAATCGATGAACCGGGGAGTCAATTCATACATCTCAAGGTTCAGGGACAAGAGATCTTTTACAAGCATACTGGCCGTGTTGTTTACTAGAATTTTTTCCAGTTCTTTTTGTTTGAGTCCACATTCAAAGTTGCAAATAATAGTCTTCCCACTGCACCTATGAACAGATAAGATCCTTCAACTTGAGAAGACTTATGCTAAAGTACATATCTTCATTCTATGAGTTGCAGTTCAAATTTCATTACTAAAAGGAGCAGCTGCTTCAGCTTATAAATCTCAGTTGCAAGTACAAGTGATATTAAAGCACTGTAATTGACTTAAATGTGAATTTCATGACAAAAAACAAATAATTAAGATGTGAGTCATTATTCAATTCATTAGAAATTATAAAAGGAGAGAAGAACCCACCAACTTTGGGAGAAGCATCTTCGTTGAGTTGATCTGAATAAACCTGAATTGGAAACAACACAACAAATGCACAAAATGACCATCTCTAGAAAAAGTAGGACAGAACTACAGAAAATTCACATTTCAATATTGTGCAGGAAACAAAGTGTCTAACTAAAGAAGGTAAAGAAACTAACACACGGATCAAAGTAATTTCTAAGGCAAATTATCAAGATGTCAAGTGTGCTCATTAAACCATTATGTCAAATGAAGTTTACTTTGAAAACAAATGAAAAACGCCTAAATTTAGGAATAGTTATCTTATACATTATCATAAAATCATATGGTATCAAGCTTCAAATACAGACAATCCTAGACGACAGCATCAAAATCATATAGTAGCAAGCGTAAAGAGTTAAAGTACATACAATCTTAGATGACAGCATCAAAACAAAATGACAATCATATATACGTTCAGCGAAGCAAATTTTGCAGAAGACATTACTAGACTGCAATGAAATCGGATCGAGAAATTACCAAATTCGGCGACGAGAAGCAGTAATAATACGAGAAGCCTCCAGAAATTGCGGCAAGAGCTCCAAAGGGAATGCGAAAATTGGTGCTACCGAGTGCCACCGGTGCAGCCTTGCTCAGTCTTTTGAAAAACATAGCCATTTTTATCCTGTTTCAGTGAAATCAGTTTACAGTGAGAAAAATGAAGGTTTTCAGATTCTTCAACGTTCAAACTCCACTGAACTGATTTGGAGCAATAGCAGTGGATGCCTCAATAGGATTGGGCCTGTGCTAATGCGCTTGATACCCCGGCCCAGGGTTAAGCCTTGTGCAACTACGAGGAAATTTGCTCGAGCAACAAATTTTCATTATGATTTTCACAAATACCAATTTTTATTCGTAATTAGTTTCTTTCATATTTATATTTTGTATATTTGTTTTAGGGGTTTTTTTTTTTTTAAAAGCTATCATCATTTATAACATGCTTTGAAAAGATGATATCTCTCAAACATATGATTCTTCAATAAGTTCTAAGATCGATTTTCATTTTTTATAGGTAATTATAACTATCTCAACTCGCAAATCAAAGATTCAGATAGAATTTTGTTAATATGAGAGGAAAAAAACATGGAGGGATACGTAATACCAAAACCTCCAAAGGGAAACAAAAACCAAAAGCAAATGAAGCAAAACTAAAGAAAGTATCAAACCAAGGGGCAATTCTATTAAATCTTTTGATTTTCGGATGCACCCTTCCGCAAATTAGCTTTGGACAGTCCTCCCCTCATTTAAGTTGGCCCAAATCCATGTTGTGTTGGCAGTGTTGCTTCATTTTCCCATTCTGATCCCTTCACAATAAGCTAAAGTAGGGTTGCTTCGTTCTTCCAATAAGCAGGCAACAATGAATCATAGATCACAAAACAATTGGACACCCCAATTTTATCATACTTTTTGATGAGTTGCACTAGAGATTTTCAATCGTGATTAGTAAATTGAACAACAACACCACTCCCAATCTTTTGATCAAATATGACATATTCATCATCATCTGATATGGTTTTGATTTCGATCAAACTTGATTTTTCGTGAAGATTTTTGGCACCATAGAAGTTGGTGCGTACAAGCATGGGGTTTTATTGATGCTACAGATTTTTGGCATCGTTGCATGTGGTGAGTACGAGCATTGATTGCAACATCCGATTGATGTGACCTGATTTGGGAACAGAATTCCACCTTTCTTTTGCTTAACCATGGCGTGTTTCCTTCTACCGTTCTTCAGTCAAATGCCTAGTAATGAAGTGCACACTAGATTAGAATTATGGAGCACAAAGAAAGGGGTTAGTTTTACAAAAACCCTTTTTTGCTAATATTTATGGTTCTTATTCCCATATTTCCACGCATTCCTTATTCAATTTTGTTGTAGCTTGCACAGCAATATATTTTGAAGGAATTCTAATTGTTCTTTAACAAGAGCCCCTTTAAGAATGTCGTGACCAAACAAGAATGGGTGGACATGGCAAAGTTTTGGTTGACAACCATATGGTAAGTTTTCAACTCCTTCGTTCACATTAAGCTCAATTTTTGGTTGAGATATCAAATATTCAAATTTTACCAAAAAACAATCTAATGGTTGAGTTCTATTTTAAGTTGAGATATCACATATTAAAATTCCCTTGAATGGTGATCTAACGTTGGTGTGTTGTTATTATTCCTATTAGTTTTTCTATTCTTTTTCAGTTTGTATCATGCAAATCTTGACGTTTGCGGCGAAGATCTACTGCAGAAACCGTTGTGGCATGACAATTACTAATTTTTTTAATATTGCAAACTTTTCCCCCCTACATATGAGTTTCTTAACTAAGATTTAGTCTATTTAGCTGTGCTCTCTTTTTTGTTTTCTGACCGTTTTCTATTTTCTATTTTCAAAAATGCTAAAAACGCATTTTGTTCATTGTTTTGAAAAATGCATTTTTGAACCACCAGTGCAGGTGGTACGAACCACCATTCTTGGTGGTTTGCACCACTATTTTGTCACCGACGATTGTTAGTGGAGCAAGAGATGTGGGAGGGAGGGATGGGGTTGGGGTGAGTGATGGAGAGGATGAAGACGAGGACCTCTTTTGATATGTTGTAAAGTTTAGGGATCTTTCTGTATTTTTTATTGTACCAATTTATTGTATTTCTAAAGGTATAAACCAAACATATTTTTTACTTTCTCTTCTCAAAAATAAATTTTCAAAACAACAAACTAAATGCATTTTCAATTTTCTCAAAACAACAATTGAAAACCTAAAACACTAAAATATTTTCGAAAATGAAAACATAAAATACAAAACAAATAGAATGCCCCTTTTGTATTTTTAATCTATTGCAACCTTTTTCCCCTACATATTAAATGCTTAATTAGGATTTGGTCTATTGCTAATGACATTGTAGTCATATGGTCCCATTTTGTATTGAAGGTGCTGAATAGCTTAGCGGATCAGTAAGGTTTTGTAATTGTTAGTTTAACTTACGAAAATTGGAAGCAACAACTTTCCACTTAATAATAATTAATAACCATTATATAAAAGTAGATACCCTCTATTAGAGTAAAACAAATGTATGGCAAAAAAAACTAAGGGGAGAAATTTAAGGGGGAAAAATCATTCTTAAATAATGTACAGGGGAAAAAATCTAAATTTGTGCACATGACATTAAACTGTTGGTTGATTATAAAGTATGCGGATCATGTGGAAAGGTACTATTCTCTAAATTTGGGCCTAGATTTGAAGAATAACCCCTCAAATTTGGATTTCTTGCCCCTCAAATACTACATTATTTGGCATCCATTAGGGGAAAAACCCAAATATGGGTTTATCCCCCCACATTAACTTTGCTCTTAATTGGAGGAATTTTGATAGAGATGTTCCTGTCACAGCTCGTGATTTTAAATCAATTTTCAATGTTTGGTGTCGCTAGATTGCATACCACAAGTATACGATGTCGCATTCAAGTAGTAAAGATTAAGAGGATTGTCGTACCCACGAGGATTGAACTAAAATTGTCTACATTACCAATTCCACCTCGATTGAAGAGTTGAGAACAAGAGTGGTAGTTTGCAATTAATATCCTACTCAAATAGCACACAATTAATTCAAGTTTAAAGAAGTTGAATATACTTTTGAAAAGTGTTTGGAGAAGAGAGTGTTGGGATTCCTGATTTCATTTAACTTCACCATATCAATTCCGTAATTTGCACTAACATAAGCTATTTATCTTCAAGTTAGATCCGACTTTTCAATCTTTACTAGTTACCTATCTCTAGTGTTGAACTAGTTCTAACTAATTGGTTAATCAACAATATCTCTACGCCGATTGGAACCAACTAATTGCATTAACCATTGTGGAAATGCTCAAAGGATCACCTAGGGATAAGAATATCTCTATATCTTACAATTATGAAACCTAGGGTGTTTGTAGGTAGTTTCCAAATTGTATAACATTTCTCAATAATAAGACAATTCTCAAACAATCATTTGGTAGCTAAAAAAAATGAAAGACAATATAACTCAATTACAAACACACAAGAGATAAATAACACAAAATCTAGTTGGTTCCAATCGGCGTAGAGATATTTATCTCTACGCCGATTGGAACCAACTAATTGCATTAACCATTGTGGAAATGCTCAAAGGATCACCTAGGGATAAGAATATCTCTATATCTTACAATTATGAAACCTAGGGTGTTTGTAGGTAGTTTCCAAATTGTATAACATTTCTCAATAATAAGACAATTCTCAAACAATTATTTGGTAGCTAAAAAAAATGAAAGACAATATAACTCAATTACAAACACACAAGAGATAAATAACACAAAATCTAGTACACAAACATTGAAATTGATAAAATAAAGTTAAGTTACATCAAGAATTCCAACTACAAGTATTTAGCCCATAAATGCAAAAGACACAAAAAGAAGATAAGGGTGATACATTACAAGAGATTAATGAGCTGGAAATGCAAGTAGAATGAAGTAGGAACCCCCTTTAGATGAAGTGGTGAAACTTCAATGGATGATTTCTTCATTTCTCTTCAATTTCTTCCTCAAGCAACTCAAGAACCCTGTCTTCTTCCCACTTTTCTCCTCTGCCCTCCAATAATGAATAGCCCTAGAATGTTTCTAAGCTTTGTAGGAAGAGAAATCCCAAAATATCCTCAAGAAAAAGGGTAAAATTGGATCAAAAACAGGTTTGGCACGAAAAATGGACAAAAGCTGATTTTCTGGGGTTGCTGTTGTAACCTCGATAGTTACGGTTGTAATCTATCACTTACGGCCATAAGTGTATGACTTATGGCGTAAGTCACATGTTGAAGGAAATTGACCATAATAAAGGGTTATGGCCATAACTAGTATAGCTTATGGATCATACACTTATGGTCGCATGTCGTTCTCTAAAGCTTTTTGGCTAATTCAAGCTGGTGAAATTATATAGGATGTCTTCTATCTTTCAAACTCTTGCATTTTGGTCCTCAAATTTTAAAGTTTCTTTCAAAAATATCCTAATTTAATTACACATGAAGTCCTTCAACTTTTGAAAAGTTATACTTTGGTCCCCAACTTCAAGTTTTTTTATGCTTTTGGTCATTTTCTCTCCTTTTTGCATTCTTTCCTTCTCAAACATGGTTTTTGACCTACAAAGATGAATTTTATACATTTGTGAGTATAAATTAATCTATTTTCTCAACTTTTAACATATTTAGAGTGTCAACTGAGTGTGCAAAAATACACTCATCATTTGGCTCCTCACATTTTCAACCTTTCAAATAAATTACTTTCAGTTTTGTATTATGCTTATTTACAAAAGAGTTCATCTTCATCGGCTCGGGAAATTTCACATGATGCATCTGAAGCCCTCCCAATCAAAACAGGTTTTAGATTGCTAATAATTAACCTTTTATTTTTTTTCCACTTTTTCACAATGCATATGTATTTATATTGATGTCATGTTTCTTTTTACTTTTTTTAAAAATATCTAATTAGTATGTTGTCGTCTAACTGGGTGACTCAAAAATACAATCTGATTCCATATTTATAAGACAACTGAATGTGTTTGAGGAAGAATGGAGTACAAAGGTGTCCATATTTCGAAAGGGTTAAACTAAATCATAGCCAAAGATGAAAGGCCCTATGGAAGTTTCGAAACTAATTTTGTGTAACAAAGAGGTAGTATACAATGGCAATATCTTCTATTTTATATGTTATTCTATAATAAAAGTTGTAACAATTTACTGGCATTCTTTTTTTCTCCAAACAGGGAGGTAAGGTATAGTTTACATTGTTTAGGGATACAATTGACATGTTCCTTTCGTTTCGATGCTCTAAAAAGGGAATTCTTATTGAATTTCCAATGGAAAAGTAAGAACAATCAACCCAAAGTATGCGAATGTGAACGAAGAAAATGGGGTTACACTCACCGGAAGGACTGAAATAGAGGAAATCGAGAATTTTGTAATTTCTTGTTCACGTTTATGATTACCCAAAATGGTTGATAAAAAGCCCCCTGTCCTACACCCCCTACATACAACGTGCAACGCATATTTCAAAAAACTAATTTCTATGTAAGTACGAATAGTTTCAACCTGTTTCTATACTAGCATAACAAAGTGATGAAAAAATCAAGAGCATTTATTGATCCTAATATCCAATCCAATGAAGGAGGAAAAGATTAGTATTACATTTGTCTAAATCAGCAGCAGTGAAAGTTCTAAACACATCTAACTATATGCCAAGATTAGCAAAAAATCAATAGCTTGTCACCATATATGTGTAAATTTAGTCTCCATCTTCTCCAGTACAACTTGAATATTATTGATGAGGTATTGTATATCATAAGGGCCTCCATGATCTTCCAGGCAAAATATGACGACAAGTTGAGAATTAATTTTGCGCCAAATTTTGGCTATGTTTTCCCTCAAACATAGATGAAGACCTGTATATATTCCTCTAAGTTCTACTTCAATAATGTTTATATGGCTATAGTGATCACAGAAAGATCAGCAAACATTACCCAAATCGTCTCTGAAGACTGTCCATCCCATGACAATGCCATTATATTGAACAAATCCATTAGTGTTGAGTTTATATCATCCAACAATTAGGTTGATCCATCTAAATGCTATTAGATGACGACTGTTAAGCCAAGGCTGGAGAATATGATAACCAAATTGCTGCAAAGTATGAATTAAAATGCTAACCCTCTTAATAACTCTAGTGGGATTCAAAGGAATACTATCACGATTGACCTTGTTCCTACCAACCTAAATGAATCACATGATGAGCAGAAGGATGATGAGTAAAATTTCTCCAATGTGAGCTCTATGATTAATGATCCAATGCATGAGGATTTGACTAGGGTGATCGTAATTTGGAAGTCTTAAACCCCATTTATTATAGAAGAAGTCTCAAATTTGTTTTAGCAAAACCGTATTTAGTGAAAGTATGGGTAATGGCCTCTTGGTTGTTGCACTAGAACCACTTTGAAGCAAGTTGGACTTGAAATTTATGCTGCATGATTTCATCAAAAGGAAGCCAACAATACTAAAGTCTCTATGTGCAAATAGAAATTTTAGGAAAAATGCAAGGATTCCAAAGTATTCTGTGGAACATCAATAAAGTGTGTTTAGATAAGAAGATGTCTATACAATTCTAGTGTGAAAAAGCTGTTGGAGGTAAGATTCCGACAAATTTTATCAGACTTCTTATTTCTAGCAAGCTCAATGACTATATTAAGAATGGTAGGGTGCACAAATCTTTCGAATTGTTTCACATTCCAACCAATTTTAGTCATGACGTCTTTAACACACATATGAATAGCAAGATGATCATCATATTTGTTGGCCAGATGATCATCATATTTGTTGGCCAAAAGATCAGAAGGATGCCACCATTTAAGGAGCAAATTACAAGAGCAGGATCTTGCTTTCCATCTTATAAAAGATTCCTAATAGTACAAAAACTCTTCCAGATAAGAGAAAAATAAGCTTGCAAGGTGCAACAGAAGGATGACAGCAGACGCAATATTTAGATAGCATAACTTGGCTATTAAGAGATGAATCCAATCTAAGAGTCCACCACAACTTGCATTCAAAACCTTTTCTAGTATCTTCCAATTTCCTATATCCAATGTCACCTTCCTCAATAGGATATATAGCATAAGGAGTAATGTTTGTGCTTAGTTGGGGAACTATTAGCTCACAAATAAACATTAAAGATCCTAGAGATAGAGTTTAGAATAGCCTTAGGGAGGTCAAGGGTGAGTAAGTAAAACTATTCATCATTGAACTTTTCTTCTTTTTTCAACTAATTCATTAATCTTTAATTTGTTTCTCATAACTCAATACACTTTAAAAGTTGTTTCACATCCATCAATCAGACGGACTCCGTCTCTAGAAAATGTAGCGAAGATGATTAAATAGAGATGTGGTTTGGCTGTAGCTAGGCATAAGCAAATGAAGCAACTACTTTGGGCCCACGTTTAAGTGGAGTAGAAAAAGGCTGGTTGTTGTCAAATTTTAAATAACTCACAAGTGCACGAATCTATTGAAATACAGGTTTAATGAGTAATGAGGTCGAACTCACAGGGACTACAAATTTAAAAAGTATAATTTAGTCCAAATTAGCTCGTACACTAAACTAATTGAAAAGATTTTATTTTTACATTTTCAATTAATTAAAAAGAGTAGTAGAGAAACTAAGCTAAACAATTAAACCAAATATCAAGATGATTAAAATAATCAAGGTTTCAGAATCCACCACTATTCAACTAAACAATTCTCTAATCCCCATTCAATTCATAAGTTCGAGTGACAAATCGAAATCAATCTATTGTCTACGTATAAATTTATCAACGAAACCTAGTTAATAAATTTTAATGTTGGTCCCTCTTCACCTCTTCTAATAGACTAACCAAACATTTATCGTAGCAATTGGATTAAAGAAAATAAAGAATCTAAAAATCACATATCTCAAGTATTCCACGTATCCACTGTAATTGTTATCTCACGAAAAATCAAAGATAATCATTTAAACTTCAAAGCTCTAGGTTTTGATTAATTAAACTAGTCCCCAACAATTATCAATATATGATAGAAGTGATGAAAGTAACAAAATTTGATCAATAACGAATTGTAAACGTCACACGCGCATAAAATGAATTAAATAGCAAATAGAAAATCACATGGCCAAATAGGGTTGCATCATAACCCTTGGTTCAAAAAATTTAGAATAGCATAATAGAATTAAAGTAACAAGAAGAGATAAAACCGACCATAAATGAACAAGAACCGAATTAGGCTCGAGAATCCGTCAACTTTTTCACAAACTTCTTGTCTCTCGGTCTTTTCTCCAATCCCTTAGCCGTCTTCTTCTTTTCTTTTTTTCCAGCCTTAGCCGCAATTCCCACTTTTCTCCTTTTTCTTTTGTTTCTATCCTGCAATCCCCTGGCTTGATTAGTTCTTATGGGCCTTAAGCTCATTAACCCTTTTTCATATTCTTTTTTTTAATGATTTATTTACAATTTGATTATTGACCTAATAACAACAAAACACAAATATAATAGTTAATATAAATGCTAAAATAGACTAACAAGATTAAAATTGACAATAAAATACATAGTAAAAATATATTCATCAAATTCCCCTAAATCTAAATTTTGCTAGTTCTCGAGCAAAACAATCTAAAAACAATCTACAAACATCACGTATAAACAAAATGTCAATAATACTTAAACAATAGTCAAATAGATTGCCTCAAAGACGTCATATATATATTTTTTGAAAGGGTTTGAAAATCCTCATAATCGATGAAAAGAAGCAATATTACCCATAGATCAACCTTTGACTCTAACCATGCCAACTTTTTGAATCAAAATACCAATCAATTTCGATCACATATATTTGGTTGGTTCATTCCTTGCCCATGATAGTCAATTATTTTTCCTCTCTCTCCCTCTCTCTCTCTTTCATAGGATTCACACACCCATTATTAATATATTCGCTCATGCCGAAGGTGATAAGTATAGATCACGTTCAAAAAGCTTATTCTTTCCCATTCAAATTCGGTTGGGTCTAACCAATGATTGGGGATTTCAAGGTTTGCAGTTATTCTCCTTTTTTTTTTTGGTTTTTGGCTTTTTTTTTTGGTTTTTTTTTTCAAGTGCCTCAACCTTCAAGTCTCTACTAGGAACTCAAATCAACTAGCTAATCCCCTAAATATTTTTTTGATTTTTTTTGCTCTTTTTTTCTCCCCCTCTCTTTTCTTTTTTTTTTTTTTTTGGTATCTTATGTGCAAGACTTCTCTTTCTTAAGCTTTCTAGATGACCCTTGTAGCGAGCGTTAGGTTGATGACTCCCAAGCCAGTTAGCCTTAGGGCAATAGGTTTTAAGATACCCCTTCAAACTTAATTACTAGAGTCAAAAAGGCTACGAAAAAAGGTATAAGATATTTAGCTCAATTAATAAAATTAGTGCTTAGATCGCTAGCATTGGCCATTCCCTAGCTTATACTTTCAAGACAAGAACACCTCACACGATTTCAACTTGCAGGAATAAAAGCATTCCCATCTAGCTACTCTTATGGCTTAACCACCCTCAAACTAGCTCTCTTTAGGTATGGTTCGAAAGATGAGATTGAGTTCAAGTTCATACCTAATAATAAGTCATAACTTCAACTAACCAATACAATACCAAAAATCTTTCAGTATTTCAACCCAAAAAGGTAACATAACCAAAATCATTTGGTTAACATGTTGTATCATTGCATTCAAGTCATATATCACAACAATTTCCAATAGTTGTATTATCAGCCAGCAATATTATCGAACCAAAACAAACACACAAGCACACAAGATTTTTTTTTTAAAATGCACATATAGCTTAAATATAAAAAATAATGAAAAAACACAATAACAAACAAGCGAAAATGCAATTTCACACACCCCAAACCTATCCTAAACATTATCCGCAATGTTTTCAACTACGGAAACATAAAAGAATTGAAAAATGGGGGCAAATATTTGGGAGGAGCACATTTGGATGGCCCATTTCAGAATGATAGGTTCCACACAATCCTAGAAAGCAAAGAAAAATAAAAAGAGGAAATTACTGACCCTAAGAAATAACAAACAAAAGAAATAAATGAAAATAAATAAATAAATAAATAAAATCAGGGAAAATTAGAATCAAGTTGGGTAGTGGTGTAAATCCGAGTGGGCCGGCTGGGTAGGCCTGCCAATTTTTGGCCCGTGAACGGCCCGTGTAGTTCACGAACCCGCTCAAGCGGGTTGACGGGCCGGGTTGGACCGGCCAGTATTTTTTTAAACAAAACCCGGCCCACCCGCCAACCCACATGGGTCGGCCCATATGAGCCAATTCATACGGGTCAATGAACGAGTCTGCCAATATGAATGAAAATAAAATTTTTTAATTATTAAAATTTGAAATTTAATATTATAATAAAATATTATAATACACAAATTTGAAATTTAATATTATTAATTTAGTATTTTAATAATATAATACAAATTAATTAAAAATAAAAATAAAAAATAATTATTATTCGACTTTGAGGGAACATCCTCATGTCCCCTCAAAGTCAAAAGGCTGCAGCGTGCAGCCTTGAATTACGCTGCACGCTATAGCCTATTGCCGTCATGTTGTGGCAGAGAGAATTGCTTTCTGCCACAATTTTAATTTTTTTTTAAATTATCATTAGCGGGCCCGACCCGGCCCGCTCGGGTCCAGCTCGATGTGGACTGTGGCCCAGCCCGTGCGGTTCGCGGGTCGGCCCCGTGGTCCGGGCCAGAAGCGAGTGGGCCGTCCGGGTTCGACCGGCCCACCCATCTTGGCACTTCTAAAGTTGGGTGGACTGGCCCAATTAACTCCAATCTTCATTCCTATCTCGAGGTTGAAACTCCAAATATGGTTTTATTCTTTGACCATTCACTTTAAAAACATCACCGTTTTGGGGTTCTGAACTTCACTGGCCCCATGACGATAGACAGTATGAACAATGAATGTGCTAGGACATTTAGAACATAACTTACCTGGAAAGAGATGCAACTGAGAATTGTATAAAAGTACTTTTTGACCTGGTTCAAAAGACGTCCTCAAAATGTGTTTGTCATGAAAAACCTTCATATGGGTTTTGTAGATCTTTACATTCTCGTAAGAATCGTTCATAAGTTCCTTGAGTTCTTCTAACTACAATTTTCTACTCAACCCAGCACTTTGTATATCAAAATTAAATTTCTTGATAGCCTAGTATGCACGATGTTCCAACTCTGCTGGTAAGTGGCAAGTTTTCCCATACACGAATATATAAGGAGACATCCCAATCGGCATTTTGAAAACCGTTTGATATGCCCATAATACATCAGTGAGTCTTAATGACCAATCTTTTCTATCAGGTCGAACTGTCTTCTCCAAAATCTATTTAATCTCTTTGTTTGAAATTTCCACTTGCCCACTTATTTGTGGATGATATGGAGTAGCAACCTTGTGTTTGATTGAATGCTTTGGCAAAAGAGAGTTAAATGACATATTGCAAAAGTAAGACCCTCCATCACTAATTATAGCCCGTGGAGTACCAAAGCGAGAGAAAATATTGTTCATTAAGAATGTCACCACAATCTTATGATCATTGGTCCAACATGGGTTTGCCTCAACCCATTTTGACACATAATCAATTCCATAATCAATTCCAACCAATATGTATAGACAACCAAACGAGGGTGGAAAAGGTCCCATAAAATCGATACCCCATGCATCGAATATCTCAACAACAAGAATAGGATTTAGAGGTATCATGTTTCTCCTTGAAATGCTTTTCCTACGTTGGCATCTATCACATAAAAAACAATATGCATAAGTGTTATAAAAAGGATAGCCAATAAAAACCACATTGTAAAATCTTTGCCGCGGTCTTTTTAGCATTAAAATGGCCTCTACAAGCCTGATCATGGCAAAAAATATCGCACTTTGAATTTCATTTTCTGGGACACATCTCCTTATAATCTGATCAGCACAGTACTTAAATAAATAAGGTTCACCCCAAAATAAATTTTTAACTTCAACTAGGAACTTATTATTATCTTGCTTGCTCCAATGCTTCAACGTTTACTTGTAACTAGATAATTAACAATGTTAGCATACCAAGGCCCAACATCAATCCTCATAAACTGATTATAAGGAAAAAAACTCATTTATAGGCAAACTATTCTTAATAGGTTCAAGAACAACGCGAGACAAATGATTAGCAGCAACATTTTCGCATCCCTTTCTGTCCTTGAATTCTATATCAAATTCTTGTAACAACAACATCCACCTAATCAGCCTAGATTTTGCATCCTTTTTAGTTGACAAGTATTTCAAGGCAGCATGATCAGAGAAAACAATCACTTTACTCCCTATTAGATAAGATCAACATTTATCAAATGCAAAAACAACTGCTAGCATCTCTTTTTCAGTAGTAGAATAGTTCAACTGTGCATCATTGAGTATCCTACTTGCATAATAAATCACATAAGGCAAATGATCTACTCTCTATCCTAAAACTACTCCTACAGCATAATCAAATGCATCATACATGAGTTCAAATGGCAATTTCCAATCAGGTGGTCGAATGATGGGTGAAGTAGTCAACAAACTTTTCAACTTTTCAAAAGCCTTTAAACAAGAATCATCAAAGACAAAATGAACATCCTTAACAAATAAATTGTATAAGGGTCTAGAAATTTTACTGAAGTCCTTAATGAATCTTCAATAAAAACCAGTATGCCCAAGGAAAGATCTTACTTAGTTCACAAATTTTGGAGGTGGAAGATTGGAAATAAGATCAACCTTTGCCTTGTCAACCTCAAAATACCCATGCTAGAGATTATGTGACCAAGAACAATGCCTTATTTCACCATAAAGTGACATTTTTCCCAATTTAGAAGTAAGTTTTTCTCAATACATCTCTACAAAACTAAAGTTAGACGGTGTAAACAGTTATCAAAAGAATCTCCATAAACAGAAAAATAATCCATAAACACTTCAATGAACCTCTCAACCATATGGGAGAAAATAGTAAGCATGCATCTTTGAAACGTAGTAGGCGCATTACATAAACCAATTGGCATTCTTTGATATTCAAAAGTTCCAAAAGGACAAGTGAAAGTAGTTTTCTCTTGATCTTCTGGAGCAATGGGAATTTTATTATAGCTTGAATGGCCATCTAGAAAGCAATAAAAATCATGTCTTGCTAGTCTATCAAGAATTTGATCAATAAATGGAAGAGGAAAGTGATCTTTTCTAGTTACAAGGTTCAATTTTCTGTAACCAATGCACATATGCCATCCTATAGTTATTCTAGTTGGAATCAATTGTTACCATTAGCAACTATAGTTACACTTGACTTCTTTGGAACTACATGCACTGGACTCACCCAACTACTGTTAGAAATAATCCCAGCATCTAACGATTTAAGCACTTCATTTCTCACAACATCCTTCATGTTGGGATTTAACATACGTTGCATCTTTCTAGTGGGTCTAGCATTGTCCTCAAGATGAATGCTATGCATGCAATTAGCAGGATTTATACCTTTAATATCAACAATGGTCCAACCTAGGGCCCCTTTATGCTTAGACAAAACATTTACCAACTTACATTTTTTGCTCAACGTCAAGGGATGAAGATATTATTATCAATAAAGTTTCTGACTCTCCAAAGAATGTATATTCCAAGTTGTCTGGCAATGCTTTAAGCTCCAATTTTGGTGGGTTTTCAGTTGATAAGATACTCTTCGTCTTCTCACTAGGTGGAAGTGGCTCAATCTTTACTCTCCAATTACTTGTATCCATGATAGGCGTTGAGTCAAACAACGCGTTCAGTTCGTCAATTGCACTATCAACATCAAAAGAACGACCAAAATGAATTAAACAGATTTCTAGTACATCAGCACAATTATTAGAAATAGGAGACTCATCAACTAATGACTCCATTAAATCAATATCAACAACTTACCCATCGTCTAATCGTTGTATTTTAATCTTAAAAAAATTCAACTCCAGAGTCATATTGCCAAAGGAAAGCTGCATCAACCTATTCCTGCGATTGATAACAACATTAGATGTTACCAAAAAAGGACGACCTAAAATAATATGAATATGTTTTGTTAAATCCTTCACAGGTTGAGTGTCAAGTATAATAAAATCAACAGGGAAATAACACTTGTCAGCCTGTATCAAAACATCTTCTATAATGCCACGAGGAACTTTCATAGATCTATCAGCAATTTGTAAAACAATAAAAGTGGGTTTCAACTCGGCCAACCCAAGTTGCACATATACAGAATAAGGCAAAAGATTAACACCAGGTCCCGAAATCTAATAAAGCTTTCTCAATCGTATGGTTTCCCAAAACAACATGAAATTTCAGAGGAGTTTTGCTTTGAATGATAGAGCTTACCTGTTCAGTTAAGAATGCTTTTTTGTGCACATGCAATTGCATTTTCTTAGTACATAAATCTTTTTAAAATTTGGCATAAGCTGGTACTTGCTTTATAGCATCAAGTAAATGAATGTTTATACTTAACTGCTTGAAGATTTCCATCATTTCATTGATTGTGTTACATTTCTTCCTTTTAGTTGACCTTTGTAGAAAAGGAGCTTTTGGAATGTAGGGTGGTAGATCATCTTCACCTGAACTCTCCTTTGATGCATATTGAATTGACACTTCCTAAAAAGAAACTTCTTTAGACTTCTTTCTAGTTGGGGATCTCTACTTGATTGTCAAACAATTTACCACGTCTCAATGTTGTGATAGCCTGAGCATCTTCTTATTGATTCTTAGGCGTAGCTCCAACATTGTACATCCCCTTTGGATTAGGAAGTGGTTGATTAGGGAATTTTCCTTTCTCAATAGTTATTGCCAAGTGTTGGACAGAGGAAGCTAATTGTCCAATCATTTTCTCCATATTCGACATAGAATTTGTTTGAGAATTTTAAAATTCTGCAATTGTCGAGTTTTGTTGACCAAGTGCTGCTTGTGTGGACTTAGCTAACTTCTCAAATGCCTCTTCCCATGGTTTTGGTTGTGAAAAATTCTGATTGAATTGTCTCATATTTTGCTGAGGAACTTGACTTGGCACACCATTTTGTTGAGAACCTTGTGACCATGAGAAATTTGGGTGGTTTCTCCATCTTGGGTTATATGTGTTAGGAAAAGGATTATAGGATGGTTTTCTTATCATGTTTAGGGCATTAGCTTGATCATAGTACTCATCTAGCGCAGATTGATTACCGGCAAGTGGGTCATTCACGGATGTTGTTGTCAAAGAAGCTAGTTGGCGAGAGATGCCTTCAATCACACATTTGACTTCTCTAATCTCTGAACTAGAGTCACTAGTTCAGATCTCATATATTCCTCATTTTTTTCCTTCAGTTCTAGAAGACTTTGCTGTTGAGAATTCTTTGCCTATTTCCAAAAGAAATGTCATTTTTTTTTTTGCATTTTTAGACATTAGTTGTCCACCACTAGTAGCCATCAACCATTCTTGAATGTGTGATAGCAACCCCTCTAAGAAATATTGGCAAAGATGTCATTTTTCATAATCATGATGCGGACACTTTAGTAGCAACCCATTGAATCTTGCCCAAACTTCATAGAATGGCTCATCGTCTTTTTGCACAAATTCTGAAATTTTCCTACAAAGAGCAGTTGGTTTATGAACAAGAAAATACTTATTAAAAAATTTAGCAACTATTTGTTCCCAAGAAGTAATGCTATTTGTAGGCAAAGTATTAAACCATGATCGAGCTTTATCCTTTAAAGAAAATGGGAACAATGCCAATTTAACATTATCGGGAGTAACAATGTCATACTTAAAAGTCTCACATATAGCATAAAAACCAGTTAATTGATTATAAGGCTCCTCCATTTCCAAACCATAAAATGATGGGAGACAATTAAGTATACTAGGTCTGAGTTCAAAAGTTCGGGCAGCAACTTGAGGATATTGAATGCATCACATGTTCAAATTAGATAAAGGACTAAAATAATCTTTGAAAGATTTCTCTACAGTTTCGTTAGCCATCTCAATTTTTTTTATGGGTTGTTACAACTTGTTTTCGTTGATGAAAAGTTCTTTCAATGCCACTATCAAATGATTCTAACTCAAGATTGAGAGATCGACGACTATGCATGCAGCAAAATTTTTTCTTAAATTTTTTTAATAACAATCAAGTAAAATAAAAAAGGAAAAAAATCACAAACTAATTACTCTACTAACAAAAATTCAAAATAAAAGAATGAAACAAAGGAGCAAGAACACCTGATTTTCTGTCTCTATAGAAATTCTTATTGATCATAGCCAAGTGCTCCTACAATAAAGCTATTCTTAAAAAAAAGGAAATAGGCAAGACTAAATAATAGTTATTAAAAAAAAGTAGAATAAGATTCTAAACTAGTTAACAAAATAAATAGAAAAAAATGAACGAAATTAACTAAGACTAAATCAACTTTTTAATGCTGTCACGGCAACAGCGCCAAAAATTTGTTGTCAAATTTTAAATAACTCGCAAGTGCACAAATCTATTGAAATATAGATTTAATGAGCAATGAGATGGAACCCACAGTGACTGTAAATTTAAAAAGTATAATTTAGTCCAAATTAGCTCGTACACTAAACTAATTGAAAAGATTTTATTTTTACATTTTCAATTAATTAAAAAGAGTAGTAGAGAAACTAAGCTAAACAATTAAACCAAATATCAAGATGATTAAAATAATCAAGGTTTCGGAATCCACCACTATTCAACGAAACAATTCTCTAATCCCCATTCAATTCATAAGTTCGAGTGACAAATCGAAATCAATCTATTGTCTACGGTATAAATTTATCAACGAAACCCAGTTAATAAATTCTAATGTTGGTCCCCCTTCCCCTCTTCTAATAGACTAACCAAACATTTATAGTAGCAATTGGATTAGAGAAAATAAAGAATTTAAAAATCATATATCTCAAGTATTCCACGTATCCACTCCAATTGTTATCTAACGAAAAATCAAAGATAATCATTTAAACTTCAAAGCTCTAGGTTTTGATTAATTAAACTAGTCCCCAACAATTACCAATACATGATAGAAGTGATGAAAATAACAAAATTTAATCAGTCAATGAAGAACGAACCGCGAACATCAAACACGCATAAAATGAATTAAATAGCAAATAGAAAATTACATGGTCAAATAGGGTTCCATCCTAACCCTTGCTTCAAAAAATTTAGAATAGCATAATAGAATTAAAGTAACAAGAAGAGATAAAACCGGCCATAAATGAACAAGAACCGAATTAGGCACGAGAATCCGTCAACTTTCTCACAAACTTCTTGTCTCTCGGCCTTTTCTCCAATCCCTTAGTCGTCTCCGTCTTTTTTTTTCCAACCTCAGCCGCAATTCCCACTTTTCTCCTTTTTCTTTTGTTTCTACCCTACAACCCCCTTGCTTGATTAGTTCTTATGGGCCTTAAGCTCTACCCCTTTCCATATTCCATTTTTAACAATTTATTTCCAATTTAATTATTGACCTAATAACAACAAAACACGAATATATTAGTTAATATAAATGCTAAAATAGACTGACAAGATCAAAATTGGTAATAAAATATATAGTAAAAATATACTCATCGAGTATTATTTAATTTATTTATTTATTTTGATTTTTTAACTTTGAGTCTACTTCAGCTGATCTTTACAACTCGGGCTCATAATTGATTTCCTACCATATTAGTTTGTTATTGTTATTGCCTTGTCGACATATTGATTTTTAATTGTTGAGTGATTGCTGCCTTGCGACATATTATTACGTTTTAATTTTTGAACTTTTGGTTTGTAAATATATTAAGTTTTTAGGTTTTATTCACTCAAAAAAAACATAAAATACAAAATTAGGCTTTATATATTAGGAACCATGACTAGAGAGGCCCAAATATAGGCTTCACTTTGCACCTCAAAGACTCTAGCTATAGCTCTGGACGTGGCATCACAGTCATAAAAAGCGTTAGAATTTGTTGGAAATTGAAAAAGGCATACGAAGTCGCAAAAAATGAAAAGATAACTTTCCACACAGCCATGCGTTCTCGTTGCAACTTTAAATGGTTCTAACGCTTGAGCAAACAAAAATAATCATTCTTCAATCTTTTTTTCTTTATTTCTCTTAGTTTGTAGAATAAGAGACCTAAATCATGAACGCTAATCTACCAAACTTGAAATCCTTTTTTCTCATTTGCTGTTGGAGACACGGACGACCTACATGTTGAAATTAAATACATGTACCTGAACTTTGGATCTAATTTGTTGTTTGATGAAGCATGTGGAGGTAATATTGGTTATTTATTGGATACTTCCGTAATCTTTTTCATTAAATAATCTATGCTCTGTTGTCATGAAATTCATTAGTTGTAATTGATGCAAATGCTCCATAAACCTTAACCTTAATTTTTTTTTGTAGAACAACATTTCTTAGATTGCAGTCTATTAACGTGAATTATAGTATTTCTTTAATCATTTCCAAATGATTTTTCTACTAAACTTACATATTGATGAATAAGAAGTTGTTTTAGAGGATTGCCAATTTAACTGCATTGACAATAAGGTTGACGACAATGATTTCCATAGTTACAACAGAGCACCAAAATGTGTTATTGTAGGATATAACATTGTTGTGGGTAAAGAAGAAGTCGTAGTAGCAGAACCAGGTTTTGATGAAAATTATCCTTCTTCAAAAGAGGTGGACACTAATTATGACTTTTCCGAGGAAGAAAAATTAAATTTCTTGAGTTTGATCTTATAAATGAGATGAATAATCCCCACTTTGAGTGGCAAGACATTTTCGGATTATTGAACAGTTTAGGACGCTGTCTAGAAACTATTTTGTGATGAGTAGACGTAGGGTTAGATTAAAGGTAAACAATCAACTAAGACCACCAAGTGTATGTAAAGAAGGTTGCCCTTGGAAGATATGAGTTTTGTGGAACAAAAAAAAAGTTATTGTACAAGTAAAGTCATACTGTGTGTGCCATTCATGTAATACACACACACACACACACAGACACACTACACCATAGCTTGCGTTTTGTCACGGTTTTAAACCGTGATAATTTGAATTTGTCACGGTTTAAAACCGTGACTAATATCACCGTGACCAATTGGTCACGGTCATAAACTGTGACAAATTGGTCACGGTTTATAACCGTGACCAATTGGCCACCAATATATATATATATATTGGGTAATGAGACAGCAACATCAAGGTTTCTTAGAGCAAAATTAACAAATATTATATACTAGACTATAAAGCCATTCAATTAAAACTTCCAAATCTAAACTATTTTGTAGCATTAACAAAACATACTACATTGAAAAAGCCACTGCACTGTTACAAAATCATAAATAACTTTACATCAAATATAACTTCACCAAAACCTTGAATATCTAACTAGCTCACCAAAATATTTTGCTTAAATCAAGCCAATAAATATAGAAAATAACTCATACATTTTGCAATTCTATATTCCCTCTAATATCATCAATTTCCCTTCCGTGGGTTCCATCTTCTACATAGCATCCACTGCCATAGCATTAGCACCAATTGTCCTAAGGTTCCTGACAGACGGCATCTACACAATTAATCCCAAAATCTCACACAGTTTCAATCCGACAAAGCTAAATCTCATTAGCAGCATAAATATTCTATAAAACTAATGGTGCAAGAGTGCTCCCATACACATAGAAATTAACTGCTAATCTTGAAGAATGAGAAACAAAAGCATTGCTGCCTCCCTTTCTTTCAATGAAGTTAGGTTAAACAAATCTTTTAGTAGTTCAGAATTAAGAAAGCATTGGGTTCTACTCAAAGATTAATAAACTTCAAGAACAACTATACCGTCCCAAGCAATATATTGAAAAGTACAGCTAAAAGAAGAAACTCTCACCATTCTAAGCTTACGGGCCACTCTTCTTTTCCATCCGCGTTGGGCAGTAATTGCTGTTTTCTTCAACCTCAAATGCTTTCTACGGGCAAAGTATCTTTGGCAATGACTCTGGAATAAGTTCTATAATATCAAACATGTGTGTTTTGAAACAGCAAATTCACTCTTAGACAATGAAAAGGAACATGCTAGGTTATTCAATGACAATAGATATGGACTGACTATTAACGAACACATATGACTAAGTGGTTATCTTACTATTAATGAACACATGTGACTAAGTTGATATCTTACTAAAGTCAATAATAGCAGATAAGATTTAGCTTTATAATAAAGAAATTAATAAAAGAAACCACTCCATTAGGAAAATTTATAAATGGTTTTTAAACAGGAATAATAATGGATCCATAGATTGTTCAATTACCTTGTTCCATCTCCATGAAAAATATGTCGGTAAATGCGAGGTTCAATTTTAGCTAAGATTTGGGGCAGTTCTTAGGGTTAACGGATCTGACAAATCAGAAAGAGAGATGGCCAAGTGTGAAAGTGTAGCGCCCCGAATTCAAAGAACCCGGAACATTAGTTCTTTCTTGAAAATAGTTATATATATATATATATATATATATATATATATATTTGAAATATAATAATATTAATAAATGCGGAAAATTATTTAAATTAATAAAGTTGATAGAGCGTCTCACGATAGTTTCAACACAGTCTGCAAAACATCCAATTAAAGTACTAGTAAATTCAAAACATTCAAAAGTCATTACTTCAACAGTTAAAAGTACTCAATTGTCACTGAAATTAAAACTAATTTATTTGAAGAAGCCTAAGAGATTCCCACGCCTCGCCAAGCCTCCGGCTCCTTAATCTGCAATTTGTTCATTGGATAGAGAAAATCGTGAGTATTTTAAATACTCAGTAGATCCCGCGCACAACAATTAATATATGTTACAAATTAAAGACACATAATCATCATTTAACATAAAATACGAACGTGTATGAAATACAAGTTCGTTCATCATCATTCTTAATCGTGCACATCATCATAGTGTTTAATAGCACGTCGTTATAGTATATTAGGCTAAAGACCTATCATCATAATGCTATTGAAACACGTCGTAAGTAGGCTAAGAGCCTATCGTCATAGTGCCGAGGAAGCATGTCATAAGTAGGCTATAAAAGCCTATCGTCACATAAGATTTACATGTAGTATTTATAACAATATTAATTGCAAATGTGCACATTTGAAAGAAACTTTTTAGAAAGGGGATCTACCTTAACCCTTAGCTGAGTATTGAGCTTACTAACGGTGAGAAATCAGTCCTCTAGCCGTCCGTATGCCTCGTCTAGCCAATAAGGAGTTAAATTTATGTCAATATCCTTAAATATTACGTATCTATAGATAATATAGAAGTTTTGGGACCAAAATTAAATGAATATAAAAGTTTGGGGGGTCAATTTGAAAGAATTGAATAATTTGAGAACCCAATATGCAATAAAATTGAAGTGAAAATACTTTGGACTCAATTTTAATATCTTTAAAACAGGGGACTAATATGCAATTAAAGTTTGGGGTTAAATTAAATAGAAAAAAGAAATTAAAGGATTAAAAGTGAAATAAAAGTTTAGGGGTCAAATTGCAACAATTGAAAGTTATGGACTAGAATTTAAATAAAATTTGTGGGCTCACTTAAATAAAATAAATTAAATGGGGGATTAGATTTGCAAATAATATTTAGGGGTTAAATTATAACAATTAAAAGTTGAGGATTTGTAAATTAAATAAATTATAGGGACCAACTTAAACTAATCCAAGAACTTGAGGGACTTGTCTTGCAAATAACCAAATAAATTAAAAAAAGAAGAAAAGCATCCGGATCTCTTCTCTTTCACTCGACTCTCTCTCTCTCTCTCTCTCTCTCTCTCTCTCTCGCTCGCGGCTCCTCTCGGCTTAAATGGGGGATCTTTCCGGTTTTTGGCGGTGTTTTGGCCGGTGTTTTGGCGAGCGAATGTGGAGATGGTGGTGGTGAAGCTAGTTGTGAAGTCAATTGAAAGAAATGTTGAGTATATGGGGAGAAATTGAAGCTAGAACCGTTCGGGGAAAATTGGGCATTTTCAAAATTCGGTTTAATCTCTAACTATTTTCGAAATCAGATGATTCTATGGTGTTCTAGGGAGATAGGGGAAGGTGTAGGCATAATTTTTGCGTTTTAAAGTTGAGTTTTGGGCTTGGTTGAGGTTCTTGGCCGAGGTTGATGGCGTGAATGTATATATGTATGTATATGCGCTGTGTATGTGTGTTTGATGGAGATGACGATGGAGATGGTGGAGGTTGGGGTGGTGCCCGGCTTTCGAAAGTGGTGGTGGCAGTGGAAGTGGCATGTGGTGGTGATGCGGTGGCTTGGTGGTGATGCCGGCGGAGGTGTATACGTGTGTGTATCTATTGTATGTCTACATGGCAAGAACAAGTTACTAAATGCAACAAAGTCCATTTATGTGTAGAAATGCTAAATCAAAAGAGTGTATTACTAAATAATAGTTAAAAGAAAGGATTGGAATGGAGATATAAATTAAAAGATCAAGAATCTTACCACTTGAACTTACTTAATTTGTTGAATGAGAAAAGATAGAATGAACTTGAGGATGATAATGGAAGAAAGTGAGGATGTAATGGGGCTAGGGTTTGAGAGGATATTAAAAAATGAGTATTTAAAGGTGGGAATTAGGGTAACAATTGCAAATGGGCTTTCTTGTTGGGTAAGCATTAAAATTGGACCTTAGATGAGCATATAATTGGGCTTAAGGTAAGTATTGGATCGTTATTAAATAAAAACTAAACTTTAGGGACTAAAACGAATAATTTCTAAAGTTTGGCCCTCAATTGTAAATTTTGAAAATAAATAAATTTTTATAAATAACTAAATATAACAATAAATAGTATGACTTCCGACTAGACGAGCATACGGTATTTAAATTTTTATAAGTAAGGTCGTAATGACACGTTCGAAATTTTATTTAATTAAATATATTTTATTTAAGAAGAATTTGTGGTCACTACAGAAAGCTAATGGATTTGAGTTACTAGTAATTCAAGCTAGACACCAAAAGTACAATTTCATTAAAAATTCAACAAATCATATCAAAGACACATATCTCTTAAATAAAAAAGGGACCCCAATAAAATCCTTCAAAACTCATCCAATGAAATTTACAACATTAAATAATAATATTTAAAAAAACCATCAAAGATCTATCCAAATCCAAATCATGAAAAGAATGTCACCATAGAGGCAAAAAAATTACATAGTCAGAGATCTTTATTACTGGAAGAACAACAATATAGAAGTTTCACCATTTTTTCTTCCCAAAACATATGGGTTTTACTGGAAGAAGAGAAATGGGTTCAAATGTGCAAAGAAAAATTTACTATTGTTCTAATCTTCTCTCTGATTTTGCTTTGTGTATATAAAAAAGAATGAAATGAAAAAGAGATTGGGAGATGTTTGGTTTAGATCTGGTTGTGCATACGATGTGTAATGTATAGTGAGAGTGAGCAAAGTTGAGACAAAGAAGAAACAAGTACTTGATTACCAGAAATTGATTCATGGATATTTTCTTCCAATGAAGGATCGACCAATGAAAGCATACGTGGAAGAGATTGTTGAAGATATCCATGAATCAATTTCTGGTAATCAAGTACTTGTTTCTTCTTTGTCTCAACTTTGCTCACTCTCACTATACATTACACATCGTATGCACAACCAGATCTAAACCAAACATCTCCCAATCTCTTTTTCATTTCATTTCAATCAAATTCAATATTTTGCACATTCAAGAGAATTTTTAAGTTAATTATACCTGATTTATGTTGTAGGAAGAAACTGGAAAATGTGATGACATTGGTCGATCCTTCAGGTATAATTAACTTAAAAATTCTCTTGAATGTGCAAAATATTGAATTTGATTGAAAAGGAAAAACTAACCTTCTCATGTAACTAAGTACTAAAAATAATTACCTAAATTCTAGATTATCTAGAATCTGCAGTAGAGATATTTTCTCGCTAATTTCACGAGTAAACCGTAACTCGCGGTTGGATTTCTATCTATTCCTTAATATATTTTAACATATTCATAGCCTGATTTCTCGTCCATTAGGCAACAATTAGAAGGCCAAAGAAACTCAATGATAAAGCTTTAATTAAACTTCCTAACAAGGCATAAAATGCAAATATAACAAGGGTTAAAAAAACATAAATCAATAAAAATTGGCGCTACATTTTTTTTAAAGAATAAAGTAGAAACTTGGGGAAATTTTTGAAGATTGTGAATCAACGCCAATGGCATAAAACAGATATTCTGTATAGGAGGCTTGATCTCTCGAATAGCAAATTTGAATTCTAAATCAACGCTAATGGCACAAAATAGATATTTCATATTAAAATACTCATCACGATTGACACCAACAACATGCACCTTGCGGGACTTGATATCCTTTAATGATTTATTGAGATGCAATTGGATGAAATATGGGTTGTAAATTAGAGCACGCCATGATTCATGCACCTGAATCGCAACAGATGAGTGATATATTTTCTGCAAAAAAATAGAGAAACAAATTTCATTAGCTTGCAGTTATGACAAGTAAATCCAAGGAAATTATAACATAACAACCATCTAAAAATTTCTCACCAGCAGTTAGGTGTCCAACAACTCTAGAACCACCAATTGAAGTTTTCAGCACTGGAATAACATCAACCATCCAGACAATAGAGGGCTGCTAAAACATTAGCAGATATCTAAAAGAAACATGGGTATGAAATACAGTTAAGCAAACTAAGAATCTATACATCATAGATTTTTCATTGGTTTGTTGGGCATCATATGCAGACAATAGGAGTTGCATCCTATTATCTTATTGTTTAATGGGCATCATACAGTTTGTTAGGTGATTCTTTCTCATCTAATTGTTTACAAGAACTAAAACATCCAATATATAGTTTCAGTGAGCTACGTATAATTGATTATATCCACCAATTTATGTAAACGGAACTCAAAAACATCTCGCTCATATGCTCAATCCTGACATCCCTCGAGTACAACTAATAGATGATTATATACATCGTGATCATATTACACTTCAAAATTTGAATTTAAGAAAAATTAGATTAATCATTCAGCTACAAGGGGTTCTCCAACAAGCATTCACTTTTTAGTTATTTCTATCTTAATGGCTCCATCTTTAGCCAATAACCACGTTTGGGAAGCTGATTAAATTGAGCTGCAAACCAAGTCTCTTTTCAAACTAAGTTACTTAACTCTTGAAATCAAATTTGAAACAACTGTGAACTTCTCAGTAAATCTAAACTATGGACATAATAACTTCCAATTCATGTGTGTTACCATAGTAGCAAACTGATCTGGAATGGGGATGGCTTTAAGCCTAGTTCAATTATAATTTGTATTATAGAATGCCTTTAAAATTATGACAAGACCAAAAATTAAATTACAACAATTATCTAAAATTAAACTTCACACCACCAAAAATTATGAGACAGATGATAAAACCGAAAATTATGAAATTATACCTTTTATTCATCGAAGACGGCAAGGAATTTGAGAGTTGGTGGACTGCTACGGCTACTGAGCACTGCAAAGGACCCTTCGACTATTGGTTTGTGGCGAGTCCCTGCAACTTATCCCAAATCCTTTTGGCTTGAGAACTCTCAGAGAGGCGGAGGAGCATACTCCTCGACGACGGAGGTGGTGGACGCGAACGAAGAGGCCAGGTGTGATGGATGAAGGGGTGGCGAGATGAAGAAGAGAGGAAAAGAGTCTATGAAGAAAAGACCTAGCTTCACGGTTTCTTTTTGAGCCCCTTTTCCCCATATTTTTAATAATTAAATGGTGGGTCACGGTTATAAACCGTGACAAATCAGTTGTGACAGTTAAAAACCGTGACAATCCGCGTGTCATTTTGTCACAATTTAAAACCGTGACCACTTTAAAATTCTTAGCGTGACAAATTCCTTGTTTTGGTGTAGTGACACACACAAATATATAGATATATATAAAAGTCGTACCACCAGAATGGATGGCAAGTTCGTAGAAAAGGTGGAAAGCAAAGGAAACAAAAAGAGGCAAATGGAGCAAGGCCGGTCTTGGTTGTAAGCAGCATCTTAGGACCCTCAAAATAAAAGGGTTCCCAAATTTTAAATCTATATAGGTAGAATTTTTTTCTAAATATAGATCCAATTGTTACTTATTCATGAGTTTGTGTCCTTGAAGTTGTTCTCGATAGCTGAAACACGATTGACTTCTATTATAATCATGATGAAGAGATTCAAACTTATCAAACGTGGGATTCAAAAAAGGGTGATTGACGAAAAATAGACAACTTATGGAGAAGATGATGTGCAAAAGGAAAGTTTTGTGAAGACAAAAATACTTGATGATCTTTGGTGGATTCCATAGACTACTAGATTCAGCCTGTGGTATATACAAAGGACTGAAATCGCAAATAGATAACACAATAATAAATAATAATGGCAGCTTATTGATTAGATATGTACAAAGGAGTGAAATTGCAAATAGATTACATAATTAAATAATTGAATTTTTGAATCGATAAGTGTGCACCACCATTCAAAGCCAATAGATATTTAATTGTTTAGCATATGGATATATAAGAAGCAGTGAAATCGCATATAGATAACATAATTAAATAATTAAAGTAATTATATTATTTAATCGATAAGCTTGCACTGCCATCCAATAAGTGTACATCGCCATGGAATTCAGACCTGAAATCCTTTTATTTAAATAATGATATGATGCATACCGGATAAATCACAGTCTTGTCTTCGAATATGTTGTCATTCTCTGATATCTTCTTAATTGTCACTATCTCCTCAGGACCAGCCGCTGGCATGTTGTCAGCAATAGTCTCCAGGGGCAGAGTAGAGCTCTAAGCTAAATGGATGATGTGATTGATGAACAGAGTCCAAATGATCACTTCAATTATGTGACCTGGGTATAAATATTTCCCCATGTTACATTTTTTCTTTCAAAAAAGTTTGAATTTGGACTAACTATAAAAAGTACTAGTTATTTATATTGAAATTTTCCACACTTATATTACACTAATATCCAACCCGTGTGTTGCACAGGATGAAAACACTCTAAAGTACACGCCATATATATAAAAATAAGAAAATCTTTGTAAGTAAGCCGCATTAGACGTAAATATAATCGAAATGGTGACGCAATATTGTAGGAAAATTAACGTAAAATATTTAGATCATGCATTGCACTGATGAAATCACTCTAAAGTACATGTCATAGACATAAAAAAAAATATTTTTAAGTCAAACTCATTAGATCCAAATATAATCGAAATGATGAAGAAATATTGTAGGACAATTAATGTAAAATATTTAAATCATGTCTCACATTAGATATAAATATATAATTGACCAATATTGTACAACAATCCAACAAGAATAGTTATTACGTAATGCATATTAGATGGAAGTACAATTGAATAGGAAGAGTAACATTGTGGCGATCTGCATATAAACCAAATACATATTACAAATAACAAAAATCACTCTAAATTTTGAAACATTCCTTTATATACCACATTCATTGTTGTGTTCTCCAGTTGAACATACTTGCCACAAATCAAATACTTCAATTCGCATCTATTCGTAACTCTTGACACAGCAACATACAGCTATCCACGGGTGAATACTGGTCCTCCTCAAATAAATGCCTACATTAGAAAGCGATTTTCCCTAACTCTTGTTGATCATCATTGCTTAGGATACAATCAAAGGAAATTGTCTTTGTTGGAATTTAAACGGCAATCTTGGATCCAATGATCCAATGGAGTCAAAGCATTTTAGGAATGAATAGCCTATGACTTCACTGCTTTTCGAAATAATTTTTGCCTCAACCAACCCATCAAATGATCAATGTTTCTCAACAACATTACATGAATGCTGGCCTTCAACTTCAATTCGTTAAACTTCAACTTCAATTAGTGATTTGGAACACTGAATAGCATTCAAAAAGTCTTGCAAGTGGAGATCCTGAAAAAATTCATTGTTGCAATCAGTCTTGCACAGGTTGTCATAAGAACTATAATACACTTTTGTCTCACCTTGAATGAAAAACACAATATAGTCATTGACCAACTTAAGCATACCAAGCATGGGCACGAGTATTGCCTAGCTCTACAGATTACTCGTGTCTGTTACCATAAAGTGCAAATATAAGCTTTTGATAATAGATGCCACCGAGTCATCTGAAGTCTTAATTAATAAATCGTTTGAATTTCAATTGTTACGGTCCCATCATTTGACCATCCAATCGTGTCATCCCCAATATTTGAGATCCAGTCAGAGGATTCTTTCAATTGTGCACACTCAGTTTCTGAACCAACATTCTGAAGCCTCATGTTCTTTGTCAATCTCAACACCTTGCAGAATGTAATGCCTCAGTTCTAAGAACCCGGAATGTTAGTTCTTTCTTTGAAACTATCTGAATTTTTTTAATAATAATAATAATATTAAATGCGGAAACATAGCAAGAAATTCAGATGTAGAAATTCATTTAAAATAACAATCACTTAGAGTATCTTATATTTGTTCGATCTCTAGAAATTCAAAACATTTAACATAAGATACTAAATAGTTCAAAACATTTGAAACGACATACTTCAATACATCAGTTTACCCAAAATAACAACGGAAATGAAATTTCTTATTTAATAAACCCTAAAGAGCTCTCACGTCTAACCACACCTCTGATCTCCTTAATCTGTAATTTGTTAAAAAATGAAAGGCGTGAATATTTCAATAATACTCAGTAGGCTCTATGCAAGTTAATCAATCTATACAAGTATATAAGGCAAATATATATGCAAACTTTTAAATATAATACCCGAAGGTAAATATGCTCTAGGCCCGAGGGCAGCTCTAGGCCCGAAGGCAAGTGATTTGCTCGAAAGCAATCTAGGCCCAAAGGCTAGTCTAGGCCCGAATGTAAGTCTATTACATACTAAAAGCACTCATATAGTACAGATTATTAACTATAAATGTGCGATAAGTAAAAATGAGTCTATTGAGCCTACTTTAAGTTTCTCCCAAGTTTTGAGCCTACTAAGCGGTGAAAATTAGTCCTCTAGATGTTCGTACGCCCCGTCTAGTCAATAACGAATTTAATTCATGTAAACACTCTTAACTATTAAATATTTAAAAATAATATAGAAGTTTTTGGACCAAAATTGAATGAATATAAAAGTTTTTGGGCAAATTTGAAAGAATCGAAGAGTTTGGGGACCTAATGTGCAATAAAATTGAACTAAAAATACTTTAGACTCCATTATAAGATTTTTAAAACATTGAGGACTATGATGCAATAAAAGTTTGGGGTTTAACTTAAATAGAAATAAGAAATTAAAGGATTAAAAGTAAATAAAAGTTTAGGGGTCAAATTGCAACAATTGAAAGTTGGACTTAGAATTAAATAAACTTTTAGGCTCACTTAAATAAAATAAATAACTTGCGGGACTTCATTTGTATGTATAATCTAGGGGCTCAATTACAATAATTAAAAGCTAAGGATTTGGAATTTAAATAAAGTAAAAGGATCAACTTAAAACAAATAAAGAAATCAATGGACTAGGCTTGCAATTTTTGAAATAAATCATGAATTTTGGGCTGAAATACATCGGCTTCTCCTCCAATGTACAGTACCCGATTTCTTGACCAAAAATGAAGGAAAAATGGAAGAATCTCATCGAAAAAGTTGGGCAAAAAAGGAAATTGGCCGGTGACGGAGGCGGTGGTTGTGGTGCTGACTTCAATGGTGGTTTTTAATCGAAGAAATGAGGATTATTATGCACAAATTTGGGTGTTGAAGGTTGAGTAAAAATTTGGAGATTTTGAAAATTCGACTTAATCTCTAGCCATTTTCCAAATTAATTGATTCTATATTGTTCTATAGAGGTACAGGAAGGTGTAGTTGTAATTTTCGCGTTGTGAAGTTGAGTTTGAGTGTTGGTGGTGTTCCTTGGCCTAGATTAATGGCATGTATGTATATATGTGTGTATATATGCGTGTTGTGGTGTTCTAGTGCGTGTTTGTGCAGTGGCTATTGGTGGTGGAGATGGTGGAAATAGGTTGTTGCGGTTGGTGGTATATTGGCAGAGTCTTCGTACGTGTGTGATTGAATCTCAGGATACTGGACTAACAACCAAAAGATTGTAACACTAAATAAAACGGAATTGGAATAAAGATGTAAATAAAAATGTTAAGAAATCTTATCACTTGCTTGATTAGTTGAATGAGAATGGATGGAATGAAGTTGAGGATGATAATAGAGTAAAATGAGGATGTTAATGGGGTAAGGGTTTGAGAAAATTCCAACAATGAGTATTTAAAGGGTATTCTACACTAAGAAATTTGTTAGGACATTCTTATTGGGTTAGAACACAATTGGGCCGTAAATTGGCTGCTAATTAGGTTAAATAAACTCGACACTCAGGTTAGACTACAAATTAGGCTTTTGTAGAATAAAGATCTTTGTGAACTAAAAGAAATAAATCAAAAGGTTTGGCCTTCAAAAGTAAATTGGAAAATAAATAAATTTTTATATATATTATTTTATTATAATAATTAAATAATAAATAATATAAAATTCAACTAGACGAGCGTACGTCATTAAATTCTAAAGGTGAAGTTGTAGTGACACGATTAAGATTTTATGTAATTATTTATTTTTATTTAAGAAAATTTGCGGTCACTACACAGAAGCTCTAAATGTACGATGAGTTAATAGATGACAACACAAAGTCTTGCCTGGCTCCTTTCGAAGATTACAGCCAAAATTTGTCTAAAATCGCTACAAAAACGATAGTCTTGCCTCCAAACAGTAACTTAGTGCTCAACCCGTTAGTAAACCTTAAAATGTCTTTCATACTCTTGTCCAATGCTTCAAAATAGTATTTGTTCATCATAGGAGTCTCATCCCAAATGATAAACTTACACCTAACAATCAATTCTACTGGCTGACTACCTTGTTTTATGTTTCACTTGGAATCGTTAGTGGGATTCAAATGAATAGCAAATCTAGAATGGGTTGTTCTCCCATCAGGCAACGAAGCTATGCCACTGGATGCAACAATAAGCACAATCTTACCATTTGATCTCATATTTGCTAATAAGGTTATCCAAACAAAGGTCTTTTCAATACCACCATACTCGTATAAAAGGAAAACACTCCATTCATTTGACCCAACTGCATGAATTATAGTTAGGTATGCATTTTTCTGCTCTTCACTCAATTTGGAGACCAACAATTTATGCTCTTCAGCCATTAATTTCTTGTCATAATTCAATTTATCTTGAATTTGCTTATTACTCTTCGTAGTAAAGAATGTTACGTCTGGAAAAGGCATCGTTGCGAATTCTTGGAGACTTCTCTTGCACCTTCGCAATATTTTCTCAATTTCCATAAGAGCATAATTTTTCAGTTCATCGGCGACTAAGCGCAAACCTGTGTATGAAATTGAGAGAATGCATAAAGTACACTGCAACTGTATGGTTTGATAAAAAATGTAGGATTAGAACATAAATATAATGAACACATAGTACCTGGATGGTCTATAATCCTCTGTTGTCAACTTACTAAGTTTTCAGGTAGAATCTCCCAACACCTCTCTAATACAAACTCAGGTCTGGCCAAATAATTGGAAGACAATAGCATGGGATATAATGTCCTTAATGAATGCCTTGTGTCCTAACGACTCATTTTGACCATGGCGCCCATATATTCCCTGCCATAATCCAACAAACCATGGGAGTAGCAAGCATCTCCGAAAGACCGGAATTAAGTTCCATCAACTGTTCTCAAATCCTAATAATATGTCGATCCACGACTATGTTTACCAATTTTTTCAGCTAATATCGCTCACCGAACCTTGTGCAATATGCTGGACTCGGCCATTTCTGTCCCATATTGTCTTGGACTCCATTCCCTAGCTTTCTTGTCCCAAACAAACTATATCGGAAACTTAAGTTAGTTGGCTGGCCGCCTTATATTTCTTTTTCGTTTCCATCTAAGCAAAAAAACATACTCTGTTTCACAGTTGGACACTCCATCACGTGTTCAATGGTATTAGAATCTATAAAGAACACACTTTGCTCGTTTGGAATATAGATAGCTAATCTCTTAACAAATAGTTCCCTGTAGTGAATACCAAATGCAAACAATCTCCAAGCAGCCACGTAAGAAGAAAAATATCTGCAATCATCGTATATACTAATCTCATCAGTAGTTTTCTCTTCACCATCCTTCGCACTCTGATAAAATACAGCAGTTACGTGATCATGTCCACCATTGTTGACGTATTTAAACAGATATTTTATTGACCTCAACTGATTGCACCATTCAACATTTATATAGCACTATACCTCATCAACAGATCTCTGTTGCAACAAACCACATATCTGTTGTCCCAACTCAACGTCATTCTTTGTTATGCCTGTAAACAGAATAGCCATCTTTATCAATGGTTGTACGTTTGGTGAACCACTTGGGAAAATATTTTGTACACTTTCCATTAGCCATGCACGGATGCGTCTTCATTGCATTGCCACACAAACCATGCATCATCAAATCTTTTACTGTAGCATAATACGTGGAATCTAATGTTTCATCTGAAATTTCAACCGATATAATATGATCAATATCATTTGGTATAGGATATTTGTCTTCTCTTGCCAAAAATAGCAATATATGTGCATGAGGCAACAATTCCATTTGTTTATAAAAATATCGAAAAACCAATACTTATACATGAAGCAAAAATACACAAAAATATTATCTGCTTGAACTTTACCAAAAACTTTGTTCTTTTTCATATCCTTGAAAAGATGATCTAATTTCATCTTAAAAACTCTACAAACAATGTCGGGATGATCATCATGTTTCAAGCCTTTTTCCCCTAAGTGATGTTGTATCTCTTGTTATTTAGGATTGCATGTAAATGTAATGAAGAGACCAGGATATCCGACCCACTTATATATTGCAATCGCATCTTGATAGTTATTAATCATGTACCTTGCTCCTCCCATAAAGCTTGATGGTAAAACAACTTGTTTACCTCATGACGAAGGATCCACGTCACCTCTACAAATTGCATATGACAACCTACTATCCATGTCATATCTCAATTCATTTTGACAAGTGCGTATGTAAGTAAGATGCCTTCATTTAATCATCATATATGCATCGACCAAAAATTGCCAGAATAATCTCCTTGAGATTCTGTCTCTTCGAGATTCGGTGATTCACGTCCCCTCTCTTGCAATCGAAACACAAAAAACTCTCTCATGCTGAGAGTCTTTCTTCCACCGAACAAATTCTCATTGATACCCATCATTAAACTGCCCTCTCAAAGCTCGTCTTGACCATCGGGAAAAAACAATGGGTATTGTAGGCCAAGATACGAATGATGCAATTCATTTATCCACATCAATCGTCTTTTTTGAGATTCCACTATAATATCTCTGTCAAGTGTTCATTCTCAAAATAGTCTACTGTCAAAGCTGCAATTTCAGAAATATATGGGAGATTGTACATCCTTTTATTTTTATCTTTTTCCAATGAGCCTTAACTTCACATTCGAGCATCCATCTTGATGAATCGCTTCCTTCACCATTTGAACCAATTTCACCAAGACATTATTTTCGTCAACATTGTCTTCAAATCTTCAACGATTTCTTTATGTGTCTTCTTTGAATCGTTATTTTGGAAGAAAGAAAATAAAAGTATTGTTAGCATTATATATGAGCAAATCAAAGCCGTTGCAACAAAATATGCGCCAAAAAATGAAATCGTACTTCACGGAATTTATTCTGTTATGGACCTCGTTAGCGGTGTCGTAAATGCATAACTGTGCAAATTTGGGGTCCGAACTCTCACTGGAAGTAAACTCCCGATCCGATGATCATTTCGCCGATTGATTATAAATATTGGAGGTGTTCTCCCTTTGTTTACAGTCTTATCAATCATTCATCCCATGGCCATGAATGAAAATACCGAGTTGTAACACCGAATGTTTTTACGAAAGTGACAGCTTCTGCAATTTGATCAATACAATAGATGTCTAAGCACTACAGGAGGATGCTCCATCAACGGAAGTTAAATTTGTCCTTGCCTACAACACATGGAGAACTGGGGATCCATTGCTTTGATATCCTTTCGAGTTCTCTCATCATACTAAAACAAAGAATCACAGTGTTCATGATAAGTGCTAGAAAAACACTTAAATAACTCTTCTATTTTACGTATTTATGTGTTTTATTAGTATTATATGTTTATTTTTATGTGTTTTCCTTTTATTGTGTGTTTAGAGTCACAAGAAATCAAAAGGAGCCAAAATGGATAAAAATGGAGCGAAAACGGAACTTGGGACCGAAATGCAAGCAAATTCAAAGATGGAGGGCCTCCGATGCAATTTTATGAAACATTGTTTTTACAATTTTTCTTGTGCCAATATCAAAGAATATCAAAAGAGGATTTCCACATTTTTTTCGGATCCCAAATCGGAGTTTCCTAGTGAAAGTTATGGCCGTTTGAAGAGAAAGGACAAAGCGTAAAAAATCAGCAGCTCGAATTTACTGTCGCAGTTCAGTAATTTGACCATAACTTTTGCTACCAAATTCGGATTGACCTGAACTTTATAATTTTGGAAAGGAAACGCAGAGGGCTACAACTTTGATGTTGACCTCTTCAAATGATTTGGATCATATTATGGTCAAACATGGGAAAAACCGAGAGTGATGTGAATGGAGGATTTCTTGGGCCATGTTTTGGTAGAAAATTCATAACTTTCTACTAAAATATCAAAAAAATGAAATTCCAATTGCATAATTCAGCCAAGATTCTTACCTATACCATGATACAATATTTGAACTAATGGAGCAATTTAAGATCATGATTTGGTAGTTACCAATTAGTGGAATCATAATGGAGTAGTTGTACAATTTTTTATCATGTTTTCTTGTGAAATTTTGCCTATAAATAGAGGCATTTGTAAGGAAGGAAAGACACAACTTAGTAGAAGAGAATTAGCTAGTATTTCTCTCCAATAAAATTTTCTTCTTCATTTGATCTTAGTTTTAGCTTGAAGATTTTAGCTTTTCATATTCCGGCGGATCAATTCTTCGCTAAGTTCTCTTTTCCCTTTTATTTCTCTATTTATTTCTTAGTATTTATTTACTTGTTTACTATATTTTGCATAATCTATCATATAGTGGTGGTGATACAAGGTGAACACTCGCTAAAAAGTATGAAACCCCGCAATTATGAGTAGTTAAGACATTTCTATCTAGTTCGAGGGGGATGTTATGTTCAACTGACATGTTGTTATCTTTTCTAACTCTTTAGTAACGTTTTATCTATTCCTCTACTTCAATTTGTTGATTTGTTATGCTTGTAAACCCCTTTTTGAGTTTATTTGATTATTGCATTCACCTTGGCCAATTGAATCAATTAATCTTTAAATTCAAGTTACTTGCTAGGATTGGAACTTTTGATCCGTAATTGTCATTAGATTCCAATCCAAAGTAGCAAAAGAATATCGTGCATATTTATTAACAAATCATCTTAGATGCATTAATTCGAGCTTGTGAAATTATTCATCTAATTCAATTCATTCTTCTCGTTCATTTCATACTAGCTTTGCATTAAATCCTAAGAGCTTGTTTAGGGTTATCCAATGGCTAGATGTTAAGTTAAAGAGCTTACTTTTAACTTAATATATTTAAGGAAGAATTCGTTAATCAGAGCTTCTCGGTTAATTGAGAGTTGATAAATTGAAGAAGGAATAGTAACACGTTGCATGGGAAAGATAAACACAAGTTGTTGACACAACCGAACCCGAGAACTAGATATTTATTTCAATTGTTTTATTTGATCTTATCTTTTGTCATTTGATTTTCATTCAAAATTCTCAAAACCCCCACTTTCCTATATTAATTGATAAAGACAACTAGATTAAGCACCGTTCCTCTTGGGTTCGACCCTTACTTACCACTTCTACATTAATTTGTAGTTTTGAAACCGAGTAAGGAAAAATAAATAAATTTTGACGTACTGCGACAACACGCCCAGTTCACAATTTTATGACGCGTCTTCGATATCCCAACACATTATGAAATAAAAATTTATGGCATGACAAACCTTAGCAATGCATTGAGTTAATATGATGCCAATAAAGATACATAGGCCTTTTAGATAATATTGGCAACATAAATTTGCAAAAGTTTTATCCAAAACATTAACAATACATTTACTTGAATTCAACGCTTCATCAATTTCTAACTCTTCACCCTCAAAACACAACACAATTCAATAATTTAAGTGCAAAAAAAAAAAATGTAACTTTAGGACCACACAATATTTAATGTATTATATTCATAAAATAACAATATTTTTTACCTCCATCGTCAAACATTTCTTCTTCTGTAAGATTGGCCGACTGAAAAAATAAAAAAAAATCTATGTATGATTACGTAATCACATATCAATGATATTGAACTACATTATTATTAAATAAAAACAAAGAAATATATGACAATAAAAAGTACAAACCATTGCCTGTGATGGTCGTCTGTTGATCCACGTTCATAGAAACATTTTCATTTACACGTGGTATAGATCCCAAATCTGAACATCTACTAATTGAAGCATTGTTTGATGAACTAATAGCAAAAGTTATATTGTCCATTGATACACATCGTTGATTCATTCTATTTCTTGCCAAAAACCATCACAAGCATTTGATTGCAATATGAAAGTTTTTTATTTTCCATGAGATCGAACACCTATACAATCAAAATAGTTAGTCATTCACATAATAATTAGCTGTATTATACACCATTGGCAATACCATTTGTGATTGTGTTTAATGGATTCCTGAAGAAAATATTTGGAGATTAGGAAAGAGGTTGGTTCATATGCATAGATGTACTCTGCGAAGTTTGTGTTGAATTTGTTGAGGGACATGACAAAGGAGATTCAACATTCTCTGCATCAATAATTAACAAATAAAGTTGATTTAGGAATATAAATTTTTTGACAGAAAATAGATTTTACAATGGATTGCCATAATTCAAAATTTCAATATATATTGGCAGTACCATTGTTGTCAAATCTATCATAGGTATGACTCTATTGATAGACCCAAATCTTGGATTCCTTTTACTTTGCGATGTAGAACAACCACCGCTGTTAAGTGTTATATTTACATTTATTTTATAGTTTTATTCTTATTTAATGGGTTTTATTGTGCTGAAATTTATTTAATTTCGATTGTGTCAGGTAAAAATCAAGATGGAACAAGTGCATCATGATAAAATGATAAAAAATGAGTGAAGTTGCTCAATTTTGAAGAGTTTTTGATCAAAATGCAGAGGGGATGGAAGATCGATGACTAAAATTGCAAAAAGGGTAGAATTTTATATGGTATAAAAAGTTGCATCTGCAAAAATGCTTTGTGCGCCTGCAAAAATTGTAGAAACGACTTGTTGAGCTCGCTGTAGGCCGCACAGCAAAAAATTGCTGCCTAGGTACGACACAGAAATAAACGTTGCGGCCGTAGGTCCAAAAGTTGCAGTCGCAACTTTTAGTTTTTAGCAATATGCTGATTTTCGTAATTGGTTTCCTAATTGGACTCACCCTTATTTCTGGACACAGTTTTGGACATCTTTAGAAGACCTAGTGGGGGTTATAAATAGGGATATTATGACACAAATTGGGGGGGTTTCTTACACGCATCATAATAGAGAATTTTTGGAGAGCAAAACACACCATCTTGTGGAGAGATTTACATAGGATTTGAAGAAATTCAAGGAGGGAATTGATGTTTGGTGCAATCCGTTTCTTCTTCGCAATTCTTCTTATAAAACCGGTGATGAACTACTCTATTTTTGTTATTTATTTACTTTTTAGCATGAATAACTAAACCCTTTAGTTGGGAAGAACAATGTAATTTAGATTTGATGATTTGATTTCAACTCTTAATTTTTGGGCTTTATTTTCATGTGTTGATTTTAATTCGAATCTTAACACATGATTTACTTGATCACTAAATCATTGATTTGTGGATTCTAACAAATCGAGAGATGAGTTAGATATTTAGACCACATAGTAAAATCCAACAATTTACATAAAAACTAGAGATAGACTTTTATAATTATTGGGATCGCTTGTGAACTCCTACACACATTCATACATCTAATTAAAGAATATTCTGGCTATACATAGAGATATGGTAGTTGACTTGAGTAGATAGGATTGATTTGAACTCGTGAGAGGTAAATTATATAATTTTCGTGAAGTCAATCTAACACAACTTGAGAATAGAAATTAAGAAGAGAAATCAAATTCGATGTTTAAAGATGAATCGGGATTCCCAACTTCGCCCTCCATTGATTCAAACAACTCTTTTCATTTTGCAATTTACTTTTGAGTATTTTATGATCTTTTCAATAAAAAGCCCAATATTTAATCTTTATATTTTTACTTGCTTTTGTTAGGATTAGTTTAAACCAGTATTGAATAAGTTAGTCCTCATGGGTAACGATACTGAACTCAAAAAATCCACTTCTCACTATTTGTTTACAACATCGTACACTTGCAATTCGTATTTGCACAACAACCGCCAAATCCACCAAGAACAAAGGTTTTTGATCTAGTGTTTGATTAAGTCCTATAAAAAAACATCACAATTTGTTAATATAACAGTTACAATAAATCTTTTTTTTTTTTTAACGTAGAGAGTACAATACCAATAGTTATTGTACTTAATGGACTCCTAAATAATGATTTTGATTCTGGGAAATAGGTTAATATGGCAAACTTGCATTTTCATTTATTTCCACATAAGAGCTCGAAGGACATATTTGTTGATGTCCACTGTTCTGTGCATCCAAAAAGTTAAACGAACAAATAGTTTATTTAAAATTGCAACAAAAATATACTTATTAATATAATAGTTACATAAACATTCATACAATATTGCTACATATGTATTTCTAAAGATAAAAAATTTTGATAATAAAAAATTAAATACAACGTGGTTTTTAAAGAATCATTTTAATACATGAAGCATTTTTTTTGTCAAATAGAAATATCATTAACATCAAACTTCACAATAAGAGTCCAAATTGTCAGTAATACATTTAGGTAAAGTAAAAAGATTAAAAGTAAAAATATTAATAAGTCGAACTTAAGAACGAGCTTCCCTTTCCATGATGTGGGCAACCTCATTAGCTCGTCTATTAATATGATGTAGTGAGAAACCTGTTTCCAACATCATAATATTTCGACATTCATTCGCAATCATCCCAAACTCAGACTCATCTTGATTGAGCGATGAAATTGCTTGCACAACAAGTTTAGCATCCGATTCGAATATAACTCTTCTATAGCCCAAAGATCTGACCCACCTTTATGTATGTAGAAGACCCAAAGCTTTGGCTTCTTTTATCGGCAGAGCACCAATGTAAGGAAGCATACAACCACAAAGGAATCCACCATGCTTATTTCTACAATCTGTTCCCACACCAATAGCACTAGAGCATGTGAAAACAGAAACATCAATAGTACATTTCACTACTCCTAACAGTGGGCAATGCCAACTTAAACAGCGTTGTATCATATGATTGGCCTCGTAATGTGATTTGAATTTCCTCATCTGCAACCAACCAAACAAAGATTCCATAGCCACATAGCAAGTTTGTTGAATTGATACTACAGCGTTATTCCAATTTTTTGCATTTCTTGCTTTCCAGATGCTCCTCAAAGTCATGACTATGCGATTAATATTTGCAACAAACGATAGCCCCAAAATAGAGAATATGAAATCCACAAAACTTTCTACCCTATTCATACAGTTTGGTAATGACAGGAACATGGCAACATATCTCCAGCAATTCTTAGCAAATTCACAAGTTAAGAAAAGTGCCAAGAATTTTCAGGTTCTCCATTGGATAAAGTACACAAAGAGGATATATCAATACCTCTAGTTTGAAGTGATGTTTTAACTAGGAAACGTTCTCTACAAATTCTCCAGATGAAAGACTTTATCTTTGATGTATACGTATTTGACAAATTTTATTTGAACAAAAAGGCAATGTAATCAATGGATAATCAGCTTTGTTCTTGAGTGGCAACCAACAGGGGAATTTGACAGTGTATAGTCCGCTTTCACTATGATGACATATCCTTTTGTCAACAGTTGCTACTTCTAAGAGAGGGACATTCAAAATCAACTCGACATCTCGATGATCAAATACGTCATCTAAAAATTACAAATCCCATTCTCATTTTCCACGTACAAAGAAATCGCAAAGCTTAAGATTAGTTATATTAGGAGGCATAATAGTTTGTATTCGAAAATTTTCAAAGCTGCGCAGCCATGAATCCAACCAGACTTTAATAGAAGAACCATTCCCTGCCTTCCATCTATGTCACAATTCAAGCAAAGGCTGTTAAAACTAGATACTCCGCCAGACAAAACTGGGATTATGCCCTAGTTTGACTAAGAAATCACTTATTAGATAGTATTTAGCATGGAAAAGCAATTTCCATCACTACTTCCCAAGTATCACCAAATTAAAACACTGTAAATGAAAACTCTGACTGCCATTTGATTTATGCGCACACAATTTAGGCCATGCCAACTAGTTTATACCTCTATCAGCATCACGTTTAGAACCCCAATAGAAAGAGTTAAGCATACGCTCAAGTTCCATAGATGTAGTGTTGGGTACTAGGAAACAAGACATGAAATATGTGGGAATTGATTGTGCCACCGCTTTAATAAGAACTTCCTTTCCCTCTTTGGACAAAATTTTCGTTTTCCAAACTTGTATACGCTCCCAAATCCTTTCTTTTAGAAAACCAAAAAGAGCTCTTTTCTTCCTACCAACCAATGAAGGTAGACCCAAATATCTACATGTGTCCAATGGTGAAGAAATACCAAGATGACTAGACATGGTTTGGTGCAAATTCTCATCAACATTGTGACTGAAATAAATTCCATATTTCTCAAAATTGACCACTTACACAAAAGCTGTTGCATAATCTACCAATAGATGTTTGATGGCCAAACTTTCAACCTTTATAGCTTTTAAAAAATAGGAAACTATAGTCGGCAAACAAAAGATGAGAAACAGATGGTCCTTTCTGCAAATACAAATGCCATGGATATAACCTCCCCCATGCCTTACGGATTAAAGGTGTCAAACCCTCGGCACAAAGTATAAATAGACACTGGGATAGTGGGTCACCTTGTCTAAGTCCGCGGTATGGATTAAATGGGGCTACCATATTTTCATTTATGACGACAGAGTAACGCACTATGGTGACACAAAGATTTATCCAATCGACCCATTTACGAGCAAAGCTCGTTTTCAACATAATCTACTCAAGATAATCCTATTTCAACATATTGTTGGCCTTTGTTATATCCATCTTCAATGCAACTACTCCATCTTTACCCTTCGTCTTTCTTTTCATGTAATGAATGAGCACAAAAGCAATGAGAACATTATTAGTGATTGCATGGCGTTCTACAAAAGCTGCTTGTTCATTAGAGACTATTCTATGAATGAACTTACTTCAATCTGTAGTCTTAGTTAAAATTTTATATATAACAATGCATAAAGCAATAGGGCGATATTCTTTTACAAATTGTCGAACCTCAATTTTTGCGATGAGAACAACATTAGTATCATTAAGTTTATCAGGAAACTGACAAATTTCCAACCATGATACGAAATCCATGTAAACTTCCTCACTAATAATATCCCAAAATTTTTGGAAAAAAGCAAGATTAAAACCATCCGGCCAGCCGCCATATCTGGATGCATTTGAAAAAGGGCCTGCTTAAATTCTACCCTACTGAACAGGGCCTTCAAATTAACATTATTTTCATTTATCATGCTGGACTGAATGCCACTCAATATAGGATTTAAATCACCATCTCGTTTTCATATAGGGATTTAGAGTAGTCCAACACAACTCTATTAAGATTCGAAGGGTCAATATAAACATTACTCATGTCATCTTTGAGAATATTGATCCGACTGGCTTTTTTTCTTTGAGATGCAGAGCTGTGAAAAAATCTTGTATTTAGATCACCCTTGCTCAGCCAATGTACTTTACCCCTCTGCCTCCAACAATCTTCCTCTTGAAGAAGTAATTTGCATAGTTCTTCTTTGGCTTCCTTTAATTTAGAAATTGAATTTGAATCACTACGACATCTCAGATTATCAATTAACTTGGAGAAATTATCAATTCCTCATTTGAATTTCTTAGCTAACTCTCGTTCGCAATTTGACAATGATAGTGAACATCTTTCGAGTTTCTGTAAGATAGACCAATTATCATTCACCGGCCAAGAATCCTCTATCACCTTTCTGAAATTGGGTCCTCTAAACAAATGATTTTTGAATCTAAACCTCGTTCTTCCCCTTCTATACTTTGGCTCAGATTTCTACAAAAGTAAAGGAGAATGATCTGAAACACGTGCTACAAGACTTACAAGGCGAGATTTAGAGTAATAGTCAAGCCAACTTGGAGACACCAAAGCTCTATCCAACCTTTCTTCAACTGCATTTGGCGTTCCAATACTTTTGCTCCAAGTAAAGTGATACCCAATTAAGGGTAAATCAAGCAAGCCATAGTTACAGATGACTTAACGAAAACCAATAAATAACCATGAAGGATGCTCGCTTCCTCTTTTTTTATCCGAAGGGTTGAGCAAATCGTTCATATCCCCGGTCAAGCACAATGGCAAATTCGAAGCTTGTTTAATTCTCCTTAGTAGATCCCAAGATTCCCTTTTGATGATGCCTTTCAGGAAATTCATAAAACATAGTCAAGCACCATACATTTTGCATCGATCCTGGATTTCCAAATCTATATGATTTCTTGAAAATCCCATCATATCCTGCAATTGATCGAATTCTTCTAGAGTATAGCAGTGCCTCCACTTCTTCTTTGTCTCTCCATGACAAAACAATATTCAAACCCCAATTTCACTCTTTATCTCTTCTATTTTGTTGGCATGTACAAGTGTTTCATAAAGACAAAATATCTAGTCTATGAGCTCTATAAAACTCTCACAATATTGGAACTGACAAAGGATGACCAAGTCCCTGCCAGTTCAAGGCCAAGATATTCAGAGGGAATTGGTTGAAATGGTCTTCTTTATACTCCAAATTGGCTAAATAATCTTTGACCCAAAAAATAGCTTTTAAAATAATATAAAATTAATTAAGAAATACATTTACTATTATATCCTCCCCAAATTCACTCTCTTATTCCCCAAATTAAACCCCATCTGGATCCCTCGATTGAAAATTCAGGTTTCTCTTCATCTGGTTTCTTCCTCCATCAGTTCACCAAATTGCCCAAGCTCAGTGAAAATTTTGAATCCAACGTTCATCTCATTCCTTGAATCTCTTAGATTGGGTGGCAATCGCTCAACTTCTATTTTCTATCTCTTCGATCGCAAGAGGAGGAGGTGCCAAATTCCAATCATTAGACGGTAAGTTTTCTCTTTTATGGCTTGAACTTCATCAACAACGATCCAATTATGTGTAGATGGAAGAAGCCATAGTTGGAGACTATAGTTGAAGAATCGGTTGGTTTAAGAATATTCCAACATTAATACTTAATTGATTGATTAATGGGAATATAGAATTATAAATTTTGAATTTCTCTTCGAATTTTGAATTTCTCTTAAACTTCTTTGATCAAATTTGATTTTATAATCTCCTGATCTAATTCTGCAATGATGTATATCAATGATAACGACTGTACAGTCGCTATCCATTATGCATAACGATACTGGATTCGTTATCTACTGTTCACCTAACAAGTATCGTTATCGCGAAATAACTATCGTTTCACCATCTCGGGGTTGTTTAACTAATCCAGAAATCAAATCACCATGTTACTAGTAGCTTGACGAGTTCTCATTATCACGAAAAAGTACCATTATTACGAAACAACTATCATTTTGTCTTTTCAGGGTTGTTTAACTAATCGAGACATCCCATAGAGATATCTCTAATAGCTTGTAAATTTTTCCTTATCACAAAACAAGTATCGTTATCAACAAACAACTATTGTTTTGCCTTCTCTCGGTTATTTACCTAGTCAGGATATCCTATAAGATATCACTAGTAGCTTGTCAAGTTCTCGTTATCACGAAACAACTGTTGTTTTGACCTCTCAGAAGTTGTTAACTAATTGAAACATACCGTAAAGATACTAGTAACTTGTAAAGTTCTCGTTATCAAGAAACAAGTATCGTAATCACGAAACAACTATCGTTTTCCGATCATCGGATTGTTTAACTAATTGAGAAATCCAAACCACCATGTTATTAATAGAAATCTAATCCAAATCACCATCAGTTTGTCAAGCTCTCTTTATCACGAAACGAGTATCGTTTTGCCTTTTTGATGTTATTTAACTGATTGGGACATCCCATCACCAATGCGCTAGTAGTTTGTTTAGTTCTCATTATCACAAAACAAGTATCGTTTTGCCGCTTCGGGGTTATTTAACTAATTGGGACATGCCATCACCAATGGACTGGTAGCTTGTCAAGTTCTCGTATCACGAAACAAGTATCATTATCAACGAAACAACTATCATTTTCCCATCCCCGGGTTGCTTAACGAATCGGAAAATCAAGTCACCATATTCTAGTAGCTTATCAAGATCTCGTTGTCACGAGACGACTATCGTTATCATGAAACAACTATTATTTTTCCATCCCGGATTGCTTAACTAAATGGAAAATCAAATCACTGTATTACTAATATCTAATCAAGTTTTCGTTATCACGAAATAAGTATCGTTATCATGAAACAACTGTCGTTTTCCCATCCCGAGGTTGCTTAACTAATCGAAAAATCAAATCACCATATTACTGGTAGCTTATCAAGCTATCGTTATCACGAAACGATTATCGTTACCACTATATTAACTATCATTATCACTAAGTCCAATTTTGTTATGACTACATTAACGTTCGTTTTGACTAAATTAAGTTTGGTTATGACTATATCAATTTTCGTTATAACTAAATCAACTTTTGTTATGACTCAGTCAACATTCGTTATGGCTAATGCATTTTCATTATGGTTAAATCAACTTTAATTACAGTAAAATCAACTTTCATCATGACTCAATCAACTTTGGTTATGGCTATCAACTTTCGTTACCACTCAATCAACTTTCGTTATGACTAAACCGTCTTTTGTTGTGACAAAAACAATTTTTGTTATCACCAAAATCAACTTTTGTTATTATTAAATCATCGACTGTTATCAGTAAATCAACTTTCGTTATGACTAAATTAACTTTCGTTATCAATAAATTAACTTTCATTATCAGTCAAGCGACTTTCGTTATCACTAAATCATCTATCCTTATAACTAAATCAACTTTCGTCATTATTAAATCAACATTTGATATCACTCAATCAACTTTCGTTATCATTCAATCAACTTTCGTTACCGCTAAATTCAATTTTGTTATCATTCAACAAACTTTCGTTATCCCTCAATCAACTTTCGTTATCACTAAACCGTCTTTCATTATGACTAAATCAGCTTTCGTTATGACTAAATCAACTTTCGTTACCACCAAAGTCAACTTTCATTATTATTAAATTATCAACTGTTATCAGCAAATCAACTTTGGTCATGACTAAATTAACATTCATTATCAGTAAATCAACTTTCATTATCAATAAATAAACTTTTATTATCAGTCAAGCGACTTTCGTTATTACTAGATCAACTTTCGTTATTACTAAATCAACTTTCGTTATCATTCAACCAACTTTCATTACTAGTAGCTTATCAAGTTTTCGTTATCACGAGACAACTATCATTATCATGAAACGACTATCATTTTCCCATCTCCGGGTTGCTTAACTAATAGGAAAATCAGATCACCATATTACTAATAGCTTATGAAGTTCTCGTTACCAATAAATAAGTATCGTTATCACGAAACGACTGTCGTTTTCCCCTCCTGAGGTTGCTTAACTAATCGGAAAATCAAATCACCATATTACTAGTAGCTTATCAAGTTATCGTTATCACTATATCAACTATCGTTATCACTAAGTCCACGTTCGTTATGACCGCATCAACGTTCATTTTGATTAAATCAAGTTTCGTTATAACAAAATCAACTTTCGATATGATTCAATCAATATTCGTTATAGTTCATCCACTTTCGTTATGGTTAAATCAATTTTAATTATAACAAAATCAACTTTCGTTATGACTCAATCAACTTTAATTACGGAAAAATCAACTTTAGTTATGACTCAATCAACTTTGGTTATGGCTAATCCACTTTCGTTATGGCTAAATTAATTTTCGTTATCACTCAATCAACTTCGTTATCACTAAATCAACTTTCTTTATGACTAAATCACCTTTCATTATGATTACATCAACTTTCGCTATGACTAAACCACTTTTTCGTTATGACTAAATCAACTTTCGTTATCACCAAAGTCAACTTTTGTTATTATTAAATCAACTTTCCTTATCACCAAAATAAACTTTCGTTATGATTAAATCATTGACCATTATCAGTAAATCAGCTTTCGTTATCACTCAACTAACTTTCGTTATCACTAAATCAACTATCGTTTTGTCGTTCCTGGGTCGTTATCATGAAAGAACCATTGTTTTTCATATCCTCGGGTTATTTAACTAATCGGGAAGTTCAACTCACTATATTACTAATAGAAATCCAACACCAAACTGTAAAATCAAACAGCAAACCTCAAACCTCAACTACAGCCACAAGCTCTAAATGTTTACTAAACCTGGGCGTGTTGTCGCAGTACGCCAAAATTTATTTTATTTCCTTACTCGGTTTCAAAACTACAAATTAATGTAGAAGTGGTAAGTAAGGGTCGAACCCAAGAGGAGCGGTGTTTAATCTAGTTGTTCTTATCAATTAATCTAGAAATGGAGATTTTGTGAAGTTGGATGAAATTCGAAAATAATATGACAAAATAAAAGAGATGAAAATGAAACAATTGAAGATATATCTAGTTCTCGGGTTCTGTTGTGTCAACATCTTGTGTTTATCTTTCCCATGCAATGTGTACTATCCCTTCTTCAATTTATCAACTCCAATTAATCAATACGATCTGATTAACGAATTCTTCCTTAAGTGTATTAAATTAAAGCGAGTTCTTTAACTTAACATCTAGCTATTGGATAATCCTAAACAAGTTCTTAGGATTTAATGCAATGCTAGTGTGAAATGAACAAGAAGAATGAGTTGAATTAGATGATCAATTTCACAAACTTGAATTAATACATCTAAGTTGATATATTAACAAATATGCACGACATTCGTTTGCTACTGTGGATTGGAATCTAGTGACAATTACGGATTAAAAGTTCCAATCCTAGCACAAAACTTGAACTTAAAGATTAATTGATTCAATTGGCCAAAGTGAATGCAATAATCACATAAATTCAAAACGGGTTTAAAAGCATAACAAATCAACAAATTGAAGTAGAGGAATAGAGAAAACGTTAGCAAAGAGTTAGAAAAGATAACAACATGATAATTGAACACAACGCCCCCCTCGAACTAGATAGAGAAGTCTAACTATTCATATTAGCGGGTATCACCACTGCTATATGATAGATTATAATTCACTATCTCAAGTAATATATATAAACTATAGAAATCACGTAAATAATGCTAAGAATTAAATAGAGAAGTCTAACTACTCATATATGCGGGTTAAATACTTATAACGGCGTAACGCCGTATATCACCTCTACAATATATGAGAAATTATCTTTCTCAAATATGAAAAATAAAATCAGGAAAGAAACTAGAGAAGAAATACTTCGTTAATCATATTCACGGCCGAAGTATCGTCGATTGATTTTTCGAACCTATATTTAGGTTCTTACTTCCGCCGGAATATGAAAAACTAAGAGCTTTCAAGCTACAACTAAGAACAAATGATGAAGAGAAATTTGTTGAGGAGAAAATTGGAGAGAATCACAAGCTAATTCTCTCTACAAAGTTGTGTGATTCAAACTTGGAAATGCCTCTATTTATAGGTAAAATATTACACCAAAAATATTAAAAAATCATAAAAGTCTTCCTTCATGACTCTATTGTGGTGTGCTCAAGTTGTTTTATCTCTAAGAAGTCAAGAAAATACCAAAAAAATACGTTTTATGGTAGGTGGTGTCAGCTGGTCAAAATCTGCAGTGGTGTCAGGCGTGACTCGAGTCATAGCGTCTTGTTGATCGAGTCACTGCGATTCGCTAGTCCGCTGAACGGTGATGTCAGAGACGGCTGCGGGCTTGACTCAGAATGCTCGGGCGTGACTCGAGTCAGCGCGCGCGGTGATCGAGTCACTTGCGGCGCTGATCGAGTCACTTGCGGCGGTGACTCGAGTCACTCGAGTCACCCGAAATTTGCACATCAAGTCCCTCATCTTTGTAACGTTGTTCATTTTGGTCCTTCCAAAATTGCATTTTGGTCCTTCAACTTTCTGAAAAGTTTCACTTTGGTTCCCATACTTTTGAAAAGTTGCACTTTGGTCCCCAACAGTTTTTGCTTTGACGCTTTTAGTCATTTTTCTTCAAATTGCCATAACTTTCATTAGGAAACTCCGATTTGCGATCCGAAAAGAGTGTAGGAATCCTCTTTTGATGGTCTTCGACTTTATCACAAGAAAAATTGTAAAAAATAACTTTTCATAAAATTACATCGGAGGCCTTCCATCTTTGATTCGCTTGCCTTTTTTGTACCAGAGTTTCCGTTCTCATCCGATTTTCATCCATTTTTGACTCCTTTTGATTCTTTGTGACACCTGAACACCACAATAAAGGAAAAACACATAAAACGGAAACATATAACATTAATAAAATACACAAATATATAAAATAGAAGAGTTATTTAAGTGCTTTTCTAGCACTTATCAAACTCCCCCACACTTAGACTGTTGTTTGCCCTCGAACAACAACCATATGATACCAAACAACACTCTGATTTTACATGAGATAAACAACTTTAAACATTGAAATCCAACTACAGATAGTGACTTGCTTAATAAACGTTCTCCCGAACCATGAAAATTTCACTTCTTCTCAAATACACAATGGCTTGTGAGTGTGTGCAATTAAAGTTATCATCCCATCACTAAATGGAACCAAATGAAAGCTTACGATGTTCTATCCAAATCCTGACTCGAAATGGTCAAATATTTCCTTTCATCTCTCGTGATCCCACTCTTATTTTACAATGATTCCAATGGATCCTAAAAATTACTCAGTTAACCAAAAATCATCAACCGTTAGCACTGCAAAGAAAAAAAGAGGGCATGGCAGGTGTTTTATCGCAAATATGTCTTCAATTTAAAGAGTGTTTAGATTTGGGCACTTCAAACCACTGAGGGAATTTATTTATCAAACTTCACACTTTGGTAACTATCACATTTCTTGAGATTTTCTTTTTTTTTCTCTTTTTTTTTATGAAGAAGAAGAAAAAGAAGAAGAATTTTGTAATTTTCTTTTCAGTTTTTACCCCACAGGTAGCTTTCACACTATCCCTTTCATTGGAGGCAGCCTTCTTTCACCAATTCGAGGTGACGACTTCACACTCTGAGGTAGGTAGCTCTTTCCTGTGGTCCTTCTCCTTATTTCGAACATAAAAGTAAAATTGATTCTCAGCATAGGTCAATGCTTTCTCCAAACTTTTTAAGCTCGGTCAATAAAAGACACATTCACAAAAAACAGATGCCATGCGATTATAACTCCGCCTTGCTAACAATTGATGTTTTCAGGTTACTTTGAGCAGGACGAATGGATAGAAAAAAGTTAGTTTACTATGGTCTAGAAAGTTAGAAAAAAAATCAACATTTTCAAGCTTCAATTTGTGTTCCAGAAAATGATAGTAAATTACCTATAAATGTGCTCAGATAAATTTGCCAGTTGTGCTTGGAGAAGAACAGAACACATTTTTTTTTCGAGATCTTGTAGTTTCAGCTAAGTCACACAAATTAAGCTTAATCATATTCAAAAGTTGCTATCTCATGCAAAATTGTCGATACAAATAAAAAAAATCACACGCAGACCACAATATGCCACTCCCCCACACTTAAATTCTACATTGTTCCCAATGTAGAAATATAGAAAGCATGAAAAAGAGAAGAAATAGAAACTCCCATATGGTAAGCAATGAGTCGTGCCGATTTGGGGATGGTGGTTGCACAATGTAGCACTTCTGAGGAACACTTCGACAATCCAAGAGCAAGAGACCTGCAATCAACATATTTACATGACAAGAAAAACAACGGTGAAAATATTTTGGTTTTTTTTGTGTTTTTTTTTTTTTTTTTGTTTTTTTTAATGAAGAAGAGAAATATATACAAAGTGACTATGGGAGTTGACCACCCTCTGAACATCTTGCAGTAGTATTCACATCAAATTAATGATATGATTCCATCAAGTCTGATCCGCATGGAAACTATCTGAATCAGCATACTCTCTACAAAACAGTTTGACAATCAACCTTAATGAAAAGGTCCTCCATATTACCACATGACACATAGGTATGTTTACCATTCAACAAAGAACGGCCCCACAAGAACCAACAAATGGGAGAACGTTTAGAGCAGAACGTCCAACTCAGACACTTCTCAAATGAATGAGACGTAGTTTTACATCTTCCGATGGGTGCTAATGATCACGCTCAAAAAGTTGCTGCTCAATGGTTAGGCCATCGAGTTTGGTTTCCAACAAACATTGTCGTTGTTCCAACAAATTATCAAACTCTCTCACACTGAATTCGAGCTGGCTATTTCTCCTGATAGACTTTTCCGCCATGCACCTAATCGGTCCATCCTTGAAGAAAACAACATGTCTATATTGTGAATAAATTTGATTTCAAGTACAATGAGGTCCCTCTAATAGCTTTCCACATTTAAAGCAACTTTTAAGGCGCTTAGCACGTCGTTTGCGAGCAGATCGATATGAGCTTGTAGAAGAGCAACAATACGTAGAGGGGATGCCATAGAAAGAAATGAAAATTTAGTGCCCTTTGAGGTATCTGCAAAAGACTTGAAAGAAGAAGGTTAATAGAAGCGAATACAGTTCTTTAAGGTCTACAGAAAAAGACCAGTTTAACGCCTTTGGGTGGGATACATAAACCAGTATCCAAGGTTTTTTTTCTTTTTTTTTGTTTTTTGTTTTTTTTGTTTATTCCAGAGCGTAACACAGATGTGTTTCCAGAGTTAAACTCCGTATTCTACCATATGAAGTTAGCTATTCCATATTCATAACCTTAACTCTAAATCCAATCCATTCGTATCTCTGTTCCTTTGCGTAATTCCTTGAACCAATTGATGACAGGCAAGTCTACATTCGTTTGTGGTATATAAGCTTCTAATTTCTCCAATAATTCCTCAATTGATGGTGTAATAAAAATCATTTTCAAAGTATTAGGAGAAATCAGCTTTTGATGAGTTAAAAATCCGAGAGATGCCAATAAACCGTGAAAATAGTTGTCAATGTTTAAAGGACCAATTGGTTTAGAGTGTAGTCTCATCTCGGCCCAAGAAATTATGCAAAAGATTTGTTCCAGAGTTTCGAAACCCCCTGGTATTGCAATGAAAGCATCCGAATACATTATCATTAGTGTTAAGTGTTCAAACAATGATCTAGCATGTACCTCAAAACCAATGGTCTTACCATACGCCTGTTTTAAAGGTGGTACAGTAACGCCAACCACTGTAGGCCCTCGTACATATGCTGACTGAATCGCACATCCTATCAACCCACGAAAACCTCCTCCGTAGACTAGCTTATACTTTTGATTTCCAAGGAATGTTCCAACTGTGATTACTGGTGAGAAAAGTGTCGGTTTTCCCATATTGATTCCACCAAAAAGACTTACGGTTGTCAATTTCCTCTTTGAACTCCCAGTTCCGGTAGAAGTAGTAGCCGCCATAGGTTGTCGACTTTGCACACTAAAAACTGATACAAGAACACAAAAAATAATTAAAAATAACAATATGTACACGTAGTTGTGATTGTGGCTCACATCTTCCTCTGGTTTTACGTCCGTAAACGGCTTAAACGCCTTCTATGAGTGGGGATAGGCTTCCCATCCGCTTTTCTTATAGGCGGCAAACAGGGTCTTTTAAAGTCGATTCCTAAGACTATATCGCTCGCTCCTTTTAAATTCACTCCACGATTGAGAAGTTCGATTTGCACCATTCCACTAGGATGCGTCTCAAGAGTTTGATGGATATCATCCAAAGACTCCTTACTCATGCCATCCTTAATGAAATGTATTTTATCTTCTCGATTTGTGGACACAAATCCAATGGAACGGTTCCCTGAGTAGCAGGTCCATCGAGTGCATTTATAAGGCCATCTAGCACATTTATAGCACACATTCATTCTTTTTGCTCTTCGTTTCTTGGCAAAATTACTTTTGCCTAACCCTGGTGCATATTTAGTACTTAAAGCTGGCATTTCACCTCCTAATCGGACATTTGCTTCAATCAACCAACGAATGTCCTTAGGCATTTCCTTTTCCATCAACATTTTTAACCGTCCTACTCTAGAATAGTAAATCTCTTTCAAAGCATTCAAAGGCAAGGACGGATAATATTTGTGGATTTTGGAAAGTTTGGTATCCATTGAAAATGCAAGAGTTTTTGAGAAGTAGAAGAAGAAGAATGCTTAGGTTGCCTCCTAAGTAACGCCTTTGTTTATAGTCGTTGGCTCGATTATAAAATTTTTTTTAGTTACGTAACACACGAGAGAAAAAGAAACACTGAAGTAATAAAATTAAAACCATCAAAATCAATAAGCATAGTAGATTATCACACTCTTCCATATTTTCAAAAATACTGAAGAAGGAAAAAAATAAGAAAATTTAAATTACATAATCAATTAATATGAGGAAAAGATATATATACAAAAATATCACACACGTCCATCTATAAGAACAACAAATAAGAAGAAGAAGAAAGGAAGAACAAGAGAAAAAAATCAAGAGGAAGAAGAAAAATTACCTAATCACTGCTAGAAAGAAGTACTCACAGAAAATAAAGATTATGGTTGTGGTTTCGAGTGGAGAATGATCTCTGATTTATAGTCAAAGTGGGCACTGTTTCAACCTACAATCGTGCATGCAGAGAGTGTCAGAAAGAAATGCGTTGGAGTGGGCATCCGAGAAAACGCGTTTGACGGATTTGTCTGTTATCAATAATTAACCCCCACCCTTTCCGTAATTGCTGCTAATCACCGAATTATGGCCTATCACGTCTCTTCTCAAATAATTGAGTTTCCTTTCTGCAGTTGTAAAATATTATCTTTCTCAGTACGCTAGATAAAAAATTGAGAAATAAAAACAAAAATACGAAAATTCAAAAGAAAAATAAAAATGCGAGAAAATGCTTGGGTTGCCTCCCAAGAAGAGCTTTTGTTTAAATTCGTTAGCTCGACACAGTTCCCATTTGTCAAGTAGGGTTTCTCAAATCCATTGCAGCTCCATTTTATCTTTGATATCTTCCTTCGAATGTCTTGATTTCTTGGCGGTCCTTTTTGAATTCTTCTTCAGACTTTTGGTTCTCAATTTCCATGGCTGCCTTCTTCGAGATGAGGCAATTGTGGTTTGACTCAATCTTATGTGGCATGCTAGCTTTGCAATTCAATTTACACATTTCTTGTACAAAAGGATTAGTTAAATTAATTGCAAAGACAGAACAAGCATTATTAGGGCGCAATGAACCATAAAAAATATTAAAGTTCGCTTTTTCCTCATCAAATTCCATGGGCAGTGTACCCTCATATACATCAATTTTAGTACGAGAAGTGTAAAGAAATGGACGTCCCAATATGATAGGTGTAAGGTGCGGTGAATGTCCATCAGCCATATCAAGCACGTAAAAATCAGTAGGGAAAACTAAACCATTTATTTTGACTAGCACATCTTCTATCACTCCATCCGGGTATGCATTGGTACGATCAGCTAGTTGCACAATTACGTGAGTTTCTTTTAGTTTTCCTAGATTTAGTGAAGCATACAAGGATCTAGGCATGACATTGATGGATGCTCCTAAATCTATAAGTGCTTTATCAATGTGGTGATTGCCTATGGTGCAAGGGACAATGAACATACCAGGGTCTTTGCATTTTGGAGGCAATTTCTTCCGGAATACCGCTAAAACGGTTTCTCCCATTTTGATCATTTCATTTCCCTTCAATTTCCTCTTGTTAGTGCAAAGATCTTTCAAAAACTTAGCATAGCGTGGGATTTGTTTGATTGCATCTAACAATGGAATATTGATTTCTACTCTCCTAAATATGTCCAAAATTTCTTTTTCCTTGTCATCTTTGTTGGTTTCCACTAATCTACTAGGGAAATGGGGAGGAATTGTTTTAGTAATGATATGAGAGTTAGGACTTGCCTCCTTTTCAAACTTTTCTTCTTTATCTTCATGTGTGGGAACTTCTTTGTGAGAGTTTTCGATCTCTTTTCCACTCCTTAAGGTTATGGCACTAACATTCTTTGGATTTACCTCAGGTTGAGATGGTAACTTCCATCCAGATTGTGCTTTCAGTCGATTGATGGCAGTTGCCAATTGACTCATCTGGTTTTCCAAGTTTTGAATGCTCGATTTGGAATCCTGTTGAAATTTCACAGTGTCAGTAGCTAATGTTTTCACCATATCCTCGAGAGACATACCTGATTGTTGAGGTTTTTGTTGAAATTGCCATTGGGGTTGAAAATTCCCTTGTTGCTGGAATTGGCCTTGAAGTTTGTTAGGGAAGAATCCTGGGGGTTTGTTGGTTCCATAACTCAGATTGGGATGATCTCACCATCCTGGATTATAGGTGTTTGAGTATGGATTGTACTCTTGCCTTGAGAATGGAAAATTGCTTGTTGAATTCACTTGTTCATTGTTATCCACTTGCAGAACAGGACAAGCATCTGTAGGATGTCCTAGGTTTGTGCATATGCCACATGCTTTGACTTGTGGATTGTTTCCTACAAAAATTTGTTTGAGAAAATAGGTTAGTTCAGAGAGTTGGTTTTCAACATTGGAGTTACTTACCTCATTTACTCTTCGAATGTTCGTTTCCCAGTCTGTACTGAATTGTTGAGTGTTCTCAGGCATGTTTGAAATCAATGTTCTTGCTTCAGCAGGGGTTTTGTTCATCAGAGCTCCTCCACTAGCAGCATCAACCATAACCATGTTTCTGTCTGATTGACATAAACATTCATAGAAGTATTGCACTAGGAGGTTTTCACTGATTTGGTGATGCGGGCAGCTTGCAATGAGCTTTTTAAAACGCTCCCAATACTCATAAAGAGTTTCTCCATTGTTTTGGCGTACTCCAGAGATATCTTTCCTGATATTTGCGGTCTTTGAAGCTGGGAAGTACTTTTCGAGGAAACATTGCTTCATTTGAGTCCATGTTGTGACTGAACCTGGTGGTAAAGTGTATAACCAATCTGTTGCGGCATCTTTTAGTGAAAATGGAAAAGCTCTGAGCTTGATTTGCTCTTCAGTGATGCTTGGGCGTTTCATGCTATCACACACCACATGAAACTCCTTCAAGTGTTGATACGGATCTTCGCCGGATCGTCCATGAAAAGATGGTAGAAGATGTATCAAACCAGATTTCAGCTCGAAAGTTTTACCTTCTTCTACGGTTGGCAAACTTATACACAATGGTTGTTGAGTAACTTCAGGAGTTGCCATTTGTTTAAGAGTTCTTTCATTGTTGTTATCAGTCATTTCTTGTTCTTGTTTTGCTTGTCTTATTCTTCTTCGAATGGATTTCTTGATTTCTGGATCGAAACTTTCAAGAATTCGATTAGTAGATCGAGTATTATGCATACAAGTGAAATATTTTTAAAAAAATTAATTAATAAAAGCAACTAAATTTGTTAACCGTTCCCCGGCAACGGCGCCAAAAACTTGGGCGTGTTGTCGCAGTACGCCAAAATTTATTTTATTTTCTTACTCGGTTTCAAAACTACAAATTAATGTAGAAGTGGTAAGTAAGGGTCGAACCCAAGAGGAACGATATTTAATCTAGTTGTTCTTATCAATTAATCTAGAAATGGGGGTTTTGTGAAGTTGGATGAAATTCGAAAATAATATGACAAAATAAAAGAGATGAAAATGAAACAATTGAAGATATATCTAGTTCTCGGGTTCGGTTGTGTCAACATCTTGTGTTTATCTTTCCCATACAACGTGTACCATCCCTTCTTCAATTTATCAACTCCAATTAATCAATACGATCTGATTAACGAATTCTTCCTTAAGTGTATTAAATTAAAGCGAGTTCTTTAACTTAACGTCTAGGTATTGGATAATCCTAAACAAGTTCTTAGAATTTAATGCAATGCTAGTGTGAAATAAATAAGAAGAATGAGTTGAATTAGATGATCAATTTCACAAACTTGAATTAATACATCTAAGTTGATTTATTAACAAATATGCACGACATTCGTTTGCTATTGTGGATTGGAATCTAGTGACAATTACGGATCAAAAGTTCCAATCCTAGCACATAACTTGAACTTAAAGATTAATTGATTCAATTGGCCAAAGTGAATGCAATTATCACATAAATTCAAAACGGGTTTAAAAGCATAACAAATCAACAAACTGAAGTAGAGGAATAGATAAAACGTTAGCAAAGAGTTAGAAAAGATAACAACATGATAATTGAACACAACGTCCCCCTCGAACTACATAGAGAAGTCTAACTACTCATATTAGCGGATATCACCACTTCTATATGATAGATTATACTTCACTATCTCAAGTAATATATATAAACTATAGAAATCACGTAAATAATGCTAAGAATTAAATAGAGAAGTCTAACTACTCATATATGCGGGTTAAATACTTATAACGGCGTAACGCCGTGTATCACCTCTGCAATATATGAGAAATCATCTTTCTCAAATATGAAAAATAAAATTAGGAAAGAAACTAGAGAAGAAATACTCCGTTAATCATATTCACGGCTGAAGTATCGTTGATTGATCTTTCGAACCTATATTTAGGTTCTTACTTCCGCCGGAATATGAAAAACTAAGAGCTTTCAAGCTACAACTAAGAACAAATGATGAAGAGAAATTTATTGAGGAGTAAATTGGAGAGAATCACAAGCTAATTCTCTCTACAAAGTTGTGTGATTCAAGCTTTGAAATGCCTCTATTTATAGGAAAAATATTATACCAAAAATATTAATAAATCATAAAAGTCTTCCTTCATGAGTTTATTGTGGTGTGCTCAAGTTGTTTTATCTCTAAGAAGTCAACAAAATACCAAAAAAACACGTTTTATGGTAGGTGGAGTCAGCTGGTCAAAATCTGCAGTGGTGTCAAGTGTGACTCGAGTCACCGCGCGCTGATCGAGTCACCGCGCGATTCTGCCTAGTCCCCGCGGGTGCGGAACGGTGATGTCAGAGACGGCTGCGGGCTTGACTCAGAATGCTCGGGCGTGACTCGAGTCAGCGCGCGCGGTGATCGAGTCACTTGCGGCGCTGATCGAGTCACTTGCTACGGTGACTCGAGTCACACGAGTCACCCGAAATTTGTACATCAAGTCCCTCATCTTTGTAACGTTGTTCATTTTGGTCCTTCCAAAATTGCATTTTGGTCCTTCAACTTTCTGAAAAGTTTCACTTTGGTTCCCATACTTTTGAAAAGTTGCACTTTGGTTCCCAACAGTTTTTGCTTTGACGCTTTTAGTCATTTTTCTTCAAATTGCCATAACTTTCATTAGGAAACTCCGATTTGCGATCCGAAAAGAGTGTAGGAATCCGCTTTTGATGGTCTTCGACTTTAGCACAAGAAAAATTGTAAAAAATAACTTTTCATAAAATTGCATCGGAGGCCTTCCATCTTTGATTCGCTTGCCTCTTTTGGTCCCGAGTTTCCGTTCTCATCCGATTTTCATCCATTTTGACTCCTTTTGATTCTTTGTGACCCTAAACACTACAATAAAGGAAAAACACATAAAACGGAACATATAACATTAATAAAACACACAAATACATAAAATAGAAGAGTTATTTAAGTGCTTTTCTAGCACTTATCAAAACCCCAACCCTAAACCCTACCCACAAACCCCAAACCCCAAAAAATGTCATCACTAAATACTAACCCCAACCCCAAACCTCAAACCCCAAACCCTAACCTCTAGACCCCAAATTTGTAAACTCCAAAACTTGGGGCATGAATCGAATGGTGATGAAACGTGTTCCAAAGCTTGGGACAAGTTAAACAATCACTAAATGTCAATTGAATACTTGTCTTCGAATAACGAACACCTCAAAAATTCCATAAAAATACCGTTTGATCTTTAGAACGGGTTAACAATCACAATATGGCCATTTAACATTGGAATTAAGGACGAGTTAAAAATGATTTGCACTGCATCCTGATTAGTTATCCAATCCTGAGATGTCAAAGCCATAGTTGATTAGTGATAATAACACTTGTCTTGGAACAACGAGAACTTGACAATCTACTTGAAACAAAATGTGATTTGATTTCTCGATTATGATAACACAGTGGTGGGATGTCGGGACTAGTTATCCAACCCCGAGACGACAAAATGATAGTTGATTTAGTGATAGCGAAAGCTAGTGCCCCTATCACGAAAGTTGATTTAATAATAAAGAAAGTTGATTAAGTGATAATGGAAGTTGATTGGGTGATGCTGAAAATTGGTTGAGTGATAATGAAAGTTGATTTACTGATAACAATAAATGATTTTTCATAACGAAAGTTGGTTTAGTGATAACGATAGTTAATTTAGTGATAATGATAGATGATTTAGTCACAACGAAAATTAATTTAGTGATAATGATAGTTGATTTAGTGATAATGAAAGTTGATGCCCCTATAATGAAAATTGATTTAGTGATAACGAAAGTTGTTTTAGTAATAATGAAAGTTGATTGAGTGATAACGAAATTTGATTAGTAATAACGAAAGTTGACCGATTGATAACGAAAGCTGATTAAGTGATAAAGAAAGTTGATTGAGTAATAACGGAAGTTGGTGAAGTGATAACGGAAGTTGGCTAAGTGATAACGATAGATGATTTAGTCATAACGAAAGTTGATTTAGTGATAACGATAGTGAATTTAGTGATAATGATAGATGATTTAATCATAACGAAAGTTGATATGGTGATAACGATAGTTGATAACCCTATAACGAAAGTCGATTTAGTGATAGAAAAAACTGATTTAGTAATAACGAAAGTTGGTTAAGTGGTAACAAATGTTAATTTACTGATAAAGAAAGTTGATTTAGTCATAACGAAACTTGATTTACTGATAACGATATATGATGTAGTCATAATGAAAGTTGATTTTGGTAATAATGAAAGTTGGACTTTCTCTCAAGCCGTCTTTTTCACAAGTGTCAATCGTTATGCTTTCTATATAATTACTGCAGCGCACATGTAGACATGTAACATTTTAATTAACAATTTATATAACAATGCTTTCTGAACAACGGATAACGAATGCAATATCGTTATCCGTACCACAGCACTAACGTACAATGGTTATGGCTACTATACAATTGTTGCAACATACATCTATATCATGATAATACATAAGTTATGCACACATGTAACATTTTAAATCACAATTTATATAACAATATTGGATGAACAACATATAACGAAAGAAGTATCGTTATGCGTAACTTATAACAACTGGACAATCGTTATAATGAATATTTAATTTTTAATACATCATCATATAGAAAAAATGACAACCATACCGGAATCATGAAGCCGTTAGCTAATTTCTGGGATTGAGAGAGAGAATTAAATTCAATTGTGTAAAACCCTAGATAAAGAGGGAGGATATTTTAGTCTTTTTACATGTAAGGGTATTTTAGATATTTGCTATTTTTCTTTTACCATTATTTAACTAGAAGGTTATTTACACAATACTAATTTTTGGGAAGGTTTCTTAAATAATTTAGACCCTTGACTGGGTCTTTTAAATAAAGACCCCAGATATTCATGGTTCTAGGTAGGCTTGGGAGCCAAGTACTAGCATGAAAAAGGCCCATTTTCATTTTTTGAAGCTTCATCAGAACAAAACATTTCAAAATGGTAAACAAGCCCAATCCCAATATCATGATTTGATCTACCATCTACTTCCCCTCTCCTTTTTCTCTCCGGATCATTAATTTGAAGCCCATTATTGTCACTATCAACATTCATAATATGGTCCAAACTAGCATAATTAGAATCAATATCCAATCCAATGTCTAGGCCCAAAGTCGTATTACAAGCAGCTTTGCCCTTATCCATTATAGCATTAGTAGTTGCATGAATTGCAATAACTGCATTGGCAGTTGAATTCTTAGTTTCCTTTCGTAACTGCAAACCACCAACTGTCTCCCCGTAACCTCCATCTCTCTTGCTCCGACTGTCATCAATAGTATTTGTATTTCTCAACCATTTCTCCTTGCTGGCTTGTGGTTTCAACCGAGCTCGAAGAAAAGAGCCCCCTTCTTTTTTGATATCTTCATCCGAAAAAGTAAAATGTTGATCATTGAATTTGTCGGTATGGCCTAGCAATCTACATATAAAACAAAAGTTTTCCGACCGTTTATATTTAAAATTAATTATCAACCAGTCACTTCCGCCTCTACGAATTTTCTTGTATTTCTTAAGAGGTTGATGCACATCGACAGATACTCTAATTCTCATACAATTTCTAAATTAATTATCAACCAGTCACTTCCGCCTCTGCTAATTTTCTTGTATTTCTTAAGAGGTTGATGCACATCGACAGATACTCTGATTCTCATACAATTTCTCCATATTCACATTTTTATTTGAGTCATACTCAATAAATTTGCCAATAAAATTACCCAATTGCCTGCCCACACTTTCTGACATACAACCGATTGGTGCATCAAAGATTTGAACCTAAAAATCCACATATATTAACAGGACTGTGGTTGGAACATCACTAGTAGCATTGATGGAGTTGGTGCTATTCCCTAGTATTCCTAGGAATATCCCATTTTTTGGAATTTTTTTTAAGTTTCCTTTTTTTTTTTTTCGTTTTTGTCAAAGTTTGTGGCTATTGAGTTTCTAACTTCTAAATGACTTTCTTTTTTAATTTGTGTTTTTTTCCTTTTAGTTTGTGGTCAATTGGTCAAAGTTTGTAGTTATTTTGGTAAAGGAGATAAAGCTATTTAGTTTGTGCTCTTGCTTTGTGTTGGTTTTTCTTTTCATTTTAACTTGTTATCTTGATTTCTAAATTCTAAAACTCTAATGTTGGATACTTGAATTATTGAACGTTAATTGTGAATTAGTGATTGATTGTGAATTTGTAATTGATTTGTGAAATGTGAATTGTGTATTTGTGGAAAGTGAAATTTATAAGTTGCCAATATGGAAGATTCAAATTTTAACTTTTAAAATTGTTGAAAGTTAAAGCCTAAAAGATTCTAAAGGCTTCTCACTTCTAAGTTCTTCCTTCTACATTACTAATACCAATTGATAAGTGAAATTGTGAAAGTGATAAAGTTCCTATTCGTATAATTATATTTATGTAGGTGTGAATGGTGCATATTAGGTTAGAGATTATTCATATGAGCATATCTACATTCTAATTATGTATTATGGTTTCCTTAGCCGACTTTTAGAGGTAATAATTCCAGTGCAATGCCTTTTTTTCTTCCTTCGGCAACTGCGAATTCCTTGGCCCTTGATTGAAATTTTTATTTTATCCATACCCATTCGAGTCAGTCTGGCTCTGCCATTGACTAGTAGTTAACCGATGTAAAACCAGTGTGTGATCGTTTAGAGACCAAAGGTCCACCATCCATCACTCTTTTAAGATCCACCACACGGAAGAACTAGAATAAGTATCTGCATCCTCCAATGTCCATAACGTTGACACCCTTCCTAAGTTGCCAAATACCAGCCAAACGACTCTTCATGATTTTGAAGCTCATTGACTGATCCATAAGAAAGCATCTGACCAAAAAAAGTTCATAAGTTTCTTGAGAGATTTCTTGATTTAGACCGTTTAGAACTAGTTCATCTTCTTCTCCCATTGTAATCTTGAGATCCTCGAAGGGTACATCCATAAAGAACCAAAATGATCACAAAGATGATATAAAAGTGAAATAAAAAATCCTCACAAAGGAGAGAGAATCAAAGGACTCTCATAAAGAGAGCATCACATTTTATGAAACACTTTTTTTTTTTAAAACACCATTATAACCAATACATGACGCGTTAATATGTACATAAATAAACAAATATAACAAATATAATAATTAACACATGACTGAATAAGATTTTTTTAAAAATATATATATAATTCAATAATTTAATATTCGATGTTTTATGATTGACCTTTCATATCAAATGTGTGCGAGAGTGTTTTCATCATTAACTTTTTACTTAAATGGTTTTATCATTAACTATTTGTTTTTATACAATTGCTTAAATTTTAATATGCATCGCTTATTTCTAATGGTCTAACTAAAAAGACAAAAAGTAAAAGTTTAACTAAACTATGTGCCCTCTCGTATGTTTTAATAATGTTGAGGTCAATTTAAAACAACAAATATCATAAATTTATAAGAAAATAAAAATTAAAAACCAATTTATCCGATATTTTTAAAATTGAAAAACATAAAAAAAATAATATCTCAAAAACGAAAAGAATAAAAACATAAAATCCCAATGCATTTAGAAGAGCCCAACACAATATTGTTGTCAAAATGTTTAAAATCATTAATTGCTCGATCACTATTCATTCCGCTGTCTAATTTAAAAGTAAGAAAACCATTAAAAAAAAAAGGCCATCTAAACTATGTACTCTCCCAGATAATATAATAATGTCGAGCCCAATTTAAAATTACAAATAAAATAAAATTTATATGAAAATAAAAAATAAATTATTTTATCTAATATCATAAAAATTTGAACAGCATTTGAAAAAATATAAAGAGAAAAAACACATTCTAAAATAAAAAAGTTAAAATGTACAAAAAGCAAATCAATTAAAAGAGCCCAACACACAATTATTAGATAAATCCAATTATTGTAACCAGTGTTCTAAAAGGCGGGAAACTGCACCACCTAGGCACTCCTACGCGTGAAGCGGCGTGAAAATGCTTCGCATAGTAGGTAGGCATGGAAAAAGCCGCCAAAGGTGTGAAAAGTCCGCCCTAGCCGTGCCTAGGCGTGGAAAGAGACGGAGCTTTCAGTTAAAATCAGCTTTTTTTAATTATAAATATTGTATCATTTGTACTTGTTTTTGAAGTTAGACCAACTTATGAAAAGAATATTTTCAACTTGTATTCGTTTTGTAATTTAATTGTAAGAATTGATAATAGTTTGCTAAGTGTTCGATGTTTTTAATACTTTAAATACCATATATTTTATTGAAAAAATGAAAAATATATTGAAGTTTGTATAAATAATCACAAATACGATTTTTTTTACTTATTTATCACTTTATATTAATTAAAATAAAAAAATGAAAAACGTCTTTCTACGCCTCGCGCCTTTTAAAATCTTGATTATAACACATTATCTCCAAAATAAAGCACACATCTTCGATCCAAACACCATTGCATACACGGCCCACTCTACCAACCCAACTCAAAACACTAAATTTAGTATTCCAACCGGGTCGAATTGTCCACATCCTCAACGGCTTACTTTATCTATCCAAGCCTACTCTACCCCAGTTGAACCATAAAACATCCAATCCTCAAATTCGTGAAGTCCATTTGCCACCTACCATCTTTAGAAAGGGGTTTTAGGAAAATATATAACTTTATGTTTAAGTTTGCAAAAAACCTGTAAACACCAAATAATTAGAGCGTTGACACAAATAATTAGGGGAAATTAGTTAAATCCGAGAATCTCGAACCGGCCTCCAAGCGTATGCCTTGACGCAAATAATTAGGTGAAATTAGTTAAATCCAGGAATCTCGAACCGGCCTTAAAGCGTAAACTGCCAAATGAAAAAACGATGCACCACACACGCGAAAACACAAAACTACATGCCAATCTCAGCAAAAACGAAGCAGACCTGCTGATACACTGACGTTGACACCAAGGAAGCAGAAGATTCACAAAGATCACCGGTGGAAATTGCAGAAAAAATGAGATAGACTTTGAACTTGAAGGAAACAGAGATAACCAACAAAAATCGGTCACAAAAACAATTATGTACTCATTTTTCGACTGATATGTGAATAGATCTATAGATCTGCTCAAGATAAGTTCCCATCGTGAGTGCTTTTTTTTTTTAATTCTTGACAGTGCAAAGACACTGTGTTTCTCACAAAAAGGCAAAAAAAAAATTACAGTGCAATTAATATGTAATGGAATTGTAATATCAAATTCATATAATCTATGTTCTATTGATCTTTACTTGTTATCAGTGCGGAAAAAAATTGTATTTTTCACAAAAAGGAGAAAAAATGCATTGCAATTAATATGTAACGGACTTGTAATATGAAATTCATATCAACCCTGTTTCTGGAAAACTTGCATTACAATTTATACGTAATGAACTAAGAATAGTGCATGTGTCATTAGAATTTATTATATATGTTATAGATAAAGTCTAATGCAGTAATGAATAAAAACATTAATTATAAAGAATGTATAATTTATTACACATTAGTTACACATAATATGTAATTTATTAGTCTATAGTCTATTACACATTGCACACAAATTGCATACAGTATGTAATTATTCATATTACTTCATTCTTTCATGCCTTAGACTTAGGGCAGAAGTTTTAATATTTAGTTTCTTTAGCATTAACTTTTTTAAAATCTTTATATCTTTTATCACATAAAATATCCAGTGCATTACACATGTCTTACACATAAAGTGCAATGCACTAATGAATAGAAAGATTAATTACACAAAATATTTAATTTATTGGTTTGTATTCTATTATATATTACAAATGAATTAGACAAAATGTGTAATTATTCATATCACGTATGTTATTCATTATTTCCTGAAAGAATGTATAATTATTCATGTTACTAATAAATTAATGATTAGTTACACATAATGTGTAATTCATTGCACATTAATTATAAAGAATGTATACTTCATTAGTATTATTATATTACACATTACAATTGAATTACACATAATGTGTAACGTAAAAATATAGTATAGAATTTTAACACTTAATTGCTCTAGCATTAAATTTTTAAAATTATTATCTCCTTTTTCATACAAAATGTACATTGCATTACACATGTCTTACACATAAAGTGCAATGCACTAGAATGTATAAGTCATTGGTATAGATTGAATCAGATATAAATCGAACCCTTGGAAGAAGAAGAAGAAGAAATGGAATATATTTTGAATTATGAAGAATCCATCGTCTTCATCTCATTCTTGCAAAAATTTAGCAAAAGGTTATAATTTGTGAAGTAAACTAGTCAACCAGTCCATATCTAAATTGACCCATTTGATTCCACTGAAGGTCCCCATCTTTTGCCGATAAGAAGCCTTCTCCATTCTTATGCTAATTTATCCTTCTCCAACTTCCAAAAACTGAAAAGGCCTTGCTCGATCTACTGTTAAATCACCGGCAAGGAGTTATCGTCATCGTCTTTGGAAGCATTCCGTCTTCCATGTCCACTAGAAATTTGAGATTGTGCCTCCAAGGGCTCATATCTCATCGCTACGAAAAAAACAACAGTGAACCTGGAGAAACAAACGATGAGGAAATAACTGGGCTGGGTATAAACCTAGACTGCGGATGCTGGGTTTTTGAAATTAATTTGGTTTTGCAAGGTTTTTGAAATAGTAAACTTACATGCAAGGTTAAGCCTAATTTCCTTTCTTTAGAACCATCCAGATCTTATTTCCCAAAAGCCCACCTAGTAGTCGACGGTCGTTTGATGTTCCAGCATCTGACCACGACCGACGAATTATAACGAAGACTATTAATCGATGTTTGCACGCCCTCTAATCTCTGTCAAATTTTACAAATTTGAAGTTCTCATAAAGTTTTTTGCGATGTTTCTGATATCACATTCTCTTTCGTCACCGCCGTTCATGTCCTCTGATGAATAATCATTCATGAGTTAATGACGACTCTTCACTATGCATCAAACCCTTTAGGCTTCAATCTTGATGGTGGTATCTTAGTTTTCTTGATCGATGTCTCCGGCAAAACCTAGATCTAAATACAGCGTCGATAAATCAGAGGTTGCAACCACCATCAATGACAATCTAAAAGATTCCACCACTTCCACCAGGTTATTTATTTTTCTATCTATCTTAAGGAAAAATTACTATAAAAAATTTCCAAATTTCTGCGATGTGGTATGAACCCCAAACCCTAATTTTGTTTTGTTTTTCTTTGTTTTTTGGTTCATTTTGCCAACATAAATGACATATTGATTAATCAGAGAGTCAACTACAAAGCCCCAATTTGAACCACTGAAATCATCGTAGACATTAATGAATTCGAGATTAAAATGGAACAACATTTAAAATCTCAGGTAGTTTCGCTAGCAGCACTCGCTATAATTTTTCAGCAGTAATTTTTTTCGAGGTTTTTCTTAGTACTCACAAAGCCTATTGATTTTACAGGAAAATGTCACCAGTGATGCATTCAAACATAATCATCAAGAGAAATAGTATACAATATTGATAGAAGAGCACACATATAAGGTAGTAATAATTTTTGTGTTATAGAATTTCTATGTATGTCTAATTGTAAGTTAGGGTACTCAATAGAAAACGATACAGACCTTTGTTCAGTTGATTGTCCCTTCTATGCTTGTTAGCTATAGTAATTGATCTTGTAATCTTCTCCATGATTGCTGGATATAATCTTCAATGAGGACGAGTTTAACTTTAACTTTTTCAACAAAGTTTCTTTGCAATGGAGATTGCTAAATAGTAATATGTTTATACTTACACATCTTAATCACCATGTGAAAAATATTATACAAAATAATATATATATATATATATATATATATACATACACACACACACATTCAAAGTTAATTTTAGCAATTATACTAATTTTAATTAATCTCGTTAACTTGTTAATGGGAGTACCTAAAAGAATTGTAAAGGGATTAGTATTTGGTTTACTTTATTAGAATCATAACTTAGTTTTTGAGACCATGCTTTTTTTTACAGGTTCTAATCCACTTTTTTTACACAATGTGCTTGCAGGAAATTAAGTTGGTCTCATTAATTCATTAATTCAAGCCTGGAAGTTTAACATCCCCCGAAGGTTAAATATTTCCTTTCTTCCCTTTTTGTTTCTATTAGCCGTGTTTCATCTTTTTTTATTTTCATTTTTTTTCCTTTATCCTTGATGAATTGTTGTTGAAGAACAGTTTGTTATAATCTGTTGGTGTCCTACTGGTAATGGTGTCTTGAATGGTTTAGTGTGATTATTCATTTTTATTGGCGATATTGGATTCCTATGTTTGATATTATTTGTATTTTTTGTTGACACAATAAACAAAAATTAATAATAACTATATAAAGGAGAAAATAATTTCTTATTTATTCAATAAAAATGATGTCAAATTGAAATTACAAAATAACAATCCCCAAACAACTGAAATAAAAATAAAAAGTAGTGCAATATAAACTCAGTAAAATTATTCCAAAGCATCATTTCTCGATTGATCTTCACAATCTTCTGTGTCTTGTTTGTTGAAATAGTGCTTGATGGCCTCCCCTCCAATAGCTTCAATAGGAAACAACTCTTGATCCATTCCATTGGATCCATCATTGTCATGTTGATTGTGGCCGAGTGTATTGATTTTGTTCTCGACACAGAATCCTTCAAAAACAACAATTAAAAAGTAAAATTTCAATCAATAGAAGTAACAAAATAATTTCCAATGTAAATAATTACTAAATAGCTCAAAACTTGAAATCAAAGCCAATAGACCCATCATCCATTAACAACTTGTCCTTTTTCTCAAAGAATACTTAAAGAAATAGTCAGTAAAATTGTCACTTTAATGAATCCGAAATACCCATTAAGTCTAAGATGTTCACTTTTGCTTTCTCACGAAGTATAGCCTCATACTTTAAGATCAATTCAGGATTTTTTGTGAAACTCACAACATTGTAAGCTTCATCATTTTGCATGATGTTCTGAATTCTAACCACAACCTTACACAATAATTTCAGATCCACCAAAGAATCGATGCCAATGGATAAGTCCTAGTTTCCACATCTTGTTTCAAAACAATATACATACCAATTTTAATAAGAACGATAAATCACATTGACTTATTAAAAGAGAAAAGAAAGAAAGGAAAATTTTCCACAATAGGGGATAGAGGGTAGCTTTGCAACACATTCTCTCAATTTCCCTAGTTGTTTTTCCAAGCATTTGGACACATTTTTTATCCCACATAAAAAATACAACACTTCCACTCCCATCAACAACCTGAACTCGAACTTTGAATCTGTGATTCATGTTCCATCAATCAATGTCCAATAATTTAGTCATTACAAAAATAAAGCAAATAAAATAATTAAAAGATCTAAAAAATATATTTTGGAGCTATACTCGAACTATTGACTTTGCACTTTCCATAATAAAAATGTTGATCTTGAGCTATAAGCATCTTTGAACATTTTTTACAACCCGAATACCACCAATCATCTTCTGATTCAACTTGTAGTATCATTATAATAGCCCAAAACTTAGCGATCGATATTAAAAAAAGCATTTATATTTAAGAAAATATGGTAAATTGGCCTTTCTACAGTAAATTCAAAATTTAAAAAACACCCAAATGACAGAAATTGTAGATTTTTAAAAATTTTAGATTGTTGACTAATTACAGATTTTTTTAAAGCATACAAGAAAAAAATTGCAGATTTAATAAAATACATAAAATTGACTAGTTTATAGTAAATTCAAATTTGAAAAACACCAAAAGCAACCAGATAATGGGGTTTTTCCTAATTTAGTTTCAAAATTTTACAGCCTCAAATTTCAGAAATTACAGAGTTTAACAAAACTTTTTTATTGTTTTTAAAAATCTACCTCAAATTTGCAGTGTCCACTAAAGAACCTTAGATTTTCTTACCACTTGCTCTTCGATCAACTCTCCGACCTTTAAAAACTCATGAGCACCACTTCCCAATCATCATCAATGTAATAAACATTGGAAAACAAGATATGACTTATTCCTTGGGACAGTGTCTCCCTCCCATTCAACAACCTTGAAAAAATAGAAAAAATCTTAAAATCAAATGTATTAAATTCCAATATATCGATATAAGGAAAAAAAAAACCTTTCTTGAAATCATCCATTTGTGGCATTAAGGTGTTTGTATACACGTTTGAAATGAAAAAAGCGTTGCAACCCTTTGTTCACCTAAGGCAATAAAAAAAGCACTTTGTTAATTTGTAATATCAAACAAGAACTTGAACATTTAAAAAATAAAAATCAATACCTATATCTTAGCACGATAGAATTGCGAAATCAAAATAGCAACTTCCTTGTTAGCCTTCTATATCCAATCGTCAACCATGTTAATAAACTCAGCCCACATGGTCAAACTAAGACGCTTATTCCTACAAAATACATAAAATCAAAATCAAAGGTATTAAAATAATTTTTAAAAAATTATACGTCAATCTTAAACCTGATATAATAATTAAAATATACAATCTCAATGTGTTGAAGTTCCAAGTCTATTGACTTTGCCTTGATTGGAGAAAAATACATTCCAAATAATTTAACATAAAAAATGTCAATTCAACAACTTCGTACCAAACAATTCCCCATCTAAATTTTCATTTCCAATTATTTCACCAAATGGTCTGCAACAGAGCATCCCATTGGAAAAGTATCATCTCCAACCTCTGCAATATACATGTTCTTCATAAATAAAAGCTTATAGTCATGTTAGGTCATCTTGTATTTCATGTTATTTTGCATAAAAATGAAGTTTTTCATTATAAGTATTTCATGTTCTCGCAACTTTACACTCTTTTCTTCAATGAGTGCTTTTCTCATACTTGCATGTATCCTTGTTCCTTGCATTAAAACATGTATAAACAGCAAATTAGTAATACGTTAATAGGAAAACATATAATACATACGGAAGTTCAAAATGCCGAAGCACCAACTCCACGGAATGTACCTCATCTTTGTTTAGATAGTTTGGAACTTCATGCTTCCTAATCACACGAACCCTAACTCCCAATCGACAGGGGTCCACTCATGAAAGTGGTTTATACAAAGCGGCCATAATGATCTTGACTCGTGAAATTTCTTAAAAGAAATACTTTTTTTTTAGATGAAAGATTGAGTGAGTGTTTTCGAGTGTTGGCAATGTGAGAATATTAACACAGGCACTCTCTTAAATATACGATGTAAGGTCTTCATATTTGTGGAAAGACACTAATCTATCTTATATTGATTCTTTTCTTGCATGTATGATAACTATGGCCAAGCGAGATTGATGAGGTGACATGGAAATTTCTTAGCCAACCATGAAGCATTGCTTTTGGATACAAGATTTGAGTTTCTTTTAATGATGCTGTGCATTAAAATTGGGACTGATTTACATGCCTTTCTATTTTGGACTCCTTGAGTTGTTTAACTTTCTTTAATTGATTTAATTGATGTTAATTATATTTGATTGTTGTGCTTAAAGACTATTTTGGACTCCAGAAGCGCGGCTTACCTCATGCACACATTTTGGTATTCATGTCTCAAAATGCTAAGTTTCCCACACATGAAAACATTGATAACATAATCTCTGCTGAGATACCTGATGAAACTGCTGATCCAGAGTATTACGCAGCTGTTCGTGAATTCATGATTCACGGTCCATGTCGACAGTTGAGGCCAGATTCACCATGCATGTCAAATGATAAGTGTACCAAAAAGTATCCTAAACGTTTTGTACAGCTTACAAATGTGGCTGATGATGGATTCCCTACTTACAGACGTCGAGATGATGGGAGAACAGTGAAAAAAAATGGAATTGATCTGGATAATAGATTTGTTGTTCCTCACAATCGCTGCCTTCTTCTAAGGTATCGTGCTCAGTCAAGGTCAATCAAGTATCTTTTCAAATATCTGAGTAAGGGATGTGATCGGATTACTGCCAACTTTTATAAAGCAGTGGGTCATGGAGTTTACGAGGATAATATCGATGAAATTAAGATGTATTATGATTGTCGTTATTTATCTCATTGTGAAGCTGTTTGGAGAATGTTTCGCTACGATATTCATTACAGAACTCCGTCTGTCGAACGATTATTCATTCACATTCCGGATGAACAGCAAGTAATGTATGCAGAAACGGATCGTTTAGAGAATGTTGTAAATCGACGCACGGCTAAACAGACTATGTTCACGGCTTGGATGGATGCAAATAGGAAGTACGAGAGTGCAAGGTTATTGACTTATGAGGAATTCCCAAATCATTTTAGATGGGATGATGGAGATAGGGAATGGTATCCAAGAAAATAGGGTTGGAGTATTGGCCGAATACAGTATATCGCTCCTGGTGGTGGTGAGTTGTATTTCTTGCGTGTTCTTGTGAATAAAAATCGTGGTCCTATGTGCTATGAGCATATTAGAACATATAATGGTGTCACGTATCCCACGTTTAGAGAGGCTTGCTATGCAAGTGGTTTGTTAGATGATGATAGAGAGTACGTAGAAGGGATTGTAGAGGCAAGCCACTGGGGGACAGGACTTCAAATTAGAGGATTGTTTGCTACACTATTAATGTCACAGTCATTATCTCAACCGACGTCAGTGTGGGATAGATGTTGGAAGTACATGGAAGATAATATAGTTCATAGACGCAAAACTTTATCAGGTATTATTTATTTCGAATGTCGTGTGATTGTTCGTAATTCTTTTTAAAAATTATTTCATTCCGTAATGGTGATGAGAAAACCTATTTTGCTATCATGCCATAAATATAAGTTTGCCATTGTCCGAGGAAGAAATTAAAAATGCCATATTGTAAGATGTTGAGAGAATTCTAAACAAAAGGGGTGTAAGTCTTAGAGATTTTCCATCTATGCCATTACCTGAAAATGTGGATGCGACAACGACCGATAATAGACTGATAGCTGAAGAGACATCATATGATATTAGTGAAATGGCTGGTGAGTATATAAGATCAGTACGAATGATGACAGATGAACAAAAAAAGGTTTTTGACACGATAATGGGAGCAGTTGATAATAATACCGGTAGTGTTTTCTTCGTGTATGGATACGGGGGTACTGGTAAAACATTTATTTGGAAGACCCTATCTGCTGCCATCAGGTCAAGATGAGACATTGTGTTGAATGTTGCGTCGAGTGGTATAGCCTCTCTTCTTTGCCGGGTGGTCGAACAAGCACATTCTAGATTTTCAATTCCTCTTAGCCCTACAGAAGAGTCGACATGTCATATAAGTCAAGGTAGTCCTCTGGCCGATTTGATCTGCAGGGCAAAACTCATCATATGGGATGAGGCACCCATGATGCATCGTTATTGTTTCGAAGCATTGGATAGGACAATGAGAGATCTGTTGCGCTTTGACAATTAGCGTAGTATGGAGCAGCCATTTGGAGGAAAAACAGTTGTCTTCGGGGGTGATTTTCGGTAAATTTTACCCATGATTCCGGGGGGTACTAGGCAGGACATCGTCTTTGCTACATTGAATTCTTCGCCTTTATGGAATCATTGTAAAGTCATGAAATTGACGAAGAATATGAGGCTTCAGAATGCTGCAAACGACAACGATGCTTTAGAATTGGAAGCCTTCTCAGATTGGATATGTAGTATTGGAGATGGAACAATTGGGGATGACAATAATGGTGAGGCTACTATGGATATGCTAGATGATACATTGATAGACGTGTCTAATGACTTGGTACAATCGATTGTTGAAAGCACATATCCATCCTTTGTCGAAAAGTACAGGGATGTTGCATATTTGCAAGGGAGAGCTATTCTTGCCCCGACACTTAACGAAGTACACGTTGTGAATGAGTATATGGTTTCTAAGAATCAGTCCGAAGAGAATGTGTATTTGAGTGCAGATTCGGTCTGCGATTCTAATGAACTCGGTAGCTTATTTGCAGAAATCCACTCAGCAGAATTCTTGAATGGGATAAAATGTTCAGGTGTGCCGAAACCATGAGTGAAATTAAAAGTTGGTATTCCGGTTATGTTGCTGAGAAATATAGATCATACTATGGGTTTGTGCAACGGGACGAGCTTGATTATTACAAAACTTGGCCTTCATATTTTGGAAGCTGTGATACTATCTGGGGGTAATGCCGGTGAAAAAGTTTTCATTCCGAGGATGTCGTTAACTCCATCAAAACTTGCCATAATGATCTTGACTCGTGAAATTTCTTAAAAGAAAGTCTTTTTTTTAGATGAAAGATTGAGTGAGTGTTTTCGAGTGTTGGCAATGTGAGAATATTAACACAGGCACTCTCTTAAATATACGATGTAAGGTCTTCATATTTGTGGAAAGACACTAATCTATCTTATATTGATTCTTTTCTTGCATGTATGATAACTATGGCCAAGCGAGATTGATGAGGTGATATGGAAATTTCTTAGCCAGCCATGAAGCATTGCTTTTGGATGCAAGATTTGAGTTTCTTTTATTGATGCTGTGCATTAAAATTGGGACTGATTTACACGCCTTTCTATTTTGGACTCCTTGAGTTGTTTAACTTTCTTTAATTGATTTAATTGATGTTAATTATATTTGATTGTTGAGCTTAAAGACTATTAATCGCAATCTTGATTGATGATGTTTATCTTTTAATTAAGAGTAGAATCATTAGGTTTGTTGTATATTCTGAATAGGCTATAAATCATGTTTCAATCTTTCCAAAATTTACATATCTTCCCTCCTAACATTATAGCCAATTCACGTGTTTCAATATCATTGGACCTTTTTTAACAAATAACTGGGTACATTAAACTGCCAAAATTAAACTTGGCAAAAATAATGCCAAACGCATCAGCTGCCTTGCTTTAATAGCCCAGATCCAATTTTTTGAAACACAATTATTAACTGAGCCAAGGAAAAAAATATATTTCCCTTAGGCTGGAAACTTTCTGTAAAAACACATTGAGGTAGCACCTTTTTATATTGTAAAGATGTCATTTCTTTCACTAACCCTATTTGTTAGAAATTGTGTAATAAGAAATACTGTGTACTAAAATCAAACATATTGAATTATAATTTACTTTAACTTTTTTAATTAGTGCTTTGGTAGCTTAGAACTTTATTTTTGGTCATTTTCCATGTATCTGAGCAGAAACCCACTGTAAATCCACTCAAGCGGACTCCATCAGAGCACGACCTGCTGGAAACATGCTCAAGCAGGAAACAACAGAGCTGGACCTAGCAGAGGGTTGTCGAGCGGCTTGCGGCCGCTCAAGCGGCCCAATTGCCCACGATTTTGCATTTTCTTAGCCCTATTTTCTCTAACCCTTTATATACTACTTTTAGTCCAGATCGTACAAATATGTTTTTGAGAGTGTAACTAATAGAGAAAACATCCGAAAACGCTCTCTATATGTCTTTGATTACCAAACTTTGATTAAGATTCGTTATTTAGAGGTATTCAAAATACACAAACACCAACCCTAAAATCCTCTACCAAGTAGCCTTTAGAGTTTTGAAGATTGGGAAGGTGGCTGGAGTTCTAGCGTGGTTGAAGATCAACTTGTGAGGAAAGAGGCACCGAAGTTCTGAAGGGTGCTGTACGCACAACGCGATGATGTTCATCAGTTGCAGGTTATGGGTCAGGCCTGGTTAATTAGCATCGATCATCTATAGATTAGCCTATTTCTAGTGGATTTTTGTGGCGAGTTCACCTGGAGGTTTTTACCATTTGAAGAGTTCTTCAATGGGTTTCCACTGTCATCATATGTGGTGTTATTTATTGTTTTGCTTATTGCTTTAATTATTTTATTGCATGATTGATTGTTATTAATTGGTGAACTGATTAATTAATTGTGATAATTAGTCTAGTTGATTGGGTTATCCATTGCACTCGATTTTCACTATCTATGATAAGCTTTGATTTTGCGATAACGATAAGCCTTGTCTTCACTTGATCTATGACATGTGGGATACAATGATTGAAAAAGTCAAAGCGGTCATTTATACGCATGAAGGAAAGCACCGTGATGATGTATCATCATTTTACGATGTTATTCACAAGATACTTGTTGATGATTGGAATAAGAATAACACTCTTCATTGCTTGGCCCCTTCTTTGAATTCAAGGTAATTATTTTGATTTATATATTTATTTAAAATTTTCAAATCTCTATTATTCATGATTAGTTACTATCTACAAAATTTTTCCTTTCTTACTATATTGAGGAATGACTTAATGAAGATTCAAACCATAAACCCTCCACATAGAGAAGCTGAGATTTCTCGAGAAAGGTTAAAGTACTTCAAAAGATACTTGTTGTCCAATGTGGAGAGAAATACAGTAAATTTGGAGTATTCAAAATTTTCAACAATGTTAACAGACTTTGGTGATATTGATTCTATCTATGACCGCTACCAATTGGATACAAAAGCTTGGTGAGTCATTCATGGAGAGCTTGTGCACCTTATCTTCAATCTTTTTGATTGAAAATGTTGGCACACCCATCTTCTTCGTCATGTTGTGAACGAAATTGGAGCACTTCTTTGTGTACTCTCTTAAAAGGAACAAGTTAACTATAAAATGAGAAGAGAATCTAGTTTTTGTTCATAGCAATATTCCTCTCTTGTAAAAAAGGAGTCCACAATACTGACAAGGAGAGACTAAGATGTGGGATCTTGGTGGTGACGTATTTGATGACTCTTTTGAAGATGTTATGTTAGTTTTATTTCCTAATTTTGGTGTGGCCTAATATTCCACTAATTAATATTACAGTAATTTTGGTTATGGACAATTAAATTATTAGGCCGAAACTAAATAAGAAAAGCCCATTGGAATCCTATTAGAACTGGGATTAGATCTATGGTTTTGTGATGGACAAGACCTATATATATATGACTATTAGGGTCCCTGGTGCATCATTCTCATAACAATACACCATCATTCTTGGAGAGTGGAAGCATTGGAAGAACCCTAATCGGCTACAAATCTGTCAAACATCAATGGCTGGAGGTATGTCTTGACCTATTAATTTTCCGTATAGATCTATATGCTATTTGTGTTATGGAGCATGTATAGATCAATAGATTGTAACAATTTCTAACAGTTGGGTTGCTTATTTGTCTCTTGATGAACTAGAGTGGAAGCTATGATAATCATGGATGATGAAGATGAAGATGTTGAAGATTTGACCTTAGATGAATGGTAATATTTATGTCGTCTTTTGGTTTTTGTTGACACGTAAACTCAAATTATGAGGAAATAGGTACGAGTGTCAAGTTTTACACACATATACATGGCTATTACCTTTTTATGCAACAAGTGCAGAATTTTTTAAATTTTTTAATTAAAAAAATTAAAAAAATAATTAATTAATGTGTCATGTCCCAACCTTTTTCAAAAATCAAGTGTCAACGTGTCCGACATGCGTCGTGAAGCCATGTCCGAGATGATGTCCGTGTCAGTGCTACATAGACCATACCTTTATGTTAGTACTATATAGATCACCGTATGTCAACACCAGCATTAATGACCATTTTACTCTGGCTATTAGTAGCCTTTGTCATTTGATTTCGTTAAATAATATTGGAAAATCAACCCGAATATGATTTCAGATTTATTCCAAGACCTTACCTTTAAGTTGGGAAATACCAAAAGAATATGAGAAATAAATATACAAGGAAATAACAACACGAGAGTTACGCAGAAAACTCCAAATTAGAAAAGAAAAAATCACGTACTATTACACAATAGACATTAGGAGTGTTACGACCCGAATTTTCATTTATTTAAATTTCAGCTATTACTTGGTCAAAGCGTTAATTGTGGGTCAAAGTCAAATTATTAAAGGGATTTAATTTGGTTTCTTAAAAGTTTATGGATCTAATTAATTTAATGGGAAGTTTGTGGGCTTTGGACGCAATTAAGGGTCAAAGGACCAACTTAAATTTCTTAATTAAAGGAAAGGGACCTAGGCTGCAATTATATATAATATATATACATTTATATGGAATCAAAGGGCATTAGGCGTGAAGTCAAAACAGCAATGAAAATCTAGAGGCCGTTCACGCGCGAGGAATAAGGAAAAGAGAAAAAGAAAAGGAAAAGGGAAAAGAGAAAAAGGAAGAAGGAAGCTTGGGTCGGCTGTGGTTTCGCGTGCTAAGTGTATTTTTCTAATTTTATTTGATGGAATTCAAGGCAGATTGTGAAATTGATTTTATGGTTTTACCAATAGACATTGGGGATTCGAAATTTATCATTAGTTTGGATTGATCGGGTGTTATTAGGATGTTATATAGCTCTAATTAATTATTTTGAAGTGGAATTGATGGTAATTGAGTAGTGAATGATGAAGTGGATTGAAACTAACATTACCTAGATATTGGAAATTTAGGGAGTTATTTTAGGATTCAATTGGCTGGCTCCAACGGTATGAAATATGGTAAAATCAATGAAAGAAGTGGAATAAAGCAATAGAATTGGGAAATTGGAGAATGTTAGAAAAGTTAAAACTTGGTATTGAATGTGGGTAGGCGATTGGTTGGAAATGCATATGTATAGGTTTTGATTGGAATACCATTGTTATTTCAGGTTGGTGAGAGACGATTGGGAAGCCTACCAACCGAATTAGACGCAGTTCGTAGTTCTGTGAGTGAAAAAAATTATATTTTTCATAAAGTAGCATGTTTCAAATCCCAATATGCTTTTAAAGGTTTTCACAATATGTTGTTGCAACAAATATTTGAGAAAGTGGTGAATTTTATTAGTAGTGCACTTTTTAGAAGAAATTATTATGTGAATATTTTCAAAACCATCACAGAGTACCTTGTTAGATTTACCCGCTCTGCACTATTGTGATGTGTTCCACAGTGTATGACCAGAATTACATAGGTCTTTGAGACCCACTTTCGTACACACATAGGCTTTGGGTCGTGTACGGGGGTGTTTAGCCTTTACGGCTTGCTCTGAGCGCGTATGACCACATATTCAGACAGAACAGACTTTTGAGCGACACACACATGTATTGAGAGTACTCTACACAAGTGTATTGTTGCTAGCGTTGGCAATGGATCGGGTTCGGATCGGATCGGCCTAATCCAAATTCAAATCCAAATCAATCACTCCGATCTAAATCCAAATCCAAATCCAAATTCCTCGGATCGAATTCGAATCGGATCAGATCGGATCAAGAAAAAAATCTAAATACGATCCATATTGGTATATATTTTTATAAAAAAATAAAAAATAATAAAAATAAATAAAAATAAAAATAAAAAATAAAAAATAAAATCAATTCGGATCGGATTGGATCGGATCAGGCCTGATCCGCTCCAAATCCAAATCCGTTTCGGATCGGCCGATCCACGGATCAATGATCCACTGATCGTCGAATCGGAAAAAAATCGCTCCATTCGGATCGGGTATCCATCGAATTCGGATCGGATCGGATCGGATTTTTCTGCCATCACTAATTGTTGCTTGTTGGTACTTTTGATGTTATTTTCAGTAAATTATTTGTAGTTAAAGAATTCAGTTTTAGAAAGCAAAAATACGTTTGAACAGTATAATCAGTGTTTGTTCAACGAGGACAATTCCAGTTATTAGTATTACCTCGATGGTTTTCAATTATTTATGCTATTTATGTGTTTGGATATACAGAGGTTTTATGAAGATATTTTAGATGGAAAGCTATATATATTTGTGAACTTATCCACTCACTGGGTTACAAACTCACGTATTTCTTCTAACGTTTTCTTATAGGAAGGACCGAGATTGAGCATTATTGGATTGCCTGTGAGTTCTGAGCCGACCACCATAGTATTCAGATGATGCATATTTTAACTTGGCAATCGTCATATTTTAATATACATGTCCACTATATATGGTTGAGGTTTTAATTTGTTTATTATGATTATTTTTAAAATCATTGGTTTTAGAATTATTCATCATTTTCTCAATTATAATTCTTTTATCACAATTTTTGCATATGATATTAAATATTTTTGGATTGGTTATTCTAATTTATTTAGGAAACCCTTTTATAATTTTTATAAGTTCATTTTAGTACAGAGAAGTTATAGTTTCATGTCAAGTTCAGTTTGTCTTGGCGGTGGACCCAGTGCCAGTTAGCCTCCATCATCGGCGCACGCCGCGTGTCAAGTTATTAGAGATAATTTGGGATGGAGGGTGTTAAGGAGTCCCCTGTTGGGTGACATTTTTATTTTAAAATGCCACCCGAAATTACTAGCGGCATGTTTGTAGTTTTCTGATACACAAAGGGTGGCGGTTGACATACAAATTCGTAACCCAAAGCAAATATAAAATTAAAAAGAACTAAATAAACCAAAAAGTGGTGGTTGTCCGCCACCCAAAGCGAATATAAAATTTAAAAAAAAAAAACCAAAAAGTGGCGGTTGTAATAAAGAACCGCCACTATTTCTTTAAAAACGGGTGACAATTCCTTACTACAACCACCACTCGTTATACTAAAATAAAAATCAAAATAATTTAAATGCTTCGATGGTGGTTGTTAGTTAACAACGCCACTGTTATACTTCTATATATATATATATATATATATATATATATTTTAACATTTGGGTGGCAGTTGTTAGTTAACAACCACCACCCTTAACATTAACTAGTTAACATAACCAGTAGCGAGAATTCATTTCTGAGTTATTTCGTCCTCTTCCTCTCTTGCAAAAACTTGCAAATTATGGTACACAATCAGATTGTAAGCTAAATTTCTTCACAAATTCGTGCCACAATTGAAGCAAGATAAGCTTCCTCTATCTATTAGTCCCAAATTCTTGTATTTTTTAGGCTAAAATTTAAAATCACCATATTCTAGGGTTTTGCATTTGTGTACGTTAACATGGATTTACAGGTTGCTAGTTTCATTCTTGGCTTTCACCAAAGAATTTCGAGCTAAAGGTTCATATCAAATCTGCAAGTTTTTGTTCGAATTTTATGTATGTTCATTTGATTTTGTAAAGGTTCATCTTAGATCTGCAAGTTTTTCTTCAAATTTTTGTGTATGTTCATCTCGGATATGCACGTTTAATATATAGATTTTTATTTTTTTACATATTCATATATATTTTTTCCTTCATCTTTCTTTGGTTTTTTGTAATTTGCAAGTTCTTTAATATTATTTCTTTGGTTAGGTTTATCTCAAATGTGCTATTGTATTTTTTATTTTTTTAAAAATGGTTTTTAGGTGGCAGTTCTTAACACCAGAACCACCACTCAAATGTAATTTTAAAAAAGAGGGAACGGGTGGCGGTTCTTACAATTGGAATCACAACCCGATGTTTTATAAAAAAATTGGGTAAAATTAAATATTTTGGGTGGCGTTTTTACAACAGCCACACATTCTCACACCCATTGGGTGTCACTATTTTGGGTGGCGTTTTTATAACTGTCACCCTATTCCCCCTTCTGTACTATTGACGGGTGCACCAAAGCTTTCCACTATTTAAAAAATTATTACAATTATATAGACTTTTTATTCACCAACCCACAACCCAAGTATTACAAGGAAAAATAAGCCCGAGTTATGAGAAAACTCTTAAAATGTTAGGCTTACAATAATTTTTCTTCTAGATTTGGCCATCCCCTCAAATAGTGAAGCAAGCCTACTATTCATAGGAACAAATTATTAAATAAAAGAAACATATTCCGACTCAACTAGGGCAAGAAATCCATTTCTAATTGTACAAGAAAACAAATTCAATATATCACTATATTTTTTTCATAATAGAATTCCAATTTTGAGATAAATACCCAACAAATAAAATCTCGGTACATCAACTGTTTGAAAACTTTCTATTAACACTTCGGTAAAAACAGCATCATTGTTATACGGATGATAAGCCGCACTGAAAATATCAACTAAGACACCAATAATACTTTGTCAATGAAGGAGACATCAACTTCCATCTACTTCCGTGGATATGTCTATCCTATCCACGTCAGTTTTGTAAATGCGTGTCGACTATGTACTGGTTAAAAGGTTTTAAACAAAGCACGACAGCAAGTCATCTTTCAAATTCTCATTATTAAACTTGAAGAAGGAGACATGTATTATATAATTTAGATAAGTCCCGTTTTAGTGATTGCATGCCTCGTTTCCACTGGTTTTCGATCCTCAGTTTTATATAGAATTACCGAGCTGAAAGCGACATTTTGAAATTATTTTTTGACACACTTTGCTCACTTGATGAAAAAATGGATATTCACATTTTATTTGTCCATGCATCAATCATATAATTTAGAGCTACTGCTCCCCCGCCCACATAATTGCTCCCCTGCCCACTTCCATTTTATTTGTCCATGCATCAATCATATAATTTAGAGCTACTAGCTACTTCCCTGCCCACATAATTGCTCCCCTGCCCACGCAGACGTGGAGGCCAAGTCACGTGGACGTGGCCTCCATGTCACGCATGTGCAAAGTCTGGGCTATATCAGCCTGACATGGCGGCCACGCCAGGCGTTGGCATGCCGCCCCTGCTCACACAGTGGGTAGAAGAGTAGAAGTGTATAATTTAATAAGTATTCGAAATGATTTTTTTTCTTTTTTAAATTCTTAAGTCTAAAAGTACTTCTTCAATAATATACATATATATATATATATATATATATATATATATATTTCAAATTTTATGTTTTCGACTATATTTCAAGAACTACTTGTTATCAGTGTTCTAAAAATAGCAGGTATGGAACATAAACATCGAGCTTGAACGCAGACTATGCATGATAAAAGCGCTATCAAAGCATAATAAATCCCAAAGCGAAGTGTGGAGTACAAACTTTAAATTTAAATAAGTTTAAGCAAGCACCTGATGGCACTTTTTAGAATATGACTTTTTATATAATGAAATAAAAATAAAATAAATAAATAAATAAATAAAAACAAGAAGTTGCTTTGGTGGAGCCCAAATTGTGAGCATCTTCGAAAATTAAGCTTTAATTTCGATTTAAGAAAAGTTGGAAGTGACATTTGATTAACTTAAGAAATAATAAATTTAACATTAATGCATCAAGTACTTTTTGGATTTGCATTCAAATAATCAATCAGTCTTTTAAACAAAAATTTTACTTCCAAAAACTCTACTGTTAAACATTATTCTAACGATAGCTGTGCCAAACGGACCGCTGACAATGGCCTAATTTGTGATCGATTGAATAACCAGCTAGGGTTTTTGGCCAGCGGAATAAAATATTTAAAGAATCAAGATTCTGTTGCTTGAGTTTCAGTGACCTGTTTGAAATAAATTAAAATTTAATGATTGCAATTTTTCTAGAAGTTTAGTGACTATTGTAGATGAAATTTAACCCCATTGAGTCAGGGTATAAGCAGCTGCTTAAAGCCTCCAAATTTATCAATCTATATGGATGGGGTAATTTTTTTTAATAAAAGTTAAATTGTTACTTATCTTTATATATAAAGGAATGAGTTCGTGCCATAATTAATCCTGTCTTTTCTCAGCTAAATGTCATAATAATTTTTCTTTACCTTTCTTTCTTTCTTTCTTTCTTTCTTTCTTTTTAATGAAAGCCTCCTCTTTTCTTAAATAGTTCTTATAAGCCATGTTAATTATGCGAAATAGGCATACAGTTTCCTAAATTTATCAAAGCCCTAATTAATTTATTTTTCATTTTTTGATTGATTTCTATTTAAATAGATCTATTTTTATCTTTTACTTTTTTAAAAGAAATAATTCAAGGCTGTAAAATTAACTTATATATATATATATATATTCTCCTTTTCCTTTGTAAAGGTAGATATTTGAGACATATATTTTTATGTCTAAAGTATTTTTTTGGAAATAATGATTTTTTAAAAAAACTTTCAGGTAATACTTTTTTTCCCTATCAGTGCATTTTTTGTGTTCTAACTAAGTGTTCTAACTAATTGTGTACATTAAATGCTCAACATATTCAAAATAAATTTATATTAAAGGTAGAAATTATAAATTATTTATTTTTTAACTTTTCCTTAGTATCATAATCTTTTAAAATTTGTTAAGTCACGAAACAATGATAACTAACATAAAAAAAAAAAAGAAAATGATAAAATTATTCAAGTCTGAAAGCGACAATTGATATTAAAAAAATACTACAACATAATAGTTTGGATCACAATTTGTAAAATATTGTTGAAATGTATTTTAATATTACATAAGCTTCGTTATTTTTATTGTATAATTATAAATAATGCATTTTTTTTTTATTTTACAACAATGCTTTATGTAAATTTATCATTTTAATCGTCACTGTGCATCGCAAGGGCAATACTAGTTCAATTAGAGAAAGTCCAATTTTAACGCCTTGAGAGAGTTTATATTATCATTATTATAGTTTTGAAAGTTTTTATTTAGTAAAAAATTTTATTTGAAAATAATGAATATAGTTTTTTAGGGGAAAAATAATTTATTTATCTAGAACCTCTTGTAAGGTTTCGCTTAAGGGTTTACAAATCTTTTGACTGGTTCCGATCCCCATATTTTACATACTCAAGTAAATCAACCACAAATTTTTCTCCAAAACTATTGTCACTTATGTACCCTTGGGCTTCTTTCGTTTTTAGTTTCAAGAATGAAGCTTGTGTGCTTGCCATGTGCAATTTTCTATCATATTTCTAAAATTGGGTTAGAATTAATGCTTATGCACATGGTCAATCATGTTGTAGGATTCCCTAATTTTTTAGGTAAGAACATAATATTCCATTATTATTCAATTGATAATAATGTTCTAAAATGTGTAAAATGTTATCAAATATTACGATCAAGTTTCGAGTTTAATCGAGTGCAAAGTAAAAACATAAAATAGCACAAGTGTGCAAAATGAGAGTGTCAAGTTTCGAACTCAAGCATCACTTAAACGAAGTCGAAGAGAATTTTCCAGGACAGAGAATTTAATAGTGTTCCCTTTGAATAAGTTATGAATATAGGTATTTTTTATTGCTCCCAATTAAAGTTCAGTCGCCCAATTTCTAGTGAAGCCAAAGTTCAGTGACCATGAATGCAATTTATCATTTTCCTGTCCATTTCTATTAACAATCTCATAGAAATTTTGGTGTTTATTGGAAGTAGGGAATACAATACTCTTGTCCTTATGAGTACCATATCCTTCCACAAGCCAACTTGTTCATCATCGATATTCACAATCACAAGCAATCTCTGCAACAACATGATCAATCATAGGACAAATCCAAGGTTGTCCAAATCCAACAAGATCACAAGTTCAAAAAATACTCCTAAATCCTTCATGACCCAAGAAAATACTGTTGGCATCATTGGAGGTTTATCTCCTCTTACAACTCTCACTTTCTTGGAGAAGCTTGTTCATTTCGGTTCAAAAAATAACCAAGAATGCATTCCTTTCGTTGTTTGTAGTGATCCAACGATACTAAAACAACAACTTTTCGTTCATCGTTCGATGGTCTATGCAAAACCTGTCCCAAACGACGGAGTTATCATTGAGAATCTGAGGGCGAAAAGGGAATTTCTGCAGGAATCGGGGTCGAGGTGCATTGTAATGCCATGCTATGTCTCTTATTTGTGGTATGAACAAGTGTTTAAGGATTGTTGTGTAACTTCCCTTAACATATTTGATTGTGTTGCAAAAGAAGTCAAAGAAGCAAATATGAGGCCACTTACAGCAGGAGGTAGTGTTAGAGTTGGGGTGCTGGCTTCAGATTTGGTGGCTGGTTTCTATCAGAAGAAATTAGAGATCCAGGTATATTAATCCTTTTTTATATATTTTTTATCTGAATCCCATAAGAAATCTCAAATCTCAAATAGTCAAGTACGATGTACAAGAATGTTTTGTTGAATCGACCACCTACTCTCTTTGCATAAACAATAAATTATCTTAAATTTCATTGACTTAGCAGTATCAAATCTGAATGAATCCCATAAGTAATTTCAAATTTCATTGAATATAACAAGCAATCTCAAATCAATTATGAGAGCAGACAAATATCGTCCAACTACTATATGGAAGAATCCCATAAACAGTATCAAATCCCAATAAATACTATATGATAAACAACTTTGACCTAGTACACAATTGAATACAATATTATTGTGTCTAGTGTCGAGCTAACTGTATATGCCCACTTTAGCACTCGAAGCACTGGATCAAATTTGATATGATACAATATCATCGACGTTTTAAAATCCATTCCATTCAATTGTTACTCATTTTGGTGCATTTCCTTTTTAGGGTTTGGAAGCTGTGCTACCAGATAAACCAACAATGGAGCACATGATAATGCCTGCAATTGAAGCACTAAACAAGAAAGACACTGAAGGAGCCAAAAATCTGTTGAGAATTGCAATTTATTCTCTTCTGCTTGCAAGTGTTAACGTCGTCATCCTTTGTTTCGATGAGTTCCAGGGACTTCTGCCTCACGACGACCCTCTTCTTAACAGATGTCTTGACCCTATGGATTCGTTAGCAAGATCGACGATCAAATGGGCGTACTCTGATGCCAAGATTCATACAAATTTTAGAGGACTCAGCAAGGTATAGCCACAACATATTTTCATATCACATTCTTCCTCTATAGGGATAATAAAGCAATTTTGTAGTTGTACACAATGTTCTGGGTAGGTAAAATCTAGCCTACTTCTTAAAATCTTTGTAAGTAAACCTGTGCTTGTGAAATCACAAAACCAAATTGTTATTTCAATGCCTACATGTCACAGGTCAATAAGTGACAGTTTATAAGTGATTCAAAGTGTGGCCCATATGCTGATATGGACCAATTGCAAATTATCACATCCGCATGTGAACATTTTAAAATGCCCCATATGTGGGCATTGGAACAAACCTTTACAGGGTTTTGTAAAAGACACTGAATATGCATCGTAGAGAATGGTATTCTTGTGAAACTACAAGTTTGAATGAGAAGTGCCAGATTGTTGCATCTGAGCTCCATCGGCGCCATTATCGTCATTCTGGTTGGCCCAAGAAGAGATGAGATGATGAGCAATGGCAAATGGGCCTGGGATAAACATAGGAGCAAGTTCTCCACTTTCGACATTGAAGTCTGCAGACAAGTTTTGGCCTTTCTCGACCCCCTTGCACATTTGGTCTACTTTAGTCGCTGTAGTCTTCTGTGCCTTCTTGTATTCGGCGAATGTAAGAGCCTTCTTTACATCTTCTCGACTGTGCCATTTAGCGTCTGAAAAATATAAATTAAGATAAGAAATAGGATACCATTTTCTTTACTTTTAAATTTTAAATTTTGGGTTTTAAATTCATTTTCAGTATTTTGGTTGTTTTCAAGCAAGCCCACCGAAAACGACGATTTATTTTCCTCAATTATAACATTTTGACATGTTTTCACTGAAGAAACACTCAACTGAATACACTGAAAATGACAAAATGCATTTTTATTTATTAAATTTAAGAAAATGAATGTTCAGAAGATGAAAGTAAACAAGTTCTCAGTGGCTTTGAAAAAGGAAAAGATAAGTACCTTCTAATTCTTCCTTATCCACGTCGATCTCCAGCGACTTGGCATATGCAAAGAACCCAACCATTAACTGGCACGGCATGCTACTGGGTCCAACTACGGCAAAACCAAAGGAATAATATATTATCTCGAAAACAAGACGCAATGAAAAAGTAGAAGGATGTGGGAATGCATCCACACAATCCTTCCTCAACTTACGACCTTTAGGAAGCAAAAACGGAAAGGAAACCACCCTAAGACACCTACACTCAATGGCCTGGTTATAGGATTATTGAAAGTAAAGGGTAAAATGGAATGCAATCAAATTATATGAATTTGGGCAAATACCATTGATTCATAAAGAACACTCATAAGAGTAAGTAACAATCACTATATTTTCGAAAATATTCCCAAAAAAAAAAAATTTTTTTTTAAATACCAGAACCTCCACACGAGGAATGTGGGTGAACATATCCCAAACCCTGGTTAGATGTTCCTGATATTTGCACCTAGGCTGGTCTCCTAAACATAAGTAACGAATCTATAGCTAATAAAATGAGTGTGAATTACGCAAAAGGTCCCCGATCTTTAGGTTAGTTTGCACTTTCATTCTCAGCTTCATTCTTTTTTTCTCCCTTTCACTTTGTGTGTCCGTGTGTGGTGGGATGACGACGTCTCAAAACTTTGGAAAATAAACATAATCCATACAAGTTGACATATCACAAGTTAAATATACCCAAATGATAAGATTTATTTTAAATTTAGAGCTTGTTTGATACAACTTATTCAAAAGTCATTTTTTTTCCTACCGTTTTTCAAGCATTCATTTTACTAATTTAACAATTTCTTATACATTTTCTTTAATTCTTAACCATACATGATACATCCAAATATAATTTTTTTAATAATCTCTATCAAACAAAGCCTTAATTTTTATTATATTTATTCTAGTTGGAACCGGTGTTGACATAGGCACTAAATGTTGTATGTGTGATTTTCTACAATTTCTTTTTATATAGAATTGTGTGCTTTTGGTTTATTTAGCCCATTTTAGCCCATACATTAGAATTTCAAATAGAATTGGGTCAAACTAATCACATCAACATATTTCATAAGACCCACATGTGTTGCACAAATCTCCACCACTCATTTTAAAAATTCAAATTTCACTTCAATTCAAATTTATTGGCTAGCACCCCTAGATTTCAAGAGTAATTTTTTCACAACAAATATTGCAAGAAATGTTGTAATTTTAGACGGATGGCGCCTAGACCTTGTCTTCAAAAAGATAAGGTCTGACACAAATGAACCTAAAGGTTGGAGACCATTTTAGTCATTTGCTCTAAAATGAAGTAATGAACTATAAACATGAAAATAAGCAACATTAAACTGAAATACAATAAGGAAAAATCTAACCCTATGTCTCAGACGACATCATTCAAATATTTAAATATTGATTTAATTGCATGTTTGGTTGGTGACTAGCTAGATACAATCATTTAAAGTCCACAAAGGTTTTATCAACACAATTCATAGAAGTGAAATCTTATAATCACTTAACTTACAATTTAATCACCAATCTAACATGCCCCAAGTTCTGTCTTCAGCAAAGAGACTCAGGTCTACTTATTGCTTTTTCATTTTGGGTAGTCACAACTCACAGTAAAAAATTTACACTGTATTCCAACCGTAATCATAATTATCGCTTGGAAAATCAACCATAAAAAAGCATACAAAACAGAGAGGAGAATGGAAAATAGAATAATAGTTAACAATAAATACCGGGCCATGGCTGAGAACTGTGGTAGACAACTTCGCCTACTTCAATGCCTGTTTCCTCCCATGTTTCTCTCCTCACTGCCTCTTCTAAGCTTTCTCCTGGCTGATAACAACATGTTTATATAATCATAAGCTCTACTTATGATCATCTCACAATGGCTACTAAGGATCAACCACATTTTACCTCTATAAAACCAGCAAGGCAACTCCACATACGAGGCACAAATCTCGACTGCCTACTTAATAGAACACTGTCATTTTCTTTATCTATCACCAACATAATCACAACCTGTTAATTACAACAATCAGATACGAATAATACTAAATGTATAACAAATTGGTACAACCTCTAATAAAGGAACAGAAAAAATACCATTTTTACCCCCTTTATTTGGGGGATCCACCCTTCTATTAAAGTATTGTACCAATTGGTTGTACTTCTAGCATTGGTGATCAGATAGAATGACGGGCATTCAGACATATTACAGCTAACATTTTCAGCTAAAAAAAATCATATCACATACAGGATCAACTCGAGGATAAATCCTCTTTTTGCACAACTCGTTTGAGCACTGCTTCCTTCTCCCTGCTTCCATAGGGACTGTCTTACCCCCACAGAATCCACAGAAACGCGCTATGTTATGCCATTCTATCAGGGCTCTCGCCTGACCAAATAAAAGACGAAAATTTAGCATAAGTTTGTCGTATATTTTTAGCAAATAAAAATTGCTGCATCCCATAAAGTGTATGGTAAAATAATGCAGAAAAGTTGTGCGTAGATTGAAGTACGTACTCAAGGTTTGACAAATTGACCCACTTTTCAGCAAAATTTACACTTCAGCAAGCAATCACTTATATACACAACTTCTAGTGTTTGCTTGTTCAGGATTTAATGTTTGGCAAGAAGCAGAAACAAGTTGTGGACGTTGTGAAAAATTAATATGTCAATAAAATTAGTGGTTAAAAATGATTTGGAAAAATGATCTTTCGAAAATCTACACCAACCACATTCTTGGTATTTGGTAATCTAAGCTTTTGTTCATTCTAACTTTTATCTACCATAAAATTAACTTCTACTACTGGTCAAATTCAAACATCAACATTAACTACACATCTCACCTCATCACTCATTATTATTGTTATCCACAACTTTTGTTATCACCACCGCTATTCAACCTAAAAAGTTAGTTTTTAGCTAAGACAAAGTTTACCAAAAACAGTATAAAACCTCGGAGATCAGTAACAAGCATCTAAACCGAAAATCAGGTGTGATGAAACTGAATTTCAGTAAGCATTCTCCCGAGTCTATCTTCAGAACTACTTCTAAAACGACCACGTTTAGCGGTTTAACGATGTCAGTAAACCCTTGGTCCTACTCAAACCAACTGCCTTGTCACCTTTCGAAATAAGCATTTCTTTGATTTGTCAATTTTCTACTTAAAGTTTCTAACTCAAGCAGTTATGGGGCCATTAGAGAAGTCAGTATTTTCTTGAATTCAATTACAAATAAAATAATTGAATGTTTCACATATACAATGCAAGATGGTGAATACAATAAACACATATGTGCTTACATGACCAGCAACAGCAAGCTCACCCATGGCTTTTGCATCAGCCCAATCAGTGGCAACCATAAGAGTCCTCAATTCCACAAAGCAAAACTGTCTGCTCCCAAGTTCCCTCACCAAGGAATTAGCCTCCGAAACATCAATAGCCCAATAGACAACATCCTCCTCGTACTTACAACCTAAATAAACCAAAGAATCCTCACTCAGACTCACTTCCGAATTATCCAAGAAATCCTTACACTCCCTCAAACTCAACCACCCCAGGTGCCAATTGGGCCCATCGGCCGGCAAATCGGTGGTGGTGCCTGCCAAAGGCTTTCCCCTTCTGAAAGGCAAGACCTTGAAATTAGGGGAAATGGGCTCTTGACTGTGGCTCAAAAGGATGGTCTTGAGAGTCTCAAATGCCGATTGTGGAGAATATGGGTCTGTTTGTTTTGGGGTTCTCGATCTTATAGGGTTTCCTGCAAACGCATGGTGGTTTAGATTCATGGTGGAGAGGTGGAAGAGTTGATGAAAAGAGAGAGTTTGTAATTTGGTCCGGTTGAAGAGGAGGGTTGCGATGGAAGTGGAAGAACAGGGCATGATCGTTCGATTTGGTTTCCCATCGGTCGGATTTGACGAGGTGGAGAGAGGAGGTTGGGTGGTAACTCAGGAGATTTTGTGAATTGTAATAGTGACAAGTGGACTTTTCCCTCCTTTGGGGGCATGGTTCCTGTTGTTTCAGGCATAGCCACATCTTTAGCCGGGTAAATATATGGGACGCTCTCCAAGCTTTAAAATTGTAATAAACTAGCATGTGTTGTAAAATAACGAGAAAACCCACCGAAAATAAAGGAAAAAAAGTAATGATAAAATATAATGATTATATTTTTATTATGTGAATAATTATTGTATATTAAACCAATATTTATAATACGATGTGCCCCAATATTTTTCTATAAATACGAGCTATTTGTAATAAATTTGATAACGAGAAATGAAGTGAAAAACTCTCTCGTTCATAATACGTTATCAGCACGAAATTTTAATATTATGCTCAAATAATAATTCTCTTTTTAATTTTGTTATCACTTTCATTCCACATATCTCATATCAAAAATCTCATCTTTGCCTCTCTCTCTCGCTCTCACAAAACAAAGAGGACAATTCAGTTTCATAATTTCATAAACATCCATGCTTGTATATCAACATAGAGAGCCTCATGATGAATGTATAATTATAGCAAAACAACAACCAAACAAACGCGAGCTTGAACATCTCCCTCAACTCTACCTTCTTTAACAATCAACATCGGCGGCACAAGCTTGAAAGCTGGATCAAAGGACTTAGATGGGGATGAAGTATTAAGGAGGTGGCTGCACAGAATCCAAAGTTGTAGTGAAAAAAAAAACTTGACGTGGAGATTGGTCAAAGCTATAGTTAGACTGCCCACCCACGGTTAGGAGCAGCCGAGTTCAGGTTCCAAAAATAGGTGAGCAGAATCGGGCAGGTGTGATCAGTTAGGTTCGGTTTTGAGCCACGGTTCAGTTTTTTTTTTTTTAACGCCTTCACACGCTTGACTATTTAACCCCAACTAAAATTTTTTTAAAATTTCAATAATATAGTATATAACTATATAAGATTATAAAGGCTTGAACTTAATTTTACCAACAATTAAATTGCCTAATGATCCTCTCGTGAGGAATCAAAGCTCACGTAGTTCTCTTACCTCTTTAATTTAGTCACTTCTGCGGAAGTTGTTCCACTTCCTTCGGTTAGATCATAATCGTCCATCGAGAATCATTCTCATATTGTTGGGCTCTTTCATACGCTGTGCAATAAATCGACACATGTTTGGGCTTCTAATGAATCGGGGTGCATGGTTGATCGTTTGGATCCAAAATAAGTCCTCCCTTACTAAAAGCTTGTTCTGAAGCGGTTGACACTTTGGACTTGCAAATATGTCTTTTTCCATTCGTGATGATAGTATAGGATAAGTGTTTTGATAGCGTTTCCACCATTGGGCGGGAAATCTTTACCTACTTTGCTATCACCAAACTCAAAAGTTGTTGTTAGATAAATGTCAAGTTAGGAGATCCATCGGATGAATCTTTAGGCCTTTTATGTTTGCTCAATAATCGATCTGACCCCAAGTTTAGTTAAATCTTCCAGAACTTGATTAGAACTAGAGCGGTAGAACAAGAACGTGATCCATAACGATTTACATATTCATCAAATAATTGTCTAACTAATATTTTAACTTGACGCAATTGTAGATCAATATTAAAATTAATATCCAAAGCGATGTAATAATAAGTTAAATAATCAGTTAAACCTTTTGTTTTAGTTCTAGGATAAAAAACACATGCAACAAGATTAATTAAAGGAATTTCAAAGTAAAATACTTTAACCATTTACTTTTCATCAATACTATTGGTTCTTGCTAAACCATATCATCATGATATTCATCAAATGCAAGCCACATTAATACATTCAACTAAAAGTAAATGTGATGTAGCATAATAAACACCACTTAAAACATATATGTGATCATAAAAAAACTTTCAAAAAATCCAAAAGATTAGTACAAACATCCCAATTTTGTGGATATAAAGTAACTTGAGAGTACATTTTGTGAAATAAAAGTGTATAACAAGTCTTTGTATTCAAATGAACATTTGTTTAGTAATTTATAAGTTGAATTGACGAATGAATATCTTTTAGGAAATCTTTTTGGTCTCTTACCATTATTTTTACAATATTTCTGCCAATTTTTCATTACTGTATTATGTGACCATAAAAAAGAAATTGCTTGTTTAATTGGTGTAAGTGCAACATTTAAACATTTCAAGCCATCTTGTACACATAAATTTAAAACATGACATGCACATCGAATATGAAAAATTTTCCGCCAATGTTAGATTGACAAATAGTTTGTAACTCACTAATTGAAGCGATTTGCATAGCATTATCAAAAGAAATAGAAAAAATTTTCCTAACTAGACCATATTCTTCCAAAATATTTTGAATTATTCTAAAAATATTATTAGCATTATGTCGATCATCAAAACATCTCAATGAAATGATTCGTTTTTGCATATGCCATTAAGCTATCAATCCATTGACATGTTATGCCCATGTATGAATGTGTTTCCCAATGATCACTCCAAATATCACTACAAATAGAAACCGAATTATCTAGTTTTGAAAAAATTTGAATCAATTCTTTTTTTAGATCTTTAAACATTTTCAAAGTGTGCGTTTTAGAGTATTTCTAGGTGCACGTTTTGCACTAGGATTTAAAGCTCTTTGACAATAATTATTAAAACCAACCCTTTCACCAAAACTAAAAAGATAAGTGTTCTATACTAATCATTTAGCTAATTAGTTTTATTTCTTTCATCGAGAATATTTAAATAACTGAGAAGTACTAGAAGAATTTCCATACCAGAGTAATTTGAGTTTTTGTCATTGAGTCAATGACCATGTTACTATGCTTTTTTCCAAATGTTTGGTGAAAGTGCCGTAGCCCCATCAGATAGGAATTTGAACCGTTGCTTCGCAATAGTTGCATAATACTTGAAATTCCTTACTGGATTTATTGGTACTTTTTGAAGTGGGTATTAAAAATATCGAATTGGAATTTCTCTTATTCTTCCTATCTACTTCTTCATGTTAGTTAGGATCCAACTATCAATTTGTGGATTTTTATTGTATGTAGAACTTTCTTCATTGAAAACTCACCAAAACCAAAGTTGTGGTTTGATGCATCTTCACTAAAGCCGGACATTTTAGTAATAAAATAAAAATATAGTATAGAAATTTAGAAAGTATAATAATAACTAATAAAAATTAATAATTAAAAAGATAAAGATTGTATGTAAAAAAATTAGAAATTAGAAATTAGAAATTTAGAATAGTAGATAAGTAGAAAATTAGAAATATAGAATTGCGATTATAATTAATAAGTATAAATTTGAATTAAAACTTGAAACTTGAAATTTGAAAAAATGATAACAAGAATTAAGATAATTGAGATTAGAGGTGAGAATTTGAGAATGAGAGAATTAGAGAATGAGAGATTGAGAATTGTAGGTTGTAGTGTGAAAAAAGAAAGAATATGATGTATTTATAGATATTAGTAAATAGTAATGAATAAAAATATTAAAATAAAAAGAATTAAAAAAATATATTTTAGGGGTTTATTGCTTGATCACTTGACCGTTTGATTTTTTTTTTTAATCTGATTCAGGTTTGGGCAGGCAGGATGGTTCGAATCAGAGCCGTCGATTAAGGTTCCACACTCCAGAACCACAGGCAGACCGGACGGTCGATTCAGGTCGATTCGATTAGGTTTGACCCAATGTGAGTTCGGTTGAGCAATCAGACCGTGGCAGATCTAGCTATAGTTAGAAAGAAGAAAAAAAAATTGCAGAGAAGTGGAAAAAAAGAAAAAGAAAACACGAAGCAGCAAAGAACAAAGGTAAGTATATATATATATATATATATATATGTATGTATATATATTACTTTATAATATAATAATATATTAAACTATAACATTCGTTTTCTCGAGATATAAGGAGCATATATTATCAAAATCAATTTTTCTCAACTCTATTCTACTCGATTTAACGAGAGCTTCAATTTAGCATCAATATTGATAAGGTAATAACTCATTTGGAAATATATTATTATCAAACTTTCATAATTTGCAAATCAATACCCCAACTTTTGAAAAAGTTACAAAATAATCCTTGAACATTTTAATATTTATAAATTGAAGAAATGGGAAATATGATAATTATATTTTGAGAAATTACTATAATGGATAACTTCACCCTTGCGGACTGGAATCGACAATTTTACCTTTACGGACTGAAATTGACAATTTTACCTCTACGAATTGGAATGAGCAATTTCTATATGGTAGGTTCTACCACCTATTGGAATCTAAATTTACATTTATTACTATAATTTTCATATGGTCAGTCATACCGCCTATTGAAATTTAAATTTATATTTATAGCGATAATTCCCATACGGTAGGTTCTACCACCTATTGGGGAGAATTTAATCTCTATAATTTAAGTTTGTACAATTTATACTTCAAATGTGGTGGGTTATACCACATGATTGGAGTGAATATTTTCAATGTGATGGGTTATACTACAGTTGGAATGTATAGCACCAATGTGGTTGGATTAAACCCCACGATTGGTAATAATAAAAATCTCCAATTTATATATATTCGATAAGAATGTTATATTGATGTTAACAAAGGGATTTGAACAAATGGTGCCATATGTGTTGATAAAATTGCTCAAAGAATCCCATGGTGATAAAAGAGAAAATACCATGGTGAAAAATCTCATTATGAGATTAGGATATTGTGACATATCAATAAGAAAATATACCATGGTGAAAAATTCGTTATGATATATTGATATGAAGAGAAATGCTCTCAAAGAAGCATTTGATAAAGAAATGTTTATTCTCCATGTCTATCGAATATTTATGGAGAAAATTGAGTAATAGGTACAAGAAGTTACCATTAAATAAATAGATGCAAGTAAAATGCCCAATAGATCCCAATTGATAAATCGAAGGAAATATATTGTATGGTGGGATCATATGAAATAATCTCGTTATTGATATGAGATCGGATTGATATGAAAAGAAAATGATATTGAAGAAGTATATGCCATAGATGTTATACTGATGGTGCAATAGACTTTTATATTCAAATAAACTCAACATGATATTATTATTATTGTTGCTTTAGAAGAAACACAAAACAAGTTAAAGTGGAACATATCGAGAATATCAAAAGGTGATAATAAACACTCAAAAATATAAAAATACAAAAAGAAAATACATATTGAACCCATGAATGAGGAATGCATCTCGAGAGTATAAATACTCCGTAATTCTATCACCCTAACATCAGGGTTCATAATGAGAGATTCAAAGGATCCGAATATCTTTTCCGCTTGGCACCGATGGCCTGTGATCGACGGACTTGGGCTTCCACAGACTCTTGAACATGTGATTGCATCTTTATAAGTAGTTCAACAACCGGACTGGAGGAAATAAGTATTTTTCTCGCTGAACTAGAAATAAATTGACGTTCTATACCTTGATCTAGAAATGTTAACAAGCCATCAAAGAAATAGTTAATATTCAAAAAACCTATGGGTTTTGTATGAAAATTACACTGTGCCCATGACGCTATATTGAATATTTCCTCCAGCATATTATAGCCGCTTGGAAGGACAATAAAAGCATCACTATTGTTCATCATGTACATCATGCAGTCGTGAATAGATTGCATTTGTAGCATCAATCCAGTTGAACCCATGGCAGTACTAGCTCCAATTCGATTACTAACTCCAGTTCGATGAAAAGGTATTACACTTAACACTCTTATTCTCCATAATTGTGTGGCCATTATAAAACTCCTTAAAAGTTTAGTATTGGTTTCTCCATACAGTATATTGATGTTTTATCTCCTAACTCTCTTATAAGTTGGTTTGCCATATCCATATATTGGATATGACCTACCAATCTCGACCCACCAAGAACACATATAGTTTCAATGTGGCTAGGCGGAAATTGACTTGTATGAGATGATTCTGAAATCTCCATTTCTATCTCGAACTCCATTTCTCTCTTTGCTTTAAAGTTTCAACGTATGAATGAGAGATACATGAATCTCTCTATTTAAAGACAACCCAATAAGTAATTTCACTATTTACCTTTTGACAATATGAAAAAGAGAACGACAGAAAAATTTTAAGTAAAATGACATACACTTTCGGTGATTGAAATATATATATATATATATATATGTGTGTGTGTGTGTGTGTGTGTGTGTGTATATATACACATACATGTATATATTTCGAAAAAAAAATAAAACAAACAAAACACGATATTTACAATTATGTGAAATACATTGATCTACGCCGATATGCTTTGAGAAAATCATAATACTAAGTTTTTCTATTAAATTTACAAACAGGATCTTTTAAAGTAAGTTTTTCTAGACTATAACATTCTTGTTCATACTTAAATTTGGCTCATAAGGTCATAAGCTCACCTTGCACGTGTCCACTAGGATGTGTCTCAAGAGCCTGTTGAATATCATCCAAAGACTCCTTATTCAATCCATCCTTAATAAATGCTATTTTATCTTCTCGATTTCTGGACAAGTACCCCACAGATTTACATCGAGTGTCACATGTCCACCGAGCACATTTGTAGCACCCTCCTAACCCTTTTGCTCTTCGTTTCTTTGAAAAATTACTTTTACCCATACCAACCAGTTATTTAGAAGGAATTAAAATCTCACAAGATAATCGAACCTTGACTTCAATTAACCATCGGATATCTTGTGGGATATCCTTATTCATTAGCATCCTCAATCTTTCAAGTCTACCTCGATAAATCCTTTTTAGGATTTTGATCGGTAGCGATGGATAGTATTTTCGAAGATTTGAGAGCACATTATCCATTATCATATATGGACCCTTATTAGGGTGAATACTGTAAGTGCCCGGGTGATTTATAAACACGTATGAGGTAAAACTTCGCTTTGAAACAGTATCGTAACATGAAACGTATGGATTAAGATTCAATGCCTGAACAGTAATGCGGGTAATAATGCCACAGAAAGATAATGGGATATGTCGGTGAGCTGTGCATATGATGAAAGTTATAAATCATGTTAAGCACCATATAGATCCCAGTTCGATTGATGTAAATAATTTATTGAAATCAAGAACCGAAAAATTATTCAAATGGTTGTTCTCGATATATGATTGCCAGTCAATGTTGGGAATAAATTTCAAATATATTTAGAACATATATAAGGGATGAGATATATGGGCCCACTCGTATTCAATGTTGACTACTAGAGATTATGATGTGGATCCACCAGGTAGTCATAAATGGGAATTTACGAGATTATTTGCTCACAATATGAGCATGAGTTCCCGATATGATGATAAAGTTAGTAAATATATATCAAAACAATTTGAATAAGGAAGTAAATAATTGGATATGCACATACAAATGGGATATGGTTGGCAAATATTTAAAGTCCTCCAATCGATTTGCCAATATCGAGAACAAATCATAGAATGAACAAATTCCCCAAATTAAAGTTAAATACTGAATATATGTATATATATATATATATTGAAAATCAAACAAATTGCATTGAGTTTGGTTCTTGGCATGAGGGGGAGCATTAATAGTTGGAAATGATATATGAAATGAATCACGTTGAATATGAATTTGAAATACAAAGATGCATGAAAGACTGTAACGATCTCATATACCAACTATACATGTTTTGATAAATTGACAAGCTGAAGTATTGACATTATTTAATTCCCCAAATATATATATATATATTAAAGCAAATGATAAAGGATGGTCTTATTAAAGGAGGCATACTCTCTTGAAGATTATATTATAAAGATGAATCGATAATGAGATATTTCGATAAGTTATATCATTATGGGGAAAGAAATAAAATTAAAAAGTGTCGACACAATATGAACATGTGGCGCTACATACGACCGATGATAATAAGGATATTGAGATATATCGAAGAATAACATTGAAATATACACTTAAAAGTATTAATATACGGATTTGATAAGAAAATTGAACATAGAACTATTAAAAGGATAACATTGCTTGTAATAGCTTAAAGCAATGATATTGTTGTACGTTGTATTCTTTTCCTTATTTGAGGTTTTTATTCTAAAGGGTTTTTTCTAAACAAGGTTTTTAATGAGGCAGCCTAATCACAACTAATAGAAAATCTCGAGAGAAGATTCGGATATATATATCTCGATACAGTGAGAATGTAAAATCAAGATTGTCAATTGCAAATAAGCACTGAATATGACACAGTGATAAGTATGATACTTACTTGAAGGATTTTGATATAACCATACTTGTACAAAATACACGTTGCACTCTTTTTCTTTTGATTAAGATTTTATCCTATTGGGTTTTCCTAATAAGGGTTTTAACGAGGCAACGTTCATGGCATATTCACATGAATAATGAGAAATTGACTCAATGAATCTATTGAATCAGTTTATAATAAAGACATTACTTAAGTCAGATGATGGCCTATAAATCTTCCGTCAACAGTGAATGTATCAGCCCTAAGATACGGAACCAAATAGAATAGCTGTACTTCTTTTCCTTCGATCAAGTTTTTCCCCATTGGATTTTCTTGACAAGGTTTTTAACGAGGCAACACATGAGTATTCCTATAAGAATGAGCGTCATTAGGAGGAGCAACTTACCATTTACTCTTCGCTCAGGTTTTGTCCTACGAGGTTTTCTGAAGCAAGTATATTATCACTCAAAGTCTCCTATAAATAGCTTAGAAGTTTTTCTCCCACTGGATTTTTCTCTAAACAAGTTTAAAGATAGCTGTATAAATAGTCATTCAAGGGGGAGTGTTGTAAAATAACGAGAAAAGCCACCGAAAGTAAAGGAAAAGAAAACATAATGATAAAATGTAATGATTATGTTTTTATTGTGTGAATGACTATTGTATACTAGACCAATATTTGTAATACGATGTGCCCCAATATTTTTCTATAAATAAGGGTTATTTTTAATGAATTTGATAATGAGAAATGAAGTGAAAAACTCTCTCGTTCATAACAGCATGCTACTTTTAGATGGGTTTGGCTGTAGAAGAATTTGGTAATCGATTGTAATGAGAGGCAAAAAATGGAGATGCGTTGGGAAGAGTTGCACACTGATTGAAGGCTTTGGCTTGTTGGTGATCGATGTCTATTGTATCTTCTATGATCTATAGAGAAAACCTCCCTCTAATAAGTGACTAGTTACTTAATATTAAAATGTAATAAAACACTCAGTGACATTAAATTTTATCTGATGTGAAATCAATTAGATGGGGGTTTTGGCACAAAATTTATTTATATCAAAGAAACTACCACATAAACTTGGACGAACTTTCCGCACAAAAACAGGACACCAAAAAAACACACACACACACACACACACATTTTTTTACGGATTATACACTTTGTACAAATAAATTTTGGTTACATAAATTGGTCTAGTTGATTCCACATAGGACGTCATCAGTAACATGGACAAAATTGACTAGTATATATAAATGTTGGGTCAACAAATGCTCAATTGTTGATATCACGTAAAGTACAATGAGTGTTTGGTTACATTTTGCAAATGAGTGACTAATTAGTTACAATGTTAATTTTTTTTTTTTTTGAGAAGAAATTACAATTTTAAAGTTTAATGAGTGATCATTATCTTCTTTTGTCTTAAAAGTAGTGTTTTATAAAGCACTCTTAGGCGCAATGCGTCACCTCAATGCTTCCCTTGAGATATAGATGTAAGAAACATGGTCCATAGTTTTTGTTGACCGCCAAGATGCGACCCTTAGGCACATTGTTAATTTTTTATTTTTTTCTTCTTATTTTGTTTTCATGGTTACACACTTGTTGTGGTATAGTGGTGAGAGTTGATATATATTCTATTTTTTTGTTGGGATGTATGAAGCACTAATCCATATATATATATATATATATATATATATATATAGATTATGAAATACAGGCTTTCATAAATGAGCTAGATAAATTTAAGATCTATTTAAATAAGGAAGTTACAATCCGAACAAATTGTGGGGCAATAGTAAAGTTCTTACAAAATGCAAATAGTAAAAAGATAAATAGAACTAGATGGTTAAATTTACAAAATTTAGTACAAGGTCATGGTTATATTATTCATTTCGAACATATAAAGGGAAAAGACAATAGTTTGGCTGATTTATTATCTAAACAAATTAACAAACTTTTTATGCAGGAGATGAAAAACAATCAGATTATAGAGCCAAAGAACGAAACAGCTAAAGTTTCCATAGAAAACACAGCAAAAAAAAAAGCTCTATTCTTAACAAAGGTAAAGAAAAAATGGAGGATATACAGATGCAACAGTCCCCATCGTTTCAACAGCATATACAAGTTCCTTTACAGCCTCAATAGTCTTTAATAGTTAGAAATACAGAAGCATTTGGAACTATAACCCTTCACAGATGTTACAACCCACAGAAAAAATTTAAACCATTAATGGGAATTAAATTAGATAAAAAACAGTCTTGCTTATTAGATAATTTATGGCATATACAGACTCCGAGCCCTCCAGCTATATAGTATAAAATACAGATTTTAAATGCTTTAAGTTTTTATTTTGTGGAACAGGAAAAAACAGTTTATAAAAAACCTTTTTCTCATTATTTTATATACAGAGGTTTAAAAATAGGAGTTTTCAACAACTATGATACAATTAAACAACTTATTATGTGTCCACAGCCTATTTGGAAGGGATATTATACCTTTTCTGATGCTATAGAAGCAACTAGAAAAGATTTGGGCCTAAATTTTTATATAGAGCCCGAAACAGTCAAACCTTATGCTCAAATAACTCAAACAGACCAAATACAGCTTATACAGCAACAACAGGATAAAATAGTCCAACTCGAAGCCCAAATAGCTACCTTACAACAAACTATTGTACAGTAAAATTCTCAAATAATTTCAGCCCGATAGCAAGCCCAACAAACTCAACAGAATGTACAGTACAAAGAAAAAACTATTGATTTATTAGAAAAACATGTACAAAGATTAAATTTAAAAATCCAACAGCCTATCAACCGATTGTTTGAACAATTATGGGCTAGATTAATTGATCTACCAGCCCATGAAACTTTACAGCCCTTAATAGAACAACTCCACGAAAGTTTCAATATTATTCAACAAAAAACAGATGATGGGCATCTACAGTTATTAATACAGGCCCAAAAAGAATTATTACAGATACACTTTGGAGGAATACATTATAGAGGAGTAAGAGTGATACAGAGAGGTGATTGGAGGCCACAACCTCTAAAGCTTCAAGTTGATCTCAATCATACAGACATGCCTACAGAAAAGATTTTACAATTTTTTCATTATGGAATGCTAGACAGAGTAAAGTTTTATCTAGATACAGAAGAAAAAATAGAAAAAATATTAGAAAGAATGGGAGCAAAGATATTGTTAGTAGCCGGAAACATTGCTTCTTTTGAAGGAGAAGTCTACATGTACATAGAAAATACACTGCTAGTAATGAGGAATACAGAATTAATCCCAACAAAGAAGAGAATATACATTGATACGAGAGATCGACGACCTAGTAGTACAAATGAGCCATACAACTATCAGTTTATAGAAGACAAAGAAGTTTACAAAAGATTCCAAGATACACAGATGATACAGGATTTTGCCATTTTTTCAAGCTTCATAAGATGGAAATTACTTGGCGAAGGACACTATGTACAAGTTTGGGCAACACACAACTGGTACATGTGTCTACCTTTCAGTGGAGAAGGAAATAAATTAGATCCACAGTATATACATAATGAAGATACAGAAAGTAGTACATACAAACCAATAGCGATAGCGATGGACAGCGAAGACGAGAATACATAACCAATTTCGGATACACATAAAGATTTCTAGAGAATCTAGAAGAAAGACAGTTATTATGTTACTATACATAAATGCTGAGTCATTTATCTCTTTATACTTAGCAGCTAGATGAGTCAGTTGTCCTCATGTAATAATTGAGTCTTAACCGACATAGAAATGTAAATACGTGTCCATGTACGTGTCTTTTTTACTTCCAAACTCTACCCCTCATAAATTGTATATAAAGGAGGTAGCATCTCATTGTAAATCACCCGAGAAAAAAGAAAAAAACAATCAATAATACAAAGTTTGCATTTCTCAATATCATGGCCTTCTAAATTTTCTTTTCCCTAACCTAACAAGCTCCTTCCAGTTACAAGCCTTTTCTTGATCCTTATATCATATCATTGTTTAAAAAAACAACAACTTCAGTTTGGGGTCCTGTACAAATTTTAGCCCAGAGCTTCGCTGTAGAAAGTAAGTCTTCTCCTTTAACTTTGTTTACCTTGTTGCTGATTATACCTTATTATAATGCTTTTCTGTTTATGTTTTTAATTTGTTTTTCACTTTAAAAAACAAACCCCGACAAAATTAAAAAGTGAAAAACAAACTACCTTATTATACTGGTATTATTTTGTTAGGGGTTTATTTTTTAAAGCGAAAAACAAATTAAAAACATAAACAGAAAAGCAGTATAATAATTATACACTATTCGTGTTTTTCCTCTAGCTATTTCAGCATGATTTCTAACTATAAAAGCTACTATTCTATGTGGATTTTCTGATTTTCTTATTAATTCTTGTTTTAACATTTCATCTATCTGTTTTTTAAATTCTTTTTTATCTAAAGGATTATATTCTATATTAGCTGTTACTATTTTTAAATCTGGATTTTTAATTTTCATTTTTGCTATATAGTCTACTCTATTTTTTGTTATGTCATCACTTATAAATCTTAATTTTTCTAGTTTCTGAATTATAGGATAATTTATGCTTTTTGTTATATCAACTCCTTTTTCTAAATCGAAAGCTAAATATTGTCCTAAAAGTTTGAGAGTTTCATTTTCTATATGGATCTTGTTTATACTGTTATTATTATTATTCAAAATTTTGAAAAAGTCTAAAGTACCTGTCTCATCACGCTTCTGCAATAACTCTTATTTTTGATATAATTATTGGTAGGAAAATTATGGACATGTTTATTTATTATTAGGAATTTTTGAAATCATAATACTACCTTTTAAATTACATATAAAATTTAATCCTAACAAAAATTCTTCTGATTGTGTTTGTTGTGGGGCAATATTAACTTGTGGTAACATATATTTAACACTAAAATTTCCTGAAAAATCTAAGAATTGAATGCCTGAGGAGTCTAGATAATGTGTTAATGCCATTGTTCTATTTTCTACTATTTTTGTTATTAGTTTATAAGGTAATGGTTTGTGATATTTAATAGGTACTAATTTATAACTAATTAAACCTTTTGTACTTCCTGTTTCTAAAATTGCTGTTAAATCTTTATAGTCATTATTTGTAAATCATAATCTGCATTGTAATGTTATTAAAGTTGTTATTGGTTATTTTATTATAAAATTTTCTTTTTGTTGTGTGATTTTTGCTAATTTGTTGTTTTCAATATCTTCTATAATTTTCTCTTTTCTTTTATACATTTCTAATTTGTCTAATCTTACTTTTATTAATTCTATTTCTAATTCATACCTTTGTAAGCATTCTTTATAAAAGTTATTGTCTATATCTTGTTGTTTCTTTACTGCTCCTTCTAATTCAATTGTAATATTAAAATGTTTTTGTAAACAGATAAAACATATTTCTTCAAAACATCTATTACATTGAAATCTTCTATCGATAGCTAGGTAATATTGACAAATATAACATTTAATATGATTGTTACCTTTGTTTTTAATCCATTCATGTTCACATTCATTTTGCATATATGTGTATGTTATTTTTGATGTGTCTTCTATTTCACTAACAATACTATATATTGATTCTATATCAGTGTTATTATTTATATTTATATATTCTATTTCATAATCTTCTAATTCTTCAACTAAATTGGTTTTTTCTATGTTCTTTCCTTTATTGGGACATCTATTTGCTAAATGGCATGTATCTCCACAAATAAAACAAGAACATTTTCTATTTTTAGATTTTTTAACATATTTTTCTATATTTTTCTTATTTTTATTATATGTTTTACTTTTCCTAAGTGCTTTTTTTCTTTTGGGTTTTCATAATAACCATAAGCCTTGTGGTGTGGAGATAGCTCTTTTACAAAATGCCCAAACTTGTCTTTTAATTTGTTCTTTTAATGTAGCTTCTTTACATTTTTCTTCTAATTTAGCAAAAACAAAGGTAATTCTTGGTCTTATTCCTAAATTTGGTATTTGACAATTAATCTATTTCCATTCTTCATGGATTATTCGTCTTAAATCTCCTGGGAGTTTAACGAAATATTTATCACATAGCTCATCTTCCATAGCCTTTCCTATTAGTGATAATAATCTAGCAAAATTTGTACTAAATTCTTTAATATATTTAAAATCTTTGATACTTAATTGTTCTAGATTTCTAATAGTTGTATCTTGAATAAAAGTATTTTGTTTTGCTGGATCGACTCCTAATAATAAAATTCTAATCTGACTTGTAAAATTATATGGTTTATCACCTAATGCTTTAATCATATTTATTTCATCAGGATTTTTAGCTTTTTTACTTTGCCATAATCCTAAAGCTGTTGGTCCTAATGTTGTTTCTAAATATGAAAACATATCTACATCTGCCTTTTTATTTGTTTCCCAATTTCTAACTACTATTTGTTCTCATATTAATATTTCATCTGACGATAGCCGTGGACTTTGTTGTTCCAATACTAACATATCTAAGCTATATAATTTTCCGATAGGCATTCAAGCTCCTTTTCGTATATATTGTGATTCACCTTTATATTTTAGATTTGCTGGTAACCATCTTTCTCTACCAAATTGTTCTACTGTTTGGGCTCCGATTGTTCCCTCAAATTCTGGTTTTGGTCTTTTTCTAGGAATACTTGTTTCAGCATATTCCGTATAATTTGCTTCTGTTTCTGTTTTAAAGAAATCACTAAGCATACAATTTCCTTTTATTATTTCTGTGACTAATGGTAAATTAAAATATTTTTCTAACTTATTATATGCTGCTTCATACCTTAATCCTAACCCTATCATACATTCTATTAACATATCATCAACTTGATCTTGTATATTTACTTCTGTAAATTTTTTATTTATAATTTGTTCTATATTTATTTGAGTTTCTTCTGTCTTAAAACCTACATCTATATTTTCTTCAATTTCCTCATTCATATCTTCTTCATACAAACTATATCCTATTGTATCAAATTCATAATTTTCAATTTCAGTTTCTTCATTTTCTGCATCATAAATTGGTTCTGCATTATAAATTGATTCATCATCTATTATATTTACTAAACTATATTCCAACTCAGAATCATTTTCTTCTTTTTCATTTTTATTTGTTTTTGTTTAAATTGTGTAAATCTTAAAGTAGTTGTTCCATCATTATTTTCATATAATATACTTTTCTCAAGTACTATTATTGAATTGTCTATTTTTATGTAAATTCTTTTAAATTCCATTCTAATCCTGCTAACTCTTCTGGATTAATTTTTACTGGTTCTATCATTTTTATTTCTTTACTAGCTATGTTTTGAACTATTCTATCTATGTTTATTTTAAATTTTATTCCTGATCTGTTACTTGCTTTTCCTAAAACCCCAATACTTACTATTAAATTATTTCCTATAAAACTATCATATCCTTTAGTTTGTAATCCTATTTTCAAAATTTTAAAATCCTGTATATCTTTTGTTATTGATGGGGCACAATAAAATAAAGCACTATTTTTATTTAAATCTACTTCCATTCCTGCTATAATTGCTTTCTTTAAGTCTGTTTGCCATGATTTATCTAATATTAGTGTTAATACCTTAGTTCCTAATTCTTTCCTTCCTAATCCTTTGATTCCTATTACCGTTAACCCAATATGCATAAATCTTTTTCCTGACTGTTTTAATTTTTGAATTATTTCGGGCTAATAAATTTATAAGATGAGAGTTATCTACTACTCTAAGACTTTCTTCTCTACTACTTCTCATTAATGTTGTATTTATATTTAATGGTCCTACTTCATATAACATTCTAGCATTTAAAGCATTGATTTGTTCATTATTATATAATTCTAAATTTCTATCAACATCTATTTCATTTTCTAACTGTACTAAACTTTGTGAACTTCTACTACCCGATCCTCTTCTTAATATTCTATTTAGAAAGGTGTCTGTGAAAATATTATCTATAGGTCTACTTCTCCTGTCTTGTATAGTTCTAGATGTTCCACTTAAAGGTTGTATATTATTCTCCTGAGTTCTCTACATCTTTATCTTGATATGTCCAAAACTTTATACTTAGTAGGCAATAATTCTTTTTTTTCTATATTAATATGGATTTTGTTTATAGCTTCTGTTATTTTATCAAAGTCACTGTTTTTATCTATAGAAGGAATACCTTTTTTTTAGTAAAATATCTAGTTTTTTAAATCTAATTTATTAACTTTTTCTATTAATTGTAATATTAATGTTAATTGAAAATTAAATAAATTTTGGTAATGCTGATGTGTTTTGCTTTTATCTGAATAATATTTGAGATATCTTGTTACTGGTTCTTTATTACTTTTTGCTCTATAATTTGCTGCTATTTCTAAAGCATACGTAAATTCTTCACTTGACTCCACTTTATCTACTAGTTATTGTTTTTATTTCTTCTACAACTGTATTAATAATATTAATCTGTTTATCAAATAAATTAAGTTTTTGATCTAAATTTTCTACTAATCTTTTAGTTTCTACTTCTATCTTTGTTGGTTTACTATTTTCTAATAGATAACTTAATTGTTGAAAATCTTCTGTTGATGGTATCACTTTTTGTAATTTTTTCAGTTCCCTAATAATTTGTTCGTTTTGGGCTTTTATATAATCAAAGTTTTTTACTACTTTATATAATAAAGTATTGATTTTTTCAAACTCAGATTTGAAGTAAAAAATAGGTGTTGAAGAGTGTGCTATTTCAATAGTTGACTCATTTTCCCCTTCCTAACAGTTCTTCCAGTTTTTTCGTAAGAATTGATCCTTATAGCATTTAATCCTTATAGCATTTATTATAGCATGTATTATATGATACAATAAAGAGTTTTGAAATTAAAAGAGTAGGTACATAACTTTAATCAAAAGTATGTATAGAAAGTTATAGGATTCGTATTCCTTGTTTTCTCTTTGAACTTTAGCAACCTAGACACAAACAAGGACTTATACCACCATGCCGCCCTTACAAAGTCTTAGGCACTGGCTTTAGTTCTCAGATTTTAACAAGGCTTTCAGAATCTTTTCTAATTCAAACCTAAAGATTTGCAATAAAGCTCTGATACCATTATTTTGTCGAGGCTTTGTTTTTTAAAGCGAAAAACAAATTAAAAACATAAACAGAAAAGCAATATAATAAAGTATAAACAGCAACAAGGTAAACAAAGTTAAAGGAGAAGACTTAGGGTATGTTTGATTGGGTGTTAAGTTAATGTGCGCGGTATTCCGTGTAAAAATGTGTGGTTAATATTATTTTGGGAGATGTGTGTGTGGTTGAAAATGAGTATGAGGTTATACGGAATTGCGTGTGGTTAAATTTATAGTGGAAAGAACAAGCCCTTACTTTCTATAGCGAAGGATTGGGCTAAAATTTGTACATGACCCCAAACTGAAGTTGTTGTTTTTTTTTTTTTTTTTTAAACAAGGATATGATATAAAGATCAAGAAAATGCTTGTAACTGGAAGGAGTTTGTTAGGTTAGGGAAAAGAAAATTTAGAAGGCCATGATATTGAGAAATACAAACTTTGTATTATTGATTGTTTTTTGCTTTTTTCTCGGGTGATTTACAATGACATGCTACCTCCTTTATATACCATTTATGAGGGGTAGAGTTGGGAAGTAAAAAGGACATGTACATGGACACATATTTACATTTCTATGTCGGTTAAGACTCAATTATTACATGAGGACAACTGGCTCATCTAGCTGCTAAGTATAAAGAGATAAATGACTCAGCATTTATGTATAGTAACATAATAGCTGTCTTTCTTCTAGATTCTCTAGAAATCTCTGTGTATCCAGAATTGGTTCTGCATTCTCGTATTCGCTGTCCATCGCTATTGCTTCGTATGTACTACTTTCTGTATCTTCATTATGTATATACTGTGGATCTAATTTATTTCCTTCTCCACTGAAAGGTAGACACATGTACCAGTTGTGTGTTGCCAAAACTTGTACACAGTGTCCTTCGCGAAGTAATTTCCATCTTTTGAAGCTTGAAAAAATGGCGAAATCCTGTATCATCTGTGTATCTTGGAATCGTTTGTAAACTTCTTTGTCTTCTATAAACTCATAGCTGTATGGCTCATTTATACTACTAGGTCGTGGATCTCTCGTATCAATGTATATTCTCTTCTTGGCTGGGATTAATACTGTATTCCTCATTACTGGCAGTGTATTTTCTATGTACATGTAGACTTCTCCTTAGAAAGAAGCAATGTTTCCGGCTACTAACAATATCTTTTATCCCATTCTGGCTAATATTTTTTCTATTTTTTCTTCTGTATGTATAAAGAAGATATGAATGAGGAAATTGAAGAAAATATAGACGTAGGTTTTAAGATAGAAGAAACTCAAATAAATATAGAACAAATCATAAATAAAAAATTTACATAAGTAAATATACAAGATCAAGTTGATGATATGTTAATAGAATGTATGACAGTGTTAGGATTAAATTATGAAGAAGTATATAATAAGTTAGAAAAATATTTTAATTTACCATTAGTCACAGAATAATAAAATGAAATTGTATGTTTAGTGATTTCTTTAAAACAGAAATAGAAGCAAATTATATGGAATATGCTGAAACAAGTATTCATAGAAAAAGACCAAAACCAGAATTTGAGGGAATAATAGGAGCCCAAACAGTAGAACAATTTGGTAGAGAAAGATGGTTACCAGGAAATCTAAAATATGAAGGTAAATCACAATATATAGGAAAAGGAGCTCAAATGCCTATCGAAAAATTATATAGCTCAGATATGTTAGTATTGGAACAACAAAGTCCACAGCTTATGGCAGATGAAATATTAATATGGGAACAAACAGTAGTTAGAAATTGGGAAACAAATAAAAAGGCCGATGGTTTTTTTTAAAGAGAAAAATAAATTAAAAACATAAACAGAAAAGTAGTATAATAAGGTATAAACAGCAACAAGGTAAACAAAGTTAAAGGAGAAGACTTACTTTCTACAGCGAAGCTTTGGGCTAAAATTTGTACAGGACCCCAAACTGAAGTTGTTTTTTTTTAAAAAAACAAGGATATGATATAAGGATCAAGAAAAGGCTTGTAACTGGAAGGAGCTTATTAGGTTAGGTAAATGAAAATTTAGAAGGCCTATCGAGAAATGCAAACTTTGTATTATTAATTGTTTTTTGCTTTGTTCTCAGTGATTTATAATGACATGCTACTTCCTTTATATACAATTTATGAGGGGTAGAGTTGGAAAGTAAAAAGGACACTTACATGGACACGTATTTACATTTTTATGTCGGTTAAGACTCAATTATTATATGAGGACAACTGACTCATCTAGCTGCTAAGTATAAAGAGATAAATGACTCAGCATTTTTGTATAGTGACATAACATCTATCTTTTTCTAGATTCTCTAGAAATCTCTGTGTGTATCCGGAATTGGTTCTGCATTCTCGTCTTCGCTGTCCATCACTATTGCTTCGTATGTACTACTTTCTGTTGTTGGAATTTATTTCTAATAATTATTTTGTGGGCAACAAATTAATAATAATTATATTAGTTATTCATTTTTTAAATAGGTTAAATTAAGTGATCCAATTAAAAGGAGCCTATGGACTACAGAGTTTGATGTGGGCCAAATAAGTAGAGACCAATTAGGGTCTAGTTGAGTCTTTATGGGAGATTCCAATTAGTCCCTATATAGACACATCTGGTCATGGTCCCTAATACACCAAATCAAAATAGTCTCCTTCTCCCTATTAGGAAGAAAGACATCAAGTCCCATAAACAGGAATAAGGTAGATTTAGTTGAGGAAAGCCATAGTACCACCAATCGCTTGTTCTTGCATTCGTTTGATTCCAGATTTCCACATCAAGTTCAACCATTGCTATAATGGATCCAGGTACGTTCCACAATTATTAATCTCAATAATTTGACACGATATGGAACTTGGGAGATTTAATTGCATGTGTAATTAAATATTAAAGTTTAATTTCTAACAAGTGATATCAGAGCAGTCATCGTTGATGGATTATTGAGTATTTTATTTGTTTCATGCACATGGATACACGTACATGAAATTACTCGTACATGAAATTTGGGTTATTTGGAATTTATTATCAACATCTATTGAGACTAGGGATCCAAATTGATGAACGAGTTTCATTGTCGAATCTGATTGTTAATCATACTTATCATGTATATCAGACTGGTTGTGTATTAAATTCGTGATTGATTTGTATATGTATGTGTTAATGTGTATGTATACATTGGTATGCCAGTAAAAGTCAATATGAATATGCAAATCTTGTTTTGATTTCTCAAGCAATTAGAATTTATATATTGTAATTCAAGCGTGCATACATCGAATCCATCAAACCATAAAAGACTTGTTTTGATAATTTGGATTGATATATAGTATTCTATTTATATTGGATATGGATGTAACTGTATATGGTGCTTGAATTCATGTGTATGTATGAATCATGATTCATGAATCAGCCGGATCTAGTTTATAAATTTTAATCTCGTCCATATGTCGATTATGATTTCGCTTTGGTTCACGTGTATGCTGGTGAGATTATGATTTCTTCTATATTCGGTTTTGGTTTTATATTAATTGTATAAAAAAGGGGGACGAGATTCATTAAGGTTCTTGCATGCGATGCCAAGCTATCTTTGCTCTGGCATAAGTCGCCACCCCTACCGGATTTTGGGATGGCGACGGCGGTGGATTAGGTGGCTGACTGAATTCAAATAGGACGCAGGGACCTTCGTTGGAAATTTGATGAGATCGAGGACCTTGTTTGCAATTTTAGTATAATTGCGTTAATTGCATGTCAAGTCCCCAACGGTTCATCATGCATATAAGTAAGACTTGCCTTTTCTTTCTTGAAAATTTCAGTCCCTGCGACTTCAAATTTGTCAACCTAAGCCCTTCAAGTTCTAATTGTTGCATTATAGTCCTCGAAATTTCAGATTTTGGATTTTTCTAAATTATTAAAGTTTTTTTTAATTAATTTTGGGCCCTAAAAACCTTTTAAAAAAATGGGAAATTAGACTCTAAAATTTTGAATATTTTGGTTATTCGATCAAGTTTGTCTTTCATTAAATCTATATAATCGTGTTCATCCTTTATTTCCGATAAATTGATTGAAGCAAAATGTTGCCAAAGTAACCTCTATTGTGTACATCGATTTAATTGGGAATAAAAGGTGTTTGTATAGCGTTTATTCATGCAAATTGTGCTCGTCCCAAAGGAAGATGAAGTTTTGCCGGATAACAATGTGCCTGTAATGGTAAATATGTGATGATTGTAAGGTTATTTTTTGTGTGAATAATAATCAACCCAAAGAACGGATATTATTTGACAAAATTAATTGTCAGTATTTGATCATTACATTGAGAGTACCGATTACAATTAATTTCTCTGTCCAAAGACTAGGAATTGATGTTGTGTTAGGTATCTCATTATGGGTTCCCATTAATTTATTATCATATCTTATTTTATTTATGAGACATGTTTGATAATATTTGTGTTTGTGTCTTGTTCTCGATTCAATTGCTATTGCTACGGCTACAAATATTTCTACTCAAGTAAACAATATCCCAATGTTAAGTAAGGACGAACTTTAAAATTCGAAAGGACACCGTGGAGATTGTCCTCGGTTGTATGGATCTGGATCTAGCACTTCGGTCAGAATGACCCACTTCTACTGCAGAAAATGCTAATGAAGCTAAAATTGAGAAGTGGGATCGCTTCAATCGAATGTGTCTCATGATCATGAAGCGCTCCATTCTGGAGGCATTCAGGGGCTCTATAACTGAGAGCGATAGTGCCAAGAAGTTCCTTGAGGCAATTGAGCAATATTTTCCTAAGAATGAAAAGGTAGAGGCAACTAGCCTTTTGGCTAAGCTTATCTCCATGAGGTATAAAGGAAAAGGGAACATAAGGGAGTACATTATGGAAATGTCTAATCTTGCATCAAAACTAACACTAGTACAAAAAGAATTTAGGGTGGCGGTTGTTTTGCATTAAAAGTGGCGGTTCATTGAATGCCACCAAAAATGGCGACACCTAATGTCAATATTTAGGGTGGCGGTTCCAAAAACGCCACCCTATCTTTTCTTTTTTTCGTATACTTAGGGTGGAGGGTGTTTTCACAACGGCCACCCTAAGTTATTTATTATTATTATTATTATTTTAAATTAATTAGGGTGGCGGTTGTAACGCCCCGAATTCGAAGAACTTCGAAATGTTAGTTCTTTTTCTAAAACTATTTTTTTTATATATATGTAATATTAAATACGGAAATATAACAAATATTAAAAAAATGCGAAAGTTTATATAAAAATATAATTAAGATGCGGAAATTCGGTTTAAATAGCAACCATATAGAGTATCTTATAATTATTTGATCTCTAATCGTTCAAAATCTCTAACTTAAGATGCTAAGTAGTTCAAAAGGTTTGAAACGACATAATCCAATACAACAGTTTACTCGAATAACAACGGAAAAGACATATCTTATTTAATAAGCTTAGATAGAGCTCCCACGACTCGCCACGCCTCCGGACTCCTCAAATCTGTAAGAAGAATGAAAGGCGTGAGTATTTAAATAATATTCAGTAGGCTCTGCGTAAGTTAATCATCTATACAAATATATAGGGCAAGTAGATATGTAACCTCTGTAATATAATACCCGAAGGTAACTCACGGGCCGGCGACTCTAGGCAGAAGGCAAGTAATTTGCGGCAAACTCAAGACAAGTCTGCCCGAAGGCAAGTCTTTTACCCGAAGGTAACTCTGGGCCCAAAGGCAAGTCTATTACATACTAAAGACACTCATATAGTACAGATTATTAACTATAATTGCGCGATAAATAATTTGAGCCTACCTGAAGTATCTCTCGAGTTTTGAGCCTACTAAGCGGTGAAAATCAGTCCTCTAGCTGTTGGTACGCCTCGTCTAGTCAATAACGAGTTTAATTTATGTTAATATTCTTAAATATAAGTATCTATAAGTAATATAGAAGTTTGTGGACCAAAATAGAAAGAATACAAAACTTTGGGAGTCAATTTGAAAGAATTTAATAGTTTGAGGACCTATTATGCAATAAAAGTGAACTAAAAATATTTTGGGCTAAATTATAGGATTTCTAAAATATGAGGGACCAATATGCAATTAAATTTTGGGGGTTAGATTAAATATAAAAAAGAAATTGAAGGATTAAAAGTGAAATAAAAGCTTAGGGGTCAAATTACAACAATTGAAAGTTGGGGACTTGAAATTAAATAAAATTTGAGGGCTCATTTAAATAAAATAAATAAGATGGGGGAATTAAATCTGTAAATAATATTGAGGGACTAAATTGTAACAATTGAAAGTTGGGGATTTGAAAATTAAATAAATTATAGGGACCAACTTAAACTAAGGATGGAACTTGAGGGACTAGCTTGAAATATCCGGATTTAAAAATGGGTTTGGGCCGGATCTGGGTCATCTCTTCTTTACCCGGCTCTCTCTCTCTCCTCTCGGCTACTCTCTCTCTCTCGGCTCTCTCACACTCTCGACATTTCACTCGGTTTTTGGTGGCGAAAAAGGTGGCGAAGGTGGAGTTGAAGGTGGTGAAGCTAGTGGTGAAGTCAATTTGAAGAAATATTGAGTGTGTGGGGAGAAATTGAAACTAGAACTCTAAGAAAAAATTTGGGTATTTTCAAAATTCGATCGATTCTTCAAAAATTTTCGAAATTAAACTATACCACGATATTCTATAGAGGTAGAGGAAGGTGCAGGTATAATTTTTGCGTTGTGAAGTGGATTTTTGAGAGTGGTTGAAATTTTTGGCCGAGTTCTATGCGTATATGCGTGTATGTATGCGATGGTGTATGTATATATCTATATATATCCGTGTATATGTGTGTGTATGGATGGGTTTTGGGGCAAAATAATGGTGGAAGATGGTGGTGGCGCGGCGGAGAGGTGGTGGCGCGGCGGTGATGTATATATGTATACGTTTATATGTATGTATACTTCTACCCACAATAGAAATCAAATGGAAAACAATACAAGAAATAGATTGTAACAAGATAAATGAAATGGATAATAGTTAAAAATAGAAAATGAAGATGAAGAGTTAAGAATCTTACCACTTGGAAACTAGTTTGATTTGTTGAATGAGAGGAGAATGAACTTGAAGATACAAATTGTGGAAAGAGGGGAGAGTAGTGAGGCTAGGGTTTTTGAAATAAACCTTAAACTATATAAATAGGGTAAAACTAGGTTACTCCTCCAAATGGGCTTTCTTATAGTATAAGAGATAAAATTGGACCTTAAACGGGCCTATAATTGGGTTTAAGGTAGGTATTGGATCGTTATTAAATAAAAACTAAACTTTAGGGACTAAAACGAATAATTTCTAAAGTTTGGTCCTCAATTGTAAATTTTGAAAATAAATAATTTTTTTATAAATAATTAAATATAACAATAAATAGTGTGAATTCCGACTAGACGAGCGTACGATATTTAAATTTTTATAAGTAAGGTCGTAGCAACATGTTCGAAATTTTATTTAATTAAATATATTTTATTTAAGAAGAAATTGTGGTCACTATAGCGGTTATTAACAACCGCCACCCTAATGTACCCTTTTTTAAAAATAATATAACACAACCGCCACCCTAAGTTGACTTTTTTTTTTAATTTTCAATTACTTTGGGTGGCGGTTGTGGTCAACAACCGCCACCCCAAGTTTTTTTTTTTAATTACTAAAATTTTGGGTGGCGGTTTTTATTGACAACCGCCACCCAAAATCAAAATTTTTTTTTTTTAGAATACTATTATACCTTTTGCATGTACAAGTACTACATGCTAAAATTATCACTTAAATCCAACAACACAACCTACAATTGAACCAATAGTCTGCAAAACCATTCACAACTACATGCCTGAACTTAGGCCTAATGAAACAAGTAGAAAGCAACTCCAGGTCACTTCGACATGGATGCAAATTAAGTATATATTTAGCCACAACACCAACTAATTAACAAATAAAGTAAATACAACCTAATGAAACAAGTAAAATCAGCTCAAACACAATTCCATACCCAAATCCACGACTACATAAATATACAGATGGCCACAATGCACGAGAAACAAAGTAAAACTAGAAGGAAAATAAATTGAAATCTATAAATTAAATGATCATTTCATAATTTCTCGAAAGAATTCAACCCAAAGTTCTCGTACCACATCGATGTTTTCCCGAAAATACGCTTTCGCCCCACACACCTATAAGTGAAATAATGAAAGATAATCAATTTTATACATACCCAATAAAGTACTGAATGCTTAAATAATTAACCAATCTACATTAATCAATAACACACCATTTGTAGATCTTCGCCTTGACCATATCGTATCATTATGTCATTCATGTTTTTCATGACGCAGTAACCACACTCATCACCTCCTAGTTGTTGTGTACACTATAATTTGTATGTACCAACAAAATAAAAATAGTCATTAACAAAAAAAATCTATTTTGAAAGAAATTCATATATCTTCCAAACAAAAATGAAAAAAAGTTATAAAAAAATAACTTTTACTATTAAAAATTATATATGTACATACCGGAAGTAGTTTCCATTGAACGCTGCTTCGTCGTACACCCTTTTTATCCAACATCACTCTGAAAGCTCTAAATATTTAAAGTATATGCATAATATTAATATATAAGAAACGATCTAAACTCCAACTTATCGAACAAACCAATAAATGAAATGAAAATCATTGGATATTCTCTTACACGCTTATGAGCGACTTGATAACCAAATTTCTCTTCTGATTGGCCAATGAATCCATTACGATACCGTATTGGTTGAAGGCTCAATGACAAGCAATAACCGGTGATGACTAACAAATGTGACAATTAACTTTTTAGTAACATATGTATGAATTTCGAACTTATAACATTCACAAATTAAAGTGTGAGTGATCTTACTCTTGGTGGTATGGCGGCAAAATATATTTCCGATCACTTAAGTTGCACAACGCATCATTGATGTAGCGTGAAGCATCCGTATGTTGAGATCTAACCATAACTCCAGCTATTAGCGACGGATTCATGAAACCAAATGGTATTTCATACAGCTGGTAGTTTCGATGAATGTACCTATTACATAAAAGACGAATTTAGAAGTTTATTACACGACTGAAAAGTAAAAGAGTCATGTAAGTTCAAATGGGAATTGAAATCTCACAATTGAAATACTTCAAAAATAGGAGCACTCAACCATTTCATCGCCATGAATTGACGGCGATATCGATGCGATAACAAAGATATCGGTGTCAGCTGATCCAGGAAATAAGTCATCGAGCGGGACCTCCAATATATCATTACCAGTAGGCATCATATTGAGCAAATCAACCAATAGCTTGCAAGAGTTAGGAAGACTCTGATACGTTGCTTCATCAACGAGATTGTGTGGTGCAGTTGCTGACATGGCAAAACTTTGAGGCTTCTTCTGTTTGCCGGCTTGATCCTTCTTCTTACGTATAGCAGGATCCTACAACGGTAAAGTAGTCATTACAACGTTACATTAAAGGATTCCAAAGTATTAACTACTATAAATGCTATTACATAATATTCAAACAATTAAAATAGTAAAAAACTATTAGAAACCGTCTATTAACTTACATTTTCCAACTAAACTTGGCTTTTAGGCCACTAAACAAAACTTCTCATGGCATCCCCTAATACCACTAAGTCATCTCGAACTGGAATGGGAAGAGGTAACTCACGATATTGTTCAGGAACCATATCAATCCGCACCTTCACATTTCCTTCCATAAGTTGGCAACCATGCACAACCGTATCTTCGGTAATAGGATAGCAAATCCCCTGTGCGACCTGTTGTATCTGGCCTTCATGTGGTAGGCACAGCATACAATCAGTAATTTCCTGTTGTTCTAAAAAATTATCAACCAACAATTACTGTTAGTTGCTACAATTATTGTGGAGCTGATCGATTATCTATACTATTTTAAAAATAAGTAAAATCAATTCATTATTTATATATAGTATTGTAAAAGCAAATAACTTCAACAAAATACCGTAATGGCGATGAATGGATCTGGCGCACTCGAGGCATGACAAACACTACTATTACTCACAGTGTCTAGTATTGGCCATCATTGCTCTATCCCAAAGAGTACTTGGATACCTAGTTGAATGAGGGTATCAACAACTCTCACTGAACCCTACTATCAAATTCGGCATTCGCTGACTTTGAACCTCCCGCGTAACCCGGTGTCTAAATCTTCTCGATCAAGTTGTATTTCTTCGATTGTTCAGACGATTTTCCAAAATTGCCCTCACACCACCTGCAGATTCACCAACGCCCTCGGTCGCCCAGATGATCCTTTTTCCTAGAGTTCTTTGAAAGTATGTCGTGTCTGGTCGGGACAAATGTTCCCTTCCTCAACTTCTTTAGATTTATCCACTGCTCCAATCAAAGGTACATTAAGTGTTAACAGTTATCATTGGTTAAATGAAAAATTATATGTACAATTGGAAAGAAATACTTACAATCTTGTCGTAAACATCCATAATACCATGGGGATATATCAAAGTTCCATCGGGGTGAACGTGCAATCTTGCCGGTAAGTAATCCCATGAACGATAACTGTGCAAAATGGAATCGCTAACAGACCCGGAGGAGGATAGGTGCCCTAAGGGGTCATTTTGTGCCCACACCTCCTTCATTCCTGCGTAGCCTGCGGACCCCATGTGATGGGGATACTTATTATGTGATTGGCTCTTCCTTGCCTTCTCACTTGTGGCCTTCAAGAAATTAAAATACCATTATTGATCAATATGGTGGACAAGACTCTTAGATAAAAAATGTTAAGACATCATTGCATAGTTAATTGTAATAACTAGAGAAGTATACCCCAAATTCTTTACTCATCGCTCCTTTCTTTGAATTGCTCCCAATCTTCAGTGGTAATGAAGTTATAAACATCAGTTGGGGAGTCATTTCTTTTTTCCTTATTGCGAATCCACTTCTGCACGAGTTTATTCTTAAAATTTATCATTCTACGCCCAGCTTGTGAAATAACTTTCTTCTTCAATTTGTCATCTTTTAAATTACACGTTGTCTATAATGTTAAAAAAATTCAACTCTTAACCTTACTAATACGAAAATAAGTGTTAATCAGAGCACACAATTGTAATTTGCATCTTATTACCTTAATATCTTCCCAATGGTATTCTTCAGGCCGGTTTCCACTTGTCTCCAATCAGTATAATTTATATTTACCTTTGAGCGTGCAACTACACCAATATAATGTCGGAATCCCGTGCTACGTGCCCCTATCGGCCGATCTAGGTCATCAAAATCATCATCTGTCAAATGAATACTCTTTCTCTTCCACTTCGACATAGTCGTCAATGCTCTCGACCTTCTGGTGCTACTGTCAGCACACGGTTCTCCTAATGTAGATGAAGATCTAGAATCCGACATATTTCCGACCTATCAGCACGCGCCTGTACATTCACAAAAATATTAATAATCATGATAATAATAAATAAGATACTGGAATGAATAAGAATGAAAAATATTACAACCGTTGTAGTTCGAAATAACATATGGCGTGCAAATAAATTTAAATTCCACGTACTCTCCCTCCTAATGGTCTGAACGCAGATAATTTGCTCCGGTGTTGTGTTCTTGAGGATCTAATATAGGCAATTCAGTTGAAAATGGAGGTGTTTCATCCCAGCGGTCATATTCATCTTCATCGACCACATCACCGATCCCAACAATGCGTCGCTTCCCTTGGAGGACAACAGACCACTTTGCATCGCTCGGATCAGTAATGTAAAACACTTGCTTAGCTCGCAATGCAAGTATAAATGGATCATTCCGACTTCCAACCCGAGAAAAATCTACCCTGCTGAAACCCAATTTGTCAATCGATACACCCCGGGTGTTGTCCACCCACTTGCATCGAAATACGCACATCTGAAACTTCGTGTAATCAAGTTCCCAAATTTCTTCAATGATACCGTAGTACGTATCAACACTATTATCAATCGATACTGCCACCCGTGACACTCCACTGTTTTGCATCATACTTTTATCATCTTGACCTTTTGTATAAAATGTATACCCGTTAATCTGATATCTCTGGTAAGATATCACACGCGATGCGTGTCTGTAAGCCAACCAGTTCACCGTCTTTTCAATCATTTCCGGCGCATGCGTCAACTGATTCATAACTTTATTTTTGAACCATTTTGGGAAATAACGATTATGTTCACGAACCAACCACCTTTCGCCTTTCAAAGGATTCTCTGCCCTTAAAAATGCCATGTGCTCATCGAAGTATGGTTGAACCACAACAAGATGATGCAAAACGAGAAGATGAGCTTTGGCTAGGTTTTCAGCAATGGGATCGATCGGCTTGCGTCCAACAATACCCTTACCGTCAAGCCTTCCCTCATGTCGAGATATAGGAATACCAATAGGTTCGACTTTTGCTAGGTAATCAGTGCAAAATTCAATGACTTCTTCAGCAACATAACCTTCTATGATACTGCCCTCTGGTCTAAATCGATTTCTCACATATCCCTTTAGAACACCCATAAACCGTTCAAATGGATACATATTGTGCAAGAATATCGGACCTAACTGCTTAATTTGTCGAACCAAGTGAATAACCAAGTGCACCATGACATCGAAAATAGATGGTGGGCAATACATTTCAAGTTGACAGATGGTGACAACAACGTTTGCCTGCAGTCTATCTAACTCATTTGGATCAATAACCTTACTGAATATTGCATTGAAGAAAAAACAAAGTTGTGTAATTACGCGCCATAATATGACAACCATGAGAGTTCAATCCAACCAACTTCAAGTCCTTCATCGACACAAACCGCCGGATATTTGGCGAATAACCTGATGGAACTTTCACCCCTCTCAAACATTCATAAAAAATTTGTTTTTCTTTCTTAGACAGAGTGTAGCAAGCCGCCAGTAAGAATGGACGCTTCCCCATCTCATCAGTAGGTGCTAACTCTGGCCTTATTCCGAAATCCACCATGTCCTTTCTAGCATTGACAGAATCTTTCGTCTTGCCTGGAATGTTTAGCAACATCCCGAAGATATTTTCGCAAACATTCTTCTCTACATGCATGAAATCGATACAATGTCTCACCTCTAAATACTTCCAATAAGGTAAATCCCAAAAAATCGATCTCTTCTTCCAAATACTTTTTTTAGTCTGCTTAAAAGTCTCACGGAACTGAACTGAAATATCTTTAACTCGATCGAAAACCTCTTCCCCGAACAACGGCAATCATGCAACCCCGATTCTCGGTTTTCCCATTGAAATTCTCTTTGTTTTTTCGATATCTATGATTTTTTGGAAGAAAAATCCGATGATCCATGTACACATTTTTCTTGCAATTATTCAAATATAGGCTACATGTGGCATCTTTGCACACGGGACATGCCTTACCACCTTTAATTGTGTAACCCGACAGGTTACCAAAAGCTAGAAGATCATTTATGGTACAAAATAGCATTGCACGTAAATTAAAATTCTCCCGACGATTAGCATCAAACACCTCCACACCCTCCGCCCACAACCTCCTCAGATCATCAACTAGAGGTGCTAAATACACGTCGATATCATTGCCCGGTTGTTTCGGACCTGAGATTAGCAATGACATCATCATGTATTTGTGCTTCATAGATAGCCAGGGAGGGAGATTATAGATCACCAAAAGTACCGGCCAAGTGCTATGCCGACTGCTCATGTCGCCCTGTGGATTCATTCCATCTGTATGTAATCCGAGACGAAGATTCCTATCTTCATCTCCAAAATCTCGAAATCTCCTATTGAAATTGCACCATTCAGGGGAATCAGCCGGATATCTTAGTTTTCCATCCTTTTTCCTCCCTTCTGCATGCCATAACAATTTGACTGCATCATCTGCATTTGCAAACAAGCGCTGAAACCTTGGAATGATAGGTAAATACCATAATACCTTTGCTGGAGGGTCGTTCTTGCCCGCGCAACTATCATTGCTGTTCTTTCTCTTATACCTTGATACCCCACACTTCGGACACACATTCAAATCTCTGTACTCATTCCGATACAATATACAATCATTTGCACAAGCATCTATCTTCTCAATCTCCATACCCAATGGGCATAATATCTTCTTTGCCTTGTATGTTGAGTTAGGCAACTCATTATGATTTGAAAGTATATCTACTAAAAGCTCCAATAATGCCGTGAAACTCCAATCACTCCACGCACTTTTCGCTTTCAAACTTAACAATTTGAACACAGCTGATAACTTGTTGTATTTTACACAACCAGGGTATAAAGGTTTTTCGGAATCGGCAAACAATTTATCGAACTCATGGGGCCTATCAATGAAATCATCTTGCACATCAGGCAACATTTCATTCTAACGATCGTACTCCACATTCATATCTATATTTTCCTCATGACCGTCTTTGCCACTGGCCAACTTATCTTTATTAATATGCCCACCACCGTTGCCACCACCAACATTGCCACCACTGCTCGTATCGACCACTATTTGCTCACCATGCCAAAACCAACTCGTGTAACCTATCTTAAGCCCAATTTTAAACAAATGGTTTCTCACTTCCGCAGGAGTGTCATAACCAACAGTATTATTACACACTGAACAAGGACAAACAATCTTATCTTTCTTATATTTCTTTCTGTCATCCTCAGCGCATTTCAAAAATTCAATAACTCCATTTACATATTGAAGAGAAGTATGATCTCCACACATCCAACTCCGATCCATTTCGAACCACCTATAGAGTTATTTTTCCACAATTAACCATGTAATAATATCATTACGTATAGTCTCGTTATTTTTCGCGTATTAAGCGTGTAATGCAAATGTTCTAAATCTGCCTTATAACTCCATATCTAATCGAAAGGGTAGGGACCTAAACCATTCGTCATCTATCTGCGTAATATCGAACTGTGATTTTTTTGTGTAAAACCGGTATAGTATTTTACTGTAAATTTCGGTAGCATCTCCCCTTAGTTCTCCTACGTGTGCAATTCACGTAAAACGTAATTCACACCCGGAGAACAAAGGAGGCTACTACTGAAATTAACGTAAATACATAACCGTCTACACAAAACATTAAATTTGTCGCAGTTCGATTTACGCAGATAGATGACAAACTCTCCACTAGGAGAATTCAAAGATCATCTTGTGCATCTTAAACTGAGCAATAATGCGTGCACAGTTAATGACATACAAGATTATCTTCAAACGGTTTTCTAAGCTCAATGCATGCATGTGAAGTGCGGTGTAATACAATAAATAAAATCAACCAGGGTAACAAAAAGATGAAAAAGCAATTCGACAATTTGATTTATTAATTTACACCACAAAACTAATAGAATGATTATATTAATTAAAATTTCCATTAAATAGTTCTATTCTTAAACCAATTGCTATAATTGTAATAAATTATAGTCATTCTAATTATATAAATATAATGACTCTGAAATTGTTATTACTTTTATTGAAATAATATTGATAAGTGCTAGAAAAGCACTTAAATAACTCTTCTATTTTACGTGTTTGTGTGTTTTATTAATGTTATATGTTTCGTTTTATGTGTTTTTCCTTTATTGTGGTGTTTAGGGTCACAAAGAATCAAAAGGAGTCAAAATGGATGAAAATCGGATGAAAACGGAAACTCGGGACCAAAAAGGCAAGCGAATCAAAGATGGAGGACCTCCGATGTAATTTTATGAAAAGTTGTTTTTACAATTTTTCTTGTGCCAATGTCGAAGAACATCAAAAGAGGATTCCCAAACTTTTTCCGGATCGAAAATCGGAGTTTCCTAGTGAAAGTTATGGCCGTCTGAAGAAAAAGGACTAAAAGAGTCACTTTCAAAACTGTTGGGGACCAAAGTGCAAGTTTTAAAAAGTCTGGGGATCAAAGTGAATCTTTTCAAAAAGTTGGAGGACCAAAATGCAATTTTTCAAGGACCATAATGAAGAACATTCAAAAGTTGATGGACTTGGTGTGCAATTTCCGGGTCACTCGGGTGACTCGAGTCACCGCCGCACGTGATCGAGTCAGCGCCGCAAGTGACTCGAGTCACGTCCGATCATGCTCGATCATCGCCGCAAGTGATCGAGTCACGCTGCAACCGTCCCCTGGTCCTCGTTCGCAGCGACTAGGCAGAATCGTGACTCGATCGCAGCGGTGACTCAGTCACGCTGACACCACCGCAGATTTTGACCAATGGACTCCACCTACCATAAAACGTGTTTTTGGTATTTTCTTGACTTCTTAGAGATAAAACAACTTGAGCACACCACAATAGACTCATGAAGGAAGACTTTTATGATTTTTTAATATTTTTTTGGTGTAATATTTTGCCTATAAATAGAGGCATTTCCAAGCTTGAATCACACAACTTTGTAGAGAGAATTAGCTTTTGATTCTCTCCAATTTTCTCCTCAATAAAATTCTCTTCATCATTTGTTCTTAGTTCTAGCTTGAAAGCTCTTAGTTTTTTATATTCCGGCGGAAGTAAAAACCTAAATTTAGGTTCGATTAATCAATCGACGATACTTCGGCCGTGAATATGATTAGCGGAGCATTTCTTCACTAATTTCTCTTCTTCTTTTATTTTTCATGTTTGAGAAAGATAATTTCTCATATATTGCAGAGGTGATACACGGCGTTATGCCGTTATAAGTATTTAACCCGCATATATGAGTAGTTAGACTTCTCTATTTAATTCTTAGCATTATTTACGTAATTTCTATAGTTTGTATATATTACTTGAGATAGTGAAGTATAATATATCATATAGCAGTGGTGATACCCACTAATATGAGTAGTTAGACTTCTCTATCTAGTTCGAGGGGGACGTTGTGTTCAATTATCATGTTGTTATCTTTTCTAACTCTTTACTAACGTTTTATCTATTCCTCTACTTCAATTTGTTGATTTGTTATGCTTTTAAACCCGTTTTGAATTTATGTGATTATTGCATTCACTTTGGCCAATTGAATCAATTAATCTTTAAGTTCAAGTTATGTGCTATGATTGGAACTTTTGATCCGTAATTGTCACTATATTCCAATCCACGGTAGCAAACGAATGTCGTGCATATTTGTTAATAAATCAACTTAGATGTATTAATTCAAGTTTGTGAAATTGATCATCTAATTCAACTCATTCTTCTTGTTCATTTCACACTAGCATTGCATTAAATCCTAAGAACTTGTTTAGGATTATCCAATAGCTAGATGTTAAGTTAAAGAACTCACTTTAATTTAATACACTTAAGGAAGAATTCGTTAATCAGATCGTATTGATTAATTGGACTTGATAAATTGAAGAAGGGATAGTACACGTTGCATGGGAAAGATAAACACAAGATGTTGACACAACCGAACCCGAGAACTAGATATATCTTCAATTGTTGCATTTTCATCTCTTTTATTTTTTCATATTATTTTCGAATTTCATCCAACTTCACAAAACCCCCATTTCTAGATTAATTGATAAGAACAACTAGATTAAACACCGTTCCTCTTGGGTTCGACCCTTACTTACAACTTCTACATTAATTTGTAGTTTTGAAACCGAGTAAGGAAATAAAATAAATTTTATGCGTCATCGCGACAACACGCCCAATTTTTTGGCGCCATTCTTAGGAACAGTTAACCAATTTAGTTGTTTTTATTAGTTAACTTTAAAAAAAAAAAAAAAATTTAGTCGAGCTAACGACTTTAAACAAAAGCGCTTCTTGGGAGGTAACCCAAGCATTTTCTCTTATTTTTTTATTTTTCTTTTGAATTTTTGTTGTTTTTGTTTTTATTTCCCAACTTTTTATCTATCGTACTGAGGAAGATATTACTTTGAAACTGTAGGAAGAAGATATCTCGGGATTCAATTAATTGGGACGAGACATGATGGCGCACAAATCGGCAATTAGCAATAGTTACTGATACCGTGTGGGGATTAATTATTGATAATGGACAATTTGTCAACGCGTCTTCTTGGATACTCCTCCCAACGTACTCTTTCCAGCATGCTCTACATGCATGGTTGTCATAAACAAGGCTCCGCTTTGACTATAAATCGAGATCGTTCTCCACTCAAATCACAACCACAATCTTAAGTCTCAGTGAGTACTTCTTTCTAGCAGTGATTAGGTAATTTCTTTCTTCTTCACCGTCTTCTTCTTCTTTCTATTTATTTTATTTTTCTTATAGTATGGACGTGTGTGATATTTTTGTATATATATGTCTTTTCTTAATATTAATTGATTATGTAATTCAAATTTTCTTATTTTTTTTCCTTCTTCAGTATCTTTGAAAATATGGAAGAGTGTGATAATCTACTATGCTTATTGATTTTAATAGTTTTAATCTTATTACTTCAGTGTTTCTATTTCTTTCGTGTGTTACGTAACTAAAAAAAAAAAAAATTTTATAGTCGAGCCAACGACTATAAACAAAGGCGCTACTTAGGAGGCAACCTAAGCATTCTCTTTTCTTCTACTTCTTCAAAACTCTTGCAATTTCAAAGGATACCAAACTTTCCAAAATCCACAAGTATTATCCGTCACTGCCTTTGAATGCTTTGAAAGAGATTTACTATTCTAGAGTGGGACGGTTAAAAATGTTGATGGAAAAGGAACTGCCTGAGGACATTCGTTGGTTGATTGAAGCAAAGGTCCGATTAGGAGGTGAAATGCCAGCTTTAAGTACTAAATATGCACCAGGGTTAGGCAAAAGTAATTTTTCCAAGAAACGAAGAGCAAAAAGAATGAATGTGTGCTATAAATGTGCTAGATGGCCTTATAAATGCACTCGATGGACAACTTTCGTGTGTAACCGTTCCATTGGATTTGTGTCCATGAATCGAGAAGATAAAATACATTTCATTAAGGATGGCATGAGTAAGGAGTCTTTGGATGATATCCATCAAACTCTTGAGACGCATCCTAGTGGAATGGTGCAAATCGAACTTCTCAATTTGTGGAGTGAATTTAAAAAGGAACGAGAACGATACAGTCTTGGGAATCTGACTTTAAAAGACCCTGTTTGCCAGTCTATAAGAAAACTGGATGGGAAGCCTATCCCCGACTCATAGAAGGCGTTTAAGCCGTTTCTGGACGTAAAACCAGAGGAAGATGTGAGCCACAATCACAACTACATGTACATATTGTTATTTTTAATTGTTTTTTGTGTTCTTGTGTCAGTTTTTAGTGTGCAAAGTCGACAACCTATGGCGGCTACTACTTCTTGGCTTACCATAGGGGAGTTTCTATTTCTTCTCTTTTTCATACTATCTATATTTCTACATTGGGGACAATGTAGAATTTAAGTGTGGGGGAGTGGCATATTGTGGTCTGCTTGTGATTTTTTTTTTGTGTCTACGATTTTGCATGAGATAGCAACTTTTGAATATGATTGAGCTTAATTTGCGTGACTTAGCTAAAATTGCAGGATCCCGAAAAAAAAAAAAAATAAAAAAAATAAAAATTGTTGTGTTCTGTTCTTCTCTATGCATAGCTAATTACCTGAGCACGTTTATAAGGTAATTTACTATCATTTTCTGGAACAGAAATTGAAGGTTGAAAATGTTGATTTTTTTTTTCTAACTTTCTAGACCATAGTAAACTAACTTTTTCTTTTCTTTTTTCTATCCATTTGTCCTGCTCAAAGTAACTTGGAAACATCAATTGTTAGCAAGGTGGAGTTATAATCGCATGGTATCTGTTTTTTGTGAATGTGTCTTTTATTGATAGAGTTTAAAAAGTTTGGAAAAAGCATTGACCTATGCTGAGAATAAATTTTACTTTATGTTCGAATTAAGGAGAGGGACCACAGGAAAGAGCTACCTACCTCAGAGTGTGAAGCCGTCACCTCGAATGGGTGAAGAAGGCTGCCTCCAATGAAAAGGGTAGTGTGAAAGCTACCTGTGGGGTAAAAGTTGAAAAGAAAATTGCAAAACTCTTCTTCTTTTTCATCTTCTTCATCAAAAAAAAAGAGAAAAAAAAGAAAATCGCAAGAAATGTGATAGTTACCCAAGTGTGAAGTTTGATAAATAAATTCCCTCAGTGGTTTGAAGTGCCCAAATCTAAACACTCTTTAAATTGAAGACATATTTGCGATAAAACACCTGCCATGCCCTCCTTTTTTTCTTTGCAGTGCTAACGGTTGATGATTTTTCGTGAACTGAGTAATTTTTAGGATCCATGGGAATCATTGTAAAATAAGAGTGGGATCACGAGAGATGAAAGGAAATATTTGACCACTTCGGCTCAGGATTTGGATAGAACATCGTAAGCTTTCATTTGGTTCCAGTTAGTGATGGGATGATAACCTTAAATGCACACACTCACAAGCCATTGTGTATTTGAGAAGAAGTGAAATTTTCATGGTTCGGGAGAATGTTGATTAAGCAAGTCACTATCTGTAGAAGGATTTCAATGTTTAAAGTTGTTTATCTCATGTAAAATCATTGTGTTGTTTTGTGTCGTATGGTTGTCGTTCGAGGGCGAACAACAGTCTAAGTGTGGGGGAGTTTGATAAGTGCTAGAAAAACACTTAAATAACTCTTCTATTTTACGTGTTTGTGTGTTTTATTAATGTTATATGTTTCGTTTTATGTGTTTTTCCTTTATTGTGGTGTTTAGGGTCACAAAGAATCAAAAGGAGTCAAAATGGATGAAAATCGGATGAAAACGGAAACTCGGGACCAAAAAGGCAAGCGAATCAAAGATGGAGGACCTCCGATGTAATTTTATGAAAAGTTTTTTTTACAATTTTTCTTGTGCCAATGTCGAAGAACATCAAAAGAGGATTCCCAAACTTTTTCCGGATCGAAAATCGGAGTTTCCTAGTGAAAGTTATGGCCGTCTGAAGAAAAAGGACTAAAAGAGTCACTTCCAAAACTGTTGGGGACCAAAGTGCAACTTTTCAAAAGTCTGGGGACCAAAGTGAATCTTTTCAAAAAGTTGGAGGACCAAAATGCAATTTTTCAAGGACCATAATGAAGAACATTCAAAAGTTGATGGACTTGGTGTGCAATTTCCGGGTGACTCGGGTGACTCGAGTCACCGCCGACGACGGATCGAAGTCGGGCCGCAAGTGACTCGAGTCACGTCCGATCATGCTCGATCAGCCGCAAGTGATCGAAGTCACGCCGCAACCGCCCCTGGTCCTTCGTTCCGCGACGCTACGACTAGCGAATCGCTACGGTGACTTCGATCACACGGTGACTCGAGTCACGCCACACCATCGCAGATTTTGACCAATGGACTCCACCTACCATAAAACGTGTTTTTTGGTATTTTCTTGACTTCTTAGAGATAAAACAACTTGAGCACACCACAATAGACTCATGAAGGAAGACTTTTATGATTTTTTAATATTTTTTGGTGTAATATTTTGCCTATAAATAGAGGCATTTCCAAGCTTGAATCACACAACTTTGTAGAGAGAATTAGCTTGTGATTTTCTCCAATTTTCTCCTCAATAAAATTCTCTTCATCATTTGTTCTTAGTTCTAGCTTGAAAGCTCTTAGTTTTTCATATTCTGCCGAAGTAAAACTTGAAATTTAGGGTCGATTAATCAATCGACGATACTTCGCCGTGAATATGATTAGCGGAGCATTTCTTCACTAATTTCTCTTCTTCTTTATTTTTCATGTTTGAGAAAGATAATTTCTCATATATTGTAGAGGTCATACACTGCGTTACTGCTATAAGTATTTAACCCGCATATATGAGTAGTTAGACTTCTCTATTTAATTCTTAGCATTATTTACGTAATTTCTATAGTTTGTATATATTACTTGGAGATAGTGAAGTATAATCTATCATATAGCGGTGGTGATACCCGCTAATATGAGTAGTTAGACTTCTCTATCTAGTTCGAGGGGGACGTTGAGTTCAATTATCATGTTGTTATCTTTTCTAACTCTTTGCTAACGTTTTATCTATTCCTCTACTTCAATTTGTTGATGTGTTATGCTTTTAAACCCGTTTTGAATTTATGTGATTATTGCATTCATTTTGGCCAATTGAATCAATTAATCTTTAAGTTCAAGTTATGTGCTAGGATTGGAACTTTTGATCCGTAATTGTCACTAGATTCCAATCCACAGTAGCAAACGAATGTCGTGCATATTTGATAATAAATCAACTTAGATGTATTAATTCAAGTTTGTGAAATTGATCATTTAATTCAACTCATTCTTCTTGTTCATTTCACACTAGCATTGCATTAAATCCTAAGAACTTGTTTAGGATTATCCAATAGCTAGACGTTAAGTTAAAGAACTCACTTTAATTTAATACACTTAAGGAAGAATTCGTTAATCAGATCGTATTGATTAATTGGACTTGATAAATTGAAGAAGGGATAGTACACGTTGCATGGGAAAGATAAACACAAGATGTTGACACAATCGAACCCGAGAACTAGATATATCTTCAATTGTTGCATTTTCATCTCTTTTATTTTTTCATATTATTTTCGAATTTCATCCAACTTCACAAAACCCCCATTTCTAGATTAATTGATAAGAACTAGATTAAACACCGTTCCTCTTGGGTTCGACCCTTACTTACCACTTCTACATTAATTTGTAGTTTTGAAACCGAGTAAGGAAATAAAATAAATTTTGGCGTACTGCGACAACACGCCCAAATATTATTCTCGTGATCATTTCTAATAAATTATATATATTTATATAAAATTATTTTTAATTTATTTATTACATATTAAAATATAGTTCAACATATATAATTTATAAATATTACATGCAGTATTTTATCGTATGTATATAGAATACTAATTACTCTAAATTTAATAAATTATAATCATTATAATTATTATAAATATAATAAATACGAAAATGTTATTACCTTAATTTATTGAAATAATATAAAATTATTCCCATGCTCTTTTTTAATAATTTATATCTATATAAATTTAATATTAATTTATTTATTACGTATTAAAATGTAATTCAAGATAATTTATAAATATTGCATGCATTATTTTGTCATGCGTAGAATATACTAATTAAATTAGGAACGTATCAAAAAATTAAAAGTAATATTATTTCATAAAATATCAATTTTAATAACCATATTAATAATTCATTGTTCAATTTTTTTATGAGTTATTTATAATTCCTCCAAAATTATTCAATAAAATTACTTAACTAAATAATACTAACCAATCTACCTATCATACACTAACTCAACAATAATATATATAAAATCCCAAGTATATGTCCATTGCAACAAATAATATAGGGAAATTTGAACAAAAAACACATCTAATAGCAACAAATTAACAATAGAATTTGGGGATGGTATTTTCTAACCTTAAAAATACGAAAATATACCACCAATTGATAGGGAGAAGACAAGTTTTCTTCAAATGTGGCTTCAACAACAACCAAAATTGCCCCAAATCAAATTTCAACAAAATACCTACAAATTCACATGTTAAATTCCTCAAAATACTCGAAATTTGGAGAAATACATCAAGGGGAGGATTCTTACTTCAAATATAGGTCCAACCCATGACCAATTTGCAGCCAAATGCGTCTAAATGATGAAATTCTGGTTGAATTTTGCCATTTTGTGGTGGTTTTCTCACTGGAGCTTCTGGTTTTCGTGAAAAGGGATCTTCAATTCAAACACGATTTTGTTTTTTTTTTTTTATCTATGTTTAGCTTAGGGTTGTACTACAACCGCCACCCTAAGTTATTATATGGTGGCGGTTGTGTATTTACAACCGCCACCCAATGTTAATTTTTTTTTAAAACTTTGACTTAGGGTGGCGGTTGTAGTTTAAAACCGCCACTTATATGGTGGCGGTTGTGTATTTACAACCGCCACCCAATGTTAATTTTTTTTTAAAACTTTGACTTAGGGTGGCGGTTGTAGTTTAAAACCGCCACCCAATGTTTTTTTTTATTTTTCTTTTACTTCGACTTAGGGTGGCAGTTGTGTGTACAACCGCCACCCTAAGTTTTTTATTTTTTTAAATTTTGATGGTTTAGGATGGCGGTTGTGTTTACAACCGCCACCCTAAATGCATTATTATTTTTTTTTTCAATTTCTTGATTTAGGGTTGCGGTTATGAAAACAACCGCCACCCTAAGTTTTATAATTTTTTTTATAATTTGTTGTTTATGGTGGCGGTTGTGTGTACAACTGCCACCCGATCCACACCTTAGGGTGACGGATTTGAACACAACCGCCACCCTTGCTTCAGTAGAAGTACCAATGGTGGCGTTTTCATTAAAAACGCCACCCAATGGGCGTCTCCTAAAGTTAATTGTGTACTAGTGTAAAGTCACTAAAGATGGAATTATCTGAGGAATTGATTGTGCACTTGGTTTTGATCTCTATACCTGCACACTTTGGGCAATTTAAAAAATGGACTCTTAATGAGCTCATTTCTCATTGTGTGCAAGAGGAGGAGAGACAGCAGGGAGAAAGGACTGAAAGTGCTCATTTGGCCACTAACTCTCAAAACAAGAAAAATAATAAGAAGAGAGCTAAGGACACTGTAGAGGGATCTTCTCAGAAGAAACAGAAGACAAAGAATGATGAAATTTCCTGCTATTTTTGCAAGAAACCAGGACACATGAAGAAGGGTTGTCCCAAGTACGGCAGTTGGCGTGTAAAGAAGGGTATGCCTCTTACTCTAGTTTGTTCTGAAGTTAATTTAGCTTATGTACCTAAGGACACTTGGTGTGTAGATTCTGGTGCTACTACTCACATAAGTATGTCCATGCAGGGTTGCCTGTGGAGCCGGTCGCCAAATGATGATGAAAGATTTGTCTTTATGGGCGATGGCACTAAAGTTGCAGTGGAAGCTATAGGAACTTTTAGATTACTACTAAAGACTGGATTTTATTTGGATTTGTTTGAGACTTTTGTTGTGTCGTCTATAAGACGGAATTTAATTTCTATTTCTTATTTGGACAAATCAGGTTATTCTTGTTCATTTAGAAATAATAAAGTCAGTCTTTTTCTAAATTCATTGTTGATTGGTACCGGTTCTTTGATTGATAATTTATATATGCTTGATATTGTGAGTTCCTATAATATGATACTGCAAACAAGTTCAAGAGGCACAAAATGAAAATTAAGTGAGAATTTTACCTCCTTATGGCACAAGCATTTGGGCCATATTTCTAAACAAAGAATTCAGAGGCTTGTGACGGATGGAATTCTTGAACCCCTAGATTTAACAGATTTCCAAGTCTGTATTGAGTGCATCAAGGGGAAACGAACAAATGAAAGAAAATTAGGTGCCGAAAGAGCTAAAGATGTCTTAGAACTAATTCACGCTGATATTTGTGGTCCATTCCCCACGGCTTCTTGGAATGGACAACAATATTTTATTACGTTCAAAGATGACTTTTCTAGATATGGTTACCTATATTTGATACATGAGAAATCCCAATCTTTAGACGTTTTCAAGTCTTTCAAAGCTGAAGTTGAACTTCAACTTGGAAAGAAAATCAAAGCTGTCCAAATCGATCGTGGTGGGGAATACTATGGTAGATAAGATGGATCAGGAGAACAACGTCCAGGACCTTTTGCATTTTTCCTCGAAGAGTGTGGAATCGTTCCGCAATATACAATGCCGAGGAAACCGAGCATGAATGGGGTTGTAGAACGACGAAATCGGACTCTAAAGGACATGGTAAGGAGCATGATTAGTCATTCATCTTTACCAGAGTCGCTTTGGGGAAAAGCTATAAAGACTGTAGTGTACATACTTAATCGGGTACCTAGTAAAGCAGTTCCTAAAACCCCATATGAACTTTGGACGAGCAAGCAACCTAGTATTAGGCACTTGCACATTTGGGGTTGTCCAGCTAAAGTGCGGCCTTATAAGCCGCATGAGGGAAAATTGGACTCAAGAACTATGAGCTGCTACTTTGTAGGGTACGCCGAACACTCTCGGGGCTATAAGTTTTAAAATCCCACATTAAGATCCTTCTTCGAAACGGGGTGTAGCACCCATTTTTAATTCTTCTATGAATATTAAATTAAGTGAATATTTATAATAATATACGTGTAGTTCTTTTGTTTTGACTCATAATATATGACTTTAATGGTTGCGTTGTTGATTTCGTGTTGCAGTGGGAGGACTTGGATGTTGTCACGGTCAAAGTACCAATTAGAACGTTCAATTTCACGAAAATATGTTATGTGTTATGTTCCTGCGTTGCGTTAAATCTATTTGGAATTTAAAATCCTTTTCCGTATTTGCTTATAATTTATTTGCTTATTGCCTAGGAAGTGGATATCTTAGTCTTGGGATAGCTTATTAAAGCCTACTATTGAAACTAAAATCTAATATTGTATCTAGTACTCTTAGCCCAAACGCTTAATAAATTAAGGAGAACAAGCCCAACTTGAGTCCACCAACTGAAACCCAAACAAGACAACCCAAAACCATATAACTCAAGAGTCGGCTCTCTCTCCCTCAATTGGCGTACGGGTTCTCACGTGTCTCTCTCCTTCTCTCGCTTCTTCTCCCCACAACGAACCAGGCACGGAAGAATAGGTAAGACATGATAATTTTCTTGTGATGCACGCTCACACACACACCAAATCGAGATTCACACAATGAGTTTTTCCATGTTGTTTTGGTTGTGTTTCCATTGATTTTGATTAGGGCATATGCATATAATAGATGGAACTTTTAAATTGATCTAGATGAGTAGAATGAGGATCTTAAGTTTTGTTTGATTGAAGAATTGAAGTTATGTTTATGAGATCTTGTGTAAATATATGTGCAATGAAGGTGTTTGATTAAATTTTTGAATGAGGTAGCACCAAAACCAGCTGCTAGACAATTTGAGGAGTTACTATGCCTGGATTCAAACATTCATAACTGGTCGTGTAATAAGGGTTTTTGGGTGATTAGACTTCGAAAGTGAACCTTTATAAGTTATGTATCGTTTAAAATTGATTTCACATCATTTGGAGGCCCGCACAAGTTTTTATGGCGCTTTTCGTTAGTGCTAACACTGGTACCCGAGAGCAGTCTTGGGCCAGAAGAAAAAATGTTTTGGCAGCCCAAACGTGATCCTTATGAGCTGATTTTTGACTATAAAGGGCTTATATGAGTTTTCCACTTTTGATAAAAATTTCATGGTTTTATTCTACCGTTTCATATGTTAAACAAGATTCTGAACATCCCCTGCCCAAACTGTAAATAGGGTCTGCTTATGTGTTCGGAGTTGAAGATGTGCTGCGATCCCTATGACCTGAATTTGTGTGTGATTTTAATTGATAGGGTAGCTACACGAGTTCTTTAGACCACAAAATTAGTTTCACGTCATTTGGAGGCCTATAGCTATTTTTATGACACTTTCTGAGAGTGGACAGATTCTACTCACGAACAGATTTTTTATCTGGAGAAAAATCTTTTGGTGACCCAAACGCGATTTGTTTGAACTAATATTTAAGTATGTAAAACTTAAATGAGTTTCTTACCTTCTGTGTGAATTTCATGATTTTACGACCTTGTTTTCTATTCTAAAGTCATTTTTCAAAGGTGGGCTACAGGAGCAAAATCTGTCCAGATTTTTGTGTTGGAGTTAAAAATGTGTTACGACATCTATAGTCAAGTTTTTGGTGTGATTTTAATTTATAACGTAGAAAGGCGAGTTAGTTAGATAACCAATTTGGATTCACATGCTTTCGTGCTCCAAGGTTGGAGTTATGCCCTTCTTAGTAAAAGCCGACGTTTTGAAAATGTGAATTTAAGTTAAGTTTATGTTAATTGACAGCTTGTAAGTGCCTAAACAGTGAATAAGTATGGTTAACCTGGAATTTTATGGTTTCTTATATTAAAGAAGGATTTAGGATTTATTAGCACGTTGACACCGTGACAACCAAGGCTCCTCCACTCGCAAACTTATAAAGAAAAGAAAGCTAAGGACCCCAGGCAAGTAAACTTTACTTAATTATGTGTAAGATGAATTGGTTAAGGTAAGTGAGTGCGTCTTATGGCCTTTTTCAATGATGTATGATGTTAGTGCTGCTTGTCTTATGTTGTATAAGCACTGTACATTCTACGCAATGATTAAACATGCATAAACATTGTGCCATTGCATCAACGAGCATGTTCCGTCAATGATTTGAAAGAATAATGATTTGGTAGGAAAGTGAAAGTTTTGAAAGAAAGTTATCTCAAATGTTGGAATTAATGGGTGTACCTCTAAGCAATGAAAGGGTGAGCGGGAAATGGGGCGCGGGGGACCAGTGTACCCGACCGAAAGTAAAGCGAAAGTGAAAGTAATGTGGAAGTGAAAGTGAAAGTAACGAAAGTTGTACCGCTTTGTGGTACTTACCGGTAGAAAATTTCTGGTTCCAACTAAGAATGACCCACTACGTCTGATTGGCTAGAGGATACACCAAGTAAGCTCGCGATTGAAAGAAAATATTTTGAGAGAGGAAATGGAAAGGTCAATGTAAATGGGAACGCATAAATCCAAGTTTTAAGTAGTACATCTCAATCGCATGCATCACTTGCATAAACGTTTACTTGCTGAGCTTTAGCTCACTCCTTCAATTTTCCCATGTTTCAGGTGGTGAGAATTGATGCATTGAGGAGATTGCTTGGAGGCAAGCTCCCCCAGTACCCGCATCGTGTTTTTGATTCTTTAGGATAAGAGACTAGTTTAACTTGCTTAGTTGCTTAATTCTTTTAGAGATTGATTTAGTCCGTGGAGGTTATTTACTTATGACTTTAAAGAAGGTATGGTTTTTATTCGATAATATTGAAGATTGGTTATTTATTCAAAATACTATTTGGCTTACACGAATGGATGAAGATTGTTGGTTTCGTAGGGTTACATGGATATGCTTATTTGGTTGATGCGTAGTGTGGAGTTCCCCTATAGGTTGGTTACATCCAATTTATAAGGGACACTCTGCCAGAATTTCTATAACCTTTATATAAAAAAAATTTATTTCGAAAATTTATTTACCTTTATGTAATTTTTTTTATCAAAAATAAAGGTTGGCAAAAAAAAAAAAAACCGACTCTATTTGTTTTACTTCCGCATCTAAGGTGTAAGAAATGGTGACGTGTCCCAGATTGAATTCTTGACTTGGGGCGTTACAGTTACGGTATCAGAGCTAAGCGTTCTAAAAACGATTCTGTAGACTTTAAAACTTATATATAAATTCAAGAGGTATACGGGTACTGAGCTAAGCCACAAGTGAATCTTCCTCGATCATCTGGTAAGGTCAAGTTTTGTTTAAATTATCGAATATTTGAATAATACATAATTGTCTAGTAGTGGTCGATAATGGTCAGTTAGCTATCAGCATCTTTCTCATGGGAGTTGTTTCGTTTATTCAGTAATGGCCCGCACTCGCTCCCAAGCCCAAGACATTAACCGTCCCCACTACGTGGAAAAAACATCGCAGGCCCGTAATGAGGGGACAGACAACAATACCATCCCTCAAGGCACTCCGATGACTATGGAGGCCTTTACTCAAGCATTAGTTGCCTTTGGGCAAGCTAGGCAGCATAGGAGACAAGAGGCAGTGGGACAGGGAAGGATTACAGAATTTAAGAAATTGTCACCCCCATCGTTTGCTAGCACTACCGACCCTCTGGAAACTGAGAAATGGCTGACTGAACTTCAGAAAGCCTTTAATGTGTTGAGGTGTACTGACGAGGAGAAGGTCGACTTTGCCGCCTACATGCTCCAGGGTGATGCATACGACTGGTGGCTGATGGTTAAGCGCCAACATGAGAATGACACCAACCCTTTCACATGGAATATGTTTAAGGAGGCTTTTAATGATAAGTATTTCCACAAGAGTGTTTGCCAACAGAAAGAAAGGGAGTTTGTGAAGCTAGAACAAGGGAGTCGATCTGTTACTGAGTATGAGGCTGAATTTGCCAGATTGGCTAAGTTTGCTCCCGACTTGGTTTCAACGGAAGATAGAAGGGCAAGGCGTTTTGAAGGAGGGCTTAAGTCGTATATCAAACAAGCAGTGATTCCTTTTGAGCTCATAACTTATCGAGAGGTGGTCAACAAAGCCCTTCTAGTAGAAAGGGCACGTCCCAAGGGAAGAGAAGAAGCAAAGTTCCAACCTAATGCTCCGAAGTACAAGGGTAGGAACCCTAAGAGCTGGAGCAATCAAGGGCAAAAGACAAGAAACGATCAAGGAAAGCAGTAAAACTCTCAGCAAAATAAGCAGCAGAAGAGGACTTGCTTGCAGGGCAAGGATGTATGTTACAAATGTGGGAAGCCGGGTCATTTTGCTACTAATTGTAAGGCCGGATGCTTCAACTGTGGGAAGATAGGACACCAGGCCAAGGATTGTAAGGAACCGAAGAAGGCTACTCCAGCTCAGGTCTACGCTATGTCCAAGAGGGATGCTGAGGAGTCGCCGACTGTGGTGTCAGGTAATTGTAATTTAAAATTTAATACCTTGAAAATTCATAAGAGGTGATTACATGCACATCTTGTATGCTCCATCATGTAGGCACTATGTATGTTTGTGATGCACTTGCAACTGTTTTATTCGACTCCGGGGCTACCCACTCATTTGTGAGCCATATCCTTGCTAAGACATTGAGTCGTCCAACTCTACAACTAGATATCCCATTTTGTGTGTCAACACTATCTGGGGAAATATTAAACTCCAGTTATGTACTGCGAAACTGTCCAGTAAAAGTGAATGGAAAGGAGTGGTCAGCGGATCTCATAGTATTGGAGATTCCTGAGTATGATGTAATCTTGGGGATGGATTGGCTGTCGCGATACCACGCCACTATTGATTGCAGCGAGAAGATGGTAGTGTTTGAACCTCCAAACGAACCTCCTTTTTGTTTTGTTGGAGTCGGTGTAAAGCCTGGAATCCCGATAATCTCTGCGATAAAGGCCCGCTATATGCTAAATAAAGGTTGTATAGCTTACTTAGCTGCAGTGATTCGAGAACTTGGGGCAGAACTTCACTATCGAACAAATCCCGGTAGTTCGAGAATTTCAGGACGTCTTTGTAGACAACCTTCATGGCATGCCACCAAGGAGAGAGATCGATTTTTCCATTGACTTAGTGCCAGGGACAGCCCCTGTGTCCAAAGCACCGTATCGTATGGCTCCTGTTGAACTTAAGGAGGTAGAGGAACAACTACAGGACCTCTTGGATAAGAGTTTTATTCGACCCAGTTTTTCACCATGGGGTGCCCCTGTATTGTTTGTGAAGAAGAAGGATGGCTCCATGAGGCTTTGTATCGATTATAGAGAGTTGAACAAAGTGACAATAAAGAACAAATACCCATTGCCAAGAATTGAAGATCTGTTCGACCGGCTTCAGGGTGCCGGACACTTCTCCAAGATTGACCTCCGATTAGGTTACCATCAATTAAGGATTAGAGAAGAGGGCATTCCAAAAACCGCATTTCGTACTCGATACGGGCATTACAAATTCTTGGTGATGCCTTTTGGCTTGACCAATGCCCCTGCTGCTTTCATGGACTTGATGAATCGAGTCTTTAAGGAGTACTTAGACCAATTTGTCATAGTTTTCATTGTCGACATATTGATTTACTCACGATCAAAGGAACAACATGAAAGTCATTTGCAGTTGGTGCTTCAAAAACTCAAAGAAAAGAAACTATTTGCTAAGTTAAAGAAGTGCGAGTTTTGGTTGGATAGGGTGCCATTCTTGGGGCATGTTGTGTCAAAAGAGGTTGTGGCTGTCAACCCTAATAAAGTTGAGGCAGTTTGAAACTGGCCAACACCAGCAAATGTTGGTGAAGTTCGTAGTTTCCTTGGGTTAGCTGGTTACTATCGAAGATTTGTTGAGGGATTTTCTAAAATTGCTTCTCCCTTAACTCAGTTGACTAGGAAGAATGTGAAATTTCAATGGGGTACAGAATGCGAACATAGTTTTGAGGAGTTGAAGAAACAGCTGACGACTGCACCTGTTTTGTCTATTCGACAGGGTAACGAGGGATTTGTCATTTATAGTGATGCTTCTAAGAGAGGACTCGGATGTGTTCTTATGCAACAAGGTAAAGTGATTGCATACGCTTCAAGACAACTGAAAGAGTATGAGAAGAACTACCCAACCCACTATCTTGAGTTAGCTGCAGTTGTCTTCGCATTAAAGATTCGGAGGCACTACCTCTACGGAGCTAGATGTGAGATCTACACTGATCATAAAAGTCTCAAATGCTTTTTCACACAGAAGGAGTTGAACATGAGACAACGTAGGTGGTTGGAACTTGTAAAGGATTATGACTGTGTTATTAATTACCATCCAGGTAAGGCTCATGTGGTCTCCGATGCACTTAGTATGAAGAGTTATAGTGCGATAGCTGCCTTGCAGGGTGTTCAAAAACCCTTACCTGTGGAAATCCAGAGGTTTGAATTGGAGATTGTCCCTCGAAGCAGGCCAAGCTATCTTGCCAATGTGACCTTGCAACCCACACTTCTTGAGAGGATCAAAGCTTTGCAGTCTGAGGACGTCAAATTGATGAAAATTAGAGCGCAAGTAACGGAAGGAAAACGTACCGATTATGTCGTCACCACTGATGGTGCTCTTCACCATGGCGACAGGCTAGTAGTTCCTAACAATGAGGAATTGAAGCAGGAGATTATGAGGGAAGCACATAGCACGCCTTACTCAGTCCACCCTGGTAGTACCAAGATGGCTCGAGATCTGAGAAAATACTTTTGGTGGAATGGCATGAAACGAGATGTGGCAACTTTCGTGGATCACTGCCTTACTTTTTAGCAAGTTAAAGCTAAGCACCAACGATCCTCCCGTCTGTTACAACCCTTGATGGTGCCGAAGTGGAAGTGGGAAAGAGTAGGCATGGATTTTGTTGTTGGCTTGCCTACGACAAAGAAGGGTTATAATTCTATGCGGGTGATCGTTGATCGCCTTACTAAGACAGCACATTTCTTGCCAGTAAAGACTACTTATAACATGGAAAAGTATGCAGAGTTGTATGTGGCAGAGATCATCAGGCTTCATGGAGTCCCACTGTCCACTGTGTCGGATCGTGATCCGAAGTTTACTTCTTCTTTTTTGACACGTCTACATGAGGCTATGGGTACTCGGTTGAGCTTTAGTACAGCTTTCCATCCGCAAATCGACGGTCAGTCAGAGAGGACGATTCAAATCCTAGAAGATATGTTGAGGGCTTGTATAATTGACTTTCAAGGCACTTGGGACGAATTCCTTCCTTTGGTCGAGTTCTCTTACAATAATAGCTACCAAGCTACCATTGGTATGGCACCATATGAGGCGTTATACGGGAGGAAATGTAGATCACCAGTGCATTGGGATGAGGTTGGGGAAAGGAAGCTATTGGGTCCAGAGCTAGTACAGCAGACCGCAGAGGTTGTTGGGAAAATTCGCCAACGAATGAAAGCTGCACAGAGTAGACAGAAGAGCTATACCGATAGAAGAAAGAAGCCATTGAAATTTGTAGTTGGTGACAAGGTCTTTTTGAAGGTAGCTCCTATGAAAGGGGTTAAGAGATTTTCGAAGAAAGGGAAACTAAGTCCTCGTTTCATTGGACCTTTTGAAATACTTGAAGAAGTAAGCGCCTTAGCTTATCGAGTTGCAATGCCACCGGCTCTATCGGGGGTGCATAACATGTTTCACATCTCTATGTTGAGGAAGTACATACCAGACCCCTCTCACGTCCTTAGTTATGAGTCATTAGATCTTCACGGGGACTTAACCTACGAGGAGTCGCCGGTAAAGATCCTAGAAAGGGTAGAAAAAGAATTAAGGAAGAAGGTCGTATCATTAGTAAAAGTTCTTTGGAGGAATCACGTGGTAGAAGAAGCTACTTGGGAGCGTGAAGATGAGATGCGAGCCAAGTATCCCCACCTATGTGGTAAGTTTAATTTCGAGGACGAAATTTCCTTTAAGGGGTAAGGAGTTGTAGCACCCATTTTAAATTCTTCAATGAATATTAAATAAAGTTAATATTTATAATAATATACATGTAGTCTCTTGTTTTGACTCATAATATATGACTTTAATGGTTGCATTGTTGATTTCGTGTTGCAGTGGGAGGACTTGGATGTTGTTACGATCAAAGTACCAATTAGAATATTCAATTTCACGAAAATATGTTATGTGTTATGCTCCTACGTTGCGTTGAATCTATTTGGAATTTAAAATCCTTTTCCGTATTTGCTTATAATTTATTTTCTTATTGCTTAGGAAGTGGATATCTTAGTCTTGGGATAGCTTATAAAAGCCTATTATTGAAACTAAAACCCAAGATTGTATCTAGTAGTCTTAGCCCAAACGCTTAATAAATTAAGGAGAACAAGCCCAACTTGAGTCCACCAACTGAAACCCAAACAAGACAACCCAAAACCATATAACTCAAGAGTTGGCTCTCTCTCCCTCAATTGGCGTACGGGTTCTCTCGTGTCTCTCTGCCTCTCTCGGTTCTTCTCCCCACAACGAACCATGCACGGAAGAATAGGTAAGACATGATAATTTTCTTGTGATACACGCTCACACACACACCAAATCGAGATTCACACAATGAGTTTTCTATGTTGTTTTGGTTGTGTTTCCTTCGATTTTGATTAGGGCATATGCATATAATAGATGGAACTTTTAAATTGATCTAGATGAGTAGAATGAGGATCTTAAGTTTTGTTTGATTGAAGAATTGAAGTTATGTTTATGAGTTCTTGTGTAAATATATGTGCAACGAAGGTGTTTGATTAAATTTTTGAATGAGGTTGCACCCAAACCAGTTGCTAGATAGTTTGGGAGTTACTATGCCTGGATTCAAGCATTCATAACTGGTCGTGTAAGATGGGTTTTTGGGTGATTCAACTTGGAAAGTGAACCTTTATGAGTTATGTATCGTTTAAATTTGATTTCACATCATTCGGAGACCCGCACAAGTTTTTATAGCACTTTTCGTGACTGCTGACACTGGTACCCGAGAGCAGTCTTAGGCCAGAAGAAAGAATATTTCGGCTACCCAAACGTGATCCTTATGTGCTGATTTTTGACTATGAAGGGCTTATATGAGTTTTCCACTTTTGATAAAAATTTCATGGTTTTATTCCACCGTTTCATATGTTAAACAAGATTCTGAACATCCCCTGCCCAAACTGTAAATAGGGTCAGCTTATGTGTTCGGAGTTGAAGATGTGCTGCGATCCCTATGACCTGAATTTGTGTGTGATTTTAATTGGTAGGGTAGCTACACGAGTTCTTTAGACCACAAAATTGGTTTCACGTCATTTGGAGGCCTATAGCTGTTTTTATGACACTCTTTCTGAGTGTGGGCAGATTCTACTCGCGAACAGATTTTTGATCAGGAGAAAAATATTTTGGTGACCCAAACGCGATTTTTTTGAACTAATATTTAAGTATGTAAAACTTAAATGAGTTTCTTACCTTCTTTGTGAATTTCATGATTTTACGACCTTGTTTTCTATTCTAAAGTCATTTTTAAAAGGTGGGCTACAAGAGCAGAATCTGTCCAGATTTTTGTGTTGGAGTTAAAAATGTGTTACGACATCTATAGTCAAGTTTTTGGTGTGATTTTAATTTATAACGTAGAAAGGCGAGTTATTTAGATAACCAATTTGGATTCACATGCTTTCGTGCTCCAAGGTTGGAGTTATGCCCTTCTTAGTGAAAGCCGACGTTTTGAAAATGTAAATTTAAGTTAAGTTTATGTTAATTGACTGTTTGTAAGTGCCTAAACAGTGGATAAGTATGGTTAACCTGGAATTTTATGGTTTCTTATATTAATGATGGATTTAGGATTTATTGGCATGTTGACACCGTGACAACCAAGGCTCCTCCACTCGCAAACTTATAAAGAAAAGAAAGCTAAGGACCCCAGGCAAGTAAACTTTACTTAATTATGTGTAAGATGAATTGGTTAAGGTAAGTGAGTGCATCTTATGGCCTTTTTCAATGACGTATGATGTTAGCGCTGCTTGTCTTATGTTGTATAAGCACTGTACATTCTACGCAATGATTAAACATGCATAAACATTGCGCCATTGCATCCACGAGCATGTTCGGTCAATGATTTGAAAGAATAATGATTTTATAGGAAAGTGAAAGTTTTGAAAAAAAGTTATCTCAAGTGTTGGAATTAATGGGTGTACCTCTAAGCCATGAAAGGGGTGAGTGGGAAATGGGACGCGGGGGACCGGCATACCCGACCGAAAGTAAAGCGAAAGTGAAAGTAATGTGGAAGTGAAAGTGAAAGTAACGAAAGTTGTACCGCTTTGTGGTACCTACAGGTAGAAAATTTCTGGTTCCAACTAAGAATGGCCCACTGCATCTGATTGGCTAGAGGATACACCAAGTGAGCTCGCGATTGAAAGAAAATAATTTGAGAAAGGAAATGGAAAGGTCAATGTAAATGGGAACGCATAAATCCAAGTTTTAAGTAGTACATCTCAATTGCATGCATCACTTGCATAAACGTTTACTTGCTGAGCTTTAGCTCACTCCTTCAATTTTCCCTTGTTTCAGGTGATGAGAATTGATGAATCTAGGAGATTGCTTGGAGGCAAGCTCACCCAGTACCCGCGTCGTGTTTTTGATTCTTTAGGATAAGAGACTGGTTTAACTTACTTAGTTGCTTAATTCTTTTAGAGATTGATTTAGTCCATGGAGGTTATTTACTTATGACTTTAAAGAAGTTATGGTTTTTATTCGATAATATTGAAGATTGGTTATTTATTCAAAATACTGTTTGGCTTACATGAATGGATGAAGATTGTTGGTTTCGTAGTGTGACATGGATATGCTTATTTGGTTGATGTGTAGTGTGGAGTTCCCCTATAGGTTGGTTACGTCCAATTTATAAGGGACACTCTACCAGAATTTCTATAGCCTTTATATAAAAAAAAAAAGTTATTTCGAAAATTTATTTACCTTTATGTAAATTTTCTATCAAAAATAAAGGTTGGCAAAAAAAAAAAAAACCGACTCTATTTATTTTACTTCCGCATCTAAGGTGAAAGAAATGGTGACGCGTCCCAGATTGAATTCTTGACTTAGGGCATTACACGAGGAATGCTAGATTTCTTGAGGATGTTGAGTTTTTGGGGGGAGAGAATATAAGGAATGTTGTCTTTGAAGAAGAGAATGTTATTGGCGATCGTGCATCCGTACCAATTCTAATTGTCGCTCAAGAAACAATTCCTGCAGTGGTGTTCGGGATACCAATTTCGACCGCTTCTAGATCAAGACAACAATTATACTCTTCCTGAAGCACCACCTACAAACCCAGGTCAAACTCAACAATCTCAAGAGGTGCCATTACGAAGATCCAATAGAGAGAGAAGAAATGCAATTTCGGATGATTACATTATATTTCTTCAAGAACATGAGGACGGCATTGGAGAACTTGACCCAGTCAACTTTCGACAAGCCATGGAAAGTTCTAACTCTCAAAATTGGATTGATGCCATGAATGATGAGATGAAATCAATGAAAGACAATGACATTTGGGATCTTGTCAAATTGCCTGAAGGAGTGAAACCCATTGGTTGTAAATGGATATTTAAAATCAAAAAGGATTCGAAAGGCAATGTTGAGAGATATAAAGCTCGTCTTGTTGCCAAAGGTTACACTCAAAAGGAAGGCATAGATTATAAAGAGACTTTCTCTCGAGTATCCTCGAAACTCTTTTAGGATTATTATGGCACTAGTGGCGCATTTTGATTTGGAGCTATATCAGATGGATGTTAAGACTGTATTTCTCAATAGAAACATTGACGAAACAATTTATATGGTACAACCAGAAAACTTTGTATCAGGAGATCCGAAGTCTATGGTCTGTAAACTAAAGAAATCCATATATGGTCTCAAACAAGCTTCCCGTTAATGGTATTTCAAGTTCCATCAAGTCATTACCTCTCTTGGGTTTGAGGCAAATGTCGTTGCTAATTGTATTTAACATAAGTTTAGTGGGAGTAAATATATTTTCCTAGTTTTGTATGTCGATGACATTCTACTCGTTAGCAGCGATACAGATTTACTTCATGAAACCAAGAAACTTCTGACGAAGAAATTCGAAATGAAAGATCTTGGTGATGCCTCTTTTGTATTAGGAATCCAAATACTTAGAGATCGTTCTCAAGGTATCCTGGGATTGTCACAAAAGAGCTATATCGATAAGGTTTTGAGTAGATTCGGCATGAAAGATTGCAAGCCAGGAATTACGCCCGTGGCCCAAAGGAGACAAGTTTTGTCTCAAACAATGCTCCGATAATGATCTTGAAAGGAAAGAGATGCAAAGGATTCCCTATGCTTCAGCTGTGGGGAGTTTGATGTATGCTCAAGTTTGTACTCGTCCTGACTTGGCATTTATAGTAGGGATCATGGGGAGATACTTGAGTAACCCTGGCATGCAGCAACTGGTGGCAGTCAAACGCGTGATGCATTACTTGAAGAGAACAAGAGATTACACGCTAACATATCAGAGATCAGGCAGTTTAGAGGTCATTGGGTACTTGGACTCTGATTTTGCGGGATGCCAAGATAGTAGGCGCTCCACATCAGGTTATATTTTCACGTTGGCTGGAGGAGTTGTATCATGGAGATCTGCTAAACAGACTCTAGTAGCTTCATCAACCATGGCTGCGGAGTTCATAGCTTGTTACGAAGCATCAAATCATGGTATTTGGCTGCGAAATTTTGTCACTGGTTTGCGTGTGGTAGATGGCATTGAGAGGCCATTAAAGATTTACTGTGATAATAACTCAGCTGTACTGTACTCCAACAACAACAGGAGCTCGACGAAGTCGAAAGTTATTGACATTAAATATCTGGTTGTTAAGGAAAGAGTTCAGGATAAACAGATTTCTATAGAACATATAGGGACAGATTCGATGCTAGCAGACCCATTAACCAAGGGATTGACCCCTAAAGTGTTTCACGAGCACACTGTTGGCATGGGTGTTGTTTTTAAGGATACCTTGGTTTAGTGGGAGTCATTTGTATAGATGCATTTGCTATGTGTTCAATAATTAATTTTCTGCAGAATAAAGTTGATGGTTGATTTTCGTTCCTGAACTCGTTGATCTCGTTAGGAAATAAAGTTGGACCAGTTGGAAATAGACATGTGTAAGATCACATTGCATGTAATTTCCATGCTACTTATCCACATTAGGTCTATGTCATCGAGTAAATTAGTATGGTGATTATTGTGGTTTAACCACAGTGATATTGTGATGAAAGCTGCAGTAGTTCCATCACTGATCTATAAGATGGACCAGATTGTTTGAAGAGTAGTCTCAGATGAATAGCATACAGTTGCGCGCCTAAGGATTTTGTTGATATAATTACTCAAGTATAATATGCAGCCCAAGTGGGAGATTGTTGGAATTTATTTGTAATAGTTATTTTGTGGGCAACATATTAATATTAATTATATCAGTTATTCATTTTTTAAATAGGTTAAATTAAGTAATCCAATTAAAAAGAGCCTATGGACTACAGAGTTGGATGTGGGCCAAATAAGTAGAGACCAATTAGGGTCTAGTTGAGTCTTTATGGGAGACTCCAATTAGTCCCTATATATAGACACCTCTGGTCATGGTCCCCAATACACCAAATCACAATAGTCTCTTTCTCCCCATTAGGAAGAAAGACATCAAGTCCCATAAACAGGAATAAGGTAGATTTGGTTGAGGAAGGCCATAGTACCACCAATCGCTTGTTCGTGCATTCGTTTGATTCCAGATTTCCTCATCAAGTTCAACCATTGCTATAATGGATCCAGGTACGTTCCACAATTATTAATCTCAATAATTTGACACGATATGGAACTTGGGAGATTTAATTGCATGTGTAATTAAATATTAAAGTTTAATTTCTAACATCTGTATCTTCATTATGTATATAGGATCTAATTTATTTCCTTCTCCACTGAAAGGTAGACACATGTACCAGTTGTGTGTTGCCTAAACTTGTACATAGTGTCCTTCACCAAGTAATTTCCATCTTTTGGAGCTTGAAAAAATGTCGAAATCGTGTATCATCTGTGTATCTTGGAATCTTTTTTTAATATTACAACCGAACTAGAAGGAGGAGTAAAGAAACAACAAGATATAGACAATAACTTTTATAAAGAACGCTTACAAAGGCATGAATTAGAAATAGAATTAATAAAAGTAAGATTAGACAAATTAGAAATGTATAAAGGAAAAGAAAAAATTATAGAAGATATTGAAAACAACAAATTAGCAAAAATCACACAACAAAAAGAAAATTTTATAATAAAACAACTAATAACAACTTTAATAACATTACAATGCAGATTATGGTTTACAAATAACGACTATAAAGATTTAATAGCAATTTTAGACACAGGAAGTACAAAAAGTTTAATTAGTTATAAATTAGTACCTATTAAATATCAGAAACCATTACCTTATAAACTAATAATAAAAACAGTAGAAAATAGAACAATGGCATTTACACATTATCTAGACTCCTCAGGTGTTCAATTCTTAGATTTTTCAGGAAATTTTAGTGTTAAATATGTGTTACCACAAGTTAATATTGCCCCACAACAAACACAATCAGAAGAATTTTTGTTAGGATTAAATTTCATATGTAATTTAAATGGTAGTATTATGATTTCGAAAAATTCGCTAACAATAAATAAACATGTCCATAATTTTCCTACCAATAATTATATTAAAAATCAGAGTTATTGCAGAAGCGTGGTGAGACAGGTACTTTAGAGATACCATCAACAGAAGATTTTCAACAATTAAGTTATCTATTAGAAAATAGTAAACCAAAAATATAGAAGTAGAAACTAAAAGATTAGTAGAAAATTTAGATCAAAAGCTTAATTTATTTTGATAAACAGATTAATATTATTAATACAGTTGTAGAAGAAATAAAAACAATAACTAGTAGATAAAGTGGAGTCAAGTGAAGAATTTACATACGCTTTAGAAGTAGATGCAAATTATAGAGCAGAAAGTAATAAAGAACCAGTAACATGATATCTCAAATATTGTTCAGATAAAAGCATAACAGATCAACATTACCAAAATTTAGTTAAATTTTCAATTAACATGAATATTACAATTAATAGAGAAATTTAATAAATTAGATAAAAAAAATAGATATTTTACTAAAAGAAAAAGGTATTCCTTTTACAGATAAAAATAGTGACTTTGATAAAATAACAGAAGCTATAAACAAAATCCATATTAATACAGAAAAAAAAGAATTATTGCCTACTAAGTATAAATTTTGGACATATCAAGATAAAGATGCAGAGAACTCAAGAGAATAATATACAACCTTTTAGTGGAACATCTAGAACTATACAAGACAGGAGAAGTAGACCTATAGATAATATTTCCACAGACACCTTTCTAAATAGAATATTAAGAAGAGGACGCCGCTAGATAAATTTAAGATCTATTTAAATAAGGAAGTTACAGTCCGAACAGATTGTGAGGCAATAGCAAAATTCTTACAAAATGTAAATAGTAAAAAGATAAATAGAACTAGATGGTTAAATTTATAAAATTTAATATAAGGTCATGGTTATAAGACTTAATTTCTACAGCGAAACTTTGGGCTAAAATTTGTACAGGACCCCAAACTGAAGTTGTTGTTGTTGTTGTTTTTTTTTTTTAAACAAGGATATGATATAAGGATCAAGAAAAGGCTTGTAACTGGAAGGGGCTTGTTAGGTTAGGAAAAAGAAAATTTAGAAGGCCATGATAACTTTTCCTCTAGCTATTTCAGCATGATTTCTAACTATAAAAGCTGTTGTTCTATGTGGACTTTCTGATTTTCTTATTAATTCTTGTTTTAACATTTCATCTATTTGTTTTTTAAATTCTTCTTTATCTAAAGGATCATATTCTATATTAGCTGTTACTATTTTTAAATCTGGATTTTTAATTTTCATTTTTGCTATATAGTCTACTCTATTTTTTGTTATGTCATCACCTATAAATCCTAATTTTTCTAGTTTCTGAATTAAAGGATAATTTATGCTTTTTGTTATATCAACTCCTATTTCTAAATCTAAAGCTAAATATTGTCCTAAAAGTTTGAGAGTTTCATTTTCTATATGGATCTTGTTTATACTGTTATTATTATTATTATTCAAAGTTTTGAAAAAGTCTAAAGTACCTGTCTCACCACGCTTCTGCAATAACTCTGATTTTTTGATATAATTATTGGTAGGAAAATTATGGACATGTACATATATATATATATATATATATATATATATATATATATATATGGGGTGGGAATTGTCCATCTTTTCCCTTTTGGAAACATCAAAATTTTATTGTAAATTTGTTAAAATTATTAATTAGATAAATATTTATGATTTTAGATGTCTATACTTTCCAACTTATAAGAACAAGTGCATTATTTCAATTATTTAATAGTGTTATATAAATAAAAGTGTAAAAAAAAAATTGAAAAGCAGTTTTTAGCACGTATGCTCCGTTTATGTGAGCTTAAACTTATAATGCTTCATATTTCGAGTCCACACTTTCTTACGCATTATGGTTTTTTAGAACCTTGCTTAAAACCAATATATAAATTACAACATTTTTTTGGGTAAAATCAAAACATAGAAGTCTAGGAGATAAGTTTGTAAGAAATCAATGAAAATGTTATTTGAAATAGATTAATAGTAAGAATCGTGTAATTGTTATGATGGTAGACTATCGGACAAAAAACATCGAAAGGAACCGAAATTTCTACAAAATTAAAGATAACTCATGTAACACTGCGCGATTCACAAGTACGTTTGAAATTTTTATTATATGAAAATTTTACAATGACATATAAAATCTCTAGAGAATTTTTTCTTTTGAAATAAAAGTGCAATTTGAGATATCCGATTTAACCACAACACGAAGTATTTCTCAACTTCAAATTAATGTCATAATTATAAAAGAAACTTGACTTTTAATTTTTCCATACTTCATATAGTTTTTTACATTTTTACCACTGATTTAGAAATTAAACAATTTTAGAAAGATTTTTATATTACAGATTTGATCTGTTGTCCACAGTGGGCACCGTTATGGTGGCCATTGTAGGCCGGATCAATGACAAATACCCCCTGACGGTGGGGGCTCCACAGTCAGGGACACATGTCACTGATCCGATGATCATAACCTGTCATATTGAGGAAAAGTAAAAAAATAAATTATGACTTCTACCGTTAATGTGTTAAGATAATTTTATAGATAAAACTTTTATCATTTACCATCACTTGTTAGCTTATATATTGAAATTTTTTGTCAAATTATTTTTTATTACATTCAAAGAAGCTCACTGATGAACATAAATGGTTGCACATCCAAATATATTGACAAATTCATTTCCTTCTATAAAACAAAAAGTTTTTATGCAACTCAATTATGTAAATTTTTGTGTGATATCAAATGCTAATCCAACAAAAAATACATATTTTCAATATCTTTTACATTTAATTTACATGATTAATTAGAACGAAAGAAAAACACTTATATAGAAAAAGTACTATCTAAAAATAATCACTTTTAAAAGAAAAATAGTTCTCCAAGAAGAATAATATAGATACACTAATATATGTCTCAAGTATTTACCTTGAAAAAAAATGAAACAAATTTCACAAAAAATTAAATAAATAAAAAAGTCAAAATTAAAAATAAAAGGCCATGGGATGGGCATGGGTATGTGTGCACATTTATTAAGAGGTAGTAGGCCAACACATTTTCATTGTGTCGACTTCCATCATTAAAGATCAACATATTTTTTAAAAAAAAATGGAAAAAAAATTTTATGTCATTTGGGCAGGAAAAGGCGGTGGTGTTGATGGCAGCTATTCATCTTTATATATATACTAGTTACAGGCACGTGCTTCGTACGTGATATTACACTAAATTTTTTCAATAAAATAAAAATTAATTACAATAAATTGGACTAAGAATCTTTATAATATAAAAAGCTTTACCCCCAGTGTGTGTTTTTACATGCAGTTTCCCGCCCATTCCCAAGCAAATTTATTTTATTTTATTTTATTTTTAACATTAGCATTGTTCAGCATGTAGACGTGTAAGGGTAGCCTGCATTAATAAGGAAATACCCATCATGCAAGGAAGAAATTAATTCTCAGTTCTCTATATGGAAATACGTGTCTCCCCTCGAAAGGAAATTTGCATGCCTTTCTTAAACATTACATATAGAATATAGTATAATCAATTAAACCAAAGTCTAAATGAAATTTTTTAACTGCCAACCAACTGTTAGCAATTACAGCAAATCAAAGCAAGATTTCTGAAAATTATACCGATCGAAATCACTCACACCACACAAAGCCATTAGTGACACATCTCAACAACAGTTTTACACTTCAAAATTCATTTGGCTGCATTAATTTTTTTAAAAAATAATAATTTGTGCAAAGGAAAGATAAATTAGGAATCACCTCTCCAATACAATTCTGCTATCTCGAGATCAATTAACAAACAATCAAAGCATATGTTTGGTAATGCAAATTCAAAGCCCTATAATGACTTCAATTAACCAACAACTCAATTAGATCAATTAAGTGATGTATCAAAGGAAAGTCTTCAAATCTTTACCACACAGTGGGATTTTTGTCTATGAAAATGTTTTAGATAGCCACATCGAAATATTATATAGATGTTTATTGTAACTATTAGATTATTAAAATTTACATTATATTGTTTGTTTTAATCTTAAATTACCTATTTTTTCGGTTTAACTCTTTTGATGCAAAGAACATGAGATCTCAGTGAATATATCCAAACACATGTTAATTTCAAATTACATTATTTGTTTTGACCTTAGATTGACTAATTTTTCGTTTAATTCTTTACAATTTCAAATATATTTTCTGCAAGAATAGTGTATAAAAAAAATTAGACTAAAACCTACAAATATTTGAAGATAGCAAAAACCAAGCTAGCATTCTATTTAAAGTGATTCTAATGCAAATCCAATCACTATTCTTTTAATGATAATTTCAAATACGTTTTTGAAATAGTTTTTTAATTAAAAAATCAATTTTTATTTATTAATAGTTTATATATATTTTCCGAATTTATATTTTTTATTCTCTAAAAAAATGAATATTTTTCCTTTTTTGCCTTTTTAAAACCTTTAAAAAGAGCCATATGAATGGTTTAAAAGTAATATATAAAAAATGGAAGAATTAAATGTTATTAATCTGTATTTTTTTCAATACATCTCAAATACAAAAAAATTTTGATTTTTTTCCTTATTAAACAATTATCTATGTTTTCAAACTTTCTACATTTGTAATCTCTAAAAAAGTACAAAGAAAAACAGGTATTTCATTTTTTCCTTTTTAATAAATTTTAAAAGTGTCATACATGGTTTAAAAAGTCGACATATAAAAAAGTGAAGAGTTAAGTGTTATTCGATGTGCATGTATTTTTTCCAATGTTTTTAAATACAATAAGATAGTAAATATTATTTACCTTATTATAAATTTATATATTTTTTTAATTTATTTTTTAATCTTTAAAAATCTTTAAAAATGGTTTTCATTTTCGCCTTTTTAGAAAATTTAAAAAGGGCCATATATGGTCTAAAAAGTGACATGTAAAAAATAGAACTAAATATTATTACATGTGCATTTTTTTCAATACTTTTAAAATACAAATGTGTGTCAAAAATCGTAATTACTTATTTCTATTGTCATATAATATTGTTTAATTATATATTTATATTTAATATGAGACATCTTTTAAATATTTTCTATTAATTATCCAACAATATTTCTTTACCATTACAATTATATTTACATTTAATGCGTGTTACTTAAAATATTTTAGTAATTTTCTATCTACAAGACGTACTCTTTAGAATATTTGTTATCCCCGTGCAACGCACGAGTTGAATACTAGTGAATATACAAAAAGTAATAAATATTCAATTGAATGTATCATCACACATACACACACAAAGAAAGAAAAAAAAATCTTAGTTAGCAAGTTAGTATTAGCGATAGTGGATATGGTTTTATATTTGATAATTTATAACGTGAATAGAGATGAAGCTTAATAATGTACTATACAAACAAAATAAGTAAAGAAAATAAACAAAGGATTGTGGGAAAAAATCTTGTTTGTAGGTACTTTATTTTTATTATATATTAATGGGATAATTTTCTCCTCTTAGTGTTTCATAGGACATGAAGCTATAGGGATGCTTCAAATGATTAAATCAAAATATATAACATGCATGCCTAATATAAATATTTCGAGTTTGAAGGGTGTACTTCAAAAGTTTTTGTTTCTGCTAGATTAACTAATATGTATATATGTACATATTTCATATTTTCTATCTAGGCAATTAAGCTCATATTTAAATATTTTAGAGAATAATCAACTACATACTTTTGATCTTAGGATTGTAGTTGTTATCATTAATTTTTTTGGGAAATATTAAATAAATTAACCCTTGAAAATAATGTTAACTTATCTAGTTTTTGATCGTTAAATTATGTAATGTGATTATTCTTTAGATTTATAACTTGAAAAAAGAAAATATATAATTGAAATAAATAACTCATAAATGATAATGAAAATGAAAGCATCATTTTTATAAATAGAATTAATCGAGATTAAAATGTAAAATAATAATGACTTCATTGAATTTGTTTTTACAAAGTAGGGATGTTAATTTGAAAATAAAAAGATTTTTATGGGAAATTGATAAGTTACAAATACGTATTGGGTTTAATTTAATGAAGTAAATTAAATTGACTTTTTGATGGAAAATATAAAACATAAAAACTAAGACTTTTACTCATAGTCTTTTCTGGATTCGATAAATTGTGTGTTCATAATTAGCATTTGAGAGTAAGCTCATATTAAACTTCAAATTGAGACATTTTATTTAATATTCATATTGTATACTTTTCTACCTAACTACAATGTCGATTTTTTAAAAGAAAAATCAGAGAAAGAGTAGAAAAGAAAAAAGGGAAAAAAACGAAGACTTTTTTTAAATTCATGAATGAAGGACAATTTATAAAAATTAAATTTTAATTTTCATTGAATTCTAACAAAATAAGAATTATAAAAATAAAAAATAAAATAACACCAAAGATTAAAAAGAAAAATTTTGAATTTGACAAAATAATAATTCTAAAAATAAAAAATAAACTTTAAATTTTATAAAATGAAAAATCTAAACGGAAAATGCCCAATAAATACGGGTCAAAACCGGTCTTTGCCCACTAACTACAGACCATCTTATTTTTGCCCATGAACTACAACATTTTATAAACTCTTTTACCACTTACTTAATTACATATTTTTCTGACACTTTTGCCCTTCCAGAAATCCCCAAATCGGATCTAATTTTTGCTTCTCCAGGTCCACTCTCTCTCTCTTCCCTCTTCCCGTTCAAATGGTTTATGGTGCTGTTAGATGAAATAATACATCCAAGAAAAGAATTCTATCCACTTCATCTAATACTTTTGCTGCAAAACCATTTCGAACAAGTGGAATTTTACTTAAAGTCTTACAATGAAAAGGGGGAAATTAAATTGATCCCCAAATTGCAATCAAGAACAATAACCAGATACTATCAAATTCCTCAAGAGTGAAAAATACTAATTGTAAAATCAACTATCGATCAACATTATAAGGAAGTATAAATTAACCGAATTCAAGAGTGTGTTGCATAGCGAATAAGTAGCCTCCTGCGTAGTTAAGAACTAGAGGGCTATTCCAACAATAAGGAAACCCTTTTCCAATTTGATTTGAAAGAGAAGAATGAAAACTCATCGACTCAGTTAGAGTCGTGCTCCTGTATTAGCAACTTTTGGGGATAAAAACGCGTCATTTGGAATATTATTCAGAATGGTGTATACTTTTAGTGTTTGTTTCCATTGAGGTTATGTTGACGCACTCCTCCATTTGTGAGGGATAGTGTGTAGTTGTATGTCATTCTCAGAATCATTTATATATGCTTATGATTGTGGATGTAAAAATGTGGTGCACTTTGAGAATATCATAGATGAGCATAATGATTATCATTTCCGTACTACGTGTTCAAATAATAATGCCAATATAGTATAAGATAGTTTCAATTTACCGAGCGATAATCTGATTACCGAGTGTGGTAATCTTATTACTCGGGATGTCAATCTTTCCATTATAGTGTTTGCGGACAATTTTATAGCATATAAATGCTTTGGGATATGGTATTAAATAAATGAAATTTAAAAATCATTTTGTTGCATTGTGTTTGAATGGTATGTTTAGTTTTCAATCTTCTTATATTTTAAAATCAGTTTTGTTATTGCTATTTCTTTTTCTCACCAGGCGTTTATTATTACCGCTAAAAGCTTGTACATTATGCATATTGTTACCAAGATGTTACCGTTCTGAACGATTTTCAAAGATTACTGGGGTGGCGACTAAGATTATCCAGGGATGGAAATATTGAAAGAGTGCACAAACGGAAAAATTGAGAGACGAGGGAAGCGATAAGGTGAATGGTGATCTAGATTATCAGGGATGATAATCTAGAGAAAGAAAATCGAAGATGATAAAAAGCGATAAGTGACTGGTTATCTAGATTATCAGAGGTGGTAATCTAGAAAGAGAAAGTGAATAGAGAGAAAGTCGAAGGTGAAGGAAACGGGAAGTTGAATGGTGATTGAGATTACCAAGGTAGGTAATAATATTATCAGATTGGTAATGTTTTTCTTATAGTGTGATTTCTTTTCTTTTTTGTTTATTTGACAATTGTGGAGTTGTAATATTGATTACAAGGGTGGTAATCTAGAGGGAGAATTGTGGTAAATCTTATATTTTGGTTTAGTTGTTGGTTAGAGTGAAAACGTTGAAGACAAGGGAAGTGAGAAGATGAATGGTAATCTAGATTATGGGGAGCGATAATCTAGAGAAAGAAAGTGCATAGAGTTTTTGTGGATGAGATTGAAATTCTGGTTTTTTTGTGTTATTGCTATGATTATTGGGGTTGTTAATAGTATTATCGGGGTAAGTAATACTATCACAGATATAGTTAATATTATTACCTATGTAGGGGTGGTGATCTAAATTACTTGTGGTGGTAATCGAGAGGGATAGTGTGTGTAGATAATAATTACTGGGGTAGTGATCTAAATTACTTGTGGAAGCTAATAACGAAATGTTAAAGTGAGAAGTTGATTGTTGATCGAGATTACTTGTGTAGAGAGAGAAAGTCGAAGACATGAAGGGAGAAGTTGATTATTGATTGAGATTACTTGTGGTGGTAATCGGATTACCTGACGAGGTAATTTGGAAAGAGAATATCCATAGAGAGAGAAAGTCGGAGATGGGAATGAAGAAGTTGAATGTTGGTCAAATTACTTGTGGTAGTAATCTGATTACCTGACGAGGTAATCTAGATAGAGAAAGTGTGTAGAGAGAAAGTCGTAGACATGAAGAAAGAAGATGAATGTTAATTGAGATTACTTGTGGTGGTAATGTGATTACCCGACGAGGCAATCTGGAGAGAAAATATGTATAGAGAGAAAGTGCGGAGATGGAGAAAGACGGAGATGGGAATGGATAAGTTGATTGCTGATCGAGATTAATTGTGGCAGTAATCGAATTATCACGATAAGTAATATTATGATTGGGGAAGGTAATGATATTATTGGGGCATATATTTGTATTATTGGGGCAGTGGTGGTGGTGATTTGGTAGATAATACTGTTACTAGAAAAGGTAATATGATGACGAGGACATGTAATAATGTCGATAATAGTATTATTTTGGTAGGTAATAGTATTGTCAAGGGTAAGAAATAGTTGCATGGGTGGTGGTGATGGAATGGCAATGGTTTGATGGGTAACGCTGTTACCAGGGAAGGTAATATGATTATCATGACATATAATAATAATATTACTGGTGTAGGTAATAGCATTATCGGTATAAATAATGGTGGTGGTGGTTTGATAGTGGTGAATTTGTCTTTGGTGGTGGTTTGGTGGTTGTGGTGGCGGAGGTGGTGGTGGAATGGTGGTGATGGCGGTGGAATGATGAAGGCGGTAATGGTGGTGGTGGGTGGTGGTGGTGGATGAATGGTAGTGGTGGCGGTGGCGGCGACGGCGCGGGGGATGGAGTGGGGATGGGCTTGGGGTGGTGGTGGGGTGTGGGTGGAGGGTGGCGGTGGTGGAATGGTGGTGGGGGTGGGGGTAGGGGTGGTGGTGGTGGTGAGGTGGGGTGGCGGCGGCTGGGGGGTGGTGGTGGTGGTGGGATGGGGTGGGGGTAGTATTGCTTTGGTGGCTGTGGTGATGGTTTGGTGGCCCTCTATCCTAAAGTATAAGCTTTAATAGTTGGAGGGTCTTTTATACAATTTAAAAGATAGATGACCTCTTGTGCAATTCGAAAGTGTTTATTTTATTTTTTATAAATTTTTTTAATTATAGAGGCATGCCTTGTAATTTGATTAGATGGAATGGGTGTTGTTATATTATTAGGGAAAATGTGTAATTAATGAGTAAAAAATAAAATTGTATGATCTAGTGGGTAAATTTTCCTATAAAATGTAGTTATTGGGCAAAAGCCCAAATCTAAAACTATAAAATAAAATTTAGCAAATAAGAATTCGAATCAAACATTAACATTAACATCATATAAACATGTATCCAATCTTTCTTTATGTAGAAATGAAAAGAAAGTCAAACATTAATATTGGATAAATATGTATCCACAAAAATCATGTAGGAGAAAAAAAATAAAAAATAAAAACATAGAATAGGATAAGGAAACTAGTTTTTTTAAATGAAAAATGAAGAGAAAAGGATTTTGGGCTGGAAAAATGGGGAAGTAACTTTTGTTTTTATATATTTATTAATAGATAACAAGTTTTGATAAATTGGCGAACAACAATCTAATATTTTTGGGAAAAATTGATCAGTTTTAGGGTGAAGCATTGAAGAAGGGTATCTCATGAAAGTGAATACAGAAGTACATTTGGCATTTTCTCACCCTCTAGAAAAAATTACTTACGTCCATAAAAGCATCATTCATCTTATGAAATTAAATAGGCCTAAATGAAATTACAACGATCAACAGACATATCGTTTATATTAGAGAATATTCAAACTTGATTCCTTCCATTACTTGATGTACACGAACCATGAATAGCAATTAAGGGTTAGATTTACTATCAAGACTAACTCTGCCCTCCATTTCAGTACAAAAGAGTCAATAAAAACTTTAATTATATTCACACTACCATATTTGTTTCCTAAATCATTTAGGTTCATGCATTGGTTAATCTGTTCAGCTATTTCAATACTTGAAACTAATCGTTTGCCCTTGATAGTCCCTTCACTACTACAAAACAAGGTTTATAAGGCCGTTAACAAAATAACCGCCCTTTAAAGTGTTTTATTTGCAAAATTTAAATGGGAAAGTGGGAAAAGGAGATGATAATGTACAATATAGGAGGCGGTCATCGTTGACCACCAACTATACTACTATAAATGGCGGTTATATTAACTGCCGTTTATACAAATGCGGAAAAAAAAAACGTAAACTGCGTAAACGGTCGTAAAAGAATTGCCGTTTAAAACATAAATTTTTTTAAAAAGAAAACACTATGTGCGGCGGTCACCATTGATCGATGCATATACTAAATTTAAATACTTTATGCGATGGTCATTGTGACCGCCACATAAAGTACCCTCCTATTTCATGCCCTCCTTACCAGTTGACGGGAAAAACCAAAAGAAACAAAAAAAACCTAGTGAGGGACCTGACGAAATTCATAAACTTGCAGCAATTGGAGCATTGTTCTAGCCATTGGAGCTCGAATTGGCTGCTACACTTAGCATTGTGCATCTCACAACAAGGTACTCGGCTTTTCTACACAAATTAGTGAGCTTCTTGGGCTTTTCATTAGAATATGGAATGTGGTAGATTAAACCTTAAATCTAACTTGTTTTTTATACCTATAATCGTAGTAAAGCTTGGGTTTTGAAACATTAGTGCTTCTCATTATAGATCTTTATTATTATTTTTTTTTGAATTTTTCTGTGGATTTGTACTTTTTTGACTATGTGCGGTGATTTTTCAGGATTTTTTTTTGTTTTTGTAACTTGTAGGCTTTTTCTGAATTTTGTTATATTTTTCTAATTTTTTTTAATTTTTCTGATTTCTCCCCCTTTTTCGATTTAGATGATGCTTTTATGATTCTATTTTATTTCGAGCGAATTTTTTTTAATTTGGGAATCTTACAATGTTGTCGTTTGTTTTTTTGGGGGTTGAAAAAATAGTTGGTTAGTGTAATTTTGGAACTACTAGTTGCTTAATGTAATTTTGGGATATTGTTATTTTGGAATTATTTAGGACGTATTTTGGTATGTATTTGTCTTGTTAATGAGATCAAATACTGTTTAGATCGTATGTAATTTGGTATATATCTAGTACATAACTTTTTAATTTTGTTGGGATTCCACATTTATTCATTGGAAACATAATGTTATAAATTTTATTTGATACGAATTAGAGTGCACCAATGTGTTTATGATTTCATTTGATTGAATATGTCCAAATAGCTAAACTTGTCACCATTATTGAAATGTTAGATTTTAACACGCTTTGGTGAAAACAAGTTCAAATTTCGGAGATTCCCACCATTAATCCGGCTATTGACACTTGAAGTAATTTAACTATAAGGACCACTGTACACCTCGGTACAAGGTATTAGTGCCATTACCCACAAAAATTAGTGTATTTCTTGATTTTTTGCTTATAGTATGGAATATGGTCGATTCAATCTTCAATTCAACTTGTTTGTGTACCTCTAAGGAACTAAGGCATGGATTTTGAAGCATTAGTGCTTGTTTGTCTGAAATTTTTTCGTTTTGAATTTTTTCTTTTTTTCCGAATATTTTTTATTTTTTGTGATTGTCATTATTTGGATTTTACAATGAATGTTTTTTCTAAAATTTTTCCTTTTTTGTGAAAATTTTGTTTTTCAAATTTTGTCCTTTTTTTTGAATGTTTCTTTCTTCTTTTCCTTCGTACTGCATCTATTGTTGTGAAGTGTAGAGGGATCTAAATTTATTTCCAGTTCGTGCATATTTGAACTCTTTTATGGTTTTTATGTTTCTATGTCTCAGGACAGTTCTTAAGTTTGTGCAAAAATTCTGATATATGACAGGGCTTTCTTGTAGCAATAAATTCTCCAATTTGAGGCCCCTCCTTGGTGCTTGCACAAGAGCTTATCTTTTCTTGTTGCTTCCTAGATAATTTATTCAAAATTGTACGGTATGGTCCTTGTCATTTCTTATTATTAACTTAGCCTATTGATGAATAATTTCTTTCCAAAAGTGACATGGGTGTAAAGAAAATAATATAACTATATTTGTTAGCCATCTAGATGATAAATATCTTTTTATTTAGCTGTTTAATCTTTACATTGACTTTATTTTCCATTTCTTTATGTATATAGATTCCTCGTGATTCTTTTAAATGTCATTACTTTCAACGCTGATGCAGTTGGACTTCACATGAATGGTACGTTAAATGAGAATGTATGTTGAAAATTTTGAAGACATACTTTCGACATATTCAATTGTTTTATGTTTCTTGTTCCTATGATTTTCTAATTTGCCTTACTTGAATATTGGTGTTTGTTAACATATTGTCAATGTCAATAAGGATGTACATAAAGCCACTTATTTGGATCTAAGTTGAAGATAAAATAAGTGCACTCTTCAAATTTTATGATAAAACATAAACTTCATTATCTATGTTAATAAGGATGTACATAAAGCACTTATTTCAATCAAAGTTGAAGGTAAAAAAAAATGCTCTTTAAATTTTGTGTTTAAAAAATTTCCACATTGTTTAGCTTTTCAAGCTCCAATGCTATAGGCTTGACTCAATACGGTGGACACCTCATAAGTTTCTTTAGCTGATAAACAGTTTGAATAGAGCATTTGAAATATCCATTTCGTCCATGTTTAGCATACTAAAATGGAGAAATAGTAACTACTTCATAATCTTTTGAAGAGCAGTTAAATTGTAAGTACCAGAAATAAAGAAAACTAGATCTTGTTAGTAAAAGGAATTTGGTGCATTGGAATGTTGTGACTTGCTTACTTACTAACTTAATGCCCAATGTATCAATAAACTGATAGGTGATCTTTTGCATTGGTTGTGATTTGAGTTAAAGTTGAATTCGTTGAGAGCATACATAAGGTTTTATGACTTCTAGGTGTCGATACTATATGATGGCATTGTCCATTTTACCATTTTACCATTCATTGGTTGAAAGCGCTATGTGAGATTGAAGTCACTATGCATTTGCTCGTCCTTCCTTAAAATGTATAGCACTTTATGCCATCTTAGATATTTATGGCATGCTTTTTCTTTAATACTAATATTAATTATCCAAAAATCACAATTGCAAACACATTTTTGGTACTCCATGAGTATATTTAATCACACCATAGATCTTTCTTATGTTCTTCTTGTTGTGCTCCTTGGAAGATTATTATGACTGATTCTAAGGGCGATAGCAAGTTATTGTTTTCGTCCGACCTCATACTCTTCTAAGGTATATATGCCAACATGTCACTCCTCACTATGTATCTAATAATAATAATAATAATAATAGCTTTACCATTTTTTGGAAACCAAAATGTGAGTAATGTACAGTGAAAAGTTTCGTATTAACACTTCATCTTATTGTAGCTTTACAGGGACATATTCCTCATTGTGTACCTACTTTAGTTCAACACATCTTATTAACACTCGTATCGTTCTTGCAAGTCAATTTCTCGCCATTTGAGTATTCTCAAGATGAAATCGATGAGGTTAGAAATCTATGGGCAGGTTACTTGTTGAATTTGTACGTTATTTTTTTGTTCTCTTGTTTTGTAGTAATTGTTACTTAATGGGTTGCCTCATTTTAGTAAATGATTGTGTGTTGATGGATGGATGTAGCTTATGGTGGAAAGTATGGTGTAATAGATTGTGCCAGTTGTCTTGTGTTTCGAGTTGAATGCATTATTTTTTTAGTGGCTATTTGCTTTTAGTTGTTACGTTCTTGAATTGGATCAATGAAGAGGTGTTTTTGAATTCTTGGATGTATTGAACACCTTTTCACTGGTGATTATTTTATTGTGTTGGTGATTTATTGGCTGTATTGAACACGACTTCGTTGCTAAAGATTTTAATATGTCGGTGCCCCTTTCTGTAAAATATATATCATTTCAAGTGGTAGTACTTGCTGGCGAATAGAATAACAAGTCAGCTACAAATTAAAGAATCTGGAAAAAACAAAAAAACAAAAACCTTTGTGTGGCGGTTAACAATACCGCTGCATATAGAAAATGCGATTAAAAATAATAATACTGATAAATAGAATAAATGGAAGTTAAAATGACCGCCATTTATTGTGTATTTAAGCAAAAAAAAATTCAATCAATGGTGGTCATTTTGACTACCCTTTATTGTGTATAAAAAGTTAAAAACCTTTATGCAGCAGTTAAAAGTAACCGCCCTTTAAAGTCCTATGCTTTAAATGGTTCCCTGACATAAGGCGTCACATAACCACCTTTTATTCTTAAGTTTGAGCATTGCGAAAACGCTTTTTCTAGTAATGCTTATGGCCTTACCCATTTGATTTATGTTTTAAGGATGATCATTGTTTGAGTGGGATGACGATTATGTTTGGTGGTGGTGTCTATAGAGTCCAAGGTATTAGGTTGGTGACGATGCTTGCCACTACTAAAAACTGGGCCTTTATGGGCAATCTGTAGTCCCTACAGTCTCATGCTTGTAGAGCATTAGAGGCTACATATATTACCCCTAGTGCTCTATAGGCACGATATTATAGGGACGACAAACCCTAAAGGTCAAGTTTCTTGTAATTAGATACGAAACTAATTCACAAAAAAATGACGATACAAAACTGCAAAAGGATTTGATGCTTAACATATAAGAGTGACTTAAGATAGTATAATAGCGTTTAAAGGCAGATATAGGATCTATTAGATAGTGATTTATGATAGTATAATGGAGTTGAAAAGTAGATGTAGGATCTATTAAACTGTGGATTGACAAAATTTTTGTTATAAGAATTTTGAAAATACAAAAAAATAAATAAATAAATAAAAATACAAAAATAGAAGCATAATACAACTTCAATGCATGCACATATAGCATAGGATTATAACATAAGATATTAACTCAAAAGTCGATATCTAAAAAGACAAAAACAAAAAATGGCATTGACATAATGCTTCTTATTCTTTGAGGATTGAATCATTGGTGGCAGAGCTGTACCCGAGCTATTTAGGGCCCAAAGAAAACTCTAAAAGTTGGGCCCTCAATCATTGTCTCAAAACAGTATAAAATAACTAAAGATTTAATAAACCAACAAATCAAAAGTTCAATAATTAAAAAGAAATATGCTTGCAAGATCACAACGATCCAATAATTAAAAATCAATATGATGACAAAAAAAATAGTTAAAATTTGACATACCGAAAAAGCCACAAGATTTAGAACTTTTCTTTTCAATGTTAACATTCCAACAAGGAATTACTGAGTTCTCTTTTGATTCAACTTCAATTTTTTTTTCAAAAAATTGAGAACATCATATTGGACCCCTTACCAATTTGAGCCCAAAACAAAGGTTTGGTCTACTTATGCTTAGTTACAGCCCTGATTGGCGGAGCCACAACTGCACCAGTGCGGTCCATGGACCACACAGGAATTATGGCCAAAACTCCTATGCAGTGTAATGTAATTTTAATGAAATAATAATATAGAGAAAGAATACGTCCTACCATGTGTAATCACTACACCATTACAAGGAAATTGTCACAGTAGGGAACTTGATGGAGTAACGATAAAAACCGTGAATTAGCTACGCGCTGATTGTCACTGTTTTTAACCGTGACTAGTAAGTTTTTGTGTTAGGTCACGGTTATAAACCGTGACAATCAGCGCGTAGCCGAGTCACGGTTAAATTAATTTAAAAAATAAAAATAAAAAACTCAGCATATCCCTCAGATCTCAGTCATGGTTTCATTCATCCCTAAATTAGAAGACCACTAGCTACGACATCCAAGCACAAATCATCCTCACAAATCAATTTGTTCTCCCAAATCGATCTCTATGGATACAGTAAGTAATGATATGCTATTGTAGCTTCAATAATCATCATCCTCCCAAATCAATTAGTGTTCAATTATATGCTATTATGGCTTCAATAACGGATGGAAATCTAGTATCTACAGATTGATTGAGTTGGTTTTGCTTGTCTTGAATGCAAATTGATTGAGCTTGTGAGTTCATGAATTGGAAGCCTGTTTTTGGTGTTGTGAATTGAGAAGTGGACAATTAAGCTCCATTGCTTTCGAGTTTGGTGCATTCACTGCCCGGCATCCCGTCTTTTGTAAGTTATTTCATTTCTGTGGACTTTGTTTTCACAGTGGTTAGTTTCTTGAATGCTTGTATAAATGTTAACAACCTCTTAGAACATAATAATATATATACATATATATAGATGTTCAAATATCATCGTATTGATGGGATGGATTATATTATGAGCTGAACTTAACAGTCTTGACTCTTGAAATGAGGTGCTTGTTGTTTTCTAAATGTTCAGCGCCTACAAAAATTTGATAATCACATTTCACAGCGGTTAGAGTTGCATCTGCAGAAATAAGTATGTTCAAAGCTCAAGCTGGTCAAGGTTTATCTTCAATTAACTATTTCATATGAAAGATTAAGTGGTTAGCTATAAATATATGTTTTCATGACTTAAAAAGTAGAGCATGAAAAAAATATTTCTTGTCCAAAACTGTGAGATGGATTGTATTTAAGTGATCCGTTGAAATATAATTTGGTTTTCTATAAGAAAAATTAACAAGGGCGGGAAGCCAGAAGTTGCATCTCATTAATCTCACAACTATAATCCACACTAAGAGGAATAATCAAATTGGAGATTTTTAAGTAATATGAGATCAATGTAACACATCTTTATTTTATGTAGAATGTGAATTAATTACTCAGAATTTTTTCAATGGTAGAGAAAATTTCTATTGAATGCATGGGACTTGGTATTAATCAACCCTAGTCCCTAAAAAGTTACTCACCTACGAAGATTCTTTTGGCGTATACTTTTTCCTTCTCAAATAGATAGACTTATATTACATTTTTATTCGTCCCACAAAGATAAACCACTTTTCTTTTAAAATGTAAATAAAATCTTAGTTTTCTTATATACCTCTATTTAATATTCATTATTATCAACAAAATAAGATTATTAAAGTAAAATAATAATTAGTAAATTAGAGAGGTGTATTAGAAAAGTACTCTCAAACTTTACTCTTACAACAATATTAATTGAACTTTTCTTAATCCTCATAAAAATGGAAATATGCCATCTTTGTGGGATGAAAGGAGTATAATTAATATATAATCCCTATGTATTTCATCACTTTGCAATTTTTATTTTATTATTTATTGTTTAATTTATTGGAGCTCTCACTCCCGTTTTCTTTTCTTTTTTCTCCCCAAATAAATAAAGGTGTGCGTACACTTTTCAATATAAATTTGTACATCAACATTCATATTACTCCCCATACGTCCACAATGATGGTAGACGTAGTTGGGGATTTGAACCACAATGATGCTATCTAAAGCACGCATTGTCAACATTCTTTTCTTTCTTTGTGACATTTTTTTAACTAAATCAAATTTCTATCTTCTTTCTTAAATGTAATTAATTTAATTTTATTTTGAGATTAATTAATTATAATCTTGTGAAGGCTCAGGACTCAAGAAGATGAAATAGACGTAAACTTTAGAGTTGAAGTAAGATTTTCTATAGGAGACAAAATATTATGATCTCTCAATAATTTTTGCATGTGAATCCTTTCCCTATTCTAATTTGTTCAGGCTTTTGAAGATTTTCGATTTCACATTTGGATTTCTACTCTTGATCGACTAGTTTAATCTTGCTTTTCTAAGGTATGTTTCCCTTAATTTCTTTTATTTCCTTTTTTATTGGCTTCTTCTCTTATATTGTTTCAAGTTTATGTTATATGCATATCACTGCACTTATCATCGAGCTTAGAGTACCCGATTTATTTATAATTTACAAACTTCTAGACATTTGGACAGTTTGAGATTTATAAACTAATCTTTGAATTATCCCATTTTTGGATAGTTTCTCATCCATTTGTGAATATTGTGATGTGCTATCAAAATATATTATGTAATCACTACAATCTCGTGTGTAAAGGTTTCGATAGAGTGATCTTGTTATTCTCCGGGTGTACACTATAAATCACGTAGATCGTACACTTTGGAGAATATGGGGAGATGCTGTCGAAATTTACACATGATATTATAAATGATTGTACAACATATTTTGATAGCACAACTCGCATAAATCACAAATGAATGATGAATGGGTTAGGACCCTTACCGTTAGTATTGGAGTGATAAGCCATATTAGGACATTATCACGACACATGTTCTCCCCTCATAGAAGATTCTCTATCCTTCTGTTCGAAAAGGCCTCATATTTACCATTGCTATTCTTGTTAGTTGGTGAAAAGAAATTATAACTTCAATGCATATGCGTTATTAACTCGTCTTTTGAACACTAAAGCTTTTCCGATGGAGTTCCCACTTTATAAAGAATGAATGGGTGTGCTTCCAAGAACGTATGTATAAGGAGTTAGGGAATTTCTTAAGTTTGCACAGAGAAATCTCGATGTTGATGTCATACCATGTCCGTGAAACCATCCCCGAAATGGTAAACGCCATCCTATTGAAGTTGTTGAGCTACACTTAGTAAAGTGGGGTATGGAAGATGATTATAAATTTTGGTGCTTCAATCGTGAAAGGAAATTTGCTTTTGTCCAGAAGCACTACCAACAAGAGTAAACGTGCACGTGGAGAAGTGCCCATCGAGTCATCCAATGTTGAATAACCTCGTCAATGACGCCTATGGAGTTCATTACTTCAAAGGTGATCAAACTATGTATTCTGAAGGTTGTCAAAATGTTGATGTCAAAGTCAATAAAGACGATGAGCACCTTCGTCTAACATTAGCTGCCTCGCAACCTTTGTATCCTAATTGTAATAAGGATGTTGCAAAACGTGAAAATTCAGTTCGGATTATCTAGGAATAGCATGACTGCGTTAGTTTTATCGGTAAAGGATTTGCTCCATGCAGATAATTCATTGCCATCAAGCTATCCATCTATGAATAGTACTTTTAAAGGCTTAGGGATGAAGTAAAAGTCCATTCATGCATGTAGAAATGATTGTATTTTGTATCGCAAAGAGCATGAATTGAAGGAGAAATGTCCTATATGTAGTGAACCCAGATTTCTCACAAAGAAAGATCCACATAAGAAGGGCTTTAGAACGCACAGAGTGCCGCAGAAGGTTTTGAAATATTTCCCTTTAGGATCGAGGTTAAAGCAACTTTACATCGTGCCATGGATTTCAGAGGCTATGACTTGGCATGCAAGAGTAGAGGATGGGGGTAATCTTATGAGGCATCCTATAGACTCCACTATTTGGAAAGCTGCGAATGTTGCACACCCAGAGTTTGCCAAAGAAGCTCGCAATGTTCGCCTTGGATTGTCTACCGATGGCTTTAATTCCTTTGGTAATTTAAGCACTAATCAAAGTGTTTGGCCAGTGGTCATTGTGCCATATAATCTCCATCCATCACTGTGCATGAGAAAAGAGTTTTCAATACTATCACTATTAATCCCAAGACCAAAAGCTCCAAGTGATGACATCGATGTGTACCTTGCACCATTAACAGAAGAGTTGAATGCTTTATTGGTTGAAGAAGTGGAAGCGTTTGACTCAAAAAAGTAACAGTCTTTCACTCTAAAGACCATGTTGTTGTGGGCAATTCATGACTTGCCAATGTATGGCACTCTATCTGTTTGCAATGTTCATGGTTACTTTGGATGTCCTATTTGTGCTGAGGACACCGAATCTGATTGGTTGCCAGCTAGTCATAAAATTTGTTATCACTCCTATCGTAGATTTCTACCTGGCGATCACAAGTTTAGGCAGGACAAAAATAACTTTCTTCCTGATGGGGTTGAAGAGAAGTTAGCTCCAAAAAGGCTCCCGAGATCTTAAATTGAAAAGAAGGCTACAAGTGCAGGACATAGTCTCATTGGTAAACATCCAAAAATTATGGGTTTGAAGTGAAAAGGTAGAAACGATCCCAAAGATCCAAGTAAAATGAAGCCGTGGTCTAGAAGGTCATTGTTATATGACTTGCCCTATTGGAAAGATCATTCAGTACAACGTGTAATAGATGTTATACATACTAAGAAAAATATCATAGAACACATTGTAGACACATGCCTACAGGGAACACATTCAAAGGATGGTGACAAGGCATGAGAGGATCCTCGATTGATGAAGATTAAGAAGAGCTTGTGATTGCAAAATGATCCTATTAGTGGAAAGAGTGTAATGCCTGGTGGAGCCTTTACATTAACTAGAGATGAGAAAGAGGTGTTTCTAAGAACCCTGCATGATTTGAAACTTCCAATAGATTACTCTTCTAATTTATGCAGGGTTGTCAATTACAATGCGCATGATTTAAGACAGTGCAAATCTCACGATTGGCATGTCATAATGCAATTGATCTCGTTCTTGGTTCAAGCATTGCTTTTGAAACACAAGGAGCTTCGCCGTGCTATTATACAGATAAGTCTATGCTTCACCCTTTTGTGTGCAAAAGTTGTTAACCGAAAGCATATTGTTGCAGCCAAAGCAACTCTTGTTGAGGTAACATATGTGTTAGAGAAGTACTTTCCACCATCATTTTTCAACATTAGCATTCACCTATTGGTACATTTGTGTGATGAAACCCTTTTGTGTGGCCCTATTCGATATCGATGGATGTACCCATTTGAAAGACTGATGAAATTCTTTAAAGATTACGTGAAGAATACTAGGTACATCGGAGGGTCAATTGCGGAAGAGTATATTACAAATTAGGGTTCTTTGTTTTTTATGGAGTACATGCCTAATCTCAGTTATTGAAGTTTTAATTCTCATTGTGAGTACTTCATTGATGAATCTAGTGAGTTTGCTGATGAAGGGGCATTGGGAAAGGGGCAGAAAGTGCGGCTTTCAAACATTCAATATGAGCAAGTGGCTCATTATATTTTCGAAACGCACGAAGATGTGGATGAATGGCGAGAGTAAGTACTTTCACTTAATTGTTACAATACTTTCACGTAACATAATTTATAAATTTCAATTACATGATAGTACGTAATCAATTGTTTTGGATTGGAAACTAATAGGAAATATAATGGCTTTCAACAATCCAAAAGGCGAAAAGGCGTGGAAATTCCGCATTATGACTTCAAAGTTTGGGTATGAAATGAGGTACTTATTCCATTTATAGTTTGAGTCATACATTAGTTTTATCTTTGAGAAATTTTTGATACATATTATTTACATTTTATATCGTGCACACAGTTGTTGAAAATGGGTGATGTCAACTCGAGGCTGGCACGGCTTGCAAAAGGCCCTAGCTTTTATACCCAAAAGTTTGGCAGATATCGAGTAAAGGGTTTTGTTTTCTCTAAACATAATCGTGAGCAATGCCCTAATGGGCCGCAAAATAGCGGCATTGTAATTACAGCCGTTACGACTTGTGTATCCAGTTCGAAAGACAAAAAACTAAGGGATGTAAAGTTGACTTATTATAGGATTGTTCAGCATATATATGAATTAGATTATACAAGTTTTGTGGAGATGGTATTTGATTGTGATTGCGTACGAGTTGAGGACAAAATTGCTTGTATGGTGGACACTGCCACAAATATGGTTATGGTTGACTTAACCAAAATGAAGAGCAAGGGAAATGTCGAAGCCGAGCCATTTGTTTGTGCCTTTTAAAATGTAAAGCAGGTTTTTTATTCAAAGTATATCAACAATGACTAATGGTCTATTTTCCTACATTCACCAAAGCGATTCACTACATTAGTAGATGCATTAGAGGCCCCCCGTTGAGTTCCAATCTGCATTAGATGACAACCCGAATTTGCGTGCTTGGTTAGACTACTTGGACAAGTAGATCTATTTTTGGAATTGTAATTTTCTTGCTTCATGGAGTTGTTTTGTTTTAATACATCATGTAGTTGCAACAGTATGCTTGTAATTGTAATTGTTTTTGTTTGGATCAGTAATATGTATTAAGTATATGTAGTTGATCTTGGATGTTGTCATTAGATGTTGTTCTTGGATCAATACTTCACATTATTGGATGTTGTTCTTACAAACTGGTTATTATTTTTTTGTGTGTGTATTTCAATTTTCTTTTCCCACCTTAGATTTCGACTAGTATTTGATGTGATCATTTCTACACATATCAATTTAATGTCTTGCTTCCATGTTTATCTATTGCAAAAAATGTCGCGTTCCGTTTCCTTCTAGAAAAGGAAGAAGGATGTTTGTTTTGACTTAATTGGGAGTCATATCGGTTCGCATAAGAATGCATTAAAGACCTATACATTAGAATTATTGAAACTTCATATGGGTCTTAATCATAACAATTTGTAGATAGTTCCAGAGGACACAACAAATGACATATGGAACGCGTTGACTAAAGATTTCAATCTGAAACCTATCCAGAAGAGTAGTCTACTATCTCAGGTGGCTGAGCAATGGCGAACTTGGAAGAAAAACGTCCGCAAACACAACTTCAGAGAGTCTAGTAGTAGCAAAGAAATCTTGCAACTGAAGGATAAAACTCTGAAAGGAGAGGTGATTCCTCAGGGTGAGTGGAACGCATTTGTTGAACGTGAGGCCAAACCCCTCAAACTTCAGCAGAGGGTGCAAAACAAAGCAAATAGAGCAAAGAAGACGGTTGTTCATTTGCTTGGGGCTAAGTCATACGCCTAAGTAGCTGACCAATGGACGGTATATTTCTTGTGCATTATTTAGTTGCCAATTGGTAGATTATGCATACTTACATTACTTCTATTAAGGTTTCGTAGTTGCTATAATATAGTATTGTAGAACTACATATGTAATCAAATATTGACTAGTTGCGCAATCAAAGTGTAGGGAAGATTCGAGATAAAATATGGTAGGTGTCTTAACTTGCCGTAAGTGTGCTTGTTTTTTATTCTCAATCATTTTTGCTTGGCAATCTTTTCAATTCTCCATTCTTCTTTTATTGTTGAGCTTCTAACATTAATTTGAGATGTGAATATCATGGATATATGTCAAATAGATGACGAAAAAATGTCCCATGTTTTTTATGTATTTGCAAAGGAGACTATTTGGTTGACTCTTGGTTAATTTGTTCACATTATTTCATAATCTCTACATGATGAATAACTATAATGAAATGGAGTTGTGAGGAATTGATTTCTACAAAATGAAAAAGGGTAACCTTTCGCCTTGTAGTTCATTGCTAGGGCCTTGTGTTTATTTGGTAACAATCTTAAGGTATGTGACATGACTAGTAGGAAATTGGTAGAACCAAAGTTTAATTGTTTGTTTTAAAGATTAAATGAATGAAAGCCCCAAATAGTGCCTTCGATCAACCTTTGCATGAATAACCATTTCAAGATGTTTGTTCAATTTGAAGTCTTAGATAGGTTTACAAGTGAGAAACAACTAGCCAATAAATTTTGGTTAAGAGGATTTAGTGAAATGCTTTACCCACCTTATATAGTGTTTTGATGGAAGATAAAATCAAGCCTTGGTAAACTTTATGCCTAAGGAAGAATCAACGAGGTTGTGTAATCTAATGATATTCAAACCTAACTATCCCTTTAGAATATATATATGTAAGAAACATCCTACAAATTTAATTGAGTAATAAGTAATCAACTACATCATTGTAATGGATTACAAAGGGGCTATAATGGCCTGTAATTAAGTTTGTAATCCATTTTTTCTAGAGTGGATTATATATTGGCCACGAACTAATTGGCGAGTTTGGTGGATGGTTAAATATGGATGGTATATAAATATTTTGTTTACACTTGTCAAAATATAGTGTTTATTATTCCGAATTCCTAGGACCGAACTAAAGGAACAGATGATGAGGGCATTGTTCCAAGTCATACCAACCTCTACTTACATGCCCGTAAGATGAAATCTGGAGAATATCACTCAAATGCTATTGAAACTACAGTGAGTAGACACTGTTATAATTATAGATGTACGTGAATAATAATTGCTATATATATATGGTGACATAATTATATTAAATATTCGACATGCTAAAATTGCTGAGATACAAATGACTTAAGGGGGAGATTCAACTGAAACAGACGTCGACACCGATCCATTAAGTCAAGTATTTGGGAAGGACAAACACGGCCGAACTCGTGGAGCAGGAAGCAAAGTCTCCAAAACTAAGTACAAGGCCATTCAACCCACAGTGTCTCGGATTGAAAGATTGGAGATTCAAATGCAAGACCAATCTTCGAAAATGAACACCATCCTCAATCTCTTACAAAACCGAGCCACTCCAGATGTAGACATTCCATCGCCAGGCACAGGTCAAAGTAATCCAAAGAAAAGTTCTACAGTTGGAGAAGGCTCTTCAAAGTATGCAACGACTGATGACAACTTTCCTTCGAAAGCACCCAAGGGTTACCATTATATGAAAGATTTGAAGAATGAAAAGTACATTGCAATAGTAAAAATTGAAACTATCGAGCCAGGTACTATTGTTCACTCTCGTCCACTACAGTTTCCTAAATCAAAATTCATAATATTGTCGATCTATCCGGGTATGGAAAATGAGCCAGTCTATCTTGGTCAACAAAGTTGTGCGAGTGTATTGGGAGATTTTGGTAATGGGTCATTCATTGCATGGCCTCTATATCTTTTATCAAAGGTATTATAATTATCTCCTATTAGTGTACAAGTTACTTGACATAATGTTGTTTATTTAAAGCTTTTGTATCAATAAAGACATTTTTATTTTATGTTAATGTAGTTGAATGTTTGAACAACGGTTAAATTATGAAATCTTTGGTTTTTTGGTCGATTTGTATAGAATATTTGGTGAGATTGTTGTTTGCATGAAACATTTTTAATATTTGGTGGTTTAATTACCAAGAAATAAAATAAAACAGCCAATTTTTTTGTTGGCTACAATCTATAAAGGTCACGGTTTTTAATCGTGACCCTTTGAGAGAGGGTCACGATTAAAAATCGCGACCCTCTCTCAGCTTGTCATGGTTATTAACCGTGAGAAACACTTCTACTGGTCACGATAAAAAACCATGACAATTAATGGAGTCATGGTCCGGATACCACAGTTTTATAGCTCGGAAGGGAACCGTGTCTCAAGTCGATTGTCACGATTATTAATTGTGACTAGATGCAATGTCACGCCTCATATTGTTACAGTTAAAAACCGTGACCCACGGGGATCACGGTTTTTAACCATGACAATTAGCGAAAACTGGCGTAGTGAATGCAGTGAAATAATAAAATAATAAAATACAATATAACAATATAATAATGAAAAATAGTAGGCCCAAAATCCATATGGAATGAGGGCTAAGGAACATTAACATATTATCAACATGGCATTAGTTAACATATCAAACTTTTAGCGTCCTTTTTACAGCAAAGGTACAACCATTGGTTGTCACGCTAATTTTTTTCTCACGTTAATATTCCAATGTAGGATTACTAAACTTTTATTTATTTATTTATTTTCTGGACATGTGAATTATTATTCTTTATAACAAATTGACAAACTATAAAAATATCTAATTAATTTATAGTAATTTTTATAGTGTCTTCCCTCGTATTTAATTATTTATTTATATAATGGAATTGAATGTCAATTGTAAGAAATTTTGCAAGTACTTTAGTTTTATATATGTACAAATTAACTAATTTCGAAAATTTTACAAAAGGTATGTAACTATTGTTTGGTCATAAATTCTTCTTTCTTTTTTATGCAACATGAGTTTATTTGTATTATAAGATTTCTTATCTTATTATTGGAACTTCATTTTATCATATTTTTTTCAGAAAATTAGAGTCGTATACAGATTCATTTCATCTCAAGCACTTTTATCATGTCTCTTAAAAGAATTGGAGTCATATATAAATGGAGCTTTTTTTAAAAAATTCTATTTGGATGACATCATTAACTATGTTTCTACCATACAGTGCAAGCTTTGTGTTTTTACTTTTTAATTTTTTGTTTCTACAGTTATAAAATACGTTATCCGCAATTACTTTTATTACTAAATTATTTTACATTTTATTTTTTGAAAATTTGAATCGCACTGAATCAAAATCTTGGCTCTGGATTGAATTGAAAGCTTTTTCGTCGAAGTAATGGCGGATGGTTGTGTTTCTTATTGTTACGACTAGATTTCCTCTATAAAATATTAATCTAATTTATGGTCAAAATCATGTCATTTTTGGTTCAAGTTCGAGGGACACCAGGATTTAATGGAGCAATCAATTGATAATCAAGGGTTTAAGTATCTTGATCTCTTCATATCCGAATGTATTGAATTTCGAGGATGAAATTCTTTTAAGGAGGTAAGGTTATTACAGCCCGAAGTTTTGCATATTTAAATTCCAACTACTACTTGGTCAAAGTTGATAATTATGGATCAAATTCAAAGTGTTAGAGGAATTTAATTTTGTCTATTAAAAGTTTATGAACTTAATTGATCTGAGTGAGAGTTCAAGGATTAATATTGCAAATAGGTATTGAGACCAACTTAAATCTCTTAATTAAAGGAAATGGGCCTAGGTTGCAATTCTCTCTCTCTCTCTCTCTCTCTCTCTCTCTCTATATATATATATATATATATTTATATATATGTGTGTGTGTGTGAAACAAGAAGGCATATATGCAGAGCCGGTTTTGGCTTGAGGCGAGTGAGACCGTCGCCTCAGGCGCAAAACCGAAGGGGGCGACTTTTTTCTCATTTTTCTTACATAAAAATTAAGTATATATATGTCAACAACGCAATCATAATGTTGTCAAATGAGTGGTGCAGCGGTTAGCTTGCGTGATTTTGCTAAAATCATACTCTAGCCAAGTTCGAATCCCAATCTTGCATTTCCCATATCTCATATTATTTATTATTTTCTTTCTTTAGAATTTGGTAAAAGTATTCCTCCAAAAAGATATTTTCTCCAACTATATTAATTCTCTAATATTTCAACTCATATAAAAAGTTTGTAATACCTACGTATAAAATTTATAATACCTCCTTTAGTTTTACGCATCGTTAATTTCAAACATTCTTAAATTTCATATTATCAAAAAAATAATAATAATAATAATAATAATAATCTTCTAAACAACCGAATCTTGTTACTTTGCAACAAAAATAAATTATAATAATCTTTATTTTTTCTATTATTATTGTATTTTTAGTTAACTATTCATTTTTGTAAAGCACTTACAAATTTGAAAATCATTACATGGGGGCGCATTTTATGATGTTTTGCCTCAGGCCCCAAGAATCGCAGGACCGGCACTGCATATATGGATGAATAATTCAACAACAACGAGAGCCAGCGTGAAGGAAAAGAAAAGGAAAATAGAAAAAGAAAAGGAAAAAGAAAAGGGCAAAAAGGAAGGAGAAAGCTTGGGTCCGTCGTGGTTTCGTATGATAAATGTATTTTTTTAATTTTTTCTTATTGAATTTGAGGTAAATAGTGAATCTAATTTTAGGGTTTTACCAATAGACATTGGGGATTCAAAATTTATCATTGATTTGGGTCAATTAGGTGTTATTAAGATGTTATTTGGGCCTAATTAATTATTTTGAATTGAAATTGGTGGTAATTGAATCGTGGGTAATGAAGTGGATCGAAACTAACATTACATAGATGTTGAAAATTTATGGATTTATTTTGGGATTCAATTGGCTAGTTCCAATGGTATGAAATATTGTAAAATCAATGAAATATGAGGAATAAAGCAACGGAATGGGGAAATTAGAGAACGTTAGAAAAGTTAAAGCTTGGTATTGCAATGTGGGTATGCAATTGGTTGAAAATTCATGTATATAGGTTTTGATTAGAATACTATTGTTATTTCAGGTGGTGACGAGATGATTGGAGAAGCCTACCAACCGAACTAGAAGCAGTTCGTAGTTATGTGAGTGGAAAAAATTACATTTTACAAAATAGCGTATTCTAAATTCCAATATGCTTTTAAAGATTATTATTACAATATGTTATTATAAATGAATATTTCAGCAAGCCATGGATTTTATTAAGTAGTATTTCCTTTTCAAAAAGATTATGTGAAAATTCTTTTAAAACCATCATAAGGTACCTTGTTAGATTTACCCGCTCTGCACTGTTGTGATGTATTCCACAGTGTATGACCAGAATTACAAAGGTCTTTGGAACCCACTTTCGTGCACACATTCGCCTTGGGCCGTATACGGGGGTGCTTAGCCTTTGGGGCTTGCTCTGCACGCGTATGAACAGATATTCGGACAGATCAGACTTTTGAGTGACACACCACATGTATTGAGAGTGCTCTACATAAGAGTGCTATTGCTCGTTGGTACTTTTGATGTTATTTTCCAACAGATCATTTTTGTTACAGAATTCAGTTTTAGAAAGCAAAATCCATCTAAAATGGTGTGATCAGTGTTATTCAGCTAAAACGATTTCAGTCATTAGTATTATCTCGATGATTTTCAGTTATTTATGATATTAATGCATTTTGTTATAAAGAGATCGATTTTATGAAGATATTTTAGATGGAAAACTATATGTATTTGTGAACTTATCCACTCACTAGGTTACAAAACTCACGTATTTCCCCAAACATTTTCTTATAAGAAGGACCGAGCTTGAGCATTATTGGATTGTTTGTGGAGTTCTAAGCCGACCACCATAGTATTCAGATGACTTATATTTTAACTTAACAGTCGTCACATTTTGATATACATGCCAAATATGGTTGATGTTTTAATTTATTTACTTATTATTACTTTTTTATCAATGGTTTTAGAATTATTCATCATTTCCTCAATTATGATTCCTTTCCCACAATTTCTGCATATAATGTTAAATATTTTCGGATTGGTTATTCCAATTTGTTTAGGAAATCTTTTCATAATTTTTATAAGTTCATTTTATTGTAGAGAAATTATAGTTTCATGTCAAGTTTAGCTCGCCTTGGCAGTGGATCCAGTATTAGGCTGGCCTCTCCATTGTCGACGCACGCCACGGGTTAAGTTATTAGAGATAATTTGGAACGGTGCATGTCACTTATTCTAACCAATAAGTACACATATATACCAATTTCAAAAATACAAATATCAATTCACAACACGTGAATACATAAATATTAATTTCGATTTCTAAAAAGAAAATAGCAATTAATTCACATAATAGACATACACAATTACCGATTTCAATCTCGAAAATCACATTAAACTCTCAGTAATTTGCAAGTCACAATCGCAACATCCAAATATTAAATTGCAATTCCTAAAATCAAAAGAGAAAAATAATTAGTATCGCTGCAGAAATTTCCAAATTCCAGCCAAGTTCAAACTTTAACACAAAAAAATTGCAATTCCAATTGAAATTTTGACATACAAATCCATAAATAGATTAAAATTATACTCTATAATTTACCGTTCCAAGCTGGAAAATTTATATATATTTAGATCGGTAATGTTATGTTAAGAGCGCTGGGAAACGTTGGGAGAAAAAATGTGAAAGAGATGTGGGCGTGGGTCCCACCCGCCCCACCGCATTCAGGAGGGGCTGCAAGTGGGTTGTGAGACGCTGGGAGAAATGCTGGGAGAATAAAGTTGGGAACATAACATTTTCGATATTTAGATATATAACACTGTAGTTTGTCTTGGTAAACACATCTGCAGATTGCATTTTGGTCTTGTGATGAAACATGCATGTGAAAAATGAAACTTCTTTCTTTTTTTTTTTTTTTTCCTTTCCCAAAATTGTTGTGTGATTAACTATTTGCTTTACTTCTATGTTACTACTTTTATTAGCTTTCGCGTTCTCGTAGAAAAAAATTTCTGGCTCCGCGATTAGCAATCCCTGCCCCAGTTTAGATGTTGCATGCTGTCATAGTGTGCAGTAAAGTTGAAATGGTAGGTCCCATATAGATTCGATGGTCAACAACAATTCAAATGACACAATGACATCAACTGGTGATATATATAGCCACAGAAACAAAGACCCATTTTAGATTAATTTGGATAAATATTGCTAGCTAGATTTTTTTCATAAAGAAATGCGACGATCCAAATGATCCAGACGAATTTAGAAAAATAGTGGCAATTGACTCTCTTCATAAAGAGAAGCATCTAATTCTTATCAATTGATAATTATTAAGATTTCGCTTCCTGGGAGTTGATAGATTATGCTTGTTTCAAGGAATCAATTATATTTCTTTTGTTCCTTGAGAACAAGAATTGAAGTACTCACACAGATTCTGCTGAATCTTGAATTCTTATTGAATCTTATTGAACTATATCAGATGACATTACACGGATAATAAATGCTTACATTAATTTATGTAATTAATAAGGTTGTCTAAATCTGTTATCCCTTTTGCTGTCTAATCCAATCAGAACACTCGATATAGAGTATTTTAATGGGATAGAACAGTCAATGGGATACCTGACGAGACAACATATCTAAATTTACACTTAACAATTTCATTGGAGAAAAAGAAGAACACATTGCATCATTCAATGAAGTTAGAAATCCTTCTTAACTATTTGAAGAGATACATAGAACAAAAGCAAAATACTTTGATAAAATGGAAAACCACGAAGGATTTAATTCCAGGGTTCGAAACTTCTTGTCATTCCCCCGTGCACTACGAATATGCTTCTTGCTTAGTTCACATTGCTCCTCCTGGAAAAAAAGAAAGAAAAATAAGAATAATAATAAGTAAAAAGAGAAATATAAAATCAAGAAATTACACTAGAGTTAGTAGTTATTCATTTATTCTCATGGTAAATTGCTTACCATATTCCTTAGGTGTCTTGCATTTGTAGCACTCTGTCCTGCTAGCATAATTGTGCATACCACATCCTAATCTGCCCATTTCAAGATTTTCACTCGTATTAGATAAAGAACTAATTATTATAATATTCTCGTCTAAAAGCTTATACCACTCTCTATTCAGTGCAAGCAGTTGATATGAAAGCACTGGATCATGCCACATTAGCTACTTCAACTTACAGTATGATGTGGTGCTTCTACATTAACCGCATACACCTTGCACTAGATGGGGAATGAAGCTTATACTATTAAAGAAAGGGATGAAATTAATTACCTGGAACAAATCCAGTCGCCAGTTTTCCATCCTGGGAGCACACTGGCATCATACCCATAGCCAGCGGGAGCAACCATTCCAGCACCATATCCACAATAATCTCTGGACGCACCACATCGATAGCAGCTCGTTCGGCTAGCGTAGTTGTGTGCACCACAATTCAAAGCTCCACAATACCAGTCTCCGGCCAACACTTCCGTTCTGTTCATCGCATATGCAGACACATCGGCTTCCGTGGCATATTTTGGGCAACTGCACCGTTGACATGACTCTCGTTTCTTGAAGTTGAGATGATGGCATGCATCACACGTCCAATCTCCACTGCTCATTTTTTCTATATTAATTGTTATCTGCAAATAGATAAACAAGTTAATGACATGTTCGGTATGTTAAACTATACGGTATCTGAAGACTGTTAAGAATAAGGACTTACCTCAAGTGTATATGGGCAAGCGTATTGGTGGAAGAAGAGATTGCTTAGACTGACATGAATTGGAAAATGGGCTAGAGCAGTTTATATACTTGTTAAGGCCTTGTTTGGTGGGACCCACAATTTAAAATTTTTTTTTTTTTTTTTTTTTTTTTTTTTTTTTTTTGGCCTTTATTATGTGACTGTTGTGATGGGATCCGAAAAGCTGTTGAAAGATTTCTTTTGGATGAGGGGACATGAAGGGAAGGCTTTGTTGGAGTTGTGAACTCCCCTGTGCTTGCATATAGAATCAATTATTTTTCAAACTCAAGTGCAATAATGCCAACTTTTTGTGTATGAGATGATTCCCGATGCATTATTTTTTAGAAGAGTTCGAAACATTATTCCATATTCTGTATCCATGTTTAATTTGAGCAGGTGGTATGAGGGGAAGACGCCATTTAGCCCACGTCACTTGTTCACATGGATGCTCGAGACCATGATGTGGAATGACACGTGTAATAGCATGGTGATGCTGAGGGGCGGATGTAGGGGAGGGCTCGACTGGGTCGTAACCCCCCGACCCCCCCCCCCCCCAACAAAGAAAAAATCGAAGTTTTATATAGGTTTATATATACATATATATATATATACATAATTTTAGTTGAATTAATTTTTTTTTTATTCTGATCTGCAGTTAAAGTGCGGATCGACCAGTCATGAGCAGAACTTGTCAAATAACTGAACAACTGTTCACATGGGAATCAATTCCTTATATAATGCACACATCCATTGCCAAATTCCATTCTTCTTTGCAAGGTTAGATTCCATTTTTTTCGCAATAATTCAAAAGCCATCAGAAGATGGGTGTCCACTGGCACTCTTTGCATCGACAACTCACACGTATATAGGTGTGTGTATATATATATGTTTTATACATGTTTTTTGTAAGCTTTTTTAACGTCGAGTTTATTAGCATCTTGTGTTCGAATGGCACCTAGTCAAACCTTTAGCACGAATTAAATTTCTTCAATCTACAATACAATGATTTTAACCAATCGCGGTCACAAATTCTATGATGGAGCATATCATCCACTTTGTTCTTGAACCAAATCAAGCCTCGGCTTATGAAAACGAAGTCTAATTAATCATAACTTTCTATTACTACATCTGCTTAATTCATAATTAAAAAAAAAAAAAAAAAAAGGTACGGGATTGTTGGGTTTTAAATTTATTTTCAGTTTTCTGTCTAATTTTGGGTCTAGCAAAAACATACACTTTCTATGTTTTATTTTTTTTTAAAAAAATATTAAAGTAACCAAATTTCCAATGTTTGAAACTTAAAAGCACTGAAAATAGTTTGAAAACAACGAAGACAGTATACTCGTATTAATTGATGTTTACTTGAGCAACACTAACTTCATCAACCAATACTTGATAGAATTGAATTTCTTAAAATGCTGCCCCCCCTGGGTCAAACAGAGCGAGACGAATAAGTGGGTTATTTAGTTTAATGGTGCTTTCAAAAAGATTCATTAACCAAATTTAGCCAACTTGCTAATTACTTGTTAATCGAATCTTTATGAGCATTTGGGAGAACTAGTAAGGGACCAGTGGTGGTTGCAATTATTCCACACTATAATTCGAGTAGTGGACATTGGAGTTGCATGTGTCACATATGGACTAGCCAATAAAGACACAAGACACCATAAAAAATTAGACTTTTAGGGACGGTTCAATCGTCCCTTATGACCTCGTGCCTGTAGAGCAATAGGAGCGACGTCGCTGTTATTCCTCTACGGGTATGAATATATCATTTATTCTTTCTATGATGAGGTTATCTGAACGTATCGTCTTTGCAAAAGTCTTGTTTTTAATAGTAAAACATACTAGTTTATGTTAAAAAAAAAATGGACCAAAAATTAAGTTCTACAAATTTTATCTCAGTTATACCATTCAACTTAAAATTTTAATTTAACAGTGAATTAATAAAAGTTTATCCAAAACACAGACTAAAGCCATTGGCCCCGTTTGTTATTTCCGATTATGAAGGTAATAATAAAATAATAAATAAATAAAAATAATTAGAACTATAGAAGAGAACTTATTCTTTATATCCATTGGTGGTCCCACTCAATGTAAGAACATCGAAGCTTCATCGCCATCAATCAAGACTCTGTATTAGGATATTGGTGGTGATCAAGCACTCCCAAGTGCACTGAAATTATGGGGCTCCCGGAGCATTTTCTAACACCGTTCGATTTCAGGTTTTAAAATTTGAGATCGGATCCAAATTCAGCACGATGAGACAGAGCTCCAGTAATTTTTTCAAAATTTTTGTGATACTCTTGGATGCCCTGTGGCTGATCAAACTTTTTTGCGAAATTTTAGGCCAAAGTTTTGCCAAAAAGTTTGACCGGCCACCATGACATCCAATGATATCGCAAAATTTTTGAAAAAATTATTGAAACTCCGTTTCATAGTGCTGAATCTGGATCTGGTTTCAAATTTCAAAATGAAAGTCGGACGGGCTAGAAAATGCCATGAAGCGCCGTAATTACAGCGCATCCGGGAGTGCTATATCTTTGTTGAGTAGGATATATAGGAAACAAAGGTTTTATGCGGCCTGGGGCTCATCTTCTGCTCATCCAATTAAAATATGCAATATCATTCAAATAACACATTTAATTTTTTATTAGTATTTTCTCCATGCGATGCACGAAATAATTGAAATAATTTATTTATATAAAATAAAAATAATAAAATATATATAATATTATAGATTTCAATAATGGTTTATAAATTTTAATCTGATCCATTATTTTGTAAGAAAAAATACTATATTAGTTGTTGTAATTAATAATTTTAAACAATAACAAAATATTTGGAATTACAATTTAGACAATACGTATTTGAACGAAAAGAAGTAGTCCTATTAAAATTTTTGCCAAAATTTTTATCATCAACGCCATTTTAATATCTAAGCCACGATGACTTTTTTGAACACGAATTTTAGAATGTCAAGTGCTGAAGAATTTATACAATGTGGATTGTATATTGTATGAAATGATAAGATCTCTATACAAAGTATTTATAAGTGAAACTCTATATATTGATGTTTTGGCGACAAAAATTTGTTCAGAATAATTGAGAAAAAATTAAAAAATACTAATGTCTGCAATACTAAATATACGGAAAACGAAAAATTAATTTGAAAATGAAGAAATGATTAAATGATAATTTTGACAATTATTTTTTTAAGTGGCTTGCGAAATAATGAAATGGGATATGAAAGTCATCGTTTTTTATTTTTTTCTAATTAATTAATTATTCATTATAAATTTATTTATTTAACTATTCACTATTTGATCTTTAAAAAAATTACTCACTATTTGAACCACTTAATGCATATTATCCATGAAAACTATCTAATACTACTATTTTAAAGTGGTAAAAATCAAAAAAAAATTATTAATTTTTTAAATATGTAAAAAGGTTTTTTTTCAAAAAAAAAAAGAAAATCACAGCTTACGTGGTATTGTGGAAGTTGGCACTTCAATTTATATATATATATATATATATATATATATATATATATATATAATTCAAAAATAAATAAAAAAAATGTAATATCCAAAAATTAAAATATATATAGAAAATATTAATTCTCATTTTTAGAATTAATTTAAAAGGTATTGAAAGTTATAATAAAAAAATTAATACACGGGTATTTGGTTCAGGTTCGCTATGATTTTAATATCCATATCCGATCCGAATCTGTTTCGGATTTTTCTTTCAAAAATCATATTCGACACGCGTACCCATTGGTTCAGGTTTTTGTGATCCATTCGGTTTGGGTATCCACGATTTTCGAGTTTTGTGAATCCTTTTACCATCTCTATTTATATATAGTTAAATTGATTGTTTTAATTGATTAAGACGGCAAAAAAGACATGAAATGAAACAGTTAATCTGTGCCACATAGGATTTGATTTCCCGCAATGCAGGTTGTGCAACCCAACAGCCAGTTGCGACCCAGTACTAATTAGAGCTTGTTTCATGCATTTTGGTAGTTCCAAAATTTTCTCCAAATTTATATTGCGGCATTAACGCATGCTTTTGTACGCTAATACACTCTTCTAAGCATGCATCAATGCAACGTTAATGCACTTTTGCATGCTGCGAAGCATGCAAAACAAATTTTGAAGTCATTTTCTAGATAAAATTTTATACTTTTTTTTAGTAATAATATATTTGTTATCAAACAACTCGGCTTGGACACGGCACTTTTGTCAACCTAAGACCTAAGTTGTAGATATTTAGCAACTTTTTGCATGAATATTCCGTGGAGTTTTGAGGATTAAGTAGCTATAATTTAACGTTAATTAATTCAACACGTGTTGTTTGGTTAGCATCATTAAAACGATTAAAAATCTTTATTGTTCTTTACTTAAACAAATAGTCTATTCTCCATGTTCTACCTCAATGCATGGCGAAAATGTTTTACATTGTAATAAACTTGCACGTATACTAAAAAAGTCGATAGTTTTTCCCAATGAGCTTTTTCGATCAAAAAGTAAAAAAAAAAACTTTTAGCAACAAAATTTTTAGCTATTAAAAGAATAATCTCTTCTACATAATATTCACGAGCTGTTATAAAAGCGGTACGAACTAAGTTTGAATTTGTATATAAATGTTGTTGCTAGCTCTTTAATATTTGTAATTAAGATTTTTAAAAAAAATAGCGATTCGAATTGGGCTAAATGAGGCTTTTACCACAAATAATAAGTGGGCAAATTGGATTGGAAATTAAAAGGGATTTACAATTGGGAGTTGACAAATGCATTGCTACTAGGTTTGGCACTTTTTAGTGTAAAATGGGTTACATATTTTGTTGACGTGGCAACCACAATGGCGATGTGTTGACCTCGGATTTGATAAGGAAGAACCTAATCACAAAATTTTAACCAGACAAAATGAATATTCTTTGCATTAAAAACCTTAGACATCGCTCCTTGCTTTATTCTTCTATCAAGGTTGTGACCATTCTCAAAAGGGGTCTAATTCTCCTCAATAATACTCATAAGAATCCACATCCGAACCGGTGACGTGAAAAATAGCGTCTGCTTTTCAATTTCGGATATTCCTACCTTAATTGTATAGCTTAACTGTGACATGCATAATTAATGTGCGTTGCTCATCATGTCAAAATAATGAGATCTTCAATCATCAATGTTGTGCTTTCACAATTTTTTACGACGAATTCAATAAAGTTGATACGTGTTTCACAGCATATGTCTCTATTAATGTATTTTATGGATTGAAAAAGACAGTGTAATATCTGCAAATAATAGACCGTTAATTATAAACTCGACTGTAGTATGTTAAGTATTATACTATTCTGCAAGGTAGCTATATTGTAAGTTACTATGTTTACCAAGCCATTTCAAGCACCAACGTTGGTGCCTTAATTACAGCACCAACGAGTGCATTTTCGGGATCGATTCGACCTTCGTTTTGAAATCCGGGACTAGATCTGGAATCAGCACGGCGATGGGGAGTTCCAAGAATTTTGATTTTGCAGACGTGTAGTATCGGTCAAAGTTTTGGCACTATTTTGGGCAAAAAATAGTGCCAAAACTTTGATTGGTACACGCATGGCGTCACGCCGAAAAATTCAAAAATTCCTGAACTCCCCATCGCCGCGTCGATTCCAAATCTAGTCCCGATTAAAACTGGCGCTTGATCGACTCAAAACGCACTCGTTGGTGCCGTAATTAAGGCACCAACGTTGGTGCTTGAAAAGGCCTGCTATGTTTACATCTAGGATACTATCTGTATACCAGCATCACTCTATATATAAAAGTGGGAATGGACAAAAATCTTTTGATTTCCAAATTCGTCCTCCTATTTTATTTTAAAACCTAATTTACTCTTATTAATCATTTATTAATACTTATCTTAAATCAACTAATTAATTTAAAAGGGTCTTCATTTTCCAAGTAACAGGCATGAGGAAGAAAAGTTCATTGTAATTAAATTAAAAAAATTAAATTATACAATATGGATGTCAAATTGAAGGGTTCAACTCCAAGTTTAACAAGAGTAGTTAATTTTTAAGAACTAATTTATAAACCTATAGTTTGCTATAGGCTTCTATAAAAGTAAAGGGTACAATTTTTAAACACTACTAGAAAAAGTGACTTAGACATCTGTTATTAACTGATGTTAAAAAAAAAAATCCGATGTGTTAGTGGGTGATGTCAAAGATCTGAAACTATAGATATCGATTTTTAACCGATGTCTAAAATGATTATAAAAATCGCATTAATTATATAAACCGATGTCTTTACAGCAACAGACATCAAGTTTTAGCTGATGTTAAACACATAAATAGAACCGACATCCTAACAATAAAACATGTCGCTTTCTAGCTGATGTTAAATGCACCAGTAGAACAGATGTCATTACTACATCACACATTAGTTGAGATTGTGTGTTAAACAAATAGAACTGATGTCTCAAGCGCATTCATACATCATTTCTATGATAGCTATCGAAAACATTATGAAAACCTATTAAAAATCCAAAATTTGAGCACTAGAAAATTGCAACAAGCATCTAAATACCCAATATTCATAAATCCCAGTACTAAACAGTAATACAATCTGTTAAAAATTACAATTGACACCATCGTCATCCCAAAGGCGAAATATCTAACACTAATACATTAACCAGCAAATGTCATATAGAATGGTTCATTAACCAACACTATACGCTAACAACGATGTTCTCAACCACAATATCTACATCAACGCTTGGAGGTAGTCGGCCACTTCAACATGCACCTCATCGTTAATAGCAACCCTTAACTGCAAGAGAGATACGGATCAATATAAGTGATAGTGAATAGCACATAAGAGAAGAAATAGTAAACAGACCTTTTCAATCCCGTGCACAATCAAATGAACCTGCAGTTATATGAGCAGATGCCCTTCTCACGGCATACCACATGGGATTACTGCTTTTGCTGGATTGGAAAGGTGTTGGGTATCTATGAAGATAATTTCTGAAAGGAATTATCTCTCCCGAACATGAAAAGATAACATAGTTACCAAAATCAGAAGTAACTCACTATCACCCAACAAAAATTTGACAATCAAAAAGTTTTTATGATAAAGAAAACATTCTGAAGATACAGAAAAAAGCAACGAGTTCCAAAGTGGGTTCAACTAGAAAATGCCAATAATAAATAAAATATGAAGATTTGAAGGAAAAAAAGGCAACCCCACTCCTCCTTTCAATGGAGAAAATTGAAATCGATTATTTCTGCGCTTTACCATATGTGGCATGTACTCTATTTCATGGTTTCCGGCTGACTAAAGCCATGGTCGATCTGTTGCACTTTGTTCAATAAATCGACCCCATGTATCCCAGCGGACACCAACATCATGATATTGATATCTATCAGCATAAGAAGGATCTCCAACAAATAAGATAGTCTGTGCACCAGTCCCCATATAATGCTGAAGAGTCGACAGGGAATTAAATGTTTGGCCAAGATCACCTACAGTGAAAATTGATAAAAATCTTTCATAAGGACTTCATAATGATGATGCAAAGACATAAGTGTTGATTGTATCATAAACAATTGGAATCATATAAAATTTCTAATATGTAACTGTCTGCGAACAGAAAAAGGTCATAAAGATGTTTACATAGTGATCCATTCAATCTGACGTTTATTTGCAAGTTAGATGATTCATATGGCTACGTGTACATTATTAGCATATTTTACGATGTTTATATTCATTTGACGATTTGTTTTGATTCTGACTCATAAAGACAAGGACTATCCTCAATTTCTGACCTAAGAACTAGCAAACACAACGGGTGATAAAGTTAAGAGGCATACCTCATCGTCCTTTTCAAGCGGCCCATGAGCCTGCACAAGCAAATAGAGAATAGTTAGCACACAGTGTGAAAATAAGATTACCAATACTATCAACTCATACATTTTCCAAACCATTGACCCCCAGATGCGATTCTCCATTCTTTTTGTTCTCTTGACTTCAGAAAGCAATGCTTATCATCCCAATGTAGTACAACTACTTCACTGGTCATGGTTTTCCAAATTACCCTCTCAATAAAATGATGTTTCAAAAAATAACACTTGAATTGTCACACAAATTGCAAATGCTACCTCCATTGTGAAAATTTCCTTTCAAAATTACAAAAGAAGCTACAGTTGGTACCTAGGTAATCATGCCAATTGCCAAGAGCAATGAAGATATTAGAGGGGCCACATATGCCTTGAATTCTATTGTAATACTTTCTTCATCAATGTGATAGATAGCTACTTAAACGTTAAACCACGGCCAAATGTAAATGAATCAAATGTCAATCAACTACTAATCAGCTGGAATATATAATAACTTCCTCATAAGCTACATTCTGTTTTTGTGTGTGTGTGTGTTTTGGGTTGGGGGGTGATGGAGGTTTACTTACTAGGCACAACACATGCCATACCTCTTGGAAGGCATTTTATTTAGTACTTTTGTCCACCTAAAAGTGGAATATGATAATATGGCAATTTGAAAATTCACTGCAACTTGAACCATTTATGAAATTTGAAATAATTACAGAGATGAAGGATCTTACATGTCAAGAATAGAATGTTCTACAACAAAGAATGCCATGTCAATGGTAAATATTCAAAGTCAAGTTTGCATTTCACAGGGTTTAAAATTTATAAAAGTTTTCTAAAGCTTTAGATTAATGAACTATAATCTTAGCTCTTCATTTCCCTACTACAATTTTCCTTTTATCCTTTTTCTGTAAAATTTTAATCTACACAACTCATCCAGCCGTATCATATATTTGGTCAACAACCTTAACATATAACAATACTTGTTGGAACAGATCCGATCAAGACTATAAATGAAGATGTTTCAAAGATACAATCCTAAACAAAAGGGTTATTCCTTGCACCAAGGAACAAATAACCATTGATCTTGTTAACTTGAACACCATAACCGACTTTCATGGGGCTTGCAAAGAGCAAGGCAACTAATTCATACAATACAGATAAATGAAGAATGGGAAATTATGATCCTGTATATTCATCCACTATAATTTACTATTCCACAATCGGCAAGCAAAGAAGCAATTGGAATCCAATTGAAACTCCTTGATCAAGAAATCTTTCATTTATCATATCAGCATAACTCAATGTTCCCATGTAACCTACACATTTGAAGCAGAGAGATTCCAGTTTCTGCTAATTCTCCATACACTATTATACTTCAAGTGTGAGAATAAAAGGATGCTTGGATAAAATAGAAACAGTGAGAAGTCACAGAAGAAAACTCACCTCTTCAACATCATCATGGCTATAGATTCCATATTGAAAAGCCTGGCTCAAATTATTTGCCAAAGCTGCAACATCATAATCTCTATCTTGGTAATCATCATCATCACTATCCCTAGTCCGATCCTGCATAGACGTGGGCCTCCTGCAGAAGACAAGATAAAGTTAATTAAGTATAAAGAAGAAAGTAAATGTATGTGTCATTGCTCAATTGAGTGAAGAGGTGGACAATCCAGAGGGAAAACTGAAAAGGACACTTAACAAGAAATTCAGATAATAAGGCCATTGACAATTTGATTGGGATCCTTTAGATACTTTAAGAAATGTGCTTATGGGAAACTTGCAATAGATTAGAAATGCCATTTATTTTGCAACCATTCAATTGGTCTTCTTTATTTCCTTCCCATGACTGTTGTCTCTTGTTATGTAGCTTTCATTGTAAGATACACTTTGACTGAACAAACAACATCTCTAATTCTCCTCTTTCTTGTCTCACTTCAAATTATAACTTCAAGAAAATAAAATAAAAGGAAATGACCACCACAGTCCACCCATTTAAATTTAATTACTGTCTCAATTTCAAGCATATTATGATTTCACCAAAATGTGCCACGTAATGGTTGTAGAGAAGCATTTAACAAGAAGAAAAACAAATGAAAGGTGCAAGGCAAACAACAATTCATAACTCAAAGCTCACTGAGCCACCAATGTTCATCGATCTATACCTATCTATCAACATAGAAATGCCACCCTTGACAAATTAGCCATCTAAATCAAGATGCCAGAAATTAACTAAGAGAAATCTTACATGGTCCCACTGTTGATTCCTGCTACTTCTGTTGACAGATATCTCAATAAAATGAATTTAAAGGTAAAAGGTTGTTTCCGTGACAGGACAAATAGTCTAGAATTCTGATGGTTTTAAATATAATAATGATATATACAAACAAAAACACTTCCAAACATGTCTAACATATCTCTTCACAAAAAAAAACAAAAAGCTTTCAAACTTGTCACAAAATAGCTTTCAAACTAAAATTTGAAACACTAACCTGAATCCATTTGAAATTTCGCCAACTTCAACGGCGAAGAAGAACATGGTGGCTGGCTAGCTGCGACCTGGTTGCAACTTGCGATGCGTGGACGTCGGTTGATGGACAAAGCTCACCAGTGGTTAAACGTGGACGTCGGTTGATGGTGGTGGGGTGGAAGTAGCCGATTAGAAGTGGAGCCGAGTGAAAGTGGCCAAATGATGGTGGTGCGATGGATGCCGGTTGATGATGGTGGTCTGGTGGATGCCTGTTGATGTGGTGGGGTGGAACTCGCCGATTAGAAGAGATGATCCGAGAGAATCGACGAGAGCTTGCTTGGCGGCTGCGTGGATTAAGGTTGTGTTTTGGAATTGAGAGGATGAAAGTGTGAAACTGACGATGATAGCTTTGGTTTCGTTGGTCTTAAATTTTTTTTTTTGTGAGGGTTGGGTCGGGTCGATTACCTGACCTATATAATTAACATCAGTTGTTAAAAAATGCGATGTTAAAAATGCACATAACACCGTTATTTTTATGAATGATGTTAAAAATTTAGTTTACATCAACTGCCAAAGCAACTGATATAAATGAAGTGATGTCTAAGTCGCTTTTTCTAGTAATGAAATATTTAGCTTTTACATTTTCCACCAATAACTCAATGTCTCAGACTTAATTCAATTGAGACCAAATTATAGTTGTATCTTTTCAATTTAATCCATCACAGTTTATTTGCTTTGTTTTTCTCCATTTTTCAATTAAAATTAAATAATTATATAAATACTTTAGAGAATTAATAAGTTCTAATTATTTTTATGTTCTAATTGCTGATCAATTTTTTGTATGAAAAAAAAGATATTTACCTTTTTTATAATTTATTTTATTCAATTACAATTTTTTTGACCAACAAACATATTGTGCAATATAAAGACGATAAATTGACAAATTTTACACTCATTTACTATCTAACTCCAATAAAATAAAGAGTTTTACACTTATCGTTCATCATTTACATAAAACTTGTAACATGTTATTGTTACTAGCATTATATCAAAATCGTCTTTCTCCAATGTTATTTTCAATCACACATTGTATTAATGATGTTAAGTAAATTTACTTTATAAACACAATTTTTTTTAAAAAAATATCTATCAAACACAGTAAATAATTTGTAGACAAATCCATTGCAAAGCAATTTTTTGAATCATACTATATGTTCAATCAATATATATAAAAAAAAAGCCTGCCTATTTAATTTGTCATTTAATCTCGTTGCGTTGAAAATATCAAAATACTCGAGCGGAACCTATCTTCCAATTTGATATTTTGTGTTACAATCGGAAATCGGGGAAGGGGGGGAGCACAGGGGCGAGGGTAGGAATCGAACCCAGGATTGAGGCTTGACACGTGGGCAGCTTTACCGCTCCACCGCTTGTCCGTTCCTCCAATTTGATATTTTGGACCAAAAGAGAAGGAATGGGTTTTAGATGCTTTTTCACTTTGTGGACCCATTTATTCCATCCCATAGTGTGACATAATTTCATGGACATCAAAATTTCTTTGCAACGGACTTGTCACCCAATGACCCCACTCTAGGAATTTAAGAGGGTGAAAATGATGTTTGACCTAATTTTAGTTCTTCAATTTTAATTTTAAAAATTATCTTTTAGTAATAAAACTTTATTTTTCGAAAAACAGGTCCATATTGTTTACGGGTGTATCTTTATTGTTTGCACTGCCTGTTAAATCGCGGAAAGATGACAGGAGGATAGTAAAAATTTGTAATGTCTGTTATTATTATTATTAGTGGCATAGCCAGAATTTTAAGGTTCCATTCCTGAGATTCAAAAATAATGGGGCTTGGTCCCAAAAGTTTTTCTACAAATATAAAATAAGATGTTATAAAGTGTAATCTATTTATCAAATATTATTAAAGTACAAAATTTGCATAAAATTAATTTCGATTGAATACATACATATACAAAGCATCATATAAAATATTGGAAGAATATTCTAAATAATTTAGTTATTTTTCAAATTAATTTGATACATATTATTATATTGAAAATTGTGATATTTAAATCAATCACACAAAATGAGTATGGCTTATTTTTGCTATTTCGTACATGAAACGAAGTTATTATTGCATAAATTTATAGATGAAAAATTGCATTGTCTTGACTTAGTTCTAGCTAACTTAATTTTTTTTTTTTTTGGAAATAAAATTCCAATTTAGTTATATTCTAGAAAAAGTTGTTTACAATTAATAAAATCACATTACTTGCAGCCAAATTAATAATAATAATAATAATAATAATAATAATAATAATAATAATAATAATAATAATAATAATAATAATAAGAGTTTGAAAAGTGTTGCTAACCCGGCGAGGGGTGGGGGTGGGGGTTGGATCAGGGAGAGAGATTTTAAAAATAATAATAAATTTCATAGAAGAAAATTCGGACCCGCGACCTTTTCAGCTCAAAAAACCAACAATCATTTTGCCATCTTCCCATATGAAAATTATGTGAATAATTCAATTATTTTTTTGAAAATAATTTAATTATGTGAATAATTTAATTATTAATTTTATATATATTGATAGTTCGGACAAATGACGCACAGGCGAAAGCTAGCTATTGTGATAGCTAATCTCGTGGGGCGACCGCCACCTCCCGCCACTCCTGTGGCTCCCGTTCTTAATTATAATAATAATAGCCTTTATTCGTGCAAGTAGTTCAAAATTCTCACGTCTTCACCGTAAAAATGGAGAATAGGGCCCATGAAGCAGATTTTCTTTGACCGACTAGAGTAATGACAAATAATTTATGAAAAATTTGCGTATTTAACTTGTGTTTTGGTTTCCAGTACCGCGAAAGACACCCCCGACCTGCTCTCTACACCCCTCTTGAAAAAAAATTCCTAGAATTACTAATATACCCTCTCCTTTTTCCGTTCTTCTTTCCTTTTTTTCCTACTCTTCACACCCCTCTCCCATAGCCAAAAACAAAAAAAAAAAAAAAAAGAAAAAAAAGCAAAAAAACAGAAAGAAAGAACTGAGGGTCAAGGAAGAAGCAGCAGACGAAGCTTCAGCTGCCATTAATGACAACGAAAGCTTTTCCTCAGTGGCGGATCCAGATATTCTGAGTTGAGAGGCGCGAAATATTATTCCCATGGGGAAAATTGTTTTTAGAAGTAGGGTAGATAAAAATATTACTAAAAAGTAAGAAATTTAACATGTATTTGAGTTAATCTTTAATTTAGGGTATGTTTGATTGGGTATTAAGTTGATGTGCGCGGTATTCCGTATAAAAATATGTGGTTGATATTATTTTGGGAGATGTGTGTGTGGTTGAAAATGAGTATGAGGTTATACGGAATTGCGTGCGTGTAAATTTATTATGGAAAGAACAAGCCCTTAAATAGTGAACTATAAGACTTTTTTAATAATAATGATAAGTGATGTATGATACAAGATTACTATTAATAATTTTGATTGAATATAATATACTTGAAGAGCTCATTTGATATTCATTTTCTTAAAAATCTTTACCAAACATATTCTAATTATAGATTAATAGAAAATTGACACATATAATTTTTAAAATTCAAAGTGAAGTTATAGATTTTTAGAGATTTTTAGAGTAAGAATAAGCAAATAGACTAAGGGTATGTTCTTTCCACCTTAAATATCACCAACTTAAATTTACTTTTTCTCTCTCATCATTTTCAACCATTCATTCATTGATTTAATAATTACTTTATATTTTTTAATACTTCATCTCTAATTCTCAACTACACATTTAGTCAAGAACGATGATATGGGTAGGGAATGAGTCAAGAAATGATTTAGGAAATGGAAGCATTTTGACTAAATTGTCCTTAACACATTATCATACCAATTTCAAAATAAAACATTTAAGAACAATTTAGTAAAAATAATCATCATTCCCTAAACTATTTCCTAACTCACTTCCTGTATATATTATTTTTGTTTAGTCAAACTTTAATCTACACCAAATTTAAGTTAGAAAGAACATACTCTAAATTAACAAAATGTCAATCACCATCAAATTAAATGGACTACACAAACTCTTTTAAGTCACATTTGTCATTGCTAAACAAGAGGAAATGATAATGATTCTTTGTGAATAATTACATGGATTCGAATTAATATATTTGGTGCCTTGTGATTTTTTTAATTAGAATTTTTTTTTTTTTGGTTTTTTACTCAAAAAAAAAAATTGGATTGAAAGTTGAGGGGTCACGTGACCCCTCAGGACCCCCCTTGGGTCCGCCTCTGCTTTTCCTTCTTCTGTCTCTCTTTTTTTCTCCATCTTTTTTTGTCTCCATTTTTACCATTAGGTGATTAGAAAACCAAAAAATATATACATATATATATATATATACACACAAAAAAAAAAAAAAATAAAAAATGAGGACCCTTTGGTGTTTCGAGTCGAAACACCGTATGGGTGTTTCGATCCACATTGGTCGAAACACCATTTGGTGTTTCGATCCCTGTGGGTCGAACGACCCATAATTATTATTATTATTATTATTATTATTATTATTATTATTATTATTATATGTTTGACATTCTGGACTTGCCGTTTATAGCGAGGGAAGTGTTAGATTATCGTTCATGATTTTTATCTATTCCAAGTGGCAATTAATTTTTCTAAAGAATGAAGAATCTCATGTTGCGTAACATGCAACCAATATTTTTTTAATATGTTTTTATTCCTGTAATTTGGACAATGGATACGAAGAAGAAGATGAAGAAGCTGCCCAACAATGGTGGATACGAAGATGAAGAAGCAGCCAACAGTGGTGGATACGAAGAAGAAGAGCAAGGGGTGCGTAAAGAGATAATTTTTAAAGTTGAGGGTAGTATTGGAAATAGGGGGTATATTAAATAAATAGGGTTTGGTCATTTAGGTCGGCAGGTGTGAGTAAAGGGGTTGTGAAAAGTTGGAAGGCGCATTTAGTCGTACCCTTGGTTTTATAGTTTTAGCTTTCAACGTCATCATTTTTCTAAACTAGATGTTTCACCCATACATTATACAAGAAACAAAATTTTCAATTAATAAAAATATTGATAGATCTTAGAATAAAGTAAATAATAATATGTCACAACAATAAACTTACTATAATGGAATAGTAATTTTGACAAATATTAATATAATAATAAAATAATTAAAATTTTCACCCATACGTTGTACGAGAGACTAATTTTTCAACAAATAGCAGTTTTGATAAATACTAATGGAATAATGAAATAATTAATTGATGATTAGTTATCAATTTGTATCATATTCTGACCTAGTATTTACACCCGTGAGTTATACGGGATGATAATCACTACTAAAAAATTGGCTTTCAGCCACGGTAATTTTCTGTTGCAAAAAAGGATATTTCCGTGGCAAATGCAAAAAAGCAAAGGATAATATCCGTTGCAGCGTGTTGCAGAAAGTGGCGTAGCTAATTTATGGCGTGACTAATTCGGTTGCAAATTTGCAATGGAATGCCATTGCATATTTGCAACCCACCTAGAGTTGCAACCTTGCAACGGAATCATGGGCCGTTGCAAAAACTTGAAGCGGAAGCAAATGTCACATTACGAGGACCCGATCAATCACCACAATTTTGTCCTCTAATTTATCCTTATCATTTGAACCACTTGAGATTCGAACCCATAACCTCATAGATAAGGAGCACAAACCCAACCACCAAGTCAATCATCATTCTTGTTCACAAATGGCCTTTATAATGTATTTCTTATATCATTCTTTAGTTTTCTTATTTAAAAATTAATTTAGTTTTATTAAAACATTGTATATATTAAAATACTATTTAATTAAATCTTCTTAATTTTTTACTTGTTTCCTCTAAATAATTTATTTTCATAAAAAAATTGTATATATTTTTTAAATAATGTATGTATATAGTTTGCAAAAAATTATATGCATTCTATTGTTTTTGTTGGGAGCATTTTACATATCAAACTATTATGGTAACTTAATGTAAAATTATCAATTCATTTTTAGAATTAAAAAAATAATAGTCTGCATTAAAGAAATTAAAATAAATTAAAAAGTTATTGAATTATTTAGTGAATTTTGTTTTGTTTAGTTCAAATGATTCATCTTCAACTTAATTTAATATTAATAACTAAAAGTAAATAATTATTTTTTATTTAACCATTTCCAATGATTCAAGCATTTTTTATTTTTTAGTTTTTTGATTGGGAGCAAACTAATGTAGACCATATATTTATTTTAAAATTAATAAATAAGTGAAAGTTATTCCTATCACAATTATTAACATTATTTATTATTGGGTGGCTGTGTAATTTTTTTCTTTTCAATGGAATGAGAGATGTATTTTATACCGAAAATAATTCCAATCATATACCTATTCCATGAATACAAAAAAATATTTATAAATTTTTATATATAGATTTTGGAAGCCAATATACTATCATTTCACAAGAAAAATATGATAGTTTCTAATAATTTGTATAACACATGTTATAATTTGTATAACTTTTTAAACCTTACCTTAAAAAGTACATCACCACTTAAAATAATTCACTATATGCTTATGATCTTTTAATTCAAATATAAATGATTGATGGAGTAAAAAAGGAAAATTGAGTGGAATATGCATAGAGAATGTGAAGGGAAAAAATGGGACGTGAGGGATAAATTAAGTTTTGATATGAATTACCTACGAAATTTTCAACGGCAAAACTAAACATTGCAATATTGCAATGGAAATATGCTTAGGAAATTTACAAATCCGTAGCAAATTTGCAACGGAATTTTATAGTTCGTCGGTACTTTGCAACAGTGCACTTAAGGCCGTAGCAAATTGCAACGATTTTTATCGATACGGTTGCTAATTTCCCACTGTTGTTGATTTCCGTTGTAATATTGCAACACACTACGATTTGACGTTGCTATTTTATTTTTCCACCGCATAATCCGTGGCTGTTAGCAACGAATTTTTTGTCCGTTGCTATTGGCAGTTGCTGAAAGCCAAATTTCTAGTAGTGAATTCATGATATAGATTATGATAATATATCGCATTTTGCTCATTGTAAAATTAAATCTCCTAAATATAAATATAAAATAAAATAAAAAGTTATAGCTATCTAAATAACCATGTTAAATTCAACCAACTTTCGTAGTGCTTATGGGCCTTTTTTTTAATTATTCTATATTCTATTATAAGCAATTATGAATTTCTAGAAATATTAATTATGTACATGTACGATGAACGGTACCAACAATGTATATGTGCATAATAAATTTTTAAAATTTTGATTATAAAATATAATTAACATATATATATATATATATATATATTATAAAAATGATAATGTAGTGAATATAGACCCCAACGCCTCGTTTCTCCTTCGCTAGAAAACATTTATCCTCTTCCCCATCCCATCCTTATTTAGGGCATGTTTTATACACAACAAATTTTCACTAACTTTCACTAACTTTTTCTTTCTCATTTATTTTTAATTACTTATACAATTACTTTACATTTTTAATACATTTTCCGTAATTTTCAACCACACATCTAATATGTCGTTGGAGTAAAATTTTTTCAATGTGTATAGAACAAGGCCGATCGAGAATGATAGAATTACAACAGGATGGGGCTTCGTATTCCTTGTCCTCATCCTACTAAAAAGTTTGCATCCATGTTCACCTCTCGTCGTGATCACTTAGTCAGAAGCTTTATCTTACTTTTTTACTACGTATTAATAACATCTATTTCTATAAACACATCAATTTAAATGTTTATTTTAAAGAATTTAAATTATATAGAATTCTTGACGTGGTCAGTAAAAAAATCATAGATTCTCTATTATTTTGATCAAATGTTGAATGATTTGATGTCAAATTTAAGCTAATTTGGATAAGATAAATAAATTGAAATAGATATGATTAATAATTAAAACAGACAACTTAACTGATGTTCTTTAAAATTTGAATAAAATCTAAACTTTAAAAAATCGGTATAAAATAAATCTTATAAAGTAATTGGGATTGGGATTCTTAATGTTTATTTAGGAAAACCATGTGAAAGCATGGAAAATGTGAATAAAAATTTATTTTTTAAATAACATATATATAGATAGATAGATATAGATTTTTTCCATTTAGAAATGTAATTAATTTTGATTATTTTTTGTCCAATGAAATCGTGTCAATTTTTGCTCAACAAATTTAAGCCAACTCCAATTAAATTTTAACAATATAACTAATGTTAATTAATTTTCCCTAATTATTTCTAAAAATAATTAATTATTTTTAAAAATTATCTTAATGGGCGAAGTTTTAAGAATTATATGAATCTATTTTAAAGATATTTTGTGATTTAAAAGACATCTCATAATTTAGAAAATATGTTTCATTGTTAAGTTAAATCTTACCAACCCGTAACAATCTAATTAGGCTTAATTAATCATTCATTCTTTTAAATTAATTATATTTTTCCCTTCTGAAAATATAATTAATTTTGATTCATTTTCATTCAACGAAACCATCTCCCATGAAATCTTTGCAATACATTTAATCTTGATTAATTTTTATTGTTAACTAACTATTTCTAAAAATAATTAGTTATTTCTTAAATAATTAGCTTAATAACTACATTTTTAGCAATTGTATGAATCTAATTTTACACATATCTTTTAATTTAAAAAATATTTTACAATTTAAAAGATATTTTTCATTTTTAAGGAAAATCTTGCCAATACGTAGTAAGCTAATTAATTTTAATTTTTTAAAATCAATATTATTTTTTCTCTTTTAAAAATATTATAATCAATATTAATTAATTAATTAATTTTATGAGGTTACTAATTTATCGTAATTTTGGTTTCATAATCTAGTTTTGTTATAATTCAAAAAAATACTTTAAGTAAATAACTAATCCATAAATTTATGGTGGCATAAAATGGTATACTAAAAATTAAAAAAAGAAAAAACAAAAACAAGAAGATAATGGTATAGTAATTTTCAAAACGACAATTATGGGAGATAAGGAAAGATTGAGATATAGATAGAGATAAAGAAAAGATAGAGCTAGATCTAGTGATAAGGAAAGAGAATATTTTGAAAGATTTATGGATCCAATGCGGAAAAGGAAATAATTTAAAAAATAATTAATTGGACTAATAAGGAAAAGAAAATGATTAAAAAAAAAGTTTTGGCGAAAAATAACTAAGCCAGCAAATACTTAATTATTCTATATAGATACATATAAATAATACTTAATAGATGTGAATAATACTAACAAGTGATTTATTAACAATTCGGAGGATTTACTGATGGCATTGTCCCACTTATTATTCACAACCTGCACTAATTTAGCATCATGATATATTTTAAATTCAAATTGTTAAATGTTTGTCAAAGTATATATGAAAAACGAAGGTATGTGACCTAAAGATGCTGAAATTTTAATGACAGGAACTGTATTATTTTATACTGTGCGTGCCACTTATAAATCGCATGGTGGTTTTCGGAAAAAACAGAAAGAAGTGGCATTAAGTGTTTTAAAAAAAAATCCCAAGAAATGGATACTAGAAGAAAATATTTAAAATCACTAGCATTATGAGCCAGGGACAACAGAGAAGCGACTATGATGTTGGACATAACTCATAAGGTAGGAGAAAAGTGAAATAAATAATTCATCATGTCCATATTTTACTTGTTCCATTTGAAGAGGAGGGAGGTCCTTTCAATATATCTCTGTAAAGAATACCCATTGTTTGATACTAGTATTGAACCCGTGCATTGCATTAGATGAAAATCCTCTAAAAGGGTAAGTTTTATAGATACAAAATGCAAATCTTTTTAAGTAAAACGCAATAGATACAAATATAATTGTAATAATAAAGATAAAGATATATGTTGCACAATTAATGTAAAATATTTAAGACATGTCTCACATTAGATATAAATATATGGCTGAACAATATTGTGTTAGAAAATAAAATAATTTTAACATAACACGCATTAAATTGATGAAATTGCATTTGAATCGGTGATCATAATTTTTTAGATGATATGGTGGTATGCATCTGAACCAAATAAATATGATAAATAAAAAATTTACGCTAAATTTTGAAACACTTTTTAAATACCACTTTTATTGTTGAGTTTTTCTATTTACCATCCTTATCACAAATCAAAATCTTCAATCCGCTACCGTTTGTAATTTTGGAGATAACAACATATAATTGTTTGTGGTTGAATACGAGCCTCATCAAATAAACACCAACATTAGAAAGCGATTGTCCCTTACTCTTTTTGATTGTCATAGCTTGTGAGTTTTTTTCTTAATTTTTTAATCAAGCCATACATTTTCCATCCACCTTTTTAAATTAAGAAACAAATAAAAAGAAAACATACAATATAATTATTATTAACGAAGTAAATTATTTGTTTATTAAGAATAAAAAAACCTTTTAAAAGCTAGAAAATAAAAAATAAGAGCTTTTATCAGATTGAAAAGATAAAAAACAATACTTAAAAAAAGTATGGCATAAAAATATAGTCAATAACCCACTAACAAATTTTTAACATCTATATATTATATTATTATTATATTATATTATATATAAATAAACTAAGGTCATTTTCCCACTCAAATTTATATTTTTCAGAATTAAATAATTTCTTTTTTATTCTTATTTCCCTCCCTTCCTTGTTTCCTAAAATTTCTTGCCTAAATCTGTGTCAATTCTAAATTCTATCAGCTAAATCTCCATCTAATTTATTTTTATTCTTATTTTCCTTCCTTCCTTATTTTTTAAAATCTCTCATCTAAATCTGTGTCAATTGTAAATTCTATCACCAAATATCTATCTATCTTAAAATCTCTCAGCTAAATCTCTATCAATCTTTGTAATATATAAATAAATTTAATTTAATATATAAATAAATTTAATATTCAGTTCTACCTCAGTCTTTTTTAAAAATGAATTCTACTTATGTCTTCATTATTATTGTTAGTATGCGAAAATAGAAGCATCAAATTAATCAATAAATTATAATAAATATCAATAAGAACAAATATTATGGTAGCGGCATGAATATTATTTCCAATAGACAAAACCTCTATTACGATAAAAAAATCATTGCGCTAGCAAATATATTGCGATGACGGATGTAATTGTAGAAGACGCTATCGCCCTATGGTTTCCAGTATACTACAACGACATTTGTCATCACAATATTATCAGCTACGGTGATGAAAAATGTTGTTGCATAAATGGAAAACCTGATTACGACGACAGAATTTAATTGCAGTAGAGCTATTGACACGAGTCTATTACAACAATATATTGCAATAGCATTGTATGTATATTGCTACTAAAAAAAATGTCAAAGTAATTTGATGTTGGATATATCTTCCCATACAACGCATGAGTGATATAGCGAGGAAATATAGGGAAAACTCTGACCAAATTTTAGAAAAGCTTTTGCATTTTTTCTCTTATATAGGTTCTAAATTATATCTTGAACATATATTTTCCTATGCAATGCATGGGGTGAAAGTACTAGTCTACCTTTATACATAGACCGTTCATCGTCCCAAATGTAATAAAATACCTCACCCAAATCAATTAAATGAGTCGAACACATATTTTCAATTAAATGAAAGTCAAACACATAACTTACCCAAAGCATATTTTACTTATACCCACTAAAATGACTTTCGTGTATTTATCTAATTCAATTAAATGTGATTTCTTAAAAAGTAATAAGTCCTACTAAAAAAAAGCAATAATTTGATTTCTTTTTTAAAAAAAAAATTTATTCATATTGTTTTAAATTAAAAATTAAAAGCTGTTCTAAAAAAATTGATATTTGGTTTTTTATTGTATTTTTTTAATGTCCTAGAAGTTTTTTCATATTGTATAAGCTTTTATAGGAAAAATATGGTTAACAATCTTGTTCATCGCTTAGAACCACAAAGGCATACTTTGACCTCAACTTAGGCGCACATGGGATCAGTATGAGATTTCATTTATTATTATTAATTAAAAATAAAATAAAAATTATTAAATTAAAAAATTATTATTAAACTAAAGGAAAATCGATTACTAATTTCCCCGAGTAGCCATAGGCTATAACTTCTAGGTGCCTGGTGACTCATGCTTTATAGAGTAATACATGCATTCTTTTCTCATAACTATCTGATGTGGGATATTTATCTCTTTCAATGGTATGAAAATTTTCAATAGTATAGAAAATTATCCATTTGTTAAACATTTGGAGAAAAATTGAGAATTTTATCTTGGAGAACTTTCAAATCCAAAAAGATTTAATTAACTTGATATAAAATAAATTATGTGATATATTAATTCCTAAATTATATTCTTAATGATTAATATATCTTTTATCTAATGAAATTAAAATAAAAATGGATTGTTGTCATAATCAGGATCCAACGTTTTAATTCGCTACGTACTAAGGACCTATCGTTTTTTTCTTGATATTTTCGTCCTCAACCTAACATTTTATTACGAGATAAGGATTTTTTATGCCAAAAAGACAATATTACCCTTTTATTTATATTATTTTCATTAAATTAAATAAAAATATTTACAATCCAGTCTATAACCTTTCATTAAGTAAAAAATAGTCCTCATCTATAACATATTCTAAAGGAAAATCGATTACCACAAGTAGCTATAGGCTATAACTTCTAGATGCCTAATTATTCGTGCTTTATAGAGAAATACATGTATTATTTTCTCATAACTATCTGATGTGGGATATTTATGTCTTTTAATAGTGTGAAAAATTTTAATAGTGTAGAAAATTATCCTTTTACCTAAAAAAGATAATATTACCCATTTATTTATTTTATTTTTATTAAATTAAATAAAAATATTTATAATCCAGTCCATAACCTTTCATTAACTACAAAATAGTCCTCATCTTCAACATATTCTAAAGGAAAATCGATTACTAATTTCCCCAAGTAGCCATAGGCTATAACTTTTAGATGCCTGATGATTCATGCCTCATAAAGAAATACATGCATTCTTTTCTCATAACTGTCAACTGTGGGATATTTATCTCTTTTAATAGTGTGAAGAATTTTAATAGTATAGAAAATTATCCATTTGTTGAACATTTGGAGAAAAGTTGAGAATTAAGAAGAGGACTAGTTTGTACTTATTGAAAATTTATGAACTAGATTGTAAATATTTTTATTTTTAGTTAATTTAATGAAAATAATATAAATAAAAGTGTAATATTGTCTTTTTACCCTAAAAAGTTTTTATCTCGTAATAAAACGCTAGGTTGAGAACAAAAATGCCAAGAAAAAATGATAGGTCCTTAATGTGCAGCGAGTGAAAACATTGGATCCTGATTGTGCTAATAGGCTATAAAAAATTTATGAATTTTATGAATTTATTTATTGTTCAGTTTCATAAAAAATGTATTTCTATATTAAAAATATGAATTTAATAAAAAATTATAAATGGAATTTAAAAAATAAGCGGTGAATTTGATTTATTTAAAGATAAAACCAATAATTCAATTTTTTTTGGATTTGGATTTGTATGTCATTCATATTGTTCTAAATCTATATATTAATAAAATGAGGTCATTTTTCGCTCAAACTATCAATTTTTAGAATTAAAAAATTAATTAAAAAATTTTATTTCCCACCCAATTTCTATATATTCATTTTTGTAGATTAAATGGTATATTTTGAGATAAACCCAGATCTTTTATCAAAGAAATCTTACACGCTCCTTTCATTCTCATCTTTATCACTAACAGTTCACACCCGTCTTTCCTAATCAACACCGATGAATGCGTCTCTAGAAGAGAAACCCAACTTGATGAGAAACACATTATATTAAAGATTCAATCCAAAACTCAAGATTCAAGTGTCTATCAAGTTCTTCAAGATCATTGACTTTGTTTGGTGTTAGATCTTGCAAATGTTTGATAAATTCTCAAAACTTGGCAGTTCGATAAATTCTCAAAACTTGATAATTTTCAATTGATTTTGATGCAGTGTTAGATCTTGCAAATGTTTGATAAATTCTCACTTAAATAGTTTGTGGCTTGCCAAATGCTTTGAACCACATTTTTTTTTCAAATATCAATTATGAAGCAACACACGCATAAAAAAGATTCTAAATTATATCTTGGGTATAAGTCTCCCCGTGCAACGCGCGAGTAAAAACACTAGTTAAAATTAATAATAGTCCTAAAAACTTGATTGTTTGTTTTTTTAATTGTATTTATATTTTGAATATTGTACAATTTTTTTTATATTCTATAAACTTTAGCAACAAAAATATAATAAATAATCTTGTTGATTACTTAGAGTTGCAAAAGTTTACTTTAATTTAACCTCATATTATGCATGCATTATGGGGTCACTATGGGATTTTATAGTTTATAAAACCTAAGAATTTTATTTTGGAGGACTTTCAAAATATATAAATATTTTTACAACACAAAAAGATTTAATTAACTTGACAAGTAATTAATTGTGTGATATATTAATTCCTAAATTATATTCTTCATAATTAATATATCTTTTGTCTAATGAAATTAAAATAAAAAATAATGGATTTTATTAATTTATTTAGTGTTCAATTTCCCAAAAAAATATATTTATCTCTATATTAAAAATATTAATTTAATTAAAAAATTATAAATGAAATTTAAAAAGTGAATGATGAATTTGATTTCTTTAAAGATAAAACCGATAGTCCAGTTAATTTTTTCGTATTTTTATTTTATTCATATTGTTCTAAATTAACTATTAATAATCATCATAACCAATTGATAGTTTCTTTTTCAATTGTATTTCTACTTTTAAATATTTTAGAATTTATAAAATTAAAAAAATTCTTGCACTTGTCTTTGTTATAAATGCTTATTACAAAAATGCGTGTTTCCTTTTATAAACGCCTGTTTCTTCAATTGATTAATTAATTATTAAATGTTATTTATAACAAAAATAAAATAAAATAAAATAAATGGTATTTTAGCGGGAAAATTACCTTTTGGTGGAAGAGCTATTATTATTATTATTATTATTATTATTATTATTATTATTATTATTATTATTATTATTATTATATACTAGTTTCATATATGCGATGCACAGGAATAATTAAATTTATATATAATAAATAATTAATATAACATTATAAGTATATTAAATATAAATATTGAATTACATAATTGATGTAATTTATGCATAGGAGATTGCATAATTAAAAACAATTATTGAAATCTATAATATTGTATATGTCAATGCAAAAAATGCTGAGTAAATTCACAATTATAAATTAAAAAAATTCATATGCATGAAATTAAGAAGTTTATCAAAACGTTTAACTTTAATTCTAATTGTTGTGCATCACATTGCACAATAATGCTCATGAATATTAATTAATTGTAAACGAACAATTGAGAATGAATATATAAAAATTCTTTGATTATCAAAACTCATCTTTCTCGTTGGTACAAATCAAATTTATATTGAACACCTTTTTTCTTTCTAAAATGGATATTATGCATTTTAAATTTTATGATTTTATGCATTCTTTTAGTAATTGGCTGTAATTGCTATCTCATTTTAGCTCTATTGTATAAGAAGTGTTATGCCTAATTTTATGTAACTTAAATTTGCAGTAATACTGACAATTTTCCACATCTACATAATTCATTTGATTTCTTTTCATTTACGTAAACTGTATTTTAGTTTTAGAAAGAAAAACTTTTTATTTTTAATTTTATATACTTAGAAAAGGAAAAACACGTGCAATGCAAAATCCAGTAAGTCAACATTTCACATTAGTCGTATTAAAAAAGAAAAATATTAATTACCTTTTTTAATTAAAAATCGTGTGTCATGTTAGCACTGCCATAGGGCATTCGCCAAACGTGACACTTCAATTATAATAATATAAAGATTCATAAATTGCTATTTACTCAAAAATAGATAAATAATAAACATAAATCCAGTTATAATTTTAACTACTCATTATTTGATTTTAAAAAATAAAAAAATTTTAAAAATTCCAACTATTTTTGAATAGTCCAACTCATGTAATAATCAATTAAAACTATCAAAACCTACAATTTTAAAACGATGAAAATAAATAAAAATTATTTAATATTTAATATTTTGAATTAGAACTTTAAAAAATTAAGTTATATTTAAAGTCTTTCTAAAACCAATTTTCTCATTAAATATTTGCTTTAAATATTAGTTTATTTTTAATGATATTTTTAATTACTACTAATTAATGTTAGATTATTTTCAAAATTAATTTTATACTTTTTAAAAATATTTAATGACTGCCACATTGGCGCTATTGCCAATGTGGCACTCCAATTTTTTTAATATAATGATTTTCCCCTATGATTGGATTGCTCTACCATGGTAGTTAGTATCTTACAATTTCGACCTGATGGGTAGGAGGGGGAAAAGAAAAGCATTATTTGATTTAGGTTTTTGTTGTCCTCAAAAATTCGTACCATATGACTATTAATAAATTTGATAACCTTTTCGTGTACTTGCACAGCGTTCGACATGAAGATTTTTTAATAAAAATATGGATCGATCACTATTTAATTTGCAGTTCAATGATCAAGTTAATTTTCAATAAAAGACAAAAATGATATTGATTGTGTTGTAGAGGAAAATTAATGGGGGTGCCAGATGCAACTAGTGTTTAGAGTACACTAGAAGATAATTAATATCACCTCATGCAGAAAATGTTATATTCCCAACATTATTCTCCCAGCATTTCTCCCAACTACTCACAACCCACTTACAGGCCCCCCCTGAATGCGGTGGGGCCGGGGGGCCCGCGCCCACATCTCTCTCACATTTTTTCTCCCAGATTTACCCAGCGCTCTTAACATAACATTCCCGCACCTCATGCAATGCACTTGAATAATTAAAGCTAGCTTATCTCAATTTTATAACATATTTCAATTTAATTAATAGAAGCTGATGCATGTGTCATACATGTTCAAGTTTTGTTGTAACGCTAATGGTGGTAAAACTTAGTAATCTTTATAATTACAATGCTACACAATGTTTGTGTTTGATTTTGTTTGAGTGATTATTATTTTATATATAATTGTATTATTATTATTATTATTATTATTATTATTATTATTATTATTATTATTATTATATATCTATCTATCTCTCTGTGTGTGTAGTGGGTAATAAAAATAAGAAAATTGATAATTAAAATAAGAAATTTAAAATTATAACTTTAACTATATAGAAGTTATTATGGAGATAATGACAAATACGACACATAAAAACTGTTATTAAAAGAAAAAATAAAAAATAAAAAAGAGGCATTTTATGACATAAACAACCAATTTTATACGTGAAAAATTTTTATTAATCCAATAAAACTATAATTAAAATTTTATCTTAATAATCGTTTTCAATTATCAACTGCATCACTCTTAACTTTTTTCTTTCTTGAATAATGCATCACTGTAACTTTATATAGAGATTAACAACCATATGCGAATGTAACGGGGTTAGACTGGACAATAGCCCTATCCAACCTTGTGGCCCTGCCCATCAAACAATTATGACAGTGTCCTTATTTTTATTCTTATTCTGAAAACCCACCCCCCACCACACCCCACTTTAATTTTGAACTTGACTAATGAGATATACAATAACTAATAATATACATTATACATCACTTACAGACAATCGTATCTCTTTTAGCTGTTTGTGCAAAGAGTTATCACTATGGTTGTGTTTGATTAGCAATTTGGTTGAAGAGAAAATAATTTTTAGGTAAATAAATTTTGGGAAAAAAAATTTCAAGGAAAATGGTAGTTATACGTATTTGATTATATTAATTTGTAAGTTGAAAAATAATATTTTTTTTATTTTTGTGTTTTTTAATGAAATTTGATTTTTTTTCTCTATAGTTAAAGCAAATTATTCATTAAAGAAAAAGAGGCTAACTTTTCCAAGAAAACTAAATCTAGTCAAGAGATAAGAAAACGATTTCCTTGAGAAGTTGGAAAAGTTGGCCACCTGAGGTAAAAAATAAAAGTTTTCCTGAAAATTTTCCTAGCAAATTTGGTCCAATTTTCCCTTTTTCAAGGTAAAAAAGCAACAATCAAACACCCCTTAAATTGTTTGTTTTTTTTTTAATTTTATTTCAACCACTAAATTCTTTTAGGCAAAAACAATAGCAAGAGTTCGTTTTCACGAAGCTTAAAAAGGTCCTTTTGCGCTCATTTCGAAACTACATTCTTGAAAATATTATTTTAATGGCTTTTATACACTTCTTTTGATTTTTAACCCCTGCGCACGCATATGTATATGTATATATGTATGTATATATATATATATATATATATATTAACGATAGTAATTGTTTCTTCTTTTCCCTTTTTCTCCCCTCCCCTAAGAGCATCTCCAATGCATAATTTTTCCACATTTTTTATTTTTGTCTACGTGGCGGAGAGATAAACACACAAAAAAATTATGGGTCCCATATTTTTTCTCTTTTTCTCACTTTCCCTACTTTTTCCCCATTTTTTCCAATTTTTTCACCATAAATTCTCGTGTCACTTCTACATCTAGAAGTCAAACTTCACATCCTCCACTATTATTTTATTATTCTTTTTGAATTTATTTCTACATCTCTCCTACTTTTTTACTTTTCCCGTTCTTTTATACTACACATCCGCTATTCTCTTTTCAATCCACCTAATCATCTTCTTTCTATCTCTCTTATCCACATCATCCCTTAACATCACATTGCAATGGAGATGCTCTAAGAGCATTCCTAGTGTATTTTGGTTTTTCCACCCCCCTCTCACAAGCCGAAATAATGTAAATGGTCAAAAACCCAATTTTTAGTTGATTTGTAGTGAAAAAACCTAAAGGAGATATCAAATTTAGTAATTTAACTATGTATCATTTAGTTAATCCTATCTCCCGCCATTTTTTTAAAATAATAATAATAATAATATTTTTTTTTCTTGTGAAATAACGCCGTCCTTTTTTTTCTTAACAATCTGTATATTGCAATACAAATTAAAGCACATATAGATATAATCTAATTGAAATACATTGCGCATTGAAACCTCTTATCAGGAATATATAACCTCCTATTGGAGCAGCATGTCCCATATTGGGAAACTATCTCCATATTGGGGTACTATATCTTTATATTGGGGTATCATATCCCCATATTGAAGCACTATAACCTCGTAAATGAAAGTAGTAAAATTCCCATTGATAGAGAATCGAACCTGAAACTTCTAGATCTCATAGCCTCAATTTTGCTCTCTGACTACCAGGTCAGAGCCCCATCGGGAGCTCCCCCTTTGTCAGTCCACTCTCAAATCATCAAATTGTATTCCACAACACCTTGTTTCTGTTGGAATTTATTTCTAATAATTATTATGTGGGCAGTATATTAATATTAATTATATCAGTTATTCCTTTTATTATAGGCTAAATTAAGTGATCTAATTAAAAGAAGCCTATAGACTACAGAATTGGATGTGGGCCAAATAAGTAGAGACCAATTAGGCTCTAGTTGAGTCTTTATGGGAGACTCCAATTAGTCCCTATAGATAGACACCTCTGGTCATGGTCTCCAATATACCAAATCAAAATAGTCTCTTTCTCCCCATTAGGAAGAAAGACATCAAGTCCCATAACCTGGAATAAGGCGGATTTGGTTGAGGAAGGCCATAGTACCACCAGTTACTAGTTCGTGTAGTCGTTTAATTCCAGATTTCCGCATCAAGTTCAATGACTGCTGCAATGGATCCAGGTATTTTCTATACCTCTATTATACTTGATAATCTGGCACGATGATGATCTTAGGTAATGCAATTTTTATGTAATTGAATATTAAGATATAATTCTAACAAGTGGTATCAGAGCAATTGTCGTTACCAGATTATTGGGAATAAAATTAGGTAATTAAAGTTTTTTTTTCCTTCGTGATTTATACATACGATTCATGGCTTGTGCGTATGATTGCCTCGAAAATTGTGCACGAATACCAATACTGTTCATAGCATGAATCCGATCTGTTTCTTTCCAGTTTTTTTGTGGCTTTCTTTGGATTTGCTAGGCTGTTAATTCGTGATTTGGGACCTTTATTGATCTGTTTCGGAACGAATTCGAACGTATGCAATCCATATGTATAGATCATGATTTTCGTGAATGAACCGGATCTAGTTTACAAGCTTTAATCTCGTTCATATGTAGATCATGTTTTTGTTTTTGGTTCACGAGTTTGCTGGTGAGATTATGGATTTAATTCTCGGATCCAGTCGACCTCGTTTTTCTTTCCGGATAGAGGTTTTAAACTGAAGATTTAACAAAAAAAAAAGGAGGGGTTTTCGAACTCCGGTCGTTGGCGGAGGATGTCGCCATCTTCGCCGGAAAGTTCTGCGGGGAGAATCGTAAAGGCGGCTAGGGTTTTCGTCCGGGTTATGAACGCAGGGACCTTGGCTGGAAATTCGGTGAATCCAAGGACCTCGGTTGCAATTTTAGTGTTTTTACGTTATTTGCAGTTCAGGTCCCTGAATGTTGATGGTGCGTATAAGTAAGGCCGGTCAATTCCCTTTAAACGATTTCAGTCCCAACAGTTTTAAATCAGTTGATTTCAGTCCCAACAGTTTTAAATCTGTTGATTTAAGTCCCAACAGCTTTTAAACATGTTGATTTTAGTCTCTGCAGTTTTAAAATTGTTGATATTAACCCAATAAGTTTTAAATTTATTGATTTAAGCCCAACTTCTAAAAATCGCATCTTTCGACCCTAAAGTCCAGAATTCTAATTATTACCTCCCTTCAACTTCTGATTTTTGCATTTCAGTCCTCGAAATTTAAGATTTTGGTTTTTTTTTCAAATTATTAAAGTTTATTTTGAATTAATTTTGGTCCTAAAGCCTAGAAATTCAATTGCTTTGTCTCCTAATCTTGGAAATTTAGGATTTTGGCCATAAAATAATCAATATTTTGGTTATTTAATCAAGTTTATCTTTTCCATTAAATTAATTGAAGCAAAAGGTTACCAAAATAACCTCTATTGTGTAAATTGCTTTAATTAAGGAATAAAATGATATTTGTACAACGTTATTCATGCGAACTGTGCTCGACCCAAAGGAAGACACAGCTCGGCCGAATAACAATGTGCCTGCAATGGTAAATGTGTGACGATTGTAAAGGTTGTTTTTCGTGTGAATAATAGTTGATCCAAAGAACGGCTGTTATTTGACAGAATTAATTGTCAGTATTTGACCATTACATTGAGAGTACCGATTACAATTAATTTCTCTGTCCAAAGACTAGGAATTAATGTTGTGTTAGGTATCTCATTATGGGTTCCCATTTATTATTCTGTCTTACTCTATTTTTGAGACATGATTGATAATACTTGTGTTTGTGTCTTGTTCTCGATTTAGTTGCTATTTCCACAGCTACAAATGTTTCTGCTCAAGTGAACAATATCCCAATGTTAAGCGGGACGAACTTTAAAATTTGGAAAGACACCGTGGAGATTGTCCTCGGTTGTATGGATCTGGATCTGGCACTTTGGTCAGAACGACCCACTTCTGCTGCAGAAAATCCTAATGAAGCTAAAATTGAGAAGTGGGATCGCTCCAATCGAATGTGTCTCATGATCATGAAGCACTCCATTCCGGAGGCATTTAGGGGCTCTATAACTGAGAGCGATAGTGCCAAAAAGTTCCTTGAGGCAATTGAGCAATGTTTTGCTAAGAATGAAAAGGTTCAGGCAACTAGCCTTTTGGCTAAACTTATCTCCATGAAGTATAAAGGAAAAGGGAACATAAGGGAGTACATTATGGAAATGTCTAATCTTGCATCAAAACTGAAGGCACTAAAGATGGAATTATCTGAGGAATTGATTGTGCACTTAGTTTTGATCTCCCTACCTGCACACTTTGGGCAATTTAAAGTGAGTTATAATACCCAAAAGGACAAATGGACTCTTAATGAGCTCATTTCTCATTGTGTGTAAGAGGAGGAGAGACAGCAGGGAGATAGGACTGAAAGTGCTCATTTGGCCACTAACTCTCAAAATAAGAAAATAATAAGAAGAGAGCCAAGGACACTGCAAAGGGATCTTCTTAGAAGAAGCAGAAAAAACATGATGAGGGAATTACCTGCTATTTCTGCAAGAAACCGGGACACATGAAGAAGGGTTGTCCCAAGTACGCCAGTTGGCGTGTGAAAAAAGGGTATGCCCCTTACTCTAGTTTGTTCTGAAGTTAATTTAGCTTCTGTACCTAAGGATACTTGGTGTGTAGATTCTAGTGCTACTACTCACATAAGTATGTCCATGCAGGGTTGCCTGTGGAGCCGACCGCCAAGTGATAATGAAAGATTTATCTTTATGGGCAATGGCACTAAAGTTGCAGTGGAAGCTATAGGAACTTTTAGATTACAATTAAAGATTGGATTTTATTTGGATTTGTTTGAAACTTTTGTTGTGTCGTTTATAAGATGGAATTTAATTTCTATTTCTTGTTTGGACAAATCAGGTTATTCTTGTTCATTTAGAAATAATAAAGTCAATCTCTTTCTAAATTCATTGTTGATTGGTACCGGTTCTTTGATTGATAATTTATATATGCTTGATATTGTGCGTTCCTGTAATATGATACTGCAAACAAGTTCAAGAGGTACAAAACGAAAATTAAGTGAGAATTTTGCTTCCTTATGGCACAAGCGTTTGGGCCATATTTCTAAACAGAGAATTCAGAGGCTTGTGACGGATGGAATTCTTGAACCCTAAGATTTAACAGATTTTCAAGTTTGTATTGAGTGCATCAAGGGAAAATGAACAAAGGAAAGAAAATTAGGTGCAGAAAGAGCTAAAGATGTCCAAGAACTAATTCACACCGATATCTGTGGCCCATTCCCTACGGCGTCTTGGAATGGACAACAATATTTCATTACATTCATAGACGACTTTTCTAAATACAATTATCTATATTTGATACATGATAAATCCCAATCTTTGGACATTTTCAAGTCTTTCAAAGCTGAAGTTGAGTTTCAACTTGGAAAGAAAATTAAAGCTGTCAAATCTGATCGTGGTGGGGAATACTGTGGTAGATATGATGGATCGGGAGAACAACACCAGGACCTTTTGCGCTTTTCCTCGAAGAGTGTGGAATCGTTCCGTAATATACAATGCCGGGGAAACCGAGCATGAATGGGGTTGCAGAACGACGAAACCGGACTCTAAAGGACATGGTAAGGAGTATGATTAGTCATTTGTCTTTACGAGAGTCGCTTTGGGGAGAAGCTATAAAAACTGCAGTGTACATACTTAATCGGGTGCCTAGTAAAGCAGTTCCCAAAACCCCATACGAACTTTGGACAGGTAAGCAACCTAGTGTTAGGCACTTGCTATTTTTGGGGTTGTCCAGCTGAACCACGGCCTTATAAGCCGCATGAGGGAAAATTGGACTCAAGAACTGTGAGCTGCTATTTTGTAGGGTACGCCGAACGCTTTCGGGGCTGTAAGTTTTACAATCCCACATCAAGATCCTTCTTCGAAACAGGGAATGCTAGATTTCTTGAGGATGTTGAGTTTTGGGGGGGAGAGAATATAAGGAATGTTGTCTTTGAAGAAGAGAATGTTATTGGCAGCAATCAGGTATCCGTACCAATTGCTGTTCAAGAAACAATTCCAGACAGTGGTATTCAGATACCAATTTCTGACACTGCTCTAGATCAAGACAACAATTATACTCTTCCTGAAGCACCACCTACAAACCCAGTTCAAACTCAACAATCTCAAGAGGTGCCATTACGAAGATCCAATAGAGAGAGAAGAAATGCAATTTCGGATGATTACATTGTATTTCTTCAAGAACATGAGGACGGCATTGGAGAACTTGACCCAATCAAGTTTCGACAAGCCATGGAAAGTTCTAACTCTCAAAATTGGATTGATGCCATGAATGATGAGATGAAATCAATGAAAGACAATGACGTTTGGGATCTTGTCGAATTCCCTAAAGGAACGAAGCCCATTGGTTGTAAATGGATATTTAAAACCAAAAGGGATTCGAAAGGCAATGTTGAGAGATATAAAGCTCATCTTGTTGCCAAAGGTTACACTCAAAAGGAAGCCATAGATTATAAAGAGACTTTCTCTCCAGTATCCTCGAAAGACTATTTTAGGATTATTATGGCACTAGTGGCTCATTTTGATTTGGAGCTACATCAGATGGATGTTAAGACTGCGTTTCTCAATGGAAACATTGACGAAACAATTTATATGGTACAGCCAGAAAATTTTGTATCAGGAGATCCAAAGTCTATGGTCTGTAAACTAAAGAAATCTATCTATGGTCTTAAACAAGCTTCCCGTCAATGGTATTACAAGTTCCATCAAGTCATTACCTCTCTTAGCTTTGAGGCTATTGTCGTTGATGATTGTATTTATCATCAGTTCAGTGGGAGTAAATATATTTTCCTAGTTTTGTATGTCGATGATATTCTACTCGCTAGCAGCGATACAGATTTACTTTATGAAACCAAGAAATTTCTGACGAAGAAATTCGAAATGAAAGATCTTGGTGATGCCTCTTTTGTATTAGGAATCCAAATACTTAGAGATCGTTCTCAAAGTATCATGGGATTGTCACAAAAGAGCTATATCGATAAGGTTTTGAGTAGATTCGGCATGAAAGATTGCAAGCCAGGAAATACGCCCGTGGCCAAAGGAGACAAGTTTAGTCTCAAACAATGCCCTGACAATGATCTTGAAAAGAAAGAGATGCAAAGAATTCCCTATGCTTCAGCAATGGGGAGTTTGATGTATGCTCAAGTTTGTACTCGTCCTGACTTGGCATTTATAGTAGGGATCATGAGGAGATACTTGAGTAACCCTGGCATGCAGCACTGGGTGGCGGTCAAACGCGTGATGCATTACTTGAAGAGAACAAGAGATTACACGCTGACATATCAGAGATCAAATAGTTTAGAGGCCATTGGGTACTTTGACTCTGATTTTGCGGGATGCCAAGATAGCAGGCGCTCCACATCAGGTTATATTTTCACGTTGGCTAGAGGAGCTATATCGTGGAGATCTGCCAAACAGACTCTAGTAGCTTCATCAACCATGGCTGCGGAGTTCATAGCTTGTTGCGAAGCATCAAATCATGGTATTTGGCTGCGAAATTTTGCCACTGGTTTGCGTGTGGTAGATGGCATTGAGAGGCCATTAAAAATTTACTGTGACAATAATTCAACTGTACTTTACTCCAACAACAACAAGAGCTCGACAAAGTCGAAGTTTATTGACATTAAATATCTGGTTGTCAAGGAAAGAGTTCAGGATAAACAGATTTCTATAGAACATATAGGGACGGATTCGATGCTAGCAGACCCATTAACCAAGGGATTGACCCCTAAAGTGTTTCAAGAACACACTGCTCGCATGGGTGTTGTTTTTAAGGATACCTTGGTTTAGTGGGAATCGCTTGTATAGATGCATTTACTATATGTTCAATAATTAATTTTCTGCAGAATAAAGTTGATGGTTTATTTTCATTTCTGAACTCGTTGATCTCGTTAGGAAATAAAGTTGGACCAGTTGGAAATAGACATGTGTAAGATCATATTGCATGTAATTTCCATGCTACTTATCCACATCAGGTCTATGTCATCGAGTAAATCAGTATGGTGATCATTGTGGTTTAATCACAGTGATATTGTAAGGAAAACTGCAGTAGTTCCATCACTGATCTATGAGATGGACCAGACTGTTTGAAGAGTAGTATCAAATAAATAACATACAGTTGCGCGCCTAAAGATTTTGTTGATATAATTAATCAAGTATAATATGCGGCCCAAGTGGGAGATTGTTGGAATTTATTTCTAATAATTATTATGTGGGCAGTATATTAATATTAATTATATCAGTTATTCCTTTTATTATAGGCTAAATTAAGTGATCTAATTAAAAGAAGCCTATAGACTACAGAATTGGATGTGGGCCAAATAAGTAGAGACCAATTAGGGTCTAGTTGAGTCTTTATGGGAGACTCCAATTAGTCTCTATATATAGACACCTCTGGTCATGGTCCCAAATATACCAAATCACAATAGTCTCATTCTCCCCATTAGGAAGAAAGACATCAAGTCCCATAACCTGGAATAAGGCGGATTTGGTTGAGGAAGGCCATAGTACCACCAGTTACTAGTTCGTGTAGTCGTTTAATTCCAGATTTCCGCATCAAGTTCAACTACTGCTGCAATGGATCCAGGTATTTTCTATACCTCTATTATACTTGATAATCTGGCACGATGATGATCTTGGGTAATTTGGTGCAAAACTTATCGAGTTTTGCACCATTAGTCCGTTTCGTGACCTTTCTGAAGTCTTATGCTACAACAATTCTCAATTTGTTGAGAATAACAATTCAATAATATTAATTTGAATCAATCAATCAGCTATCAAGCTGTTCAACGCAATTTTATCGAGAATCCTAATCACATTATGTGTAATTTGGTGATGTCCGGATACATGTTGAGCTCGTCGCTCAATTTTGCTATATTTTATTACATAGAAATGCTTAACTTGTTCAAATCCGGGGGAAACAGGTTCACGTCCATGCAGTGGCGGATCCAGAGATTTACAGTTGGGGGCACTCATAATGACTCCCGGCAGGAGCAAATTTTCTTTAGATGGGCCTAATTATCCTATAAAAAATTTATGTATTACATTTCAAACTAAAATCACTTATTTACATAAATACAAAAGTAGAGCGAAGCAAATATACTTAGTTAATAAAATACAAATCATAAAATCACACACTTTGCAATTTATCAAATATAGAAAATTCTAATTTATCAAATTAAAACACAATTTAGATTGAGATAATAAGATAATTTATCAATTAAAACTCAATCTTTCTAAATTTTTAAAAATTTAATAAAAATATTTTATTAAAAATATTTTTTGAATTTTTTAAATTAAAAAAAAATCTGAAAGGGTTGGGGGGTCACGTACGCCCTGGACCGCTCCAATGTTTGTATATACGTTAGTTATCAATATACTAGTATTTTTTACCCGTGCGTTGCACGGGGTGATATGTTTAAAATATTAGTAAATCCTACTGATATTAATATTATAAAATCAAAAGATTAATATTTTTTACTGTGCTCTTACCCAGTATTTACACCCGTGCATTTTATGTAATTAGTTTTTTAACAAATAATAATTTTGATAAATATTAATGGAATAATTAATTTATGATTAGTTATCAATTTGTACCGTATTCTTACCTAGCATTTATACCCATGCATTATATGAGATGATAATTAGTGATAGATATTATGTTAATATATCACATTTTACTTATGGTAAAATTAAATCTATTAAATATGTATAAACATAAAATTAAATACTATAGTTATCAAAATAAATATAATAAAAAAACTCTATCAATTTTCTTAAAGCCTATGGTTTTTTTAAAAAAATTATTCTATATTCTATTATATACAACTCCAAATTTCGAGAGATATTAATTACATACTCGTGTGATGTACGGTATTGACAATGAATATATGAATAATAAAATTTTGGAATTTAATTATGAAATATAACAAATATATATTTATATTATAGAAATGATAATATAACGGGTACTGACCCCAACACCCTATTTCTACCACAGCTAGGAAACACTTATTATCGCCCCCACCCACTTTCATTTAATCGAATCTGAGCGAGGATATTATAAGAATTGCAACATGATGAAGACTCTCATTCCCCGTCTCCATTCTGCTAAAAAATGCTCATCCCCGTCCATGTCCTATCATGATCGTTTAATCAAAGATTTTTATTTATATTGTTTAAATGTGTATTAATGACATCTATTTCAATAAATACCTTCTAAACATAATAAACATGTATATTAATATATTCGACATAAACTCACCAATTTAATCTATTCATCATATTAATATCATTTTTTTTAACTCATCAATTTAGATGTTTATTTAAATAATTTAAATTATATAGACCATATTTAATGCTATAATCAAATTTAAATTAATTTGAATGAGATAAATAAATTTGAATGAGACAAATGACTTGAAATATATATTATTCATAATTAAAAAAGAAGAGTTAATCGATGATCTTTAAAAATTGCATAAAATCTAAACAGATAAAAATCGTTATAAAATGAATAATTTGAAGTAGTTGGGATTCTTAATATTTATTTTAAAAATAGAATCCTAAATAGATATTTAATATAGTTGAGAGACAATTAAGAAATTCCAATTGAATCACATAATTTGAATCTTTGATTGGGTCGATAGCCAATTATTTATTAAATACGTAATTTATAAAATAACCAATTTAGGTATTTATTTACGTATCAACTTATTTAATCTTTATTCATTAAATGTGTAATTGAAATATTTATTTACTTATCACTAAAATTAGACCATTAAATTAAAATTTCTAACATTCGTCAATTTAATTAATACAACTCAATTAATGTAAGTATGATGTGCACAATTAATTGTAATAATAGAGTCAAGAATAAATAAAAATATTGCAATTATAATGTCTCATGACATTCATGAAAACAAATATTTCACACCAATATACTTGATAGAATCATTGCACTTAATTGAGTAATAAAGAAGAAATATATTTTTTCCTCAAGGAATGATTTTGCATCATACTTGACCAACTATTTGTTTACTTTCACAAAAAAAAGAAATAAAATGTTTGTTCCCAATTCTTATAATACTACTCGGAGATGCGATAAATCAATCCCGTAAAAATTATTCAAATGTATAACATTACAGAAATATTAATTTATTTTTAACATTTCATAAATAATTTTTGTTCAATGAATAAGAAAATGTCAAGTATTATAGTACACGATATTTAGTAATATTTTGCAACTCAATTTTTTTCCTTTTTTAATTTACATATTTATCTCTTTAAAAAGGAAAACCTCAAAATTAAGTGAAATTATTTCTTATGAAAATTGCAATTGATTGTAGTAGCGGTGGTAGAACTGATCATAACAATGAGGAAGACGATTCCTTATTTTCAATTTACGTATCATATTCTATATATAATATATAGTTAACTTGAAAAAATGTTTTAGAATAAAAGTAAGAAAAAAATATTTTTCATAAAATAAGTTTTAACTAATATTTTGAAGAATAATGATATTACATACTAAAATATACGTGGTGTAATTTATCAGTCTCGCAAAGGGTTAATTTCATTTTAGTAAGTAATTTTTTTTCCAATTTTTATTCAACATAAGATGTGTTTTGTTAAGACTTAAGGAAATGCACTGTGTAAATATAATAATATTTTAAAACATGTTAGGTAAATTGTAAATACACTAAAACACAAGGTGTATTTAATAAATATTCCTTAAATAAAAATACTTCTTTGGCTCTTATTGATTATCATGATATTATATGATAATATCAAGAAAAATTATCTTTTTTGGAACTAAAAAATAATATATGAGTATTGTAATAATTTGAACCTTATTATAATTGATATACAATCTTATAATAATTAAGTACGATTAATCAAGTTGTGTATAAGTAGTATAATTATGTTATATAATCTAAGATAAAAAAAAAATTATTTGAATAACTCGAATAAGATTAATTAGATTCACGATATAAAATATATTGAGTACACCATAATTTAATTGTTTGAAAAAGTCTTAATTTTGTTTATGATAACAATTATGTCCTCAAAATGCATGATTAATAATTTTTAGTAATTAACTTACTTTGTACGTAAATATTAATTTATATTTTGATATTTTATTCGAGATATTTAAATTAAAAGAAATATTCAGATTTTACGTCCATTATATTTAACAATATTTAAAAGTATGATGGATAAATAAGTAATTTGACGTTTAAATAAATAAATTTTTTTGATAAAAACGATCTTGATAGGAAAAAAGTTATAATTAGTTAAAGATAAACAATAATCAATATTGATTGGAAAGTTTTTAGACAAAAACGATCATTATAGCTCAAATTTATAATTAGCTAAAGATTAAAAATAATCAGTATTGATGGGAAAAAAATTAAGGTTGTAATTATATTAAGATGTAAACATTGGGAATATTTAAAATAAATATAATATAAATTATCAATAAAAATGTGTTGTGGCAATATAATTACCCATCGGATTATTTAAAAATTTTCAAAAAAACTATTTTATAAAATCGAACGATTAAATTTTCATACATTAATGTGAAGTTCCAATTGTCAAGTCTTGAATGTTTGTTGGAAATTTCATTTTAATGATCAATATAAATTAAAATATTTATATAATTGTAATATTGATAACTATCTAAAATAAGAAAATATGAAGAACATTAATTATATCTCATTGTATTAGAAATGGTAATTATATGGACTAAAGCGATAGTATATTAAGAGGCAAAAAAATTATAAAGGACATGGGTGGAAACTATAATTAACTGATTAAATAACTAATTTAAAAAATAAATGAATTATTAATATATATATATATATACATATATATATATATATATAATATTAGGTCAAATTCATAGGGGAAAAATGATCTGGAATAAAAAAGTGAGTAAAAGTTAGAGAAAATAATGTGTTTAAGTGGAAAAAAGGACTATATATATATATATATATAGATTTTCAAAATTTTTTTATCTTATTAATCTATGTTAATATTAATTTATATTTATATAGGAGACTAATTTTATATATTTGCGTTAAAGTTTAAATTTTTAAAAATAAAAATTTATATATTAATACTATACTCGTTTTAAAGCTCTTGTTAAGTCAAATAAAATAAAGTAATAATTTTTATTTTTTAATTTAAATTTATTGTTAGAAAATGGAAAAAAAGAGGGGGAGAGAGAGAATATTTAGATAGAATGGGATTGGTAAAGCAAGTTGTAGAAATCCCATTAAATATGGAAATTCTATTATTTTAGGAGAATTTCATGTGTAAAATTTTAGAAGATTTAGAATTTTGTTTTGGTAATAATAATATTAAAAAATAAAACAGAAAAAGACCAAAAAATCCTTGATTTTAGGCGGGAAAATATTAAAAAATGAATTAAAAATTAGGGTGAAATACTCTGGTATTATATATATATAGATATGCGCAGAATGGGGATTTAGATGGTGATTGACGTGAATTTAGTGAATGGGGTAATATTCGTCTGCTAACATACCCACACCGCGAAAAAAAAAAGGAATTATGGGCCCGCGTGGCCCCCACCGTCAGAAGGCATGTGTGATTTATCCGACTCAATGTAGAGATTATAAGAAAAAAATTTTTTGCTGACACGGAGCGACACATCCGTGTGCCTACATTGGCAGGAGATCAGAGTGCATGTTAGCTTACAATTCTTTACAAAATTTTACATATTTTTATACATTCTTTTTGAAATTTGAATTTGGTCAAGCTAATCACGTTCATATATATCACGAGACCTATATATACTATACAAATCTCCACCATTCAATTTCATTCATTCTTTCCTCTATTTCACATCAAAATCTATAAAAATTTACTCCCTAACACGCGCAAGCTCGAGACGCAGTTGTCTTGTAAAGCTTGATTGGTTTTAATGTTGGCAAGGTCATATAGGTATTGCTCGTAAACTGTGCGATAGAATTCCTATTAGAGATGTGGTATCCTTGACCCCCTATGATATCAAGCCTTACGAATTTCTTGGTCACACGCTATGGAACCCTCTTGCCTCTCATCTTTCGATCAAGAAAATTTTCAAAGTTCAACTACTGCATCAAATTGCATAAGTGGATCAAACAGAAATGGTACCTACCGACCAGAGATCATCGACATTGTAAAGCAGTGACTCGATGTGGAAGGAGCATCAGTGTTCATTTGGTGAGTTTCTACTAGACCAAATCGACGCTTGTGATTAAAACAAGGATCGACTACATCTTGATCGATTGATAATAAGTCGACGACAAGCATTTGGGTATTCGGCGGATCATCTACCGGCATACGCCCCTCAAGCATTTCAACAACCTTAGCCATGCTCGGCCTGAGCTTTGCCTTCTCTTGTATGCACCATAAAGCTATACACACAATTCTCTTTAACTCGTCCTCTTTCACTCCACCTTCAACCAACCTTTGATCAACAATTTCCATAAGCTTTCCATCTTTCAATTTCTCAGTCACAATCTTAGGAAAGTATTCAAATTTTCTTTTCGACTTCGCATCACCATTCTTGACTGCACAAATGCTTCTTCGTCCGCCAATAATCTCTAACAACACTATTCCATAGCTATACACATCACATTTCTCCGAAACTCCATTCTCCAACACCCATTCAGGAGCCAAGTACCCTCGAGTCCCCCGGATCGTTGTCACAACTCGACTCTCATCTCTTCCTTTTAGCTTCGCGAGCCCAAAATCGGAGACGAGAGCACGATAGTCTTGGTCGAGAAGTATATTTTCGGGCTTCACATCTAGATGTAGTATACAAGATCGACAATCATGGTGTAAGTAAGAAAGGGCTTTCGCAACATCTAGAGCAACTCGACATCTCAAATCCCATGTCAAGCAACCACCACGTTGACTGCAAATTTCGCCCTTTGGGAAAATCCAATTATCTAACGAGCCATTGTGAATAAACTCGTAAACAAGGAAACGAGGGCGGGTCGATGGGACACAAAACCCGAGAAGGCGTACGAGGTTTACATGTTGGACACTAGCAATAGCGGCAACTTCTGATTTAAATTCCTTATCTCCTCGCTCCTCTCCCTCTATTCGTTTAACTGCGACAGACGTCCCATCGTTCAGTATACCTTTAAAGACAGAGGCGGACGCCCCTCGTCCGACCATAGTCTGGAATCCATCGGTTGCAACTTCAAGCTCCCGGTACCGGAACTTTGTTGGAACTCCAGCAACTTTTCGTAGAAAACTATACTCGAGTCGAAGCTCCCGGCCTTCCGAGTTGAATTTCCGTTCAAGTTGTTTTCGTCGAGCATTAAAACGACCCCTGATTATAACAACAGCAAACACTGCTAGAATTGCTGCAATATCAGCTCCACATATAAAAAAAAACGTCTCTGAAAGCTTGAGACATAAACGAGCGATGATAATGAAAATGATGAGTAAAATAACTATGGACAAAGAAATCAAATTTGCTTTCTTGTCTTCCATCTAGACTATTTCGCATTGCTGCTATCAGTAATAAAAGCAAGTGATGGCAATTTCTTCATCTTACTTTCGTGTTGTTGGTAGCATAAATATATTAAAGACCAATTATTTTGTTGCTTATTATCTAGGAAAGGAAGTACGTTGATCCTGCAATATTTTATTTTTATGTAGACTAAGTGGTTAAATTTATATTTTTAGGACCAATGGGGTTCGAATCATTATTCCACACATACAATCTTCACTCTGTACTTTAAAAATTTTAAAAATCTTTAGTATTAACAAAAGTGGGTATCTCAGTTTCTAAAAAATAAAATAGAAATTTCAAAAAAAAAAAAAAAAAAAACGAAAAAAGTGGGTATTTTTATTTTTATATATTGAAAAATATAATGTTTGTATGCATAGATTTAAACACTAGATCGATCTGATCGGTCAAATTATCCAACTTAATAAGATTTTAACATTTCACATGTGATTCTGACTCAGTGAAAAAATAACATTAGTTAGTAGTCACTATACGATTTATTTTATAATGACATGGATCAATAGCTTTTCTTTTGTTTAGTTTAATTCCCTCATTAAATTGACAAAGTCAAAGGATGTTCACCTAGATGGTTGGATCACCTTTGTCAACATTAAATATGGAAACGACTGCGGAATACGTCTTGGATAACATGCTTACATTTGCTTAATGAACTAAAAATTAATATCCAAGTATAAAATTTATAGACTATACAGCATAATTTCTTGAAAAAAAAAGTTGAGAGTGACTCTTATGGACCACTCGCTGTGAGATATGTCAAGCAATTCATTCGTAATTGCTTGGTATAACTTTTTTCTACATAAAAATCATTTTTTACGATTTTATTATTCAATCAAATTCAAATAGCAATAGCAATCGTAGATCTTATTAAAAATATATCCATTATTATTAACACATCTTATAATCTCAACTAAGATTCAACAAAAAAATTAAATTTTAACAAAAAAAAATTTACCTAAAGACACACTAAGGGTATGTTTACTAGAATTAGCTGATAAACTAATTGATAGCTGATAGTTTATGCTTTTATTGCTGATAGCTGATAAGTTAGCTGATATAAATAAAAATATTTGGTAAAATAATTAATAAGCTCGCTCATAAATAAAAAATTACACAAAAGGATATGTTTAAAATATATTTTTAGAAAATTGTATGGGGTAAAAAATGGTATGAAAAGCGAGAAGCTCATGAGCTTATTTAAAAGGTAAAAAAAATTTCAAATAAGCTCAAACTTTTCAATTAAGCTCCTCCAACTAAACGAAACTTATTTAATTAATAGGAGTTTATAAACTCCTGAATAAATTATAAACTAGCTTATTTAGCTTGCCAAACATACCATAAGAGAAAGCCTATTTGGTATTTACTTGACTAAACATTTTGTTGCTAGGAAAACATTAAATAAAAAAACTATTTCCCTAATTTTCGTTCAACCCTTCTCCACATTCATCACTTTGACTTCTTCAAATCATAATTTATACCAGCTTCATATTTGGACATTAATAATAATTACTGTACAATCAAGCGTAGAAGAATTCAAACAAGCATTAATTAATATAATTTTAAAAGTAAAGTCCCAATCATTCTTGAATGTAAGGGTGGTAGGATTGAAATTTTATATTTTATTTATTTATTTATTTATATTTATTTATTTTTATCAAATCAATCACATCCATATATCTCATAAAATTTATATATATTACAAAAATTTCTATCATTTAATTCAACCCAATCTCTCTCTTCTTTTATATAAAAATTAAAAAAAACACTATAAAAAATTCAATCCTACCACCTCTATATAATAACTCTAATCATGTGCCAAGAGTGATCCGTCCGGATCCGTCTAGCCCGAACCGTCTGCCCCATGCCCCGTGGTCAATGATGTGATGGGCTAGGTGTCTTGCCTGTCAAGAATCATTGTTGTAATTATCTCTTTGCATATATATTTTGTACAGATTTGATTTGCTCACAATTGTGTATAAAATAGTTTAGGTTTATGCAGGTAATTTATTTGCCTATTGAGAAAGTCGAAGAGAGAATATATCTTGCTACATGAATAAAGAGACACAAAGACAAAGAAACACTCTACTTTTACTTCAAAAAAGTGGACCGTTAGGGAAGATCAAACCGTTTCTGAAGTTTCAAACTTATAGAGCAATATGAGCGAGGTGACTGCTATTGCTTTATATGCACGAGAATGTCACTACTATTATGCTACTGGCACGAAGTTATAGAGACGCCTGTTACTCATAAAAATCCTGTTTCTGAAAGTGTTGACTACTCACTTGAATTCAATGTCAAATGTCAATACAGTCCTTTAAGTAATGCAAACTAAGGAGGTAAAAAGCTAAAAATTAGGACACAGACTCATAATCAGATTTAGAGGGTGTTAGCGGATGAGTTTTAATGTATTTTTATGAGTAGGAAGAGAGAGAATAAGTGGAGTTGGATGGTGGAGATTTAATGAGGAAAAAGATATATGGATGTGATTTATTTGACCAAATTTGAAATTTGAAAAAAATGCATTAAAACTCATTTTGATGAGTATGCTAACAGGGTCAATGCCATAACACCTGCTAAGTGACTGACAAAAAAAGCTATCCAAATCAACTAATAAGAAAATATGCCCCTTAATAACAGGAACTCCTTTTTCAATCACTCGTTCAACACTCCCCTTGATTTGAAATTAAACACTCCCAAGTTTTGATTTGAAAAATTTATGCTTGGATTGGGGAAGAGACTGCATGTGAAGATATCAGCAGCGTGCTCATTTGTACCATTGAATTGCAACTCAATTTCTCGATCAATTATTTGTTGTTGATGTTGAAACTTACGTTTTTAAGGAAAAACTTTAAAACATTAAAAAATATTTTCACTTCAATTTTAGTTTATTTTATGAAATTATATTTGATCACATAAGTTTCATTAATACTAGTTGTTTTACCCGTTCGTTGCACGGGGGCATAATTTTTTAATTAATAACAGTATTAATATGTGTTAGTCGTATTAACATAAGATCTCGAAAAAAATAAAATAAATAATAAGTCGCAACAATAAACTTAATTAATATAACTAATGATTTCTTGAAAAATTTACAGAGTTTTCCTCTATTTTGTACCAATTCATCCTGCAAACAACTGGGGAAAACTCACCAAAAAATACAAATTTAATTTACAATACTCTTAAAAACATTAACAATTAAAACAATCCAAACATAACACCATCAATAATAGTCAATAACAACACACAAGACAAAAAATAGAAACATTTTCGTGTTTTGACAAAAAGTGTGAATGTACTAAAATATAAGTCACATTCATAATTGCCACATAGAATAAAAAAAATTGTGTTATTATATAATTGAATTGTATTAAAATAATAAATAAATTTTAGATGAGCGGAATATCTCTGACATCATTTTTACACAAACACTGCGCTTTAGTATAAGAAACCTATAAAAATATTAGAAATGACATCATATTTAAGATATGATCAATAAAACTCACTAAAAGTGTAATTTTCGACCACTAAATAAGTTGAGTTACTTTTTTGAAACACAGTGCCACTAATGCATACGCCAATGCTCTATTCTCCACGTCGGGACGGTACCCATGCCACGTGGCGTGAGGGCCCCACGTCACCCAAAATTTTTTTTTACATTTTTTTAGTATCTACGTTAGGTTGAATGAATAATACATAATTGCCCCAGATGGTGGGGGGCCGATGGGGCCATGAATGTTTTTTCCGGTGTGGGTTCGCGATCTCCTAATTCATAAATGGTACATATAATAAATTTGTATAACTCCACCAAATTTGTAACGGGAACATTATACCAAGATAAATATAAGAACACAAACACAATAATATATAAATATAATCCTTCACTTCACATATCAAACCATGAATGACATAAAGGATTTGTGTAAAAAAACAAATAAAGTGATCAACGTACCTGATGCGATTAATAAGTATGCAACTACAAGTTTAAACACTTCTTTATAGATGACATTTGTGGCTATGGTAGTTGGACGACCATCGTTATCATGTATCATAAACTTTAAACCATTCATGTGCGTCACCCTCGAGACTGCAACATACCCTTTCTATTCAAACCCTAGTCGTTTCACCTGTGTGTTGTGCAGGGGGTAAATTTTTCAACATCTTTTTTTTTCTATATATATTAATTGAATATTGTATTATCATAAGAATTAGAATATAAGAACCACAAATAACCACTAAAAGCATATTTCTCTACCTTATTATGGTTTGATTCATACTTTAAAATTGTAATAACTCTATATGAATTAGAAAAATAAAAATAATAAAATATAATGTAATTTATCTCATTCCAAATCGATCCATCACAACGATGATAGTGTAAGTACTCATTAGATAATTATAATTTTAAATCTAATTTTTGATAATTTAACTCAATAAATATGTACTTTTAGTTTTAAATCTCTCATTTCTTTTTTTTCCTCTCATATATATTCATTCAATAATTCATTATGATACAATTAGAATAAGAACACAATTCATATTCTTAACTTTTCTACTTCAATTTTGCGTAACTAATAACATCGATACATGATTGAGGTGTCCATTGGACCAATGAGGCACTAATTTACTAAGTTAACATGTGAACATTTTTACACAAAAATAAATGTTCCAACGGAAAAAAGTGCGAAGAAAGTACAATCAATCAACGAATTCACCTTTACAATTTAAAAAATTGTGTCGACTCAACCAAAAGGTATAAAAAATTAATGATACAAAAAAATTATCAGTACGAAGAAATAACAATTATTTTAACAATTTATCGCAAATAATTGATCAAAGTGGGTCAATTCAAATTTTAATTTAATTTTATACTTGTAAATAGTAATAATTGCATTACAAATTAATATATTACAAAAAATTAAAAAGTTTATTGGACTTTTGCAATCGTGACGAATTATGTGAATTAAAAATTTCAATCAACCATACAAAAAAAGTATAATTAATTTTGCAATAAATATATTTGCATAAAAACTAAATGATTGAAGGCAAAAAAATTAATATTGTGAAGAAAGTACGACCAATCCACGGATTTATCTTAAAAGTTTAAAATATTGTGTCGACTCGTGCTAATGGTTTAAAAATTTGATAATACGGAAAAAGGAAAAAATTTATTATTGCGAAGAAACTGCAATTGCCTCTTCACACGAAGTGAGTTCGGTACTCTTTTGATTGGAACTATCTTCCACTTCTAAAAAGTATTTTTCATGTAGGCACAAAAAATAAATGATCCAAGAAAAAAATTTAATAGTACGAAGAAAATACGATCTACCCACAGATTTACTTTTAGTATTTAAAAAATTATGTTGTCTCATCCTAATAGTATAAAATTTAATTAAAAAAAGAGAAAAAATTTACAAGTGTGAAGAAAGAAATGATTGTTTCAAAGTTGCCAAAAACAATCCTATGAATTGGGACGATTAATAGTTTAATTTATTTTATACTTGTAAACAGCAGTAGCTGCATTACAAAATAATTTACTGGAAAAAATTATAAAGTATATTAGACTTTTACTATTGCAACGAATTATGTAAAGTAAAAATATTAATCAACCGTACAAAAGAAGTATAATTCACAATGAATATATTGGCATAAAAACCAAATAATCCAAGGAAAAAAAATTAATTGTGTGAGGAAAGTATGATCAATCCACCGACTTACTTTTACAATTCAAAATATTGTATCGACTCCTATTAATGGTTTAAAAAATTGATTATATAAAAAATAAAAAAAATAAAAAATTTTAATAGTGTGCGTCCAACACTTTTTTGATTAGAACTCTTTCATTGTTGAAAAATATTTTTCATGTGGGCACAAAAAATAAATGTTCCAAGAGAAAATTTTAATCGTGTGAAGAAAATACAATCAATCCATAAATTTACCTTTACCATTTTAAAAATTGTGTCGTCTCAACCTAATGGTATAAAAAATGAATGAGAAAAGAGAGAGATAGAGTTATCACTTTGAAGAGAGAATAGTTATTGCAACAACTTATCGAAAGCACTCGATAGAATTAGGTTGATTCATATTTTAATTTATTTTATATTTGTAAACAACAATAGTTGCATTACAAATTAATTTATTGAAAAAATTATAAAGTATATTGGACTTTCCAATTGTAACGAATTATGTGAACTAAAAATCTAATCAACCATACAAAAGAAGCAAAGAATTATAATTAATTTTCACAATGAACATATTGTTATAAAAATGAAATGATCCAAGGAAAAAATTAATATTGTGAAAAAAGTACAATAACTCCACGGATTTACTTTAATAATTTAAAATATTATTTCGATTTGTATTAATGACTTAAAAAATTGATCGCATATATATATATATATATATATATATATATATATATAACTTTTCTAGTGCGAAGAAACTATAATTGTTTCTTTATAATACGTGAGTCTAACACTCTTTTGATTGAAACTTTATTCCACTATTGAAATGTATTTTTCATATGAGTACAAAAAATAAACGATTTAAGACAAGAAAAAATAATATTGCGAAAAAAATACAATCAATCCACAAATTTACCTTTAATATTTAAAAAATTGTGTTGTCTCAACCCAATGGTATAAAAAATAATGAAAAAGAGAAAGCAATTTATCAGTGTAGAGAAAGAATAATTATTTCAACAATTCACCGCAAACAATCTATCGAATTCGGTCAATTCATATTTTAATTTATTTTATACTTCTGAATAGTAATAGTTGCATTGCAAATTAATCAACTTTATAAACAATTATAAATTTTATTGGACTTTTGCAATTATAACCAATTATATAAATTTAAAAATATTAATCAACCATACAAAAGAAGTTTAATTAATTTTCACAATGAACATATTGGCATAAAAACTAAATGATCTAAGGAAAATAAATTTAAGAGTGTGAAGAAAGTTCTATGAATCTATGAGTTTTCCTTAACAATTTGAAAAATTCCGTTAACGATAGTCATGTAATCGTTGTTCATTGTGTTGAAAAATGAATTTTTCGATATCTTGTTGGTACGTTACTTAGTAAGATGTCCTTATTGACAATCTTCATTGTAGTTTATGGTGGGATTTTAATATTGGTCAAAAGCTACATATTCAATATCAAGAAGAAACATAGCCTAACAAAAGGTTTAACTTGCGTTTGCTTTTTAGAAAAAGTTTAATCAATAAAAAGAAATATTCGAGAAATGAAAACTATCAGTTCTTCTAATCAAATCCAAACAACAAAAATAATGAAAATTGATTAGAACTATAACTCAAATTCGATATAAACTATTGAAATGCAATAATAAAATCCTGTTCTTAAAGTTGATTGACTACTAATTAAATCTAATAATAAAGCCATCCAAACTAATCTAAAGTTAACTTAAAAGATATAACTGTTGAAATGCAATATTAAAATCCGTTTCCATTAATTATTTTCACTAAAGGATATCTGCAATTTAAAAGATATAGATATAGATTCAATTAATTAAAAATATTGGATTAATGTTACAAGTGAATGGTTAATTAAAAAAAATTAATTTTACATGTTTCTTTTAGTTTTCGTGTACAAATTTGATGAAATTGTCAAAATTTGCTAATTTTAATTAATTTTCATTTTTAGCTAATTTTATTTTCAAAATAATTAATTATTTCTAAAATTAAGTAAACGAACTGATCTAATCATATTACAAGTTCATTTTAATTTTTATGTAAAATTTTAATGACTTTTAATTTTTTATCACACAAAAATTAAATCTTAGCGATAGTGCTAATATAGATTAATTTTCATTTCTTGGCTAATTATTTATAAAACTCAATGTTTAGAAAACTGGACTGGATTGGCCGGTTCAACCATGAACCGGTCCAAAATTCAGTCCGATTATGGCTGAATATCGGACTATTAGAAAATTGGTCAAAAACCAATCAACCGACCAATTCAACCGGTTTAACAGGTGACCCGGTAACTGTTCAATCGGTTTAATTTTATTTTATTGGTTTTAATTTACTTTTTAATTTTTTAATTAAAGACGGTTCGACCTGATTCAACTGTTTGACCCTTGAACCATTGCCTTCTCCAATTTGCTGATTGGTTCGATTTTTTAAAAATTGATAAAAATAATTAATTATTAAAAAAATTAATTAGTCGATTAAATCAAATTTTTAAATTTTAATGTTATACTTTTGTTTTAATTTTATATAAAATTCAATGAATGCTAATTTTGTATCATACAATAATCAAATATTAATGAAATTACTAATTTTAATTAATTTTATTTTCTTAATAATTAATTTTCATCTTGTAGTTAATTATTTATAAAAAGCTCTTATTCTATACATAAATATAAATCTTTAGATTCATATTGAAAAGATATAATAAATTAATAATTATCAACACTTATGCAAGGAAAAAATTTAGATTTAATGTTTGGCATTTAATATAAATAATAATTTGTTAATTTTTTTGTTAGGATTGATTATCAATTGATACAAAAGTAAAAATCAAAAGATAAAAAATATATAGAATATATAAGTTCAAATCAATAGAGATTGAAAAAATCTAATTTTGGTGAAGATAAGATTTAATATAGATAATGATTAGTTAATTGATTGATGGAGATTAATTATTGATTATTAATTATTAATAAAGGAAAAAATAAAAAGACAAAAACGACTTTATTTTAGGTGGGAAAATTAATTAATCTAATTAAAAAATAGGCTGAAATTATCAACACTTATGCAAGGAAAAAATTTAGATTTAACATTTAGCATTTAATATAAATAATAATTTATTAATTTTTTTGTTAGGATTGATTATGAATTGATAAAAAAGTAAAAATCAAATATATATATATATAGAAGATAAGTTCAAATTAGTGGAGATTAAAAAAAAATCTAATTTTGGTGAGGATAAGATTTAATATAGATAATAATTAGTTAATTGATTGATGGAGATTAATTATTTATTATTAAAAAAGAAAAAAATGAAAAGACAAAAAGGATTTTATTTTAGGTGGAAAACTAATTAATTTAATTAAAAATAGGATGAAATTTCCCTACTTTTCTATATATATAGATATAGATATAAATCTTTAGATTTGGATTAAAAAATAAAAAATAAAAACTATCAATACTTATGCAGAGAAGTAGGATATAGATTTAATACTTAATAGTTATTATAAATAATGATTGATTAATTTGTTTGTTAGGATTCATTAATAATTAATAAAAAATTATAAAATAAAAAACTTATTGAAGATATGATCGAATAAATGGAGATTTGGAAAAATCTAATTTTTACTATACAAATTTCCTTATTTTGGTGAGGATAATATTAAATATAGATAATGATTAGTCAATTTGTTTGTTAGAGATTGATTATTAATTAATAAAAAGGAAAAAATAGAAAAGACGGTAAAGGGCGTGATTTTAGGAGGAAAAACTAATTATTTTAATTAAAAAAGGTTGAAATTCCCTACTTTTCTTTATATAATAATATATATATATATATATATATATATATATATATATATATATAGATTTATATGGAGTTTACACAATTTATTTCTTTCAATCTCATATCCTATATCTTGTGATTATAATTATATAGAGGTTATAACAAGGTGATCAGGGTCATATCCCAAATGGTCATCTTCATTATTCCACAACTTTCATTTCATTAAAAACTAGATGTTTCACTCGTGTGTTGCACAAGGGATAATTTTTTTAGCTAATAATAGTATTAATAGATGTTAGTCGTATTAATATAAGACCTTAAAAAATAAAATAAATAATGAGTCGCAACAATAAACTTAATTAATATAACTAATGAAATAATTCTTGGAAACTTTCAACAGAGTTGTCCTTTATTTTGTACCAATTCATCCTACAAATAATGGAGGAAAACTTACCAAAAAATACAAACTTAATTTACAATACTCTTAAAGACATCAACAATTAAAATAATCCAAATATAACACCATTAATAATAGTCAACAATAACACATAAGATAAAAAATAGAAACATCTTCGTCTTTTGACAAAAAATGATGAATGCACTAAAATATAAGCACATCCATAATTGTTGCATAGAATATAAAAGTTTGTGTTATTATACAATTGAATTGTACTAAAACAATAAATAAATTTTTACATGAGCGGAACATCTCTAACATCACTTTTACACAAATCAGGCGCTTTAACATAAGAAACTTACAAAAATATTAGAAATAACATCATATTTCAGATATGATTAATCAAACTCATTAAAGTGTAATTTTGGACCATTAAGTACATTGAGTTACCTTTTCAAAGTGCAATGCCACTAATACATAAATGCTACATATAATCAATTTGTATAATTCCGCCAAATTTGTGACGGGGACATTATACTTGGACAAATATAAGAGCATAAACACCATAATATATAAATACAATCATTCACTTCACATATCAAACCACGAATGACATAAAGTTTTTGTTTAAAAAAATCAAATAAATTGAACAACATACCTGATGCGATTAATAAGTATGAAACTACAAGTTTAAACACTTCTTTATAGATGATATTTGTGGTGGTTCTAGTTGGACGACCTTGATCATTATATATCACAAACTTTAAACGCTTCCTATGCGTCACCTTCGAGACTACAACATACCATTTCTATTCAAACCCTAGTTGTTTCACCCGTGCATTATACATGGGACAAATTTTGCAACATCTATTTTTTTCTATATATATTGATTGAATGTTATATTATTATAACAATTAGAATATCAGAACAACTAATAATCACCTAAAAGCCATGTTTCTTTAACTTATAGCTTGATTCATATTTTAAAATTGTAATAACTCTATGTGAATTAGAAAAATAAAAAAATATAATGTAATTTATCTCATTCCAAATCGATCCATTGCAAAGATGACGGTGTAAGTACTTACAAGATAATTACAATTTTAAATCTAATCTTTGATAATTTAACTCAACAAATATGTACTTTTAGTTTTAGATCTTTCTTTTCTTTTTTTTTTCACACATATATATACATATATATATATATATATATATATATTTATTCAATAATTCATTATGATACAATTAGAATAAGAACACATTTATACTCTTAACTTTTCTACTTCAATATTTCGTAACTAATAACATTAATTCATGATTTAGGTGTTAATTAGACCAATGAGGTACTAATTTACTAAGTTAACATGTGAACATTTTGTCACAAAAAATAAACGTTCCACGGAAAAAAAATTAAAAGTGCGAAGAAAGTACAATCAACCAATGAATTCACCTTTACAATTTAAAAAATTGTCTCGATTCAACCAAAAGGTATAAAAAATTAACGATACAAAAAATTTAAAAATTTTCATTATGAAGAAATAATTATTATTTTAATAATTTACCACAAATAATCCATCAAAGTGGGTCAATTCATATTTTAATTTATTTTATGCTTGTAAATAGTAATAACTACATTACAAATTAATCCACTATAAAAAATTTAGAAAGTTTATCGGACATTTGCAATTGTGATGAATTATGTGAATTAAAAGTTTTAATCAACCATACAAAAGAAGTATAATTAGTTTTCACAATGAACATATTAGTATAAAAACTAAATGATTAAAGGAAAAAAATTAATAGCATGAAGAAAGTACGATCAATCAACGGATTTATCTTAACAATTTAAAATATTGTGTCAACTCGTACTAATGGTTTAAAAATTTGATAATAAGAAAAAAAATGAAAAAATTATTATTGCAAAGAAACTATAATTATTTCTTCACACAAAGTGAGTTCGACACTCTTTTGATTGGAATTCTCTTCCATTGCTTAAAAGCATTTTCCATGTAGACACAAAAACAAATAATCCTAGAAAAAAATTTAATAGTGCGAAGAAAGTATGATCGATCCACAAATTTACCTTTAGTATTTAAAAAATCATGTTGTCTCAACCTAATGGTATAAAAATTAATTAAAAAAAGAGAAAACAATTTACGAGTGTGAAGAAAGAAATAATTGTTTCAACAAATATTTCAACGATTTTCGAAAATAATGCATCGAATTGGGTCGATGAATGTTTTAATTTATTTTATACTTGTAAACAGTAATAGTTGCATTACAAATTAATCTAGTGGAAAAAGTTATAAAGTATATGGGACTTTTGCAACTGCAATCAATTATGTGAATTAAAAATATTAATCAACCAGACAAAAGAAATATAATTCACAATGAATATATTGGCATTAAAACCAAATGATTCAAGGAAAAAAATTAATAGTGTGATAAAAGTACGATCAATCCATAGACTTACCTTAATAATTCAAAATATTATATTGACTCCTATTAATGGTTTAAAAAATGGATCATATAAAAAATAAAAAGAGAAAAAACTTTGATAGTGCAAAGGAACTATATATAATTGTTTCTTCACAATAAGTGAGTCCAACACATTTTTTATCGGAACTTTCTTTCACTATTGGTAAGCATTTTCCATGTTGATCGAATCAAATTTTTAAAATTTAATGTTATACTTTTCTTTTAATTTTGTGTAAACAATTAATGAATACTAATTTTGTATGACACAATAATCAAATACTAATGAAATTTTTAATTTTAATTTCTTAATACTTAATTTTTATTTTATAGTTAATCATTTATAAAAAGTCTCTTATTCTATATATAGATATAAATCTTTAGATTCAGATTAAAAAAATATCAAAAAATAATAATTATCAATACTTATGTAAGGAAATAAAATTTAGATTTAATATTAGATTTAATATTTAGCATTTAATATAAATACTAATTAATTATACTGACAATTAAATTTTGGCTGTATAATTAATTTTTATTAATTACAACACAATTCATTTTAATAATTAATTTTTATTTTTAGCTTATTATTTCGATAATAATTAATTTAATATGTGTACTTTCAGGAATTGTAGAATATAATTTTGAAAATAATATAAAAAGATGCGTTGCAATTTAAAATGTTGCTTTAATGTTTTCGAGAAAATCTTGCCGACCGTAGGAATTAAATGAATTTTAACTATTTTTTTAATTAATTATACTGTTCTCCTTTATCAATATAATTAATTTTGATTAATTTTTGTCCATTGAAACATACCGAATTAAATCTTCAAAATATAATTAATTTTAGCTAATTTCAATAAAATTAATTGTAATTAATTTACCTTTTTAGCTAATTATTGTTAGAAACAATTATTTTTGTTAAAAAGCATTGATTATTTCTAAAATAATTAGTTTAATCTTTGTTGAGTGAATTTGTAGTTCTTTTTCTTTAAATTAAAAGAGACGTGTGACATTAAAGTTAAAAATTAGATTGGAATAACTTATTAAAATATATCAATTAATTATTTCAACTAAATGCTATCTCCAATTTAAAAGATATTGATATAGAAATAAATAAATAAAGATTTAATTAATTAAAAATGTTGGATTAATGTTACAATTGGACAATTAATTAACAAAAATTAATGTTACATGTTTCTTTTATTCTTTGAGTGCAAATTTGATGAATTATAATTTTCTATCACACCAAAATAAAGTCCTTAAAGGTTTCTAATTTTAATTAATTTTCACTTTCAGCTAATTTTATTTTTGAAAATAATTAATTATTTCTAAAATTAAGTAAAGGGACCAATCTAATCATGCTACAAGTTTCTTTAATTTTTATGTAAAATTTTAATGATTTCTAATTTTGTATTATATAAAAATTAAATCTCAGTGAAATTTCTAATTTCGATGAGCTTTCGTTCCTGAGCTAATTATTTATAAAAATAATTAATCATTTCAAAAATTAATTAGTGGGTCAAATCTAATTTTTAAATTTTAATGTTGTACTTTTCTTTTCATTTTGTCTAAAAGTTCAATGAATGCTAATTTTGTATCGCACAATAATCAAATCTTAATGAAATTATTAATCTTAATTAATGTTCATTCCGCAGCTAATTATTTATAAAAATGGCCCTTATTCTATATAATATAGATATAAATCTTTAGATTTAGATTAAAAAAATAAATAAAATAAAAAATAAAAATTATCAATACTTATGCAGAGAAGTGAAATTTAGATTTAGTATTTAATAGTTAATAGTTAATATAAATAATGATTAATTAATTTATTTGTTAGGATTGATTAATAATTAATAAAAAATTAAAAGATAAAAAATTTATAGAAGATAAGCTCGAATAAGTGGAAATTTGGAAAATTCTAATATTTTACTATATAAATTTCCTTATTTTGGTGGGGATAAGATTTAATATAGATAATGATTAGCTAATTTATTTGTTAGGGATTGATTATTGATTATTAATTAATAAAAAGGGAAAAATCAAAAGATAATAAAGGGCTTAATTTTAGGAGGAAAAACTAATTATTCTAATTAAACAAATAGGATGAAATTCCATATTTTTCTTTATATATAGACGCTCAAACGGGCCGGCTATGAAATTCCAAGTATCCAACCTATATATATATATATATATATATATATATATATATATACACGATGAATTTCCAAATTGCAAGGAAAAAAAGGCATAGCAATTTTGCAGTCTCTCTTCATCACTAAATCATTTCTAAGACCTCTGTTTTGCCTCCTTTATTGAAGACCATTTTAGTGCATTAGACAGAATCACTCCCATGTTGAACCTACATTTAAATTCTAAATTTATTTTCTTATTTCATTTTGTTAACTTAATTATTTTATATACGCATTTTATATTATTTGGTAATTTGATAGAAGTTCGTTCTACTTCTCTCTGTGATCGTGTTCATAGATGAAGAATTGGCTGAGAGTTAGGGATTTTATCTTGGAGTCGTGTCACGTTGATAATACCCGCAAGAGGGGAGGCTAACACGACTTTAGAACAGCGCCTTTGACACAACTTTCCTAGGCCAGTCTTTTTGACCCTTCTCTTTATTTGATTAATTTATTTGAGTTATGTTTTCTATTTTATTATACAAATCACACATTTGCACCAATAGTTGAATGAAGTGATATTGTACATCGATATGCTTCATTGTTCTACCATGGAAAGCAGGATTCTTCTCATTGTTGGAAATAAATGGTGCAAATGGAGGGTGTGAATGGAAATTGGTATATAGTGCATTTGGAAATGTGAGCTATCCCACATAGGAAGTGTAAAGAAATATAGGCCAACTTATATATGGGTGGCTTCAAGTGAGGTGCAACTCTTGTTACATTGAGAATGCTCCATGGCCTACGCGCGCTCGCAGGGGGGGTGAAAATCACGAGCTAGTTTCCACACGAGCTTTGGGATTCGTGCTCGAGCGCGACCTGCGGACACGAATGTTGCACCGGATTTGGCCAGTGGATGCAAGTTGAGTTTTGCACAACGGAAATTGAGATGAAATGGCTACATTACATTGCTACTGTAATGGTAGTTTTGAAATGGTCCTGTATTACATCTCTGTTGTAATGCTGGTAATAGTAACGACTCTGCATTACAATTCTACTGTAATGGTAATGGCTCTCCATTACATAGTCGCATTAATGGCTGTAATGGCTCCAATTCATTGTCCCGAGGCTCTAGTGCACCTATTCCCACAGTCTCAAGTACACCACGAAAAAACTCTCACGAAATTCTCTTTGCATTCGGTCTCTCTAAATAATTCCAGTATCCTTTGTCCAATCTTGGTGATTTTGGTTCTGCCATTGCATTCGGTTCGCCTGCAACTGCAGATTCGACCGTTGTATCTTGGGAGGTGATCGTCCTGTGAAAGTGGTGAGGGCGAAATCACTTTAAGGACATTGCGCAAATTCGCAAGACTCGGCTACCTCAACCTATTGGTTTATCGATTTTCTATTCGTATCATTGTGTTGTATAATGTTATTTCATGTTATCCAAATGTTGAATGTCATGTATATAATTTGTGGGGTCATATATTGTTTAGCAATCACCAATATTTCCTACAACTTAAAGTGATTTTGACCAACAATTGCTAAACAGATTGTGATAGAGTATGTACGCCTGTATAGAGTCCACTTAATATATTAAGTACGCCTGTATAGAGTCCACTTAATATATTAAGTAATCTAATTAGCATATAGATAAGTCATTGACTTCAGTGCAAAGTGATTTCTGCTATGCAGCTTTGACTTATTAGGTGATGACATACATTCACAGGATTCTCCATGCTACTGTTTTTGAATTATGCCCATTGCTTTTGATAACTCTACTATGTCGATTTTGACATTCCATGTATATTGTTGATTAATTTTGGGTATTATGCATACATGTATGAGTGTGAGGTGATTGAGATAGCCTTGGTTGTCACCATAGTGGATGATGGGTTATGCTTATGTTTCAATTAATTACTTGATTCTGCTTATTTCGGTTTCTGCATGTCATGAAATATAACATGCAATTTCTATATTGGTAGTCATATATATGCACATTTGAGTAGAATTGTTGACATTTTGTCTTATTCATCATTTGAATTGAATTTGTATGCTGCCGGTGCCACCATTGTAGATTACTATTACAACTTCATCTTGGACGTATTGATTGGACACTATTCTCATCACTGACCAATGATTGGTTCGTTGCTCACATTTAACCTTGCTGTGACATATCAAGTCATATATTGATTTTTGGAACTTGTTCGGATTTCAGAGTTTATTTTGAACTGCTCAAATGGAAAACAACCAAAACAACAACGCTGTGGCTCTCGGAAATGATGTGGTGTCTCAAGATGCACAACTGTGGCTCCAATAACCCCCGTGGTAGCTCCCGTGTCACAAGCTGTGGCTGTGACGACGACTGTGGCATCCACGCCAAGTCTTGGTACTAGTGGAACGGCTCATGTGCTGAGCTTTGGGGTTGGTCCGAGTGTGACAGTTCCTGTGAATCACAATGAAAAGCCTGAAAAGTTCAATGGATTGAACTTCAAAAGGTGGTCTTCTATCTGACCACACTGAATCTTGCGAGATTCCTAACTGAGATGGCTCCAATCCTGAAAGAGGGAGAGGGAGATATCCAAGCGGTCAGTGCCGTTGACGCTTGGAAGCATTCGGATTTCCTTTGCCGGAATTATGTTCTGAACAGTTTAAGCAATTCACTGTACAATGTGTATAGCTCAGTGAAAACGGCTAAGGGGTTATGGGAGTCACTGGAACACAAACATAAGACCGAGGATGCCGGTACAAAGAAATTTGTTGTTGGGCGGTTCCTGGACTTCATGATGATTGACTCCAAAACTGTTATGAGTCAGATTCAAGAACTTCAAGTGATCTTGCACGACGTTCACGCTGAAGGGATGGTCATCAGTGAACCATTCCAAGTTGCAGCTATCATTCACAAGCTGCCACCTGGTTGGAAAGATTTTAAAAATTACCTGTTGTATAAGTGAAAGGAAATGACCGTTGAAGAACTCATTGTGAGAGTTCGAATTGAGGAAGAACAAAAATAGAGGAATTCTGAAAAGAAATAGTTTAACCACTCACTAGCTGCTAAAGCTAATGTTGTGGAACACGGTCAAGGTTCTAATAGCAACAAGAGAAAATATGTTCCACCGGACAGAAACGGGCCACCGCCACCCAACAGAAATGGGCCGACGAACAACGGGCCTAACTTGGGACCAAAAGGAAGAGTCACAATGCCGAAGTTTTCTGGAAAATGCCACAATTGTGACAAAGTTGGTCACAAAGCTTGGGAGTGTAAACTTCCAAAGAGGAACAACTATAGAAGAGAGGCCAACATGGTTGAAGGCAATGAAGCTCCTGACATGGACCTTGTTGCGGTCATTTCGGAGGTGAACCTGGTCGGATCGAATCTAAGAGAGTGGTGGATCGACATCGGTGCTACCCGTTATGTTTGCTCTGATAAAGAGATATTCCATAGCTTCAAGCTACGGAGAATGGAAAGAAGCTGTTCATGGGGAACTCGACTACCTCCGAAGTCAAAGGCAAAGGAAAAGTGGTTTTGAGAATGACGTCCGGGAAAGAGCTGACTCTCACCAATGTGATGCATGTGCCAGAGATTCGAAAGAACCTTGTGTCTGGATCGCTGCTGAACAAACATGGTTTTCGTATGGTGTTTGAGTCTGATAAAGTTATTTTGTCAAAGAGTGGAGTGTTTGTAGGCAAGGGTTATGTTTCTGATGGGCTGTTTAAGCTCAATGTAATGGCTGTTAAGCCTAAAATGAATAAAATGAATAACTCTTCCGCTTACTTGCTTGAGTCTTCCGATTTATGGTGTGGCAGACTAGGTCACGCTAATTATAATACTTTACGTAAATTGATTAACTTGGACCACTTACCGTCATTCCACATTGACCCGAAGCACAAGTGCAAGACTTGTGTTGAAGCAAAATTGACAAGGACGCCATTCCAAACTATTGAGAGAAATAGTGAACCACTTGATTTAATCCACACTGACGTGTGTGATTTGAAGTTTGTGCAAACACAGGGTGGCAACAAATACTTCATCACTTTTATAGATGATAGTACAAAGTACTGCTATGTGTATCTTCTTAAAAGTAAGGATGAAGTGATAGAGAAGTTTGTTCTCTATAAGAATGAAATTGAGAATCAACTCAACAGGAAAGTCAAAGTGTTGAGAAGTGACCATGGCCGTGAATACAAGTCACCATTTGGTGAATTATGTGCCCAACACGGGATTATTCATGAGATGACTGTGCCATATTCTCCTCAGCAAAATGGCATAGCAGAACGGAAGAATCGTACATTGAAAGAAATGATGAATGCGATGCTCATCAGTTCTGGGTTACCCCAGAACATGTGGGGGGAGGCTGTGCTGTTAGCTAACTACCTTTTAAATAAGGTGCCCCAAAAGAAGATGGAAAAGAGCCCCTATGAATTGTGGAAAGGTCGAAAGCCATCGTACAACCACTTGCGAGTGTGGGGGTGTCTTGCCAAAGTGGCTGTATCTACGTCTAAAAAGGTGAAGATCGATCCAAAGACTGTTGATGGCATATTCATTGGATATACTCACAATAGTAGTGCTTATCGATTTCTTGTGTACAAATCTAAAATTGAAGATATACACAAGAACACGATAGTTGAATCAAAAAATGCTTCTTTCTTTGAACAGGTATTCCCATACAAGTCAAGAGAAGAAGCTAGTTCTTCTAAACGAACACACGAAGATGTGGACCTAGAAGTGGAAGAGGAAGTTGAGATTGAACCAAGACGTAGCAAAGGAGTTGGAACGGAGAAATCTTTCGGTCCAGATTTTCTAACTTATATGCTAGAAGGTGAACCTCAAAGCTTTAAAGAAGCTGTGAACTCCTTTGAAGGACCTCAATGGAAAGAGGCAATCAACAGTGAAATAGAATCAATTCTTCAAAATCACACTTGGGAATTAGTGGATCTTCCTCCCAAAAATAAACCACTAGGATATAAGTGGATTTTCAAGAGGAAAATGAAGGCAGATGGAATGATCGATAAATACAAGGCCATACTTGTAATTAAAGGGTACAAACAACGAGAAGGTCTTGACTATTTTGACACTTATTATCCAGTTATGAGAATAACGTCCATTAGGATGATACTCGCGATTGCTGCTTTGCACAATCTCGAAGTACATCAAATGGATGTCAAGACAACCTTTCTAAATGGAGATTTAGAAGAGGAAATCTACATGGAACAACCTGAGGAATTTTCTGCACCAGGGCAAGAACACAACGTAGTAAATTGGTGAAGTCATTATATGGCTTGAAACAGGCACCGAAACAGTGGCACCAGAAATTTGACAATGCCATGGTGGAATGTGGATTTAAAATAAATGAGTGCGATCAGTGTGTGCACGTAAAAGACACTAACAATGGCTATGTCATGTTGTGTCTTCACGTTGATGACATGCTTATTGTTGGGAGTAATGATAAGATTGTTAAATCCACAAAAGACATTTTGAAATCAAGATTTGACATGAAAGATATGGGTTTGGCAGATGTTATCCTTGGTGTTAAAATCTCTAGAACATATGAGGTCTCGTCTTGAGCCAATCACACTATGTGGATAAGATTCTAGAAAAGTTTAACAAGGATGATACTCTTGTGGCCAGAACCCCGATAGATACGAGTCAACATCTATTGAAGAATAGAGGTGCTGGTATTTCTCAAGTTGAGTACTCTAGAGTTATCGGGAGTTTGATGTACTTAATGAGCTGTACAAGACCTGATATAGCCTACACAGTTAGTAAACTGAGTAGGTATACGAGTAATCCAGGATCTGAACATTGGAGAGCGATTGTAAGAGTACTACGATACTTGAGATATACTTGTAACTATGGGCTGCACTATACCAGATATCCTGCCGTGATTGAAGGATATAGCGATGCTAACTGGATATATGATATGAAAGACTCAAAGTCCACAAGTGGATTTGTCTTCACATTGGGAGGTGCAGCGATTTTGTGGAAATCCTCTAAGCAGACAGTTACAGCCAGATCCACTATGGAATCTGAGTTTATAGCCCTCGATAAATGTGGTGAAGAGGCTGAGTGGTTACGCCAATTCTTAGAGGATATTCCAAGATGGCCAAAGCCTGTGCCAGCAATTTGTATACATTGCGACAGTCAGTTGGCAATCGGAAGGGCACATAGCAACATGTACAATGGTAAGTCTTGGCATATACGTCATAGACACAATACCATTAAGCAACTACTCTCTGCAAGAGTTATCTCTGTTGACTATGTGAGGTCAAAAGATAACCTAGCGGATCCGCTAACCAAATGGTTAAATCGGGAGTTAGTTGCTACGTCAACTAGAGGAATGGGACTTAGGCCTCATGAAGAGTAAGTCATTGCGAAGGAAAACCCAACCTAGCTGTCTGGAGATCCCAAGATCTAGGTTCAATGGGACAACCTAATTGCAAAGACTCGGTTGGAGATCACTGTGGGGGGTTTCCCTCAGTCCATTCCTTTAAAACAGTGATGCCCGTGGGAGAAGGTTGAGCAATAAGCTCTTAATGATTCATAGGCATCGGAAATCTAAGCAATCCAAGCAAGGTAATGCGGGTTACTCCTTTAGAGGAATCACCTATGTAAGAGAGAAGTGGGCTTGCTTCGAAGGGAATTGTTGAGGTGCAATTCTTAAGTAACTCTCGCAGAAGCAGGCACGTGTCCAGGGCCATAAATGGACACAACCATGAGAACTGAATGGTGTTAGGAAGAAGCCTATGTGGGGGCACATCATCATTTACACAAGCGGCAGAACAGTTCAAGGACATCGCGTCCACTGGTTAGCCAGTAAAGTAAATGTACTTTCACAAACGAAGGTTCAAAGGGTAACACCTACCTATCCTATGCAGGTTTCCGACGTTGAACTATGTCGCCAAGCATTTCGTGTCTGTCAATTCCCATTCAAGTGGGGGATTGTTGGAAATAAATGGTGCAAATGGAGGGTGTGAATGGAAATTGATATACAGTGCATTTGGAAATGTGACCTATCCCACATAGGAAGTGTAAAGAAATATAGACCAACTTATATGTGGGTGGTTTCAAGTGAGGTATAACTCTTGCTACATTGAGAATGCTCCCTGGCCTACGCGCGCCCGCAGGGGGGGTGGAAATCACGAGCCAGTTTCCACACGAGCTTTGGGATTCGTGCTTGAGCGTGCCCTGCGGACACGAATGTCGCACTGGATTTGGCCAGTGGATGCAAGTTGAGTTTTGCACAATGGAAATTGAGATGAAACGGCTACATTACATTGCTACTGTAATGGAAATTTTGAAACGGTCATGTATTACATCTCTACTGTAATGCCTGTAATAGTAACGGCTCTGCATTACAATTCTACTGTAATGGTAACGACTCTCCATTACACAGTCGCAGTAATGGCTGTAACGGCTCCAATTCATTGTCCCGAGGCTCCAGTGCACCTATTTAACCAGTGACTCCCACAATCTCAAGTACACCACGAAAAAACTCTCACGAAATTCTCTTTGCATTCGGTCTCTCTAAATAATTCCAGTATCCTTCGTCCAAGCTTGGTGATTTTGGTTTTGCCATTGCATTCGGTTCGCCTGCAACTGTAGATTCGGCCGTTGTATCCTAGGAGGTGATCGTCCTGTGAAAATGGTGAGGGCAAAATCACTTTAAGGACATTGCGCAAATACGCAAGACTCGGCTACCTCAACCTATCGGTTTATCGATTTTCTATTCGTATCATTGTGTTGTATAATGTTATTTCATGTTATCCAAATGTTGAATGTCATGCATATTATTTGTGGGGTCATATACTATTTAGCAATCACCAATATTTCCTACACTCATTGCTATAGTGGACTTGTTATCACAAAGTATCTATGTGGCTTCCTTTTGCTCAAAACCAAGATCGGCAAGAACTTTTCTAAGTGAGAAAACTTGTCGTGCCATTGCACATGCTAGTGTATATTCTGCTTTGGATGATGAAAAAGCCACGATTTCTTGCTTCAATGAACTTTGGGTCATTGCTCGAGAACCAAAGCTAAAAAAGTTGTCGGACGTGCGCTTTCGATCACCTAAACATCCTACTCAATCATTGAGAGTAAAACCAAACAACTTGAAATTTGACACATTGGAATACTAAATTCCATAATAAATTGTTCTAGCAACATAGCGAAGGATCCTCTTTATTGCAAAAAAAATATTGCTACTTAGGACTATGTATGAATTTGGGTACAACACTAATAGATAAAGCAATGTTTGGTCTAGTGTGTGTTAGATAATTCAAAACACCAATGAAGCTTCTGAACAATTTTTATTTTCTTTCTCAATTCCACCTTCCCGCAGCAACTTCTCATTAATGTTCATTATTGTTGCTGCTCTTTCACAATTTCACATATTGAACCTATAAACAATTCAGTAGCATATTTCTTTTGACACAAAAATCCTTTCTTCCCTTATTTCATCTAAAGACCCAAAAAATATTGCAGTAGTCCAAAATATGTATTCTCAAACTTTTTTCATCATGCTAGACTTAAAAATCACTCTGCATAAATCATATAAATCATATTGTTGAGACTAAATCCTACCACAAGTGTATGGGTCGAATGAGTAATAAAGTGGACCTTAAGAGTCCGAATATTATACCCACAAGGACAATTAGTATAATTATTGAGTTCTTACATTAATCGAAACTAGTACAAAGATGTGATTTTTATACTAACAGTTAATTTAACAATCAACACTAAAACTTAACAAAAGGCAAGAACTTGATAAAGACTAACAAAAATTTAGAAAACATGAGTTTTGGGAATAATATGCAAAAAACGAGCATTAAAGTTTCAAATCCACTTTTCAACCAATTTTTACCCAAATTATTAAATTGACAACGACATTTGTTTTAGATGATCAAAATTCTAAAATTATTAAATAATCTCTCTCAAGTAAAATTTAACATATTCCTACAAGTGCGATAACTATATCTCCATGATATCAACGCTGAAAGAGAAATCAAGAATTGCACAAAAGATCGCATAGAGCATAGATGTATTCTCATCCTCTATCGAACTGTATGTTTTTTTAATACAAGTCTAACCTATTCTAGATTTCTCAATGCATAAAATAGGTCACAAAATTTCATACAAATTCTGGCCAAAAGTTGTGAAAACAATCAAAACAATATTAAAAACTCAAATTTGAACAATCATTTTAAATGTCAAATTAACAATCCAAAAATAAAAATTAATAACCAAGCTTGATCCAACCTTAATGTTACTGAAAATCTTGCCTAACTTAATTAAAAAGAAAGAGAAAAAATGAAAATAAGAGCCATAACCTGGATGTAGAAGCTTGTTCTTGATTTGCAATCTTTTGCCAAGCTTCTACTCCAAGTTCCGCAGGAAATTTTCCTTGCAATTTCTAATTTTTGTGCTCAAAGGTCCCCTAAAACATCTGCGATCGACCACATTTTATTGCTCAAGACTTGCCCTAGCTTTGGGAAAGAAAGGGACCTGCCAAAATTAGAACATGGAAAAAAGATTGCTGCACGAAATATCCATGCAATCGTATGGAGTAAAGCATGCGTTCGCATTTTCAATCATCGAGTCACGGTGTAGATCATGCGATTGCGTCCGATTGCATGCGTCACTTCATGTAGTCGTATGAAGATAGCTTTCAGAATGCGCAGTTCAGTCCTCATAGTTTAATTGCAGTGTTGGTTCTCAGCTTCTAAATTTGTGCAATTGAGCCCCCAAACTTCCAAATTCTTCAATTTCACTCCACTTTTACTTTTCTTTGCCTCCATCTTGTTTTATCCATTCCAATTGAGTCATTAAAGTCCCAATTTAGCACATTTTTGTCCAACGTTGCTATTTTTTCTCTAATTTATGGTTTTAAACTAAAATAAAAGAAAAATACACCAAATTAAACATGAAATTAATGATAAACGAGATAAATTTGTAATTTAAAAGACCTAAATAAGTGCATCATTGGCACTTATCACATATCATCCACATAAAGGCAAACCACCAAAAAATCTCCATTGTTTTGTTTTTTAATAAAAAGAATGGTCTCATTTTCATTTTTTATTAATTCGCTATCTTGAAAGAAAGCATGAATTTTACTATCCCACACGCATGTGGAGCTTGTTTTAGCTTGTAAAGAGTTTTTTTATACTATAGACATTGTTTTCATCGCCAATGACAACAGAGCGTTGAGGTTGTGAAATATAGACCTCATCTTCCAAGTCACCAGTTGAAAAGGCAAATTTAATATCAAATTGGTACCCAAGAAGTTGCATTTGGGCAGCTAAAGCTAACATAACTCCTACGTTGAAAAAGTAAAATCAAAATCTATACATGGAAACTATGAGTATCCTTTCCCCACGAGCCGAGTTTAGCGCTTTTGAATACTTGCATTAGCGTCATACTATGTTTAGACCGTCCACTTGAGCCCTATAATATTCTTTCCTTCGGAAATATAAACCAACTCCCATGTTAAATTTTGCTCAATGGCTTGCATCTCTTTTGCCATAGTAACCTCCGATTCTTCTGTTGCTTCTTCAAAACAAGTATGGCCATAAACATATAAGGCAGAGCTGCAAGAATCCTAAATTCCCTTTCAAGATCTAAATTTCCTTGGTGGTGTTTCATTAGAGGAATTGGACGATGTAGGATCTTGGTGGACTAGTGGTGCTGCTACCACCATGTGAAGATGGATGTAGACTTGCTGGTGATGAAACTTAGGGTGATGGTACTTCTGTTTCTAGACATTTTCATTTGTAGGAATTTCAATTTTGGCACATTCCTTGCCATCATTCCATTCCCAAGCAGCTTCTTCATTAAAAGCAACATTCCTGCTAATAATCACTTTGCCACTTATAGGATTATATAGACGATATGCTTTGGATTGAGGATTATATCCAATGAAAATGCACTTTTTTTAATTTTTTTAATCAAGTTTAGAATGAGAATTGACAAAAGCATAAGTTATCAACCTAACTTACCCCTCTATGCTTCGCGTGGTGTTTGATTGAGAACAACATTTGTTGGAGAGATATTGGAGAGATATTCAAGAGATACATCGTTGTTGCTATAACTTCTCTTGAAAATACATACCCCTAGCTACTTCTACCACTATAAGACTTTTTTGCTTCACAATACCATTTTGCTATGGGGTACGGTGTTGTAAGTTACTTGCGTATGGCATGCTCATCACAAAAAATAGTGAAATTATTTGACAAAATTCACTACCTCGATCTATGATAAGTTCTTTCATACTTCTCCCAGTTTACTTCTTCACCAAAGACTTAAATATCTTGAAATTCTAGAAGGTTCCTAATTTAGATTTCAAGAAGTAAGACCAACTAATACTATTGTAGTCATTTATAAACTGCAAAAACAACGACTTACTTCAAGTGACTCAGTGTTCATAGGCCTATACAAATTAGCATGCACAACGGCAAGACAATTTGAAACCCTCCATGATTTTCCAGTAGGAAATGATTTTCTATTCGTTTTCCCATAAATAGACCCGTTATGAAAACAAGTTCACCGATTTAGAAAAAAAAGTTTACCAATTTTCGGCAAGCTGATAACTCTAATTTTATTAGAGTTGTTGTCAACTTTATTAGCTTATAATCTTAATAAACTCTCATCCGATGAGTCGAAAAGCCTCTTTAATGCTCTTAATTTTGGAAAACATAGAGTGAGTGTCCCCTTGATGTTAATATGTGTTTTAGATGGTGATTTTGTCGCATATTGGCATTTGAAATGTGGCTTAACAAGGGTCAAACATATAGGGACTATTGTTGGAATTTGAGATAATGCTGCAAGAATACTGTAGCAATGCCATAATAAACTTGTGCAAAGATTCTGGATGAGTTTCAAAGTCAAAATCAAGGTCAAGGGCACTTAAATAAAGGGCAAACTTGGAATAGAGCCACAAAAATGAGCATTGTAATTTGTACAATCCTAAGAGGACAAAAGAGGAAAAGGGAAAAAACCTAATTAGGGTAAAAGGGTAGGCTCACTTTTAGACATTGTTCTAAAAGGCCCGCCTAGGCTTCGCCTAGGCCTCGCCTGGGCTTGAGGCTTGACTAAAATGCTTCGCCTCATGAAAGGCTTGGAAAACGAAGGTCAACTTAAAGTTGACCGCCTCTTGCGTGTGTACTATTATAACGACGTGTTCATTTTAGTTGTTCTGCTAGTCATTTCTTAAATTTAGTCTAAAAATATTAGCTTACAAGATCACATCTCTTTTTCAGACTTCGATATATTATTTTTTATTAACTATCAAAATATTAATTTGGATGAAGATGATATTTAATTGAATTTCGGTAATTCCTAATTTCGAACATTCAATATTCATGTGTTATTTTAGTTGAATTGGTCATGTTTGTATTTTTCTTTTTATTTTTTGTTAAAATCAACTATCTCCTTATGTTCATTTCAAATTCAATTGCACGCGGTTGTTACTAAATAGAAAATAGTAAGCAATATTTTAGTTTTGAATATTTTAAGGACTATGTTTTTATTGGAAAAAATTTAGAAAATATGTAATAGTTAATGTATGTTGATTTGTGTATGAAATTTCGTAAATATACATTTTTATACTTATTTATCACTCTAGAACAAAAAAAAAATTGAAAACGCCTTTTGACGCCTAGGCTTCGCCTAGGCACGCCTAGGCCTCCAAGGCTTGAGGCTCGGCCTTGCCGTCTCGTCATGCCTCACGCCTTTTAGAACCTTGCTTTTAGATCTAGAATTATCATCTCACCAAAAGGACAAAGAGGAGGCAGAAGGAAGAAGCGGAGATTACAAGAATCAAGAAAATAAAATGGCTTACTTGGAGAAAAAGTTGGAGAAAAGAGGATAAAATTGAAGAAAATGTTCAAAATCTAGAGTTTCCACTTTCCTCTTCTTACTCTTTTCCTTTTATTTCTATTTTGGGAATATGAGAACTTTGTTGCTAGAATTTATAACTAATTTCAAGGAGTTATTTTGCTAAACTGTTAGTGATAAGATTGTTGAAGGGATGATTATGACTTTTATGCATTTATAATTATGTTTAGTGATTTTGTTTAGTAAATGTGCTTGTTATTCAAGTTGTGTGAAATTTTTCTAATTTTTATTATTGATTGATCGCCAATTTTAGAAAATTAAAACCTAAATTAGCTTTGGAAAAAATAATTTAGGTTGGATAGTGCTTGAATAATATGGGTTTGACTTAATCTGGATTAAAGTTCAAATTTTGCAACTAATATAGGAATATATAGTTGCCTCATACAACAACAATAGAATTGAGGTCTTTTATTGAGAGATTTGGAGTTAGATTGGTATAGAAATATGTTAGTCAACCTTCAAGTGCAATTTATTTTGACCTGTTTGGAAAAATCTAGCCATTTGTAAATTCTAGTTGCCTCAACAGTTTGCTGCAGCAAAATCACAGCATAGTCACAACAAAATCGGTGCGTGGTGATAATTATCCCGGAAATAATCCTAGCCACTTTTGTCATATTTGTCTAATTTAAGTAGTTTCTCCTCACTTCTTTAGGCCTTATTTCATCACGTTTCAACCACTTTATCTTATTTTAGTTTTTCTAAAATTTATTTTATCACTTCGAAAACAACACAAAATCCACTCTTTTTAAACTTTAATTTCCATTAATCTCTACACTATTTTTCTAATGCACAATCCTGGTAGGAACGATATTCTTTCATCACTTTATTACTTATTTGCGATGCGTGCATTTGCATGTTGACTTTAGGCAATAAGTTTTTGGAGCCGTTGCTGGGGGTTGAAAGCTTTAGAATTTATTTTGTAGGTTTTAACTTGCATATTAGTTTACTTAGCTTGTTTATTTTCTTTGTAGGTAATTAAACACAAAAATCCAAAAAAATGAGGAATCTTGTATGAACAAATTTGATGGTTAATTGGAAAATTTTGATCCTAAAATTGAAAGAACTTTCCGATGTAGAAGAAGAGAACAATTGGGTTTGCTCCAAATTCAAGCCATGGAAAGAACAAAAACGAATGAACGTGAGTAAGATATGGCAAGACAAGAGATAAATGAGAGGGATATAATTTTGAAAAACTATGCTTACCCTATTTTGGAGGGGTTGAATCCAAGCATTATGAGGCCAAACATCCAAGCTCCTCAATTTGAACTTAAGCCCGTTATGTTTCAAATGCTACCAACCATTGGGCAATTTAGTGGAATGCCTACCGAAGATCCTCATCTCCACCCTAGATTGTTTATTGAGGTGACCGACTCATTTAAGATGAATTGTATTCTGGATGAAGTTTTGAAGCTAAAGTTATTTCCATTTTCATTGAGGGATCGAGCCCGAGCTTGGTTAAATTCGTTATCGCCCGATTCTATTACTACATTGAATGACTTGGTGAGAAGTTCTTAATGAAGTATTTCCCACCAACCAAGAATGCTAAGTTAAGGAATGACATCACTTTTTTCAACAACTTGATGGGGAATCGTTTTATGATACTTGGGAAAGATTTAAAGAGTTTCTTAGGAGTTGTCCTCACCATGGGATTCCGTGTTGGATTGAAATGGAAATTTTAGACAATGGTCTTAATGCTCAAACTAGGACTATAATTGATGCGACGACAAATGGGTCACTCTTTTCTAAGATATATAATGAGGTTTATGAATTGCTAGAGAGGATGGCTGCCAACAACTATCAATGGCCTATGGAGCGGATACCAACCGAGGAAAAGAACGGCCGATGTTGATGAAGTGAGTGAAGTTTCGGTTCTTACGGCTCAAGTGGTTTCATTGGTATTGCTTTGAAAAATCAACACTTGACTCCTCAACCTAGTGTCAATTTGGTTGCAGAAATGGGGTGTGTTGTGTCTTTTGTAGTGAAGCTCATCTTTTTGATAGTTGTCCTTCAAATCCGGAATCGGCTTGCTATTTGGGAAATTTGAACCGCAACAACAACCCCTACTCTAATACTTACAATGAAGGTTGGAAGAGACATCCAAACTTCTCTTGGAGCAATCAACGAGGGGTCTGAGCTAGTACTCTCATGCCTCAAAGGCCACAATTTCCACCGGGGTTCCAGCAACAACAAAAGCTTCATCTTGGGGAACAATCAAGTTCATTGGAATCTTTATTCAAGGGATACATGACAAGGAATGACACAGTGATCCAAAGTCAAGCCGTTTCATTTAGAAACCTAGAGAATCAAGTGGGACAGCTAACTAATGAGCTTAGAAATTGACCTCTGCGGGCACTTCCAAGTGATACCGAAATTCCAAAGAGAGAGGGAAAAGAGCATTGTAAGGCCATAACCCTTAGAAGTGGAAAAATAATTGAAACTCCGGAGATTGAACAAAAAGATGTAAAAGAGCCCACTTTGAACCAAAAAGAAGTGGAAAAAGGTCAAGAGTCGAATGAAGAAGAGAGAAAAGTTTAAAACTTGGGTGCAAAGGCAAAAAATCTCGACAAACAAATAGACCGTCGCCTCCATTTCCTTAATAGTTGCAAAAGAAAAAGGAAGATCAACAATTTAGGAAGTTTTTAAATGTCCTTAAGCAACTCCACATCAATATACCTCTTGTGGAAGCATTGGAACAAATGCCCAACTATGTGAAGTTATGAAAGATATTTTGAGCAAAAAGATAAGATTTGGGGAATTTGAGACGGTTGCTCTTACTTGGGAGTATAGTGCGGTATTGCAAAATAAGCTTCTCCCTACGCTTAAGGATCCGGGAAGTTTCACCATCCCTTGCTTAATCGGAAACCAATATTTCGGCAAGGCATTGTGTGATTTAGGTGCAAGCATTAACATTTTCCCTATGTCGATCTTCAAGAAGTTGGGGACTGGGGAAGCTAGGCCGACCACCGTGTCTTTGCAATTGGTTGATAGGTCAATAGCTGATTCGGAAGGAAAGATTGAGGATGTTTTGGTTAAGGTTGATAAGTTCATCTTTCTGGTAGATTTTATTGTTATACACTTTGAAGCCGATTCGGAAGTACCAATCATTTTGCGAATGGCCTTTCTTAGCCACTGGGCATGCTTTAATTGATATGCAAAAGGAGGAGATAACCATCAGAGTTCAAGATGAGAAAATACCTTCAATGCTTTCCAATCTATGAAGTTCCCAAGTGATCTGGAAGAGTGTTCGGCTATTTTTTGGGTGGATTCTCTTGTTTCTAAGGAGTTGAAAAGATTTTATGGGAGATCCATTTTACCTTTGAGTGAAGAAGAGACCGATTGTGAGGGTAATGAAGAGGATTTGACTTGGTTGGGAGAAAGTTCAAATCTTTATAAGCAAAGAAGTCAATTTGAGGCTTTAGATACTTCTTCTCGAGAATTTAAGCTTCCAAAGCCCTCAATTGAGAAACCACCTATTTTAGAGTTAAAGCCTTTTCCTTCACATTTGAGATATGCCTACTTGGGTGAATTTTCTACCACACCGGTAATTATTTTGACTAGTTTGACAAATGAGCAAGAGGAAAAATTGCTTGTGGTGTTGAAGAATTTTAAGAAAGCTATTGGTTGGACAATTGCGGATATAAAGGGTGTTAGTCCTTCATTTTGTATGCATAAAATCTTGTTAGAGGATGAAAAGAATGGGTCCATTGAAGCTCAATGCCGACTCAATCCGATTATGAAAGAAGTGGTCAAAAAATAAATTATTAGGTGGTTGGATACCGAGATTATCTATCCCATTTCGGATAGCTCTTGGGTGAGTCCAGTGCAATGTGTACCTGAGAAAGGTGGCATAACGACATTGAAAAATGAGAGCAATGAGTTGGTTCCTACTAGAGTTTTCACTGGATGGAGAATTTGTATGGACTACCGAAAGCTAAATAAGAACACCCGGAAAGATCATTTCCCCTTGCCATTCATTGACCAAATGTTGGATCGTCTCGCAGGGAAGGAATTCTATTGCTTTTTGGATGGTTATTCAGGATATAACCAAATTGCTCTAGTCTCCGAGGATCAACACAAGACAACCTTCACTTGTCCTTATGGAACTTTTGCTTTTAGAAGGATTCCATTTGGCTTGTGCAATGCACCGACTACATTTCAAAGATGTATGATGGCCATCTTCACCGATATGGTGGAGAAATTTGTGGAAATTTTTATGGATGATTTCTCGGTCTTTGGAGATTCATTTGAGGGTTGTTTGGATAATTTACCTAAAGTCCTTCAAAGATGCGATGAAACTAATCTTATTTTGAATTGGAAAAAGTGCCACTTTATGGTAAATGAGGGGATTGTCTTGGATCATAAAGTTTCTAAGGAAGGATTGGAAGTTGATAAAGCTAAGGTTGAGACGATTGAGAAGTGCCACCTCCTACTTCAATTAAGGGGATTATAAGTTTTCTTGGGAATGCCAGGTTCTATAGACGTTTTATTCGAATTTTTCTAAGATTGCCAAGCCTCTTTGAATTTTTTTGAGAAAGATAGGGTCTTTTGCTTTGATGAAGAGTGTTTGAAAGCATTTCTTGATCTTAAGGAAATATTGAGCATGACACCTATAATTGTAGCCCAATTGGTCATCACCTTTTAAGTTTATGCATGATGCGAGTGATGTTGCTTTAGGGGCTGTTCTTGGGCAACAAAGGAATAAGGTGTTTCACTCTATTTATTATGCTAGTAAGACTTTTCAAGGGGCACAACTCAATTACACCGTTGGGGAGAAAGAGTTGCTAGGCATTGTTTTTGCTTTTGACAAGTTTCTGTATTATCTAGTGGGGACTAAGGTGATTGTGTACACTGATCACTCCGACATTAAGTACCTAATTGAAAAGAAGGATGCAAATCTAAGACTAATCCGGTAGGTGCGTCTTCTTTTGCAAGAGTTTGACTTGGAGATTAAGGATAGAAAGGAACCGAGAATCAAGTTGCCGATCACTTGTGTAGGCTAAAGCAAGGGAAAGATGATAAGTTAGTGATCAATGAAAAGTTTCCTGATGAGCAACTTTTTGTGCTATCTCAAGGTTAAGCTCCATAGTATGCCGACTTTGTAAACTACTTGGTGAGTGGAGTATTGCCTCTCGACTTGAATTCACAACAAAAAGAGAGTTTTGCATGATGTGAAGTTTTACTATTGGGATGAACTTTCTTGTTCAAGCAATGTTCGGATGAAATGATCAGAAGGTGCATTCCGGAAGAGGAAATTGAGAGTGTTTTGAGAGGATGTCATACCTCACCATATGGAGGACATTTTAGGGAACACGAACTGCATCAAAAGTGCTAGAATAAAGTTTCTATTGGCCAACACTTTTCAAGGATGCTCATGCTTTTGTGGTTAGGTGTGATCCATGTCAAAGGATGGGAAATATTTCAAGAAGACATGAGATGTCTTTGAATAATATTTTGGAGGTAGAGCTCTTTGATTTGTGGGGAATTGATTTTATGGGATGGTTTCCATCAAGTTTTGGAAACCAATAGCTTTTGGTGGCCATAGATTATGATATGCCGTGGAAACCTTATGCTTAACCCCATTTTTGAGGATATTGGTCAAGCTGAAATCTTTAACTGGGAAATTAAGAAGATATTGGAAAAGACGGTGACTTCAACCGAAATGATTGGGCAATTCGGTTAGATGATGCTTTGTGGGCCTATAGGACGGCTTTCAAGCCACCTTTGGGGATGTCTCCGTATAAGTTTGTGTTTAGGAAGGCCTACCACCTACCATTGGAGCTTGAGCACCGGCCATCTTGGGCTCTTGAGAAATTGAATTTGGATTTTCATGAGGCCGGGAAAAAGCGTTTCTTGCAATTGAATGAGTTCGATGAATTTCGAAAAGAAACATATGAGAATGATTGAATTTACAAGGAAAAACCAAAGTTGTGGCTTGACAAGAAACTTTTCCCAAAAACTTTTGAGGTAGGGCAACAAGTTCTACTCTTTAATTCAAGATTGAAACTTTTTCCGGGAAAATTGAAGTCTAGATGGTCTGGTCCATTTTGCATAAATCAAGTTCTACCATTTGGGGCTATTGAATTAATGGAAGAAAAATCAGGGAGAACTTTCATGGTAAATGGGGAAAGAGTCAAGCATTACTTTGGAGGTGAGATGGATTGCTAACAAACTTGAATGTTACTAGAAGAAGTTTGAAGGAGGCAAAGTCAAGCCATCGACTCTAAAATAAGAGCTTTTGGGAGGCAACCCAAGCTCATTTTAGTCTTTATTTTTATGTCCTTTAAACTTTTTATTTTTATTTTTAGTTTGGCTTAATTTTGTGATTTATAGTGTGTCAGTTGTTAATGTGCTGTGTTTATATTGCTTTTAGGAAGAAATAAGATGAATTGAAGGAACAAAAGAGACTACTTTTAGCAGCAACATCGCACCAATTTAGGGAAGTTTCTATCTTTCTTTAAATCTGAAATTTCTTTTCTTTGAATCATTAGATGTTGTGTTTAGGTTGTAATTATTTTGTCTGTGGCTATGAGGACACCGCCAAACTTTAAGTCTGGAGGGTGTTTCCTTACTTTTTGTGTGTTTTTTTTTGTCTTTTCCTTTATCTTATTTAGTTGTCGTTATTTAGTACGATGTGGTGTCTTATCTGTAGTGTTGTTTTCTCATGTCAGTTAAAAACAACCTTTGGGTGTGAGAAGTCTTCAATGATGAGAATTATTAGGAGGAGGTTGCTTTTAGACGTGTGAATAATTGATTGAATTACATGGGAGTTTAACCTTTAGTAAGTAATAGCGAAATGTATTCTTCATCTATCTTGAGCACAAGTCCTAGTGTCATCTTGAGGTGAACTTAGGGAGAGTTGAGTTTATGGGAGATTTTAAACCTCTAGAATTAGTTTGAGATTCACCTTGAAATGAAATTTGAGGAAGCTCATAGTTGGTGAAATGATCTAGGTCATCTTTGGACTGTTTGAGCCTTTCTAGTCAACCCGGAATATTAATATATCCTTTGCACACCCCATTGTGTTGGGGATAGTGCCATTAAAGCATTGTAGTTGTACTTTGTTTTAGAAATTAATAAATACGACATTTATTTTTGAACATATTAGCATATTGCATGCGATTTTATTATCGGGAATATCATAGATTAAAATCCCTAGTTTATTAGATGTAACCACAATCTTAGTATATAAGAGTTATATACAAGAGGATTAAGATTATGGATAATAAACTTAAAGTAAGTCCGTGATGAAATTAATTAAAGTATGTGATCTTTAATTAAACCATCACTAATGCCGCCCGTGAACATTGTGAATGTGACCATCTTATCTGGACCATCGATGTGGAGACATCTAGATGGGGGCATTTATATATAATGAGATTATATAAGACTTGGACCTATTTAATTTTCTATTTCACATTAAATTCCGTTATCTTTGTGAAATTCAAATTAAATCATATAGATGATCATATATGGATAGATCTTAATCCTGAGGTGAATATAGACTCCTGTTTGTTTCTATGTGCTTCTTAATTTGCTGGTTTACATTTGCAATCGAGCATTCACAATTCTAGCATTTTAGATTCACATTTGACATAAATGGTTGGGAATATAATTCACAGATATGGAATCCATTCCTTCTTGTGGGAAGTAGAAAGAAGATTCCCTTATTTATTAATTTTGGAACTGAGTGTTGGGCCCAACTAATTTATAATTAATACCACTCACTAGTGAATTAATGGTAAATGAGGATAATAAGTAATTGAGAAGGTAAACGAAAAATTCCTTGGTCAATTACGAATTGTCTATGGAGGATTAATCCATATGTAGTGATCAATGGACTGCTCAAATACATAGAGTAAGATATTCTATAATTAAGAAGAGTGCAATTCCATATTTTTAGTGGAGTATTAATGGAATTAATAAATTGGAAAAATTAATTAAAGAGTTTAATTATTTTTCCCAATTTATTGGAGTTTCTAATTACAGATCCATGGTCCCCAGTGCGCCTTTCTAATTAATGATGGATTTGAAATATAGTTTAATAAATCCTAATAAAATATGGGAAATAGTTTTCATATTTATTAATGGCTTAAAGGTAAATATAATTAAATATGAGATATTAATTATATTTATTATAATTATAGGATAATTATAAGAGTTAATATTATCTACAAATATTGAGAATATTTAATAGATATTATTTAACTGAAGGTTGAGTTATAATAGGATTTAACTCTCCATTCTAGAAGATTCTAGAGGTTGGATCCTAATGGGATTAGGCATATCCTACAACTATAAATAGCGGATCTCTTGTTAGACAAGACACACTTTTACAATTGTAGAAAATTCGATTTTTCTGTAAGACAGATCTACGAATGTTTCTCTCCTAGTATTGAGTTCAGGTAAGCTCAATAATAGTGTAGGATTCCACCTAAATCAGTAAGCCAACTTTACGTTTTCATGAGTTGAAAACAACGTAGAGAAAAGAATTAGGAATTCTAGATCTGTTTTTGGAGTGCCCACACACTGCCGTCAATTGAGACGATTGTACTGGAAGGCTGTGGCTTCAACCAGGTCTGATTTCGTAGCTTTTGCCAGATCCGATTTCGCGTAAGACTGCTACTAAAGGTTATTTTACTAATTCCCCGTTAGATCTATTAATTTAGATTAATTCATGATTTATATTCATATGGTCGTTCTTTAATTTGTGAAAGTTTATGAAATTTTACAAAATCGCTTCCGCTATATTAGATCTGATCTGATAATTGGAAATTTTTAACGCTAGAATTGTTCCGGCAATGCAATAATTTCCAACACTTTGAGCCTAAATTGACCAATTTTTTTTTCTTGATGAACCAACATTGAAGCTTAGCCATTTGTAAATAATCATTCTTTACCCTCATAAGTGGAATGTTAATTCAAGGATCGAAATGAAGTTATTTTGCACACTTGGGGGTTGAGACAAAAGTAACTAGTATGAAAAAAAAAGAAAAATGTGCCCACTGTTCTATGTTTGTTACTTGTTCAAATGTGCCACCGTTCTATGTTTGTATGTTATGAGAAAGGGGAAAAAGGAAAAAGGAAAAATAAATGTTAAAAAAAAAGAAGAAGAAAATAAAACTAAAAAAGATGAAAAAAATAAAAAAAAAGTATTTGTAAATAGTTCTATAAAATTGAAATGGGTGGCACTCAATTGAAAGTTTGAGAAGTGTTGGTGAATAAGGTTGGGGGTGTGATCATTTAATTGTGCTAATAGCTCTCATGAGGCCCTTGATTAATGTTAGTGCTTATGGTAATTGAGTTACAAAATTTCCTACATCCCACCCGAGCCTAAGCCTTACGTTACAAGCTAATAAAAGTTTTTAATCATTGATTGTGTTTTTCCTTTAACTAGTTGAGAGGGGGGGGGGTTCGAAAAGCTAACTTATGGAGGCAATATTTAGACTTGAGGATCATGACTTAGTTTAACTTGGGGGATCTCCATTTGAGCATCTAGGACTTCACACACACACTTGGAGAACTATATTTCAAAGTTGCTTAAAATTATTTGAACTCCTGTGGAAATAATCGATTTGAAGTGCATCTTTGCATGGGTAATACTTAATCTTGAGGACAAAAGACCTCCCATAGCTTTTGAATATGGTTTGTTTCGTATTAACATGGCTTTATACTTGCTTGAATTTGAATATATCTTGAGGGGATATGACTTGCTCGAGAACAAGCAACATTTTAAGTTTTTTTGGGCGGGATTTTGGGGGGGGGGGTTTGATAACTCTAATTTCATTAGAGTTGTTATGCACTTTATTAGCGTAATAAACTCTCGTCTAATGAGTCGAAAAGCCTTTTTAATGCTCTTAATTTTGAAAAATGAGGTGTGAGTGTCCCCTTGATGTTAATATGTGTTTTAGATGATGATTTTGTTGCATATTGACATTTTAAATGTGGCTTAACAATGGTTAAACATATAGAGACTATTGCTGGAATTTGAGATAATGCTACAAGAATGCTGCAGCAATGCCATAGCAAACCTATGCAAAGATTCTGGACAATTTTCAAACTCAAAATTAAGGTCAAGGCCACTTAAATGAAGGGAAAACTTGGAACAGAGCCACAAAAATGAGCAATGTAATTTATACAATCCTAAGAGGACAAAAGAGGAAGAGGACAAAAACCAAATTAGGGTAAAATGGGAGGCTAACTTTTAGATCTAGAATTATCGTCTCACCAAAAAGAGAAAGAGGAGGCAGAAGGAAGAAGGGGAGGTTACGAGAATCAAGAAAAGAAAATGGCTTACTTGGAGAAAAAGTTGGAGAAAAGAGGACAAAATTGAAGAGAATGTTCCAAATCTGGAGTTTTCTCTTTCCTCTTCTTACTCTTTTCTCTTTATTTCTATTTTTGGAATATAACAACTTTGTTGCTAGAATTTGTAACTAATTTCAAGATTTTATTTGGCTAAACTTTTAGTGCTAGGATTGTTGAAGGGATGATTATGACTTTTATGCATTTATAATTATGTTTAGTGATTTTGTTGAGTAAATATTCTTGTTATTCAAGTTGTGTGAAATTTTCCTAATTTCTATTATTGATTGATAACCAATTTTAGAAAATTAAAACCTAAATTAGCTTTGGAAAAAGTAATTAAGGTTGGATAGTGCTTGAATAATATGGGTTTGACTTAATCTGGATTAAAGTTCAAATTTTGCAACTAATATAGGAATATATAGTTGCCCCATACAATAAAAATAGAATTGGAACATTTTGTTGAGAGATTTAGAGTTAGATTGGCATAGGAATATATTAGCCAACCTTCAAGCTTAATTTATTTTGATCGGTTTGGAAAAATCGAGTCATTTGTGAATTCTAGTTGCCTAAACAGTTTGCTGCAGCAACATCATAGCACAGTCACAACAAAATAGGCACGTTGTCATAATTATCGCGGAAACAATTCTAACCATTTTTATCATAATTGTTTCATTTAAGTAGCTTCTCCTCACTTCTTGAGGCCTCATTTCACCACGTTTCAATTGCTTTATCTGATTTTAGTTTTTTTTTTTTATTTTAACATTTAGGGTGTGTTTGATTGCCAAAAATATTCTAGGAAAATGTCAAATTAAGGAAAAAGTTTTCCTACTTTATTGTTTGATAGGAAAACTTTTCATGAAAAATATTTTCCATGTACAACTCTTTCAAGTAAAAAATGAATCATTTTTCATGGAAAATGTAATCTAAGAGAGAGGTGGGAAAGTATTTTATAGGAATCCAAATGAAGGAAAATATTTTCTAGGAATACAATCAAACATGCCCTTAGAAAACAACACAAAATCCACTCTTTTTAAACTTTATTTTCCGTTAATCTCTACACTATATATTTTTCTAATGCACAATCCTCATGGGAACGATATTCTCTCATCACTCTATTACTTATTTGCAATACGTGCACTTGCGTGTTGACTTTAGGCAACACAAGTTGACCACCATTTCTTCATGACTTATAGGGTGATAGGAATAGTTTATAAAGATTTTTAATGGATTTTAATGTAGAAGAGGAGAGAGAATGAGTGGACTTAAGTGGTGGAGATTATTAGATGTGATGAGATATGTGGACGTGATTGATTTATGGTAAAAAAAGAATGGATAAAAAAGTGGTAAAAATTTTTAAAATGGGTTCCCTAACACCCTTTTAATAGTCTCAAACCATTCACACTCAAATTCCCAAAATGTACATGCCATAATTGAGCCTCATCATTTGCCTTAACAACTAAGGCTTTGGTGATCGTGTTTGAAACATCAAGAGGGAAACATTTTATTTTGTGTCATATGACCTTTTGGAATTGTCTGACAAGATTTTTAATTATCATTAACAACACAAGAATCACCATCAAACATAACTTTATATTCACTAATCATCAATTGTCCAATGCTCAACAAGTTGTGAGCTAAACTCGGCGCAAACTATACATCATAAAGTAGTTTGATATCACCTTTCAAAGTTTCAAGAAAATTGTACCTTTCCCTTCCACTTGCATTTACTTGTCATTTCTTAGTCTAACTTCACCTTTATGAGACTTATCAAGGTCTTTGAATAGTGACTTTGTCCAAGACGTGGTTGGAGCATCCATATGATATTGTTGTTTACCATATCTTGAATAGGTGAGTGGGCCACAAACAACTTGGGCTCTTCTTCAACTTTCTCTATAAAGTTTGTTTCCTTCTATTCTTCCCTCCGTTTTAACCGACAATCTACTTCTTTGTGTCCCATTTTGTTGCAATATCTACATTGGATTGAACTTTTATATTAACATGATTCACTAAACTGAGCTTTACTTCTACTGTTCCCATAACAATGATCACGAAATCAACTTCTACCTCCGCCTCAACTAGTTGAATTTTCTGATTTTTCTTTGAAAAAATTCTCTCCCTTTACTTGGAAAGCCTTTTTCTCTGCCTTTTCAGTTGATCAACTAACCCATTTTTCATGAGCTAGCATTGAGTACATTAGTTAATTAAAGGAATAAGTGGACAAATTATTTGAATCTACAATTGTAGCCACAACATGATTACATTTTATGGTTAAACTTCTCAAAACTTTGCACACAATAGTTTAATTGCTTATACTTTCGCCATATGACTTCATATGATTTACTATTCTAGACACTCTAGAAATATACTTTTGCACAAATTCTCTTTTTCATAAATAGAATCTCAAAATCACAACAGAGTGTTTGCAATTTGATAGCAATTACTCTTTCGTCACCTAAATACTCTTTCTTCAAGGTATCCCATGCCTCTTTGGAAGTGATAGCTACTGCAAGGCGAGGGGAAAATTTCCTCATTGACTGTTTGCTTAGTGAAGAAGAGGGCTTTCACATCCTTCTTTCGATTTTCTCACAAATTTGCATTAACCTCCTGATTGTCTTTTGGTTTTTTGAATCCATTTTTGAACGTGTCCCCAAGCTATTGAGACTAGAACAACGTCTTCATTTTAAGACTCCAAAAATAGTCATTTCTCCCTTTGAAGGGTGGAACTAGAAGCTGAATAGAAAGATTTAAATTATTATGTTCTAGGGTTAATTTTCCTCTTGTCAAACTTGCCTATGTGAACTCGAATTCCACTGCGCAAAAATGGGTCATATTTTTTAAATGAGGATCAATCTCTCTTTCCAGCTTTACTAATTTTTCTATTGCTTGTGGAAAAAATAGGAGCCGAACCTAATTACTCTTTGATATAGTAGAGGTAAGGAAAAACAAAAATCTAAATCAGTGCCCAAATATAGAGTCAATAATTGGTTGATTCACCCAAAGAATGCCGAAACACTATCAAATTGAAGGAAAGTCTCACAATATATTAAATTCATTCAAAAAGCCACCAAATTAATAATTAATCACAACAACCATAATAGTACTCTAACAACTTGTACAATGAATAAAGTAATTAATTGTACCATAATTAAAATACTACCATAAGTACAAGACTACCATAATTAAAATACTAACATAAGTAAAAAATTGCCATAATTAAGGCCTGTCCCATGACTCCATCACTTTCTTAACCCACTTCCTTTTGTGTGTCTGTGTGTGTGTTGGGGGAGGGGTTGATACCACAAATGTTGAGAAAGTAGAGGAGTACATATATTTTGCTATATGAATGAAGAGAAACAAAGACAAAAAGACTATATGCTTTATTGCTTACTTGAATTCAATGTTTAATATATTCCTTTAAATAATGCAAACAAAGGAATTAAAAAGCTAAAAATTATCAGGCACAAACTCATTATCAAATTTAGAGCCATAACCACTAAGTGACTAACAAACAAATGCTATCCAAATCAACTAATTATAAAATATGCTTTTTGTTATGAATATAATAATAATATTAATATAATATAATTAATGAGGGAAGTGAGGGAAATAAATTATTATATTTTATTTATGTGAATGACTATTATACCCTTGATGAAATTATGTAATGACGATTGTGCCATTCGAAATTTTCCTATAAATAGAGCTTCAGTTATTAATGAAATTCATTCCTGAGAATTCCTTAGAATTCATTCTTTCTAAACTCTCTCTATTATTTCTATACTTTTATAACACGTTATTAGCACGAGTCTCTAACCCTTTGAGTAATATGAAAGAAGTATACTCTACAGTTGCATCTTATAGATGATCTTCTGTATCAGAAACTAGATTATTACGCCAAAATTATTTTGCATGTGGTAGTTAAATGATGTGCAAAATTTTTTAATTATCAAAATTTCATCCATCTTCAATCATGCACCCCACTTAAACTAATTCTTCCTTTAATCATACACTGCACTAATTCAATTATTCCTACCTATCTTTTATTCTCTATGTTTCTCTCTCTCTATCCCTAGTCTACCTATCTCTCTCAAATCCAAGTTGCCCACAAAAAGGAAAAAATAGATCTGAGAGGAAGTGAAAAGAAAGAGAAAAGGAAATAAACTACATAACTTGCCGCTTGACTTCATTTTCCCAAATGAGATGACGTGAGCATAAGCGAGACCACATCATCGAAGCTCTCGACGACGCGAGTCTATCGTTATCAAATATGAACTGAAAAGGTTACCATAAGATTTTCCAGGTTAGGAAACTTCAAATGGTGAAGAAGAAGATTGAAAAAAAGTCACGTTTCCTTCAAGAAAAGAAAAGGTAATTATTATATATATATATATATATATTACTTTATAATATAATAATATATTAAACTATAGCATTCGCTTTCTCGAGATATATGGAGTATACATTATCAAAAATCAAATTTTCTAAACTCCATTATACTCGATTTAACTAAATTTTCGATTTGACACTAATATTGATAAGATAATAACTCATTTTGAAATATATCAAAATTTCAAAATTTATAAATTAGTATTCCAACTTTGAAAAATTAAAAGATGGTCATTGAACTTGTGAATATTTACGTGTTAATCCTTATACTATTAAAATTTTATAAAGAAATATGTGTAGCGCCACGCACTTGCCAGGCGGCCACAAGAATCGGTAGGGGTTGAGACGGCAGTATGTATTAATGTTTTATAAAGAAATATGTGGCATAGCCGGCCCAACGCTAGCAAGATCGCCACAGAATCGTGATTGGCGGCAGAGATATTTCGATTTATCGCCAAGTTACTTTATAATTATATTTTGAAGAAATAGTTAGAACAAATTTGCTTCTATAAATATTTAAATCTCGCACTTTATTATTGCAATTTAAATACTGCAATACCTCCTACTTGATGATGGGTTCAACCGTCACTAATCGGAAGGTTTTATATATTTTTGCACTTTATATGCTAAGTGATGGGTAATGCCTTCTACTAAGTAGACCCTACTTCTGAAGAAGTAGTTAATCATTATGCAATTTAATTCTCGCAATTTAAATTCCGTAAATTTATATTTATTGCAATAATTCCCATAAGGTAGGTTCGACCACCTATTGGAGGAAATTTAATTTATGCAATTTAAATTTATGCACTTTAAATTTATATATATTTCCAATGTGGTGAGTTATATCACACGATTGGTATGCATATTTTTCAATATGGTAGGTTATACCACACGTTTAGAATACTTATTACAAATGTGGTTGGATTAAACCCTCACAATTGGATAAATCGATTTATATATGTTCAATATGAATATTTTATTGATATTAAAGAAGGGATTTGAGCAAGTGATGCCAGAATTTACCGTTGTATGTATTGATGAAATGAAATTGCTCAAAGAATCCCATTGTGATAAAAGAGAAAGAAAATATACCGTGGTGAAAAATCTCATTACGAGATTAGTATATTGTGATATGATGAAAAATGCTCTTAAGAAGCATTTAATAAAGAAATGTTCATTTTCCACGTCGTTGAATATTGATGGAGAAAATTGAGCAAGAGGTATCAGAAATTACCATTGGAAAAATAGATGAAAATAAAATGCTCAATAGATCCCATGTTGATAAATCAAAGAAAATATATCGCATGGAGAGATTATATGAAATAATCTCATCGATGATATGAGATTGTATTAATATGAGAATAAAATGCTCTTGAAGAAGCATAATCACTAGATTTCTGTATTTGAATAAAGCCAATATGATATTGTTATTATTACTCCGAGAAGAGTACAAAAAATTAGAAGTGGAACATATTGAGAATATCAAAGATGGCAATAAACACTTTCGAAAATATAGAAATGCGAAAGAAAATACATATTGAACCCATAAAGGAAGGGTGCGTTTGAGAGTATAAATACTCAGTAACTCACACCCCAACATCGTAGTTCATAATAAGATATTTAAAGGATCCGAATTTCTTTTTCGCTTGACACTGATGGTGTGACTCGACGGACTGGGCTTCCATGATTCTTGAACATATGCATGAAATTTGATGAGTAGTTCATCAACGATTACTAGCAAATAAGTATTTTTCTCAAATGAATGAGAGATAAACGTATTATTTACACCTGATCTAGAAACGCTAGTAAGTATCAAAGAAACAATTGATATTCAACAAACCTATTGGTTTGGTATGAAAGTTCCACTGTCTATGATGTTATATTGAATATTTCCTCCAGGTGTGTTATAGTCACCTGGAAGGACAATGAAAAGCATCACTATTGTTCATCATATACATCATGCGGTTGTGGATGGATTGCGCTTGTAGCACCAACCCAAATGAACCCATCGTAGAACTAGATCCACCCGAGCATTAGATCCAACTTCGATGGAAAGGTATTACACTCGAAACTCTTATTCCCCATGATGGTGCGGCCATTATAAGTCTAGTTAAAACTTTGTTGTTGGTTCTTCCATATAGTATATTGATTTTTTGTCTCCCTAACTCTTATACGAGTTGGTTTGCCATATCCACATATTGGATATGGCCTACCAGTTTAGATCCACCAAGAATACATACGGTTGTAATCTGGTGAGGTAAAGGCTGACTTGTATAAGATGATTCTAAAATCTCCATATCCATCTCTACTCCTATCTCTCTTTTTGCACTATACTTTTAATGTATGAACATGAGAGATATATGAATCCCTCTATTTAAAGGAAAATTTGCAAACCAATAATTGATTGCACTATTTACTTTTTGATAAATATGAAAGAGAAAAAGGCAGAAAATTTAAGTGAAAATGACATATATCTGTCGGTGATTGAAAATAAAAAAAATCTAAAATCGAAAAATGATATTTACAAGTAAAAGAAAAATATTGATCTTCTATATTACATAAATTTGCCTTATACAAATATGGGAAAATCATTAAACTGAGTTATTCTACTAAATTTACAAACAGGATCTTTTAAAGTAAGTATTTCAAGACTATAAAGTCCTTGTTGATCTTTGAATTTGACCCATAAGGCCATTAGCTCACCTTGAACGTGTCCACTAGGATGTGTCTCAATAGCCTGTTGAATATGATCCAAAGGCTCTTTACTCAATTCATCCTTAATGAATGCTATTTTATCTTCTCGATTTCTGGACAAGTACCCCCAGATTTACATCGAGTGTCACATGTCCACGAGCACACTTGTAGCATCCTCCTAATCTTTTTTGCTCTCGCTTTCTTTGAAAACTACTTTTACCCATACCAGGCATGTATTTAGAAGGAATTGAAATCTCACGGATAATCGAACCTTTGCTTCAATCAAACATCGAACATCTCTGGGATGCCCTTATTCATTAGCATCCTCAACCTTTCGAGTCTCACCTCGATAAATTCTTTAGAATTTTGATCATTGTAATAATGGATAGTATTTTCAAGATTTGAGAGCATATGATCCATTATAATATATAGACCCTTGTTAGGATGAATTTTGCAATAATTTTGACGATCTATTTATAGAATAATACGAAAGGCAGTGAGTTACGACTTTGTAAAGCATAAAACTACGATTTCGGAATTAAATAATAGCGGATGTGATGCGTATGGTGTAAATCTGTGTTTGAACAAAGAGTAGACAATAATGTCACCAAAGATGATGGAATATGTCGGTGAATTGTTTCTATGATAAATCATATTGAGCACTATCTGAGATACTAGTGAAATCGATATAAATTTCTTGAACTAGAAGTTCAATAATACTGCTTTGCAAACCTGATTGACTCATCCGGTTTAAATAATTATTGAAATCAATATTTCAAGTGAAGAATTAAAAGAATTCTTCAATGATTGTTCTCGATAAATGATGAAATCATTAGTAGCCAATATTGGGAATAAATCCCAAATATATACGGAATAAAGGATGAGAAATATGGGCCCACTCATCCTCTATGTGGACTACTGACATTATGATATGGATCCACTAGATAGTCACATGTCTATATGATTAAGTAATTGGAAGATTACGAAATGATTTTACTCACGATATGAGCATGATTAGAATTTAATGATAAAGCTAGTAAATATATATATCCCAATGATTTGAATAAATCCTCAAGGATTTGAGTATGCGATACAAGTGGGATATTATGTGGCAAATTATTTAAAGTCCTCCAATAAATTGCCAATATCGAGAATAGAATGCAAACTATATAAATTCTCATATTAAATTTGAATGATGAGAACATATATGAGTTTTAGTGTTCTAAATTTTCTTAGCATGAGAATATTAAAGTTTGAAAATGATATGTGAAATGCATCATACTATATCCTCACAATTAAAATATGAACTTGAAGTTCAAAGATGCATAAAAAGATGCTATGAACAATCACATATATCAGCTTAAGATGCTTTGATAAGTTAGCACGCCAGAAGCGTTGATATTATGAGATTTCCCCAATCATATATATCAAAGCAAATTATAAAAGATGGTCTTAATAACGAAGGCATATGCTCTTGAAGAGTATATAGACATAACTATATTGTGTAATCCTACAAGAGGATTGATAATGAGATATCTCGATAAGTTATGTCGATATGGGGAAAGAAATAAAATTAAAAGTGTCGACACATTATGAAAAGATAGCGCTACATACTATCAATGATAGTGAGGATATTGAAATCCATCAAAAAATACCGATGCTAAAATATATGCCCTTATGATTGATGTATTCATGTACGGGCTTGATGAAAAATGAGAATGAAACTCTTGAAGAATTCCAAATGTATTATTGGATCAGTGCATGCAACATCTCAAAATATCTACATTAATATTGTTGAGAAATTAATATGCTGTACTCTTTTCCTTGATTGATGTTTTTGTCCCAAAAGGGGTTTTTGTTTTCAAACAAGGTTTTTAACGAGGCAGCTCAATCTCAACTAATTCGAAATCTCCAGAAGAGATTTAGGTATATACCTCGATATAATGAGAAAATGAGATCAAGATTGTTGATTACATATATGCACTGAATATAACATGATATTGTATAACATCTAAAATTTCATTCACGTGGAGATGAATGAAGAGTATCAACCAATGTATATGATACTCATTCAAATTTATGAAAGATTTTGAAATGCTTGCAGCATACTTGTATAAAATATGTGTTGCACTCTTTTTCCCTTGACTGAGGTTTTATCCCATTGGGTATTCCAAGCAAGGTTTTAATGTACTCTTTTTCTTTCATTAGGATTTTTCCCACTGGGTTTTTCCTAATAAGGTTTTAACGAGGCATATTCATAGTATATTGAGGACAACAAGAGAAATCGACACAGTGTATCTATTGGATCAAGTTATAATAGAGATAATGCTTTAGATCCAAACGATGATGATATTGAAATCCTTTTACCAGAAGTAAGGATATCCGTCCTCAAGATATGAAATCAGATGGAGTAGCTGTACTCTTTTTCCTTCGATCAAGTTTTTTTCCCACTGGATTTTCTTGACAAGGTTTTAACGAGGCAGCACGTGAATACTCCTATACCACTGATAGACATCAGGGGGAGCAATGTTTTGATGAAGCAGTATATAACCACTCAAGCTATCACATAATCGGTTTGGAAGTTTTTTCCCACTGGGTTTTTCTCCAAACAAGTTTAGAAGACATTTGTATTAATAGTCATTCAAGGGGGAGTGTTATGAATATAATAATAATATTAATATAATATAATTAATGACGGAAGTGAGGGAAATAAATTATTATATTTTATTTATGTGAATGACTATTATACCCTTGATGAAATAATGTAATTACGATTGTGTCATTCGAAGTTTTCCTATAAATAGGGCTTCAGTTATTAATGAAATTCATTCCTGAGAATTCCTTAGAATTCATTCTCTCTAAACTCTCTATTATTTCTATACTTTTATAACACTTTTATAATAAGAATTAATTTTTGAATCACTCATTAAAAACTTGTACAATAAATACAGTAAGAAAATATTAATGGGTAGTGTTGAGAATCTTTGCCTTCTTCATAAACTCCACTCGATCGTAGCTATAGATAGGAATTTATAGGAGTATAACGCAATTTTTGAAGAAATAAAAATTAAAAATTTTGAGTTTGTCTTATCTTGATCTATCATGATCCCAACAAATTGGGACATTTGGGAAGAAAAATATTGGACTACAATGTAAAATAAACAAAAGAAATTGAATTTCGAAATAGATATGCAATTAGTAGACCATAATTCAAAATAGTGATCAAAAGCTATATGAAATTTGAGGGATACTCTTCTAACAATGTTATTAGGTATCATCAATTTTGTAATCATTGATACTTCAAATCTAATTCAAATTATGCAATTCTCTATCTAATATCCTTCAAATGTTACTAACTCTTGACTCAATTAACTTGAAAGGTAACAATTCAAACTATCCGGAGATCATTGCAGTGTTGCAATCTAGGTTGCACGGAAATGGAAATTGGGATACGAAATGAAATGGGGAAACTTGATTTTTTAAAAATAAGGGACACAAAATGATATGGAAACGTTTTGTGGTAATTATTTATATTACTATATAATTTTAAAATCCAACCTCACAAGCTATTTAATATGAATTAGATAACCAAAATATCAAAATCAAACCAATCTAATTAAAATTTGACGTTCATTGTCATCAAAAAATAATTACTAGAACGAAGTGACACTCAAACGGGAAAACTTAAAAAGTTCAACAATTAAACTTCTTGAACATCATCGCCATTGATGTTAATAAGACTATTGTTGAAATCCTCGAATAACATGGCCTCCATTTTCGATTCATCTAAAGAAAGACTCGCAAAGTTAACTGTGCCACTTCCTCAAAAGTGTCAAATTGGTCTCCAACTATATCCCACATTTTAGTGTTTTTCACACACTATTGTGGGCTTTTTCTCGATAAAAGATGGATGTTGTTGAGAATTCGAAGTTGTCTAAATTACAAGCGAATTAATGTTCAAATTGATCTGAACTGAGTTTAGTTAACTAGATTAAAGTGGAATACTTTTTTGGTTAGAGAAACATATTTGACATTGTTACAACAACCAGATTCATTTGAGTAATTCAAGTGTGGCAAATATATCTAAACGCGATGTAGAAACTAAATAGAAAAAATAAATCGAACACAAAGATTTAAGGTGGAAATCCCCACCGGGTGAAAAACCACATGTCCGTAACCTACGAACAAAAACCAATCCACTTGTCAACCAAGAGTTTAAATCAATATAAGAGCTAAATGACAGTTTGCGTATAAACTAGTCAACATATAAGAATTGAACGAAAACACTCCATGTTTTCTTCTTAGTATGTAATGCAAGTCAGCATCCCATCACTTATCAGCAGCTTCTTGTGACTCTGGTGATCCTCCAGTAGATCTTTATTCCCGAGTTGATCTCTCCACATTGGGGCTCTTCTCATAGTGATTTAAGACTCCTTCTGGAGAATCTTTGAGAGTTGTTCTAGAAAAGAATGGGTGTCCATGAACTGATGTTGAAAGCAAGTCTCAAAACAATGGTGTCATGTACGAGGATAAGACAGAAGAACACATTGTATTTTTCCAGTGTCATGGCCATCCCTTTCTGGGTTCAAAATGTGATGTTTTTGCTTCTCAATTTTTGTGATTTAATACAACTTATAGTCTTGTATGACAAGTAATACTAGTTGTATTGAATCACTAGATTTCTACGAGAAAAAAGATTATTTAATTAATTATAGGAGCAAATAAAAATAAGGTAAGTTATTAAAATAATAAAGGAATTAAAATTATAACTTACCAAAGGAAATAAAACAATTATCAATTGTTGTAGAATAAGAATTCTTACTAAATTGACAAGTGGAGTGATCTTGGACTCCAAGAATGCTCTTGGATGTGTGCAATAGTATATTCCAAGTTGGACTCCTTTTATTATCACAATTCCAAGATTGAAATAAATCACGTGTTACAATTATCTTTTTAAAAGGTATAGATAAATCCACATATGACAAAGATTAATAAAATAAAAAATTTGCACGTTTAATGAATCAAATTAAAATTCAATTAATTAAAATTCCATGCGTGTGGAAAAATAGAAATCGGCAATATTAAACCATTAACTTGTTAAATAAATAAGTTAACAATTATTGTGGACCACATCCAAATCTTCAGCATGTTTTGCAGTTAACATATTTCTTTTCATTGAATGAATGAAGGAATATGTACTCCAATTTCGTTCACAACATGGTGAACTAGGTTGTCCAAGTAACCTAAAAGCTAGTGACTGAACTAAAGGTGCACTTGAACCATGAGTTGCCAACCAACTTTTTGCATCCATGTTATTCCTGTTCAATTAGAATTAAAGAATATGATGAAAAGTTTGGAAATATTGAACAAGTAGTTAAAGTAAAAATAATTAAATATAAAAGGCTCCTTGAGTAAAGATTTTCCGTAATATACCTATCAACAAGCGAATCAGTATCTGCAAAATCTTTGATTTAAAGTGAAAAATTAGCAAATTCAATCTTAACTCTTAGGAGGTCATCAGGATTACAAAAGACTCTCTCAAAGCACTTTTTCCTTTCACTTGGGACCTTGTGGTCTACGTGTGGAGGCTTTCTGGCTTCCTATTTTGGTCTTCTTGGAGCCATGTATGGCTATAATACCTAAGAGATGAAACCAATACATTAATTTAAAAAAGAATAAACTAACAACAATAAATTACTTTAAAAATTAATAATAACCTCGGATTCAAGTAGTGAGCCAAACAATGAAGTGGTGTACTATTCTTGGTCCAGGGAGCAATAAGAATTCTATTAACCACATCAAAAAAAGTAGACAACTCATTCAATTGTTTCCATCCATGCCTGTATATCATTACCCTCACTTTTTCAATCATAGAGTCCTACATTTCATGAACAAAATGAAGGCATGGTTTGTTTGTATCACATTCTCTAATCATGTCATGTATAGGCTTTGTAAAAGCGAGAATGTATTCTATTTTGTCCCACCAAACGTCATCAAGAATCTGTTGTTTAACAAATTGAGCTTTTCCTACATCATCCTCCCGATAAGAAGACCATTGTTCACAAACTACCATTTCTTAAAGTCCAAATTGTATTAGCTTTAATTTTTGAAGCATGGCCACCACTGAAGCAAAACGTGTATCTACAGTTAATAAAAGCTTCAGAGGAACAAATTTATTGGAGATTGCCAACACCATAGAATGTTTGACTATGAAATTTTTATTTGCACAGCGTCTATATGTATTTCTTCAATCCAACTACATGCATTATAAGTATCTCTATTGCTTGTAGCATCTTTTGTACACAAATATTTTTCAATGCCAAATTAAGAGTATGCACTACACACAATGTCCAATAAATGTGTGGAAACAACCTTTCAATAATCTCTCCTACAACCTTAGAATTTGGTGCATTATTAGTAATGACTTGAAGTACTTTTTCATGGCCAATCTCATCAATAACTTCTTTCATCAAATCAAGAATGAAGTATTTGTCCTTTATCTCACCTGAGCAATTAACATCTTTAATGAACATAGGACCATTCTAACAAATAGCAATAAAATCAATCAATGGTCTTTTGTGAGTCAATCCAACCATCACTTACAATGCTAACTCCTTTTTCTTTCCAAGTTCCTTTGATGTGTACTAATAATCTCTCAACATTGGCTTTTTCATGCTACAATAAAATGGTTCTTAATGAATTATAACAGGAGGCATATATCCAGGTATTAAATTATTGGTAACATAAGTGAAAGTGCTTATAAACTATGGATTTTTAGCAAGATTGAAAGGCTATCCACTAGTGTAAAACATCCTATCTATATGTGCATCTAACTCAACCCAAGCTTGATTGTTAAATGCCTTAGATAGGGGATTTGAACTTTGACTCCCTTTTCCTCCAAAGACGCTATCTCCGTTCTTTGAATCATCCTTTTCTAAAATTTCTCCAACACTAGTGGGCAATGGAATTGTTTTTGTGGAACAATTTTAACCATTTTCTCACTTTTCCTCATCTAATTTTTCATATTATTTATATCAGTAGGTTTTACCTTTTTACAAGCTCCAATGCCTTTATTTGGTATTCTCAACAAATGAGTTCTAACCCTTATATATGTTCCTTGCATCAATTTATCACAAAAATTACACTTCCAATTAACAGTACCACCTCATTCTTGATATAGCACTACTCTACATCAAGAACACAAGAACACGAAGAGTTCAATTTTAATTTAAAAAAAAACTCTATTTTATTCAAAATTGACCAAAGAATAATAGAAATACAATACCTATTTAAATAACTACTAACTTGGGGAACAAGGTAAATAAACTCTAATTGCACGATGAATATTTTTAGGTCGTAAATAATTAATACTAAATAAAATCATAATCTAAATATGAAAGTAAATAAAATTCCTAATTTGAATTATATTCTTCCTTCATCATCCTCTTTGTTCGAGAAGATTCACCCTCGAATCTTGCATCGCCTTTTAACCTATGCCAGTGCATTCCATGACCTTGATTTGGCCAACTCTTGAAATTCGAACATTATGGGAAAATCACAATTATTTTAAAAGGAGAAGCATCATCTTCAATTGTCCGAACAACATCAATTTGTTTTCCAAGCCTAAGATCCTCCAACACTTTGAATATGTGACTTCATGCAATTGTCTTCTTGTCTCCATTGCCGGAACCTTTATATGTTCCACACCCTCTTGAAGTGGACCTTTTACCTGTCCCACTTCGATATCTTTCTGCTAAACAATGGCCACCATTGGCCCAGGTGGATCAACTACATAATTGACAACCAATTTGTCCTTTCTAGCAATGCTAGCTCACCCATCCCAAAACCAATGGTACTTTCTAGGCCGTCAGTAAACCCAAAACCCCCGGACTCTTCTCCTAGCAGACCCGTGATTGTTCATATCATTGCCATAGTCTCGCTTATTTGTAATGCTCACATTACGACCACCAAACTGCTCCTCCATAGCAAATCTAAAAAAGGTCAGCCAATTCTGGTACCTTTCTGCGTCAAAACCTTCAACTGTTGTTGAAGACCTAGTTCGCTCTTGGCACAACCCACTCATCTTTCCTTTGGCATCGTTGGCTATGACACCAATCTAATGTAGCACTACTCTACATCAAGAACATGAGAACACACACAAGTTCAATTTTAATTAAAAAAACTCTCTTTTATTCAAAACTGACCCAAGAATAATAGAAATACAACACCTATTTGAATAACTACTAACTTGGGGAACAAGACAAACAATCCCTAATTGCACTATGAATATTGTAAGGTAAATAAAATATTAAATAATTAATACTAAATAAAATCATAATCTAAATATGAAAGTAAATAAAATTCTTAATTTGAATTATATTCTTCGTTCATCAATTCTCCTATTTTATCTCTCTTTGTGGCATACTTCCTTAATGGATGCTTATAATCTTCTTCCAAAAAATATAATAAATTGATGTTGAAAATTAATTTAGTCAATACAAAATTAAATTCAACTACACTTTAACAAATGATGTGAAATAATGAAAATAAAGGATTGAACTAACCACTCATTTCAATATAAAAAATTGAACCACTTTCAATTTCATAGAATAGTTAATACTTCAATTCAAAGGCAACTTTATGATTGGGGAATGAATAATAATATAAGAAAACAATTGATTGTCCTTTGCAGTCGTCACAATGTTGAAATTTTAATGAAAATATTGGAATGATGGGATCCAAATTTGACTTTGGAACTTTAGGTTAGTTGTTAGAGTTAGTTGCAGAGAAGAATCCTATTTAATTTAGGTTTTTTATGTTACTTAATTTTTGTTTTTGTGAATTATAATTAAGTTTTCTTTTTTTTTTTATGTTTCAAGAAAATCTACATTTTTGTCGGAAAGCTTCTTAAAAGTTTCGTAGAATGTCCATAAAGTTTCCCAATTTATTAAAAAAAAGGAAACTATTTTAGAGTTTCCGAAATATTTTTGGAGAGTTTCGATTTCCGAAGAATTTCCAACACAAAATGCTTGTCTTTTAGGAGTTTCCATGCCTCATAGGTTGCGATTATGATAAAAGGGAAAACGTACAGAAAAATAGAAAACTCACTCTAGAGTGGGTTATGGAGTTTTAGTGACTTGAATTTTGCAAGTGAGACAAACGATGGCCATCGAAGAATTGATAGTTGTTGATTTGGGGTTTGTATTTCTGTGAGGACCCAGATGAGCTAATTTGGGGATTGATATGTGTGATTTGGAGATTGGTATGGAAGAGGAAGAGCCAATCTGGAAGATATGTGGGATTGATTATCATATTCAATTTTAATTAATTAATCAATTAATAATTAATAATAATACTAAAAAGAAAAATAAAAAGAAAAAAAGGGCTTGATTTTAGAGAATATATATATATATATATATATATATATATATACTACATCAAATAAAATAAATTCTAAGGAACTAAATTGGAATAAATTGATAAATAAATATATAATTTTGACTTAGTTGAGAATATTAAAAGTTGGGTTAATGGTGAAAAATGTAAAAATGCTAAAACTAAAACTTTTACAAATAATTTTTAGGTTGGCGATGCTCTTATTATACTTCAAATTTGAATTTGTCGAGTTGAAATCTACATTGCATATTTTTTAACTAAAAAATACAATGTCACTTTTAGGAAAAGAAGGGAACGCAAGAGTTGAAAAAAAATAAAAATAAAGTTTTTTTAATTAATGAGTTGAGGACGAATAAGAAATTTGAAAATATGTATAGAATGCAAAATAGGAAATCAAAAGTTTGCACTCATCCATCCTTACACACATACATATATAATTGATCGGTATAAACATCAACAGCTACAAATTGTATTAGTTTCTCTAGAACAAATAAGTGATTGGGCCACTAAAATCTTGCTTAATGGAGAGATCATTGTTGGAGAGGTGATAACCCAGAAATGATGCATTGGAAGAATCCATTGGGTCTTCCAGTATCAATAGGTTGATTATTTTGTGTTGAGCGGACTAAAGCATTGGATTGCTAATTCGTTGTATGAGTTATTAGTACCGAGGTTTGAATCCACCTAGGCATTCAATGCAACGTTGGACGTTGTTTTTTAATGATTAATTACTTTCAATATTTAATTTATTCTATTTTTCTTATTTGGTGTTGTTTTCTTTATTTAACTTTGTCATATTTATTTTATTTTTTATATGTTTTCGATTTTTGAATTAATTTATATACTTTTTAAATTTGTTTATATTTAGTGTTATATCCATTAAAAGTGTGACAAGAGATCAAAGTTATAACTTATAATGCCTATTAAATTAATTTTGAAAATAAGAATTAACATTTTCCATATACATTTTAATTTATTGACATTACATTCTAATTGTTTATTTTCAAATTATATATATATATATATATATATATATATATATTCTTTTTATTAACAAAAATTGAAGTGCCAACTTGGCAGAGTACCACGTAGGCAGTTGTTTTCTATTTAAAAAAAATATTTTTAAATGTTTAAAAAATTAAATAAAAAGTCTCTTTTTTATTTCTACTACGTTAAATGGGTAATTTTAGATAGTTTTCATGGATAATGTGCATTGAAAGGTTCCAACAGTGAGTAATTTTTTAAAGATAAAATAGCAAGTAGTTAAAAAATTAAATTTATAACGAATAATTAATTAATTAGAAAAGAAATGGAAGTCGATAACTTTTATGTCCCATTTCATCATTTTTCAAACAACTTAAAAAAATAATTATTAAAATTATCATTTAATCATCTCTCTATTTTTGTCAAAAAAATTACAACTATCAAAAATTAAATTTTTTTATTTAGTATTGCATGCATTAGTGTTTTTTTTTAATTTTTTTCTCAATTATTCTATGCAAATTTTTGTAACCAAAAAATTAATATGCAGAGTTTCACTTATAGCTACTTTGTATATAGATCTTATAAATTCTCCAAAACTTAATATTCAAAAATTCATATTCAAAAGTGTTGTCGTAGTTTAGCTACATGAACGATGTTGATGATAAAAATTTTGGAAAAACTTTTAATAGGGGCATTTCTTTTGTTCAATTAAGTATTGTCTAAAATTTTAATCCCAAATATTTTCATATTTCCTAAAATCATCAATTACGACAAATGATATATTTTTTTCTTATAAGATAATGGGTTGATCAAAATTTGTAAACCATTATTAAAATCTGCAATATTATATATACTTGTTATTTTTATCTTGTATTAATAGTGCTTTATGTAAATAAATCATTTTAATTGTTTCATACACCGCATGTGGGAAATACTAGTCTATATATATTATAAAAAAGATGAGATTAGAAGTTATCAATTTAAAAATAGTTATTAGACAAATAATTAGTTAAACAACTGCTGCACCAATTATATTAGAATAAGTGCAATTTTTGTCAACTACTATGCTGAATTATTAACTTCTTGGAGCAGTTTTCTTCTCTAATTTAACAATAGACTGTTTATATATAATCATAAATCTTAAATTAATTTATACATTCTTTAATTAACACAATTTTTCTATTTTTGATGTTACAACATTAAGAATTGACAAAAATTATTCAATGATAAGAAATTCAAAGTTCAATAAGTAATGTCCAAGAAATATCATATGCATTGTCCGTTATTCAGTGAAACGCAATTAACTTTACATGTATGTGTTCATATACGTAAATATATACACTCAATTTTATAGATATATATGTGTGTGTATATATATATATATATATATATATAATCTTTTAATGCATGGTACAAGCTCCCCATTTTATAAAATCTATATCTATATATTATATAAAGTTGAAGTGATTTGGAAATTATTAGTTGAAAATAGCTATTTGAAGAAGAAAGTTTTATTGTTTTGTTGTAACAACTAAATGGAACCACCACATGTACTATTACTTAATTTTTTTTATATAAATTCCAACTTTTCCCATTTATTTATGAACGTTTCACCATTTTATCGGTCAAGATTAAATACTTCCTTATCCTATTGTAGATATATGCCATGTGTCAACAAGTTAAAGCAACAATTTGTTGAAAGCTTTTCTTACTTCTTTAAATTTGTTTCTTTTTTGCAAATTTGAAACTAATGAAAGAGTTAATAACTTTATTTTTCGAGCAATAATAATTTTTTTCATGAATGCAAGAATAATAATTTATTTATTTAATTAAAAATAATAATACTATAATAATTATTACTATTAGTTTTTCTTTATTAACAATGATACTAATACTAATTTTACAAATAATTTATTTCACAATAACTAAACTATCGCGCATTTATCCTGTGAGTGATCGGATCGTGACAAGTAATATAATGACGAGTAGAGTGTCAAACTCACGAGGACTATTGTTTACTCGTTTAATTCCCCAACCTTAACCGAAACAAAGATTTGAAGTTGGTTTTAAGAATTCTAAAACTAATTCTAAACTAAATTGCAAAACAAGATAGAAAATTGAATTGAAGATAAATAATGAATGTGAAATGAGTAGAGGAAGCTAGTACTAGGGTTTTGAATCCTCTTTGCAATAAATTCAAATTAGGATCATTAGTTGACACAAATATGTGATCTAAATGATGGAATTTCCTAATGTAATGAAACTCTCTCACAAGCAAATTCACTTATTCGCATGCAACATTAACTATTTCTAGCTTAATGATTTGCACACAAACGCATTAGACTCTAGAAATTCACATAAACATCGAATAAGGCATAGCAGTACTCTCGTCCCCTATCGGACCCTATGATTTCCAATTTCATGGTCTCACTCATCTACGTTCTCTCGAACCAATAAGCAAGTCACAAGTCTCAACTTTGCTCATAAGTTGTAAAATATAAAGCATTCAATTGGAACTTCGTAGAACAAATATTCGGTTGAAGATAATCAAGCTAAATCATCAACTAATAATGCAAAACATGAATTAATTAACAAAGATTCATCAAACCTTAGCACTAATAGGCATTTAGCCTAGCATATTAAAAGAATAAGAACAAAACCTGGAAGAAGAAGCCATAACTGGATCTTTGATGGTGATGGTCTTGATTTCAATCTTCAATTCTTCAGAAAATCCTTCCCAAAAGCTCCAATCTTTGGTCTTGTGGTGCGTATATGGTTGATGCCTTTTTTTATACTCTTAACCCCCTTATATAGTTGTAAATAGTTCACCAAAATACTCCAATTTCATATGGGAGAAGTAGCCCAATATATGCCATAATTAAAGACCTAAATAAATTAGGAAAATAGGGTTCGCGGTGGTTACAGCCGTAACTATGGGAGTTACGGCTTGCAAGCGAAAATTGGGGGTTATATCCATAACTGTAAGAGTTACGGCTGTAACTCCCTCTCTGGGAAAATTTTTTAGCACGCGCAGTTTTCAGTATGTTTGTCATAACTTTTGATCTCAATATCTAATTGAGGTGGTTTAAGTTGGGTTGGAAACTAAACAAATAGATCTAGAACTTTGTGTGAAATATAAAAATCTAAAATTCAACTTTATCTTTGTCAAAATTAGTCCTCAAAATTCCATACTTTTGTATCGTTGTCCCAAACTTCTTCAAATTTGCTCAAATTCAATTTCTTTTCATTCCATATTGATTTAAACGTCATCCATGTTGGTTTTTACCTAAAAACAAATGAAATGGAGCATATTTAAGTGAAATGAACTCATTGACTGAGTTTAAAACTATAAAATAAATGTAGATTTAACACTTATCAAACACTCCCAAACTTAAACTCTTGTTCGTCCCCAAACAACTAAACTAAACTCAATGATAAAGATGAACTAAACATAACTCAATAGTCAACTTGTGCATCATATGCCTCGGGAAAACAAAAAGATAATGAAAAACTTCATGATGGACAATAGAACATTCACCAAAAGTTCACTTATCAAAGTGCTTGTCTAGTTATTACCCAAGATTGCTCAGAAGAAACCATGCCCAATTCCCAAGTGGTAGAAGCATTTTACCGCGCTCATGAATCACTCCTAATGATCTTCTCTCAATCTATGAAGTGTTTCAAACTTGCGGGTTCTAGAAATATATCATGCATTTTTCACACACAAGATGTTAAGAGAAGTGACTAAATATTAAAGGAATCACAGTAATCAATCCCCCGAGCCTCTAGATCTCTCGCCTTCAAGTCTCTTCCCAACACTTCAAACCCCTATCGATTTCAACAATTCCCATATTTTTTTCTTTTTTGTTTTTTTTTTTTGTTTTTGTTTTTGTTTTTGTTTTTGTTTTTGTTTTTGTTTTTTTTAACTATATGAAATACAATACAATGCCCAACAATAATGCTTTCTCAAGGACCCATGTAGCGAGCTTTAGGTTAATGACTCCCGAGCTCATCACTCAAAGCACCAGGTTTTGAAATACCGCAGACTTAATCACTCTCGGGTCAATAAGGCAAGAGAATGAGGCATATAAAATGAAATGCATGTTTTTTTTTCAACCTGGAGAATGATAGCATTGGTCAGTGTTGATATAGACTATCTCGCTCAAGTTCTTTCAACTCAAGTAAAAGACATCAAACAGTAATTCCTCTAACATGGAGTCACTAAACCTACCACCCCCAAACTAGATATTTTAGCCAATTGGATTATAGAATACGTTTGGAGATGATTACCTAGTTCTAAGCATAAAAAAGGATAATCACAGGCTATCCTATGGGAGGACAACATCTAGGTGATATATTGACAAGAATGGGGATTAAATGACAACTATATGCTCAATAAAACAAGTCATGCAAGGATAAGTGCTAGAAAAATTTGACCATGGTGTTCTATGCCCAACTACTAACACAGATAAACACATTGTCCTCATTGACGATGCATAACTTAACCCAAACATTAAAACACAACATGAAATTTTCTTTTCTTTTCTTTTTTTTTTTTTTGAAGAAGAATGCTACTGATCAAATAAAAGAGATATTGGATAGAAAAAGTACCCCCACCCCCTCAAAATAACAAGTACATAGCCCCCAACATACAAAATCAAGCTCATAAAAAAATCACTAATAAATATAGTAAAACGTAAAGGAGACAGATACTTCCCTACTGATCTCGTGAGGTGGGGTGATGACTGACTGATCTGGCATGTTCTACTATGTTAGCTAGAGATGATCTGCTAGGTTGATTCTAAAGCTTAGAAAGGAAAAACACATAAATGAATAACAAAATACAAAAGAAAACGAAAGAAAAATGATATAAGGGTGGGTTGCCTCCCACCAAGCGCTCATTTATAGTCTAAAGCCGGACTTTTCCTCTTATTCTATCAAGGCGGCTTTCTTTGGGTTTTGCACTCCTTGCTATTGCCAGCTTTGCACACTTCCACCCTTCCTTTTAGTTTTGTGAGGTTTTTTTCCCTTTTCGGATCCACAATACTCTCCACCCACTTTTTCGTCATGTTTACCACTAAGCTCTTTCCTATGCGGTGATTTTTCTGATTTTAAGCAAAATTGGGGATCCGGGATGGAGATGATGATGTTAGAACATTGAGACTTACCCTATCATCATCCACCCTTAAAATCACAATCCCGACTTCAACATCTATCAATGCTCGGTTCATAGATAGGAATGGCCTCCCATTAATGATCGGCACTCTTCTATCTTTCGCCATATCAATTATGATGAAGTCTGTGGGAAAGAGAAATTCATCCACCTTTACCAAAACATTTTCAACCACACCATATGGATACCGAATAGAGCGAGCTGCTAGTTGAAGCATCACATTGGTGGGTTTTGGTTCTCCTAGACCAAGTTTCCTGTAAATTGACAAAGGCATTAGATTTACACTTGCTCCTAAATCACATAAAGAATTATTAAAACACAAATTTCCAAAAGTACAAGGAATAGAGAAACTCCCTGGATCTTTAAGTTTGGGTGGCAACTTGTCGAGCAAGATTGCGTTGCATTCTTAATTAAGTGCAATTGTTTTGAAATCCTCCAACTTCCTCTTCTTTGATAGCATCTGTTTCATGAACTTGAGGTAGAGGGGCATTCGAGCCAAGGCCTCCGTGAAGGGGATGTTAATATGCAGTTTCTTGAAGATATCAAGAAACTTGGAGAATTGTGGATTATCCTTCTACTTTCTTAGCCTCTGTGGTCATGGGATAGGAGGCACGTAGGGTTTCAATGGTACTGCTATCAGTTCGATGAACTGCCTACATTCTATTTAGCTTATGAGTTGACTCGTGCTTTTGATTCCTCCTTTTGAACTATTCCCTCAATCACCTCATTTTCTTATTATTTGGAAGGCCTTTTGACATGAATTTTTGGGAGCTACACCCCACTTCTTGTAGTAATGACCATCACCTGCTCCCTTGGGTTTACCGCCGTATTGCTAGACAAAGTGCCTTGTGGTTTGCCTGAGTTGGTGTTCGCCAACTGTCCCATTCGTGTTTCCAAGTTTCTAATAAAGGCTTGTTGATTTTGAAGGGCGATGTCAGTTTTCTTCATGAATTGATCAGTGCACTCCATATAGGCTTCGGTCCTTTCACACATTTTTCCAAGCATTTCTTCAAGGCCTAGCTTCTTCTCAACATGCTGGAATTGACCCCCTTGAGGTTCATTGAAATTTTGGCCATCCCGATACGAAAAGTTTGGATGTTGACGCCATCCTTGATTGTAAGTGCTCGAGTAGGGGTTATTCTAATAATGCAAGCTCCCTTGCACGAAATCAACTTGATGATGGTGCTGCGCTAGAATGGGACACTCCATTCTACTGTAGTTTGCTCCACAATCTTCACAAACTGGTGGTCTAGATTGCACTACATTCACGGACGGGTGATGTTGTCTACTTTGATCGCTAAACTGTGCGGTTTAGCAAATAGAGCCACAATAGGATCTGCTGCATGAATTCCAGGAGCTCTATTATGAATTTTTCCTTTCATTGGGCCACATGGCATTTGTGTTGGCCATGGTCTCGAAAAGTTCCAGCGATCAACAAGAATCAATCATGTTTCTACTATCTTGCGATAGGCACGCATAGAAGTATTGGACTTGAAGTCCATCTATGATCTCATGATGAGGGCATTTCCTCAACATGCTTTTGAAATGTTGCCACGCTTCATCAAAAGTCTCGGATTCATGCTACTGGAAGATGGAAATATCATGTTTGAGCTTTGCGATTTTGACTGGCGGGAAAAACTTAGTACAAAACTTTTGTGCCAGATTACCCCACATAGTTATCTTGGGCTATGGGTGAGAGTCGAGCCACTCCAAAGCCTTGTATCGAAGAGTGTATGGGAAGAGCCTTAGCCGAATTGCATCATTTGATATCCCTCGATACTTGAAGTGTTGGCACATTTCCAAAAAACGCGAGATGTGTTGATGTGGGTTTTCATCTGCTCATCCATAGAACTATAGGCTATGCTAGAAGAGTTGGATGAAGTTCGTTTTCAACTGAAAGTTATCCTGTGCAGAAGTGGGATAGACGATATTACTCTAACTCTAGATAACTTGTGGGGTCATGAAATCACCGACCAGCATATCCCATTCATTCACCATTGCGACACCTTCTCCTGCCATTTTCTTTGCTTCGAGATCCATCTTTTCCTTAGCTTCTTTTAATTGTCGGCGAAAAGTTCGTTCAATCTTTGGACTAAATTCAACTAGTTGTGATGTACTTCTCATGCGTCGGATAAGCACTAATAGTTGTTTAGTTTGTGTTTATTCAATAATTTTTATAAGTATTTTAAAGTGTTAAGTATGTATATTTCATCTATTTTTAAGGTGTAAGACCAATATGGATGATTAAAGTTGAAGAGAATTGAAGAAAAGCAAAAAGGACTAAAAAGTGCCCAAAAAAATAAAGAATGGGGACCAAAATGAACAAGATCCAAACCTGAAGGACTTGGGCTGCAATTATGAAAAGGCTGTATCATGCCTAGCGTGCGGCCGTAATACCTGAACCAAAGAAACAAAGTAAAACCACCCGAGAGATGCAAATGGCTGTCTGAGGTGATCCATATGGCCGTATCAATAGTCCAGTAGTAAACTTGTAATTTCAACAGAGACCACCATACGGCCATACCATGTCTAGCATACGGTCATTACATTGATCAACTTCGTAGGCCAGAAAATTCGGCAGAAAGGTCCATACGGCCATATGAAGGGAGATACGACCGCATCCACTAACGCGCAAAAATTTCCTATTTTAAGTGGAATTCTATTTTTGGTTGGTGTTGGCTACTTCTTGTACTCGAAATTGGTAAGCTTTTGGAGACCTAATGGGTGCCTTTATAAAGGCGATGAAAGTCACAAGAGAGGAGGAGATCTGGTGGGGAGAAAAACACACCACAATCTTGAGAATTTGCAAGGAATTTGCGGGGTTTTGGAAGAGAGTCAAGACGGGAGTGGATGCTTGTGCAAGATCTACTCTTTATCCTCGATTCTTAGCCTAAAACTGGTGATGAACTTTTTTTATTTATGTTATTTCTTTACTTTTTAACATAAGTAACTAATCTCCATTACTTTGGATGAATGATGTAATTTAGATTGATTATTTGATTTCGACTCTCAATTTCTTGGGCTTTTATTTTTATGTGTTGATTTTACTTCTAAGTTTAATGCATGATTTACTTGATCACTAAATCATTGATTTGTGAATTTTAACAAACGGAGAGGTAAGTTAAACATTTAGATCACTTAGTAAAATCCGACAATTTACATAAGAGCGAGAGATAGACTTTTATAATTGTTGTGATCACACGCGTGATAGGCGGGTATATATGAATTCCCACGCACGTTAATGCATTTAATTAAGGACCATACATAGAGATATGGTAGTTGACTTGGTTAAATAGGATTGATTTGAACTCGAGAGAGGTAAATTAAATTAATTTCGTGAATTCGATCTAACACAACTTGAGATTAGAAATTGAGAGGAAAAATCACATAGGACATCTAAAGATAAATCGGGATTCCCAACTTCCATCTCCATTGATTCAAAAACTTTTTATAATTTTGCAATTTATTTCCGTGTTATTTACAATTTTCGCTAAAAATCCGATTTTTAATCATTATACTTTTAATTGCTTTTGTTGAGATTAATTTAAACCAATATTGAATAAATTAGTCCGTGTGGGTACGATAATCCTGACTCAAAACGTCCACTTTACTACTTGTGTGGCGATATCGTGCAATTGCGATTATTTTCAACAAGAAATTTTTGGTGCCGTTGTCGGGAACTATTTTTATTTAATATTGGTTTATATTAATCGTAGTATTTAGTTTTAGTTTTTATTTAGTAAAGAATTTTGATAATAGTTTTTGTTTCACTTCATAGGAATTTCCGTCTGGTGAATGACCCGCTCACAGGGGAGCATTTTAGAGGAATTTGACTCAGAAATTGAACGCACGTTAAGAGCCAAACGCAAACTAACAATGGAATGCACCACAAAGGAGGAAGCGAGACGCAGAACAGAGGCAGAAGAAGAAGTACGTAGAAAAATTGTTCTGATTAATAGGAAAAATGCGAAACAGGAAAATGGAGAAGGGGAGGTTGAGGATGACGATGGTGGAAATTTACCTATGGCTCAATTCTTGACTTTACCAGCGGCCCTATCCAGATCAAGCATCGTATATCCTCTGTTTCGAAGGAATGAATTTCAATTAAGAGCCGATCTAATAAACTTGTTCAGCAATAGCCTCCAGTTCTACGGCCATGCCCATGATAATCCACACACTCATCTTGCAAGATTTTTGAGAATGTGTCAGAATTTTAAGTTCGATGGGATTAATGAAAATGCTAGAAGGCTCTGACTTTTTCCATGTACACTGGGAGACAACACCTTGGAGTGGCTAGACTCGGAGCTCGATGCAAGTATAACGACATGGGATGACTTGGCCTGAAAGTTTTGTAATAAGTATTTTTCACCGGCCAAGGTAGCAAAAATAAAGCTGGACATATCCACTTTTCAACAATTCGACGATGAAAGCTTCCATGAAGCTTGGGATAGATTCAAGGGCTTGTTAAGGAAACGTCCTGATCATGGGATTGACAAAGGAACTCAAGTACAATATTTCTACGAGGATTATCCTCCCAGTTCAAATCCATTGTGAATTCTTCATCTAATGGGTCCATCACGAACAAGAGAGTGAATCAAGTATGGGACTTATTGGAGTTAATTGCCAAGATAGATACCATGTTCCCATATGACCGAATGGTCTTAAAGAAAGGACTGATGACACATGAGAGTGATGTACTAGCATCCACTAATGCTCAAATTGTTGCATTGATAAAACAAATGGAATTGCTTGTTAGAGTACAAACTCAAGGGGTGCACTCAGTTCAAGCGACCACAATATGTGAAAATTGTGCAGTAGACTATGCTATCTCAGACTGTATATTGTTGGCAGCTCAAAATGGCCAAGTGAATTTTATGGGAAATACTAACCGAAGTAGTTCAATCTTTATTCGCAGACGTACAATCCAGGATAGAAATTTTACCCAAATTTGCGATACGGAGATAGCTCAAACAACCCACCTGAGAAGAAACCGAGTTTGGGGGATAAGTTTCAACAGTATATGCAGAAAACTGACAAAATGCTTGAGAGACAAGAAATAAACTACCAAAATCAACATGCATCAATTAAAAAGCTTGAAACGCAATTAGGGCAATTGGCCGTACAACTCTCAGAAAGAACACAAACCACTTTGCCATGCAATACAATGACAAATCCAAGGGAGCATATGCAAGCAATCATGACCAGAAGTGGAGCACAACTGTCCGAAATTCATGTGAAGAGACCGGGGAAGGAGATCCAAATTCCATTCAATGAGGAACGAAAGAGGGATGAAGAGAAAAATGATTCACCAGTTGATGGGAAAAATGATAAAGAAATTGAAGAAGTTGAGAAAAAGGCGCCAACTCTAGTGAAAGCACACATACTACTAATCCCATTCCCTCAAAGGTTACAAAAACACAAGTTGGACAAACAATTCGGGAAGTTTTTAAAGGTCTTTAAAAAGCTACATATCAATATCCCGTTCGCAGAAGCGTCAGCACAAATGCCAAGTTATGCAAAATTCATGAAGGATATTTTGTTCAACAAAAGAAAGCTGGAAGATAATGAGACCATTTGCCTAATAGAAGAGTGCAGTTCCATCTTACAGAAGAAACTACCTCCTAAACTCAAGGATCCAGGAGTTTCTCTATCCCATGCACAATTGGTTCTAAAACTTTTACTAATGCTTTATGTGATTTAGGTACAAGTATTAATCTAATGCCTCTCTGTTTATAGGAAATTAAGATTGGGAGAAGTTAAATCAACAACTTTCTCACTTCAACTCGTAGACCGATCCATCAAGCACCCGAAGGGAATCATTGAGGATGTTTTCGTGAAGGTTGAGAAATTCATCTTTCTAGCCGACTTCATCATTCTGGATATGGAGGAGGATAGTGATATTCCCATTATTTTGGGACGACCATTCTTGGCTATGGGTAGGGCTCTTATTGACGTCTGTGAAGGCAAAATGATGTTAAGAGTAAGGGATGAACAAGTCATCCTCAACGTTTTCAAGACAATGAAATATCTTACAAGTTCAAATTCATGTTAACAAGTGGAAGTGGTTGATAGATGTGTTGCAAACACGATGGAGACAGACTACTTAGTAGACGACCTAACCTTATGCATAATGAGATCAGACACCGCAGCTGAGATTAAATAAGAAGAAGAATGTAGTAAAAACTAAAGAATAAAATAAAGTAAGTAAATTCGAGTTAGTGTTAGAAAACTAAACATTGAAAACTAAAACAATCCCCGGGAATGGTGCCAAAAACTTGTCGCACGTCCCGCAAGTGAATGGGTCGTGACAAGTAATATAATGATGAGTAGAGTATCGAACCCACGATGACTGTTTTTTATTCGTTTAATTCCCCAACCTTAACCGAAACAAAGATTTGAAGTTGGTTTTAAGAATTCTAAAACTAATTCTAAACTAAATTGAAAAACAAGATAGAAAATTGAATTGAAGATAAATAATGAATATGAAATGAGTAGAGGAAGCTAGTTTGAATCCTCTTTGCAATTAATTCAAGTTAGCATCATTAGTTGACACGAACATGTAATCTAGACGATGGAATTTTCTAATGTAATGAAACTCTCTCTCAAGCAAATTCACTCATTCGCATGCAATATTAACTATCTCTAACTTAATGATTTGCACACAAATGCATTGGACTCTAGAAATTCACATAAACATCGCATAAGGCATAGTACTCTCGTCCCCTATCGAACCTTATGATTTCCAATTTCATGGTCTAACTCATCTACGTTCTCTCGAACCAATAAAGAAGTCACAAGTCTCAACTTTGCGCATAAGTTGTAAAATATAAAACATTCAATTGGAAATTCGTAGAACAAATATTCGATTGAAGATAAAAAGTCAAATCATTAACTAATAATGCCAAACATAAATTAATTAACAAAGATTCATCAAATCCTAGCACTAATAGGTCCTTAGCTTAGCATATTAAAAGAATAAGAGCAAAAACTAGAAGAAGAAGCTATAACCGGATCTTTAATGGTGATGGTCTTGACTTCAATCTTTGATTCGTCCGAAAATCCTTCCCAAAAGCTCCAATCTTTACTCTTGTGGTGTGTATATGCTTGATGCCTTTTCTTGTACTCTTAACCCTTATATAGTTGTAAATAGTTCACCAAAACACTCCAATTTCGTACAGGAGAAGTAACCTAAAATATACCATAATTAAAGACTTAAACAAACTAGGAAAATAAGGTTAGGAGGTGACGACTGCAACTATGGGAGTTACGACTGTAACTAACTTTCAAGAAACTTTGTTCTTGCTGAAATTTGGGGTTACGGCCGTAACTGTAGGAGTTACGACCGTAACTCCCTTATTGGGAAAATTTTTTAGCACGCCCAATCTTCAATATTTTGGCCATAACTTTTGATCTCGATGTCTGATTGAGGTGATTGAAGTTGGGTTGGAAACTAGAAAAATAGATCTACAAGTTTGTGTGAGACATAAAAGTCCAAAATCAAACTTTATCCTAGTCAAAATTAGCCCTCAACATTCTATACTTTTGCATCCTTGCTACAAACTTCTTTAAATTTGCGCCAATTTAAATTTTTTTCATTTAATATTAATTTAATCGTCATTCATGTTGGTTTTTACCTAAAAACAAATTAAATGGAGCATATTTAAACAAAATGAACTCATTGACTGAGTTTAAAAGTATAAAATAAGCATAGATTTAACACTTATTATAAACAATAATTATTCCAACAAATATTATTTTCCTACCTATTTGATTATTATTGCAATATTTTAATAGTTGATAGGAATTTTGAAGAAAAGATTTTGAAGTTTTTATAAAATTATTATGATGGAAAATTTATGAATACACATTTACGACATTATTATTTCTACTTGAAATAGTAGTAAACAGAAATATAAAAACATAAGTACTTCATCACAATAATTGTTTCTGTAAATCCGCATTACCTAAATTGAATTTCTTTTCAATAATTTAATTTAGTTAATTCAGATTACAACTATCCTCAACTACTTCCATATTTTCGACTATAATATGTTGGCCAATAAGTATGTTATATACTAACAATACATATAGTTCATTTTTCATTGGTTATTAGTTTTTTTATCTTTTATTTATTTATTTATTATTTGTGTTGGAAATTCAAATATTAGGACAAACTAAATGGGTAAGTTTACCATAAGTTTTGAGGCATCCATTTCAATTTTGTTTATTTTTTTCCAATAAAACATAATTAGTTCTCCTACTTGTTGATCGGGCAAGAGAGGCGAGTGTTCATGATGTAAAACGATTATTAGTTATTTAATATTTAATAAATTTATTTCTTCAGTGTGGTTAACTTTATTTTTTCTTAATTCCTTAAATTAATTTTGTCTTTTTCATAAATATATAAAGTTGATGGATGGTACATGGTTCTTTTTAAAAATTATAAACTAAAATTTTAAATTAAATTTCTTTTAGGATTAGAAAAATTAATACTGGGATGATTCAAACTTTATTTAATGAAAATAAAATAATCACAAAAGCTTCATAGTCAATGAATTTATATGATGAAATTGCTTTTGGTGATTACATTTTTTTATTTCTTTTTTTTTATTTCTTTTGATATACATATGCAGTTTTTATATACAGTAAAGTTACACGAATTTAGGTAATTTATTTTTTATGCAAAAGTTACGCCTTTAGAAATCACAGTTTAAGTTGTATTTTTTTCTATGTTTTATAATTTTTATGATATGGGATACAATAAGTAACTATATGACACTAATTGTATTATAAATCTTTATGTATAATTATTTGATGTTAAATGTTGTCTTCAAAGAAAATTTTCAAATTTTATATTAATTTGTTTAGTAAATGAATATTTAGCTTATTTGTAAATTTTTTTAAAAAAAGAAGCAATCGACTATTACGTAGTTTTTACACCTCCGTCTAGTTGAGAAGTGGGGTTTTGGATTCCACTACCTTTTTATTCACAAAATTAAAGGCCATAAAGGAGGGGGACGCAACACTAAAACCTTTGGGAATCAAATTACAATTTCGACTACCTAGGGCAATACTAAAGCAAATCAACACAAACAAAGATCTTACTCATAAGCTTTAAGTAGTTTAACATTAGTTACATATGACATATCAAGTCTAACAACACCTTTCAAGAACCTGGGCATTTGCTTTGGTGAAAAAATGGCAACTAATATCCAATAATAACGTAAAAGCCATTATGTTTTACTTTTGTTTTATTATTTTTTTTTATCGATATTATAGTCATTGTCCATATTTAATTTTATATTTTTTTGAAAGATACATTTAATTTTATATTAAGTAAATAATTATTAAATTTCTCTTCTGTGTAACGCACGGGGATGAATACTAGTAAGTGATAGTAATTAATGATAGTGATATAAATATGTGATGTTTACACTATTATAAGGATTAAAGATACATAATTCAGAGATTTAAAAAAAAGATGCGTAATTCAACATAAAGTAAAATGAACATAATTACAAAAATCAAGTACACAATTGTACCATGTGATCACATGGTACAAAATGCAGTGTGATCGGATGACACAACAATATATTTTTTCAAGAGCCAAGCGCGACCGTTACACACTCTTTTTAATTTATTACACAACCATTGCATACCCTCCTAATCACTTATATACTTTGTGTAATTCATTGCACACTATTTGTAATTCATTACACACCTTTGTAACTAGTTACAAAAAATTTGTAATGACTTCAAAGTTAAAAAAATAAATGAAAATGAAAATGTAAAAAAAAAGGAGAGAAACCTTGTGATCCATGAGATTTAGACTACGTGATTGCATGGTTGAAATTCGACCCAAAATCCAGATTTTAATTGTGCAATTGTATGGGGTAAAATCCATATGATCAGGGCTGGATTCGGGTTTAGTGTGCATGTGTGTATGTATATATCGATTGTTACTTGTCAATTGCTTAGCAGTCCAATTTAGGACTTGCTCTATAGAAGATATTATTGATTTATGTTAATTTACTCTATTACGACCCGAATTTTCACGTATTTAAATTCCAACTACTACCTGGTCAAAGTTGATAATTATGGGTCAAAGTCAAAGTGCTAAAGGAATTTAATTTGGTCTATTAAAAGTTTATGAACTTAATTGATCTGAGTGAGAGTTCAAGGGTTAATAGTGCAAATAGGTGTTAAGACCAACTTAAATCTCTTAATTAAAGGAAAGGGGCCTAGGTTGCAATTCTATATCATATATATATATATATATATATGAAAATTTTGTTGGTGGGTTTGTTTTTTAAGGCTTAAAAACAAATTAAAAACACTAAAGGCATAATAATATATATATAGCAAACATATAAACAGCAACAAGGTAAACAAAGTATTTTAAAGAGAACTTACTAGTATATAGCGGAGGTATGGGCTGATATTTGTACAGGGCCCCGAACTGAAGCTTTTTTTTTTTAAACAAGGATTGCTATAAGGATCAAGGAAAATAAAAGCTCGTAACTGGAAGGGACTTGCTAGGTTAGGGAAAAGGGAATTTAGAAGGCCATGATATTGGAAAATGCAGATTTGTATTATTGATGTTTTTCTCCCGATGATTTATAACTGACTCTAAACCCCTTTATATACAAATTGTGAGGGGTAAAGCTGGAACGAAAAAAGGACACGTATTTACAACAATATGGCGGTGTGCCACATTAATTACAAGAAAGGACACGTATGTACATGATTCACTATCCAAATAATTACAAAAGACAAGTGAATAAGCCTATATTTACAGAAACTGAACATGGCTATTGAACAGCTGTCCCTCTTCTAGAAGCTCTAGAAATCTCTATGTGTATCTGGAATTGGACTATCATTTTCTTCTACACTGTCCATGGCTACTGCTTCGTATGTACTGCTCTCAGTATCTTCATTATGTATGTACTGTGGATCTAATTTATGACCTTCACCACTGAAAGGAAGACACATATGCCAATTATGGGTTGCCCACACTTGAACATAATGTCCTTCTCCTAGTAGGCGCCATCTTTTGAAACTTGAAAATATAGCAAAATCTGCTATCAACTGTGTATCTTGAAATCTTCTATATACAGCTGCATCTTCTATGAACTGATAACTGTAAGGCTCGTTGGTAGAACTTGGTCTAGGATCTTTGGTGTCAATGGAGATCCTTTTCTTTGCTGGGAATAAAACTGTGTTTCTCATTTTTGGCATTGTACTCTCTATATACATATATACTTCTCCTTCGAATGAAGCAATATTTCCTGCTATTAACAATATTTTTTCTCCCATTTTTTCTAATATTTTTTCTATTCTGTCATCTGTATCTAAATAAAACTTTATTCTGTCAACCATTCCATAATGGAAAAACTATAATATTTTTTTCTGTAGGCATATATGTTCTATTGAGATCAACTTGAAGCTTTAGAGGTTGTGGCCTCCAATCGCCTCTTTGTATCACTCTTATTCCTGTATACTGTATTTCTCCAAAATATAGTTGTAATAATTCTTTTTGGGCTTGTATTAAAAACTGTATATGCCCATCGTCTGCTTTCTGTTTAATTATATCAAAGTTGTCTTTAAACTGTTCTGTTAAAGGCTGTAATACTTCATGGGCTGGTAAATCAATTAATCAAGCCCATAGTTGTTCAAAAGATCTGTTTATAGGCTGTTGGACTTTTAAATTTAGACGATGTACATGTTTTTCTAATAAACCAATAGTCTGGTCTTTATACTGTACATCTGTTTGGGCTTTTTGGGTTTGCTGTTGGGCAATATTTAATTGGGTTGCTTGTTGGACTAAATTTTGTTGTAGGTGGGCTATTTGGGCTTCAAGTTGGGCTATTCTATCTTCTTGTTATTGTATGAGTTGGGTTTGGTCTGTTTGGGCTATTTGAGAATAGGGTTTAACTGTTTTGGGTTCTATGTAAAAGTGTAGGCCCAAATCTTTTCTAGCGGCTTCAATAGCATCTGAAAAAGTATAATATCCTTTCCAGATTGGCTGTGGACACATGGTTAGCTGTCTAACTGTATCATAATTATGAAAAACACATGTCTGTAAACCTCTGTATATAACATAATGAGAAAAAGGCCTTCAGATAATCAAGTTTATTGTTCTCAGAAAATAAAAAGATAGAGCATTTAAAACACCGTACTTTAGCTTGTATAGTCAGTAGTACTCCAAGGCCTGTAGATGCCAGAGATTATCTAATAAGCAAGACTGTCTTTCATCCACTTTAATTCCTGCTAAAGGTTTAAGCTTTTTCTCTAGATTGGTACACCTTTGGAGAGTTATAGTGCCAAAGGTTTCTGTATTTTTACTATAGTCAGAGTCAAGTGAAGTATGTAAAGAAATCGAGGAGATAATGGTCATTCTTTGTACATATTCTATTTTGTCTTTCTCTTTTTCTGTAGAGGTTGTAGTTGTAGCTGTAGCTGTAGAAGCTGCTGTAGAGGCTATATCCTCTTTTGGCTTTATAATCTTATTTCTCTTCATGACCTGCATAGAAAAGTTTGTTAATTTGTCTAGATAATAAATCCGCTAAGCTGTTATCTTTCCCTTTTATATGAACAAAATTAATAATATAACCATGTCCTTGTATTAGATTTTGTAAATTTAGCCATCTAGTCCTATTTATCTTTTTACTATTAGCATTTTGTAGAAATTTAACTATTGCCTCGCAATCTGTTCTTACTGTAAATTCTTTGTTTAAATAAACCTTAAATTTATCCAAAGCATTTATTAAAGCTTGAATTTCATAATCTAAACTACTCCAATTGGATCCTGTTTTCTTAAAATTACCACTAGTATAAGCTGCTATTCTTTCTGCTGATTTTGGTGAATATTTAGTAGGTTTACAGAGCATTACTGCTCCCCAACCGTCTTTGCATCCATCTGTTTCTATGATAATATAATCTGTTACTAAAGGTAATTCTAATGGTTTGATCTTTTTGACTTCGTCTTTGATTTTGCGAACTAATTCTATGTCTTCTTTATTGAAATTTCTTTGACCATTTTTTGTAGTTTTACTATATAAAGGACCTACTAATTTACTCATATTAGGGATAAATTTTCTAGCATAGTTTAGTAATCCTAAAAAAGCTTGTATCTGTTTTAATCCTTCTAATCTATCTGGAAATTGTAAAAATTTTTCAGCAATATGAGGTTGTAAAATAATTTCTCCATTTCCTATTTCTAAACCTAAAAAGGATATTTTCTTTTTGAATAATTCCATTTTTCTTCTACTAACTACTATACCATTCTTTTCTATTTCCTTAAATATTATTTGTAAATGCTTCTCATGTTCCTTTATGCTATTACTTTCTATTAAAATATCATCTATATATACTAAACAAAAATAATACTTTAAGAATATAGAATCCATAAATCGTTGAAAAACTGTTGGGGCATTCTTTAATCCAAAACTAAGAACATTCCATTCAAAATGTCCCTCGGGGCAGGTAAAAGCTGTCCAAGGTTTAAACCATTCTTCTAATTTTAATTGATGATAACCAGATTTTAAATCAAATTTACTAAAAATCTTTTTATCTTGTATTAATCTTATTAAACTATCTTTATTGGGAATATTATAAGCATCATCTTTTGTATTATCATTTAATCTTTTGTAATTATAGACTATTCTTGCTTTTCCTCTAGCAATTTCTGCATGATTTCTTACTATAAAAGCTGCCGTTCTATGCGGGCTTTCTGATTTTCTTATTAGATTTTGCTTTAACATTTCATCTATTTGTCTTTTAAATTCATCTTTATCTAAAGGATCATAGTCTATATTAGCTGTTATTATTTTTAGATCGGGATTTTTAATTTTCATTTTAGCTATATAGTCTACTCTATTCCTTGTAATATCATCACCTATAAATCCTAATTTTTCTAATTTCTGAATAATAGGATAATTTAAGCTTTTTGTTATGTCAAGTCCTTTTTCTAAATCTAGAGCTAAATATTGTCCTAAAAGTTTAAGAGCTTCGTTTTCTATATGCAAACTGTTAGTATGATTATTCAAAGTTTTGAAAAAATCTAAATTACCGGTCTCACCACGCTTCTGCAGTAACTCTTATTTTTTGAGGTAATTATTAGTAGGAAAATTATGCACATGTTTATTGATTGTTATCGAATTTTTAGAAATAGTAACACTACCATTTAAATTACAGATAAAATTTAAACCTAATAAGAATTCTTCAGACTGTGTTTGTTGTGGAGCAATATTAACTTGGCGAAGTATATATTTACTACTAAAATTGCCTGAGAAATCTAAAAATTGAATGCCTAAAGAATCTAAACAATGTGTTAAAGCCATTGTTCTATTTTCTACTGTTTTGGTTATGATTTTATAAGGTAATGGTTTATGATATTTAAGAGGTACTAATTTATAACTAATTAAACTCTTTGTACTTCCTGTATCTAAAATTGCTGTTAAATCCTTATAGTGATTAGTTGTAAACCATAATCTACATTGTAATGTTATTAAAGTTGTTATAGGTTGTTTAATAATAAAGTTTTCTTCTGGGTGTGTAATTTCTGCTAATTTGTTCGTCTCAATGTCTTCTATTATTTTCTCTTTTCCTTTAGACATTTCTAATTTATCTTAATCTTACCTTTATTAATTCGATTTCTAATTCATGTCGCTCTAAACGTTCTTTATAAAAATCATTATCTATATTTTGTTTTTTCTTTACAGTTTCTTCTAGTTCTGTTGTAATATTAAAATGTTTTTGTAGACAAATAAAACATATTTCTTCAAAACATCTATTACACTGAAATCTTCTGTCTATAGCTGGATAATAATGACAAATATAACATTTAATATGATTATTTCCTCTATTTTTAATCCATTCGTGTTCACACTCATTTTGCATATAAGTATATGTTATTTTTGATGTATCTTCTATTTCACTAACAATACAATATATTGATTCGGTGTCACTATTATTATTTATATCTTCTATTTCATAGTCTTCTAGTTCTTCAATTGAATTGGTTTTTTCTATGTTTTTTCCTTTATTGGGACATTTATTTGCTAAATGGTTAGTGTCTCCACAAATAAAACATGAACATTTCCTAGTTTTTGGTTTTTTAACATATCTATCTGTATTTTTCTTAGTTTTATTATATGTTGTACTTTTCCTAAGAGTTTTCTTTCTTTTCGGTTTATCACAATAACCATAAGCTTGTGGTGTATAAATAGCTATTTTACAAAATGCCCAAGCTTGTCTTTTAATTTGTTCTTGTAATGTAGCTTCTTTGCATTTTTCTTCTAATTTAGTATAAACAAAAGTAATTCGAGGTCCTATTCCTAAATTTGTTATTTGCCCATTAAGCTGTTTCCATTCCTCATGAATTATTCGTCCTAAATCTCCTGGGAGTTTAACAAAATATTTATCACACAATTCATCTTCCATAGCTTTTCCTGTTTGTGATAGTAGTCTAGAAAAATCTTTACTAAATTCTTTAATATATTTAAAATCTTTAATACTTAATTGCTCTAAATTTCTAATAGCTGTATTTTGAATAAAAGTACTCTGTTTAGCCGGATCAACTCCTAATAGTAAAATTCTAATTTGACTTGTAAAATTATATGGATTATCACCTAAGGCTTTAATCATATTGATTTCATCAGGATTTTTAGCTTTTTTACTTTGCCATAATCCTAACGCTGTTGGTCCTAATGTTGTTTCTAAATATGAAAACATATCTATATCTGCTTTTTTATTTGTCTCCCAATTTCTAACCACTGTTTGTTCCCATATTAATATTTTATCTGGCCATAATTGTGAACTTTGTTGTTCTAATAATAACATATCTGAACTATATAGTTTTCCTATAGGCATTCTTGATCCTTTTCCTATATACTGTGATTCACCTTCATATTTTAAACTAGTTGGTACCCATTTTTCTCTGCCAAATTGTTCTACTGTTTGTGATCCTATTGTTCCTTCAAATTCTGGCTTTGGTCTTTTCCTAGGTATACTTGTTTCAGCATATTCCATATAATTAGCTTCTGTTTCTGCTTTAAAGAAATCACTCGGCATACAATTTCCTTTCATTATTTCTGTGACTAATGGTAAATTAAAATATTTTTCTAATTTATTATATGCTTCTTCATAACTTAATCCTAGCCTTGTCATACATTCTATTAGCATATCGTCAACTTGATCTTGAATATTTAATTCTGTAAATTTTTTATTTACAATTTGTTCTATAGTTATTTGAGTTTCTTCTGTTTTGAAACCTACATCTATATTTTCTTTAATATCTTCACTCATAGCTTCCTCTTCATATAAACTATATCCTATTGTATCAAATTCATAATTTTCTATTTCAATATCTTCATTTTCTGTATCATAAAGTGGTTCTGTATCATATATTGGTTCATCTATTATATTTACTAAATTATATTCTTATTCAGAATCATTTTCTTCTTCTTCATTTTTATTTGTTTTTTGTTTAAATTGTGTGAATCTTAAAGTAGTTGTTCCATCATTATTTTCATATAATATACTTTTTTATGGTACTATTATTGAATTATCTGATTCTGTAAAGTCTTTTAGATTCCATTCTAACCCTGCTAATTCTTCTGGATTAATTTTTACTGGATCTATCATTTTTATTACTTTACTAGCTATATTTTGAACTATTCCATCTATATTTATTTTAAATTTCATTCCTGATCTGTTACTAGCTCTTCCTAAAATTCCAATACTTACTACTAAATTATTTCCTATAAAATTATCATATCCTTTGGTTTGTAGTCCTATTTTTAAATTTTTTAAATCCTGTATATCCTTTGTTATTGATGGGGCACAATAAAATAAAGCACTATTTTTACTCAAGTCTACTTCCATTCCTGCTATTATGGCTTTGTTTAAGTCTGTTTGCCATGATTTGTCTAATACTAGTGTTAATACTTTAGTTCCTAATTCTTTTCTTCCTAATCCTTTAATTCCTATTACTATTAATCCAATATGTATAAATCTTTTTCCTGACTGTTTTAGTTTTTGAATTGTTTCAGGGGCTTATAAATTCATAAGATGAGAGTTATCTACTACTCTAAGACTTTCTTCTCTACTACTTCTAATTAATGTTGTATTTATATTTAATGGTCCTACTTCATATAAAATTCTAGGATTTAAAGCATTTATTTGTTCATTATTATATGATTCCAATTTTCTATCAACATCTATTTCATCTTCTAATTGTACTCGACTTTGTGAACTTCTACTACCTGATCCTCGTCTTAATATTCTGTTTGAAAAAGTATCTGTAGAAATATTATCTATGGTTCGACTTCTCCTATCTTGTATAGTTCTAGCTGTTCCTTGAAAATATTGTATATTATTCTCCTTATTTCTCTGCATTTTTATCTTGATACATCCAAAATTTTATATTTAGTGGGTAATAATTCTCTTTGTTCTATAGTAATATGAATTTTATTTATGGCTTCTGTTATTTTATCAAATGCACTACGTATTTCTGTAGAAGGAATACCTTTTTCTTTTAGTAAAATATCTTATTTTTTATCTAATTTATTAACCTTTTCTATTAGTTGTAATATTAATGTTAATTGAAAATTAAATAAATTTTGGTAATATAGATCTGTTTTACTTTTATCTGAACAATATTTAAGATATCATGTTACTGGTTCTTTATTACTTTCTGCTCTATAATTTGCTGCTACTTCTAAAGCGTATGTAAATTCTTCACTTGACTCCACTTTATCTACTAGCTATTGCTTTTATGTCTTCTAAAATAATATTGATAGTATTGATCTGTTTATCAAATAAACTAAGTTTTTGATCTAGATTTTCTACTAATCTTTTGGTTTCTACTTCTATTTTCTTTGGTTTATTATTTTCTAATAAATAACTTAACTGTTGAAATTCTTCTTTAGATGGTATATCTTTTTGTAATTTTTTCAACTCACTGATAATTTGTTCGTTCTGTGCTTTTAAATAATCAAAGTTTTTAACAAGCCTAGATAATAACGTATTAGTTTTTTCAACTTCGGATTTAAAATCAAAAGCAGGTTTCGGAGATTGTGCTATTTCAATAGTAGACTAGTTTCTCTTTCCTAGCAATTCTTCCAGTTGTTTAGTATAAATTCTTGCTCCTTATAGCATTTATAACTATCCTACATGAAGTCAAACACCTACCCAAAGCTATACTAAATTCTAACTACTTTCTGCAACAATTTTGACATTTACATACATCCAAAATAGTAGGTAAAGACTAGTTCAAGGTTCATGGGTTTAATTTTTCCTTTAACACGATTCCTTTTCCCTGTTTTGTCTTTGAACATCGGCAACCTAGACACAACTAGGGACTTATGCCACCATGCTGCCCATACAAAGTCTTAGGCACTGGCTTCAGTTCTCAGATTTGACAGGGCTTTTAGAATCGTTTTAATTCAAACCTAAAGATTTGAAATCAAGCTCTGATACCAAAATTTTGTTGCTGGGTTTGTTTTTTAAGGCTTAAAAACAAATTAAAAACACTAAAGGCATAATAATATATATAGCAAACATATAAACAGAAATTTTGTTGGTGGGTTTGTTTTTTAAGGCTTAAAAACTAATTAAAAACACTAAAGGCATAATAATATATATAGCAAACATATAAACAGCAAAAAAGGTAAGGTTTGTTTTTAAGGCTTAAAAACAAATTAAAAACACTAAAGGCATAATAATATATATAGCAAACATATAAACAGCAACAAGGTAAACAAAGTATTTTAAAGAGAACTTACTAGTATATAGCGGAGGTATGGGCTGAGATTTGTACAGGGCCCCGAACTGAAGCTTTTTTTTTTTAAAACAAGGATTGCTATAAGGATCAAGGAAAATAAAAGCTCGTAAGTGGAAGGGACTTGCTAGGTTAGGGAAAAGGGAATTTAGAAGGCCATGATATTGGAAAATGCAGATTTGTATTATTGATGTTTTTCTCCCGATGATTTACAACTGACTCTAAACCCCTTTATATACAAATTGTGAGGGGTAAAGCTGGAACGAAAAAAGGACACGTATTTACAACAATATGGCGGTGTGCCACATGAATTACAAGAAAGGACACGTATGTACATGATTCACTATCCAAATAATTACAAAAGAAAAGTGACTAAGCCTATATTTACAGTAACTGAACATGGCTATTGAACAGCTGTCCCTCTTCTAGAAGCTCTAGAAATCTCTATGTGTATCTGGAATTGGACTATCATTTTCTTCTACACTGTCCATGGCTACTGCTTCGTATGTACTGCTCTCAGTTTCTTCATTATGTTTTTTACTGTGGATCTAATTTATGACCTTCACCACTGAAAGGAAGACACATATGCAAATTATGGGTTGCCCACACTTGAACATAATGTCCTTCTCCTAGTAGGCGCCATTTTTTGAAACTTGAAAATATAGCAAAATCTGCTATCAACTGTGTATCTTGAAATCTTCTATATACAGCTGCATCTTCTATGAACTGATCACTGTAAGGCTCGTTGGTAGAACTTGGTCTAGGATCTTTGGTGTCAATGGAGATCCTTTTCTGAACAGCTGTCCCTCTTCTAGAAGCTCTAGAAATCTCTATGTGTATCTGGAATTGGACTATCATTTTCTTCTACACTGTCCATGGCTACTGCTTCGTATGTACTGCTCTCAGTTTCTTCATTATGTTTTTTACTGTGGATCTAATTTATGACCTTCACCACTGAAAGGAAGACACATATGCAAATTATGGGTTGCCCACACTTGAACATAATGTCCTTCTCCTAGTAGGCGCCATTTTTTGAAACTTGAAAATATAGCAAAATCTGCTATCAACTGTGTATCTTGAAATCTTCTATATACAGCTGCATCTTCTATGAACTGATCACTGTAAGGCTCGTTGGTAGAACTTGGTCTAGGATCTTTGGTGTCAATGGAGATCCTTTTCTTTGCTGGGAATAAAACTGTGTTTCTCATTTTTGGCATTGTACTCTCTATATACATATATACTTCTCCTTCGAATGAAGCAATATTTCCTGCTATTAACAATATTTTTTCTCCCATTTTTTCTAATATTTTTTCTATTCTGTCATCTGTATCTAAATAAAACTTTATTCTGTCAACCATTCAATAATGGAAAAACTGTAATATTTTTTTCTGTAGGCATATATGTTCTATTGAGATCAACTTGAAGCTTTAGAAGTTGTGGCCTCCAATCGCCTCTTTGTATCACTCTTATTCCTCAGATAATCGTATTTCTCCAAAATATAGTTTGTAATAATTCTTTTGGGCCTCAGATAAAAACTGTATATGCCCATCGCACTTTCGCTTTAATTATATCAAAGCCGTCTTTAAATCGTTTACATTAAAGGTCAGTAATACTTCATGGGCTGGTATATCAACTAATCGAGCCCATAGTTGTTCAAAAGATCTGTTTATAGGCTGTTGGACTTTTAAATTTAGACGATGTACATGTTTTTCTAATAAACCAATAGTCTGGTCTTTATACTGTACATCTGTTTGGGCTTTTTGGGTTTGCTGTTGGGCTATATTTAATTGGGTTGCTTGTTGGACTAAATTTTGTTGTAGGTGGGCTATTTGGGCTTCAAGTTGGGCTATTCTATCTTCTTGTTATTGTATGAGTTGGGTTTGGTCTGCTTTGGGCTATTTGAGAATAGGGTTTAACTGCTTTGGTTCTATGTAAAAGTGTAGGCCCAAATCTTTTCTAGTTGCTTCAATAGCATCTCAAAAAGTATAATATCCTTTCCAGATTGGCTGTGGACACATGGTTAGCTGTCTAACTGTATCATAATTATGAAAAACACCTGTCTGTAAACCTATGTATATAACATAATGAGAAAAATGCCTTCTGTATACTGTTTTCTGTTGTTCTGTAAAATAAAAAGATAGAGCATTTAAAACCTGTACTTTAGCTTGTATAGTCAGAAAAGTACCCAAGGCTGTAGATGCCAGAGATTATCTAATAAGCAAGACTGTCTTTCATCTACTTTAATTCCTGCTAAAGGTCCACTTTAATTCCTGCTAAAGGTTTAAGCTTTTTCTGTAGATTGGTACACCTTTGGAGAGTTATAGTGCCAAAGGTTTCTGTATTTTTTACTATAGCTGTAGCTGTTGAAGTATGTAAAGAAATCTGAGGAGATAATGGCTGTTGCTGTACATATTCTATTTTGTCTTTCTCTTTTCTCAGAGAGGTCAGAAATGTGAAATGTAGAAGGCTGTAGAGGATATATCTTCCTTTGGCTTTATAATCTTATTTCTCTTCATGACCTGCATAGAAAAGTTTGTTAATTTGTCTAGATAATAAATCAGCTAAGCTGTTATCTTTCCCTTTTGTATGCTCAAAATTAATAACATAACCATGTCCTTGTATTAGATTTTGTAAATTTAGCCATCTAGTTCTATTTATCTTTTTACTATTAGAATTTTGTAGAAATTTAACTATTGCCTCTAACTGTTTCATCAGTAAATTCTTTTGTTTAAATAAACCTTAAATTTATCCAAAGCATTTATTAAAGCTTGAATTTCATAATCTAAACTACTCCAATTGGATCCTGTTTTCTTAAAATTACCACTAGTATAAGCTGCTATTCTTTCTGCTGATTTTGGTGAATATTTAGTAGGTTTACAGAGCATTACTGCTCCCCAACCTTCTTTGCATCCATCTGTTTCTATGATAATATAATCTGTTACTAAAGGTAATTCTAATGGTTTGATCTTTTTGACTTCGTCTTTGATTTTGCGAACTAATTCTATGTCTTCTTTATTGAAATTTCTTTGACCATTTTTTGTAGTTTTACTATATAAAGGACCTACTAATTTACTCATATTAGGGATAAATTTTCTAGCATAATTTAGTAATCCTAAAAAGGCTTGTATCTGTTTTAATCCTTCTAATTTATCTGGAAATTGTAAAATTTTTTTAGCTATATGAGGTTGTAAAATAATTTCTCTATTTCCTATTTGTAAACCCAAAAAGGATATTTTCATTTTGAATAATTCCATTTTTCTTCTACTAACTACTATACCATTCTTTTCTATTTCCTTAAATATTATTTGTAAATGCTTCTCATGTTCCTTTATGCTATTACTTGCTATTAAAATATCATCTATATATACTAAACAAAAATCATACTTTAAGAATATAGAATCCATAAATCGTTGAAAACTATTGGGGCATTCTTTAATCCAAAACTAAGAACATTCCATTCAAAATGTCCCTCGGGGCAGGTAAAAGCTGTCAAGGGTTTAAACCATTCTTCTAATTTTAATTGATGATAACCAGATTTTAAATCAAATTTATTAAAAGTCTTTTTATCTTGTATTAATCTTATTAAACTATCTTTATTGGGAATATTATAAGCATCATCTTCTGTATTATCATTTAATCTTTTGTAATTATAGACTATTCTTGCTTTTCCTCCAGCAATTTCTGCATAATTTCTTACTATAAAAGCTGCTGTTCTATGCGGGCTTTCTGATTTTCTTATTAGATTTTGCTTTAACATTTCATCTATTTGTCTTTTAAATTCATCTTTATCTAAAGGATCATAGTCTATATTAGCTGTTATTATTTTTAGATCGGGATTTTTAATTTTCATTTTAGCTATATAGCCTACTCTAGTCCTTGTAATATCATCACCTATAAATCCCACTTTTTCTAATTTCTGAATAATAGGATAATTTAAGCTTTTTGTTATGTCAAGTCCTTTTTCTAAATCTAGAGCTAAATATTGTCCTAAAAGTTTAAGAGCTTCGCTTATATGCAAACTCAAGTTAGTATGATTATTCAAAGTTTTGAAAAATCTAAATTACTCTGGCCTCACCACGCTCAAGTAAAGAACTCTTATTTTTTGAGGTAATTATTAGTAGGAAAATTATGCACATGTTTATTGATTGTTATCGAATTTTAGAAATAGTAACACTACCATTTAAATTACTGATAAAATTTAAACCTAATAAGAATTCTTCAGATCGTGTTTGTTGTGGAGCAATATTAACTTGGCTAAGTATATATTTACTACTAAAATTGCCTCGAGAAATCTAAAAATTGAATGCCTAAAGAATCTAAACAATGTGTTAAAGCCATTGTTCTATTTTCTACTGCTTTGGTTATGATTTTATAAGGTAATGGTTTATGATATTTAAGAGGTACTAATTTATAACTAATTAAACTCTTTGTACTTCCCTGTATCTAAAATTGTCATAAATCCTTATAGTGATTAGTTGTAAACCATAATCTACATTGTAATGTTATTAAAGTTGTTATAGGTTGTTTAATAATAAAGTTTTCTTCTGGGTGTGTAATTTCTGCTAATTTGTTCGTCTCAATGTCTTCTATTATTTTCTCTTTTCCTTTAGACATTTCTAATTTATCTAATCTTACCTTTATGAATTCGATTTCTAATTCATGCCGCTCTAAACGTTCTTTATAAAAATCATTATCTATATTTTGTTTTTTCTTTACATTTTTTCTTTACATTTTCTTCTAGTTCTGTTGTAATATTAAAATGTTTTTGTAGACAAATAAAACATATTTCTTCAAAACATCTATTACACTGAAATCTTCTGTCTATAGCTGGATAATAATGACAAATATAACATTTAATATGATTATTTCCTCTATTTTTAATCCATTCGTGTTCACACTCATTTTGCATATAAGTATATGTTATTTTTGATGTATCTTCTATTTCACTAACAATACTATATATTGATTCGGTGTCACTATTATTATTTATATCTTCTATTTCATAGCCTTCTAGTTCTTCAACTAAATTGGTTTTTTCTATGTTTTTTCCTTTATTTGGACATTTATTTGCTAAATGGTTAGTGTCTCCACAAATAAAACATGAATATTTTCTAGTTTTTGGTTTTTTAACATATCTATCTGTATTTTTCTCAGTTTTATTATATGTTGTACTTTTCCTAAGAGTTTTCTTTCTTTTCGGTTTATCATAATAACCATAAGCTTGTGGTGTATAAATAGCTATTTTACAAAATGCCCAAGCTTGTCTTTTAATTTGTTCTTGTAATGTAGCTTCTTTGCATTTTTCTTCTAATTTAGTAAAAACAAAAGTAATTCGAGGTCCTATTCCTAAATTTGTTATTTGCCCATTAAGCTGTTTCCATTCCTCATGAATTATTCGTCCTAAATCTCCTGGGAGTTTAACAAAATATTTATCACACAATTCATCTTCCATAGCTTTTCCTGTTTGTGATAGTAGTCCAGCAAAATCTGTACTAAATTCTTTAATATATTTAAAATCTTTAATACTTAATTGCTCTAAATTTCTAATAGCTGTATTGTATTGACCAAGAAACTTTTCTATTAATTGACGTAAAATTCTATTTTAACTCTAAAAATTTGCATCGCTATGACTTGACCTCAATATTGTTATACGCTCGTCTAGTCCAATAAAATTATTTAAACCAATTTATCCATTTTATTATTTATTTAATTACATATTTATTTATTCTCTTTACGATTCAAAGAATTGAGTCCAAATGATTCTTAGCCTTAGTGTTGTAAATTGGTGTTTTAAATTGATCCCACAAATTTCTATATGCCCAATTATCGTGAGTCCAATTTATTACTAGACCAACTATTAAATGTCCTACTTATATTTATCCAGCCCAATTCATTCATCTGTTAATCTAGCCCAACGTATCATAATTCTCATAGCAAATCCCCACATTTCTAGTCTGTGATTTAATTCACGACAAATCTATCCCATTATCTCTCGCTTAGTCACCAATTTCCTTCGCTTTGCTACATAATCAAATGGTTAATAGCCTATTAACCATCTCTAATCAATGATTCACACTTCAATCCATCATTGACAATAACACCCCAATCTTACGCAATCAACACTAAAATTATGCCTTTAATCACCCTAATCACCATTTAAAATTCAACTATATAAACCAAGATCTTCTTCCTCCTAATGCACACACGCATTACATAGCAAATAATGTGTAAGTGACTTCTCTTTATCTACAACACACCCACTCTTCATATTCACAAAAAATATATCCATTCTCTATACTGATGCTAGGAAATTCAATTTCTAGTAATCAATACAATAGAGACAATCGTGGGAATGCACTATATTGAGAAGGAGAGGAGAAGAGGACATGGAGCCCGAGCTGCCATAGCCATGGCCGACTATGCTCGGCCCCAAAATTGTCTGACTTCAAATCTCAACCCCAAGCAACAAAACCATATCATAAGAACCGCCTCTTCGCAGAGAACACGAATATGTAAAGCTTTTGGTCGGAAATCACCCATAATCGCCGGAAACACCAATTTTCCGCTTCACCACCTCCGACAGAAACAACCACCAAACCTATCATTCCACACACCATCACGTAGAGTGCGTCGAGGGATGTCGATTTCTTGTATTTTGGTGTTGGATTTGTTTGAGATTTTTCCAGATTTTAACATTTTCCTTCCCAGCATATCGTTGTCTCTCTTTCTCTCTCTGTGATTTCACGTATTTGTGAATTGAGAAAGGAAATGGATACGCTGGGTTTTATTTTAAATTTTAACTCCAAGTCCTTCTACTTATAAGTCTCTTTTTTTTTTAGTTGGTCCATGTCTATGACCCTATTTCAAGAACCCAAATATTTTATCTAGTTACTTTCACTTAGCTCATTAACTTTTAATTTTATGGATTTAGTTCTTTAAATTCAATTTAGTCTCTTATCATATTATTATTATTATTATTATTATTATTATTATTATTATTATTATTATTATTATTATTATTATTATTATTTTATAAAATCAAATGTCCTCACTACACCCATTAACTCAATACATTAATCTATCTTAGAAATTCCTTTGCACACCTTATAAGTCTCAAATACGTAGATTTTACTAACTTAGATTAATTTATTATTGACTAGACGAGGTGTACGGGCAATTAAAAGATTGATTTTACTCCCAAACATTAAAACTCAAACTCGGATTAAGAGGTAGGCTCCTAAACCTTTTGTTCAATGCGCATTATTAATTAATCTATAACATGTAAGTGCTTGTAATATGTGAAGTTATTTGCTTAATTGCATAATGTTACCTGCTAGCATGGTTTTACACGCGCGTGGATTTCGTGCCATGCACGAGGACGAGATTAGTATCTACTATTTCTCGAGGATTTAATATGATTACGTGAAATATCACGAGGACGAGACTTGTCTCGAGGATAATTTATTAATACGCATGTTTACCTGCCTTGTATGCTGTATAGAATAAATTAATATTGCGCTGAGCCTACTGGGTATTTCTATGAAATACTCACGTCTATCATTTTATGACTTGACAGATGATGGGGTCGATAGGGAAGCAGTCGGCAGTGACTACTAGAATGAATAATTCTATTTACTAAGGGCTTAATTATTTTATTTTCTTTCGTACCTTAGGCGTTTGATGAGTTAACCGAGTATTTTAATTTAAAGACGTTGTTCAAATAACTTCAATGTTGAATATTTCGTCATGACTAAAATCTAAATAAAGTTTATTTCCGCATTTGATTTATCGTTGTTCTTTTCATTATTCCTTTTAAAAGATAGTTTCAAAATGATCATGTGGCGTACCGGGTCTTTAAGATTCGGGGCGTCACAGCTTGGTATCAGAGCAGGTCTACGATTCTGTAGACTTTTTGATAAAAAAAAACATATATATATATATATATATATATATATATATAATCAAGATAAACAACCACTGCCGACGCTCTACCTGCCGACTCCAAGGTAAAAGTTATATTTCTTGTATGAGATGTTTTAAATGAGAAGAGAAAGTAATTATGTGCACGACTAAAGAAGGAACGAGTTTGAGCATAATAAGATTTTTTTTTTCCTACATTTTGCTATGTCCTCAAAATTAAAGGAATAGCTAACCCCACCTTACTGGACTTTGCATAATTGAATAGATTAGATATGGAGGCGCATCCTATGATAACCAAATACTTGAACCTGTATAAGGGACCTGTCAGCACCATGTCGAATTACATTTACCGCTTTTGGTCACTACGCCAAGAGGTCATCCGAGCAGGATTTAGGACAACGGATGCCGAGTCAATTAGTCGGCTTTTGACGTCCTTACCACGGGGTCTTCAACAGCTAGGTGGCTGGTTTTGCGAAAGGGTGAAGGAGTGTTGGGGAGAAAACGTGGGCTTCGAGACTATTTGTGATGAGTTTGTCAGGTACTGGGATAGGTTCTCGGCATATGAATGGGCAAAAATGCCTGAGCCCTGTTTGCCGAGAGATTGGCACAACCTTCCAGAGGTAGATAGGGTGCATAGGCAAAAACGCCTGCGTGGAGAAGTACCGAGTGCCGAGTCAGGCACGTATGAGGAATACTCTCTCGCTACGTTTCTCGACTCACCCGAATGCCCAAGTGAACTAGCAGACACCGCAACCTCACCTTACTACACTCATTGCACCCCAAGGAAGTCGACTGTGGGAAATAGCGTGGCTGATAGTAATAGCATCTAGTGTGTTTATTATTGGGTCATTTCGGTTGAATTCGTCCGATGTTTCTTATCCAATTCAGCATGATTTCTTTGTAACTTCATTGAAGGATTCTTTGATATTAATAAAAGAAGAGTTTCAGTCGTTTCATTTTGAATCGATTATAATACAACTACGAGACCATTTACTCCTCAAACATCACAAGTATTTTGTTTATTTTGTAAAGGATGACTGGGCGTGGACGACCTAGCCGGGCAGGACGCCAATGTCATGAGGACACCTCTAATCAACCGAACCCGACTATCCTAGTCCAGAACCTTCTTCAAGCCATGCAGAACCTAGGGCAATTCCAAGTCCCAATTGCTCCTACAATGCCCATCGTTGAGCAGTTCAGGAAGAATCACCTACCTCCATTTGATGGCGGAAAGGATCCTTTGCAAGTTGAGGAATGGCTCGATGAAATCGAGCAGATATTCAATCACATAGCCTGTCCAGATGATAAGAAGGTCATATGTGCAGAGTTCATGCTGAAGGGCGAGGCCAGACTTTGGTGGCAATCTGACTCCAGGACTAGGGCCATTGAGCAACAAACAATGTTAACTTGGGAGCAGTTCAAAGAAAGGTTAAGGGATAGATACTTTCCCCAGGCGCTTCGTGATCACAAGGAGACAGAATTCATAAACTTAAAGCAAGGCAATTTGGATGTAACCGACTATGAGAGAAAATTTGAGGCGCTTTCTCATTATGTACCACATCTCGTTGATACGGAGGCGAAGAAAGCCCGTCGTTTTGAGAGGGGCCTGCGCCCGAGATTCATCAAATTGTGAGCGTCCTAGAGCTGCCTACATATAGGGAGGTTGTTAGGAAGGCTCAGGCCGCGACCTATGCGGGGATGACATTTGACGATCAGAAAAATCAGAATAACCAAGGGTTCCAAGGGAAGAGGAAGTGGCAAGCACCGAACCAGAACAAGAATAAGAACCATATGCCAAATAAGAAGCCAAACCCAGGGCCCACTAGAGGACAGACATCTGCCCCACCTCCTCCACCTTGTCCCAAATGTAAGAAGTTGCATGGTGGAGAGTGTCTCTTGGGCAAGGGAGTGTGCTTCAAGTGTGGCCAACCGGGTCACCTTGCTTTTGAATGTCATGGAGCTCCTGCACAAGCTACTGACCAGAAAAAGAATCCAAAGCCTAGTAGGAAGGGAAAAGCTAGAGTATTCGCTATGGATGCTTTGTGAGTCGATTCTCGACGTGATTACAAGTGTGTTATCTATTTCGCTATTCTGTGGTATACCTTAATTGATTCGGGTGCTACGCATTCCTTCATTTCTGAAGCATGTTTGTCTAAGTTGAACTTAGTAGTAGAAGCAACTAATAGCATACTCGAGGTTAGCCTACCGTCAGGAGGAATGATACATACCAATAGAATAGCCAATGCAGTACAGATAGATTTTGACGGGTTAGTTTTTGAGGCAAACCTCAACATCATTAGGATGAAGGACTTTGACATTATCTTGGGTATGGGTGGCCGAGCACCAACCATGTGCTATTGCATTGCCATGAGAAAGAGGTTGTATTTCAAGGAACGGGAAGAGTTATTAAAATTCTATGGGTCGAAAGTTAGGGCATTTCCTCGCCTTATCTCGGCTCACAGCAGAAGAAGGCTGGCCAAGGGGAATAGCCATGGATATTTGGTTAGCCTTCAAAGCAAACCGTCAGAAGAGACTACCTTGACTTCTGTGCCTGTTGTATGCGAGTACGATGATGTTTTCCCGGACGACTTGCCAGGAATTCCACCTGATAGACAGGTCGAATTTTCTATTGATCTAGTGCCCAGAGCTCCCCCTATTTCAAAAGCTCCATACCGAATGGCACCAAGGGAACTGCAAGAATTGAAAGTGCAATTGGAGGAATTACTAGAGAAGGGTTTTATCCGTCCGAGTGTGTCTCCTTGGGGAGCACCTGTCTTGTTTGTCAAAAAGAAGGATGGTAGCATGAGAATGTGCATTGACTATCGGGAACTCAACAAGCTAACAATCAAGAATAAGTACCCCATTCCAAGAATTGAAGACCTATTTGATCAGTTAAAGGGTGCCGCTATTTTCTCAAAGATTGATCTGAGGTCTGGCTACCATCAGTTAAAAATCAAGCCGATTGACATACCAAAGACAGCATTCAGGACGCGATATGGACATTACGAATTCTGATGTGCCCTTCGGTCTTACGAATGCACCTGCGGTATTCATGGACTTGATGAACCGGGTTTTCCACCTGTTTCTGGACAAATTTGTCATTGTATTCATCGATGACATATTGATTTATTCAAAGGATTCACACCAAAGATGAAGAACACCTGAGGACCGTGGTTAGAACTATTGAGGGTCGAGAAGTTATATGCCAAATTCAAGAAATGTGAATTTTGGCTTGAGAAGGTGGGATTCTTGGGTCACACTGTGACAGCTAAAGGTATTGAAGTCGATCCATCCAAGGTTGAGACGGTGATTTAATTGGCCCACACCTACGAATGTTGGTGAGGTGAGGAGCTTTCTAGGATTAGCCGGTTATTATCGACGGTTCATACAGAGCTTTTCCAAGATAGCAGGTCCCATGACTCAGTTAACTAAGAAGGGTGTCAAGTTCCAGTGGGCTGATCAGTGTGAGCGAAGTTTTCAAGAATTGAAGGATAAGTTGGTTTCGCTCCAAAGATTGACTGCACGAGGGCATCAAGGCTTTGTCATCTACAGCGATGCTTCCAAACATGGGCTAGGATGTGTTTTGATGTAGAAAGGAAAGGTTATTGCTTATGCATCGAGGCAGTTGAAACCCTACGAACAGAATTATCCGACACACGACCTCGAACTTCTTTGCGATGAGTGCATGCCCTTAAGATTTGGCATCATTACTTATACGGGAGCAAATGTGAAATATACACCGATCATAAAAGTCTCAAGTACTTCTTCACCCAGAAGGAGTTGAATATGAGGCAACGTCCCTGGTTGGAGCTCGTGAAGGATTTCGATTGCACCATCCTTTACCATCCGGGCAAAGCTAATAAAGTTGCAGATGCACCGTGGCGGAAAGGTATTGACAGGTTATCAGCATTGGGGACTGTGCCAGACCAACTTACTCGGGATCTTCAAAATTTGAGAATTGAAATCACGAGTACCACCAACCAAGGACCTAGTCTACTAGCAAATCGACTATTAGACCAGATTTGAGAAGTCGAATTGTGGTGACTCAAGGATGATAAATTCTTGGAAAAGATAAGATTTGAAGTTGGGATCGGGAAAGAGCAAAGCTTTGAGATTGCCTCTGATGAAGGGCTTATGTTCAGAGGGCGCCTATGTGTGCCGAAAAATGAACAATTAAGGAATGAGATAATGATAGAAGCTCATTCTACCCCTTATGTCGCACATCCTGGCGAGACAAAGATGTATCGCGACTTGCGAGATACCTTCTGGTGGAGGAATATGAAGAGGTGCATTGCCAAATTTGTTTCGCGGTGTCTAGTTTGCCAGCAGGTCAAGGCTGAACATCAGAGACCGCCAGGATTGTTAAATCCTTTAGAAATACCGGAGTGGAAGTGGGAGAAGATTACCATGGACTTCGTGTCAGGTTTACCAAGGTCAGCAAGAGGAAACGATGCTATCTGGGTTATAGTAGATCGACTTACGAAATCTGCCCATTTCTTACCAGTTCGAATGACTTTTAATGTTGATCAACTGGCACAGTTATATGTTCGAGAGATTGTTCGACTCCACGGAGTACCGTGCATCCATTGTTTCGATAGGGACCCTAAGTTTACTTGAGGTTTTGGGAAAGCTTACACCTGACTATGGGTACTAAGCTTAAATTCAGTACCGCCTACCATCCTCAAACTGACGAACAGTCTGAGCGCACTATTCAAACATTGGAGGATATGTTGAGAGCTTGCGTCTTAGACCTGGCTAGGAGTTGGGAGGCTCACCTGCCATTGGTAGAGTTTGCTTATAACAACAGCTTCCAGGCCACAATCGGGATGGCACCCTACGAGGCATTATATGGTCGACGTTGTCGATCGCCGGTTTATTGGGATGAGGTTAGAGAGAGGAAAATATTAGGACCAGAGATGGTTGAGAGGACTGTGGAGGCCATTGAAAAGATCAAATTACGGATTAAGGCTGCTCAAGATAGGCAAAAGAGCTATGCTGATAAGAGGAGAAAAGATTTGAAGTTCCAAGTTGGAGAGAAAGTTTTTCTCAAGATAGCCCCAATGAAGGGTATTTCACGCTTTGGAAAGAAAGGGAAATTGAGACCGCGGTTCATCGGACCATTTGAAATATTGGAAACAATCGGAAACGTAGCTTATCGGTTGGCCTTGCCACCTGAGCTTTCATCTGTACATAATGTTTTCCATGCGTCCCAGTTAAGGAAGTACGTTTATGATCCGAGTCACGTGGTAAACTTTCAATCATTGGGAATTCAAAGGGACTTATCGTATGAGGAGGCACCGATGTGCATCGTTGACAGAAAGGTCCATGTCTTAAGGAATAGGGAAGTCTCTCTAGTCAAAGTCCAGTGGGGTAGGCACAATAAAGATGAGGCTACATGGGAAAAGGAAGAAGAGATTCTAACCAAGTACCCAAACCTCCTAGACCAAGTAAGTGCAATTTCGAGGACAAAATTATTTTAAGGGGGTAAGGTTGTAGCGACCAAGAAACTTTTCTATTAATTGACGTAAAATTCTATTTTAACTCTAAAAATTTGCGTCGCTATGACTTGACCTCAACATTGTTATACGCTCGTCCAGTCCAATAAAATTATTTAAACCAATTTATCCATTTTATTATTTATTTAATTAATTATTTATTTATTCTCTTTACGATTAAAAGAATTGAGTCCAAATGATTCTTAGCCTTAGTGTTGTAAATTGGTGTTGTAAATTGATCCCACAAATTTCTATATGCCCAATTATCTTGAGTCCAATTTATTACTAGACCAACTATTAAATGTCCTACTTATATTTATCCAAACCCCTAATTCATTCATCCGTTAATCTAGCCCAACGTATCATAATTCTCGTGAGCAAATCCCCACGCTTCTAGTCCGTGATTTAATTCACGCACAAATCTATCCCATTATCTCTCGCTTAGTCACCAATTTCCCTTCAGTTTGCTACAATCAAATGGTTAATAGCCTATTAACCATCTCAATCAGTGATTCACACTTCAATCCATCATTGACAATAACACCCCAATCTTCTGCAATCAACACTAAAATTATGCCTTTAATCAGCCTAATCAGTCATTTAAAATTCAACTATATAAACCAGTATCTTCTTCCTCCTAATGCACACACGCACATAGCAAATAACAGGTAAGTGACTTCTCTTTATCTACAACACACCCACTCTTCATATTCACAAAAAATATATCCATTCTCTATACTGATGCTAGGAAATTCAATTTCTAGTAATCAATACAATAGAGACAATCGTGGGAATGCACTATATTGAGAAGGAGAGGAGAAGAGGACATGGAGCCCGAGCTGCCATAGCCATGGTCGACTATGCTCGGCCCCAAAATTGTCTGACTTCAAATCTCAACCCCAAGCAACAAAAACCATATCATAAAAACCGCCTCTTCGCGTAGAACACGAATCTGTAAAGCTTTTGGTCGAAAATCACCCATACTCGCCGGAAACACCAATTTTCCGCTCACCACCTCAAGCGAAACAACCACCAAACCTATCATTCCACACACCATCACGAGAGTGCGTCGAGGGATGCTCGATTTCTGTATTTTGGTGTTGGATTTGTTTGAGATTTTTCCGGATTTTAACATTTTCCTTCCCAGCATATCGCCGTCTCTCTTTCTCTCTCTGTGATTTCACGTATTTGTGAATTGAGAAAGGAAATGGATACGCTGGGTTTTATTTTAAATTTTAACTCCACGTCCTTCTACTTATGAGTCTCTTTTTTTTTTAGTTGGTCCATGTCTATGACCCTTATTTTTCAAGAACCCAAATATTTTATCTGGTTACTTTCACTTAGCTCATTAACTTTTAATTTTATGGATTTAGTTCTTTAAATTCAATTTAGTCTCTTATCATATTATTATTATTATTATTATTATTATTATTATTATTATTATTATTATTATTATTATTATTATTATTATTATTATTATTATTATTATTTCATAAAATCAAATGTCCTCACTACACCTATTAACTCAATACATTAATCTATCTTAGAAATTCCTTTGCACACCTTATAAGTCTCAAATACGTAGATTTTACAAACTTAGATTAATTTATTATTGACTAGACGAGGCGTACGGGCAATTAAGAGATTGATTTTACTCCCAAACATTAAAGCTCAAACTCGGATTAAGAGGTAGGCTCCTAAACCTTTTGTTCAATGCGCATTATTAATTAATTTATAACATGTAAGTGCTTGTAATATGTGAAGTTATTTGCTTAATTGCATAATGTTACCTGCTAGCATGGTTTTACACGCGCGTCGATTTCGTGCCATGCACGAGGAAGAGATTAGTATCTACTATTTCTCGAGGATTTAATATGATTACGTGAAATATCACGAGGACGAGACTTGTCTCGAGGATAATTTATTAATACGCATGTTTACCTGCCTTGTATGCTGTATAGAATAAATTAATATTGCGCTGAGCCTACTGGGTATTTCTATGAAATACTCACGTCTATCATTTTATGACTTGACAGATGATGGAGTCGATAGGGAAGCAATTCAGAAAGTGACTACCAGAATGAATAATTCTATTTACTAAGGGCTTAATTATTTTATTTTCTTTCGTACCTTAGGCGTTTGATGAGTTAACCGAGTATTTTAATTTAAAGACGTTGTTCAAATAACTTCAATGTTGAATATTTCGTCATGACTGAAATTTAAATAAAGTTTATTTCCGCATTTGATTTATCGTTGTTCTTTTCATTATTCCTTTTAAAAGATAGTTTCAAAATGATCATGTGGCGTACCGGGTCTTTAAGATTCGGGGCGTCACATGTATCTTGAATAAAAGTACTCTGTTTAGCCGGATCAACTCCTAATAGTAAAATTCTAATTTGACTTGTAAAATTATATGGATTATCACCTAAGGCTTTAATCATATTGATTTCATCAGGATTTTTAGCTTTTTTACTTTGCTATAATCCTAACACTGTTGGTCCTAATGTTGTTTCTAAATATGAAAACATATCTATATCTGCTTTTTTATTTGTCTCCCAATTTCTAACCACTGTTTGTTCCCATATTAATATTTCATCTGGCCATAATTGTGGACTTTGTTGTTCTAATAATAACATATCTGAACTATATAATTTTCCTATAGGCATTCTTGATCCTTTTCCTATATACTGTGATTCACCTTCATATTTTAAACTAGCTGGTACCCATTTTTCTCTGCCAAATTGTTCTACTGTTTGTGATCCTATTGTTCCTTCAAATTCTGGTTTTGGTCTTTTCCTAGGTATACTTGTTTCAGCATATTCCATATAATTAGCTTCTGTTTCTGCTTTAAAGAAATCACTCGGCATACAATTTCCTTTCATTATTTCTGTGACTAATGGTAAATTAAAATATTTTTCTAATTTACTATATGTTTCTTCATAACTTAATCCTAGCCCTGTCATACATTCTATTAGCATATCGTCAACTTGATCTTGAATATTTAATTCTGTAAATTTTTTATTTACAATTTGTTCTATAGTTATTTGAGTTTCTTCTGTTTTGAAACCTACATCTATATTTTCTTTAATATCTTCACTCATAGCTTCCTCTTCATATAAACTATATCCTATTGTATCAAATTCATAATTTTCTATTTCAATATCTTCATTTTCTGTATCATAAAGTGGCTCTGTATCATATATTGGTTCATCTATTATATTTACTAAATTATATTCTAATTCAGAATCATTTTCTTCTTCTTCATTTTTATTTGTTTTTTGTTTAAATTGTGTGAATCTTAAAGTAGTTGTTCAATCATTATTTTCATATAATATACTTTTTTCTGGTACTATTATTGAATTATCTGATTCTGTAAAGTCTTTTAGATTCCATGCTAACCCTGCTAATTCTTCTGGATTAATTTTTACTGGATCTATCATTTTTATTCCTTTACTAGCTATATTTTGAACTATTCCATCTATATTTATTTTAAATTTCATTCCTGATCTGTTACTAGCTCTTCCTAAAATTCCAATACTTACTACTAAATTATTTCCTATAAAATTATCATATCCTTTGGTTTGTAGTCCTATTTTTAAATTTTTTAAATCCTGTATATCCTTTGTTATTGATGGGGCACAATAACATAAAGCACTATTTTTACTCAAGTCTACTTCCATTCCTGCTATTATGGCTTTCTTTAAGTTTGTTTGCCATGATTTGTCTAATACTAGTGTTAATACTTTAGTTCCTAATTCTTTTCTTCCTAATCCTTTAATTCCTATTACTATTAATCCAATATGTATAAATCTTTTTCCTGACTGTTTTAGTTTTTGAATTGTTCCAGGGGCTAATAAATTCATAAGATGAGAGTTATCTACTACTCTAAGACTTTCTTCTCTACTACTTCTAATTAATGTTGTATTTATATTTAATGGTCCTACTTCATATAAAATTCTAGGATTTAAAGCATTTATTTGTTCATTATTATATAATTCCAAATTTCTATCAACATCTATTTCATCTTCTAATTGTACTAGACTTTGTGAACTTCTACTACCTGATCCTCGTCTTAATATTCTGTTTAAAAAAGTATCTGTAGAAATATTATCTATGGGTCGACTTCTCCTATCTTGTATAGTTCTAGCTGTTCCTTGAAAAGATTGTATATTATTCTCCTGATTTCTCTGCATTTTTATCTTGATACGTCCAAAATTTTATATTTAGTGGATAATAATTCTCTTTGTTCTGTAGTAATATGAATTTTATTTATGGCTTCTGTTATTTTATCAAATTCACTACTTATTTCTGTAGAAGGAATACCTTTTTCTTTTAGTAAAATATCTAATTTTTTATCTAATTTATTAACCTTTTCTATTAGTTGTAATATTAATGTTAATTGAAAATTAAACAAATTTTGGTAATGTTGATCTGTTTTACTTTTATCTGAACAATATTTAAGATATCCTCATCGGTTCTTTATTACTTTCTGCTCTATAATTTGCTGCTACTTCTAAAGCGTATGTAAATTCTTCACTTGACTCCACTTTATCTACTAGCTATTGCTTTTATGTCTTCTAAAATAATATTGATAGTATTGATCTGTTTATCAAATAAACTAAGTTTTTGATCTAGATTTTCTACTAATCTTTTGGTTTCTACTTCTATTTTCTTTGGTTTATTATTTTCTAATAAATAACTTAACTGTTGAAATTCTTCTTTAGATGGTATATCTTTTTGTAATTTTTTCAACTCACTGATAATTTGTTCGTTCTGTGCTTTTAAATAATCAAAGTTTTTAACAAGCCTAGATAATAACGTATTAGTTTTTTCAACTTCGGATTTAAAATCAAAAGCAGGTTTCGGAGATTGTGCTATTTCAATAGTAGACTAGTTTCCCTTTCCTAGCAATTCTTCCAGTTGTTTCGTATAAATTCTTGCTCCTTATAGCATTTATAACTATCCTACATGAAGTCAAACACCTACCCAAAGCTATACTAAATTCTAACTACTTTCTGCAATAATTTTGACATTTACATACATCCAAAATAGTAGGTAAAGACTAGTTCAAGGTTCATGGGTTTAATTTTTCCTTTAACACGATTCCTTTTCCCTGTTTTGTCTTTGAACATCGGCAACCTAGACACAACTAGGGACTTATGCCACCATGCTGCCCATACAAACTCTTAGGCACTGGCTTCAGTTCTCAGATTTGACAAGGCTTTTAGAATCGTTTTAATTCAAACCTAAAGATTTGAAATCAAGCTCAGATACCAAAATTTTGTTGGTGGGTTTGTTTTTTAAGGCTTAAAAACAAATTAAAAACACTAAAGGCATAATAATATATATAGCAAACATATAAACAGAAATTTTGTTGGTGGGTTTGTTTTTTAAAGAGAACTTACTAATATATAGCGGAGGTATGGGCTGAGATTTGTACAGGGCCCCGAACTGAAGCTTTTATATATATATATATATATATATGAAACAAAAATGCATTAGGCGTGGATAATTCAACAGCAACAAGAACCAGAGAAGCCAATCATGAGAAAAAGAAAGGAAAAAGAAAAGAAAAAGGAAAAAGGGAAAAGGGCAAAGGGAAGGAGATAGCGTGGATTCGTCGTCGTTTTGCGTGGTAAGTGTGTTTCTTCAGTTTTATCTTATGGAATCGAGGTAAATAGTGAAAGTAATTTTAGGGTTTTACCAATAGACATTGGGGATTCGAAATTCATCATTGATTTTGGGTTAATTATATGTTATTAAGATGTTATTTGCCATAATTAGTTATTTTGAAGTGGAATTGATGGTAATTGAGCAGTGGGTGATGAAGTGGATTGAAACTCACATTACCTAAATGTTGAAATTTTAAGGATTTATTTGGGATTCAATTGGCTGGTTCACATAATATGAAATATTGTAAAATCAATGAAAGAAGAGGAATAAAGCAAAGGAATGTGGAAATTAGAGAACGCTAGAGAAGTTAAAGCTTGGTATTGAATGTGGGTAGGTAATTGGTTGAAAATTCATGTGTATAGGTTTTAATTAGAATACTATTGTTATTTCAGGTGGTGACCAAACGATTGAGCAAGCCTATCAACCGAATTAGAAGCAGTTCGTAGTTCTGTGAGTGGAAAAAAAACTATATTTTACAAGGATAGTATGTTTTAAATTCCAATATCTTTTTGTAGATTATTATGATATGTTATTATAAATAAATATTTCTGAAAATCGTGGATTTCATTAAGTAGCTTTTTCTTTTTTTAAAAGATCATGTGAATATTCTTTTAAAACCATCATAAGGTACCTTGTTAGATTTACAAGCCCTATACTGTTACGATGTGTTCCACAGTGTATGACTAGAATTATAGAGGTCTTTGGGACCCACTTTCGTACACACATAGACTTTGGGCAGTGTACGGGGGTAGTTAGCCTTTGGGGCTTGCTCTACGCGCGTATTACCAGATATTCAAATAGATTAGACTTTTGAGTGACGTATCACGTGTATTGAGAGTATTCTACACAAGTGTGTTGTTGCTCGCTAGTACTTTTGATGTTATTTTCTAGTAGATCATTTTTTGTTGCAGAATTCAATTTTAGAAAGTAAAATCCATTTGAAATGGTGTAATCAGTGTTGTTCAGTTAGAACAATTTCAGTTATTAGTATTACCTCGATGATTTTCAATTATTTATACTATTTATTCGTTTGGATATAAGGAAATTTGATGACGATATTTTAGATAAAAAACTACATATATTTGTGAACTTATCCACTTATTGGGTTACAAAACTCACACATTTTCCTAATATTTTTCTTATCAGGAAGGAGTTGAGCGTGAGCTTGGATCGCCTGTTGACCACCACTACAATTACTTTTCCATTTAGCTAGTATGTTTATTTATTTATTCATTCATTTATTAGGATTTACTTGAGACTTTGCATTCGTTGGAGAAAAGGTTTTTAGGAGTAGATTTATTGGTTTGTTCACTAGTTTACTTATTAATTCTTTTCAATAATATTCTCATTCGAGTTTTGGAAAATGATACTAATGTTGGATTATGGTGGTTGTAATTGTTTTTAAAGATTTCAATATTCTTTGATTTGAAAGGAGATTTGTGTGATGTTGAGTTGCATGTTTAGAGCTTGGAATAGATTCCTTACAGGACGGATAAGTTCAAAATACAGAGGACATTCTATCAAAGTTTCTAAAAAATATTTTTTATTATTTAAATTAAGATAAACTCACGCAGTTACAATTTGCCTTAGCGATGGATCCGGTACTTAGTTATCATCAATCAATCGTTGACACACGCCACGTGTCAAGTTATTAGAGATAATTTGGTGCGGGACGTGTCATATTCAAATAACGTATTAGACGTGTGGTTGAAAATTAAAAAAATATATTAAAAATATAAAATATAATTGTATAAATAGTCAAAATAATAAATGAGAAAAAATTAATAAAAATTAATGGGAAAAAATGATGTATAAAACACGCCCTTGGTATATGAGACCGCGTAAGACATTGGTTTTCAATTGGACCGGCCGGTTGTGTTGGGGTCTAGTAACAGTGGCGGTGTTTTTAAAGGCTACAATTCAGGGTTCCATTCTCCCCTGCGCCTTTGCCCTAAAATCCGAGTTCGCTGTCAGCCGTGTGAGTCCAAAACGCAACCCCGCGTAGGGTGTTGAAGCACTGAGCTGAAATGGGCAGCCGAACAAATGGCGGCGCAACCTCCGGCCCCTCCGTCGACAAGGGCGTTGATTTCGCTAACTATTTCTGCACCTATGGTTTTCTCTACCACCAGAAGGAGATGCTTTCGGACCGCGTTCGTATGGATGCTTACTACAATGCCGTCTTCGAGAACAAGCACCACTTCGAAGGAAAGGTGCGAGATTCTCATCTTTTTCTACAATGATTATTATTTTTCAATATGCCCTTATGTATTCATGTTATTGCATATTTATTTGCTTTGGATTTTGTTCATTACGTTTCATATGGAAATCATATCTAAATTAGTGCTTCTTTGAAAGATAAAGAAATTAATTTTGTCAGACAAGCACTTAGATTTCATCTGCGCTATCTATTAATTAATGACTTTCGTTTCGCAGGACTGGTTGAGTGAATGTATTAAAATCTTTATATTTTTGCTAAGCTTAAAACGTTCTTAGTATCAGTGTTTAGCTTAGCTATAGCTAAGCATCTAACTATGCTCCTGCACAACTCTTTGTAACTTATCCAAACATTATCTTTTCTTGAATCTGATCTGGAGTTTGTTAGCAAATAGTGATGGGATTGTTCTACATCCTGGATGTTCGCATGCATAGCGAGAATGGTCATTGCACACAAGGATCTACTCGAAACATTTAAATTTTGATGCATTGTACGATGTAGAATATAACCCTGTTAGCCAATTCATTCAAAATTGAAATAGAATTTGATCAAACTAATCTCACTTATGCATAGAATCCACATGTACTACACGGATCTCCACCAGTCATTTCAAAAAATCAAATCCTATTTCAAATTTGAGTTTGTTGGCTAACACCCCTTAGACCTAGATATTTGAAGAGAGGACTGAGTTGGTGAATACATGGAGTAGGTTGTTTTGGATGTAGGTACTGGGAGCGGTATTCTAGCTATATGGTCTGCACAGGCAGGTGCAAGGAAAGTCTACGCTGTGGAAGCCACAAAGATGGCAGAACATGCCCGTGAACTCGTTGAAGCAAATGGTCTTAAGGATGTTGTTGAAGTTATTGAGGGGTCGATGGAAGATGTTACGTTGCCTGAAAAAGGTTAGCTTTCTCATGATTATCTCTATCATCATTCTCAGCATCTTCTCATTTGCTTTTATATTTGTTGTTTTAGGATGTAATTTCCTGTTTAGTTAATAAATACAATGCATTGTTTGCTGTGACATTCTTTAACCTAAAGATATGTTCTCCATGTAGTTGATGTAATTATCTCAGAGTGGATGGGGTACTTTCTTCTGCGTGAATCGATGTTCGACTCTGTAATTTGTGCCCGTGAGCGCTGGCTGAAGCCAGGTGGGGTCATGTGAGTACTTTATAGATAGATATTAAATTCTGTTTCTCCCAATTGTAATTTGGAGCTCACTTCTAAAGATTTTGCTGCCAATATTCTTAGGTCAAGTGTGATTCTCTGGATTTATGGAAGATTATAGACACATAAAGATTGAAGTAATGTGAATATGCAATTGAAAAGACAATAGACATAAAGACGATATATTTAAATGCATCATTCAGCTGAATCCACTGACACAGTATAATTTATAAATCATTTGATCCCTAATTAATAGTTTTGTCGTGGCGTTTTGATTGCATATTGAGTAGTGTCCTAAGCAAAGATAATAAACTTTTGTAATTCTTGAGGTCAAATTATTTAAGAGGATTGTATTTGCAGGTATCCGAGCCATGCACGAATGTGGATGGCACCCATACGTTCTGGATTAGTGGATCAAAAAATGAGCGATTATGAAGGTTCCATGAATGATTGGCATGGTTTTGTTAATGAGACTGAATCTTATTATGGTGTTGACATGAGGGTTCTTACAAAGCCATTTGCTGAAGAACAGAGAAAATACTATCTCAAGGTTCAGATTTCGTCCTTTATGCTTAATATTCATTTTTATTTTTCTGCTTTTTTGGACCAATATCAATATCAACCATTCAATTCACACGGCTGATTATTATCTCTACATCTCATTGTTCCCACCAGTATTCACCTTAGAAGGTAAGTTCTTAGTAAAATAAAACTAACAAAAGTTTAGCCGAATGCATCCTAAATAGGTTGGAGGTGCATTTATAGTTACTCTTTTTCTTTTAAAGAATCCATTTGAGAAATATTTATCCGCATTTTATCAAAGATTCATTTCGAAGTCTTTAGACTCTTTACGACTTGTGATAATTGTTTCTCTCTTTTCTCCCTGTACTTCTAAAAGTTTACTCAATGCAGACATCGATGTGGAACAACCTTCATCCAAATCAAGTAATTGGGACACCCATGATTGTTAAGGAGATGGATTGCTCAACAACTACCATAAATGATATAATTACTGTCCATGCAAGCATGTCATCTTCTATCACTGCAGAAACTACAAGACTCTGCGGATTTGCGGGATGGTTTGATGTTCATTTCCGGGTTAGTATTCACATCATCGACTAGCATACATCTAGTTTCCTTTTTTTTTCCTTATCTTAATTATAAAATTAAATGTATTGTATGATTGACCTCATTTGATTGATTTTCTAGGGTGGCCATGAGAATCCTGCTAAACAGGAAATCGAATTGACAACTGCACCTAATGAAGATTTTGGTACTCATTGGGGCCAGCAGGTTAGTAAAGCTTGTGATATTACTTTTGTTGTTCTTTTGAAATTCAAAGTTCATTCTCTTAATCTTAATATATATATATATATATATATATATATATATATATATATTTTTTTTTTTTTTTTTAATAATTATTGCAGGTTTTTTTGTTACATCCTCCTGTGCGTGTTCATCAAGCGGATAGTTTGATATTAAATTTTCTCATGACCCGTGCAAAAGAGAATCATAGGTTGATGGAACTCGACCTTGCCTGTGACATCAGACAGTCGTCCGGAAAATTACTACCGTCGATTGCAAACAAGTTTTACATAGAATGAGTAATCTTTCGACGTTTTTGCCGGTATTTTGCAAAAGAAACTCGTAAAATTTTCTTAACAACATCAAATACATTTGAACTCATTGTGATCATTTTGCTTTCAATATCTGCCCTGTCTAAAAACAATCAAGTCTTGCTCGTATCTTAGAGGTTAGAGTTTAGTGAAATTACCAATCTACCCCCCTTGCTGTTTGGTGGGTTTTTTTTTTGGAGGGGCCTCTATGAAAGTGTGTGGAAGCTAGTGTGTGCGCACGCATCACCCTTGCTGGGTTACAACGCAGTGGTAGTTAAACAAACTGACGTGAAATGAAATTTGCCAACTCTGCTAAACAATGTCAAAATCTGATTGTGAGTTTCTTTATTTTCTTCTTGTTTACATTTCGTGCCATCCAACTGCTTGTATTGAGTCTTGTAGTCTGAACAATTTTCTGCTATATTGCACTGCCCGCAAAAATGTGCAATTTTTAAGTGCCTAAGTGCACTGCCTCATCCCATGAGGATTTACTGATGCGGGAAAATTTTTTAGCTACTTGTATATGACTAATTATGAAATGTGCATTTTACTCTTCAAGAACCCAAAACTGTTGGGAAGAATGACGTTGGCAAGAACAGCTTGTTTTAATAGTTACAACAGTTGTTTTTGTTTTTACTTTGTGCAAGTGAAGGTGAATCTCATATCTTTTTATTTATCCGTTGTGATTCTTTTTAACTCTAAAAGAAAATGCCCATTTCTTTCCAAATCCTCGTAATTGAAGCTCCAAATCAGGATTCAAGAAACGGGATCCCTAATTTGAAAGCCCTCATTGCAATACTTTTCACTAGAATTTTCACCTGGCGAGATATGTATGGACTGTAAATCCAACTTAGAAATGTTGATTAACAAGCTTGGAGGGTTTTACTGAAGTGATTTAGAGGCTCTTCAATCCTGCGTTGCTTGTGAAATGGGGATGCAATTTAAAAATTGCCCAAATGAACATATTGGGGACATAAAGGTTGGCATAATCTTAAAGTAGATAATGCGATGATTATTGATTTACAGGATTGTGATATATATAAAAAATAAATAAATAAATAAATAAGATGTATAGAAAAATAAGATATTGTCAGCTGTATAATATGTTGAGTTTTATGTCTACATGGTAAATGTGATGCAACTTTGGGAAAGGAAGGGCATGGTTTGAGTTTGTATGAGATGGATTTTGTACCGTTAGTCATAATGTTAGCTTCACATGTCACCCTTAAGATTTGGAACCGGTTGGCTAAAGGGGTGCAGGATGAGTAATGTGGGCTTCAAATCTATGGAAGTACATTGCGGTATTTATGATTCAGGGATATGAGTGAAATTGATATCTTGCTAATGTTGAATGACGATAAAAAGATTTAACCATTTTCAAAAGTTATAATTTAAGTCACAATTATATATACTCATTTCTTTTCAGTCATATTACAACTTTCATAAAAATAAATAGTACAAATGATTTTCCATTCGCCTCTTAATGAGTCTAAAAGCAATTTGGACTATTAAGTCACTTTAACGTGTGCCAATTAAATGAGGATATGGTAGTAAATGAATAAAAAAAGACATATATTTCCCTCAAAAAATGAAAAATAAAAAAGGACCCATATGGTTACGAGAATTTAAGAAAAAGGGAAAAAGGTTTGTAATTGCAACGGTAGAGATATTTTTTGGAGGAAATTAGTTTAAACTATGCTTTGAAGTTTCAATATTAGAAAACAAGGCACGCATTAAAAAGAAAAAAAAAAAAAAGAAGGTAAAATTAAGATATTAGGACGAATAAAGTATTCTTGCGATTTGATCTGCAAGTTTCAAGTGTGTGTGTGATCGTGTTGATTTGTTCTACGTGATCGCACAATTTGTTCTACCATGTGATCACATAGTGTAAATCCATTTAAATCCTCATAACCTCATGGCTTTGTTATTTTTTAAGTTTTATTTAATTTTCTGATTTCAAACCCATTACACGGAGTGTGTAATGAATTACATGGATTACAGATGTGTGTAATGCATTGCAATAGTGTGCAACGGATGACAAATGGCATGAAATGAATTACATAGAGTTTGTAATTAATTGCACATTGTGGATACCTGATTTTTGTTATTAAGTTTCTTTTACTTCATTTTTGAATTTTTCATCTTCAGTGCTTGTGAAAGTGTCAATGACCTTTTCTTTCTTTTTTATTTTTTATTTTTATTTTTTTAAGGCCTTAACTAGTAACTTTTCAATGGAGTTGTTGCAGTAAGAGAGGTTACCCAAATAACAAAACACTTGTGTTATCAGTTCGTAGACGATCCGTGGGCACTGGATCGTCAGCATGTGTATGTTTTTGAAATATCATTTTTCAAGCTACAGTATAAGTTATTTAAAATATTCCCTTAATTATTCAAAAAAAAATAATAATAATAATAAAAATCGCTTAATTACTGCTTTGAGATTTCATATCAATAATGTTAATCTCATCATTATGGAATCAGAGAATCTAACAAGTTACAAACATTCTAAATCTCATAATTATGGGACTTATCCAAACCAACAAAGTGGAAAATCTTAAATCTCATACGCACCCATAGTGAGAAAACCATAATTATGTCATCAAAGAAAGAAATATGTAGGGAAACTAAATTCACATTTGCCTTTAAAAAAACTAAATAATAAAATAAATAAATAAAACCACATTTTAGAACCCAATGGGAAATATTCGATCGAGAGATTTTTACTACATGATAATTCTCCTAAGCAATGGGAACAAGGTAATTTTATCGACAAGTTCTTAAAAACGTATTGAAAATATTTTAAAACTAGCGCTAGCTGGTTTAATATTACAAAATCAGTACTGGTATTTTGAAAAATCTCGAGCATGCGTGTTATTATATCTTGAATATGCAATGTGGTAGCTCAAAGGAATAAAACGTGTTTTCAACAATGAAGATAAAACCAGAGACAGCATAATATGTGGCAGGGAAAAGTCGCATATCCGTTGATAATCATGTGACAATTTTGAAAGTCGGGTAATGAGAAGTTCCATCAAACGAGAAGAGACATGAGATAAAGATGATCTTTCTAACCCCACCCGACGCCCTACCAACTAAGCACTCTCGGATATACATGCATGTTTTCTCAAACACTTTAACAAATGTGTGGTAAAGTTAATGTATGATCAAGAAAGATGGCTCTTCATTAGGCCCCAAATGTTATCAAAAACAGGAACATAATATCTTTCACTGTTTCAACTTTCAACATGCAACTGTCACAGGAATGCAGAATCCAAGCGCAGATCCTCAAGAGCCACTGTTTGATTCAATTGTTTTTCGGGAAAATGGGACGGCCGCGGAAAAAAAAAAAATCTTACTTTAGCTGTTTGATACAAAGTTGGAAACGAAAACGCAATTTTACGGTGCATGCCTTTTAACCATGTCTTTTACATGTTTTCCACGATAAATTGGAACTAGGGAATATGTGGAAATTATTTTCGTAAACATTAGGGTTTTTTTTTTCCTCTTTACTTTTCAATGTCTTGCAATCAAACAGAACCTAAGGGTGTGTTTGATTTGGGGGAAAAAAAGGTGGAAAAGGAAAATATTTTCCAACTACATTTTCCACCCTCAATCAAACACACCCTAATTAAATAGAATCGGAATCCTTTAAATGGGAAATCTACTAATTTGAGTGGAACTCGAGAAACTTCTTGAAAACAAGTCGATCGAAAAGATGTTTAAACCAACAAAATGACAAAAATAACGGTAAATTACAAAAATATAATAAAGGATATAAAAATAACGTTGACAAAAGCAAATATATATTATATATAGTTCTTGTATTGCTAACAAAATTGAACGGCCAAAATCTTGAATTTTTACGTCATTTTCAAAAAAAAAAAAAATCTAGAATTTTCCTACATCGCGAGTTACATCAGCTTCGTTATTTCCTTTTTGCAAATATGGTATCAAAGTTCTAAAAAACGTTAAAAAAGAGCTCATAAAGCGCGTTTAAGCGGGAAAAAACGTGAAGCGTGAGCGAGGCGCTTTGGGCAAAAGCGCGCAAAAACGTGAAAAAGCATAAAAAGCGAGCTTAAGCATGGAAAAAGCATGAAGCGTGGCCGTAACGTTTTTGCACACTTTACGCTTTTTAGAACCTTGCATGGTATAAAAAAGCGAGCTTAAGCACAGAAAAAGCATAAAAAGCGAGCTTAATTTTTTTTTCCAGTTTTCTCTTTTCGTCTCAACCCACTTCCTTCCATTTTTGCCCTTCATTCCATGTTAAATCGTGTTAAAATCTCAAGGTGCATGTAAATCTTAACTGATGTACGCGATTGTCTTTTTCTGATTGGTAATCTTTCAATATTCTTAATTTTTAATAAAATAAAAATTTATCCAAACACTAGCTCAATAAATACGTAATCCGTTCATTTAGCCCAACTAAACGGACAATAAAAGATAAGAGGCCACGGGTAGACATGTACTAGTAACAAGGCCCGATCGAATGAAACAATAACACATGCATGAGATAGGATGAAGTTTCCATCCCACCAACTAAATTAACCAACTCCTATTCACTCAAGAAAATAACAAATTTGTCTCAACGAATTCAATGCTTCATAGACCCAATTGCCATGTCTACATTGAGACACACACAGATATATATATATATATATATATATATATATATATATATATTGGCCAGCCAAAAAAAAAAAAAAAAGAGCTCTTGTAACCGTACGTTAATATTGTTGTGTCAAAAAAGTGGGACCCTCATAGTGCTGAAACATGTCTTGGGAGTGTCCACGACAAGATGAAGAGGCATTTGGTTTAGGGTTTGGTGAATAGAGAACATATTTCCCCACCAAAAGTGCAGAACCAATAAACCCTTGTGGACAGCTGTGCTCAAATTAAAGACCTACATGCCAAATTTATCCGTAACCACCTCTCTTATATATTCATGGGGTACCACGACAATCTCATACAATTCCCAAGTTTTATGTATTTAGCTGTTAATCACCAGTCGGGCCTTGTTTGATTCACAACAAATTTTACCAATTTTTTCTCTTTCATCTCTTTCAACCACATATATATTGATTTGATAATTATTTTATATTTTTTAATACATCATCTCTCATTTTTAACCACACAACTTACACGCAATTTGAATAACATAATCAATTTTATTGTGAATCAAACAAGCCCTAATTATTTTATTCTTCTAGCATCTTCAGAAGACAGTAGATCAAAGTACAATGCCATGAAAGTTACAATTTGGATATGGCGCTTTTTCTTTTTTTTTTTGGATATGGGTTCTAGCTATATATACTCGTTTGATCATAAAAGGTGGTGCCTAATAATTATTTCTGTAATTTATATTCAACAAGTTTTTATTTTGTTAAAAACTAAATCTTTAAATTAAATATTAGTGAGGTCATGAACATGACACTAACAGCATAACAAATATCAAGGCCTGCCATATACCATATACCATAAGATACACCAAAGATCCAGCAACGCACACATAAGGCACATTATACAAACTTTTTTCATTCATCTTCAGTTTTTGATTAGTTTTCAGTGGACAACTTTAGATGATTAAGGCAGAAAAACAAATCTGGCATCATTAAAATGAAATCTTTGTTAGTTATGGTGTAGAAGGTCCGAAAAAGTTGGATCATGTCAATCCGGTTAGGGTCTAATTAAATAATTAGACTTATTAAAGGTCTTTAGTAAATTTGGGCTTTAGGGCCTTGTTCTCCTTATAATAATTTTTCACTAACTTCTTCTCTCTCATTATTTTCAACCATCCATATAATTACTTTATATTTTTAATATATTTTCTCAAATTTTCAACAACACATCTAACACGCAATTCAAGTAAATCAATAACATTTTCAAAAGAACAAGACCTAAGAAGCCCATAAGCCCATTAGGCTTACTAGAAATTTATAAATACCCTCTTAGGGTCTCATAACTAATTAGATCATTGAATCTTAATTCTCTCTACAAACTTAGCTAGTAAGCATGTTAGTGTATGTGTGAAAATAGATTTTCATAAATTTTGATGTGATATAAGAGAGAAAATAAGTGGAGTTGAATGGTGGGGATTCATATAGTATAGGTAAGTCCCACGAGATACGTGTATGTGAAATAGAAGAGAGAATGAGCGAGGTTGAAAAGAATGTATAAAAATATGTAAAAATATGTAAAAACATATACACTAACAGGCATTAGAGAAAGTATCACACTACAAAAATGTTCTTGGTTCAAGAGGAGTCTTAATGTATGGATCATTGTTGGAGGCCGGGCGATTGGATGGCTGTGGAGACGAAAGAACATTGAGAGATTTGCCGTGAAATCTACTTCTATGTCGGTAATCTCTTATCACAAATCTCATCTGAAATGTGAGTAGATCATGTTTTGAATTGTCTATTTTTCTATTCCGCTACGCATATTTTATGGGGTAATTCCTAACAGTTGGATAAGAGCAAACATTTTTTTTTTTTTGAGATTTGTTTAGCTCTTAGATTCGTGATACAATAGGTGTTATTGTGTACATTCAATATCAATTTGATTTGGGTAATTGACATATATTGTTTATGAAATAATATTTAAAAAATTCGTATTGGAGGGTTGGAAATTTTTGAATCTGATTCAAATCCATTCGGACACAGATGAAAAAAAAATGAAAAAAGGCTACTGAAAGTGTTTGCTGGTATGTACCTAAAAAAACCCTAGCTGTTGCACCACAAGGAGGCGCGGGCAACTGGCACCTCCACTGTAAGTCGTGGCAGGGGGCAAACCATCCCCCTCCCCCCGAAATCTTCTTGTATCACTAGTATAGAAGGGGAAATGGGAGGCAATTGAAAAGGGGAACGGGTGGCGGTTGTAATAACGCCACCCAAAATGGTGACGCTCAATGGGTGCGAGAGTGGGTGGCGGTTGTAAAAACGCCAACCAAAATGTATAATTTTACGTAATTTTTTTAGTTGTAAGAACCGCGGCCCGTTCTAATTTTTTTTTAACATTTGGGTGGCAGTTCTGGTCTTAAGAACTGCCACCTAAAACCCATTTTTCAAAAAAAAAAAAAAAGAAAGAGAAGATATGAGATAAACCAAACCAAAGAAAAAATGTCAAAGAACTTGCAAATTCTAGAAAACCAAAGTAGGATGAAAGAAAAAAACACATATGAATACGTAAAAAGTGAAGACCTATACATTAAACTCATAGATCTGAGATGAACACACACAAAAATTTGAACAAAAACTTGCAGATCTGAGATAAACTTTCAGCTCGAAATTCTTGGTGACAGCCAAGAATGAAACCACCAAATGCATGTTAATTAACTTTCACAAATGTAAAACCCTAGAATATGGGGATTTTAAATTCTAACCTAAAAAATACACGAATTTGGGACCAATAGATAGAGGAAGTTAACCTTGCCTTGTTTCAATTGCGGCACGAATTTGAGAACAAATTTAGCTTACAATCCGATTTGTGTACCATAATTTACAAATTTTCGCAAGAGAATGAGAGGAAGAAAGAACTCAGAAATGGATTCTCACTACTGGTTATGTTAATTGGTTAATGTTAACAACCGCCACCCAAACGTTTACATATATTCTTTTTTTTTTAGTATAACGAGTGACAGTTGTTAACTAACAACCGCCACCCAAAAATTATTATTATTATTTTTTATTTTAGCATAATGGGCAGAGGTTGTAGTAAGGAACCGCTACTTGTTTTTTAAGAAAGGGGGGTGGTTCCTTACCACGATCGCCAACTTTTGGTTTATTTATTTATTTAATTTTATGTTCGCTTTGGGTGGTGGATTTGTGTGTCAACGACCACCCTTTGTGTACCAGAAAATTACAAATATATCACTAGTAATTTTGGGTGGCGTTTTTAAATAAAAATGCCACCCAATGGGCGACTCATAATATCTATTATGTACTAGTGTATGCTAATGGGCCTTGAAGTTTTTGAAATATTCATTAACAACCCCCTTGGTTTAATTTTCTGTTATTTTAACCCAAAGTTTAAGATTTGCATGGGCGCCTTGCTTGTCTGAAAAAATTGCTGTATTAGCACTTAGGGGAAAAGTTGCTATAATAAATGTTTTTGAAAAATCTGAAAATATTTATATTGGGTTGAAACTTCAATTATTTTCGATTTCTTGAACATTAACCTAATGTTATGTGTTTCAAAATTTTATATCTTTGACCCTAGATTATTTTTGAACTTACATATTAGAGTTTGACTCCAATATCTATAACAAAATAAAGTTTTATTTTGTGGATTCCATTTTTGGCATTAAAATTATATTGTTGATTAGATTAATTATATGATTTTATCGATGTATAATTAATTAGTTAATGTGATTAACTAATTAAATCTTAACATAGATAACATATAAAGACTTGTTTTGAGAGTCCCTCTTATTAATAAAATTAATTGATTAAGTAGATTAATCATGAAATTTTATTTATATGCCATTAATTAGTTAATTTGATGAACTAATTAAACTTTGACGCAATTAAAAAATAAAGATTTATTTTGTAAGTCCATTTTTACGATAAAATTAAATAATTAATTAGATTAATTATATAATTTTATTATGTGAAATTAATTAGCTAATGTGATTAACTAATTAATTCTCTTTTGGTTCTTTTCTTTATTCGCCTGAAGTGTTTAGATAAATAATATTATTACCCAAATCTGGAAGTTAATATATTTGTTAATATTAGGTATTATGGATGATTATGTACCAGACCACTGTCACTGGATTTTTGTATGGTTATTTCCATATTATTTAAGTTGAGCCCGCATGGCTATTAGTTATTTGGCCCTGCATGCTTAATTAATGATTGTTTAGTTCAATTTTAGATCTGCACCTCCAAGTTTTCGATGCATGTGCCAACTAGTATAGGATAAATGTTGGAGTAGAAGACGGAGATCGCCAGAGTTAACCAACAGAGAACAGAGACATTGTCGCTTAGGAATTAACCAACCAGCTTTTCTCTTGGCTTAGGAAAACTGGATAGAAATGCGTTCATAATCATCCATTGGATTTTTATTATACCATAATGATTGCATGGTTAATGTTTGTTATTATGCATGATATTTTTATCAAACTAGTCCCCTTGAAAAATGAAATAAAATTCTTGATTAAACGTTAATCTATGTCTTCTAATGTTACGGTGAAAAATTGGATTTCTACAATTGCAGTTAGTTTGTTGAGTACACTCAAGGCCGCTCAATCGTAGGAAATGTTCTTCATTGTGAGACATGATATCTCTGAACATTGAGAGCCGAATTTAGGGTTTGTTTGATTCACATTAAATTTGATAGAATTAGATTTATTTTTAGATGTGTGGTTGAAAATTAAAGAAGTACTAAAAAATGTAAAGTAATTGTCAAGTCAATGTAGAGTAAATTTAATAAATCACCATTATACTTCTATTATGTAACCACTATCCCCACTAAACTTCTAAACATCATTAAATGCCCACTGAACTTTCTTCAATATCCACCGTTACCCATTCAATGCAAAAACATTTGAAATATTGTATGGAAGTTGCTGACATGGCTAGCTGAATATGATGTGGTACTCACAACATGGTTCATAATTTTTATTCATTTAATATTGCATATGCAGAACTTGTTTGGAAAAAATACGGTTCAATTGATGGAGGTAGCCAAAGTGTCAATCAGCAATCACAACCCATGGTATTTCTCTTAGTCATTATAATGGTTGTCTCGACTTTAGACGTGTGAATAAATGCCACCTCACATTCTGTTAGCCAGTTGAGCAACTTCCGTCCAATTTTTCAAACATTTGTGCATTGAGTGGGTAACGGTGTGCATTAAGTGGGTAACGTTTGGTGACGTTTGAAAGTTCAGTGGGTTAATGGTTATACAATAGAAGTTTAGTGGCCATTTATTAAATTTACTCAATCAACGTGGGAATGATGGAAAGGTTGAAAGAGAAAAAATAAGTTGAATTTGACAAAATTTAATGTGAAGAGAACAAGCCTGTAACTAAAATATATATTTCTTATCGACCACACTCAAGGAAATATAATTTTAAAGGCATGTCAAGTAAGCACATAAGATGTACAAGATAATGAGTTATCTGCTTGACGATGTGGGAATCACATAGAGATGTGATTGTACGATTGATGGGTGTATCTAATCGAATGACAAATTAGGGCTTGTTGAGTACACACAAGGTTCTAGTTGTGCAAACGGGGTCCTTGTCCATTGATAAAAGTTGAAAAAATGTTTTTCTATCAATGTTGGGAATCATTGATTCGGTGGGAGCATCACTAATTTAATAAAAGCCTACGTTTTATTAACTTATTACATTTATTAATTTCTATCATAATCATTTCTGTTAATTGTATCACGAGTAATGATCTAAGTTTTAGAAGCATACTCGATGCTGACAAACTCGCCTGAACTACCTGAGTACTGAACTCCAATATGGAGAGTCAATTGAGTGTCAGCAAACTCGCTAAATATTTCTTAGGTTGATGTCATAATTGTGAGAATTGTTCTCACATGTGACATAAACTACAATATGTCATGAAACAAATGATCCAAAAGATCCTAGCAAGAAAGTTTTGCTAGGAACGTACTGATTTACAAAGATCATGCGATGATCATAATGCGGGATGTATGATACTTGCAGTTATGAGTTGTATGTGACTCATATTAGTATTGATATTTATACTATTATTAATCATCTCAAGGAGTAGAGTCATAAATATTCATGCACTATACAGTATAAAATCCTAAATGCTATTTGGAGATTTCATCAACAAGTTAAATGTTGACTTCGTTCCATAATCATATCATTGTCGGATAGGTTATCACAATTTGTTGTGAGTTAAGATGTGAATAAGATTCATAATACCCACTAATCTGGTTGGTATGCGAAAACTGTTAAACTTGTCACCAATGTGGTATAGAGCCATAGCTAGAGTTTTTGAGGTCCAAAGCGAAATCTTTATGTTGTGCCCTCTAATCTTAATTCTTAGTAGATAAAATCTAAAAATGTAATATATCGATGAGTTAAAAGTTCAAAAACTATGAAGTAACAATATACCCGCAAAACAACAGTGACTCAACAATTGAAAGTTGATAAACGATAAAGCAGTAATAATAAAAAATTGTCAATCTTCCGATAAAGTCAATTAAAAATCACCAAATAAATTAAATGACTGTATCTCAATAGTGGGGTAAAATTTAGTGACAAATTATCAGCAACCGCCAACTTATGACTACTCAAAAGTCCGATATTTGTCAAAGTAAACGAAACACCAAGTTCGAAATCTATTAAACTAAATAATAATCTTCGAACTCAATTTGTTAATTTGATAAACAAACAACCCAAGAAAAAAGTAAAATGCTCATATTAAAAATCAAATAATAAGGTCCAGAAATTTCATAGAATCGCATAACTACAATACGCCTTGCGGTTTAAGAGGGAAAAATGTTAATCAAATTTGTCTAATTTTGTTGTTTGACCATTTCTTTTTCAATCGATAATATAGCCAATCCTTTCAATCTGTCTTGTGACATTGAGGATCGAAGATCAGTCTTCGATCAAATTAACAATGACACCTCGTAAATCTAGATCGTGAAATTAATAACCATAAAAATCACCTACATATTTTATATCAATATTTTTCCCAACAAAATAATCCTTTTGTGTATTTAGTATTTACAAACTATATATAGATTTGTCAATTCCTACCAAATTACTACATCACTTGTTGACTTGCACGATCAACACACAAGTACACAAAAAACAAAGAATCAAAATATATCCAATGAATCGATACATAATACACAATCACAAAATCACATGCTAATGCCGCCATATATTATATATATTAATCTATATATATGCAACCAATTTACTCCATGCTTTACTTTAGCCTTTAGACATTTATTCTTTATTCTAATTTCTAATACTAATGATTAATCGTTAGTGCAATTGTGCAAAAAATTAAAAAGAAAACTTAATGGAAAAAAGAAAAAAAAAAAGAAGGCAGAGAACTATAAGGAGAAGATTAATTATTAAATCTTAATTATCGTACCAATTTTTTTAGTTGAATTGGAGCAGGCAACTAAGAAGACGATTGCCGATAATAAATTTCAGGATTTGCTGGCATCCGGCAAGAATTGGGAAGACTAGATTTTCAATTTCTATTTCTCCCTCGTGGAACTCTCAGACTACAAACGAGAGTAAAATTGTGTTTGATTCAACTTCAATTAGAGGCCCATTTTGTTAAGATGGACTCAAAATTAATGAAAAAACTAATAATCAACCATTCTGGGCCCCTCTTATACTTGGGTCCAAAGCGAGTGCTTTGTTTGCCTATGCCTAGCTACGGCCTGATGTGATAAGTCTTGACTTTAAGACACCTAACGAGACTTAAAAGGAAGTCTTAAGCAAGATTCTGTGAGGTCAAACCAACAATTAAAGCATATAAAGACATATTCAAGCCAATAATATGTTGTAGAGACAAAGAACGTTGGTATTGAATTGTAAGGCAAGTGCAACCATTTGAAGATAAGAGTCTTGCAGAAGACTCTATTCAAATCAAGGTTGTTAAAACCAGTATTTAAGTCTCTTAGGTATTAATACGCGATTAAAATCTCATATTAAAATGTGATGGAGACTCAAATATAATAGTTTACTGTAAAATGAAATAATAGGACCGATAGTAGGAAATGAAAAAAACACTATTTTGTTTCAAGACCTATTATTTATCTTTTCCCTCAACCCTCCTTTTTTTGGAATGAATATTATGATCATGTTCTCTGAATAACATTATTTCTAGTTCATGTTTGGACATAAATGTTAGTTATGGTGTATGTTGAAAAATATAATAGATTTCCCCTTGAAACAAGCGCACAGAAAACACAAGCAAATGCAGAACAATAAAAACAGTAATAATTAATATGGCTCGACCGACCGCTGACGACCACGGGAGAAGAACACTTTTATTGATAAGAAAAACTCTCTTACAATTTTTTCTCACCCCTTCAACTTCTCCACAAATAAACTCTTTCTCCCCTTAACAAAATTAGATTAGTCAAAGAACAACGTACGCAACACTCCTATTCGTACCGTCTTCTTTCGATCTCTCTAATTTCCTTCAACCACGATCGACGGCGCAATTCACCATGATAGTCTAATTCTCAATTACTATCCATGTGCAATTCATCTCGACAACATGGACAAACTAAAGAGACCCTCGTGCCACACGCGTGCCCAAAGGCGCGCGTCACCCTTTTCTCTCTCGCTCAACTCTTGGCACCCCTTCTTTCTTTGACACATAAAATTAGACAAGAAAAGAACAACACTCTTTCTTTATCTTTCTAATTTTTCTCCCCACTCACCTTTTTTGGCACACCTCACAATTGGGCCTCATACCCATATTTGCACATGAAAATTCTCCAAATCCCATTTGGAATTGGAGTCCATTTCCTTACATAAGAAATCTGATAATCCTTTTCTGAATTAGACTCCTTTTCTTTCTTCGTTGTTTAAATATTCTAAATCATATTCCTAACAGTATACAATGTCCAATAGGTGGACCAAATCAATCCGATTATGGCCTAATTAATTAATTAGATTAATTAAAGGCCTTTAGTAAGCATGGGCTATAAAAAGCCTACAAGCTCATTGGGGTTATTAGAAGATATAAATACCCTCTTAGAATTTCATAACTGATTACATCAATGTCTCTTAATTCTCTCTACAAACTTATCTAGCACTAAGGTCCAAAGAGGGTATCCCACTACGAAATTGTCCGTAGCTCAATAGGAATCTTAACGTGTGGATCACCATTGAAGGCCAGATGATTGGACGGTTGTGTAGATGAAAGAATTCCAAGAGATTTGCCGTGAAATCGACTCCATATCGGTAATATCTAATCATAAATCTCATCTAATAAATGAGTAGATCCTATTTTGCATTGTCTATTTTTCTATTCTCTCGTGCATGTTTTATTGGGAAATTCCTAAGTCCTAACAATCTTTTCCGAATCTTTTCAATACAGCAGTTTTGATTCATAAATAACTTGCCATTCATTATGTTAATTTGTATGCCAAGCATTCTAGATGTCTGTCCTAAGTTGTTCATTTCAAAGTATCCTTTCAACATGCCTTTAAGTTGATTAATTTCGATCAAGTTACATCCAACAAAAGCATATCATCAATATAAAGCATCAAATAGAGATATTTAGTGTTAGCAATCCTTTTGAAGTAAAAACAGGAACCCAACTCACTTTTATCAAAACCAGGACCTTGGATATAGGAGTCAAATCTTCTATGCCATTGCCTTGAGGCTCCTTTGCCCATGCAAGTATTTTTATGTAAACAGACAAGATTTTCTTTTACTTTTGAAATAAATCCTTTTGGCTATTTCATGTATATTTTTCATCAAGATTTCCATACAAGAAAGCTATTTTAACATTCTATTCAAGATTAAGATCGATTTGACAACTATAGCAAGCAATATTCTAATAGAAGTGAACTTTATCGCTGGGGAAAAGATTCCTATTTAATCTATCCCTTTGTTTTTGGTAAAAACCTTGGCTACAAGTCTGTCCAATACCTTAGGTCACATATTTTACCTCATTATCTTTTAGTTTGTAAATCCTTTTGTAGTTTACAAGTTTCTATCCAACTAGTTGTTCGACCATAATCTATGTGTGATTTTTATTTAAAGACTTGCATTGCTGCATCCAACGTTTTGAGTGTTTAGAACACATTACCTCTTCATAGGTGTTTTGCACAACACTTACAAAGTCTTGTTGTGCAAAAGCAAAAGCAAAATCAAAGTCATTACTAAATCTAGTTGGTAGTCCAATAACTCTTCTTGTCCTATCGCTAGCCAATTGTAGTCCTTTGGCGCACCGCCTTGATGATCATCACTAACACAATCACCGGGTCTCATTTCAGCAAGTCTCTCTTGGTCTCCAGTATTATCTTTTAAACATGAAAAATAATTTTCAATAAAGATGAGTAAAGCAAAATGGATAAAACCTTTTAAAATAGAGTAATTAGGCAAATAGCAATTCCATATCATATAAGAAACTTTATAATTCAAAGCACTAGGAGGACACTAATTGACCAAGAAAGAAGATATTTGACCTACTTCTTGCCAAACAGTTTGGAAAGACTAGGAATTCAATAGCAAATACCTAGTTTCTTTAAGAAGGGAGTTGTTCATCTTTTCTATAGCTCCATTTTACCGCAATGTGTGAATGACAGTCACATGCATTAAGATACAATGGTCATGACAAAAAGAATCAAATTCAAAATTGCTAAATTCCAAACCATTATAAGTTCTAAGTATCTGAACATTCTTGCTCTTAAGATTTTCTATCAAATACTTGCAATTTTTACAGGTATAGAAAGTATCATACTAGGATTTTCAAAGAATAACCCATGTTGTTTTGGAAAATCATCAACAATTAATAAAAAGTATCTAAAACTGGAGGCAATACAAACTGGGGCATGCTCCTACAAATTAGCATGCAAGTACTCAAGAATGTCATCAGATTTGGGCAATCCTTTTCAAGCAGATGATTTAGTTCGTTTACCTAACAAACGGTCATCACTGAAAGATGGTTTTCGTAAAGAATCATTACCAGCAAAAGTAACAAACCCTTTTTACTGATGTGTGATAGGTGAAGTTTTACAAACTTTTGGGTGCTCTAAATAGTAAACAAACAGATAAAACGAGTAAATCTCTACTCATAATTCACCAATTTAATCCATGCAGGCTAACAATGGGAAATGGGAAGGAAAACAAGGAAAACAAATGGAAAAAGAAAAGCATGAAGCAAAAAGATGAAGAAAATGGAGGTAGGGCAATTGTACAGCCGTAAGGATCAGTCTTACGGTCGTAACTAACGAACCTAAAGTGCCAAATTTATGTAGAGAGTTAATTACAACCGTACATTAATAGAGTACGACCATAGCTATTCAAACTCAAGGAAATGCGGAAAAGAAACAGAGAGTTGAATACGGTCGTACAATAAAGACATACAATCATAAGAGAGAAGTTATGGATGTAACAATGGGGTCTATGGCTGTAACTTCATCAAAACCAGAACTGCGAGTTTTGACAGTTTTTACTGTTTCATTTGTTTTCTTCCTATTTTCTCCTCCACTTTTTGGGGATTTTTATGCAGTTTTAATATCACTATATACGAGATGTTTAGGTCATTTTTCTTATCTTTTGGTTCCCTTTTTATTGAGCCTTCAAGACTACAAAAAAGGGAGAAACTAGATCTAGCTTTTTTTGCTTTGTATATGGAAAAGATCTTGGTCTTTTGCTTCAAGTCCATGACTTAAAGGAAGTCTCTAGATCATCTCCTTTGTATTTAACCTTTGAATTTTACATTATAATGAATATTTCCATTTCCGTGATTTCTTTACTTACTTTTATGGGGTAAACTTTCTTAGTTGAGATTGTTGGTGAGTTTGATCATGCTATTGGTATTAAGTTAGTCTGAATCATTTTGTTACTTGTAGTTGTGTGTGGATTCCATTGTTCTTGTTGCTCTTCACTTATTTGGCCAATAAGTGTTGATATTTTGTGAGTTGAATAGGCTTTGAAAATAGAATATTTAATTTAGACTAAAGGTATTCACTCCAAGTTCTTGTTGAGGATAGATATATACTTCTAACCTTGGATAATCCTTTGAGTATTTTCACAATGTTTTATGCTTTTGATTAGTCTTCAATCGATATAGAGACATAGTAGGTTGAGCTAATCAAAAGTGGGTGATTTAACACTCAAGAGAGGAATCACCTATTTAAGGAAAATCGGGTCTAACACAAACAACAAGTGACTTATGTGAGAACTAGTCTAGTATTAATTATAGAGTGATCAAACAAAATTGATAATCTCAACTTTATTTCTCATTTCAAGTTATTACCATATTTGTTTGCTTTACTCTACTTCACTGCATGTTTTTAAAGGTTTTTAGTTTATAATCAAACAATTTTCAGTCTCAAAATGTGTTTGCTTTTAATATAGCATTATAATAATCTATTAACTAGTGTGAAATCACTTTAGTCCTCGTGGGAACGATATCCGAACTTTCAAGTCCACTTTATTACTTTTACAGTCCGTGCGCTTGCCGTATATTATTGCGTGTGTAAACGCCCAACAATGTGCCTAAGTCTCTTGTATCATAACTTGGTTTTATTTTGAACAACATTTTCTGCACTGAGAGACTTGGGACATGTTTGTTGAGCCTTTAATAGGTAAACCCAATTGATTTGAGGAGTAGAAAATGTTTCTTTGATATGCCAATGAGTGAGGTCTACATATCATGGAAAATGCCTCGATATATTGGGCATCAAAAGAGATTGTGTAGTAGATACTCCATCGTACAAAATCCATCGTCTTGTCGAGATAGGTAGAGAGTCTGGCAATGTATTCTCTTTGGGTAACAGTTTGAATTTGCACACAGTACTCGACGATGCTAGAGTGATTGTTCCATGACTTGGTTACGAAGAAACTGTAGGAGAGAATGATAGCTGAAGTGAAATAATAATTAGAAAGGGAAAATGTTATTTTATCTCTGATCTAATTATTTGATGTCAAATAAAAGGAATGTCACTTGTATGAACATTAAAGAATATAATTGCAGAGTATTAGTTTCTATGCTTTATATGTTCGCGAGTATTCAACTCTTTACCAATAGTGGAAGAAGTGGGAGCTTGTAGTTATACCAAGAAGACATAGGTTGCCAGCTAAGTATAATCGAGATTAGCGCTGAACATATAGGTACGATCAAGTGGTAGTCCTAAGAAAAATTATGGACTAAATCATACAGCGATTGATAGTTCACAAGACAGTAGAAATAAGGAAATGAATTGGACTGGACTTGGGCGCTTACATCTCGAGGTTTGATAGTCAAGGTCAAATCAGACATCAGAGAAATAGAAGGGATAGGGGATGCTAGCTCCTTTATATGAAGAGGCCTCCTGTCATTAATTTCTCATCTTAGGTGGTTTATTTGTTTGCTTACTTAAAGAAGACTAACATCTTCACTCTTATAGTTAAAATTTTTTTGGTTTGGATTTTTCGCTAAGGTACCCGCTTGCTTATTGTGGCCAACTTTCAGAGTCATGGCGGTGAAGATTTGGGGATTAGCAGCTTGGAGTTGCGAGCAGTTGTAGATTCAGAGGAGGTCAATATTTACATAATCTATATATTAATAAAGAGATCACTTTTGGAGAGAATTTTCCACTCAATTTTAAGCATTTTCAAATATAGATTTTAGTGGGTTTTTTCCCTCCTATTAGACTTTCTCTCTATTGGTTGATTTTAAATTAAGATTTGGTTTTCCCACTTATAAGAGTTTCCATCTATTGACTAATTTTTTTAATTAAGATCTACTTTTAATTTTTTAATTTTTTCTTTCTTAATCCATATTACATCCCTTAACATTTATCATTAATGGCTACAAATCTTATTAAATTTATCTATCGATATTCTATTAGTAGTAGTAGTAGTAATAAAGATATACCGCTTTTGGCGAGAATTTTCCTGCTCTTTTTTTCGCATTTTCAAATATAGATTTTAGTGGGTTTTTCCCCTCATATTAGACTTTCCGTCTATTGGTTGATTTTAAATTAAGATTTCGTTTTCCCACTTATGAGAGTTTTCGTCTATTGACTAATTTTTTCAATTAAGATATGATTTTTTTTTAATTTTTTCTTTTCTAATCCATATTAAACTCCTTAATATTTATCATTAATGGCTACAAATCTTAATGAATTTATCTATCGGTATTCTATTATAATATATATATATATATATATATATATATATATATAAGGATTTTTAAATTATTTTTTCATGAATTTAATCGACTTTGTGTCCTAGATGTAGAAGATTTTGCTTTAATTTTTTTAGTTATATTATTTTCTGAAATTAAAAAAAATAGATTTGACAAACTAATTATTCTAGAAATAATAAATTACTTTTATAAATAACTAGCTAATAAATTACTTAAAATTAATAAATTCGCTAAGATTTAATTTTAATATGATACAAAATTAAAATCCATAAAATTTTTATACAAAAACAAAAAAATGTACGGTTAAAATACAAAAATTAAATTGAACCATTAAGTCATTTTAGATATAATTGATTGTTGGATTATTTTCACAATACTCTCCAATCTTTTGAGTTTATAACAATTTCAATCCCATTCCGTTTTTTTTTTTTTTTTTTTTTTTTTTTAACGTGGAACCCTATAATCTTCAAATTAAGTATCACTAGACACCCCAACTGGCGAATGCCATCTAATTTAGAAGTAAAATTGGTTTTTTTTTTTTGTCATTTTCCCCACTAAAGTTTGGGATAAAATTTGGAACAATATTTTATTTCACAATTTTATATCTTTTTGAACTTCACAAATTTTAACAATATTCACTTTCATCCTAAATCTTTTACAACTTCGCAATTTTGACTTTAATTTTTTACAATTTAGTCCTAAATTTTTTAATTTCACAATTTCAACATTATTTTTGGAAAATTTCCAGAAATGGTCCATAAATTTTGTTATTGCCACGAAATTGTTACGAAAAAAAAAAAGATGGGCTATATTAATTTTCTCGAATTTATTTGGCACCGATTAAATAATTTTTATTGAACATTTTCAACATAGTAGAATTTGATCGCATTAATATCATAATTTTTCAAAAAAATATTTAAAATTAAACACATCTATATTTTGATTTTAATCAACAGTTAATAATAAATGTAATCTGTAAAATTTTAGTAGGAATATGTCACTATAAAAAATAATCCGAATATAGAAATATAATTAAATATAATTTTTAAAAACTTAAAAAAAAGAATAAAAAACAAACAGAAACCCAACCCCCCACAGGACACAACAAACCCCACCTCTAACCCAACGTAACAACACCCCACCCCACTAGCGACATTTCCCCTAATTTTGCCACCTACCGGGGAAGCCGTCGGTATGCAACAATTTGCTGGTTGTACCATCAGCTGGTACAACCAACCGATTGCTGATCAGTAGACTAGGAGTAAAGCCCTCAATTTACTTGTATAACCAGCAATCTCAGGCTCAAGAGCTTTCCCTCGGTTGGCAGGCAGCGAAGTCGCCGTCTTGTTTAGGGTTTTTAATTTTAATTTTAATTTTTTTATTTTATTTTATTTTATTGTTTCTTTACATTTGATATAATTTTTCCAATGATAAATTTCTACTAAAATTTTATGGAGATAAAATAATTACATTGATTATTAACTGTTAGTTAAAATCAAAATATACGGATCTCTAATGCTAAGGGAAAGTTTGAGAAATTATGATATTACTGCGAAGAAATGCTATTTTATCGAACATTGTCGATAAAAATTATTTAATAGATGTTAAATAAATTTGATAAAATTAATTATAGACCAAATATTAGTATCAAATTAATTAATTCAGTGAAATTAATATCATGCTACCTTTTTTTTTTAATTTCATACCAATTTTTCTACAATTGTAAAATTTATGCACCATTTTCGTTAATTTTCCAAAAATAATATTAAAATTGTGAAATAAAAAAATTTTGGATTGAATTGCAAATAATTTAAGTTAAAATTGTAAAGTTCAAAAATATTTAGGAGTAAATTGTACATTTTTCAAATTTGTGAACTTTAAAAAGATTTAAAATTGTGAAATAAAATGTTGTTTCAAATTTTACCCTCAAACTTTCATGCACAAAATGACAAAAAAGGTAATTCAACTGCTAATTGGGTGGAATCCGCCAATGAAGGGGTCCAGTGATACTTAATTTAAAGATTGGGGGTTGCACATTGAAAAAAAGAATAGGGTTAAAATTATTACAAATTTAAAAGATTTAGGGGTTTTGTAAAAATAACCCTTAATTATTTTTACAAATAATTAATGAAGGAATAAAAATTAATTAAAATTAGATATTTCGTTAGGATTTAATTTTTGTATGATACGAAATTAAATGAATTTCAATTTTTACATAAAAATTGAAAGAAACGCTTAACACTAAAATATATTAAAAAATAGATTGGACTCTTTAATTAATTTTAGATACAATTAACTATTTTAAAAATAAAATTTATTGAAAACATGAAAATTAATTAAAACTAAAAATTTCAGCAAAACTTATGAGTTTCAGCAAAATTTATTGAAAACATGAAAAATTTCAGCAAAAATTTAATTTTTGCGTGATAAAAAATTAAATAAAAAATTAATCAAAATTAATTATATTGTTAAACAGTAAATAAATACCTAAACTACGGGATATTTACATGATGGAATTGTTCGAAATACAAGCGAAACTTTATCGAAATTCTTATAAAATTTTAATATGCATTACCTAAATCGTATAATGTTTTGGATATTGGTGAGTTTTTTTATAATCATTTTCAATACTATTAATGTTGTTCTATTTATATTTACTAGGATTTTCTCCCGTGCGTTGCACGGGGAGATTTATGGCCAAATTATAATTTAAAATATGCATAAAATAAAAATTATAATAACATATTTTCCTTTTTTCATGGTAAATAGCATAAGAAAGGACAATTTAATCAGATTGGGACTCCACTTCCAGTCGTTTGGTTATAAATTTTTCCTCGATTTTGTGTGGTTTAATGGGAGAGACATGGATGAGAGATTTAAGAAGATCACACATGATAATAACCCGGATTGGAAGGATAAGAAGTGATTCTATCAAAAGATCAGAGGTGATAATAACGGGAGATTATGCATAGGTTGAAAATTAGGTATTTGTGCTTCAGTGGGAAATATAAATAAAATAATATTTTTTAATTCTGAATATTATAAGATTGAATGGGAAACTGATCTCATTTTATTAATATATAGATGAGAATCACGTAATAATAGACATGTCTCCCTGTGAAGTGCAAGGCGGTTACTGCTAGTAATAGATAGTTCCACAATTTTCTTATTTACTTTTTTTTTTTTGACAAACTTTCTTATGTATTGTTGTTTAGGCATTAGATAATATTAATTAATCTGGTGTTGACATTAAACATAGTTTAACAAATTATAGCCTTAGGATGTGTCCCAAACACTGAGAAAACTCATCCTACGTACATATTTCTTCATTTTCAACGCTGTATAGAAATTATTATTACTATTATTACTATTATTATTATTATTATTATTATTATTATTATTATTATTATTGTAGGCACTAATTACGTATTTGATGTTGTCGTGTTACTTGTTGCTACAGATTTCGTCAGTACATAAGTTGAATGATGTTACAAAGTCATAACTTTAATTGGTTATCATTTAAAATTTATTTTTTATAAATATATCCCCCCACCCCCAAAAAAAAAAGAAAAAAGATGACGTATTGGATGAACTCGTGATGGTGATAGAAATTATTTCTGATTTGATCTTTGAAAATGTAGCTTATGTTGTAAAGTCAACAATAGTAACTTCACTTTTTTTGTCCACTGCTCAAACTTCTACTTGCCTAATATGACATTTTTGTTATAGTAATAACTATTATGCTGTTTACAATATGATATTCATTTCTCACCATTTTTCCGCCTGATGTCTTTATCTAAAGGGAGAATATTTTTTTTATTTCAAACAATCCTTTATCAGAAAAATTATAGGTAGAAGAATCACGCTTTATGTTTTCTTTTGTTCACAAATATCAAATTTTTTTTCACTGTTTTTAGTTTTCACTTTTATAAAAAAAATAAAATAAAAAATTCACAGCTATATTTATTTCAAGTTTTTGAATGCCTATTTTGTCGGATTGGAATTTTAAGATACTTCTAGCAGATTCAAAAGGAAAAAAAAAAAAAAAAAACCTTCAAAAGAAAAAAAGGAAAAAAAAAATTGTAGCTTTTTCAATGTGAAAATAAAAGTACTTAAAACATGAAACTCTCCGACATTTGACGAAAATTACAATCAAGTTCCAATTTTTAAAAGCCATTTTCTTTCTGGACCATCTTGCCAGCCTTCCGAGACGTCGCCACCCTTACCCCCCTTTGGCTACCAACTGTGACGTACACATTTCACACCAATGTTTGTAAGAGGAAGTTTGGGATGAAGAGATATACATTAGCGTAGCATTTAAAATTATCAATTAAGAATGTACTTAGATTTATTATTTTCATTATACAAATCAATATCAACGTACGATGCACGTTAACTTTAAATTCTTTATAATTTCACAAAAATATAGATGAAATTATAATATTATTATTATTTTGTTTGAGTCTCATGATAATATTACTTTCAATTCTTGTCAATTGAATTTTCCAATTAGTTAACCGTTGTCATTTTATTATTAATTACTACTTCCATTTCACAAAGATAAACTCATTTTCATTTTTGGGTCATCCCAAAATATAGGTCACATCCCTTTTATAAATGTAGTTGAAATACTCCTCCGTCTCACAAATATAAACTTGTGGTCCATTTTCATCCGTCCCAAAATATAGGTCACTCTCCATTTTATTTGCATTTAATTTCTTTCATTTTCAAACTGTACCCTTATTCAATATATATTATTATTAATAAAAATAGTTTAATGTAAGGGTATATTTGTGCGAACGCTACTAAAATTTACTTTTCCAGTAATATTACTTATAATTTCCTAAACCATGTGAAAGTCAAATCAAGCATATCTTTTTGGAATGGAAACAGTATTAGTTTTTTTATATGACCCTATTTATTGGGTGTTGTTGTCAATAAATATGGGGCAGGTCGACATGGACCCGTCCCTAGACCCACGAGCCATAGAGTGCTCCGGATCTATTCCTAAACCCATGAGTTCTAGGGACGGGTTAGATCAGGTCGAAGCTGGGTAGGGCGGGGCGGGTTAATTTTTAGACTCACTAGTTGATGTACAAAGTTATTTTTTATTATTTTTACCTCAATGGTTTCTCATAGAAACTGTAAATAGAGTATGGGTCACACACCTAATCGCGTGTATAGTTTAAATAGTTTAAATTTTACATTTGCAAATGTTATAATATTTTTAATTGTATTAACTTTTCTGATTAATTCAAAAAATATAAATATATTTGTGGGTAATATGGGTGGTATGGGGCGGTAAATGCCGACCTAGACCCCCCTAGAATATTTAAGGGTCGCAAAACCCACCCCAGATCCACCCCTATTACCTTTTTTTTGGGGGGGGATGTACCAAGGGATTTCAGATCCAATGGACAAATTGTCATCGCAAACAATAAAATAGAATTATTAAAGTGAAAATTTAATAAATGCAAGGGTAATATTATATTTTACTTTTTCAACATTAGTAATTATATTTTTCTTAATTTTTGTGTAAATGGGAATGAGACTATCGATTTGGGATGAAAGTACTCTCTCGATCCCATAAAGATAAACCTAATTTGACTTTCACATGGATCTAAAAAAATGTAATTAATATTATTGAAAAAATAAATTTTAATTTTACTTTTTCAAATATGTCCTGACATTAAAGGATGATAATATATTTTCATTAATATCAATGCACATTAAATACATGCATAATAATAGAAAACAATAAAGAAATTAAATAGATATAAATGAAAAATGGGTTATATTTTGGGGTAAATAAAAAAATGAATTTATCTTTGTAGAGTAGTAATTAAGAGATTCAAAATGAAGTTAAATAAATAATAATGTGTAGTCCAGAATGAAAGACAAATCATTACAAATAATGTCAGTACCATTTTTTTAAAAATAAATTTCAAACCATTTACTATTCATATCCGATTTTGGAAATACCTCATTATTAAAGTATTGATAATCCTAATCATAAAAAGTTATTTTCTTATTTATATGATTTTGTAAATTCTCATTTTGTCTCCACGATCTTGTACAATAATGCTTTCTTGCACCACGATCCTTTGTAATGAAGAACACGAAATAGTTGGACTCTACTCTATATTCATCTAACTTCGAATTTTTAGTAGGTAGCTGTTCTCTTAATTTATATATCTGTATAAAATCTAAACATCAGTGTATCAAATCAAAGGTCAAAGGTAAGTAATTATACCAATAATAAGTACCAAATAGAAATTATGTAATTATCTTTTCTTAAAGTAAAATAGGCGCAACTTAAAATTCAAGATAAATGCATACATGTTGTGAAATCATTTAATTATTATATCATATGATAACATTAATTATTATACGTTGATTCTTGAAGGTACTTTGTCACGGTGGGCTTCATTATGTGCACCCGTTGTGTAAAAATCAGTATTGCTTCTGTTCAATGTACGGGTAATAATAATAATAATAATAATAATAATAATAATAATAATAATAATAATAATAATAATAATAATAGGAAATCACTAGCGTGAATAAAAAAATTTTGATAAATTTATTTACATGTTTTTTATTTGTTTATCTATTTACTCTTCAACTATTTGTATAAAAACATTGAAGAAAATATTTTAAAATATTTTTAAAGTATAAATAAATATTTTTGTGACGCCCCGTTCGTTTTCCCTAAGAATTTACTTTGATAATTATGCAATGTTGATGTGGAGTACATGTTCGATGTGGTTGGATGTGTCTGTGGTCAAATGTGTTTATAAGTATCTATGAGGTTATTGATAGGGTTATGGCCATTTAGTGTAAACTGGGAGAAAAATGCAGGAAATTTGGATTTATAACCTTACGGCCGTACTTGTGATTTTACGACCGTAAGGGTTCCTTTTACGGTCGTAATTGTGTAACAGTGAAATGTGCTAAAAGATGCAGAGAGTTTATGACGGTCGTATAACGTCGAAGTTACGGCCGTACTTATAGGATTTATGGTCATACTATTAGTGAGAAAATAGGCTGGAGTTACAGAATCTTCTTTACGGCCGTATGCATGTTGAGATACGACCGTATTATATTGGTTACGGCCGTAAATGTTATTGTTACGGCCGTAAATGTATTAGTTACGACCATAATTTTAAGTCGGCAGAATGGTGTATTTAGTCAACTTCGGCTATTTTCTTGGTATTTTTCCATACCATTCGACCCCTAGACCCTCCAAATCCCCTCCTAAGCCATTTAATCACTTCCACAAGGTAATTTAATTAGTTGGATCATCAAGTTCAATCTAAGGTGTTCAAGCTAAGGGTTGGATCAAGAAGGAATTGAGGAAAGCTTGGTATGATATATCTCTTCGTCTATATGTGAGTAGTCCTTTTATTTATGCTAGAGCCTTGGGGTTAGGGTTGATGTTATATCTATGTTGAGTCATTACCTATGTTGATGTTATATCTATGTTAAATGTTGTATGAATGACTTCTGGTAAAGGATAGTTACTTGCACCTTTACGGCATGATCATAGGATAAGAGCATATGAATGTGAAGTTGCCTATCATGTGGTTACACATATGAAAAGTACATGTACAGTCTCACGGGAAAAGGCCCCGCAAGAGGATTGAGACATTTGGCCGTCTCACGGGCGAAGGCCGCAAGAGGATTGAGACTTTTGGCCAAATATGTCAGGTTATGTTACGTTTGGTGCCGATGTATACACATGATAAGCAACGGGGCCCAAATTGCACATATCCATATTTCCACTCAGTTTTTATGACTTACCTGGTTTTTGGTTGCATGATTGTAGGTATTTCAGGACAGGATATTAGCACGGGAGATGGAGAAGAGTACTCCCGAACTTGATGTGTGAGAGTTCGTGTGGGGAAGAAGAAAGGAAGCTGTGCATCTTGTTTCAATGTTTGATTTGTTGTACTTAAATTGGCACGGGATCTTTTGAATATGTTTTGTTTCCATAATGTACAGAATATTGATAAATGAAAATATAAACCCGTGTAGCTTTTGTAAACGTATGTGTGACGTCTAGTCTAGTTCCGCAACTCTAAATAAGGGTAAGTTCGTGTTGGAATTTAGATTGGGCGTTACAATTTTTTTAAACATTTCATGAAATCGTCCTATTATATCCATGTGGATATCAAACCTTGTGAATATCAGATCGTGCTCATGACATTATGAATATCAATGGGTATTTTCATCATTTTGTATTTTTGTTCGTTACTGCCAATTATTGATTATTGTACATCAATTACCGTGTTCATCAATTTTTTTCATTTCCTTAAATCTTTATGTTAAAAATTTTATAGTACCACATTGGCAAATGCCATGTTGGCAAAATGTTGAAGAAACTTGACATATAATAATATTTAATTCTAATGCACATGCATGACCACTTTGTTGTCAAAACATTTGACAATTCTAGTATGAATCAACATAACAATCCCAACACATAAAAAAATGTAAAAAGTAAATAAATAAAAATAAAAGAAAAGAAAATTAGTGTAGATGTTTTCACCTAAAAAGTCCTTTGATAATTACAGTATGAATCAACGTAATAATCTCAACATGTCAAAAGATTTAAAAAAATAAATAAAGAAAAGAAAAGAAAAGAAAGTTGGTATAGACATTTTCTGTAACGCCCCTCCTAATTCCGGGTCGGGTTCCAGATTATTTCATAATCGTATAATACAAAACACTTAATTCCACTATTCCCAACCACATAACTTTCTTCAATAGTTTGGAATTTGTTCCGCTAAAATCCGAAACTTCAACCGCATAGCTTTCTTCTATAGTTTGTAATTTGTTTCATTTAAACCCGGGATTAGAAGTAACGTTACTCACACTTATTTTATCATAATATTGGAAAACAAATACTATTCCAAATACTTCAAAACCGAAAGCGTTTATTCTGCCTTATACATTACAAGATCATAACCGATCGGCACAAAAATAACTTTATACATCTACTAACATATAGAGTTCCAAAACAACACATCTTCTTACAAAAGTTAAGCTCGGGATCTTGGTTTTCCAGTTCTCCACACTTCAAGTCTTTGAGACTTCTCCGCTATCTCCTGGTTGCTTACCACGCCCCGCGTTATCTAAAACATAAAACGAACACACTGTGCGTCGCGAGGACTCAGTGGGAATAGGGTCAAAAGACATACGCATTAGCACATCTTTTAGAATGCAATGAGGGCCTAGTTGCGAATCATGTGTTCACAAGGCGCCATTTACTTACTTATCACATTTGGCCTAGTCTTTCCATATCACAATAACCCATGAACCTCAATTCTTTCGAAATGTCCATGGTCTCATATATGGGGGTTAGATTCCCCATTTCAGCCTCACATCATACACAAAAACGAACACATGATACGCAACTACAATGATGCAAAATCACATGGAAATTTCATGCTACTAATTCATACTAATCAAACATGAGTCCTAGAAGTTCGACAATTACGTAACACAAAGGAAATTGCCATGATTTACTATTGTCTTGCTTTTACCTAAGTAAATAGAAACACATAAATTGAGATTAGATTACCCACTTCCAAAGTATGCAATTCCACCAACCAAAGAGGGAGCACCTTTACAACATAAATCAACACAAAGCAACATGTAACACATAGAATACAATATATAACTAAGCATAAACATCCATCACTTCAAGCATCAACTTAAACATGCCATCACACACAATTTACTTACCTTTCTAGTGACTTAAACACACCTATACCCACCTTATTATATGTTAGAATGAGCACCAAGGACCAAAAATCTCCTTATTCACTTCCTTTCTTGTTTTCCTCTTGTAATCAAGGATTACAACATGATATAGGGAGTTTGAGATCTTTAGATAGGTTTATGAGGGTGTTGGGAGGGTTTTTATGAAAGAAAAACTAGTTTGGAGCCAATATATATCCCTAAGAATCAAGAAAAGTACAGAAAAATTACTTTGGCCGACATTGGTGTACATCCGTATGGCCTATTCGTACGGCCATATGGCCCCGGCTAAAAATACACTACGCTCGCAGCCTTCAATGTTTTGGTCATAACTTTTGCATCCGATGTCCAAATGAGGCGATTCAAAGCTTGTTGGAAACTAGACTCAATGGGCTACAAATATTAAGAGACATCATCTTCAAAATCCAATTCATTTCAAAGATGTATCATTTTGAACCTCCATAGACTTTCAAATCTTCATGAAATCGTTTATAACAAACTTCATTCATGCCACATATTCATCTCGTTCACTAAAATAGAGCTAAATCATATCAGAACACCTAAATCGTGGTCTAAACATGTGGGGTGTTACATTTTCACCTAAAAAGTTCTTTGGGTTCCTTATTTAATTTAATTATATGATTATTTAATTTTAAAACTCTCGAAATTCCATGAATTAATGGTTTTGGTAAAAAATTTTTACTGGCATTATTAATATAATAAAAACGCTGTGGGTGAAGAAAGGTAAAAAAAAATTCTCTCCCTTATAGTCCTTTTTATAAGTATTGTTGTTGGAACGAATAACATATTTTAAATAAATAAATTATTATTAAATAAAGGCAAGATAGACAAAAAAAAAAGAAATTAAATGGTGATCGAAATAATTAGTGCTTTTATATATAATATAATATAATAAATAAAAATTAAAATAGGTTGATTAATTAAGGATAAGACGACCAAAAACGAATTAAATGTGACGACAAAATAGAGAACTAAAATATTTATATTCCCTCGTTTTATGTAGAGCAGTGTAGATGTAGGCTTATATGCTTGCAATAAAATTTTTAAACACACGAGCTACTTAATGGACTTTAACAGACTCTTAAGAAGTTTACAAAAATCTAGTTTGAATTTGTTGGCACCCTGGTGACATGGCACAAGCCCGGCCAGGGTCCCCCACTGTGTGCTGACATGTCCAGGGCACCAGGTCGGCTGATGACGTGTTAGGGGTCTCAGGTCGGCCACATACATTTGATAGACGATGGGGAACCGAGCCTTAGTCCAGTTCGGACGCCATACCTATCTCGGCCTCACCACCGAGGTCGGCCTATCAGCAGCAGTAGCTCCAATGCCACAAACATCCTCGCGGGCCGAGGTCAGCTCGGACACAGCACATAGCGACTCCCGATCGCTACTAAATGCAAAGGCGGCTGCTGGTACAGCAGATGCAATCATCACCCCTATTCTGAAGCTAGTCTAGCCGCCCCAATGATGACCTACAACCACCTACCATATTCTTGCACTATAAATAGGACACTTAGTGGCCATTCGGGGGGAGAGAAATCATCTGTAATCAGTACCAATTCCGAGCTCGACTATAAATACATTTTTACTGAACCAGTTACTGCTAATCAGCCCCTGACAATCATTAAATTTGGTACTTAAGTAGTCCATACTGTAACGACCCGTCCGAAATCGGGCTGCAGGACCGTGATCCTTCCATTTCCCACACACATCCGCACACATCATTCTCGGTCGGATTTTCCACTCCCCACGTAACTGCATTGCAAACACATAAACGTACACGTAATGAGCCACGAGGACTCAATGAGCAATAGATGCAATGCAATGCATGAATGCACGTGTAACATTCTTTCTTCCTTTCTTTGGGCCCTAGTTGCGAATCATGTGAATACCTCGCCATATCATAACATTGGCCGTCCCGCAAAGGTTCTTTTACGCTTTGCGGCGCCGTCATAATGGCCGCCCTCAAAGGTTCTTTTACGCTTTGGGGCGCCGTCGGCCGTCGTCTAAAAGTTCTTTTACGCTTTAAACCTCCCGTCTCATCATACATATTGTAAGCCGTCCCCCAAGAGTTCTTTTACTCTTGGGGCACTACATTCGTCATAAACACATGATACGCAATTACATTCTTTCACATACGTCATGCTTTGTGCCATACATCATTCATGCTTCACCTTGTAATCATACTCATAACATTCTTGGGTATTACATAGCATACTTTCTCATGAACCTTCGTCTTATCATTACATATCACATAACTTCATCATGTCATTGCATATACCATTACATTCATCATCATAACACGCCACGCAAATCATTCACTTGGCATTCGTTCACATTTCCTAGCTTTCATATCATTCTAGCATCATTACATGGTCTTAATCATCACATATCTCATGTACTACTTCATATCTATCACATAATAACACTTAACATGCTAAATTCACATTATAACATCACATACTTGCACATACCTTTACATATCAAGCATATCAAAGTCATAACATGTATAGCATCTCATATTTATTATTAAACTCATGGAAACATACTATCAACATACCATAACATAAGATACACCTATTACTCACCATGATTGAATCATATACAAGCACAAGCATGGAGATCATCCAATTCTTCTTCTCTTCTCTTCCTCTTCTTCCTTTCCTTTTCTTCTTCTTGTAATCATAAGTTCTATATGCATTACATAGATCATAGAGAGTGTTTGAGATGATGACATGGGTGTTTGGGTGTCTTGAGAGAGTTTTGGGCACTTGGGACCGAGTTTGGTTGGGTAAATGTCAAGAAATGGCGAGAAATGTCTAGAAATACCAGTTCTGCAAATTAAAATTACGGCCGTAAATTTCAATGTTACGGCCGTAACTCCCAAATTACGGCCGTAACCCGAGACCATTATGGCCTTAACCCGACTTCTGCGGCTGCAAACTCGGGCCTGCGGCCTACCGAGACTTGGTGCCAACCAACCTTTCTCAACTCAATCACTTACGGTCGTAAATCCATAAATTACACGTAGAATACTAAACTTACTACCGTAAATAACCAAATTCTACGTAGAATCCTTGTTCTGCTGAAATTTCCAATTCTTTTCATTCCGGCGGCCGTTCCGACTTCCGACCTACCTCATATACTTCCCGTCATGTCACGAATCCATCATACAAATATACATTATGTTGGGACGATTTTGGTCGGGGTGTTACACATACTATTTTTGGCATCAACAATTGGCGCTAGAAGGAGGGCCTCCCCTTTGTATTCCAAGCAATACGTCCCAACTCTACCACGGAGTATTCCTCTCACGAGACATGAGCCACAGTCGTACGTCCCTCGCCTTTACGGAACGGGAGTACTTCCGATCGCAGTAGGGAGTACGTCCTCCAGCCCAGCCGAGAACCCCCCTCAGGCGCAGGGTAGCACCCCGCCCAAGATGTCACCCGGCAAAGATTCTGGCGATCGGTTGATCTCACCAGTGCCGTGTAACGCGCTCAACGAGACTCGCAAGCGCCCGAGTCGGCGTCATATCACCTACAAGAGGACGCTCATCTCGACGCCGCCCTAACACGGACCACAGTCCCGCTACAGACCCCAACCTTGTCGGAGGCCAGGTCATCCGGAAGAACTCATAGCGTCTTCAACCGGCTCGGCCCCCGCCACGATCGGAAGCGGCAACCCGAGGGACAAGGCGAAAATGCAAACGACCCTCCCCCACAGTCCGAGCTCGAGCTCCTGCGAAAAAGGGTCGCCGAGTTAGAAGCAAGGGAGATGGCCCCCAACCCCTCGACCCGGGTGGGGAAGGCCACCCCACTGAGCCTAAAGATCCAGGCCAAGTTCATGCCTGCCAAGCTCAAGCTACCACAGCAGGGGAACTATGACGGAGTCAGTGATCCGACCGGCCACGTCGACAGATACGCCGCTTTCATGGAGCTTTAGGGGGTCAGTGACGGGCTCATGTCCAAGGCCTTCCCGCTGACACTAGGGGACAAGGCCATGAAGTGGTTCAAGAAACTCCCCCCACACTCCATAAGGACGTGGGATGACCTTTCGACCCGGTTCCAAGTGGCCTTCATGGGGTCTCAACTACGGTCAACCCCAAAGCAGAGGCTCGTAGATGTCAAACAGGGGAGAGATGAGTCCTTGAAGGGCTACGTGGAGCGGTTCAACAACCGATATATAGAAATTGGTAGTGTGTCAGACGAAACAGCCTTGGTGGCCGCCCTGGCTCGTCTCAGGTACAGGTCTTGATTCTGGTGGTCAGTCCAAGAGAAAAGTCCGGAGACGTACCACGAGTTCCTCAGCCGAGCCGAGTGCCATATCGGGGCAGAAGAGGCATCCGGAGACCCAGAGGCGAAACCTTAGGACCCACGACCCGACAAAGGTAAGGAGAAAGACACCAGCTCGGTCCAAGCGCCACGCGCTCAACACCAGGCGCTGCGCGGATGGGAGGCCGGTCGACCACCTCCCCAGAGATTCCAGACCTTCCACATCCTTAACACCAGCCTGGAAGGCGTATTAATGCACGTGAAAGATCGTGGGGTGCGACCACCCCCAGCCCCGATGAGAACCCCCTCATCGAGCCAGAACCAGGAGAAGTACTGCCAGTATCACAGGTCAGCTGGACATAATACCGATGACTGTCGGGACCTGAATAATGAAGTTGAGGGCCTGATCCGGTGCGGACAGCTGCGCGAGTTCATCGCCCCACCACCCGACCACGGCCGACCTCAGCCCGGAGCTTCCAACCTGCCTCAACCTCCTCCAGGGGCACGGAACGAGGTCTACACGCTGGTCATGGGTAACCAGCACTTCGTCGGGTCGCAGAACCAGTGTAAGAAACTGGCCAGGGAGGCCCATACTGATTATCAATACTCCGCGCAGAGGGCGAGGATGAACTCGACCCCTCCTGAATCTCCGGACGAGGTGACCTTCTCGGAGGCTGACGCAGTCCATGCCCGCCATCCTCGCCACGATGCCCTTGCCATCAGCATGATCCTCAATGGGACACACGTCCACCGGACACTTATTGACAATGGGAGTGGGGCCAACTTGCTATACCTCCGGACCTTAATCCACATGGGCCTCGATGAGCGGCACCTGAGCCCGTGCCCCCTTGGCCCTGTGGTTGGAGTGACTGGTCATGCTACTGAGCCAGTCGGGCAAATATCGATACTGGTAGAGCTGGGGGAGAAGCCATGCCAGCGGGCCACTATGGCCACGTTCATAGTGGTGGACCTCCCTAGTAACTATAACGCGCTTTTGGACCGGCCTCTCCTATATGACTTGAGAGCCTCAACTTCCATCTACCACTACGCCATAAAATTCCCCACGTCCGCTGGGGTGGCGACGGTCTGGGGGGATCAGTCCGTGGCACGCCGGTGCGACGTCACCTTTCCCGTTGTACATGAGCGGGTGGAAGAGCTGACCGTCGCCGTGGCCGAGCAAGACGATCCACGTAGCCGACCTGAGGACCGAAGTGCACAGCTGATGGAAGAGCTGGACACTATCGAGGTCGACGTCAAGCACCCGGAGAGGGTCCTGAAGATTGGGAAAAGCCTGGCTGAGCCCACACGCTTTTCTTTGGTCAAGTTCCTCCGCGGCAGCTCCGACGTCTTTGCCTGGGAGCCCTCCCACATGGTCGGGATACCTGCATCCACAGCTTGCCACCGGCTGAACGTCGACCTGAACGCCCGACCCCAGCAACAGTGGCGGCGCCCACTGAACCAGGAGCCCTATGAGGCCCTGGCAAGGAAGGTCGATAAGTTGCTACAGATAAGTTTCATCAGGGAGGCCAAGTATCCTAATTGGGTTGCTAATCCAGTTCTTGTGAAGAAGAACAACGGTAGCTGGAGAGTCTGCGTAGACTTCACCGACCTCAACAAGGCCAGCCCCAAAGACTCACTCATTCCCTCTACCCCGCATAGATCAGGTGGTCGACGCCACGGCTGGGCACGAGCTCCTCAGTATGATGGACGCCTACTCGGGGTACAACCAGATTCCCATGCACCCCCGGACCAGGAGCACACAGCCTTTGTAACTGATCGAGGCCTCTATTGCTACCAGATCATGCCCTTCGGGTTAAAGAACGCTGGGCCAACCTACTAGTGCCTGGTCAATAAGATGTTCGCCTCTCAGATCGGAAGTACCATGGAAGTATACGTCGACGATATGCTGGTCAAGAGTGTAAGGGCGGGTGACCACGTCAAACACCTGGGGAGGATGTTCCAGGTCCTAAGGCAGTATCGGATGAAGCTGAACCCGGCCAAGTGCGCCTTTGGGGTTGAGTTCGGAAAATTCCTCGAATATATGGTAAGCTCCAGAGGCATTGAGGCGAACCCCGAAAAGATTAGAGCCGTTCTAGACCTGCAACCACCCACCAGGGTTAAAGAAGTCCAAAGCCTCACCGGTCGGATCGCGGCCTTGAACCGGTTTGTGTCTAAAGCCACAGACCGATGCCGCCCCTTCCTCGAGGCCTTGAAGAAAGGGATGGACTTTGGTTGGACCTCCGAGTGTCAGGAGGCATTCGATGAGCTCAAAAGACACCTGGCCCAGCCCCCACTCCTGTCGAAACCCAAACAGGAGGACGTCCTAGCAATCTACCTCTCCGTCTCAAAACATGCTGCCAGCTCAGTACTTACTCGCACCGAGGGGGACGTCCAGTACCCAGTCTACTACATGAGCCAGTCCCTCGTAGACCCTCAGAAGCGTTACACGCCGATCAAGAAATTGGCCTTGGCCTTGGCCCTCGTCACCAGCTCCCAGAAACTCCGACCCTACTTCCTCGAGCATCCCATAGAGGTGGTGACCAACTACCTCTTGCTGCCGTCTCAAAACATCTTTGCGCCTCAAGTACTTTACCGCACCGAGGGGACGTCCGATGCACTCCGGTCTACTACATGAGCGATCCTCGTAGACCACCGAGCGTTACACGCCGATCAAGAAATTGGCCTTGGCCTTGGCCCTCGTCACCAGCTCCCAGAAACTCCGACCCTACTTCCTCGAGCATCCCATAGAGGTGGTGACCAACTACCTCTTGCGCCAGGTGCTCCAGAAGCCGGACTCATCAGGTCGGCTGGTCAAGTGGGCGGTAGAGCTCGGACAGTTCGATATCTCTTATCGGCCAAGGCTAGCAGTTAAAGGCCAAGACCTAGCAGATTTCATAGCCGAGTTCAGCCCCCCGGTGACAAGCCTCAGTACCAGAACCGAGCCCTGGACTCTTTACGTGGACGGCTCCTCGACGGACGTGCACTCCGGAGTTGGGCTCGTGCTCTTGAGTCCCGGCTTGGAGTCGTTCTGTCAATCCCTACGATTCTCGTTCCCAGCCTCCAACAATGAAGCTGAATATGAGGCTCTAATCGCCGATCTTAGTTACGCTCGGGCAATGGGCGTCTCCCACCTCCGAGTCCGAAGCGACTCCCAGCTCGTCGTGAACCAACTCAGTGGAACCTACCTCACCAAGGATGAGCGGATGACCAGCTATGCTGACCTCGCCACTTCAAAGAGGTCACCCTCAAACAGGTACCTCGGACTCAAAACAACCTGGCCGACACCCTGGCGCGCCTCACCACCAGTCAGGGGATAGAGGAACTCGAGTTTGTGCCGATCAACCGAGTAATAAGGTCAGCCATAGCCCGGCACTCCCTGGTAGCCACCGCCGACCTAGGCCCCCCATCGTGGAAGGATGAGATTTTATCCTTTTTAAAGGATGGTAGGGTCCCTGAGGACCCAGGTCGGCCAGGCAATTACGGATTAGAGCAGCTCGCTACATGATCATTAATGATACACTCTACAAGTGCAGCTTCTCAGGCCCTCTGCTACGGTGTTTGACTGAAAAAGAAGGGGCCTTTCTGCTGGACAAGATCCACTCCGAGACTTGCGGAAACGACTATGGCCGCCAGGCACTAGCCCACAAGGTCCTGCGGCAGGGTTACTTCTGGCCAACCCTCAAGAAAGACTCCATTGCCTATGTTAAGCGCTGTGACAAGTGCCAATGCCACGCCCCTGTGGGTGGAGCCCCTCCGGCCGAGCTGACCCACATGCTCAGTCCGTGGCCCTTTTGCAAATGGGGAATCGACCTCATTGGACCTATACCGACTGGTCAGGGAGGAGTAAAATACGCGATTGTGGCCGTCGACTACTTCACCAAGTGGGCGGAGGCCGAAGCCCTAACTCGGATCATGGAACAAAAAATGACCGACTTTATATGGAGGGCAATCATATGCAGATTTGGGATACCATAGTCTATTGTAACTGACAATGGCCGGCAATTCGACAACCATTGGTTGAAGTCCTTCTGCGAAGACCTGGGAATCGAGAAGCACTATTCCACACCAAACCACCCCTAGTCCAACGGTCAGGTGGAAGCTATAAACAAGATCATCAAGCACACACTCAATACCCGACTGGAGGAACTGAAGGGAGGATGGACAGATGAGCTCCCGGCCGTCCTATGATCCTACCAGACAACATGCAGGACCAGCATAGGAGAGAGACCCCCTTCGCACTGGCATATGGGGTCGATGCTGTTATATTGGCCGAGGTCGAGCTACCAACTATCCGTACTCGCTACTTCTCCGAACGCACAAATGAGCAGGAACTTCGGCTCGAGGTCGACTTGCTGGAGGAGAAACGGATGAATGCTGACCTCTGTACTGAGTTATATAAACGTCGCAGGAGCTTCCAGGTCGGAGACCTAGCACTCAGAAAGTTCTTCCTCGCCACCCGGGATCAGGCCGCAGGAGCCCTGGCCGAGAAATGGGAGGGCCCCTTTGTAGTCCTCCGAGCCCTCTGCAATGGCTCTTACTGCATCGGGACTGCCGAAGGAGAAGAACTCCCCCACCCTTGGAACGTTGAATATTTAAAGAAGTATTTCCAATAGTTCCTTGAAAATTTGCTGTAAAATAATTGTAATATCTCTACTCCAGTAATGAATGGGAGCTTTTGAACTGTTGTGAATTTGGTGTTCAATACTTAACTACCATACCTAGGTCCACCACGGTGGATCCATCCCTTGACATGGCCGACCTAAGGGGTCCGACATGGGGACAGATCTACCAAGGTGGCATCCAATCAAAATAAAATTAAAATGTCCATCGGTTTAGGTTAGACCCTAGGTCCACCACGGTGGACCCACCCCCTGACATAGCCGACCTACGAGGTACGGGCTGGGGTAGATCCACCAAGGTGACATCCAATCAAACAATAAAATTAAAATGTCAATCTGTTTAGATCGGACCCTAGGTCCACCACGGTGGACCCACCCCGTGACATAGCCGACCTCAACAAGGTACGGGCTGGGGACAGATCCACCACGGTGGCAACCGCATGTTAAAACAAATTAATCTTGTTAAGTTCTTATGGCCAGCCGTGCTGGACCCATTTTAGTTTAACCGACCTACGACGTCGTGCGTCACATGTATACGCGATGAGCTGACTACTTGAAACAGTTGCATGACAAAAGAAAGAAGCAGGACTGAACTCAAACATTAGAAGTAAGCCAGGTTATTGGATCGACTACTTACGTCCACCCCAGTGGACCCACCGATGTAGCCGACCTACGAGGTACGGCCTGGGGACAGACCCACCAAGGTAGCACCTAACTTGTTCAAAAGTTACATTATTAATTCCTCCTATGACCCCAGCGCGGGGACGACCTAACGAGGTGTCCGGACTTCGAGTACGGGTGGGACAAAGCGAAGCATGCACACACACACATTACGAGCTAAACACTTGGAAAAATAATCGCATACATTAAGAGGAAACAAGAGGAGACGAGCTGAACTAAAACCACATTCATGAAATAAGTCTAGCCGAGCCCGGTAATGTCATTACAATACAAAAATAATAATAAAAAAACAAAACAACAGTGAAGGCCCGATCACTGGCTGTCCTCTGGCCCCGGCTCCGGCAGTCCGTACTCTGCCCTAAGCGGCTTGACCTCATCGGTCAGGAACCCGATGTCCTAGTCTGGCCGTTTCTCAGTGATGTCCCCTATGATGTCCTCGGCCGCACCGATGAAGGTAGAGTTGAGCTTGGCGGTGTATTCTTCCAACCTTTTGTACTCCTCAATCACCTCCTCTCGGGATAGGCCGGCCTGACCAGACTGGGCCTCCTTAAGGGTTGCGATCTCGGCTCGGAGGTACTCGACCTCGGCAGCATGGGACTTCTTCGCATCCTCGGCCTCCTAGGCCCTCTCCTTACTCCTCCTCTGGGCCTCCTTCAACCTGCCCTGGCCCTCCCCGAGGCTCGACCTGGCCTCCGCGAGGGCGGCGTCGCTGGCATTCAAGCTCGACCTCAGCTCCTATGTCGCCGCCCTGGACTGCTCCCTACTTCGGAGCATATGAATTATTGCCCGGTTGCAGTGGGCCGCGGAAGTCAACGCGTTGTCCTCCGAGCTGAGCACGTCCAAGTAATGCTCCTAGGCTGGGGTCCACGATCTTCCCAGGGCGATGGCGGCATTATCCACCGAGACCGGGAGTGAGGAGGGGCCCCCGAAGTGCAGATGGGAGTTAGCTCGGAAGAAGTCTCGCAGCAGCTTCGGCGCCGTCCCCTTCATCGCGACGTACTCAGCCTCCTTCCCAGGGGTGGTGCCCAAGTACAGTAGGTTGACTTGGGCTACGCCGGCGTCTACGCTACCGGGCTGGGGAGGCTTGGGGTCGGTCATGAGGCCCTTGCCGACCCCGTGCTTAGGAGCCAACCCGGATGCATTGGCGGAGCCCGAAGGACGATGCTCCGATTGTTTCGAGGTCGGCGAGTCCTCGGAGCGCGCCTTCTTTGCTGGGGGCTAGGATGTTTGCCGACCTCGCATTGTCAGATGTGAGGATGATTGAGCTGCGAGGTTGGGAGGAGTCAGTTAGTACATAAGACATGAGTAAGGTCGAAGAAGTATAGCTCGGCGTTTACCTGATGTGGAAGAGGACCTCTGGGGACGAGCTCGCGAGAGGCAGGCGTTGAACAAGTTCTCCTCGGTGAGTATTGTGCTCCAGTCACGGTCTTGGATCGACCTCGCTATCACTGCACGCTCAGTCCAGCCCTCGAGCGGTCTGACCTCATTGTATTCTGCACAAAAGGAGTGTCGGTTCAGTTCGAAATAAGATAGCAATTGAGATAGGAAAGATACTTATCGAGGTCGTGATAATTCATGGGGATCGCGACCTCCCCCTCCCTGTCGTCCGGGCTCACCAGGCATCCTTCAGCCCAGAGCCAATTCTGCTTCCATCCCTTAACTGAGTCTGGAAGCTCGGTGACGAAGGCACCCCTGAGTTCGGCTTGACCGAAAAGTAGTACCAGCCCGAGTGCTGCCCGTCTGACTTGAACGAGTAGAGGTGGTTGAACTCCGACACCATCAACCCCCCGAGGTCGGCCTTATGCCATAGCACTAGCATCCCCACAACGGTCTTCCACGTGTTGGGGGTGAGCTGAGTAGGTGCCACACCCTACGCATTCAGGAATTCCTTGGCCGTCCTGGGGAATGGCAGCCTTGTTCCGGACTTGAGCGTGGCCTGGTTCACAGCCACACGCCCAGTCGGTGGGTAATCAGCACGCTCGTCAGCCTCGGGGACAACGAACCTCACCCGAGGTGAGACCTGGTACTGGGAGTGCCATGAGTCCAGCAGCTCCGCAGTCACCATCAATTGGACCTGGGAGCACCCCCAGGGCTTAGAGACATCACGCCTAGCCAATTTCTTCTTCCTCCTCCTGATGAAGCTCGGCGGGGAGGCAACCGACCCGGACTGGAATGAGGATCCTAGGTCGGCAGATTCAGCCGTAGCCCTGACGGTCTGCAGCGGCATGACCTCCAGGACTTCCTCAACACTCAGGGAGTTCTCCCTGTGCGGAGAGGGGGAGGGTTCTAGAGATCGGTTCCCATTGTCGTAGTCATATACTTATTCAGAACCCGATGACATTTTAGAAATTTAAGTTTTTAGGTCGGTAATATACCTGAAAGTCATGCCGGGAGTGAGCTGAAGTTAAGGTCGGTAACGAACTGAAGGTAAGGACGGTAGATGATCTGGGCTTCAGTTCGAGAGAAAAAATTTCGCAAGTGTGGAGAGCAGAAAAGTGGAATCCGAGGAAATGAAGAGGTATATATAGGCAATGATGGCGGAAGTTGAAAGGACACGCCCTCCCCCAACGGTTGGCCGACACGTGTACCAGGGTCAGGGCCACGTGCCACGCGCGTGCCATCCCAGGCGCCAGGAGCTTTAATCCTAGCTGACCCAGGTCGGCATTAATGCTGGGGACAATTGTTTGCACCCTGGTGATGTGGCACGAGTCTAGCCAGGGCCCCCCACTGTGTGCTGACATGTCGAGGGCACCAGGTAGGCTGATGACGTGTTAGGGGTCTCAGGTCGGCCACATATATTTGATAGACGCTGGGGAAATTGAGCCCAATCCAGTTCGGACGCCATACCTAGCTCGGCCTCACCACCGAGGTCGGCCTATCAGCAGCAGTAGCTCCAACGCCACAAGCATCCTCGCGGGTCAAGGTCAGCTCGGACTCCCGACCGCTACTGTAGCCGACAGTAAGGACCATCCACATGTCATCTGACACTCTGACACCACCTGCGACTGACAGATATCCTCGCCATAAATGCAAAGGCGGCTGCTGGTACAGCAGAGGCAATCATCACCCCTATTCTCAAGCTAGTCCAGCCCCTCAAATGATGACCTACAACCACCTACCATATTCTTGCACTATAAATAGGACACTTAGTGGTCATTCGGGGGGAGAGAAATCCTCTGTAATCAGTACCAGTTCCGAACTCGACTATAATTACATTTTTACTGCACCAGTTACTGCTAATCAGCCCATGACACTCATTAAAGTTGGTACTTAAGTAGTCCATACTATTTTTGGCATCAACAGAATTCATTATGATTTCGATAGAATTTCAAAAGTTTTAATTTAATACACGAACACTTTTTTAAATCAATTAAAATTTTTAAAAGTCTTTTAAAGTTTCAATTTAATACATCATTCTTAGATTATTATCTCTAAGAGACTCTTCATTCGAATGAGGCTCTTTAATTTAAAGAGTCATTACTTAAAATTTGGATCCACAAACACTTTATTATGCCTTTTAAATTTAAAGATTTGAGTTTTGGCTCTCCAAATTAATTTGGAGAGCCAAACTCACTCTCTACTTTATAATTTAATGCATTTATACTATTAATAATATTAATTTATTTACCTCTTTACAACTTAATTCAATACTTATTTACATACAAAAATAAAGAGTGTACCGGAAGAGGTCAAAAATTTCACTTTTTAAGTTTACAAATGTTCTTCATTTTTCAAAATATACTCTTTGAATATAAAGAGTCTCTTAGCTCTTAAGGGTGAGAGATTAACTTTCTATGACAAATTATAGTTATACTTTCTGCTAAAAGGTTAGTATTTAGTTTTTTCAAAAAAAAAAAAAAAAAGCATTTAGAGCATTCCATAGATTTCTTTAAAAACTAATAGAAAAATTGAATACCTCATCACTTTGTAGGATTTTTAAAGGTCTTTATTTAATAATGCGTGATTATACTGGACTTTTAAGATGTTCATAAAAATCTACATTGAATACATCAAGATTTTGATAGACTTGTAAAAGTTTCAATTAAATACACTTAACCTTTTTTAAATCCATTAAATTCCTTAAAACTCTAGTTTGATATTCACAAGGATTAAGGAATTCTAATCAATATTTATTAAAAAGGTAAATTTTAATTATATTTTTTCAATTATACTCCAACAATAAATAATTTTACTAACAACAGTGCATATTAAACAAGGGTATAGTAGGAAAAATAAAAAAAATTAAATGGACACAAATTCAAATTGGCTTATATTTTGGGACTGACGAAAATGAAAATTGGTCTATCTTTATCGGATGGAGGGAGTAACTCTAAAATAAAAAATAATAATTTTTTAGACTTATAAATAATGTCATATAAGGAGATTTTTTGTGTTTGCTTTATTGAATGAATAAAAGTGAGAGAATTTCAATTCCATGCGTTAGAAATTCTTGTCCTCCCCGTTTAAATCCAATTCATTACTATCTAAATGAAAGCGCTCTTTTTTTTTTCTTTTTTCTTTTTTGTCTAAGATAGAAATTAAATTTCATAGAATATATTATATGTTTGATTAAAAAACAGAAATTTTGAGTGGAAAATATTTTTCAACCCAATCCAATGAACAAATAGATTTTTTATTTTCTAGTAATACTTTTAATGAACAAATAGATTGTTTATTTTCTAATAATATTTTTAATGCACGTGAAAAGCCAAATAAACCAATCCTTGTATAATTTCGACCAATTATAATAAAATAAAATTGTTAAACTAGGAGCTAATTAGGCAAAAGGCCAAAATAGAATCCGGGGACATAACCACACTATCTCACAAAAAACAAGGGCATTATTGTCTTAAAAATTACAATATTTTGATCACTCGTTGACCCTTCTTATAATTCCCACGGCGGCCCCAACGCCGATGGGCTTGCCAATTCCTCTCTCTCTCTAAACCCCATTTCTCTCTCTCTCTCTCTCTCTCTCTCTCTCACAACTCTGTCTCTCTCTTGCAGAGTTTGTTATTGGCATTAAAAAAGCGCTGATACAAACATAACAGAAACAAGATAAAAACACACAACACATAGTTTTGTAGCCATGGAAGAAGAGCTTATCTTCTACTGGTTGAAGCTCTGTGTAATCACCATAGTAGCATTTTTCTTTTTTATAAAGATTTTCGTGTTGATGTGGTGGAGACCCAGAAAAATCGAAGAGCATTTCTGTTTACAAGGAATTAGAGGGCCTCCTTATCGCCTCTTTGTGGGAAATGCTAAAGAACTTGTTAGTTTAATGTTGAAGGCTTCTTCTCAACCTATGGAGTTTTCTCATAATATTCTTCCTAGAGTTCTCTCCTTCTATCACCACTGGAAGAAAATCTATGGTATCGTAAATTCTTTTTTTTTTTTTTGGGTCTTGTTTTGATCGATCGTTTTCTGTTCGGTCGACGAACAGAAAAATGTCGCGTCGATTCTTGTTTTGTCCTGTTTTGTTTGATGTTTGTCTTGTTTTCACTTCGTAATCATTAGGATTAGACAACTTTAAGCGATGTCAAAAAGAAAAAGCGCAACAAATCTTGTTCATTATACTGTCTTTTCTTTTCACTCGGATTAAGATTTTTTCAATATTAATTTTTTTTCTTTATGGGCATATTTCAGATTATATATATATATATATATATTTTTTTTTTTTCTGAGAGCCTGAATTTTGGTAAATGAAGTTTCATGTGTTTGGTAGTGGGCTGGTTCTGAATTGTCTTCTTCCTGTATTTTTTTTTCTCTCTACTGTGGGGTCTACACTATCTAATGCTGTTCTGAATTTTAGTGGTCGTCCTTATTTCTTTTTCATGTGAAATAACCTTTTTGTAATTTCTTTTCTCTCGAAGCTTAATTTGTGATAGAAAGTTGAGTTTGTTGATCACAGTGATCTTCTTCTGGTTCAATTCAGGGGCAACATTTCTCGTGTGGTTCGGGCCGACGGTTCGACTCACAGTGGCTGATCCGGACTTGATTCGAGAAATTTTCACGTACAAGTCCGAATTCTACGAGAAGAATGAGGCTAATGCGCTCACGAAACAACTCGAAGGCGACGGACTCCTCAGCCTTAAAGGAGAGAAATGGGCTCACCATAGGAAAATCATCACCCCTACCTTCCACATGGAGAATCTTAAAGTACGTCTAATCACAAACAGTCTCATCAGTGCTGTAAATAAGATTTTAACTTTTATTCTTCAAAAATATGTTTTTATAATTTCTTTTTTTTTTTTCCCTCAATCTTTTCAGCTCTTAATACCGATGGCATCAAGAAGCGTGATTGAAATGCTAGACAAGTGGTTTGATACCTCGTCGAGAAACTCGGGTGAAGTCGAAATTGAAGTATCAGAGTGGTTCCGACTATTATCCGAGGATATTGTCGCTCGGACGGCCTTTGGAAGTAGCTACGAGGGTGGTAAAGCAATTTTTAGATTGCAAGCTCAACAAATGGCCCTTGCATCGGAGGAGTTTCACAAGGTTTTCATTCCCGGTTATAGGTATGTATACTATCGAGTTACCTAGTCACAGACAATATTTGTAACTGTTAATAAGATTTTAACTTCTTTTTCTTATGTTCTATTTTGTGCTTGGTGTATATAGGTTTTTACCCTTGAGACGGAATATAAAATCTTGGAAATTGGAAAAGGAAATTAACAAGTCCCTAATGAAAGTGATCGATCAAAGGACAAAGAATTGGGGCAATGAAGAAGTGATGGAAAGTGGGCCCAAAGATTTGTTGGGACTTATGATTCAAGCAAGTTTGAAGAGGGAAGAAATGAATTTGAATTCAAGAATTACGGTTAATGACATTGCTGAAGAATGCAAGACCTTTTTCTTTGCTGGTGAACAGACAACATCAAATTTGCTGACGTGGACGACTGTTTTGCTAGCTATGCACCCAGAATGGCAGGCCCTAGCACGTGACGAGGTCCTTAAGGTGTGCGGATCACGTGACTTACCCACCAAAGATGATGTTGTCAAGCTCAAAACGGTAATGCCCAATCGCATTCATTACTCATTTGCCCCCACTCCTAGAAAATCTTATCCAAAAATATTATAAGCACACTAAATTTTGCCACACACATATTAATTTTTAATTTTATTTTTTATTTTCATGTAAGATCACCAAATGTGAGGTAAAATTAGTAATTTAAATGGACCATACTACAATACCATAATAGATGCCATAATAATTGACATAATAGATATGTGACATGATCCTGCAATTTAAACCATTCCATCACTTTTAGATGGACGGTTATTAAATATGCCAACTACCATTATGTCAACCATTATGATATTTATTATGGTAGTCTAGCATTTCCCAATTTAAATTTGAAAAAGGTCAAATGTCTGGCAAGAATTTGTGTATTCTTATATCATTATTATGTAGTCTTATCTATTAGTAATTAAACTCTCCAATTTTGTGTTATTTTATGTAGTTGGGGATGATCGTGAATGAGTCACTTCGACTTTATCCCCCAATTGTGGCAACAATAAGACGAGCCAAGACAGACGTGGAGCTCGGAGGATGTAAAATTCCACGTGGGACCGAATTACTAATCCCGATCCTAGCTGTTCATCACGATCAAGCCATTTGGGGTAACGATGTAAATGAGTTCAATCCGAATCGGTTTTCTCAAGGAGTGGGCCGAGCATCGAAACATCCGATGGCCTACATTCCCTTTGGACTTGGGGTTCGACAATGCATTGGTCAAAATTTGGCTATTTTGCAGACAAAATTGACACTGTCTATCATGCTTCAGCGCTGTTCGTTTTCTCTGTCCCCACATTATCAACATGCCCCTACTGTGTTAATGCTTCTCTACCCACAGTATGGCGCACCGGTCATATTTCGATCTTTGTCACATCACCAAAATTGATATTCAGGATCAAATCCTCAGTGATCCCCCGCTCTTCAGTATCAGATTGTCTATAATATATTATGTTAATCGGTCACTGAATACTTAACTATTTTAACCTCGACACGTAATTTTGAAACCATATCCAACAAATTATTCGTGTCAAACAAGTATTCAAAGCCCGAGATAATGTACAATATTGTCACATTAATTACCATAGTTTTCCAAAACCAAACTAGTTAGTAGGTCATTTATTTTATTTTTATTTATTTTTTTTGTTTCACATTCTTTCTAGTACTAGTACTATTCCTTCACCTGATAATAGTACCTTTACTGACCCCTCTCTTCTCCAAGTTGTTATGTTTCTGTCTTTATCCAAATTTAGATTTTGGCTCTATATGGGCTAGCTATTATTGTTTGTGGCTACTACCTACTTATTGTTGTGTATATAATAAATTAATTAAATGTATAATTTTGTTGCAATTTATAAAAGTTGTGTAATATTAAGCGCTCCGTGATTGATGAAAAGTTGATTTATCTAGTTAATATGAAATTAACTCAGCTTTTCGTCCCACGCCGTGACAAGATAATATTGGGCCACTCCCATGTATATATATATTTTATTTATGTTTTGACCTTTTCCTTGAATTTTTTTTTTTTTTTTTTTAAAAAGGAGCAACTTATATATAAAAAATGAAAAGGCCAATTCTCGAACTTTTTGTATTCCATATTCCTCCTCGTATGTATTAATTAGAATTGTTATTTATACTTAAAAGAACATATTATTTACCTAATTGTGATCCCTAATACCTAAGTAAACAATTTTTATTGGCAAGAAATATGAAAGCCTTTGAAAAAGTGTCTTCAAAATATAGTTGAGGGAGCCTAGGGTGAAATTTTCTTAAAAGTATAGATGAGGGAGCCTAGGGTGTTTCTTTTATCTTTTTATTAACTTAGTCCACGTCCTACGGGAGCTTGTCCTTTTGGATTAGTTAAACTTTGAAGTGGAGAAAACAATATTATTAGCATAAATGAAAATATCCAATTACAATACACAATTGATTTTAACCAAAATAGGGTAATATACAAAAATATTATTTCAACTCATTTTGGAAATAGACTTTTCTTCACACGTTTGGCACAAGTGATTAAGCCACTAATTTTGATTTAAACATCTTTAAACGAACACGCTATAAAAAGAGAGATTTTTAGAATCTTCCTCATACGTCTCAAAATCCTGTAAATCAAAGTGAGCATATTACCTAAAATTGATATAATTTCACATCAAATTTCAAACTCCGGAAGAAAAGAGATTGGCAACATAGACAAAGAACTCTTCAATCTCCCTAATCATTTCATGAGAAACACATAAACAAAAACTAAAACATTCTTTATTTACGCACATTAATGTTGCATAGGAAAGTAAATTAAAGTTTTCCACATTTAAATGAAAAAAACTAAATTGAGGAATTTTGAACCGATATTTGAAATTCACTATAAGCAACTGAACCTTTAAAAGCCACCTATCGTTCCTATAGTCTAGTACATGTGGAGCATTAGGGTCATGTCGCCCTTAATGCTCTACAGGTACGATGTTATAGGAACAATATGCCCCTCCTAAAAGTTCAATTTTTTGTAGTGATTCACTTTTACAAGTAACATGACCAACGTGACACTTTTTAATTTACAGCCTACAGGATAGTGAAGAGTGAAGAGGAGGATTAAATAATAAAGTGAGGTGGATTAAATGATAAAGTATAAGCACTAATTATATTCACCATTAAATGAAGGAATAGCACAATGACATGTCACTTATATACATCAATTTCAAATTAGTAATATCGACATAAAATAAATTGAAAAATAATTTTACTCAACTGCATATTCTTGGAAGTTGGAAAACCCTTTATCAACATTCAAGAAGAGAAGTAGAGTACTCCACAGTGGCGTGTTTCAAGGTTATAAAAAAGCTAACACGGATTTGCAATGCCCGAGACATAATATGTTCTTTCGAAGCAAAGCCAACCGTTACACAGCAAATTCATTTTTCTTTTTCCATTTTTAAAAATCAGTAATCTACTTTTCTACGCTTTTGAGTATAACTATTGAAAAGTTAGATTGAAAGAAACAAACTTGCTGTTTGTTTCACTTTTTGGGATCTTCTCATGCTCTTGGAGACCCCATGAAGCATGTGGTAGTGTGGCTGCCAAGATTAACTTCTTTTTAGGGAGAGATTAAATTATAAGTAATCTTGTTTTTATTTGTCGATCTTATCTAGCTGTAAATACTTGGAGTTCAATTTGCTCTTTGCTTGTATAAAATTATTTGAACTTGAATGATGTACAATTTTAGGAAGAAAGGATGAACAGAGTCCATTAGAATTACTAATAATATGTTGTCACATCATCAGTGATGTGATAAAAAAAATTAAATATTAGGAGATATAAATATTCATACCTCTAAAGACCATGGGATCAACATTAACAAGTTATATGCAAAACTCCTTGTAAAGCAATTTTTTAACAGTGGTATTTATTCAATCAATATATATAACGATAAAAGTCAATCCGTTCATTCTGTATGTAAACCAAAACTCAAAAGCATTGAGGATGCTTTTATGTATACGAAAATGAGTTAATGAGCACGGGAGCTTATTATAGGCTAAGCACCCGGTAATTTAAACATATAACATGAGAATTATTTATAGCTATTATGATATTAAAAGTTAAATTTAATTTATTATTCACTAATAAATTGATATGACATGTAACAAGTGTAATATAAAATGAGCACTATATACATGGCTACAAGAGACTTAATATATTAGATTTTTTTAATGAATTTGATGTTTGAAAACCCTTTTTATATTAACAAAAATAAATTTAAATTGGAGATTTTAGGTGGTGGCCTAACCTTAATTAGGACCTCCAGTCACTATTTATGCTAATATTGTGTACATTACTCATTCACTCAAATCACATGCCAAAACCTGCTTATATATTAGATAATATATTATATTTCGACTTCATATCACACAATTCACTAAAGCGGCTCAAATGGCCGAAATATTTCTGCAAAGGGATTGAATATGTAAAAATTTTATACTCGACTTCGAGTTATTTGGGCTCAGAAAGCTGTACGTGTCGTATCAAAGTGGTCAAGCACTTGAATTTCATCGTTCACATAGTACTCAAACTTTCATTTGACTCCCGGGGAAGACAAAAATGTTTACCCGAGGATCCTATTGCCCAAGCATAGCTGTCTAACAGTCTAAGGTCCCAACCATCCTTACCAAAGCACTTGAGGACCATCTCCCGACCATGGTTACGGGTTACCCGATCACATTACCAATGCATAGGAGCCCGATCGAGCACCCATGGTCCCCACCACTACATTACTCGAGAACCACCTCCAGGCCATAGTTATTGACCTCATGATCATTTGCTTGGACCATGGTGCCCGATCTCCCGAGCATAATGCACGATTTTGGTGCTAGACCTCCCAAGCACATGGTAACTCTCGCGACTCATCAACCTTAAGGCATCATCTCGGGGACTTTTCATTACCTTGATCACAACTATCTACCCAAGATGTCAGGCCAATGACAAGGCTTAGAAGTCAAGACTTAGATTGAACTCATTCGATTAGACCAATCTTGAAATTTGTGTACTCATTTTTTAGTCTTAAACGGATCGATCGCTCATTGGAGTTTAGTGAGCTCTGATACTATATTAAGACTTGGTGTTCAATTTAATTTTAAAAGGTGAATCTTTTTCGAAGAGTAGCTCAAACCCTTATACGTTTGTGTATTATTATTGTATAATCTTTCGATGTGAGATTTATCTCTTAACAAGCCCCATGCTCAATCTCGGGGGCCAAATGCCTGGCTATAGGTTGGACCCCCCTTTGTTCTCGACTTCAGATCAGACAATACAGGTCGACCCATCGGGATGGTCGGGATATCTTCTTAGGGACCCATTTTGTGTCATAACCATGTTCGTCATCAAGCACGAACGATCCCAATGTCTATTAATCATAATGCACATCCATTATGATCTTTAAATCGATACAAACTCCGATCCTTATCCGAACTGTTGGGAATTAGAGATACGCACGATTGAGATTCTCCAATCCTACTTCAAGTCAATGTCTTCCCTACTGTTATAGTTCATTTTGATGTGTGCTCTCATCTCGAACTCATATTTACTCCAACAACATATCTTATTCCGAATTACTCTTGCACTGAAAGGGCGATGAGTGACCATTCTCTGTCCTTTTTAGCAGGTTCAAGGAGGCTATCCCAGAATTGTCCCGACCAGAGTTTGCGCAATTTGCAAAAAGCCGATTCATTCTTGAACTTGTTCTTCATCTCCTCACTTGACGTGATCTGTTATCGCTCCAAGTATTAATTTTGGTGGAAACAAGAATAATAAAAATGCATACCATAAATGTGGTTGAAAATCCAGTTTCTTTGCTCATTACACATTTAAATAAAAAAAAAAAAAAAATCACGCTTCAGGAACTAGACCTTTAGAGAAGGCTCAATCGTTCCTATAGCCTCGTGTCTATAGAGTAATATGAGTGATGTCGTTGCTATTGTTCTATAAGTATGAGTATGTCGCTGCTATTACTCTATAGGCACGAAGCATTAGAACGACGGTCGCCTTTAAAAGACCTATTTTTGGTAATATCAATACACATTGGTTACCATTACAATTTGATATTGTATATCGAAGACACGATACATTTCGGAAGGTAACAACGGTGTTGGTTCGCATTTGTTACAGGATTCAATCAAGGGGAGGCATGTGATCCCATCCATAATCACATAACAAACTGTTTGCCGTTGACATGCTTCATAAGTGCAGACATATTGTGCCACATTAATTACAATATTAGTAATATCTTTATTCTTCCTCGTGACAATGTTTTATTTTCAACTCTGTATGTTACCATAATTCCAGCTACTGCTTCATTAATTATTCCCACAATTGTTATCATTGATTAATTATTTATGCTGCGTCTAATCCGCTCAAATTGATTTTTAATTATTGTATTATCATTAATTCCTCGATCATTTGTTACGTCATTAGAATGTGACTTGTTACTGGTTTCCTAGACCAATATATTGAAGATAAAGAAAAGTCAATGGCAACTTATACATTTATTATACTTAAATAAGAAAAATAATTGATTTCTTGAGTAAGAAGATAATCTATTTTGACAGAAGAAAATAAAATTAATAAAGGCTATGATTTGTTTAATAGTCATTATTATATAAATAAGTACATCAATATTGGCTGGTGACGGCTCATACATGTTAATGTTGGATGGTTACACGTTTACCTTGATAATTTTAATTTATAATTTTATTAATTACTTACGTAGACGTAGTGATTGCAATTTATAATGTGAAAAAATATATTATTTATAACAATTTGTCAAGGTTGTTTAACCAACTTTATAATACACAGTTGTCCCAACTTAATATTACTAATTTATACGTAGGGATGTTAATGAGGGAAATTGACAACTCAATAAGTCCAGGCTCGACTAGACTCGCAAATATCTGATTTTTCAAAAGAAATCTAGCAATATAGAACTTATCATAAATACGTAATTATGATTAACCAGTTGTTCAAGAGTGTTGAATCCGTTGATCGGTTGAGTTTCACTTTTAAATATACTTCAAATATGATGCTTATATTTCATAATAATATCTCTCCCTTAATAAAATAAAACGATGTTGTGTACAAATAAATTCATCCATACATTAATAGAGAACATAATAAAATAACTAGTCTACCTCCTATATTAATTAGGGGATTTAACACCACCCCCGCCCCCAGACACCCCCAACACCCCGATTATTATGTGGATACTGGTACATCTCATGTGCATGGGATATGCTTAAGTTGAAGTAAAAAATTATCTTTACAAATGATCAAGACACTAACAATAGTGTATGAAATAAGTACAATAAGTATATTACATTAATATTTATAAAATTCAAAAATATGACAAAACTACTAAAATTTTAAAAATTTCTTTGAAAATTATATTTGTTGATGGATTTAATTGGTTGTCTCTATGCGTTTGATCGCCCTGCCATGCGAAAAATATGCCACAACTCGTCCACATTATCACTTAACAAAAATCAAGTCAAGAATTAGGTACACTTAATTTTTTTTTACATTTTTAACTTTTTCATATGTTTTATTTATTTGAAAATTATTATATTATAAACAGGATACAGAACTCGACTTGTGAGAGAGTCTATATAGTTCAACCTTACATATTAATTTTTTTTTTACTTTTATAAAATTTAAATTGTAATTAATTGTGACCAAAATACTTAAATAGATATTCACATTAATACCCAAAATAGGGTATCCCATGCAAGTGCACAGACCAAAAGTTACATATTGTCTATTTTTTGGGGAAAAGAAGTTGCGAAAGGGGCTAAAAAAGGGAACGGGTATTAGAAAAGTCATAAGCTGATTTTAAAAATTACACACAAAAAAGTCACAAAGGAATTAAAAAATATTACAAATATATTTAAAAATGACAAATAGTTTAAAATTCACATTCGAAAAGTCATATATAAGGAGCTAATAAATGTCACAAACAAATTTAGAAAAAGTCACAATCCATTTTTAAAAAATTAGAAAAATGTCTAAAAGGTTTAAAAAAAAACAAAAACAAAAAAAGTCACAAAAAGTCACAAAAACAACACAAAAAGTTACAAAAATATTTAAAAAGTCACAAAATAGTAAAAATCATAAATTGCTCTTAAAAATTGCAAATAAAAGTTTCATAAAAACAACGAAAAAAATGTCATAAGCATAAAAAGATAATAAATAGTTTAAAAGGTCACAAAATAGGTTTTAAAAAGTCATACAAAAATTCTCAGAAAGATAAAAAAAAAAAAAACTTAAGATATTTACGTGATCGCATAGATTATAACCCTCAGACGGGATCACATAAGCATAATTTGTGCGATTGCACGGACATGCATCTCACCATCCCATAGAGAGGCCATATACAATCACAAAAAATTAAATAATAATAATAATAAAAAAAATTAGTAAGGTATTTTTCCAAAATTAAAAGTTAACTGGGGTATGTAGCGTAATTTTCCTCATACTTCATGGACACCTCTTGAGCCCAATAAATCGATAATTTATGAGGAAATTAGGTAAAGTATGGTATTTAAAATGGATAATTCAAAAACTAAGGTTGAATTAAGATATTTACAAAAATAAGTTCCACAAATTTGCGCAATCGCCTGGCTCAATCTGGGTGCCGACCGACGCAATAGGATAACAGTTGGCGATTGCCTTTATTTGTTAGTCGGGGGGTCCCCAACTTTCAACGACGCGATCGCCTAGGACATAAGTGGGCAATCACCCATATTAATTTTTCTTTTTCTAAATATACTTCTTATTTTTATATATTACACAGTGTAATGGTACTTTTACATAGTGTGTAATGTTTTTATAATGCATTATACCAAGTATGGAATAAGGTGTATTGCATTATATAGAGTGTGTAATGATGTTATGAACTTATAATGTACTAGACCGTGTGTAAATTCATTTAGGCAATTTTTGAAAAGAAAAAAAAAGAAAAGGAAAAACTCCGTGGTCGGTGATCGCCTAACTACGACAGACTTGATTTTTGTAGATAACTCATTTTATTCTTATTTTTGAAATATGATTTTGAATTTTTACAATGAGCGTCGGGAATTTGTATAGTATATATATGAATGATATGAAATATGTCGATGTAATTAGTTTGACCAAATTCTATTTTTACTATGAATGGGTTTACTAACACTTTTTTTTTTTCTGGAAACCGGATGACTAACACTCCTTAAATGTTTGTATTTGTCCAAGTTTTGCAACTTATTAATTTTTCCCTATTAAATTAAATCACCTAAAATATAATCATCTTTGTAATTTGTAACCCATGTCCAATGTTAAATAAAACCCAACATTTCCATGTCTAGATGCTATGTTCTAAAAAACGCGCTCAAATTAATGTATATTTATGCACACTTAAATTTGAAGTTTAGGGTCCATGCTTTGTTACGTCCTGTGATTTACTCTTTATTAATTGATCGCGGTTTTACCACGCATCATCACGCTTATGTGTGATTAGGCTCGAGGCATGATTACAACACTTTTTCCACATTTTACGTTTTTTAAAACACTGTATAGAAGGCAATATTTGCTTATTAAAAAAAATAATAATAATAAAATACAGCTTGCAAGGAATAGTGGTACAATAATTATAATGAGAACCCGTTTCTGCAAGTGAGTATCCCTAATCTTAGCCTTAATTCTTAATTATTAGAAATATTCGAGCCATCTGCATTTTCATGACCACCATTAATACTCTAAAAATATTTAAGATAGCTAGACGACAAGCATGACATTCTAAAGCATCCTGTTAACAAGGAATACTGTCTTTTAATGATTAAAATTTTTGATATATGTGCAATAATTTAAAAGCGTCAACTTGAAGTGAATTTCATTTTTCTTTTTTTTTCCTTAATAATTCTTACTTTCTCACTTAATTAAATACTTGCAAATTCACCTACTCATGAGGCACATCACGGATGACTAGTACGTATCTTATATTTTAGATTCAATTCGTTACCTGTGTACTGTTGTGAAAATCAAACAACGAAAAAGTCAAAAGAAGTTAATTTAAGGATTCCAAGGTTTAAACGGTAAACAGCACATTCAACCCTTGACACTCACCTTCGTGCAAAACGTTTTAATTTTAGCATTGAGTTCTCTGAATTTTTCAAAATTCTTTAAGAGGAAATAGGGCTAAATTTTTCTTTCATCTTTTATGTAACTTTGAAAATTCAAAAATCGCGCAAAAGTTACTCATTTGCAAAAATCTTATAAGGTTGCACGGTTTTCGATAGCAACCCAGCACGTGTGATCACACAGAAAATCCTCGGGATCACACAGTTTCGGATTTTGTGCCATGCGATGGCATGACACAAACGGTTGCGATCGCATGGCCCAAAATATGGACAATGCCCATATTTAATTACCATTCCATTACGCTGATTGTATAATGTGTGAAATAGTTGTGTAATGGTTGTGTAATGAGAGTAATGATGTGTAATAGTTCTGTAATAATGTGTAATGGTTGTGTAATTATTGGAATTGAGTTTTCATTGTTGTGCAGTTATGATTTTTTGCATTTTAGCTTCCGTGTCTTAATTATTGATAGTTTCTAAAAAATCAAAAAAATAAAAAGATAAAAATCAAAAATTGTACCGTGCAATCGAGTGGATTTTGTGCCATGCAATCACATTGCAGGGCATCATTCCATAACACATAATGTCTAATATGTGAAATAGTTGTGTAATGACTGTGTAAGGTAAGCAATGATTGTGTAATGATTTGTAATAGTTGTGTAATGATGTGTAATTATTGTGTAATTATTGGAATTGAGTTTTCATCGTTATGTAATTATGATTTTTTGCATTTTAGCTCCTGTCTCTCAATTATTGATAGCTTGTAAAAAAAAAAAAAAAAAAGCAATTGTGCCATGCAATCACATTGATTTTGTTCCATGCAAATGGATGGCATAATTTTCTTTTCCAAATTCACTAGCACACATTCAACTTTGGTTGACGCCCATTGGGTGGCGTCTTTAATAAAAACGCCACCCATAACTTTTTGCTAAGTAAAGGGTGGCGGTTACCACCAAAATGCGCCATGCAAAACGTATAAAAAAAATAAAATCATAATAATTGGAGTTAGAACAGGTAGCGGTTATTGAGAACAACCGCCACTATTTCTTTTTTTAATTTTTTTTAACATTTAGGGTGGGGGTTTCACCACCCTTTCTTTGCTTTTGTTTTTGTTTTTGTTTTTGTTTTTGTTTTTGTTTTTTGTTTTTTGGGTTTTTAACATTTGGGGTGGCGGTTTCTTCGGAACAACCGTCACCCTTTTTTTGTTTGATCTAAATGATTTACAGTAGCTAGCTCGAAATTAGCAGCCATTTTTCTCCTTCCTCGGCCACAAACAACGAAATTCCTCCGATTTCTTCACTTAATATCGATTTTTGCTGTAAATTCTTCACAGGTTGGGGTCACAATTGCAATAAGATACTCTTCCTCTATCTATTTGTCTCAAATTCGTGTGTTTTTTAGGTTAGAATTTAATATCCCCAAACCCCAATTTCTAGGTATTGTTGAAATCGAATTTCTTACAATTTCTTCGATTGTTGGAGCCACAATTGGAACAACCTCGGCTTCCTCTATCAATTATTTGTAGAAATTTTTTTATTATTGTTTGTAGGAATTTTTTAAGCTATATAGATCTGTATTTTGTCATTAAGTTTATGTCTTGAATTTGTATAGATGTGCAAGTTTTTTAATCTGTATTTTTTGTGTCTTAAAGTTTATTTCTCTTTTATTAAAGTTTTGTATAAATCTCAAATTTATGTTCTTGCAATCTGTATTTTTTGAACTTTAGATCTGCATTTTTTGGTTTAATTTCGATTTGCAATTTGTTATAGTCGGTTCTTTCTATTTTTTTTAAAATTGGTTTTGGGTGGCGGTTCTTAGCATTAGAACCGCCACTCGATGTGTTTTTAAAAAAAAAATATTGGTTTTGGGTGGTATTTTTTAGACCGCCACCCTTTCTAGTGACACTGAATGTCGCCATTTTGGGTGGCGGTCCAAAACCCGCCACCCTTTCACCTTTACAACCACTATCCTTTCCCTGTTTTGTATTAGTAATTTGTGTTAGAGTTTTATTTATGTTATATTTTGTGTTATTTATGCTATATTTTATTAGTTAGCCTAATTTAGTCCTAGTAGTCTTGTGTATATAGGACTCTCTTGTTTTTTAGGTTTCTCTCATATTTCTTTACATAGAACAGTTAGATTGACAATAGAGTGATTCTTCAATAGTTGTTCTTCTTTCTCTTATATGATTAAATGGGAATTCTTCTTGATTAGTTTACATGGTATCAGAGCAAGGTTGGATGTTTTGACATCAAAAAATTGGATCTCACTTATAGCCTTCATCCGCTTTCTTCCCTCTTGCAAAAAAAAAAAAAAAAAAAACCCTAAAACCGCATCTTTGATTCGATTTTCGAGGCACCTCCGGTCATTTTTTGGGCAATTGAATAGGATATTCTGATTGTGCAAATCTTTGGCTATCGACCGGTGCGGCGCGTGTACATACACGCGCCGACTGACTGGAGCGTGGTTGACAAGGTCCAACGGCTCTGGCGGCACGTGAGGGCGCATGTATCACTTTCCGACGAATCGGTTTCCGTGGGTGTGATCGTCTCTTCAAGCTCTTTCTAATTCTGGTATTCGTTTAATGTTTTGGATACGGATTGAGTCCCGATTTGCATTTTTCAGTTCGTGTTTTTCCCTTTGGATCTCTTCTTTTTTTTTTCTTTTCAAGTTCGTCCTCTCTTATTGTATTATTATGGCATCTGATGACTCACTTCAAGCAATTAGCGTTCGGTTGGATGGGAAGAACTACTTGCATTGGAGCCACGTAATGAAGCACTTTCTAAAGGGTAAGAAACTTTGGGGATACGTTAGTGGAACAAGTGTTAAGCCCGGGGTGAATGATGAAGATTATGCGAAGGAAATAGATAATTGGGATGCCAACAACTTGAAAATTCTTACATGGATTAATAATTCAGTTGAACATAGTATTGGGGTTCAATTAGCTAAGTATGAGATGGCGAAGGAAGTTTGGGATCACTTGCAAAAGCTTTACACTAAGACGAATTTCGCTAAGCGATATCAATTGGAGATTGATATTCGGGCATTGCAACAGAAGAATATGAGTATCTTAGAATTTTATACTGCAATGACGTTAATTTGGGATGAATTGGCTATTACCGAGCCTGCGGGATTGAAGGCATCTGAGGAGTATATTACATATCGTGAGGAACAATGATTGGTCCAATTTTTTATGGCTCTTCGTAGTGCTTTTGAGGGGCTCAGAGGGTCTATTCTGCATCGTTCTCCCCTTCCTTCTGTTGACTCGGTGGTTAGTGAGCTTGTTGCTGAAGAAACACTGTTGAAGTCTCTTGCTGTGGAAGTCTCGTTACCGTAGTCTGGGACCTCAGTTTTAGCTATGCCACCTACACGGAATCGTAGTAAGGGACACGCCAAGGTTCCAAGTGATACGTGTAGCTTTGTAGACAGAAGGGACATTGGAGAGCTCAATGCCCTAAGTTACTGAGACAACAATCTTCGTCACAACAGCCTTATCGACCTAATGCTAGTATAGTGGCTGCTGTACCACTTGATAGCCCTTCCGTATTGGGCCCTCCACCGTCTTCTGGTTCCCAATTGTCTGCGCTTAGTGAGCAGTTTCAAAAGTTCTTAGCTACACAGCCGCGTGCCATGTCTGCCTTCATTCATTTAGGTTTGTCGTCCCAGAGTTCGTCAGGTAACACTTCCTCATGGATTTTCGACTCAGGTGCCTCAAAGCATATGTCCTCTAATTCTAAATTGTTTGATTTTTTACGCCCTTCTCCCTCATCTACATCTGCTATGACTGCTAATGGCACTCCATTGCCCTTAGAAGGTGTTGGCTCGGTTCGTGCCTCTAGTTTATCCCTTTCAGATGTTTATTGTGTTCCGGGTCTTACTTTAAATCTCATTTCTATTGGTCAGTTATGTGACTCTGGATATTTGGTTAATTTCTCTTCTATTGCTTGTTATGTACAAGATCCACAGTCTTAGAAGCTGATTGGGATAGGCCGTAGGCAACATGGAGGGCTATATGTTTTGGACACTCTGAGACCCGCTCATTTTGCAGCTTCTGGTGTTGATCTCTCATCTTTTCATTTGACCTCTTCTTCTTCTCTTTTCTATTTATGGCATTCTCACCTCGGACATATATCTGCTATTCGTTTGAGATTTCTAGCTTCGAAAGGTTGTTTAGGCAATTTGCAAATTCATGATATATCTGACTGTAGTGGTTGCAAACTTGCGAAATTTTCTGCTTTACCATTTCCTCGTAGTAGTTCACATTCTGTTGCACCTTTCGATTTGATTCATTCAGATGTATGGGGTCCTTCCCCTATTCCTACAAAATGAGGATCAAGATATTATGTTTCTTTTATTGACGATTATAGTCGTTATTGTTGGGTTTACCTTATGAAGCAACGTTCTGATTTTCTTGGGATTTATCAATCATTTCGTGCACTTATTAAGACTCAATACTCTGTTGTCATTAAGTGTTTTAGGTGTGATTTAGGTGGTGAGTATACCTCTAATGATTTTCGAGAATTACTTGCTGTAGATGGCACAATCCACCAAACCTCATGTACGGATACTCCCCAACAAAATGGCGTAGCTGAGCGCAAACATAGAAATATTATTGAAACATCTCGTTCTCTTCTTTTATCCTCTGATGTCCCTAGAGAATTTTGGGGAGAAGCAGTGCTCACTGCTACCTATTTGATCAATCGGATACCATCTTCAAATACATCTGGTTTGTCCCCATTTGAAACATTGTGTGGGAATTCCCCTGACTACTCTCTTATGAAAGTGTTTGCATGCATATGCTTCGTTCTTCGTCCTACAGTGGAACGTAGTAAATTGACCTCTCGATCTGCTATCTGTGTTTTCTTAGGATATGGTGAAGGTAGAAAAGGTTATCGCTGTTATGATCCTGTTAGTAAAAAGTTGTATGTCTCACGGCATGTTGTGTTCCTTAAACACATCCCTTTCTTTTCTATTGCTGATAATACTCTTCACACAACCAAATCCGATCTTCTTCATATTGATCCCTTTACTAATGATACTGAAGAACCATCCGTTTCTATTCCTGTATCTTCGTCTTCTTCGTCTTCTTCTTCTGCAGGTCAACATGCGCCATCTCCAGATGTCCCATCGCCTCCTTCTACGACGTCCAACATATCTTCTCAGGCTGAGGATCCGTCTCCTTTCCCCCACTGTCTTCCCGATATCCTCAACGAATCCGTAAGTCCACTCAATTACCTGAGTTTGATTATTCTTGTTATTCTTAATCATTTTGTTGTTTCTGGTCCTCTCTTCACAAACTTTCTGAACCCTTCTCTTACAAAGAAGCAGCCCGTGATCTCCTTTGGCAACAGGCTATGGCTGATGAGCTTGCTGCTCTACATAAGACAGACACTTGGGAATTAGTCCTTTTGCCTCCAGGCAAACATACTATTGGTTCTCATTGGGTTTATAAGATCAAAACCAAATCTGATGATTCGGTTGAGCGTTACAAGGCTCGGTTAGTTGCTAAGGGGTTTACTCAGGAGTGTGGATTAGATTATGAAGAGACATTTGCTCCAGTTGCAAAGATGACTACTGTTCGTCCTCTCATTGCAGTTGCCTCTGTTCAACAGTGGAGTCTTTGGCAAATAGATGTTAAAAATGCCTTCTTGAATGGGATTCTTCATGAAGAGGTTTATATGATTCCCCCTCCTGGTGTTTCTCATGCTTCGGACATGTTCTGTAGACTTAAGAAGGCACTTTATGGTCTTAAGCAAGCACCTCGTGCCTGGTTTGAGCATTTTTCTACAGCAATTACGTCTATTGGCTTTGTGGCTAATTCTCATGATTCTGCCTTATTTTCTCGCTGTACTTCGGCTGGTCGAATTCTTCTTCTGTTGTATGTTGATGACATGATTTTGACTGGGGATGATGTTGTTGGAATAGCTACTTTGAAGTCCGATCTAGCTCGTCTTTTTGAGATGAAAGATTTAGGTCACTTATTTTATTTCTTGGGGATTGAGTTTGCCTCATCCGTTAGAGGTTATATGCTGTCTCGGTCGAAATACACTGCTGACATACTTAAGTGTGCATGTCTAACTGACCACAAGACTGCAGATACTCCTATTAAGACTAATGTCCGATATTCTCCCACGGATGGTGCCCATTTACCTGATCCTGCTCTCTACCGCACTATTGTTGGTTCTCTTGTCTACCTAACTATCACTCGGCCTGATATCGCTTACGCTGTGCATGTTGTCAGTCAATTTGTCTCGGCTCCTACTACAGTACACTGGTCCGCTGTTGTGCGTATTTGACGGCATCTCCGTGGTTCCTGTTTTCAGAGTCTTCTATTCCCATCGACTTCTTCTCTTCAACTTCGTGCTTATTCTGATGCTGATTGGGCTGGTGATTCTACTGATCGTAAGTCTACGACTGGCTTCTGCGTATTCTTAGGTGATTCTCTCATCTCTTGGAAGAGCAAGAAGTAGGCTATTATCTCTCGTTCTTCTATGGAGGCCAAGTATCGTGTTATGGCCTCTACCACTACTAAGATTGTGTGGCTTCGTTGGTTACTAGATGATATGGGTATCTCCGTCTCTCGTCCTACTCCTATGTATTGTGATAATAATGTAAACTAATCAAGAAGAATTCCCATTCAATCATATAAGAGAAAGAAAAACAACTATTGAAGAATCACTCTATTGCCAATCTAACTGTTCTATGTAAAGAAATTAGAGAGAAACCTAAAAAACAAGAGAGTCCTATATACACAAGACTACTAGGACTAAATTAGGCTAACTAATAAAATATAGCATAAATAACACAAAATATAACATAAATAAAACTCTAATATCCCCCTGCAAACTCACGATGTGATAGCACAGAACAGCGAGAGTTTGTCAAACAAAAAACGAAAGCGAGAAACCGGATGAGCCTTAGTGAAGAAGTCGGCAAGCTGGAGTGAGGACGAAACAAAGGGCAAAGAAATGGTCCCAAGTTGAAGATGATGAAGAACAAGGTGACAATCAACCTCAATATGTTTGGTGCGTTCATGAAACACGGAGTTATGAGAAATTTGTATGGCACTCTTATTATCGCAATACATAGGAGTAGGACGAGAGACGAAGATAGTACTACGGTATTGTGCAGTTGAACTATGAGTAGCAAAATCGCACAAACCGTAAATACCGTTTTATCGTAAATGACCTTGTCCCTGCGATTGTGCTATGCATAATTATATGCCTCGGTGCAGTAGATCCTTTTGAAGAATTCCTTTCTTTAATTTCTCCTTTAAAGTTTCGACAAAAAAAAATAATAATAAATAATTGAAATGTCCTCATATGCAATCCCAAACGTTGAAGTTTTCACTATCACATTTTAGTCTTGGATAATTATATTCTTCGCTGCTGTAGATCCGTTTGAAGAATTCCTTTCACTGCAACAAATCGATAAGTTGGCTTTTGTTTATCATAACAACCAAAGATTCAAAGTATTATTAAGTAGATAAAAAAATAATTGTAGGAAAAATATTGAATTTTGTTACAAGTATGGCAGAATTATTTTTGCATTTCGATTAGAGATCAATTAGTTATTACCTTTCATTATTTCACTAGGATTTCAATTTTCTCCCATAATTTTAGTTTTCTATTGTTCACTAGGATTTTATTTTTTAACTACTAATTATGGTCCCCAGTTTATTTTAGTTTCTTTATTATTCAAATAGGAGTGCGAAATATTGATGAGTGTCAATGTTAATGGTATTAACATTATTGTAGTCTTCCCATCATCATATGCTTACAAATTATTGGTCATTGGAGTGTTAAGCATGCAATACATCTATAAATAATAAAAAAAAATAAAGAAAACTTATTAAAATTTTGTAAAATGAAATAGAAACAACAAAAAATGGCGGATTGGGGGGAGAATCTAATTTTCTTTTCTGAAGACAAAATCAACTCACTACGTTGCTCAACGAATTATTGTGACACACCTTCCAAGATACAACGACCCTTATTTGCTCACGCAGCATTGCAATGGCAAGATCTACAAACCTCGAATTCGAGTGTGATTCATTGATATGAATGCCAAAATGTCTTTATGTCCGGATAAATGTTTGCAAAACGAGAAATGGGAGTGGAAATGCAAAAAAGGTGAAATGATTCTTTTTTTTTGCTCCGTTCATCCTCCAAACAAAATGAGAGAAAGATATGGAGGATAAACATAAATGCCGGAGCAGTTAAATGGATGAAGACGGATATTATTATTATTATTATTATTATTATTATTATTATTATTATTATTATTATTTATCCTTTTTTTCCTCATTAATTGTCCAATTTTAATTTATCTTGAAATGGTTTCCCACAATTAAATATACTACATTCGTCTGTTAAAAACGTAGAATTCTATTGAACTATTAATTGGACACAATGGACATTGGTCCCACTCAATTTTACGGCCAAATGCGAGGATTTCCAAGAATCTCCCACTAGAAATTATCATGATATGGAAATGATATGAACAGTGAAGTGGTGAGTACCAATGAACGACTTATGTAGCACCTGGATCTTTTGGACCAGAGATTTAGAAACATAATTTATAAAAATTAGGGAAAGCCCTTCTTTATTCAAAATAAACAGTAAAATTATATCTAAGAAAAATACCCTTGTCTGGAAAGGAAACAATAACTACAATCAAAATAAAATAAATAAACTTGAAAATTAGCCCGACCACCATGCCATGTCAAAGTCTGAATCCCTCTACCAGTACTTACCTGAAAAAAAAACGTAATATGGAAGCGTGAGATTAAATCTCAGTAAATACAAACTCATTACTACAACATTAACTTGCATAACTTTATCATAAACATAATGTAAGAGGCGCAAGGAAATCCAACTTCATAGGATGTTGTGAATCCTTACGTGTATAGCTATTAAACTCTGATCCCGTAACTTATAACATATTTGAACATAAGGGATCCATAACATAACTTAATTTTAATGCGTGGTAAATAAGGTTGTACTTACCTCGATTTGAGCTAAGTTAAGAACTCCCAAGAGGCAATTATAGGAAAAGGAAAGTGAACTAAAGTGAATATATAGTGATTTTCTTTGTTGGTGTGAGTAAAATGAATGGGGGAGGGGCTCTATTTATAGGGTAAGAGGTTGAGTTCAAATAAGAATAGGGATAAGAATAATATCTTATGATAGAGCTAAATCTCATAAGAGTGCATATCCAATTAGGTTTGCGATTAAGTAAGATAACTACAACATACTAATGGACCAATAGGATTGCTGGAAACCTGTCATAAGTTAGATGTTGACCAATCATATAATTCTAACACATGTCATAATTAATATGTGATGATAATTGAAGAATTATCTCAATATCTACTTAAAATCATGACAAAATATATAAATCACGTTTTTTAGTGTGGGCCAATCTTTAAACTTAATTATATATATATATATATATATATATATATATATATATATATTGGGCTCCAACATATCATAAAAATGGCCTAGAGGATCCATTAACATATTGGGTCATTAATTTCATGGTTTAAAGGCCCAAAAAAGGTTTTGTGGTGTTACAAACTACCCACCTAAAAAACATTTTCGTCTTCGAAAATTACCTTATTCCATGTCATCGGATCAGGACTAGTTCTCATATTCTGTATGGAAATGATTCTCTTCTTGTACTACTAGTGCATACACTCTTGCTTGTCCCTTTAGCGCATTTTTTTGCCTCTGTTGGTTGTTCCCCTACTGTCTTTGCTAACCATTTCCCGTTGATCCTATTGGACGTTGCTTCTTGTTTTTTGGGCATTCTCTAGCCATATGTCCTTGTTTGCCATACCAAAAATGGATATTTGTTCCGAGAAGGCAAATTTCAGAGTGATGCTTTTGACACTTATCACACAAGGGGAAGTCCCTTTTGTGATTTGGAGTGAACTCATCTCTACTCTTCTTTGCGTAAGGTTCTACCCTTTCAACTTCGTGGTCTTCCAATTTACGCTTCTCTGAGGTTTCCGACTATAGCGACTTGCCATTATCACCAGTGATCTCTCTAAAGTTGGCAAGTTGTGCCTTGGCAAGCAATTCATCATATGTAGGTAGCTCAAATGTCACTACAGCTTGATGGAGATCATCCCTTAATCCTAACTCAAAGCGTCCAGTACGTTTCTCATTAGTGTCAACTTGGCCTGGGGCAAAGCATGACAACTCGTCAAACATCCTTTCGTATTCAGTTAGGGTCATGTTGCCTTACTTCAGATCAAGGAACTCTCTCTCCTTCTGATTACGAATGTTCGTCGGGTAGTATTTTCGGACAAACAATTCCTTAAACTCTTCCCATGTTCATGTATGCCCTGTTGGTTTTGAACGAGTGGTTGGCTCCCACCAGTGCCTTGGCCCCTTTTGCAACACAAATGTAGCACACGCCACTTTCCTTGCCACCTGGCAGTCTATAAGATTGAATATCAATTTGACAGCTGTCACCCAATCCTCGGCCACCAGAGGATCAGGGTCAGCCTCGAAGGTTAGGGGCTGCAACTTTCGAAATTTTTCCACCATGGCTACCACACCATTTCCGTCATTGCCTGGCTGCCGAGCCATGAATGCTTCCATGAGTTACTGGAACTAGTTGTTGCCATTGTTATTTTGTTTTCTGCCCCGTTGTTATTCGTCCCTATTACGTGGGGTCATTTCCTTGACTAGAATTGTGATAAGGCAATTCGTTTTCCTCCATTTGCAATTTTCAAAAATATAAATATTTTTTTTTGAAAATCAAAAGTTTTGGGATAGAGGGTTTCCATTATTAGGAGTTTTTCGCAAACATGATTTTTAAAATAAGAATCAGGAAATGTCTATTCGTGTCCATTTACATATATATTCTTGTAGGTTAACTCGTGACCTTGTTTCACTAATTTTCACAACACACAACTGAAAAAGCTTTCAGCTGGGGAGAGGGATTACACGGATCGCTTAAATCCCAAGCCCTGCTTAGACATATTAGGTCTTGGTGACAAGGCCCAATTCAATTTTGCAACTGTGCCCACTAGCAAACTTAGCATTGGGTTGTATAGATGTAGGAATCCCATAATTTTTCTTTTTCAAATGAGTTTGAAAAAGTAGTGAGTAAAGGGACCCTACCTAGTATCTTACGAAGCATGCGTTTTAGCAAAATATTTATTGCTGATTTCGAAAATATAATCTTGACTAACATGAACACTTATACTAGTTTTCTAATTTTTTTTCCACGTAAACAAATCACAAAAGGTCGTAATTATGAATTCTTAATTAACATGATATCTAATATTCACATATTTCATAGGACATGATTATTATGAAGTCAACATTCACATATTTCATAGCATATGATTATTCTGAAGTTAACATGATTTTCTAAAATATTTACATTTCATAATTCATAAATTCATATCTCGTGCTTCTCTACTCAATTAATTCATATAACATGGCATAACGTAACTTAAAATACGTGGTGAGGAAATCGAACACATGACATGAAGTGGTTGGCCTTTCGTAATTTTTTTTTTGGTGAACAGTACCCGCGGTACTGTTCACGTGAATATTACCCTGTGAATAGTAAAAATTTTTTGTCTTAAGAAAGGTTAACCTGCTTTGATACCACTTGTAACGCCCGAATCTTTTGGACCCGAGATTTAGAAACATAATTTATAAAAATTAGGGAAAACCCTTCTTTATTCAAAATAAGCGGCAAATTTATATTTAAGAAAAATACCCTTATTTGGAAAGGAGACAATAACTACAATCGAAATAAAATAAATAAACTTGAAAATTAGCCCCACCACCATGCCATGTCAAAGTCCAGATCCCTCTACCAGTACTTACCTGAAAAAAAAACGTAATATGAAAGCGTGAGATTAAATCTCAATAAATGCAAACTCATTACTACGACATTAACTTGCATAACTTGATCATAATCATAACGTAAGAGACGCAAGGAAACCCGACGTCATAGGGTGTCGTGAATCATTACGTGTAGCGCTACTAAACTCTGATCCCGTAACTTATAACATATTTGAACATAAGGGATCCATAACAATCCCTAATTTGAATGCATAGCAAATAAGGTTGTACTTACCCCAACTTGAGCTAAGATAAGAACTCCAAATAGGCAATTATAGGAAAAGGAGAGAGAACTAAAGCGAATATAGACTGATTTGCTTTGTTGGTGTAATAAAATAAATGGGGGAGGGGCTCTATTTGTACGGTAAAAGATTGAATTTAAATAAGAATAGGCATAAGCATAATATCTTATGATAGAGTTAAATCTCGTACGAATGCATATCCAATTAGGTTTGCAATTAATTAAGATAACTACAACATGCTAATGGACCAATAGGATTGCTAGAAACTTGTCATAAGTTAGATGTTGAGCAATCATATAATTCTTACACATGTCATAATTAATATGTGATGATAATTGAAGAATCATCTCTATATCTATTTAAAATTATGAGAAAATACATAAATCCCGTTTTTAGTGTGCGCCAATCTTTAAACTTAATTATAATTTTTTTGTTGGGCTCCAACATATCATAAAAATAGCCCAAAAGATCCCTTAACACATTGGATCATTAATTTCATGGTTTAAAGGCCTAAAAAAAGTTTTCGGGCGTTACAACTTATTGCATCAGAAGAGATCACTTGTCCTCGAACCTGTCTTAGTAGAGTACTATTGGATTTATTTGGCTACTTAGTTAACGTGATGCGTTGAACTACCCAACCATTAGTGTATACCAAGAAAACAGTGCCCACGCAATAACTTTCCTTTCAGTACTTAGGTTCTCATACTTGTGTTCATTTTATCTTTGTACATCTCTTGGGATTCATAAGTGCTCTAGAGAATTGAAACCCCAAAAATTCTCACAGAAATGACCCTCACTTTACATTTATATAGGTTATCTCCTATTAAGAGTATTTTATCGTTACCCACTTGGTTTATCCAGGCTATAAGAATGTTATTCCAATTGGTTTAACCTGATACACTCTACAGACAATAGTTTTATTTCTGCAATAGAACCTTGATAATTCAATATTCTATTAATTAATAACCTTGATATGATAATTTTTTTGCCGATCCTGACTTGGGGACAACGTGTTAAATTAATAATATACTAAATTTTTAAGATAATAGAATTTCGAGAATTCATAGACCTCGTGCAATACATAAATTAACAATGCCTTAATACATATAATTAATTATTCATTTACGATGACTTCACAAAAAGACTCAACTGTGATTTGTTACTTCTTGAAATTGATATCACCTTGAATCTGATCTTGGATTTTTTTCCTTAATGTGGTAAGAATTTTTGGTGCTACCTTCGAGCAATATTTTGCCCATTTCATCTGTCATCGTTGATTTCTTTACACCTTTGATATGAGAAGCTATTGTTGTGTATGATTTTGTATTGTATTACTATAAACTTTGCTTAGTTAAATAGAAGTTTGCTGATTTAATGTTCATAAATTAAAGAAGATAATATATTGAACATCATACAAATATAATTTTTGTTACATCGTAATACGCTGAATAAAATAACACATTTAATAATGTATATATTCATTATAAATTGAAAAGTATGTACATTGAACAACGTAAAATAATAATTTTTTGTTAAAATTTTTAAGCAAATAAATAATATTTTGATAAATTAATAAGTTATTAATTAACGAATAAATTAATAAATTATTAATTTATCGATTATTTAATATCTTGCTAAATTAACAAATTTTTCCACTCACAAGGTTATTAATTTATATAGGTTTAACTATAGAATTGGTCAAAGATGACTCCTGAAGTACTCGATTGTATCTTCATACCTTAGTTGCCCATTTCACACACACACACACACATATATGACCTTAGGCATTAGATCACTACCGCCAGTGGGGAATGCTAAGCTGGAGACCTTCGTGACCAGATCAAAGATGGCCGCGACCTCTGCACATTGCTCAATTAGGAAAAAGATTTCTGTGAGTGGAGTCGCGGAGACCTTGGGTGATCGGTGCGAGGATGTGGCAGCGGCGATCCCAACCAAAAAGGAAAAAAGGGCGGAAGCCCTTCAAACAGCGGCCCTTCCATAGGGAACAAAGAAAGGGGGCAAGGATAAAGGTAGGTCATGCGTTAGCGATGGAGATAGCGACTTGAATGAGGATAAAAGTTTCGTCAAGACCTGTGAACTTGACGATGATGATGACAACCTCCCTTTCTCGGAGGATTTTAGGAATATGACATTTGATAGGAAGTTCAAGATGGCCCCAATGGATCCCCATAGGGGTAGGGGTGAGCATATTGATCACATCAACACATACAAGACTAGGCTACAAGGGAAATCGTTCTCGAACAAGTGCATAAATTTCCACCCTACTTTGGAAGGTTAGGTAAAGTGGTGGTACAAGTGCCTTGCTGTTGATAGTATCTACAACTGACCCCTACTCAAGTAGGAATTCCTTGATGCCTTTGTTAGTAATAGGGCCACAGCTATCCGATCGTTCAGCTACGTGATATCCGCCAGGGGAAGAGTGAGAGTGTGAAGAGTTATTTCAAGCTATTCCGCAGCTTATTGTAGAAAATTGAAAACTACTTTGGTAAGAGGGCAATGAATCACCTAATGAATGGGCACGGGATCTCCAGAATAGGAATCTAAAGAACTACACCGAGCTGGTCAGAATGATCCGATAAGAAATCTGGCAGGAGAAGCTGATTCGAACTCGTAAAAAAACAAAGAAGGCCAGTGAGCAAGCTAGCCGTGTGCATTCCCCAACTGCTAAGGTATGAAGTGAAAGTGCACTACACAAAGGTGAGCCAGCCTCCATGAGCGTGAAGCCTCCAGTCAAAAAGTGGTGCTAGATTCACAAGTCGATTGGGCACACCAACGAGTGTAGCGAGGTGGTGAAACTCGCTCGACGAATTGGTGGGGACTTTTCGGGGTCCCCTAGCACCCAAAGAGGGGACATCCCATGATCGACATGACCAAACAACGCAGCAGGAGCACCATGACCGAAGGGAGGTGATAAGTGCGAGAAAAACACTTAAATAATTCTTCTATTTCGTGTATTTTCATTTTTTTATTTGTTTAATATATTCTTTTTTATGTGTTTTATTTTATTATTATGCTTAGGGTCACAAAGAGTTCAAAGTAGCAAAATTGGATGAAAATATAGCAAAAAATAGGAACTAGGGACTAAAAACAACCAGATCAAAGATGGAAGACCTAAGGTGCAATTTTGTAAAAAGTTTTTCACCAATTTTTATTGAGGGAAATTGAAAGAGCATAAAAAGAGGATTATCACATTTTTCCAGATCCCATATCAGAGTTTCCCAGTGAAAGTTATGACCATTTGAAGAAAATAACTAAAAGCGTCATATTCGAAAAGTTTGGGGATCAAATCGTAACTTTCCAAAGGTTTGGGGACGAAAAAATTACTTTCAAAAAAAGTTCGAGGACCAAAATGAAAAAAAATGTGGAAAGTTCAGGGACTTGGGTTGCAAATAACTTGGTTGTAGCATGGTGACTCAAGTGACTCGAGTCAATGCTGCGATCACTCGAGTCATCGCCGCAACGGCCCAGGCACGACTCGATAAGCGCCTCAATGTCCAAGCGCAACTCGTCCAGCACTCGTCTCGCGTACGACTCAAGTCACTGCATGCTATACTCCAGTCATCCGAGCAGTTTTGTTTAGATTTCGTCCAGATTCTTGCATCTTGAATTTGATTAGACTTTTACTGAATTTTTTATCCCATTGAGATATATGAGATGGACACAAGATAACAGATTCACAGGGGGATCACATATATAATTTTTTATTATTTTCTCTTGTAAATCTTTGTCTATAATAGAGGCAAAAAATGAAGATGGAAGACACACCAATGTAGATAGAATTAGATGGTATTCTCTTCTACTTTTTTCTCCAATAAAATTCTCTTCTTCACTGTTCTAAGTCCTACTTTGAAAGCTCTTAGTTTTTTATATTCCGGCTGACATAAAAACAAAACTAAATAACTAATCATCAATCAACTGTATTTCAGCCGTCAATATGCGTGGTTAGACATCTCTATCTAGTTCGAATGAGACGTTGAGTTCAATTAATATGTTGTTATCTTTTCCATTGTTCTAGTGATGTTTTATCTATTCTTCTACTTCAATTTGTTAATTTATTATACTTTTAATCCCCGTTTTTGAGTTTATATGATTATTGCATTCATTTTGACCAATTAAATCATTTAACCTTTAAATTCAAGTTACATGCTAAGATTAGAATTCTTGATCCATAATTGTCATTAGATTCTAATCTAAAGTAGCAAATAAATATCATGCATATTTAATAATAATTCAAGTTAGATGAATTAATTCGACTTTGTGAAATTAATCATCTAATTCAACTCATTCTTCTAGTTTATTTTATATTAGTATCGTATTAAATCCTAAGATATCATTTAGAATTATTCAATAGTTAGGTGTTAAATTAAAGAGCATGTTTTAATTTAATACACTTAAAGAAAAATTCGTTAACCAAATCATTTTGATTAATTGGAGTTGGCAAATTGAAGAACGAATAGTATCACGTTACATAAAAAAGATTTATAAAAGTTGTTGACACGATCAAACCCGAAAACTAGATATTTCTTTTAATTGATTTGTTTCATTGTTCTTTACGTGCCATTTTATTTTTGAATTCTATTCACTCTTCATATAAACCACCTCTTTTATGTTCTAATTGATGAAACAACTAAATTAAATACTATTTTTTGTGGGTTCGACCCCTTACTTTCCACTTCTACATTAACTTGTTGTTTTGAATTTGAGTAAGGAAAATAAAATAAATTTTGGTATAATATGACAAAGAAACAAGGTTTTGACGCCATTACCAGGGAGCGATTAACCAATTTTGGCTGCTTTTATTAATTAATTAACAAAAAAATTCACTTTTATGCAAAATACTCAATCTGGTAATAAAATTCTTGAAATTTTTTACCTAGAAATTGAGAAATCCATTCTAAGACAAAGAAGACAAGCAAGATAAGAAATGGAAGAAAACAACAACAACAATAAGAGGACTCTTAAACAATTAGCAACTCCCCAGGTTGCTCAGCAGCCGTTATGTATCACTTTCGTGATTTTAGAAAAAGGTAAGACTTTGGAGCTTAAATCAAGTTTGATACATCTTTTGTCATCTTTTCATAGACGATCCGACGAACATCCATATTGACACTTGCAGGAGTTTTATGTAGTATGTGATAGCATGAACCCTCCGGCCATTACTGAAGAGCAAATCAAGTTTAGAGTTTTCCCATTTTCATTAAAGAATGCCGCCATGGACTGGTTATATGCCTTGCTGTTAGACTCTCTCACCACATGGAATGAAATGAAAAAACTTTTCCTTGAAAATTACTTCCCCACATCAAAGACTTCGAACATTAGGACGGACATCTCCAGAGTACGCCAGAACAATGGAGAGACTCTTTATGACTATTGGGAGCATTTCAAAAAGCTCATACCAAGTTGTCCACATCACCAAATAAGTAAAATATAGTACAGTATTTTTATGATGGGTTGTGCAAATTGGATAGAAACATATTTAATGCTCCCAGCGGAGAAGTTTTGATAAACAAAACCCCTGCTGAAGCACAAACTCTAGTTTCTAACATGGCTGAAAAATCTCAACAATTCAACACAAACCGAGAGATGAACATTCGGAGAGTAAATGAGGTAAATGGTTCTACTTTTGAAAGTAAAGTTTCCAAAGTAACATATCTTCACAAACAAATTGCAATAGGAATAATCAATAGGTTAAAGTATGTGGAATATGCATAAATTTGGGACATCCTATAGACGTTTGTCCTATTTCGCAAGTGGACAACAGTGAACTAGTAAACACTACAGGAAATTTCCATTCCCAAGGCAACAATACAATCCATTCTCAAACACTCGGGTTTATTCCCTAACAAGCCTCAAGGCTAGTTACAACCACAAGGGAATTTTCAACCCCAAGGGCAATATCAGCAGAAACCCCAATCGTCAAGTATATCTCTCGAGCATATAGTAAAAACTTTGGCATTTAATACTATGAAATTCCAGCAGGATTCCAACTCAAGCATTCAAAACCTGGAAAATTAGATGAGTCAATTGGCAACTGCCATCAATCGACGGGAAACACAATCTGGAGGAAAACTACCATCCTAACTTGAGGTAAATCCAAAGAATGTTAGTGCTATAACCTTAAAGAGTGGGTAAGAGATTGAAAACCCGCCAAAGAAGCTTCCACACCTGAAGATAAAGAAGAAGAGCTTGAAAAGGAGGCAAGACCTAATCTTCCTATCATTGCTAAAACGATTCGTCCACTTTATCCTAGTAGATTAGCAAAAGCAAACAAGCAAGATAAAGAAAAAGAAAGTTTTGACACTTTTAGAAAAGTAGAGATTAACATTTCCTTGTTAGATGCAATCAAACAAATCTCACATTATGCCAAATTCTTGAAAGGTCTTTGCACTTACAAAAAGAAAATGGGAGAGAATGAAACGGTAAGAATGGGAAAATGGTGTTAGCTTTGTTTCCAATGAAATTGCTTCCAAAATGACAAGACCCAAGTATGTTCACAATCCGTTGCACAATTGGTAATACTAAGTTAGACCGTGCTTTAATAGACTTAGGAGTATCGATTAACGTTATGCCACGATTAATCTATGTTTCTTTAAAATTAGCTAAGCTAACTGAAACAAGTGTTATCATTCAACTTGTTGATCAATCTAATGCTTATCAAGATAGAGTAGTTGAGGACGTATTAGTACAAGTAGGTGGTTAAGTATTCCCGGCCAATTTCTATGTTTTGGACACGATTAATGATCATTCCCCTAACACTATACCTATCTTGCTCAGAAGGCCATTTTTGTGGACTTTCCATACAATAATTGATGTGAAAAATGAGATTCTAACAATGGAATTTGACGGGAAAATGTGCAATTTAACATTTATGATGCAATGAAGCACCCAAATGACATTTGTACTACTTATGCTATTAATGCCATAACGCCTATTGTAGAAAGATTTTTCAAGCTTAATTGCAGTGATGAGCTTGAGACGGCACTTTTCGAATCGTTGGAGCATATTGAAGACAAAGAGATAAAGTTGAGCACATAATTGCAAAACACAGTTGTAGCATTGAATTTATTGATGACTAATCCATATAGGTATAATCTTAAAACCATTCAATTAATAGAACCTCCAAACAAATTGCTACCTTCAATTTTGTAGGCACCAGAACTGGCAATGAAGCCCTGCCAAGCCACTTAATGTACGCATATCTCGGAGATGGTGAAACACTTTCTGTGATAGTTTTGTCTAAATTGAAATTGGTGGAGGAGGAGAAACTAGTTCGAGCCTGCACGACCACGCAAAAGCAATTGGATGGATGATTGCAGACATAAAGAGCATAAGCCCACACCTGTATGCACAGAATATTACTTGAAGAAGGAGCAGAACCATCAAGACAAGCCCAAAGGAGATTGAATCCACCAATGATCGAAGTAGTGAAGAAGGAGATTCTGAAGTTATTGGGAGCAGGTATGATTTTCCCCATTTCATACAGTAATTGGATTAGTCCAGTTCAGATAGTACCAAAGAAATCCAGAGTTACTATCGTCGAAAATAAGGAAGGAGAGCTCATGCCAACTAGAGTGCAAAATGGATATCGGGTATGTATTGATTATCATAAGGTAAATGTTAAAACCTGAAAAGGTCATTTTTCCTTTTTTTTATTGATCAAATGCTCGAAAAATTGGCTAGACACATGTATTATTGCTTTCTTGATTGCTGTAATAGCCCGAAAGATCACGAGAAAACCACATTTACTTGTACATTTGGCACATTTGCACATAGGGGAATGCCTTTTGGACTGTGTAATGCCTTGCTACTTTTCAATGTTGTATGATAAGTATTGTCTCAGATTACATCGACAAGATCATTGAAGTATTCATTGATGAATTTAGTGTTTGGGGAGATTCTTTTGATGCATGCTTATATAATTTAACACTGATTTTAAAACGATGCATTGACACTAATCTCGTTCTTAATTGGGAAAAATGCCATTTTATTATTGAACAAACGGATAGTGTTGGGTAATATAGTGTTAGAAAGAGCAATAGAAGTTGATAAATCTAAGGTGGATCTTATTTCTGCATTATCTTACCCCACCAATATGCGGGATATATGATCTTTTCTTAGATATGCAGGATTCTATTGCAGGTTTATCAAGAACTTCTCGAAGATTGCATTGCCTTTATGCAATCTGTTGCAAAAGTATGCGCCATTTGAATTTAATGAGAAATGCAAGAAGGCATTTGACAAACTTAAGGAACGACTTACAATACCACCAATCATTCAACCACCTGGCTGGAGCCTCCCGTTCGAGATAATGTGCTATGCTAGTAACTATGTTGTGGGTTCAATTCTAGGACAAAGAATTGGAAGAACTGCACATGTGGAGGACATTTCGGACCAAATCATTCGGAGATGTATACCAGAGTCAGAACACCAGTCAATCCTCACATTTGGCCATTCCTATGCTTGTAGAGAACATTTCGGACTGCAAAGAATAGCTCAAAAGGCAATGGAAAAGTGGATTCTATTGGCCAACCCAATTCAAAAACGCCTATGTCTTCTGAAAATCTTGTGACAAGTGCCAGCGATCAAATAACTTGTCCCAACGAAACCAAATGCCTCAAACTCCTATCATACTTCGTGAAATTTTTTACGTTTGGGGCATTGATTTCATGGGCTCCTTTCCAAATTCATTTGGCCACACTTATATCTTATTAGCCGTTGACTATGTTTCTAAGTGGGAAGAAGCAAAAGCCACACAAACTAATGATGGTAAAGTAGTTGCAGAAATTTTCAAATCTAACATCTTTAGCAGGTTCGGGATTCCATAAGATAGTATAGAGTTCTACATCGAGTATCAACTGCAAATCACTCTTAGAAAAATGGACAAGTAGAGCTCTCAGGCAGAAAAAGTAAAGTCAATTCTAGAAAAAACAATCTTCCAAATCGAAAAGACTGGAGCATTTGACTGGATGACGATCTTTGTTCATCTTGGACTACTTACAAAATGCTAGTTGGAATGTCACCATACCGATTTGTATTTGGAAAGCCATGCCATCTACCGGTTGAAACATTGCACAAAGCATATTGGGCGATTAAACAAAGCATATTGGGCGATTAAACAGTGCAATATGGACTGGGCGGTAGTAGGAGATCACATGAAGCTTCTATTACAAGAATTGGAAGAAATTTGGAACGAAGCCTACGAAAATGCAATTATCAATAACAATAGGACAAAGGCTTTCCATGATCAATGAATCTTTAGAAAAGAGTTTAACATCGGACAAAAGTACTACTTTTCAATTCCAGTCTAAAACTCTTCCCAGGTAAGCTTCCCTCTAGATGGGTTGGACTGTTTGTTGTTACTGAAATTTTTCCCCATGGTGCAGTTGAGATCAAAAGTTTGAGGATGAATAAGGTATTCAAAGTGAATGGGGACCATCTTAAACCATACTACGAAGGATTTCATACAACAAATGTGGAAGTAATTACATTAGAAAGTCAGAAAGAAAAGAGCTAATCATGCTATAACTTGGTCGAGCTAATGAATATAAACAAAATCGCTTCTTGGGAGGCAATCCAAGCAAATTTTTTTCACTTTTATTTTCTCTTTTGACCTTTTTTTTAGCTTTATATCTATCATATAAAGGAAAGTATTGTTTTGTAACTGTAGAAGGAAGATATCTCGAGGTTCAACTATTTGGCAAGTGGTAAAATGGCACACAAACTGGTGATTGGCATTTAATTATCGATAAGTGTGGTCGTTAAAGAAAAAGGAGGGCACAATCAGACAGCGCCTCGTCTCAGATACCATTGCCCGCACACTCTACACCACAGTTTACCCCCATAATTGGTGGTTAGAACAGTATACAACTGGCTATAAATGGAGGTCATTCTTGTTTAGAAGCCACAGACGAAAAATCTCTGAGCTCCTCCGTGAGTACTCCTTTCTGTTAGTAATAAGGTAACCTTCATCATCATCTTCTTCTTCTTATTCTATGAACTAGTGTGATACTTTCTGGTACATATTTCTTTTGCTCATATTTATTGAGTAAGTATTTCAAATTTGATTACTTTTTTTTTCTTTTTCTTCAACATTTTGTGTTAAAATATGCAAGAGTGTAATAATCCGCTATACATAGAGATTTTAATGGTTTTAATCTTATTACTTAAATTTTTATTTTTCTTTGGTGTGTTAGGTTAAAAATATATATATAGTTGAGCCAATGGCTATAAACAAGGGTACTACTTAGGTTACAACCTAAGAATTTTCTTTTATACTTATTTTACAAAAGCTTGAATAGTTAATTTTATTTTATTTTGTGATTTTTTTTTTTACAAAATGGATAACAAACTCTTGAAAATCAACAAATACTACCCATTGCTACCCTTAAATGCCTTGAAAAAGATTTATCATTTTAGGTAGGGTGTTTAAAAATGTTAATGGAAAAAGGGATGCCTAAGGATATTCATTAGCTGATTGAAGTCAATGTCCGATTGGGAGGGGAAATCCAAACTGTTAGTACTAAATATGCACCAGGGTTAGGCAAAATCAATTTTGCCAAGAAATGAAGAGCAAAGAGAATGAATATGTTCTGTAAATATGTTAGATGGCCTTATAACTACACTCAATGGACCGGTAACTCAGGTAATTGTTCAATTAGATTTGTATCCACAAATCAAGAAGATAAACTATGTTTCATTAAGGATGGCTTGAGTAAGGAGTCTTTAGATGATATCCATCAAACTCTTGAAACGCATCTTAGTGGAATGGTGCAAATTGAACATCTCAATTTATAGACTAAATTTAAAAAGTAACGAGAACATTACAGTTTTGGGAATCTGACTTTAAAAGACCATGTTTGCCAGTTTATAAGAAAAGTGGATGGAAAGCATATCCCATACTCATAGAAGGCATTTAAGCCATTTCTGGATGTAAAACTAGAGAAAGATGTGAGCCACAATTACAACTATGTGTACATACTGGCATTTTAACTATTTTTTTGTTCTTCTATCAGTTTTTAGTGTGCACAATCGACTCTATTTGGAAGCTACTACTATCGTCATGGCAGGGATTTCAACTAAAAAATTTAAAACCATATGTCTTTTTGGTAGGCTTAATCTAGGAACACCTAAGCTTCTTATGGCAGCAATCACAATTAGAACGACACTTGGAAACTGAAAAATCGGCCTAATATACGAAGGCCATCTTTGTGGGTTGATAGGAGGTGCCGACCAAGCTGCTTATGCAGGAGGATCAAAAGTGATAGGTGTTACCATACCACCTTTAAAATAATCGTATGGTAAAACAATCGACACTGAGGTAAATGCTAGAATATTGTTTGAACGTTTGACACTAATGACAATGCATTCGGATGATTTTATTGCATTGCCAAGGGGTTTCAAAACATTGGAACAAATCTTTTGCATAATATCCTAGGCCGAGTTGCAACTACACTCTAAACCAATTCGTCTTTTAAACATTCAAAACTATTTCAACGGTTTATTAGCATTTCTATATTTTACGGTAACACAGAAACTGATTTCTCCTATTGTACAAAAAAAATGATTCTAATTGCACCATCAATTGAGGAATTATTGGAGAAATTAGAAGCTTATGTACCACAAGTGGATATAAATTGCCCAAAATCAGCTAGCCATAGGAATTAGGCAAGAGGAAAAGATATCTCAATGAATTAGATTTAGAGTTGAGGTTGTGAATGCGGAATAGCTAACTTCAGATAATAGAATACGGACTCAACTCTGAAAACACATATATGGTATGCTTTGTAATAAACAAAAAAAATGTTCGAAGACGTTAAACTACGACCTTTCATTAGGTATTGATAGTCTTGCTGGCTGATTTTAAATGGATCAAGTGCCCACCTCCGGTCAATAAGGGGGATCTTTCACACCGATCTGAAATTGCTGTGGGTCTTTTTCTGGTAGACCTTAAAAAACTCGACCCTCTTTTCCAATATGGCTTTTCGACATCCAGTATTTCGTATTGCATCTCCAAGTCAAATTTCTTCTTTTCTTTTCTTTCTTCATCGATACTTTATCCCTACTGAACTCAAGATCGACATTATTTCTCGAGTGCATGAACATGAAAGAAGCCTTTGGAACACAGTTATGTTTGCAGCAGGTTCATCACGCTCTACTGGCAAGTGTCGTGCCAAACGATTGGGTTATTGTTGGAAGTGTGGTAAAATTTTAGACAGACCTCATCGTATAGGGAATCAAACTCGTTTGCAATCTGAATATGCTATCTTTTGTAGGGATTGACCGACAAGTGAAGCGCCGAAAATTTCATTCACAAAGATAGCATGCTTGAACTAGCAGCTATACAATTCGATAACATGTTGGACCAAACGGAACGCCTTTTGGGTTCCCAGCTTGATGGTTACACATTACAGCAATAACTTTTCCAGCTTGACATTAGCGATGATCCTTCTTCAGGATTGTATGAAGAGTATTAGGGATGGTGCAACCTTTCAGTTTTGGAGAAGAATATCTTGTTCATCTAAAGATGTTAAACTACGCCTCATTAATTTGAGGGGTCTTCTGAGTTGTGGGTTATGCTCTAAACCCTATCCCACTTGTAGCGTCTTGCGGGGTTGTCGTTCAAAGAACCTATCCAAATTCTTCTATGTTAATCTTCTGCACTTCACAACTCCTCTTAATGAGCAAGTATGAGGTTCTGGCGTTCTGATTTGCTTAGACTCTTGATTATTGGACGATTCTTCTTTGTACATTCGGTCAGGACATGGAGGACCTTTTAGTTAAGGTTGGTTGTCAACCTGCCTTATAGAGAGTATGCTTATTCATTGATAGTTTCCATAAGGATCAGCCTTGATGGAATCATGTCATTAATTTGACGTGAATACTATTGCAAGATGTTCAGAAAGTTGCCAACTCCCAAATTCCTTTCTCCTTCAAAAACAAAAAACAAGAAAAAAGAGTCAATTTCCACTTTCATTGTTCTTGTTCTGTAAATATGTTAATTGCAGGGTTTCTTGCTCCTGATTTGTTGAACTAGTCATAAAAGGTGCCAAATTGTAAAACAACCACTACCAAACAACTCAACTCATTGCCGACCCCAAGGGATTTCTAACTTTTACCCCCTTTAGTGCTTTACATACTCTACATTGAAGACAATGAAGAAATTAAATGTGGGGAAGTGGAATATTTGTAGTATGTTTGCTCTATTTTTTGTTATATCTTGTTATTTTTTTTATTTGCATGAGATAGCAACTTTTAAATATGACTGAGCTCAAATTGCGTGACTTAGCTGAAATCAGGATCTCGAGTAATGAATTTTCTTTTAAACTGTTCAATTCTTTTCCATGCAAAATCGGCTAATTTATCTAAGTACGTTAATAAGGTGATTTTTCATCATTTTCTAGAACAAAATTGAAGGTTGAACATTGTTGATGATATCTTTGCCATAGTGAACCAACTATTTTTCCATCCATGTGTTTTGCTCGAAGTAACCTGAAAACATTATTTGTTAGCAATGTGGAGTTAGGATTGCATGGTCTTTGTTTTTTTTAATGTGCCTTTTGTTGACAGAGTTTTAAAGTTTGGAAAGATCACTGACCTATACTGATAATCATTTTTACTTTTACGTTTTAAATAATAAGAGAGACCATGAGAAAACGCTATATGCCTTAGAGAGTGAAAGATCGTCACCTCGAATGGATGAAGAAGGCTAACTCTAAGGGTCAGAGTGTGAGATACTTATGGGGTAAAAGTTGACAGGAAAATTGTAAAATTTTCTTCTTCAAAAAAAAGTGTGATGATAGATAAAAAAAATTTTACTTAGTGGTTTGAAGTGCTCAATCTAACATTCTTAAAATCGAACAAATATTGATGATAAAACACAAGTTTTGTTTGACTCTGCAGTGCTAACAGTTGGTGATTTTTGGTGAACAGAGTTGCTTATAGTATCCATGGGTGTTATTGTAAAATAAGAGTGGAATCACGAGAGACGAAAAGAAATATTTGATCATTTCGGGTCAGGATTAGGAATAGAGCACAATAAACTTTCATTTTTGTCCAGACGGGGATGGGAAGTTAACCTTAATCACATTCACAAGCCATTGAGCATTTCAAAAGAAATGTTTAAATAAAAATCATGGTTTAGGAGAATGCATATTAAACAAGTCACTATCTGTAGCTGGATTTAAACATTCAACTCGCCTATCTCGTGTAAATCTTTTGTGTGTGTGTGTGTGTGCGGCGTGTGTGTTTTTTTTGTTTTGTTATGGTTGTTATTCGAGGGCCAACAATAGTTTAAGTGTGGGGGAGTTCGATAAATGCTAGAAAAACACTTAAATAATTCTTCTATTTCATGTATTTTTGTATTTTTATTTATTTTATATGTTCATTTTTATTTGTTTTCTTTTATTTGTTTAGGGTCACAAAGAGTAAAAATGAGCCAAACTGGATGAAAATAGAGCGAAAATGGAAATTAGAAATTAAAACGCAACCAGATCAAAGATGGAGGATCTCCGGTGCAATTTTGTGAAAAGTTGTTTCAGCAATTTTGATTGAGCGAAAGTCAAAGACCATAAAAAGAGGATTATTGCATTTTTTTCGAATCTCAAATCAGAGTTTCCTAGTGAAAGTTACGGCCATTTGAAGAAAAAGATCAAAAGCATCAAATTCTAAAAGTTTGGGGACGAGATCGTAACTTTCCAAAAGTTTGGTGACTAAAAAATTACTTTAAAAAAAATTTCAAGCACCAAAATGAGAAAAATATTGAAACTTGAGGGACTTAGGTTGCAAATAACTTGTTGCAACAAAGGGACTCAAGTCACAGCACGCGTGATTCGAGTCAGTGTCGCAATTGCTCGAGTCACCGCCGCAACGTCCTAGGCATGACTGATTAGTGCTGCAAGCGTTCGAGCACGACCCATGTAGTGCGAGCGTCACCCATACGGCTCGAGTTAGAGAACGCGAGGTCATCCGAGCAGTTTTGTTTAGATTTCGTCCAGATTCATCCAACATGATTTTGATTAGACTTTTACCTAATTTTTTACCCATTGAGACATTACGAGGCATGCACAACATAATAGATTCATGGAGGGATCATATATATAATTTTTTATTATTTTTTCTTATAAATCTTGGCCTATAAATAGAGGCAAAAATAAAGATCAAAGACATACAAAATGTAGAGAGAATTAGATACTCTTCTCTTTTACTTTTTTCTCCAATAAACTTCTCTTCTTCGTTATTTTAAGTTCTAGCTTCAAAGTTTTTAGTTTTTCATATTCCGTCCGAAGTAAAAACTAAACTAAATAACTAATAATCAATCAATGATACTTCGATCGTGAATATGATTAGAGCATTTCTTTGCTAGTTTGTGCTATTTTTGTAAATTATTTGTGTGTGAGAAATATAATCTCTTATATTTCAACGGGGATACAAGGCGAAAACTCGTTAAAAAGTATTTAACCCGCAAATATGGGTGGTTAGATATCTCTATCTAGTTCGAGGGGGACGTTGTGTTCAATTAACATGTTATTATCTTTTCCATCATTTTAGTGATGTTTTATCAATTCTTTTACTTCAATTTGTTGATTTGTTATACTTTTAATCTCCCTTTTTAGTTTATATGATTATTGTATTCATTTTGGCCAATTGAATTATTCAATCTTTAAATTCAAGTTATACGCTAAGATTAGAACTCTTGATTCGTAATTGTCATTAGATTATAATCTAAAGTAACAAATAAATATCATACATATTTAATAACAATTCAATTTAGATGAATTAATTCGAGAGTGTGAAATTAATCACCTAATTCGACTCATTCTTTTTGTTCATTTCACACTAGCATTGCATTAAATCCTAATATCTTATTTAGGATTATCCAATAGTTAAGTGTTAAATTAAAGAACTTGCTTTAGTTTAATACACTTAAGGAAGAATTCGTTAATCAGATCGTTTTGATTCATTGGAGTTGATAAATTGAAGAAAGAATCGTATCACATTACATGGAAAAGATTTATAAAAGTTGTTAACACAATCGAACCCGAGAACTAGATATTTCTTTCAATTGATTTATTTCATCGCTCTTTACTTGCCATTTTATTTTCAAATTCTATTCAATCTTCATATAAACCCCCATTTTATGTTCTAATTGATAATACAACTAAATTAAATACAATTTCTTGTGAGTTCGATCCTTTACTTTTCCCTTCTAGATTAACTTGTTTTGAAACTGAGTAAGGAAAATAAAATAAATTTTGGTGTAATGCGATAACACAGCAAGAGCAACGCCAACATCCCCGCAATAAGCCCAAGCACGACAGTCCTGGGAGGAACGATGCCCAAAATAGGGGAGCCGTCCGGGAAGTCAAAACAATCACCGGATGCCCCTATATCAGGGGGACAAGCATGAACGCTAAGAAGACCTATGGGAAAAGGGCCCAATTGGAACCGCTGGAAAGTTGGCAGGCGTACGGCCATCGCCACAAGGTCCTCACTATTGCATTCACCAAGGAGGATGAGAAGGTTGTTCATTACTCAATGGGACGCCATCGTGCTACACCCAGTGATTGTAAAGAAAGGGGTGAACCGAATGCTAGTGCATGACAACATTGTTGTAAATGTGATATTTGCGTCGGCTTTCAACCAAATGGCCGTCGACTGCCCTCAGGAACCAATATGAAAGCCCCTATACAGGTTCAGTTGCGATAGGATCATTCTTCAGTGGAAGATCAACTCGTAGTGGAAATAGGCAAATAGCCTAGGCACGTACAATACCAGATGGAATTCTTGATAGAGGACGCCCACTCTGTGTTTCACGAAATTCTTGATATAGTTATTTTTATATATTGTAATGTATGTTCATGAAATATTTAGAGAAGAATTATGATTTGAGACATGATGTGCTTACTTAATTCAACTTAAAAAGATAAAAACATGAATGAAAAAAGATGAGGATATACATACAAAAAGAGTGAAAACTATATACATACAAAAAGAGTGAAAACTGAGGACTTCTATTACAATTTAAATGTTGTGTAATCATTAAAAAGTGTAGTGCTAATATAATTACCCTTTTAATACAGTGGTATATTTAGAAAGGGAATATTATGTAATACGCCATGTGTTTCTTGCATATCGTGTTTTAAAAAATTATAATTTACACATCGTATGTCATTTAGTAATAACAAAACATATCTTTTATTGAAGAAAATACGAAAATGGTTGAAAAATTACTTATTTCAATGCAAAGTTGGTCTAACGATTTGGAGGCCCTTAAGCAAAAGTTTACCGGAGACTCTAGATAAATGAACCTTTTTCTCTAAAACAATATATATATATATATATATATATATATATATATGCTCACTAATTTAAAATAAAAAAATTCACAACTTCAAAAAAAAATTATAATAATTATAACATAAAGTGCCACATAAGAGGCAACTGTTTCTCTCCCTCCCCCTCTCTGTCTCTCTCTCTCTCTCTCTATTTTATTACAAAAATTTTAAAATAAAATTTACTGTATTTTGAAAGTATCGTAAATGTGATACTTTTAAACTGTTACAATTTGACACTTTATATTTTTTAATGATATTTTATAAAATGTAAAGAATCACAAAATGATACTTTTGCAGTCATCACCGCCCTGCCGCCACCGCCTTGCCCCTATACTACCTCCATTGTTGTCATGACCATCACCACGAGACAACCCGATGGTTCATTGGCGAACAATTCAATAGGGCACGATAGTGGCGTGATGGTGGTGGTAGCGGCTACGGCAATAGTGACTCAGAAAGTATTATATTGTGATACTGTCTCCACAAAGTCATTTTCATTTATTCATCTATTTATTTATTTATTTATTTTTTGAAAATCATAATAATTTTTGTTTGTGATATAATTGTAGGGGTGAGTGCATGTAATCCAAAAATAATTTAGTGTAACTTAAAATTTGGGTCCTTCATATTTTGGGGACCCGAAGCAACTGCATAAGCTGCTCAAACCAAGTACTGCTATTTAGACCAAATTATCCATGCATACATCATCAGGATATACAAGATAACAAATTACAAATAGAACATAAGATATAATATTCCAACTTATAATTGCTATTTTTAATCATTTGAAAACTGAAAACACGAAAAAACGAGAACATTCCTCGAATTTTTTGCACATTTTTTTGACATCACATAAAACTTTTATATATTTATATAAGAAAAATATGAAAATAAGTTCGGGAGAACAAATATTCATGCTAGGCAGAAACAGACAAATTTAAGATTACAAATCGAAGCACAAAAGGCCAAAACAATTAGCTTAAATAATCAAAAGTTGATGGACAAAATAATTCACACATAATTAGTTGAAGGAGAGATTTGTGTGATTGCTTGGGCAGTGTACTTGAATGTCATATATGGTTTTGTAAGAGCTGACAGACAAATGATAACTGATCTGATCATGTAAATATAAATATATAAATACAAAAACAGACAAATGAAACAGAGATTCATGTGACTAAAAAGTGATCATTTTAATCATCAAAAACTTTTTTTTTTTCTTCAGAACGAATCAAAGAATCCCAATGACTTGATGGTTCCTAATATGAACAAACGTACACTCAATACTATCTTGATATATCACAAAAAAAATAATAGACAGCTCATTCTGCCAATTATTGGGTTTTGCAGTAAATGCTATTAAGATCTGTATATATGTATTTGTGTATATCTAATAGCTGGCATGGCTTCTTCATTAATTTAATCTGAGATGTCTCCTTATGGTTACTCATGCATGATATTATAAAATGACATCGTTAATGTCTGCCTTTGATTAATGGGACTTGTCGGGGGAATACTTTTGGTTTTCCTTAATGACCCTTGTTCATTTTGAATATTGCATTTGTGTCCTGTGTCCTGTCCTCCTCTTATTTTTATTTTTATTTCATTTTGTTTTATTTTATTTTTTTCTTGAGGGATGGGATAGGGCAAAAGGGTATATATGTTTGATTGGATTTATTTTCTAAGGAAAATGTCATTTTCCATCGAAATTTTACTTGTCGTAATATTCAAACACAGATTTAGTTCGAGAAAAAATGAATTCCGCCTTGTCACAAAAGTTTATATTTTCTACTGAAATAATGAATTTGAATTCCTACGAGCAAGTGGGAATTGCAACTTCATTAAATTGAAATTTCAATTCTCTTTCTTTTCTCCAATCAAACACCACGCACTTCTTTGGGCATAACATATTATTATTTTAATTAATGATGTGTCATTAATTGTTAAGTCGAAAAAATAAGTTTCCTAAATATAATTTTGATTTTTTTTTAATTTCACATTAGATAGAGCGTGATACACACATATATATATATAACATTATTCTATTGTGACTGCATGAATTCAACCCAATTGATAGATTAATATTGTGCGTCAATCACAATAATGTGTTAAACATTTTGGAGAAAACCAAATAGCACTACTGGGCCTTGCAATCCCATATAACGTGGTTCAGGCCCAATGAAAGTAGAACTCAAATGCCAAATGTACAAGGACCGAATGCTTCCACTCTAAAATATTACGGTCTTGCAATTCGTCATCACAGTCATGGATTAGCGGTGCTTATAAAACACAAACACATTCCGTTAGAAGAAAAATATTAAAAAAAAAATATAAAAACAGAAAAACAAGAAAACACAAACAAATTTGTTATGTCAAGATCTAAACAGCAAACACAGATGTCATAGATCTACACCAAAACCTTAACTCTAGCATACTCAATTTAGAGAGAAAAAGACAAAACTATCAACTAGGGTTTCTATCACAGAGAGAGCATAGAATAACGAGTACTCAAGGGGAAGTGAGTCTATGAAGCCTCCAAAACCAAGTCAACCAACAGCCCAATATTAAAAAGCCCATCTTCGGGTTAAGTGGGTCAAGCCCAATTTGGTGGCACATGCACCCAACAACATTACTTCGGGGGGAAAATAAAGGTATGCATGCACACACCATCTGGCACCGATCAAATTGTGTATAAATTTTATTAGTAGATAATGAGTGATATGATAATACTAAACTTCATTAATGAATGGTTATATTTAAAATTGATATAAAAATGTATTGAAGTCATTTTATTTCATTATGATACTCTTTATGGTATCTAGTATGTCATTGTAGTATGGTCGCAAATGCAATTAATATTTACTTTTGTTGATTGGTAATTCATATGCGATGTCATTAGGTAAGTAAAAATAAGATAAGTTATCACTATTCCAAAAATTTTAGGACTAGATTGATTTTTCATGAAAGATATACCCTTCATTAACATTTTTAAAAAGATCACAAATCAAAAGTGCAATTAAAAAGTCGACAATCCCAGAAAATTATTATAAGAATTCCTTTAGAATCTTGACATGGAGTAGAGCAAGTTTCATAGCCCCGCCTCTGTCTAGAAACAAATAGAATATATGCAAAATAATCTAAGGGTGTTTTATTGTACATATTTTTCATAGAAAATATCAAATCAAAAAATCATTTTTCATGTATTGTTGTTTGATTGTAAGTTGGAAAAGAAAATAGTTTTCTATGGTACAACCACTTTAAGTACATTTTTAGCTAATCACATGGAAAATATTTTCTTATGGGGCATGTGGTTTTTATTTTCCAATTTACATAGGAAAATATTTTCTTTTCTATCTTTATCAATCAAACGCACCCTAAGGGCTTGTTCTATACATACACAATAATACTCCATTAACTTCTATTAATTTTTGCTTTCTCATCATTTTTAACCACTTATACAATTACTTTATATTTTTAATACATTTTCTACAATTTCAACCACAAATCTAATACATCGTTCGAGTAAATAAAAAATATTATAGAACAAACCCAATGAAGTCTCACTGCAAGATTTTAACATAAAACCCCGCGTAAATTTTAAAATTTACATGTGTGCATGATTTACAAGATTTGGATTGAACATCCATGAAGACAAGTAAGTAGCATTGGTCACACGGCGAACACCTCTCAAAAGTCAAACCGCGATTGGTCCTTAAGACTAGGGCTGAACAATCGAACCGCAAAATTGTAAATCCGAACCAAAATCGTTTTGTTTTAAACCGTGGTTTGAACCCACGTGGATCCGATCAACGCTTTGGTTTTAAACCGAACCGAACATCTTGAAAGTGGTTTGGTTTAGGTTTGAAATTTTCCAAACCGTTTTAAACCGCCAAACCGCAAAATAATAAAAATAAAATAAAATAATAGAAAAATTAATTTTGTCCAACCAAATTACACTCAATAAAGTTCTAAACCTATACATTATGTCTTACATTTTTGAATATACATTTGATACATCCTATTTATTTTTTTAAAAATGGGGAAAACGAGCAATTTCATGCTAAAGTCCAAATTGAGTACTTAGTGTGCCCACATTCTCGACTGCCAAATTCTCGATTCATGCTTGGCTCATCCTATTATTTTTAGTTTTTCCTTCTCAAATTATTTTCTTCACCGGCTCCTAATCTCTTAGTCTCACGCCATCCTTTTTGGATATCGGAGGCTTATATTAATGTTGGTATTTACGTGTTATGATAAAACTTGAGACTAATATTGTAAAATTTTTGTTTGTAATATTTTATTAACATATATTGACTCTAATATGTTTTTTAATTGAATTTATAATGATATTTATACGACGTTAGTAACTTTTAGACTAATGTTTATTTTTAACTTGCATGGTATATATTCGTTTTACTTTTTGTTTCCTAAACCGTGGTTTTAAATCGAACCAAACCGAAAAAAGTGATTTGATTTGGTTTGGTTTGGAAAGTGAAGTGGTTCAGTTTGGTTCAGAATTTTTCCAAACCGCTTTAAATGGTTTGGTTTGAAACTTTACTAGAAACCGCCAAAACCGAACCGTGTTGACCCTTACTTAAGACCTTAAAGGTGGCAATGCCACTTGTAGTCCAACATAGTCCATGATCACATTATAAGCAATTCAAGTAAATAAATTGGAACGATATTAGGGTTTGAGTGATGATGGTGGTGAACAACCGAGAGAAACGATAATTCCCACTTAACTAATTGCTCACTTTACTTCGTTTAATTTATTTATTTATTATAACCACAAAATTAATTTAGGCCACAGTGAAACCAAAGTCAGCTTGCAACTTGCAATTATATTTATATAGTCTAAGAAATCAAGCTCTAGGGAAAGCTTCGGTTATAGAAAATACTCACAACGAAGGTTAGTTCTTTGAAAACCCAATGTCCAAGCTTATTTAAAATGGGTGTTGGAATTGAAATTTTCATGGATTTTTATGAAGTTTATATGAAATATGAGAGAAAATGAGTGTAAGTGAATGGTGTAAATTTGTATAATATATGTAAGTTTCAAGAGATATGTTGATATGATTAGTTGGACAAAATGTAAATTTAAAAGAGTATGAATAAAAATATATAAAAACTTTCTTAATTACACACTATAAGAATACCTCTCTAGGGGAGTGACATGCATTCGTCTCTCTCTAGATCTTCACCAACAAGAACGACTTTCAGATGTTGTTGCTGTAGGGATCAGACATTCACCTATATATGGGGCAACTTAAATGTCTTTCCTATTGATGGACGATGTATAGTGTTGGAACATGAAACAAGAGAACTCTTGTGAAAATTTTTAAAGAAAAAAAATTTGGAATCCACCAAGAATATCAGTGAATACTCGAGATAATTTATTGTTAACTAGTAATTGTATCCATATGATACATGGAAGTGACGACTATACATATTATTAAAAAAATCAATTATATAATCTCTATATATACTCAAATTTCTCAAAAAATATTAAAAACTACGGTGATAGTTGAATGGGTAAATCCTTTGTCTGACTTGCACATCGATATCCTTGGTCCATGACAATAGAAATTTTGACTTAATCAAAATATATTGTGAAATTGATGGATTTTATTTATATAGGCTATAAACGTTTTTATTGCTTCAATCTTCAATAGTCGTTCATTGATGTAGTTTGACTTTTTTAAAACAAATAAAATTCTATTGAAACATTAGGCTCACCGTATTGGTGAAAGCTAATTTTAAAGGAGAAATTGATCAAGATTATATGAATGCTATAAATATGTTTTTTCCATATTTATATATTATTAGAATTTGTTATTTAATTGTAATTGAAAATGTAACCAATGATCGAATATATAATAATTAATTCTTTTTATATGGATATAATTATTTATTCTTAATAACGAATAAATATATATATATATATATATATATATATATATATCTTTTATAATAAATTTATATTTAAAATCTCTATTGTTCAACAACTCCCATAATGAAAATTATAAATCCGTGCAGTAATTTATTCTTTAATTAAGTTGGCAACATAAAATATTTATGAGGTAAATGAGTATGTCAGTACTAAAATTATGTCAGCGATAAAAAATAAAAGTAAAAATAGTAAGTTACCAAAATAATAACATAACCAAATTATTATATTATATCGATATGAAAAATGAACAATATGAAATTAATTTACTTGAATTTGATAATAAAACCGGCTTAAAGGCGCCAAGAACTAACCACTAACAGATTCTAGAATCATTTTGTATTAGAATCTTGGTTGGCATATTTATTAAAAATTGATTCAATTTTGAGAATTCAACCCCCTCTTAATTACAATTGTCATTTCTTGACCGTTTGGACTATCATCATTTTTGTACACAGGTATGACGTTAGAGGTTAGCTGGACCTAGCTCTAGCTCTGTCCGAGAAAGATATTACTATCAAATTGTTCAACCAGTGCAACAACTACAGCCAAAATTTTAAACTTCTAAAGTAAAACGTCGTCATTACGACTAAACCTATTAAATTGAGAATTTACGTTAAGCGCTTGTCTAATGGGAAAAAATTAATTTAATAATTTAATCGGGTCAAAATTCCCGGGGGAAAAAAAATTTGTCTTTGGATTTTAGTCCAATTATTAAAATTAAATATCCATTATATAAGTCCAATTGCCCCATTATAATTGGCCCATTAGGTTTTGAGCCTAATTATTGGTTTGAAAACTCGTTCCATATTCTATTGCTTGAGATGAATATTAAAAAGGGGGGAAAGGGGGGGGAGGGGGGAGAGGACGAACGGCATTATAACTCGGCCAAGAGTCGGCCATGGCTATCTCCTCTCAACATCGAAAATCTCTTCCATAAACCACTCCCAAGATGATAGTTGAGTATTGTACAACCTTGGTCGACCTTTTACCGATGAGAATTTGGCCGGAAAAGCTTTGATTTTTGCCAAGATTTGCCTGAAAAGGACAACCGAGACCACGGGTTTGAATACCAGTCGCCGACGACTGCAGCAGTTTGTCGAGGGTGGCGTCATGGTGGTGACACAGTGGCAGAACTCGTCCTGGGTCTCCCAGCCGCGTTTGGGACGAAGGCGGAAATCTGAATTAATTTGGACCCCCCAAAATCTCAATTTAGACCCTAAATTAAACTTATTTTATGCCTTAAGTCCTTGTCTTTTGACTTTTGTTTAAGTCTGTCCCCATCTATACATTGTTTTAAAGATAGCCCCCAAAGTTATGTACTTAATTCAATTGAGTCCAATTGAATTCATAGAATTTCCAATCAAAGCCTTCGTGTTCTGAGTTAACTTTAAATCAATCCCCAAATCAATCATTCCTTTCAATCAAGTCCAAATTAAGCTTCAAAAGTTTAATTCCAACCCCTAAAGTTTGGATTGAGTTTTAAATTAGTCCTAGGTGGCTAATTACTTCAATTTCCACCCTCAAATCAATACTTCTCTTTCAATTAAGCCCAAAGTAACTTTTAAAATTATCAATTAGAGCCCTAAAACTTTTAAATTAAACACTTTACCGGAATAAATTATTATAGGTTAATTTTAAGATTTAAAATACTAAATTATGTTTAATTTCTTTTATTAGACGATGTGCAAAATCCGTAGAGGCGCTAGCATCAAATCAGCTCTAATTTCGAGGAATTTATCGAACTAGGACTTTGAAGTGGGGTTTACTTTATGCAAAAAATTTTTATCCTAAGTGACTATTTACTTAAAATCAATGTCATGCCCTTTACATGCTATTATAATTGTGGCATACTTGTTAGTTGACATGTATGCGATGGCGTTAAGTACCGTCTTCTATGGGATGGTGTAGGAGCCATTCAAAGGGTCATAATGGCTTTCCCCCACGTTGGATGAGAGTTTTCCAACATTCGATTGTTATTGCTGGCTAGTTTTGAATGCTTTCAGTTATGTTTCATGTATTGGTATATGATGTGGTAAAACTTTTCTACTGTGTCACACTGAGTATAACCACTTTATGCTCACCTCAATTATTTATAAGTTTCCTTTCAGATTAAGGAGCTCGGCGAAGCGACATCAAGCGGGGCACCATTATCATCGTTTTACCTTCATTTATGGTTATTTCAATTGTCAGTTGTTGAACCAATGAATTCGTAGCAACATATTAAATCTTAATTTCCGCATTTAAATTATAAGATTTAATTTGTTCATTTAGGAAATGAATTTTGGTTATTCTATTGATGAATAGTCTTTTCATTTAATAATGTGAATCTTAAGTCTTATTGCTGGCTAGTTTTGAATGCTTTTAGTTATGTTTCATGTACTGGTATATGATGTGGTAAAAATTTTCTACTGTGTCCCATTGAGTATAATCACATTATACTCACCTCAATTATTTATAAGTTTCCTTTTAGATGAAGGAGCTCGGCTAAGCGACATCAAGCGGGGCACTATTATCACCTTTTTACCTTCATTTATGTTTATTTCAATTACCAGTTGTTGAACCAGTGAATTCGTAGCAACATGTTAAATCTTAATTTCCGCATTTAAATTATAAGATTTAATTTATTTATTTAGGAAATGAATTTTGGTTATTCTATTGATGAATAGTCTTTCATTTAATAATGTGAATCTTAAGTCTTATTATTATTATTATTACTACTATTATTATAAAAAAAATTATTGACAAATTTTCCACGTTCTACGAAGTGCCACATTAATTGTTAAGTCGAAAAAATGAGTTTCCTAAATATAATTAATGAGGTGTCATTAACTGTTAAGTCGAAAAAATGAGTTTCCCAAATATAATTTTGATTTTTTTAAAAAATTTCACATTAGATAGAGGACGATACACATGTATAGGTATATGGATATATAAAATTATTCTATTGTGACTGCATGAATTCAACCCAATTGCTAGATTAACATTCTGCGCCAATCATGGTCCACGATAATTTGTCAACATTTTGGAGAAAGCCAAATAGCACTAGTGGGCCTCGTTAACAATTTGGAGAAAACCAAACAGCACTAGTGGGCCTTGTAATCCCATATAACGTGGTTCAGGCCCAATGAAAGTAGAACTCATATGCCTAACGCTCAAGGACCGAATGCCTCCACTCTAAAATGTTACGATCTTCCAATTCGTCATCACAGTTATGGATTAGTGGCAGTTATAAAACACACACACATTCTGTTCAAAAAAAGAAAAACAGAAAAAAGAAAAAGGGTAGGCATGCACTGACACACGTATGGCACCGATCAGGTTGTGTATAAATTTTATTAGTGGATAACAAGTGCAAGGATAATACTAGACTGTCGTAATGTTTGACATAATTGGTAATGTCTTATTAGTAGAATTTTTATCTTACCATTAAGGAATGGTTGTATTTAAAATTGATATAAAAGAGTACTGAAGTCATTTTATTCCGCTATGACTCTTTATGGTATTTAATATGTCACTGTAGTATGGTTGTAAATGCAACTAATATTTGCTTTTGTTGATTGATAATTAATATGTAATGTCATTAGGTAAGTAAACATAAGATAAGTTATCACAATTCCGAAATTTTTTAGGACTAGATTGATCTTTCATGAAAGATATATTCTTAATTTAACGTTTTTAAGGAGATCAGGAGTCAAAAGTGCAATTAAAAAGTCGACGATCCCAGAAAATTATTATAAGAATTCCATTAGAATCCAGACATTGAGTAGAGCAAGTTTCATAGGCTCACGTCTGTCTAAAACAATTAGAAAGCATGCAAATAATTTAAATGAAGTTTCACAGCAAGATTTTAACGTAAAATACCCGCGTAAATTTTAAAATTTCCACGTGTGATATACAAGATGTGGATTGAACATCCGTTGAGATAAGTAGTAGCATTGGTTATACGCAGTGTGCTATAAAGTGTAAAAAAGCGCCAAGTATAAGCGAGGCGCTTTGGATAAAAGCATGCAAAAACATGAAAAATAGCGTAAAATATACACAGTGTTCTAAAAAGCGTAAAAAACGTCAAGTATAAGCGAGGCGCTTTGGATAAAAGCATGCAAAAATGTGAAAAATAGCGTAAAAAGCGCGCTTAAGTGTGGAAAAAGCGCGTTTAAATGTGGGAAAAGCACAAAACGTGGATGCAACGCTTTTATACGCTTTATGTTTTTTAAAATCTTGGTCACACGTACGGTCCCAACACCTCACAAAGGTCGAACCTTGATTGGTCCTTAAAGGTGGCAATGCCACTTGTAATCCACCATAGCCGGATAGCCCATCACATTATAAGCAATTCACGTAAATAAATTGAAAAGAATTAGGGTTTGAGTGATGAAGGTGATGAACAGCCTAGAGAAAAGATAATTCCAAGTTCCTACTTAACTCATTGCTCACTTTAATTTGTTTAATTTATTTATAACCACAAAACTGTTGGGGTTAGATCGAAAAACACAAGCAAAATCTAACCAATAAATCGGCAAATAATCAACGAAAACAGTAAAGAAAAACACAAAAAACAACACAGCGATTTTTCGGCCCGAAGCCTCGGAGGTTCGGATCTCTCCTACGTCCCCCGTTGAGCATCCACAATCAAGGATGTTGCTCAATCCACTAGCACACGCAAAAACGTCGGTAGCAAGGTTTACAATGAGATTTACAGCCTTTCACTCTCTCGATCTCACACTCTGTCACTCTTTCGTTTCACAAACGAATACACAATCAAAGTAACTCTAAGATCAACTCTAATGACAAATCAGGAATTTGCCCTCTCTAGAATCAATCCTACCACTAAGATTATACAGAGATATCACTCGAGATCTAAGCAAGAACACGTAGCCACCAACAAGCTCTTAACCCTAATCGTATTGTATCTCTTAACAGAAAGGGCAGACGCAGGCTCTTATAGTCAAGCCCTAAAATGGATCAATGGCTAGGATCACCTCTGGTTAAAGATGGGCTTCACGGGTAAAGGGCCTCAAAAACAGCAGCCTTCAAACAGTAGTCAAGGCCCAACTGCTCGACCCAAAGACTCAAAGGCAGCATCAACCCAACAAAAACTAATTTAGCCCACCATGAAACCAAAGTCAGCTTGCAACTTGCAATTCTATTTAGATAGTCTAAGAAATCAAGTTGTTACGACCCTACTTTTCCCTAATTAAAATTTTGGATATATACTACTTGTTAAAAGCCAATAATTATGGATCAATGTCCAAGTCATCAAATGGTTGTATTAAAATTAATTAACGGTTAAAGGACTAAATTGGGGAAGCCAATTTATTCAAGACCAACTTGAAGGATTTTAATAAAACCAAGGACTATGGTTTCAAATCTCCATATCTATAAATATAAAATTATAGCCTTGACTCCTGTCCCATTAGAATTCGGCAGACAATGGTGCCGAGCTCGAGAAAGAGAAAAGAAGAGGGAAGAGACAGAAGAAGGAAAAAAAATGGAGGAAAAAGAAAGGAAAGCGTGGCACCACGCGATGTCGAGTGACAAATGGGATTTGCTTAATTTTTCTTTATAATTTTGAGGTAAGTGGTAAAACTAATTTTAGGGTTTTATATATCATGGATTGCTATAAGTTCAAAATCTAATGTTGAATTGGGTAATTAAGTTTTGTTACTGATTAGTTAAGTCTGGTTAAGAAGCAAAGATTTATTTTAAAGTGGAGATATAAAAATTCATATTATGTTGCTGGAATTATTAGAACTCATTTTTTTTAGGATCTGGTTATACCAGAATTATGGGGGATCAATTATAGTTGAAGTTGGAATTGAGATTACTGATATTCATAAGAAAAGGTGGATGAATTCCCCAGGTAGAATTCCCCAGGTATGGTTGCTGATTTTTCTTGATTTTATGCGTATAAGTGTAATAAAGATCGATAGAAGCTCAGATCATGAGGTAAGCATGCTATAATCATGAGGTAAGTATGCTATAAGGTCTATTAGAAAATGTGACAAGTGTTGAAAATTGTTATGAATAATAATTGAAGAATAATTATTAGGTGTTATGAATAATTGAGAATAATGTGGTGGTTATGAATTATGAGGAATAATTTGGTGGAGGAATAATTTGGTGGAGGAATAATTTGGTAAAAGATGTAATTATTATATGTGAATAGTATTATAGCCAGTGAAATTATGTAATTCTGATTGTAATTTGAAGTTTCACATAAATAGAGCAACTGATTATTAATGAAATTAATTCACGAGAATTCGCCAGAATGTGTTCTATACAAATTATACATTGTTTACATCTTTTATATAGCGTTATCGTGCTGATCTCTAACCCTTTGAGTAATATGAAAGAAGTATGCTCTACGATTGCGTCTTATAGATGATCTTACATATCGAAGCGTATTATTACAAAGAAAATTATGGCCAATATTTCTTTGGCGCTCCCATGATTATAAGCTTTGATTAAGACTATATACGCCCTTTTCCTTCTTCCTTACACTACCTAATCACCACTTCTTGATAATTCCCTCAACCACAAATTAATCTACCTAATTCTGACAAGCGGTGGTAGCATTTGGAGAGCATACATGAGGAGGAAACTAACCCTTTGGCTATAGTGCCGGAATAATAATCCTCCCATTGATGCACCACGTCGATCCAACGTGCCAGGTAATCAAATGGAAGTGTATTAAGCGAGTGTGAAGAAAGGAAGAGAATCGAGAAAAGGGCCGAAGGTATATATATTCCATTATAATATAATGATTATATTATTTTATAATATAATAATATATTAAGCTATAACATTCGTTTATCGAGATATAAAGGCATACATTATCAAAATCGAAATTTTCTCCACTCCATTATACTCGATTTGCCAGGAGAGCCGATTGACATGGCATTGATAGGGTAATAACTTCGTTTTGAAATATGTTATTATCAAACTTTCAAAATTTACAAATCAGTACACCAACTTTTTGAAAAAGTTACAAAATAGTCCTTGAATATTTTGATATTGATAAATTGAAATAGAAAGGAGATAATTTTCAATCGTAAACATTGATAAAATATTTTTGACAATTTTACCTTTCACAATTGGAATGACAATTTCTGTAGGGTAAAACCGACCTAATTTTGACGTGATGAAAATGGGATAGAATATTCATGAAAGAAATTCTAAATCCATTGATTATATAAAATGGCTTGAAGCCCATTTGAGTTAAAAGATGGAATATTATTTTAACTCTAGAAGAGTTTAATTACATAATATCTTATTAAAAAGGATAAATGTGTTCTTGTAAAGTAATGAGTATTTGTTCTAGAAGAACAAATTTCTTGTAAATGAGTTGATATTTAATTCTTGACTTTATTTAGTGTAATTTAATTCTTGCAATACTCATAACTTACTTGATGATGGGTTTAGCGTCACTAAGCGGAAGGTTTTATATATTTACACTCTATATATGCTAAGTGATGGGTATCAGCCTTCTACTAGCGGAATCTACTTTCACTGAAGAAGTAGTTAAACATTATACAATTTAATTCTATAATTTAAATTCGTAAATTTATATTTATTGCAATAATTCCCATAAGGTAGGATTAGACCACCTATTGGAGGAAATTTAATTTACGCAATTTAAATTTATGCACTTTATAGTTTAGTATATTTCCAATGTGGTGGGTAATACCACGATTGGTGTGCATATTTTCAATGTGGTGGGTTATCACTACATGATTGGTTATAACTTGAATCCTACTCGAGGAAGAAGTAGTTGATCAAATATTCTAATCATACTCTCGAAGAAGTAGACGATGAGAATAAAATTACTTCTTTATATATCAGAATATGAATGGAGAAAATTGAGCAAGTGGTGCTTGAAGTTACCATTGGATAAATAGAGCGAAAGTAAAATCTTTGAATAGATCCATGGTGATAAATCAAAGAAAATATATCGCATGGAAAGCTTATATGAAGTAATCTCATCGATGATATGAGATTGTATTAATATGAGAATAAAATGCTCTTGAAGAAAGCATAATCACTAGATTTACGTATTTGAATAAAACCAATATGATATTATTATTACTCCGGAAAAGTACAAAAGCGATCGAAGTGGAACATATTGAGAATATCAAAAGATGGCATTAAACACTTTCGAAAATATAGAAATGCAAAAAGAATATACATCTTTGAATCCATAAATGAGGGATGCGTCTGAGAGTATAAATACTCAAGTAACTCTGCCTACCATCAACATTAGGATTCATAATGAAATATTTAAAGGATCAAATTTCTTTTTAAGCTTGACACAGTGGTGCAATGTGGCCAAGCGGACTGAGGCTTCCTGATTCTTGAACATATGCATGAAATTTGATGAGTAGTTCATCATGCGATTACTAAGCGAAATAAGTATTTTCTCATTGAATGAGAGATAAACTTATTATTTACACCGATCTAGAAAGCGCTAGTAAGCCATCAAAGAAATTATTAATATTCAACAAACCTATTGGTTTGACATGAAAATTCATTTGTGCCAGCGAGGCTATATTGAATATTTCCTCCGGTGTTTGTAGCGCTGGAAGGACAATGAAAGCATCACTATTATTCATCATATACATCATGCGATTGTGGATGGTTAAACATAGCTGACCTCTTTGGACCCACGTAGTGATGGCTCGAATTAAGTATTAGATCAACTAGATGGAAAGGTATTACGCTGAAACTCTTATTCCCCATGATTGTGCGGCCATTATAAGTCTAGCTAAAAGTTTATTGTTGGTTCCTCCATATAGTATATTGATTTCTTGTCTCCCTAACTCTTTTACAAGTCGGTTTGCCATATCCACATATTGGATATGGCCTACCAGATTAGATCCACCAAGAATACATCACGGTTTAATATGCGAGAGTAAAAGTGACTTGTATGAGATGATTCTAAAATCTCCACATCCATCTACTCCTATCTCTCTTTTTGCACTATATTTTCAACATGAGATATATGAATCCCTCTATTTAAAGAAAAATTTTAAAACCAATAATTGAGTGCACTATTTACTTTTTGACAAATATGAAAGAAAAAAAAATGCAAATTTTTAAGTGAAAATGAGCATATATCATCATTGATTGAAAAATAATATATATACATATATATATCTTAAAATCGAAAAATAATATTTACAATTACAAAAAAAACATTGATCTTCGTTATTACAAGAGCTTCCTTATATTAATATGAAAATTGTTATACTAAATTTTCTACTAAATTTATAAGCAGGCTTCTAAAGTAAGTTTTCAAAGTATGTAGCGTTTGTTGATCTTTGAATTTGTGTAAGGCCATTAGCTCACCTTGTATGTGTCACTGAGGATGTGTCTCAAGAGCACATTGAATATCATCCAAATGCTCCTTACTCAATCCATCCTTAATGAATGCTATTTTATCTTCTCGATTTACGGACAAGTACCTGATTTACATCGAGTGTCAGCATGTCCATCGAGCACACTTGTAGCATCCTCTAATCTTTTTGCTCTCAGTTTCTTTGAAAAACTACTTTTACCCATACCAGGGCATGTATTTAGAAGGTGAAACCTCACGGAATGTCGAGACCTTTACTTCAATCAAGCATCGGATATCTTGTGGGATACCCTTATTCATTAGCATCCTTAATCTTTCGACCTACATCGATAAATCCTTTTAGGATTTTTGATCGATAGTGATGGATAGTATTTTCAAGATTTGAGAGCATATGATCCATTATAATGTATAGACCCTTGTTAGGATGAATTTTGCAATAATTTTGATGATTTATTTATAGAATAATAATCGTAGCGTATGAAATAAGACTACGATTTTAAATAAATAATATGAAGCGTAAAGCTACGATTTGAATTAAATAATAGCCGGATGTGATGCGTATGGTGCATCAGCTAGTGTTTGAACGATGGTGAACAATAATAATGTCGCAAAGATGATGGAATATGTCGGTGAATTGTTTCTATGATAAATCATGTTGAGCACTATCACAGATCTTAGTGAAATCGATATAAGAATTTCTTTGAACTAGAAGTTCAATAATACTCGTTTACAAGCGATGACCATCGAGGTTTAAATAATTATTGAAATCAATATTTCAAGTGAAGAATTAAAGAATTCTTCAATGATTGTTCTCGATAAATGATGAAATCATTACTAGCCAATATTGAAATAAATCCAAATATATACGGAATAAAGGATGAGAAATATGGGCCACTCATCCTCCATGTGGACTACTAGATATTATGATATGGATCCGCTAGATAGTCACATGTGTATATGATTAAGTAATTTGAAATTTCTACGAAATATTTGCTCAGTATGAGCATGATTTCAGTTAATGATAAAGCTAGTAAATGTATATCCCAATGATTTGAATAAATCCTTGAAGGATTTAGTATGCATACAAGTAGGATATTATATGGCAAATTATTTAAAGTCCTCAAATAAATTGCCGATATCGAGAATAGAATACCAAGCAGTCTAAATTCCCATATTAAGTGAATGATGATAACATATATGATTAAAATCATACCAAGCTGTATGAGTTTTGGTGTTCTAAATTTTCTCGACATGAGGGGAGTATTAAATGTTGAAAATAATATGTGAAATGCATCATGTTTATATCCTATAATTGAAATCTGAACTTGAAGTTCAAAGATGCATGAAAGGCTATGAACAATCACATATATCATTTCTGATGCTTTGATACATTAAGCGGCGCGAAAGCGTTGATATTTCCCCAAACATATATATCAAAGCAAATTATAGAAGATGGTCTTAATAACGGAGGCATATGCTTGAAGAGTATATAGACATAACTATATTGTGTAATCCTACAGAGGATTGATAATGAGATATCTCGATAAGTTATGTCGATATGGGGAAAGAAATGAAATTGAAAATTAATAAACCACGATATGAAAATGTAGCGCTACATATGATCAATGATAATGAAAATATTGAGATATATTGAAGATGATAAATAGTGAATGTGAAATCCTTAACTTATGAGATGATGAGATGATGATGACTATTGCTCAAGTTTAAAGATAAGCATGGTGGTCATTATATGTTGCATGCTCATGAAAGTTAAATTACGAAATCGTGTGTGTAGTGCAGAAAAGAAATTAAAGGATCGGATGAGCTAAACCGTGTTTATATGAGTACCTAAAGGGTAGGCTAAGCCCACATGAATGAAATAACTTATTAAGCGAGTATTAAATGTTAAATGATATATTTTAAGTGTTAGTTAGAATTATGAAGGTTTACTTATATGTTTACATATTTTTACTATGAATTTATATGCTTTAAATTGTGTGTTTGGAGACATGTGTTCATGGTGAATGTTTTTGTAGTTGTGTAAGAAAATTGATGCACTCTAAATGAGCAGAAAGTATAAAACCAATGTATATGATACTCATACAAATGTATGAAAGATTTTGAAATACTTACGACATACTTGTATAAAATCTGGCGTTGCACTCTTTTTTCCCTTAGTGAGGTTTTATCCCATTGGGTTTCTAGCAAGGTTTTTAATGAGAGCAACTTTAAAAGCGTATTCACATGAATAATGTACTCTTTTCCTTCATTAGGGTTTTTCCCCTTGGGTTTTTCCTAATAAGGTTTAGAGGCATATTCATGAGTATATTGAAGCGATAGGAGAAATTGATCTGATTGTATCTATTGGATCAAGTTATAATGGAGCTAATGCTTTAGATCAAAGCGATGATGATATTGAAATCATTTACGCAGTAAAGATATAGTTCTCAAGATATGAAATCAAGCGGAGGCATTTGTACTCTTTTTCCTTGATCAAGTTTTTTCCCACTTTGGGTTTCTTGACAAGGTTTTAGCGAGGCGACACGTGAATGCTCATATCTTTATTTGATAGACATCGGGGAGCAATGTTTTGATGAAGCGATATATAACCACTCCAAGCTATCACTGCAATCGGGTTGGAAGTTTTTTTCCCCTTTGGGTTTTTCTCAAAGCAGTCAGGAAGACATTTTGTATTAATAGTCATTCAAGGGAGTGTTATGAATAATAATTGAAGAATAATTATTAGGTGTTATGAATAATTGAGAATAATGTGGTGGTTATGAATTATGAGGAATAATTTGGTGGAGGAATAATTTGGTGGAGGAATAATTTGGTAAAAGATGTAATTATTATATGTGAATGACTATTATACCCTTGATGAAATTATGTAATTCTGATTGTGTCATTCAGTTTTTCCTATAAATAGGGTTTGATTATTAAAAATTCACATTCTGAGAATTCCTTAGAATTCATTCTCTCTAAATTCTCTCTATTGTTTCTATACTTTTATAACAAAAATATAGTTTTAAATATGGGATTTGATTCATAAACTCAAGTGGAGATATATTTCTTATTTGGAAATTAGAATGTGGAAATATTAATTAGAATATCTTATTATTTGAGGTGGTGATGAGATTGTGGGGCACGCCTATTGGTCGAATTAAGTGCAGTGAGTAATTCTATGAGTGGAAAATTATACTTTTCCAAAATAGTATGTTTTAAATCCCAATATGCTTTAAAGATTAATGTGATATGTTATTGTAAATAAATGTTTTAGAAAGTCATGGATTTTATTAAGTGGTGTTTCCTTTTTAAAAGATTATGTGAATATTTTTAAAACCATCATAAAATACCTTGTTAGATTTATCCGCTCGTCACTATTGTGATGTATTCCACAATGATTGACCAGAATTACAGATGTATGTACACACAAAGGCCTTGGGCCGTGTATGGGGGTGCTTAACCTCTGGGGTATGCTATGTGCGTGTATGATTAGATATTCATATTTCATATCAAAATTTGAGTGACACACCACGTGCATCGAGAATACTCTCTGCACAAGTATGTTGTTGCTCATTGGTACTTCTGGTGCTATTTTTCAGTACATCAGTTTTAGTTACAGAATTCGGTTTTAAAAAGAAGAATTCATTTGAAATAGCATAATCACCGTTATTCAGATAAAACAATTTCAACTGTGAGTATTATTGATAACTCAAATTATTTTCAAATTATTTATCGTATTTACGGATTTAATTATAAAGAAATTTCATGAAGATATGTTAGATGAAAGACTATATATTTGTGAACTTATTCACTCATTGAGTTACCAGCTCATATATTCTCTAATGTTTTCTTATAGGAATGATCAAGCTTGAGCAATGTTGCATTGCTAGTGGAGTTCTAAGCCGACTATCATGGTATTCAGCTAATGCATGTTTAACTTAGCATTCATCACCTTTTTTATATACATGTCAAATATGGTTGAGGTTTTAATTTTTAAAAACCATTGGTTTTAGAATTGTTCATTATTTTCTTAATTATATTTATTTCCAGGTTGTTATTCCAATTTATTCAGGCCTTTTCATAATTTTTACAAACTCATTTTAGTACAGAGAAATTATAGTTTCATGTTAAGTTCAGCTTGCATTGGTGGTGGATCCAGTGTTAGGCTGGCTTCCATTGTCGGCGCACGCCACTTGTCAAATTATTATGCACAATTTGGGGCGGAGGCATGTCACAAGCTCCAGGGAAAGGTTCGGTTACAAACAATACTCACAACGAAGGTTAGTTATTTGAAAACTTGATGTCCAAGCTTATTTCAAATGGGTGTTACACCAGTTTTTGCAGTGGTCAAAATTGGGAATAAAGGACGGTTATAAGGCATTGTATATCAATGAGTCATTTAAAGTGTTGGACTGTAAAGGGCAGTTAATTTTACCTCCGTCTATCTCATGCTTTTAATATACAATAAATGGCTATTATTTTGATCTCGCTTATTATAGTTACGATTTTGTTTTTTAAATGAGCTTATGCGATGGTCACTTGGTCGCCGCCTATATGGAATTTGTTAAATTCTATAGGCGGCAATTTTGGTAACCGCCACCTATAGTTTTTTTTTTTTTTTTGCATTAATTATTTGTAGCTGGCGCACAATTCTATTCGCCAACAAGTACTACCACTTGTAATAGTATATACTTTGTAGAAGGGCATCAACAAATTAAAATCTTCATCAACGAAGTGGTTTTCAATACAGTCAAAAATTCACCGACAAATTAGAAATATCACAAGCGAAATGCAATTTAATACATCCAACCAACTGATCCAATCACCAATATGTAATTCAAGAACATGACAACTAAAAAAAATACCAATAACGATGAATGCACTACAGACGCCATGAATTCAACTCGAAAAACAAGGCAATTGGCATAATCTACTACCACCATATGTTCCACGGGATATATTGATGTGAATGGTTTGACTAAATTTAAATTTAAAAAAACTTGTTCCCTAACATGCACTAAATATAAATAATCCTTACTACAAAGTGTAAGGGAAGGATCCGAAGATGCGTTACCCTAAAAAATAGTCGAGACCAGTGGGGAAGAAAGGAAAATTTTTTGATATTCGAGCGAGGATATCGATATTCTATTCTGCTCCCCCTCACAAAAATTTGTTTCCTCTTGATTTCTTAATCACACACTATAAGAATAGCTCTCTAGGGGAGTAACATGCATGTATCAGTTTCTCTATAGATCTTCACCTACAAGAGCGACTTTTAGATGTTGTTGTTGTAGGTGTTAGGGTTATTAGTTATTATTATTATTATTATTTGGTTATTATTATTATTCATTATGTTGTATTTTAGTATGGCAATTTTTACTCAGTATAATTTAGGTATTGTTGACATATGTATATATAGTTTGTAAACCCTACTCATTGTTTAAGCCGTCAATGAATTCTTCCTATTGTTTCTTACTATTTTCTCTTCTATTCTCTTCTATTCATTGAATACACTAATGTTATTGATTAGTTTCACATGGTATCAGAGCAATTGTGGTAGTATTTGACGTCAAATTGGTTAATCAAACCTTAGCAGGCCTGGATCTTCCTTCTTTTCTCTTGCCGACGCGAATTTGACTCGATCCGCGACTTTGACTTGATGAGGCAATACTTGGGAATTTCCTCCGATGAGGCGTGTGTAGGTCCACGCGCCGGCTACCAGATAGGGACTGTTCGACTGCCGTGTCTTTGGATGGCGAGTGACGGCGCGTGCAGCGGCCTCCGGCGGGTTTCTTTCCATGGTCGTGATTGCCTCTCTCTGTACTTTCTTACTCTGTGATTAGTTTTTCATTTGGGGTTCGGATTGAGTCGCAGTGCGTGAATTGCAGCCGGATTGTAATTGTATTGCAGTTTCGTTTGGGATTTCTTATTACAACCGAGTTGTAATTGCATTACGGGGGGTGTTTGGGGTTACTTTTGAGGTTGTGTTGCTTGTGTCTGGGGTTACTTATTGTTGTTGTTAAGTGATCTATTTCATTATGGCGTCTGATGATTCTCTCCAAGCAGTTAGTGTTCGATTAGATGGAAAGAACTATTCTCATTGGAATCATATAATGAAGCACTTTCTTAAGGGCAAGAAGCTATGGGGTTATGTTAGTGGCACGGTTGTCAAACCCGAAAGTACCGATGATGATTATGCGACGGAAATAGATAACTGGGATGCAAACAACTCGAAAATTCTTACGTGGATTAACAATTCTGTGGATCATAGTATAGGGATTCAGTTGGCTAAGTATGAGACGGGGAAGGAAGTTTGGGATCATTTACAAAAACTGTACACTAAAACTAATTTTGCGAAGCGCTATCAGTTGGAGAATGATATTTGGGCACTGTAACAAAAAGGTATGAGCGTTTTGGAGTTCTATACGGCTATGACGGCAATGTGGGATGAATTGGCTCTTACTGAACCTGTAGGGTTGAAGAACTCTGATGATTACATTACCTATAGAGAGGAGCAATGATTGGTCCAGTTTTTGATGGCTTTGCGTAGTGATTTTGAGGGACTCCGAGGCTCTATTTTACATCGTTCTCCTCTTCCATCTGTGGATTCTATTGTTAGTGAGCTGGTTGCTGAGAAAACTCGATTGAAGTCTTTTTCCGTTGAGGTGTCTTTACCTCATTCGAGGACTTCAGTATTGGTTGTATCTTCTACGCAAAATCGGAGTAAGGGGCATGCTAAGGGTCCATATGATACGTGTAGCTTTTGTAAGCAAAAAGGACATTGGAGGGCTCAATGTCCTAAGTTGTTGAAGCAACAATTCTCGTCGTCGCAGCAGTTTTCTCGTCCACATGCCAATATAATGGCAGTTGTACCATCAGCCAGTTCTTCTATACTTGGATCACCACCGTCGTCTGAGTCTCAATTATCTGATCTTAGTGAGCAGTTTCAGAAGTTCTTAGACACACAACCACGTGCCATGTCAGCATCGCATGCAGGTTTGTCATCACATAGTCAGTCAGGTACCTTTTCATCTTGAATCCTTGACTCAGGTGCTTCCAAACATATGTCCTCCAATTCCGCTCTCTTTGATTCTTTATTTTCTTCCCCCTTATCTACTTCTGTTATTACTGCTAATGGCACCTCATTACCTTTAGCTGGTGTTGGCTATATTCACACTTCTAACTTGTCTCTTTCCAATGTTTGTTGTGTTCCCGACCTTACTTTGAATCTAGTATCTGTCGGTCAATTATGTGATTTTGGATATTTGGTTAACTTTTCCTCAACTGCTTGTTATGTACAGGATCCACAGTCTCAAAAGCTGATTGGGATAGGCCATAGGAAGAAAGGAGGGCTTTATATTTTGGACACTCTGGAACCCACGCATATTGCAGCCTCTGGTGTTGATCTTTCATCTTTTCAATTGAATTCTTCTTCTTCTCAATTATATTTGTGGCACTCGTGCCTTGGACATGTGTTAGCTAGTTGTTTAAAGTTCTTAGTTTCTAAAGGTTGTTTAGGATACTTAGACATTCATGACATTTCAGATTGTAGTGGTTGCAAACTTGCCAAGTTTTTTTGCTTTACCATTTTCTCGTAGTACTTTTCGTTCACTTGCACCTTATGATTTGGTTCATTCAAACGTGTGGGGCCCCGCTTCTGTTTCCACTAAATGGGGGTCTAGATATTATGTCTCGTTCATTGATAATTATAGTCGTTATTGTTAGATATATCTTATGAAAAGACGTTCTGATTTTGTTGATGTTTATCGCTCTTTTCGTATGCTTGTCAAAACACAACACTCTGTTATAATTAAGTGTTTTAGGTGTGATTTGGTTGGTGAATATACCTTGACTGCCTTTAACGAGTTACTCGTTGAGGATGACACTACTTTTCAAACTGCATGTACTGACACTTCTCAGCAAAATGGTGTTGTTGAGCGCAAACATAGACATATTCTTGAAATGACACGCTCTCTTCTTTTATCTTTCAAAGTGCCCAGTGAGTTTTGGGGAGAGGCATCTCTTACTGCTGTCCATTTAATTAATCGAATCCTATCCTCCTATACCTCTGTATTGTCGCCATTTGAAACTTTATTTGGGTATTCTCCTGATTATTCTTCATTGAGAGTTTTTGGATGCACTTGTTTTGTCCTTCGTCCTACAGTTGAACGTAGTAAATTGACTTCTCGCTCTACTATATGTGTTTTCTTAGGCTATGGTGATGATCAAAAGGGTTATCGTTGTTTTGATCCCATTGGACAAAAATTATATGTGTCTCGTCATGTAGTGTTTCTTGAATACATTCCCTTCTTTTCGCTTGCTGATAATACACCTCCCGTGAGAAAGTCTGATCTTGTCAGTATAGATCTTTTTGCAGATGATGATACCAGTCAACCCATGTCTATTCCCTCGTCTTCCTCTTCCCCTACTGCAGGTATACATGCGTTGTTGCCGGGTGTTCCATCTCCTTCTCCTATGTCGTCTCCATCATCATCTCAGGCTGAGGATCTACCATCTCCACCACCACCGCCTCGATATCCGCCCCTTATCCGTAAGTCCACTCAATTACCTGATTTTGATTACTCTTGCTACTCCGAATCTTTTTGTTATTTCTTATCTTCTCTTCACAAACTCTCTGAACCTTCATCTTATAAAGAAGCTGCTGCAGATCCCCTTTGGCAACATGCTATGGCTGGTGAACTCACTGCTTTACATAAGACTGATACTTGGGAATTGGTCCCTTTACCCTCAGGTAAACATGCTATTGATTCTCGTTGGGTGTATAAGATTAAAACTAAATCTGATGGCACTGTTGAGCGTTAAAAGGTTCGCTTGGTTTGCTAAAGGGTTTGCCCAGGAGTACGGCTTGGATTATGAGGAAATTTTTTCCCCAGTTGCCAAGATGACCACTGTACGTGCTCTTATTGCCATTGCCTCTGTTCGCCAATGGAATCTTTCTCAAATGGATATTAAAAATGCCTTCTTGAATGGGATTCTTCACGAAGAAGTTTATATGACACCTCCTCCTAATGTTCCTCATTCTATTGGCTATGTTTGTAAGCTCAAAAAGGCACTCTACTTTCTCAGACAAGCTCCTTGTGCCTGGTTTGAGCGATTCTCCGCTACTCTTTTATCTCTTGGTTTTGTGTCTAGTCATCACGACTCTGCCCTCTTTACTCGGTGCATTTCAACAGGATGTATTCTTCTTTTGTTATATGTTGATGACATGATCCTTACTGGTGATGATGTTGTAGGGATAGCGATTTGAAAACTGAACTGGCTCGTCTCTTTGAGATGAAGGACTTGGGCCTACTATCTTACTTTTTGGGAATTGAGGTTGCTTCTTCGCCCAGTGGTTATATGCTTTCTCAGCCCAAGTATACTGCTGATATTATTGAGCGTGCCCGCCTCACTGATGCCAAAACAGTTGATAGTCCCATTGAAACTAATGCTCGTTATTCTCCTACAGATGGAGTTTCGTTGGCTGATCCCACGTTGTATCGCACCGTTGTTGGTTATCTTGTTTATCTTACCATTACACGTCCTAATATTGTGTATGTTGTGCATGTAGTTAGTCAGTATGTCTCTGCTCCTACTATAGCTCACTGGTTTGCTGTTGTGCGTATTTTGCAATATCTTCGTGGTTCCTGTTTTCAGAGTCTTCTTTTTTCCTTCGACCTCTTCTCTTGAGCTCCGTGCCTATTCCGATGCTGATTGGGCAGGTAATCCTTCTGATCATAAGTCCACCACCGGCTTTTGCATCTTCTTAGGTGACTCTCTTATTTGGTGTAAGAGCAAGAAACAATATGTTGTTTCGCGCTCCTCTACGGAATCAGAATATCGTGCTATGGCTTCTACCACTGCTAAGATTGTTTGGCTGCGTTGGTTACTTGTTGATATGGGTGTTCCGTTCTCTTCTCCTACTCCTATGTACTGCGATAATAAAAGTGCCATTCAGATCTCCCATAACTCCATGTTTCATGAGCGCACCAAACATGTTGAGATTGATTGTCACTTTGTTCGTCATCACCTACAGCACGGGACTCTTGCCTTGCCATTTATCTCCTCCTCCCTTCAGCTCGTTGACTTCTTTACTAAGGCTCATTCCGTTCCACGCTTCCGCTTGTTGCTTGACAAACTCTCGCTGCTGTCTGCTGTCACATCGTGAGTTTGCGGGGGGATGTTAGATTTATTTGTTATTATTATTATTATTATTTGGTTATTATTATTATTCATTATGTTGTATTTTAGTATTGCAATTTTTACTCAGTATCAGTTAGGTATTGTTGACATATGTATATATAGTTTGTAAACCCTACTCGTTGTTTAAGCCGTCAATGAATTCTTCCTATTGTTTCTTCATCTTTTCTCTTCTCTTCTCTTCTATTCATTGAATACACTAATGGTATTGATTAGTTTCACAGTAGGGATTCGACGTTCACCTATATATAGGGGAAAAATGTCGTTCCTATTGATTGACGATTTGTAGTGTCGGAACACGAAACAAGAGAACTCTTGTGAAAATTTTTAGAGAAAAGAAAATTTGGAATCCACCAAGAATATCAGTGAACACTCAAGAGATAATTAATTTATTGTTAACTAATAATTCACTACACCATAACAGCCAATTATTCACGCCTAGGATCTCAAGGGGGTCACGATTTTAAACCGTGACCCCTAGACGCGCGGGTGGTCACGGTTTTAAACCGTGACCATCAGCGAGCTGGGGGTCACGGTTTAAAACCGTGACCCCCATTGAATAAAAAAAAAATTGTGCAATGGTCACGGTTTCAAAACCGTGACCATCAGTGAGTTTTTGGGTCACGGTTCAAAACCGTGACCCGGTTGATAAAAAAAAAAACCAGCAGCAGAATCAATTCCTTTCCACCCCCAACTCGCGTAAACCCCCAAGCTCGCGTAAACCCTAAATTCAGCCCCAAAAATTGAAAATTCATCAATTCCTTTCCACCAAAAAGCTTCTCATCTTCGTTCACCATCTTCTTGAAGTGTAGTGTAAATATTGAATTAAAGCTCCACAAGAAGGTACTATTATTGCTCCAAGTTTCATAAATGGCGATTGGCACCTAAAAAGTCGTCTTCTCCGGTCTAAAACTCGTGTTCTCCGGTAGTTTGGAAGTTAGAAGTTGTTTTCTCCAGCATTAGGTTGGTTTATTGGAACACCATTTGCTTTTTTTTTTTAGCTTTTTTTTCGTTTTTTCGTTTTTTTCAAGCTTTTTTTTCCTTTTTTTTCAGCTTTTTTCCTTTTTTTTCATCCTTTTTTATGTGCATCAAAGATAAATGTTTGTTTTGATTTTTTTGTACTATCTCAATTAAACCTTTAGTCCATTTTCCTATTTTTTAATTTCATTTTTCATAATTACCATCTCTTCACTTGAAATTTTAGGATTTCTTAGGATGAGCTTGCTATTTTAAGTGAATTTGGTACTCAATATACAAATTACCACGATTAATGAGTATACTTAGTTGATAGATAACTGAGGCATATATTTGGAATGTGAGTTTGCCACTATTTTCATTTTGTAGTGTAAATGTATATTGATAGATAACTGAGGCATATATTTGGAATGTGACTTTGCCACTATTTTCATTTTGTAGTGTAAATGTATAATTTAGAAATGATTAATTTGCCACTATTGTCAATGAAACGATACGTCAAGTTTGATCTGAAATGTTAACTCCATTTGTTTTCGAAACCAAATGTGACATTTCTGATAATGGATAGATCAAATGGCGGTGTATGCAAAATGTCGAGAATTATAGTGTAAAACGAGTTAAACTTTTTGCCCCACATGAAGCAACCCAAGAACTTGAAAAAAAAACCATCCGTGCAGTGTTGAAAAGTCATTTGTTTGATTAAATAAACCTATATTCTTTGCAGGAACACTATGTGCTTGAATAACAATAACTCGAAACGAATAAAAATAGAAAAAAAATACAAAGAAATGATAAAAAAGAGAAGAAGTGCCAAAATCCCACGAATTAAAAGTAATGGATACTAGGTTGCATAATAAACATTTGAGGGAAGAAAGTGGAGCATGCCACCTTACGTGGTACCTGCCTCAAACAATCACAAATTAACATCTAGTATGCTCATAATTATTTAGTTTGTATATAATCATAAAGCTAATAAAGTGATTTTTTTGTTTTTAATAAATAAGCCAAAGTGGGGTTAATTAAAGAAATTAAAATAGACTGATGTGGAGCACCTCAACCTAGTTTCATTTGCTAACAAAAAGGAAACAGATTCTAGGCTGCCCAATTCAACTCGGTCCGTGAGTTATATTGAGATATTTTCTTTGATCCAATTAAATTTGATTAATTTTTAAAATTACTTTTCGAACTAAAAACACACCCTTCAACATTCATTTATTATTATGATAATCATTTTTATTTAAAAAATTTTCAAGAAGCTCTAATTGCAATGGAAATTATCATTCTACCTTAAAATAAACCATTTTAGGAGAGAACCATTCAAATAAAAAAATTACATGACATTCAAAAAAAAAATTAAGTTTATATGATATAGGGCACGATAGAACCACATGTGTCCTTATCACACTCAAAATGTGACTATGTGAGTGCATATTTGACAAATGCTAAATTTTTATTATTACTATATTTTTCTAGGATAATTAATTTAGCGGGAATATGTATTTGAAAACCGCAAATTTATATATATATATATATATATGAAAATAATATATTATTGTTCTTTCCTTGCAATATTCGTAGTTTTGTTATGGTTATATGAGAAAACGATCCTTTAAAAAATAAATAAATAAATAAATAAATAAATAATCAAACAATCGCCATATCTAAACTTGAATATCATATGTGACAAATAGTTTTAAATTTCAAAATTTCTGCTTTTATATAAGAAATTATATATAAGAAGAAATTTTATTGGAAGTTATACAAAGAAATGAGAAGTTATAAAAAGTGGATGGCCTACCGGCCTGTTTCCCGTAGTTATATTGCAATGAATCTTACATTATAGATACAGATGTTTTTTGTCCCATTGGTTGTTGAATACCATGTGACTTCCCAACAATAAATTTCTCTATTCTTATTAACAATGATTTTTTTCCCAATTTGTTCAGGTTTTTGAAGATTCACGTTGTCACATTTGGGAAATCCCTATCTTTCACCGAATCATTTAACCTAATTTGTCACGATAATGTAAGTCTTCATTGTTTCCTTTACCCCTCTATCTCCCTCATAGCGTTATTCATCTCTATTTGACACCGTTAATCTAAGTGGTCATAAAACCATTTACTTTGTATGTTATTCGTTTCGTCGTTTATTTTGCTTAGTCTTTATATTATTTACATGTCACTAGAATCATCATTGAGCTTAGAGTACCCGTTTGAAGATTAGTTTATAATCTACAAACTTCCATACAATTGGATAGTTTGAAATTTATAAAATAATCTTTGAATTGTCCCATTTTTGGACAGTTTGTCATTAATTTGTGAATAATGCTGTATGTTATCAAAATATATTATGTAGTCAGTCATAATCTCGTGTGTAACGGTTTGATCGTATCTCCTTATTATTCTCCGGGTGTACACTACGGGTGATGTAGATCGTACATTGTGGAGAATACGGGGAGATGCTGTCGAAATTTACACATGATATTATAGATGACTATATAATATATTTTGATAGCATAACAAGCGTAAATCACAAATCAATGATGAATGGATTAGGGCCCTAACCAGTTAGTGTTGGACTTATAAGATGCATTAGGACATTATAAAGATACATGTGATTATTTTTTTTTGTTGCAAAGCTATTCCTTATAGTATCTTTTGTTTTAAGAAAATTTTATATTCACGTACTCGGCTCATTAACTCGTGAATTATAAACTGAAGCTTTTTCGATGGATTTACCACTTTCTAAAGAATTGATGACTGTGCTTCCAAGAACTAGTCGTGTTTATGTACAAGGTGTTAGGGACTTTATTAAGTTTGTACAGAGCAAAATCTACAACGATATTATACATTGTCCGTACATCTATTGTCGGAATAGTAAAAGGCTTCGTGTTGAAGATGTTGAATTTCACTTAATCAAGTGGGGTATGGAAGTTAGCTACAGGACTTGGGTCTACCATGGGGAAAATGATTCTATTTCGACCTTAGAGCAGCCACATACAATAGAAAATTTGAGTGTGGACGAGTTTCCTTCAGCGCATCTTATGTTAGATAATTTGGTAAATGATGCCTTTGGCATTCATCAGTTTCATGAAAATGAAAGTACGGGATTCGAAAGTGGAAAGGATATTGATGCTGAAGCCCATGAAGATTAGAAGTATATTCGTTTAAAATTAGATGCTTCAAAGCCTTTGTATCCCAATTGCAATAAGGATCACACTACTTTGTTTGCAATGATTGGGTTGCAGAATGTGAAAAGCCAATTTGGTTTATCTGGAAACAGCAGGATCAAGGAGCATCTTGCTATGGATGAAAGAATTGCTGCCTGCGAAAAATTTGTTGCCCACAAGTTACCCATCTATGAAAAGTAGCTTAAGGAGGTTAGGGATGAAGTACAAGTCCATTCATGCTTGTAAGTACGACTGCATTTTGTATCGCAAAGAGTATGAATTTGAGGACAAATGTCCGGTATGTAGTGAACAGCGGTTTGTTGTGAAAAAGAATCCGAATAAGAAGGGTTTAAGAATGCACAAAGAACCGCAAAAGGTATTGAAATACTTTTCCGTAGGACCGAGGTTAAGCGACTTTACACGGTGCCGTGGATATCAGAAGCTATGACTTGGCATGCACGAGCAGAGAGGGGGGCAATCTCATGAGACATCCTATCGACTCTACTATTTGGAAAGCTGCTGATGTTGCACACCCAGAGTTTGCTAGTGAATCTCGCAATGTTTGGCTTGGATTAGCCACTGATGGTTTCAATCCATTTGGTAATTTAAGTACTAATCAAAGTATTTGGCCGGTGATTCTCGTACCGTATAATCTCCCTCCCTCGTTATGCATGCAAAAAGAGTTTTCTATGTTGTCACTGTTAATCCCTGGCCCAAAAGCTCCAAGTGATGATATTGATGTATTTCTAGCCCCGTTCGAGAGATTTATGAAATCCTTCAAAGATGACGTGAAGAATACTAGATACATTGGTGGATCAATTGCAGAGGCGTATATTACGAATGAAGCTTCTTTATTCGCGCGAGAGTATATGCCTAATCCCGGTATTGGTAGTTTTAATCCTCATCGTGAACGCTTTGTTGACGACTTTGGCGAGTTTGCTGATAAAGAGGTCTTGGGGAAAGGTAATAAAGTGAAACTTTCAAATCTTCAATACGAGCAGTGGCTCGTTATGTTTTTGAAACTCACGAAGATGTAGATAAATGGCGAGAGTAAGTGTTTACAGTTAAAGTACCTTCAACGAATGAAACTTAACATTACAGTTACATGACATTAATATGTTTGACCAAATGCCAAATTGTAGGAAGTACAATTCTTTTCCACAATCCAAAAGAAGAAAAGGTGTTTCAAATTCAAATTCGGACTTCAGGCTTTGGGTATCGAACGAGGTAATTTTTCCAGTTACACTTCGAATTTTAACCAAGTAGTTAGAAAAAACCCTATTATATGTTACTAATGTCTTGTTTTCCATATATCTGCCAGCTGTTAAAATTGGGTGATGTTACCTCAAGGCTCGTCCATCTAGCTAAAGGCCCTAATTTTGTTGCTAAACAGTTTGACAGATATCGAGTGAAGGGCTATGTATTCTCTGAATATGGTCGCGAGCAACGTCGCATGCGGAATCAAAATAGCGGCATCGCAATTAAAACAATTACAACTTGTGTGTCTAGTGCTAAAGACAAAAATCCGAAGCAAGTGGAGATGAAATATTATGGAGTTGTTCAACATATATATGAACTAGATTATTCAAGCTTCAGGGAGATAGTATTTGACTGTGATTGGGTACGAGTGGAGGACAAAAATGCTTGCACAGTGGACCCTGCCACGAAGATGGTTATGGTTGATTTGTCAAAATTGAAGAGCAAGGGAAGCATTAAGGATGAACCGTTTGTTTGTGCTTTCAAAACATAAAGCAAGTGTTTTATTCAAAGTGTATTAACAACAGTCAATGGTCGGTTGTTCTTCATGCGCCGAAGCGGTTGACTGATCAAGTTGATGCTTTGGAAGCCCCTACTGATTACCAATCTACTTTGGATGACAACCCGAATTTGTGTGATTTCTTAGATTATTTGGATGTGTAGATCTACTTATGTTGTTCATGTTTTGATGTAGGCAATGTTATTCTTATAAATGTAAGAGTTAATGTTTCCTTGTAATTCTCATTTTAAAATTTTGCATATTGGCTCACAATACCTTTGGATGCATTTTTGTGACATCCTATACATGTACAATAGAAACATAACAATACATTATATCGACTAATTGTACTTGTATTGACTTATATATTAAATTAGTTTCATGTGAGTAATCCTTATTTTTTTATTGGCTGCAGATAATGGCCAGTCCATCGATAGCTGCTGTGCATAAAAAGGAGATTGGGTTTGACATGTTGGAAAATCCTGTTGGTAATAAGAAGTTGCTAGTGGCACCTATTCGAGCACTATTGAAGTATACGGTTGGGCTTCTTTATGACGATTGGAGGCATGTGCCTCCCGAGGTGAAAGATAGCTTGTGGAATTCTCTCATGTTGGATTTTGATATCAGTCCAGCTCATAAGAACCGTATATTTCGTCAGGCAATTCTAACATTATCAAGCTAATTTTTAATTTAGCGAAGCACATATGCTGCTATTATTTTGAAGTACTGAATTATTATATGTTTAGTTTGTGCAATATATATTGCTGTTTGATTAGGCTCAACTATTGGTGTTCGGTTTAGGTTGGAGAATAATATAAGAGTTGGAAGAATCACCTCCGATCCCGTACCTACGGGGAGAATGCAACAACTCCAGAAGAAATTCTCAAATTCAAAGATAATCCTCCGGAGAATAAGTATGTTCCAATAGCTGAATGGAACCAATTCATCGAACATGAGTCTACTGAGAAGAAGCTGAAACAAAGGGCTCAAGGCAAAGCAAATAGGGCGAAGAAGACTGATGTGCATTTCCTTGGTTCTAAGTCATATGCCGAGGTATCTGCAGAGTGGACGGTATGCCTATGCCTTTGCCGATTTCACCTATTTAGCCTAATCCCGACTTGATTCACCTTTAAAGTACATTGTAAATCAAAATATTGTACATATTAAACATGCCATGTTATATTTTTTATTTTATATTTAAATCTTCTATTAATTTGTAGGAGCGATTACAAGGTACTGATGATGAGGGCCAATGTAATGCCCCGCTCAAAGTCGACCCGACATAATGTATACGTGTATGATGTGTTTATGAAATATTTGGGAATGTATGAGACATGTCGGGAGTCGAAACGGCCGTCGAAATGATGAAAACGGGAAATTTCAAGTGACCGGAGTTACGTAAATGTAAGTGATTACGGCCAGAAATGTCGACACGGACCGTAAGGGTCGTGTTACACCAGTAAAGTATGGTTACGGCCGTAAGGTATAATAGTTACTACCAGAAATTGTGAACAGTGGAAAATGTCCAAAAGTTTCAGAGAGCAAATTACGGTCGTATGTTCTGAAGATACGGCCGTATGATTTGGGTTACGGCCGTAAGGATATGGTGTTACGGCCGTAAGTAAGAGGTTATGGCCGTAAATGTGGAAGTTACGGCCGTAAGTTGAAGTCGGCAGAAGTGTTATTTTAGAAGATTCTAGCCATTTCTTGGACATTTCTCACCCAAACTCGGTTCCAAAGCTCCCAAAACCCTTCCAAGTCCCTCATGAACCTATGGAATCATCTCCCACTCCATATATGACCCATGTAATGCTTGTGTAAGCTATGATTACAAGGAAGAAAGCAAAGAAAGTAAAGAAGAGGAAGAAAATGAAAAGGAAGAGGAGGAAGGGGAAGAGCTTGGGTTCTCTTGTGCTTGGTTTGGTCGGTCTAAAAGGTAGGTAATGATATTTTATATGCTCTATGACACGATTACATGCTTAATTACGAAAAGAAACAAGTTGTGAATCCGCTTGTTACGTATGAACTTGATGAGCATGATATATGAACTTGGCTTGGATCTATGATTATGTGATGTTGTGATAAGGATATGAACATGTCTATGTGACCTATGTGCTTCTGTGTATATGTTGTTCGGCTATTATGAGCTAGGGACAATGTTATGTTGATGAAACGAGCCAAATGTTATACGTGCCTAATTTGCCTTGTGTGATGAGTATGCTTTCGGGTTTGTATGCGTATATGGTGTGATTGCACAACGTGGGCATTATGTGAAGTTATATGCCTTGTACGTCCCATGTTGGCATTCCGATTTCAGATAGGATATGAATGTGAATTGTCAGATATGTATGAAAGAAACACGAACGGCATGAGACGCAGGAAATGGCCAAATGAGGGTAATGTGTACGCACAATTATGTCATAAGCATGCATATTTGACGCTATGCGTATCAAGTGTTTACATATATGATATGTTTGGCCTAAATGGGAGCTACGTGCTATATGGGGCAAAGTGCTACACAATTATGTGGAGACACCTCTTGAGCCCGTGAGGAGCCACCTCTAGAGTCCCTACCTATACGAGCCTCGGCCGAAATGGGAGCAAAGTGCTACACAAAGATGTGGGAGCCACCTCTTGAGTCCCTACCTATGTGAAATGAGGCTATGTGTGATACGCTCGATATGGCGCCATGTAAACACATTGATTACTTAGCGGAGGCCCATATGAAATGACACGTGCATCATTCGCATTGCATTGCACCTATTGCCCTCTCGAGTCTTTATGACTCATTCCGTGTGTATGTGTATGTTTTGTAGGCATGATTCGTGTTCAATTATGTGGAGTTGGTGCTAAAGGTCCTCGAGACGTGGTTTGATGGCGTGTTTGGGAAAGGGAAACGGAAGATCCGGCGAACCACGTATATGTTTCAAACCCCTTTGAATTCCGTATTTGTGTGATAAGTTTGAAAGATTTTACAACTTAGGGTTTCATTTACGGTGTGTACACGTGTAATGTTCCCTCCCTATCCGCTGCTTTATGTTTAAGATGGTGCACGAGGCCGTATTTGTGGCCATACGATTATGAGGTCGTGCACATTTCGCTTGTTCCAGCACATATGTATGTGTATTTAGGAGGGCCATTACAGGTGTGGTATCGAGCCGCTTTCCTTGTTTCCACACGTCAGTGGACTCTTTTCGCCACTCCGCTTAAGATATATGATATGTTCATGTGTGAAGTTCTGTATGATATGAATACGATGTGTATGTCCGAGAACTTCCACCTTATGTTATACGTGGCATATATGAACGAGGCAAACTTATGTATGTGAAAGTATGACGTAGATGGGTGTGATGCCTCGTGTTATGCCGAGATATGATACGTCCCCCGTTATGTGACTATGTTATGTATGAATGGATGTATTACGGGGACATGTGATAGGATATGATGAGAATGCGTCTGTAGTGACTGGGTAGGAATGTGAATTCGGATGTCTCCTTTTCTCCGTTGTCTCCTCCTCTCTCAGATATAATGATTCGATATTTGAACGGATCAGAATGTGAGAAATAAATGTGAGAATGTGATGAGCAACAAGTTTGCCAAGGTGCTATATGATACGATTTGGGCTTTGATGTATCTGTCTATGTATGTATGGCTATGTTCTGTCACAAATCCAGAAAAGAAAGATTGGCTATTTGATCCTGTGCCCAGGCACCCGTGATGAAATATATACGAATGTGTACCTACGTAGAGATTATGATACGGTATGTTTGATTGTTGCCACCGGGTTCCATGAGGGCTAAATGTTTGCGTTAATGAATGTTTGTTTATGTTTACATTGAATTTTGAGCAAAGCAAGAATATGGTATGTTTGACTATGACTCTTCGGTTAGGTTAGAGTGAATGCGAAGTCATGACGCTTTGAGCCGAGTATGTTTTGATGTTATCGATCCTTCAGTCAAAGCGGCTCGATCGGTCATATGAACGGCCTTGTCGAAGTTGCAACATTAGATATGATTCTCCGATATTAAATGAACTTGAAGTATGCGCAGATTAGTATGTGTTGCATTGTAAGCGTCTGATGATTGCAAGCGAGACAAGATCGAATGTCGTTGTTTGAGCCGATGTGACCATTGATGACGTATGTTTATGCTATGTATGTTGAGAACTCGGCCAATGAACTCGTTCGCTTATTTCAACTTCGGCCAATATGATGATTCGCTTTATTAGAACTTAGATGATATGATTATTCGCTTATTTGAATCCGCCGAGATGAATATTCGTTTATTTCGACCGCAGACCATGTAATGTGAAGGGCTTCTGTTATGAGTATCACCACTCCGATGTGTGTTATGTTATGCAATATGAACGAAAACGAGAGAGGCTTTTGTAATCACGCAGGATGGTAACAATGTAGTTACTTCGGCCTCTTATTCTATTTGTGATCCTGATTGTATATGTGATGAATGAGAAGCTCTTCCAAGTTATGACCGCTTATGTAATGACCTCGTGTCATGTCTGTATTAGGGGCCAATGTTATGCATATGAAGAACCGATGTTCGCTCCGATTGAAGGTCACGGAAATTTTATGTATATCGCCTGATTCTAAGATACTCGAATGATCTTTTACTGCGATATTTGATGTGAATGTTATGATCACGAAGTTTCTTGGCCTCTTTATGTTTGCATATTGCTATGTATATGATGATGATGCTGGTGGTCTCTCGGAATGGTAAGGTATGCGAAGAGAGAGCGAACGTAATGATTTTCAGATTATATGTTCTCCTCATTTGTTATGTGCCAAGTATGTCAGGATTTCAGTTGTCTCTATATGCAATGTGTTGTGTCGTTCAGTGCTCGGCCGAAGTTTTGGAAGTTCTGGAAGTTCTTGAATGGCCCGATGATATGTTAGGTATCGTTTATTTCGATATATGACCTGCATATGTTTATATGATGTTATATGATGCAAGAAGCCATGTATTCTTTTCCCTCTTGTATGTATGTAGATATGTTCGGCTTTTCTCCGGCATGTTATGTTATGTTAACGTGGCTTTCTTTGTATGGGCGAGTTTCATATGCTATCGCCATCAGTTATGCTTCAAGTTATGTTCATGTGATATATATGTCTTCGGCCTCAAGCTACCAGTTGGTTGGTTGCTTTTCGATGTATATGCGAACGGGATACTCGAGATGAAACGAATGGAAGAAGTTATATGATCCGAATGCATGAACTGAGTATTGTGTTCTTTATGGCCGTGTTGAAATGTGATTTGTTTGATATGGTTCGTGACGATATGATATATGAAAGCAGTTCGTTAAGTCACTTCTCAACGCACTTCTCGAAGATATGCTAGGTGCTCTTGGTATTTTCTATCTCGGGGAAATTATGTCGGGGAGTTCGTAAAGGTATGTTGAAGCTCACTTATGTATGTTACGGTTCTTTTTCGTCCCGACCCTTATTCGTTGAGCGCCAATGATCAGTGAATCAGTGATGTTCTTATGTTATGTGATATGTATGCCGGCATATGCGTGAAACTCATATGGCTATGTCTATGTTACGAATGCTATGTTACAGTTATGTATGCTGGAAAATGCATGCCCTTCTCTTTATGTGATATGAATTACGTTATTCCTGAGAATGATACGGAGAATATGTTTCTGTGTGCCTTGATCGTGGATCAAGAAATGATATGCTATATGATCTGAATCTGAAATTCTATGAGTCGTATGAACTTGCTATGTTATATGTTATGCTATATGTTCCGGCTATATATGTGAAATTCTGGTAGAAGCACGAATGGCTTAGATATGTATGACTTCGTCTTCGGACGAGTGTTTTGACTTTATCGATGTCGTGAACCGTATTTGCTTGGGACACGGGACACTATACACTCTATATGAATTGAAATACGAGACTTCCGTGTGTTGCTGACTTCGAGAATTGCAATACGAAATGTGTTCAAATATGCATAAACCCGAGTCTTCGTATGAAATGTGATGAGCTCGAGATCAGCTATGTTGTCGCCGTGATGTTGTCTTCTTATGTGAAAGCGCAGTCATGGTAGCGTAAAGTGAGATCACGATACGATATGATATGAAACCGTATGTGAACCGTTTATGAAAGAAGAAGCTATTGGTTCTGTATGATTCCTTGGTTTCTATGTTTGATATGTATTACGTTCGATCTGTGATTTGTTACGCATGTGTCTCATCTCCGAAATGCAATATGTATCCGATGAAAACGAATTAGCAGTTCTGTGGCGGTCACCGTATGTGAATGATGTGAATCTCGTTGATCGCTATTTGATTATGATTCGATATGGAAAATTGCACGAATTCCGATATAAATAGATGTTTATAGGAAAGGATCGTTAAGTATTTGTGTGTATTCCCCGTGTATGTGATCGAATGCTCACGTCCGGATGTTTGTCGGATCAGTTATATGCCAATAGAACCGTATATGATATGTAAATGAGGTACGTTTAACCGCCGGTATACGTAGGTGTTTGAATATGAATTCGGTTCGGAGGAGACATGAGGAAGGGAAAGGGATAAGAGACATCGAAATTCCGGTCACTTTAAGCAAATTTCGGGGACGAAATTTATTTAAGGGGGGAAGATTGTAATGCCCCGCTCAAAGTCGACCCGACATAATGTATACGTGTATGATGTGTTTATGAAATATTTGGGAATGTATGAGACATGTCGGGAGTCGAAACGTCATTAAATGATGAAAACGGGAAATTTCAAAGAGACCGAGTTACGGCCGTAAATGTAAGGATTACGGCCGTAAATGTCAGATTACGGCCGTAAGGGTCAGGTGTTACGGCCGTAAAAGTATGGTTACGGCCGTAAGGTATAATAGTTACGGCCGTAAATTGTGAACAGTGGAAAATGTCCAAAAGTTTCAGAGAGCAAATTACGGTCAGATGTTCAAGATACACCAGTATGATTTGGAGTTACTGGCCGTAAGGATATGGTGTTACTACGTAAGTAAGAGGTTATGGTCAGAATGTGGAAGTTCTGACCGTAAGTTGAAGTCGTGAAGTGTTATTTTAGAAGATTCTAGCCATTTCTTGGACATTTCTCACCCAAACTTCGGTTCCAAAGCTCCCAAACCCTTCCAAGTCCCTCATGAACCTATGGAATCATCTCCCACTCCATATATGACCCATGTAATGCTTGTGCAAGCTATGATTACAAGGAAGAAAGCAAAGAAAGTAAAGAAGAGGAAGAAAATGAAAAGGAAGAGGAGGAAGGGGAAGAGCTTGGGTTCTCTTGTGCTTGGTTTGGTCGGTCTAAAAGGTAGGTAACAGATATTTTATATGCTCTATGACACGATTACATGCTTAATTACGAAAGAAACAAGTTGTGAATCCGTTTTTGTTACGTATGAACTTGATGAGCATGATATATGAACTTGGCTTGGATCTATGATTATGTGATGTTGTGATAAGGATATGAACATGTCTATGTGACCTATGTGCTTCTGTGTATATGTTGTTCGGCTATTATGAGCTAGGGACAATGTTATGTTGATGAAACGAGCCAAATGTTATACGTGCCTAATTTGCCTTGTGTGATGAGTATGCTTTCGGGTTTGTATGCAGATATGGTGTGATTGCACAACGTGGGCATTATGTGAAGTTATATGCCTTGTACGTCCACGCTGGCATTCGATTTCAGTATAGGAGATGAATGTGAATTGCCAGATATGTATGAAAGAAACACGAACGGCATGAGACGAGGAAATGGCCAAATGAGGTAATGTGTACGCACAATTATGTCATAAGCATGCATATTTGACGCTATGCGTATCAAGTGTTTACATATATGATATGTTTGGCCTAAATGGGAGCTCACGTGCTATATGGGGCAAAGTGCTACACAATTATGTGGGAGACACCTCTTGAGCCCGTGAGGAGCCACCTCTAGAGTCCCTACCTATACGAGCCTCGGCCGAAATGGGAGCAAAGTGCTACACAAAGATGTGGGAGCCACCTCTTGAGTCCCGGCCTATGTGAAATGAGGCTATGTGTGATACGTTCGATATGGCGCCATGTAAACACATTGATTCGCAACGGGGCCCATATGAAATGACACGTGCATCATTCGCATTACATTGCACCTATTGCCTAATGAGTCTTTATGACTCATTACGTGTGTATGTGTATGTTTTGTAGGCATGATTCGTGTTCAATTATGTGGAGTTGGGCGAAAGGTCCTCGAGACGTGTTTGATGACGTGTTTGGGAAAGGGAAACGGAAGATCTGACGAACCACGTATATGTTTCTCGAAACCCCCTTTGAATTCCGTATTTGTGTGATAAGTTTGAAAGATTTTACAACTTAGGGTTTCATTTACGGTGTGTACACGTGTAATGTTCCCTCCCTATCCGCTGCTTTATGTTTAAGATGGTGCACGAGGCCGTATTTGTGGCCATACGATTATGAGGTCGTGCACATTTCGTTTGTTCTGTACGTATATGTATGTGTATTTAGGGAGGGCCATTACAGCCAACCTCCCACTCGCAGTAATCTCTACCTTCATGCTCGAAAAACAAAAGATGGATATCGCCCGGGAGTTTGCTGAAACTGCTGTGAGTAAATTTCTAAACTTATAATCTGAAAATTGCCTATAAATTGTGAAATTGTATACTTGATGCATTTACTATTAAATGGTGATGAAGTGGCTGAAATTGGTCATTTATTGGTTTCCTAGTTTTTAAGGCCGGCCAAGAGATCTCATTTTAATGGTTTGACTGTTTATTATTATATGATTTTATTGATGACAAGAATATCGTAGTGACTTCACTTGGCACGCCTGAATGATCTATTGCAAAGAAAACTCTACCCCAAAGGAATCTAGGGAATTTCACTAACATTGTATTCTTATCAACTTCGACATTTCTGTGGGTATTTTAATTGAATTATCTTATTTGTGAAAGTTATAACCTTATAGGATTATTCAGCAATTTTGTGAGGATTATGAAAATATAATTGGTGGATCATCTTTAATTTGACAACTCATTTGAAAATTTTGGTATAGAAGTGTTAGTAAAATTTTTTGTAATTTGAGTACATATATGTACATGTTATATTGTAATATTGTGACTATCTGATGCCATTCTATTATTTACTCTTTCACAGGCAAAAATTGCTGAGTTACAGGACAGTCAAGGAGGAGATTCAAGCTCAACGATATTGATAATGATCCCTTGACTCAAGTGTTCGGGAAGGACAAAAGTGGCCGTACTCGTGGAGTTGGGTCAAGGTGCCGATGACTAAGTTTAAAGCAACACAGCCTGTAGTGTCTGAGATTGGTAGACTCAGACGTGAAGTACAGGATCACGGTTCACTGTTACAGACCCTCGTCTGTCAAATGAAGGACCAAAGCATGTTGTTACAAACCTTGGTTAAGGTCCGACCCAGTTCAAATCCAAATGAACATTCGCCTGGTAGTGGTCGCAGTGCTTCCAAGAAAGGCACTGCAGTTGGAGAAGGTTCATCCAGCCAGTCTATGAATGCAGATTACTCTCCAATCCCCGCGCACAAAGGGTATTATCATCTTAGAGATTTACGCAATGAAAATAATATTGCAATAGTAAGAATTGAGTCTGTTACGCCAAGTAGTCTTGTTCATGGTCGTAAACTTCAATACCCTGAAGCAAAGGTAAATATCAAGTATATCTATCCGGGTTTCGAGAATGAGCCTGTGTATTTTGGTAAACAAGGGGGTGCAGAGTGTTTGGCAGATTTTGGTAACGGTTCATTTATTGCGTGACCGACGTACTTGTTTAAGGAGATTGTATAATTCTCTCCTTTTGATTAGTAGTTATGTTTGTTAACTTATAGGACAATGGTTGTGCTTGTGTTTTGAGTATTTTGTTTGATACTTAGTAATATTCGTTATGGTTCATAGTACGGTATTTGATACTTGGTTTTAATTAGTGAATGTTGTTTTCAATGATTGTTCTAGTTTGTAATATATGGATGGTGATGCTTGATATTTGGTGGTGTAATTTATTTGTGATGAATTGATAATTTGATGCTTGATAGTTTGTAATGAATGGTGGAGATATTTGTTTTAACTCATTGTTCTAGTTTGTAATCGAAAACATTTGAATTGTGTAGTGTTGTGATGGATTTGGTGATGGATTTAGTGGATGAATTTGTGTTATGGTGTGTATATATATGGATATGGTAGTTTTATGTGAATGAATTAGTGTTATGATGTGATGGATTTTGTGTTATGGTGAATGAATTAGTGATGGATTTTGTGATGAAGATGGGCTTGGTCGTACCAAGCTACAATCAATTTACAAATTAGGATTTGCTGGTCGAGCAAATTTGTCACGGTTTTAAACCGTGACAACTTTTGTCATTTTACTATTCTGTGCCCGAATTCGTCACGGTTTTAAACCGTGACAATCTAGTTGCGACGGTGATTTTTGTCACGGTTTAAAACCGTGACAAATCGACTTTGTCACGGTTTTAAACCGTGACAATTCGCGAGTTATGGTGTAGTGATTGTACCCATACGATATACGGAAGTGATGACTATACATATTAAATGTTGAATATGAAAATAAATTGTTAATTTTTAATTAATACTAATTGAAAAAAGAACAGTAAGAAAACGTATAACAATCTATTCGAACAATTATTACAAAAAATAAAACTTCAATTATACAATCTCTATATATACTCAAATTTCTAAAAAAAATTATTAAAACTTACTGTGATAGTTGAATGGGTAAATCCATTGCCCAACTTGCATATTGATATCTTTGGTCCACCACAACATGTAACTAATATTCATAGGAAAAAAATTATGACTTAATCAAAAAATATTGTGAAATTGATGGATTTTATTTATATACGCGACAAACGTTTTTATTACTTCAATCTTCAATATTCGTTCATTGATGTAGTTTGACTTTTAAAAAATAAAAAAATAAAATTCTATTGAGATATTAGGCTCACCGTCTTCGTGAAAGCTAATTTTAAAGGAGAAATTGATCGAGATTATATGAATACTATAAATATTTTTTTCCATAATTATATATTAATATAATTTGTTTATTTAATTGTAACCAATGATTGAATATATAATAATTAATTCTTTTTTTGTATGGATATAATTATTTATTCTTAATAAGTAGTAATGAATAAATACATATCTTTTTACAATAAATTTTTATTTAAAATCTCTATTGTTCAACAACTCCCATAATGAAAATTATAAATCCGTGTAGTAATTTATTCTTTAATTCAGTTGGCAACATAAAATTTTTATGAGATAAGTGAGTATCCGAGTACCAAAATTATGTAAGCTATAAAAAAAATACTAACTTAGCAAAATAATAACATAATCAAATTATTATATTATATCAATATGACAAATGAACAATATGAAATTAATTTACTTGAATTCGATAATAAAACTAGCTTAAAGACGCCGAGAACTAACCACTAACAGATTCTATAATCATTTTGTATTAGAATCTTAGTTGGCATATTTATTAAAAACTGATACGATTATGAGATTTCAACCCGAGACCTCTTAATTACAATTGTCTTGTCCTGACCGTTTGGGCTATCACCATTTTTGTACAAGTCCGAAGTTAGAGGTTAGTTGGACCTAGCTATAGTTCTATTCGAGGAAGATATTACTATAAAATTGTTCAATCATTTTCCGATATTGTGGCTTGCTGAATTGGTTGGGTTGATGGCTTGGAGGCCTAATAAAGGTCACTGGTTTAAAGCTTGTTGGCTGGAATTTAACTTTTTGGGTATCTTTTTGTTTTACATAATTTTAATTTTATATAAGTTTAATTTTATATAAATTGTGCACTTTTAAACAACTAAATATATTTTCTATTTTAAGAAAAGCTAGTTTTATATAATCCTACATTCTAAGAAATCTTAAGTGATGTTATCTTCACATGTTGATACAATATTTTTGAACATTAAAATGTATAAATGATTTGTCCTAACTATAAGTACGTGTGTAGACGTCGATGTGGGTCACATTATTAAGATATTATGTTTAATTTATTAATTGTTACTTCACACTATTTCAAAAGTTAGTTTTAAATATCAACGGAGGTTTGTCAAAGTAGAAAAAACCCTCTTACCACTATTTAGATGAGTTAGGCATAGTATCTCACCTCTACGATCCCCAGTTTGTACCTAAATTAGTTTAAAATATTTTTTATGATTTAACTCAATCAATTATGATTTTGAATAATAATATGCCATAAAAATTTCCACTTTTTGCTATATATGAAATTTATAATTTACCATATTTAAAGTTCAATTTGGTTCAGTAGTTAGTCCAACTCTTCTAAGTCGAATAATGTACTGGGAAGCAAAACGAATTTCCTAAACAATCAATTAAAATCATTGTATACTAAACACTCATATCAAATTGTATTTCATATTAGTTTGCTATCATTAATTGCAAAATCAATTTAGCCAATTGTGATTTTCAATAATATTTTGCTAAAAAAAACTATATAGTAAAAACAAATAAAAATTCAGGGTCAACCCTTGAATCAACTCGGTCCTATACTAAATCCTAACTCCGTCCCTGTTTGTACACTAACTTAACTAACATGTTAATTTAACCTATTACAATCACTGTTTGATAAGTCGTTCCAACAATAATAATTTTTATTTAATCAAATAAAAAAATAATTATTGGTTACAAGATAATTTTTATATCTTAATTTAAGTTGAATTTATTTTTCAAGTACCAGGTTCAATAAATTTACACCATTTACTAATTTTATTAATTAATTTTTAATTCTTCTAATTTTAATTTTAGTTTTAATTTATACTTTTATGTATTAGAGTACTTTCCAATTATAATAACTACCTTTTGGAAAATATAAAGTTTTGGCACTTTTTTTTTGAATAATTTTGCATGATTTTTGGTGACTCAATTTTTTGTTATAAATTTTCAAATAATAGTACAATAATATTAAAATAAAATTTGTCAATATGTGATGCCATGATCGTAAACTATGCATTTATTTATCTATGAAATACGTTAAATAAAGAAGAGGTTATAAGTAAATATAACGTTCATAAATATGATTGTGAAAATACTATAGTTTTTTAATGTTTTTATTGAATTTCCAATTACAATTTTACTGTCTTGTTACCATCGAAAGTTTATTTAACTGTAATTTTATTATATAATATTTGTTTAAAAATAAAAATTCATATTTAAAATATCTATTATTTTAATTCGGCTACTTGGGTATTAAAATGGTTATGGAATTAATACGTAGAGACTAGTTCGTATTTTTAAATTGATGAGAGACCAATTTAAAAATATTAATAAACAGTCGCAGCCATAGCAACTCTCCATATAAAAGAGTCATGGTCCCCAATTATATGTACGTTTTATTTTCTCTACATCCGCATCAATAGAGAAGAAACCCTAAAGAACTCACGTTGTTTCAAATCTTAATTCAGATTATGGAATGAAGTACGCTTCCTCTCTCACGTTCTTCTTTTCTCTTTGAATCAACAAGATGGGTATTCGTTAATTAAGTTCAGATTCAAACCCTACACATGATTTTTGTTAAGCGGTAAAATATGTTTATGTTACTCAGTCAAACAAAACAGTACATAAACATCATTCATAATATCGAAAATACAAATATTACATAACACAAATGTGCAAATATGAAGTATCAATTCCAATTACAAAATCACATTAAACTTGTAATTTACAAATCACGATTCGCATTCAAATACGAAGTTTTGATTCCAAAATCATAATTGACAAAATAATTTTACTCACTGATATACTAAAATTTTCAAATTCCACAATTCTAACTTTGAAATGCCAAATTCCAATTTTAATACACAAAAAATCGAAAAATATGAAATTAATAGGCACCTTATTCATATTTCAAAGAAATAAAAATGAATTAATTAAAAAAGGATAAGAACAAAAAATAGATTTCTAAGTAGTTATCGATTACCCTTTGGTCAACACTATGTTAAAAAGTGAAAGGAAATATTAACTAGAACTCTCTTTCTTTTTTTTAAAAAATATTAGTTTAATGAGTGATAGGGAATAATTTATAAATATTTTTAATGAATTTTAATATAAAAGAGGAGAGAGAATGAGTGGAGTTGAGTGGTGGAGATTTGTGGATGTGATAAGATATGTGGATTTGATTGATATAGGATAAAGAAAGAATGGATAAAAAAGTGATAAAAAGTGGTAAAAAATTTTAAAATGGGTTCCCTAACACTCTTTTAATTTCACAATTATTATTCGTAAATCGTCAAACTAACAAATCAATGATCATAAAAAGGGTAGTGATGGCAGAAAAATCCGATCCGATCCAAATCCGATGAATACCCCATCCGAATGGAGCAATTTTTTGCCGATCCGACGATCCGTGGATCATTGATCCGTGGATCAGCCGATCCGAAACGGATTTGGATTTGGATTTGGCCGATCCGATCCGAATTGATTTTTTATTTTTTTAAGTTTATTTTTATTATTTTTTATTTTTTTATAAAAATCTATACCAATATGGATCGTATTTGGATTTTTTTTTTAATCCGATCCGATCCGATCTGATCCGAATCTGATTTGATGAATTTGGATTTGGATCGGGGTAATTGATTTTGATTTGAATTTGGATTTGGATTAGACCAATCCGATCCGAACCCGATCCATTGCCGACACTAAAAAAAGGCATAAAAGAAATAGATTGTAAAAATAATATTAAAACAATCAACCACTGTAAATCTTGAACTGCTAACCTCATGTATAACCACCACTCTCTCTACCACCATACTAAATCGCCTTGGTAGCAATCGATCCAAATAAGGCTATAATAATTATCCATAGTGTAGGGATGACAACGGTTCGGTTCGGGGACGGTTCGGCCCGAACAGGGAATCGAACGGTTCGGTACGGTTCAGAATTCTGAACCGTTTTCAAAACCCTTTTTTTTAAAGCCATGTCGGCCTATATTTTTTTAACGAAAAGTTACCTACTCACACTCAAAATACCAATACCTAAATTGCTTTTATGCTAAAAATATTGAATATTACATCCTCAATTTAATTGACAAACATTATTGCATTACATCCTTATTCTAAAATTCTACCATTGCACCATCACAACTCATTATTTATTAGACTTTAATACACTAATAACAAATAATCAATCCATTATCCTTGTCCATAAACAAATACAACTAAAAAGTATGAAGTAGTTATTAGTGTTCAAACAAAATAGGAAATCACACACCATGCAAGCAAAATAAATAGTTTTCATCACAATTGACAACTCATTATAAATTTTAGATTTTCAAATTTTAATTTTGGAATTGATAATTAATTTAAAACTTTTTTAGGAAAAAAAATATCGGTTATTCGGTTCGGGTTCGGTTACGACACTACTAACCATATCCGAACCGTATCCGTCTCGGGTTTTACTATCAAAAATCATATCCGATCCGCCGATCCATCGGTTCGGGTTTTTTCGACTTGTTCGGTTCGAATAACCACAGTTCTCGAGTTTCTCGATCCATTTTGCCATCCCTGCCATAGTGGGCATGAGCCTACCACAACTATAGCTAGCTCCGGCCTTAACCATTGTTATGCCTCTAAATTACATGGCACAAACATTGCGGAAGAGGGACCCACCATAGTGAATTAAGATGTTGACCTATCTAATTGGATCAAACTTTCTGGGCCTCAACTTAGCCTTGCCACTCATCTCAACTCATTGCGGCCCATTCCTCATATATATATAGGAACTCCTCTTCAATGAAAAGGTAGTAAACTACACCTTCATAGCTATCTTATGTTTCTCCTGTAGTCAGAACATGTCACGATCGTTGACTTGATTATCAGAATGTCTATGGTTGCCGGAACCTTCCTTTTTTCAAGTGGCCCCGTGCTTTAACGAGTGTCATATGTCCGTGGACATCGGAATGAATTGGGGATGAAGTCCGCTTCATTTTGGAGGTTAACACCCATATTTTTAGTAGTCATCGATTTCTATATATAATAAATTAGTACCGCCCCTGCGCGATGCATGGAAATTTTATTTGTAAAAGTGAGTTTAATAAGAATTTTATCCATAAGAGTAATTTTGATAAGAATTTGTAAAAGCCTTTTAATTATATGTTCAGAGAAAAGGCGAAACCAAAATATGCATAACATTTAAATAGGTGTGGATGTCGAAATTGAAATTTTAAAAGCATACCTAATCAATTTAAAATTTGAAAAAAAAATTTGAAGACCACATGTATATTGACTTGGTGTTGATTAACAATGGATGTTACTAAATTGGATATTTAAAAATGTTATGAAGTAATTATAAAGTAATATATTTAGAAAGTTTAAGGTTCAAAATGGAATCACCAATTGACGTCAAAACGCATATGGCGATCACTGAAACTTGTAATTGTTTTGACAAAAAGTGAAGAGATGATTAACTGATACTTTTAATAATTATTTTTTTAGCATTCTTGTGAAATGATGAAATGTGACATCGAAGTTGTAGTTTTTACTTTCTTTTCTAATTAAATTACTTAATTGTTCATCACAAATTTAGTTGTAATTTAACTACTCAATATTTGATTTTTTAAAAACCCACAATTCGAACCACCCAATGCACATTACACGTGAAAACTATCTAAAATTACTATTTAATATAGTAAAAATAAATAAAAATATTTTTATTTAATTTTTTAAATGAATAAAAAATATTTTTTTCTAAAATAGAAACTCGCTGTCGATATGACACTGTGTCAAGTTGACACTTGATACTTCAATTTCTATTAATATGAAGAAGGTATATATATATATATATATATATGTATATATATAATTTAAATGGAATATTCGAAAAATAAAAAGTATATAAAAAAAATTAATTCTCATTTTTAAAAATAATTTAATTGTCATTGTAAACTGTAACTTTTACCTTATATCACATTTTCATTGATACTGGCATTTAGTTTATTTTCAGTTTTAGCAATACTAAATAGGGGAAGTAAAATAAATAAAATGTATATTTATTGTTTGTTTTAGAAATATTTTTTTTTTCATTTACGTAAATGCATACTACAAAGGTTAAAAATATGAAGGAGTGTTATAAAAGTATAGAAATAATAGAGAGAATTTAGAGAGAATGAATTATAAGGAATTCACAGGAATGAATTTCATTAATAACTGAAGCCCTATTTATAGGGAAACTTCGAATGGCACAATCGTAATTACATAATTTCATCAAGGGTATAATAGTCATTCACATAAATGAAATATAATAATTTATTTCCCTCACTTCCCTCATTAATTATATTATATTAATATTATTATTATATTCATAACACTCCCCCTTGAATGACTATTAATACAAATGTCTTCTAAACTTGTTTGGAGAAAAACCCAGTGGGAAAAAACTTCCAAACCGATTGCAGGATAGCTTGGAGTGGTTATATACTGCTTCATCAAAACATTGCTCCCCCTGATATCTATCAACGGTATAAGAGTATTCACGTGCTGCCTCGTTAAAACCTTGTCAAGAAAACCCAGTGGGAAAAAACTTGATCGAAGGAAAAAGTCTGACTACTCCATCCGATTTCATATCTTGAGGACCGATATCCTTACTTACGGTAAAGGATTTCAATATCATCATTGTTTGGATCTAAAGCATTGTCTCTATTATAGCTTGATCCAATAGATACATCGTATCGATTTCTCTTGTTGTCCTCAATATACCATGAATATGCCTCGTTAAAACCTTATTAGGAAAAACCCAAAGGGAAAAATCCTAATGAAGGAAAAAGAGTACATTATTCATGTGAATACGCCTTTAATGTTGCCTCATTAAAAACCTTGCTAGAAAACCCAATGGGATAAAACCTCGGTCAAGGGAAAAAGAGTGCAACGCTGTATTTTATACAAGTATCTTTGCAAGCATTTCAAAAATATTTCATAAATTTGTATGAGTATCATATACATTGGTTCATACTCTTCATTCATTTCACGTGAATGAAATTTTAGATGTTATACAATATCATGTTATATTTAGTGTATATATGCAATCAACAGCTTCGATCTCATTTTCTCACTATATCGAGATATATACCTAAATCTCTTCTGGAGATTTCATAGTAGTTGAGATTGGGCTGCCTCATTAAAAACCTTGTTTGAGAAAAACCCCGTTTTGGGACAAAAACATCAATCAAGGAAAAGAGTACAGCATATGAATTTCTCAACAATATCAATGTAGATATTTTGAGCCGTTGCATCTGGATACAATAATACATTTGAAACCTCTTCAAGAGTTTCATTCTCATTTCTCATTAAACCTGCATGAACACTTTAATCATAAGGGCATATATTTCAGCATCGGCATTTTCGATGGATTTTAATATTCTCACTATTATTGATAGTATGTAGCGCTATCTTTTCATAGTGTGTCGACACTTTCAATTTTATTTCTTTCCCCATATCGACATAACTTATCGAGATATCTCATTATCAATCCTCTTGTAGGATTACACAATATAGTTATGTCTATATACTCTTCAAGAGTATACGCCTCCGTTATTAAGACCATCTTTAATAATTTGCTTCGATATATATGATTGGAGAAATCTCATAATATCAACGCTTCTGGCGTGCTAACTTATCAAAGCATCTTAACTGATATATGTGATTGTTCATAGCATCTTTTATACATCTTTGAACTTCAAGTTCATATTTTAATTGTGAGGATATAGTATGATGCATTTCACATATCATTTTAAGCCTTTAATACTCCCCCTCATGCTAAGAAAATTTAGAACACTAAAACTCATATATGTTCTCATCATTCAGGCTTAATATGAGAATTTATATAGTTTGCATTCTATTCTCGATATTGGCAATTTATTGGAGGACTTTAAATAATTTGCCACATAATATCCCACTTGTATGCACATACTCAATCCTTCAGGGATTTATTCAAGTATTGGGATATACATTTACTAAACTTTATCATTAAATCTGAAATCATGCTCATACCGTGAGCAAATATTTCGTAAATTTCAAATTACGAATCATATACACATGTGACTATCTAGTGGATCCATATCATAATATCTAGTAGTCCACATGGAGGATGAGTGGGCCCATATTTCTCATCCTTTATTCCAGATATATTTGGAATTTATTTCCAATATTGGCTAGTAATGATTTCATCATTTATCGAGAACAATCATTGAAGAATTCTTTTAATTCTTCACTTGAAATATTGATTTCAATAATTATTTAAACCGGGATGGTCATCCTTCTGTCAAGAACGAGTATTATTGAACTTTAGTTCAAGAAATTCTTATATCGATTTCACTAGTATCGTATAGTGCTCAACATGATTTATTACTTTCATCATATGTATAGCTCACCGACATATTCCATCATGTTTCGATAGCATTATTACACATCACTTGCTCAAGCGTGGAATCTTAGCACATACGCTTCATGTTTCAATCTTGTTCCAACGCAGCCTTACCTCATCTGGCGTTTATAAATTATCCGGGCACTTACGGTATTCACCATAATAATGGTCCATATATAATAATGGATAATTTGCTCTCAAATCTTGAAAATACTATCCATCACTACCGATCAAAATCCTAAAAGGATTTATCGAAGTAGGCTTGAAAGGTTGAGGATGCTAATGAATAAGGGTATCCCACAAGATATCCGATGGTTGATTGAAGCAAAGGTTCGATTATCTGGTGAGGTTTCGATTCCTTCTAAATACATGCCTGGTATGGGTAAAAGTAGTTTTTCAAAGAAACGGAGAGCAAAAAGATTATGAGGATGCTACAAGTGTGCTCGGTGGACATGTGATACTCGATGTAAATCTGTGGGGTACTTGTCCGTAAACGAGAAGATAAAATAGCATTCATTAAGGATGGATTGAGTAAAGAGCCTTTGGATGATATTCAACAGGCTCTTGAGACACATCCTAGTGGACATGTACAAGGTGAACTGATGGCCTTATGGGCCAAATTCAAAGATGAACAATCACGTTATAGTCTTGAAAAACTTACTTTAGAAGATCCTCTTTGTAAATTTAGTAGAAAAACTTAGTATAATAATTTTCGCATATTAATATAAGGAAGTTCGGTGTAATAACGAAGATCAATGTTTTTCTTGTAATTGTAAATATTGTTTTTCAATTTTTAAGATATATATATGTATATATATATATTATTTTTCAATCACCGACAGGTATATGTCATTTCACTAAAATTTTTCTGCATTTTTCTCTTTTATATTTGTCAAAAAGTAAATAGTACAATCAATTATTGGTTTGAAAATTTTTCTTTAAATAGAGGGGATTCATATATCTCTCATGTTCATACATTAAAAGTATAGTGCAAAAAAGAGAGATAGGAGTAGAGATGGATATGGAGATTTTAGAATCATCTCATACAAGTCAGCCTTTACCTCGCCAGATTAAAACCGTATGTGTTCTTGGTGGCTCCAGACTAGTAGGTCATATCCAATATGTGGATATGGCAGACCAACTTGTAAGGGAGTTAGGGAAACAAAATATCAATATACTATATGGAGGGACTAATAACAAACTATTAAGGAGTCTTATGATGGCCGCACAATCATGGGCGATAAGAGTGTCAAGTGTAATACCTTTTCATCGAATTGGAGGCAGTAATCGAATTGGAGTTAGAAATGTCATTAGTCCAGCTGGATTGATGCTACAAACACAATCCATCCACGACTGCCTGATGTACATGATGAGCAATAGTGATGCTTTTATTGTTCTTCCAGGCGGCTATAACACGCTGGAGGAAGTATTCAATATAGTGTCATTTGCACAGTGGAACTTTCATAACAAACCCATAGGTTTGTTGAATATTAATTATTTCTTTGATGGTTTGCTAGCATTTCTAGATCAGGGTGTAGAATATAAATTTATTTCTCGTTCAGCGAGAAATATACTTGTTTCTGCTAATACAGTTGCTGATCTACTCATCAAGATTCAATCATATGTTCAAAAATCTGTGGAAGCTGAAACCCATCGGTCACAGACCATCGGTGTCAAGCGAAAAAGAGATCCTTTGGATCTTTCATTATGAACCGAATGTTGGGTGGCGAGTTACTGAGTATTTATACTCTCAGACGCATCCTCATTTATGGGTTCAATATGTATTTTCTTTTCGCATTTCTATATTTTCGAGTGTTTATTGCCACCTTTGATATTCTCAATATGTTCCACTTCGGCTGTTTTGTACTTCTTCTGGAGTAATAATAATAATATCATATTGGCTTTATTCAAATACAGAAATCTTAGTGATTATGCTTCTTCAAGAGCATTTTATTTTCATATTAATACAATCTCATATCATCGATGAGATTACTTCATATAATCTCTCCATGCGATATATTTTCTTTGATTTATCAACATGGGATCTATTGAGCATTTTACTTTCATCTATTTATCCAATAGTAACTTCAGATACCACTTACTCAATTTTCTCCATCAATATTCAATAGACGTGGAAAGTGAACATTCCTTTATTAAATGCTTCTTTAAGAGCATTTCTCATCATATCACAATATACTAATCTCATAATGAGATTTTTCACCACGGTATATTTTCTTTCTCTTTTATCACAATGGGATTCTTTGAGCAATTTCGTTTCATCAATACATACAACGGTAAATTCTGGCATCACTTGCTCAAATCCCTTCTTTAATATCAATAGAATATTCATATCGAACATATATAGATCAGTTATCCAATCGTGGGGTTTAATCCAACCACATTTGTAATAAGTATTCTAAACGTGTGGTATAACTCATCATATTGAAAATATGTATACCAATCGTGTGATATAACTCACCACATTGGAAATATATACAAATTTCAAAGTCAGAAATTTAAATTACTGTAAATTAAATTCTCCCCAATAGGTAGTTGAACCTACCACATGGAAATTATCGCAATAAATATAAAGTTACGGAATTTAAATTGCGAGAATTAAAATGCATAATGATTAACTACTTCTTCGGGAGTAGGGTCTGCTTAGTAGAAGGTATTACCCATCACTTAGCATATAAAGTGTAGAAATATATAAAACCTTCCGTTTAGTGACGGTTGAACCCATCATCAAGTAGGAGGTATTGCAGTATTTAAATTGCAATAAATAAAATGCGAGACTTAAATATCTATAGAATCAAATTTGTTCTAACTATTTCTTCAAAATATAATTATTGTCAAAGTAAACGGCCGTAAATCGAAATATCTGCTGCTGCCAACCGCTACCAGTTGCCGGCGGCAGTGCCGCCTGGCAGGTGCGTGTCGCTACACATATTTCTTTATAAAACATTAATACATACTCATTACCGCCGCTACCATTCTTGTGGCGATCTTGCTTTGGCAAGTGCGTGGCGCTGCACATATCTCTTTATAAAGTTTTGACATTATAAGCATTAATACGTAAATATTCACAAGTTCAAGGACCCTTTTGTAACTTTTTCAAAAGTTGGGGTACTGATTTGTAAATTTTTGAAAGTTTACCTTATCAATATTGGTGTCAAATCGAAGATCTCGTTAAATCGAGTATAATGGAGTCGAGAAAATTTGATTTTGATAATGTATGCTCCTTATATCTCGAGAAAACGAATGTTATAGTTTAATATATTATTATATTATAAAGTAATATAATACAATATATATATATATTATATACCTTTCCGTTTCATCAAAATCTGCTCAATGCAAGAAACTCTGATCTCAGTTCCTGTAACTTCATCAGCCTTTTCATCCAAGAAATCATTGACCTTGTCCAAATAATCCACTGTATTGACAAGAGCTTTAATGGCATAATCTTTCAATGAATTTAATTTCTTTCTCCATCTCGAGAGAAAAGGGATTGAAATTCGAAAATGATGAGAACGCAATCACATAGTCAATATTGAATTGAACAAAATATCCAAGAAATTTGAAGGGAAAAGTGTGCTTGAAATGGATAAACTTGAAATTGAAATGTATAGAAATTTGACTTTTATCTCCTTTTCTTTCCAGATTCTTGGAATTTTACACAAGTGGAGAATTAGGAAAGGAAATGAAAATGAATTTGGGATTAAGATAAGATCATTGTAGAGAGAGAGTATATCATATATTGGGATGTGAGAATTATGAGTACTTGAGTGTAAAAATCCAGGTTTACGATCTGAGAAGATCATCTATAAGATCTGTTGTAGAAGCATACTTCTTTCATTATTACTCAAGCGGTTAGAGGCTACGTCTTGATAACGTGTTATAAAAGTATAGAAATAATAGAGAGAATTTAGAGAATGAATTATAAAGCTTAATTCACAGAATGAATTTCATTAATAACTGCGCTCATTTATAGGAAACTTGAAATAAGACAATCGTAATTACATAATTTCATCGAGGTATAATAGTCATTCACATAAATGAAATATAATAATTTATTTCCCTCACTTCCCTCATTAATTATATTATATTAATATTATTATTATATTCATAACAAGGAGCTTTTTATCTAAAATAACGAGTGATTAACATGTACTTTGTAATGATATTGTAATATTGATGCGATATATCTTTTTAATATTAAAATCACAATCTAAGTACCCTTTTCTCTCAATGCAAAGCAAAATGATTGAGCCATTTAGTGGAGACTTGTCTGGCAGACATGAGGGGCATGAGAGCATCTTCAATGCAATGGTATTGATTGAGGACAATGAGAGAGATGATAATTTTTTTTTTCAAAAAAGAGAGAAATAAGGGAAAAGTGAAAAATATGATGGATATAGAAATAAATTGAAAAAATTATGATAAAATAATAAGAAAGAATGTCTAAATATATGTTTATTTGTAGAATGACATGAGAATTTAAAAAGAAAAGGTGAGAAAAAATAATTGAAAGAGATGAAAATTAAAATAAAATTAAAAGAATATGGAACGGACCAAAAATATTTCTCTGTGCACAGGTGTTAGCCGCCAACTTTTTTGAAATTTTGATAAATTTTGATGTGAAATATGGGAGAGAGTGATTGGAGTTGAATAATAGAGATTTATGTAATATACGTGGATCTTACGAAATACATAAATGCTATTAATTTGATCAAAATGAAAAATAAATTAAAATATGTAAAAATTTAAGAAAATGAAATGGTTAACGCGCCCAAAAATGAGGCATTGAGACAACGTGGCTGAGCAATGAGCATGATTGGACGATTCATATCTAATCCACAAATCGATCATGTTCCTGGTGCCACCTAACCTAATCCGGTAGTAGTAATTGGCGCCCCACAAATTTGTCTTATTATTTTCTACAATGTGCAAAGTAATGATTCTATTTTTAATAATAGAGTGTACCCGAAAAAAACACAGAGAGAGAGAGAGAGTAGCTACCGCAGACTGACGGCTATCTTGAGTGAGTAGTTTCAAGAAAACAAAACATTTCTTTAACGTGCCCAATTGCCTTGTTACTCGGGCACAAAATTTCCATATTTTTGTGGAACTTTTACTCACTCCATCTCATAAAAATAATCGACTAGTTTATTTTTTTTCAAAATTATAGTTTATTTTTCTTATTTAATTTTTAATTTTTTTATATATTTCTTTAATTTTTTTAATCTTGCTTTCTAAAACTGAGAGTAGATATTATCACAAATAATTTTATTTATAGGCCTTGATTGGCAGACGGTATCTTTGATGTACATGATATTTTAAAAAATATAAAAACTACGTAGGTTAAGTGGATATTTCCCAATTATTTTGGTTGTGTACTTGCTTCTGAACTTCCTTGCGCATAAAATATGAATTTCGATTTTTATATATTATTATAAAAACTTTTAATTAGTTACTTCGGAATTGCTATATCCATCACGGTCTCATCAATACATATGTGTGTCTTTTTTTTTCAACAGTTTTTAGCATTCCCTCTTTGTATCAAATGAGAAAATATAAAAAGTGAAAAATACAAGTTTCAACTATTTTATTAGAACCTTGACAAGTATTACATAAATCATCAAAAATATATTGATAAAACATCTAGAACTTATATATTGTGACCTGATTTACGTCTTGTTATGTTCAAATTAAATTTGAACATACTACGCCTTTGCTCTATTTTAAGCTAATCCAACCAGACAAGAATTTCTCAGATACTTCATACTCATTTTCAACCACACACACATTTCTCAAAATAATATTAACCATATATTTTTACACGGAATACCGCGCGGAACAACTAAACCCCCAATCAAATAAGGCCTAAATTTACTATTAGATGCGTGATTTAAAATTGGGAAAAGGATATTGAAATTATTAAGTAATTGTCCAATGATTGAAAAGGGTCAGGGAGAAAAAAAAATTTTGATTTCATAAAATTTGATGTGAATAGGACACAAGATTTTAATAACTCTGTTTTGGAAGTGTCCGAATAAAGTCCCACATTGGTTTAACTTAGGATAATAAGTGGTGGGTTTGCAATGAATTGAACTACTCCTCTTAACCGGTTGACTTTTTAAAATGGAACCTCAAATAGAGTCAGGGTCAAGACGCTTGTGGGTTTGTTCTATACAAATTAAATTTAGTGAGATAAAATTTGAATAGATTTAAATTTAGTGAAAAAAATGAGAGAGAAAAAATAGATTTAATTTGAATAAAACAAGTCCACATTGGAAGAGTTATGCCTCAACAAAGTCATTCAAGAAAGATGAATTAGCTCGTAAGGCGGTTGTGTCCACGTAAGACTATAATCCATTTACAGTGGAAGAATTATTAGACCTTGAAAAAAAAAGCTGTGATGAAATTTGTTTATACTTTGATAAATTTTTGTTTCAGTAAAATATTAATTTTATTTTATTAAAAGATTGATCATGTTTGAGATTAGTTCGATTGTAAAAACCAATGTTATAAGCAATGTTCTAAAAAGCGCGCTTAGGCGCCGCTTAAGCGGCGCCTAAGCGTGAGGCGTGCCTACTACGCTCCGTTTTGTCGGAAAGAGCGGAAAAAGCAGTCAAAGGCGAGCGTTGACCCATTAAGCGTGATTAAGCGGGTTTTTTTTTTTTTGGAAAACCCAAAAATTTAAATTGGAAAGACCAAGACCATTAAAAGGAGAAATTGTCTAAGAGCAAATAAAATTTTCAAATCTTGAAAACATGTAAATTAAATGTGATAGTATTTCCAGCGTTAAACTACTCATTTATATTCTATGATAAGTTGTTTTCTTTCTTTTTTCTTTTTTTCTTTTTTCTTTTTTTTATGGAGCAAAAGTTTTTGTTTTCTTCACCACTTCAATAACGTGAAATTTTAGAAGGTTTTGTAAAATTATTTAGAGGCTATTGTGTTTGTCTAATTTTGGCTTTTTGGAAATTTAAGAATGTTTAGTGGTAGAAATTATTATTAAATATAATATTTAAAATTTTATATGTGTTTGGTAGACATTATTTTATTTATTTCATGATTTTAGATTAATTAGAAATTAAAAATAAATAAATAAATTGAAAAACGCTTTTTAACGCTTAAACTTCGCTTAAGCGCGCTTAAGCTTACAAAGTTTGAAGCTTGAGGTCGACGCTTCGCCACGCTTTACGCTTTTTAACACTTAGTTATAAGACAAGACCCGGCCCGGCGGGGTCAACCGTAAAACCCGCGACCTGCGTCAAAAGCCGGGTCACAAAATTGTAGAAACCCAGTTGTGATGGACCCGGGTAAAAACCCGCTGACTCGGCAGGATTTTTGCTGACCCATTGACCCGATACCGGGTTCGCTAGGTTTCATGGGTCAAGTTTTTTGAGAATGAATTTTGATTTCAAAGTTTTAGCCTTTTTTTTGTTGAAAGTAAAGTTGTTGCTCATTGGTGATTGATATTGTTGATATTTTGTAATTGGGATTGTGTTATGTCATGCGTTGTTTGTTTGTTTTTTTTTTTTTGAATGGTGCTACCATGCTATATTGCTACTTGTAGGTTTTCAATTGAAGACAATGTTTAAAATGAATTTTATGAAGTGGTGATTTATTTTTTGATTTTTTAAAATTTTTATGATATTTTTAATTGGTTTTTTATATTCACCGGTGAGACCGAGTCGATCCCAAATTGACCCTCTAACTCTTGACCCAATCCCTTTTTTGGGTCGTTGGGCGATTCGGGTATGAAAACGTTGGTAAAAACAACTTTTTAGGACAAGAAATAAATAAATAAAAGGATACATGCTTTGACAAGATTATTGCAAAGTGGAAGAGAGAAAAGCGAAGACAAAAATGAGAAAATGCATGTGATGCATAAATTAATGATAATCAATCAAGAAAGTTACACCTAATCAATTTAGTACCAATATTTAGACGACTTTGTATATAAATATCAACGTCAAAGTCATTCAATAGCATCGCTTTCCAATCAATAAAAATAAACATTGTAGCAGGCCAAGTGGACGTTTTTTATTGTCACACTACACAAATCAAAGTACTATAATATTTAGCCGACACTCGTTTTTATCGAGAAGCAGACCTCGTTTGCTACTCCCTCCATCTCAATTATTCACCCTTGTTTGGCTTTCAACACGAGTTAAGAATAATGAAATTATTGTTATAAAAGTATAGAAACATTAGAGAGAATGAATTCTAAGGAATTCTCAGGAATGAATTTCATTAATAATTGAAGCCCTATTTATAGGAAAGCTTGAATAAGATGATCGTAATTACGTAATTTAAATCGGGTATAATAGTCGTTCACATATAATAATTACATCTTTACCAAATTATTCCTCCACCAAATTATTCTCCACCAAATTATTCCTCATAATTCATAACCACCGATTATTCTCAATTATTCATAACACCTAATAATTATTCTTCAATTATTATTCATAACACTCCCTCGAACGACTATTAATACAAATGTCTTCGGGCCGTTTGGAGAAAAATCCAGGTGGGAAAAAACTTCCAAACCGATTGCAGGATAGCTGGAGTGGTTATATAACGCTTCATCAAAACATTCTTCGGACGTCATCAGGCGTATAGTATTCACGTCTTTGTCTCGTTAAAACCTCACAAGAAAACCGGTGGGAAAAACTTGATCGAAGGAAAAGAGCAATACCGCTCCGCTTGATTTCATATCTTGAGAACTGATATCTTTACTTACGGTAAATGATTTCAATATCATCATCGTTTGGATCTAAAGCATTAGCCCATTATAAACGATCCGATAGATCTGTTTGTATCGATTTCTCCTATCGTTCTCAATATCTGTGAATACGCCTCATTAAAACCTTATTAGGAAAAACCCAAGGTGGGAAAAAGCGCAATGAAGGAAAAAAGATATTATTCGTGTGAATACGCTTTAAAAGTTCTCATTAAAAACGCTTCTTTAGGAAACCCGATGGGATAAAACCTCGGTCGAGGAAAAAGAGTCAACGGCGTATTTTATACAAGTATCTTTGCAAGCATTTCAAAATCTTTCATACATTTGTATGAGTATCATATACATTGATTTTATACTTTCTTAGTTCATTTAGAGTGCATCAATTTTCTTACACAACTACAAAACATTCACCATGAACACATGTCTCCAAATATACAATTTAAAGCATATAAATTCATCGTAAAAACATGTAAACATATAAGTAAACCTTCATAACTAACTAACACTTAAAATATATCATTTAACATTTAATACTCACTTAATAGGTTATTTCATTCCTGTGGGCTTAGCTCACCCTTTAGGGTACTCATAAACACGGTTTAGCTCACCCGATCCTTTAATTTCCTTTTCGATTACTACACACACGATCGGTAATTTAACTTTCATGAGCATGCAACATATAATGACCACCATGCTTATCTTTAAACTTGAGCACTAGTCATCATCATCTCATCATCTCGTAAGTTAAGGATTTCACATTCACCATTTATCATTTTCAATATATCTCAATATTTTCATTATCATTGATCATATGTAGCGCTACATTTTCATATCGTGTCGACACATTTCAATTTCATTTCTTTCCCCATATCGACATAACTTATCGAGATATCTCATTATCAATCCTCTTGTAGGATTACACAATATAGTTATGTCTATATACTCTTCAAGAGCATATGCCTCCGTTATTAAGACCATCTTTTATAATTTTCTTTGATATATATGATTGGGGAAATATCAACGCTTTTGGCGTGCTAACTTATCAAAGCATCGTAGGCGATATATGTGATTGTTCATAGCCTTTCATGCATCTTTGAACTTCAAGTTCAGTATTTCAATTTCGAGGATATAACATGATGCATTTCACATATTATTTTCAACCTTTAATACTCCCCTCATGCTTTGAGAAAATTTAGAACACCAAAACTCATACGGTTGGTATGATTTTAATCATATATGTTCTCATCATTCAAATTTTTAATATGGGAATTTAGACCGTTTGCATTCTATTCTCGATATCGGCAATTTATTTGAGGACTTTAAATAATTTGCCATATAATATCCCACTTGTATAAGATACTCAAATCCTTCAAGGATTTATTCAAATCATTGGGATATACATTTACTAGCTTTATCATTAAATGGAAATCATGCTCATACCAGTGAACAAATATTTCAGTAAATTTCAAATTAGTAATCATATACACATGTGACTATCTAGTGGATCCATATCATAATATCTAGTAGTCCACATGGAGGATGAGTGGGCCCATATTTCTCATCCTTTATTCCAGGATATATTTGGGATTTATTTCAATATTGGTTAGTAATGATTTCATCATTTATCGAGAACAATCATTGAAGAATTCCTTTAATTCTTCACTTGAAATATTGATTTCAATAATTATTTAAACCTAGATGGTCGGTCAGGTTTTGCAAGCGAGTATTATTGAACTTCTAGTTGATAAATTCTTATATCGATTTCACTAGTATCGTATAGTGCTCAACATGATTTATCATAGAAACAATTCACCGACATATTCCATCATCTTTTGGTGACATTATTGTCTACTCTTTGTTCAAACAGATTCTGACTCATACGCATCACATCAGGCTATTATTTAATTCAAATCGTAGCTCTTACGCTTCATATTATTTATTTAAAATCTGAGTCTTATTTCATACGCGTCGTATTATTCTATAAATAAATCATCAAAATTATTGCAAAATTCATCCTAACAAGGGTCTATACATTATAATGGATCATATGCTCTCAAATCTTCGAAAATACTATCAATCACTACCGATCAAAATCCTAAAAAGGATTTATCGATGTAGGCTGGAAAGATTAAGGATGCTAATGAATAAGGGTATCCCACAAGATATCCGATGCTTGATTGAAGCAAAGGTTCGATTATCTGGTGAGGTTTCAATTCCTTCTAAATACATGCATTGGATGGATAAAAGTAGTTTTTCAAAGAAACGGAGAGCAAAAAGATTAGGAGGATGCTACAAGTGTGCTCGGTGGACATGTGACACTCGATGTAAATCTGTGGGGTACTTGTCCAGAAATCGAGAAGATAAAATAGCATTCATTAAGGATGGATTGAGTAAGGAGCCTTTGGATGATATTCAACAGGCTCTTGAGACACATCCTAGTGGACACGTACAAGGTGAGCTAATGGCCTTATGGGCCAAATTCAAAGATCAACAAACGCATTACAGTCTTGAAAAACTTACTTTAGAAGATCCTGTTTGTAAATTTAGTAGAAAATTTTAGCATAATGATTTTCCCATATTAATATAAGGAAGCTCGGTGTAATAACGAAGATCAATGTTTTTCTTGTAATTGTAAATATTTTTTCGATTTTAAGATATATATATGTATATATATATTATTTTTCAATCACCGACATGATATATGTCATTTTCACTTAAAAAAATTTTATGCATTTTTTTCTCTTTCATATTTGTCAAAAAGTAAATAGTGCACTCAATTATTGGTTTTAAAATTTTTCTTTAAATAGAGGGATTCATATATCTCTCATGTTGAAAATATAGTGCAAAAGAGATAGGAGTAGAGATGGATGTGGAGATTTTAGAATCATCTCATACAAGTCGCCTTTTACCTCGCCATATTAAAACCGTATGTATTCTTAGTGGATCTAAGTGGTAGGCCATATCCAATATGTGGATATGGCAAACCGACTCGTAAAAAGAGTTAGGGAGACAAGAAATCAATATACTATACGGAGGAACCAACAACAAACTTTTAGCTAGACTTATAATAGCGCACAATCATGGGGAATAAGAGTTTGAGTGTAATACCTTTCCATCTAGTTGGATCTAATACTCGAATTAGAGCCGGTTCTACCATGGGTCCAGCGAGGTTGGTGCTACAAGCGCAATCCATCCACAACCGCATGATGTATATGATGAATAATAGTGATGCTTTCATTGTCCTTCCAGCGGTGACTACAACACCTTTGGAGGAAATATTCAATATAGCCTCGTTGGCACGATGGAATTTTTCATGTCAAACCAATAGATTTGTTGAATATTAATAATTTCTTTGATGGCTTACTAGCATTTCTAGATCAGTGTAAATAATAAGTTTATCTCTCATTCAATGAGAAAAATACTTATTTCTCGCTAAGATCATTGATGAACTACTCATCAAATTTCATGCATATGTTCAAGAATCTGTGGAAGCCAGTCCGTCGGTCACAGACCACTGGTGTCAAGCGAAAAAGAAATTCGGATCCTTTAAATATTTCATTATGAATCCTAATGTTGATGGTGGCGAGTTACGAGTATTTATACTCTCGAGGCGCATCCCTCATTTATGGATTGATATGTATATTCTTTGCATTTCTATATTTTCGAGTGTTTAATGCCATCTTTTGATATTCTCAATATGTTCCACTTATTGCTTTGTACTTCTTCCGGAGTAATAATAATATCATATTGGCTTTATTCAAATACGTAGAATCTAGTGATTATGCTTCTTCAAGAACATTTTATTCTCATATTAATACAAACTCATATCATCGATGAGATTACTTCATATAATTTCTCCATGCGATATATTATCTTTGATTTATCAACATGGGATCTATTGAGCATTTTATTTTCATCTATTTATCCAATGGTGACTTCAAGTACCACTTACTCAATTTTCTCCATTAATATTCGGTATATATGGGGAAGTAATTTTATTCTCATCGTCTACTACTTCGAGAGTATGATTAGAATATTTGATCAACTACTTCTTACGGGTAGGATTAGATTATAACCAATCGTGTAGTATAACCCACCACATTGAAATATGCACACCAATCGTGTGGTATTACCCACCACATTGGAAATATACTCAAACTATAAAGTGCATAAATTTAAATTGCAGAAATTAAATTTCCTCCAATAGGTGGTCGAACCTACCTTATGGGAATTATTGCAATAAATATAAATTTACGGAATTTAAATTGCGAGAATTAAATTGCATAATGTTTAACTACTTCTTCAGGAGTAGGATCTGCTTAGTAGAAGGTATTACCCATCACTTAGCATATAAAGTGCAGAAATATATAAAACCTTCCGTTTAGTGACAGTTGAACCCATCATCAAGTAGGAGGTATTGCAGTAATTAAATTACACTAAATAAAGTGCGAGAATTAAATATTGAATCGCTTACGGGAGCAAATTTGTTCTTCTGTAACAAATACTCATTACTTCTACAAGACATTTATCCTTTTAGAATAAGTATATTATGTAATTAAACTCTTGAGAGTTAAAATAATATTCGATCTTTTAAGCTCAAATGGACTTCAAGCCATTTTATATAATCAATAGATTTAGAATTTCTTCATGAATATTCTATCCCATTTTCACTGTCGTCAAAATTAGGTCGGTTTTACCCTAAGGGTAAAATTGTCCATTCCAATTCGTAAAGGTAAAATTGTCAAAAATATTTTATCAATGTTTTACGATTGGAAAATTATCTCCTTTCTATTTCAATTTATCAATATCAAAATGTTCAAGGACTATTTTGTAAATTTTTCAAAAGTTGGTGTACTGATTTGTAAATTTTGAAAGTTTGATAATAACATATTTCAAAACGAGTTATTACCCTATCAATGTTGATGTCAAATCGAAGCTCTCGCTAAATCGAGTATAATGGAGTCGAGAAAATTTGATTTTGATAATGTATGCTCCTTATATCTCGAGAAAGCGAATATTATAGTTTAATATATTATTATATTATAAAGTAATATAATATATATACCTTTTCCTTTTCTTAGGGAGAAGCGATTGAACGACGTATTTCCTCCATTCACTAATTCTTGAATTGCCTACAACTCTTTGTCTCTGCATAAATATTTTACGTGAGTGATTGGGAAGATAGAGAGAGTGAGGCATTGAGAAAGTGGGAAAAAGATAGGAGAGAAAAGAAAGATAAGTATTGATTGGAGATGGATTAGGTTATTTATAATAATTAGGTTTACGATCTGAGAAGATCAATCTATAAGATGCTGTTGTAGCATCTTTCCTCATATTACTCAAAATTGAGAGGCTCGTCTTGATAACGTGTTATAAAAGTATAGAAACAATAGAGAGAATTTAGAGAGAATGAATTACAGGAATGCAGGAATGAATTTCATTAATAAGCGAGCTATTTATAGGAAAGCTTGAATAAGCATAATCGTAATTACATAATTTCATCAAGGGTATAATAGTCATTCACATATAATAATTACATCTTTTATCAAATTATTCCTCCACCAAATTATTCCTCATAATTCATAACCACCACATTATTCTCAATTATTCATAACAATTATGAGAATAATGAAATTATCTAAATAATATTTTTTTTACTTATCCTTATTTACTATTTAGTATGTTTTTATTGGGTCATTATTTGGGAAAGTAAATAAAAAAGATTGTGGTAAATATTAAAGTAAGCTTATATAATTCGGGGACATAAAAAAGAAATGGTGGCGCATATATAATTGGGATACAAGGAGTAAAACTTAAAATCAAAATTATTTTTTCAATCATCATTTCTTTTTTCTTGAATGATCATGATTAAGTACTTAAATTGATGTGTTTCTGAACAATCGGGGATAAAATATGCAGATGTGTTTTTGATCAATTCGTTCGGTTAGGTACTTCAACTTTTTATTTTCTCTAAGGGACACCCAATCTTATTCAATCATCATTCCAATCTATACCTTGTATGATAGACAATTTCAATAAAATATTTTCTTCAAACAATTCTCAAGTGCAGTTTAATTGAGGTAATACTTTCAGCGTAGCACTATTATAATTTTGTAACTATTTGTTTAAAAATTATTTCAAAATATCTCGACCAATCAAAACACAATATGAATGGAAATGTATTTTGAAATTTAAGGGCCGAAGAAATTGCAAACGAATGAGAAGCAAATCATAAATATTAAAATTTTACAGACTGATTAGAAACACAATCGAAAGTTGACGCACCATTTTAGATTTTTACCCTACATTATTATTCCTATAATTAATATTGTCAAAGTATAATTCATATATAACACGACCAAGAACCACCTACCATGTGGTGAATACATTTCTGACTTTTTGCTAATAATAATTCTTTAAATGATCGATCACTTGTAATTTTCATTTCAAGAGCCCACACTCACATTCTTCCATCCATAGTACTCCATAACCATTCTTATATGAATCAACTACCCCTCCATTTTCATTAACACCCACCCACCCACCAACACACACACACACACAGATATTATGACATGATCGAGTGAAGTGGAGATAAGTTTTGAGCAGGAATAAAAAAAAGGGAAAGAGTTGAAATCAGTTGAAAGGAAAAGAAGAATATGGCTCAGATGTTGCTCCATGGAACTCTCCATGCAACTATCTGTGAGATCGATAAGCTACAACTTGGGTTTTTTCAGAAGGTAATCTTCCTTCTCAACTTTTATATATATATATATATATATGTATGTGTGTGAATATATCTTTTTTTTTTTTTTTTTGAATGAATGAATGAATGAATGAATGGATATATCTGTTACCTAGTTATTAATTTGTTTATGATTTGAAGCAGTGAAATTTGTTGAAGTTCTCAAAAGCATCGATTTTCATGAACGAGCATCTCTTGTGAATTTTATCAACATTATTTTATAGAATAATAAAATTTAATTTCATTCTTACGAATCTGAAAGCTTCTATTTTTTTATTTTTTGTTTTATTTCAACTCTTTTTCTCCTCACAGTGCGAATTACCAATGGTATATTATATTTAAAAAAAATAAGAAAACAAAAATAAATAAATAAGGATTAAGTTTATTGGAGAATCAAAAAGGGTAGATTCGTTGGCTTTGCTCTTCAAACAATTGAGATCCATTAACTAATAATAATAATAATAATAATATAATGTCGTCCAATCAGGCAATCTAATAAATAAATAAATAAATATGAACTATGAAGTAGGAATACGCATGTCTGTGGCTATAAATTGCCCCATCACGGATAAGATGTGGAATAGTGTTGTTGAAGTAAGGCCTACGCCTTTGATTTTAATAGTTAAATAATATAGATTTGATTTTAAAAAAATAATATGCATTTAATTTGATCCATTATTTAAGTTTTTAGATTATAAATAATTTAACAGACTATCATAACATAAATATGTCTTAAATTTGAATCACACCGTCACCAATTTAAATAAATTGTTGCTTGCTAAATTTTGATAGAAAAATAAATATCGTTTATACTTGAGAGGTCTTATCGAAGATAAAGTTAAATCATATAAATTTAGTTTGATTTAACTATTTAAGTTTTTTTTTTAGATTAATTGTGTGGTTCAATAATCGATAACACTACCATCTTTTATCAAATTTTCTATTAGGTGAGATAAAAATTATCAGAGTCTTTCTGGGTGCATACTTGTAGATGTGATGTGAGCGTGATATAGTGCACCATACATATCTTGCCACATCACCTCAAGGCACTATAATGTGTCATAAATCAGACCAAATAATCTTTGGAGGTGAGATTATTTTTATCTTTGGGTGTAAAATTTCAAATTTGAGTTCTTTTTTACCTCCTCAACAACGAAGTGTAAAAGAGATGGAGTGAATAAAGCAACTTTTGGAGAACAAAGACAAAAGAGCCTTCTTTTGCGTAATTTTTCGGTAGTGGAAAAAGGTGTAGAACGGTTTTCCCTTTTTATTATGTACACGCATTATTTTAAAATAAGTTTTTTCACCTTTTGGATTTTTTAATTTGAGTTTTTTACTCCAACATAGGAATATTCTTATTGAAGCTTCTAGAAAGCCCCCCTTTTTCATTAAAAAAAAAAAAAAAGAGGGACAATTTCATTTTTAAACACATTTTATTTCACCCATCGATTTTTTCTCCGCCGCATAACCAGCATCTCATATGACCTACCAAGTACCAACCTGTCTCAAACTTCAATTTATCTCCTAAAATGCTGCGTCAAACAAGTAAAGAATGGCATGTTTGTTGTAGACTACCTTCATCCTACAAAGATAGACTCGTATTCCATTTTTGCCCGTCTTAAAATATAGGTCACTTTCTATCCTGTTTGCATTTAATTTCTTCCATTTTCAATTATATCATTATTTAATATACATTATTATTAATTAGTATTATTTAATGTAAATGTATACTTGAAAAAGTACAATTAAAATTTATATTTTCAATAGTATTAATTGCAATTTCTTAAACTATGTGAAAGTCAAACCAAACCTATTTTTGTGGGACGGAGGTAGTATTTATGAACAGGATGGAGGTCGTAAAATTGCATTTCTTGTCCCTAGCTAAGTTATTGTCCAAATGGAAAGTAAAGGGATGGATCTAGGATTTATAACCCTGGCCGGCTGCAATAAAAAAAAAATTAATTCGACTAAAATTATGTATAATTTTTTTTCCTATATAAAACTTGTATTTTTTTTTTTGTTTTTCTGGGTCGGGCTCCCCCACCCCCCCTCCTCCACCCAAATAAAAAAAAAAAAAAAAATCCTAAATCCATCCCCTTCCTTCTAGGCATATGGAATCATAAATTGTATTGCAGCTTCTAGTTGACTTTTCAATTTTAAAATTTCAACGAAATTCTACAATTAGTTAAGTAAGGAATTTGTCTAGCTAGATCTCTTATCAACTTCTAATAACATAGTTCATAAGAAACCACTAACTTTTATAGTTTTAATTAGCTAAATATTAATTATACATTACATCAAATTAATTGGCATCAATTTGCTTTATAAAAAAAATATTCAAAAAAAAAAAAAAAAAATTAGAAGCATCAGTTGCATGTTTGCTAAAGCTTTTTCCCCCTCTTGGCTCTTAATTACTAAAAGCCTATATATGAAAACTTTATTTTAATAATGCATTTTATTTAAACCAAAAGTTTTATATCCATTTCGTAATTACATTTTCCATGTGACCCATAAACTGTTTTCAACTTTATTTCCCAAAAACCCATACAAACTACTTCGGGGAAAAATACCCTCTGAGCATTTGAAATAGATTTTCTTATAGATCAATAAATCTGAATATAATTCTATTAAAAAAAATTTGAATATAATTTGGTATTTAATCTGAAGTAAAGTGTTGAAATATGAAAATTATTAAAGAATGCATCTAGCATCATTGCTTATTATTATCTATATATCTCGTTGTTCCTACTGCTATTTAACTAAAAAATAAAATGGTATTATAAAATAAAAAAACAAAAAATGTTAATCAGAATCTTCTAAGAGTAGAGGTTTTTGGTATTTGGGGAGCATAACCGGTCCTGAGATTTGGAGGTCCTTAAACGAAATTTCGTAGGAGACCCTTAATAAATAAAATTTTGTCCCAAAAAAACATATATATACTACTTTCAAATAAAAGATTTTATTAAATAAAAACTGTTGTAATTGCAATAATGATAATATAATTTATCAAGAGATTAAAATTGAACTCTCTCTAACTGAACAAGTAACAACTTGACTTTTATTAAAATAAAAATCACCCTATTCATATGGACTTGCAAATTTTGTGACCCTTATATTTTGGGGCCTCTAAGCGGCTGCTTAGGTTCCGGACCAACCCTATTGGAGAGTAAGAGTTAAGCCCTACAACCCTAGTGTCTATTTAGAAAAGTTATATTAATACTGTAATAGAGATTTAAGTAAAATATCCAATGATTGTTTGGATAGCTATTTTAAAACAGTAATGTTTAAAAGAGCAAAATTAATTTGAGGCAAAAAAGTTTAGGGGGAAAATTTAAGGAGAAAGAAGCTTTTTTCAAATAATGTCGAGAGAGAGAAAAATGCAAATTTGTTTACATAACATTAAAGTATTTATTAATATCAAATCAGGTGGGCCATATTAAGAGAGGCCATTCTTGATATTTGTCCCCAAATTTAGAGAGTTTTCCTTTAAAATTTGATTTATTACTGCTATTTCACTATATTATTATATTATTTGACATATAATGGAGGAAAAGACAAAAATTATATATTTTTTTTCCCTAGTCTTGCTCTAAGCAATTTATAAATTATAATACCAATAGTTTCACTATTCCCTGTATATTACTGCTCCTCTGGGAGAATCTGGTACCCACTCCTTTACAATTTATTTTCATTTTAAGAGCAAGCATTAAATCCCTATTAAATAAGGATCACAACTTTGCAATACAAATGTACAATCACAACCACCCACAAACCTTTTTTCGATATCTTATTAGCTAAATATTACGTCAAATTATTGGTCTTTGGTAAAGATGATGATGATGATGATAATAATAATAATAATAATAATAATAATAATAACTAAATACCGCCTTTGTTCACCTGCCTACTGTGGGTATGCCCACGCGGCCACGCCCCCACGTGGTGTCTTGTCCGGTGAAAAATAAAAAAAAAAAATTTTTGGTATTTACTTGATGTGAGATGAATAATACATAACTGTCCCCCTAATGATGGGAGGTCCGTGTGGATCCCACAAATATTTTTTGGGAGTGTGAGCATGCCAAGAGTTGGCATTGAAACAAAGCTGAACTAGATATATAAATAAAAAAAAGGAGCACTTCATTTCATTTTTATCTACACCTTTCATTTCGACGAAGTTTAATTTATATTTTTCTTTATAACCGAACTTGCACATCTCGTGCAATCCGCTGCCCATTATCAACTTTATTTTCCTAAAAGTGCTGCAAAAGAGATGCACTTAATGTGTGCTTGTTAGGTATCACCGTATCAACTATCATCCATAAGAAAAAGGTCGTAAAATTTGCACTGTTAGTCCCTAACTTACTATCCAAACATAAAATTGATCGAAGACATTTAATTAGTTCTATTTTATTACCTCAGTGATAAATTGTGGAGATGTTTCATAACTAAATATCCAGCTTTTAATGGTGGATTTTTATTATAACGCAAAATAATTCACGTACAACATTTGTCTCTCTTTTTTATTATTTTATTATTTTTTTATTTTTAACAATACTTTTATATTCTTTTTAAACCGTGAATTTGATGTGACATACCAAGTTTCATCTACTCTTATCTGCTAAGAAAAATCTTATTTATTACTAAAACAAATTAATTATTTTCCTCAGCTAGTCGAAGGCATCGAGGAAGCTGTGGGTTTAAAGAAAAACGGAGATTTATATGCGACAGTTGACTTAGAAAAAGCTCGTGTTGGTCGAACGAGATTGCTAGGACATGACTCGAACCCACGTTGGTTTGAGTCATTTCATATTTACTGTGCTCACATGGCTTCACAAGTTGTGTTCACAGTCAAAATGGACAAGCCAATTGGGGCTGACTTAATTGGAAGAGCTTACATGCCTGTTCAAAATCTACTTGGTGGAGAAGAAATTGATACATGGCTTGATATCCTCAATGAACAACATAAACCTATTCATGGACATTCGAAAATTCACATTAAGTTGCAATTCTTTGAGGTTGCTAGAGAATGGTGTTGGGGTCGTGGTGTGGCAAGCCCAAAATACCCCGGTGTTCCTTTCACATTCTTTTCTCAAAGAAATGGATGTAAGGTTACTCTCTATCAAGATGCTCATGTCCCCGACCATTTCATTCCGAAAATACCCCTTTCGGGTGGAAAGTTTTATGAGCCACACCGGTGTTGGGAAGATATTTTCGACGCCATCTCCAATGCCAAACATCTGGTTTACATAACGGGTTGGTCCGTTTATACTGAAATAACACTAGTGAGGGACACAAGGAGGCCTAAACCCGGAGGGGATATGACTATTGGTGAACTTCTTAAGAAAAAGGCGGATGAAGGTGTTCGCGTTTTGCTTCTCGTTTGGGACGATAGAACTTCGGTTCCTCTACTTAAGAAGGATGGACTAATGGCTACACACGACGAAGAGACGGCGAATTATTTTAATGGAACTAAAGTACATTGTGTTTTATGTCCACGCAATCCGGACGATGGACGAAGCATTATCCAAGACATAGAAATTGGAACCATGTTTACACATCACCAAAAAATTGTTGTTGTTGATAGTGAAATGCCCAATGGAAGTTCAGAAAGGAGGAGGATTGTGAGTTTTATAGGGGGAATTGATCTTTGTGATGGGAGATATGATACTCAATTTCATTCCCTTTTTAGGACATTGCACACGGCCCATCATGATGATTTTCATCAAGCTAACTTTCAAGGTGCTACCATTAACAAAGGTGGCCCGAGGGAGCCATGGCACGATATCCACTGTCGACTAGAAGGGCCCGCCGCTTGGGACGTATTGTTCAACTTCGAGCAGCGTTGGAGAAAACAGGGCATGAAAGATTACCTTTTGGAATTACACGAGCTTCAAAGGATTATAATTCCACCTTCTCCGGTTATGTATCCCGATGATCATGAGACGTGGAATGTTCAGGTATAGCACAGTAAATGCTTATTTCAGCTCGAAAATCTAAACTTGAGATATAATTTTATTAAGATGGCACATACGAGTAATTCCTTTTTCTTTTTTTTGTTTTTTGTTTTTTTGAACATCATGATATGTAGGTATTTCGATCCATTGATGGTGGAGCTGCGTTTGGCTTCCCAGAAGAACCTGAGAACGCAGCACGATCGGGTCTCATAAGCGGGAAGGACAACATCATTGACAGAAGCATTCAAGACGCTTATATCTATGCGATTCGTAGGGCAAAGAATTTTATATACATTGAAAATCAGTATTTTCTTGGAAGCTCTTTTTCATGGTACTCGACCGATATCAAAGACGAAGATGTTGGTGCATTGCACCTAATTCCGAAGGAAATTTCTTTGAAGATTGTGAGTAAAATTGAAGCTGGGGAGAAATTTACGGCTTACATTGTGCTTCCAATGTGGCCAGAGGGATATCCAGAGACTGCATCAGTGCAAGCTATATTGGATTGGCAAAGGAGGACTATGCAAATGATGTACACTGATGTAGTAGTAGCACTCAAAGCAAAGGGAATTATAGCAAATCCTAAAGATTATTTGACATTCTTTTGCCTGGGTAATAGGGAAGTAAAAAAGCCTGGAGAATATGAACCTCCAGAAAAGCCAGATCCTGATTCTGATCATCTTAGAGCTCAACAAAATAGGAGGGGAATGATCTATGTTCACGCCAAGATGATGATCGGTACGTTTTTTAGTTTTCCGCATATGTCATACAAAAAAAATTTGACATCACGATGAAGAATCTAGATGTGCTGTCTCGAATTTTGTCCTATTAGCTGTCTAAATCAGTGAAAACATGTCATATACATAACGAACTGTATTAATTCTATGATATGGTATGTTATGCTCGATGAAACAACCAATAGGACAAGATTTAGAACAACAGATCTGCACTCATCAATTAGGTCAATATGTTATATAAAATAGGAATTAAAATTTCAATTGCTAAACAATTTGCATAATGAAGAAGAATCCATATTTGTTGCATCGAACCATGTCCCGCTGGCTATCTCATCCAATGAAACCGGACCACATACGCACATAACCCAATGTATTAATCCATTAACGTGACATGATCTGTTGGATAAAACAAACAGCCAATATAGGACAGAATTAAGGACAATAGATTTGAACGCGATGAATTAATTATGTTACAAGATGAAGGTTAAAAGTTCAATTGTTAATCCTACATTGTAACTAATATCTTCTTTTTGCAGTGGATGATGAATACATAATCATAGGATCTGCAAATATAAATCAAAGATCAATGGATGGAGCTAGAGATTCAGAAATTGCAATGGGAGCATTTCAGCCATATCATCTATCTACAAGGCAACCAGCAAGGGGACAAATTCATGGCTTCAGAATGGCACTTTGGTATGAACATTTAGGTGTGTTGGACAATACTTTTTGTCATCCACAGGATAAGGAATGCGTCCAAAAGGTAAATAAAATAGCTGAACAGAACTGGGATCTTTTTACGCGCGAAACATTGGAACGAGACCTGCCCGGTCATCTCATGATTTACCCGATTGGGGTCGACTCCAGTGGAAATGTGACCGAGCTGCCCGGGACCGAGAATTTCCCCGACACCAGGGCGCCAGTTCTTGGGGGTTTTGTGGAATACATGCCTTCAATACTCACTACTTAATCAATGTTGTGTTATGTGTATTTCAAAATAAGTATGGGACTTCCATCGGAAGTGGGATTGCTGTATTTTTACACGCTGGAGAATATTTGTGTTACTTTCTTGAACTAAGTATTACCGTTTTCAAATTTTGTGCCTTCCCCATATCGACATAACTTATCGAGATATCTCATTATCAATCCTCTTGTAGGATTATACAATATAGTTATGTCATATCTTTCTTGAGCGTATCATCCAGATTATTAAGGCCAATCTTTTATAATTTCTTTGATATATATGTTTGAGGAAATATCAACGCTTACAGCGTATTAACTTATCAAAGATCGTGGTGATATATGTGATTGTTCATAGCTTTCATGCATGCTGAACTTGAGTTCGTATTTCAATTTGAGGATATAACGTGATGCATTTATTTTCAACCTTTAATACTCATAAATCTTTGAGAAAATTTAGAAACCAAGCTTCATACAGATTGGTATGATTTTAATCATATATGTTCTGTCATTCGGTAATAAATTTAGGCAGTTTGCATTCTATTACCGATATCGCTGATTTATTTGAGGGCTTTAAATAATTTCTTAGTATAATATCCCATTTGTATGCGCGTACTCAAATCCTTCAGGGGATTTATTGAGTATTGGGATATACGTTTACTTAAACTTTATCATTAAATCTGAAAATCAATGCTCATACTGGTGAGCAAATATTTCGTAAATTTCAAATTACGAATCATATACATACGTGACTATCTAGTGGATCCATATCATAATATCTCACAGTAGTCGCATGGAGGATGAGTGGTACATACTTACCATCCTTTATTAGGATATATTTGGGATTTATTGCGATATTGGTAGTAATGATTTCATCGTTTATCGAGAACAATCGTTGAAGAATTCCTTTAATTCTTCACTTGAAATATTGATTTCAATAATTATTTAAGCGGGATGGTCGTCAGGTATTGCAAGCAGTATTATTGAACTTAGTTCAGTAAATTCTTATATCGATTTCACTAGTATCACGTATAGTCTCAACATGATTTATCATAGAAATAATTCACCGACATATTCCATCATCTTTTGGTGACATTATTGTCTACCACTATTCAAACATACGAGTTACAAATCCTCATACGCATCACATCCGGCTATTATTTAATTCAAAATCGTAGCTCTTACGCTTCATATTATTTATTTAAAATCGGTCTTATTTCATACGCGTTGTATTATTCTATAAATAAATCATCAAAATTATTGCAAAATTCATCCTAACAAGGGTCTATACATTATAATGGATCATATGCTCTCAAATCTTGAAAATACTATCCATCACTACCGATTAAAATCTTAAAAGGATTTATCGATGTAAATTTGGAAAGATTAAGGATGCTAATGAATAAGGGTATCCCACAAGATATCCGAGTGCTTGATTGAAGCAAAGGTTCGATTATCTGGTGAGGTTTCAATTCCTCTAAATACATGCCTGGTATGGGTAAAAGTAGTTTTCAAAGAAACGAAGAGCAAAAAGATTAGGAGGATGCTACAAGTGTGCTTTCGATGGACATGTGACACTCGATGTAAATGCTGGGGTACTTGTCCGAAATCGAAGATAAAATAGCGTTCATTAAGGATGGATTGAGTAAGGAACCTTTGGATGATATTCAACGGGCTCTTGAGACACATCACAGTGGACACGTACAAGGTGAGCTAATGGCCTTATGGGCCAAATTCAAAGATCAACAAGCGCGTTCTGATCTTGAAAAACTTACTTTAGAAGATCCTGTTTGTAAATTTAGTAGAAAATTTTAGTATAATAATTTTCTCATATTAATATAAGGAAGCTCGGTGTAATAACTTGAAGATCAATGTTTTTCTTGTAATTGTAAATATTGTTTTGATTTTTAAGATATATATATGTATATATATATTATTTTTCAATCATAAACGAGATATATGTCATTTTCACTTAAAATTTTTTTCTGCATTTTTTCTCTTTCATATTTGTCAAAAAGTAAATAGTGCACTCAATTATTGGTTTGAAAATTTTTCTTTAAATAGAGGATTCATATATCTCTCATGTTCATACATTAAAAAGTATAGTGTAAAAGAGAGATAGGAGTAGAGATGGATATGGAGATTTTAGAATCATTTCATACAAGTCGACCTTTACCTCACTTGATTAAACCGTATGTATTCTTGGTGGATCTAAAGCTGGTAGGCCATATCCAATATGTGGATATGGCAAACCGACTAAATAAAAAGAGTTAGGAGACAAGAAATCAATATACTATATGGAGGAACCAACAACAAACTTTTAGCTAGACTTATAATGGCTGCACCATCATGGGGAATAAGAGTTTGAGTGTAATACCTTTTCATCTAGTTGGATCTAATACTCGGGTGGAGCAGTTCTACCATGGGTCCAAGCGGGGTTGGGGCTACTGGCGCAATCCATCCACAGCGCATGATGTATATGATGAATAATAGTGATGCTTTCATTGTCCTTCAGTGGCTACAACACCTTTGGAGGAAATATTCAATATAGCCTCGTTGGCACAGTGGAATTTTCATGTCAAACCAATAGGTTTGTTGAATATTAATAATTTCTTTGATGGCTTACTAGCGTTTCTAGATCAGGGTGTAAATAATAAGTTTATCTCTCATTCAGCGAGAAAAATACTTATTTACGCTAATGCTTGTTGATGAACTACTCATCAAATTTCATGCATATGTTCAAGAATCATGTGGAAGCCAGTCAGTCAGTCCGCAGACCACTTTGGGTGTCAAGCGAAAAAGAAATTCGGATCCTTTAAATATTTCATTATGAATCCTAATGTTGATGGTGGCGAGTTACGGGTATTTATACTCTCGAGGCGCATCCTCATTTATGGATTGATTATGTATATTTTTTTGCATTTCTATATTTTGAATGTTTAATGCCATCTTTTGATATTCTCAATATATTCCACTTATTTGTTTTGTACTTCTTGTGGAGTAATAATAATAATATCATATTGGCTTTATTCAAATACAGATATCTAGTGATTTTGCTTCTTCAAGAGCATTTTATTCTCATATTAATACAATCTCATATCATCGATGAGATTACTTCATATAAGCTTTCCATGCGATATATTTTCTTTGATTTATCAACATGGGATCTATTGAGCATTTTACTTTCATCTATTTATCCAATGGTAACTTCAAGTACCACTTGCTCAATTTTCTCCATTAATATTCGGTATATATGGAGAAGTAATTTTATTCTCATCGTCTCTTTGCTTGAGAGTATGATTAGAATATTTGATCAACTACTTCTTACAGGTAGGATTAGTTATAACCAATCGTGTAGTATAACCCACCACATTGAAAATATGCACACCAATCGTGTGGTATTACCCACCACATTGGAAATATACTCAAACTATAAAGTGCATAAATTTAAATTGCAGAAATTAAATTTCCTCCAATAGGTGGTCGAATCTACCTTATGGGAATTATTGCAATAAATATAAATTTACGAATTTAAATAGCAAGAATTAAATTGCATAATGTTTAACTACTTCTTCAGGAGTATGATGCTTAGTAGAAGGTATTACCCATCACTTAGCATATAAAGTGCGAAATATATAAAACCTTCCGTTTAGTGACGGTTGAACCCATCATCAAGTAGGAGGTATTGCGATGTAATTAAATTGCAGTAAATAAAGTGCGAGAATTAAATATTGAGCTGCTTCTACAGAGCAAATTTGTTCTTCTAGAACAAATACTCATTACTTCTACAAGAGCACATTTATCCTTTTAGAATAAGTATATTATGTAATTAAACTCTTCTGGGAGTTAAAATAATATTCGATCTTTTAACTCAAATGGACTTCAAGCCATTTTATATAATCAATGGATTTAGAATTTCTTCATGAATATTCTATCCATTTTCCTTTATCGTCAAAATTAGGTCGGTTTACCTAAGGGTAAAATTGTCCATTCAATTAAGAAAGGTAAAATTGTCAAAAATATTTTATCAATGTTTCACGATTGGAAAATTATCTCCTTTCTACTTCAATTTATCAATATCAAAATATTCAATGACTATTTTGTAACTTTTTCAAAAGTTGGTGTCTTGATTTGTAAATTTTGAAAGTTTGATAATAACATATTTCAAAGCGAGTTATTACCCTATCAATGTTGGTGTCAAATCGAAGCTCTCGTTAAATCGAGTATAATGGAGTCGAAAATTTGATTTTGATAATGTATACTCCTTATATCTCGATAAAGCGAATCTTATAGTTTAATATATTATTATATTATAAAATCATATGATTTACCTTTTTCCCTTTCTCTAATTATTCCATGGATGAGATTTACTTGCAATCCATTTACGTGATCGGAAAATTCTTTGGACTCCATTCTTCCAATTTTGGGATTTGAGACATCTCCAAATAGGTTGTGTAGAATGAGGAATTGTGGGAGAAGAATATGAACAAAGGGAATTTTCAATGATGTATTTGCAAAGAGAGTTATTTAGGATTGATGAGGATGAATTAATTCATTGGTAATAATCCAGTTTACGATCTGAAGATCATCTATAAGATGCTGTAGAGCATACTTCTTTCATATTACTCAAAGGGTTAGAGACTCGTCTTTGATAACGTGTTATAAAAGTATAGAAACAATAGAGAGAATTTAGAGAGAATGAATTCTAAGGAATTCTCAGGAATCAATTTCATTAATAACTGAAGCCCTATTTATAGGAAAACTTCGAATGGCACAATCGTAATTACATAATTTCATCAAGGGTATAATAGTCATTCACATATAATAATTACATCTTTTACCAAATTATTCCTCCACCAAATTATTCCTCCACCAAATTATTCCTCATAATTCATAACCACCAAATTATTCTCAATTATTCATAACAGTGATAATACTTTTTAGTCTTATCTTGCAATTGTGATATGAAAAGGAGCCATTGGTCTTGCACAATTGTTGTGCACATCCAGTGTAAGAATTGGGAGTTTAAGATTCCTTCAACCATTTGTTAGGCAAGATTTGGTAAGATTTGACTCCTTTAATTAATTGGTAAGTGGTTTGTTCTACTTGGTAAGTTAAATAATTAATATCTTTAATTTATTTACGTACCTTGTCTTCTTATATTTTTCTACAACTAATAAAAGAATTTTTATTATTGTAGAAAATTAGAGATTTAATACAATCAGGTATGTTCTCTCATAGGACTCTGGATTGTATTAAAATCTTGGTGGAGGAAAAATTAAGAGAGAAATAGTGACTGCGAATTTTTATAAATAAAATATTTATTTAAATTAAATTTCCTAAATGTGTCACTACAACTTCACGTAAAGAATTTAATAGCGCACACTCGTCTAGTCAAATTATAGATTATTTATTGTCCATTTATTCCTTACAAGAAAATAATTTATAAAATTTATTTATTTTTCAAATTTACATCTGAGGACCAAAACTTTCAAATTTGTTCGATTTAGCCCCCAAAAATTTCAGTTTCATTCATTACAGCCCAATTTTAACTTTAAGTCCAATTTATAGTCCAATGTGAGTTAAAATGTAATCCAATCCAATCCAATAAGAATCCCATTTAAAGTCCAATTATATTTCGTGCCCATCAAGCATGATTTAACTAAGTTTTTTACCTTAGTATTCCATTTAAATACTTTTGGTTGAGATTCTTCAAACCCTAGCCCCCAACTTCATTCCCTTCAACCTCACCATATTCACATTCATTTCCTCCATCTCATTCAACATCAATAAACTTTTCTCCATTTTAAAACTCTATTTCTATTCTTTTGTTCTAGGGTTCAATCACACACCAAAGTTCTTAATTATTGGATACTAGTTTTCACACCCGTGCGTTGCACGGGAATAAAACTTTGTAAATTGAAATTTGTTGTAAAGTTTAGTTGAAAATAAATTATTTAACATGTAGTTCACAATTGCGTTCAATTGATAATAACATACCGTTTGATAAAATGCATAGATTTGATAGCATATACTGTTATAATTTTATTTTGTTTTACTTTTTTGTGTTTAATTTTGTTTGAATGACTGTTAGTTAAAGTCACCATTACAGGTTTTCAAAATTTTGTATCATATATTGTTACAAATTTTCTATGTTAGGCTAGCTAGTGATGTGTTCACAATTAATGATTAAATATAAAAAGTAGGAGATTAATTCAATAAATTACTTCATATGTGAATTAATTTAATTAATAAATTGTTTCATATGTGAATCACAATGGTAGAGTCATCCCTTTATCGCCGGTTGGTCCAATTTGACATACTACTCACTCCTACTATTCCAAATTTGCACTCAAACTAAAAAATAAAAAGTAAAAAATGCCGTAGTATTTAAGTGAGATCACAATTAAATAAATTATAATATAATATAATTAGTAATTTTCAAATTCTATCAATGCTTTTAACAGTATCAAATACGTACACATCAAAAAATTAAATAGAAATAAAGTATTATATATATTGTTCTGACACAAATATTTAGTGCAGTTAGATTGTGCTAGATCGTGATCAACCACATTTTCCTTCAAATCTAATAAGCCATTATAGAAAGATCAACAATTTTCCAACTACCATTCAGAAAAAAGGAAAAAAAAAAGAAAGAAAAAATGAAGGGAAACCCAACCGTATAATAAAAGAAGAAAGGTCCAATTCAAACTACGAAGTCCCAATTGTCCAACATAATAGTAATCACGCTACAACCAAATCGGTTCATAAAATCAACAAAAAAAAAGGACATTAATAAATTTATTTATTACTTAAAAAATAAGATAGTAAAAATAATAAATTTATTTAAATTAAAATGAAATAAACAAAATTAAATTTACTTACCTATTTAAGGTAACTAAACATACGACTTTTGGTTAAAATCGATATTCTGTATCAAAAAGAAATTGCTAAGAAAATTAAATGAAGGATGTAAAAAGGTACATTTTATAAGATAATTTGGAAATCACATTTTAGCCAATACTTTAAAATAGACTGGTCATATTGAATACTTTATTTTTACCAATTAATAAATATTTTAAAAAATCTTCATTTAACTATAGTAATCGCAGTTTCATATTATTTTGTAACTTAGTATGTTTTACGGTTTTTTTTCTCTTTTTCCTTTCTTTTTTTGAAGTGGATATTTTCATAGATTTTAAAACGTCATACATATATTTTCAATTTTAAGTTAAGAAATCTTATATCTTTTAACTTTAGATATTCTTATTTCATTTACATATCTTATATCTTTCGACACAATCAATTTTCATTTCAAGAGATTTTATATATTTTACATATATATAACTTCAATAGATCTTAACAGATGTAATATATTAATTTGTTTTGCATTTTAAAATTATCACATTAAAAGAGAAGATATTGTTTATGAGAGAAAATATCATTTAAACATATAATCTCATATTAAAATTCAATTAGGAAACTACACTTGTAAAAACACAGCTATGAAAAAGTTATTGCTATTTTAGAGGGTCTCAAATTAGATCAAGAAAAGTTTGGAGGGTTAAATGGGTGGAGTCTGATTGCGCATATGCCGTTGAAGCCATAACCAAACCGGGGATTCCATTGACCTGAAGGAGCTTTGGTTCAACAGATTTTATGTTTCTGCTCCGGCTTTTCCCATGTTGAATTCTCACACGTGCCCAAAGCTGGGAACAAATGTGCTCATGTGCTGGCTAAGTTTGCGAGGAAAGACCATGTATGGGCTGATTGCCTACAAGACTTTCTTGTACCGCACCTCCTAGCTGATTTAAATAAATAATTGTGAAGTTCCCGTGTCAAAAAAAAAAAAAAAGCTATGAAAGTATAATGTCATGTTACCCAAAAAATTTTAATAAAAGACATTCCAAGCTAATACTAAATAAAAACTCACAACTGAGTGGAAAATGATAAGCTAAATCCATAAGTCCTCATAATTTTTTTTTAAAAATTCACTTTAGGAAAAAAAAAGTTAAAATTTTATTGTGAACCAATAATATGATTTAAAAATTCAAAAAATATATATATAAAATTATAATTTTGTACCTTGTGAGGATCGGATGACATGAATGTATTTTGTAATGGAATTTGTTTTCTTGCTTTAGTACCCATTTCCGTGTTTCTTCTTTGCTGAATATGAGTACTTATTGTTACCGAAGGTGCCAACCCAGGAAAACCTTAAGATGTCTATGGTATATCAATTATCAAGCAAAGTTTCAAATCAAAGCTTTGAGTGGAACGATAAATAGTACTATGTACGTAATCTAAGGAAATGATGAAACACGTAAAAATTAATGCACAAACCTGAAGGTCTCACTCATAAAATCTCTTACAATGGCTATGAAAAAATTGTGTTGATAAAAAGTAGTGAGTACTGTGTAAAAGTTAATTGTTTTAAATAATCTGATCATACAAAATGGAAAATGTTATTTATAACTATGGTGCAATTATCATGTTACCTAGTATTTATTGTCATTTTTTTATGTTTTCATAGCTAGGAAGCAATGTAAAAGAAGTTGATTTAATTAGAACCTGGTATAAAAGAAATCGAAAAAGTGAAGATTAGAAATAATAAGCAACTCACTCTTAGTTTATCATTTTCTACCTTTTTGTGAAAATTTATTACACATCTAATTAATTGTGAAAAATCCATAAGTTTATAAAAACTATGTTGTTTTTTTTTTCTGTGATATATTGTGCTTCAATAGTATTTTTTTGTAGAAAATAAACAAAAATTCTCATTAATTAGAAAACAAAAAAGTTGAAACTTAATCTGAACCATTAATATGATTTATAAATTCATAAAAAATCATAATTTTTACCTCGTAAAGATGACGACATGCTCACGTGCATGTATCTAGGGATGGTTCTCCTTTGAGTTTGGTGAGTCCGCCGACTCAAGCCCGACCATCCAAGGGCCCATTTTAGTCTGTTATACCCCGGGATTCAACTGTGTATTATGTTTTTTTTTTCAATTAAATGGTCCAAATTTAAATTTATTGCAAACTTGTAGGCCTATTTTTGAGTAAAACAATGAATAAATTCAAGTATTGAATCCAAATTTATAGGCCCCATTTTTAAAAGAAATTTAGGCCCCCCTTTTTTGTCAATATTTATTTATTTATTTATTTTAGATCTATGGGTTATTTACTTATTTATATTGGCCCCGGTTGAGTTTTTTTCTTTTTACATTGCGTTAAAACTCTGACTAAATTTTTTATATTCTTTGTTGCCTTATTACTATGCATTTGACTAATTTTTAATGCGGCTCTAGTTGAGTCTCGTGTGTACCTCTTTATATGAGCTTTAAGAAAAAAATAAAAATAAAAGGGGCCCATTTTTGGAAATTCTTAGAAGTTCCACTGAGGCCCAACGAACTACAGGACCGTCCCTGTATGTATCTTGTTCTTGAACTCATTTTCTTGGTTTAGTACCAGTATCCATATTTCTCCTTCACTGAATATATTAAAATAACAAAATGAGAAAGCTCGATAATGAATCTTGAATGCTCAAAGTTTGAAAATGTAGGTGACAAGACAAAATAGTTCTTCCTTAAAATAACCTTAAAATATATAATATATAGGTGTGTAATAATTAATTGCATACAATAAGAAATTGACACTTGTCAATTGTTCACTTACTAATAAACAACAAATAAAAATAGTCAGCAATTTCGTAACACCAATAACTAACAGCACACCTGGCAATACCATACAACTCCACCACACCAACTACCTTATAACTAATTCTTAATTGATAACTTCCAATAAAACTCTATTTTATATAATATATAGATTTCACTTGCATTTTCACTTGACTACATTGCGCTTTCTCATAGTGTTTACTGTGTTTGCATCACACTACAACCAACACTAGGCTTTAGTTTTCATAGCAGCATAGTAGTAGCAACAGTAACCTAGCAACAACAACTGCCGCTGTTTTCCATGCACCATGCAATACCTTTACCACCACAGTACACCACCATCACCACCATCTCATCATGCACAAACACATAGTAGCAGCAGCGCCAACTCCACTGTGCACAAACAACCACAACAGCCACCACAGCACCAACAACCTACACCGTCACCTCCAGCTCACACAGCAACACACACACACAATGTAGATTCACGCGCACACACACATGTACATACACATACACAGTTCACACACATACACACTAAACACCATCATAATTTCCATTCCGTCACCTCACTAACAACATGTAGAAGCTCAAAGGAATGAGAAATGAGTAGAATAGAAAGATTTAAACAAAGAATTTCCAATTTATCCTTGCAAATGCACCGCTCGTTCTTCCCCAAATCTTCACCATTTCCTTCAAAAAAAAAAAAAAAAACTGCCTATAGCATTGTTTTCACCTCCACGTTGGCCGCTGACACCACCGCCAACTTCCTCTTCCCCTTTCCAATCGACATCAGCTTGTTTCTTTGGCAAGTTAGGGATTTTAAATCCGAATTCAGATTTTTATTTTGGAAATTTTCAATTTAATCCCTGATTTTTATGATTTTTTAAAGTTGGTCCTTATAATTTATTTAAATAATAAATCTTGAACTTTTAGTTTTTATAATTTAACCCCTAAATTATATTTTAAGTGCCCCAATTTAATTATTTTATTTAAGTAAGCTCTTAAAGTTTATTTAATTCTAAGTCCCTAACTTTTAATTCTTATAATTTGACTCCTCAACCTTTATTTCAATGTAAATCCTTCAATTTTTCATTCATGTTTAAGTTAACCATCAAACTTTATTTGCATCAAGTCCTCAATGTTTAAACAATCCTATAATTTAGTCCAAAATATTTTTAATTCTATTCTATTGCACTATAAGCCCTTAAACTATTCAATTCTTTCAAATGAACCCCCAATTCTTTAAATTCTTTTAATTTTAGCCCCTAAGTTCTGTATTATTTATAAATATCCAATATTTAATTTTATTAATGTAAATTAAACTCCTTATTGAGTAGACGTGGTGTACTAGCAGCTAGATGACTGATTTCTTCATCACATATTAAGCTCAAAACTCGAGAAAGGTTTAAGGTAGACTCAGTTTTCTAAAAATCTCCTTTAAACGTACGCATATACAATTGATATTTGTTATAATTATTTGCATGTAAATATTATATGATGACGTGCTTCCTCGGCACTATGAAGATAGGTTTAAAGCCTAATTCCAAATGACGATGTGTATATTAGCACTATGATAATAGGCCTTTAGTCTAATAAATAATAATGATGAGTCTTAAACACTATGATGATGTGCACAATAAAGAGGAAATGATGAACGAACCCTTATTATATAGTTGTTCGTATTTATTATGACGGTGATGATTATGTGCATTGAATTTGTAATATATATCGATTGTTATGCACGGGTTTGACCGAGTATTCAAAATACTCATATTTTCTCTATTTAATGAATAGTTTGCAAATTGAGGAGTCGAAGGTGCAGTGAGGCGTGGTGGCTGCTTAGGGTTATTTAATAAATAAGTTTTATTTCTGTTACTATTTTAAATAACTTTGAATCGTGAAAGTATGCTAGTTCGAATGTTTGGAGTTGTTAGAGATCAAATTGTTGTAAGATACTCTAACATGTTTAATATTTTAAATAAGTTATCATATTTTAAATATTTTTATTTTTACATGTTTATTATTATTATTAAAAAAATTAAGGAAGAATTAACGTTCGGGGTTCGTGGGAGATTGATTTGAAGAATCTCCAGGAGGAGTCCGTTTTAATACGAAAAAAGCCTCAACTGCGTAGGATCTACATATGAGTGCATATTGTGTTGAAGAATTGTGGGAGATACAAGGAGCTATAGATGATTGACGAGACGTAGTTCACATTACACACTAAGAAAGAAAATGGCGAGTTTTTATTTATTTTCCTAAGTGTTGGTAGATTTTATGCGTAAAATCACTCTATAGATTTTGTGTATGATTTAAACTCTTTTGTAACTAGTGAATCAATTTTTGGGCACATGGATTTTCACCTCGAGGGGTTTTCAACCTTAAAATCTTGTGTCCAGTGTTTATTTTGCTGTTTCTATATTGCTGGCATGAATTTTACTATTTTTGGACGTTGCACATTACCCAGATACATCTTGCACATCCAGATACATCTAGCTCATCTGATAAACAGAAACTAGTTGTGCTTTAACTTTACTAACTGAATGCATCATGGACACATCAGGGCTCACTGCTAAGTAAACTTAGGTAACTTAGGACTTTCAAATTGGTATCAAAGCTGGTTCACATCCAGAAAGTGAGATCTGGTTGTCTAAAATGGTGACTGCACCCCTTAGACCACCTTTGGTTAATGACTCGAATTATACTTATTAGAAGATAAGAATTTAAATTTATATTCAATCTATTGACGAAGGTTGTTAGACCTCTGTTATTAATAGTTACATAGGACCCACAGTCACAACTAATGGTGTTACTATATGTAAACCTAGAGATGTTTATTTTGATGCTGAAAGTAATGCCGCATCTCGAAATTCTACAGCATTTAATGCAATTGTTTCGCAGGTTGATGCAAGTCAATTTAGGTTGATCTCCTCATTAAGGACTGCAAATGAGGCTTGGGATGCATTAGTTGCCAATGAAGGCACAACTATAGTAACAGCCTCAAAGTTGCAGATGATAGTATTAGAATTCAAGCAGATGATGATGGAAGAATGCAAGGGTTTGAATAACTTCTACGCAAGGCAAAGTGAACTTAAAAATGCAACAGATGCACTTGGAAAAAAGTAATCTGAAGAATAGATTGTGTCAAAAATCCTTAGATCACTATCGGATAGATTTCACACCAAATTCACTTCAATTGAAGAAAGCAAAGATCTTGCAACCATGAAGGTGAAGGAACTATTAGGATCATTGATGACCTACAAGTTGAATTTGGCTAAAAAGATGAAGAACAAGAAGGTTAAAAAGCCATGTATCATATTTAAGACAAATGGGAAGGAGCTAGATGAATCCGGGACACTGAAGATCATTAGAACATGGTTCTCCAAGAAAAGCTATTTAAAAGGTTCCTCAAGATCAACTCCAGCCCCTCCAAAAGAAAGAGTAAGAAACTCGTACATTGCAAAGAGTGTGAATGATGTGGGTATATCGCCTCTGAATGTGCAAACATATTGAAGAGCCCAAGAATGTCACATAAAGCGATGATGAGACATATGCATCTGACTTAGACTCAAATCATAGGATATCTGAAAATCAAGTAATCACTCCCACTGCTTTACATTAATCTTGTACTAATTCTGTAAATTTATTTTCTGCAGGTGCTAATGCAGATGCATCTTACCCGAGATACAATATAGTGAAAAAGCAGTTGCAAAAGGCAGAGGAACATATAAATCTATTGCAAACTATGCTAGAGTTTAATAGACAGGCATTTGGTCAATCCCAAAAAGAAAAGGATGATAAGATTGCCAAACTTGGAGGTGACTTAACTAAGGCTCAAGAGAAGATCAAACAGCTTGTTCTTGGCACATCCAGACTAAATGAAGTTTTGAGTTTTGATAGGCCATCTGATTATAAAACACGCCTCAATTAGGTTGGAAAAGGTGAAGGAGATAGTAAAGTGAGTGATCACGTTGTTTTTATGAAAGAAATAGGAGTCAAAAGGAAGTAGTAAAGCTATTCGATTGCAAGATGCATTTGCCACCTCTAACAGGAGGTTGAGTACATCAGCTCCTCTCGGCATCAAATAAATCGTGTCTGGCTCAGATCAGACTACAAAAGGGTCTTTCAGCAACCCAAATATATCTGGGCCCAAACGAACTTAGATAGAAGGCAAAAGCAATTTGACTCATGCTACAGCAGACAACATTTGAGGTATCCATCATACACAGGTACAACCTACCAGGACTGTATCCTGGACACATTTGCGGGATACCTACTCTAGATCCATCTTGCACCACCAAGTCCAAGGCAGATACATATGCACATACCAAGGTCCAGAATCAGAAGCAATGATCATCTATCAATTCTAAAAAACTGAGATATCCTATTTGAAAGAAGGACTTCACTCAAACTCGTATGAGAGACGATGCTCCAGGCAAGTATTCTTCTTCTCATGCATGCTTTCATTGTGGTAACTTCGGCCATGAGAAATTTGGAACTTCATATTCATCGAGCATGACTAGATCTTATCATGGTAAGCATAATTCCCATCAATTCACACCTACCTTTAGGTCCTTTACTACCAGTGGCGTAGCCAGGATATGTTCGGGGGGAGGGGGGCGCGAAATCTAGAACTATTGAGGGTGGACTTGGGAGGGTTCAAGAGCAACTCCCTCAATTTTTTTTTATAAATATAGGACGTTATAAAGTGTAATTTACTTATTAAATATTATTAAAACACAAAATTTACATTAAATTAATTTCAATTCAATATGTACATATGCAAAGCATCACATAAAATATTGTAAGAGTATTCCAAATAATTTAGTTATTTTCACAATTAATTTGATATATATTGTCATGTCAAATATTGTAATATTTAATTTAATCCCACAAATATTATAGTCTAATTTTGCCATTTCTTATGTGAAACGAAGTTATTATTGTATAAATTTGTGTATAAAAAGTTTCATTTTTTGCTTGATTTTAAATTACTACTTAGTTATTTTCTACGGAAATTGTTTTGGGTTAACAAAAAATTAAATTACTTGAATTCAAATTTAAAGAAGGAAAAATATTGTTAGATGAGAGAGAGAGATTTTAAAAAATGAAATGTAAGAGAGACATTTCAAAAAATAAGAGGGGAGAGAGTGAGAGAAAGAAAAATATTGTAGGAAAAATATTGTTAGAGAGATTTAAAAAAAAAGAAACGTGAGAGAGAGAGAGATTAAGAGAGGAGTGAGTGAGAGTAGAGAGGGAAGATTTTGAAAAGTAAAAGTATATAACACAGATGAGAGAGAGAGATGAAGAGGGAAGAGAATGAGAGATAGAGAGGGAAAGATTTTGAAAAGTAAAATACCTAAACTGGGAATTGAACTCTGGTGGGTTTCCGAGCATTCAACAAGTTTACCATCTCAGCAATTGAAACGTTCGATAAGAATGGATTCTTTAATTTTATATATTTTATACTAGTCGAATGTTACGGGGGTGAACACTAACACAACCGCTAACATCACGGGGGCGAACGCCACCCCTGTTGCTCCGCGTTTATTTACTACTCGTTATTATGCAAGATCATACAAAGTAAAGGGCAAAGGTCAAAATGGAAATGGTGGTCGATTTAAGAATTTCCAACCTATTTTTATTGTGGGATTATAGGACACAAGAAACCTACTTGTCCCAAATTGTCTAAGAGAGTGCAACACAAGCATTCGGGTACACACAATTCTACAACCACGATTAATTTGAATGGAAAACAAGCATGGATTAGAAAAGATGTTTTGAAAGCTTACGAAAACAAATTTTTACCTATTGAGCTTGTTTACCCTGTTGATCACATTTATTTCACAAGATGAGATCGTCTTTATTTTCTTTGATATTTTCATTTTGTGTGCTTGTCTGCATATTTATTTTCTTAAAAAATTCATCTTGTTTTTATTTTTGTGTGCTTGCATTTAGGATCTCATTGAGTTTCATGCGATCTTTTGATTGTTGTTCTAGACTTTTTAGTGGTTTTGGTCAGATTTTGTTCATTTGATCTTTCTCCACAAAGTTTGTGAATACTTGCTTTTAGGATTGAGTTCTAGTTCTCCTATCCCTAAGTCTAATTTTAATAACATTTACTACTTGATCTTGAGGTTGTGAGTTTGATTTTGTGCTAGGATGTTCTTCTCAAATCACTATTGTGGAGGAAAGCAAAAACCTGTAGCTAGCAAAGACAAACATGTCTGGAAAAACATGGTTCAACTCCATCAGAAGGAGATAGTGTAGGATACATCTTGTCTGACTTGAACAAAAGATTGTCACTCTGGAGCATATACAGACTTATCTTCTACTTGCAAATTTGTTCTCTAAGGCCCTTGATACTACCATATTTGAACACTTTGCGAAATAGATCGGAGTCTCACCTCCACTAGGATCGAGTCATGCATTTTAAAACAAAAAGTTACATTTGTTTTCATTTTTGGCATGCATATGGGAATATCTATCCTAGTTTGTCAGTTTGATACTGATTGTAGATCATCTGACGACTGCAGGATGCATCTAAGTGCTGGGAGTTGACAAAAATGCAGACGTATCTGGTTGATGTCAGTCAACATGCCTCCAAATTAATCTAATAGCACTTAAATCGGATACTGTCAATGCTATAAGGTTTTGTTTCTGGTTGAGGGTATATATCTAAGCGTAGACCTACGATCAAAATCTAGCTCTTAGCATTGCACATAATTCGATTGTCCGAGGGCAGGCTTCGATTGTCCGAGGGCAGGCTCAGCAGAAAAGAAGGCTGCCAATCCAAATAAAATCCATACCCCTTCTGAAAAAAAAAATTGAAAACGAAGAAAAATGAGAAAATGAGCATAAACTGAAAGAAAATGGGAGAATCGAAAGGATGGCTTTTGGGGATTGTGTGTAGCTATTTCCACCTCCAAACGACAATGCCATCTCATTGAAAAAGTCGGCAAGCCACACTTGAGAACTTGAATTTATAAAGATTTTGATGGGTCTAGTAGTGTGCTACAATGTAGAGCTAATAAGTTAGGGCAACCATAAGGTACTTGATGGTTTGTGATTGACCAACGATTCTTTGATTCACACATTCACTGTAAATGACTTGAATTGTAAGAGTGGTGGACTGCATACTCCCATGATACATCTGTCTCAATGGAAGCTGACAGTACCCAGATGAATTTGAAGGTACTAGATGCATCTAGCTCTAAATTTTGGAAAGCCTTTCAAATTTTTGTGAATTTCTATTTCAGGCAGTATACAATGGGCATAAATAGCAAAGTTTTATAGGTCAAATTACTAGACAATTGGAGATTTAATACAACCAGGTCTGTTCTCTCACAAGGTTCTAGATTGTATTAAAATCTTTGTGGAGGCAAAATCAAGATAGGCGTCCAAGACTATAAAAAATAATTGGCGTGACTTTACTTTCAATTTTCGGTCCTCCACTTCATTCTTCCAGTGCATGTGAATCTAATTGAATTCTTGTGCCTATTTCAATTGCCTGTACAAAATTTTTCAACTTGATTGATTTGAAGAATCTCCGGGTGAAGTCTATTTCACTACGAAGAACCTCAATTGTGTAGGATCTACACGGGAATGCAGATTGTGTTGATGGATCGTTGGAGATAGAAGGCGCTATAGATGAGCGACGGGACGTCGGCTCACATTACACGTTGAGAAAGAAAATATGGCGTTTTCACTTATTTTCATAGGCGTTGGTAGATTTTATGCGTAAAATCACACTATAAATTTCTTGTATGATTTAAACTCTTTGATAACTAGTGAATTGGTTTTTGCCTGTAGGCGATGGGCACGTGGTTTTTATCCCTGATGGGTTTTCCACGTTAAATCATGTGTGCAGTATCTATTTTGGTATTTCTATATTGCTGGCATAGATTTTACTGTTTCTTGACATTGCACATTACCTAGATACATCTGACACAAACAGATACATCTAGCTCATCTAATAAACAGAAATTATCTGTGTTTTAACTTGTCTAACTAAACGCATCACAGACATATCTGGGCTCACTGTTAAGTAAACTTAGGCAATTTAAGACTTTCAATATGAAATATATAAGATAAGGAAAAAAATACTAACATATTATCGAAACCAATGTGCATGTATGAATTTTTAATCACTACGAAATTATATTAGTAAATAATTTATTTCTATTTTCTCTATATTTCTTGCATTTAACAAAGGTCCAATTAAAACATCATTAAATATTTTTTCATTTAATATAAATTTATTTAAAACTATTAGAGCATTAGATTTTTTAAAATTATTAGAGCATTGCCAATGCAATAATGTGCACATTGCACGTCACAAAACATTGACACTATAGAAAAAAAATGTATTCAGTGCAACAATATTGATGGTGTATATACGACAAATTATTATTAGATTCTTGTGAAAAAACAGAGAGAATTGTAGTGATTGGAGAGATCATATTAATGTCTAGAGTTAGACGCTGTCCTTTAGAATGTCAAATATTTGATGGGCCACATATGTATCTCAATTCGATGCAAAATTAAAATATTTAATTAAAAAATATATTTATGTCAATAATTTTCTAACATTCATATGAGTGTTGTTATAGCACCTGATATTCCATGTGGGTGATATTCCATGTGGGTGAATGTATGCAATAACTAACAAATTAATAAATTATGCAAACCAAATACAATCTAATGGAAAAAATAAAAAATATAACTAATCAATAAATGGTTCACAAAACTGGTATATCATGCAACCTAATTTTAGCTAATACTAAAACTAAAAATGAAGTGTAAGAAATAAAAAAAATTAATGCCAAAGGCAAGAAAAGTAAAAAATATAATGAAACAAAATTGATACGTGATGTAAGCATAAAAAAGTTGGTACCAATGCAAAAAATAAAAAAATAATAAAGGGAAAAAAACATGATATGTGCATTTTGAATTTATTTTAATAAGATGAAAAACAAAGATGAGATATAATTAATGTTAAGAAAAAAGTTGTGAAATCATAAAAATTAAAAATACAATTAATTATTTATTTTAAAAACTTTATTTAAAAATAAAAAAAAATATGTGGCTTGGCTACAATTTGCAACCCATCCACGAGGCTACAATTAAATAGCCGAGATGCTGCAGTTAATTGCTAGCTCTCGGATGCTTTTATTATATAACAAATTGAAAAAAAAAGCATTAATCTCACAGTTTTGGCGCCAACTTATCTTAGCCTAACAAATATCTTAATTTTAACCATTCCATCCAATATGGCCGCTCTATAGATTTGGTGTTATAAACTTATAAATTTCATTTTTACATAGGAATATAAGAGTTTAAGTCAATATCTACATTGAAAAAAGTGATTTCATCTTTGTTTCTCTCTCGGTTCAGGGGGTGAAATTAGGGCTTCTTTTATAGCCTCTTTGTGATGATCTTCCTCGTCGGTTTCTCGGCGTGTTTACTTGGGAGTGGCGTCTTAGCTCTCATTTCACCTGTCTCTTTGCTAGTTCGCATGTCAATTATGGATCCTGAAGAAATTACAAAGTTATGTGACCGTCTACAATTGGACCTGGAAGAAGCGCCGCGAATCTCGCTTGCAGCATACGAATCGGAGGAAGGTATAGGTAAACTCAGTCGATGTCTTGTGGGTAAGGTTTTAGGGGGAAAATCGGCCAACAAGGAGGGGCTGGAATCGGTGCTTCGTCTCATCTGGAAAACCAAACACTCTTTTCAGGTTGAAGCAAATGGTGGTCATAATACGTTCTTGTTTCAGTTCGGGTCGGAGGAAGACAGAAATTTTATTTTCAACGGTGGGCCATGGTTATTCAACAAGCAAGTGGTGTCTCTTGTCAAACCTTCTGGGGCTGGAGTGTGGGGTTCTATGGATTACAATAAGGTTGCTTTTTGGGTGCATATTTTGAATTTACCTCTGGCTTGTTTGACGGAGAAGTGTGTGACATCAGTGGGAGGCTTACTTGGAGATGTGCTAGCGGTTGATTTGGAAGGCTTGGCACCTAGAGTCCGCGTGAAGGTCGATGTTTCTAAGCCATCGAAGAGGGGGCTGAGAGTGTATTTGGATGCCCTAAATCAGGAATTTATAATGCATATTCAATACCAAAAGTTGCCAGACTTCTATTTTGGGTGTGGGTTGATAGGCCATAGACTGTGTGAATGTCCTACGGGGAGTGGAAAAGATGTGCCTGAGTCTTCTAGGCGGTACGGGGACTGGATGCGTGCCGGGATCGTGGGAGGTCGTAGGAGATTGAGTAAGCAGTCCTCTAACTCAAGGAAGCAAGCTAGCCAGGAAAGCTCTGGCGAACCCAGCGTATGGAGGGAACGGATTAGTAATGAATCTAGCTCTCATCAGGTTGGTAAAGAGTAGGTCACAAAGGTTGATGTACAAGGCATATCTGGAGCTAATCCCCTAGCTTGTAGGGAGGATAAGCTGGCTTCACTTGTTCAGATACAATCCCCAGATGAGCCGGCTGGGATGGAAGGTTTGGTGGAGGACTCCGAATCTACAAAGAAGGGCCTTTCAAAAGGGAAAAAATCTGTTAAACAACGTGCTTGGAAGAGACAAGGTAGCCCGCGACACCCAATTTATGGAGCAAGTGCTAAAGGTATCCTATTCATTTCTCCTTCTAAAACTAGAGGCGAAACAGGTTCTTCCAAAGGTTTGGGTAAATCCCCCAGTTGTAGTAAGAGGAAGCTAAATTTGGGTGAGGTAGTGCCACCACCTGTAGTTAAGAAGTATCGACTTCTTGAAGATGATATTGAAGGTCGGGAGCTGGATGTTATTCTAAATATGGCGAGTCCTGTAATGCAGGACCACCGAGCATTATGAGTTGCATATGTTGGAACGTGCAAGGCCTGGGGAATGCTTGCACGTTGAATTCCCTTCGGAAAGTGGTCCGACAATTTTCCCCCAATTTATCTTTCTGTCGGAGACTAGATTGTATGGTGTTAAGGCAGCTGATGTTAGATATTATGTCAGGTTCGAGAATAATTTCGTGGTGGATTGTGTGGGCAGAAGCGGAGGCTTGATGCTATTATGGAGAGATAAGTGGTGTGTACAGATTAGATCCTTTTCGATTGGTCACATCGATGCCACGATCAGAGATGAAGGGGGAAAACGTGGCGGTTTTCAAGGTTCTATGGAAATCCTAAATTATCAGAGCGGAGCCAATCATGGCAATTGTTGAGGTGTTTGTTTTCTCAGGGTATCATGCCGTGGCTTTGTGGCTGGGATTTCAATGAAACTCTCCTCTTGGCAGAAAGACGTGGTGGCGGGGTTCGACCTATTAGTACAGCTAGAGAGTTTCAATCTACACTTGATGACACGGAGCTTATGGATATTCAGTTTCGGGGCCCTCCATTAACATGGAACAACAAAAGGAATCGAGATGACAACATTCAAGCTCGCTTGCATATATTTGTCTGTAATCTAGAGTGGACTGCTTGTTTTCCTAACGCAGGTGTTGAGCATCTTTCGTTTGCAAAGTCCGATCACCGGCCGATTTTGATTCAGTTATTGGGGTGGGAATACCCATTTCCCCGTACTAGGTACAAGAGATCTTTTAAATTCGAACCCTTTTGGACTCGAGAAGCAGATTATCAGGAGGTTATTGCTCAGTGATGGTCTAGTAGAGAGACTTCTGCCGTGCAACCCTGCTATTCATTTAATTCGATCCAGAGGAGGTTGGAAAGCTGTAAGAGGGGATTATTGGTGTGGAGCAAACAAAGATTTGGCAAATGGAAAGTTAAGCTGAACTTGAAGTGGAAAAGACTTGAAGTGCTATACAATTTGACCTATTCTGAAAACCATATGAATGAAATCAAATACTTGGAGGAAAAAGTCGAAATCTTGAGTTTAAGAGAAGAAAGCTTCTGGAAACAACGATCTCGCGTTGATTGGCTTAAAGACGGGGATCGAAACACCAAGTTTTTTCACATGAAAGCTAAGAACAGATATCGAAATAATCTCATTAGCAGATTGAGGGATCATCGCGGTGGATGGGTTACTGATAAAGCAGAGATTGTGCATCATATTGAAAACCATTTTCACAGTCTTTTCCAAAGTGGATACCCAATACAGGGGAAGATCGATGAGGCTATTGAGGGGGTCCAAGTGCAGATTTCTCTGGAAAACTTGGAAATGTTAGAGTCACCCTTTACAGGAGAAGAGGTGGAAGGGCGCTTGCCAGGTATTGGCCCTTATAAGGCCCCGAGAGTTGACGATTTCCATGCTTTATTCTTCCAGAAACATTGGCCTGTCATGAAGGATGAAGTGGTTGTAGTCTGCTTGGGAGTGCTCAATCAAGGTAATTCTGTTAAATTCATTAATAAAACCATTATAGTCTTGATCCCTAAGAAAAAAGGTCTTGAAGGTTTATCTGATTTTCGACCTATCAATCTCTGCACTGTCATGTACAAAATTGTTTCTAAAGCTCTTACGAATAGGCTGAAAAAAGTTCTTGCACCTCTCATGACTGAAACCCAAGGTGCTTTTGTCCCGGGAAGATTGATCTCTGATAACGCAATTATGGCCTTTGAACTTCTCCACTCTATGTCGAAAAGGCATGTCGGGAAAACGTGCTTCATGGCACTTAAACTCGATATGAGCAAAGCATAAGATCGGGTTGAATGGGATTTTGTGTGCGCAATTATGCGGAGAATGGGCTTTCCCTGTCACTGGGTTAACTTGATTTTTGATTGTATTTCTACTACCCAATTCACCTTTTCTCTTAATGGTGAACTTCGGGGTCGGGTACGACCTTCTCGTGGGTTATGTCAAGGATGCTCTTTATCCCCCTATCTCTTTATTTTGTGTGCTGAAGGTTTTTCAGCTGCACTTCGCAGGGCTGAATTGCATAACAGTCTTGTGGGAATGAGGTGTTGTCGTAACGGACCCCGTATTACCCATCTATTCTTCGCCGATGATTTTCTTATTTTTACCAGAGCAAACTTGAGGGATGCAAAGCATATTGTGGATATTCTCCTTCGCTATGGAAATGCATCGGGCCAGGTGATTAACGTTGATAAAACGGCTGTCATCTTTTCTCCTAATACTTCCCCGGGAGAATGTGGCTCTATTCTTGAAATGCTTGGCATCCATGATTCTTCTCCTCATGACACTTATCTGGGGCTCCCATCGGTTATTGGTAGGCATAAGCAGAGGACCTTCACTTTCGTTCGGGATCGAGTGTGGCGTAAGATTAAGGGATGGAAAAGAGAAATGTTTTCTATGCCGGGTAGGGAGGTGTTGATCAAGGCTATCGTTCAAGCGATTTCTATCTATTTCATGTCTCTGTTTCGTTTACCAAACTCTATTTGCAATCAACTGAAAAGCCTTGTGTTGAACTTTTGGTGGGGAGGGAAGGAAGGTGAGAGGAAGCTTCGATGGGTTAAGTGGAATACCATGTGCTCGTCGAAGCATGGCGGTGGGCTGGGTTTTTACGACTTCCATCTCTTTAATCAAGCGATGCTTGGGAAACAAATCTGGAGATTTATTGAGAATCCAAATTCTTTGGTGGCGAAGCTCTTCAAAGCGAAATATTTCCCAACTCATGACATTCTTGAAGTTGGGGAAAAATAGGGATCTTCCTTTATTTGGAAGAGTTTACTTTGGGAAAGAGAAGTGGTGAAGGCCGGTATTCGATGGAGGGTCGGAAGTGGTTGTAATATCAATGTTTACAAGGATCCCTTGCTACCGAGACATTCTTGTTTCAAGATTATCTCCACCACGATACTTGGAGTTTCTACGATAAATGATTTGATTGGGGTCGATCGGGGGTGGAATGTCCATCTTATTCGGAATAATGTTTTACCTTGGGATGCAGACTCTATTCTCTCCATTCCCCTTGGCAGCCTCACCAATCCGGATCGACGTATCTGGCACCATACTTCCAATGGAATTTACACTGTTAAGAGTGGCTATAATGTCTTGAAGAATCTGTAGAACCCGATCCATGGTTCTAGCTCTAACTTGATGATGAAATGATGGATTAAGATCTGGAAGCTTTCGGTCCCCCCTAAGGTTCGTAATTTTTTGTGGCGGTTATCACACTTAGCATTTCCATCGGGGGAAAATTTGTTGAGAAGGCACATAAATGCTACTGCTCGTTGTCGTAGATGTGGGTGTGAAGAGTCAAATATTCATGTTTTTGTTGATTGTTGGTGGGTTAAAAAACTTTGGAAGCTTGTTAGTTGGTGGGAGGAGCTGAATTTATTGAGGAATGATTGTTCGGTTGGTTTTGTCGGGGCATTTTCGAAGGGTTTACAATAAGAGAAGCTTGGCTTGTTTGCTATTTTGTTGTGGCTCATTTGGCAGGAACGCAATTGTATCCTCCACGATAAACCCAGGGATGATAAGGTACCATCGATGGTGCCTTAGTTATGGCACCATGGATGGCATTTTCGGGGGTCGATTCGACCCCCGTTTTGAAATCCGGGAGCAGATCTAGAATCAACACGACGATGGGGAGTTCCAGGAATTTCTTGAATTTTTTCCTGCGACTCCCGTGGCCGCCGTGACCACCGGTCAAAGTTTTGGCACTATTTTTGGTCCAAAAATAGTGCCAAAACTTTGACCGGTGGTCATGGCGACCATGGTGTCGCCGGAAAAAATTCGGAAAATTCCTGGAACTCCCTTTCGCCGTGCTGATTCTAAATCTGGTCCCAGATTTCAAAACGAGGGTCGAATGGGCCATCAAAATGGCCCTGAGCGGACCATAGTTACAAACCGCTCGATGGTTTTGGAACTGTTCCGGCGATAAACCTGGTCGTCAGCCCAAGGAGATCGTCTCCTTGGGTATCAATTGGCGTGAGGCTCATATGAAAGCTTGTTCGGTGCAGTTGGGAACTGAGTTTGACCCTGCTATTTTGCCTTCTTTGAGCAGTAGATTTTGGAAAGGTAACGGTACATGTGCTACTGGACTTACACTGATGACGGATGCCGCTGTGAGAAAGAATGGAATTGGGATGGGAGGATGGGTTTTTGATGAGTCGGGCGTGGTTTCTTTTGCTTTTGCCACCCGGTTGATTGGCTCCTTTAGCTCGACGACAGCGGAATCTTTGGCGATGAGACACGGTCTCCATTTACTTCATGGAGCGGGTTTTCAGATTACACAAGTTTGTACCGACTCTTCTAATGTGATCAGAGGGTTACATGAAAATGTTTCATGCCATCCTGATGGGGTGATTCTTTCTGATATTTTGTCTGTTCGTGCTTCCCTTAACGTGTAACCTTGTAGTCATGGAGGTAGAAGTGGAAATAGAGTAGCTGATAGTTTGGTTAGGTTTGCTGTTGAAACAACCAATGAGTTCCTTTGGCTAGATTGTATGCCATTGTTTATTTCACCACTCCTGGGTGGTGATGTATCTATTCACAAGTAAATGAAAGGTTTTCTTCTTCAAAAAAAAAGTCAATATCTACATTTGTGTGTTGAATAATTTATTTTATTTTGTGTCATATTATTATTAGATGTATTAAAACATAAAATGAAAAGATAATAAAATATCTTCACAAAGTCCTCTTCAAGTATAGACCCAATTACATCTCAACATCAAAAACTCCAAAACCGTTGGGGAGGGAGGTTTCTCAAGGCTAAAAATCATGTGAATGAACAAGTCCTATATAGTAGTGAAATACGAAAGAATTGTTCAACTCTTCAAATAATTAACAATAATGTGTTCGAAACTGTTTTGTAGTGCTTTTATTGCTCATTCCGCTACTACCCATGTTTCAATCCTTATCTCCTTGATAGTTGTTTTGGGGTAGATTGATTCCAAGGCTCAGATCAATTGCCCAATCTCCAAAATGGCAACATCGAGCACTAATCAATCCTAAACTGAACACATTACCATTAAGGTTTCTCAAATACGTTGTTATTTTTACCAAGAAAGTAAATAGTGCATTCCTTTTGTGAATTGTGTGAAAATCCTTCAAGTTCCTAAATTGAATGGTCATCATACACTGCATGCTTATCCTGTTCATTATTCTTCTTGTATTCCGAAGAGTATGACTGACGCTGAACTTTGGCACCATAGATTGAGCCATGTTTATAAAAAAAGTTAAAAAATACTCTGGGAAAAAAGGTTTGCGTGGTAAAATTTCTTTACAAAATTGCATTTTATGAAAAGTGTGTGCTAGGAAAATAACATAGGTTACCCTTTTTGCCTAGAACACATAATTCGAAGAGCAGATTAGATAATGTACATTCTGACCTTTTGGGGCTAGCTTCTATGCATACAGTGTCTAATTTTAGATGCTCTATGGTTTTGATAGATGATTTTTCAAAGAAAAGTTGGATTCTTTTGCTGAAAAACAAATCTGAACCTTTTCAAGACTTCAAACATTAGAAAACAATTTTACCAAATCAAACAAATAATAAATTGAAAGTCTAAGGACTAATGATTGACCGGAGTTTTGTAACACTAACTTTGATCAATTTTGTAAATAAAATGGAGTTTTTAGGTAAAAAACTCACACACACACACACACCCCCATAGGAAAATGATGCAGCTAAAAGATTCAATAGAACTTTGTTGAATAAGGTTAGATGTATGCATCTTGGTTTTACGCTTCCAAAAATTTTCTAGGCGAAGCTATTAAAATAGTATCTTACTTAATTAACAAATGTCCATCTGCTACCATTGACTTTTAAACCAGCAGACTTTGTTTGCGGAGATAATCCCATTGATTATCTTTGTTGAAAATATTTGGATGTGCAAATTTTGCACATAAAAAATTAGGAAAATTGGATCCTATGTCCTCAAAATGCATATTCTTAGGATATGTTGAGGGAACCAATGGGAATAGGTATTGGGATTTTCAAGTTGAGGGTTTTAACCTCATAATGAGTAGAGATGTTGTTTTCAATGAAATAGGGCTATCTTGATTTAAACTGAAAGTTGTTGGTGACAGTATTAGTCATACTAAAGATGTTGTTAAGCCTGGTGTTGTATTTTGGGAATCCTCTATTTATGAGGATGATACATAATTTGAGGTGGAGCCTCCTCAAGTTGGAGGTCCTATTGATAATACCCGGCTTGATCCCACTTATGATCATAATCAGTTTGATATTGAACAAACTAAGATAAATGTTCTTGTTGAAAATCCTTTAATAGACTACCAATTGGCTGGAGATAGACCTAGGAGGAACACTAGGCCATTTGCTAGAATTAGTGGCCCTAACTTTATGCCACTATTTTCTTCTTTTGATGTTTTTGAAAATGATCCAAATTGTTTTGAAGAAACAATGAGTTCAAAAGATAAATCTCGCTGGCTTGCAGCAGTGCAAGAAGAGATCCCTTCTTTGATTAAAAACAAAACTTGGATTCTTCTTCCAAATCTAAACAATAAAGGTGTTGTCAATTATAATGGATTTTTAAAATAAAAGAAGGCAATTTAAAGTAAAACAGTGTTAGATATAAAGCCAGACTAGTTGCAAAGGGGTTTTCACAAAAGAAGGGTATTTCTTTTAATGAAATTTTTGCTTATGTGGATAAATATACTTCTATAAGGATATTTCTTGTTCTAGTAACTCAATTTGACTGGGAACTCAAACAATTTGATGTAAAGACTATCTTTCTATATGTCGATTTCGATGAAACTATATATGCAGCAACCACAAGGTTTTGAGGACAAGACCAAATCTTGACATGTCTATTCCCACGCCAATAGTACAAGAAATTTTATTCTTATATTCATTCTATTGGCTTCAAGAAGAGTAGTTATGATCCCTGCCTTTTCTATAAGGGTAGTGTTGGTGAGGATTCTTCCTATCTTTTACTATAAGTTGATGTGGTGAGGATTCTTCCTATCTTTTACTATAAGTTAATGATATACTGATAGGTGGAAAAAACTTACATAATATTAGTTGTTAAATCTGATTTGACTAAAGTGTTTGAAATGAAAGATCTTGGACATGGAAAAAGGATATTAGGCATGAAAAATGTTAGAAAAATCTAAAGGCATGCTTTACTTTAAATAAGATGACTATATTTTCAAAGCGCTTGATAGATTTTCTATATCTAATGCAAAACCTATCTCTTTTCCACTAGCCAACTATTTTAAGTTGTCTTCTAATGATTTCCTTTAAGCTGAAGGTGAAAAGAAAAGGATGGTGCCTGTTCCTTATGCTACTGCTACGGGGTCTATTATGCTTCGTACGTTTTGCACTAGACCTGATTTGGCTCATGCTATTAGCATACTTAGTAAGTTTATGGCTAATCCTTGTGAAATGCATTGGACTACTTTAAAATGGCTATCAAAACATCTATGTGGTACTATATTTGTTGGCCTTGTCTTCAAAAAGAAACCCGCTGATATTTGTTTGAATGGTTGTGGATTCAGATTTAGCTGGTCACTTAGATAGGAGAAAATCTACTTCTATATGTTTTTATACTTTGTCCATGTCATGTATTAGTTGGAAATGTCAATTGCAAAAGATTATTGCTTTGCCTTCTATAGAAGGAAAGTACCTACTATAAATGCATTAAAGAAGGTTTTGGGCTTAGAGGTTTGTTGATGGAACTTCGATTTTTGCATGGTAATCGTTTTCTTCACTCTGATCGTCAAAATGCTATCCACTTATCTAAAAATCCTTTTTTCCATGCAAGAACAAAACATGTTGATATAAAGTACCACTATATCAGAGATGTGATTGAATGGGGATTGATCAAACTTGTTAAAATACCAACCTAGTTCAATCCAGCCGACATGGATACAAAAGTTCTACCTTTAAACAAATCTATCGATTTCTTGAGAACACATAAGGTTTTTCAATATGACTAGTTTAGTATTTTATCTCCAAAGGTCTCAATTAGTCTTTTATTTTAGTTCGTCTTTAATTATTTTTCCTTTTTTTTTTTAACTTTCACGTTCCTTCTTGCAAGTTACTGGAAACAAGGACTTTATTTTTTTGGGGGATCAATATCAAGGTTGAGATTGTTGGTATGTGATCCAAATCCTCATTTTAGCCAGTCCTTTACGCTTGGGCCATATTGTAGGTCAAGTTAGCAAGCCTTACGTGATTATGCATTTTTCAAAGTTATGCATTGCTTTTGAGTCATTGATCCTTAGAAGCTGATCATGACCATTGGTTGGGGAACTTTTAAGTCCACATTCATTTCACCACTCATTACCTTCCTACCTTAACCTTAGATCTCTCTTGCTCTATATGTTCTCTCTTAGTGCTTTGACAAAAAATCTTCTATTCTAATTTCTTAATGATGTCAAAGGAGATTTGAATGTAATATATTTGTGGGTTTGAAGGCCAATCTCTATTTGTCATCTTTCTGGTTGTATCGAGTTATAATTTGGGAATTTTGGTTGCTAGGGTTTCTGATTTGTGGTTCAAACGGCTATAATTGCGTCGATCTTGTACTTTTCCCATTCCAGTGAAGAACCGAAGTAGGAATCCACTTTGTATGGGAGCTTCAATGCAGAGGAGATCATTTTTTAGAACTGCCGGTTTTTCAAGACAAATCAAATTCTTGTGTTTACTGAATCTTTTCGAACTGGTCAGGGCTATTTTCACAAAAGAACCCCAAAGTATCGATTTTGTAACAATTTCAATCCCATTCCCTTTTTTGTCGTAGGACCTCCCAGCCTTTCAAAAATTATCGCAATCCCTTTAACAGTTTCTATCCAAATCTACTGTTAACTTGGTTTTTTTTGTCTTTTATTGCGTGGGTTAAATTGTCAAATGATAATTTTTTCCTTGGAAAGGTTAGGGTATTGTGAAATTAACCCAATAAAAAAAGAAAAGGAGAGAATATACAGTTCTACAAACGTGCAAATTAGTTTTCAATCTTTCTAAATTTTACAATTTAAACTTTAACTTTTTATATAATTTCATTTAAACGCATAATTCGAATTTCAAGAAAAAAAGTTTGAATTAATTTTATGCCAATTAGATAATTTTTATCGAAATTTTTAACACAAGTAGCTTTGTTCACATTAATATTATAACTTTTCAAAATTTTCTTTAACATTAAGGACGTAAACACTTTGTACGTGTAATCAATAGTCAATAATAAAAGTAATTGCGATGCCTACAAAAATTTTAGTAAAAATATATCATTGTAAAAATATATCAAATATAAGAAATAATAAAAAATACAAAAAAATCACAAATTTCCGCAACCACCACACCCACTGGTGGTTCCAACAGCTTTGAAACCACCAAACCACCACTCGTTGGTGGTTTCGCGACCAGTAGATTTGGTGGTGTTTGAACATGGTGGTTTTTGAAAACCACCAACAAGTAGTGGTTTCGCCACCATCAATACTTGTTGTTGGTGGCGAACCCACCAATAGATCTGACAGTGTTTGAACACCACCGGCAATGGTGGTTCCTACCAGATTTCTTGTGATTTTTACCACCACTAGGAATTGTCGAAGGGGTTGATAGGTTTGGGGCACAGTGGGTGTGGGTATGGGGATGGGGATGGGGGTGGGGGCTGGGACGGGGGCCCTAGGTGAATGGAGGGATCAATGGAATGTTCTGGGTTTTATTTTCTTATTTTTTTATTTTTTTGACAATTTTTAAATGAAATTTACATTTATTTTATCGAACTATTATACTTTTCTAAAATTGTTTTACTCTATAAAGTTAGTGTAGACTTATGTTAATGTAAATAATATTGCTGATGAGCCATGCTTGCTTATGATCCTTTCTTTTTTAAAAAAATATATACAAATAAACTTAATTATAGGTATAAATGGAAATATATAAAAAATTAAAGTTAAAATTATCAAAATTTAAAGATTTAGGACTAATTTGCACATTGCTAAAACTTTGTATTTCCAATTTTCGTTTTCTTTGCTTATTGGGTTAATTTTACAAAACGCTCTCAATCTTTTAGTGAAAAAGTTGTTATGGGTTATGTTCACAAAACCCCCCACAATCTTTGGAGTTTGTAACAGTTTCATCAACATTCTTTTTTTTCAATGTGAAACCCTCCAATATTTAATTAAGTGTCACTAGACTTCCCACTAATGAAATATGTGAATTTCAACCATTATCTTTGGTATTTTTATCCTTTTGTGCACTATAGTTTGGGGGTAAAACCTAAAATAATATTTATTTTCACAATTTGAAATCTATTTAAACTTCATAAATTTTAAAAATGTGCAATTTAGTCCTAAATTTTGTAAACTGCACAATTTTAGCTTTAATTTTTGCAATTTACTGCTAATTTTTTTAGTTTAACAATGTCAACATTACTTTTGGAAATTTTGGCGGAAATGGTCCACAAATTTTACGATTGCTGTGCAATTGGTACGAAATAAAAAAAGGTAGCATGATATTAATTTCATCAAATTAACTAAGTTTGATAGTAACTTTATTTAGTCTATAATTAATTTTATCAAATTTATTTGACACCAATTAAATAATTTTTATTGAAAACTTTCAGTAGAATAATATTTCTTCATATTAATATCATAATTTTTCAAAAAATTATTTAGAACTAAACACATGCATATTTTGATTTCAACCAATAGTTAATAATAAATATAATCTATAAAATTTCAGTAATGATATATTTCTATGAAAATTTTATGGAGATAAATCATTAGCTTATTATTAACTGTTAATTAAAATTGAAATGTGCGTGTCTCTACTGCTAACAAAAATTTTAGGAAATTATGATATTACTGTGAAGAAATGCTATTCTGTTGAAAATTATTGGTAAAAATTATTTAATTGATGTCAAAGAAATTTGATAAAATTAATTATAGTCCAAATAAAATTAGTATTAAATTAATTAATTTAATGAAATTAATATCAAGCTACCTTTTTTTTCGAACCAATTTCCCAGCAACAATAAAATTTATGGACCATTTCCGGTACTTTTCTAAAAATAATGTTGAAGTTGTGAAATTAAAAAATTTAGGACTAAATTGCAAAATTAAAGTTAATATTGTGAAGTTTTAAAAAAATTTAGGACTAAATTATATGTTGTTAAAATTTGTGAAGTTTGAAAGGATTTAAAATTGTAGAATCTCTATATTATAAATCTTGAAGTGCCACCTAGGCAAAGTGCATAGGTGGTAGTATCATATTTGGTTTTTTTTTAAGTATTAATCATTTTCCTTATTCAATTTATTATGCTTTACCTATTTGGATTATTTTCCTTATTTTACCTTTTTATATATGTGTGTTTTTCAATATCTATTCTAATTTATGAATTAATTTACATCAATTTTTAAATTTTGTTATACTTAGTACTGCAAGTATTAATAAAAATATGCATATTAAAATGAAATTAATTCTGAAAATGAGAATGAACAATTTCTATTTACATGTTAGTTTTTGGATCTTATATTTTAATTATTTTATCTAAATTTTAATTTTCTAATTAATTATGTATATATATATATATATATATATATATATTCTTATTATTAATAAAAGTTGAAGTACCAACTTGGCACTTAGTAGCGGTTTTTTGTTTTAGTGAAAAAATATTTTTACATATTAAAAAAATTAAATAAAAATCATATTTATTATTTTTATCATATTAAAATTATAGTTTTAAATAGTTTTCATGAGTAATGTGCATTGAGCAATTCGAATATAGGATCATTTTTTTCTTTCTAGGTCAAATAGGGAGCAGTTAAATGATTAAATTTATCTAAAGAGTAATTAATTAATTAGAAAAGAAACAAAAAATTGCAATTTCCATGTCCCATTTCCTCATTTCGCAAGTTACTTAAAAATAATTATTAAAATTATCATTTAATCATTTATTTATTTATTTTTTCAAAACAATTACAGGTATAAAAAATCATTTTTTTAAAAAATGATAAAAGGTCAAAGTTACAACTTAAAAAATAATTAAATTAATTTTGAAAATGAGATTTAAATTTTTTATATACATTTTAATTTTTGAAGTACCCATGGCACTTGTTCAATAAAATAAAATAAAATAAAAAACACCAAAATCAAATTTAGAAATAAATCTTAAATCTGATTTCCTTTAAATTTTGCCCTATTAAAAAAACTTGATTTTGTAAAAATTTATAAAAAAATGATTTTCAATTTAGAAATAAATGTTAATTGTTTATTGCTTTTTAAATTTAATTCTATATATAAAACGCCTTTAAAATATATGATTTACTGGTTAATGCTATCTTCTAGTAAACGAAAGAGGAAAAATCAAATTATAGCGCGCGTTTATTTTTTTTTAAAAAAGAAATTTTGACTCAAATTGAAAAGAAAATCTCGAATTGAATATGACAAATAGACAATAGATTGCTGATTGATGTTGCTTGGAATTTTATTAATTAATTTGGACTTATAGTGCCACAAATAAAAAAGAAAACTCGGCTTGGATAAGATAATATTTAGTATCCATATATTTTGACAACAAAAAAATTAACTAATTGTGGCATAAATAAAAAAGGAAAAAAGAAAACCTGAATTAGATATAGCCCGAATTCAATTTAATATTCAATATCTATATATCATAATAAAAAAAGTTAATGGCAATTGCTTTCGCATGTTGACCTTTTGTTAAAGAAAGGTATTTATTCATGATCAGTTGTATATCATAGTATCCAGAGTTAAAAGCTGTGCATGTTTAAAAGTTCTTATATGATATAGATGGAATACAAACTGTGCATGTTTAAAAGTTCTTATATGATATAGATGGAAAGCCAACGAAATAAACGGTAAGTGTTTGTTCCAAAGAAATATTTCAAAGTTTGTAATTTTTATTTAATTCAATTCTTTTTCTTTTTAAGGTACAAATTAAATTAAGTCCATATTTATACTTAACGATCCGAACTCGATTGAAACCCCACTAAAGCGAGACCTATAATTGTCTTGCTGATGGAAGATCTATAGCCGTACTACTATTACAACTCCAATTATAACTACAACTGTAACTAAGGCCGCCTTATGGTGGGTGGTTGAAGCCACGCAACACAACACGTGGTTAGTAGGACTCGAATTTAAGACCTCTAGGAATTAGGCCTTCGGCCTTTGCCCATAACCATTCGGATATGGCCTTATTGGAAATCTACTTGAATTTTTAATACATTTATATTGTCGAATTTATAATTTTATTTTTATTTTAAATAAATTGTAATCTCACCTAATATCGCACGGGTATAGTACTAGTAAAATGTTATTTCAGGTTTTACCCCCAAAATATAATGCACAAAAGGAAGAAAAACACTAAAGATAACGTTTGAAATAGACAGATTTCGTTAGTAGGGGTGGCCTAGTGATATATAATTAAAGATTGTGGGGGTTCTACGTAAAAAAAAAAGAATGAGATTGAAATTGTTACAAACTCGAAAGATTGGAAGGGCTTCGTGAAAATTACCCAATTATTATTTGATAATTTTTCCCCTACACTAAAAGACAAAAAAAAAACCCAAACTATAGTAGATTTCAATGGAAATCATTACCGGAGGGGTGTGGCGATGATTTCTGAAAAGTTAGGGGATTCTACCATAAAAAAAAAAAAAAAAAAAATTGAATTTATTACAAAATAAATTCTTTGGGCTCTTTTACGAAAATAACCCATTTGGTTATTACTTCTATTATTATCTTTGTGATGACTAAGTCTCAGCGTGAAGAAAAATGAAAGCAGAAGTGGTGCCTACCTTAAAGTACCTAAAGAAAAAGTCAGACGCCGCTGAAGCGGATGGTGACATCGACCTTGTTATTCTAATTATTGTAATCTTCTTTCTTTTCTTTATAATAAACGAATGACATCACCCATGAAGTCTGATCGTTTATTGCCGTGCGGTACACGAGCAAGAGTTAGGAGGAAATACCTAACGACACCACCACGCCCCACATGTTTACAAGATTCATTCACTCCCCCAACCAATAGTCTCCCTTTCTTTTCCACACAGTAATCGTAAAATAATCTCATTACCTTGATAGGCCTATTTATTATATAATTATACCAGAAAATATATAACTGTACCACAAAAACTATAATTTTCAAATCAATTATGATTGATGGTGTCATGGTTTATGTGACAGCATATCATTATATTAATCACGTGATCAATCAAAATCATTAGTTATCTCAATATTTTTTTTTAAGAATACACAATACATGCATGTAAGGGTACAGAGATCCAACACGCCAATACTCAAATTATGATAATTTTGTGTACCGTGGAATCAGATATATACCACACACACTCATTGAGTGAACTAAGTGGGATACAAGTCAGATACTAGACACTACAAACACAGCACACAGCCTATCCACATCACTTAAACTATTCTATTTTTCTGAAAGAACACACATAACACACGCATACAAAGTACATAAACTCAGCACGTTAATACTCAGAATCATGGTAATTTTGAGTGCCCCGGAATCAGATATATACCACATACATCTATTGAATGAGCGATATGAAAGAGACTAGTTGTCTTGGTCTATTCTCTTACAATTAAGTATGTTAATTTAATGATTAACTATTTTCATTATATATACAAAAACCACCTATAGAAGAAAGATGACATCGAGGATGTGATCATTATATGAAATGTGCGAACATTACAATTGTATTGAGTGAGAGCACAAGAATTAAGTTGTGTATTATAATTGTATTTCATTTTCATGACATAATATACCTTGTCCCCACCTAGATTGAAACCCCCATATAAAGAACCCATTTATTCTTGTTTTCATTTCATCATCATAAAGTAAACTCTTTCTTTCTTCCTGTCTCATTTTGATCTCATCAGCTAACAATGTCTTCAATCTTGACCTCTCAAGGAGTTGTTCTTGCTACAGCCATGGCTGTTTCTGGCACTTTCATTCTTCTCGCTTTCCGACTTCAAAAATCTCCGTTGACTCCCGAGTTTTTGGTCAAACCAATTACCGAATCTCCGCGATCTTGCCTCTCTGCAGGTATGCACATGATAAATTTTATTGCGTTTTTGCAGTATTAGATAAGACTCGACAGTATAGAGTTGTATGTATGCTTATGTGCCTATGTGCATGTTATTGGTTGCATGTGCAGAAGGGAAGAAGAAAGAGAAAGAAGAAGAAGAGAGTGCATTTTGCAGAAGATGTGGTGGACCCAATTGGGAACAGTGATGAATACAGAAGATTACACAGCAATCATTGTGCAAAAGTTAAATTGGATTCCAATTCGAATGCAAGTGTGAAAGTACAGAAAGACATGCCAGCAAATAGAGTGGCTCTTTACAATGGGATTCTTAAAGATCGAATGCATCAAAGGGTAGCCTATTCTTATTGATTTTTTTGGATTTCAATTTGTACATTTTAGTAAGCTCTTAATCCCCTTTCTTTTCTTACTTTTAAGTTTTGTACAAATGGTCGTCCTTTTTTTTTTTTTTTAATATCAGAGAAAGAAAATTGGGCACATATGTTAGATTAATGCAGGTGATTATTTGTAAAATAGGGAGAAAAAAATAGGACTTTTCTTTTCATTATTTCAAACTTGTGATTGATCTTATTTGGATTATTATGTGTTAAGAGCTTGTTTGATAATCTTTTATTGTTATATTTTGGAAGGTAAATTTAATTGTTTCTGAAAAAATGAATAATTAAAAGAAAAAAAAATTATGGACTGCATTGACAGAAAGATGCAAAATGAGATAACAATTATGGACTCATTCTTTTGTGCACAAATTGCAAATACCAATAGGTCAACCGTAGTCAATTTCTGCAATGTCCAAGAACCTTGATCTAGTTTTTGCTCATAGTAATTTTCAAGAGTAACTGGATTTTTACTCTTATTTTTAATCGCACACTAGTAAAAAATATTATTTCGTTAGTTCTTCGTGAACTTCCTTCCCACATATTGTTCCCCAACCCCGCAACAACCACTCCCCACCCCACAAAAAAAAGCAAAAAAAAAAAGAGTCAAACAAGCTCCTAATTAGAGGCAAGGTGAGATGAATATAAGGTGACAGGGAATAGTTTTTAATATAAAAGAGGAGAGAGAATGAGTGGAGGTGAGTGGTTGAGATTTGTGGATATAATGAGATATATGGATGCGATTGATTTAGGATAAAGAAAGAATGAATAAAAAAATGATAAAAAGTGTTTAAAATATTTAAAAGGGGTTCGCTAATGGGCCATAAGTTACCCCTTTTTTTTTTGCTTTTTTTTTTGGGTGTGTTTAAAGCCGATGTGTTACTATTTAAAAGTTCTAAATTTATTACTCCCTCCGTCCCACTAAGATAGGCATCCACCATTTTTCACACATATTAAGAAAACATCTTAAATATTCTTGGAATTATAAGATATTCATATATTCTTCCAATTTTACCCCTATATTGAATGATCAAAAAATAGTGTGAACACGTTTAAATATCTTGAGAGATGAAATATCTATCTTGATGTTTAGTATTCCAATTATCTTAAATAAGGGTATTTTAGTATATGGAAAATAAATTATATATTTAATAAAAAAATTGGACTATAATTTAGGATGGACAAAATAGGAATACTTGTTCTCTTAGTGGGACGGAGGGAGTAGTATTTAATGACTATGGGTTGGCCCTTGAGAGGTAAAAGTCTATAACATGAATATGTGAACACAACCACATAAAACATGTGCGCAAGTAAATTTAATAGTAGTCAATAATTGAGGCGGTCATTGATTAATATGCGCGTGAGTTTGTGTGTGTTTTTTTTTTTCGTTCTAAAAATTAATTAAAATGGATAAACAGTGACGGAAATTACAAGATATATTGATATTAATGAGTGATGATATGAAATGTGTAGTTAATATTTGACTTTGACTTTTAGTAATAGATAATTTTTATATAAAATAAAAATAAGACGAACACACGCATTTATCGAACTTATTTGGTATTTCAACTTAAACAAGACTGCATTATCAAGAAACATAACACATACAACTAAAAATTAAATTAACAATTTTGTTCACTTAACTGTACTATTTTAGTTTCAAAAATGTATAATATCAACAACAATAAATTTACATAAAAAAATTAATGTTATTTTTCTTAATCGTTCATTGTGACCTGTAGGGGTTGATAGATTGTATTTGTGATAGATTGTATTTGTGGGACCAGATTGTTAGATAAAGCGGTGATGAATAATATCATTAGTCTTTCAAACTGATAATATACTTATGAATAAAAATTCCAACCACTTTGGACAATATGATCTTAAATAGAATTAAGGACAACAAACCCCTATAGTCTTTGAGGTCTAAGAAAATTTGTATATTCATAATTAGCTCTTGAAAGTGAGCTCTGTGTAAACCTCAAATTGAGACATTTGATTTGACATTCATATTACATACTTTTCACCTAAATGTGATGTCGATTTTCTTGAAAGAAAAATATGAGCGCGAGACTTAAAGAATAAAAAAGAAAGAAAATAAAAATACAAGGAAAATGAAAAGTTTTTTTCCCCAAATTAATGAGGTAAGGATGAACTTGAAATTATAAAATATATAAAAGGGTAAAATCGAAAAATCAAAAGTTTCTAACATCCACCCTTTTATATATTAGTGGTAGTGACTATACGTCAAATAATGTAATAAAATAAAGATAAGAAATCCAATTTTGGGGGGGTTATTTGGAGTCAAATGTGGCCCCAAATTTAGTGAATGGCCCCAAATTTTAATGCCATGTGGAAAAATTTACATTTTTTTGGTAATGTTTCCCCCTTCAATATTATTTGAAAATAACTTTTTTGCCTTGAATTTTTCCCCTTGACTTTTTCCCCATCATTTTTGTGCTCCATATTAGTTTTAATTTCTCTAAGCAACCACACTAGGTTTATTATTTTTCTTCTAATTTTAATGGCCATCGAATTTTCAAACTTGACCCCTGTTGGGTTTAACTTTTTCCTATCTAGTCTACAAATTAACAAGTAAAATTAACTAATATTATTAGTCAAAGTTAAAAATATGTAAATCAACAATACATCTCATATCTAACATATTAATCTACGAATTCGATGGGATTTCAAAACTTTGATTTTTTATTCTCTTAGATTAGAAACTTCGATTTTGAAAATGGCTTATTTTTTTTTTCAGCCCTTAGATTCCGTTATATTTTATTTTTATAAAATTACTAATGTTGCACCCGTGTGATGCACGGAAGATAACGTAATAATAAATGATAGTAGTATTAAAAATAAAAATACATGAAGCATGCATAATATATTGAGGTTATAAATTTAGAATAATTACAATTTACAAATTGCAAGGCAATTATGGTAACTATATATTACGTAACACATTTTTTGTTACTTGGCTTGCCTTATTGTAAAATACAATTGGCAATGATATGTTACGTGACACTTATTTAATTTTTTTGAAGGGGCATGTCATAATTATTGTGATACTATTTCTCTTCATAACAAAATTCTATTCTATTGTCATAAGTAATGTTTTAAAAAAAGGGTTACATTAATATCTACTCAATTAGTTTATGTCTAACTTTTTATTTAGAATGTTAAATTCCAATTTTCACACTTTTTAACATTTTTTCGATTATAAGGTTATGAAATTATATTTAAATTTAAATTAATAATAATTTAATAATTTAACTATTTAAAAAAAACATTGATTAGTAGAATTCACAAAGAATAGTTAATTAATCATCAATAAATTATTCAATTGATCAAAGCCATAAATTAAAAATATGCAAAACAACCATCACTACACAAAGAAAATACGAATTAAATTTGAGCAAAAAAATCCTCTCTACCATTAAAATACAATTTTATTATATCAATGACTTTCCATCATAACTATCACATTTCACGGAAAAGAACCAAAAAAAAAAAAAAAGTAATGGCTAACTCGTATACACTATAACCATTTACCATTAATTAATGCACGTGGCCAGCAATCAGCATTCGTTTAAAAAATAAAACAAAAATGTATATAAAAGTAAAACACTATAACATTTGAGTGAGAAAATTAAAGAAAGTGGATCCCATGCAACAACTCCTTTTATATAAGGATAAAGATTATAAAATATTATATTATAAAATAAAAAAATAAAATATTAATATTACATTAGATTAAAATTAGATAATTTTTATTTTTTGAAATAATGAAAATGATTAAGATAGTGAGATTGATTCATAAACACTAGTTACAATTCATTCATGTTGATTCATATATATATATATATATATATATATATATATATATTGTAATGAGCAATTTTCATTCCTTAATTAAAGAACTTTCTTCATTAAAAAATTTACATATTATATTATTATACATGATAAATTTAATTGTGTGTAAAATTTACCTGTTATGTTTTTATTGCTATAAATAAAATATACAATATTTTCTTACGCACGATTAAATTTAAATAATTTTTTATCTTGTTAAATAGTTACAAATAATAAGATATGACTGATTCAAGTATTTTATTTTCCCAATTATTGAAATGAAATCCAAAAAAAAAAAGTAAATTCAAACAGTAATTAAAGAATACATGCTTAATTATTTGGAAAATGTAGAAGCATGGAAACCAATTTTCCTACATTCATCTAGGCAATGGGAATCTTTTAGTAATTTTTGCCTTTTCAATTTTTGTACCATTAATGCATGGCCGCATTCATATATATATATATAAAAGAAGCATTTTTTCCCGCCTAAGTGCATCTTCAATTTTTCCCGCCTATTAAATTTTCCTAATATAATCTTCTATCTATATATAAACTAATTTTTATATATATAGAAAAATGATGATTTTTTCTTACTATATTTTTTATTGTCTTAAATCCGTCTTTCCATTTAAAAAAATCTCTTTTTAATTTTAATTTTTATTTTTTATTTTCGAATCCATATCCAACTTTCTTTATTTTTTCCCTCCCTAATGTATTAATATTAATGTATATAGATTTTATTTTATTATTTTTACAATACTTTATCCAATCTCATAACATCTAAATACTTTCTCTATCATTTTCTCTCTTTTTTTTCATTTTCTACATATAAAAAAAATTTGTGATTCTATTTTACTCGATTTGATAAGAACTTTAAAATAAGTATACTATTAGTACATAAATATTTATTTTTTGAAAAATTAAAATTTACCACAAATATATAAATTAGTGTCCAACTTAAATATAAATTAATAATTTGTTACGACACTTAATCGATGTTTGTGTGTAAAATTCAAATATAATGAAATGTATAAATTGTTTTAAATTTTAATTCTATTCCATATTTGATTTATCTTGAAAATAAATTAAATGAAAAATAATGCTTCAATTTGTTTATCTCGCAAATATATGATAAAGCTAGCTTTATTTTCTATTTAAACTAGATAATTTTTTTCCTAATAAATATTTAATTTGCCAAAATAATAATTTATATATTGATATAGTACTTAAATACAATTTCTCGTGTAATTAGACAAAATTAACAAATATTATATATTTGTGATAAATTTCAATTTTATTTTGAATCAGCAAATTTCAAATTTTCTTATTTTTTCTTTCAAATCTTCAATTTATAAGTTTATGTCTTAAACAATATACGGGTGTTCTAGAAATTAGAATGAATTTTTGACTGGTCGTTTTTTCATAATTCTCATATTTAAAAAAATAAAATTATTTAAAATTAATAATTTTCACTAAGATTTAATTTTTATGCCATACAAAATTCCCATTGATTAAATTTTTACACCAAAATTCAATTAAATGTTTAACATATATATATATAAGAAGCATTTTTTCCCGCCTAAGTGCATCTTCAATTTTTCCCGCCTATTAAATTTTCCTAATATAATCTTCTATCTATATATAAACTAATTTTTATATATATAGAAAAATGATGATTTTTTCTTACTATATTTTTTATTGTCTTAAATCCGTCTTTCCATTTAAAAAAAATCTCTTTTTAATTTTGATTTTTATTTTTTATTTTCGAATCCATATCCAACTTTCTTTATTTTTTCCCTCCCTAATGTATTAATATTAATGTATATAGATTTTATTTTATTATTTTTACAATACTTTATCCAATCTCATAACATCTAAATACTTTCTCTATCATTTTCTCTCTTTTTTTTTCATTTTCTACATATAAAAAAAATTTGTGATTCTTTTTTACTCGATTTGATAAGAACTTTAAAATAAGTATACTATTAGTACATAAATATTTATTTTTTGAAAAATTAAATTTACCACAAATATATAAATTAGTGTCCAACTTAAATATAAATTAATAATTTGTTACGACACTTAATCGATGTTTGTGTGTAAAATTCAAATATAATGAAATGTATAAATTGTTTTAAATTTTAATTCTATTCCATATTTGATTTATCTTGAAAATAAATTAAATGAAAAATAATGCTTCAATTTGTTTATCTCGCAAATATATGATAAAGCTAGCTTTATTTTCTATTTAAACTAGATAATTTTTTTCCTAATAAATATTTAATTTGCCAAAATAATAATTTATATATTGATATAGTACTTAAATACAATTTCTCGTGTAATTAGACAAAATTAACAAATATTATATATTTGTGATAAATTTCAATTTTATTTTGAATCAGCAAATTTCAAATTTTCTTATTTTTTCTTTCAAATCTTCAATTTATAAGTTTATGTCTTAAACAATATACGGGTGTTCTAGAAATTAGAATGAATTTTTGACTGGTCGTTTATTCATAATTCTCATATTTAAAAAAATAAAATTATTTAAAATTAATAATTTTCACTAAGATTTAATTTTTATGCCATACAAAATTCCCATTGATTAAATTTTTACACCAAAATTCAAATAAATGTTTAACATTAAAATAAAAAAAAAAAGATCAGACATATTACTTAATTTTAGAAATAATTAAGTAATTTATAAATAACTAGCTAACAAACAAAAATTAATTAAAATTAAGATTCAATTTTTTAGCAATACAAAATTAAGATTCATTAAAGTTTTACACAAAAATAAAAATAAATATACCGGCAATTGGTCCGAGTTTGAGACAAATCCCACCACTATGATTCAATTTGTACTAAAAATTTAAAAATTAGGTTCGACTCAATAATTAATTTTAGAAACAATCAATAGTTTTTATAAATAATTAGCTAAGGAAAAAAATTAATTAAAATTATTAATTTTTGTAAGATTTAATTGTTGTGTGATGAAAAATTACAATTCATTAAATTTTTACATAAAAATTAAAATAAATGTGTAACATGAAAATTTAAAACTTAACTTGGACAATTTAATTAATTTTCAAATGAATTTATTATTTTTGAAAATAATAATAGCTAATAAATGAAAATTAATTAAAATTAGCGATTTCGCTAAGATTTAATTTTGGTAGGATAAAAAATTATAATTCATTTAATGTTTACATAAAAATTAAGAGAAACGTGCAACATCAATTTTGTTTAATTAATCATTCAATTGTAACATTAATCGATTTTTTAATTAATTGAATCTATATCTATATCGTTAAAATTTCATGATATCTTTTCAATTATAAGATATTTTTAAAATTAAATTCATATAATTCTTAAAATTATGGCTATGAAGCAAATTATTTTGGAAATAATTATTTTTCTTAGAAACAATTAAATTAAATGAAAAATTAGCTATAATTATTTAAACCAATAATTAATTAAAATAATAAATTCCGTTGCTAATATTTTGCTATACATGCGTTCAGTGGACAAGGATTAATCCAAATTAATTACATTCTTAAAGGAAAAATATAATTAATTTTTTTTAAAAAAAATCATTAAATTGATGCGGGTTTTCCCTAAAAAATGAAAAAAAATTTTAATTGTAATATATATATTTTTAATTATAAGATTTCTTTAAAATTAGATTTATACAATTCTTAAAAGTGTAAATATTAAAATGGCAATTTGAAATAATTAATTATTTTCATAAATAATTAGATAAAATGAAAATCAATTAAAACGAATTCTTATACCATTAATTAAAATCAGTAATACTATTATTATTTAATTAGACTTGGTTTCAATGGACGAAAATTGACATGGTTTCGTTTGACGAAAATTAATCAATTGTATTGTTAAAATAGAAAAATAACATTAATTAAAAAATAAATAATAATTAAAATTAATTAGATTACCGTGGTTAGCTAGATTTTTCTTAAAAAATGAAAGACATCTTTTGACATGCAATATATCTTTTTAATTATAAAATATCTTTAAAATTAGATTCATACAATTCTTAAAACTGTGGTTAAAAAACAAATTATTTAGAAATAATAAATTATTTTTGTAAATAATTAGCTAAAAAAATTAATTATATTACAATTAATTATATTTCTTAGATTTAATTGGATATATTTTCATTCGACGAAAATTGAGAGAGTTTATTGGAGGAAAATTAATCAAAATTAATTAAATTACTACAAATGGGAAAACATAATTATTTCAAAAAATGAAAAATTATTAAAATTAATTGGATTGCTACAGGGAAGAAAAATATACTTACGAAATTAATTTATCTTTTTACGCATTTTAAAATAAAGTTAAGTTAACACCTATAAAATTCTGGATTCTTAAAATTAGGGTGTTACATTTTATTGCAAAGTAAGTCGACTGATCATTAGTCCATAATTAACTTTATTTACTTTTTTCAGTATCATGCTTTTTTCAAGGCATGCTTTTCTTTTGATTCTTATGTGTTTTTGTATTTTCTATTATATTTCTTTTGAGTTACAGTTGATGACAAAACATTAATATTTCTTTTTGTATAATTACGGGTGTTTCAAAGGGTCTGCTCATTTTTTTAAGTAACAAGATCCAAAAATAGATTTTCAAATAGTATTATTTTTTATTTTGGTACTACTCGAACCAACAATTATATAATAATTCTTTGGTTCAATATGTCGCTTTCACTAGAGAATAAGTCTAAGAATTCTTACTAAACAATTGGTTATCGACTCAATCAATTATTGGAATTATATGACTCAATTAGAGTATTTTAACTGGCTTTAAACTATGTTAAATATTTATCTAAGTTTCTATCTCCTAAATAAATATTAAAAATCCCACCTACTTTAAATTATTTATTTTATATTGAATTTTGGCAATTGAGATTTTATTTAATTTTTAAATATCATCAAATAGATTGTATATTTTAAGTATTAATCATATATATTTCAATTTATTTGTCTTATCCAAATTAATGTAAATGTTATATCAAACCATTCAATATATTAATATGCCGAATATGTTAAATTAGTAAGTTTATACATAATATGTTAATACACGTGGGGCGTAGACGGGGATGATAATTTTCTAGCGGGGCATGGATGGGGAATGGAAGTTTTTAATTCTCATATCATCCTCACTCGCCCTAGAGTAAATAAGGATGGGCTGGAATGAGAATAAGTGTTTCCCGGCATGGTAGGAACGGGATGTTAGGGTTTTTCGGAAATTACTCACTATATTATTATTTTTATAATATATTTCTATACTGATTATATTTCATAATTAAAACTTAAAAATTATTATTTACATATTAATTGTTAATAACGTACATCATACTGATGTATAATTAATATCTCTCAAAATTTATAATTGTATATAATAAAATGTAAAACAATTTTAAAGAAAAAATGAGCTCTACTAATGTTAGTAGAGTTATTTTGATAATTATAATATTTAAGGTTATTTTATTTTGGATGTATATTAGTAGATTAATCTTGCAATGTGCAAAATATTATATATTATCACAATCACTACTACAAATTATCATCCCGTGTAAAGCACATGTGTAAATACTAATTAAGTTGTTATTCTATGGAGAATAGTAAATTAAGTTATGTAGATTGTCGTAAGTTATTCGTTGCATACTGGTAGGATGTATTAATACGAAATATAAAAGAAACTCTTTCGAAATTTTTATAGAATTGTTTCAAGTTAAATTATTTAAGTTTATTATTGTAACTCATTCTTTATTTTAATTATTTTTTTAGATTTTATGTTAATATTATTAACATCTATCAATATTGTTATCAATTGAAAAATTTGTCTCACTTGCAACGCACGGGTGAAACAGCTAGTTTATAAAAAAAAAGATTGAAACAAAATATATATGGCATTTGGGTGGGAAAATCAGGTGGGTCCCATGGCAGAGACTCCTACTTTTATATATAAAGATTATTATTAATGTCTCTAATATATTTTTTCCTCTTTCCAATTTTTTTATGTCTTAGATTCTCTTTGATTTTTGATCTGTTAAAATTTGGAAATAATTTTTATTTTCAAATTTTTCCCTTTTAGGTTGTTAGACGTATTGATTTCTAAAATGACTTTTATTTTCAATTTTTCATCCCTTAATTCTCTTACATCTAATAATTTTATTATATTAGAGATTAGAGATTATTATTAATATCTCAAATATACAATACCATTTAATAATTTGGATTGGCTTTTCCTTTTTCAAAGTCTCAGTTTTTATTTTCTTTGCTTATCACTAGTGTAGTGCCTGTGCGATGCACGGTAGTTTTGAAAATTTATTATATAAAAATTTTTAGAATTTAAGATATAAAATCTCTAGAGAATTTTTGATGTTGCAACAAATGTGCAATTTGAGATATTCAATTTAATTACAATATAAAATATTTCTCAATTTCAAATTAATGTCATAATTACAAAAGAAACAAATGTTGCATATCGACTTTTAATTTTTCCATATTTCATATAATTTTTACATTTTATCACTATTTTAGAACTTAAAATGATTTTAAAAAGACTGTCATATTGATGAAAATTTAAAAATAAATAAATTATAATTACTTCCACCTTTAATGTGTTCAGACGATTTTATAGATAAAACTTTTATCATTTGCTCTAACTTGTTAGCCTATATTAAAATTTTCGTCAAATTATTTTTTATCATATTCAAAGAAGCTCATTATGAGCATAAAATGGTTGCAAAACCAAATACATTGACCAGTTTGTTTTCTATATCTTTAACATTTAATTTACATGATTAATTAGAATACAAGAAAAAGACTTATAAGAAAAACACTATATAAAAATAATCACTTTGAAAAAAAGATCATTCTCTAAGAAGAAAAATAATTTAGACATACTAATATATATCTCAATTATTTTTTCCTTGAAAAAAATTGAAACAAAATAGAAAAAATATAAAAATATAAAATATAAAAGTAAAATAAGAAATTGAAAGGTCATGGGCATGTTTGCACATTTAAGAGGCAATCGGCCAATACATTTTCCATTATGCATGGTGTCACCATTAAAAAGCAAAATTTTTAAAATAAAAAAGAAAAATAATAATTCTATATATGTCATTTAAGAGGGAAAATGCAGCGGTATTTATGACAGTCACTCCTTGTTTTATATATATAAAGATTTTGCAACTTTTCAGATATTTCATCTACATTGTTAGTATCTTAAAAGATTATAAGATCTTTATAGATTTCTAACCGTTTCTTAAAAAGTCCTATTAAATTTGATAATTAATATTTTTATCTTTTACGGCAACAATCTGCATCCCAAGTGATAGAGATTTACATTGTTTTCGTATTTACCAACAAATATTCATGCATTATTATTATTCAAGTAGTTTACATTTTATTTAGTTATTTTTTCCTTGGTGTTTTTCCCAATATTCTTCCTTTACAAATTTATTTATTTTAAGTAATCCATTAATTTTTGATTTACATCTCTGTGGATTTTCATAAATGTCTTGCTGAGCATACATCATAATAGATTTACTATTTCTGCCATTTCTTGAGCCTGTAGTGTGGTATTATGTTGCCTCTTGGGTAATCTCTCTCTCCTTTTTTCCCCTTAATGATATATATTACATAATTTGGGAAACAATTTATATATTTATCCAACTTTAAAATTTGTAGCATATTGTCATTCAATGTAATCTTTATATTATAAAAAGAGAAGTGCCATGTTGGCAATAGTGCCAACATGGCACTCATTAATATTTTTTTTTGAAAAATCATAAAAGTCAATTTTGTAGCTAAAAAAAGAAAATTCTATTTTTGTAAATAAACTAACATTAATTAGTAGTTTTAAATAGGAAAATTCTTTAAATATAATTATTTTTTAATGAAACATAAATTTTTCATTAAATGTGATAAATAAAATTTAATAAGAAAAAATTAGTTTTGGAAAAACTTTAAATGTAATTTCATTTTTCAAACTTCTAATCGAAAACATTAAATAATAAGTATTTTATTTATTTATTTTCACCGTGTTAAAAAAATTGGAGTTTTAGATAGTTTTGATTTGTAATGTGCATTGGATTATATAAATAGTAGATTATTCTTAAATCAAATAGTGCGTGCTAAAATTATAATTGAATTTGCACTGAATAATTTATTTATTTTTAAATAAAGAGTAATTTATGAATCTTTATCTTTATATTTTGAATTGTTATATTATCATCATATCATTAATATTTATATTACAATTTGTAAAGTGTCATGTAGGCAAAGATGCCAACGCGGTATACATTAAATATTTTTTAAAAAATTATAAAATTAGTTATGAAAATAAACCAACATTCATTAGTAGTAATTAAAAATATAATTGAAAATAAACCAATATTTAAAACAAACATTTAATGAGAAAAATTTATTTTGGAAAGACTTTAAATATAAGTTCATTTTTTAAAGGTCTAATTCAAAATATTAAATAATAAATATTTTTATTTTTATTTAATTTTATCGTGATAAAATTATAGGTTTTGATAGTTTTTGTTTGGTTACGTGAATCGGCTGCATTAAAAAATAGTGGATATTTTTTACTTTTTTCCTTTTTTAAATTAAATTGTGAGTGGTTAAAATTATAGCTGCATTTATAATGAATAATTTATTTATTTTTAAGTAAAATAGTAATATATTAATCCTTAAATTATTATAATTGAAGTGCCACATTTGGTGAACGCCTTATTAGCAGTGCCAACATGACACATAGTTTCTAATTAAAAAAATTAATTAATATTTTTCCTTTTTAATACAGTTGATGTGATATGCTCATTAATTGAATTTTGCATTGTCGTCGTTTTTGCCTTTTCTAAGTATATAAAATTAAAAATAAAAAGTTTTTGTTTCTACAATTAACATACACTTTACGTAAATGGAAAGAAATCAAATGAATTATGTAAATACAGAAAATTATCGGTATTATTACAAATTTAAGTTATTTAAAATTAACTATAATACTTCTTATACCATAGAGTTAAAATTAAAAATTAATTACAACTAATTACTAAAAGAACGCATAAAATCATAAAATTTAGAGTGCATAATGTCTACTTCAAAAAAAAGAAAGGTGCTCAATATAAATTTGATATGTAAAAACCAGAAAGACACGTTTTGATAATTAAAGAATTTTTATATATTCATTCCCCATGGTTCGTTTACAATTAATTAATCTCCACGATCATTGTTGTGCATGCTATACAAGGCAATTAGAATTAAGGTTATACGTTTTGATAAATTTCTTAATTATGTGATACACGTGAATTTTTATAATTTACAATTGTAAATTTACTCCATATTTTTTGCATTGATTATAATATACAATATTATAGATTTTAATAATTATTTACAATTATGCAATCTCCCATGCATAAATTACATTAAATCTATAATTCAACATTTATATTTATAATTTTATATCAATTATTTATCGTACATAAATTTAATTATTCCCGTGCATCGCACGGGCGTAATACTAGTACTATAAAATAGAAGCCTACACTCTACAATTACTATAATACAATAATCAAGATGTCAACACCATAAGTCATAAGTACAATCTAAACTTTATATAGAAACTAAAGTTGTAGATATTATGTACGAAATTTTTCCAACACAAAATCATCTTCTTAGTATATTTAAACCCTTAGTTATAAATTTATTTTCATATGCTAATTTTGTTAACTATATTTTTAAATGTTATTTTTAGAATACTTTTGTATTTAATTCAATTTTACAATTAACAAACTTTTACGAACTATCATGAATATCACAATCACGAATAAAATTGTTGTGCATCGCAAAGGAAAAAATTTAGTATATATAAAAGTTGAAATTTATTATTATTTTTTAAAATTATTTTTGGCAAGTTTTATTTGATGCTCCCATTTTAAATAGGAGAATCTAATACACACACACACACACACATATATATATATATATATATATAACCTGAAAATTTGGGTTTGAGACAGAATTTTATAGATAAAATCAAATATCAAACTAGAAAGGGGACTTAATACTTATCTTCGATGAAACAAGACCATACAGTACAAGTAAAGGTGCTTTCCTCTAAGCTCTGTGGTCTAATTCAAAGGCTAATAACAAAATATTAAGTATTAAACACAACTTTTACATTAGCCAATTCAATTTCTTCATAGTATATTAGACAGACTTTAACTCTGCCTCTTAGATCCGCTGGCTCCAAGAATGTGAAATGCCTTTTGAAATATCCTTGATTAGCCAAGTAATTTTCCGCACCTTTGCCCATGTATGCACAAAAAACAGTTTCATATTCTGCTAGTAGGTCAAAGGTTGTCAATACAATATTGCAAGTTCCACGGAGCTCAGTGTTTGTTGTTGCAGATGTTGATAACGATCTCTGAATTAGATTCCATAAGTACAAAAGTCAGTACGAAATAAGGAATATGCCTGATTTGTTAATCACCCAAAATCTATGTATATAGATTGGCGAATTACTTCATCATCCTTGCCTGATTTCTTATGGAACTAATTAATATTAAGCACCTGAAGCACATCAAAATTTACATCAATTAAATTAAAAATCTTCGACAAAGTCAAAAGCATATCTAGTCTAGATGATACGATCACGGGTCGCGCTCGACTCGAATCGATCCTCGCGGAATGAATACAACGCCAGAAAAGCCCAAGTATCCGGTAGAACGATCGGAAAACCCGGAAATCCCTCGACCGACGACGTAGCAACAAAGGGTATATCGAACCCTTCACCTCAAGCGGTGCGCCAAATCGAAGAAGGAGCGGGGTTGGCGCCACGTGAGTTGATCACACTCACGATAAGCTCGGGGTTGTGTTTAACGAGCCCAAACACGGGGGACGAGGTGGGGAGAAAGCTCGACCCGAATATTGGCTTTCAAGCTCAACATCTCATTCAAAGCTCAAAAGTCTTTTTTTTACAATGAAGGTTTAGCCTATATATACATGCCCAACTCGAAAATAATGATAAAATAATGAAAATATCCGAAAATATCTACATTTGACTCTAAGTCGGTCTAGAGTTACGGTAGTAATTTTAGGATTTACGGTAGTAAATCTCGATTACGGCGTATTACTCAACGTCACGGCGTAAAAAGCTTTACCTTCAAAGCGCCAAAACTTGATTCTTGAGTTACGGCCACGTATGGACAATGATTCTGGCGATAACATCTGAATCTGGCCGTATTATGGAAAAGTAGTAATTTTCTCTCTGCATATTTTTGGCCCAAAGCTGGAAATTGAAGTTACGTGGGACCAATGATACTGGCCGTAAACATACATTATCTGACCGTAAGACTTATAATTACTGGTAGTACTTTTCCATAATACCGTACTCGGATGTTCTGGCAGAATAGTTGTCCATCTACCGTAACTCAAGAATCAAGTTTTGGCAGTTTTGAAGTAGAAAGCTTTTTACGGCCGTACGTTTGAGTAATACGGCCGTAACTCTAGACCGACTTAGAGTCAAATGTAGATATTTTCGGATATTTTCATTATTTTATCATTATTTTCGAGTTGGGCATGTATATATAGGCTAAACCTTCATTGTAAAAAAAAGACTTTTGAGCTTTGAATGAGATGTTGAGCTTGAAAGCCAATATTCGGTCGAGCTTTCTCCCACCTCGTCCCCTCGTGTTTGGGCTCGCAAACACAACCCCGAGCTTATCGTGAGTGTGATCGACTCGCGTGGCGCCAACCCCGCTCCTTCTTCGACGGCGCGACCGCTTGAGGCGAAGGGTTCGATATACCCTTTGCTTGCTACGCCGCTTGGTCGAGGGATTTCGGTTTTCCGATCGCTCACCGATACTTGGGCTTTCGGGCGTTGTATTCTATTCCGCGAGATCGATTCGAGTCGAAGCGACCCGTGATCAGATCACCGGTATCGAGCTAGAATCCAATTATCCGGTATCTATCCTTTATTAATAGTTCTTTTATTATTGTTGTTGTTGTTTTTATCGGTTTAGATTATCGATTTTCGATTTTTAGAATTGTAGAGATTAGTGTGTGTTCTTGGTGTTCTTGGTGCAAATTGCTATTTGTGCTTAGAATCCACTAATCTTCTAGTATTGTGTTGTTGTTGTATTGTTGTTTGTGTTGTTGTTGTTAAAAAAAAAAAAAAGAAAAAAAGACTTTTGAGCTTTGAATGAGATGTTGAGCTTGAAAGCCAATATTCGGGTCGAGCTTTCTCCCCACCTCGTCCCCCGTGTTTGGGCTCGTTAAACACAACCCCGAGCTTATCGTGAGTGTGATCGACTCGCGTGGCGCTCAACCCCGTTCCTTCTTCGATTTGCGCACCGTTTGAGGCGAAGGGTTCGATATACCCTTTGTTGCTACGTCGTCGGTCGAGGGATTTCCGGGTTTTCCGATCGTTCTACTGGATACTTGGGCTTTTCTGGCGTTGTATTCATTCCGCGAGGATTGATTCGAGTCGAGCGCGACCCGTGATCGTATCACTAGATGTATAAATTAATAATTGCAAAATAAATAAAAAGGTGAAAGCTTGAGGGAGGGATAAATATACTTGAACTTCAGTGGCGGCAGAAAGCGAATATAAGTTGTCAGAGATAGAAGTGACAGTGTGCAACAACGCCAAAATGTGACTACTAACATTAGTTAACCATAATGTAATTTTTGTACTTTTGTGCTTAATCTTCTCTCCTTTCATCTCTACCAAATTGAATAGCAATGGCTAATTGAACTCAGTTGATCGCCTATACTGAATTAAACTTGCTTTCTCTAAGCTCTTGATTACGAATCAAAGAAATATTCAGCTAGATGGACAATTGACCAAATGCATTGAAAATATCAATTAATTATGTTGGACGGCTTTGTTTTTCTAGGTTCAATCGAGGCCAGTGGAAGATGGGTTTGGGAAAAATGTGAGCAAGATGGGAAGACAAAGCGAAAGGGCACAGTGAGGGCTTTAGGTCGGAGGCATAATTGTTGAGGGATTATGAGGGTAGTTTTGGTATGAAATGTTTTACCATTGTTGGCACCTTTAGAAGGGGAAAAATAATGAGGATGTTAAATAAGCTAACCAAAGAACCCATTATGTAAGGGTGAACAGAATATATCCATGGTCGATATAATTTTAATCAAGATTCTAAAAAGTATAAAGCACGACGAAATGTCAAAAGCACGCTTCGCGCATTTTTTCTGCTTAGGCACCTTTTTTTTTGCGTTTTTTCACTCTTTATCTCGTTTTTGTGCTCGTTTCTTTGAAGTTTTTCACTCACGCTTCACGCTTAATCGCACTCCAGTGCGCTTTGTGTGGGCTTTTTTTTACACTTTTTAAAATATTGATTTTACTAGGCCTTATTCCATGTTTGTGCGTCAAATCTTGCCTTATGTCAATATAGCCTATGAACTATTAATTGATATACAATTTAGTCCACAACATTTTTCAAAGATAGTAGAAATTGTCGAGTAACAGCAAGATGGTGGTTCACAACCACCAATGGTTGTTGCTGCCAGAAGATCTTGTGGTGCAACCAGCAAATCCTGTGATCTATCCATTAGATACGATGCTCCAATCATCGATCTAGCAATTCTCTTCAGTGATGGTTGATAGTTGTCGGTACTGGACATGACTAAAATACACAATAACTAAAAGTTGAGACTCAAATATAACTAATGTAAAGTTCAAAATCTTGAAACACGTTTTCGTTGTTTTTAACATTTAATGCAAAAAACACCCAAAATATCAAAAAGTTGTTTCAATTTTTCTTTACATTTTTTGGTTCTTTTCAGAAATTTATTTTCAAAAATATAAAAAAGAACTCGTACTGAATGTTTTAGAAAATTGAAAACATAAAACAGTCAGAAAATAGCACAAAGAACTCAGCCTAAAATTTCTTGTATAGAATATTTGGATGATCACCAAGTGTAATTCCAAAATTTCTTGAATTCAAGATTTTTAATTGAGGGATCACGCATAATTTGACACTATGTTATACTTTTTATTCATTCTTGTCCTCCAATTTTATTTGTTGAATTGATCCTCATCCTAAAACTCTTATAATTTAGTTGTTGTTTCGTTTTAACCACAGAATCACCATGATAATGGAAGAAAGATCTATAAAAACATAAGACACAGAGATTTGATTTGTTCGCAAAGGAATCCTAAGTTCGGACAAAGTAAAACTCTCTGTTGAGCATCTGCAATGCAGATCTTGCTCCCAATTCACTAATAAGCCAAATCGATCAAGTTTTGAGACATTACAACCACATCGATTTAGTTCACCAAAAACAACCATAATACTTGTAATAACCCAAAACCACAGCCAACCTCTAGAAAATAGAAGATTATCTATCACCTTTACAACAAGACTTAACTACAATCTATAAATCATGGATTTACAGAAAAGCGAATAAGGAAACCTGCACTCAAGAGAGAATTAGGGTTAGAGAGACGAGTAATCTGAGAGATGAAAGGAAGAGTTCTGCCATATATGCCTCAGCCAAATAACTTGGTCAAATGGTGTTAGCCCTTCTACGTGTCTCTATCAAATGAATAAAGCCCAGCCAAGAGATGTGTTTCTTCAAGTTTAGATAGCTCGAGTATATCTCCCTTGGATGTAGGCTTCTTCAGGAATGGGCCAAGTATGTAGCACACCCTAACAAACTCTACCATGCCACTGACTTAGCTTGAATTTTGGGAACTCAATATTTATTGCTTCCTTTGCTCTTTTTACCTTCAAACGAAAAAAAAAACCTTTTAAAAAAACTAGTTTTGAGAAAGGAAACCTTAAAGTACATTCAAAGCCTTTTAAAAGTAAAAGAAAATGGAAGAGATTAGCGCCTAAATCTCTAAGTGATGTTTAGGAATTGTAAAGAGTTCAGAAATGTGTTAAGAGGGATGTTCTTTGTGCCATATTTGCTGGATTAACAAGTGTTGAAATCTTGTTAATTTTTATGATCCATTTCTCTAGAACGTCCCTTATAAAAGGAAACTCACTTCAATGTGCTTAGTCCTGTCATTATAAACTAGATTTTCTCTCAGATGAATGCCTGATTGATTATCTGAGAATAATTGAACTTTATCATCAATAAAGCCAAGCTCATTACGTAAACCCTTAAGTCATATTCCTTCCTTAATTACATATTTCTGCTTTAGTTGGAACAAGGCAATAACCTTTTAAAGTTGCGATTTCCAGCCGATATAAATTGTAAGCTAAGGTAGATTTCCTCATATCCATGTCTGCATAATCTAAATCCACATAACCCTTTAAAACAGTCTTGTTTGACTGCTTACAATAGAGCCCAACCGCAGATGAGCTTTTAAGATATTTAAAAATCCATTTCATAGCTTCCCAATGTGTTTTACCAGGGTTCCTCATAAATCTTCTCAAAACGCTTATAACATAAGCCAGATTAGGTCTAGTACAAACCATTAAGTAGATTATAGAGCCAGCAACATTAGCATATGAAACCTTAACAATTCTAGCTAGTTCTTCATCACCTGAAGGACACAAATTATAGGGTAGTTTAAACTGATTTGAAAAGGCAGTGTAGCAGGTTTACAATTTTCCATAGAAAACACCTGAAGAACTTTCTATACATAATTGTTTTTTTGTTTCAAATACAACACATTATGTTTTCTATTCCCAATTATATCCACCTACAAAATTCTCTTAGCAGGTCCCAAATATTTCATTTCAAACTCTTTAGGGAGTTTCTTTATGCAAAAATAAAATTTAAGCCCTTTGAATTAGGATCTGCCAAAAGCATATCATCCAAATACAGTACTAAATAACCAAAATTTAGACCACATTTGCCTTTAACATAAAAAAGAAACATACTTTGACCTTTTCAAATGAAGTTTATTTATAAAATTTTCAAAATATTTTATACCATTGCCTCGTAGCTTGTTTGAGACCATAGAGTGAATTCTTTAGTAAACACATTAAGTCACTATTTTTCTCAAAAGCCTTAGGTTGAGTCAATTAAATATTTCTTCTAAATCACCATTTGGAAAGGCATTTTTTACATCAAGTTGGTCCAGTTCCCTACCCTATTGAATTGAATTACTAAGGCTAAGAGGACCCTAATAGAGATATATTTGACTACAAGAGAGAAAATCTCATTGTAGTCTATCCCCTCCTTTTAGGTAAACCCCTCATATACTAGCCTAGATTTATACCTAATGGTATCCTTACCTCCCCCACCTTCTTTTACCTTATAAATCCATTGACAATCTACTGGTTTGTGATCTTTTGGTTTAGAGGCCAAAATCCAATTTTGGTTCTTTTATAATGTCTGTATTTCTTCTTCTATAGTAGTCTACCACTTAGTTATTTCTTTTGAAGCCAATGCCTCTTCATATGTTCCAAGTTCATCCTCTACAGATAAGAGAATGTTGAGAGCAGCCAAGTCAAATTCAGTAAGCCTAGAAGGCGGTATAATGTTTGTCTTCCTAGCCCTATCCCTAGCCAACTGATAATTGCTAAGAGACTGATTTGAGGATGAGGAATTGTTATTAGGTTGAGGTTAACATCTGCGTCTCAATCATCAAATTCTACACTTGAATCTGAAGACTCTACCTCAATCCCATTAGGATTATTAGTCAACGACTATCCAAGAAACTCAGTAACATTAAAACCTAACAAGTAATCGGATGAAATAGGCTCTTTATGTGGAAAGTATGTATTAGCTAATTGCTTGTCTTCAAGGCAAGGTATAACATTGTCATTGAAGCCGACATTTCTACTGATAATCACTTTATAATCTTTATTTTAAAAAATCCACAATTTATAGACTTTAACCCTTCACCATAGCTGAAGAAGACACATTCTTGGATTTAGGCTCGCACTTACCTTGTGCATAAGCAACATAGCAAAAAATCTTTAAGTTAGAATAGTAAACTATTTGTCCTGTCGAAACAACTTCATGGACCTTAAAGTCTATAGTACTAGATGGAATTCTATTGGTTAGGTAAGTTGTTGTTTTTACAACCTCTCCCTAAAAGATCTTAGGAAGACCAGTTCCATAAAGCATGCATCTCACCTTCTAACCCACATTTCTGTTAATTCTATCAACAATACCACTTTTCTAAGGAGTGTAAGTGAGAGTCTTGTGCCTAAGGATTCCAAAATTTTCGCCAAGTGAATCAAAATCCTTATATACAAAATTTTAGACCATTCTCGGTCCTTAAAATTTTGATTTTCTTGTTGTTCTGGTTTTCTATAACGCTTTTCCAGTTTTTTAAAAGCTTCAAAAGCGTCAGATTTTGCTTTTAAAGGAATGGTCCAATATTTCCTAGAAAGTCACAACGATAAGCATGTAATACCTAAAACCAGTACAAGTTCCAATAGAGGCAAGATCCCATAGGTCAACAAAAAGATACTCCAAAATATCAGTGAATTTGTGAGTCCCAAGTTCAAAAGGTTTTTCAGAATTTTTTACCAATTAGACAGTATTCACAAAAGGCCAGCTTACTAATACTAACCTTACCAAAAACACCAAGTTTGTCAATTATTTGTAAACACTTTTGATTAGTGTGATCCAACCTTTTGTGCAATAAGTGGCCCTGATCAGTAGGCACAAAAACAGTCAAACAATTCTTAGGCACCGTAGATGCATGTAGGATATATATGCCGGTATGCTTAGAAATGCAACAGATTTCAGTGGTTCCCTTAAACAACTTAAGTTTTTCTTTTGAAATAACAGTTTCATAATCTTGAGTATTGAAGATTCCTAATGAAACCAAGTTTCTATGCAAATTAGGCACATATTTAGCATTCTTTAGAACAAGTGGATTTCTATTATCCAATTTAAGTACAACATTACCAATACCTTTGACATCATAGCATACATCATTGCTCATGGTAACCTTACCAGATTTCATAGCATGGAAATCACGGAACCAATCCCTATTGGGACGTATATGAAAAGTGCAACCAGAATCAAGAACTCAATCATGTTCACTAACATTCTGGAAGTCATATAGACTTGTCCATTAGAAGTGCTACTATCGAACGCTGCCCCGGCTCCCCATCTTTAGAACTATTATTTTTAATTTCATTCCTCAATTTGAAACAATCCTTGATGTAATGACCAGGTTTTTGACAATGATAACACCTTTTCTCTTTATCTTTTTGATTATTTTTCCCTTTTTATTCTAAAAATCAAATTTCGTTTTCTTACCTGATCGTTGCCTTTTAATTTTTTAGATTCTTGTAACAGAAAGTTCATCACCAAAAATAGATTTATTTTCAGTTTAAAATTCTAATTCCTTATTTCTCAATGAAGAGATGACAATATCAACAGTTACATTAATCTATACCAAACTTAAGAGCATTTTTAACATCCTTATATTTATCACTTAAAGAATTTAGTAGGCCAATCACTTGTTGATCCTCAAAATTTCCTCATCACCGGTTGTTAACAAATAATGATAGACAAGGCTCAAACTTGAAAGCAGTGAAGAGTCTTAATAGATAACACTTATAGGGAACAATTCTAGTGATGTATAGAGACTAAGTTTGGTCCATAGAGGCACAACAGCATTAGTTTCTCCCACCTTCCTAATAGTAGGGTTTGCAAGATGGAGAAATATAGATTACCACGCTTGATCTTCTAATTCCTTCCTCCTTGCATCACTAAATTCTATAAGCCAGGTATTATTGAAAGCTTGACAAGACTTCTGCTACATCAAGTCATCCTTAATCTTCTGGTGCCAGAGGACAAAATCCCCAGTGACAATCCAAAGAGAAAGTTCAAGTCTAAGGGTAGCCATGTGAGGCATAGACGACAAGTAAGAAAGTAACAAACCACAAAATCAATCAGGATATTCCCAGTAGAAGACAAAATAAGTTGTAACAAAATACACTAATCGATAACAATGATCAGCTAGGTGCTAATCACACAAGAACAATGAACTATAATAGCAAGTACGAAAAAGAGACCCAATAACCCTTTAATCACCAACTGCCTCAGATTTTAGTCGGCTCAATGGGGTCATGGGCAAAGGTCGAACTAATTGGGGTTATTTAAGAGAACCAAAAACCTTACCAATGCCAAAAGGGTGACATTACCAAGAAAACCTTCAAATGTACAAGCTAGTGTTCATTCTATTGTTTTGTACCCTTCAAAAATAAAAGCTGCTCCAAAAATTGTTGTCGTTTGTCTGCTTCACGAAAAAACCTAGATAATTTCTGATCTCCGATCAAATTAAGATAGCGCTCTAATACCACTGTTACGTTTTAACCCTAGAATCACCAAGATAATCAAAGAAAGAGCTGTAAAAACACAAAGGCACATAGATTTGATTTATTCTTGAAGGCACCCAAAATTCGGACAGATTGCTACTTTCTATTGAGCATATGCAATATAGAACTTTCTCCCAATCCACTAATCAGCCAAAGTGAATAGGTTATCAGAGATTACAGCCATATCGAACCTTTTGGCTCACCAAAAAAACTCTAATACTGTTACAAACCTGAAACCATAACCAACCTCTAAAAATAGTAGATTGCCTATCACCTTTACTACAAAGCCTAACTACAATCTATAAATTAGGGATTTACAAAAAGCAAAGAAAGAAATCTACATTAGAGAGAATGAGAGAGAATTAGGGTTAGAGAGAGAAGTAATCTAAGAGATGAAAGGACCGAGTTCGACTTATATATGACTCAACCAAATAACCTAATCCAACGGTGGTAGTCTACCACGTGTCTCCATCAAATGGAAATTGCTCAGTCAAGAGATGCATTTCTTCAAGTTAAGATGGGTCCAGTGCAACTCAGTTGGATGTAAGCTTCTTCAGGAATAGGACAAGTAGCCGACTCGTATTTCATAAATCACGATCGAGTCTCGGTTGACTTGTTCATTTATTGGTCATAACCCTTAGTCATAGGAGTTTATTATTTTGGGTGGACTATAATTTGGGGCAAATAAAAAAGGAACAGTGGACTATATTTGTAGGGAAGATGGAGTAATTTATGTTGACTACAAAAAATGAAGGTTAGTAGTCACTTTTTGCCTCTGTCTACTTCGGCTTGAACCTGCACGCTTGGACAAACATTAGAGGAAATTGACCACGGCGACCTTCCTCTCAAACGAGGGGACTCTGATGGTCAAGTTAGATAAGGCTATCATATATGAGTACAAAATGAGTATGAGTAGGTAGTATAGTCTGAACCGAGGCATTTAAGGGACCCACTTGACTTATATATTCAAAGGAGGGAGTTAATTTACAAAGTGTATGGGATTGACCAGAGGTATGACTGGTGTTGGTTAACTCAAAATGACTATCCATGTGGCTATTCGTTTTCGATCAAGTCCAAGGTGTGGCTAGCGGTGGCATATAATAGCTTTACTACACCTTAAGGATCAACCTCTGATTGGTCTAGCAGGCTTCAATCACTCCCACACTGCCAACCGCCAATAGATCATTTCAATGGTGTCACCATCGCCATGTGGCGACATAATAAATTCTTGACTAATGACCAGCGGTGCTCGGGAACAGGGCAGAAGTGCCTCTCTAGAAAGAGCATAGCTACCATTCGCGAATGATCTCCTCGAGGGGATGGTCTCTTATGATGGCACCTTTAAAAGGTCAAAGGGGATTCCACTAGTGACAATATATATAGTAATTTGGTTATAAAATTTGGAGGGAATAAAAGGTATCCACTAGTGGGCACTCGATCGTTAGTGATAAAATATGAGGACTTTTTGTCCATGACGAAAATGAATTAGAAAGTGGGAAAACTTGTGTTAAGAGGTTAAATGATAATTGTATGGAGGGAATTAATGATTTTGGGCTAACTATACTTGTCTTTAGAAAGTTGGGACTCTGCTTTGTAACTTTTTAGAGGATGTGTTGTATTGGTCTAAGTCAGCACCTACAATTAGTATTCAGTTTTATAATTAATGGCTATTGTATATGTACAAACCAGTATGTACAATGGTGAGTTGAGACATATACATCATAGATCGTAGACGTTAAAGAATACCATCAAACAATTGTATTATTTCTATATATTTTTATGAAATACCAATCAATCAATCAATCTTCCCTCCTTTAAAAGGGCCTGTCATTTGTCAAAACATTTTTTTTTTACCTAAAATAACCTCCTTATTTTTGAACAATTACATTGCCAAAGTAATTATGCTGCCATCAGCCCATCCTAATTGCTTCATTTTTCCATCTACAACGTAAATGGACCATATGTGTTTCCTCTCATCATCCTTACAGATTCCTCCCAATCTACCCTCTTCGGTCAGCTCCTAAATCTGCAAATACACTACCACCGAGGCCTTTTAATGGAGGTTTTTAATTCGTTTCATGAATCGCAATCGATCTCGACAACTAACCGAACCTCCATCTCCTGGTTGCACCTTAGTCGAGGGATGTTTTCTTTTGGAGTTAGGGATTATATGCTGCTGGTTTGAGCACTTATGTGATTTCTAATTTTAATTCATTTTTATATTTCACTGATGTGGAAAATGAACTGTTTGCGTCCAACTATGCCCCTAAACTTACTGATAGAGCGAGCAGCAAGAGGAAGAAGGGAAACGTGTTGGTAAGCATGAGGTATGCAGAGGACTAAAATTGATTTCGATTTCAGAATTTTGGGTTAATCTTTTCGATGTGCTATCCCTAATTGCTTCCCAGTTCCCATTGTAAGCCTTCATTTTCCCCTTCAAATTTCGGCGTAATTTTGGAAAGAATTCTTTGTTGTGCAATCAGTTGGATTAGTATCAATTTGCTTATAGTTTTCAATTTTCCTGATTTGAATCTCATATCAGTGTATAAAGGAAGCCGAATTTGTGTTGCATAATAGTCATAGCGTCTCTCTCTGCGAGATTGTTCCTGCCTTGAGGCATGTTTAGTGGCAAGCTTTTTATCCTTTCATGTTTAGTTTTCTGTTTGTATTTGTTTGATTTTCAGGCTTTGTGTGAGTAAACGTTCCCCAAAATAAGTTTGGGGTGCATTGATCTGTCTTCTTATAAACTAATGATCCAATTTATGTTTTATACTTTTTCCATTTTTTCCAAACAACCCTTGCCGCAACATGGTTGAAGTATGTATAGCCCCAAATTTCATTAAAGAATTACTAAATTTGAGTTTCACTTGTATTGCTTCTTGTTGCTAAATAGTAAATAGTCTGCAATTCTCATTTTCCGCGATTTTGTATTTTGGCAGTTAATTAATTTAAGGCATTCTGTGTTAGAGATTTTACAATCTATTGATCTATACATGCTTAATAAGACAAATAGCATATAGATCTGTGCGGAAAATTAACAGATCGAAATATACTGATAAGTGCTAGAAAAGCACTTAAATAACTCTTCCATTTTTACGTATTTGTGTGTTTTATTAGTATTATATGTTTATTTTTATGTGTTTTTCCTTTATTGTGGTGTTTAGGGTCACAAAGAATCAAAAGGAGTCCAAAAGGATGAAAATCGAATGAAAACAGAAACTCGGGACCAAAATGCAAGCGAATCAAAGATGGAAGGCCTCCGATGCAATTTTATGCAAAGTTATTTTTATAATTTTTCTTGCGCCAATGTTTAAGAACATCAAAAGAGGATTCCCAAACTTCTTCCGAATCCCAAATCGGAGTTTCCTAGTGAAAGTTATGACCATTTCAACAGAAAGGACAAAGCGTAAAAAATCAGCAGCTCGAATTTACTGCCGCAGTTCAGTAATTCGACCATAACTTTTGCTACAAAATTCGGATTGACCTGTACTTTATATTTTTGGAAAGGACACTCAGAGGGCTACAACTTTGATGTTGACCTCTTCAAATGATTCGGATCATATCATGGTCAAAAATAGGAAAAACCGAGAGTGATGTGAATGGAGGATTTCTTGGGCCATGTTTTGGTAGAAAATTCATAACTTTCTATTAAAATATCAAAAAAAAGGAAATTCCAATTGCACAATTCAGCCAAGATTGTTACCTATACCATGATACAATATTTGAACTAATGGAGCAATTTAAGATCATGATTTGGTGGTTACCAATTAGTGGAATCATAATGGAGTAGTTGTACAATTTTTTATTATGTTTTCTTGTGAAATTTTGCCCATAAATAGAGGCATTTGTAAGGAAGGAAATGCACAACTTAGTGGAAGAGAATTAGCTAGTAGTTCTCTCCAACTTTCTCTTCAATAAAATTCTTTTCTTCATTTGTTCTTAATTTTAGCTTGAAAGATCTTAGTTTTTCATATTCCGGCGGAAGAAATAAAGGCTTCAATTGATCAACGATACTTCGGCTGTGAATATGATTAGCGGATCATTTCTTCGATAAGTTTCTCTTTTCCCTTTTATTTCTCTATTTATTTCTTAGCATTTATTTACTTGTTTTCTATATTTTGCGTATAATCTATCATATAGTGGTGGTGATACAAAGCGAACACTCGCTAAAAAGTATGAAACCCGCCAAATATGAGTAGTTAGACATTTCTATCTAGTTCGAGAGGGCGTTGTGTTCAACTAACATGTGGTTATCTTTTCTAACTCTTTAGTAACGTTTTATCTATTCCTCTACTTCTATTTGTTGATTTGTTATGCTTGTAAACCCGTTTTTGAGTTTATTTGATTATTGCATTCACTTTGGCCAATTGAATCAATCAATCTTTAAATTCAAGTTACTTGCTAGGATCGGAACTTTTGATCCGTAATTATCACTAGATTCCAATCCAAAGTAGCAAATGAATATCGTGCATATTTATTAACAAATCAACTTAGATGTATTAATTCGAGTTTGTGAAATTATTAATCTAATTCAACTCATTCTTCTCGTTCATTTCACACTAGCTTTGTATTAAATCCTAAGAATTTGTTTAGGGTTATCCAATAGCTAGATGTTAAGTTAAAGAACTCAATTTAATTTAATACACTTAAGGAAGAATTCGTTAATCAGAACTTCTTGGTTAATTGAGAGTTGATAAATTGAAGAAGGAATAGTAACACGTTGCATGGGAAAGATAAATATAAGTTGTTGACACAACCGAACCCGAGAACTAGATATTTTGTACAATTGTTTTATTTCAATCTTTTATTTTGACGTTCGATTTTCTATTTTTATTCAAATATCACAAAACCCCCATTTTTTCTATATTAATTGATAAAATCAACTAGATTAAGCACCGTTCCTCTTGGGTTCGACCCTTACTTACCACTTCTACATTAATTTGTAGTTTTGAAACCGAGTAAGGAAATAAAACAAATTTTGGCGTACTGCGACAATACGCCCATATACCTCCAGCCATTGATCTCTATTTGATTAGTAGCAAACTAGGGTTCTTCCAATGCTTCCACTCGCCAAGAATGATGGTGTATTGTTATGAGAATGATGCACCAGGGACCCTAATAGTCATATATATAAGTTTTGTCCATCACAAAACCCTAAATCTAATCCCAGTTCTAATAGGATTCTAATGGGCTTTTCTTATATAATTTTGGCCCAATAATTTAATTGTCCATAATCGAAATCACTGCAATATTAGTTAGTGGAATATTGGGTCATACCAAAATCAGGAAATAAAACTAACATTCTCCCACTTGGCCCACATATTCCATAATTTGCCAAATTAAGAAACTAACACATGAATCATGGCGATATATCCTCTGAAGTAACAGTATTATCTTCCATGTATTACAATGTATTTTATCCCTTAATTCACGCCCCATGTAAAATAATGAATAAACCACGTTTATTCAAGGTCTAAACTAAATTAATATTTTTCCAACGAAATGCGCATAAAACCAAATATGAAAAATATCACAATTGAGATAGAGTTTCAAAAAATAATAACATTGTTACATACAACGAAATCAAACTAAACAACCAAGTCCCATAAGGTCTACCAAATCCTTGAATTTGAACGGTGGCATGCCTTTTGTCAAGGGATCTGCAATCATCAACTCAGTGTTAATGTGTTCAATGACCACTGTTTCATTCTTAACATGTTCTCTTATGGCCAAATACTTAATGTCGATATGCTTACTTCGACTACCACTTTTATTGTTTTTGGCCATAAAAGCTGCAGCTGAGTTGTCACAGAATATCCTCAATGGCTTAGCAATAGAATCCGTAACTCTAAGCCTAGAAATGAAACTCTTCAACCATACACCATGCGATGTAGCCTCAAAACAAGAAACAAACTCTGCCTCCATAGTAGAAGTAGCGGTCAAGGTTTGCTTCGTGCTTCTCCACGACACTGCTCCACCGGAAAGCATAAATATGTATCCGGATGTTGATTTTCGTGAATCAACGCAGCCAGCAAAGTCCGAATCAGAATATCCAACTACTTCCAAATTCTCAGTTCGTCTATACATAAGCATGTAGTCTTTGGTTCCTTGTAGGTACCTCAAAACTTTCTTTGCAGCTTTCCAGTGGTCCATACCCAGATTACTCTGGTATCTTCCTAACATTCCAACGACAAATGCAATATCAGGCATTGTGCAGACCTGAGCATACATCAAGCTTCCAACAACTGAAGCATATGGAATGTTCTTCATTGGTTCCCGTTCAAGGTCATTCCTTAGACATTGATTTAAATGAAACTTATCACCCTTTACAATGGGAGCTACACTTGGTGAACAACCCTTCATTTGAAATCTCTTCAAAATCTTATTGATATAGGTTTCTTGTGACAGACCCAAAACATATTTATGTCTGTCTCTAAAGATCTTTATGCCAATAACAAAAGATGCATCACCCATATCCTTCATATCAAAATTTTTAGAGAGAAATTGTTTCACCTCATGCAACAAACCTCTATCATTGGCTGCAAGCAAAATATCATCCACATATAGAATAAGGAAACAAGTTTTGCTCCCACTAACCTTCTGGTATATACATTGATCCATGATATTTTCCTCAAAACCGAACGAGGTAATAACACCATGAAACTTCAAGTACCACTGACGGGAGGCTTGTTTCAGTCCATATATAGATTTCTTCAATTTGCATACCAACTGCTCACCATCACTAGAGGAGAAAATTTTTGGTTGTTTTATATACACCTCTTCCTCTAGATCTCCATTGAAAAACGATGTTTTCACATCCATCTGTTGCAGCTAAAGATCAAAATGTGCAACTAACGGTAAGATGATATGAAGTGAATCTTTCTTGGATACAGGAGAAAATGTCTCATTGTAGTCGATTTCCTCTTTCTGAGTAAATCCTTTGGCGACGAGTCGGGCTTTATATCTCTCAATGTTGCCTAATGAATCTCTTTTTGTCTTAAAGACCCATTTACACTCGATGGCCTTCGCACCATTAGGCAACTTGACAAGATCTCAAACTCCATTAGATGCCATTGAATTCATCTCATCTTTCATAGCGTCATGCCATAAGCTCGACTCCTTACAATCCATAGCTTGTGAAAACGTTTCAGGGTCATTTTCAACTCCAATATCATTGTTCAGTTCTTGTAGATACACAATATAATCATCTAAAATTGCTGATCTCCTTTCTCTTAATGATCTTCTTAATGTTGAACCAACACTTCCTTGAGCGTCACAAAGGTCCAACTGGTTGTTCATACATTTATGGCACTCCATGAACAACCTGATCGCCAAGATCATCATTAGCAGTTGCAGTGTCATTATCAGCAGGTTGTGGGGTTATATTGGTTGATTGTACAACACTCGCTTGAACTTGAGGAGTATTATCAATAGTCAACCTTTCGCTTGATGCAGGATATTTGTCTCTTTCAGAAAGCACATTATGAAATTGATCACTCCCACTAATCAAGTCATTCTCAAGAAATTTCGCACTTCTTGATTCCACAATCCTAGTACTATGAGATGGACAATAGAATCTATAGCCTTTGGACCTTTCGGCATAACCAATGAAATACCCACTAATGGTCCTAGGATCCAACTTCTTTTCTTGTGGATTATATATTCTTATTTCAGACGGACAGCCCCAAATGCGCATATGTCGCAAACTCGGTTTCCAACCTTTCCACAACTCAAATGGTGTCTTAGAGACAACCTTAGTTGGAACTCGATTTAATATACACGCAGCCGCCTTAAGAGTTTCGGTCTACAATGATTTAGGAAGTTTGGAGTTGCTAAGCATACTTCGCACCATGTCCAATAATGTTCGGTTTCTTCTTTCACATACACCATTTTGACCTAGAGAACCAGACATAGTGTACTGGGCTACAATCCCATTTTCCTCAAGAAACTTCACAAATGGACCAGGTGCTTGTCCATCTTCTGTGTATCTACCATAATATTCTCCAGCTCGATCCGATCTCACAATTTTTATTTGTTTACCACATTGTTTCTCTACTTCTGCCTTGAAAACTTTAAAGGCATCTAATGCTTCGCTCTTATTATGAAGCAAGTAGAGATACATATATCGTGAACAATCATCTATAAATGAGATGAAGTATTTTGGATCACGAGCATCCATATCTGGACAACAGATGTCTGTATGTATGATCTCTAAGATGTTAGTACTCCTCTTGTCACCTTTATTTGACTTGTTTGTGCTTTCCCTTTATGCAATCCACACAAGTTTCAAAATCAATAAAATCCAGAGTATTAAGTACTCCATTTTTGACCAATCTCTTAATTCTATCCATAGAGATATGTCCCAGCCTCCGATGCCACAATATAGAGGAGTCTTCATTCATAATACAACGTTTATTACCAGTGTGAACATGCAAAACGTTATTCATATGACCATGTTTCAAGTTAATAGAGAAAAGACCATCAGACAAGATACCATTCCCAACAAGATCAGACTTATAAAATAAACTAGAGGATTTATATGAAAATTGAAAGGAATATCCCAAAGTTACAAGTCTTGAAACTGAAATCAAATTTCTAGAGAAACTTGGAATGAAAAATGTCTTTTCCAAATTTAAAACATAACCATTTTCTAAAATTAAACTACATGTTCTAATAGCTTCCACATGTGAGCTCATCTTATTTCCAGATAAGATGCTTTGCTCACTTCCCACTGGCTTCCTTAGGTTCCGCATACCCTGCAATGTATTTGAAATATGGATTGTAGCACCAGAATCAATCCACCATGTATTATGATTGACATTAACCATATTAGATTCATAACAGACAAATGAGATTGATTTACCTTTCTTTTCAAGCCATGCTTTGAACTTTGGGCAATCTTTCTTTATGTATCCTTTCTTTTTACAGAAATGACACTTCACTTCTTTTTTTAATTCCATCCTGGGGTGGAACATTAGATTTTTCCTCGTATTTAGCTTGAATTTGATCCTTTCCTTCCTTTCCGTTATGTGTGGCCAACAATGCACTCTCACCCGATTCCATAGCTACCCTTCCTTCCTCTTGAACACACATGGTCAGTAATTCATTAATTGACCATTTATCCTTATGTGTGTTGTAAGATATTTTGAAGGGTCCATATTGCTGTTGAAGAGTATTCAGTATATAGTGCATAAGGAAAGAATCAGACATTTCAACCTCTAAAGTCTTCAATTGAGCCGCAATGTCTCTCATCTTCATGATGTGCTCACGCACACCTGTTACGCTAGTGAGCCTTAAGGATGAAAATTTCATTATTAAGGTGCTGGCAAGGGCTTTATCTGAAGTTACAAACTGCTCATCAATAGCCTTCAGTAATGCCTTAACATCATCATGCTTATAGACAGAACTTCGAATGCCAGCAGATATTTTGGTCTTTATGAACAACACACTAAGGCGATTAGATCGCTCCCACTATTCATAAAGAGCCTTTTCTTTTGGAGTGCTGTCACGGTAATAACAGGTTTGTCTTTCCGTATAGCATAATCGATGTCCATACACCCCAATTGAAGGAGAATTTTTTCCTTCCAACTCTTATAGTTGTCTCCATTTAATTCAGAAATATCAATAAAGTTTGCGTTTTGCATAGCTGCAAAGTCAAAAATATCATACTTATTTAATTGAGACTGATAACCATTTATCATGTTTTACCAATGTAAATCATGTGAAAAATTAAGAACCTAGTGACATAAAATTTGCCTGTGGGCTAAAATTTTAATTCAATTAGATTCATATAACATTATGATAAAACTATCAAATTAAGTTCCTTTGATTCCTATGGGTAAATCAAGAAATGTAACTTGATATTCTATCCTAATCAATTAAACAAATATGATAAAAGTTCCTATGGGATAAAATTTACCATATCAGTTATAATTAATCACAGTGAATGTCTTATATCCATATGTGATTCTAAATGGCTTATTGTATAATTTCTCATAATTAAAGATGTTGTGGCTAATCTCCAATTATTTAAAATTATATGAATCACAAGACATCCTACTCAATTTTTAAGATTTAAATCTGTGACTATATGGATCAAATCTCAAATCCAAAATTATTGGGGTTAAATAAATTTTTTTTTGAGAATTATATGGACCAAATTGGAAAAATTTTTAATTCTTAGGGCTTAAATGAGAATTGCCAAAACTAGAAGGGCTATAATAATTATTCCTTTAAAAGACAGTCCTTATAATGCAATTAAGCCCAAAACATCAAAATTGCAACAGAAGTCCTTCAATGCATCAAATTTCCACAAGATGCCCTTCTGTCCAAATCTCCATTACAAACACAGAGTATATATATGACAGTCATAAATACAAGACATGGTCCAAGGTTCCACAATCATAGACAACGAAATCCATGAATTTTAGACCAATTGACAGACCGTGCAAAATTAATTCAGCAATCACGAAAGAACATATTCCTTTGCAGAGATTGATAGATGTCTTGATGAAATCAAAATTGTTATTCAAGGAATTCGAACACACAAACACACATAAACACAGACCGATTATGAGTTTAAGATTCAAGATGATTTCAGAATATGATATTGCTGGGAAATCTTCGAATTATCACAAGGTCCACAACGACCCAAAACATCAAAATTAAATAATATTTTAATCGAAACCCAAGATATATACCTGGCTATATCACAATAGGCCAAAATAAAATTCAATTTTGAAAACCAACGGTCAAAGATGGCTGCTATAGAAAATTTCAAATTATGCACGTTGTTCGAAACTCACAGTACAGATACAATACCATGGGATCGATCTTAATTTCATATCTCAGTTAATGAACGTGGTCTGGTAAATTAATTGAGAATCAAATTTGTTTTCAGCTTACAATATCAAGACGGAGGCAAAATAAAGCTCTGATACCAACTGTTAGAGATTTTACAATCTATTGATCTATACATGCTTAATAAGACAAATAGCATATAGATCTATGCGGAAAATTAACATATCGAAATATACCTCCAGCCATTGATCTCTGTTTGATAAGTAGCCAACTAGGGTTCTTCCAATGCTTGCACTCTCCAGGAATGATGGTGTATTGTTATGAGAATAATGCACCAGGGACCCTAATAGTCATATATATAAGTTTTGTCCATCACAAAACCCTAAATCTAATCCCAGTTCTAATAGGATTCTAATGGGCTTTTCTTAAGTAATTTCGGTCCAATAATTTAATTGTCCATAATCGAAATCACTGCAATATTAGTTAGTGGAATATTGGGTCATACCAAAATCAGGAAATAAAACTAACATTGTGATGATTCGTAGGTGTTATTAAAAGTTTGACAAAACATATTCATCTCATTTACTCTTAAGATTCATTTGTTTTGGGTCACATTGAACGTAATCGGTATTGTAGCATCGACTACTACAATGCCGGTAATCTTGATTATTCTTATTTGTAAGTAAAGCCAATAGCTCAATGACTAACCAAATCAGTTTCGTGTATAATATTTTTAGTTGTTTGTTGGATGGCAACATGAATTACACAAATGTCTGTTCCCTATGTTCAGAAAAGTCAGCTACAAAGATACAAAAAAAATTACCAATTACTTCAATACCGTTTGACAAGGACGATTTGGTACGTTATGTCTGCTTTTCCTTAAGATTATGATTAGTTTCTTGCATAATTTTTTATGGAGTTAATAATAGTAATCAATGATTAATGACTTTCCATTTCGTAACTCAGGTAATTATTATCTTAAATCAAGTATTATTTAGTCTCTAGGTCTTTTCATCTGCTACCTTTATATATTTATTTTAGAATAAACAATAGTAACGAATTATAATCAATGTAGGATAAGGAGAAAAACTGCCTTTTTTATTTACCTTTATATACACGGTAATATTCATTTGTTTTCGTACACATTCTTCCGTTCTTCCCTAATAAACGAATAGGTTTGTATTTATACTGTCATTTTCTCCTCTTTTTTTTTTGCATGTACATACCTTATTTTATTTAATTATTCTCTATTGCCTATCAATGTAGCATATTTTTTTTTGTTGTTGCTAAATGTAGCAGAAAAGAATAAAGGAATCATGGAGCAAGTTGATGTGCAAGTTAAGGACAACACAATTTTGACCCATCCATTTATAAACCAAAGGAGTGAGATGATCACTTTATATTGAAAAGTAATTACTTTTTCCATTATGTGAATGTATTTGTATGTCTAATTAAACTTGGTTTTTAGTGTTAGGATTGTTATCAGAAACGAAGGATGAATAGATCATAAAAAAGCTGCTGCATTTGAAGAAGAATGGACTATGAAGGTTTAGTGCTGCGGGAAGGTTCGACTGATAGCTTCAACAAGAATGATCCTGTCGAGCAACCTTGCTTCTTTATTAGCATTATATGACTTACTGAGAATTGAAATCAGGTTGTTTGCCAAAAAAAAAAAAAAAAAAGAATACCAACAAATTTCGGAAAACTATTAGTCTTCTTAGTTCTTTTCTCCTTGGCGTCCACAGTCTCTGTTTTGTTAACTTGATATCTTTTTACATTTCCTTCACATAGATGAAAAAGTAGGTAAAATTTAACGATCACGCTACGGTGACATACTAAATGCCATAAAGAATACCATAATAGAATAAAATGACGTCAATATTTTTTAAAGCAATATCAATTCAGTCATTCATTAATGGCAAGATAGGAATTTTACTATTATTATGTCACTAATTATGTTAATGGCTATGGCACTCTAGCATTATCCAAAATTTAATAAGAAACTGCATGAACAGTTCTAGACTAATTAACCTATCATTCTATAGTCGTAATTATGATGATTATAGGTTTTTATTGCTTTCTTCTCTTTCTTTCTCTCCCTAACCGTGTACCGTATGTTGCATAGTGCAATAATTGATAAGATTACACATTTTAAACAGGTTCTTTTAAACAACTACATTTTTGTCTCTTATTTTAAGTTCTCGCCATTTATCCATGCAAATATTTGTTAATAATTTTCATTTTTCCCCTTTCTAACTATTTATTGTATTTGTGTCATGAGCTTTGATTATTCAAAACATGTAATGTGGTTGTATCGTTACAAAATCACGTGCAACGCACGTGTTGCATACTAGTACTAGTATAATAAAAGGGTAGACATGTTGGAAAATTTTGAAGCTCCATTTTTACCCTTGCACCTTCCTTTATATTTCACAATATATCACTAACCCATTAATTCGCCCAAGGGAAATGCTAGACTACCATAATAAATGTTATAATGGTTGACATAATGGTAGATGGCATATTTAATAACCGTCCATCTAAAAGTGATGGAATGGTTGAAATTGTAGGATCATGCCACATATCCATTATGTCAATTATTATGGCATCTATTATGGTATTATAGCGTGATCCATTCGCCCAAACGACGTCCATTCAGCGTGAACCTCTCAGCCATTTCAATTGGAATTTTGCTTCATTCCTCAATAAGTGGTGCCATTCATTGATTGTTGGGAACAACATCTGGCGGTTCCAATCTTGTAGGAATGGAAGAGCTGTCCGAAGATCTCAACCTTATTCCCCAATGAACGACTCCATTCGTCGTGGGGAAAAGCCTCCAGCCGTTTCAATCGTTCAGCAATGTCTAACCCTACATTTCAACCTGAAGTCGTAAGGGTTTTTTTCCTCAAATTTTTTTAATTTCTTTGCTATTTTTGCATCTTCAATTTCATTCTTATCTGTTGTAATTCTTCTAAAACAATGTTCATTCATTATTAATCAACTAAGAATGAAGCACCATGGATGAATCCTTTGGAAGTTGCGAATACAATTTGATTTCCTCTTAAAATAAGTCTTGGTGCATGTAGGATCCCAAAAGTCACAATAGTCGTGTATTTATACTCCATCTTGTTTACTTCTTTTTCGATAACCCCATGATATTCAATTTTGATGTAGTTTATAATGCCAATTAATGATTATTTCCTTTTTATTTTATAACCCCTTAGGTAATAATTATCTTGAATCAAGTACTATTTAGTTTGTAAGCGTTTTTTACTTTATCTTGTAATAATAATAATAATAATAATAATAATAATAATAATAATAATAATAATAAAATTGTGGTTGTTTTCTTTATAGATAAGGTAATAGTTGTTTGTTTTTCCACGTGTTCAGATAATTATCACTCTATCTTGGAAATACAATTACTTTTTCGTATGTGAATGTATTTATATGTTGTAACAGAAACCTTGTTTGTTTATTTTTTTAACTTTTAGGATTGTTATCATCAACAAAGGATGAATATATCTTCATAAAACAATGCATTGCATTTGAAGAAGAATGAGTGGAAAGGTTCAATTGATATTTTCAACAACAAAAGTCATGGTAAAATTTAAAATTTCAACAAAAGGGGGAAAATGTCATTAGACAAAAAAGTATCGTGTACAAAGAGTACCCTGGCTGTTCCCTTCCCAGCGCTGGAAGTTCCAGCGCTGGGCCCCCTCACACACAGCCCCCCCTGAGGGCGGGGGCCGACACCCCCCGAGCTATCTCTTTCTCTCTCCCGTTGGAAGTTCCAGCGTCTGGAACCGGGAGTACATTGCAGTTCTCTCTCTCTCTGTTTTTCTGGCTGTTTTTATTTCATTGTTTATCTATATTTTTGTACTTCTATGTAGTCACTTCTCTTCCATTATTTCTGGAACACAATTGCCAAAATACTTCAAATTACAATTCAATTTTTTTGACTACTTTGAACTTTCATACTTTGCCATTTCTACAATATTAGTCTGCTTTTGCAAGTAGGTTGTTGTCACTATTTGAATTCACAGGATGGTTAACTTGGTTTATGCATAAATATTGTTAGTCAAAATACAAGATAGGTCATACACAAGTTGTAATTCCACATGCAAAGCATTCGTTGTCAACTAGTATATAAAAAAATGTTTAGAACGACAGTGCAAATTCAACTATATATAAAAATAAGAGAGCCACCTAGGCACATTGCCTAGGTGGTAGTACCATGTTTGACATTGTTTTTTAGGGATTAATTGCTTTCATTATTTAATTTATTCTACTTTCCTTATTTAATTTGATCTTTTTTTTCCATATTTTACTTTTTTATCGTATTTTATTTTTTCATATGTATTCTAATTTTTAATTAATTTTTTATTTTTTAATTCTTTTATATTTAGTGTGCATGCATTAATGAAAATGTGAAAAGAGATCAAAGTTACAACTTACAATATTAAATTAATTCTGAAAATGAGAATTACATTTTCTTTATACATTTTAAATTTTCGATATACATTTTAATTAATTTTTTTGAATTATATATGCCAACCTCATGAGTGCCATATCGACAATGATTTTCTGTTTAAAAAAATTACATATTTAAAAAATTAAAGAAAAGACCTCTTTTTTACGTTTACCACGTTAAAATGGAAGTTTTAGATAGTTTTTATGGGCAACATGCATTGAGCAATTCAAATAATTGATCATTTTTCAAAGATCAAATAGTGAGTATTTAAATCATTAAAGTTATAATGAATAATTAATTAGTAAGCAAAGAAATAAAAAATGATAACTTTCATATCTAATTTCATCATTTGGCAAGCAACTTAAAAAAATAATTGTTGAAATAAAAAATTAAAATTTTTATTTTTTTATATTTAGTATTGCATGCATTAGTGATTTCTTTAATATTTTTCTCAATTATTCTGCACAAATTTTTGTTAACGAAAAAATCAATATGTACTATAAATACTTTGTTTAGAGATCGTATCATTTCATACAATACATAATACATATCGTATAAATTCTCCAAAGCGTAATATTCGAAAATTCATGTTAAAAAATGTCATTGTGGCTTAGCTATACTTGCATGACCTTGATGATAAAAATTTTGGAAAAAATTTTAATAGGAGCATTTCTTTTTGCTCAAATAAGTAGTGTCTTAATTTTAATCCCAAATATTTTATTATTATTGCTTAAAATTATCAATTATGACAATTGATATGGTTTTTTTATTGCAAAATAATAGTTCGGATCACAATTTGTAAACCACTATTGAAATCTATAATATTATATATACTTTATTATTTTTATTTTGTATTAATATTATTCTATGTAAATAAATCATCTTAATCATTTTATGCATCGCACAGGCAGCGTGAAATACTAGTATGAGTAAAAGTTGAAGACTAAATACGTAATTTATCAAAGTATTTACTTAGCACGTGCTTAGTGTATATTCCCAATAAATCATCTTCATTCATTCAAAGTGGAACCGTGACACAGTCATCCCCAGTTAAGTGTCAGTTAAATTAATACGTTTATTTTAATACAAATAGGCAATAAAGATGCATGACATATGGGAATCTAATTGGCCGGCATCCATATTTTTGGGTTGGACTTGGGGAAATCGGGGAGGGGGCATTTGTCTGAGTGGGAGGTAGGAATCGAACCTAAGTCCTCGGCCTGGAACGTGAGTGTTTTACCACTATATCACTTGTACGATTCCTTTTTTGGCATCCATATTCACATAATCACATTCATGATTTCACCAATCTTTATATCACCGTTAATGAAAAGTGTAGTTTAAACTAAAATAATAATAAATTATACATTTATAAGTGATTTGTGACTCACTACATTTTAAACATAAAAAGAGCTCGTCAAAGAGTCTTTCGGCTTTATTGCTTTTAATTGGTCATTGTATATTCGCGTACCATGAAATCTAGTTTTAAAAAAGTAAAAAAATGTGCTCCAAGTGCTATATAATTTTGTTTGTGTCACTGCTAAACATAAAATTTTCAGGGTATGTTCTTTTTGTGTACAACTCTTATTTTATTTTATTTTTCCTTATTTATTTATTTAGTTATTTGAGATAATTAATTATTAAGTCAAAAATCTTGACATAAATTGCATTGCATTTATTAATAAAATCTTGTCACTAACTAGCTCATGCATTAGAATTTATTTATTTTTGCGTCATCTTTTGCCTCCTACTTTATAGACATTAACATTTCCAATATCAAGAGTGACAAACACATAATTTTTTATTATTAAAACAAAAAGCACATAATTTTTTACGCATAACCTAAGCAATAATCAAAACTCAACAACTTTTTTTTGTCAAATTGTTAGTTTGCCTCTTTATACCCACAAATAAAAATGGCTTATCTTTAGCGTTTGATTAGCAACGTTACACGGTTTGATTGGATGGTAGACATGCGAGGATTGAATTTTGATTTGAATAGCATAAAATAACAGGAAAGTAAAAGAGTGGCTTCAAGATAAGCACTAGGCAGCTTTTCTTACCAATAATTGTTTTAATATTTGTTATTAATCAATGGATATGACGTCCATTCTTGTGACTTTTTTTTTGTTGAAATGTGTGTGATTTTACAACTAGAAGCATCTTCTGAAACGAAGAAATAAAATAATTCAAAAGTACAATAATCCATCTTAAAATCGAAGCTAGTGGATTTAAAAAATGAAAAAAAAAGGGTCGTTTTTAAAAGAAGTTTAGTGAGCATCCATTGCTTATGTCACTTTACTTGTACATCATCCACACTAATAGTGGTGTCACGTAAGTTGCGCATATATTGGTCAATAAAATGCATAGTCTGACACAAAAAAAAAAAAAAAAAAAAAATCTACAAAAACTTTGAGAATTATATAGTGATAAACGATGACTTCATGGCACAAAGAAAGCACCCAAAGGCTCAAATTTAACCTGAAAAGTCTATTGGATCCCTTTAAAAAAATAAATAGATAAATAAAATAAAATAAAATTTTCGAAATCGTATTTTGATCCAAATTCCCGGAATTATGCAGTTGTAAATGACTGAGACTTTATTGTGCAAAGGAAACACCAAAGAGCCCAAACAGACTAAGTTTGACCTAAAAGATTAGCTATGTCCATTTTCGACATCAAATACCATGAATTGATATAACTTAAATGAATTATGAAATTGGTAATAAAATGTAAGATTTCTTACTTTCTGATTGTTATGTAAGATGATAAGTTGATTTAAGGGTTGTTTGATTGGGGATAAAAGTTATTCGCGCTGTATTCCGTTTAAAATGTGTGGTTAATATTGTATTGAAAAGTGTGTATGTAATTGAAAAGAGGAGAGAAAAGAGTGTGGGATAAAATTTATCCTGAATAGAACAAGACCTTAATCAAGTTGCATCTAATTCATTGCCCACAACAATTGAATTACGTTGTTTTTACCTAGTTGAAAAAAAGAGGGTAGAAAATCTTAGCTAAACAATCCCTATCTAGACAACCAATTCTTTCAACAATAATTCGATACCTTTTTTATTTTACAGGAGAAATTTATCCATTAGATGCAACGAATAAGAGTACATCACAAATAATATTTGGTGGATTATGAATTAACTCCGAGGAGTCTAACATAGAACCAGCTACCTAGCCAAACCTACGTACAACCTGGTTTGTAGATCTCTTAAAACAAGAGCAATGAACATTCTCTATCTCTAGAAACAACCCCCGACAATCTTCAACAGATCATCCCAAAATGTGAGTTATGCTGCTATTCCGCTCATCACCGCTTGGAAAGCCACAACTCTGTCCATCTCCAACACATGCTATTCAACCGTTTTTGTTTAACTCGACTAAGAGCTTCTCTAACTCCCAATACTTCAGGAATATTTGGCTGAAAATTTTTGAGAAACCAACATTTGGCCTTCAATAAAAAAAAAAAGAAGAAAACCTTTGTGATTGCTTATTGGCAAGACAAGTCCTACACGGTATTGAGCTTGAAAACAGGCTGTATCTACATTAATTTTGAGTTGCCCAACTCCAAGTCTCGTACAAGTATGGGAATTCTCCTCTCCCTATGCATTAAAACTTAGAGAAAAGTGAGATTAAATGGCCCCCATCTGCTGGTTCAAATACATTTTTGTAGACTCCATTGTTGCGAAATTGCAAGTGCACGGATCATACAAATAATAAAGTGGACATAGAAGTCTGAATATCAGTCCCTGAAGGAGTATGATCTGAATTTACGTTAGTCAGACCAAAAATATATTGATGTAAAAACACACACATTTCAAAGATGGAATTTGTTGTAAACAAGAATTAAAAATGCAATTTAAAGTAAAAGAATTGTGACTAAATAAGTTGATAAAAAGAGAAAGTAGTTGAGGTTGTCGACTCCATTTGATCACTATGCTATTAACACTTTGCTAGTTCTCAAGTGAGTTACTTGTTAGTATGTGTTAGACCCAATCTTCCGTAGGTAGATAGCTACCTCTCTCAAGTGTGAAACTACCCCTTATAAATCGACTCAACCCACTATATTTCTCTGTTGACTGAAGATCAATTTATAGCATTGGACTTGGTGAAAATAACCCAAAGGATTATCTAACGCTTAAATGTATATTTCTATTCTCCACAAGAACTTAGCGTGGGTACTACTCGGTCTAACATGCATATTTTCCTTTCAAAACCTATACAAATCACAGAACATCAACATTTGTTGGCCAAACAAATGGAGACCAACGAGTATCATAGCATCCACATACAAAAACAAGCAACTCGGCAATAGAAACTAGCTCAACATCAATAACATGATAAAACTTTGTCAATAACCCCAAGTAAAGAAAGTTTAGCCCATAATGGCCAAATACATTCTAAAAGAGAGTGAAAAGTACATTATAATCAAGATTCTAATGAGAAAATACAAGAAGAATGATAAACTGTTAGCATAAATTAATGGAGCATGAGATTATCCTCTTCTTCCTTTCCTTCTTCTTTTTCTTTTAAAACCTAGCTTTTCTCTCTTTTTTCTCTCAATTTTTTCTTGTTTGAATTAGCTCTTTGGTGTGTCTAAAAAGACTCTTTCCAAGCCCCAAAAGTGGAGAGCCAAACTGGGAGTTGTCCAATCAAATAGTAAACTGCTGCTGAGTCTTGTAAGTTTTGGTTTCCAACCAAAATGATGATACGACCATACAAAATCTATTTGTGGCCGTAGATAAATTGCAGTGAAAGCCCTCGAATCTGAAACACTTCAGCTTGGTTCCGAGCTTCGTCTGACCATAACGTCTGGTATAAAACTCGGAATTGAAGTCCGTAAAAATAGAGGACTCCTCTTTCCATGTTCTTCCAATTGAGTAGATGAGAAATGGCCGCGAGGTTCTTCACAAACTTGCATCCAAAGTCCTCCATCTTTTCAATATCTACGTTTCAATCCCCGACATTTTGTTTCTTAACACTTTCAGTCCTTTTTGCTCCTTTTCTCTCTCTTTCCTCCACCACAGTGTGATAATCTAAAAAAATATATTTATACACAATTAAATGGAAATCTGCTCAATCAATTAATAAATTGCTCGTTTAAGGGTATAACTAAGTGTGTAGAGTACACACTTATCACAACATTGACAAGATTTAGTATGTTTAATTTTAATTGTTTTTAGTCAAAAACCAACTTTGATGAGGTGTAACTCAATAACGAAACAAGAAATAATAAATTTGCGCAAGTAAAAGCGTTTTGGGGCACAAATACAAAAGAATAGACATTGAAGATGAGTTTTGACAAATATAAGGTTGGAATTTGAAATTCACTATTTCATGTAAAAGTATAGAACTAATTTTCAACGCTTTTTGAATCACTTCAATAGAACATTGGAACCAAAAATTATGATGAAAACAGTACTAAAAAGCAAAGTTCATTGTCAAAGGGAAATACGCACATTGTCTGCGTGTGGCGCACATAATTTTTTGTCTGTAGGCTTCTTTTTCAGTGCCGATTTCAAGGTCAACTTGGACTTGTCTACATGTGCGCTTTCTTGGTTTCAAAGAGTCTATAAAAGGTGCAATTCTAGGCAAAAAAAAAAAACCACCATTACTGAGAGCAAGAAAAACACAACCCCAAGAAAAATTGAGGATCAGAATCAAGATTTAGGATAGAAGAGCTTATTATTAATTATGTGTGCCAAAATTCCAAGATTTTATTTAGGACAAACAATGTATCTTAATTGGGGTCCCAGTTTCATTATCATTATTTGAGTTTGTTAATTGATTTTTGGATCAAATCCTTATAGGTACTTTTCATTTGCTTACCTTTTTGGCCAATTGATGATTTATTTATTCTTGTTTAAATTGTGAGAAGACAATTAGAATTAGATTTTACAATGAAGGTCATGAATTAACTGTGATATAGAGATAATCTTATTATTCAGGCAATCGCTCTAGGTTGAACATTGATAAGATCTAGAAGAATTTCTTATTGGCCAGTGCATGTAATTAGGGACTTGTTCTATTCAGTTCACATAGAGATATAGGCCTAGTTAAATATGGTTAATTGACTTCTAGAAATTTGATTTAATATAATTATGAAATTCAATTTATAACTTGGTCATTTGATGTTATATTATAATTTATGGAACTAGGTAGGCCAATTATGGTGAAATTGTGAGTCTTGATTGTTAAGAACTTTGTAATTGGCATTTCTCTATATGAAAATCAAACGTTTTGAGTTGTAATTTACTTTAATTTGCTTAGTTAATAGTTGGGTAGATTAGAACTTTCATCTGGGCAAGTTTTGAGGCATTTGCATAGAAATCGGTTGGAGAACCTCTTGAGCAAAGTAATTAGAGCCAAAGGCGCCAGCTGTCAGCCTCGATTGGATTGACCTGAGCCGGGGCCGCTCGAACAGCTCATCTACTCAACTCTGCCTAGGTCGCGATCCTGGCATATTTTCTACATGTTTCCCAACCTATTTCAAGATAGTTTCGCAACCAGTTTAATTGATACAAGTTTTGAGAGAGAAACCTTCATTGAAAACATCCTAAAACATTCTATATTGATCCTTGATTACCAACACTACTTCGGGATTCATTATTTAGACATAATCAACCACACAAAGGCACCAATCCTAAAATCCTCTACAAAATAGCCTTAAGAGTTCTTGAGATTGGCGATGTGGCTTGAGTTTCAACGTGGTAGAAGATCCATTTATGAAGAAAAGGAGTGGGAGTTCGACACGACGAAGTTTGTCGGGGTGTACAGGCCGGGGGTTAGGCTCGGTTAGCTTTGATCATCGATATTTTATCCTTTTCTAGTAGATTTTTGTGGCGAGTTCATGCGGAGGTTTTGATCGTTTGAAGAGTTCTCCAATGAGTTTTCCTCCGTCATCATATCTGGTGTTGATTTATTTATTGGTTTTGTTGCTTTGATTGTTTAATTGGTTAACTAATTGTCATAATTAGTATATTTGCTTGGGTCATCCGCTGGCCTTCTCTTTTCAATTGCTATTAGATCAATGCCAATTACAAAATTCCTAACAAGCTTTGGCATTCTGTGACAAAATCAAACAACCTATTACATGTGTAACCTACCAAACAACTAACTGACCACTTACTCAGTTCTAAATCTTTTATAACTTTAGTGGTACTTGTAATATGTAAAATAGACACTTGAACACCCAATGTAATGGCATAATGAAATTCGAAAAAGAATTCTTATTGATAGCAGACAAGTAATAGAATGTAACTTTACTCCCAAACACAAAAACGTAAAGACACATTCACCGTATAAACCAATACTACCAAAACACACAACCAATGAAAAACATCTATGTCTCCCCCTCATTGAAACAATGTAATCTCTCCCTATCTGCAAGCTCCCACTATCATAACTCACCACTAAAACAATGTCATCTCTCCCTATCTGCAAGCTCCACCATCATTACTTACCACTAATATTTATCATCATATAACTTCTCAACAAATTCCTATGATCTTCTTAATAACTAGTAATCATATTTTTATTAGCAATTCTTCTTTTTTCCAGTTACAAAACTATTTTTTCTAAAATATTTCGATACTTAATCAAATTCTCATAGTATGATAATTTGGACCCAAAAGGTTCATTTTACTACGTGTCATGATTAGTGCACTTGCGACACACACAAAATTTATATGACCAACCATCTTACCTAACATGAAGGATTTAGCTTTCCACAGTACTTCATTCCGGTTACACTAAAGTGTCTAGTATATCGGGACAATAAATGACCTATTAGCAACTTACAACCATGACAACGTAAAGGAAAAAAATTCTTTAAAGTTGCTACCAACCCCTTCTAAAATATTTGAGGCTGAACTTATTACCACACTTCTTCCAACTAAAGTTAAAGATAGACAGTTGTAATGAAGAGTTGTCTAACAATTTAGTTAGGTTTTTAAATATTACTAATGAAATGAGATTATAAACAAAATTCAACAAAATTCCAATTCAAGTTCATCATAAAAATCACTAGTCATCTAATCACTATTCACTAATAACCTTTTCCCTTAGGCCTTTAAACACAAACACTATGCATTTACTAACGTTTCCAAAAGTTACAAACACCAAACACCAAGCTTATATTTTTTTTTACTTTTCTATACTTGTAAATTAACTTCCAATATTTAATCAAAGTCAAAAGTAAAAACATAATCGAAATATTCAATCAAAGTCACAATCTTCTAAGCTTATTTGTTATAATCCATGCGTTGTTTGCAGCCGTTGGTTATTCACCATCAGCAGCCATTGACTATTCACCATTAGTGACAATATTTAATTAAATAATTTTAAAAAATTATTAATATATACATAAATGAACCAAATATAGAGAAATCAAATCATATTAAAATATAATAATTCAATAAAACACAAAATAATAAGGGAAAAAATGCTTAAAACAATTGTCATTTGAATTTGAGACTTGTTTGTGTTGCTATACATGTTAAAATTTGTACTAAACTAGAAATAATGGTTGAATTAGACGTTGAATTAGAACTAAAACGTACCACTAGATTGAGACTTTTATTTAGCTTCAAGAAGACATTACATATATATCCTCCAAATCAATTAAATAACATACATAAAAAATTTTGCAAAAATTAAGATCTTAGAAACAAAAATAAGATGGAGAAATCAGAAATTAACCAATAAATAAAGACAATTGTCCATTCAATTTTAATACTAAAAACTAAACTAATTAAATTAACTAAATCGTTCAAAAAAAAAAGGAAAAAAAACCTAATCAACAAAACCTACAATTATTTATTCAATTGTAATATTATACTACACTAGACTATTAAATAATCCAAATAAATCCTAAATAATAAAAAAATTAATTAACTATACCATACATAGTTTCCCTTTATACTTAAATAAATGGTAAATAAAAAATTAAAGTAAGAAATAAATTCACAAGTAATTTACACTAAACCTATAACTTAGACAATTCCATTCTAATAACATAAACAAATTCAATTCACACATAGAAACAAGTAGAGGGAAGCCATGCAGGATAATTGGCTATATAATTATGTAATTGGGTTGGTTTATTTTAATATTAATAGGCCCACAAGTTTACACACATTCCATCCAAGGACGAATCTAAGACTTATGTTCAGCTAGGGCGGTCATTGACCGTCAACGATTGTTGATTGTTGACTAAATAATATTTAAAAATTATTAATAAATCATGAATGCATTGAGAACATAGAATAATCATATAATATGAAAATGTAATTCAGTACAATCCATAATAACAAAAAAATATAGCTAATGCGATTTCAATTTGTAACTCTAAACTTAAACAAATGGATTCTTTTGGGTCTCATATCTCAAAACGGATGTAAAATTATCTCATGCTCTTTTTTTTTAAAAAAAAAAATCTCCAACTCTATATAGTTTGCAGACCACCAAATTACCATTCAACCAGTCATTTTCCATTTCATTATACAAATTACTTCTTAAATATTAAACTAAATTACTAACTAAATCCTAAATCAAATATTAAATGAAACTAATTAATGGGTAATTCATTAATCTAATGGGTGATGGTTTATTTACTGCAGTTTGGGTACTCGAGTGATGGGTTAATTGGATTAATGGATTATGGGCTTGAGTGATTATATATTAGAACAGGTCAAAATTTAAAAGAAAAAAGCCCAAACTTTTCCAAAACAAAGAAAAAGCCCAAGTACAAGGAGTCAGCTTCTTCTTCTTCGCCCGTCTCTAGTTCAATCTTCACCGAAAAATTTAGCTGCTCAACATAAAATCACCCACACTCACGGTAGGTCTGGTGGATCCAGCATGGGCGGCCGTCCTATCTCACCACCCTGGAGCCTCTAATTCTATAACAGGGTCCGAAATTGGAGAAACAACCCCAAATCTACACTGAGTTATCTTCTTCCTCCGGGCTATACATAATCTCATTTCATCACCACTATTTTTTTAACTATGGACGGGGAGGGAGATATTACACAACTAGGTGCAATTTTTACGTAGAGAAAATGCAAAATTTATCACCAAAAATTATAAAATAAATAAATCCTAAATATATATGCTATTAGGATCTGTATATAAATATAGCTTTACTAGATCTTCAATGGATATGGATCTCGGTGAAGCAGACAATGTGAAGAAAGGGATCTCGGTGAAGCGGCGACTAAGGAAGGGGATCTTGGTGAAGGAGAAATGGAGTTAATCATCGATTGCAAAATAACGAAATATGCACAATAAAAACACGACACACACCATCTATTGAATATTGAGAGAAAGAGATAGACACAGAGAGAGGAGAGAGTAAGTGAATGAGAGTTGAGTAATGGCAGTGATTTCTGAGGAACTGATGGGGGAAGATATGAAATTTGATGGAATTTACTTACTTTTTCATTTGTTAGGTAGCCAAGGTTATAGGGTTAAATTGGTAACAAAAAAAAGGACAAGAATGAATACGTGTTAATATCTAGCTACTTTTGAACATCCTATTAAAAAATTAACTATTTTATGCAATTCCCACTTATTGCCCTTAAGGCAGGCTCACATGCATTGTAGTGAGCCGACCATCTCCATTTTGGCCAATAAGGAGTCTCAATTGGTTGCCTCATTCTGTTATACTTTGGTGGGTAAGTTTTCGCACGAAGGCCCCCCATGCTTGTCATTCGTGCTACTTTTTATCGGTTTGGTTTTGTTGGTTCCCATATTGTCTGATTGATTGATAGCATGCACATATTGATCCATTTTACCCATGAGGTGGATTATATTACTCTATTTTCTCGGCCGCATTGGTTTATTACTGATTGTGAGATGAAAGTGTTAAAGTTGAAAGTGTTAAAGTTGACTACTTATTTTCATCCCGAGAAAGGAACACCTATTGTGCCCGTATGGATATCACTCATTTTATTGCTTGTTCATTTTAGTGCTAACGACGTGTTGTATTCCTAACAAAGGTTGTGGGCCACTCGTTGCATATTCACGAGGCCACAGCAGATTTATTGCGCTCCAGTAAGGTTAGAGTTTGTGTGGATGTGCATTTGAAGCATAAGGTCCCCCAGCATGGGCCGGTGCGTAGTTTTTGGCAATGTATTGTTTACAAGCACTTTCCTTCCTTTTGTTTTACTTGTCGGCATCTGGGACACTCCATATCACAGTGTAAGGTTGTTTTCTCTGCCCCACCTCGAGTCCTTCGATTTCCAATCTCAACCAGAGAAGGGAAGAACAGCTTTCTCTAGGCTTGCTCGTCAATGGAGACTTATTCCCCGTGTACGTTTTCAGACTCAGCTAGTTACTTCCCTGCTGGGGGGTTTTTTCGCTTGTTATTTTTGATTTTTTGCCTATTACGGCACCAATCACGGCAGCCCCAGTGCCTCCGTTGGTTAGCCATCCGGTTCAGGTTTATTCTGATGTTGGTTGTGATGACTTGTGAGTTCTATTGGTTGAGATCCTCTTACCGAATATCAGATTGCTCCCGAGGTAGATACTTATCCGAATGGTGTCTTGACCTCTACCTGCTTTGTGGATGACCCAGTTGTTCAGTTTGTGGGCCCAAGTTTGGCTATGGCCTTCCTCTTACCTGATTGCCAGCATAACGCTGAGGCATCCGTCCCTTCGCAGTCTTCCTTCCCCGAGCCCCACCAGCTTAGTATCCTCAAGCGCTGCTTTATAGTTGATCTTGTTGATTTAGCCGAGCAAGTGGATGATTTTGATCTAGTTACTAGTAAGTGAGAGAGGAAGCAATGGGCCTACTCAATCAAGCTCCAAATTGCTACTGTTACCAGTATGCAACCCGTACTCGGTCTAGGCCAATTCATTCCCTCCCTGTTCCTTATGGTGATGAACATCTTGGTCTGGAATGTTAGGGGTATTTGGAGTTCGGTTACTTTGGGATGCTTGAAAAATCTCATCTAGGTACATGGTGTTTCTCTACTTGTTATTATTGAGCCTATGGTGTTGCACTTTAGCTTTGCATTTATTCGTTGGTTCTTGGCGTTTAGTCAGGGGTTTCAAAATCAGACTGACTATGTGAGGTATTTCTGGATGGAGCGTACTACTCTTGATATTTTGATTGATCACCCCTAGTTTCTGCACCTCTGCGTTCAAGATTCTAGGTTTGGTAAGCCTATTTATATTATGTCTGTTTATGCCTCCTGTGATTATGTTAAGAGGAGGGTATTGTGGGTTTGTGTGCATGGTGTTTCTGTAGGTATGGATCGGCCTTGGCTAGTTGGTGATGATTTTAATATAATCGCTGTAGACAATGAACGCACTAGCTTTAATATGAGGGACATGGGTATTTTGGATTTTCGTAATATGATGTTGGACTATGGTATCCCGGATGTTGGTTTTGTTAGGGAGCCCTAGACGTGGTCTAATCATTTGGTGTGAAGTGTTTGAATAGATCTAGATGAATCTTGATGCAGTTGGTTTCTATCATCAGTTGTCTGGTCACCATCAAAACAGCCATTGTTCAGACAATGGGCCATTACTTGTATGGTGGGAGTTGTTTCCATAGTCGGACCCAGGCTATTCCGTTTCCTTAATTTTTGGGCCCATCATCATGATTCTAGTCTTTTGTCTTTCGAAAGTGGTCATACCTTTCCCATCGTATGGGGATAGCTACTTTGTGGGAGAAGTTTTTTGGGTTGCTCTAGGGATTTGGTTGGTGGAATAGGCATGTGTTTGGGAACATCTTTGATCGGGGTTCGGGATGTCGAGTTGTTAGTCGATGAGGCTGAGTTGGTTTTTAATGCTGACCCCGCTTCAGTGAAGTTACACTTTGGTGTAACGTCCATCATGTGTTAGTCGCGAGTAATTACATTGGGTTTAGGCTGACATAAACCTCGTTTTATCAATTGAGGAGGGATTCTGGAGAATAAGTTCGGTGCGCATTAGTTGGCTGAGGGGAACCATAATATACTTTCATTCGTTGGTTCAAGGGTCTCTGGGGACCCTGCGATAGGAGCTTCAGCCTTGTATTATTCTATCCCTTGTCACCACGGAGGATAATGCCCAGTTGAATCGGCTCCCTACTATTGATGAGGTTCGTAACGTTGTGTTCAGTATTGATGGAGATAGTATGGTTGGGCCCAATGGTTTACATCCTTGTTCTATCAACAGTGTTGGGATATTATGTCGAAGGACATATACCGGGCCATGATTGATTTCTTTGGGAGGTCGGCTCCCTCAGGCTTCTCTGCTACTTTTATTGTCCTTCTGCCTAAAAAGGAGGGGATTTGTGCTTGCATGGATTTTTGGTCTATTAGTCTTTGTACGGTGTTCAAAAAAAATCATCACAAAGCTGTTGAGCAACTGTTTTAATGAGCTTCTACGGTATATTATCTCATCCCAGCATAGCAGTTTTTTGCTTGGGCACTTACTTGGGCATAACATTTTGCTAGCTTAGGAGATGGTGCACAGCCTCGACAGGCAGTTTGGGAGGCAACGTTAAGCTCAAACTTAATATAACTAAAGCCTATGATTGGATGGATTGGGATTTCATTTTCTCTGTGATGGAACGGTTTGGGTTTGACAAATTATGGGTTGATAGGATCAGGAGGTATATTTCTGAGTGTCATTTTTTGGTCATGGTCAATGCTCAATCAGCTGGTTTCTTTCTTTCCTCTCAGGGTCCGCGGTTGGCGATCCTATTTTCCCTATGTTGTTTGTTATTGTTACTGATTACTTCTTTTGTATGCTCGTTCAACTATTCTAGTAGCACAATTATATGCAGTTGTTGGCTTGTATTGAGCACTATGATGGGGCTTCAGGCCAGTTGGTGAATAGAAGCAAGAGTTTGTTGATTGCACCTCACTGGGCTTCTGCTGCGCAGCTTTATAGATGGCAAACTTTTGCGAGTTTTGTGCACAGCCAGCTTTCAGTCACTTATCATGCTGTCCCCCTTTATAAGGGCGCCCAACTGATCTTCTTATTTGATGATTTGGTGCAGAAGATCCGTGGTCGGATCTTAGGTTGGCCTTACCATTTATTATCTATAGGGGTACATGTCACTCTGATCAAATCTGTCCTTCAAACTATACCGCTTCACTTATTTCAGATTTTGCAGCCCCTTAAGGCTGTGTTGAATGGGTTATCCAGTTTGTTTGCCCGTTTCTTGTGGGACTCTCATAGGATGTCCATCGTGTGCATTGGATGCGTTGGACGAGTTGCCTCGTCCCTCGGATGAGGGTGGCTTGGGCTTTAGAAGGCTAGATGATAAGGTTGATGCTTTTTTCTTTAAGCTCTAGTGGCATTTTTATTCTCACGAGTCTCTTTGGGCCCTCTACCTACGAGATAGATACTTTCGGGAACGGGCCCCTACTCAGGTTTAGCCGATTTATCTCGACTCTAGGGGTTGGCAGCGATACTTGGAGATCCTGGCAACTGCTGGAGCCAGCATTTTCTGGCAGTTTGGCCACACCCAGCTCTTTTTCTGGAATGATTGTTGGCCGGTAATGCTCATCTTTGTGATCTGTTGCTTGATTATAGGTTTTCTTCGGCCATGGTCCAGGACTTCTTTGATGATACTAGTTGGGACTTTTGGCATTTACCGCCGGTAGTTCCTGCTGACCTGGCCGTTCGGATTTCTTTTATCCTATCGGACATTGGTGTCCCTAACAAGAAGTTGCGGGGAGATAATTCTAATGCCCGATTTACTGCTTGATTTGGTTGGGAATTGGTACGGTAGCATACTGATGTACGACCAATATTCCTAGACTGATGGTGCTCTGCTTTACATGTGATTGTGTCATTTTTCCATTGGAGGTTATTGCAGGGCTTTATGCCCATTGATTATGTGATTAGGCATAAGGTTCACGTGCAGATGCCTTTACGTTGCCAGTGTTGTCCTGATGAGGAGACACTTCAGCATGATTTCTTCAATGGTGAGGCTGCGCCTCAAGTCCGACAGCATTTCTCTGCTATTTTTCATATTCCATCTCCCAATTTCGACAGTATCTGGCACCATTGTCAGCGATGGTGATATTCTAGTCAATTTTTCAAGTAGGGCTCCATTCGTATCATTGTGCCTATTCTCATTTTTCAGCAACTGTGGATCGAACGTAATGATACAAAGTATCGGGGTATTCTTGTTAAGTCTAGGCAGATTATTTAGCGTGTCTATAGAGCTATCTCCCTTCTCTATATTGGAGGGTCTTTAGTTTTCTTCATCGGCAAGGAGATATCGACTTGGTTGCTAGGTTTGCGGTGTCTATTGCTGCTCTCATTTCCCCCTTCCTGTTTTGGTGTTTTGGCGTAGGCTGTTTGTGGGTTCCTCGAAGGTGAACATAGATGGTTGTATGGTAGATGGTAGAACTGGAGGGGTGGGATGATCCGGACTCTCTGGGGCACTATGTTCTGTGGTATCTACAGCTTCTTACCCGGCGTATTTATCAGCTCCTTAGGACGGATAGGGACGTGGTCTCTCACATGTTTCGTGAAGATTCTTAATTGCAAACACACTTGCCTCAAAGGGTTTAGTGCAGGAACAATACATAGAGTATGACTCACATCAGTTGCCTGCTAATGCTAGGGCTCTTCTACTGAAGGACTGGCACAACTTTCCGTAAGTTTGTCGTCTTTAGCAAGGGTTGTGTTCTCCTTCTCTCTTTCATTCTTTTGTTTTTTATGCTATTCTTTGCCTTGTTAGGGAGGGAGTCCCTCCTTGTTTATTACTTTCTCTTAGTGTTAGATACTATCTATTTCCACATTGTAAGGGATAAAGTTCCTCCTCATTTATTTTTCCGTTATATTTATTCTTTAAGAGGTCAGGGGGATTCCAAACCCCCTCCAGCTAAGCTTGGCAGATGTGTAAAATCGACGTACGAATCTTGTTGGTGCTTTGTTTAAAAAAAACCCTAAAAATAATGACCCATATATGTTTATGGACCCTTCGGTCATTTTTATGATATTTTTGGGTCTAGAGATGAATTATTATTGGTCAAAATTTTGCCTAACCCTAAAAATGTGAATCAAAAATAAATCTTTATTATTTCAAATTTCATTTTGACTTTCTAAAGATATTCAAGTTATTATGTTGTTGGGTTTTTTTATTTATCATTGCATGTTAATTTTATCTATGATAAGGAATTATTTAATATGCTAGAATGATCTTACTGGTTGAACTTGAAATCATGACATGTCTCATGTGACTTGATTGGTCGGTAATTAATGGTAATTATCATGACTAAGAATTTATTAATTAAATAAAATATTAGGGAAATTGAGATTATTAATAAGAATTCTGATGGAGTATGAAGCTGGGTTTGTTCAACCTATAAATCTCTAAAATTCTTCTTTTTATTTAACCTTTAACATTGTAGATGAAATGCAAAGTGCTATTCGAATCTCATTGGGGATTAAGACTGCCCAGAGCCATGAATGGTATCTAGGTCTCCCATCTCTTGTTTAACGAAAGAAGATATAAATATTTTCTTTTGGCAAAGGCAAAGAATACAAGAATGGAACAACAAACTCTTTTTCACGAGCTAACAAGGAAATTCTCCTTAAGGCAATCACCCTAACTATTCCCAATTATATGATAAGCGTATTCTTACTCTTGCTTGATTTGTACTCCGAGATTGAATGGATGATGAACTCTTTTTGGTAGGGGTAATGATAGAGACTCTTCAAAAGGAATTCACTGTATGAGATAGGATGGCTATGTATTTTAAAGCACAGGGGATGCCTTGCTTTCAAAAGTCTACTCGATATGAATTTAGGATTTGGAAAAAATTTTTTTTTTTTGGGAACCACACTCTTTGATCTCCAAAATCTTTAAAGAAAGGTACTTTCCTGACTCATCCTTTCTTGAAACAAGTATTGTTACAATCCTAACTATGTTCGGTGTAGCATCCTTGTTGCTCAACTTTTAATGAAGAATGGAATTAAATATAGAGTTGGTATAGGAGATACTAAAGTTTGGCAAGACATTTGTCTTGTTGATGATCACTACGGTACTATTTCATTGGAGCCTATTCCCCAAGGATCGTCTATTAACATTAATTAACTAAACAGAACTGATGCAACTCATTGGGATTTAGACATCATTCATGCCCTATTCAATGAAAAAGATTAGAGCACTAGAAGGACAAAGGATAGGCTGTATTGGAGAAAGGAACGTAATAGTTTAAAAGCTATTACAAGTTGATTCTCCAGCTTTGTAGCCATATTTTACTCGAGTGATAAAGTCTTGACATGGAGCCTAAAGATCACACCAAAAGGAAAACTCGAAATCTAGAGAGCCGTCTCGAACCAAGCAAGTCTAAATCAATGTTCATTGCCCTATTTGTATGGAAGACGATGAATTAATCTTTTCTTTTTTCATACTGCATCACTTTTCTAAGAATGTGTGGATGTTAAAAAATTGCGATCATCCGTTGCAAGTTGTCTAGCTTCAACTTTTGTCGGAAGAATTATGATTATACGGTGTAATGTTCAAGCTATTGTTGTTGTTACGAATAATGCTTACTTGTATGATAATGCAAGAGTGGGTACCCAATATAGTTTGCACTATTCTTATATGAGTTAGATTAAATACAGTATCAACATTATATACGATTTCAAGACAATTGAATGCCTTAGTCGTGCAAAACACAAATTTAGGTTGAATCTAAAAAAAATAAATTAAATATGACGTAGTATATGTATATTTGCCTCTTCAACTTCAATGTCGCACATTGTTGATTTTTTTTTTTTTTTTGCTTTTTTCACTTTTTGTGTAGCTATGTCTCCTAGGTATGTTGTGACGGAGGAGGAACGAGTTAATGCCAAAGTTTGGAAAGTTTCAAATACAGAGCTCATAGCATAAGACTTGGAGAAATTTGATGCCAAGCAAGAAGCTGACTTTAAGGCTAGTTGTTTAGGTCACCTAGGCAAACTACATAAGTCAAAGTACTCGGTTCAACTTCTTCAACTCATGCTAAGTAGAATTATTTGCTGTTGTAAGATGAACGAGGTGTGGTTTATGGTCAACGAGAAGTGTCTTCGACTTGGCCTACAAGAGTTTACATTGGTTACGGGGTTAAATTGGAAAATATTCCACTGGACTAGCCAGTGGAAAAAGTTGCTAACAAGCATCGCATATATGATAAATATTTTCAAGAGGTTGAGAAAATTTCATTGGCTGACTTATACGTAAAGTTTGATGGTTGTAAGATTAAGAATGACAAGTACAAGCTAAGTTTAGCGATATGTGTTGAGGGTTTTCTTGCATCGAAAGATAAAGGGGTTGGCGTACGTATAGAAACACTGTCTGCTGTCGATGATTTGCCTTTCTTCTTCGCTTACCTGTTGGTTAAATCATTGAAGCGTCATTGGGCTAAAAAGGCTGATATAGTGAATTTGAATGCGAAAGATCAGATGTCCTATATGCTCTATGGATTTCCTACATCATTGCAGGTAAGTGCATTGTCCTCACTAAAGAAATGTTATAAAATTATACTACGCTATCTCGCGATTCTTCGTTATAAATAGAATGATAAAATGATTTTCATTCTTGTCAACGCATAGGCTTGGGTCTACGAGGCAATTCCAAAGATTGGATCAACTTTTCCCAAGAAAATTGGAGATGCCTTGCCTGGAATTATACGGTGGGAAGGATTATGACAAATGCAATTGGCCACATACGAGGACTATATTAAAAATAACACTGTAAGTATTCCCTTGATATAAACGTGGGTTGTTGTGTTTGTTATTTTTAATTTTTACAACACTTGATGACATTGTTCTCTCATATTTTCATGTGTGGGCTACACTTTGTCCAATGGAAGACGAACAACAAAAGCAGTAGTGGACAAGTATGAAGTTTCCATTCGACACTATAGACGAGGTATTCCACAAAATTGTTTCGAACACAATGAAAATTTAAGAGGCCATACCGTAAGTACCAGCACTATCTTGGGTAGAGAACTAAGACCCGAAGAGGCAAAAGAAAAGTAGAAAGGCTCTATCAGAGCCAACTGGATAGAGCAACGAAGAGACGGGAGATAATGATGCTGCCAAAGGCAAGTCAATGCATGTATGCACTTTTGATGTAGCTGTAATTAAAGAACTGTTAGGTTCACATACCAAAAAAATTGAAAAGAAGATTGACAATGTCAGGGAGGAACTAAACCAGCTGTTAGACATTACTGAAAATAACTGACACGTCATACTATTCCATCCAGAGTTATCTACCATTTTGACTTGAGCGCTATGCATGAACCGGTTAATTGGTTCTCATCATTAGGGCTAGAAATGGGTGACAAAGGTGGTACATTCCCCCCACTGATAAGCTAACTAAACTTGTCTTCGAGCTTAACGAAGACCTCAAATGGAATACTTCATCGCTGATGACCATATTTCCTGGGGATGATAATGTTGGAGTTTCTGAATGCAAAGTAGTGATTTAGGCCGAAAATGAAATAGTGGGTGACAAAGAAGGCAATGAGCCACTAGTACTCCGTAGGAGGTCACCGTCCAAGAGGCTGAAAAATTGGGGACCCACAATTCGCACACCATACACCACTCCTCATCCTAGAAAAAAGTAAGTATTGGATGATGGTATGTTAGGAATTTTTTTGTTCCAGTTAGCATGGAGTTTCTTCCATCACCATCTCTTTTGCTCATCTCATTTAGATGGATTCACAATGACATGTATTTTGTGAATCTAACGTGACAGTTTTTGTCTACATGGCATTTGTGTATGTAATGCACATGGAACATGTATGTGCTAGACAATGACTTTGATGGTAGTTGTTATTTTGTTTGTGATGTGTGGCTCACTCGTCGAATGAGCTAGTTTAGCTTTACGTTAAAGTTATGCGTTGGACTCTTGGCAATTAATTACGAAAACCACTTCAAATATCATTCTTGACATTTGCTCAATAAAATGTGTATAGAATTTTGGGTACAGAATGTCGTTCTTGACATTTAAATTGTCAAAATGTATCGGACAGTCATATGTCTTCTAAGACATTTACTTACTCAATTGTCTAGAATCTCAGCTACACAATGACCTTTTTGGCATTTGAAGTATCAAAAAGTGTTGCGCTGCCATATGTCTTCCAAGATAATTACTAAAATGTTTAAAATTTCTGCTTCATAATGTCGTTCATGACATTTAAAGTGTCAAGCATTCATATGTCTTTTAAGACATATGCTGAACCAAGTGACAGGAATTGCAGCAATCAAGTGTCTTTCTTAATATACAAGTGTTGAGATTATTTAATTAATGTGTCATGTGATAAACTTCTTGAAACTTTATGAACAGAATTTTTAGAATTTTTAACAAACATCTTTGTTAACATATTTGTCTTTCTTAACATATTTAGGCTAGAGAATTGTGATTTGACCAATATCAAAATATCATATATACTTGGTACCTGCTTTAATAAAATCAAAAAGTTGACCTTAAAATCTAGGGGTGGGCACGGGTAGAGTTGGGTTGGTTTCAGACCCAACCCGAAACTGAAATCGACACAGTCAGTTTCAATTTTCTGAGCTCGAAACCGATCTCAAACCGGTTCAAATCGATTCAGTTTGAACCTGTTTGGTTTGGGTTTGGATTTTTCCTTTAAAAAAAAATAAACTTTTTTTGGGTCTATAAGGTGCAAATGTTCATTTTTCTTCAAGTAATTAAGAAATATAAGATCAAAATCATAAAATGGACAAAAAACTAAACATAAAAAATACCAAAAATCGATCCTTACTATTGCAATTTGGGAGATATAGTGGACAATCAACCCTTACAGAGTTCAATAATGCCTCGACGATTATTTGTAGAGAGTAATGGCGACCGATGGTTGGCATTTGTCGGTTCGAGATCGTAAGCGACAGAGAGAGTGGAGAGTGAGATGCCATTTTGAGGAGTGCAAAGAATTAGGGTAAACTTGGATTTGGGAATCGATGCCATATTATATGGTAAAATCTAAAAAGAAAAGGGGGTAAAAATTGGCTATTGGGAAGCACAAAACTCGGTTTGGGTCGGTTTTTGGTTTGGTTTGATCAAACCCAAAACCGACCTGACTCGACAACAAAATTTTAGATGCAAACCGAAACTGACACGAAGAAAAGAAAAACCCAATCCAAAATGACCTGAGTCCGGTTGGGCAAGGTCGGTTAATCGGGTTCTGTGTCTCCATGCCCACCCATATTAAAATCCATGGCAATTTTAGTTGCAAATCGTACATTAATCAAATAAACGGATTTGAAGAATGTCACTCAAATGTCACTTTGACAACTTAATTTAATGGTGTTAGTTGAAAAGTATTTAATCTCTATAACCTTTTCTCATATATATATATATATATATATATATATATATATGGCCATACTCATTGCTAATCCATACCTATTTTCATATTAACATTAAGCTTCGTAAACCACCACCTCCCTGACAGAAACATGACAATCGAACACTATGTTGGAGATATTGTTCCAAACCATCATGTCGGTACGTATGACGATCCAATTCCACTCAACGAGGACGTGATGATGGTCAAAGAGAATGGAAACTTCATTCCAAATGAGGTTAATAATCCATTTCCATCCATTGCTTCGGCATATAACCATAACGTGAATGTTATAGATGGGGCCAAACCATCATCCTGGCATTTAGGGGGATCCTATTCAAGTCAATGATGCCGAGATATAGGTCCATCAGTGGGAATGACTACTGCTTTGGTGAAAATCATGACAATGCTGGCGAAGGTGGCCTACACTTTGACAGTGAGGACGAGGTAGAGGTTGTGCATGCCTTAATGGAAAATCCCACTATGGAGCCTATTATTATCAGTTTCTAGGGCAAGTATGAACAAGATGGTGCATCTGTCATCACCAAAGAGCTCGACTTTTAAATCCACCGTTCACTATTGTTGTGTTTGGAATGTCCATGTACCTTATTTTGTTTTCCTTGTTGGTTGTGGTTGAATCTTTATAATCTATTGTCTCAATGGGTTAGTCAATTTATTATAGCTACTTTATGCATTGATTATAGTTTTTATCACAAGAAAACCTCATATTGTAGGGGAAAACTTGTGGTTCGACGTAGTTTACTTTATTAGCGGATGTATCAATTTACTAGTCTGTACCTGGCATCTTGTTTGCTAATGAATTTAATATCATGTTTTGTTATTCTGTGCAACTCAACTTGGAAACTACTCATCTTGACTAGTGAGAGATGGTGCATATGATAAATATGTGTGAAACATCAATCTCGAAATTTGAAAGAACAAGGCATGTAGGAAATTACTCTTGCATTACATCATGTGTTCATCATGACATTTATCATAACATCAAGAATTGTAGGCACTTATTGTCATTCTAGACAATTAAGATGTCAGGAAAGCTTACCGAATTTCAAGTGTCAACACTTAAAGCTAATGATAGCAAGATGTTAATAATCCTACAAATAATTCTTACCATAGATCGGTACATGTGATGTGTACTTCACATAAAAACTGTTTCCAACTAATAATATCTTTTCACAAAATATGGAGGGATTTTTTCAATCGGTCTACTTACAACCGATTTCCAACTGTGCACAAAACACAAATATTGAGACATGAAACGCATAACCACAACAGAAAAAGATGAATTGAAAACCATCACTGCAATACACATTGTCTTCCAAAATGGTTAGCATGATAAGTTTAAAGGATTCTTACATGTCTGTCTATTGTGGCCCGTTTGAGAACAACATCTATATTTTCGAGATGATGTTGGCATTTTTGTTCTAAATTGTTTGCTCTAGTGGCTGGTCAACCAGGTGGCCTACGCACTGTAGGAGGTAAAACTTGTACTTGTTGTATTTCAGGAGGAATTACTCAGTCGACCTCCCCCCCGATAGAATACACGACATCATTATATGCCACTCTCCAAAACTCTGTTGTATAGTATCATCCACATAGACCATACAGAGACATAAGTCTAGAACATGCAGCTTGGTATGCATTTGCATATGGAATTTGACATAGTTGAAATTCACGACAAGAGCATGTGTATCCAACAAGATCGACAGTATGAACATTCTCCCCTTTCCCAACATCAACGACCGTCTGAGTCATTTCACGAACTTGTAGCCCATTTTTTGCTGTTAATGACTTAAGAAGCTCTCGCTCTAACGTCGGGGTTAGAGTGGTAGAACAATTGAATGATGTTGTTCTTCTCTCACTAAATCATTTCTACATTAGTACAGTAATACTGGCCACCAATGTCGTGATTGGAAAAAGACGTTGTCATCAAATGACTGCATTCAAGGACTCTACACAGTGTCTGTCATGATATTGTATCGGTTGCTCGGAAAAAGCGCTCGAGACTAGTTCGACACTCTAGCTCTTTCCAAGTAACTTGCCACTGCAGGTTTAATGCGCCTTATTTGCGTCATCAAATGTTAAAATTCACCAATGCAATATGCATACGCTGCCTTTTTAACAATACTACCAAAGCCGCGTTACCATGTGGGGATCCAATTAGATTCTTCTCTACATGCCATAGACATGTACCATGGTGCGCATAGGGAAATAACATATTGATTTCTCCCTTTATACAGTTCTTTCTATCCGAAATGAATATTAACCTTCTTGAGTCCCTCACAAAAACTAATACCACAATGTATTCATCTCTCCATCTACGATACCCCATGCTATTAGATATATCTTACTGTTTCCATCTTGGGCAGCAGCAACAAGCATGGTTCTTTTGTACTTACCCTTCAAATGACTTCCATCAACACAGATCAGTGGTCACAAATATTGTTGAAATACATGTACACTTGGACCAAAGGTTAAGAAGAAATACAAGAATCTATCATCCCTGTCATGCTCGATATGCGTTATTGTTCCTTCATTCCTGTCTTTCAATGCATGGCAATACGAAGGTAATTTTTGAAAACTATCCTCACGTGAGCCGCGAAGCATAATTTTTGCTTTTTCCAATGTTCTCCATGGTTTGCTATATCCAACACGCACTTCGAATTGATATTGCATATCTCATATAATTCTAGCTGGCACATAAGGTTGGTTTCTATCCTGAAGTCAACGGTTGATGTGATGGGCACTTAACGAACCTGTTGTGTGTCTATCAAAATGTTTACGCATCCAAGGAACAAGTGTGGATGCCAATGTACCTCCGAATCTTAAATATTTCGAGAGTTTTAATCTTGGAAGCACGTACTATCCATTGACAATTATTGTCAGCACAACATAACGTAAGAGTGCGATTGCTTGATTTACGGACCTCGAAGTGAAAATTTTGAGTGTTAGTCACATTATGTTGTCTAACAACACGAGAACAGGTTGGATTCGTCGTGGGAAACGGTACATCGCCACAAAGATTAGGATCAACTACAGGAGAATATATTTCATTATTTTGGTTGTAGCCTTCGGTAATATCATCCTCATCCCCTACATCTACCGAAAGCGATTCGGTGTTGGTTCCGAAAGTTTGGCCATCATCTCTTGTCATGCCATCTTCATGGGCTACATCAACAGGTTGTGATAAATGGTTGCTTCCATTATTCAATACATCATGTTGAGCATCTAATTCATCCACAACTACATGCAATGCTGTCTTAGTGCATACAGAAATATACCACTTCAAATCATCGTTATCAACTATGTCAATCGGAGGTACATTCATATTTGGAACTTTAAATTTCAAATGCACACCAAATCTACTCCTATCAAGATTAAACTTTTCCATTATTTTTTAAACAACATCTTCAAATATGATGTCATCTTGCACAACAATTGACATTGTTTGATTGTCACACCATTTCCAATCGTTTTTTGCTTCAACAAAGTCGCCACCATAGGACAATATAAACCTCATCATTTCTCCAATTCCTGAAAGTGTGGGAGCAATTTTAGATTAATAAATCAATGGCCTCACGTTCAAGTATTGTACTCATCGTTTCATTTGCAACCAAACTTTTATAGACTCTATTGGATTTTCAGGTGCACTTGAATTCTATCTACAACACCAAACAGTCTAATAGTACGTATACTATGTCGACAATATCGTTGGGAGACAATATTATCGAAATCTCAAAAATGAGGAACACAATTTTTCATTTCCGACATTACAATATGTTTACAATTTGAATTGAAGATAAACTCCAAATAAATTTTAAAAGGCAAGAACGATAGTTGCCTGTTGCATCACAACAATTAAGTAATGTCACGGAATATGTTTTCAGTATGAAATTTATATCATCTACAATGACATATCAGCTTTCTCTCACGACAATTTACAAACATCAGGAAATACAATTTTGCTTATGTAACGCATGACTATTTAAAATAGTGAGAAAGACAATTAAAAATGTCGATAAAGACAACTACAAATGTCAAGAAATACATTTTTCCTTATGTAACACACAACTATTTAAAATGGCAAGAAAGATAATTCACAAACGTCAAGGAATACATTCTATTTTAATTGGTGAGAAAGACATTTTGTCATTGAAATTAGTTTTCATATATTTATCATTTTCAACAACCATTATTTTTACAACCTTAAAGATTCACCATTAATCGTTAATAAATCACAACAACCACAATATCTTTCACTTATAAAAGATTTCAATGATGATATCCATCATAGTTCCTACTATAACATGGTTAGCAAATACAAAATATAAGTTGGTAACAATTAATTTCTTAAAGTATATATTCAATAACTCTGATTTCACCATTATATTAAATTCTCTCTCAACAAGTTTATTTTTACAAGTTTATACATATGGTATACATGGTCTTTTAAATATATCATGTGTAAATAGAGAATATATCATGTATAAATAGAGAATCTATCATGTGCAAATAGAGAATATGTAAGATCTTACCTTCAACCTTCAAATTTCTTTAAATTTTCAAACTGCTAAAGTATGATTTTTACACATCAATGGAAATAATATTTTCCCATCATTTTTTTGCCCAAATCGTTCAAGGAGGAAGAAATGACATCTTTTATTTTCCCCTTTTCTTTTCCCAAGTAAATGTCTTTTTCAAATAAGGTGCAATTACATTTACACATTGGTTAATGACCATTTCTTGAGCCACTAAATAACATAATTCTAATTAATATATTTCAAGGGCATATTTGAAATTTCGTCATTAAATTTTGCCACTCTTGCATTGATACTTAAAATTTGCCGCACTTGATTTGACAAGATGTTTTTTGGCCGTTCATGCAGTTCTCTCAAGCAATAATGGACAACTAGGAATTGCAAAACAACGAATCAAATGACTTCCACTTTGTCCGTTCCTCGCCTAGCAAAATCAACCTGTTACCAATAATAGAAGCATGTGTACGACATGTGGGAATGCCCATCTGAGTCTCCTGAGGTTACGGCAAAGCACGGGATGTCGTCGGGAAGGGCAGGAATGCCCCGGAAGGCGGCGTGTGTGGCCACACACTAGTTGGGACATGCTCCAATGTGCCAGTGGGTGTCGCTCGATGTGGAGAGCAACTTTTTCAACTGGCAAAACCTCTAATTCACCTCGTAAAGTGTTCACATTGAAGCCTAAAGTTGGGTTTTTGCTCAAATTTGGGGTTTTTTTTATTGGGAAAATATTTTGCAAATTATCTTTTTTGGGGTTGTGAGACATCATGAGAAGATGTTACAGCTCCATTTTGAACATCAATTTCGATGAATGAGGAGGCAATTCATTGTGAGACCAAAAGTGAGGGTTTGTGAAATTTGTTGTGATTGTGCTCAATCCATGAATACCCAAGCTAAATTGTGTTTGGGAATGAGCAATAAAGGTGGGAGAGCTACTTTTTAGGGAAAGAATTTGATTGGAAGTGGCCAGAATAATTGAATTGGTGGTGGTGATCAAAATAGGCAAAATTTCAATGGTTTCTTGGCGATTTTTGGGCGGTTGCCATCGGTGAGGGTAGCTAGCAAAGATAGGGCGATGGTAGACGTGGCAGTGGGTAGTGGCAGTGGCGGCGGTTCCTACAATTCATGGCCGAAGTTGGCTGGATTCATGAATTGAGTCCAAAATCGCCCCAAAAGCTAGAGAGGCAAGAGACGATTTGTGGATTTTTAGGGTTCTAAAAGCTCAAAAAAAAATTAAGGTGTTAAATTTTTTTTGTATTCTAACTTAGTTTTAATATACACGGAACTTATTCACATAACGTTTTGAGAAAATTTTCATTTTATCCCCTTGAACATGCATTTCTAGCTTCGCCCCTAATTGACGGTCAGCAGATTTTCCTGCCAATTATCAACTCTTCAAAGCCACTATGTTTGGCGTCATCTGGTTGAACAACCAAGTGAGGGCCTCCACCTTCTCTACATTTTTTGGTACAACTTTTGTTTCATTACCTTTTTGTACATCCCCCACTAGTTCATAGCTTCCTTCAAATATGCAAGACTCCATCAAGTTGGCTTCAGTGACGTATGGTTGATGGTCTACCTGGACAATCTATGGCTCATCTTTATTGTTCTAGAACACGAAACACTAGTGCAAAGATAATGGTATGTACCTGCTACCAGCTAGTTGTAGCCAAAGAGAATGTTATAGTTGGTAGGGTCATCAACAATGAAGAACACTATTGTTCTGGTTGTGCCTCCCAATATGATGTCCAAATGGGTTACCCCTTGTTGGGGTGTTATCGCCATTAAAGCTTCTGAGGACCACCTTAGTGGGTATAAGGCTCTCCTTTGATTTGGTGAACTTCCAGAGTACTTTGTATGAGATGGTACTCATGGAAGCTTCTTTATACATCTTTATCCATTTTTATACATTCTTTCTACATTTAAATTTGGTCAAACCAATCAAATCACCGTATCTCATGGGACCTATATGTGCTACACAAATATCCATCATTCAACTCCACCCATTCTTTTGCTTATTTTATATAAAAATACATAAAAGAAATATTTTAAAAAATTCAATCATATCATGGGCCTAGAGTATCTCTTGCTTTGTTAGAGTTTCATCCCATCCACATAGGCTCATCCCAACACGTTGTGGCCGAAAAGTAATCTTCTCTCTCTGCTAGTGTCGATGGTCACTTATCATCCCATTTGGTAGATGGCAATGGTATCTCTGGAGGTAACTTATGCTTCATTATTTTGGAAACTCTCTTTTTCGCCCCCTTGATTTTTTGTATGGGATGTAAAAGTCAAATGATCATCCTTACGGTTTGCCCAACAGACACACTGCCGAGTTCCCTTCCTCTTCGAGCTAGGCACGAAGTCTATTGCAGTTAAACCCTTTCATCCGAAATTTTACATCTAAGCTAATCTCTTATAAACTATCCATCATCATGCCAACCTTTGACCAATCAACTGACCCAGCCTTTCACCCACAATGAAACTTCAGTATAAAATGCATAGCCATTGATTACCACTTTGATTTACACGTGTCCCTAAAAAATCCTTCATCATCTCCTATATCTTTGCCTCATATCAATTAACTCATATTCTTACTAAGTTCATCTCTAGTGCTAAATTTCTATTGCTTCATCCCAGGATTGGAATATCCGATTGGAAATCCATCTTGGTGGGGCTCGTAAAGGAGATTATGAACAAAGAGTCCATGCCATCTTCTGTGCACCCTATTGTATGTGATTCATCCCCTCTACTAGAAGATTCTAGTATATTGTGTAGTCCTAGTTAGAGGCTTTTTTTTTAAAATAAATTTTTATTCACAGAATATTTCTTGTATCTTATAATTCTTTATTTGTTGAGATTTCCTATTTCTTGTAAAGCACACAAAAATACTTCTATAAACAGGTGACTTCAATCAATGAAAAATAAGTCGAGTTCATATTTTTCTATATTCTTTTCAAGTGATAGACAAACGTAAAACTTTAAACCGAAAACATCAAAGCACAAAGAAAGGGAAGAAAATAAAAATCTTAGAAAGGCGCCAGGTATAGCGACCCCACACATGGAGTAATCACCTGATATTGTAGAAATAAGGACAATATGCAACCCTAAATGATAACTTCGATGATTCGCACTGGTGACAAACAGGCCGCACAAGGTGGACACCGCTTTCATTTATAGGAGAGACTAGAGAACATTCAATGGGCGTAAGTAAATAATGTCATGATAGAGAAGAAACCCTATCCACTCTAGATAATTTAAGTACACTAACATTTCCCCGTGAGATGCACGGTCGAGTTACTATCTTTGATGGTAATCGAGTTACCCTATATTATGAAATTTGACATTAAAAATGTTTCAATAGTTATAGATTTCTTATTAGATCATGCAATTTTGTCTCTTTCCTTTTTCTTTACATAAAAAGACCATGTGATCTTAATATCATTGAAAACTGAAACTAGCAAGAGGCTTAGTAGAATTAGTAATTGAATTTTCAATAAATTTTTTGATTTATTGAGTTCCTAACATAGTACAATTTAATTGAGCATATGAACATGGAGTTGATTGGTGACTATGTATCCAATATGGACACTATATCATTCCATTGTTGATAGTGGGAAATCAATTGAAAATCAAGGTTAACTTATCGTCCAATAAAAAATTAACTAAAATAACATGGCATTTACCTCAACAATTACAATATGTGCAAATAAGGGTACTTGGAGTTGAAAATTTCATTTGTTGCCTTTTGGTATGTTTAGAGTTTGAGATACTATGGTATGTTTAATTGAGATACTATGGTATGTTTAATTAACCTGTCTTCAATGCGATATTATAGATATATGATATGTAGTCTTTATTTTTTTGACCTGAAATTGAACTAATTTCATATTTTTATCAATGCGGTTCTTTATTATTCTTTACTTTGACATGGTATATGGATCTGTTTCTTTTTCTAACAATGAAAACATTTGATGAAGATGGCAACTTAAAGCAATGAACTGTTGATCAACAAAGTTGAACATGGTATGCTATCTTAAAAAAATTCATTTGCGTCTTGATTGTTAGTTGATTGAGCAAACAGACTATGGCAGATATTAGGAATGAGGTTTTTTCTTTTTTGAATGGAAGGTTTTTTCTTTTCAACAAGCAATAATGGCTTAATGGGATTCCAAAATCAGTTTTTATTTTATTTTTATTTTTTGCTAAAGATACCCCTTAATTTAAGAATTAGGCAATTAATAGTATACAATAACGATTAATTGACTGCGTGGTTAACTAATATTTGATACTCATTAATTAAATATTAAAAAAAAGAATAATCGCAATTGTTTGTACACTATACACCAAAAGCATGGTTTCATTTAATGCTAAAATTCATGCATAATTAAATATCTAAAAATGGAAATTATATATATAGTTTGTTTTACAAATTATAAATTTTTCTTAGAATGATGTACCACGTTGGCACTGCCAATTGGCACTTTTCCAACGTGACACTTTAAATTTTGTTTATAGTTAAATTTCTGGAAAACCAGAAGTACAAAAGGATATTGAAAAATAAACAAAGCAATAGTAAGATAAGGACTGCACTTTTATGTGATAAATAATTAATCATGACCATATCGGGTTTTTCTGTGAGATTAAAATGTAAACTGTTCATCCATTTTCAAGAAAACTCAATCTTAAAACTTCTCCAAAATTTGCAAAATCCATCCAAATTGTTTTCTATAATCTACCAAAATTAAGTTCTACGCTTGATTTCGTTAGCATGAAAAAGGGTACACTATTAATAAAGATTATTACAAGGGTGAGAAAATATTTATGCTTGTAATCAACTATTAATATAATTTAAAATGACTTGTGATAGGATTGGATTTTTTCAACTTTTTACCACTTTTTTATTCATTTTTATTCATTACTTCTTTTGATCAAATCAATCATGTCCACATATCTTGTGGGACCTATATATACTACACAAACCTTCACAATTTTACTCGACTCATTTTCTTTCCTTTGTTACATAAAAACCCATAAAAAATCATAAAAATTTAAATCCTATCAAACCCCATATCATATGGTCAGATTCTACGGCTTAGAATAGAGCCTAGAAAAGTGCTAGAGGGTAAATACGTCGCACACCGATTCAGCTCCTAAATGCCACGCCCATCCAACAACAACACAGACGTGCTTCAACCCTTTATTCGCACAAGGCTAGCCTAGAATTGGGGAACGGTCTATTCTACTGTGAAGGAGGGGGGTTTCTCAATCGTACTATGCAATTATGGCTTTGAAAAGGGAGCCGTATTCGTCATCCACTAATGTACATCTACCAAGTATTGCAGTGATTTGAACTTGGTTTTTTTCTTCATCGCAAACTTTGGACGTACTTAATATCAGACTTATTATCGTGTTTATTTATTTTGTCCATGACTAAAGTGGCTCAGCCTATTTCGTTGGGGTTTTGGATTTGAAGCATCTGTTTTAAAGCTCTATTTTCTAATAATTTTGTTTTTATTTTGTGGAATGTGATGACAATTGAAAATTTTTAAGGGTTTCTGCATTTCAATTTGTTTAGGTTTCTATATTTTGGGATTTCGGAGTTATATAGGATTTTTGTGTGTTGAGTTGAGTAGAGGTGTTAGGAAGTTTTTTGTTTTTCTATATTAAGAAGCGCCCCTTAGTCTGCAAGTTTTTACAAATTTTTACACATTTTTATATGTTATTTTCAACTCCACTCATTCTCTCCCCTATATCATATCAAAATACATAAAAAGCTATTTTTACACATACACTAACATGCGCTTATGTCAGTAGAGGATACATAGTACTAATGCTGCTTTGAGCTTTTGGTATGTCTTTACATTTGAGGGTTTGACATTTATGCACATGGTGATTATTGGAGGATCCTTGAACATGGTTTACTATAACAAACCTTTAATTTCTCCAAGCCAATGGATTAGGTTGATCAATTTATGGATTACTTGAAGTTCTATTATCACGTGTAACATAAACTAAAAACATGTTTAAGTGGAATTAAGCCAACTTGCAGCCAGGATTTAACAGCTGTTTGGTGGGATTTTTATATCAACTGTCAATAAGATGTTATTCAAATAAAGTTTAACAACTTCATGATGTGTAGGAGCCTTACAAGCAATTTTTTTGTTGGATATGTTTGAGAAATGTAATAATGATGCTGCTATTTTCTAGAATTAAAGTGGAAAGCAAGAGTTGAAACTAAGACCAGCTATAAAACATGTGGAGGCAACTGCTTTAACAAACAAATTTATTCTAGATACTTAATTAGAAATCTAAGATTAAAATAAAAGGCTGCAAGGATATATTTCAAAAAATTTAAATTTTAAATCTTAATATTCTTTCTAAACATGTTTAAATTGATTGAGCCTTGGCTCTATTATCTCTTATAGATAGTATTGTGGTGTTTGTGGAACATCTTAAAATGCTAATGTTATTTGGAAATTTGGTGTTTTCGTCGCCTTTGGCTTGTGGATTGAGGAAAACCCTAGAATTCTTCTGAATAATCAGAGCCTGAAAAAACACTAAATGAAATTAACCCCAAGAGGTGCAGGGGTTAGGGCAGGCATGTGAAGCGTGGTTAGGTGCACATCCGAGGTTCGATTCCCCGCGGCATCAAGCTCGTTTGTATTTTCTTTTTAGGGCCATTAGGGCATCTTCCGGTCGAAGTACCAGGGCCTCGTGGGATTAGTGGGGGTGGGGCTCCGATACCCTCGGTTATCCAAAAAAAAAAAAATTAATCCCTTTAAGACCCAGATGGCCCGCACCATTGGCCATATATTGAAATGTTAACATGACTAAACACGTAATTTAACTTTTGAAATATTGAAATTTCATTGCTTCAAGTAATTGGTACTGCCTGCTGAAATGTACCATGTTTAATTTTAGCGTATACCTGGCCAGAACTGCTGCAAAGTGATTTCTCTGTGAAAATCTGTACTCCCCCTTTCACAAATTCGATAGTATGAAGTATACAATAGTTATAGAAAGAAATCGTTGGTCCAGATCGAATATCATAGGGTCTCTTAAGTTAGGGTCATATGTGGGAATCTTGTTACTGTATGCACAAGTTTGTTTAGAAGCCCAAAAGAGCCCCAAAGACAATCATGCTGATGTTGTGCCAATCATTTATTTGATATCAAAATAAAAATGATTAAAAAAAAGCTTGTTCCCCATTTTGATTAATGTTGTGTTTGTTTAAACTTCGTAGCTAAGACTTTTTCAAGAATATATATATTATACTAGTATTTCTCCCATGCAATGCACTAGAATTAATGAAATAATTAAGAGCTTGCTTGGTATGACTTTATACAAAAATCAAATTTTCAATTCTCATTTAAGCCATTTATTGATTGATTTGGCAATTGTTTATTTTTTTATATTATTTTTCCTCACTTTTTAACTATACATTTAGATTTTTCTATTTTTCCAAATATCATTTATATCCTAAGACACTTATATTTAACTAACCCTTCTTCCCCAAAAGCACCCCACCACCAAAAAAAAAAAAAAACACTTGTGAAAGGTGACAAACATACCCATATCCTCCCTCTTTGAAAATAGAATTTTGTCACTTGAAGAGCTTTCAATTGCTCATTCTTAGAATTAGACAGAGAAGGGAAAAATAAGATTTGACAGGGGAAAATTTGACAAATTTAGGTAGTTACGCTAATTAAGGTTGTTTGAGCGGAAAATATGGACCTATTGTAGGTGGTTACACTATTCGACTAATTGTTGCGAGTAATTTTAATTATTAAATATTATTAAAAAATAAAATTTTGATAGTGTTTGAATGGGAAAGTGTGGGCCTTTTACAGGTTCAAACTTTAGATTTCTCACGTCTTGTATTCAATCATTTGTAGCCATGAAGGTCCGTTCTTCAGTGAAGAAAATGTGTGAGTTTTGTCAGACAGTCAAACGAGGTGGACGAGTTTATGTTTCATGCACTGCCAATCCCAAGCATAAGTAGCGCTAGGGCATGTCAACATTTTCTTATGAAGGACGACTACCTCCAATGTATGTATTTGAGTTTCTCTAATTTTTTGCATGTCTGAAACTACATGCATGCCTACTTTAAGATTATTAGAAACGAAAGGCATGTTCATGCGTCATGCATATACTATAAAACTTCCAAGCATCATTTCAGTACTAGGTGGTGATATAGCATCCTGAGGGACTATTGTTAGTTCAATTGGCTTATGATTGAGTTTGAATTGATACATGAATATGGACTATTCGACTTTAATAAATATGTTCTAGTGCTACGACATGGCGATATGAAATACAGAAGCAGCAATAAAAATAAGAATCCCAAACCTATAAACCCAGCTATTTCTTTGTGGGTAGGGAATTAGCTGTGATACTAATCCGTAAAACTATAAGTTCACCACAAAACTGCTAGCTTATGTTTCCCTAACCTAATGAAAAGAAGACCTGCAAGTGAGGGACCTTTATAATTATGCACAAGAGCAGCTACTGTAAGCTGAAAGGTTTTCTAGCGAACTAATGGAGAATAAGGAATGCAAATAGATGGATGGCAGAAAGAAAAAGTTTGAACCTTTCAAACTGGTGATGTCCACCCAAAATGGGGATGAGTTAATATTATTTGAATCTCTCAGCTATAGGTTACAGCTAAATTTATTTCTTAGAGGTTTTGAAAAAGTTGATTTTTGAAAATGCAGTTGAGTAGGAACGAAAACTACTATAAAAAATGAAAAAATCGTCAAATTAGTAGTTGAAAATGATCGTCGAAATAACGATCTTTAACCTTTTTAGTTTTTTGAAGTTGTAGCAAACATGTTGTTACTTGATACCTTTCACATATGATGTCCTAATTAGACAAGATCATGGTTACTTGATGCTACAAATTCTCATGCTTGCAATAGGAAGAAAAATATCAAACTGCTCCTTAAGACCTAATTCTATTCGTACATTTCTTTACTCTCTTACAAAGTTTTCATCATCATTAGAATCTTCATGTTTTGTGGGCCAAAACCCTTCAGGTGGTGCTCTGAGATATCTGCCTCAAACAACTGTGGCTTCAGAAAACTGTATCACAATTAATTAGTGCCTTCACGCAGCTAACTACAAACCTTGATGTGGATTTGAATGAGGATTTTTAGGCCATTATTATAGCATCCATAATTGACTCCTGCGCAAGTGGAAACCTACTATGGACCAACCTAAGTGACGTCATTTTTTTTTTTTTTTTTGGAAATTTTTATTGTCATTTCCTCTCCACCTTGCTCATGCAATCCCAAAATGAGGATTAGATTTCTTACTTTTCAGTAGTGTGTCTCATAAAGTACAATTGTCAGAAATTTACAATGAGCATTACACTATATGTACCATAACATCCACAAACTACAAGGTTACACCAGGTACGAGAATCACATACACAACTATAAACTAGTATGAGTCATTGAGAATGGTTGAGTTGCATGCATGTTCTGGTGTTGAGTTAGTTCTATGAATTTCTTCCCAAGCAAGCACACAGTGATTAGTTTTTCACATCAAATGTCAAAACCAAAATTTATGATTCATTTAGAGTACACTGTGTGGCAGCTTTACTGCCAATAATCTTACAACTAATAAAATGTTGGGAATCATGTTGAATATTGTTAGCCTTTTTTAGATGTTTCAACTCTATGGTCTACTCCTAGTCCATCAATATGTTGCGAATCTTAATACATTACTCATTATCAAGCAGAGTAGAGTTACATGTCTCAACTCAAATCCCTCAAGTTTTGGCCTTCATGACATACGAGCGAGAGGATTACATTTCTTGTCGTAATCATACAACTACTAGATGATTAAGATAGAAAGAGAGTGATGACTTGTTATCATGTTTATTTTCTATCATTCCAGCTTCCTTCTATTGCTTGTTCATTCACTATTTAGCATTTCGATGCAAATTTTGACATACTGATTATACAAGCAGGGTTCTACAGGAATGGACATTATGAGCTTGTTTGACAATACAATTTACAGAAGAATAAATGTGAATTTTATTTTATTTTTTCTGGGTTTTCAAGATTGTGAGACGCATGAAAAATCATTTATTAAGGAATTTGCAATTGAAAATGAGGTTAGAGAAAATGACCTCTTTATCTTAGTAGTGTGAGATGAGCTCTAATTGCTTTTAATGGTATCAATTTCAGTGGCTTGGTGACAAGTAGAAAGGAGGAGACATCAGTTGCTCTTATCTCCAAAAACACTGAAACAATGGCTGTCACTCCTTGGTGGAGAATGGGTCTATTTTCCCGTTTATTCCATCCAAGCAGCAAGCAATAGAGAAGAGAACATGGTTATTGAATTCTTAGTTTTGAGGCAAGTTTGATAACTTGGAATAGAAGTTATGTGTATTTGGGTTTGTTGTCACTCACATAATTCTCCAACATCCTTGTTCTACTATCTGGACTCATGCATGTGTAAAGTATTTTCATTTAGATTATTTGATTTGAACATATAATTGAATGGCCATCAAATAATATTATTTGTGCATGAATAATATTATTTAATCTACCTTTACAATCAACATTCACTCATTCTGTATCATCTAATATTGACTATTATTTTTTGTATTTTATTTGTTTGAATATTGTTATCCACAGTAAACATCTGCCAGAATATTGTCATCTACAGTGAACATCTGCCAATAGTTACTTTATTTGACCATTAATGTGGTTACATTGGAAGATTTTCTTTCAAAAATTGAATTCGAATATTGTTTAGCTTCTAAAGAGATTATGTAATGGGAAGTGACACATATTGTTTTTATTTTTTTTTAAATTATCTACAACTCAATAATACAATGTATTATAAAGAGTATTCTAAAAAGTGTTGTGTGATAATAAAGCAGGGTAAGATTCAAGTTTAGACCGGTTTAAGCGAATGCGTTTCAAAGTAAAAGTGTAAAAAAGCACAAAGCATGTAAATCGCCAATGAGAAGCTTCAAGCATAAGTGATTCGAAACAAGTTTTGTAGAACATGGGTTACCAATAGTGATGGTCAACAAGTTCGAAATTTTAATGAGAATAACAAAATATTTGATTCTTTCAAAAAAAAATGGATAGTAATTATCATGATATCCTATCTATTATTAATTATGTGACGGTAAATTAACAATAATCGATTTGTCATCTCCAATGTTATTTAAGTGTGAAATTTAAAATAACAAAATTAATTAATCACATAAGTACTTATTGATCGTCATTATTTGTAGATACCATTGGTAAATTGACACTACCTTTTGAATTTTCGATCGCGGACTAATTATAGCCCAATAAATATCACATGATGAGTATTGTACAAGATGATAAACAACACTCCCTCCGCCCACAAAGACATAGACATGCTTGCTTTTCCTTTTTATCAGTTTCAAAATATATGTCATTTTCCATGTTTGTGTGCGCATAATTTTTATTTATTTCATTATGTCCTAATTTAATGCTTTAACTTTTCTTAATAAAAATACAATGTTTTTTTTAAGAAAAAAAAATTTCAAAAAAAAAAATTACGGTGTTATTACTTAGTAATGTAGAGAAATGCTCAAAAAATGCAACTAAAATTTTGGATGAAGGTGGAATCAAACCTATCTTATTTCGTAAAACGTCATCTCTTGCCCATAGAACAACGATACTCCCCCTGTCCTAATTATATGATCCACTTTACTTTTTTATAAGGATTAAGAATGTGGTTGACAAAGTAAATCTTATAAATTATATTCATAATTTATCTTTATTAAATGACAAATTTTCAAATTAATAGTTGTAATTATAGCATGGGCATGTTTATAAAATAATATAAAATGAGCTTCGTAATAATATAGAAATAAGATCATATAAATGGAACAAATAAAAAAGAGCAAAAAGGACATGCTAAAGGTACAAACAATTCGAGCACAAACAACTTACTAACAAGATTGAATTTACGATTTTAACCTTACCTAGGAGAGAGAAATGGAATACGTACGTGGTCTTCCCTTTCCTTGTAGGCAACTATTTCACATGAAATGGTGGAAAAACACGTTGCGAATGAGAGAGAACAACAAAAATGAAATCCTCATCTGCTAAACCACAAACTTGAAGGAAAATAGAGATTTCAGAGTTCATTTTCAGTTAGGCCATCTCCAATAGGCTATTAATTGCCCAAAGCGTGCAATAGAGAGAGAAGGTAGAGAGATATGGGAAGGAAATTGTTATTTTATTTAAAAGTAAATGGAAAGAAATGCTGGGAAAAAAGGAGAGAAAAGTGAAAAAGATGAGAGAGAGAGAAATAAATTCAAAAAAAATAATAAAATAGTGTGGAAGAATTCTGGACAGGCATCTATTTTTGGACATGATATGGGAATCTATGAAGAAAAAATGAGATAATTAAGATAAAAGTGACTGAAAAATTTAAAAAAAAAGGAAAAAATGTCGGTCCCACTCTTTTTTTTTCCTTTTCCTCTCTCTCTAATGCAGCGCATGGCAATCCAAGGTGCCATTGTTGTAGATTTCAGAAGGAGGCGCAGTTGAAGTTTGGGCTGGAATCCACATCTTCGTTTTTTAAGTTCCGTCGGCAAATGCAACAGATTTTCACATAGTAGAAGGCGGTCGAGAAATTGTTTAAGGTAAACGCAAATTTTTTTTTTTATATGAATCTTAGATTTGATTATTTGGGCACAAGGGCTTGAGAAATTAAGATGGGTTTAAATATGACTTCCAAAATTAGGATTAGAGTTTTAGATGGGTGTTTGAAAATAGGGAGTAGAATAGTTCTATCGATTTTATCTTGTACATTTCTTTTCCCAATATCTTCTACAGTTGTTATTGCAGAATTTGTTGCTACCTTCTTATTCTTTCCCATAACTATCCTGATTGTGGGTATCAATTTTGCACTTGTATATTACTTGGTCCTTTGGTGGCATTATTTCTGCACTTGTATACTGACTAGCTCAGGTTGGTTTGTAGTCCCATTGTCATCGTGTTTTATATTTGCATGCCAAATGCGTGTTTGTTTTCTTGTGCGAACTTACTCAAAACGTAATTATCATTTCCTTTACTCATAAATGAGCTTACAAATTGAATATATATATATATATATATATATATATATATATATAACTAACCAAACAATTAATCTATATTTTACTCTGAATTTACTTATCGATGTTAGTTGTAGGAAGTCAGGGAGTTGAATGTGAGATGCCCAACAAAGCAATAATGTCCTGTGTCGACGATGTCAAAGGGGTTATCTAATTAAGATGTTATGTTGGGAGGCTTTTCTTCAATTGAAACTGAAGAACAGTACCGAATGCTAAGCACATTTCGTCCATGCATGAAGGATGAAAAATGTATCGAGTTGTAATTAAAATCAAGCTTTTGCAAGGGAGAAAGCAAACCGGAAGAGAAAGCAAAATAAACAGCCATCTCAATTGCTGCATGCATGCGTTTGTTGCGGAATGAAATGTAACATACTATGGTGTTATTAATTTTCAACTAGTTTGTGTCGGCAATGTTGGAGTTATTCTACAGAGTAGCAATTTGAATATTATTGTAAGAACTACTTATCATAGAAAAGTTTAATTACTTGTATGTGTACGTACTATATAATATATGTGAGGTCTTGTAACTTTTGTTGAATGTGAATTGTTTGTGACTATGTTCAAAAGCTTTTGAGGAATCAACGTGACATCCACTCCTTTCTATAGTTGTATTCTCATTTCTATTTTATTCTCTCATTTGCAAGTGTATATATAATTAACTACACACATTAATTCACTTCAAAAACTGTAATTTTAAGATTAGCGATGACCATTTCGGCTACAATTTTATGGTTTGTATTGCTTTTGTAACAACATTGAGTAGTAAGCATTCTTCTGTGCCTTCTTCCTATCGTCTTGTAAACTAATTGAACCGTATTTCATCGCCCTTTCTCTCGAATTGCCTCTAATTTGTGAGTACATGGAAAAAGGAATCTTTTTTCCTCCATTCCATTCCATGTGTAATTGATGATTTCAAAGCTTAATTAGGAAGAGAGAAAGAAAATAGAACCAAAAGAAAGCTTCGTTTGCACATATCTCAATAGTCAAATAATTAAGAGTCACAACTCCATTCCACTCAAATATTTTGTTACCTGTTTTACATTTTACATAAGACCATATATAAAGAGTAGTTTGAAGATCGAACTATGACATTTTCATCACATTACAATGTTTTACACTTTTCAGACTTATCAATTTATATAACTTCAACACTTGAATACAATAAAATTTTTCTACTTCTTCAACCCTTGCATACAAATATCAAGAGGATAGATTGGTAAACAGCACAATGTCTTCTCTTGATTCTAGTGTTCCAATAACACTCTAGATCTCATAATCCATGCAGTGAGGCAACTACACCTAATTCAAAAAAAAAAAAAAAAAAAGAGAAGAGGGAGAGAGAAAATCAATTAGAACAATATATAACATAAAGACCATCAACAAGTTGAATTCACACAAGAGAGAAATGTGCAGACGTATGTATATGTATTATGTTCCCCAAGTTTACGGTAGGCAGCAAACTCAACATTCAATAACACCGATTTACATAAGTGGGATATTAAAAAAGCACACTATTATCTGAAGAGGGAAAGTGAAGTTGAGAAAGATGAATTAAGGCTCACATTATTAATAATCAAGTTACAGGAATATATAGACGGTGTAGTGTGTAGCCTAACAAACTAAGAGATAAACCTGATCCTAAAAGATAATACACCTAAAAGATAATACAACACGTGAGAACATGGAGATATGCAGAATATACAATAGGATAGACACAAATCAAGTTGTTGCCCCAATACGCCCCCTCAAGACGGAGGCCGGTAGGACACCGATCTTGCAACGAAGAAGAGCGACACGTGCACCAGGAAGAGGCTTCGTAAAGGCATCCGCAAGTTGGTCATTAGAGGAGACATGAGTGACACGAAGTCCACCAGCTTGGACCTGTTCCCGAACAAAATGATAGTGAATTGCGACATGCTTCATTCTCGAGTGAAAAATTGGATTCGAGCAGAGATAGGTAGTCCCGATGTTGTCACAATAGACAACGGGCAGAGCTAAATGAGAGTAACTGAGCTCAACAAGAAGAGAGTGAAGCCACATGAGCTCGGTGGTGGTGTCAGTGACCGCTCGATATTTAACCTCCGTCGAAGATTGAGCAATCGACCGCTGCTTCTTGGAAGACCATGAGATAGGGTTGCTGCCAAGGAAAAGAACAAAAGCACCCGTGGAAGCACGATCAAGGATATCACCATCCCAATTGGCATCTGAGAACGCATGAAGAGCAAGGGGGCTGCGTTTGTGAAGAAACACCCCATGATCAAGAGTGCCTTTGACATAACGAAAGAGTCTCTTCACAGCCGACCAATCTTCATTACTGGGTGCATGCATACGTTGAGAAAGTCTATTAACAACGAAGGAAATGTCCGGCCGTGTAAATGACAAATATTGAAGAGCCCCAAGTACAGAGCGATACTCCGTGGGATTAGAGAAAGCCTCCAAGCGAAAGGGACAAGAAGTAGGAGGCGGGCAAATGGGCGACGACACAGAGTTAGCATTCAACATATGTACCTTTTCAAGAAGATCAATCGTGTACTTCCGCTGGGATAAAAAAAGCCATCAACGTGAGAAATTACTTCAACCCCAAGAAAATAGGAGAACGCGCCAAGGTCCTTAATAGAGAATTTCTGAGCCAGAGAAGAAACAAACTGAGTAATCATAGTAGGGTTGTTACCAGTGACAGTAATATCGTCGACGTACACGAGAATGAAGAGAATAACCCCATGACGATGCATAAAGATAACAACGCATCGATCGAGATTTTGTGAAGCCCGAGTCAACAAGAAAGCTTTGCAAAGCCGAGTACCAGGCCCGAGGGGACTGTTAGAGGCCATAAAGGGACTTGCGTAGGTGACAGACATAGTTGGGACGACTGGAATCACGAAACCCCGGTGGTTGAGCCATAAATACATCTTCCGTCAACATCCCATGAAGGAATGCATTATTGACATCCAACTGGCATACGGACCAACCATTCATAACAGAGAGCGAGAATGAGATGCAGTTGGTAGGCTTGATGGCGGACTGAATGTCTCGTTGTAATCAAGACCCGGCCACTGGTTAAAGCCCTTAGCAACGAGACGGGCTTTGTATTTGTCAATGGTTCCATCATGCTTGCGCTTAATCCGGAATGCCCATTTGCAGCCGACGATATTGAGGGAGTCAGATGGGGGCACGAGCTCCGACGTGTCATTCTGAATTAACGCAGCATACTCAACATCGATAGCATTACCCCAACAAGGGTGCTGCAAGGCTTGTGACACAGATGAGGGTTCAATAGGGATATCGTTGGCGTCTATAGGGGATGGGGAAGGGGGAAGACGGTGTTGATATGGTGGAGAGGGAATGGTGCTATTAGGAAGAGGAGAAGAGGAAGAATCAGCCGAGATAACAGTGTGGGAGAGGAGAGCTTTATAAGCGGAGGGATGAGAGCCACTCGAGGAGAGGCTGGGGGCATTCATGTGTTGAACCAAGGGTGGGCATAAAGGATGACTAGCGCGATATATATTAGAGATACGACGATGGGGATGACGTGGTGGGGTAGACGAGAAGGACAAGGGAATGGGTGTGACAAATCGAGATGGGATGGACATAGAGGATGAGGTCGATGGAGCTAGAGAGAGGTGCGTGGAAGCATTGCTAGGAAAAAGAGAGGACTTATCTGATAGGGAGAAGTTGGTAGAGTTGTGCTTGCTAATCCCAAGTGCAGGAGTCGCGTAGTAGTATAACTCGGCGTGCGAGTGTCGTTCCACCAGGAGCAATGAGAAAGATCGCAAAATTATTAGATCGCAAAATTATTATAAACTAAGGAAAATAAATTAATTAGAATGATTAAATTGAGATTGAAACAATGAAATAAATGAACTTGAGTCGTAATAAATTAATAAGAGAGAAACACTAAGGCGTCGGGGTTCCACCGTCAATTATTAATGCAATATTATTGATTCAATTATTTTCTTAAAACTTATTTAAGAATAGACATTGAAAAGATAAATTCAGTTAATGGTTGTTTACGAAATAAGCACAAATAATCTCTTATGGAATTAATTCAAGCGTAAATTGTACTACGACAACAACCTATCAAGAAATAATTCTATTGAAATTAAAATCAATCAATTGGTTCTTCACAACTTTAAAAGAATGTTGTTTTTATTTAACAATAGGAAAAACTTGATTGAACCTATGAATTAAATTATATAACAACCATCAATCATCTCAATAAACAAACCCAATATTAAATTAACAATCCAATAACCAAAATTGCATAGAAAGTATTTGTATAAAACAAATCAATAATACTACATGAATAATTTAGGTTTCTCCCCTAACCCTAGTTAGGAGATTAGTTCCCCATACAAAATAAAGAATAAACCATAATTTGAGAGGAAGATTTGAAGAGAAGGCACCAAATTTCAATAGCAATTTCCTTCTCCAGCCGGTCTCCTTTTTTTTTTTTTCTCGTTCGCGTCTCCTTCTCCCTTTCCTCTCCGTGTAATATGCATATATACATGCTTATACAATTGTTGAAATCAAGGACAAGCCCAAAACATAAAAGGCCCACTTTCTTCAATTCAAGGCCCGGTTCATGCATGTATATACCTGGCTTTCTTCTTTCTCTCCCTGATTTTTCTTTTCTTTCGCAGCCGCTTTTGTTGACTTCTATCTCCTCCTTTGGCTCGTGCAATCCCCAGGTTTTTTTTGTGACCTTGTTTTCCAATTGGTTCATCTTGGTTAAAGAATGGGCCCACCAATTAAATTAAAAGCCCACTTTGTCATTCAAATATGTATGTATATATTCTAGTCCATTAGCGTGCTTCTTTTTTCTATTCCGTCTCGTGTGAAAGTCGTCAACCTGAGAAGATAGAATTAAAAAAAATCATTTAGTTCGTTATTACTATTAGAATCAATTGCTCAAAATATACAAATTAATACAAAATAAATATCACTTTTGAGCACTAATCACACCCCCCAACTAGCTTATTGCTAGTCTCTAGCAATTGAAGCGACTCAAGAAATATCGAACTCGATCTAATTCATTTGCTTCCCATGACTAGCTCAGAGATAGCCAAAATCGCATGGCAGAGAGTTACAATTTCAAAAAGATAACCACAAGAGTGAGCAAGACTTCTAAATATTTGTCACCACAAAGTTTAGTTCATAAACATTGATAATAGCTCAGCCAATATTAGTAAACTCTCTTGCCCCGGTTTCCACATAAGCCAATAATCACAAATAAGCCTCAACTTCCACTCTCATTGTGGGTACGTCACTTAGAATAAAATCACTCATAGCTAGCTAGGGTTAGTGTTTCACTCAATTGATCTCATTAGAGGTGCCGCCATATGCTTGCTTGCTTACCGAGTCTTAATTATCAATATGACAATATTACTTGAATCGAGGTCTTTATATAGGGTTGTAATGGGGCTGAAGGTTAAGGTTAAAAGAAAGGAAGTGTATGGGATAAACAACGGATTCTAGGAACTCGTAGAGCACATGTAGATGTAAGAGATATGAATCACATGAAATTTTCCATCCATTTCTTACCGAGCTTGTATCAATCATTTTTTCTTTCTTTTTCAACTCGTACTTCATCAACAAATCACTAGTACAATAAAGAATCAAACTCAACTTTACGCTTTGTTTTTTTCTTTTTTTGTTTTTGAACTTTTTTCTTTTCATAACTTTTTTGTCTCTCTCTTTTTGTTTACCCCATTTTTTCTTTTCTTTTTCTTCATGCCCCTTTTTCATCATTTTTTTCGTTTTTTTACTCCATTCAACTAAACACCCCCAACTTGAATCATCCAAACATGTAACCATTAATAGCAAGTAGTATTCAACACCAAGATCTCATCAATGCTCTACCAATTCCATAGAATAGGGTAGGATAAAGTGTTTGAACATTCAGTAAGAACGCATGGTTTAATGAAAGAATACTCTTATTTTAGCTCAAATGGGTTAACTAGGGGGTAAAATTTAAAGGACATAGGATAATTTGGCAATGGAGGTATATCCTAAGTGCCTCTGTCATCTACAAGTCATTGCCAAGTTGATGTAAGTTTCAAGCTGTTCAATGACAAGTTCTAGAGTATACACACAAAAATGAGATCATATGCACATGAATAAGTGTGATTGATGCATAATGTTTCAATCATAAGGCTCAAAAGCTCACAAGGGTTTATACAAGTCTACACCTATTCATGACTTCTTAGCTCAAGCAAATTCAAAAACACTGAAGCACACCAACATGGTTGCTCAATTATAAATGGCATGAAAAACACTGTAGCGAAAAATATAGAGAATTAATGCTCACAGCTCATGGCAACCCACTGAATTCGCAACATCAAATATCATTCTTTTCCATGCTATCTTATAAATAAACCAACACCTCTCATCATTGAGGGAAAGCAAAAATCCTATGTCGTCGAAAATTTAAAAAAAGAAAAATAATAATAATAAAACAAAGAATAGATTATCAGTTTTTCAATTTTTTTTTCAATTTTCCAAAGTTTTTTGCAAATTTTTTCCTTTTTTTTTGAATTTTTTTGAATTTGAAAGGAATAAAAATAAAATAAAATTAAGAACTAACGGAATTAACGAATTGCTAAGAGAGAACACTAAACAAATTTCTAACTCCCGTCCCCCCAACTTAAAATAAGCATTGTCCTCAATGTAATAGATATAGTACTGAAAGAGGAGAGATAACTAGACTGAAATAAAAGGGAAGAGTAGGAAAGCTAGCACCTGATGGTGAAGAGTTCTCCAAGCAATTTCTCTGCGACTTGTTAGTGTCTAAACCAGCAAAATAATAGAAAAAGAAACAAAAACAAAACAACAAAAAAATGAATAAAAGAAAATATTTATAACAAATGTGGACGACAAGTCCAATGCATCAATCTCGATAGACCGGGTTTGCTAGAGAAATGGTCTCATCCTCTAGAACAAAATTTTCTAAGAATGGTTTAAGACGCTATCCATTTACCTTAAACACATTGCCATTCTTAGGGTCCTCAACCTCAACAACACCAAAAGGAAAAATTCGTTTAACCACAAAAGGCCCTGTCCACCTAGAACGAAGCTTACCAGGAAACAAATGTAGTCGAGAATTATACAAGAGAACTTTTTGACCAAGCTCAAAATTTTTCCTTAGAATTTTCTTATCATGAAAAACTTTCATCCGTTCCTTGTGAATCCTAGAATTCTCATATGCCTCATTCCTAAGTTCGTCCAATTCATTCAATTGCAGTTTCCTAAGAGAGCCTGCATCACTTAAACTAAAATTGAATGCCTTTATAGCCCAATAAGCTTTGTGTTCCAACTCTACAGGCAAGTGACAAGCTTTTCCATAGGCTAATCTGTATGGAGACATACCAATCGGGGTTTTAAAAGCTGTACGATAAGCCCAAAGAGCATCAGAGAGTCGTAAAGACCAATCCTTGCGGTTTGAATTCACCGTTTTTTCTAAAATCTGTTTTATCTCCCAATTGGCTAGTTCAACTTGACCACTAGTTTGTGGGTGATACAGGGTAGCAATCTTATGAGTGACACTGTATTTTTTCATTAAAGCTTCAAAAGGCCTGTTACAAAAATGCTTACCTCCATCACTGATAATGGCTCGCGGCGTTCCATGTCTAGAGAAGATATTTTCTTTCAAGAATTTCAAAACAGTTGTATGATCATTTTGTCGACATGGAATAGCCTCTATCCATTTTGACACGTAGTCAACACCCACTAATATATAAAGATATCCAAAAGATGGAGGGAACGGACACATAAAATCGATGCCCCAACAATCAAATATTTCAATGACTAAAATGGGATTTAAAGGCATCATGTTTCTACGAGTTATCGACCCTAATTTTTGACAACGCTCACATGCTCTACAATATGCATTAGCGTCTTTGAAAAGAGTAGGCCAATAAAATCCACATTGCAAAATTTTAGCGGTCGTTTTCTTAACAGAAAAATGACCACTACATGCTTCATTATGGCAAAAAGAAATCACGTCATGCACTTCTTTATCAGGAACACATCTTCTATAAATTTGGTCGCCACAGTACTTAAAGAGGTAAAGATCATCCCAAAAGAAATTACGTACCTCCACCATGAACTTCTTTCGATCTTGTGCATTCCAATCCCGTGGAGTTTCACCTGTAACAAGATAGTTCACAATATGAGCAAACCAAGGTAATTCATTAATAGAAAAAAGTTGCTCATCAGGGAAAGAATCGTTAATGGGACGAATATCAGGATGTTCGTCAAAAACCAATCTGGAAAGATGATCTGCCACCACGTTCTCTACTCCTTTCTTATCCTTGATAGTAATGTCAAACTCTTGGAGTAGAAGGATCCACCTTATAAGTCGAGCCTTAGCGTCCTTCTTACTACGAAGGTACTTCAGTGCTGCATGGTCAGTGTAAACAACAATAGGCGATCTGATAAGTGCTAGAAAAGCACTTAAATAACTCTTTTATTTTACGTATTTGTGTGTTTTATTAGTATTATATGTTTATTTTTATGTGTTTTCCTTTTATTGTGTGTTTAGAGTCACAAGAAATCAAAAGGAGCCAAAATGGATAAAAATGGAGCGAAAACGGAACTTGGGACCGAAATGCAAGCAAATTCAAAGATGAAGGGCCTCCGATGCAATTTTATGAAAAGTTGTTTTTACAATTTTTCTTGTGCCAATATCAAAGAATATCAAAAGAGGATTTCCAATTTTTTTTCGGATCCCAAATCGGAGTTTCATAGTGAAAGTTATGGCCATTTGAAGAGAAAGGACAAAGCGTAAAAAATCAGCAGCTCGAATTTACTGCCGCAGTTCAGTAATTTGACCATAACTTTTGCTACAAAATTCGGATTGACCTGCACTTTATATTGTTGGAAAGGACACTCAGAGGGCTACAACTTTGATGTTGACGTCTTCAAATGATTCGGATTATATCATGGTCAAAAATGGGCAAACCCGAGAGTGATGTGAATGGAGGATTTCTTGGGCCATGTTTTGGTAGAAAATTCATAACTTTCTATTAAAATATCCAAAAGAGGAAATTCCAATTGCACAATTCAGCCAAGATGCTTACCTATACCATGATACAATATTTGAACTAATGGAGCAATTTAAGATCATGATTTGGTGGTTACCAATTAGTGGAATCATAATGGAGTAGTTGTACAATTTTTTATCATGTTTTCTTGTGAAATTTTGCCTATAAATAGAGCCATTTGTAAGGAAGGAAAGACACAACTTAGTAGAAGAGAATTAGCTAGTAGTTCTCTCCAATAAAATTTTCTTCTTCATTTGTTCTTAGTTTTAGCTTGAAGATTTTAGCTTTTCATATTCCGGCGGATCAATTCTTCGCTAAGTTCTCTTTTCCCTTTTATTTCTCCATTTATTTCTTAGTATTTATTTACTTGTTTACTATATTTTGCATAATCTATCATATAGTGGAGGTGATACAAGGCGAACACTCGCTAAAAAGTATGAAACCCCGCAACTATGAGTAGTTAAGACTTTTCTATCTAGTTCGAGGGAGACGTTGTGTTCAACTGACATGTTGTTATCTTTTCTAACTCTTTAGTAACGTTTTATCTATTCCTTTACTTCAATTTGTTGATTTGTTATGCTTGTAAACCAGTTTTTGAGTTTATGTGATTATTGCATTCACTTTGGCCAATTGAATCAATTAATCTTTAAATTCAAGTTACTTGCTAGGATTGGAACTTTTGATCCGTAATTGTCATTAGATTCCAATCCAAAGTAGCAAATGAATATCGTGCATATTTATTAACAAATCAACTTAGATGCATTAATTCGAGCTTGTGAAATTATTCATCTAATTCAACTCATTCTTCTCGTTCATTTCATACTAGCTTTGCATTAAATCCTAAGAGCTTGTTTAGGGTTATCCAATAGCTAGATGTTAAGTTAAAGAGCTTACTTTTAACTTAATATACTTAAGGAAGAATTCGTTAATCAGAGCTTCTCGGTTAATTGAGAGTTGATTAATTGAAGAAGGAATAGTAACACGTTGCATGGGAAAGATAAACACAAGTTGTTGACACAACCGAACCCGAGAACTAGATATTTATTTCAATTGTTTTATTTGATCTTATCTTTTGTCATTTGATTTACAGTCAAAAGTCTCAAAACCCCCACTTTTCTATATTAATTGATAAAGACAATTAGATTAAGCACCGTTTCCCTTGGGTTCGACCCTTACTTACCACTTCTACATTAATTTGTAGTTTTGAAACCGAGTAAGGAAAAAAAATAAATTTTGGCGTACTGCATGATAGGCATTTATACACACGCACAAATTGAACCGCAAGTGCACGAGCCGTAATCAAGTAATAAAGTGGGACTCGGTTAAGAGTCCGGATATCGATCCCACGAGGAATGGTGTTTATAGTTAAGTTACTTATTCTAGCGCCAAAAACACAAATCAAAAGCAGAGAAAACAACTAAACTAAGCTATACTAAGAAAGCAATACAAGAAAGCAAGAAATGGGCATGATTGGAGATACACTTGGATGAATGGATACTCGGGATTAATGAAGCCACTCAATACTAGTTATGCTAATCCGTCGTTGAACTTAACATATTATCCATCTTCAATGTTAGATCGATTTTCCTATTGTAGATAACTCCGCTCTCGCATGTCAAGCTATCCCTAGTCAATTGGTTCAACCTACTACATCTCTGTGTCGATGTGTTACCAATCAACCGCATAAAGGTTTGTGAAAACATTCAATGGATCATCTAAGGTTGGAGGTATATCTCTATCCCCTACAAGAACTTAGAGTGAATGCTATTTGGTTTAATAAGTTCACTCCCATCTCTAGGATCCTACACTCATCACAATTGCACACACTTGGTGATCAATCAAGCATATGGGTGAAAATGAATAGCAAACACACATGAGGTGAATAAACAATTACAAACCAAGTCCAACAACTCAAATGGATTAACTAAACATATATTAAGATTAATCAAATATCCCAACTTACAATATTAGCCCATAGTATAGGAAATCATTGATACATATATAATCAAAGCATAAATAGAAAGAAAATGAAAGAACAAAACAAGATTAAAGACAATCTCCCTTTTGAAGAGTAAAATCTTGTTCTTCACTTCCAATCCATATCCTCTTGATCTCCTTGGTTTCTTCTCCAAGTGTTCAATCCCCAATCAATACCCCTAAACTAGAAAAGGAAAAGAAAAAAAGAAGAAAAGAAGGAAAGAAAGAAGAAGAAAAGAGAAGAAGAAAGCAAGAAAAACCTAAGCTAAAATAAAACTAAAGATGAAGATAATATCTATTGGGGATGAAAAAGGGTGTATAAAGGCCCCAAATTCATGTACAAATGATCCTCAAAAGGTCCCCAAGTCGAGAGAAAAGAAGGGAGAAAATCGGCCAAAGCAGGAAATTGAAATTGCTTTGGTTACGGTGTTTTTACGGTAGTATTTCCACTTTTACGGCCGTATTTGCCTTTTACGGCCGTACATTTACTTGTACGGCCGTAATTAGCTCTCTGCATGAAATTGGCCAGTTTTCTGAGAACTTACGGCCGTAAAATTATAAGTTACGGCCGTCAAACTATGAATTACGGCCGTACAAATACGAGTTACGACCGTACAAATTTTCTGCACGCGCAAGCTTCAGTATTTTGGTCATAACTTTCTCTCCCGATGTCCGAGTTAGCCGATTCAAGTTGCGTTGGAGACTAGACTCGATGATCTACAACTCTCTAGTTGATCATGTTTTCCAAATCAACTTTCATATTTCTCAAAAATGCCCCTCAACTTCAGACATCTTGCAAAGTGGTCCCTTATCTTTGACCGGCCATATCTTTTGATCTGGAACTCGGAATCATGACCCGTAAAAAGCGTTGAACTCCATATTCCAAGCTCTTCCATGTTCGCTCAAGAAACTCGGCCGAGAATATATTTACCAATATTGCACGGAAGCCCTCCAACTTTGGAATAGTTGCATTTTAGTCCCCACCGGGTTTTTCTTGACACTTTTAGTCCATTTCCTCCTTTTCGTCTCGTTTCCTCCACTATGAGGAAAAATACCTTAAAACACAATAAATACACACATATATAAGTAGAACTCTGCTCCAAATGAATGTAAAGAGATATAAATAAGTGTGCAAAATACACACTTATCACACCCCCACACTTGAATTCTTGCTAGTCCCGAGCAAGACTAACTACTACATACACACAAACAAAAATGAGAAAGTAAATGAAAAACAAATAAAACAATTCTCAAATAGACATTGAAATTAACTCACAATTTATACTACTACAAAAATGTTTAACTCATCCACTTTACAAAGTCATCTCAAATCACCAATTGGATTCAACAAGTGCTTGGTTGGCAACCCGACCCTCAATAGTCAAATATATCTTTACTCTCTCGTGATCACACTCTTATCATTTTCTCTCGAATCCACCCGATGATCATTTCAAGGGTTGCTCATATCACTCATTTCTTTTTCAACTCAAATGTGGGTAAATTGCACCGGCAAAACCAATAGTTTAGTAACGAGATGATTCTCCCTAGTTTTGAGTGCTCCAATCAACAAGCTTCTACTAGGCAATTCAAACCAAACTAGCTATCTAAATCTCACATTTATTGTTTTCACTCTTTTTTTTTTTCACTTTGATGCTTCTCAAATGCAAATAGAAAACACCCCCAACAATAATGCTTTCTTACCAACCCATGTAGCGAGCTTTTAGTCGGTGACTCCCGAGCTCGTCACTCAAGGCACCAGGTATAGAATACCCCGAAGAACTTAATAACTCGAGTTGATAAGGCAAGAGAATGGTGGCGCAAAAAACTTGCAAGTGAAAAGGCCAAAACTTTTTTTCTTTCTTTTTTTTTTCTTTTTGTTCCTTTTTCATAACTCTCTTTTATTCCACATGGATAGATTTCTAGCAAATGGTCATTACTTAGTTTCTACTCGTCAACCAAAGACACTCCACACAAATAACATGCATGGAATCATCCCTTTACCAAACAAATCATTCATCGGTTCATTCAACCCCTCACAATGGTAGAGTGATTCAAAACTTGTGAAATTTGGTAAAATAGGAAGGATTTCAGCTCTACTCACATTCACTTCATCACAAAACTTCTAAATCCAATTAATAATGAGTCACAACCTTCAAATGGACAAGAAATTATCGAAATGGCACTAGTAGCATACTTTGTGAGTTAAAAGCAATTTAAACTTTAGAAAAACTCACAAATACACAACAAACACACAAAGAACTCACAAACACACAAACATATAAACATAAACACAAACACCTAACAACAAACTAAACACTAACTACAACAAACACAAAGAATAACAATAAACAAACACACAACACCAAATTAACTAGCACACAAACAAAAACAAACTAACTAACTAAACAAACACACACTAACACAAGCTAACATAAACAAGCACACAAGCAACAACAAACACAACAAACACCAACATACAAACATACATAGACATATACTCCCCAGAATGTAGAAGAACAAGGTAAAGGGATAACGGAACTTCCCCGGTTAAGCTCTTGACTTTTAGTGTCCATTTTATAGCGCAAAGGACCAATGAAGTCACCCCCACACTTGTGACAATGCCTCTCTTGGATTGATAGCTCAGCAAAGCACAAGGCAATGCGTCGAACAACTCTTGGCCAAGGAGTGTCCTACGAGATCACAAGAAGAGAGTGATATGAGAAATAAATTTCCCAAGTGCAACAACAATGTCAAACTACTCAACTCCACACTAGTTGTTCTATACTCCTTAACAACAAAGCTCAATAAACATGTAGATATTAAGCATCAAATGAGAAATAGGAATTTAAACAACTTTCAATGGAAATTCAAAGAGAAAATGGTGGGATGAGTAATTTTCAACCACAATAACAACTTCACTAAACTCAACTCGAAATTAATTGTTCTAAACTCCACAATTGTAAAACTCAATGAAGATATGAAAAGTTTAAGCATCAAGAATGATTTTGGAGTTAAAACGATTCTTCCATAAAACTCAATGAGATGAGATTTTGTAAAGTGTTGAGGGGATGGGGCACTTAAGATAACTAGGGCACAAACACCCCCTACTTGGAGTTCATTAGAATGAGTTGGGAGAGAATGCATAAGCTTACCTAGTAAACCTCAAGAACAAATCAAATACTCATGCATCCCAAAAAGTGATAAAACCTAGCTAAAGAAAGCAATAAAAAGCAAGTAAATAAAAGGGAAAGAAATGCTTGTTTAATGACATTAGCTTGACACAAAAATTGTAGCATTGGATTGCTTGTCAATCCACAAAAATGTGGCTTTGGATTTCTTCCCACATTGGCTAAGTGAGACTCTTTTCTTGGTGTAGCATACCAAAGCCTATTGCCCATGTCCAAGTCATTCGACTTCATCACATCCTGCTCGAATTCAACATTGTATATCTCAATTTCTTCCTCGCCACCAATGATAAAATCCATGGGAGTTACTTCAACCAGCTCACGACTCTTCACCTCTTCATCCACATCAAACTCTTCCACTTCTTGTTCAATGTTCGGTGTGATTTCCGGAACTTTGAGAACGTGCACTTCCTCAAGATCCTTCACCCTTCCACTTCATTAGAGAAGAGTCGAATGATGTCTTTTGAAGTGATGAATTGGTTGCTCCCATTGTCCTTGACAAAAGAATGATTGGTCGGACTTTTGATTGCTCCAACCGGGATGTGTATAATAAGCACACTAGGACAATATCTTCCAAATAGCATGTCTCCCTCATCATCTTCAAGACTATTCGAAAATGGAGAACCACCTGCCATTTGGAGCAAAGAGATGAGGGAAGAAATAAACTATCTGAAATGGAAAATAAAACTAGAACAAAGCAAACTCAACACAAACAAACCAATCCCCGGCAACGGCGCCAAAAACTTGATAGGCGTTTATACACACGCACAAATTGAACCGCAAGTGCACGGGCCGTAATCAAGTAATAAAGTGGGACTCGGTTAAGAGTCCGGATATCGATCCCACGAGGAATGGTGTTTATAGTTAAGTTACTTATTCTAGCGCCAAAAACACAAATCAAAAGCAGAGAAAACAACTAAACTAAGCTATACTAAGAAAGCAATACAAGAAAGCAAGAAATGGGCATGATTGGAGATACACTTGGATGAATGGATACTCGGGATTAATGAAGCCACTCAATACTAGTTATGCTAATCCGTCGTTGAACTTAACATATTATCCATCTTCAATGTTAGATCCGATTTTTCTATTGTAGATAACTCCGCTATCGCATGTCAAGCTATCCCTAGTCAATTGGTTCAACCTACTACATCTCTGTGTCGATGTGTTACCAATCAACCGCATAAAGGTTTGTGAAAACATTCAATGGATCATCTAAGGTTAGAGGTATATCTCTATCCCCTACAAGTACTTAGAGTGAATGCTATTTGGTTTAATAAGTGCACTCCCATCTCTAGGATCCTACACTCATCACAATTGCACACACTTGGTGATCAATCAAGCATATGGGTGAAAATGAATAGCAAACACACATGAGGTGAATAAACAATTACAAACCAAGTCCAACAACTCAAATGGATTAACTAAACATATATTAAGATTAATCAAATATCCCAACTTACAATATAAGCCCATAGTATAGGAAATCATTGATACATATATAATCAAAGCATAAATAGAAAGAAAATGAAAGAACAAAACAAGATTAAAGACAATCTCCCTTTTGAAGAGTAAAATCTTGTTCTTCACTTCCAATCCATATCCTCTTGATCTCCTTGGTTTCTTCTCCAAGTGTTCAATCCCCAATCAATACCCCTAAACTAGAAAAGGAAAAGAAAAAAAGAAGAAAAGAAGGAAAGAAAGAAGAAGAGAAAAGAAGAAGAAAAGAGAAGAAGAAAGCAAGAAAAACCTAAGCTAAAATAAAACTAAAGATGAAGATAATATCAATTGGGGATGAAAAAGGGTGTATAAAGGCCCCAAATTCATGTACAAATGATCCCCAAAAGGTCCCCAAGTCGAGAGAAAAGAAGGGAGAAAATCGGCCAAAACAGTGAAACCGAAATTGCTTGGTTACGGTGTTTTTACTAGTATTTCCCCTTTTACGGCCGTATTTTCCCTTTTACGGCCGTACATTTACTTGGTACGGTAGTAATTTACTCTCTGCATGAAATTGCCCAGTTTTCTGGTAAATTACGGCCGTAAAATTATAAGTTACGGCCGTACAAATACGAGTTACGGCCGTACAAATTTTCTGCACCCGCAGGCTTCAGTATTTTGGCCATAACTTTTGATCCCGATGTCCGATTGAGCTGATTCAAGTTGCGTTGGAAACTAGACTCGATGATCTACAATTCTATAGTTTATTGTTTTCTCCAAATCAACTTGTATCTGTATCAAAAGTGCTCATCTTCTTCAGACATCCTACATTTTGGGCACCGGTCTTCGTCTGGCCATATCTTTTGATCCGGAACTCGGAATTGAGATCCGTAAAAAGCTACGGACTCCGCTTTCCGTGTTCTTCTATGTAAGCTCAAGACTCTCAGCCGAGAATATGTTTACCAATATTGCACCCGAAGCCCTCCAACTTTGGAATAGTTGCATTTTAGTCCCCACTTCGGGTTTTTCTTGACACTTTTAGTCCATTTCCTCCTTTTCGTCTCGTTTCCTCCACTATGAGGAAAAATACCTAAAAACACAATAAATACACACATATATAAGTAGAAGTCTGCTCCAAATGAATGTAAAGAGATATAAATAAGTGTGCAAAATACACACTTATCACTGCAACAACACGCCCACGATCCAACAAGATAAGCACGAAATTTATCTAAAGAAAATACTACTGCAAGAAGTTCTTTCTCAGTTGTAGAATAATTCATTTGAGCACTATTCAAAGTTCTACTTGAAAAGTAAATAACATAGGGCTTCTTATCTTTTCTTTGCCCTAAAACTGCCCCAATTGCATAATCACTAGCGTCACACATAATTTCTAAAGGTAAATTCCAATCAGGTGATTGCATAATAGGCGCAGAAGTGAGCAATGTAATTAATTTATCAAATGCAACTTGACAATCGTTAGACCATTCAAATGGAGTGTCTTTAGATAAAAGATTACACAAAGGCCTAGATATGACACTAAAATTCTTAATAAGGGTATGTTTGATTGGGTGTTAAGTTGATGTGCGCGGTATTCCGTGTAAAAATATGTGATTAATATTATTTTGGGAGATGTGTGTATGGTTGAAAATGAGGATGAGGTTATATGGAATTGCGTGCGATTAAATTTATAGTGGAAAGAACAAGCCCTAAATCTCCTGAAAAATCCGGCATGTCCTAAAAAGGATCTAACATCTTTTACGCTCTTTGGAATTGGCAATTTAGCAATCAATTCAATTTTAGCTTTATCTACTTCAATCCCTTTAGAAGAAACAATATGACCAAGAACAATTCCAGAGGATACCATGAAATGGCATTTTTCCCAATTTAAAACAAGATTTGTCTCTTGGCATCTTATTAAGACTCTTTCTAGATTTGACAAACAATCATCAAATGAATTACCAAACACAGATATATCATCCATAAACACCTCAAGAATATGCTCCACCATATCGCTAAAAATACTAATCATGCATCTCTGAAAGGTGGCAGGAGCATTACACAATCCAAATGGCATTCTACGGAAAGCAAATGTACCAAAAGGGCATGTAAAAGTAGTTTTTTCCTGATCAGTCATAGCAATTTCAATTTGATAATAACCTGAATATCCATCTAGAAAACAATAAAACTCATGACCAGCAACTCTTTCTAAAATTTGATCAATAAAGGGTAAAGGAAAGTGATCCTTCAGAGTTGCGGCATTTAGTTTCCTGTAATCAATGCACATGCGCCAACTAGAAACAACTCTAGTAGGAACTAACTCATTTTTATCATTTTTTATTCAGTGACTCAAGATTTCTTCGGCACAACCTGTGTTGGACTAACCCACTCACTATCAGATATAGGACATATAATTCCTGCATTACACAGTTTTAAAACTTTGGTTTTAACAATTTCTCTCAGTTTTTATTTTGTGGAATGTGATGACAATTGAAAATTTTTAAGGGTTTCTGCATTTCAATTTGTTTAGGTTTCTGTATTTTGGGATTTTGGAGTTATATAGGATTTTTGTGTGTTGTGTTGAGTAGAGGTGTTAGGAAGTTTTTTGTTTTTCTATATTAAGAAGCGCCCTTAGTCTGCAAGTTTTTACAAATTTTTACAAATTTTTACATGTTATTTTCAACTCCACTCATTCTCTCCCCTATATCATATCAAAATACATAAAAAGCTATTTTTACACAAACACTGACACGCACTTATGTCAGTAGAGGGCACATAGTACTAATGCTGCTTTGAGTTTTTGGTATGTCTTTACATTTGAGGGTTTGACATTTATGCACATGGTGATTATTGGAGGATCCTTGAACATGGTTTACTATAACAAACCTTTAATTTCTCCAAGCCAATGGATTAGGTTTATCAATTTATGGATCACTTGAAGTTCTATTATCACGTGTAACATAAACTAAAAACATGTTTAACTGGAATTAATCCAACTTGCAGCCAGGATTTAACAGCTGTTTGGTGGGATTTTTGTATCAACTGTAAATAACATGTTATTCAAATAAAGTTCAACAACTTCATGATGTGTAGGAGCCTTACAAGCAATTTTTTTGTTGGATATGTCTGAGAAATGTAAGAATGATGCTGCTATTTTCTAGAATTAAAGTGGAAAGCAAGAGTTGAAACAAGACCAACTATAAAACATGTGGAGGCAACTGCTTTAACAAACAAATTTATTCTAGATACTTAATTAGAAATCTAAGATTAAAATAAAAGGCTGCAAGGATATATTTCAAAAAATTTAAAATTTAAATCTTAATATTCTTTCTAAACATGTTTAAATTGATTGAGCCTAGGCTCTATTATCTCTTATAGAGGTGCAGCGGTTAGGGGAGGCCTGTGAAGCTTGGTTAGGCGCACATCCGAGGTTCGATTCCCCGCGGCATCAAGCTCGTTTGTATTTTCTTCTTAGGGCCATTAGGGCACCTTCCGGTCGAAGTACCAGGGCCTCGTGGGATTAGTGGGGGTGGGGCTCCGATACCCTCGGTTATCCAAAAATATATATATATATATAATCCCTTTAAGACCAAGATGGCCCGCACCATTGGCCATATATTGAAATGTTAACATGACTAACACATGTAATTTAACTTTTGAAATATTGAAATTTCATTGCTTCAAGTAATTGGTACTGCCTGCTGAAATGTACCATGTTTCATTTTAGCATATACGTGGCCAGTATGAAGTATACAATAGTTATAGAAAGAAATCGTTGGTCCAGATCTAATATCATAGGGTCTCTTAAGTTAGGGTCATCTGTGGGAATCTTGTTACTGTATGCACAAGTTTGTTTAGAAGCCCAAAAGAGCCCCAAAGACAATAATGTTGATGTTGTGCCAATCATTTATTTGATATCAAAATAAAAATGATTAAAAAAAAGCTTGTTCCCCATTTTGATTAATGTTGTGTTTGTTTAAACTCCGTAGCTAAGACTTTTTCAAGAATATATATATTATACTAGTATTTCTCCCATGCAATGCACTGGAATTAATGAAATAATTAAGAGCTTGGTTGGTATGACTTTATACAAAAATCAACTTTTTCAATTCTCATTTAAGCCATTTATTGATTGATTTGGCAATTGTTTATTTTTTATATTATTTTTCCTCACTTTTTAACTATACATTTAGATTTTTCTTTTTTCCAAATATCATTTATATCCTAAGACACTTATATTTAACTAACCCTTCTTCCTCCTCCGCCCGCCTCCAAAAACACCCCACCACAAAAAAAAAAACACTTGTGAAAGGTGACAAACATACCCATATCCTCCCTCTTTGAAAATAGAATTTTGTCACTTGAAGAGCTTTCGATTCCTCATTCTTAGAATTAGACAGAGAAGGGAAAAATGAGATTTGACAGGGGAAAATTTGACAAATTTAGGTAGTTACACTAATTACGGTTGTTTGAGCGGAAAATATGGACCTATTGTAGGTGGTTACACTATTCGACTAATTGTTGCGAGTAATTTTAATTATTAAATATTATTAAAAAATAAAAATTTGATAGTGTTTGAATGGGAAAGTGTGGGCCTTTACAGGTTCACACTTTAGATTTCTCACGTCTTGTATTCAATCATTTGTAGCCATGAAGGTCCGTTCTTCAGTGAAGAAAATGTGTGAGTTTTGTCAGATAGTCAAACGAGGTGGACGAGTTTATGTTTTATGCACTGCCAATCCCAAGCATAAGTAGCGCTAGGGCATGTCAACATTTGCTTATGAAGGACGACTACCTCCAATGTATGTATTTGAGTTTCTATATTTTTTGCATGTCTGAAACTACATGCATGCCCACTTTAAGATTATTAGAAACGAAAGGCATGTTCACGCGTCATGCATATACTATAAAACTTCCAAGCATCATTTCAGGACTAGGTGGTGATATAGCATCTTGAGGGACTATTGTTAGTTCAGTTGGCTTATGATTGAGCTTGAATTGATACATGAATATGGACTATTCGACTTTAATAAATATGGTCTAGTGCTCACGACATGGCGATATGAAATACAGAAGCAGCAATAAAAATAAGAATCCCAAACCTATAAACCCAACTATTTCTTTGTGGGTAGGGAATTGGCTATGATACTAATCCGTAAAACTATAAGTTCACCACAAAACTGCAAGCTTATGTTTCCTAACCTAATGAAAAGAAGACCTGCAAGTGAGGGACCTTTATAATTATGCACAAGAGAAGCTATTGTAAGCTGAAAGGTTTTGTAGTGAACTAATGGAGAATAAGGAATGCAAATAGGTGGATGGCAGAAAGAAAAAGTTTGAACCTTTCAAACTGGTGATGCCCACCCAAAATGGCAATGAGTTAATATTATTTGAATCTCTCAGCTATAGGTTACAGCTAAATTTATTTATTAGAGCTAGGTTTTGAAAAAGTTGATTTTTGAAAATGCAGTTGAGTAGGAACGAAAACTACTATAAAAATGAAAAAAATCGTCAAATTAGTAGTTGAAAATGATCGTCGAAATAACGATCTTTAACCTTTTCAGTTTTTTGAAGTTGTAGCAAACATGTTGTTACTTGATACCTTTCACATATGATGTCCTAATTGGACAAGATCATGGTTACTTGATGCTACAAATTCTCATGCTTGCGATAGGAAGAAAAATATCAAACTGCTCCTTAAGACCTAATTCTATTCGTACATTTCTTTACTCTCTTACAAAGTTTTTATCATCATTAGAATCTTCATATTTTGTGGGCCAAAACCCTTCAGGTGGTGCTCTGAGATATCTTCCTCACACAACTGTGGCTTCAGAAAACTGTATCACAATCAGTGCCTTTACGCAGCTAACTACAAACCTTAATGTGGATTTGAATTAGGATTTTTAAGCCATTGTTATAGCATCTATAATTGACTCCTGCACTGGTGGCAACCTGCTATGGACCAACCCAAGTGATGTGCTTTTTTTTTTTTTGTTGGAAATTTTTATTGTCATTTCCTCTCCACCATGCTCATGCAATCCCAAAATGAGGATTAGATTTCTTACTTTTCAGTAGCGTGTCTCATAAAGTACAATTGTCAGAAATTTACAATGAGCATTACACTATATGTACCATAACATCCACAAATTACAAGGTTACATCAGGTACGAGAATCACATACACAACTACAAACTAGGATGAGTCATTGAGAATGGTTGAGTTGAATGCATGTTCTACTGTTGAGTTAGTTCTATGAATTTCTTCCCAAGCAAGCACACAGTGATTAGTTTTTCACATCAAATGTCAAAATAAAAATTTATGATTCGTTTACAGTACACTGTGTGGCAGCTTTACTGCCAATAATCTTACAACTAATAAAATGTTGGGAATCATGTTGCATATTGTTAGCCTCTTTTGGATGTGTCAACTCTATGGTCTACTCCTAGTCCATCAATATGTTGCGAATCTTAATACATTACTCATTATCAAGCGCAGTAGAGTTAATTACAGGATCTCAACTCAAATCCCTCAAGTTTTGGCCTTCAGGACATACGAGCGATATGACTACATTTCTTGTCGTAATCATACAACTACTAGATGATTAAGATAGAAAGAGAGTGATGACTTGTTATCATGTTTATTTTCTATCATTTCACCTTCCTTCTATGGCTTGTTCATTTACTATTTAGCATTTCGATGCAAATTTTGACATACTGATTATACAAGCAAGGTTCTACAGGAATGGACATTATGAGCTTGTTTGACAATACAATTTATAGAAGAATAAATGTGAATTTTATTTTATTTTTTCTGGGTTTTCAAGATTGTGAGACGCATGAAAAATCATTTATTAAGGAATTTGCAATTGAGAATGAGGTTAGAAAAAATGACCTCTTTATCTAAGCAGTGTGAGATGAGCTCTAATTGCTTTTAATGGTATCAATTTTAGTGGCTTGGTGACAAGTAGAAAGGAGGAGACATCAGTTGCTCTTATCTCCAAAAGCACTGAAACAATGGCTGTCACTCCTTGGTGGAGAATGGGTCTATTTTCCCGTTTATTCCATCCAAGCAGCAAGCAATAGAGAAGAGAACATGGTTATTGAATTCTTAGTGTTGAGGCAAGTTTGATAACTTGGAATAGAAGTTATGTGTATTTGGGTTTGTTGTCACTCACATAATTCTCCAACATCCTTGTTCTACTATCTGGACTCATGCATGTGTAAAGTATTTTCATTTAGATTATTTGATTTGAACATATAATTGAATGGCCATCAAATAATATTATTTGTGCATGAATAATATTATTTAATCTACATTTACAATCAACATTCACTCATTCTGTATCATCTAATATTGACTATTATTTTTTTATTTTATTTGTTTGAATATTGTTATCCATGAAACATCTGCGAATATTGTCATCTACAGTGAACATCGCCCATAGTTACTTTATTTGACCATTAATGTGGTTACATTGGAAGATTTTCTTTCAAAAATTGAATTCGAATATTGTTTAGCTTCTAAAGAGATTATGTAATGGGAAGTGACACATATTGTTTTTATTTATTTATAAATTATCTACAACTCAATAATACAATGTATTATAAACAGTATTCTAAAAAGTGTAGTGTGATAATAAGGCAGGGTCAAGATTCAAGTTTAGGCGAGTTTAAGCGAATGCGTTTCAAAGTAAAAAGTGTAAAAGCACAAAGCATGTAAAGCGCCAATGAGAAGCTTCAAGCATAAGTGATTCGAAACAAGTTTTGTAGAACATGGGTTACCAATAGTGATGGTCAACAAGTTCGAAATTTTAATGAGAATAACAAAATATTTGATTCTTTCAAAAAAAATGGATATTAATTATCATGATATCCTATCTATTATTAATTATGTGACGGTAAATTAACAATAATCGATTTGTCATCTCCAATGTTATTTAAGTGTGAAATTTAAAATAACAAAATTAATTAATCACATAAGTACTTATTGATCGTCATTATTTGTCGATACCATTGGTAAATTGACACTACCTATTGAATTTTCGATCGCGGACTAATTATAGCCCAGTAAATATCACATGATGAGTATTGTACAAGATGATAAACAACACTCCCTCCGCTCGCAAAGACATAGACATGCTTGCTTTTCCTTTTTATCAGTTTCAAAATATATGTCATTTTCCATGTTGGTGTGCGTATAATTTTTATTTATTTCATTATGTCCTAATTTAATGCTTTAACTTTTCTTAATAAAAATACAATGTTTTTTTTAAGAAAAAATTTCAAAAAAAAAATACAGTGTTATTACTTAGTAATGTAGAGAAATGCTCAAAAAATGCAACTAAAATTTTGGATGAAGGTGGAATCAAACCTATCTTATTTCCTAAAACGTCATCTCTTGCCCATAGAACAACAATACTCTTGTCCCAATTATATGATCCACTTTACTTTTTATAAGGATTAAGAATATGGTTGACAAAGTAAATCTTGTAAATTATATTCATAATTTATCTTTATTAAATGACAAATTTTAAATTAATAGTTGTAATTATAGCATGGGCATGTTTATAAAATAATATAAAATGAAACCGTAATAATATAGAAATAAGATCATATAAATTAATAAATAAAAAGAGCAAAAAGGACATGCTAAAGGTACAAACAATTCGAGTACAAACAACTTACTAACAAGATTGAATTTACGATTTTAACCTTGCCTAGGAGAGAGAAATGGAATACGTACGTGGTCTTCCCTTTCCTTGTAGGCAACTGTTTCACACGAAATGACGGAAAAACACGTTGCGAATGAGAGAGAACAACAAAAATGAAATCCTCCTCTGCTAAACCACAAACTTGAAGGAAAATAGAGATTTCAGAGTTCATTTTCAGTTCGACCATCTCCAATGGGCTATTAATTGCCCAAAGCGTGCAATAGAGAGAGAAGGTAGAGAGATATAGGAAGGAAATTGTTATTTTCTTTAAAAGTAAATGGAAAGAAATGCCGGGGAAAAAGGAGAGAAAAGTGAAAAAGATGAGAGAGAGAAATAAATTCAAAAATAATAATAAAATAGTGTGGAAGAATTCTAGACAGGCATCTATTTGTGGACATGATATGGGAATCTACGAAGAAAAAATGAGATAATTAAGATAAAAGTGATTGAAAAATTAAAAAAAAAGGAAAAAAAATGTCGGTCCACTCTTTTTTTTTTCCTTCCTCTCTCTCTCTAATGCAACGCATGGCAATCCAAGGTGCCATTGTTGTAGATTTCAGAAGGAGGCGCAGTTGAAGTTTGGGCTGGAATCCACATCTTCATTTTTTAAGTTCCGTCGGCAAATGCAACAGATTTTCACAGAGTAGAAGGCGGTCGAGAAATTGTTTAAGGTAAACGCAATTTTTAATTTTTTTTATATGAATCTTAGATTTGATTATTTGGGCACAAGGGCTTGAGAAATTAAGATGGGTTTAAATATGGCTTCCAAAATTAGGATTAGAGTTTTAGATGGGTGTTTGAAAATAGGGAGTAGAATAGTTCTATCGATTTTATCTTGTACATTTTTTTCCCAATATCTTCTATAGTTGTTATTACAGAACTTGTTGCTACCTTCTTATTCTTTCCCATAACTATCCTGACTGTGAGTATCAATTTTGCACTTGTATATTGCTTGGTCCTTTGGTGGCATTATTTCTGCACTTGTATACTGACTAGCTCAGGTTGGTTTGTAGTCCCATTGTCATCGTGTTTTATATTTGCATGCCAAATGCGTGTTTGTTTTCTTGTGCGAACTTACTCAAAACTTAATTATCATTTCCTTTACTCATAAATGAGCTTACAAATTGAATATATATATATATATATATATATAACTAACCAAACAATTAATCTATATTTTACTTTGAATTTACTTATTGATGTTTGTCATAGTTGTAGGAAGTCAGGGAGTTGAATGTGAGATGCCCAACAAAGCAATAATGTCCTGTGTCGACGATGTCAAAGGGGTTATCTAATTAAGATGTTATGTTGGGAGGCTTTTCTTCAATTGAAACTGAAGAACAGTACCGAATGCTAAGCACATTTCATCCATGCATGAAGGATGAAAATGTATCGAGTTGTAATTAAAATCAAGCTTTGCAAGGGAGAAAGCAAGCCGGAAGAGAAAGCAAAATAAACAGCCGTCTCAGTTCTTTTTGCATGCATGTGTTTGTTGTGGAATGAAATGTAACATACTATGGTGTTATTAATTTTCAACTAGTTTGTGTCGGCAATGTTGGAGTTATTCTACAGAGTAGAAATTTGAATATTATTGTAAGAACTACTTCTCATAGAAAAGTTTAATTACTTGTATGTGTACGTACTATATAATATATGTGAGGTCTTGTAACTTTTGTTGAATGTGAATTGTTTGTGACTATGTTCAAAAGCTTTGAGGAATCAACGTGACATCCACTCCTTTCTATAGTTGTATTCTCATTTCTATTTTATTCTCTCATTTGCAAGTGTATATATAATTAACTACACACATTAATTCACTTCAAAAACTGTAATTTTAAGATTAGCGATGACCATTTCGGCTACAATTTTATGGTTTGTATTGCTTTTGTAACAACATTGAGTAGTAAGCATTCTTCTGTGCCTTCTTCCTATCGTCTTGTAAACTAATTGAACTGTATTTCATCGCCCTTTCTCTCGAATTGCCTCTAATTTGTGAGTACATGGAAAAAGGAATCTTTTTCCTCCATTCCATTCCATGTGTAATTGATGATTTCAAAGCTTAATTAGGAAGAGAGAAAGAAAATAGAACCAAAAGAAAGCTTCTGTTTGCACATATCTCAATAGTCAAATAATTAAGAGTCACAACTCCATTCCACTCAAATATTTTGTTACCTGTTTTACATTTTACATAAGACCATATATAAAGAGTAGTTTGAAGATCGAACTATGACATTTTCATCACATTACAATGTTTTACACTTTTCAGACTTATCAATTTATATAACTTCAACACTTGAATACAATAAAATTTTTCTACTTCTTCAACCCTTGCATACAAATATCAAGAGGATAGATTGGTAAACAGCACAATGTCTTCTCTTGATTCTAGTGTTCCAATAACACTCTAGATCTCATAATCCATGCAGTGAGGCAACTACACCTAATTCAAAAAAAAAAAAAAAAAAGAGAAGAGGGAGAGAGAAAATCAATTAGAACAATATATAACATAAAGACCATCAACAAGTTGAATTCACACAAGAGAGAAATGTGCAGACGTACGTATATGTATTATGTTCCCCAAGTTTACGGTAGGCAGCAAACTCAACATTCAATAACACCGATTTACATAAGTGGGATATTAAAAAAGCACACTATTATCTGAAGAGGGAAAGTGAAGTTGAGAAAGATGAATTAAGGCTCACATTATTAATAATCAAGTTACAGGAATATATAGACGGTGTAGTGTGTAGCCTAACAAACTAAGAGATAAACCTGATCCTAAAAGATAATACACCTAAAAGATAATACAACACGTGAGAACATGGAGATATGCAGAATATACAATAGGATAGACACAAATCAAGTTGTTGCCCCAATACGCCCCCTCAAGACGGAGGCCGGTAGGACACCGATCTTGCAACGAAGAAGAGCGACACGTGCACCAGGAAGAGGCTTCGTAAAGGCATCCGCAAGTTGGTCATTAGAGGAGACATGAGTGACACGAAGTCCACCAGCTTGGACCTGTTCCCGAACAAAATGATAGTGAATTGCGACATGCTTCATTCTCGAGTGAAAAATTGGATTCGAGCAGAGATAGGTAGTCCCGATGTTGTCACAATAGACAACGGGCACAGCTAAATGAGAGTAACTGAGCTCAACAAGAAGAGAGTGAAGCCACATGAGCTCGGTGGTGGTGTCAGTGACCGCTCGATATTTAACCTCCGTCGAAGATTGAGCAATCGACCGCTGCTTCTTGGAAGACCATGAGATAGGGTTGCTGCCAAGGAAAAGAACAAAAGCACCCGTGGAAGCACGATCAAGGATATCACCATCCCAATTGGCATCTGAGAACGCATGAAGAGCAAGGGGGCTGCGTTTGTGAAGAAACACCCCATGATCAAGAGTGCCTTTGACATAACGAAAGAGTCTCTTCACAGCCGACCAATCTTCATTACTGGGTGCATGCATACGTTGAGAAAGTCTATTAACAGCGAAGGAAATGTCCGGCCGTGTAAATGACAAATATTGAAGAGCCCCAAGTACAGAGCGATACTCCGTGGGATTAGAGAAAGCCTCCAAGCGAAAGGGACAAGAAGTAGGAGGCGGGCAAATGGGCGACGACACAGAGTTAGCATTCAACATATGTACCTTTTCAAGAAGATCAATCGTGTACTTCCGCTGGGATAAAAAAAGCCATCAACGTGAGAAATTACTTCAACCCCAAGAAAATAGGAGAACGCGCCAAGGTCCTTAATAGAGAATTTCTGAGCCAGAGAAGAAACAAACTGAGTAATCATAGTAGGGTTGTTACCAGTGACAGTAATATCGTCGACGTACACGAGAATGAAGAGAATAACCCCATGACGATGCATAAAAGATAACAACGCATCAGACTGAGATTTTGTGAAGCCCGAGTCAACAAGAAAGCTTTGCAAAGCCGAGTACCAGGCCCGAGGGGACTGTTAGAGGCCATAAAGGGACTTGCGTAGGTGACAGACATAGTTGGGACGACTGGAATCACGAAACCCCGGTGGTTGAGCCATAAATACATCTTCCGTCAACATCCCATGAAGGAATGCATTATTGACATCCAACTGGCATACGGACCAACCATTCATAACAGAGAGACTGAGAATGAGACAGACAGTGGTAGGCTTGATGACGGGACTGAATGTCTCGTTGTAATCAAGACCCGGCCACTGGTTAAAGCCCTTAGCAACGAGACGGGCTTTGTATTTGTCAATGGTTCCATCATGCTTGCGCTTAATCCGGAATGCCCATTTGCAGCCGACGATATTGAGGGAGTCAGATGGGGGCACGAGCTCCGACGTGTCATTCTGAATTAACGCAGCATACTCAACATCGATAGCATTACCCCAACAAGGGTGCTGCAAGGCTTGTGACACAGATGAGGGTTCAATAGGGATATCGTTGGCGTCTATAGGGGATGGGGAAGGGGGAAGACGGTGTTGATATGGTGGAGAGGGAATGGTGCTATTAGGAAGAGGAGAAGAGGAAGAATCAAATGAGATAACAAAGCAGGGAGAGGAGAGCTTTATAAGCGGAGGGATGAGAGCCACTCGAGGAGAGGCTGGGGGCATTCATGTGTTGAACCAAGGGTGGGCATAAAGGATGACTAGCGCGATATATATTAGAGATACGACGATGGGGATGACGTGGTGGGGTAGACGAGAAGGACAAGGGAATGGGTGTGACAAATCGAGATGGGATGGACATAGAGGATGAGGTCGATGGAGCTAGAGAGAGGTGCGTGGAAGCATTGCTAGGAAAAAGAGAGGACTTATCTGATAGGGAGAAGTTGGTAGAGTTGTGCTTGCTAATCCCAAGTGTAGGAGTCGCGTAGTAGTATAACTCGGCGTGCAGTGTCGTTCCACCAGAGCAATGAGAAAGATCGCAAAATTATTAGATCGCAAAATTATTATAAACTAAGGAAAATAAATTAATTAGAATGATTAAATTGAGATTGAAACAATGAAATAAATGAACTTGAGTCGTAATAAATTAATAAGAGAGAAACACTAAGGCGTCGGGGTTCCACCGTCAATTATTAATGCAATATTATTGATTCAATTATTTTCTTAAAACTTATTTAAGAATAGACATTGAAAAGATAAATTCAGTTAATGGTTGTTTACTTAAATAAGCACAAATAATCTCTTATGGAATTAATTCAAGCGTAAATTGTACTACGACAACAACCTATCAAGAAATAATTCTATTGAAATTAAAATCAATCAATTGGTTCTTCACAACTTTAAAAGAATGTTGTTTTTATTTAACAATAGGAAAAACTTGATTGAACCTATGAATTAAATTATATAACAACCATCAATCATCTCAATAAACAAACCCAATATTAAATTAACAATCCAATAACCAAAATTGCATAGAAAGTATTTGTATAAAACAAATCAATAATACTACATGAATAATTTAGGTTTCTCCCCTAACCCTAGTTAGGAGATTAGTTCCCCATACAAAATAAAGAATAAACCATAATTTGAGAGGAAGATTTGAAGAGAAGGCACCAAATTTCAATAGCAATTTCCTTCTCCAGCCGGTCTCCTTTTTTTTTTTCTCGTTCGCGTCTCCTTCTCCCTTTCCTCTCCGTAATATGCATATATACATGCTTATACAATTGTTGAAATCAAGGACAAGCCCAAAACATAAAAGGCCCACTTTCTTCAATTCAAGGCCCGGTTCATGCATGTATATACCTGGCTTTCTTCTTTCTCTCCCTGATTTTTCTTTTCTTTTCGCAGCCGCTTTTGTTGACTTCTATCTCCTCCTTTGGCTCGTGTAATCCCCAGGTTTTTTTTGTGACCTTGTTTTCCAATTGGTTCATCTTGGTTAAAGAATGGGCCCACCAATTAAATTAAAAGCCCACTTTGTCATTCAAATATGTATGTATATATTCTAGTCCATTAGCGTGCTTCTTTTTTCTATTCCGTCTCGTGTGAAAGTCGTCAACCTGAGAAGATAGAATTAAAAAAAATCATTTAGTTCGTTATTACTATTAGAATCAATTGCTCAAAATATACAAATTAATACAAAATAAATATCACTTTTGAGCACTAATCACACCCCCCAACTAGCTTATTGCTAGTCTCTAGCAATTGAAGCGACTCAAGAAATATCGAACTCGATCTAATTCATTTGCTTCCCATGACTAGCTCAGAGATAGCCAAAATCGCATGGCAGAGAGTTACAATTTCAAAAAGATAACCACAAGAGTGAGCAAGACTTCTAAATATTTGTCACCACAAAGTTTAGTTCATAAACATTGATAATAGCTCAGTCAATATTAGTAAACTCTCTTGCCCCGGTTTCCACATAAGCCAATAATCACAAATAAGCCTCAACTTCCACTCTCATTGTGGGTACGTCACTTAGAATAAAATCACTCATAGCTAGCTAGGGTTAGTGTTTCACTCAATTGATCTCATTAGAGGTGCCGCCATATGCTTGCTTGCTTACCGAGTCTTAATTATCAATATGACAATATTACTTGAATCGAGGTCTTTATATAGGGTTGTAATGGGGCTGAAGGTTAAGGTTAAAAGAAAGGAAGTGTATGGGATAAACAACGGATTCTAGGAACTCGTAGAGCACATGTAGATGTAAGAGATATGAATCACATGAAATTTTCCATCCATTTCTTACCGAGCTTGTATCAATCATTTTTTCTTTCTTTTTCAACTCGTACTTCATCAACAAATCACTAGTACAATAAAGAATCAAACTCAACTTTCTGCTTTGTTTTTTTTTCTTTTTTTTTTGTTTTTGAACTTTTTTTTTCTTTTTCATAACTTTTTTTTTGTCTCTCTCTTTTTTTGTTTACCCCATTTTTTCTTTTCTTTTTTCTTCATGCCCCTTTTTTCATCATTTTTTTTCGTTTTTTTTTTACTCCATTCAACTAAACACCCCCCAACTTGAATCATCCAAACATGTAACCATTAATAGCAAGTAGTATTCAACACCAAGATCTCATCAATGCTCTACCAATTCCATAGAATAGGGTAGGATAAAGTGTTTGAACATTTCCGGTAAGAACGCATGGTTTAATGAAAGAATACTCTTATTTTAGCTCAAATGGGTTAACTAGGGGGTAAAATTTAAAGGACATAGGATAATTTGGCAATGGAGGTATATCCTAAGTGCCTCTGTCATCTACAAGTCATTGCCAAGTTGATGTAAGTTTCAACTGGTTCACAGCAAGTTCTAGAGTATACACACAAAAATGAGATCATATGCACATGAATAAGTGTGATTGATGCATAATGTTTCAATCATAAGGCTCAAAAGCTCACAAGGGTTTATACAAGTCTACACCTATTCATGACTTCTTAGCTCAAGCAAATTCAAAAACACTGAAGCACACCAACATGGTTGCTCAATTATAAATGGCATGAAAAACACTGTAGCGAAAAATATAGAGAATTAATGCTCACAGCTCATGGCAACCCACTGAATTCGCAACATCAAATATCATTCTTTTCCATGCCATCTTATAAATAAACCAACACCTCTCATCATTGAGGGAAAGCAAAAATCCTATGTCGTCGAAAATTTAAAAAAAGAAAAATAATAATAATAAAACAAAGAATAGATTATCAGTTTTTCAATTTTTTTTTCAATTTTCCAAAGTTTTTTGCAAATTTTTTCCTTTTTTTTTGAATTTTTTTGAATTTGAAAGGAATAAAAATAAAATAAAATTAAGAACTAACGGAATTAACGAATTGCTAAGAGAGAACACTAAACAAATTTCTAACTCCCGTCCCCCCAACTTAAAATAAGCATTGTCCTCAATGTAATAGATACAGTACTGAAAGAGGAGAGATAACTAGACTGAAATAAAAGGGAAGAGTAGGAAAGCTAGCACTGATGGTGAAGAGTTCTCCAAGCAATTTCTCTGCGACTTGTTAGTGTCTAAACCCAAAATAATATAAAAGAAACAAAAACAAAACAACAAAAAATGAATAAAAGAAAATATTTATAACAAATGTGGACGACAAGTCCAATGCATCAATCTCGATAGACCGGGTTTGCTAGAGAAATGGTCTCATCCTCTAGAACAAAATTTTCTAAGAATGGTTTAAGACGCTATCCATTTACCTTAAACACATTGCCATTCTTAGGGTCCTCAACCTCAACAACACCAAAAGGAAAAATTCGTTTAACCACAAAAGGCCCTGTCCACCTAGAACGAAGCTTACCAGGAAACAAATGTAGTCGAGAATTATACAAGAGAACTTTTTGACCAAGCTCAAAATTTTTCCTTAGAATTTTCTTATCATGAAAAACTTTCATCCGTTCCTTGTGAATCCTAGAATTCTCATATGCCTCATTCCTAAGTTCGTCCAATTCATTCAATTGCAGTTTCCTAAGAGAGCCTGCATCACTTAAACTAAAATTGAATGCCTTTATAGCCCAATAAGCTTTGTGTTCCAACTCTACAGGCAAGTGACAAGCTTTTCCATAGGCTAATCTGTATGGAGACATACCAATCGGGGTTTTAAAAGCTGTACGATAAGCCCAAAGAGCATCAGAGAGTCGTAAAGACCAATCCTTGCGGTTTGAATTCACCGTTTTTTCTAAAATCTGTTTTATCTCCCAATTGGCTAGTTCAACTTGACCACTAGTTTGTGGGTGATACAGGGTAGCAATCTTATGAGTGACACTGTATTTTTTCATTAAAGCTTCAAAAGGCCTGTTACAAAAATGCTTACCTCCATCACTGATAATGGCTCGCGGCGTTCCATGTCTAGAGAAGATATTTTCTTTCAAGAATTTCAAAACAGTTGTATGATCATTTTGTCGACATGGAATAGCCTCTATCCATTTTGACACGTAGTCAACACCCACTAATATATAAAGATATCCAAAAGATGGAGGGAACGGACACATAAAATCGATGCCCCAACAATCAAATATTTCAATGACTAAAATGGGATTTAAAGGCATCATGTTTCTACGAGTTATCGACCCTAATTTTTGACAACGCTCACATGCTCTACAATATGCATTAGCGTCTTTGAAAAGAGTAGGCCAATAAAATCCACATTGCAAAATTTTAGCGGTCGTTTTCTTAACAGAAAAATGACCACTACATGCTTCATTATGGCAAAAAGAAATCACGTCATGCACTTCTTTATCAGGAACACATCTTCTATAAATTTGGTCGCCACAGTACTTAAAGAGGTAAAGATCATCCCAAAAGAAATTACGTACCTCCACCATGAACTTCTTTCGATCTTGTGCATTCCAATCCCGTGGAGTTTCACCTGTAACAAGATAGTTCACAATATGAGCAAACCAAGGTAATTCATTAATAGAAAAAAGTTGCTCATCAGGGAAAGAATCGTTAATGGGACGAATATCAGGATGTTCGTCAAAAACCAATCTGGAAAGATGATCTGCCACCACGTTCTCTACTCCTTTCTTATCCTTGATAGTAATGTCAAACTCTTGGAGTAGAAGGATCCACCTTATAAGTCGAGCCTTAGCGTCCTTCTTACTACGAAGGTACTTCAGTGCTGCATGGTCAGTGTAAACAACAATAGGCGATCTGATAAGTGCTAGAAAAGCACTTAAATAACTCTTTTATTTTACGTATTTGTGTGTTTTATTAGTATTATATGTTTATTTTTATGTGTTTTCCTTTTATTGTGTGTTTAGAGTCACAAGAAATCAAAAGGAGCCAAAATGGATAAAAATGGAGCTAAACGAACTTGGGACCGAAATGCAAGCAAATTCAAAGATGAAGGGCCTCCGATGCAATTTTATGAAAAGTTGTTTTACAATTTTTCTTGTGCCAATATCAAAGAATATCAAAAGAGGATTTCCAATTTTTCGGATCCCAAATCGGAGTTTCATAGTGAAAGTTATGGCCATTTGAAGAGAAAGGACAAAGCGTAAAAATCAGCAGCTGAATTTACTGCCGCAGTTCAGTAATTTGACCATAACTTTTGCTACAAAATTCGGATTGACCTGCACTGTATATTGTTGGAAAGGACACTCAGAGGGCTACAACTTTGATGTTGACGTCTTCAAATGATTCGGATTATATCATGGTCAAAAATGGGCAAACCCGAGAGTGATGTGAATGGAGGATTTCTTGGGCCATGTTTTGGTAGAAAATTCATAACTTTCTATTAAAATATCCAAAAGAGGAAATTCCAATTGCACAATTCAGCCAAGATGCTTACCTATACCATGATACAATATTTGAACTAATGGAGCAATTTAAGATCATGATTTGGTGGTTACCAATTAGTGGAATCATAATGGAGTAGTTGTACAATTTTTTATCATGTTTTCTTGTGAAATTTTGCCTATAAATAGAGCCATTTGTAAGGAAGGAAAGACACAACTTAGTAGAAGAGAATTAGCTAGTAGTTCTCTCCAATAAAATTTTCTTCTTCATTTGTTCTTAGTTTTAGCTTGAAGATTTTAGCTTTTCATATTCCGGCGGATCAATTCTTCGCTAAGTTCTCTTTTTCCTTTTATTTCTCCATTTATTTCTTAGTATTTATTTACTTGTTTACTATATTTTGCATAATCTATCATATAGTGGAGGTGATACAAGGCTAACACTGCGCTAAAAAGTATGAAACCCGCAACTATGAGTAGTTAAGACTTTTCTATCTAGTTCGAGGGGACGTTGTGTTCAAGCTGACATGTTGTTATCTTTTCTAACTCTTTAGTAACGTTTTATCTATTCCTTTACTTCAATTTGTTGATTTGTTATGCTTGTAAACCAGTTTTTGAGTTTATGTGATTATTGCATTCACTTTGGCCAATTGAATCAATTAATCTTTAAATTCAAGTTACTTGCTAGGATTGGAACTTTTGATCCGTGAATTGTCATTAGATTCCAATCCAAAGTAGCAAATGAATATCGTGCATATTTATTAACAAATCAACTTAGATGCATTAATTCGAGCTTGTGAAATTATTCATCTAATTCAACTCATTCTTCTCGTTCATTTCATACTAGCTTTGCATTAAATCCTAAGAGCTTGTTTAGGGTTATCCAATAGCTAGATGTTAAGTTAAAGAGCTTACTTTTAACTTAATATACTTAAGGAAGAATTCGTTAATCAGAGCTTCTCGGTTAATTGAGAGTTGATTAATTGAAGAAGGAATAGTAACACGTTGCATGGGAAAGATAAACACAAGTTGTTGACACAACCGAACCCGAGAACTAGATATTTATTTCAATTGTTTTATTTGATCTTATCTTTTGTCATTTGATTTACAGTCAAAAGTCTCAAAACCCCCACTTTTCTATATTAATTGATAAAGACAATTAGATTAAGCACCGTTCCCCTTGGGTTCGACCCTTACTTACCACTTCTACATTAATTTGTAGTTTTGAAACCGAGTAAGGAAAAAAAATAAATTTTGGCGTACTGCATGATAGGCATTTATACACACGCACAAATTGAACCGCAAGTGCACGAGCCGTAATCAAGTAATAAAGTGGGACTCTGTTAAGAGTCCGGATATCGATCCCACGAGGAATGGTGTTTATAGTTAAGTTACTTATTCTAGCGCCAAAAACACAAATCAAAAGCAGAGAAAACAACTAAACTAAGCTATACTAAGAAAGCAATACAAGAAAGCAAGAAATGGGCATGATTGGAGATACACTTGGATGAATGGATACTCGGGATTAATGAAGCCACTCAATACTAGTTATGCTAATCCGTCGTTGAACTTAACATATTATCCATCTTCAATGTTAGATCGATTTTCCTATTGTAGATAACTCCGCTCTCGCATGTCAAGCTATCCCTAGTCAATTGGTTCAACCTACTACATCTCTCGTGTCGATGTGTTACCAATCAACCGCATAAAGGTTTGTGAAAACATTCAATGGATCATCTAAGGTTGGAGGTATATCTCTATCCCCTACAAGAACTTAGAGTGAATGCTATTTGGTTTAATAAGTTCACTCCCATCTCTAGGATCCTACACTCATCACAATTGCACACACTTGGTGATCAATCAAGCATATGGGTGAAAATGAATAGCAAACACACATGAGGTGAATAAACAATTACAAACCAAGTCCAACAACTCAAATGGATTAACTAAACATATATTAAGATTAATCAAATATCCCAACTTACAATATTAGCCCATAGTATAGGAAATCATTGATACATATATAATCAAAGCATAAATAGAAAGAAAATGAAAGAACAAAACAAGATTAAAGACAATCTCCCTTTTGAAGAGTAAAATCTTGTTCTTCACTTCCAATCCATATCCTCTTGATCTCCTTGGTTTCTTCTCCAAGTGTTCAATCCCCAATCAATACCCCTAAACTAGAAAAGGAAAAGAAAAAAGAAGAAAAGAAGGAAAGAAAGAAGAAGAAAAGAGAAGAAGAAAGCAAGAAAAACCTAAGCTAAAATAAAACTAAAGATGAAGATAATATCTATTGGGGATGAAAAAGGGTGTATAAAGGCCCCAAATTCATGTACAAATGATCCTCAAAAGGTCCCCAAGTCGAGAGAAAAGAAGGGAGAAAATCGGCCAAAACAGGGGAAATTCGAAATTGCTGGTTCTGGTGTTTTTACTACCATATTTCCACTTTTACGGCCGTATTTGCCCCTTTTACGGCCGTACATTTACTTGTACGGCCGTAATTAGCTCTCTGCATGAAATTGGCCAGTTTTCTGAGAACTTACGGCCGTAAAATTATAAGTTACGGCCGTCAAACTATGAATTACGGCCGTACAAATACGAGTTACGACCGTACAAATTTTCTGCACGCGCAAGCTTCAGTATTTTGGTCATAACTTTCTCTCCCGATGTCCGAGTTAGCCGATTCAAGTTGCGTTGGAGACTAGACTCGATGATCTACAACTCTATAGTTGATCATGTTTTCCAAATCAACTTTCATATTTCTCAAAAATGCCCCTCAACTTCAGACATCTTGCAAAGTGGTCCCTTATCTTTGACCGGCCATATCTTTTGATCTGGAACTCGGAATCATGACCCGTAAAAAGCGTTGAACTCCATATTCCAAGCTCTTCCATGTTCGCTCAAGAAACTCGGCCGAGAATATATTTACCAATATTGCACCGGAAGCCCTCCAACTTTGGAATAGTTGCATTTTAGTCCCCACTTCGGGTTTTTCTTGACACTTTTAGTCCATTTCCTCCTTTTCGTCTCGTTTCCTCCACTATGAGGAAAAATACCTTAAAACACAATAAATACACACATATATAAGTAGAACTCTGCTCCAAATGAATGTAAAGAGATATAAATAAGTGTGCAAAATACACACTTATCACACCCCCACACTTGAATTCTTGCTAGTCCCGAGCAAGACTAACTACTACATACACACAAACAAAAATGAGAAAGTAAATGAAAAACAAATAAAACAATTCTCAAATAGACATTGAAATTAACTCACAATTTATACTACTACAAAAATGTTTAACTCATCCACTTTACAAAGTCATCTCAAATCACCAATTGGATTCAACAAGTGCTTGGTTGGCAACCCGACCCTCAATAGTCAAATATATCTTTACTCTCTCGTGATCACACTCTTATCATTTTCTCTCGAATCCACCCGATGATCATTTCAAGGGTTGCTCATATCACTCATTTCTTTTTCAACTCAAATGTGGGTAAATTGCACCGGCAAAACCAATAGTTTAGTAACGAGATGATTCTCCCTAGTTTTGAGTGCTCCAATCAACAAGCTTCTACTAGGCAATTCAAACCAAACTAGCTATCTAAATCTCACATTTATTGTTTTCACTCTTTTTTTTTCACTTTGATGCTTCTCAAATGCAAATAGAAAACACCCCCAACAATAATGCTTTCTTACCAACCCATGTAGCGAAGCTTTTAGTCGGTGACTCAGAGCTCGTCACTCAAGGCACCAGGTATAGAATACCTCAAGAACTTAATAACTCGAGTTGATAAGGCAAGAGAATGGTGGCGCAAAAAACTTGCAAGTGAAAAGGCCAAAACTTTTTTTCTTTCTTTTTTTTTTCTTTTTGTTCCTTTTTCATAACTCTCTTTTATTCCACATGGATAGATTTCTAGCAAATGGTCATTACTTAGTTTCTACTCACAACCAAAGACACTCCACACAAATAACATGCATGGAATCATCCCTTTACCAAACAAATCATTCATCGGTTCATTCAACCCCTCACAATGGTAGAGTGATTCAAAACTTGTGAAATTTGGTAAAATAGGAAGGATTTCAGCTCTACTCACATTCACTTCATCACAAAACTTCTAAATCCAATTAATAATGAGTCACAACCTTCAAATGGACAAGAAATTATCGAAATGGCACTAGTAGCATACTTTGTGAGTTAAAAGCAATTTAAACTTTAGAAAAACTCACAAATACACAACAAACACACAAAGAACTCACAAACACACAAACATATAAACATAAACACAAACACCTAACAACAAACTAAACACTAACTACAACAAACACAAAGAATAACAATAAACAAACACACAACACCAAATTAACTAGCACACAAACAAAAACAAACTAACTAACTAAACAAACACACACTAACACAAGCTAACATAAACAAGCACACAAGCAACAACAAACACAACAAACACCAACATACAAACATACATAGACATATACTCCCAGAATGTAGAAGAACAAGGTAAAGGGATAACGGAACTTCCTGTTAAGCTCTTGACTTTTAGTGTCCATTTTATAGGCAAAGGACCAATGAAGTCACCCCCACACTTGTGACAATGCCTCTCTTGGATTGATAGCTCAAGAAAGCACAAGGCAATCGTCGAACAACTCTTGGCCAAGGAGTGTCCTACGAGATCACAAGAAGAGAGTGATATGAGAAATAAATTTCCCAAGTGCAACAACAATGTCAAACTACTCAACTCCACACTAGTTGTTCTATACTCCTTAACAACAAAGCTCAATAAACATGTAGATATTAAGCATCAAATGAGAAATAGGAATTTAAACAACTTTCAATGGAAATTCAAAGAGAAAATGGTGGGATGAGTAATTTTCAACCACAATAACAACTTCACTAAACTCAACTCAAATTAATTGTTCTAAACTCCACAATTGTAAAACTCAATGAAGATATGAAAAGTTTAAGCATCAAGAATGATTTTGGAGTTAAAACGATTCTTCCATAAAACTCAATGAGATGAGATTTTGTAAAGTGTTGAGGGGATGGGGCACTTAAGATAACTAGGGCACAAACACCCCCTACTTGGAGTTCATTAGAATGAGTTGGGAGAGAATGCATAAGCTTACCTAGTAAACCTCAAGAACAAATCAAATACTCATGCATCCCAAAAAGTGATAAAACCTAGCTAAAGAAAGCAATAAAAAGCAAGTAAATAAAAGGGAAAGAAATGCTTGTTTAATGACATTAGCTTGACACAAAAATTGTAGCATTGGATTGCTTGTCAATCCACAAAAATGTGGCTTTGGATTTCTTCCCACATTGGCTAAGTGAGACTCTTTTCTTGGTGTAGCATACCAAAGCCTATTGCCCATGTCCAAGTCATTCGACTTCATCACATCCTGCTCGAATTCAACATTGTATATCTCAATTTCTTCCTCGCCACCAATGATAAAATCCATGGGAGTTACTTCAACCAGCTCACGACTCTTCACCTCTTCATCCACATCAAACTCTTCCACTTCTTGTTCAATGTTCGGTGTGATTTCCGGAACTTTGAGAACGTGCACTTCCTCAAGATCCTTCACCCTTCCACTTCATTAGAGAAGAGTCGAATGATGTCTTTTGAAGTGATGAATTGGTTGCTCCCATTGTCCTTGACAAAAGAATGATTGGTCGGACTTTTGATTGCTCCAACCGGGATGTGTATAATAAGCACACTAGGACAATATCTTCCAAATAGCATGTCTCCCTCATCATCTTCAAGACTATTCGAAAATGGAGAACCACCTGCCATTTGGAGCAAAGAGATGAGGGAAGAAATAAACTATACAGAAATGGAAAATAAAACTAGAACAAAGCAAACTCAACACAAACAAACCAATCCCCGGCAACGGCGCCAAAAACTTGATAGGCGTTTATACACACGCACAAATTGAACCGCAAGTGCACGGGCCGTAATCAAGTAATAAAGTGGGACTCGGTTAAGAGTCCGGATATCGATCCCACGAGGAATGGTGTTTATAGTTAAGTTACTTATTCTAGCGCCAAAAACACAAATCAAAAGCAGAGAAAACAACTAAACTAAGCTATACTAAGAAAGCAATACAAGAAAGCAAGAAATGGGCATGATTGGAGATACACTTGGATGAATGGATACTCGGGATTAATGAAGCCACTCAATACTAGTTATGCTAATCCGTCGTTGAACTTAACATATTATCCATCTTCAATGTTAGATCCGATTTTTCTATTGTAGATAACTCCGCTTATCGCATGTCAAGCTATCCCTAGTCAATTGGTTCAACCTACTACATCTCGTGTCGATGTGTTACCAATCAACCGCATAAAGGTTTGTGAAAACATTCAATGGATCATCTAAGGTTAGAGGTATATCTCTATCCCCTACAAGTACTTAGAGTGAATGCTATTTGGTTTAATAAGTGCACTCCCATCTCTAGGATCCTACACTCATCACAATTGCACACACTTGGTGATCAATCAAGCATATGGGTGAAAATGAATAGCAAACACACATGAGGTGAATAAACAATTACAAACCAAGTCCAACAACTCAAATGGATTAACTAAACATATATTAAGATTAATCAAATATCCCAACTTACAATATAAGCCCATAGTATAGGAAATCATTGATACATATATAATCAAAGCATAAATAGAAAGAAAATGAAAGAACAAAACAAGATTAAAGACAATCTCCTTTTGAAGAGTAAAATCTTGTTCTTCACTTCCAATCCATATCCTCTTGATCTCCTTGGTTTCTTCTCCAAGTGTTCAATCCCCAATCAATACCCCTAAACTAGAAAAGGAAAAGAAAAAGAAGAAAAGAAGGAAAGAAAGAAGAAGAGAAAAGAAGAAGAAAAGAGAAGAAGAAAGCAAGAAAAACCTAAGCTAAAATAAAACTAAAGATGAAGATAATATCAATTGGGGATGAAAAAGGGTGTATAAAGGCCCCAAATTCATGTACAAATGATCCCCAAAAGGTCCCCAAGTCGAGAGAAAAGAAGGGAGAAAATCGCCAAACAGGAAATCAAAATTGCCGGTTCGTGTTTTTACTACCAGATTTCCTTTTACGGCCGTATTTTCCTTTTACGGCCGTACATTTACTTGGTACGGTAGTAATTTACTCTCGCATGAAATTGCCCAGTTTTCTGGTAAATTACGGCCGTAAAATTATAAGTTACGGCCGTACAAATACGAGTTACGGCCGTACAAATTTTCTGCACCGCAGCTTCAGATATTTTGGCCATAACTTTTGATCCCGATGTCCGATTGAGCTGATTCAAGTTGCGTTGGAAACTAGACTCGATGATCTACAATTCTATAGTTTATTGTTTTCTCCAAATCAACTTGTATCTGTATCAAAAGTGCTCATCTTCTTCAGACATCCTACATTTTGGGCACCGGTCTTCGTCTGGCCATATCTTTTGATCCGGAACTCGGAATTGAGATCCGTAAAAAGCTACGGACTCCGCTTTCCGTGTTCTTCTATGTAAGCTCAAGACTCTCAGCCGAGAATATGTTTACCAATATTGCACCCGAAGCCCTCCAACTTTGGAATAGTTGCATTTTAGTCCCCACTTCGGGTTTTTCTTGACACTTTTAGTCCATTTCCTCCTTTTCGCCTCGCTTCCTCCACTATGAGGAAAAATACCTAAAAACACAATAAATACACACATATATAAGTAGAAGTCTGCTCCAAATGAATGTAAAGAGATATAAATAAGTGTGCAAAATACACACTTATCACTGCAACAACACGCCCACGATCCAACAAGATAAGCACGAAATTTATCTAAAGAAAATACTACTGCAAGAAGTTCTTTCTCAGTTGTAGAATAATTCATTTGAGCACTATTCAAAGTTCTACTTGAAAAGTAAATAACATAGGGCTTCTTATCTTTTCTTTGCCCTAAAACGCCCCCAATTGCATAATCACTAGCGTCACACATAATTTCTAAAGGTAAATTCCAATCAGGTGATTGCATAATAGGCGCAGAAGTGAGCAATGTAATTAATTTATCAAATGCAACTTGACAATCGTTAGACCATTCAAATGGAGTGTCTTTAGATAAAAGATTACACAAAGGCCTAGATATGACACTAAAATTCTTAATAAGGGTATGTTTGATTGGGTGTTAAGTTGATGTGCGCGGTATTCCGTGTAAAAATATGTGATTAATATTATTTTGGGAGATGTGTGTATGGTTGAAAATGAGGATGAGGTTATATGGAATTGCGTGCGATTAAATTTATAGTGGAAAGAACAAGCCCTAAATCTCCTGAAAAATCCGGCATGTCCTAAAAAGGATCTAACATCTTTTACGCTCTTTGGAATTGGCAATTTAGCAATCAATTCAATTTTAGCTTTATCTACTTCAATCCCTTTAGAAGAAACAATATGACCAAGAACAATTCCAGAGGATACCATGAAATGGCATTTTTCCCAATTTAAAACAAGATTTGTCTCTTGGCATCTTATTAAGACTCTTTCTAGATTTGACAAACAATCATCAAATGAATTACCAAACACAGATATATCATCCATAAACACCTCAAGAATATGCTCCACCATATCGCTAAAAATACTAATCATGCATCTCTGAAAGGTGGCAGGAGCATTACACAATCCAAATGGCATTCTACGGAAAGCAAATGTACCAAAAGGGCATGTAAAAGTAGTTTTTTCCTGATCAGTCATAGCAATTTCAATTTGATAATAACCTGAATATCCATCTAGAAAACAATAAAACTCATGACCAGCAACTCTTTCTAAAATTTGATCAATAAAGGGTAAAGGAAAGTGATCCTTCAGAGTTGCGGCATTTAGTTTCCTGTAATCAATGCACATGCGCCAACTAGAAACAACTCTAGTAGGAACTAACTCATTTTTATCATTTTTTATTACAGTGACTCAAGATTTCTTCGGCACAACCTGTGTTGGACTAACCCACTCACTATCAGATATAGGACATATAATTCCTGCATTACACAGTTTTAAAACTTTGGTTTTAACAATTTCTCTCAGTTTTTATTTTGTGGAATGTGATGACAATTGAAAATTTTTAAGGGTTTCTGCATTTCAATTTGTTTAGGTTTCTGTATTTTGGGATTTTGGAGTTATATAGGATTTTTGTGTGTTGTGTTGAGTAGAGGTGTTAGGAAGTTTTTTGTTTTTCTATATTAAGAAGCGCCCTTAGTCTGCAAGTTTTTACAAATTTTTACAAATTTTTACATGTTATTTTCTAACTCCACTCATTCTCTCCCTATATCATATCAAAATACATAAAAAGCCTATTTTTACACAAACAACGACACGCACTTATGTCAAGAGAGGGCACATAGTACTAATGCTGCTTTGAGTTTTTGGTATGTCTTTACATTTGAGGGTTTGACATTTATGCACATGGTGATTATTGGAGGATCCTTGAACATGGTTTACTATAACAAACCTTTAATTTCTCCAAGCCAATGGATTAGGTTTATCAATTTATGGATCACTTGAAGTTCTATTATCACGTGTAACATAAACTAAAAACATGTTTAACTGGAATTAATCCAACTTGCAGCCAGGATTTAACAGCTGTTTGGTGGGATTTTTGTATCAACTGTAAATAACATGTTATTCAAATAAAGTTCAACAACTTCATGATGTGTAGGAGCCTTACAAGCAATTTTTTTGTTGGATATGTCTGAGAAATGTAAGAATGATGCTGCTATTTTCTAGAATTAAAGTGGAAAGCAAGAGTTGAAACAAGACCAACTATAAAACATGTGGAGGCAACTGCTTTAACAAACAAATTTATTCTAGATACTTAATTAGAAATCTAAGATTAAAATAAAAGGCTGCAAGGATATATTTCAAAAAATTTAAAATTTAAATCTTAATATTCTTTCTAAACATGTTTAAATTGATTGAGCCTAGGCTCTATTATCTCTTATAGAGGTGCAAATGTTAGGGAGGCCTGTGAAGCTTGGTTAGGCGCACATCCGAGGTTCGATTCCCCATGACATCAAGCTCGCTTTGTATTTTCTTCTTAGGGCCATTAGGCACCTTCCTGGTCAAGTACTGTGGCCTCGTGGGATTAGTGGGTGGGGCTCCGATACCTCGGTTATCCAAAATATATATATATATATAATCCCTTTAAGACCAAGATGGCCCGCACCATTGGCCATATATTGAAATGTTAACATGACTAACACATGTAATTTAACTTTTGAAATATTGAAATTTCATTGCTTCAAGTAATTGGTACTGCCTGCTGAAATGTACCATGTTTCATTTTAGCATATACGTGGCCAGTATGAAGTATACAATAGTTATAGAAAGAAATCGTTGGTCCAGATCTAATATCATAGGGTCTCTTAAGTTAGGGTCATCTGTGGGAATCTTGTTACTGTATGCACAAGTTTGTTTAGAAGCCCAAAAGAGCCCCAAAGACAATCATGCTGATGTTGTGCCAATCATTTATTTGATATCAAAATAAAAATGATTAAAAAAAAGCTTGTTCCCCATTTTGATTAATGTTGTGTTTGTTTAAACTCCGTAGCTAAGACTTTTTCAAGAATATATATATTATACTAGTATTTCTCCCATGCAATGCACTGGAATTAATGAAATAATTAAGAGCTTGGTTGGTATGACTTTATACAAAAATCAACTTTTCAATTCTCATTTAAGCCATTTATTGATTGATTTGGCAATTGTTTATTTTTTTATATTATTTTTCCTCACTTTTTAACTATACATTTAGATTTTTCTTTTTTTTCCAAATATCATTTATATCCTAAGACACTTATATTTAACTAACCCTTCTTCCTCCTCCGCCCGCCTCCCCTAAAAACACCCCACCACAAAAAAACACTTGTGAAAGGTGACAAACATACCCATATCCTCCCTCTTTGAAAATAGAATTTTGTCACTTGAAGAGCTTTCGATTCCTCATTCTTAGAATTAGACAGAGAAGGGAAAAATGAGATTTGACAGGGGAAAATTTGACAAATTTAGGTAGTTACACTAATTACGGTTGTTTGAGCGGAAAATATGGACCTATTGTAGGTGGTTACACTATTCGACTAATTGTTGCGAGTAATTTTAATTATTAAATATTATTAAAAAATAAAAATTTGATAGTGTTTGAATGGGAAAGTGTGGGCCTTTTACAGGTTCACACTTTAGATTTCTCACGTCTTGTATTCAATCATTTGTAGCCATGAAGGTCCGTTCTTCAGTGAAGAAAATGTGTGAGTTTTGTCAGATAGTCAAACGAGGTGGACGAGTTTATGTTTTATGCACTGCCAATCCCAAGCATAAGTAGCGCTAGGGCATGTCAACATTTGCTTATGAAGGACGACTACCTCCAATGTATGTATTTGAGTTTCTCTATTTTTTTGCATGTCTGAAACTACATGCATGCCCACTTTAAGATTATTAGAAACGAAAGGCATGTTCACGCGTCATGCATATACTATAAAACTTCCAAGCATCATTTCAGGACTAGGTGGTGATATAGCATCTTGAGGGACTATTGTTAGTTCAGTTGGCTTATGATTGAGCTTGAATTGATACATGAATATGGACTATTCGACTTTAATAAATATGGTCTAGTGCTACGACATGGCGATATGAAATACAGAAGCAGCAATAAAAATAAGAATCCCAAACCTATAAACCCAACTATTTCTTTGTGGGTAGGGAATTGGCTATGATACTAATCCGTAAAACTATAAGTTCACCACAAAACTGCAAGCTTATGTTTCCCTAACCTAATGAAAAGAAGACCTGCAAGTGAGGGACCTTTATAATTATGCACAAGAGAAGCTATTGTAAGCTGAAAGGTTTTGTAGTGAACTAATGGAGAATAAGGAATGCAAATAGGTGGATGGCAGAAAGAAAAAGTTTGAACCTTTCAAACTGGTGATGCCCACCCAAAATGGCAATGAGTTAATATTATTTGAATCTCTCAGCTATAGGTTACAGCTAAATTTATTTATTAGAGCTAGGTTTTGAAAAAGTTGATTTTTGAAAATGCAGTTGAGTAGGAACGAAAACTACTATAAAAAATGAAAAAATCGTCAAATTAGTAGTTGAAAATGATCGTCGAAATAACGATCTTTAACCTTTTCAGTTTTTTGAAGTTGTAGCAAACATGTTGTTACTTGATACCTTTCACATATGATGTCCTAATTGGACAAGATCATGGTTACTTGATGCTACAAATTCTCATGCTTGCGATAGGAAGAAAAATATCAAACTGCTCCTTAAGACCTAATTCTATTCGTACATTTCTTTACTCTCTTACAAAGTTTTTATCATCATTAGAATCTTCATATTTTGTGGGCCAAAACCCTTCAGGTGGTGCTCTGAGATATCTTCCTCACACAACTGTGGCTTCAGAAAACTGTATCACAATCAGTGCCTTTACGCAGCTAACTACAAACCTTAATGTGGATTTGAATTAGGATTTTTAAGCCATTGTTATAGCATCTATAATTGACTCCTGCACTGGTGGCAACCTGCTATGGACCAACCCAAGTGATGTGCTTTTTTTTTTGTTGGAAATTTTTATTGTCATTTCCTCTCCACCATGCTCATGCAATCCCAAAATGAGGATTAGATTTCTTACTTTTCAGTAGCGTGTCTCATAAAGTACAATTGTCAGAAATTTACAATGAGCATTACACTATATGTACCATAACATCCACAAATTACAAGGTTACATCAGGTACGAGAATCACATACACAACTACAAACTAGGATGAGTCATTGAGAATGGTTGAGTTGAATGCATGTTCTACTGTTGAGTTAGTTCTATGAATTTCTTCCCAAGCAAGCACACAGTGATTAGTTTTTCACATCAAATGTCAAAATAAAAATTTATGATTCGTTTACAGTACACTGTGTGGCAGCTTTACTGCCAATAATCTTACAACTAATAAAATGTTGGGAATCATGTTGCATATTGTTAGCCTCTTTTGGATGTGTCAACTCTATGGTCTACTCCTAGTCCATCAATATGTTGCGAATCTTAATACATTACTCATTATCAAGCGCAGTAGAGTTAATTACAGGATCTCAACTCAAATCCCTCAAGTTTTGGCCTTCAGGACATACGAGCGATATGACTACATTTCTTGTCGTAATCATACAACTACTAGATGATTAAGATAGAAAGAGAGTGATGACTTGTTATCATGTTTATTTTCTATCATTTCAGCTTCCTTCTATGGCTTGTTCATTTACTATTTAGCATTTCGATGCAAATTTTGACATACTGATTATACAAGCAAGGTTCTACAGGAATGGACATTATGAGCTTGTTTGACAATACAATTTATAGAAGAATAAATGTGAATTTTATTTTATTTTTTCTGGGTTTTCAAGATTGTGAGACGCATGAAAAATCATTTATTAAGGAATTTGCAATTGAGAATGAGGTTAGAAAAAATGACCTCTTTATCTAAGCAGTGTGAGATGAGCTCTAATTGCTTTTAATGGTATCAATTTTAGTGGCTTGGTGACAAGTAGAAAGGAGGAGACATCAGTTGCTCTTATCTCCAAAAGCACTGAAACAATGGCTGTCACTCCTTGGTGGAGAATGGGTCTATTTTCCCGTTTATTCCATCCAAGCAGCAAGCAATAGAGAAGAGAACATGGTTATTGAATTCTTAGTGTTGAGGCAAGTTTGATAACTTGGAATAGAAGTTATGTGTATTTGGGTTTGTTGTCACTCACATAATTCTCCAACATCCTTGTTCTACTATCTGGACTCATGCATGTGTAAAGTATTTTCATTTAGATTATTTGATTTGAACATATAATTGAATGGCCATCAAATAATATTATTTGTGCATGAATAATATTATTTAATCTACATTTACAATCAACATTCACTCATTCTGTATCATCTAATATTGACTATTATTTTTTTTATTTTATTTGTTTGAATATTGTTATCCACAGTAAACATCTGCCAGAATATTGTCATCTACAGTGAACATCTGCCCATAGTTACTTTATTTGACCATTAATGTGGTTACATTGGAAGATTTTCTTTCAAAAATTGAATTCGAATATTGTTTAGCTTCTAAAGAGATTATGTAATGGGAAGTGACACATATTGTTTTTATTTATTTATAAATTATCTACAACTCAATAATACAATGTATTATAAACAGTATTCTAAAAAGTGTAGTGTGATAATAAGGCAGGGTCAAGATTCAAGTTTAGACGAGTTTAAGCGAATGCGTTTCAAAGTAAAAGTGTAAAAAAGCACAAAGCATGTAAAGCGCCAATGAGAAGCTTCAAGCATAAGTGATTCGAAACAAGTTTTGTAGAACATGGGTTACCAATAGTGATGGTCAACAAGTTCGAAATTTTAATGAGAATAACAAAATATTTGATTCTTTCAAAAAAAATGGATATTAATTATCATGATATCCTATCTATTATTAATTATGTGACGGTAAATTAACAATAATCGATTTGTCATCTCCAATGTTATTTAAGTGTGAAATTTAAAATAACAAAATTAATTAATCACATAAGTACTTATTGATCGTCATTATTTGTCGATACCATTGGTAAATTGACACTACCTATTGAATTTTCGATCGCGGACTAATTATAGCCCAGTAAATATCACATGATGAGTATTGTACAAGATGATAAACAACACTCCCTCCGCCCGCAAAGACATAGACATGCTTGCTTTTCCTTTTTATCAGTTTCAAAATATATGTCATTTTCCATGTTGGTGTGCGTATAATTTTTATTTATTTCATTATGTCCTAATTTAATGCTTTAACTTTTCTTAATAAAAATACAATGTTTTTTTTAAGAAAAAACATTTCAAAAAAAAAATACAGTGTTATTACTTAGTAATGTAGAGAAATGCTCAAAAAATGCAACTAAAATTTTGGATGAAGGTGGAATCAAACCTATCTTATTTCCTAAAACGTCATCTCTTGCCCATAGAACAACAATACTCCCCGTGTCCCAATTATATGATCCACTTTACTTTTTTATAAGGATTAAGAATATGGTTGACAAAGTAAATCTTGTAAATTATATTCATAATTTATCTTTATTAAATGACAAATTTTTAAATTAATAGTTGTAATTATAGCATGGGCATGTTTATAAAATAATATAAAATGAGCTTCGTAATAATATAGAAATAAGATCATATAAATGGAATAAATAAAAAAGAGCAAAAAGGACATGCTAAAGGTACAAACAATTCGAGTACAAACAACTTACTAACAAGATTGAATTTACGATTTTAACCTTGCCTAGGAGAGAGAAATGGAATACGTACGTGGTCTTCCCTTTCCTTGTAGGCAACTGTTTCACACGAAATGACGGAAAAACACGTTGCGAATGAGAGAGAACAACAAAAATGAAATCCTCCTCTGCTAAACCACAAACTTGAAGGAAAATAGAGATTTCAGAGTTCATTTTCAGTTCGACCATCTCCAATGGGCTATTAATTGCCCAAAGCGTGCAATAGAGAGAGAAGGTAGAGAGATATAGGAAGGAAATTGTTATTTTCTTTAAAAGTAAATGGAAAGAAATGCCGGGGAAAAAGGAGAGAAAAGTGAAAAAGATGAGAGAGAGAGAAATAAATTCAAAAATAATAATAAAATAGTGTGGAAGAATTCTAGACAGGCATCTATTTGTGGACATGATATGGGAATCTACGAAGAAAAAATGAGATAATTAAGATAAAAGTGATTGAAAAATTAAAAAAAAAGGAAAAAAAATGTCGGTCCACTCTTTTTTTTTTCCTTCCTCTCTCTCTCTCTAATGCAACGCATGGCAATCCAAGGTGCCATTGTTGTAGATTTCAGAAGGAGGCGCAGTTGAAGTTTGGGCTGGAATCCACATCTTCATTTTTTAAGTTCCGTCGGCAAATGCAACAGATTTTCACAGAGTAGAAGGCGGTCGAGAAATTGTTTAAGGTAAACGCAATTTTTTATTTTTTTTATATGAATCTTAGATTTGATTATTTGGGCACAAGGGCTTGAGAAATTAAGATGGGTTTAAATATGGCTTCCAAAATTAGGATTAGAGTTTTAGATGGGTGTTTGAAAATAGGGAGTAGAATAGTTCTATCGATTTTATCTTGTACATTTTTTTCCCAATATCTTCTATAGTTGTTATTACAGAACTTGTTGCTACCTTCTTATTCTTTCCCATAACTATCCTGACTGTGAGTATCAATTTTGCACTTGTATATTGCTTGGTCCTTTGGTGGCATTATTTCTGCACTTGTATACTGACTAGCTCAGGTTGGTTTGTAGTCCCATTGTCATCGTGTTTTATATTTGCATGCCAAATGCGTGTTTGTTTTCTTGTGCGAACTTACTCAAAACTTAATTATCATTTCCTTTACTCATAAATGAGCTTACAAATTGAATATATATATATATATATATATATAACTAACCAAACAATTAATCTATATTTTACTTTGAATTTACTTATTGATGTTTGTCATAGTTGTAGGAAGTCAGGGAGTTGAATGTGAGATGCCCAACAAAGCAATAATGTCCTGTGTCGACGATGTCAAAGGGGTTATCTAATTAAGATGTTATGTTGGGAGGCTTTTCTTCAATTGAAACTGAAGAACAGTACCGAATGCTAAGCACATTTCATCCATGCATGAAGGATGAAAAATGTATCGAGTTGTAATTAAAATCAAGCTTTTGCAAGGGAGAAAGCAAGCCGGAAGAGAAAGCAAAATAAACAGCCGTCTCAGTTGCTGCATGCATGTGTTTGTTGTGGAATGAAATGTAACATACTATGGTGTTATTAATTTTCAACTAGTTTGTGTCGGCAATGTTGGAGTTATTCTACAGAGTAGAAATTTGAATATTATTGTAAGAACTACTTCTCATAGAAAAGTTTAATTACTTGTATGTGTACGTACTATATAATATATGTGAGGTCTTGTAACTTTTGTTGAATGTGAATTGTTTGTGACTATGTTCAAAAGCTTTTCAGGAATCAACGTAACATCCACTCCTTTCTATAGTTGTATTCTCATTTCTATTTTATTCTCTCATTTGCAAGTGTATATATAATTAACTAAACACATTAATTCACTTCCAAAACTGTAATTTTAAGATTAGCGATGACCATTTCGGCTACAATGTTATGGTTTGTATTGCTTTTGTAACAACATTGAGTAGTAAGCATTCTTCTGTGCCTTCTTCCTATCGTCTTGTAAACTAATTGAACCGTATTTCATCGCCCTTTCTCTCGAATTGCCTCTAATTTGTGAGTACATGGAAAAAGGAATCTTTTTTCCTCCATTCCATTCCATTCCATTCCATGTGTAATTGATGATTTCAAAACTTAATTAGGAAGCGAGAAAGAAAATAGAACCAAAAGAAAGCTTCATTTACACATATCTCAATAGTCAAATAATTAAGAGTCACAACTCCATTCCACTCAAATATTTTGTTACCTGTTTTACATTTTACATAAGACCATATATAAAGAGTAGTTTGAAGATCGAACTATGACATTTTCATCACATTATAATGTTTTGCACTTTTCAGACTTATCAATTTATATAACTTCAACACTTGCATACAATAAAAATTTTCTACTTCTTCAACCCTTGCATACAAATATCAAGAGGATAGATTGGTAAACAACACAATGTCTTCTCTTGATTCTAGTGTTCCAATAGCACTCTAGATCTCATAATCCATGCAGTGAGGCAACTACACCTAATTCAAAAAAAAAAAAAAAAAAAACAGAAGAGGGAGAGAGAAAATCAATTAGAACAATATATAACATAAAGACCATCAACAAGTTGAATTCACACAAGAGAGAAATGTGCAGACGTATGTATATGTATTATGTTCCCCAAGTTTACGGTAGGCAGCAAACTCAACATTCAATAACACCGATTTACATAAGTGGGATATTAAAAAAGCACACTATTATCTGAAGAGGGAAAGTGAAGTTGAGAAAGATGAATTAAGGCTCACATTATTAATAATCAAGTTACAGGAATATATAGACGGTGTAGTGTGTAGCCTAACAAACTAAGAGATAAACCTGATCCTAAAAGATAATACACCTAAAAGATAATACAACACGTGAGAACATGGAGATATGCAGAATATACAATAGGATAGACACAAATCAAGTTGTTGCCCCAATACGCCCCCTCAAGACGGAGGCCGGTAGGACACCGATCTTGCAACGAAGAAGAGCGACACGTGCACCAGGAAGAGGCTTCGTAAAGCCATCCGCAAGTTGGTCATTAGAGGAGACATGAGTGACACGAAGTCGACCAGCTTGGACCTGTTCCTGGACAAAATGATAGTGAATCGCGACATGCTTCATTCTCGAGTGAAAAATCGAATTCGAGCAGAGATAGGTAGTCTCGATGTTGTCACAATAGACAACGGGCACTGCTAAATGAGAGTAACTGAGCTCAACAAGAAGAGAGTGAAGCCACATGAGCTCGGCGGTGGTGTCAGCGACCGCTCGATATTCAACCTCCGTCGAAGATTGAGCAATCGACCGCTGCTTCTTTGAAGACCATGAGATAGGGTTGCTACCAAGGAAAAGAACAAACGCACCCGTGGAAGCACGATCAAGGATATCACCACCCCAATTGGCATCTGAGAACGCATGAAGAGCAAGGGGGCTGCGTTTGTGAAGAAACACCCCATGATCAAGAGTGCCTTTGACATAACGAAAGAGTCTCTTCACAGCCGACCAATCTTCATTACTGGGTGCATGCATACGTTGAGAAAGTCTATTGATAGGGAAGGAAATGTCCGGCCGTGTAAATGACAAATATTGAAGAGCCCAAGTACAGAGCGATACTCCGTGGGATTAGAGAAAGTTTCCAAGCGAAAGGGACAAGAAGTAGGAGGCGGGCAAATGGGCGACGACACAGAGTTAGCATTTAACATATGTACCTTTTCAAGAAGATCAACCGCTGGGATAAAAAAGGCCATCAACGTGAGAAATTACTTCAACCCCAAGAAAATAGGAGAACGCGCCAAGGTCCTTTATAGAGAATTTCTGAGCCAGAGAAGAAACAAACTGAGTAATCATAGTAGGGTTGTTACCAGTGACAATAATATCGTCTACGTACACGAGAATGAAGAGAATTACCCCATGACGACGCATAAAAAATAACGACGCATCAAATTGAGATTTTGTGAAGCCCGAGTCAACAAGAAAGCTTTGCAAAGCCGAGTACCAAGCCCGAGGGGCCTGTTTAAGGCCATAAAGGGACTTGCGTAGGTGACAGACATAGTTGGGACGACTGGAATCACGAAACCGCGGTGGTTGAGCCATAAATACATCTTCCATCAACGTCCCATGAAGGAATGCATTATTGACATCCAACTGGCATACGGACCAACCATTCATAATAGAGACTCTGAGAATGAGACAGACAGTGGTAGGCTTGATGACGGGACTGAATGTCTCGTTGTAATCGAGACCCGGCCACTGGTTAAAGCCCTTAGCAACGAGACGGGCTTTGTATTTTTCAATGGTTCCATCATGCTTGCGCTTAATCCGGAATGCCCATTTGCAGCCGACGATATTGAGGGAGTCAGATGGGGGCACGAGCTCCGACGTGTCATTCTGAATTAACGCAGCATACCCAACATCGATAGCATTACCCCAACAAGGGTGCTGCAAGGCTTGTGACGTAGATGAGGGTTCAATAGGGATATCATTGGCGTCTATAGGGGATGGGGAAGCGGGAAGACGGTGTGGATATAGTGGAGAGGGAATGGTGCTATTAGGAAGAGGAGAAGAGGAAGAATCAGCCGAGATAACAGTGTGGGAGATGAGAGCTTTATAAGCGGAGGGATGAGAGCCACTCGAGGAGAGGCCGGGGTCATTCATGTGTTGAACCAAGGGTGGGCATAAAGGATGACTAGCGCGATATATATTAGAGATATGACGATGGGGATGACGTGGTGGGGTAGACGAGAAGGACAAGGGAATGGGTGTGACAAATGGAGATGGGATGGACATAGAGGATGAGGTCGATGGAGCTGGAGAGAGGTGCGTGGAAGCGGTGCTAGGCAAAATAGTGGACTTATCTGATAGGGAGAAGTTGGTGGAGTGGAACGAGACGAAGAAGCACCCGCAGTCAGAGTCCCAGGCAAAGAAGACACTGGTTGTATTTCATCCACAAGAGAAACGGCTGGGCAACGCGGAAAGGTAAAGACATGTAGGCTTGGGCTGGGCCATGTGTTACTGGATGGTTTATGAGAGGGGGTGCGAGTGACAGGGTAAGGGGAAGAGGAACTTTGAGTGGACCGCCTAGGTGTGTTGGCCGGTTCATGGACGAGTGGACTGAAAATGGGAAAAAATGCTCTACAAATTTAACATGATGGCTCGTGTACATTCGACCAGTCGACATATCGTAACAGAGATATGCGCTTTGAGACAAGCTATAGCTGAGAAAGACACACGGCTTAGAGTGAAAATCAAGTTTAGAATGGGTGTATGGTCTCAACCATGGATAGCAAAGGCATCCAAAGACACGGAGTTTGGTGAGATTCGGGGGAGTACAAAAAAGTTTTTCATAGGCAGAAAGGTAATGTAAATTGACTTTAGGAAGACGATTAATAAGGTAAACCACCGTTGCCAACACATACCGCCAAAATGTAGTGGGAATGGAGGCAGTGTGACGTAAGGCAAGGCCGGTGTCAACGATGTGTCGGTGTCGTCTTTCTGAGTATCCATTATGCTCGGGTGTGTGTGGCGGAGAGGTGTAGTGATTAATCCCATGGATTTTGAAAAAGCGGGCAAGCGCTAGAAATTCTCCCCCATTGTTGAAGAAGAAACTTACAATTTTGGAGCTAAATAAATTTTCAACTGGCGCTTTAAAGGTAATAAATGTATCAGCGACATCGGATTTTTTCTTGAGAGGATAAAACCAGATGTATTTTGTGTAATGATCGATAAATATAACACAATACTTGAAACCATCAATTGATAACACAGGAGAAGACCAAACATCTGAATAAATTAATTGCAATGGACGAGAACTAGACAAAATGGAATGTAAAAAGGGCAGTTTGTGGCTTTCGCTACAACTGCAAGCATTACCGGAGGATGGTTTGTTCCTAGACGACAACGACACCAATTTATTAGTGACCAAGTGGTGGAAAATCTTATTGGAGGGATGGCCTAGCCGGGAGTGCCACGTGTCAGGGGTCGCGGTGCTAACGAAGAAGGCAAGAATGGGCTGGGACGCTGTGGATGAAAGTGCATAAATGCCATCCTTAGCCGGTCCTCGATCTGCAAATGTTTCACAGAACTCAACACTGACATTATTTTGAGAACAAAGTTTATGGACAGAAATAAGATTGCTAGCTATATGGGGCATGCATAACACATTAGATAGCTTAAAGGTGGAGTTGTCGGAGCAGAGACGGGTTTGACCCGTATGAGTGATGGCTAAACTTGTTTCATCTCCAACATGGACATCTTCTGATCCCAAATATCGTGAGTGAAGGGAGAGATTGTTGAGGTCATTAGTTATATGATGTGATGCCCCTGTGTCGAGTAACCATTCATTGGTAAGAGCGGGGAATGGGGTGGTAGCAATATTAGCTTGAGGTGGTGCCTGGGATGGACGTGGTTCGGAGGATTGCTAAGATGAACGAGAATATTGAAGGTCGGACAAAACTTAGCGGAGTGCCCCTGCTCGCTGCAAAGCTGACACTTGCCTAAGTAAGGCTGGGGGGACCGATTACCAGGATTGGAGTGGGGCCAATTCTTGTTGTTGGGAGGGGATGAGCGAGTAGAGGACTGAGATTGGCTTCTGATGACGGCGTTGGCTATGACGAGTTGGGGAAGGGGAGAGCGAGGGGCTAGTTGCAACTGCAGCTCATGGGTCACAAGTCTTTCATACAATTCATCGAACTTCGTTGCAGTGTCACGAACTTTCACTGCTTCACTGAGACCGGCATATTCAGGACCAAGAACACGAAGGGTATGGAGAACTAGCTCGTCGGGATCTGGTTTGGAGCCCATGAGCGTGAGGCCATCGACAAAGCTTCTCACTTTAAGCATATACTCTGTAATCGACATGTCTCCTTTTTGGAGGTTGCCAAGACTGCTTTTCAAATGCATAATACGCCCTCAAGAAGGTTTTGCATAAGTGTTGACGATGGTCTGCCAAGCTTCGCTAGATGTTCGGGCAGTTGCAATGAACGACACAAGGTTGGGCGAGAGATAACTGGCAATAGCATTCAGCAAGAGCTTATCTTGCTTCACCCAATTGGTGTAATCGGGGTTGAGAGTAGTGGCGGTGCCGGTGGAAACATATGGTGCCGGACAAGGTAATGTTCCATCAGTGAAGGGATGAAGATCATAGCCAATTAGGAGGCTATGGAACTGAAGGTGCCACGAGGAGAAGTTGGTGTGAGTAAGTTTGATCAGCTGCTGCGACTGGGCATTAAGGACAACCGATGGTGAGGGTATTGTGGGGGTCGGTGGTGGTGGTGGTGGTAGAGGTGTTGTTGTTACAGTGCATTTGGTGGAAGCAGTCGAGGTAGTTTTAGAGGCCATGGATCTGGTGCTTTTTGAGCTTAATGCTCTGATACCATGAAGAGGGAAAGTGAAGTTGAGAAAGATGAATTAAGGCTCACATTATTATTAATCAAGTTACAGGAATATATAGACGGTGCAGTGTGTAGTCTAACAAACTGAGAGATAAACCTAACAAACTAAGAGATAAACCTGATCCTAAAAGATGATACACCTAAAAGATAATACAACATGTGAGAACATGGAGATATGCAGAATATACAATAGGATAGACACAAATCAAGTTGTTGCCCCAATATTATCATGCTCGTTTACATAATGGGATCTCAAAGAACACTCAACAACACCGGTTTACATAAATGGCCGGATATAACATACCCGCATCGGAAAGCTATGGGTCGTCTTCAACACGTCGATTAAAAATGCCCATCTTTTTTTTAACTCTTCGTTACATCAGTCTGGAGGTAGCGACACACACACTGGTAGATTTGGGGATTTAGGGATTTTGGAATGGTCGATTTTGTAAAAGATGAGGGGTTCAATTTTGGTATTGTGAGAAACGAACTGATTTTGGACTTTGTATCGTGGATAAATTGGCTTTTAAAATTTCATGATATATCTTGTTAGTAAGTTGTTTGTCTGATATGTTAGTATTTCTAGCATTGCATTGTCCGGAGTATAATTTTTTGGAACCCACACTAAGGGGTTGTTTGATCGAGTATAAAGTTAATGTGCGCGGTATTCCGTGTAAAAATGTGTGGTTAATATTATTTTGGGAAATGTATGTGTGGTTGAAAATGAGTATGAGGTATACGGAATTGCGTGCGGAGAAAGTTTTTACCAAATAGAACAAGGCCTAATACATAGATTAATTACAGATAAGATTATTGACTCAATAATACAAGTAATTTATCAGCAAACTTTACACCTATTACACCCCACACGAGTAATGGATTTACATGATTGTTGATAAATCAGGTTCGCATTTTCCTATTTGACAGTCTGTGCATACAGAAACTCAGAAATTATCGCAAAATATAAGAATTTCGGGGCTTCGTTTTTAGCTGATTCTTCGTGGATTTTGTGATCTATACAGTTGGAATATTGATTTGCTGAAGAAATATCGATGTTCAACTATATGATGCTCTACACTTCTTTCAGTGCTTGGATCACTTGGTTTATTGCTTGCATTGGGTATGGACTATGATTTGAATCTTCTTGTTAGAATTATGAATTGATGAATTTATTCCATGAATTTGTATTGGGTTTATGCTTCATTCGATTTGGCGTTTTAGAACTATTTTTGATTGATATTGAGTTCTCTTCCTCTAATCATCAAACAGTAAGAGACATGGTGATTTCGTTAACTGAAATTATTGTATTCAAAAGTTATTGCTGTTGGGTATCCGCCTATATGTGTAGCGGTTTGAGTCCTAACTCATATTGTTATGGTTATCCTGAATAAGGCGTGCCTACGCCATATTTCAAACGCTTTTCTAATTTGAGAAATAAGGGAAGATTTTTATTGGAGGAACATTTTGTTTGCAATAGATTAAAACCTAAATAAGGAAACCATTTTCTCGGGGATTAAGAAAATTAGCTGTCTAAGCCTATTAGGGTTTGATTAATTAACTACTCAGAAGCAGGCGCGCGTGCACACACACATACATATCCTTACTATCTAAAAGAGTGAATGGGAGTTTACTATTGCAACCACGAAACGAAAACGACGTCGTTTCTCGTTCCCCATTTTCTCATATATAGAACACATTCACCCTAAATTGTGTCTTCAGTTTTGCCGATATTGCCTTACCTTTTAACCCTCCTCCATCGATGTTGGACTGCGCCATCTGCAATTGATCTGTACTCGTGCTTTTTGTGAGCATCCTCCAGTGCATTTTGGGATTTTTCTTTAGACGATGAGTTTAAAATGTTTCCCCCCTATAATTTCTTTCTTCGGTCCATCCCATCGGCATGTTCTTAATTCTCGCTTCTCCATTGATTGCAGTTGCTGATTTTGAAGCAATGGTCATTAATATTGCTGCGGTGTGAATTATATTCCATCTAAATCTGGATCCCTTTTATTATCGTAGGTATAACGAGCCTTGTTTATTGTTTCTAGACTCTAGCTCTTGCCATTTTTTACTCCTTTTTCATATTACTTTCTCAGCTGAATATTCCGCATTGTTCATTGTAGTTGCCCCTAAATCTGGAGTTTGTTGGTGATTTTACCTACGGTTTCTGAATTATGCGTGCTTGAGGTTCTTTTGTTGTGGACTGCTAGACTTTCAAATTTTTTGGGTTATTACCATATAATATCCACCACTTAATATTCAAGGCTTGCATATATATATGATGGTGCTGGGAAGTCTATTTAATAAAATGAAATGATTATCTTCTGTGAATACTATCTAAAGCATACAGGATACAGATGTTCTAATAGTTCCATTCTCATCACATTCACAATGTTTTTGAATAACTATGTTTTTCGTGTCTTCTATTAATTCAAAGATGAACTAGCATTTGAGCTACATTAGTTTATTTGCTTATATTTGTTGCTGAAACTTATAATACATTATCGTTATCAATCCTAATGCAAAAAATTACAAGTGAAGATAAATTTTACTTTAACATTTCCAATAATCATGTATAGATAGTATGTAGTTCAAAGTACAAAGTTAATATAGAGCTCAAAATTCTCATTCTATTTGTTTGTGCTCTTATTTGGTTTATGGTACTTTTTATGTTTTACTGGTAGCCAATATCAACACATGAGCAGGTTGTTTAATTGAGCTCATCAAAACTGAAGCCAAAGCATGAATGCTATTTAGTATGTAATGTAAATCAGCAAAAAGCATGAATGCTATAGAGAACTTCTCTTGCATTGATAATTCTTAAAATATTCATATATTTTCATGTTTAAGTTCTATCAAAAGTTTGTCCTACTACCTTAAATTCAAAGTGTGATTTCTTGAATTTGACTTACAGTGTAATGAGATTCCTCTTATTTCCCAAAATCAAATTTCCGATCTCTTAACTAAAATTCATTGTCAAGATTAAATTAGGGGTTAAGATGGTTAGTTCTACTATGTTTGAGTAAAGTTGAAGGATTTCCTCCCCCTTTTGCTCAGTGTTATGACAAATGACTAAGACCGCACAAACTTGATAGATTGTTACATGGTTCATTGTCAAGAAAACTATGATTTTTTTTTGCATTACTTTTATTTCCTATTACTTTATTTATTGGTGTCTTCTTTCATATTATTTAGATTTAGATTTCAGCTAGTACTTTCGATTGTAGAATGCTTTTATTGAAACAGAACGTTCAATTGTTGCACCAGACACAGACTTGTGATCATGCAGATGCATATAGGTCTTCCTTAATGGCAAAACACAGATGGGACATCTTTGCTAGGACAAACAGCGAAGTGAATTTGAGCTCATAATATTGTGTTTAGATTTGGTAACTGAAGTCATTCCTATTGGTATTTGTGTAACTGTAGAAATTATTGTGGTGTTTATTAATGAAAAGTTAGAGCAAATACGCTATTAAAGAATAGATAAAAGTGATGTATAAAAATTATTGTGGTGTTTAGTGAGAAGTTAGTACAAATACTCTATTAAAGATAGATACAAGTGATGTATAGAAATTATCGTGGTGTTCAATGTGAAGCCAATACAAGTACGCTATAAAAGAATAGATACAAGTGAATAACTTCTACTTGGTTACATATTATTGTCTAATTACATAAAATGACCACGATAGGCAACAAAAATATAATCATGTGCAATGCGCGCATTTTCCAATTCAAAATCTCTATTAAAAATACAAGAAAACAATATGACACGCTAGGATAAACAATCAAAGCACAAAGTCCAACAAATGTTAACCGACCCTAGTGTATATATATGTATATATATGTATATATGTATATATATAGTTAAAGATTCATCTGAAACAAGAAAAAAGAGCCAATCCCGAGAGCAACAGGGTCGCCTGCGCAGTATGATAAAAGTGAAATATCTCAGTATCCCATTGTTCGATCTACGTAAAATTTTGACAGTAGCTTCAAGACTCATCGTTATTCAAATTCAATGATTAAGATCAAGATCCAATGGTCCAATCTAGAGAAATCGTCATCAGAACATAGACAATTTTTGTGGTGAGATCTTTCCATTGTTTTTGGGTTGTGTTCCAAGAATCTTTATTCTTGAGAGAGTTTTGATTGTGATAATTGTATTGCTGCTATTGAGAATATTTGGTGTGCCTTCAATATTTTCTAGAGAGAATGTTTGTTCCCATTATTTGATTATAGTGGAAGCTTGTTGTGGAGTGGTGGTCGTGGACGGCAGCACATTGCCAAACCACGTTAAATCTTGTTTTCTCTTTATTGCATTGCTTGTTGGTTTGTTACTCTATTTGATTGTCTCCTATTAGGTTCTCACAAGAGGGAGAATTGATTTATTCCGCTTTAATATTCTTATTTTCAATATTCTCCTATCAATTGCAAGTGTGCATGACTATAATCATGATACGCAATAGAGCAGAAGTTATTTTGAATTTTGTGTTACATCCCAACCAATTACTCCCATTGATGAGCCCTCAAAGGGGCTAAGAATTCAAGCTCTGGTTGAGAAGAAACCGAGCATTTCAGATGATTTTTGGAGCACCAGCACAGATGCTAATGACAATGGCATAGTTTAATCACAGAGAAGCTTTTCGTCGATTGGTATACCAAATCAGATGAGCTACAACACTGGTATTACCAGCACAGATTTCATAAATCATGGCTAGTTCTGTTAACCCTGCTATTTGTCATCAATATTGAAAATTTTGGCTAATTTTGGCTAGTTCCTCCCATTCTCTCTCCTATTTTACATAAAAATACATTAAAACAAGTATTAAAAAAATTCAATCCTATCATGGGCCTACAGTATCTCCTGCTTTGTTAGAGTCTAATCCCATTTGCATAGGTTAATGCCAACATGTTGCGGCCGGAAAGTAATCTTTCCCTCTGCCAGTGTCATGCTCCGGGATCATCTCATCTGGTAGATGGAAATAGTATTAGCGGAGGTGACTTATACTTCGTTATTCTAGAAACTATCTTTTTTCCCCCTTGATTTTTCGTATAGGACGTAAAAGTCAAATGATCATCCTTACGATTTGCCCAATAGACACACTACTGGGTTCCTTCTTCTTAGAGCTGGGCGCGGAGTTCTGCATCGAAGTTAATTTCTTCTTCAATGTCCGTCATCATCTCAACCTTGGACCAATCAACTGACCCAGTGTTTCACTCCACAATGAAACTTCAGAATGAAATGCATGGCCATCGATTACCACTTTGTTCGTACACATATCTTTTAAAAAAATCCTTCATCATCTCCTACATCTCTTCTTCATGCCAATTAACTCATATTCTCACTAAGTTCATCTCTAGTGCCAAATTTCTATTGCTTCATCCCAAGATTGGAATCTCCTATTGGAGCTCCATCTTGATGGGGCTCGTAAAGGAGATTATGAACAAAGAGTCAATGCCATTTTCTGCCCACCCTACTGCATGTGATTCGGCCCCTCCAATAGAAGATTCTAGTATATTGTGTAGTCCTAGTTAGAGTTTTATTTTTTTATAGAGTTTTATTCTTAGAATATTTCTTGTATCTTGTAATGCTTTATTTGTTGAAATTCCCTATTAGTTGTAGAGCACACAAAAATACTTGTATAAATAGGTGACTTCAAGCAATGAACAATAAGTTCAGTTCATACTTTTTCTATATTCTCTTCAAGTGATAGACAAACACAAAACTTCACACCGAAAACATCAAAACACACAAAAAAGGGAGAAAACCTTAGACAGGCGACGGGAAGTAGTGATCCCACACACCGAGTAATCACCTGATATTTTCGAAATAAGGACAATATGCAACCCTAAACGATAGCTCCGATAATTGGCACTAGTGACAAGCAGTCCACACGAGGTGAACATCGTTTTCATTTACATAAGAGACCAGAGAACATTCAACGGCCTCAAGTAAATAACACCGTGATAGAGAACAAAATCTATCCACTCTAGAAAATCTAAGTACACTAGTATTTCCCCATGCGATGCACGGAAGAGTTACTATTTTTGATGGCAATCTGATTACCCTATTCTAAAATTTGACACTAAAAATATTTCAATAGTTATAATTTTCTTATTAGATCACGCAAATTTTTTTCTTTCCTTTTTCTTTATGTAAAAACATCAAGCGGTCTTAATCTAATTGAAAAATGAAATTGGCAAGAGGCATGGTAGAATTAGTAATTAAATTTTCAATAAACGTCTTAATTGATTGAGTTCCTAACATAGTATATATTTAACCATCAGGATTAGTCTGATGGCCAGAACCTCTGCTGACTAGTAGAAGGTCCAAAATTCGAACTCTATAAATATCATTAATAATGTTGTATTTACACCCTATGTAGCATTTTTGGTTCGTCCACCCTTATATGGTGGTTTGTTTGTTTCATTTGTTTTCGTTATTTCGTTATCTTGTGGTGGTTATTGAGCCCTATGATGCGCCCCCTGATTCATTCTCCGCAAGTCTCAAGTCGAGATTGGAATTGATTGTGCTTCAAATGAGTTAATGACATATTCTGATATAATATTCTAGCTTGCAATGTACCATTCAAAAAAAAATAGTACATATTCAATAGAGCATATGGACGTGGAGTTGAGCATGCATCCAATATGGAACCTATATCATTTCTATGGTTGGCAGTGGAAAATCAATTGAAAATCAAGGTTAACTCATTTTCCAATAAACAATTAACTCCAATAACATGGCATTTACCTCAACAATTACAATATGTGCAAATGAGGGTACTTGGAGTTGAAAATCTTATGTGTTTCTTTTTGGTATGTTTAGAGTTTGAGATACTATGGTAGGTGATGTGTGATTAATTAACGTATATTTTGTGTTCTTTTCCCGGTATATTTTAATATTTTTGTGTTTAGCGTAATAAAAATTTATCGTATATTTACTCATATAATGTTATTGTATAAAATACATATCTTGGAGTAAAAAGATAAGAAATAACAAAATAAGATATTTACACATTTTTTATGAGTACTTATATGATATATATCTCATATTTTAGGACAATGCAAATATATATATATATATCAGCAATTCTGATTCACTGGCACACTGCGGTATTTTGATCATAACTTGAGCTCTGGATATCAAAATGACCTAATTCAAAATGGATGGAAATTTAACTCAATTCTCTACAGATGCTTTCTTTGGCCTTGAAGTCAAATATGGTGGAAAAGTTGTCACAAATTAGTTTTGAAGATAGCATATTTTGCAACTAAGATATTCAGTGCCACCTTTAGGTGCAAAAGTTCTAACTTTCCCTACAAAGATCCAATTTAGGTCATTCAAATTGTATTTAAGAGAAAAATAATGTGCTTTAACTTGATGAAAGACCCAAAATCATATTTGGTAGAGAAATTGGTCAAAGGCATGTGAAAGTGGAGTTAGTGCTTGGGGAATACCATAGTGAGGATGCTTTTCATTTCTATAAAAAAGTAAGGCCATTAGCTTCTTCAACACACCTCTCTCACTCAAGAATACTCTCAATAGCTTCATTTCCTATCTTGTGTAATTTATATTCTTAGTACTTTTGGAGGAATTAAATAGCTTGCAAAAATAAGCCACTTTCCAACCACTTCGGTGATCATTGTGGAAGGCTTATCTTCCACTCTTAAGCATTTCTCTTCTCTTCTTTATGTTTACTTTGTTTTCACTATGACTAGCTAATTTTCTTTTGATTGAGGAATTATATTGAAACTCTAAACAAGGATAGTTGATTTTCAAGTAAAAGTTCATTTTGTTTACTAAACTTCATTGTGTCAACATTTCATTAATTTACTTCCATATCATTCTCTCTTTGCTGCTTGAATGACCTAATAAGTAATGTAGTTAGAATGATTAATGTTACATGTGGAGTCTTAATATGTAATCGTTAAGTTTTCTAAATGATTAGCAACAAATGCAATTTAATCATTGCATGTGAAGTGTGACATATGTTCAATGAACTGACCTTATAAGTTTGTTACCTAGAATAACCTATTGTTAAAATTTCATGGTCCATTAATTAATTCTAGAGAGTTTATTCTAGTTTGTTATTTGGATAGAGATTGGGTAAAGAGTTTGTTTTATCCAATGACTAGATAAGAACAATTACCGATTTGACGAGCTTGTGTGCTTTTCGAGGTTTTTACAATTAATTTGATAAATAAAATGACTTTGACGAGCTTGTGTGCTTTGACGAGGTTTTTACAATTTATTCTAGTTTGTTATTTGGATAGAGATTGGGTAAAGAGTTTGTTTTATCCAATGACTAGATAAGAACAATTACCGATTTGACGAGCTTGTGTGCTTTTCGAGGTTTTTACAATTAATTTGATAAATAAAATGACTTTGTTTATAAATTGTTATCTATTGTGTAGGTGGATACTAATTCCTCAATCACCTTTTATTCATAATTTTTCTCCATTTATTTGCTTCAATCAAACAGAAAAAACCCCCCAAATCTATTTCAAGCAACTAGTATACTATCTCAAACTTTGTGGAAGAATGACCCTTACTTGTTATTATACATTACAATGACAAAATATTTATAAGTATAACGAGTTCAGATTTATCTTGATGCACTTAACCATATAGGAAAAGTTCACATCAGTATGTTTAACTAACCTATCTTCAATGTGATATTATATATATATATATATATGCTATGTAGTCTTTATTATTTTGACATAAAATTGAATTAATTTCACATTTTTATCAATGTGGAATTATTATTCTTTACTTTGACATGGTATATAGATCTGTTTCTTTTTCTAACAAAGAAAGCATTTGATGAAGATGGTAACTTAAAGCAATGAACTGTTGATCAACAAAGTCGGACATGGTATGTTGTCTTAAAAGAAATTCATTTGCTTCTTGATTGTTAGTTGATTGAGCAAACAGACTGTGGTGGATATTAAGAATAATATTTTTTTTATATAAAGCAATAACAACTTAATTGGATTCCAAAATTGGACTTTATTTTTATTTTTTTTTTTACTAAAGATGTCCCTTAATTTAAGAATTAGACAATTAATAGTATACAATAGGGATTAATTGGCTACGTGGTTAACTAATATTTGATAGTCATTAATTAAATATTTAAAAAAGAATAATCGTAATTGTTTGTACACTACACACAAAAAATGTGGTTTCATTTAATGCTTAAATTCATGCATAACTAAATATCTAAAAATGGAAATTGTATATATAGTTTGTTTTCAAAATTTTAATTTTTTCCTAGAATGATGTGCAAATTGGCACTTTGCCAACGTGACACTTCAAATTTTATTAATAGTTAAATTTTGGGAACACCAGATGTGCAAAAGGATATTGAAATGATCAAAGCAATAGTAAGACGAAGACCTCACTTTTATGTGATAAATAATTAATCATGCCCATATCGGGTTTCTGTGTGAGGTTAAAATGTAAAATGTCCATCCGTTTTCAACAAAACTCACAATCATAAAAATTCTCCCAATTTTACAAAATCCCTCCAAATTTTTTGTTGTAATCTACCAAAATTAAGCTCTACACTTGAATTCACGGCATGAAAAAAAGGGTATACTATTAATAAAGATTACATGGGTGAGAAAATATTTATGCTTGTAAAAAACTGTTAATCTATATATCAATAAACAAAGGTCAGTTTCCCACTCAAATTATTAATTTTCAGAATTAATTAAATATTATTTAATTGTTAAGTAATTATTTTGTTAGGTATTAATTAATCTATATCTATATATAGATAATATATTTGACATAAACACAAATCTCAAATAAGGTAATACCATAGTCTACGATAAACGGGTCAATGCCACCCATAATCTGCGCAATCACTTAATCTATATTTGATTTGAAAAAATCACATCCCAATAGCATAATTAATTTAGCGATTGAGCCCTGATTGACAATCGTCCCTTTCAATCTGAGATTTTAAGCCCTGATTACCCTAATCCATGTTTGATTTGATCCATTCTTTACGCTGATATTGTCGACTAGGGTTTATGATGGCTTATTGGGTTCTGTTCTTTCACTTATAGGAATGTGTTTTGGCATCTCAACTACCCATCCTAGATAACTTATGCATACTTATTTTGGAAGGGCAATTTGTAGACCAGCCTTTTAGGGCGTTCTCTCTTAGTAGACTCGATGGTCGTGCAGCCCGCAACACCCTTATCAAAGGTACACACTTTCTTTCTCTATTTGTATTGTTATTGGAATTAATTGGTGCATATGCCACATTATTACAATGTATATAGCAACGTCATTTAGGATTTTTTGTTATGAATATGTGCAATCTTGCGGTTTCTCTCATTCTTATTCATGATCAAGAACCATTTTCATTATTTCATTTGCATTTATTTGTTGTAGTCATTTTAGTTGGGACTGAAAAAGATAAGATGAATTAGAAAATATATTTCTTGCTCTTGATAAAGATATGAATGGAACTTTGAGCAAGCAGGAGCTCTGAGAATATGTAGAGGAGACTGTAACACCCCGCCTGATTTCGTCTCATTTCGTGTATGATCTCAAAGGGATTTTCGTGAGATGATTCAGAATATATGTATGATATGATTATGACATGTTTACAAGTGTATTGGATGTGTTTGAAAATAATACGGCTTTTGAATTCATGTTGTATGGAAGATTTATGAAAATTGGGATTTACGGCCGTAAATTTTATAGTTACAGTTGTAGGCTTGATGTTATGGCCGTAAGTACAAGAGAAGAAATTTTTAGGGACTTTCATACGGTCGTCTATGTGCGACATATAGCCGTAAGAATGTATTTATAGCCATAAGGCCTAAAGATACGGCCGTAAGGTTGTAGTTACGGTCGTAATTGTGAGCGATATGATCGTAATATTGAAGATGAAAAAAGGGCAAAGTTTTGCAGGGCATGGATACGACCGTATGAAAAATCGATACGCCCATACGTTTGGAGATACGGTCGTAAGTTTGCAAGTTACGGCTATAAATTTAAGTCGGCATACCAGATTTTCTAGAAATTTCCAGCCATTTGCTTGATATATTAAAAACCAATGTCGGTTCTTACACTTCATAACTCACCTAAGAACACCTCTAAGCATTCCTAAGCTTCTCAAACATTGGTTGATATATATTTACCAACATGCATCTTTATATTTCCATGCGTGGGTGGTAGAAAGAGGAGGAAAGGAAAAGGAAGAGAAGAAGGAAGCTACCAAGCATTCTTCTGTGTGTTTTCCTCTATCAAAAGGTGGATAATAGATGTATACATATATGTGAAGAGGTAAGTTCACTTATATGTGAAGTTAAGCTTAAGTTATATGATTGGAAATCAGGTTCTATCTTTCTTGTGCCCTTTTCGTTAGAAGTTAGATGTGAAGAAGTTGAAGTTTGATCATATGATGTGTTTTGATGATCTTGGCATCCTATGACATTATATATGAAGAAGCGATGTCTTAAGGAAGTGATGCCTTTGTTATTATGATGCATAAATGAGTGATCGAAAGAAAAAGGTTGAAGTCTTGATCATATTATATGTTTAGATAAGCTTGGCATCCTATTATGTTATATGTGAGTAAATCATAAGATTAAATAGGTGATGGCTTTGAAAAACTCAAGTTCTTGTCTTTGTTAATATGATGCCGACATGATTACCAAGCTCAAGTTCTTTTATTTAAAAGCCTATGATGAACCAATTGAAGTATTTGAATATGTGTTGTGGTTTGATGAGCTTGACACCATATTATGTTATGTGTGAAGCAAGATTTTGAAGCCTTGACTATGTAATATAAACCTTTATGTGAAAGCAAGGCTTGAAGTAACATGTTTACACAATCATGGCATGAAAGTGTTTGAATGTAAGGTTGCTTCTTGGATTGTGGATGAGATGACATGCCTTTTATGATTTCTTGGCATTATCATATGTGGTCGATGGATGAAAGGGATTTTTTAAAGATAAGAAAGGAACATCCATTGTTAATGTGTTCCCTTTCGGTTTGGGGAAACTAAAGTATAAGATGGAAGTTTATGTGATACGAACGAAAGTCTTGGCACGAATTGTAGTAACCTCGAATTTCCTTAAATTAAAATATTTAATTAAAGTAAAATCTCAAACGTGTCGCTACAACTTTACGTATAGGATTAAACAGCGTACCGCTGTCTAGTTAAATTTTTCATTATTTACTACTATCTTAAATTATTTAAAATAATAATAATTTATAAAACATTTATTTATTTTCAATTTACATTTGAGGACCAAACTTTAGAAATTATTCGTTTTAATCCCTAAAACTTTAGTTTCATATTCAATCATAGCTTTATATATATTTTAAACCTAATTATAGGCCCGTTTAAGGTCCAGTTTTACTTCTTATGCTATAAGAAAGACCATTTGGAGGAGTAATCTAGTTTTTACCCTATTTATACAAGTTAAGGTTGATTTTAGAAACCCTAGCCTCACTACTTTCCCTTCTTTCCACAATTGGTATCTTCAAGTTCTTCCCACTCTTTCTCATTCCAAACTTCAAGTGGTAAGATTTCTTGATATTTCCATATCTCCATTTTTATTTTGTTGTTCTAAGTTTTTAATCACACACAAGTTCTTAATCATCTTCTTGTATCGTCCACTTGATTTTCTTTTACACATACAAACATACACGTACACGCACCGCCACGTCACCGCCGCACCACCACCTCACCTCCGCACCACCACCTCGCCGCCGCACCACCACGAAGTCACCATCTCCACCATCATCTTAGCTCAAACACGCACACACACAGAGCCATATATATACGCGCATATACATACATACATACACGCATAGCATCTAGCCCAAACAACACCCATGCTCAAAAACTCAACTTCAAAACACAAAAATCATACCTACACCTTCCTCTACCTCTATAGAACATCGTAGAATAGTTTAATTTCGAAATTTATTAGAGATTCGATCCAATTTTGAAAATACCCAAATTTCTTCCTCAACTTTCAACCTTCAATTTCTCCCTAAATACTCAATATCTCTCCAATCAAAAACCACAACTAGCTTCACCACTTTCAACTCCACCTTCGCCGCCATTTTCACCTGCCGAAAACCGCCGGAAGTCGCCAAAAGAGAGAGAGAACCGAGAGTAGAGAGAGAGCCGAGCGTGAGAGAGAAGGGAGAGTCGGGTTAGGATGATGATGATCCGATTACTTGGCCCAAATCCATTTTAAATCCAGAAATTGCAAGTTAGTCCCCGAGCTATTGGATTCTATTTAAGTTGGTCCTTAAGATTTATTTAATTTACAAGTCCTCAACTTTTAATTGTTACAATTTAGTCCCTCAATATTATTTACAGATTTAATCCCCCATCTTATTTATTTTATTTAAATGAGCCCTCAAATTTTATTTAAATTCAAGTCCCTAACTTTCAATTATTGCAATTTGACCCCTAAACTTTTATTTCACTTTTAATCCTTCAATTTCTTTTTCCTATTTACTTTTAACTCCCAAAATTTAATTACATATTAGTCCCTCATGTTTTAAAAATCTTATAATTGAGCCCAAAATATTTTTAGTTCACTTTTATTCCATAATAGGTCCTCAAACTATTAAATTCTTTCAAATTGACCCCCAAAGTTTTACATTCTTTCTATTTTGGTCCACAAACTTCTATATTACTTATAGATACTTAATATTTATAAGAGTATTAACATAAATTAAACTCATTATTGACTAGACGGGGCGTACGAACAGCTAGAGGACTGATTTTCACCGCTTGGTAGACTCAAAACTCGAGAGATATTTCAGGTAGACTCAAAGACTCACTTTTACTTATCGCGCATTTATTGTTAATTATCTGTACTAAATAAGTGCGTTTAGTGTGTAATAGACTTGCCTTCGGGCCCACATTTTCCTTCGGGCCTAGAGTTGCCTTCGGGCAAATTACTTGCCTTTGGGCCTGGAGCTGCCTTCGGGCCCAGAGTTACCTTCGGGTATTATATTACAGAGTTTACATGACTATTTGCCTTATATATATTTGTATAGATGATTAACTTGCGCTGAGCCTACTGAGTATTGTTTAAATACTCACGCCTTTCATTCTTTTACAGATTGAGGAGTTCGGAGGCGTGACAAGACATGGGAGTTCTATTTAAGCTTTTTAAATAAGAGATTTCACTTCTGTTGTTATTTTGGTAAACCGATGTATGGGATTATGTAGTTTTCAAACTTTTGAACTATTTAGTAACTTGTGTTAGACGTTTTGAACGTTTGGTGATCAAATAATTTTAAAACACTTTAGATGGCTGTTATATCAAATGAATTTCCGCTTTTAATTATTTGTTATACTTCCGAATTTAATGTTAGAAAAAAAATGATTAGTTTTAAAGAAAGAACTAACGTTTCAAGTTCTTCGAACTCAGGTGCATATAAGGTTGCCTATCATGTGTTTATAAATATGTGAATATGAAAGAAGGCCAATTGGGGGATCTAAGCCCCAAATATATGATAAGCTGGCCTAACGGGAGATTTAAGCCCGATATGTGATACGAGACCTGGTTATATATGATATGTGATAAGAAGGCGCCATTGTAAGCACATGATTGGCAACAGCGCCCAATATAAGCATGTGACATGCATAAGCATGTGTATCTATTCCCCACTAAGTTTTTATGACTCACGTTGTGTTCGTTTATGGTTTTATATAATATACATGGTGTGGTAAGCAGTCGGGAGATGGAGGAGAGTCCTCAAGAACTCGATGTGTATAGGTGTATACGGGGATGGGAAATGCCAAAGATCCTGTATTATGTGGTTTGTCTTTTAAACAGAAGTCACTTGAGTAATTTGAAGACGTTTGAATGTTTCTGTAAGCTAATGAACGTTTATGTTTGAAAAATGAACTTTTGACTTCGGAAAGTAAATGTGTGAGTGATGCCACCTCTAGTCCCATAATCATGGAAATGATTCTGTGTATATGTGATAAGTGTACGAGCCCACTACAATTGCCATACAAAGTATGTGATGTGCGATATGATACGATATGATATACAATATGAAACGGTGTGCTAAAGGGGGTGTTACAGGATAGTATTAGAGCAAGCTTTCCCTATTTTTCTCCACACATCAATGAACTCTTTCCGCCACTACACTCTGTGGTATTATATGTTTCGTATGTTAAGAAAGTATGATATGAATGTATACTATGATTCGTATGATTCGTATGATGTGAACGTATGATATGTTCCTCATGATGTGTAAGTATGATATGTTCTGTATGATGTGCAAGTATGTGAAGAGCTAATGTGCAAGCCCGAAATAAGAATGTGATACTCAGGATGTCTCATTTTTCCCTTATGGTCTCCTCTCGTCTCAGTATATGATGAATATGATTGAAGATCCAATTATGATTATTGAGCGTTTGATGTGAACTTTGATTTAAGTGGAAACAATTTCGTCAATGTTGCACAATCCGAAAAAGTAAAAGTAGAGAAAAGATAAGAAGTTAGCAACTGACTGTTTCCGTCGTTTGAATGAGCTTGTTTTGTTTTGAAAATGTAAGAGATCTGATTGATGTGGAGAATTGAGTTCGAATGATAGAAGAATGTTTAGAATATGCCGCATTCCGGAGTCTGAGCAAGTTAATTGTGTAACATTCATGCGTTGTGGCTCTGTTGGATTTGGTGGGACATCGTGCAGTATTTTCAGAAGCTGAACAAATTTGTACAGTTGCAACAAAATGATACGATATGTCAATTATTGAGTGTAGCACGAAATGTGATGATGATTGCTTGGTTTGCTACTTATGTGATGAATACTTTGGCTAGTAAGAATGTTTGTTATTTCGAAAATGAGGCCAAAGTGCAAATTGCAAATGGTGCAACTATAACTTGTGTTAAGATTTTAAGAAGAGGCTTTGTGACAGAATAAGTAGAAGTAAGAATTAATGGGGCCCGCTAGTTTGGCTCTCTCAGTTAGTTGTCGCTCAAAATACAACTCAATTTTCGTAAGAGATTCAATATGAGAATGATCTAATTTTCAAGGCATGTGAAGAACTCCAAAATGATTTTTGTGCAATGTTTTGTTCTGGATAAAGAAAAGATTGAGTTCTTCAGTCACTCGAAATTGTTAGTTTGTGGTAGAAGTTACGGTGGCCTATGTTATTCTGTTATCGGTCAATATTAGAAGTATGAATAGCATTTGACTGGAGATTGTGCTGGAATGAAGATTTGACATTGCCTTGACAAATTTGCCAAGTACTTAGTGTGAAGCTTCAGAAAAGACGTTAACGTTATTGCAAGTATGGTTTTTATTTGTATTTCACCTGCGTATATACTCTATAATTTTGGGAGCTGTGTGCTCTTTATATCTCTTTTTCTGTATGTTGGATATTTATACGTGAATTCGGCGTCTCTACGGCCTTCCTTTGATTATCTGATCCTTTGGATTAATGTATGATGCATTATGTTGTCTGTTATGATCCGAGTTCGGAGTTTGATACGCTAGTCAGTCTCATTTCTCTTATGTCCGGCTCGAGCATTATATATTTCAAATTGAGTGCACTTTTGATATTCGAGACCCTCTAAAGAATTGATCAGCCAAGTATGTTATGCCTATTTGATTAGTTTATAAAGTATGAACTTCGATTAGTTAGTTATGCTATTTTTTGTCCCTCTTATATGTGATTTTTTATATGTGTTTCCCAATGATTTTTCTTCTTTATTTGTATCTTAGGAGATTGATTTTGTATTGATGTGATTTCGGGTATATTTTTTCATATTGAAGACTCCCTATCATATGGTATGTTCTAAATTAAAGGAGCTTCAAACTCAGTTAGACGATTTAACGAAGAAGATGTTCATTAGGTCGAGTACTTTTCTTTTGCATATTTTGCTTTTGTTTGTAAAGAAAGAAGATAATGGGCGTGAATACGGAAGATTAAATAATGCTTCAGTCAAGAAGAAATATCTTTTATTCTACGTTAGTGAATCGTTGACTCAATGTTAAGGATCGACTATGATTAGACGATTGACCTCAGACGATTGAAATACGTATCAGTTTTCAGTACTCGATATTGATACGATCCAGGATAGTTCAATGTCATTGGATGCGTTACCAAAGCCGGCCTAGCCGATTATACAAGCTCGACCGAACGAACTAAGGCCAATGAAGAGGTCCTCGGATGAAAAGCGAGGACAAACCCTCCGAATGAACCCCCTCAAGCCTTGGAATAAGTAGGGGAAGTGGAAATTGAGAAAGAACTCACCAAGACAACCACCGGGAACAAAAATGGAAAAAACAAGTCCAATTTACGGCCGTACATTTTATCTTTATGGTCGTACCAACTTTCCATATGGCCGTAAAATATGGAAGCAAGAAATGTTGTTTTTCAGAGAGCAAATGCGGCCGCACTCGAAAATATATGGCCGTAACAAGCGTCATACGGGCGTAAAAGAAGATCCCAAGTTTTGGCCCAAAACATGTAGAATCAATTATACGGACGTACCATTTTGACACACAACTGTACTTCTGAATCTTACGGCCGTAAAAATTATCCGACTTAAGTAATTTCGTCTCTACTTTTGAGATATTTCAATATTTTATATTTTTTTCTTGCCTTGAGGATGTATTTGTATAGCAAACAAGCTCAGTTGTAAAATAACATTAGTTCAGTATCAAAGAAGCTCTCAAGCTTTGTGTGAGTGGAATTTAATCTTTTCATGTTGCTCTTTGAGAACAAATCCGAACTTATCATGAAGCTGATCATTTTACGTAGTGTTCACACCTCGCTGGTTGTCTACTCCTATCGAATGTGGTGTTCAGTTTGATATAACGATCGTTTCCTCGAGTAAGTCGAAGGCTGTCGAGTGTATCGATCATTTTCTACTGGATTCTTAGCTTTCCTGGTTAGGAGCCATCATGTGCGGGTTGTGTTTAGATATATTGCTTGTAGTGACCGCGAATTTCCTTAAATTAAAATATTTAATTAAAGTAAAATCTCAAACGTGTCGCTACAACTTCACCTATAGAGTTAAACAGCGCACGCTCGTCTAGTTAAAATTTTATAATATTTACTATTATATTGAATTATTTAAAATAAAAACAAAAATAATAATTTATAAAATATTTATTTATTTATTTATTTTCAATTTACAATTGAGGACCAAACTTTAGAAATTATTCGTTTTAATCCCTAAAGTTTAGTTTTTATTTAATAACGATCCAATACTTACCTTAAACCCAATTATAGGCCCGTTTAAGGTCCAATTTTATATCCTATGCTATAAGAAAGCCCAATTGGAGGGGTAACCTAGTTTTACCCTATTTGTACAGTTTAAGGTTGATTTTAGAAACCCTAGCCACACTACTTTCCCCCTCTTTCCTCATTTGATATCTTAAAGTTCATCCCACTCCTTCTCATTCAACAAATCAAACTTCAAGTGGTAAGGTTTCTTGATATTTCCATTTATATCTCCATTTTTATTTTATTGTTCTAAGTTTTTAATCATCTATATGTATTTTTCACTTGATTTTCTACACAAAACACGATAAATACACGTATACGTGCATCACCACCACCTCAACCGCCGCACCACCACAGTCACCACCACACAACCACCGTCATTTCCACCATCCACCATCATTTTGGCCAAAACACACACAATAGCATGCATATATATACGCAATACATACACCATCGCATACAACAAGCATATACGCATAGCATCTCGGTCCAAAATTTCAACCACGCTCAAAAATCCACTTCACAACGCAAAAATTATACCTACACCTTCCTCTACCTTTATAGAACATCGTAATATAGTTTAATTTCGAAAATTTTTGAAGATTTGATCGAATTTTGAAAATACCCAAATTTTTCCTTTAGTGTTCTAGCTTCAGTTTCTCCCCATATACTCAATATTTCTTCAAATTGACTTCACAACTTTCATTTTGAGGAAGATGATGATCCGGCCCGTTTCCATTTCCTTTTTAATTTAATTGGTTTAATTGCAAGACAAGTCCCCCCAAGTTCCATCATTGTTTTAAGCGGTTCCTACAATTTATTTAATTTTCAAATCCCCAACTTTAAATTGTTACAATTTAATCCCTAAATATTATTTACAAATCTAATCCTCCATCTTATTTATTTTATTTAAGTGAGCCCTAAAAGTTTATTTAAATTCAAGTCCCTAACTTTCAATTATTGCAATTTGACCCCTGAACTTTTATTTCACTTTTCATCCTTCAATTTCTTATTCCTATTTAAGTTAGCCCCTAAAATTTAATTGCATATTAGTCCCTCATGTTTTAAAAATATTATAATTGAGCCCAAAATATTTTTAGTTCACTTTTATTGCATAATAGGTCCTCAAACTATTAAATTCTTTCAAATTGACCCCCAAAGTTTTATATTCTTTCCATTTTGGCCCACAAACTTCTATATTACTTATAGATACTTAATATTTAAGAATATTAACATAAATTAAACTCGTTATTGACTAGACGAGGCGTACGAACAGCTAGAGGACTGATTTTCACCGCTTAGTAGACTCAAAACTCGAGAGATACTTCAGGTAGGCTCAAAAGACTCATTTTTACTTATCACGCAATTATTGTTAATTATCTGTACTATATAAGTGCTTTTAGTGTGTAATAGACTTGCCTTCGGGCCCACACTTGCCTTCGGGCCCAGAGTTGCCTTCGGGCAAATTACTTGCCTTCAGGCCTAGAGCTGCCTTCGGGCCCAGAGTTACCTTCGGTATTATATTATGGAGATTACATGACTATTTTCCTTATATATATTTGTATAGATGATTAATTTGCGCAGAGCCTACTGAGTATTATTTAAATACTCACACGTTTCATTCTTTTACAGATTGAGGAGTTCGGAGGCGTGACGAGACATGGGAGCTCTATTTAGGCTTATTAAATAAGAGATTTCACTTCTGTTGTTATTTTGGTAAACCGATGTATGGGAATATGTCGTTTCCAAACTTTTGAACTATTTAGTAACTTGTGTTAGATGCTTTGGACGTTTGGTGATCAAATAATTTTAAAACACTTTAGATGGTTGTTTTATCAAATGAATTTCCACTTTTAATTATTTATTATACTTCCGCATTTAATATTAGAAAAAACATGGTTAGTTTTAAAGAAAGAACTAACGTTTCGAGTTCTTCGAACTCGGGGCGTTACATTGCTAATGAGGTTCGTATCAGATATGAACATTATGAGTGCCATAGTGTGTTATGTACATTTGTATGTGCTCTGGCAGTCTTCATGATTGAAGCCTTCACGCTGTATTTATATAAGTTCTTAAATGTGTTTAGTAATGATATTGTGATGTATTTGAAATTCCATATGCAATATTTCAGTATCGCCTTTTCAAGAGTAAAACACTTGGGTTTATGTGATGCAAAGTGAGAAAGTGATTGCATCTGTGTTTCGGCAATTGAAAAGCCATGGACAGGATTCCTCAACGCACGATTTGAAGTTGCAGTTATTCTGTTTACTCTAAAGATGTGATGATCTTACTATCCGGGATAAGGTAAGGATTGCAACGAAAGATTCCAAAGTCTGATCGTAAAATCTCCAAATCCTATGTAAGTTAGTCCGATTCTTCTTGTTTATATTGAAGAAGAATAAGAAAATGACATGTGAAATGTGATGAGATGACTATGTATTCCGTAAGTGATTGTGAAGTTATACGAGTTAGTCTGATCGGCTCTTGAAGTTTGTTTATGTCATGTTGATCAAAATGATATTTCAGCAGGAGCTATGAGCTCAACTTTATAAAGTATCTCTTATGATTATTCCGACTGTTATGTCAGGTATGTGCCTCCTTTGTGAAATGAATTATGTCCCATTTGTTTGAAAAGACTTTCAATTTAGTACGGCATTCTATTCTCAAACAAACAATTCAAACCTTAGAAGATTTGTTATGTGCCTATATGTTGGAAGTTCCGATACAATGGGATCATTATCTTTCTTTGATAGAGTTGTGTATATCAATAATTATGGTCCACTTAGTGGACTATTGTTATATGAAGCACGGTATGTATATACGTTTGAAAGCGGCACCATACCGTCAGAAAAGTTATGCTATCAAATAATGTTGGCCACTTGAATTCGAAACAGGCGATAAGGTGTTTATTAACATCTTGACTATTGAAAGGCTTATTTGATAAAGCTCATTTATCTCATATAATCGCTATATTTTTCCATACTTATATTATTTGGAAGTTGCTTAAATCCCTGATTTTAAATGTGATTTATATTTTATGGACCAGGTGAAGGAGTCAAATCAAGTTGAAGTTAATTTTATAAGTTTTGAAGAAATAGTGAAGATCAATGGGAAAACAACTAGAAGAGTATCGAGCTTAAATCGTGATCACGCCTTACCAATATGATTTTTCCATAAAAACATAGGAACAAGACTCTTTAGAAGATGAGAGTTGAAGAACTGTTAGAAGACCCTATTTAATTATTCCTACTCCTAAAAGGAATATGAATAATTTATAGGGACCTTTAATGCAATTAGTTTTTGTTTTGTAGGAAAAAATTCATAGACTTCTATTAGAATTAGGAAACTAGAATCCTTCCTTTTATTTCTCTTTTATTATTTCCTAGATAATTTTTAGATCTGGATCGGGCCCAAGACAACAAGAAATCCATGTTATTGCTTGGCCAGAACACACGATTCATTCATTCTACATACTACACGGTTCTCTCCATCATCTTGAACCTTTGGATTTTTCTTCGTCTTCTACATGGATAGCTAAACCTTAATTCCAGTTCAAGGTCAATTGAAGATTGATTCTACAGTAATTGTGAGATCTAATCTATTCTTATATTGTTCTTCTACTTAATTTTCTCTATTTATATATTTTCTGTGCTTGATTGAATTTCTTGTTTTGATTAATTATACAAAGTGCACGTTGTGTGATTGTTAAAACGATAGATCGCCAATTAGGATCCTAAATCCGTAATTGTTTCGGTGTTCTAATGTCTATGGCAAACAACATAATTGATTAGGTCAAAGTTTTCAATTCATGATTGTGAAAATATATAATCTAGCTTTAACAGATCATCGTATGAATTTGTTGGTTAGAATTGGCCTCTCTAGAAATTAATGCTGTTGATAAATTAAATCCTCCGATCGTACCTAGGGTTGTTTATTGATTAGAGAAATAATCAATTATCGTACCTTGGTTATCGAACAAGTAAGGAGAGATAGGTTGTTAGGTCATACCAACAACTATAACCAATTTAGAGAAAGCGTAGACGAATTCATCTTTGCATCAATGATCAATTCTATGAATCAATTCTAAGATTATTCCTTGGACTGGATATTTGCGTTAATCGACTACTCTAATTTTACTTTATTTGCCATTGTTTTAATTTTAATCATTTTAATCTCAGCATTCAAAACCCCCATTTTTATTTTATGTAGTTTTATTTTAAAAGAATAAATCTTACCAATCCCTGTGGATACGATCTTGCTCATTGCTACTACAAATTATATTTTTAGAGCAAGTATTTTATTATTTGTTGGATTCGACACCCACCATTATTCGATGTGGCAAACGTGGAAATTGACTCCCCAATATGTATAAGTTCGTATGGAATTCGGGAAGTTGTGTACCGGCTATAAGTACGAACGCATATGAATTGTATATATGGTATGTTTTATACATCAGTTTTATAGAAGTATACCCCAGACCTTTCATACTTCCAAATGCTCCATTTGATGTTTCACTGGATTGATCAAATGAAGGACAGCATATTTGAATCGTTGCACTAAATGTAAAGGAATTTAGAGATACCTAAATATCTCTAACCTATGTGTTGTGGTGACATGCATCCAATGAGGAGGAGACATCGGAATGGGAAGAAGATAAGAGACATCGATATCCCGAGTTATGTCCGGGTAAATTTTGAGGACGAAATTTATTTAAGGGGGAGATTGTAACCCCGCCTGATTTCGTCTCATTTCGTATATGATCTCAAAGCGATTTTTGTGAGATGATTCTGAATATATGTATGATATGATTGTGGCATGTTTATAAGTGTATTGGATGCGTTTGAAAATGATACGGCTTTCGAATTCATGTTGTACTGAAGATTTCAGAAAATTGGGATTTACAGCCATAAATTTTAGAGTTACGGCTATAGGAGTGAGGTTACTCCAACCTTATGGGCATATTGGTTTTTCATACTACCGTATCCATGCCTGCAAAACTTCGCCCTTTTTCCTTCTTCAATATTACGGCCGTATCTCTCACATTTACGGCCATGTCTTTAGGCCTTCCGGCCGTAAATACATTCTTACGGCCGTATGTTGCACATAGACGACCGTATGAAAGTCCTTGAAAATTTCTTTTCTTGCATAAACATGTGCATCTATTCCCCACTAAGTCTTTATGACTCATACTATGTTCGTTTATGGTTTTATATGATACAGGACGTGGTAAGCAGTGGGCAGATGGTGGAGAGTCCTCAAGAACTCGATGTGTACGGGTGTGTGCAGGAAAGAGAAATGCCAAAGATCTTGTATTATGTGGTTTATGTTTTAACTGAAGTCACTTTGAGTAATTTGAATACATTTGAAAGTTTCTGTAAGCTAATGAACGTTTATGTTTGAAAAACGAACTCATGACTTCGAAAAGTAAATGTGTGAGTGATGCCACCTCCAGTCCTATAAGCGTGGAAATTATTCCGAGTATATGTGATAAGTGCATGAGCCCACTACAATTGCCGTGCAAGGTATGTGATGTGTGATATGATACAATACAGTATACGATATGAGACGAGGTGCTAGATGGAGTGTTACAGAGACGCTAAAAGATAATTTTGTTGAGAAAGCTAAAAATCCGCGCTTAATCTCTCCAAACTCTATATCTTCAGTCTTTCTGGAAAAAAAATTATCAAAATACCTTTTCTTGAATTTTATTTTCTGTTCTTAACCTTGTCTATATATTAATAATACTAATCCAACCTTTTTCAATACTATCAATGTCAGTTCTCTCATGATCCAACCTTATGACAAAACTAGGCATGGCGATGTCATCTTTGTGTTCCATGTTGGTTTTTTAAAATTTTTTTTCTATTTTTTTCTATTGGTGTCCCTGCATCGTAGACGAGAAGTGGTGAATTTATTTTCACATAATTTGTGATAGGCTCTAACAGAGCAAATTTTTATTTCCATAGTAATCTGAGTATCTGACAATCACACTTGAATTATCCTTTCGGAATTTCCCTCGAGATTTAGAAATTGAAAGTTTTCATTTATACTTTTTCATTTAGAAATTGAAAGTTTTCATTTGTACTTTGAAGGTATAGTTTTGGGGTTGAGAGTATTGTATTTGGCAGTGATCTTTCACACCTACCATTGCAATGGTTCCATTTGCAGATTCGTGTTTTGGACTCGAGTTTAGGAAATCATGGCTTCAAGTTGTTCATCAGACGCTAGAAAGAGCAAGCCTAACATTCATAAAATTGGGCCAATTGGCAACCACAAGGCTTGATCTCTTTCCTTGAGATTTATGTATTGAGCTTACAAGGCTTCAAACAAAAGCACCTGAACATAGCTTTGAGTATACTAAAACGATGGTTGAAAGAGCTTTGGGGTGTAAAATCTCAAAGATATTTGGCCATTTTGAGGAGGAACCTGTGACATCTAGGGCCATTGCTGAAGTGCATTGCGCTTCTTTGCAGCCTCAATGTCTCGATTGTCATATCAAACATGTGATTGTTGACTGATTTTATCAAGGTGATAGTTGAGGAACTAGTTGTAAACTTTGGCTGGATTAACGGTGAAGAATTTGCTGACGAGATTGAAGATCTTACCAGGCCTGCAACTTAGTTGACAATAATCTCATTATTATTTTGACAATATGAAAAAAGTATAGAATTGGTTGCTGGGCTGAGTGCGTTCTAGTTTTGTGAGTGGTTTCATTGTGGTGATAATCTCTATCCATGAAGTACTGCAATTTGCTTGATGTATTAAATTGGTTGATGAATTAATTTTGTCATCTTTAAGTAAAGAAAATAAACCATGAATTGGTTGAGTTCATGATTGTCTATTTTGGTCCATTTGGCATTAAGTCAACCACATATTATTGATTTGCTTAATTTAACATGAAAGCAGATTCAATCAATATCAAATGATCGTCCATCAAAAGCAATGACCAGATCAAAAGCATTCCATAAATTTTTGTTTTCCGTGATGGTATGTTAAAAAATTGTTGTTTTGCTTGTGGAATGAACAACTAATGGATCTTAATTGATATATTTTGCAATTAATGTAGGACAAGGTAAGCAAATTGATCACCGATAGAAGAATTATTGGGCAACAAAGCATTATCAGACAAGAAGATATTAATCATTATTTGGTTGGCCGTGAGGCATGATTGAAGTCATTGATGAAAGTGAATGGAAAAAGACTTCATAAAGGTTCAATTTGAATGAAAAATGACAAAATGAAAGATGTATTGATAAAATGGTGAATAAGCACATATAGTTCATAAACCATCTTCAAAGTTCATAATTGTCGAATGTTATAATTTTGTGGATTGCTGAAACTATATGCACAGCATTAGGACAAATGACTTTGGCACCACTTCATGCCGAAGATCTTCAATTATGCATGGTTTATATTTAATCATGGTTATTATTTTCATTTAAGGTAGACAAGTTTGTGAATTGGTTGTTTCTGATCATATCTTCTTCTTTTCCCTTTTTGTGGTAGGTTTTCATAAGTTGTAAGTTATGTTACTTTGAGGCAAGGTGCAGTGTGTGCAGAAGCTTTATTGTGCAATTGCTTGATAGATCTATCGTACAAGTTATCAAACTCTGGGGAAGTCATCTTGGGATTCTTTGATATATGTTCTACCTTATTCCATGTCAACATGTAGCACTGCAACTCATAATGATCTTATTCCGTCGGTTTTTAGCTGAGTTAAAGTTACTTTATTGTAAAGTTGTGGAACAACGTAATGTGGTTGAACTAAGTGTAAATATAATTCCTTAATTCTTATAAAATTTGATGTCGTTTATATGTTTTGTTTTTTGGTTGTGTTGTGGAGAATAATAGATTTTATCGGTTTCTAAGATGCTTGGGCACAACTTCAGATTATGCAACGTTGCTTACTTTTTAGTTTTTTTATGGGTCTCAACAGGATGGATTAGTGCAAAATATAGGAGGAACTCCGCCGAAAATTTTAAAAATTTTTTTGCATTATTTCTCTTACACATATTCTAAATTATATTTTGGACATATATATATCTCTGCGTAACGCGCGCGGGTGAAAATACTATTACAATTTAAAATCATATCATATGGTGGGATTCCACGGCTTAGATAGAGCCCCAAAAAAGGCTAAGGTGTAAATACGTAGCACACCGAGTCAGCTCCTAAACGCCACATGGGCGTGTTGTCGCAGTACGCCAAAATTTATTTTATTTCCTTACTCGGTTTCAAAACTACAAATTAATGTAGAAGTGGTAAGTAAGGGTCGAACCCAAGAGGAACGGTGCTTAATCTAGTTGTCTTTATCAATTAATATAGAAAAGTGGGGGTTTTGAGAATTTTGAATGAAAATCAAATGACAAAAGATAAGATCAAATAAAACAATTGAAATAAATATCTAGTTCTCGGGTTCGGTTGTGTCAACAACTTGTGTTTATCTTTCCCATGCAACGTGTTACTATTCCTTCTTCAATTTATCAACTCTCAATTAACAGAAGCTACGATTAACGAATTCTTCCTTAAGTATATTAAGTTAAAAGTAAGCTCTTGAACTTAACATCTAGCTATTGGATAACCCTAAACAAGCTCTTAGGATTTAATGCAAAGCTAGTATCAAATGAAACGAGAAGAATGAGTTGAATTAGATGAATAATTTCACAAGCTTCGAATTAATGCATCTAAGTTGATTTGTTAATAAATATGCACGATATTCATTTGCTACTTTGGATTGGAATCTAATGACAATTCACGGATCAAAAGTTCCAATCCTAGCAAGTAACTTGAATTTAAAGATTAATTGATTCAATTGGCCAAAGTGAATGCAATAATCACATAAACTCAAAACGGGTTTACAAGCATAACAAATCAACAAATTGAAGTAGAGGAATAGATAAAACGTTACTAAAGAGTTAGAAAAGATAACAACATGTTAGTTGAACACAACGTCCCCCTCGAACTAGATAGAAAAGTCTAACTACTCATATTTGCGGGGTTTCATACTTTTTAGCGAGTCTTCGCCTTGTATCACCACCACTATATGATAGATTATGCAAAATATAGTAAACAAGCAAATAAATACTAAGAAATAAATAGAGAAATAAAAGGGAAAAGAGAACTTAGCGAAGAATTGATCCGCCGGAATATGAAAAGCTAAAATCTTCAAGCTAAAACTAAGAACAAATGAAGAAGAAAATTTTATTGGAGAGAACTACTAGCTAATTCTCTTCTACTAAGTTGTCTATTACCTTCCTTACAAATGCCTCTATTTATAGGCAAAATTTCACAAGAAAACATGATAAAAAATTGTACAACTACTCCATTATGATTCCACTAATTGGTAACCACCAAACCATGATCTTAAATTGCTCCATTAGTTCAAATATTGTATCATGGTATAGGTAAGCATCTCGGTTGAATTGTGCAATTGGAATTTCCTTTTTTTGATATTTTAGTAGAAAGTTATGAATTTTCTACCAAAACATGGCCCAAGAAATCCTCCATTCACATCACTCTCGGGTTTGCCCATTTTTGACCATGATATAATCCGAATCAGTTGAAGATGTCAACATCAAAGTTGTAGCCTTCTGAGTGTCCTTTCCAACAATATTAAGTGCAGGTCAATCCGAAGTTTGTAGCAAAAGTTATGGTCAAATTACTGAACTGCGGCAGTAAATTCGAGCTGCTGATTTTTTACGCTTTGTCTTTTCTCTTCAAATGACCATAACTTTCACTAGGAAACTCCGATTTGGGATCCGACAAAAATGTGGAAATCCTCTTTTCATATTCTTTGATATTGGCACAAGAAAAATTGTAAAAACAATTTTTCATAAAATTGCATCGGAGGCCCTCCATCTTTGAATTTGCTTGCATTTCGGTCCCAAGTTCCGTTTTCGCTCCGTTTTTATCCATTTTGGCTCCTTTTGATTTCTTGTGACTCTAAATACACAATAAAAGGAAAACACATAAAAATAAACATATAATACTAATAAAACACATAAATACGTAAAATAGAAGAGTTATTTAAGTGCTTTTCTAGCACTTATCAAACTCCCCCACACTTAGACTGTTGTTCGCCCTCGAACAACAACCCATATGACACAAAAAACACACTGATTTTACATGAGATAAACAACTTTAAACATTGAAATCCAACTACAGATAATGACTTGCTTAATAAATATTCTCCCGAACCATGAAAATTTCACTTCTTCTCAAATACACAATGGCTTGTGAGTGTGTGCAATTGAGGTTATCATCCCATCACTAACTGGAACCAAATGAAAGCTTACGATGATCTATCCAAATCCTGACCCGAAATAGTCAAATATTTCCTTTCATCTCTCGTGATCCCACTCTTATTTTACAATGATTCCCATGGATCCTAAAAATTACTCTGTTCACCAAAAATCATCAACTGTTAGCACTGCAAAGAAAAAAAAAGGACATGGCAGGTGTTTTATCGCAAATATGTCTTCAATTTAAAGAGTGTTTAGATTGAGCACTTCAAACCACTGAGGAAATTTATTTATCTAACTTCACACTTGGGTAGCTATCACATTTCTCGCGATTTTTTTTTTTTTATGAAGAAGAAAAAGAAGAAGAAGAAGAGTTTTGCAATTTTCTTTTCAGCTTTTACCCCACAGGTAGCTTTCACACTAAACCTCTTTCATTAGAGGCAGCCTTCTTCACCCATTCGAGGTGACAACTTCACACTCTGAGGTAGGTAGCTCTTTCCTGTGGTCCCTCTCCTTATTTCGTACATAAAAGTAAAATTCATTCTCAGCATAGGTCAATGCTTTTTCCAAACTTTTTAAACTCTATCAATAAAAGATACATTCACAAAAAATAGATACCATGCGATTATAACTCCACCTTACTAACAATCGATGTTTCCAGGTTACTTTGAGCAGGACGAATGGATAGAAAAAAAAAAAAGAAAAAGTTAGTTTACTATGGCCTAGAAAGTTAGAAAAAAAATCAACATTTTCAACCTTCAATTTGTGTTCCAGAGAATGATAGTAAATTACCTATAAATGTGCTCAGATAAATTTGCCAGCTGTGCTTGGAGAAGAACAGAACACATTTTTTTTTTTTCGAAATCATGTAGTTTCAGCTAAGTCACACAAATTAAGCGCAATCATATTCAAAAGTTGCTATCTCATGCAAAATCGTCGACACAAATAAAAAAAATCACACGCAGACCACAATATGCTACTCCCCCACACTTAAATTCTACATTGTCCCAAATGTAGAAATATAGAAAGCATGAAAAAGAGAAGAAATAGAAACTCCCCTATGGTAAGCAATGAGTCGTGCCGATTTGGGGATGGTGGTTGCACAATGTAGCACTTCTGAGGAATACTTGACAATCCAAGAGCAAGAGACACGCAATCAACATATTTACTGAGAACAAGAAAAAACAATGAAAATATTTTGGTTTTTTTTTTTGTGATGAAGAGAAATTTATATACAAAGCGACTTTGGGAGTTGACAACCCTCGAACATCTTGCATTAGTATTCACATCAAATTAATGATATGATTCAATCAAGTCTGATCCGCATGGAAACTATCTCGAATCGATACTTTCTACAAAGCAGTTTGACAACCAACCTTAATGAAAAAGGTCCTCCATATCGCCACATGACACATAGGTATGTTTACCATTCAATAAAGAACAGCCCCACAAGAACCAACAAATGGGAGAAGCGTTTAGAGCGTAGCGTCCAACTCGGACACTTCTCAAACGAATGAGACGTAGTTTTACATCTTTGGATGGGTGTTAATGATCACGCTCAAAAGTTCTGCTCAATGGTTAGGCCATCGAAGTTTGTTTTCCAACAGACGTTGTCGTTGTTCCAACAAATTATCAAACTCTCTCACCGATTGCGGTGTTGTTTCTCCCGATAGACTTTTCGCCCGGCACCTAATCGGTCCATCCTTGAAGAAAACAACATGTCTATATTGTGAATAAGTTTGATTTCAGTACAATGAGGTCCCTCTAATAGCTTTCCACATTTAAAGCAACTTTTAAGGCGCTTTAGCACGCCGCTTATGAAAGCAGATCGGGATGACCTTGCCCCAAAAGCTATGGCGTTCCAAAGGAACGCTCATACTTGTCAACAAGTCGAACAATCGAATCTTGATATCAAGAGGCATAGAGAAAGAGTCGAGTACTTGTAGAAGAGCAACAATACGTAGAGGGATGCCATAGAAAGAAATGAAAATTCGGTGCACTTTGAGGTATCTGCAAAAGACTTGAAAGAAGAAGGTTAATAGAAGAGAATACTGATTCTTTAAGGTCTGAAAAAGACCGGTTTAACGCCTTTGGCGGGATACATAACCAAGATATCAAGGTATTTTTTTCTTTTTTCTTTTTTTTTGTTTATTCCAGAGTAACAGAGATGTGTTTCTGAGTTAACTCAGTATTCTACCATCGAAGTTAGCTATTCCACATTCATAACCTTAACTCTAAATCCAATTCATTGGATCTCTTTTTCTTTTCGCTTAATTCCTGGCCAATTGATGTGAGCACTTCTACATACATTTGTGATACATAAGATTCTAATTTCTCCAATAATTCCTCAATTGATGGTGTAATAAAAATTATTTTTAAAGTATTAGGAGAAATCGACTTTTGATGAGCTAAAAATTGAGAAATGCCAATAAACCATTGAAATGGTTTTGAATGTTTAAAAGACCAATTGGCTTAGAGTGTAGATTCAACGTGGCCCAAGAAATTATGCAAAAGAATGCATTCCAAAGTTTCAAAACCCCACAGTAGTCTGATAAAAGCATCCGAATGCATTATCATCGGTGTTAAGCGTTCAAACAACGATTTAGCCTTTACCTCAAAGCCGATGGTTTTACCATACACTGCTTTAAAGGTGGCACAAGAATACCAATCACTATTGATCCTCTTACGTGCGTGAGATTGAACGGCACACCCTATCGGTCCACGGTAACCTCCTCAGTATATTATCTTGCCCTTTCGATCTCCAAGTACTGTTCGGCCGACTATTGGTGCTAGAAGCATTGGTTGTCCCAGTTGATTCCACCAAAGAGACTTATGACCCTCAATGTCCTCTTTGAACTCCCGATTCGGCGATAGTAGCCTCCATAGGTTGTCGATTTTGCACACTAAAGCGGCACAAGAACACAAAAACAATTAAAAATAACAATATTTACACGTAGTTGTGATTGTGGCTCACATCTTCCTCTGGTTTCACGTCCGAAGCGGCTTAAACGCCTTCTATGAGTCGGGATAGGCTTCCCATCCGGTTTTCTTATAGGCGGCAAACAGGGTCTTTAAAGTCGATTCCCACGACTATATCGTTCTCGTTCCTTTTTAAATTCACTCCACAAATTGAGAAGTTCGATTTGCACCATTCCACTAGGATACGTCTCAAGAGTTTGATGGATATCATCCAAAGACTCCTTACTCATGCCATCCTTAATGAAACATATTTTATCTTCTCGATTTGTGGACACAAATCCAATGGAACTATTACCTGATTTGCATGTCCATCGAGTGCATTTATAAGGCCATCTAGCACATTTATAGCACACATTCATTCTTTTTGCTCTTCGTTTCTTGGCAAAATTACTTTTGCCTAACCCTGGTGCATATTTAGTACTAAAAGCTGGCATTTCACCTCCTAATCGGACCTTTGCTTCAATCAACCAACGGATATCCTCAAGCATTTCCTTTCCATCAACATTTTTAACCGTCCTACTCTAGAATAGTAAATCTCTTTCAAAGCATTCAAAGGCAATGACGGATAATATTTGTGGATTTTGGAAAATTTGTTATCCATTGAATATTCAAGTGTTTTGGAGAAGTAGAAGAAAAGAGAGTGCTTAGGTTGCCTCCTAAGTAGCGCCTTTGTTTATAGTCGTTGGCTCGAAATTTTTTTTTTTTTAGTTACGTAACACACGAGAGAAAAAGAAACACTAAAGTAATAAAATTAAAACCATCAAAATCAACAAGCATAGCAGATTATCACACTCTTCCATATTTTCACAGATATTAAGAAGGAAAAAAAATAAGAAAATTTGAATTACATAATCAATTAATATAAGGAAAAGACATATATATACAAAAATATCACACACATTCATGCTATAAGACTAGGAAAAACAAAATAAATAGAAAGAAGAAGAAGACGGTGAAGAAGAAAGAAATTACCTAATCACTGCTAGAAAGAAGTACTCACTGAAAATGAAGATTGTGGTTGTGGTTTCGATTGGAGAATGATCTCTGATTTATAGTCAAAGTGGGCACTGTTTCAACCGACAATCGTGCATGCAGAGTGTCTTTGTAAAGAAATGCGTTGGAGTGGGCATCCGAGAAAACGCGTTTGACGGATTTGTCATTTATCAATAATTAACCTACCCATTATCCGTAATTCTCGCTAATCACCGATTTATGGGCCATCATGTCTCTTCCCAAATAATTGAGTCTCGAAATATCGTCCTCCTACAGTAATAAAGCAATATCTTCCTTAATACGTTAGATGAAAAGTAAACAAATTAAAAACAAAAAAATACAAATATTAAAAGAAAAATGCTTGGGTTGCCTCCCAAGAAGCGCTTTTGTTTATGGTCGTTAGCTCGACACAGTCCCCATTTGTCAAGTAGGATTCCTCAAATCCATTGCAGCTCCACTTTGTCTTCGATGGCTTCTCCGAGTGTCTTGATTTCTTAATAGTCCTTCTTGAATTCTTTTCCAAATTTTTTTGGTCTCATTTCTTTCCATGGCTTCCTTCTTCGAGATGAGGTAATTGTGCTTTGGCTCAATCTTATGTGTTGTGCTGGCTCTGCAATTCAACTTACACAGTTCTTGCACAAAAGGATTAGTTGAATTGATTGCAAAGACAGAACAAGCGTTATTAGGACGCAATGAACCATCAAAAATATTAAAGTTTGCTTTTTCCTCATCAAATTCCATGGATAGTGTACCCTCATAAACATCAATTTTAGTGCGAGAAGTGTAAAGAAATGGACGTCCCAATATGATAGGTGTAGGGTGAGGTGAATGTTCATCAGCCATATCAAGCACGTAAAAATCAGCAGGGAAAACTAAACCATTTATTTTGACTAGCACATCTTCTATCACTCCATCCGGGTATGCATTGGTACGATCAGCTAGTTGCACAATTACGTGAGTTTCTTTCGGTTTTCCTAGATTTAGTGAAGCATATAAGGATCTAGGCATGACATTTATGGATGCTCCTAAATCTATGAATGCTTTGTCAATATGGTGATTGCCTATGGTGCAAGGGACAGTGAACATACCCGGGTCTTTGCATTTTGGAGGTAGCTTTTTCTGGAACACTGCTGAAACTGTTTATCCCATTTTTATCATTTCATTTCCCATCAATTTCCTTTTGTTAGTGCAAAGATCTTTTTTTTTCAAAAACTTAGCATAGCGTGGAATTTGTTTGATTGCATCTAACAAAGGAATATTGATCGCTACTTTCCTAAGTGTGTCCAAAATTTCCCTTTATTTGATTTCATTATTGGCCTTTGCTAGTCTACTGGGAAAAGGGGGAGGGGTTGATTTAACAATGATAGGAGAACTTACCCCTTTTTCCAACTCTTCTTCTTTGTCTTCATGTGTGGGAATTTGTTTGTGAGGGTTTACAATCTCTTTTCCACTCCTTAAAGTTATGGCACTGACATTCTTTGGATTCACCTCAGGTTGGGATGGTAACTTCCCTCCAGATTGTGCTTCCAGTCGATTGATGGCAGTTGCCAATTGACTCATCTGGTTTTCGAAGTTTTGAATGCTCAATTTGGAATCCTGTTGAAATTTCACAGTGTTAGTTGCTAATGTTTTCACCATATCCTCGAGAGACATACCTGATTGTTGAGGTTTTTTTTGAAATTGCCCTTGGGGTTGAAAATTCCCTTGTTGTTGGAATTGGCCTTGAGGCTTGTTAGGGAAGAATCCTAGGGGCTTGTTGTTTCCATAGCTCAGATTGGGGTGGTCTCGCCATCCTGGATTATAGGTGTTTGAGTACGGATTGTATTCTTGTCTTGGGAATGGGAAATTATTTGCTGAGTTCACTTGTTCGTTGTTATCCACTTGTAGAACAGGAAAAGCATCTGTAGGATGTCCTAGATTTGTGCATATGCCACATGCTTTGACTTGCGGATTGTTTCCTACAACAATTTGTTTGAGAAGATGTGTTAGTGCAGAAAGTTGGCTTTCAATATTGGAATTACTTACCTCGTTAACTCTTCGAATGTTCATCTCCCGGTCTGTACTGAATTGTTGAGTGTTTTCAGCCATGTTTGAAATCAGTGTTCTGGCTTCAGCAGGGGTTTTGTTCATCAATGCGCCTCCACTAGCAGCATCAACCATGTTTCTGTCTGATTGACATAAGCCTTCATAAAAGTATTGCACTATGAGGTTTTCACTAATTTGGTGATGCGGGCAGCTTGCAATGAGCTTTTTGAAATGCTCCCAATACTCATAAAGAGTTTCTCCATTGTTTTGGCATACTCCAGAGATATCTTTCCTGATATTTGCTGTCTTTGAAGCTGGGAAGTACTTTTCGAGGAAAAGTTGCTTCATTTGATTCTATGTTGTGACTGAACCTTGTGGAACAACGTAATGTGGTTGAACTAAGTGTAAATATAATTCCTTAATTCTTATAAAATTTGATGTCATTTATATGTTTTGTTTTTTGGTTGTGTTGTGGAGAATAATAGATTTTATCGGTTTCTAAGATGCTTGGGCACAACTTCAGATTATGCAACGTTGCTTACTTTTTAGTTTTTTTATGGGTCTCAACAGGATGGATTAGTGCAAAATATAGGAGGAACTCCGCCGAAAATTTTAAAAATTTTTTTGCATTATTTCTCTTACACATATTCTAAATTATATTTTGGACATATATATATCTCTGCGTAACGCGCGGGTGAAAATACTATTACAATTTAAAATCATATCATATGGTGGGATTCCACGGCTTAGATAGAGCCCCAAAAAAGGCTAAGGTGTAAATACGTAGCACACCGAGTCAGCTCCTAAATGCCACATGGGCGTGTTGTCGCAGTACGCCAAAAGTTATTTTATTTCCTTACTCGGTTTCAAAACTACAAATTAATGTAGAAGTGGTAAGTAAGGGTCGAACCCAAGAGGAACGGTGCTTAATCTAGTTGTCTTTATCAATTAATATAGAAAAGTGGGGGTTTTGAGAATTTTGAATGAAAATCAAATGACAAAAGATAAGATCAAATAAAACAATTGAAATAAATATCTAGTTCTCGGGTTCGGTTGTGTCAACAACTTGTGTTTATCTTTCCCATGCAACGTGTTACCATTCCTTCTTCAATTTATCAACTCTCAATTAACCGAGAAGCTCTGATTAACGAATTCTTCCTTAAGTATATTAAGTTAAAAGTAAGCTCTTTAACTTAACATCTAGCTATTGGATAACCCTAAACAAGCTCTTAGGATTTAATGCAAAGCTAGTATCAAATGAACGAGAAGAATGAGTTGAATTAGATGAATAATTTCACAAGCTCGAATTAATGCATCTAAGTTGATTTGTTAATAAATATGCACGATATTCATTTGCTACTTTGGATTGGAATCTAATGATAATTACGGATCAAAAGTTCCAATCCTAGCAAGTAACTTGAATTTAAAGATTAATTGATTCAATTGGCCAAAGTGAATGCAATAATCACATAAACTCAAAAGCGGGTTTACAAGCATAACAAATCAACAAATTGAAGTAGAGGAATAGATAAAGCGTTACTAAAGAGTTAGAAAAAGATAACAACATGTTAGTTGAACACAACGTCCCTCGAACTAGATAGAAAAGTCTAACTACTCATATTTATGGGTTTCATACTTTTAGCGAGTCTTAGCCTTGTATCACCACCACTATATGATAGATTATGTAAAATATAGTAAACAAGTAAATAAATACTAAGAAATAAATAGAGAAATAAAAGGAAAAGAGAACTTAGCGAAGAATTGATCAGGAATATGAAAAGCTAAAATCTTCAAGCTAAAACTAAGAACAAATGAAGAAGAAAATTTTATTGGAGAGAACTACTAGCTAATTCTCTTCTACTAAGTTGTCTATTTCCTTCCTTACAAATGCCTCTATTTATAGGCAAAATTTCACAAGAAAACATGATAAAAAATTGTACAACTACTCCATTATGATTCCACTAATTGGTAACCACCAAATCATGATCTTAAATTGCTCCATTAGTTCAAATATTGTATCATGGTATAGGTAAGCATCTCGGCTGAATTGTGCAATTGGAATTTCCTTTTTTTGATATTTTAGTAGAAAGTTATGAATTTTCCACCAAAACATGGCCCAAGAAATCCTCCATTCACATCACTCTCGGTTTTGCTCATTTTTGACCATGATATAATCCGAATCATTTGAAGATGTCACATCAAAGTTGTAGCCCTCTGAGTGTCCTTTCCAACAATATTAAGTGCAGGTCAATCCGAATTTTGTAACAAAAGTTATGGTCAAATTCTTGAATCATGGCAAAGAATTGAGCTGATTTTTACGCTTTGTCCTTTCTCTTCAAATGACCATAACTTTCACTAGGAAACTCCGATTTGGGATCCGACAAAAATGTGGAAATCCTCTTTTCATATTCTTTGATATTGGCACAAGAAAAATTTTAAAAACAACTTTTCATAAAATTGCATCGGAGGCCCTCCATCTTTGAATTTGCTTGCATTTCAGTCCCAAGTTCCGTTTTCGCTCCGTTTTTATCCATTTTGGCTCCTTTTGATTTCTTGTGACTCTAAACACACAATAAAAGGAAAACACATAAAAATAAACATATAATACTAATAAAACACATAAATACGTAAAATAGAAGAGTTATTTAAGTGCTTTTCTAGCACTTATCACCACACCCATCCAACTACAACACAGGCTTGCTTCAACCCTTATTCGCTCAAGGCTAGCCTAGAATTAGGGTACGATCTATTCCATTATGAAGGAAAGAGGATTTTCAATTGTAGTGTGCAATTATTGCTTTGAAAAAGGGAGTCGTATTCGCCACCCACCAATATAAATCTATCAAGTATTGCAGTGATTTGTACTTGATTTTTTTCTTCATCGTGAACTTTAAGGGTACTTAATATCAGGCTTATTATCGTATTTTTTTTGTTTTATCCATGTCTAAAGTGGCTCTGCCTATTTCATTGGATTTTTGGAGTTGAAGCATCTATTTTAAAGCTTAATTTTCTAGTAATTTTGTTTTTCTTTTATGGAATGTGATGACAATTGAAGATTTTTAAGGGTTTTAGCATTTTGATTTGTTTAGGTTTCTATATTTTGGGATTTTTGTGTGTTAAGTTGAGTAAAGGTGTTAGAAAGTTTTTTGTTTAGCTGTATGATGTTAAATGTTAGTAGAGGGCATATAGGACTAATGCTGCTTTGAGTTTCTGGTATGTGTTTATATTTGAGGATTTGGCATGTATGCACATGGAGATTATTTGAGGATATCCTTCAACATGGTTTACTGTAACAAGCCCTTAATTTCTGATTAGATTTCTCCAAGCCATTCGATTAGGTTGATCACTTTATGGATTTCTTGAAGTTCTATTATTACGTGTCACCTAATCTAAAATACGTTTAAACAGAACTAATCCAATGTGCAACCAGGGTTTATATCAACTGTCAATAAGCTGTTATTCAAATAAAGTTTAACAGCTTCATGATGTGTGGGAGCCTTACGAGCAATTTTTTTATTGGATATGTCTAAGAAATGTATAAATGATTCTTCAACTTTCTAGAATTAAAATGGAAAGCAAGAGTTGACAGTGAGACCAACTCTAAAACATGTGGAGGCAGCTGCTTTAACAAACAAAATTATTCTATATACTTAGTGTACTTCACGCCCTAATTAGGAATCTAAGACTAAAATAAAAAGCTACAAGGATACATTTCAAACAATTTAAAATTCAAATCTTAATATTCTTTCTAAACATGTTAAAACTGATTGAGCCTGAGCCTAAGCTCTATTATCTCTTATAGATTAGTATTGTGGTGTTTGCGGAACATCTTAAAATGGTTATGTTATTTGGAAATCTGGTGCTTTCGTCGCCTTTGGTTTGTGGATTAAGAGAAATCCTAGAATTTTTCTGAATAACTAGAACCTGAAAAAACACTAAACGAAATTAATCCCTTTAAGACCCAGATGGCCCACACCATTGGCCATATACTAAAATGTTAACATGACTAAACACGTAATTTAACTTTTGAAATAATGAACTTTCATTGGTACAAGTAATTGCTACTGCCTGCTCATATGCAACATGTTTAATTTTAGCGTATACTGACCCAGAACTACTGCAAAGTGATGTCTCCATGAAAATTTGTACTCTCCCCTTCACAAATTCTATATACAATAGTTAGAGAAAGAAATCGTTAGTCCGAATTGAATATCATGGGTTCTCTTAAATTAGTGTCATTTGTGGGAATCTCGTTGCTGTATGCACAAGTTTGTTTAGAAGCCCAAAAGACCATCATGCTGGTGTTGTGGCAATCATTTATTTGATATCAAAATAAAGTTGATTGTTTTTTAAAAAAAACAAAGCTTTCCCCCATTTTTGTTAATATTGTTTTTGTTTAAACTTCATAGCTAAGACATTTTCAAGAATATATATATATATATATATATATATATATTATATTAGTATTTCTCCTATGCAATGCACGGGAAATAATGAATTTTTTTTTTTGAATAGGAATTTTTATTACTAGCAATTAAAACAACAAGCTTTTATAACATTTACAATACTAGAGGCATATGACAAGAAAGATTATGACTAGCATTGAATCGAGCTTCCCTTGCTAGAACATGGGCTACTTCATTCGCTTGTTGACACACATGTTGTACTGAAAAACCTATCTCATTGTTAAGAATCTCCATACAATCTCTTATCAACATGCCAAACTCTGACTCATCTTGCAAACTGGAGGTGATGACCTTAACAACTAGCCCTGCATCAGACTCAAATATGACATTTTGATAACCAAGTGAGTTGGACCATTTAACTGCCTGCAAAAGAACTATGGCTTCAACCTCTTTCACAACTAAGCTACCGGCAATGAGGAAGGTAGCACAATACGTAAAACCTCCTCTATCATCCCTCCATAAATGACAGCGAATAACTTTGCTACTGCTCCTAGAGTGTCTGCTAACCTATACACAGTCACATAAGCTTTCAAATGCAGAGTAGCAAGTCTGAGATACTGTGATAATGCCCTGCTTCCAAAGCTTGTCATTGCAGCTCTTCCAAATACTCCATAGAACCATGGCTATCTTGGCACATAACTCAACTGGCTATAAGTCAAGCTCTCTATTTATACCACCCACAAAACTATCAGCAGCCATTAAGCAACTTTCTAGGGCTGAGTGGATACCAATTAAGTTCCAATAACCTTTAGCAAAGTGGCAAGTGAAGAACATATGCCAAGAGTTTTCAATATGAGAATTGCAGAGAACACAAAGTAGAGAGAATATCAATACATCTTTGTTGTTGAAGGACTCTTGTAGGCAAGCATTCACTACAAGACTTCCACAAGAAAGACTTCATGTTAGGTGGGATTTTCAGTTGCCAAAGCTTCTTCCAAGGGAACTCTGCTCTTGGCATTTCCATCTCTGATCTGATGGATAATAACATATGATAGGTAGATTTTACCGCGTATTTACCAGAGTTGCTCAATGTCCAGATACACACATCAGGACTTGTTTCAGTAGACAGAGGAATACTCAGAATAGACTTATATCTCGTTGATCAAAAGTTGCTTCCAAAAACCGCACATCCCATTCCTTCCTACCAGTTTTCATAAGATCACAAACCATTAGGCCACTCATTTGAGGATTCTCCACAATCTGGACTCTGTTGTTATGAGTATCACGCAGCCCAACGGTCAAACCATACGCTGATTGAATTGCCATCTCCAACTCTCCATCTAAAGCCACTTTCAATAGTTGCTCGAGAAAGCTAGATTTCTGTCCATGTAAAACTTGGATTACTGCCTAATCAACAACTTAAATAATCCCCATTTAGGTAGTATTTACCTTTGAAGACTCTTGCGACGAGAGAATCTAGGTAAGAAAAAAGCTTACATTCCTGTTTCCCAAGCATGGCAAAATTGAAGCTTTGGAGATCTCTAAACCCTATGCCCTTTGCCTGTTTACTCTTATAGATCTTTTCCCAACTCAACTAATTAATTTTCCTGCTTGCACTCTTCTTCGAACCCCACCAAAACAAATTCATCATCTTCTCCAATTCACCAATAGTAGATAAAGGCAATAGAAAACAACTCATGATGTATTTAGGCATTGACTGCGCCACTGCTTTGATCAGAACCTCTCTGCCTGCCATAGAGAAAGTCTTAGCCTTCCAATCTTGTAGGCGCCTCCATAACTTGTCCTTCAGAAATTTAAACACTGATTTCCTATCTCTTCCTATAATAAAAGGCATCCCCAAATATCTCCCAGTATCCAAAGGGGCACGGATTTCCAGCAAATTAGACAAGGCATATTGAATCTCCTCAGACACATTTCTACTAAAAAAAAAAAACACAAACACACACACACACACACACCTGATTTTACATAATTCACTGCATGTCCAAAAGCTTCTTCATATACTCTAAGAAGCTGTTTCACCCTTGATCCCTCATGCACTGTGGCATTACAAAACAATAAACTATTGTCAACAAAGAGCAAATGGGATATAGCAAGAGCATTCGGTTGGCTTTCAATAAAATACATGGTTTTTTGTTCTTAGTACAATCATGTCTTATCATTAATTGTACATCCTTCATATTACATATTGAAAGATATAAAATAAAAAAAAATAAAGTGTTATTTTATTTGATATTATAAGTTATTTTAGCATAAGTGATACGAACCCGGAAAGCTCCACGCCGACCGAACCACCCCACGTGCCGCTTGGGCCGCTCACGGGAAGCCGAACTAAGAAAATGGGATGAGCGTTGATGACCTGGGTCGAAGAAGTATGTCAACATGTCCCTACCAGGTCATCTCAAGCCTTGGAATGGTCCGCCGGAGTTCCCGAGTCAAAAGAAATACTCCAATTACAAGTCGGGGACGTTGGAACTCAAGAATGCCATGCATACGAAATTTATGGCCGTAACCGTATTAATTACGGCCATAACGAAGCCATTACGGCCGTAACATGAATCCATACGACCGTAACTTAGGAAGCTGAAGACCAGAGATTTACAGAGAGTTCAATACGGCCGTACCCTTTGGCCATACGGCCGTACCAGCCGTTTTACGGCCGTAAATTTGATCATTATGGCCGTAACTTCAGTTTCCAGCTTTTGGGGTAAAATTATGCAGAGAGTTAATTACGGCCGTACTTATTCATCATACGGCCGTAACTCAAGACTTACGGCCGTAACCCTTGTCCATACGGCCGTAACTCAAGAATCAAGTTTGGGCAGTTTTGAGGCAGAGAGCTTATTACGGCCGTACCTTTCAGTCATACGGCCGTAACTAAGGATTTACGACCATAAATCCAGAACTTACGGCCATAATTTTCGACCGACTTAGGATAAATTTTAGATATTTTCGGATTTTTGCATTATTTTATTATTATTTCACTTTTGGAGACTTGTATATGAACAAAACAAGCCATCTTGTAACATAACCTTGGTTCATATGAAAGAGAGAACTTTATGCTTATTGTGGAGAATTTGATTTCTCCTCTTGTTCTTTTGAACAAATCGAACTTATCAAGAGCGTGATCAACTCTTGTGGCGTTCACCCCTGCCGGTTGTCTACTACGTACAGTTGAAGGTGATAGGTTCCAGCCTATTGTTGTCACTTCGTCGTGAGTAGAAGGTCGTCAGGTTCTTGATCATGACCAGTGATTGGCTTTTCTGGGGTCTAATCCAATCTGGATTGGGTTGCGCTGGCATCGAGACCAACGAGGTCCGTATCAGTTGGTATCAGAGCACAGATTCTAATCATCTGGTATCTATCCTTTGTTTTATGTTTTTATAGTACAAGTCCTTTGTTATTAAGCCTTAGGTTGTTATACTTGTGATTGTTATCGGATTAGAATCTTAAATTTCAAATTTTAAATTTGTAGGATTTTAGTGTGTGTTCTTGGTGTTCTTGGTGCAAATTGCTTTTGTGCTTAGAATTCATCCAATTTCTAGTATTGTCTTGGTATTGAGATTATAAGTGTTGCGGTGAAAAAAAAACGAAAAAAAAGAGAGCCGAAATTCAAAAAAAAAAAACAATGGCTCCAATGTTGTGTTGAACGAGTGTTCGTCAATCCATTGGCGACACTTAGTATTGTATTGTTGTTGCATCGTCTTGTGGTGAGTCTAGTAGTCGAGTTATATTGTACTAGGGTTTTACATCGAGTTGTAATTTAGTTTGTATTGTGTTGTGTCATTGAGTTGTAACTTAGGTGATCAACTGCTTTGGCATTGTTTTGGTGAACTAACAAAAAGATCTTACCTTGATCAAGTTCGTTGAGTTCGATTGGACAAAAGAGTGTGAGTGCATAATTGAGTGTTGAGTGAGAGAGTGTTGAGTGATATACACGAGTGATATTCACGAGAGGACACTACAGGTCTTGCACAAACTTGCACACAATGTCTGATACAGGTTCAGTCGAGGGACACGGATCTAGAGCTGCCACCTTGGATGATATCCAATCGGTTCTTCAGGCTTCTATGACCGCAATGGAGCGTCGGTTGAGTCAACAGTTGCGAGAAGATGTTGAGCAATCGGTAGCTAGGTTAAATGTTCGTAGGCCGGAGTTTGAAGAAGGTGATAAGGATGAATATGAGGTGATATATAGAGGTAGTAGAGGCGGTAGAGGCGGCCGAGGAGGTCGAGGAGGTCGAGGTAATGAGAGACCACGAGAGGAGGAAAGTGATGTGAAGAACGTGAAGGTTGAAGTGCCTTCATTCCAAGGTAAAGCCGATCCGAATGCTTACTTGGATTGGGAAAGCAGGGTAGACTTGGTGTTCCAATTTCATAGAATCCCGGAAGAGAAGAAAGTTCCACTTCTAGTGAAAGAATTCACGGGATATGCTCTTAGTTGGTGGAAACAAACTACTACGGCTAGGCGAAGAAATTTGGAAGCTCCGGTGAGTACTTGGAATGAGTTGAGAACGATAATGAGAAAGCGGCTCATTCCTACCTACTATTATCGGAGTTTGTACAATAAGCTGCAAACGTTAACTCAAGGGGGACTAAGCGTGGAAGAGTATTACTAAGAGATGGAGTCGTTAATGACTCGAGCCGATATAGGTGAAGAAGGGGAGGCTACCACTGCACGGTTTCTAAGTGGGTTAAATGGAGAAATCGCCAATCTTGTGGAGTTGCACGACTATGCCGATATTCAAGAATTGGTACATAAAGCCGCCAAGGTTGAGATGCAATTGAAGAAGAAGAGTTTCATTAAACCTCAAGCCGGGGAAAGTAGTAGCTTTGGGAAACCGAAATGGAGTAGTGACAAGACTACAACTCCAAAGCCGGCTTAGAAAGGGCGAAGTGAACCCCCTAAGTCTTCTCCGGTGGGGGAAGATAAAGAGAAAAGGCCAATGGGTGCACCACCCCTCCGGAATCGAGAAATCCAATGTTTCAAATGTCAAGGACGAGGACACATTGCCTTGGAGTGCCCTAATCGCCGTACAATGGTGGTGCGGGAGAATGGAGAAATTGAAACGGAGGATGAGGAAGAAATCCCTCCTCTTGTCGAGGAGGAGGAGGAAGATTTGGATGAGCAATATGTGATGACTATCCCCGAGACTTTAGTTACACGGCGAGCTCTTAGCACGAAGGCGAAAGTGGATGAAGCGACCCCTCAACGGGAAAATGTCTTTCACACTCGATGCATCGTGCAAGGTAAGCCATGTAGTTTGATTATTGACGGGGGGAGTTGTTCGAATGTTGCTAGTTATATGTTCGTTGATAGGGTTGGACTTCCATTGATCAAACACCCGAGACCGTATCGATTGCAATGGTTTAGTGATACAGGCGAGGTTCGAGTTACCAAGCAAGTGAAGATCCCTATCATAATTGGAACATATGAAGATGAAGTGTTATGTGATGTAGTACCCATGCAAGCTACACACATATTGCTAGGCCGACCGTGGCAATTTGATAGACGAGTGACACATGATGGATATCGGAATAGATGCAGCTTCAAGTTCAATGGAAAGCCAATTGTACTTGTTCCTTTGACACCACGACAAGTGTATGAGGATCAAGTCAAACTTAAAAAGGAAGCTGACGAGAAGGAAAAGGAGAGACGAGAGTTGAGTGGAAAAAAAGAAGAGAGAGTAAAAGGAGAGAAGAGTGAGCATGAGGAGAAAAAGAAAGAATGCTTCTTTGCATGGCCGAGAGAAATTGTGAAGGCTCTTTCGGCGGACCAACAAGTGATCTTGCTAGTGTATAAAGAGAGTGGTCAAGTGGTCAATTCTAACCTTGACTCCCTCCCCAATTCTATTGTTTCTCTCTTACAGAAATATAAGGATATCCTTCCCGAAGAATTACCAAGCGGGTTGCCGCCTATTCGAGGCATTGAGCATCAGATTGACCTAGTTCCCGGAGCTGCGATTCCCAATCGCCCCGCTTACCGTAGCAACCCCAAGGAAACAAAGGAGTTGCAACGCCAAGTGGAGGACTTGCTTAGCAAAGGATATGTCCGGGAAAGTCTAAGTCCATGTACCGTACCGGTCTTGCTCGTGCCCAAGAAAGGCGGATCGTGGAGAATGTGTGTTGACTGTCGAGCTGTCAACAACATTACGCTAAAATATCGTCACCCTATACCTAGACTTGATGACATGCTTGATGAACTATATGGTGCTAGTATCTTTAGCAAAATTGATTTAAAAAGCGGTTATCACCAAATCCGAATGAAAGAGGGTGACGAATGGAAAACGGCTTTCAAAACCAAACAGGGTTTATATGAATGGTTAGTTATGCCGTTTGGTTTGACGAATGCACCAAGTACATTTATGAGACTAATGAATCACGTGTTACGTGCTTTCATCGGTAAATTTGTAGTGGTGTACTTCGATGACATCTTGATTTATAGTAGGGAGATCAATGATCATGTGAAGCACCTTAGGCTTGTTTTGGAAGCGCTAAGGAAAGAAAAGTTGTTTGCCAATCCTACTAAAAGTCAATTTTGTATTGGAAAAATTGTGTTTCTTGGTTATGTGGTTAGTGCCAATGGTGTAGAGGTTGATGAAGAAAAAGTTAGGGCAATTAAAGAATGGCCTACTCCATCTAGCATAGCTAATATTCATAGTTTTCATGGTTGGGCTAGTTTCTACCGTCGATTTGTGCCTAACTTTAGTACACTAGCTGCACCATTGACTAAAGTAATCAAGAAAACAGTTGGTTTTAAATGGGAGAAAGAGCAAGAACGAGCTTTTCAAACAAGTAAAGAAAAACTGTGTTCTTCGCCCGTACTTGCTTTTCCCGACTTTAACAAAGCTTTTGAGATTGAATGTGATGCGTCAGGCATAGGTATTGGTGCTGTGTTGATGCAGGAATGAAAACCAATTGCATACTTTAGCGAGAAATTGAGTGGTGTCACCCTCAATTATCCTACGTATGACAAGGAGCTCTATGCATTGGTTCGGACACTAGAGAATTGGCAACACTATCTGTGGCCGAAGGAGTTCGTGATCCACACCGATCACCAATCGCTAAGACATCTCAAAAGCCAAGGCAAGTTGAACAAGCGACATGCTAAGTGGATGGAGTTCATTGAGACCTTTCCCTATGTGATCAAGTACAAGCAAGGAAAAGAAAACATTGTTGCAGATGCTTTATCACGCAGGTATGCCTTACTCACCACTCTAGATACTAAATTGTTGGGTTTTGAATTAATGAAAGAATTATATGAGAAAGACCCGGACTTTAGTAGTATCTATGTTGCTTGTGAGAAAAATGGATTTGAGAAGTTCTATAGGCTAGAGGGATATCTATTTCGAGAGAGCAAACTTTGTGTTCCTTCTAGTTCTATAAGAGAGTTGCTAGTGAGGGAGGCTCATGGAGGAAGCCTCATGGGACATTTCAACATAGAAAAAACATTTGAAGTCTTGCATGATCATTTCTATTGGCCTAAGATGAAACGAGACGTGGAAAGAATTTGCATGAGTTGCATAACCTGTAGAAAGGCCAAATCTAAGGTAGTACCCCAAGGGCTTTACACTCCTCTTCCCGTAGCTCACTCACCATGGGAGGATTTATCAATGGATTTCATCTTGGGGTTGCCTAGATCTAGAAATTGTAGGGATTTGGTTTTTGTGGTAGTTGATCGTTTTAGTAAAATGGCACACTTCATACCCTGTCACAAAACCGATGATGCAAGCCACATCGCCAACTTGTTCTTTCGTGAGATAGTACGGCTACATGGAGTGCCGAGAACAATTGTATCAGATAGAGACGCCAAATTCCTTAGCTACTTCTGGAAGACCTTGTGGGGAAAATTAGGAACCAAACTGTTATTTTCAACCACTAGTCATCCCCAAACTGACGGCCAAACTGAAGTAGTGAACCGCACTCTGTCACAATTACTTCGTTCTATCATTATTCGGAATATTAGGACTTGGGAGGAATGTTTACCACATGCTGAATTTGCTTATAATCATGCTAAACATTCTTCAACTGATTATTCGCCTTTTGAAGTGGTTTATGGTTTTAATCCGCTAACCCCGTTAGATTTAATTCCTTTACCTGTGAGTGAAAGGGTTAGCTTGGATGGAAAACACAAAGCCGAACTTGTTCGGTCCATGCACGAAAAGGTAAAACTGCAAATCGAGAAAATGAACCAACAAGTCTCGACTAGGGTGAACAAAAGGCGAAAGGAAGTGATTTTTGAACCGGGAGATTGGGTTTGGCTCCACCTTCGGAAAGAAAGATTCCCGCAACTACGTCAATCGAAATTGCTACCCCGAAGTGACGGGCCATTTCAAGTAGTTGAAAGAATCAACAACAACATCTACAAACTCAATCTTCCAGGTAAGTATAATGTGTCTTCTACATTCAACGTCTCTGATCTTGTTCCGTTTGATGCAGGAACCAATTCGTGGACGAATCAACCTGAAGAGGGAGGGGATGATACGAACCGATTCGGGCCGCTCACGCGAACCCGAGCCAAGAAAATGGGACGAGCGTTGATGACCTAGATCGAAGAAGTATGTCAACATGTCCCTACCAGGTCATCTCAAGCCTTGGAATGGTCCGTCGGAGTTCCCGAGTCAAAAGAAATACTCCAATTACGAGTCGGGGACGTTGGAACTCAAGAATGCCATGCAGACGAAATTTACGGCCGTAACCGTATTAATTACGACCGTAACGAAGCCATTACGGCCGTAACTTAGGAAGCTGAAGACCAGAGATTTACAGAGAGTTCAATACGACCTACCCTTTGGACATACGGCCGTATGAGCCGTTTTACGGCCGTAAATTTGATCATTACGGCCGTAACTTCAGTTTCCAGCTTTTGGGGCAAAATTATGCAGAGAGTTAATTACGCCCGTACTTATTCAACATATCGTAACTCAAGACTTACGGCCGTAACCCTTGTCCATTCAGCCGTAACTCAAGAATCAAGTTTGGGCAGTTTTGAGGCACAGTGATAAGTCTTAGAAAAGCACTTAAATAACCCTTCTATTTTACGTGTTTGTGTGTTTTATTAGTGTTATATGTTCAGTTTTATGTGTTTTTCCTTTATTGTGGTGTTTAGGGTCACAAAGAATCAAAAGGAGTCAAAATGGATGAAAATCGAATGAAAACGGAAACTCGGGACCAAAATGCAAGCGAATCAAAGATGGAGGGTCTCCGATGCAATTTTCTAAAAAGTTATTTTTATAATTTTTCTTGCGCCAATGTTTAAGAACATCAAAAGAGGATTCCCAAATTTTTTCCGAATTCCAAATTGGAGTTTCCCAATTAAAGTTATGGCCGTTTGAAGAAAAATGACTAAAAGTGTCATATCGCAAAAAAATCAGCAACTCGGATTTACTGGCGCAGTGCAGTAATTTGACCATAACATGAGCTAAAAAAATTGAATTGACCCGATTCTTGTTCCTATGGAAAGCAGACTCAGAGGGCTACAACTTTGGTGTTCATGACTTCAGATGATTCGGACATTATGGTGGTCAAAAATGGGTAAAACCGTGACTATTCTGAATGGAAGATTCTTTGGGCCATGTTTTGGTAGAAAATTCATAACTTTCTATTAAAATATCCAAAAGAGGAAATTCCAATTGCATAATTCAGCCAAGATGCTTACCTACACCATGATGCAATTTCAATATCATGATTTGGTGGATAAAATTTAATATACCCATGATGGTGCATGAGTGTAATTTTTTATTATATTTTCTTATGAAATTTTGCCTATAAATAGAAGCATTTGTAAGGAAGGAAGACACAACTTTGAAGAGAGAATTAGCTTGTGATTCTCTCCAACTTTCTCCTCAATAAAATTCTCTTCATCAATTGTTCTTAGTTCTAACTTGAAAGCTCTTAGTTTTTCATATTCCGGCGGAAGTAAAAACCTAAATTTAGGTTCGACTAATCAATCGACGATACTTCGGCCATGAATATGATTAGCGGAGCATTTCTTCGCTAGTTTTTCTCTTTCTTTTATTTTTCATGTTTGAGAAAGATAATTTCTCATATATTGTGGAGGTGATACAAGGCGAACACTCGCTAAAAAGTATGAAACCCACAAATATGAATAGTTAGACTTCACTATCTAGTTCGAGGAACGCGTTGTGTTCAACTAACATGTTGTTATCTTTTCTAACTCTTTAGTAACGTTTTATCTATTCCTCCACTTCAATTTGTTGGTTTGTTATGCTTGTAAACCCGTTTTTGAGTTTATGTGATTATTGCATTCACCTTGGCCAATTGAATCAATTAATCTGTAAATTCAAGTTACATGCTAGGATTGAAACTCTTGATCCGTAAATATCATTAGATTCCAATCCAAAGTAGAAAATGAATATCGTGCATATTTATTAACAAATCAACTTAGATGCATTAATTCGAGTTTGTGAAATTATTCATCTAATTCAACTCATTCTTCTCGTTCATTTCATACTAGCTTTGCATTAAATTCTAAGAACTTGTTTAGGGTTATCCAATAGTTAGATGTTAAATTAAAGAATTCACTTTAATTTAATACACGTAAGGAAGAATTCGTTAATCAGATCATCTTGGTTAATTGGAGTTGATAAATTGAAGAAGAAATAGTAACACGTTGCATGGGAAAGATAAACACAAGTTGTTGACACAACCGAACCCGAGAACTAGATATTTAGCTCAATTGTTTCATTTCATCTCTTTTATTTTATCATTTTATTTTCAAATTTCATTCAACTTCACAAAACCCCCCTTCTATATTAATTGATAAAAACAACTACATTAAACACCGTTCCTCTTGGGTTCTACCCTTACTTACCACTTCTACATTAATTTATAGTTTTGAAACTGAGTAAGGAAAAAAAATTAAACTTTGGCGTGCCACGACAATACGCGCCCAAGTTTTTGGCGCCGTTGCCGGGGAACGGTTAACTAATTTAGTTGCTTTTATTAATTAATTTAAAAAAATCTTTACTTGTTTGCATAATACTTGATCCACTAACTGAATTCTTGAAAATTTTGACCCAGAAATTGAGAAATCCATTCGAAGACGAATAAGACAAGCAAAACAAGAACAAGAAATGGCTGGTAGCAACAATGAAAGAACTCTTACAGAAATGGCAATTCCTGAAGTTACTCAACAACCATTGTGTATCACCTTTCCAACCGTAGAAGAAGGTAAAACTTTCGAGTTGAAATCCGGTTTGATACATCTTCTACCATCTTTTCATGGACGATCCGTGAACATCCGTCACTGAAACACTTGAAGGAGTTTCATGTGGTGTGTGATAGTATGAAACCCCCAGGCATCACTGAAGAGCAAATCAAGCTCAGAGTTTCTCCATTTTCACTAAAAGATGCCGCCACATATTGGTTATATACTTTACCACCAGGATCAGTCACAACATGGATTCAAATGAAGCAACTTTTCCTTGAAAATACTTCCGCTTCAAAGACCTCAAACATTAGGAAAGATATCTCTCGAGTACGCCAAAAAACAATGGAGAAACTCTTTATGAGTATTGGGAGCATTTCAAAAAGCTCATTGCAAAGTTGCCGCATCACCAAATCGGTGAAAACCTCCTAGTGCAATACTTCTATGAAGGTTTATGTCGATCAGATGTAAACATGGTTGATGCTTTGCTAGTGGAGGAGCTCGATGAACAAAACCCTCTGGCGCAAAGAACATTGATTTCAAACATGGTGAAAGCACTAACAATTGATGAGGCAGGAAGCGAACATTCAAGAGTAAATGAGGTAAGTAACTCCAATGTTGAAAACCAACTCTCTGAACTAACCTATTTTCTCAAACAAATTGTTGTAGGGAGCAATCCACAAATCAAGGCATGTGGCATCTACACAAATCTAGGACATCCTACAGATGCTTGTCCTGTTCTGCAAGTGGATAACAATGAACAAGTACCCTCAGCAAGCAATTTTCCATTCCCAAGGCAACAGTACAATCCATATTCAAACACCTATAATCCAGGATGGCGAGATCACCCCAATCTGAGTTATGGAATCAACAAGGCCCCAGGTTTCTTTCCTAACAAACCTCAAGGCCAATTCCAACAACAAGGGAATTTCCAACCTCAAGGGCAATTTCAACAAAAACCTCAATCATCAGGTATGTCTCTCGAGGATATGGTGAAAACATTAGCAACTAACACTGTGAAATTTCAACAGGATTCCAAGGCAAGCATTTAAAACTTGGAAAACCAGATGAGTCAATTGGCAACTGCCATCAATCGACTGGAAGCACAATCTGGAAGGAAGTAACCATCCCAACCTGAGGTAAATCTAAAGAATGTTAGTGCCATAACCTTAAGGAGTGGAAAAGAGATCGAAAACCCTCACAAAGAAGTTCCCACACATAAAGATAAAGAAGAAAAGCTTGAAAAGGAAGTATGTCATAACCCCTCTGTCATTACTAAAGTGATCCCTCCCCCTTTTCCGAGTAGATTAGCAAAAGCTAACAAAGAAGACAAGGAATCAGAAATTTTGAACACATTTAAAAGAGTAGAAATCAACATTCCATTGTTAGATGCAATCAAGCAAATCCCACGCTATGCTAAGTTTTTAAAAGATCTTTGCACTAACAAGAGGAAATTGAAAGGAAATGAAATGATCAAAATGGGAAAAACCGTTTCAGCGGTATTCCAGAAGAAGTTGCCTCCAAAATGCAAAGACCCGGGTATGTTCACTGTCCCTTGCACCATAGGCAATCACCACATTGACAAAGCACTTATAGATTTTGAAGCATCCATAAATGTCATGCCTAGATCCTTGTATGCTTCACTAAATTTAGGAAAACTGAAAGAAACTCACGTAATTGTTCAACTAGCTTATCATACCAATGCATACCCGGATGGAGTGATAGAAGATGTGCTAGTCAAAATAAATGGTTTAGTTTTCCCTGCTGATTTTTACGTGCTTGATATGGCTGATGAACATTCACCTCACCTTACACCTATCATAGTGGGACGTCCATTTCTTTACACTTCTCGCACTAAAATTGATGTTTATGAGGGTATACTATCCATGGAATTTGATGAGGAAAAAGCGAACTTTAATATTTTTGATGGTTCATTGCGCCCTAATAAAGCTTGTTCTGTCGTTGCAATTAATTCGACTAACCCTTTTGTGCAAGAAATGTGTAAATTGAATTGCAAAGCTAGCGTGCCACATAAAATGGAGTCAAAGCACAATTAGCTCATCTCAAAGAAGGAAGCCATTGGAACGGAGAACCAAAAGATTGGACAAGAATTCAAGGTGGACAACCAAGAAATCAAGATATTCGAAGGAAACTGTCAAAGTCAAAATGGAGCTACAATGGATTTGAGAAACCCTACTTGACAAATGGGAACTGTGTCGAGCTAACAACTTTAAAAAAAACGCGCTTGGGAGGCAACCCAAGCATTTTTTCTCATTTTTAGTTTTTTTTGGTATTTTTATTATTTTTATTTTTATTATTTATTTCTCCCTTTTTTTATCTAATGTACAAAGGAAGATGTTGCCTTGTAACTGTAGAAGGAAGATATCCAGAGATTCAATTATTTGGGAAGAGACATGATGGCGCACAAATCGGTGATTAGCAATAGTACTGATAACGTGTGTGGATTACTTATTGATAATGGATAATTTGTCAATGCGTCTTCTCGGATACTCCTCCCATCGTACTCTTTCCAGTACACTCTACATGCATGGTTGTTGGTTGAAACAATGCTCATTTGACTATAAATCCAGATCATTCTCCACTTGAAACCACAACCACAATTTCAATTACTCTGTGAGTGTTGCTTTCTAGCAGTGATTAGGTAATTTTCTTCTCTTCTTGATTTTTTTCTCTTATTCTTCCTCTCTTCTTCTTATTTGTTTTTCTTATAGCATGGATGTGTGTGATATTTTTGTATATATATGTCTTTTCCTCATATTAATTGATTATGTAATTCAAATTTTCTTATTTTTTTCCTTCTTCAATATCTTTGAAAATATGGGAGAGTGTGATAATCTACTTATGCTTATTGATTTTGATGGTTTTAATCTTATTACTTCAGTGTTTCTTTTTCTTTCATGTGTTACGTAACTAAAAAAAAACCTTGGATACTGGTTCTTGTATCCCGCCCAAATACGTTAAACTGGTCTTTTTTTAGTAGACCTTAAAGAACTGTCTTCTTTCTCCTTCCTCTCTCACAAGTTTTTCTTTTGTAGATATAGCTTTAAGAATTGAATTCTCACTTCTCTCATGGCATCTCCTCTACGTGTTGTTGCTCTTCTAAAAGTACTCGACTCTTTTTCTATGCCTATTGATATCAAGATTCAAATTGTTCAACTTGTTGATAAGTATGAGCGTTCCCTTTGGAACATTATCGCTTTTGGGGCAGGATCATCACGATCTGCTCGCAAACGACGTGCTAAGCGCCTTAAATGTTACTTTAAATGTGGAAAGCTATTAGATGGACCTCATTGTACTAGAAATCAAACTTATTCACAATATAGACATGTTGTTTTCTTCAAGGATGGACCGATTAGGTGCAGGGTCGAAAAGTCTATCAAGAGAAACAGCCAGCTCGAAATCAGTGTGAGAGAGTTTGATAATTTGTTGGAACAACGACAACGTCTGTTGGAAACCAAACTCGATGGCCTAATTATTGAGCAACAACTTTTTGAGCGTGATCACTAGCACCCATCCGAAGATGTAAAACTACGTCTCATTCATTTGAGAAGTGTCTGAGTTGGACGTTCGGCTCTAAACGTTCTCCCATTTGTTGGTTCTTGTGGGGCGGTTCTTTATTGAATGGTAAACATACCTATGTGTCATGTGGCGATATGGAGGATCTTTTCATTAAGGTTGGTTGTAAAACTGTTTTGTAGAGAGTATGCTAATTCAGATAGTTTCCATGCGGATCCGACTTGATGGAATCATCATGTCATTAATTTGATGTGAATACTACTGCAAGATGTTCAGAGGGTTGTCAACTCCCATAGTCGCTTTGTATATATTTCTATTCTTAAAAAAAAAATTCACCTATTGTTTTTCTTGTTCTATAAATATGTTGATTGCAGGTCTCTTGCTCTTGGATTGTCGAAGTGTTCCTAAGAAGTGCTACATTGCCCAACCACCATCCCCAAATCGGCACGACTCATTGCTTACCATAGGGGGGTTTCTATTTCTTCTTTTTTTTCATGCTATCTATACTTCTACATTGGGGACAATGTAGAATTTAAGTGTGGGGGAGTGGCATATTGTGGTCTGCGTGTGATTTTTTTTATTTGTGTCGACGATTTTGCATGAGATAGCAACTTTTGAATATGATTGAGCTTAATTTGCGTGACTTAGCTGAAGCTACGAGATCTCCAAAAAAAAATGTGTTCTGTTCTTCTCCAAGCACAGCTGGCAAATTTATCTGAGCACATTTATAGGTAATTTACTATCATTCTCTGGAACACAAATTGAAGGTTGAAAATGTTGATTTTTTATTTTTCTAGACCATAGTAAACTAACTTTTTCTTTTCTTTTTCTATCCATTAAATCGCCCGCTTCAAAGTAACTTGGAAACATCAATTGTTAGCAAGGTGGAGTTATAATCGCATGGTATCTGTTTTTTGTGAATATGTCTTTTATTGACAAAGTTTAAAAAAGTTTGGAAAAATCACTGACCTATGCTGAGAATGAATTTTACTTTCATATTCGAAATAAGGAGAGGGACCACAGGAAAGAGCTACCTGCCTCGGAGAGTGAAAGATCGTCACCTCGAATGGGTGAAGAAGGCTACCTCCAATGAAAGGGGTTAGTGTGAAAGCTACTTGTGGGGTAAAAGTTGAAAAGAAAATTGCAAAACTCTTCTTCTTCTTCTTCATCAAAAAATAAAAATAAATAAAATAAATAAATAAAACATAAAAAAAAACAAGAAATGTGATAGCTACCCAAGTGTGAAGTTAGATAAATAAATTCCCTCAATAGTTTGAAGTGCCCAATCTAAACACTCTTTAAATTGAAGACATATTTGCGATAAAAACACTACATGCCCTTTTTTTTTTGCTTTGCAGTAGCAATAGCTTGATGATTTTTGGTGAATGTAGTAATTTTTAGGATCCATGGAAATCATTGTAAAATAAGAGTAGGATCCACGAGAGGTGAAAGGAAATATTTGACCATTTGGTCAGGATTTGGATAAACATCGTAAGCTTTTATTTGGTTCCAGTTAGTGATGGGATGATAACCTCAATTGCACACACTCACAAGCCATTGTGTATTTGAGAAGAAGTGAAATTTTCTTGGTTAGGAGAATGTTTATTAAGCAAGTCCTTTATGCGTAGTAGGATTTCAATGTTTAAAGTTGTTTATCTCATGTAAAATCATTGTGTTGTTTTGTGTCATATGGTTGTTGTTCGAGGGCGAACAACAGTCTAAGTGTGGGGGAGTTTGATAAGTGTTAGAAAAGCACTTAAATAACTCTTCTATTTTACGTGTTTGTGTGTTCTATTAGTGTTAGATGTTCCATTTTATATGTTTTTCCTTTATTGTGGTGTTTAGGGTCACAAAGAATCAAAAGGAGTCAAAATGGATGAAAATCTAATGAAAACAGAAACTCGGGACCAAAATGCAAGCAAATCAAAGATGGAGGGCCTCGGATGCAATTTTATGAAAAGTTATTTTTATAATTTTTCTTCTGCCAATGTTTAAGAACATCAAAAGAGGATTCCCAAACTTTTTTCGAATTCCAAATCGGAGTTTCCTAGTTAAAATTATGGCCGTTTGAAGAAAAATGACTAAAAGTGTCATATCGCAAAAAAATCAAAGCAACTGGATTTACTCGCCTTGCGATAATTTGACCATAACTTGAGCTACAAAAATTGAATTAACCCGATTCGTATTCCTGTGGAAAGCAGACTCAAAGGGCTACAACTTTGGTGTTCATGACTTCAGATGATTCGGACATTATGATGGTAAAAAATGGGTAAAACCGTGACTATTCTGAATTGAGGATTCTTTGGGCCATATTTTGGTAGAAAATTCATAACTTTCTATTAAAATATCCAAAAGAGGACATTCCAATTGCATAATTCAGCCAAGATGCTTACCTACACCATGATGCAATTTCAATATCATGATTTGGTGGATACAATTTAATAAACCCATGATGGTGCATGAGTGTAATTTTTTATTATATTTTCTTATGAAATTTTGCCTATAAATAGAGGCATTTGTAAGGAAGGAAGACACAACTTCGAAGAGAGAATTAGCTTGTGATTCTCTCCAACTTTCTCCTCAATAAAATTCTCTTCATCAATTGTTCTTAGTTCTAACTTGAAAACTCTTAGTTTTTCATATTCCGGCGGAAGTAAAAACCTAAATTTAGGTTCGAATAATCAATCGACGATACTTGGGCCTTGAATATGATTAGCAGTGCATTTCTTTGCTAGTTTTTCTCTTTCTTTTATTTTTCATGTTTGAGAAAGATAATTTCTCATATATTGTGGAGGTGATACAAGGCGAACACTCGCTAAAAAGTATTTAACCCGCATATATGAGTGATTAAACTTCTCTATTTATTTCTTACCATTTATTTTCTTGCTTCTATATTTTTGTATATTATTTGTGATAGTGAAGTATAATCTATTATATTGTGGAGGTGATACAAGGCGAACACTCGCTAAAAAGTATGAGACCCACAAATATGAGTAGTTAGACTTCACTATCTAGTTCGAGGGGAACGTTGTGTTCAACTAACATGTTGTTATCTTTTCTAACTCTTTAGTAACGTTTTATCTATTCCTCCACTTCAATTTGTTGGTTTGTTATGCTTGTAAACCCGTTTTTGAGTTTATGTGATTATTGCATTCACCTTGGCCAATTGAATCAATTAATCTGTAAATTCAAGTTACATGCTAGGATTGAAACTCTTGATCCGTAAATATCATTAGATTCCAATCCAAAGTAGCAAATGAATATCGTGCATATTTATTAACAAATCAACTTAGATGCATTAATTCGAGTTTGTGAAATTATTCATCTAATTCAACTCATTCTTCTCGTTCATTTCATACTAGCATTGCATTAAATTCTAAGAACTTGTTTAGGGTTATCCAATAGTTAGATGTTAAGTTAAAGAATTCACTTTAATTTAATACACTTAAGGAAGAATTCGTTAATCAGATCATCTTGGTTAATTGGAGTTGATAAATTGAAGAAGGAATAATAACACGTTGAATGGGAAAGATAAACACAAGTTGTTGACACAACCGAACCCGAGAACTAGATATTTAGTTCAATTGTTTCATTTCATCTCTTTTATTTTATCATTTTATTTTCAAATTTCATTCAACTTCACAGAACCCTCCTTCTATATTAATTGATAAAAACAACTACATTAAACACTGTTCCTCTTGGGTTCGACCCTTACTTACCACTTCTACATTAATTTGTAGTTTTGAAACTGAGTAAGGAAAAAAAAAATTAAACTTTGGCGTGCCGCGATAATACGCGCCCACAGAGAGCTTATTACGGTCGTACATTTCAGTCATACGGCCGTAACTAAGGATTTACGGTCGTAAATCCAGAACTTACAGCCGTAATTTTCAACCGACTTAGGATAAATTTTAGATATTTTCGGATTTTTGCATTATTTTATTATTATTTCACTTTTGGGGACTTGTATATGAACAAAACAAACCATCTTGTAACATAACCTTGGTTCATATGAAAGAGAGAGCTTTATGCTTATTGTGTAGAATTTGATTTCTCTTCTTATTCTTTTGAACAAATCGAACTTATCAAGAGCGTGATCAACTCTTGTGGCGTTCACCCATGCCGGTTGTCTACTACGCACAGTTGAAGGTGATAGGTTTCAGCCTATTGTTGTCACTTCATGATCGTGACCAGTGATTGGCTTTTCTGGGGTCTAATCTAATCTAGATTGGGTTGCGTCGGCATCGAGACCAACGAGGTCCGTATCAATAAGTGTACTCTTAAATGTTTTATATAATTCAACTTAATTTGGGGATACTGTACACATTAATTTATCTTTATTTTATATTAAAATAACTGGAGTGCCACATTGGCACAAATGCCAACGTGGCACACATTAAATATTTTTAAAAAACTTAAAACTTAATTTTGGAAATAATCCAACATTAATTAGTAGTAATTAAAAACATAATTAAAAATAAACCAACATTTAAAGCAATCATTTAATAAGAAAAAAATGGTTTTCGAAAGACTTTAAATATAGCTTTATTTTTTGAAGTTCTAATTCAAACTATTAAATAATAAATATTTTTTATTTATTTTTATCGTGTTAAAATTGCAGGTTTTGATAGTTTAGCTTGATTACGTGAATTGGACTATTAAAAAGTAGTGGGTATTTTTTATTTTTTAAAATCAAATTGTGAGTAGTTAAAATTATAACTGGATTTATGGTTAATAATATATCGATTTTTAAGTATATAGTAATTTATTAATCTTTCTTTGTATTAAAAAATGAGAGTGTTATGTTAGCAAAGATGCCAACGTGGCACACATTAAATATTTTTAAAAAATTATAAAACTAGTTTTGGAAATAATCCAACATTAATCAGAAAAAGTTTGTTTTGGAAAGATTTTAAATATAATTTCATTTTTCAAAGTTATAATTCAAAATGTTAAATAATAAATATTTTTTATTTATTTTTATCGCGTTAAAATTGTAGGTTTTGATAGTTTTGCTTGGTTATGTGAATTGGACTATTAAAAAATAGTGGGTATTTTTTTAATTTTTAAATCAAATTGTGAGTAGTAAAAATTATAACTGGATTTATGTTGAATAATTTATCGATTTTTAAGTCAATAGTAATTTATTAATCTTTATATTATTGCAATTGAAGTGCGACGTTTACCAGATGTCCTATTGGCAGTACTAACATAACACATGGTTTTTAATTAAAAAATTTAATTGATATTTTTCATTTTTAATATGGATGATGTGAAATGCTCACTAACTGAATTTTGCATTGCATGCGTTTTTCCTTTTCTAAGTATATCAAATTAAAAATAAAATTTTTTTTTGTAAAATTAAAATACAATTTATGTAAATGGAAAGAAATCAAATAAATTATGTAAATGAGGAAAATTATCGGCATTACTGTAAATTCAAGTTACATAAAATTAAGCATAATACTTCTTATTTAATAAAGCTAAAATTAAGTAGCAACTTCAGCTAATCATTTAAAAAATGCATAAAATCATAAAATTTAGAGTAGTAATATCTATTTCAGAAAGAAAAAAGGTGTTTAATATAAATTTCATTTGTACCAACGAGAAAGAGAAATTTTGATAATCAAAGAATTTGTATATATTCATTCTCAATGGTTCGTTTGCAATTAATTAATCTTCACGATCACTATTGTGCAATACAATACACCACAAGTGGAATTAAAGTTACACGTTTTGATAAACTTCTTAATTATGCAATGCACGTGAATTTTTTAATTTACAATTGCGAACTTATCTACCTTTTTTGCATTGACTATAATATACAATATTATAGATTTTAATAATTGTTTATAATTATGCAATCTCCTATGCATAAACTACATCAATTATGTAATTCAACATTCATATTCAATATATTTGTAATATTATATCAATTATTTATTATACATAAATTTAATTGTTCCCGTACATCGCACGGGTGTAGTACTAGTTATATGTAGAAGCCTAAATCCGGGACATATCTAAAATTGAAATTAATATAAGGTCCAAATATATTAACTATTAATGTTTTTCCCTTATTTATATGTTTTAATTTAATTATATCAATTTTATTTAATATTATAGGCAATGGGGCAATATCTGAAAAACTAACTGTTAAATTATCTCCCCTAAGATTTAATTACTTTTAATTATAGTTTTTCTTGTTAGAATAATATTTAAAATGAATTATTATAGTAACATATTAAAATAAAAACTAATTGCTTTTTTTTAATGCATATTTTACATTATTTATAATTCATCCAAAATTATGCCTTTAATTTATCAAAAATTACTTATTTAACTAATACTAACTAATTTCACTTAAATTATACTTCTAATTCAACAATAATGCATATAAATCCCACATATCCATCCCAAAAATACAAGTTTATACCAGTGTTTAGAAAACCAGATTTGAGTGGACCAGGACAGTTCAGTTCAACCGTGAACTCCAGGTCCAAAACCGATCCAAGTTATGCCTTAAAACCAGTATCGTAAAAACCGGTAAAAAACCGATCAATCGACCGGTTCAACCAGTTGAACCGGTGTTGAACCGGTGTTGAATCGGCCGATTCAACCGGTTGAACTGGTTTTTCTAATTTTTTAAAATTATTTTTATAAATTTATTAGTTTTAATTTATTTTTTATATTTTTTAATTAAAAACGGTTCGACCCTGGTTCGACCGTTTGACCCTTGAACCGTTGGCTTCTCCAATTCACTGACCGGTTCGGTTTTCTAAACATTGGTTTATACTAGAAAACATAATTCCAACCAAATTGCACCCAAAAAATATAATACATTAAACATGAAATAACAATGTATAGGTATATTACAACTAACAAAAAACATAAATCAAGATTTACAACAAACACCCAAGAATTTGGGAATGTTAACTTACTAACTTGAATAATAGAGAAATTTGGGACCAACTGATAGAGGAAGACGACCTTGCTTCAATTGTAGCTTAAACTTGTGAAGAAAATACAAGAAGACTCTAAATGGCGAAACCCTATAATTTGGGAATTTCAAAATCTAACCTATAAAATACACGAATTTGGGAGTAATAGATAGAGGAAGCTTACCTTACTTCAATTGTGGCCTTAATTTGGGAAGAAAATTAGCATAAAATTCGATTTGTGTACCATAATTTGCAAGTTTTCGCACTTGAGAGGAATGTTGCTGCTTGCGTTACTTGTTTGAATGAATACTGGTTAAATCAATGGGCGGCGGTTGTTAAATAACAGCCGCCACCCAAATGTTTACATAAACATATATATATATATATATATATATATATATATATATACACACACACACATACACACACACACATATATATATAGTTCAACTGGTGTCGATTTCTTGGAAGAAACCGCCACCTAAAGTGAGTTTAAAAAAAAAAGGTGGTGGTGCATTCTAGAAATTGCCACACTAAATGTATTATACATTTTTTTTAAATTTTAATTTTTTTTTTTTTGAATTTTAGGTGCCCACCCATTTTTTAAGATAGCATTGCGGTTCCTTTTTACAACCGTCACCCTTTGTTTTACTTTTTTTTTAAATTTATATTCGCTTTAGGTGGTGGATGTTTGTGACAACCGCCACCCTAGTAATTTAGGGTGGCGTTTTAAAAAAAAAAAATTCACCCAATGGAGAACCCCTAATGTCTATTATGTACTAGTGCAATTATTTCTTCATGGGTATGGAATTGGTTGTGACACTAAGTCGTAAAACTACAGGTTCACCTCAAAACTGTAGCTTATGTTTTCTTAACTGGTGAAAAGAAGACCAGCAAGTGAGGGGCTTTTATAATTATCCACAAGAGAAGCTGTTGTAAGCTAGAAGGTTTTCCAGTGAATTAATGGAGAAAAAAGAGTGCAAATAGGTGGGTGCCAGTCACAACCACTTGTTTGGAAGAGAAGAGTAGGAGTCTTGAGTATGTTGCTATGTTTTTGTTTTAAATTCTCAACTTATGTCTTAACCACATGTATATCCGTGTGTGCTGTGTAAATAAATACATTTATGAAGGGCAAGTCTATTAAACAGAGGAATGGATGCAAAAGAAAACAAATATAATTTAGGGTGGGCTATATATACCCACTCTTTCAATTGTTGCACCCACATTTTACCTGGCGCACAATACCCTTATGGTCGGCTACCACAGGGAGAAGATGCAGATAAAATGTCGCCCAAGGATGGCCGAGTAGCCAACATGATCCTCAGCCAAACATGGCCTTTTCCACAAGGCCATGTTTGACCCTTCATATCTTTTTTTTTGTTTTTGTTAATTCATCATATAATTAATTTATATTAAATAATAATCACATGTTAATAATATTAATTATTAGTTTATGGTAATAATCATTTATATTTAATATTAATAATTATTTATAATAGTTATTTATCTGTATTAATAAATTGCAACTCTAAAAATTATTGTAATTAGCGTTAATTAAATATAATTAAATATAAAAACGAACTTCAAAAATAGAAAAACTCTGATTTCGTTGGCTAAACGCGCTTGGATTCCTAAAATCCATCATACATCACTGCAAAGCAGTGAGTCCGACTCGTGGCATCGAGCTATCCCAAATCAATATATTATTTGCTCAAAACGGAGCTCAAACGCCAGTCTGCAAAGTGGAATTTCGTCCTTTCCGATCCAACTCTTCTTCGATCCGGTCAGCTATCTGTTCTACATCACCTTACTACTAAATATAAATGATTATTATCATAGATAAATAATTAATATTATTAACACGTTATTATTGTTAAATATAAATTAATTACATTTATAAAAAAAAAAAAGGAAAAGAGGGGCCAAACGGGGATGTTGGATGCTCAGCCAAGGATGGCCGAGCATCAACATGGATGGTCGGCCATCCTTTTGCCCATTTGACCAACGTGGCGAAAATGGCATAATTGGCATAATGGGAAAATATGGGTGGAAGAATTAAAAAAGGGGGTGTAGATAGCGCCACCCTATCATTTGCTTAAATCCAAATCGACTTGCTCTTTAGAGTTGAAGTCATAACCTACTTTGCTAACTTACCAAATAAACAAATCAAGTATCTTTACAAGATGTCCAAATTAAAGCTATCAGTATTACTATAATCGTTTTCAGTGGTAAATCCCACGCACTGTGTGCATTTCCAGGAGACGATTGGGCATCTCTGATCCTGATTGAAGCCTTCACTAATCTCCGTAACGGTAAATCTCCCGTTGCGATCAATATTACTCTAATATTCACCCACTCACAAGGGATTGTATGCATTTTCAATTTCTCAAATTGGGAGATGATTTGGCCTCGCTATGAGTCTCTTCAGATTCCTCGAGTCCCTTCTTGGACCCATCACTATCGTCCTAGAGTCTTCGACACAGTGTATATATTTCCTTGTTTGTTGTTTGGATAATGATTGAATATTTTATGTAAAGATGAACAGTAATGAAACTTGGACTAATTTATACATATTTCAAAATTTGGAACCTCATTGTAATAACCTCCAAAGCTTAGGACCATTTGTACAATTTTTTCTAAGTTAAGTAAGTAAAATACCCTTGGGGAAGATAACAAAATAATAAAATTTGAAGCAATTAACATTTAACAGCAAAAGTGGACAGATTCCATCTATTTGAACCAAACGCTCACCAAAGTTTTTTTTTACCATTTGTGCTACCTTTTTTTATTTGCGACCAAACTCGAACTATACACAACGTTTTTGGATCATTTGAGCTAATTTCCCAAAAAAATTTATTTTATTGATCCAAAATTATTTTATTTTTTATTTCATTTGGGCACTTTAACTATTTACAACTAGAAAGGTGACTTAAGCAAGATGTATAAGAATTTGAAAAGATAATAATCTAATAATCACGAGCAAAGTGAGTTTTTCTCTTCCATTCGAACAGAAAAGAATGGTGTTGTCAAATTTTAAATAACTCGCAAGCTTACGAATCTATTGAAATATAGATTTAATGAGCAACGAGGTCGAACCCACAGGGACTGCGGATTTAAAAAGTATAATTTAACCCAAATTAACTCGTACACTAAACAAATTGAAAAGGTTTGATTTTTATATTTTTAATTAATTAAAAAGACTAGTAGAAAAACTAAGATAAATAATTAAAACAACTATCAAGATCATGAAAATAACCAAGGTTTCGGAATCCACCACTATTCAACCAAGCAATTCTCTAATCACCATTCGATTCACAAGTTCGAGTGACAAATCGAAATCAATCTATTGTCTACCCGTAAATTTATCAACGAAGCCCAATTAATAAAATCTGATGTTGTTCCCCCTCACCTCTTTCAACAAATTAATAAAGCATTTTATCATAGCAATTGGATTAAAGAAAATAAAGAATCTAACAATTACATATCCCAAGTATTCCACATATCCAATCCAATTGTAATCTCAGAAAAAATCAAAGATACTCATTTAACATTCAACGCTCAAAGCATATATTAATTAAACTATTGTCTAACAATCACTAATACATGATAGAAGTGATAAAAGAAATTAAATTTAATTAATCACTGAAGAACAAACATAAACGTCAATCGTGCATAAAAGGAATTAAATAGTCAATAGAGAATCACATGGTCAAATAGAGTTTCATGCTAACCCTTGGTATAAGAAATTTAGAAGAAAATGATTAAGAAAATACAACTGATAGAGATAGAACTAGCCACATGTGAAAAAAGAGTGAATGTTTGGCTCAAATTCACATCGATGTCAGCATATGCCTCCGTCTCGTGCTCTCAGCTTTTCTCCAATTCCTTCCCTTCAGCCGCAATTCTCCTCTTTAAATTGACTCACTAACCGCCATTGCCTTGATTAGTCTTAATGGGCTTTAAGTCCATTAAGACCTTTTAATTCTCTTTTTTTCCTTTTCTTTATTTTTTTTCTAATAAAACAAAACAAAAATAAATATTAATTATAAAATACAAAAATATGGACTAATAAAATAAAAGAGAATATCAAAATATATAGTAAAAATATACTCATCAAATTTCCCCAAACCTAAATTTTGCTAGTCCTTGAGCAAAACAATCTAAAAACAATCACGCAAACATCAAGTATCTACAACGATAATAACACTTAAACAATAGTCAAATAGATTGCCTTATCGACCTTATTTTTGAAAATAGCCATGATCGATGAAAACAATGCAATATTGCCCACATATCAACCTTTGACCCTAACCATGCCAACTATTTGAATCAAAATACTGATCAATTTCCATCATCTGTATTCGGTTGGTTCATTCCCGGCCCATGGTAGTCAATTCTTTTTCCTCACCCTCTCGTGGGGTTCACACACCCATTGTTAATATATTCACTCATGCTCAAGGTAATAACTATAGTTTACACTCATTGAGCTCATCCTTTCCCACTCAAGTCCAGCTGGGTCGAACCAATGATCGTGGCTTTCAAGGTTTGCACTTATTCTCCCTTTTCTTTTCTTTATTTATTTATTGTTTTTTTTTCTTTTAAAAGAAATGCCCTCAACCTTCAAATCTCTACTAGGAACTCAAACCGACCAGATAATCCCCCAAATGATTTTCTTTTATTTTTGGGCTCTTTTTCCTCTTTTTTTCTTGTTTTTTCGGTTTTTTATATATCTTATGTGCAAGACCTCTCCCTTAAGCTTTCTAGATGACCCGTGTAGCGAGCTTTAGGTCGATAACTCCCAGGCCAGATGACCTTAGGCAACGGGTTTTAAGATACCCCTTCGGACTTAATTAATCGAGTCAAAAAGGCTACGAAGAGAGGTATAAGATATTCAACTCCATTAGCAAGATGAGTGCGTGGGGATTGGATTGCTAGCATTGGTCATTCGCTAGCTTATACTTTCAGGCCAAGAACACTTCACAATGTCAACTCATGCACGGAATAAAACCATTCCCATCTAGCCACTCTCATGGCTCAACCACTCCCAAACTATCCTCTCTTTGGGTACGGTTCAAATGATGTGATTTAGTTTAGGTTCATACCTAATAACAAGTCATAAATTTAACCAACCGACACAATTGCAAAAATCTTTCAATATTTCAACCCAAAAAGCTAACATAACCAAAATCATTAGGTTAACATGTTGTGTCATTGCATCCAAATCATATGTCACAACAATTTCCGATAGTTATATCATCAGCCAGCAATCCTATTCAACCCGAACAAACACACAAGCACACAAAATTTTGTTATTTTTTATTTTTTTAATTTTTAATTTATTTTTTTTAATTTTTAATTTTAATAATTTTTTTTACAAAAATGTATATATAGCTTAAATATAACAAATAATGACAAGCACACAATAACAAACACTCAAAAATGCAATTCACACACCCCCAAACCTATCCTGAACATTGTCCGCAATGTTTGCAACTAGAGATATATAAAGAAAGAGAAAATAAGGGAAAATAGTTGGAAGGAGCACACCTGAATGGTCGGTTTCAGGATGGCAGGTTCCATACGATCCTAGAAAGTAAAGACAAAAATAAAGACGAAATTACTGATTTAAAGAAATGAGGGTTAAAAAAACATAAAATAAAATAAAATAAAAATAGAAATAGAAAATAGAGAAAATTAGAATCAAGTTGGGTGGACTGGCCCACTCAACTCCACTTCTTCCTCCCCATCTCAAGGTTGGAACTCCAAACATGGTTTTAATCTTTGACCATTCACTTTGAAACTATCTCCATTTTTGGGGTTTTGAACTCCAATGGCCCCATAAGGATAGATAGTATGAATAATGAATGGACCAAACCACTGAGAACGTAACTTACCTAGAAAGAGATGCAACCGAGAATTGTATAAAAGTACTTTCTGACCTGGTTCAAAAGATTTTCTCAGAATGTGTTTGCCATGAAAAACCTTCATACGGCTCTTGTAGATCTTTGCATTCTTGTAGGCATCATTCCTAAGTTCATCGAGTTCTGCCAACTGCAACTTTCTATTCGACCCAGCACTTTACACGTCAAAATTAAATTCTTGATAGCCCAATATGCTCTATGTTCCAATTCTACCGGTAAGTGACAAGCCTTCCCATACACGAGTCTATAAGGAAGCATCCCAATTGGTATTTTGAAAGCCATTCTGTATGCCCATAGTGCATCTGTGAGTCTTAATGACCAATCTCTTCTATCTGGTCGAACTATCTTCTCCAAAATATGCTTAATCTCCCTGTTTGAAATTTCCACTTGCTCACTTGTTTGTGGATGATATGGAGTAGCAACCTTGTGTAACAACCTTGTGTGTGATCGAATACTTTGCCAAGAGAAAATTAAATGGCCTGTTGCAGAAGTGAGACCCTCCATCACTAATTATAGCCCGTGGCGTACCAAAGCAAGAGAAAATATTATTCTTTAAGAATACCACCACAACCTTGTGATCGTTGGTCCTACATGGGATTGCCTCGACCCATTTTGACACGTAATCGACTCCAACTAATGTATATTGATAGCCAAGTGAGGGTGGAAAAGGTCCCATAAAATCGATACCCCATACGTCAAATATCTCAACAACAAGAATGTGATTTAGAGGCTTCATGTTTCTCCTTGAAATGCTTCCCTTCGCCTGGCATCTATCACATGAAGAACAATATGAATAAGTATCACAAAAAAGAGTAGGCCAATAAAAACCACATTATAAAATCTTTGTTGTAGTCTTTTTAGCACTAAAATGGCCTCCACAAGCCTGATCATGGAAAAAAGATATCACACCTTGAATTTCATTTTCTGGGACACGTCTCCTAGTAATTTGATCAGCATAGTATTTAAACAAATAAGGATCATCCCAAAAGAAATTTTTCACTTCAACTAAGAACTTATTTTTATCTTGTTTTCTCCAATGCTCTGGCATTTCAATGCAGTATGATCAGAGAAAACAATTACGTTACTCCCGATAAGATAAGATCGAAATTTATCAAGTGCAAAAACAACTGCTAGCATCTATTTTTTAGTGGTAGAATAGTTCAACTGTGCATCATTAAGTGTCCGACTAGCATAATAAATCACATGAGGCAAACAATCTATTCTCTGTCCTAAAACTGCTCCTACAACATAATCGGATGCATCACACATGAGTTCAAATGGCAATTTCCAATCAGGAGGTCGAATAATGGGTGAAGTAGTCAACAAACTTTTCAACTTTTCAAAAGCTTCTAAACAAAAGTCATCAAAGACAAAATGAACATCTTTAAAAAGTAAACTGCATAAGGGTCTAGAAATTTTGTTGAAATCTTTAATGAATGTCCTATAAAAACCATCATGCCCAATGAAATATCTTACTTCTTTTACAGATTTTGGAGGTGGAAGATTGGAAATAAGATCAACCTTTGCTTTTTCAACCTCAATACCCTTGCTAGAGATTATGTGACCAAGAACAATACCTTGTGTGCATAAAGTGACATTTCTCCCAACTAAGAACCAAGTTCTTCTCAATACATCTCTGCAAAACTAGAGTTAGATGGTGCAAACATTCATCAAAAAAATCTCCATAAATAGAAAAATCGTCCATAAACACTTCAATAAACCTCTCGACCATATCAGAAAAAATTCTAAGCATGCATCTTTGAAAAGTAGCAGGTGCATTACATAAACCAAATGGCATTCTCCTATATGCAAAAGTTCCAAAAGACAAGTAAAAGTAGTTTTCTCTTGATCTTCTGGAGCAATGGGAATTTGATTATAACCCGAATAGCCATCTAGAAAGCAATAAAAATCATGTTCTGCCAGCCTATCAAGCATTTGATCAATAAATGGGAGAGGAAAGTGATCTTTTCTAGTTACAAGATTCAATTTTCGGTAATCAATACACACACGCCATCCTGTAGTTATTCTGGTTGGAATCAATTTATTGTTAGCATTAGCAACTACAATTATACCTGACTTCTTTGGAACTATATGCACAGGACTCACCCAACTACTATCAGAAAAGGATAAATAATCCCAAGCATCTAACAATTTAAGTACTTCATTTCTCACAACATCTTTCATGTTGGGATTTAACCTACATTGCATCTCTCTAGTTGGTCTAGCATTTTCTTCAAGATGAATGCGATGCATGCAATCAGCAGGATTTATACCTTTAATATCAGCAATGGTCCACCCTAGTGCTTCTCTATACTCAGACAAAACATGTAACAACTTACCTTTTTGCTCACCATCAAATGAGGAAGGCATTATTACCGGTACAGTTTCTGACTCTCCCAAGAATGCATATTCCAAGTTTTCTCACAATGCTTTAAGCTCCAATTCTGGTGGTTTTCTGTTGATGAGACACTGTTCTTCTCCTTACTAGGTGGAAATGACTCAATTTTTGCTCTCCAATTATTTGTATCCATAATAGGCGCTGAGGCAAGCAATGCATTCACTTCATCAATTGCACTATCAATATCAAAAGAACAACCGAAACGAGTTAAACAAATTTCTAGCACATCATCACAATTATTAGAAATGAAGGAATCATCAACTAATGACTCTATCATATCAACTTCCCCATCATCTAATGGTTGCTTGTTAATGTTAAAAACATTCCATTCCAGAGTCATATTGCCAAAAGAAAGCTGCATCACCCCATTCCTGCAATTGATAATAGCATTAGATGTTGCCAGAAAAAGACGTGCTAAAATAACAGGAATGTGTTTTATAAAATCATTCATAGGTTGAGTGTCAAGTATAATAAAATCAACGGAAAATAAAACTTGTCAACCTTGTATCAAAACACCCTTTACAATACCACAAGGAACTTTAACAGATCTATCAGCCAATTGTAAAACAACAGCAGTGGGTTTCAACTCACCTAACCCAAGTTGCACATATACAGAATAAGGCAAAAGATTAACACTAGCCCCTAAATCTAATAAAGCCTTCTCAATTTTATGGTTTCCTAGAACACATGAAATTGTAGGACAACCTGGATCTTTAAATTTCGGAGGACTTTTGCTTTGAATGATAGAGCTTACCTATTCAGTTAAAAATGCCTTTTTGTGCACATGCAACTGCCTCTTCTTAGTACATAGATCTTTTAAAAATTTAGCGTAGGCTGGTACTTGCTTTATTGCATCAAGTAAATGGATGTTTATACTTACCTGCTTGAAGATTTCCATCATCTCATTGATTGTATTACCTTTCTTCCCTTTAGTTAACCTCTATGGAAAAGGAGCTTTCGGAATGTAGGATGGTAAATTGTCTTCACCTGAACTCTCCTTTGATGGATCTTGATTTGGCACTTCCTCAGAAGAAACTTCTTTAGACTTCTTTCGAGTTGGGGTGTCTACTTGATTGTCAAATAATTTACCTCGTCTCAGTGTCATGATAGCCTGCGCATCTTCTTGTTGATTTTTAGACGTAGCTCCAATATTGTACATCCCCTTTGGATTAGGAAGTGGTTGACTAGGGAATTTTCCTTTTTCAATAGTTGTTGCCAAGTGTTGGACAAAGAAAGCTAACTGTCCAATCATTTTCTCCATCTTAGACATAGAATTTGTTTGAGAATTTTGAAATTCTGCAATTGTTTGATTTTGTTGATCAAGTGCTGCTTGTATGGACTTAGCTAACTTCTCAAAGGCCTCTTCCCATGGTTTTGGCTGTGAAAAGTTTTGATTGAACTGTCTTATATTTTGCTGAGGAATTTGACTTGGCATACCATTTTGTTGAGAACCCTGTGACCATGAGAAATTTGGGTGATCTCTCCATCTGAGTTATATGTATTAGAATAAGGATTATAGGATGGTTTTCTCATCATGTTTAGGGCATTAGCTTGATCAGAGTACTCGTCTGGTCTAGACTGGTTATCGATAAATGGCTCGTTTGCGGGTGTCGTTGTCAAAGAAGCTAGTTGGCGAAAGATGCCTTCAATCATACCTTTGACTTCTCTAATCTCTGAACTTGAGTCATTACTTCGGATCTCATATATTCCTCATTTTTTTCCTTCAGTTCGAGAGGAATGACTCTATTGCTGAGAATTTTCTGCTTGTTTTTGAAAGAAATCCCAAATTTCAGTTGTATTTTTAGACATAAGCTCTCCACCACTTGTAGCCATCAACCATTCTTGAATGTGTGGTAGCAATCCCTCCAAGAAATATTGGCAAAGGTGCCATTTTTCATAGCCATAATGTGGACACTTTAATAACAACCCATTGAATCTCTCCCATACTTCATCAAATGGCTCATCGTCTCTCTGCACAAATTCTGAGATTTCCCTGCGAAGAGCATTTGTTTTGTGAACGGGAAAATATTTATTCAAAAATTTAGCTACCATTTGTTCCCAAGAAGTAATACTATTAGACGGCAAAGTATTAAACCATGATTGAGCTTTATCCTTTAAAGAAAATGGGAACAATCTCAATTTAACATTACCAGGAGTGACATTCTCATATTTAAAAGTTTCACATATAGCGTAGAAATCAGTTCAATGATTATAAAGTTCTTCCCTTTCCAAACCATAAAATGATGGGAGACAATTAAGTATACTAGGTTTGAGTTCAAGTCCTAGCAGCTACTTGAGGATATTGAATGCATGACGTGCTCAAATTAGATAAAAGACTAAAATAATCCTCAAAAGGCCTTCTCTTAATTTCATCAGTCATCTCAATTTTTAGTATATTATCGTCAATTTTATCCGTGGTTACAACTTGTTTTCTTTGATGAAAAGTTCTTTCAATCTCACTATCAAATGGTTCTAACTCAAGATTGAGAGATCTATGACCATGCATGCAGAAAAATTTTCCTCTTTAATTTTTTTAATTTTTTTTAACGATTATCACTGAAAAATAAAATAAAATAAAATAAAAATCGCAAACTAACTACTTTACTAACAAAAATTCCAAAATAAAAGAATAAAACAAAGGAGCAAGAACACCTAATTTTCTACTTTTGTAGAAATTCTTAGTGACTACGACCAAGTGCTCCTACGATAAAGCTATTCTGCAAAAAGAAAAAAAATAATAATAAAATAAAATAAAATAAAATGGTCAAGACTAAATAATAATCTCTATATATATAATACTAGAGTATTTCACCCTATTTTTTAATTTATTTTTAATTGTTTTCCCGCTCAAAACTTATGCCAGCTATTTTACTTTTCAATTTTACTTTTTTTTTTCATTTTATCATTTTTCCCTTCACATTGACGACTTTCCATGAAAAGAAAAGGAAAATAAATCTCGGCCACGTTCTGGCTTTCTTTTCCCCTTCCTTTCTCAAACCGATTGCGCGTAATTCCTAATCAATCAAAGCCTCTTTTGAATCAATCAGCCAACTGTCCATATTTTTAGTTCCTCTTTGCCGATTGAATCAATCTCTTTCAGTTTTCTCTCGATTGTTGACTCTCTTGATTTATAAACCCAAATCTTCTCACAAATAGATGGAAGTGCCACCATTTTCGTTCCCTTTTTCTCGTCTGGTGATATTGGTGGTGGTTACTTCTGTTTGCGGATTTTAACTAGCAGATGGAGGGTGAAGGCGTGCAATTCTCTCAAGTAAGTTTGTGTGTCTTCTCTCACTAATTTCCCTTCCTGTTGTTATCTTAATCTAAGATGATGTGCATCTAAAATTTGCTATGCCAATGTCTTTGTTGTTCGTACTTCTATTATGTATACATTATAATATTTTTTGTCGATAATTATTGATTTAGCGAGACTGAAAAGGAGGCTGTTATTGTTTTTCAATAGTTCGATGACTTACTCATCATTTTCGCTCGACATTTTAGTGTCGCATCTGGTACTTTTGTCAACCTTATCTTCTTCCAATTAGTCTCATTTTACACGTTTACCTTTTTCAGGAAGAGAAAAATACATATTCGAGTTATTTAGATGGGTTTAATTTTTGGTGAAATGCATCGTGTTGAATAGAAATTTGACTTTAGCTAGAAGAGTGGAGGATATAATGCCGATTGCTACTGGTCATGAGCTTGAAGTAAGAATTTTTGTTTTATTCATTTATGTTTGTGAAGGTTTTGTTTCATGATAAACTATTTCTATTCAAAATTTTATTGAATTATTCTGATAAGGGGAAAAACATTCTAGAAATTAATTATCCCTGTGGACCCTTTGTTACAAAGGTCAGTGTGTGCACTATCTTTTGTTTTGTAAAAAGTTTCATTTGATCAAGTTCTGGTTTCTGATTGTCATAAATGTAGAATATTTTGACTATTCATTATTTGATTCTAATAACATCTATGCAAATCACTAATAGGCCTATTGGTGAAGATATATGGATATTTAGAAATATAAATAGTTTAGTATCTTTCTCATTGTTAGACAATGGACTACAATGCAAAAATATTATCTTGAACGGTAACAATTCTGATTATTAGTAAATTTAACTTATGTCTTATATGCTCTGCATAACTATTTGGCTCTTGACTTCATTCGCCAATCTTTTTTCATTTTTTTTGTATTTTCTTTTGTCTTTATTTTCTTGAAGATGTGACTCAATACCAAAGTGAGGGAGGGATGGAGTTTAAAAGAAAATTTGCATTTCAAACAGTTTCTAGGTTCTGAAAGTTCATGCCTTCATCATTGAATAGACAATAACTAATTCGAAAAAGACTTTCCATTCATGTGAATATGTAAATTCCCTTTGTATTTTACAATAATACATATTTTTAGTTTATAATAGTAGATCTCATCTTCATCCTAATCTTTTGAAATTAATTGTATATCCATGTATGTACTGAAATCTTTGTTTATTTATTTATTTTTTCTTTACATGTTTACAGAACTTATACGTTGTTGCTATGTATCTCCTTTATTGATCCTTTAGGACTCATTCTTTTTACAACATTTTGTTTAATTCGAGGAAGCACCTTTTGTGATCAAGTCTTTCTATCACAAAAGAATTGTGAGATGCCTTGGCGCTGAAGGTGGTGAGTTTCAGTTATCCACATGCTTTTTTTATCACTTTGTGCTATTTGCACTTATTAGTTCATATAACCTCACTTCGCCTGGTTTTTAACCAAACTCTTCCGTTGAAAACGTAGCAGAGGATGAACATGATGTTGTTTCGTTCTGGCTAGAAAAGAGCAAGCCTCATGAGTAGTGTTCGAGGCTTCAGATATTGCAAGTGCATCTCGATGTGAGTTTGTGATTTGTTTTTGCTCTAGCTTGATATTTCATGTACCCAAAAAAAAAAAAAATTATGCAAGGATTTCTTAATTTTTATTCTGCAAAATTTCTTAATTATATATAATAATTATATAAGAGCACTTGATATATGGGATTTTGCCCGTACACCAACGTTGCTATCGCAACAAGTTCTCTTAAATGATGAGAGGGTGGGAGTTATTCAAATGGTTGCACATTTATTTTATTGGCGACTTTCATCAGTTAGGAACTTTCGTATTTATTTATTTATTTATTTATTATTATTATTATTAGTTTTTGCATATTTATGTTCATTTACCATATGTACGTACCACTATTCTCAATGTAGCCGGAAGCTTTTTTTGGGAATAGATGTAGCTGGAGTTGTGTATCAAGAAAATCTTGATTGTTGATTGGGATGTACATCATGGAAATGGTGAGCCTCTTCTCTTTCTTGTGGGTTGAATACCGTGTGAGCTTTGCTTCGGCATATTAATGAGATTTTTAGCGAGGTATTGAATCCATTCACAAAAAAATTGGGAGATATTTAAGGTATTCATCTAAAATATTAGTATTTTTGAATCAAGTTCAAAGTAAAAATCGAGTTCTTCCGCTAGATTTATTCAATATGTCCGTCTAAAATTTGGTATTTTATAGTTAATTAGAAATACCGAACTTAATCATAACCCGTTAAACTGAACATAACCAGAAGGCATTAAAATAACTTTAACATCTTTGTCATCGAGGTGTTACTTTTATTGTGGTCTCAAACATGTAGTTGGAAGTAAAAGTTGATGGCTTTAGTGAATGCATGGGTAGCTTAGCTGATTTGTGTCAAAATTAAAGAAATGTTTTACTTCTATTAAAGCTTATCTACGTGTAAAGACTCATTTGTGCATTTACGTGTCATATATTCTGAGTTTGTCAATGTGGTGATATCACAGTAAACAAGACAAGACAGACAAGTCGGTTTTTAATGCTTCATTGAGTTTTTTGGGCTGAAATTGTGGATGTTGGTGGAAGACCTAGCATTTGATGTGGACTTGACAGCCATGCTACAACACCGGGTTAATGTTGCCCATGGATGTCCATTCTAGAAGTTTCACGCTATTTGCAATTTGTATATTGGAATTTATAGAAGATTGAAGCGTTAGACTTGATTGAAAGTATCATGTTGTGCTAATGACTTCCTAAGTTAATTATTTTCTTTAAAGATTGTAATGTGCATATGGTTAGAATGTTTTGAGTTATCTATAACGAAGTTCTTATTTTATTTCAAATTCTTTTTAGCTTTATTTTTACTTCTATGTGGATGATAATTGTGTACCTTTTTTATGACGTGGGTAGTAATCAATTTGATAATAAAATTCATCTAACATTATAATGACCAGTTAATAGCAAATTGTAGAAATGCTATAGAATGTGTCAGATAACATTTATAAAATGATTTAAATGAACTAATGTAATGTTATTACTTTTAATAACCTCATATGTCACTACGACAATCCCTCAAGAAACATTCCATTGCATGAGATGTGTCTTTATATTTTATGGTTGAGATAGAGGAGAAGGTGACATAAATCCATCTATTATGCCACTAATGGAGGAATTTACTTCATTTTGTGACTAATTCCTATAATTTGGATTTATTTATTTATTTATTATTATTATTATTATTATTATTATTATTATTATTATTATCAACGAACAAAACCAATTTCATCCTATAGTGTAGGAGGATGTAGAATATGAGTTTTTTTGCATTTTATAACATGACCATTTGAATAGTACATGGAAATCGAGAGGTTGCATTGCATTACCAAAACATTTCATAAGCATTTAAAATTTTCAAAATGTTCTATTTATTAAATTTTAATTTGTAATGAAAGCACTTATTGTTCCATGATGTACCTAGGTAGGCCAGACTTGAGAAACATGCACAAGGCCAAATTTGAGAAAAATATGTATAGCATAAGCATAGCTTCAACGTTGATGTGATAAAACCAATTTCATGACAAATGCTCTTGGTCTTGGGTTGGATATCAAAATTAATGCATACTTCCGTTAGATGAGATTGAAGAAGACATGGTAGTTACTAATTAATTAAAGGGGAATTGTAGCACTAATATTCCTTATGTGTTTTACATACTTGCGAACTGTGTAATGTATAATGATCAACTTCATTTTGTAGAGCGAGTTATAGAATCTGATCCAATGACGGGGAAATGTTTCTTGGGTCATTTGTTGGATAGTTGCTTGGGACCGTTGGTTAATTTGGAGACGATTATAAATCAATAATGAAGAAAAATGTAGATGATTCAAATTTCTTCATATATTTGGGGAATAAAAAAATATTAAATATACGTATATAAATAATAAATTATATTTCTGAAATCATGTTTTTGGAAAACCTGATTTTTTAAATTCTGAACAAAGAGCTTGATTTTAGCAAATTGAAAAGTAAATGCAGGCTTTCCTATAATTTACCTTTTTTATAATTTATATAATTTCCTATGATATAACTCTTTTTATGATTGATTTTTTTTTTTTTGTGTATTTGTTTAAGTAGGACTAAATTATGAAAGCAAGGAATGTGTCTCTCAATGTAATATGTGGCATGAAAGTTAAACTTGAATGTCCTTTATATTTTATTATTATTCTTAGTACATTATTATTATTTTTGTGGAACTAATTATAACAAATTGAATCAACTGTTGTATAAGATATTTGCCTTTTCACATTAACTTTTGTTTAATAGAGATTATTGAAGAAGAATGATTCTTTTACTATGCGATTGTTGAGATGAAAAAAAATTAAAAAATTAAACATATTAAAATATTATTAAATCGATGTAATCATTTTAAATGATGAAGAGATTATTATAATTTTAAAAATAAATTACATCAAACATGCTTGCAATAGAATTAGATTGGTGCCAATGTGATTTACGGAATTCGTTTTCTTGTGTCTTGATATACGACCGTTTAATAATATTTTGGAACTACATCAACCCTTTGTTACAGAGAAGAATTTTGCACAATTTTCTTTACATGCAGATAAACAATACACCACATAACAGATTTGAAATTAAACTTTATATGTCCGGGACACTACAAACTCTATCAAATCTATTTTAGAACCTAACTTGGATAGGTGAAAAAAAGAGAGAGAGACATAAAACTATGAAAGGGCTGTTAGTTTGTTTTTGTAAAATGTGTATCAATGAAAAAAGTAAATAAATTTAAAATAAAAATTAATTAAATATATATTAAGAATTACTTATTTTAATAGCTGAATTATTTTAAAAATAAAATGCCTCTTTAACTTAGTTTTTTTTATATTAATTGACATAATTACTAATAGTTTTGATAAAAAAATCCCATGAATCGCATGAGTATAGTTATGTCACTTGCAAATACATTTTTCGTCATTTGCAAATATTAATTACAAATGTATCTCAAACAAGGCCTCGACATAATAACCCATGAGGATAGAATAACTGATTAGGAGGGTTAAAAATCGCATTAAAGAATGCCAAAAATTGTTGTATTTAAAAATAAAAAAGATTAATTACTCCAAATGTCCTTAAATTTTTCATTATTTTGCACTTTCATGCATCTCCACCATCCCATTCTTTTTTAATTGGTACAATTAAGTTTCAATAAATGAAAATTTTGGCCATTATCCCATTAACATATATGAAAATTTGTATTTATTGAAAAATTTGTCTTCCGAAAATGTTAGATTAATACAATTGTTAAAATTTAGGTTATTAAATTAATTATTTTATAAATAATTAATTTTTTAGAAATAATTAGTTAAAAAATAAAAATTAATTATATTGTTACGATTTAATTTGACATGGTTTCATTGGACAGAAATTAATCAGAATTAATTATATTTCTAAAAGGGGAAAAATAAAATTAATTTAAAAGAATAAAAAATAATTAAAATTAATAGGAGTGCTACGAGTTGGTAAGATTTCTCTTAAAAAATGAAAGATATCTTTTAAATGAACAAAGACAGATGTTGTTTATAAAAAAGTTTTTAGTAACTTATAGTATACTCCCTTTCAATTTTGCCCGGTATGATTTTATCTCTGGGAAGTAATATATTTGCTAAATCAATTTTTTTGTTTCTCTGCTTTACAATTGTAATTGTCTCATGATTGCACTTACTAGGATTGTATGTTTTTAATATTCTAATAATGATTTTCCTTCTATGTAGATTGGTCGTGTGGGAGATGAGATCGATGGTGTGGGAACCAATGAAGGTTTTCAAAGGATGGAATAGGTGACGAACGAGAGATGTGAGGCGTAGATGAGTTTGATTGCTACTTTTAAATGTTTCAATGATTCTTACAAAAAATGATTTTCTTTATTTATTTTATGTGTTGTTTTTCTGATGAAGAGCAATGCATATAATTGTATTGGAAGCATTGATGCGATTAGTACGGTGCCAGGATAATATATACTGATGTTATCTTTGATTTTTTGGGAGTTATGTTATGAGTATTAATATGGCGGATTTTTTTCCTGAAATATATGGGAAATTCTGTCAAATTTGTTAAAGAATCGTATGAATTTTGTTCTATATTTGTAATTAAAAGCAATGTAATTATTTGATGGACGTATCTTCACGTGCAACGCACGGGTAAAAATAATAATAATAATAATAATAATAATAATAATAATAATAATAGTAATAATATTCTAAGCTAATTAACAAAATAAAAATAAAATGAACGAAATTAACTAAGGCTAAATCAACTTTCTAACGCAGTCCCCGGCAACGGTGCCAAAAACTTGTTGTCAAATTTTAAATAAATTGCAAGCGCACGAATCTATTGAAATATAGATTTAATGAGCAATGAAGTCGAACCCACAAGGACTGCGAATTTAAAAAGTACAATTTAGTCCAAATTACCTCATATACTAAATTAATGAAAAGATTTGATTTTTTTTTATATTTTCAATTAATTAAAAATACTAGTAGAGAAACTAAGATAAACAATTAAGACAAATATCAAGATGATTAAAATGACCAAGGTTTCGGAATCCACCACCATTCAACCAAGCAATTCTTTAATCACCATTTAGTTCACAAGTTCTAGTGACAAATCGAAATAAATCTATTGTCTACCCATAAATTTATCAACGAAGCCCAATTAATAAAATCTTATGTTGTTCCTCTTCACATCTTTCAACAGATTAACAAAGCATTTATCGTAGCAATTGGATTAAAGAAAATAAAGAATCTAACAATTACATATCCCAAGTATTCCACATATCCAATCTAATTGTAATCTCACGAAAAATCAAAGATACTCATTTAACATTTGAAGCACAAAATATAGATTAATTAAACTATTATCTAACAATCACTAACACATGATAGAAGTAATGAAAGAAATTAAATTTAATTAATCAATGAAGAACGCACGTAAATGTCAATCGCGCATAAAAGGAATTAAATAGTCAATAGAGAATTGCATGATCAAATAGGGTTTAATTCTAGCCCTTGGTATAAGAAATTTAGAAGAACATTGTAGAATAAAGATTGTTAGAAGAGGTAAAACCAGCCATGAATGACAAAGAAATTGAATTAATGGCCTCCAATATCGTTTTGTCCACGCGGCTTTCTTCTTTCTTTTTCTTCAATCTTCGTTCCTCCGTTTTTTTCAAATTGCAGCCGCCGTTCTTGACGTCAATCCCCCCTTTTTAATTTTCCACCCGTCTCCTCTCTTAAATAATTGATGATTAGAGTAATGGGTTTGAAGCCCATTAAGCCATGTTATATTATTTTTTCCTTTTTAACCTAATAAAACAAAATAAAAATAAATATTAACTATAAAATACAAAAAAAATGGACTAATAAAATAAAAGAGAATATCAAAATATATAGTAAAAATATACTCATCAGATGGCATCCGTCCGATATGTCAGTCGTTCCGTCTTCAAACTCGCCCTCTATTGCTCTCTACGCTCCGCTCTCCCTCCTCCTCTGTCGCCCTCAATCTCCCTTCTCCTCCTCCTCCTCCTCCTCCTCCTCCGCTACTGCCATCACCGCCTTCGCTCAATCCACCACAAAGGTGTACTAGCATATATGAGAATTTAAAAGTCTACAATTTTAGAAGAGGTGCGGCTAAATACACCCCATATTTTTCTCTTCATGCCTACATAAACTCACATAAATCTGAAGATAAAATTACCCTCAACAAAATGACGAATGCACCTTCAGCCCAGTTTGATCGAATGTCCAATTGGACGTTCGACCAAAGATTGTCGAACGTCCAATTGGACGTTCGGCCGACGTCCAATTGGGCAAAAACATGGCAAAATAACAAGGCCATGTTTGGCCAGTAAACCATTTTTTTTTTTTGTAATTACTAATAATTATGATGTTATTTATATTTAATAATAATAATCACATATTATTCATATTAATTATTTATCTATAATAATTATTATTTATCCATATTAATACATTTTATATTTATATACTTATTATAAAAATTTTATGATAATTGAAACTCTAAAATTTAATGTAATTAATATTAATTATATATAATAATTTTTTGGATTCTTATTTATGTAATTAATTGACTATTATTTCGTATTACAATATTCACAGCCAATAGTTTTCCATATAAATAAGAATTGTAAGTATAAATATAAAATTTATTAATACAGACAGATAATTATTATAAATAATTATTACTATTATTATCATAAATATAAATAATTATTATCATAAATAAATAATTAATATGATTATTATTAAATATAAATAATTTTTATTTATTATGAATAACAAATTAATCTTAAAAAGTAAAAAATAAAAAATTGTCGTTAGGTGAAAATGGGTCAAACACCCTTTGGGGTGTCCAGCCAAAGTTGGTCGAACACCTCAAAGAGTGTTCGCCATATTTGGCCGAACACGGTTCGTGGTGTTCGGCCAATATTGGTTGAACACCTTAACAGTTTTTCTACCAATATTGGCCGAACACTCTCACATCTGTTCGACAAACCAGTGTCGACCAGATGCGCGAAAGATTTAGACAAAATTTAATTTTTACATAAAAAAATCACTGAATTTTGGGTTGTAAATTTATCTATTGTAAGTTTCTCGTTGTTCGTATTAGAAAATGAGCTTGATTCTTGTAGATGTAGTTTTCGCTTCTCCTCTCCTTTTGTTTGAGCACGATTGGAGGGTTAAATTTTTTTTTTTTTTAAATGGCTAAAAGGGTAAAATTAGAAATTGGGAGTGTATTGAGTAAGTTAAGAATGATATAAAAAAAGAAAAGATGGGTGTATTTAGTACGTAAGTGTGAAGAGAGAAATATAGGGTGTGTTTAGCCGCACCCTTTTAAAGTAAAGAAAATAAAAGGACAAAGACGTAAATAAAGCATAAGGACTGAAATGCAACAAGTTAAAACATAACATGACCCATCTGAGAAGTCCGAAAACAAAAAGCCCCAATTTCTTCATCTTCCTCAGTGGCTCTTCTCTGAGAAGTCACGATTTTGCTCTTCTTCTTCAAGGCTCCCAGGTATGCTTCCTTCTTCCCTTGTCTGCATCTTCTTCTTCTCTTCCTCCCCTGCCGGCCTTCATTCAAGGTGCCGGGTCCGAAAGAAAATTGAAGGATCCGACGCGGGATCCGTGTCGTGTCGCGTCGCGTCACGTCGACACGGGTATACCGGCCGGAGTGCTGCGTCGGAGCTTCATAGGATTTGACTGGAAAATTTGACAAATTTAGGTGGTTACACTAATTACGGCTGTTTGACCGTAAAATATGTGCCTATTGTAGATGGTTACACTCCACTGATTGTTCCTAGTAATTTTAATTATGAAATATTAAAAAATAAAAATTTGACAGTGTTTGAGTGGGAAAGTGTGGGCCTTTTACAGCTTCACACTTTACCTATATTAATATAGAGATTTCTCACGTTTTGTGTTCAATCATTTGTAGCCATGAAGGTCCGTTCTTCGGTGAAGAAAATGTGTGAGTTTTGTCGGACAGTCAAACGACGTGGACGAGTTTATGTTTTATGCACTGCCAATCCCAAGCATAAGCAGCGCCAGGGCATGTCAACATTTGCATATGAAGGTCCACTACCTCCAATGTATGTATCTGAGGTTCTCTATTTTTTTTCATATCTGAAACTACATGCATGCCCACTTTAAGATTATTAGAAATGAAAGGCATGTTCATGCGTCATGCACATACCTATAAAACTTCCAAGCATCATTTCAGTACTAGGTGCTGATATAGAATCCAAAGGGACTATTGTTAGTTCAATTGGCCCATGATTGAGTTTGAAATGATACATGAATGTGGACCATTCGACTTTAATAAATATGTTCTAGTGCTGTGACACGGCAGTTTGAAATACAGAAGCAGCAATAAAAATAAGAGTCCCAAACCCATAAACCCAAGTAGTTCTTCATGGGTAGGGAATTGGCTATGACACTCATCCGTAAAACTATAAGTTCGCCTCAAAATTGCTAGCTTCTGTTTCCCTAACCTAATGAAAAGAAGACGTGCAAGTGAGGGGCCTTTATAATTATGCACAAGAGAAGCTGTTGTAAGCTGAAAGGTTTCCCAGTGAACTAATGGAGAATAAGGATTGCAAATAGGTGGACAGCCACTTGTTTGAAAGCGAGGAGTAGGAGTCTCGAGTATGTTACTATGGTTTTGTTTTAAATTCTCAACATATGTCTTAACCACGTGTATATCCGTGTGCGCATTCATATGTGTGTAAATAAATACATTTTTGAAGGGCAAGTCTGTTAAACAGAGGAATGTATGCAAAAGAAAACAAGTACAATTTACTTAAATCCAAATTGACTTGCTCTTTACAGTTTAGCCTAGGAGAACTCTAAGCCAGGTGAAATCATAATCTAGTTTGCTGACTTACCAAACCAGACAGAAACAAATCTAGTATCTGTACATGATGTCCACCCAAAATGGTGATGAGTTAATATTATTTGAACCTTTCAGGTATAGCTTACAGCTCAATGTATTTCTTAGAGGTTTCGAAAAAGTTGATTTTTTAATGTGCAGTTGGGAAGGAACGAAAACTACTATAAAATTCGTCAAACTAGTGGTTGAAAATGATCGTCGAAATAATGATTTTTAACCTTTTTATTTTTTTGAAGTTGTAGTAAACATGGTGTTACTTGATACCTTTCACCATATGAAGTCCTAATTGGACAAAGATCATGGTTACTTGACGCTGCAAATTCTCATGCTTGCGATAGGAAGTGAAATATCCAACTGCTCCTTAAGATCTAATTCTATTCGTACATTTCTTTACTCTCTTACACAAGGTTTTTGTCGTCATTAGAATCTTAGGGCTTGTTCTATACAAAATATTTTTGGTTTATTCGAACGACGTGTTAAATGTGATTGAAAATTGAGAAAAAATTATTAAAAATGTAAAATAATTGTATGAGTGGTTGAAAATGATGAGAGAGAAAAAGTTAGTAAAAATTTATTGTTTAGAGAACAAGCACTTAATGTTTTGTGGGCGGCCAAAACCCTTCAGGTGGTGCTCTAAGGCATCTGCCTCACACAACTGTGGCATAGGCTTTAGCAAACTGTCTCACAGTCAGTGCTTTCGCGCGGCTAACTACAAACCTTAATGTGGATTTGAATTAGGATTTTTAAACCATCATTATAGCATCTAGAATTGATTCTTGTGCAGGTGGCAACCTGCTATGGACCAACCCAAGTGATGTGCCTTTTTTTTTTTTTTTTTTTTTTGAAAATTTTTATTCTCATTTCCTCTCTACCTTGCTCATGGAATCCCAAATGAGGATTAGATTTCCTACTTTTCAATAGCATGTCTCATAGATTACAATTGTCAAAAATTCACAATGAGCATTACACTATATGTGCCGTAACATCCACAAACTACAATGTTACACCAAGTACAAGATTCACATGCGCAACTATAGACTAGGATGAGTCATTGAGAATGGTTTAGTTCTATGCATGTTCTACTGTTGAGTTAGTTCTATGAATTTCTTCCCAAGCAAGCACAGTGATTAGTTTTTCACATCAAATGTCAAAATCGAAATTTATGATTCATTTAGAGTACACTGGCAGCTTTAGTGCCAATAATGTTACAGCTAATAAAATGTTGGGAATCATGTTGCATATTGTTAGCCACTTTTAGGTGTGTCAACTTTATGGTCTACTCCTAGACCATCAATAAGTTGCGAATCTTAATACATCACTCAGTATCAAGCATAGTAAAGTTAGATGTCTCAACTCAAATCTCTCAAGTTTTGGCCCTTCAAGACATACGAGTAATATGACTACATTTCTTGTCATAATCATACCACTACTAGATGATTTAGACAGGAAGAGAGTGATGACTTGTTATCATGTTTATTTTCTATCATTCTGGCTTCCTTCTATTGCTTGCTTAATCACTGTTTAGCATTTTGATGCGAGTTTTGACATAGTGATTATACAAGCAGGGTTCTGTAGGACTGACATTATGAGCTTGTTTGACAATCCAATGTATAGAAGAATAAATGTGGTGGTTTTTTTTTTTTTTTTTTCAAGAATGTGTGGTTAAAAAAGAAGCAAAAAGTTGTGAGAGGGTGAAAAATCATTTATTAAAGAATTTGTAATTGAAAAAGAGGTTAGAAAAAATGATCTTTTTATCTAAGCAGTGTGAGACGAGCTCTAATTGTGTTTAATGGTATCAATTTCAGTGGGTCGGTGACAAGTCGAAAGGAGGAGACATTAGTTGCTCTTATCTCCAAAAACCCTGAAACAATGGCTGTCACTCCTTGGTGGAGAATGGGTCTATTTTCCCGTTTATTGTATCCAAGCAGCAAGCAATAGAGAAGAGAACATGGTTACTGAATTCTTAGTTTTGAGGCTAGTTTGATAACTTGGAACAGAAGTTATCTGTATTTGGGTTTGTTGTCACTCACATAATTCTCCAACATCCTTGTTCTACTATCTGGACTCATGTATGTTTCAAGTATTTTCATTTAGATTATTCGATTTGAACATATAATTGAATGGCCATCAAATAATATTATTTGTGCGTGAATAATATTATTTAATCTACATTTACAATCACCATTAATTCAGTATCATCTAATGACTATTATTCTTTGTATTTTATCTGTTTGAATATTGTTATCCATAGTGAACATCTGCTAATAGTTACTTTATTTGACAGTAATGTGGTTACATTAGAAGATTTTCTTTTGAAAATCGAATTAGAATATCGTTTAGTTTCTAAAGAGATTATGTTATGGGAAGTGACACATGTAATGTTTTTATTTATTTATAATTATAATTATAATTATCTACAACTCGATAATGCAATGTATTATTGACAGTATTTTAAAAAATGTAAAAAGTGTGATAGTGAGGAAAGGTTAAGATTCAAGTTTAAATGGGTTTAAGTGAACGCGTTTCAAAGTAAAAGTGTAAAAAAGTACAAAGTATGCAAAGCGACAGTGAGAAGCATTGAGCGTAAATGATTCAATCACGAACTAATTATACCTAGGTAAATATCACATAATGAATATTGTACAAGATGATAAACAACACTCCCTCCCTCCACAAGGACAATGCTTGCTTTTTTTTTTTTTTTTTTTATCCGTTTCAAAATATATGTCATTGTCCATGTTTGTATGCATATAATTTTAATTTTTTTCATTATGTCCTAATTTAATGTGCTTTAATTTTTGTTAATAAAAATACGGTGTTATTACTATTAATGTAGAGAAATATTCCTAAAATGCAACTAAAATTTTGGATGAAAATGAAATCAGACCTATCTTATTTTGTAAAACATCATGTCTTGCCAATAGAACAATGATACTCCCTCCATCCCAATTATATGGTATACTTTACTTTTTCACAATGATTAAGAATGTGGTTGAAAAAGTAAAATCTTGTAAATTATATTCTTAATTTACTCTTATTAAATGATTAATTTTTAATTAAATAGTTACAGCTATAGTATTAAATGAGGGTATGTTTGTAATATAATATAAATAAGCTTCGTAATATAAAAATAAGACCATATAATTGGGACAAATAACAAAAGAAAGGTGGAACAAATAAGTGGGACAAGAATATAATTTCCTAGGAGGCACACATATACATGATTAATTACAGATAAGATTATTGACTCAATAATACAAGTAATTATCTGCAAACTTTACACCTATTACACCCGTATCCACAATTAATGGATCCACATATAATTTAATTGTTGATAAATAAGCTTCGCATTTTGCTATTCCAATGTGTGCATACGGTAACTTAGAAATTACATAAAATATAAGAATACAGTTGGAATATTGCTCCAATGATCTGATGCCAACCTTATGCTGCCAACGTGGTGATGTGGCGCCCTATGAAGGCGCCACATCAAAGGCCAATTTTTTTTTTTATTTTTTTAAAAAATCTACGTTAAGTGAGATGAATAATATATAATTGTCCCCTGATGGTATGGGGACTCGTGTGGCCCCCCATTTTTTTTCCCAAAAAATGGGGGTGTTGGCATAATATGTTACCAACAAAGTTGGCAATACATCATTTCTGTGGAATATTGATTGGCTGAAGAAATATCGATGTTCATCTATATGATGCTCCACACTTCTTTCAGGGCTTGGATCACTCAGTTTATTGCTTGCATTGGGTATATACTTCGATTTCAATCCACTTGTTAGAATTTGATTGTGCAGTCAAATGCAATTTATTCAATCAATAATATAATACTATTTCAGCTCAAGTGTAGCTTGATTTCACGGAAATTTGAGCTTATTTCTATTTTAAATGAATAGAAATATTAAAAAACACTAGAGCGAAGCCAAGAACTTAAAGCTTGTGCGGATCATTAATTTTATTAGATCATATTATATTAATTTTATGATATCACTTTATAAAAAATTTTTATTTTTTCTTAATTTTCTTTATACTTTTTAAAAAAAGGGACGAGCCAGGGCCTCGTTTGGCCCACCCCTAACTACGCCCCTGCCCGAGTGTTCCATAATTATGGCATATCCAGGTGTTTTCTGATTACATACAACCTCCATTGAAAAAACCGAGACCAAAGCCAGAATTGACACGACGCGGTGAAGCTCTAGTAGTTCGGAAAATTTTCTGATGACTCCGTTTGCTCACAATCAAAGTTTTTTACGTTTTTAGGTTTGTTGATTTATCAGAAACTTGCAGTTACAAATTGTTTGCAGTTAGTATGAATTTCCAATACCTCTTTTTATTGCTCTGCTTTATTCTCTGAAGTAAGCAAGTCATCTTAAAATGTAACTTTAGACACAGAGAGGCCTAAAAGGTTGATGCACTAATGAAGGATCTAACCGTTACAAAATTAAAACCACCATTTTGCCTTTCAACAATTAAGTAAACTTCACACTAAAATCTGGTATCAAAAGTTATTGCAAGTGTGTATAATCATGATTTGTAACAGAGCAAAAGTTGTTTTGAATGCTGTGCTACATCCCAACCAATTACTGCCATTGATGAGCCCTCAAAGGGGCTAAGAATTCAAGCTCTGGTTGCGAGGAAACCGAGCATTTCTGATGATTCTCGGAGCACCAGCACGGACGATAATGACAATAGCACATTTCAATCACAGAGAAGCTTGTCGTCGGTCAGTATACCAAGTCGAAAGAGCCACAACACTGGTATTAGCAGCATAATTGACCATTCGGAATTCATAAATCACGGCAAGTTATGTGCTGTTTCATTAATATGAGCATTATGTAAAAAGGTTCACTTATATTTTGGCTGACGTTGAAAATTTTTAAATTTCTTGATACAGGTCTTGTGCTTTGGAACCAGAGCAGGCTTCAATGGACTAGTAATAAAAAGGCTGAAAGCCTAGGAAGAGTTCAGGATCCTGTATTGAGGTACCTTATTATACCGTGATATAAACATGTTTCACCAAGAAAAAAAAAAAAAAAAATGAAAATAAAGCGAGGGGTGGGTGGGGGTGGGGCGGCGAGCACTTATTTTCCGCTTCATTGATGCTTTGGAATGGAGTACAACTGTATTTACCCTTTATTTGACTAACTTGTACTGAAATTATTGGTGGCATACAAGTTATGCGAGCCTTTTGGGAACAGGCAAGAAATTCCCTCAGATGATTCCTCTCTCCGTGATGGAGGAATTCTCTGCAAGTTGAATCTTTCTGAAACATTTGATGTACAGTTCAATATTAAAGGATTGAAAATTTAGAATGTAGTAGCGAGAACACTTTTCTGTGCTGAATCTTACAGTTTAGGGTCTTATATATGTAGCATTTGCATATATACACTAAAAAAATAGCTAATTCTATGGCTGGTAAAAACTTGTAACTTTTAAGTTGTCTCAAGCATTAGCCCATGATAGAATTGAATTTTTTAATGGATTTTTATGGATGTGAAATAGAAAATAGAATATATGGAGTTGAACATTAGAGATTTGTACAGTATATATGGGTCCCACTTTTGACCAAATTTAAATGTAGAAAGAATGGATAATTCTTGCAATCCTAATGAAACATAGTCGTGTGCATATCATACGCAATCCTGTTCTTGTTTTCAACAACTTTCTTTTGTCGAGCAATTCTTATTGCTAATTCTTGGTGCTAAGATGTTACCTACATCTACATATCGGATAACAATAATGAATAGTTTAGAGTTCTTGTTGACTACACGGAATGGTTAGAGGTGGATTGGTTTTGAGATTTTTGACCGAACCTAACCAAACCAATTTTGTCACTTTAACCTATTTTGTGAAATCAACTCAATCCAACAAACCATATAGCCATGTATTGGGCCAATGTGATTGATGAAAGTTCAATAATTTATTTGATTACCATCGACTAAATCCAGTCCAACTCAAATCAAATCAAGTTGGTTAGGTTCCAATCAAGAAATTTGTTAGGTTGGTTTATATCCAAATTCCAATCACAAAATTTATTGAGTTGATTTGATTAATGAGTTGTGACAATCAAATTAAGTTGAGTTGGGTTATGGAAGTATGGTTAACCCGACCCAATGCCACTCATTGACAATGTTAAGTTGCTAACCACAATGCATGGTGATAAACTGGTGGTTTATCAACATGCTGAGAATAAGCTAAAAATCTTCTTTTTGGGTTTAAACTTCTCAAAGATGTTTTCATTTCCTAAGAATTTCCGCAAATTACATTTTTTTAGAGGGAAGAATTTTGGCACGAACACAAAAATGTCCCACACTTATGTTAAGAGAGAAATGGGTAGTGCGGCAATGGATCGGGGTTCGGATCGAATCAAATCTGCTAAATCCAAATCTATCACCCCGATCCAAATCTATATTCCTGGAATCAAATTCAGATCAAACCGGTATTGAATCAAGAAAAAGATCATATTGGTAGATTTTTTTCTCCAAATTTTTAAGCATTAATTGAATAATCAAACATTCAAGAGGCATAAGACAATGCAATATACAAAAAATAAAAAATAAAAAAGCAAACGCATTATTTTTCATTTTCTTAAGTTCATCTTCATGACTTTAAAAAAAAAAAAGAAAAGAAAGTTCGTCTTTGTGGATTCAGAAGTCAAAACGAAGAGTGTCCATGTTGGAGCCAGAAATGCGTTCCTGTAATAAGAAATCAAGAAATAAATAATGTAACGAAAAAGAAACTTATGTTCCCCTCATCAGTTTCCTCCTCACCATACCTAATGCAAGCTCTATAATATGTGACGATTTTTTTCCTTTTTACACTTTAGTCTTTTGCGTCATAGACTGAAAAAAAAATAAATAATAAACAATAATTAAAAAAATAAATTCACGGATCAAGGTTGGATCGGATTAGGTCTGATCCTATCTAATCTAAATCCGTCTCAGATCTTGTCGATTCACGGATTGGGAAAAATTCACTCCATTCGAACGAGTATCTATTCGGTTTGGATCAGATCGCATTTTTCTGCCATGATTAGAAATAGAAAAACTTGCTAGAATAGGTCACTTATATAGTGGAATTGATGTAATTAGTGATTTTGGATGCTGCATGTTGTTGAAACATTAAACCCTGTTCGTAGTTTCTATCTACTAATTAAATTTATGTCTCAACAAAAATAAAAACCAATTATACATCTCATATAACCATTCATTATTCCATTCAAGAAAAAAACAACCATTCATTATTATCACATATTATAACTCCACCTCTGTTGAACTTAGAAGTTTAATATATAACAAAATAAAATTTTACCCGTTCACATGTCAAATTGTTGAGTCAAAAATTACTTGAATATAAGCCGAACCAAAACATGTGATGTCAGTATGATTAATCAAAAAAAAAAAAAAAAAAACACATGTGATGTCGGTATGATTAATCATAAAAATTAGAATATTAATTAAATTTAGGTACATTTAGGCTGCTTCATTTTTTTATTTTATTATTATTATTTTTTTTCTTTTTCCCATTATTTTGGGAACTACGTATATAACAAGTCTAGCAAAGCAGAAAGGCGAGTCCAAGCTTTGGGCTCCTCCTCGACTCGGCTCAAACAATTTAGCATTTTTTTAATTAATCCAAAATTAAAAGAATGGATGAAAGACACTTCCATTTTTTTTTTATTTTTTATTTTTTGTGTGTTGGGATCTACTTCTTATATAGACAGACTTAGAATTGTACCCCACAAATTACAGGGCTTGGCTCTGCTCGGCTCCTTGTCCACTTCGAGCATGTTATGAGTGGAGCACAAGCTTATCGAACGTGCTCGACATGCCTAATTTGAACTCACTATTTAGCAATTTTCGAGTTAATATGAACATTGAGAAGTTGGTTAAGTGTGTCAAGAGTTGAGACCAAGCTTATCGAACCAGCTTGATTCATTGATATGACTATTTTAAACTCATTGCGTACATAGTGATTTTTCAGATTAACAAATGCTTTGTTAAGTTGGCGTGAATTATTATTATTATTATTATTATTATTATTATTATTTTACCATCCAACAGAAAGGAACCAAAAAAGACGTGACACTAAAATGACAATTAAAAGATTATTTAAAAAAATAATAATAATAAGGTTAAATTGATCTCTCCAATCATTGAGCAACACAAGATGTGTATTATAAAAGGCCAAACAAAATCGAGAGATCCAAAACAAATGTTGATGCCACATACATAGGGCCATGGCTCTATGGAGAGTTGATAAATTTAATGTCGACATCTACAATTTAAAAAATATTAATAATGAGTCATCATTAATTTTCTTTGAATATATTTTCCTTGTCCAAATTTAAGGAGCATTATTGTCTGAATGAGATACCTTGAATGTTAGTACATACTTTTTTGGAATGGAAATTGGAACCACCCAAGTGGGGACCAAGAAATTAAATAAAATAATCGAGAAATTGATGGATTGGGCCCAATTGTCCCAAAATATTTAAATTAAAGTAAATGTCATTATATTCAATGCACATCGTATCCAATTCTCAACCGTCTGTTTGAGACAGTTCCCCTTGCCCGCCATTATGGATTCACTCTAAGTACGTAATTGTTTTCTTCAATTTATTTTGGATACAACTAGTCCAATTGTTATGACTAAATTATGCAATTACTCTCTAATCTTTTATTTCTGTCGCACTTTGATCTCTAATCTTTAAGTTCGAACTACTAAACCCGATTATTCATAAACAAGTACATTGTAGATTCAAAAATACAATTTCGTTAATTTTTCTTTTTTTTCTAATTGAAAAAAAGAAGGAAAAATTAATAAATCAACATTTATTTAGAAATTCTTTTAATAATAATAATATTAAGTCTTTATTTTTCAATTTAAACTCAAATATAAAAATTACAGTCAAATCCTTGAAAGACTTAATTAATATTTATTCTAGTGAAAGTATCACAAAAATAAGATAAATTGTCAAATAAATAAAATGAGTGGATGATACTAATATTGGAGAAAAATAAATTTGAGATGTTTTGAGAGTATCGAACAAGCTCAAAGTCTTGTTTGATATTTCGCCACGTACACTTAATTTTCTCTAAACTACACTAATATATGTCGGCTTTGAAGAGATAATTCAATGTGTGCATGTCTATGGTGATATATATGTGTTGAAGACAAATTATCAAGGCAACGTACGTACTTGAATTAGCCAACATTTATTGGCTTTCTCAAGCAAAATGAAACGTGAAAGGAAAATAAATATATATACTTGAAATTAGTAAATATTTATTGATTTTTTAAACTTATTTTGTTCTTGTAGACTTGGATTTACCTTTTTTTACATTTAATCTTCGAATATATAGCTTATACTTAAACCTATTTACATCTACGAAAGTTTAATAGAACTTTAATCATCATATATATATCTAAGTTACGTTATTTATATTTTATGCTTTTTTGAATAAATTTAGTCCAACATCAAATGAGTGTGAAAATAATGGATATCGGTGATAATAGTTGATGATGAATTGATATGGAAAGAGATTTTGTATGGGGGCACAACATGCTATGTATGAATTTTTATGCATATAATTTATACACGTGTACACTTAATAAGTTGCAATATTTTGTCAATAATCCAACCAGCAAGTGGTTGGGTTGTTGATAGCATAAATTGACTCTGTAAAGTGATGTTTACGAAATGAGTCAATTAATGGAACTAACATGTGTGACAATGACCAAAACCAATGAACCTTGATACTTGACTATCCCTTTATTTTGAACACCATACGTAACGCGAACAAAGAAGATCATTATGGAAAAACAGACCTATCAATGGACGAAAGTTATATTAAAACCAAGATCAAAATCAAAGCCAAGACTTGAAATTTATAAATTCATGAACGCAATTAGTCATTTTCAAAGGCTGTTCGACTGAACGTAAACCTGTATTTAAAAATACATGAATACATCTAGTCATTTTCAGGCAATATTGATCTGAGACTTTTGACACTCGAGGAAAACTTTGGAAATAACACCCCCAACCCCCCCAAATTGCCACCCCCACCCCCAAAACCTCCAAAAACTTTTTGGTTTTTTGGTTTCAACTATTTTATCGACTTTTTAAAACTTGAACTTTGAAGAGAGAGAATGTAGATGTGATTCGTTTAACCAAATTTAAATTTATAAAAGTCAGAGAAAGTAAGAGGAAAAATGCTTTCATAAACACCCTATAAGTCATGATACCATGTAAATGTCATAATTGAATTCACGAAGTTGATTAATTAAGATCTTGTTTGCCACATTTTATTTCAAAATTTATTTGTGCCAATATTATTAGTAAACACTGATTTTTAAACGAAGTCATGTTTTAAATGATTAAACCAATGTTTATATTATGAGTGCTCATAGAATTTTGCGAAACTTAATTAATATGGTCCATGCACACAGTGGCAATAGGAGCACGTCTTTATTTTTATTAAAAAAAAAAAGGTTGAATCGGACGCGTGATGGCGCGATGCTAAGATAAAGCAAATGAAGTTTTCTTATAACTTCATTTTTTCCTCTTAAATATATAGAGAGAATTTGGATCACTGCAACTTAATTTCTATTTTGTTAAGATGAACTTGTATAAATCTTGTATATTTTGGTACTTGTATGATTCTTCTCATTTTGATTGTTCATGTTATTCTTGTCAACTGCTTGGTACAAGTATTGAGACCTTTAGAGTGACATTTTCGCCCCTAAAAATCAAAATATTATTCTTGTCAGCGCTTCGTACAATGTCACCTCTATTAATCTATAGCATCGATGTGTTGCCCCTAAAAAGTCGCCTACATATGTAGCTTCGTCCCCTGTTGGTCAACAGACACGACACGATATGTCACCCATATAGAGTATGTGATCGCTTCATCCAAGTCAAATGAAAATCAACTTTTTTGCTGCAATATTGTTGCCACTATTGCCTATTTTAGGGCAGACATTGTCACCTCAAAAGGATTAAATTAGTTACATATATATATGTGTGTATTATAAATATTTACAATTCAATTAGCTATCAACATGCACTCAACAATCTGAATACGGTTCAATTGAGTGTCAACGTTCAAAACCCTAAATTACTTGTAAGATTCAAAAACCGAACCACTTCCAACATTGAAAGACCTAACTACTTTTGACATTCAAAACCCAATTAATTTCAGCATTCAAAAACCTAAAGTTCAGTTCCATTCAAAAAAAAAAAATTCCAAGTTCAGTTGAAACTTACAATGTTTTTTATCACACTTCACAATGAAATTCTATGCAGAAGGGAAGTAATTGATCATTTCATCAAAAGGTATTGCATCTAGCGTTGTATTTTTGCAGGTCAAACTGCTAAATTAAAGCAAGAGTCGAAAGTTAAACTGGATAAATTTTACAATAAAATTTACACCGACTAAATTGACTAGGTGATGCTTCTTTGTTTATGATCCATTGTTTGGGATCCAACCAAATTGATCAAGTTCATTGAACTTTGAGGATCTGGATATCCGTGAACAAATTTTGTTTTTCATTCAAATTCTTATATAGAAGAGACTGCAATAATTTTTAAACATAAATTTTGAATAATTGAATTTTCTTTTTTCTTCTTCTTTTTTTTATTTTTTATTTTGGAACCTATTGACTATTCTTTTTTAGATATGAAATAAAAAAAAAAAAGGAATTTTCATATTCTTTTAATAAGTACTGAACAATGTTAAATTTGAAAAATGTATAATATGGGTATTAAATTGTTATACGTTGAGGATTGACCGCGCTTTTATAAATTGAGATGAGATGTATGAGCAATACTAGAAATACAATAAAATTAGTACAATAATTGGTACAACATCTAATAGAAGAGTGAATCCCATCAACACAAATAGGGTAAAAATAGTATTTTTCCACTCTCCTTTATTAGAGGTTTTACCAATTTTGTTATACATTTAACATTATTCGAGATGTGTGTATATATATATATATATATATATATATATATATATATATATATGATTTTTTGGTATGTAAAGTTAAATATATTTATAGTGTAAATACAATGAAATTCAATTAAAATATACAATTAATACTGTTTATTTTTTACATTCATTTAGATATAGCCATATAGGACTGCATATACTTAATTTGTTACAGTTACTTAATTTATTTTATGTAAATTATATAATATTTCGAGGTTATCATTTCTATTCACGATAGTAAAAAATATTTAGACAACATTTTTATTTGTTCAACAAAATATAAGTTCGACAAGTTGCGCTACTTCATTTAAGTTTTAGCAACTTTTTCATTTTCTTAAAAACTAGAATTTTCTCCTGTGCGTTGCACGGGGAGATATATAAGAGTTCGAATTCTAGAAGAGGAATGGAAGATTGAGTTGCAGATTTGTGATTATCCGAAGCGTGATTTTACAATTAAATTTTATTTTTTTAATTCAGAAAATAAAACTTTTGGCGGAAAAATGACCTCATATTATATGGGGGATATATAAGAGTTCGAATTCTAGAAGAGGAATGAAAGATTGAGTTGCAAATTTGTGACTATCCGAAGCGTGATTTTACAATTAAATTTTATTTTTTTAATTCATAAAAATGAAACTTTTGGCGGGAAAATGATCTCATTTTATTAATATATATATATTTGTGACTATCCGAAGCATGATTTTACAATTAAATTCTATTTTTTTAATTCATAAAAATGAAACTTTTGGCCGGAAAATGATCGCATTTTATTAATATATAGATGTTTGATAAATTTTGGCCGTAATGTATTTGCCGACATATAATTTTTTAATGTTAAAGTCAATATGAAATGAAATATTTGTTTATTATATTTAAATATGAAATATTGAAGTAAGATAATTAATAAAGATTCTTATAATACTATTCCAGGAAGTTGGCAAATTAATTCGCATGAATGTCTATTTTCTATTAAATTAAAAGTTGGACAAATATTTTTTTTATTATTGGCATTTTATTTAAATTTTTTTATTGTTTGATATGAAAAATTGTAACCATAGCGATAATTTCAAAAATAGTTTAAATAAAAAAATTAATCTAATTGATGGAATTGATTATATTTTATGAGAATGTAAAATCAATATTTTTTAAACAAAAAATTTATAGTACCAATGCAATAAAAAATATGAGATAAAGACATGAATAAAATTTTCACACTGTACTGTAAAAATTTGTTAAATTTGACAATATTTTGATCTATTGGTTACCAAAAAATTAGATCACTTTTGTATTTAATAAATATATCACTTAACTTTCTTCTTCTTCTTCTTCTCCTTCTTCTTCTTCTTCTTCTTCTTCTTCTTGAATCGCAAAGTAAATTTTTATTAATTAAGAGTTCTCCTCCCTAATGTGTGGAGAAATAAATAGTGGAACACTATTCATCCAGAGATAATTACAATTAGTCTAAACTGCAAACGTAACTAAGGAATAGGCTATCCATCTAGATTTGGTGGAACCACCAGATCTCTTGTGGTTTTCGATGTAGTGGCCATGGGGGTAGGGTAGGGGTGTTGAACATGAGGACTAACTTGTACAATTTTGAAAGTTTATGATATTTATGTAATTTTTATTGTACTAATTTATTATTTTTCAATTATTTTAAATTTTAAATTGTAATAATAAATAACTTTAAGGGACTAAGTTGTACATGTGAAAATATTTTGTACTCAATTATACATGTTTTTTTATTTAATGTAAATAGAAGGGCATTATTATCTCTTTGGCCAAAAAAAATAGTTATCTATAAAGAAATGTTAGGTTGATAACTAAAATGCAAAAAAAAAAAAAAAAAAAGATAAGTCCTTAACGTGCAACGAGTAAAAAAGTTGGATCCTAATTATGCCAATAAGCCTTGTTGAATTGATATGGAAAGGGATTTTGTATGGGGGCTCAACATGGTATATATGAAGTTTTATGCATATAATTAATTTATACACGCCTGCGCTTAATAATTTGCAATATTTTGTCAATAATCCAATCCCATCCCACCCGCAGGGACCAATAGGCAGTTTGGTTGTTGACAATATAAATTGACTTTGTAAAGTGATGTTTATGAAATAAGTCAATGAAGTACACTAACCTACGTAACAATGATCGAAACCATTGAACCTTCATCCCCTTAATTTTTTACATAGGAGTACCCCTTTATTTCGAACACCATAAGTAACGCGAACAAAGAAGCTCATTATGTAAAAAATACCTATGAATGTACGAAAGTCATATTAATACCAAGGCGAAAATTAGAGCAACACTTGCAAATGTATAAATTCATGAATGCAATTTTCAAAGGCTGTTCGACTGAACCTAAACTTGTATTTAAAAATACATGAATACAAGCAGCATTGATTTTGAGACTTTTGGCACTCGAGGAAAACTTTGGAAATAAAAAATTCCTCCGCCCACAAACTTTTTTCTGGTTTCAACTATTTTTTTCTAGTTTTTTTAATCGAATTTTTAAAATTTGAACTTAGAAATTTAAATTGGTGCTTATTTTAAAAGAATGATTTTCCGACGCTAGAGTCACCAACCCTCTTTCTCTTGGAAAGTAGGACTATCTATGTTTTCAAGGTAATTAAGTGGGTGTTTATAAACTTCCAAAAATATAGTTTTAGGAGTAAGAAAAGAGAGAATGTACATGTGATTCGGTTTAACCAAATTTGAATTCATAAAAATAAGAGAAAGTAAGAGGAAAAATGCTTTCGCAAACACCCTATAAGCCATGATACCATGTAAATGTCATAATTGAATTCACGACGCTAATTAATTATGATCTTGTTTTGCCACATTTTATTTCAAAAAATATTTTTTATCAACGATCATTAGTAACCACTGATTTCATTTATTTTACAAATCACAAATTAAAAAATTATTTTTTCAATAATCTCACCAAAACATACACTAAATGTACTTACAAGTTTATCAATACAAAAGTATGAACTTAGTTTTGCTTACAATATTTTTTAGAAAAGTAATGTTTTAAATGATTAAACCAATTTTTATATTGTAAGTGCTCGTAGAATTTTGCAAAACTTAATTAATATGTGGCCCATGCACACAGTGGCAATAGGAGCACTCTTTATTTTTATTTAAAAAAAGGGGTTGAATCGGACGCATGATGGAGTGATGCTAAGATAAAGCTAGCAAATGAAGTTTTCCCATAACTTCATTTTTTTTACCCCTTATATATATAGAGAGAGAATTTGGATTGCTACAACTTAATTCTTATTTTGTTTAGATGAACTTGTATAAATCTTGTATATTTTGGTGCCTGTTATGATTCTTCTCATTTTGATTGTTCATGTTAATCTTTTAAACAGCATGGTGCAAGTAATGGGACCTTTGGGGCAATTTTAATGGTGGGGGGAAATGGGGAAGGGGAAGGTGTAAAAGAAACCAGATTGAATGGACGATCTTTCTTTCCATTATTTTGTGGTATTTATACGCAAAATAAATCATATCTAATCTAACTAAATACAATATTTAAAATTCAAACTATCATTCTCTACCTCTTGGTCATCTAACAACATTTCAAATACAAACTATCATTGTCTATCTCTTAATCATCTAACTAAATACAATAATATTTGAAATTTAAACTGTTCTCGAATAACTTGTAACTCTTTAAATCAATCAGAAGATGTCTTTGGTTAAGGTGTGGGCACGCCTGAAGTGACTTGACTTATTTGATAATATTGTGTCGCAATACACCCCCCCTCAAGTTGGAGGGGGCGAATTGAAGAACACGCATCCATCTTGCTTGCTAGACGATGGAATTGTTCTGCGCCCAATGGTTTGGTGAAAATGCCAACTAGCTGTTCTACGGATTGACTGTGTTGAGGAACGATGAGACTAGACAGTAGCTTTTCACGAACAAAGCAGGAATCTAGTTTGATATGTTTGGTTCACTCATGAAAGGCCGGATTTTCGAATATATGGAATGTAGCTTGGTTAGCACAATAAACTAGAATTGGGCTAGTATACGTGATACCAAGATCGGAAAATAGATAATGGAGCCATTGGGCCTCCACAATAAGGTCAGCCATAGCTCAGTATTCAGCTTCGGCAGATGAGTGGGAAACAGTGGGCCTTCCATGAGATTGGGTTCGTATCAAGCATGGTGAAATAGCCTGTGGTAGATCGGCGAGTTATGGGACATCCAGCCCAATTAGAGTCTATATATCCAGAGAGTGATAGAGGCCTAGAAAAGGATAAGAAGATACCATGATGAATAGAACCCTTGAGATACCTGAGGATACGCAAAGCAGCCTGAAAGTGGGCAGAATATAGATGTTGCATGAATTGACTCAGATAATTGATAGAGTATGCAATATCTGGTCTTGTGACTATTAGATAGAGAAGATGTCCTATTAGGCGGCAATACGACGTACGATCGGGGAGTGGGTCGCCATCCGATGGGAGCAACTTCAAATGTTGTTCCATGGAGAAAGAGGAGGACTTGACTGATACGGACCTCGTTGGTCGTGATGCCAACGCAACCCAATCAAGATTAGATTAGATCCCATAAAAGCCAATCACTGGTCACTATCAAGAACCTGACGACCTTCTACTCACGAAGTGACAACAATAGGCTGAAACCTATCACCTTCAACTGTGTGTAGTAGACAACCGGCAGGGGGTGAACGCCACAAGAGTTGATCACGCTCTTGATAAGTTCGATTTGTTCAAAAGAACAAGAAGAGAAATCAAATTCTCCACAATAAGCATAAAGCTCTCTCTTTCATATGAACCAAGGTTATGTTACAAAATGGCTTGTTTTGTTCAGATACAAGTCCCCAAAAGTGAAATAATAAACTAATGCAAAAATCCGAAAATATCTAAAATTTACCCTAAATCGGTTGAAAATTACAGCTGTAAGTTCTAGATTTACGTCAGAAATCTTAGTTACGCCAGATGTTCAAAGGTACGGCCGTAATAAGCTCACTGCCTCAAAACTGCCCAAACTTGATTCTTGAGTTACAGCCGTATGGACAAAGGTTACGATGTAAGTCTTGAGTTACGCCATATGCTGAATAAGTACGGCTGTAATTAACTCTCTGCATAAATTTGCCCCAAAAATTGGAAACTGAAGTTACGGCCATAATGACCAAATTTACAGCCGTAAAACGGCTGATACACCCGTATGTCCAAAGGGTACGGCCGTATTGAACTCTCTGTAAATCTCTGGTCTTCAGCTTCCTAGGTTACGGCCGTATGGATTCATGTTATAGCCGTGATGGCTTCGTTACGGTCGTAATTAATACAGTTACGGCCGTAAATTTCGTCTGCATGGCATTCTTGAGTTCCAACATCCCCAACTCGTAATTGGAGTATTTCTTTTGACTCGGGAACTCCGGCGGACCATTCCAAGGCTTGAGATGACCTGGTAGGGACATGTTGACATACTTCTTCGACCCAGGTCATCAACGCTCGTCCCATTTTCTTGGCTCGGCTTCGCGTGAGCGGCCCGAGCGGCACGTGGGGTGGTTCGGTCGGCGTGGAGCTTTCCGGGTTCGTATCACCCCCTCCCTCTTCAGTTTGATTCGTCCACGAGTTGGTTCCTACATCAAACGGAACAAGATCAAAGACGTCAAATGTAGCAGACACATTATACTCACCTGGAAGATCGAGTTTGTAGGCGTTGTTGTTGATTCTTTCAAGTACTTGAAATGGCCCGTCACTTCGGGGTAGCAATTTTGATCGACGTAGTTGCGGGAATCTTTCTTTCCGAAGGTGGAGCCAAACCCAATCTCCCGGTTCAAAAATCACTTCCTTTCGCTTTTTGTTCACCCTAGTCGAGACTTGTTGGTTCCTTTTCTCTATTTGCAGTTTTACCTTTTCTTGCATGGACCGAACAAGTTCGGCTTTGTGTTTTCCATCCAAGCTAACCCTTTCACTCATGGGTAATGGAATTAAATCTAACGGGGTTAGCGGATTAAAGTCATAAACTACTTCAAAAGGCGAATTAATCGGTGAAGAATGTTTAGCATGATTATAAGCAAATTCAGCATATGGTAAACATTCATCCCAAGTCCTAATATTCCGACTGATGATAGCACGAAGTAATTGTGACAGAGTGCGGTTCACTACTTCAGTTTGGCCGTCAGTTTGGGGATGACTAGTGGTTGAAAATAACAGTTTGGTTTCTAGTTTTCCACACAAGGTCTTTCAGAAGTAGCTAAGGATTTTGACGTCTCTATCTGACACAATTGTTCTCGGCACTCCATGTAGCTGGACTATCTCACGAAAGAACAAGTTGGCGATGTGGCTTGCATTATCGGTTTTGTGATAGGGTATGAAGTGTGCCATTTTACTAAAACGATCAACTACCACAAAAATCAAATCCCTACCATTTCTAGATCTAGGCAACCCCAAGATGAAATCCATTGATAAATCCTCCCATAGTGAGTGAGCTACGGGAAGGGGAGTGTAAAGCCCTTGGGGTACTACCTTAGATTTGGCCTTTCTACAGGTTATGCAACTCATGCAAATTCTTTCCATGTCTCGTTTCATCTTAGGCCAATAGAAATGATCATACAAGACTTCAAATGTTTTTTTTATGCCGAAATATCCCATGAGGCTTCCTCCATGAGCCTCCATCACTAGCAACTCTCTTATAGAACTAGAAGGAACACAAAGTTTGCTCTCTCGAAATAGATATCCCTCTAGCCTATAGAACTTCTCAAATCTATTTTTCTCACAAGCAATATAGATACTAGTAAAGTCCGGGTCTTTCTCATATAATTCTTTCATTAATTCAAAACCCAACAATTTATTATCTAGAGTGGTGAGTAAGGCATACCTGCGTGATAAAGCATCTACAACAATGTTTTCTTTTCCTTACTTGTACTTGATCACGCAGGGAAAGGTCTCAATGAACTCCATCCACTTAGCATGTCGCTTATTTAACTTGCCTTGGCTTTTGAGATGTCTTAGCGATTGGTGATCGATGTGGATCACGAACTCCTTCGGCCAGAGATAGTTGCCAATTCTCTAGCGTCCGAACCAATGCATAGAGCTCATTGTCATACGTAGGATAATTGAGCGTGGCACCACTCAATTTCTCGCTAAAGTATGCAATTAGTTTTCGTTCCTACATCAACACAGCACTAATACCTATGCCCGACGCATCACATTCAATCTCAAAAGCTTTGTTAAAGTCGGGAAAAGCAAGTACGGGCGAAGAACACAGTTTTTCTTTAATTGTTTGAAAAGTTCGTTCTTGCTCTTTCTCCCATTTAAAACCAACTGTTTTCTTGATTACTTCAGTCAATGGTGCAGCTAGTGTACTAAAGTTAGGCATAAATCGACGGTAGAAACTAGCCAAACCATGAAAACTACGAACATTGGCTATGCTAGATGGAGTAGGCCATTCTTTAATTGCCCTAGCGTTTTTTTCATCAACCTCTACACCATTGGCACTAACCATATAACCAAGAAATACAATTTTTCTAAGACAAAATTGACTTTTAGTAGGATTGGCAAATAATTTTTCTTTCCTTAGCGCTTCCAGAACAAGCCTAAGGTGCTTCACATGATCATTGATCCCCTTACTATAAATCAAGATGTCATCGAAGTACACCACTACAAATTTACCGATAAAAGCATGTAACACGTGATTCATTAGTCTCATAAATGTACTTGGTGCATTCATCAATCCAAACGATATAACTAACCATTCATATAAACCTTGTTTGGTTTTGAAAGCCGTTTTCCATTCGTCACCCTCTTTCATTCGGATTTAGTGATAACCGCTTTTTAAATCAATTTTACTAAAGATACTAGCACCATATAGTTCATCAAGCATGTCATCAAGTCTAGGTATAGGGTGGCCATATTTTACCGTAATGTTGTTGACAGCTCGACAGTCAACACACATTCTCCACGATCCGTCTTTCTTGGGCACGAGCAAGACCGGTACGGCACATGGACTTAGACTTTCCCGGACATATCCTTTGCTAAGTAAGTCCTCCACTTGGCATTGCAACTCCTTTGTTTCCTCGGGGTTGCTACGGTAAGCGGGCGATTGGGAATCGTAGCTCCTGGAACTAGGTCAATCTGATGCTCAATGCCTCGAATAGGAGGCAACCCGGGTGGTAATTCTTCGAGAAGGATATCCCTGTATTCCTGTAAGAGAGAAACAATAGAATTGGGGAGGGAGTCAAGGTTAGAATTGAGCACTTGACCACTCTCTTTATACACTAACAAAATCACTTGTTGGTCCGCCGAAAGAGCCCTCACAATTTTTGTCGGCCTTGCAAAAAACCATTCTTTCTTTTTCTCCTCATGCTCACTCTTCTCTCCTTTTACTCTATTCTTTTTTTCCACTCAACTCTCGTCTCTCATTTTCCTTCTCGTCAGCTTCCTTTTTGAGTTTGACTTGATCCTCATACACTTGTCGTGGTGTCAAAGGAGCAAGTACAATTGGCTTTCCATTGAACTTGAAGTTGTATCTATTCCGATATCCATCATGTGTCACTCGTCTATCAAATTGCTACGGTCGGCCTAGCAATATGTGTGTAGCTTGCATGGGTACTACATCACATAACACTTCATCCTCATATGTTCCAATTAAGATAGGGATCTTCACTTGCTTGGTAACCCGAACCTCGTCTGTATCACTAAACCATTGCAATCGATGCGGTCTCGGGTGTTTGATCAATGGAAGTCCAACCCTATCAACAAACATATAACTAGCAACATTCGAACAACTCCCCCCGTCAATAATCAAACTACATGGCTTACCTTGCACAAGGCATCGATTGTGAAAGATATTTTCCCGTTGAGGGGTCGCTTTATCCACTTTCGCCGTCGTGCTAAGAGCTCGCCTGTAACTAAAGTCTCAGGAATAGTCATCACATATTACTCATCCGAATCTTCTTCCTCCTCCTCCTCCTCCTCCACAATAGGAGGGATTTCTTCCTCATCCTCCGTTTCAATTTCTCCATTCTCCCGCACCACCATTGTACGACGATTATGGCACTTCGAGGCAATGTGTCCTCGTCCTTGACATTATCTTTCCCCACCAAAGAAGACTTAGGGGGTTCACTTCGCCCTTTCCAAGCCGGCTTTGGAGTTGTAGTCTTGTCACTACTCCATTTCGGTTTCCCAAAGCTACTACTTCCCCCGACTTGAGGTTTAATGAAACTCTTCTTCTTCAATTGCATCTCAACATTGGCGGCTTTATGTACCAATTCTTAAATATCGGCATAATCGTGCAACTCCACAAGATTGGCGATTTCTCGATTCAATCCACTTAGAAACTGTGCCATGGTAGCCTCTTCTTCTTCTCCTATATCGGCTCTAGTCATAAAATACTCCATCTCTTGGTAATACTCTTCCACGCTTCATCCCCTTTGAGTTAACGTTTGCAGCTTATTGTACAAACTCCGATAATAGTAGGTAGGAACGAACCGCTTTCTCATTATCGTTCTCAACTCATTCCAGGTACTCACCGGAGCTTCCAAATTTCTTTGCCTAGCAATAGTCGTTTGTTTCGACCAATTAAGAGCATATCCCGTGAATTCTTTCACTAGAAGTGGAACTTTCTTCTCTTTCGGGATTCTATGAAATTGGAACGCCAACTCTACCCTGCTTTCCCAATCCAAATAGAAATCCGGGTCGGCTTTACCTTGGAATGGAGGCACTTCAACCTTGATATTCTTCACATCACTTTCCTCCTCTCGTGGTCTCCCATTACCTCGACCTCCTCGGCCGCCTCTACCACCTCTACCACCTCTATATATCACCTCATATTCATCCTCATCACCTTCTTTAAACTCCGGCCTATGAACATTTAACCTAGCAACCGATTGCTCAACATCTTCTCGCAACTGTTGACTCAACCGACGCTCTATTGCGGTTATAGAAGCCTGAAGAACCGATTGGATATCATCTAAGGTGACAGCTCTAGATCCATGTCCCTCGACTGAACCTGTATCAAACATTGTGTGCAAGACCTATAGTGTCCTCTCGTGAATATCACTCGTGTATATCACTCAACATCCTCTCACTCAATACTCAATAATGCACTCACACTCTTTTGTCCAATCTAACTCAACGAAGTTGATCAAGGTAAGATCTTCTTGTATCGTTCACCAAAACAATGCCAAAGCAATTGATCACCTAAGTTACAACTCAATGACACAACACAATACAAACTAAATTACAACTCGATGTAAAACCCTAGTACAATATAACTCAACTACTAGACTCACCACAAGACGATGCAACAACAATACAATACTAAGTGTCGCCAATGGATTGACGAACACTCGTTCAACACAACATTGGAGCCATTGTTTTTTTTTTTTTTGAATTTCGCCTCTCTCTTTTTTTTATTTTTTTTTCACCACAACACTTATAATCTCAATACCAAGACAATACTAGAATTGGATGAATTCTAAGCACAAAAGCAATTTGCACCACGAACACACACTAAAATCCTACAAATTTAAAATTTGAAATTCAAGATTCTAATCCGATAACAATCACAAGTATAACAACCTAAAGCTTAATAACAAAGGACTTATACTATAAAAACATAAAAACAATGGATAAATACCAGATGATTAGAATCTATGCTCTGATACCAACTGATACGGACCTCGTTGGTCGTTGATAAGTGTGTATTCTGCATACTTATTTATAAATCTTTACATGCTTTTGGAGCGGACTTCTACTCATATTTATGTATATTTATTGTGTTTTAGGTACTATTCCTCATTGTGGAGGATATTAGGCAAAAATGATGGAAAAGGACTTAAAGTGTCAAAGAAACCCGAAGTGGGGACTAAAGTGTAAACACTTCTCGGCCGAGTTTCTTGTTCTCACATGGAAGAGCTTGGAAAATGGAGTCCGACGCTTTTTACGGATCGCAATTCCGAGTTCCAGATAAAAAGTTATGGCCGGTCGAAGATCAGGGACCAAAGTACAACAACTCAGAAGATGAGGGAGTTCTTGCGGGCAATCAGTGTACGGCCGTAAGAAGCCAAAGTACGGCCGTAATGATTAATTACGGCCGTAACCCAGTGACATTGCGGCCGTAACTTCATAGGCAGAAAGTGAACTATTCATGCAGAGAACAAAATACGGCCGTAACATAAGAAGTTACGGCCGTAAATGGGAAAATATGGCCGTAACATAAGAATTTACGGCCGTAAATGGGAAAATACGGCCGTAACATAAGGAGTTACAGCCGTAACTTCAGCAGCATCTGCAAAATCCGAGATTTCCCCTGTTTCTCTCTTTTCTCTCCCTCATTTTCTCTCGACTTGGGGGTCTTTTGGGAAAGAGTCAACCACGATTTTGGGGCCTATATACACCCTTTTTCATCCCCAATCATCTGATCTTCTTCTTCTTTCTCTTAACTTAGTTTAGGTTAGGATGAGAGTTTTCTTCTCTATTTTCTTTTCTTCTCTCCTTTCTTCTTTTCTTTTCCCTTTCTAGTTTAGGGGCTTTGATTGGGGATTGATTACTTGGAGTAGATGATGAGGAAATCAAGAGAAGAAGGAAGAGTTTGGAGTATTCAAGATGGAGGATTCTTCTAAGGGGGAATCTAATCCTTAAATCTTGTTTCTTTCCATTTTATCTTCCATTTGTATTATATAAATGTCTAGTAGTTTCTTCATGAGCTTTATTGTATAAGTTGGGATGAATGATGATTTTAACCTAGTTTTAATCAAGGAAATGTTTATTGCTTTGAATTATTAGCTCTATCCTATGTGTGGTTGTTTTTGGGCTATTTCCATGATTCGATTGATCACCGAATTTATGTATTTGCAATTTGTGTTAATCTTCGAGCGAAGGGGCACATTTTGGACCATGGAAACAACCGCCCTAGGTTCTTGTAGAGGATAGAACAATACCTCTAACCCTAGGTGATCCTTTGAGCTACTATCACGAAACCTAATGCAATTGATTGATCTTCAATCGACACAGAGATGTAGTAGATTGGATTAATTGATTAGGGGTAGTTTGACATGCGAGAGCGGAGCTACCTATAGGAGGAGGTCGGGTCTAATATAGAGGATGAGCATAGTATTGCGTTTAGATGTTGACTTGATGAAGCTACGGTTGATTGAACTCATGATTCCCAACTATCTCTTGACCCAAGTTTCATTCCCTATCATGCCCATTTTTCTTGCTTTCTTTTATTGCTTTCTTAGTATCGCTTAGTTTAGTTGTTTTTCTCGTATTTTGATTGTGTGTCTTTTGTATAGTTTTCTCTTCGCTAGAATAAGTGACTCAATTACAAATACCATTCCTCGTGGGATCGACATCCGGACTCTTAACCGAGTCCCACTTTATTACTTGATTACGACCCGTGCACTTGCGGTTCAATTTGTGCGTGTGTATGAACGCCGATCAATCATGAAGCCAACGCAACCCAATCCAGATTGGATTAGATCCCAGAAAAGCCAATCACTGGTCACGATCAAGAACCTGACGACCTTCTACTCACGAAGTGACAACAATAGGCTGAAACCTATCACCTTCAACTGTGCGTAGTAGACAACCGGCAGGGGTGAACGCCACAAGAGTTGATCACGCTCTTGATAAGTTCAATTTGTTCAAACGAACAAGAAGAGAAATCAAATTCTCCACAATAAGCATAAAGCTCTCTCTTTCATATGAACCAAGGTTATGTTACAAAATGGCTTGTTTTGTTCATATACAAATCCCCAAAAGTGAAATAATAATAAAATAATGCAAAAATCCGAAAATATCTAAAATTTACCCTAAGTCGGTCGAAAATTACGGCCGTAAAAACTGAAAGGTACGGCCGCCATAAGCTCTCTGCCTCAAAACTGCCCAAACTTTATTCTTGAGTTACGGTCGTATGGACAAGGGTTACGGCAGTAAGTCTTAAGTTACAGCCGTATGCTGAATAAGTACGGTCGTAATTAACTCTCTGCATAAATTTGCCCCAAAAACTGGAAACTGAAGTTACGGCCGTAATGACCAAATTTACGGCCGTAAAACGGCTTATACGGCCGTATTTCCAAAGGGTACGACCGTATTGAACTCTCTGTAAATCTCTGGTCTTCAGCTTCCTAGGTTACGGCCGTATGGATTCATGTTACGGCCGTAATGGCTTCGTTACGGCCGTAATTAATACTGTTACGGCCGTAAATTTCGTCTGCATGGCATTCTTGAGTTCCAATGTTCCCGACTCGTAATTGGAGTATTTCTTTTGACTCGGGAACTCCGGCGGACCATTCCAAGGCTTGAGATGACTTGGTAGGGACACGTTGACATACTTCTTCGACCCAGGTCATCAACGCTCGTCCCATTTTCTTGGCTCGGCTTTGCGTAAGTGGCCCGAGCGGCACGTGGGGTGGTTCAGTCGGCATGGAGCTTTCCGGGTTCGTATCACTTGACATTTATGAGACCATAATCCTTGAGAATATCAAGTGTGCACTTACGTTGACAGAGAAAGATGCCTTGAGAAGAATGAAAAACTTCAATGCCAAGGAAGTATTGAAGTCGGCCAAGATCTTTGATAGAGAAGTGTTTTTGCAGATGATGTTTGAGAGAACAGATGTATATGTCATTTGTTCCTGTGCTGATGATATCATTGACATAAACAAGGATAAAAATAAAAAGTTCTCTGAAGTGATAAATGAAAAGATAATATTCAGCTTTAGACTATGAAAATCCCTCATCTAAAAGGGTGGAAGAGAATTTGGCAAACCATTGTTGAGAAGCTTGCTTCCAACAATATAAGGATTTATTTAAACGAAAAATGTTGGAATCCCTATTTTTATTGAAACCATAAGGGGTTTGCATGTACGCCTCTTAGTGCAAATCACCTTGTGAAAAAGCGTTATTGACATCAAGCTAGTGTAATGACCATTTTTTTCTGAAGTGATGGAGAGAAGCGCATGAACGGTGACTAATTTAGCAACAGGAGCAAACGTGCCATGATAATCAATGCCTTCTTGTTGTGTGTAACCTTTGGCTACAAGGCGTGCTTTATAATGCTCTATAGATCCATGAGCATTAAATTTTATTTTATAAATCCACTTGTATCCAACAACCGCCTTTCCTCGTGGAAGAGTAACCAAGGTCCAGGTATTATTTGTCTCTAAAGCTTGAATTTCCTTGGCCATGGGTTCTTTCCATTGTGGATATTTCATGGCCTTAGTGAAGTTATGAGGCTCGACAAAGTTTATCACATAGGAAAGAAAAACTTCATGCAAAGGATAAACTTGTTCAAGAGAGAAAGAGTTAATGAGAGGATGGGGGTCAGTTGAAGTGCAAGGTTGAATTGAGTATATATAACCTTTCATCCAACCAGGAGGATGTTGGATTCTTTTAGAAGGTAATTCTTGGGTGGGGTCCATTGTGGATAGAATTGATGACCCCGACGGATGAGAGATGGAAGAACTATCAAGCCCGGGAGAATTAGTAAAGGGTAAAGATGATTTTGAATGTGAAAAAGGACTTGATTGTCTAGACTATGTGGATGGAGAAACTGGATATGTAGGCGATTCAAGCATTGACTCTGGAGAAGTGGAGGGATGATGCTCATGTAGGTAATGACTGTCTGATAAGTGCTAGAAAAATACTTAAATAACTCTTCTATTTTACGTGTTTGTGTGTTTTATTAATGTTATATGTTCTGTTTTATGTGTTTTTCCTTTATTGTGGTGTTTAGGGTCACAAAGAATCAAAAGGAGTCAAAAATGATGAAAATCGAATGAAAACGGAAACTCGAGACCAAAATGCAAGCGAATCAAAGATGGGGGACTTTCGATGCAAATTTATGAAAAGTTATTTTTACAATTTTTCTTGTGCTAAAGTCGAAGAACATCAAAAGAGGATTCCTACACTCTTTTCGGATCGCAAATCGGAGTTTCCTAGTGAAAGTTATGGTCGCTTTGAAGAAAAAGGACTAAAAGCGTCAAAACCAAAGCTGCTGGGGACCAACGTAACTTTAGAAGTCTGAGGACCAAAGTGAAACTTTTCAGAAAGTTAAAGGACAAAATGCAATTTTTGAAGGACCCAAATGAACAACATTCCAAAGTTTAGGGACTTGGTGTGAATTTACGGGTGACTTCGGGTGACTCGAGTCACCGCCAGATGTGATCGAGTCACCACCGTGATGTGATCGAGTCATACGCAAGTGACTCGAGTCACGCCTGAGCATCTCGATCGGCGCCGCCAAGAACCGTCCGAGTCACGCCGCAGAACCGTCCCGGCCTCCTGCTCCGCGCGGTGACTGGCGTAATCGCTGGCGTGACTCAGTCGAATACAAGGCAGTGATCCGATAGTCACGCTGACACCATCACAGATTTGGACCAGCGGACTCCACCTACCATAAAACGTGTTTTTTTGGTATTTTCTTGACTTCTGTAGAGATAAACAACTGAGACATGCACAATGTGACTCACGGCGAAGACTTTACGATTTTTTAATATTTTTTGGTGTAATATTTTGCCTATAAATAGAGGCATTTTCCTTGAATCACACAACTTCAGAAGAGAATTAGCTTGTGATTCTCTCCAATTTTCTTCTCAATAAAATTCTCTTCATCATTTGTTCTTAGTTCTAGCTTGAAAGCTCTTAGTTTTTCATATTCCAGTGAAGTAAAAACCTAAATTTAGGTTCGATTAATCAATCGACGATACTTACTAGTGAATATGATTAGCTGACATTTCTTCACTAATTTCTCTTCTTGTTTTATTTTTCATGTTTGAGAAAGATAATTTCTCATATATTACAGAGGTGATACACTGCGCATTCTGCTTATAAGTATTTAACCAAGATATATGAGTAGTTAGACTTCTCTATTTAATTCTTAGCATTATTTACGTGATTTCTATAGTTTGTATATATTGCTTGAGATAGTGAAGTATAATCTATCATATAGCAAAGGGTGATAATTCGCTAATATGAGTAGTTAGACTTCTCTATCTAGTTCGAGGGGGACGTTGTGTTCAATTATCATGTTGTTATCTTTTTCTAATTCCTTTGCTAACGCTTTTATCTATTCCCCTACTTCAATTTGTTGATTTGTTATGCTTTTAAACCCGCTTTGAATTTATATGATTATTGCATTCACTTTGGCCAATTGAATCAATTAATCTTTAAGTTCAAGTTATGTGCTAGGATTGGAACTTTTGATCCGTAATTATCACTAGATTCCAATCCACAAAGAAGCAAACAAATGTCAGCATATTTGTTAATAAATCAACTTAGATGTATTAATTCAAGTTTGTGAAATTGATCATCTAATTCAACTCATTCTTCTTGTTCATTTCACACTAGCATTGCATTAAATCCTAAGAACTTGTTTAGATTATCCAATAGCTAGATGTTAAGTTAAAGAACTCACTTTAATTTAATACACTTAAGGAAGAATTCGTTAATCGAGCTTCTTGGTTAATTGAGAGTTGATAAATTGAAGAAGGAATAGTAACACGTTGCATGGGAAAGATAAACACGAGATGTTGACACAACCGAACCCGAGAACTAGATATATCTTCAATTGTTTCATTTTCATATCTTTTATTTTGTCATTTTATTTTCGAATTTCATCCAACTTCACAAAACCCCCTTTTCTATATTAATTGATAAAAACAACTAGATCAAGCACCGTTCCTCTTGGGTTCGACCCTTACTTACCACTTCTACATTAATTTGTAGTTTTGAAACCGAGTAAGGAAATAAAATAAATTTTGGCGTACTGCGACAACACGCCCACTGTCAATAGGAGATGAAGAGATATCATCATCATAGAAAATTGGAGACATTGGTTCTTTTGTGACAAGAAAGTCAGGAAAAGTGGGAAGTCCATCAAGAAAAGGAAATTTAGATTCATGAAAAATGACATCCCTAGATACAAATGTTTTCTTTGTTTCTAAGTCGAGAATGGTGTATCCCGTATGATTAAAAGGATATCCAAGGAAGATGCCTGGACGTGATCGAGAATCCATCTTATTTTTAATAGAGGTATTTTTGGCGAAACAAAGACAACCAAATATTCAAAGATGATTGTAAGATGGTGGTCTACCAATAAGAACTTCATGAGGAGAACGGTTCTGAAGTAACGGTGTTGGGAGTTTATTAATAATATAGGCTGCTGTAAGAACACATTCTCCCGAATATTTGATGGGAAGATTTGCCTGAAAGCGAAGTACTCATGCAACATTAAGAAGATGACGATGTTTGCATTCTACAACTCCATTTTGTTGAGGAGTGTAGACGCAACTATGTTGGTGATGTACGCCATGGTTGTGAAACCATGATTGAAACTCATGAGATAAGAATTCACTTCCATTATCTGTACGTATTTTTTGAAGAATGAGAAAATGAATCTTATTGAAACCAGTAAACACCTTTATTATTTTTTATGAATATTGAGTCAGAACAAAATTATAAAAGAATGTAAAAAACTTTAAAGTCTCACTTTTAGATTGCATTAAGTATAGCCAAGTGCACCGTGAAAAATCATCAACCATTGTAAGGAAATAACGAGAGCTATTTGTTGATGAAACCGTAAATGATCCCCATAAATCACATTGCAAAAGTTCAAAGCACAATGTGGAAGAAATAAAACTTTTATTGAATGATAATCGAACTTGCTTTGCCCTTGGGCATATAGCATAATCACTACTTAAATGTGGAGAAGCAGAATCTAAAGAACGACAAATCAACCTAAAACGTTCTAAACTTGGATGTTCGAGTCTTTGATGTCAAATATCGGACGCTAATTTATTTGCTAAACTTGTAAAAGAAACCAAATTTAATGAAAGATCTTTCTTTTCCATTATGTTGTGGTATTTATACACAAAATAAATCTTATCTAATCTAACTAAATACAATATTTAAAATTCAAATTATCACTATCTATCTCTTGATCATCTAACAACATTTCAAATACAAACTATCACTGTCTATCTCTTAATCATCTAACCAAATACAATAACAGTTGAAATTTAAACTATTCTTGGATTAACTTTTAACTCTTCAAATCAATCAAAAGATGTCTTTGGTTAAGGCGTGCGCACGCCTTAAGTGACTTGACCTATTTGATAATATTGTGTCGCAATAGAAGGGGAAAAGGGGAAATAAGGGTGAAGCATTAGCACTTTCTTTTGGGTTTTTCATCCCAAATCACACAAAATATAGATTTTTACCCCTTCACATTATTTTAGTTTGCAGGAAGGGGTGGAAAAACACTAGAAATTCTCTTAGGGTGACATTTTTGGCCCATAAAAGTAAAAATGTCACCTCGATTAATCTATAGCAGCAACGTGTCACCCCTAAAAAGTCACCTGGCATAGTTTTGTCCCTATTGGTCAATAGGCAAGACATGATATGTCACCTATATAGAGTACGCGATCGTTCCATCTGAGTCTTAGTGCCTTTCGTTTTCATCGTCTTCAGAATATCACTGAAGAGTTTAATGTTCATCCAAATATTCATCCAAATCAAAGAAGCCCACAGCATAACGTAATCCATGAGAACTGGAGATGATTGTTAGTGAATTATGGAAATTTTTAAAATCTTTGCATCTAGATTTCTCTTTGGACGTAGCCGAGGAATCTGGAGTAAAAAATATATTGGTTGAAAATATAGATTTAGTGTAAAAAATATATTGGTTAAAAATATAAATTTAGTGTAGTGTGGTTAATCATTTTCTATTTTATATGTGTGGTCTGGGATTAAAATGTGGCCTGGTAAATATATTTCGTGGTGACAATATAATTGTCCTATTGAAAAACCTAACCAGTACTTCTAACATTCAAAAACCTAACTACTTTCAAAATTAAAAAACCGGCCAATTACTTTCAGCATTCAAAAACCGAAGTAAAGTTGAAACTTACAATGTTTTTTGTAACACTTCACAATGAAATTTTATGCAGAAGGGAAGTAATCTATCACTTCATCAAAAGGCATTGCGTCTAGGCGTTGTATTTTTGGAGGTCAAACAGCTAAATTAAAGCAAGAGTCGAAAGTTAAACTGGATAAAATTTACAATAAAATTTATACTGACTAAATTGACTAGATGATGCCTCTTTGTTTATGATCCATTGTTTTGGACCTTTATTTCATCATATTATGAATTACGATCCAACCAAATTGATCAAGTTCATTGAACTTTGAGGATCTGGATATCCGTGAACAAATTTTCTTTTCCATTCAAATTCTTATTATATAGAGAAGAGATTGCAATGATTTTTAAATTAACATAAATAGTGACAAAAGTTTTTTGAATAATTGAATATTCTTCTTTCTTTCATTCTTTTGTCTTTTTTGGAACCTATTGAATATTCTTTTGTAGATATGAAATATATTTTAAAAATTGAGTTTTTATATTCTTTTAATAAATACTAGACAATTTTAAATTCGAAAATGTACAATATGGCTGTTAAATTATTATATGTTGAGGATTAACCATGCCGTTATAAATTGAGATGAGATATACTAGCAATGCTAAAAGTATGATAAAATTAGTACAATAATTGAAACAATCTCTAATAGAAGAGTGGATCCCACAAATCCAAAGGGAGGTAAAATGGTATTTTCTACACTTCTCCATTAGAGAATATTTTACCAATTTTGTTGTACTTTTAACATTATTTAAAATGTATATATGATTTTTTTGGTATATATAAAATTAAATATATTTATAGTGTAAATACAACAAAATCCAAATGTTTTATTGAACCCATCATGATGCCCCTATTTATTTTTTTACATTCATTTGGATATAGGGCTACATATATTTAATTTGTTATAATTACTTAACTTATTTTATGTAAGTTATATAATATATTTCGAGGTTATAATTTCTATTCATGATAATAAAAAAATATTTAGACAAAATTTTTATTTATTCAATAAAATATAAGTTTGAAAATTAATTTGCGCTGCTTAATTTAATTTTAGCAACTTTTTCATTTTTTAAAAATGTTTGATAAATTTTGGTCGTAATGTATTTGCCGACATATAATTTTCAGAATGTTAAAGTAAATATGAAATGAAGTATTTTTTAAAGTAAATATGAAATGAAATTTTTTTAATATATTTAAATATGAAATATTGAAGTAAGACAATTAATAAAGATTCTTATAATACTATTCCAAGGGGGTGGTTGATAAATTAATTCGTAGGAGTGTCTATTTTCTATGAAATTAAAAGTTGTAAAAATATTTTTCTATTATTGACATCTTATTTTAAATTTATTGTTTTATATAATAAATTGTAACCATAGATATAATTTTCAAAAATAAGTTAAATAAAAAATTAATCTAATTGATGGCATAAATTATATTTTTATGAGAATGTAAAATCAATATTTTTTAAACAAAAAATTTATAGTAACAATGCAATCAAAAATATGAGATAAAGACGTCAATAAAATTTTCACGTTGTGTGCTATGAAAATTTGTTAAATTTAACAATATTTTGATCTATTTACCAAAAAAGTAGATGACTTTTGTATTTTTCTTTTTTTTTTTTTGAATTGCAAAATAAATTTGTATTAATGAAGAGTTCTCCTACATAATGTGTGGAGAAATAAATAGTGGAACACTATATCCATCCAGAGATAATTACACTTAGTCTAAACTGCAAACGTAGCTAATGAATAGGCTGTCATATTCCTACTCTATGGAATGTGACAACAAATGCCACACAAACTACTAGGTAATAAACCACAAATATCGCCAACTAGCCCTAAAGCAAAACTAAAAATCAATGGAAGCTCCATGGAAGCGTTTCTGAAACTCTAAAAAAGCCTCATACTCTTAATAAAATTCAAAACTTCACGGAAACTTGATGGGCACTTCGTGGAAACTTTTAGAAAATGTCACGTCAAAAAACACAATTTTAAAAATTAAAAAAGGAAAATAATTATAATTTACAGTTAACACTTAAAAGGTTAATTAACTAATTAATTAAAATATAATTATATTAAATTAAACTAATTTAATCGATTACAATTTTACATAACTGCATTCGTGGTGAAGATTAAGTTTTTTTCATAATAACATTAGTCTTTTGTCAAGGAAGTCCCGGAATGTGGGATATAGCTGGAGACCAATTAGAAATATTGAAGATGTTGGTAGACTTAATGTTTTAACTATTTCTTTAGATGAACTGGAGATGGACGTTATGCTTTTCAAAGATGTCAGCAATATTATTATAGATATTGATGGTGACAACGTTTAAGAAAATTAATAGTTGAACTTTTTAAGTTTTCTATTCTACGATTTTTAGTATGACTACATTCCAATAATTATTTGGTTACCACAACCATTTTGAATTTTAATTAGATCGGATTTATTTGATTTTTTTTATCTAATTCATATTAAATGGTCTTTTGAAATTAGACATCAAAATTATATTGTCAAACTAATAATTATTGCATAACATGTCCACGTTATGAACATAGTTTTTAAAAAGAAAAAGAAAAAAAGGAAAACATTTCCACATTTCCTTAATTTTTAAAATTCTATTTTCCCGTCCTCTTTTCGTCCCTGTTTCATCTCTCATTCCGTTTTCATGCAACCTTGCTTCCGATTGTCATTGAGATTGAAAAGGTGAAACCCCTAGTTGAAATTAAGTTCGACAACACACTTGTTGGAGTGAAGATCTCTGATGCTGTTGGAATGAAGATCTATGATGTTGTTGCAGTGAAGATCCAAGATGGCCTGCTGGCGGCCGTCTCGGTGCATGCGCGCTCCTTCCACTACCGGTGAATTCGCACTGGCTTTGGCTGTGTTCATGAGTAACACAGAGCAAAATTCGACGATCTTGAAAATGCAACCACCAGCTCAGCTGGTGCCGGTCTTGTTAAGTGCTGCTCTACCTACAACGGTCAAGTCACTCAACTATCGGTCTTCGTGAGTAACACATCCGTAGATCCAGCAGTCTTGAAGATAGAAGAAAATGTGCCTATGTTGTTGAGTATAGCTCCACCCGTTGCCCCCAAACACGATCAATCGGCACCCGCCGGACCTGCCATCTTGGTCAAATGGAAGATCCTAAAAACAAACATCAGACTGAGGACCAAGTAAAGCAAATTAAAATCTACATGGGCTCTATTATGACAATAAGCATAGGCTTCCTGACTGCACTTCTCACCAGCTCCTCCAGGTCTAACATATGGTGGCTCACCCTCTCTGTGGTCATCGGAGTCTACGTGTTTTGTATCTTCAACATGTGTCAAGACTTCTATCGCCTTGGCAAACTAATGGACAAGCCATTTTATGATTTCAGCTTTCTGGCCCTGCTTGTGATGGCTATCGTTTCACTGTTATGGTTTGCCATCCTTTTCGGGATGGCAGCCAAGTACGTGCCATGCAGGATGTGGAAGCAGGGAGGCAGGTAGAATATGTTTGATCTGTTAGAATTTTCTTGTTTTTATTTATGCTATTATTAGTCAAAATTAATAAAATCAAATACCAAACAACATCAATTAGTAAAACATAGTCCATTTGTTATATTCAATTTGAGTTTTCCTTTTCAATTCGAGGAAAAATTATTCTTTTCTTAAATATATAAACGCTTGTCACAAATCGAATTTTCCTCCTTTCTTTCATAACAAACGACATCAATTAGTAAATCGTATATTTAAATCTGTTTTTTGTATAGACTCAAATTAAAATATGAATAAACAATTAAAATTTATTTCTAAATTCATTTTTTTAATTTCTATAAAACCACATTTTTAAAGTTGTATTGTATGTTGTAGCGTTGATCTCTTATCACATTTTCATTTATGCATGCACTACTACATGTAAAAAAAATTTAAAAAAAATTGATTTTTGATACTTAGAATTTTTTGATAAAAAATGAATAGGTGATTAAATGATCATTTTAATCATTATTTTTTAAGTGGCATGCGAACTGATGAAATGGGACATAGAAATTGTCAATTTCTATTTATTTTATAATTAATTAATTATTCATTATAAATTTAATTATTTAATTGCTCACTATTTGATTAAAAAAGCATCACCAATTATTTGAGCCACTCAATGCACAGCACCCATGAAAATTATCTAAATTACATTTTTAACATGGTAAAAATAAAAGAGAGGATTTTTTAAATATTTAAAATGGTTTTTTTTTCTAAAATAGAAAATCCCTGTCAACGTGGTAGTACTGTGCCAATTTGGCACTTCAACTTTTATTAATTAGATGTGTGTGTGTGTGTATACATTCAAAAATTAAAATGTGTCTGTAATAATTAAAAATGAAACATTCAAAAGTTAAAATGTAATAGAAAATGTTAATTCTTATTTTCAAAATTAATTTAATGAGTATTGTAAGTTTGAACTTTGATCTCTTATCACATTTTCATTAATGCACATAAAAATAAACATAAAAGAATTAAAAAATTATATAAATTAATTTGAACATTAGAGTACATATAAAAAGTAAAATAAGAAAAACAACAACACATAACAAAAATAAATTAAATTAAATAATGAAAATAATTAATTCTTAAAAAACAACATCAAATATGGCACTACCACATAGGCACTTTCCTAGGTGACACTTCAATTTTTATATATAGTTAGATCTCAGTTTAGTATATATTTTGTCTATAATATTTTCTGTGCCACACAAGGGTGTAGTGGTGGAGCTAGAACAAAAGTTCAATGGAGGTAAAAAATTTTATAATTTTGGGTCTGGAAGGGGATCGATACCTTCCCAGGAGTTTCGAAGCAACGCCCCCGAATTTTTTTCCTACATGCAACATAACAACGTGAAATTCTTATCAAATATCATTGAAGTAAAAATTCTAATTCAGTTTAAGTTGAACTAAAGTATAATGAGAATTTCGAATCATAATTTGTCACTATCCAATAAAATAGCATAGCCAAATATCTAATTAGAAAAAAAGAAAATCAACTATGAAAGTAATTTGGCTCAAACCAAATAGCTTAACATTAAACATATATATATCAAAATATTTTAAAAATATTTTAAACATAAATCTAAATTTTTATACTAAAGTTGATGAATTAATAAACGAAAATTGAAAGCAAAAGAGAAAAGGATTTCTGCTCTTTTCTTAAGTTTGGTAATCGCCATGTGCAACTGGTGTTCAATAAATATTATATTAATTGACAAAGCAGAATAACAATTTGATTCTCCTTTCAAAAAAAAAAAAAACAATTTGATTTTCTTGAGTGAACATAAATAACTACACAAAAAAATAAAGTAAAATAAAATTCCAAGTTTAGTGGGGGCCACTACCGTACTGGTCCCCAAGTGGCTCTGACACTGCACGCGTACGGTTATTAGCGTGTGTATATTCACTTAATTTAGACAAAAGAAAAAGAAAAAGACAGAGAGCTAATCTATCCATGGGATGATTGACATTACAATTACATGTCTTCAAGGCGACGGCCTACCCATTGAGTTTTTGGCTAAATACTCGTAATCGGTGAGCCTCACAGCCGCAATTTGCACCAACGGCAGATATTCATCCATTTGAATTTAAAGAGGAGAAAAACAAGAATGAAACAAAAATATAAATGAATTGATTGGGTAGCCAATTTTGACTCTTTTTCTTCACTAGTCATGAGCACGTATTTCGTAAGTGGTGTTATATTATTAATTTTTATCCTAAAAAGTGATTATAATAAATTGGATTAAGAACGAATAACTCAAATGATCATAAAAAATGAAAGTGTCATTTCCATAAATAATTTCGATCGAGATTAAAATATAAAAATAATTAAAACTTAATTTAATCTATTTCTATAAAGTAGCAAAATCAATATGAAATTAAAAGGATTAAAATAAATTTGAGGGACTAAATTGATATGTTATAAATATAATTTGGATTTAAGTGAACCAAGTATAATAGATTGAGTCGTCGATAAAAAAAAAATATAACATGTAAAAAATAATACTTTTATTCGCAGTCTTTGAGGCTTACAACAAATTGTGTGTTTATAATTAGCTCTTAAAAGTAAGCTCATGTTAAACGTCCAATTGAAACCTTCGATTTGACATCTATGTTGCATACTTATTGAGTTAACTTTGATATCAATTTTTTCCATATATATATATATATATATATATGCCAGCAAGAGTTGAAAAGGGAAGAAAAATAAAGAGTCTTTTAATTAATTAATTAAGGTCAAATTAGATCGAAATTAAAAAACATAAATAAGGGTAAAGATGAAAATCAAAAGTTTCCACCTTATCTATACCTTTATATATTAGTGATTAGTGATTAGTGATTATAGCATCTCATCTTTTTTCCTTCTTCCTGAAAGTTTTGGTTCAGGTTAGTTATTTCTTTTATTATTTATTTTTAAAAATTGATTCAAATAAAAAATACACATTTTTACAAATGAAGTTAAAGTATGCACGGAAGATTATAAGCTAGGTCCCTAATCTACTACCATCTATTCAAATGAACAATTAACGTTTTATTTTTGACATTTTGAAAATTCGACTTTTCACAATCATTGAATTTTTCTCGCTGGGAGAAAATTGTCACTTCACTATTATGAAGTTAACTTGGATCTTCCATCATCATGTGTTAAAAAAGATGATATCAAACTAATTACCTCGGTATTTGTGCTTTATACTTTGTAGTAACAATTTGTGCTTGTGCATATCTTTACCGAGGACGAAGTTAATCTTTGTATTTGAATATTCAATATAGTACTCCATCCATTTCATTTTGATAGGTATAATTTGACTTTTACACGGATTAAGAATTTAAAATTAATATTTATTGGAAAGGAAAATTTTATTTGTGTATTTCTTAATATACCCATGTATTAAATATGATAATTTACTTTTATTAATAATCATACATAATAAATAGGGGTACTTTAGGAAACGAAAAAATTAAATTTATATTAATAACGAAAGTAGCCTATATTTTAAAACAGACGAAAAAAGAAATCAAGTCTATTAAATTGTAACGGAGGGAGCAGTATCTATCACATGATATGTTGATCGTTTTCAAATTTTCGAAGTTTAAAGAAATCTGATATGAAAAGTTAATGCATGTTTAAATGCGGCATGTTGGACACTGAAATTCAACTTAAATCCCATTCTGCACAATTTATAAATTGGATGCATTAATCTAATAAAGCGTAGTTACGAGTCGTTGGTTGGATTTTTCTTGTGAAAAAATGAAAAGAATAAAATAGATTAAAGAAACACCAAGTTGAGTTTACACACTTTTTCTATCCCAAATGATGCATGCATAAGGATGCACTGGTATTGCAAGTTGTCCTTGCCCATTCCCAGGCCAAGACAGTTACCAATTCAATGTCAAAGTTCTTTCTCTTGGAATTTGAATACATTTTGCCCAATGATTTGTGTATTTAATTTAATTCCATTTTGATATATACTTAATAAAATAGAGTAAAATATAGTATTACGAAATATTTTATGCTTCATATATATTAAAATTAAGTTATTCTATGCTGAATCAGATGCTCGATCAATTTACAAGAAATTACAAAGTTATCATCATAGTTACTGATAGGGTAAATTTGATGCTCAGTTTACCAGGAGTTACAAGGTTAGTTATTGATAGGTAATTACCGCAAAACCTTCATATCTTTGAACTATTACGAATATGATCTCAATTTTAAAATATTTGCATTTTACTTGAGAACAATACAACCTCTGGTCTTTGTTGTAAACATCTTTTAAAGTAAGGAGAAAGAATAGTAATGATAGTAAAATGATCATGTTTTTATTGTGAACGACTATCGTGATATTAGATCGATATTCAGCTACTTGATATTTTTTTATAAATGAGGCGTTTGTATTATAAATTGATAATCAAAACGAAAAACTCTACCGTTCTCACAACCGTTATCGCACGAATTGTCTCTAAAATTCTACTCGTTGGTTCTTTTGAAAAATAATAATTCTTAGATTAAAGTTCCTTATTGCCTTCATCCGAGACCTCCATTATTCCTCTTCATCTTATTTCATTGTATTAGTTCTCCTACACACAATTCTCTCTCTCTCTCAAATCAAAGTTCTTGCATTTCTCATTCTTTTCTCACATGGATAAACAAAAATAAGAACACCATACTTGTTGAATTTCTTCAACAAATTAAGCGTTAGCATGATATATTTTCTTTGCTTTGAAATCAATTATTTATTTGAGAACAACGATCTCATCTTCGTCACTGCAAGACATCCTACTGCAAATTGCTAATTCTTGAAATCATGAATTTTCATCGAAAGCTCAAAGGCGATAGAGCCATGGAGGTCGAATAGTTTGTGAAGATCATGAAGCATAGTCAAAGTTGTTGGAGTTCATTTCTGATATAACATTTTAAATCTCCTGTACTAATTGAGCAGTCCACTTGGCAAAGGAATATCCTGAAATTAGTGGATCAGATTACTCCATCTTTAGAAGAGAGAATGAAGATAGGAAATTGAATATCGAGACTTTTTTGAAGATGATGACTGAGTTTTGAGTTATGGACTTTAGAGACGCCATCAATAATAGTGCTCGAAATTCCATCAAGGTATAGATCGAATAATTCTCCACACAACCGTGTCAATATTGAAATTCTCAAATTAATTATTTAATTTATTTAGTTATTTTAAACAAAGTGACTCTGCCCATTTTTTGTTGAACAATAAATAAACTGAGTATTTAAACAAAGTGAGATGGAAAGAAAGTCAATTGCAAATTATCATGGAGAACTTGTAGGGTCAACAAAAGTATATAGCCATTATTATTATTCTTTTTGACAAATGGAAGTTATAGAATTATTTCACAACTATAATTCAATGTTTCACGTACATAAAGAAGTTATGGACTAGAAATTTGCACTTTTAAGAATAATATCATTTTCTCATCCTTTCAATGAAGTTTATATTGTTTTAAAGAGGACTGATGCTCGTACACGTACACTGCATGGACAATATATTTAGCAATTGATTAGTCAATAACTAATAAATTTATCATGGATGTTTGTATTGGGACCCAAAACTTGATAAGCTGCGGACATAATCAGAATTTTTAACTAATATATGGCCAAATAATAAGTTTGTGATTTATTTAAATGGTAATTATAAATAAATAAATTGAAGTTGAAAGGAAAACATGATAATTATATTTTGGATAAATGATTGGAATGAAACAATTTTATCTTTACTGACCTGAATGACGATTTTAGTAATCGAAAGTACATTACTTTTGATATTGGAAGATGAAAAATTTTACAAGTTGGTAGACAATACGATCTTCCAATCACAAATTGCGGCAATTTGACAAAAATGCGACAGTGGTTCTACCACCTATTGGAATCTAAATTTCATTTATTACGATAATTTCTATATAGGAAGGTTATACCGCATTGAAATTTAAATTTATATTTATTACGATAATTCCCAATACGGTAGGTTCTACCACCTATTGGGGAGAATTTAATCTCTATAATTGATGTTTTATACTTCAAATGTGGTGGTTATACCACAGAGTTAGAATATATATTACCATGTGGTTGGATTAAAGGCAATGATTGGCTAAATATATAGGACCAGATTTACATATAGTTGACCAAGAATGTTATATTGATATTAACAAAGAGATTTGAGCAAATGATTGGATATGTGTTGATAAATTGCTCAAAGAATCCATGGTAATGAAAGTGAGAAAATATACCTTCCAGGTAAAAATTTCATTATGAGATTAGTTTTATTATGATATATCAATAAGAAAATACCAAGTGGTGAAAATTTCATCATGATATATCGATACAAAGGCGAAATGCTCTCAAAGAAGTATTCAATAAAGAAATATTCTTCTAGTATACCATATTGAATTCTATTGAGAAAAATTGAAGCGAGATACCAAAGTTGAATAAATATATAAAAGAGAAAAATGCTCAATAGATCCCAATTGACAAATCAAATGAAATGAATCATATGGTGGGATCATTTTGAAATAATCACATTGATGATATGAGATCATTGATATGAGAAAGCATTAGAATAGAAGCATATGTTAACAATTTAGACTTTTATATTGAACAAAATATGATATTATTGTTATTTGTAGAAGAAGTACCAAATAAATTAAATTGGAATACATTGACAATATCAAAAGCAATAAACACTGAAAAATATGAAATATAAAGAAAATACGTATTGAACCCTTAAATGAGGGATGCGTTTCTGAGCAGATAAATACTCCGTAACTCGCCATCCCTAACTTGGTGATTCATAATAGAAAGATCAAAGGATCTCTTTGTCAACTTGTAGATAATTGGAATCGACGGGTTCCCTACATGATGGTCTTGAACATATGATTGAGATCTTGATGAGTAGATCGAAGAATCGTATTAGCGAACAAGTATATTTCTCATTAAATAAATTTATAATACACTAGCGATCTAGAAATGAGCAAACCATCAAAGAAAATAATTAATATTCAACAAACCTATATGGGTTTGGTATGAAAAGTCTACTGTGTGATGCTATATTGAATATTTCCTCAATGTGGAGAAAAAGCCAAATTGGACAATAAAAGCATCTATTGTTCATCATGTACATCATGCAGTCATGCCAAAATAGTGTATGATCACCGGTGAACCCAATTATCTTGGATCCAATACGATTTTAGCTCCAACTTGATGAAAGGTAATACGCTTGACACTCTTATCCCCATAATGCTATATGTAAGAAAAAGCTATGGTATTGGTCCTTTAATAAAGATATTGATGTTTTGTTTCCCGATTCCTTTATAAGTTGGTTTGCCATATCTATATATTGTTCTAACAAATTGGTCTAGATCCACCAAGAACTATACGCCTTAATCGGTGAGGTGAAGATTGATTTGAGAGATGATTCTAAAATTCGCCATCTCCATCTCCATCTCTCTTTCCTAAAGTTTCAATGTATGAATGAGAGATCGTGATCTCTATTTAAAGATAAATTTTCAAACCAATAAAGTGATTTTACTATTTACCTTTTGACAATATGAGAAAAGAAAAAGAGAAAATATCGTTGAAATGACATACACTTTCGGTGATTGAAATCTATATATAAATATATTTATTTTATTTATTTACATACATATATATAGGAGGAAAAAAAAAAACCACGATATTTACATGGAAATACATCGATCTACGCCAAATTTTTCTACAATTGAGGAGAAAATCATAATACTAAATTTGTTCTACTAAATTTACATCTTTAAAGTAGATTTTCAAGACTATACCGTTCTTGTTAAATCTTTAAATTTAGCCCATAAGGCCATAAGCTCACCTATGTACGTGTCCACTAGGATGTGTCTAAGAGCACATTGAATATCATCCATAAGACTTTTCTAATCCATCCTTGTGAATGCTATTTTATCCTTCGGTTTAATTGGACAAGTACCCATAGATTTAGTGTCACGTCTGAGATGACATTTATAACATCCTCCCTAACCTTTTTGCTCTGGCGTTTCTTGAAAAAATACTTACCCATTCCAGGCATGTATTATAGAAAATCGAAACCTCACCAGCAATAACCGGACCTGTGGGACCCAATCAACCATCAATATCTTGTGGGATACCCTTGTTCATTAGTATCCTTAATCTTTCAAGTCTACATAGATAAATTCTCTTTAGAATTTTGATCATGAGGGATAGTATTTACTGAAGATTCGAGCACATGATCCATTATGATATCTAGACCCTTGTTAGTGAATATTGTAAGTGTTTCGGATGATTTATAAACGCGTATGAGGTAAGACTCGCTTTTATGATGGCGTAACGAAACGTATGAGAAGATTCCACGTTTCAATAGTAATCGTAATAATGCCACCGAAAGAATAGCGTGATATGTCGGTTGGCTATGCATGTGAAGATTTAATAAATCATGTAGGTATCACTATGTAGATGTGATTTTTCGATTGATGTAAATATTTATTGAAATCAAGAAAAGAATGTATTTTGATGAGTTCTCGATAAATAATTACGTAATTCGATCCACAATAAATCCCAAATATGTTCTTGGAACATTATATAAGGGATGAGATATAAACTCATTTGAGTTTTTATGTTACTTATATAATATAATATGGATTAAATTATGTAGTCATGTGTATATTAAATGATTTGGCCCCGTGATATAAATACTGAGTCCTCGATCTAATGATAAATTTTGTGAATGATATCCTAACAATTTGAATAAATAGTAAATGATTGGATATGCATCTGAAGTGGGATATAATTCAAAATATTTAAAGTTTGAAATTTGCCAATATACGAGAACAACTAATAAATTCTGGTTAAAGCTAAATATCTAGAATATATACAAGGAAATCATACAAATTATCTTGAGTTTGATTTTGCTAGCATGAGGGAGTATTAATAGTTGAATGATATATGAAATGCATCACGATATGAATTTGAAATACAAAGATGCATGAAAATTTAATCAACGATCTCATATACCACGACTATACATGTTTTGATAAATGTGCGAGCTCATTTTATATTATTTGATTCCCAAAATATATAGCAAATGATAAAGGATGGTCTTATTAAAGGAGGCATACAAATCAAGAGTATATAAACTCACAATATATTGTGCAATTAAAGAAAGGACACAAATGAGACATCTCAATAAGTTATATTGTTATGGGGAAGGAAAATGAAAATGGAAAGTGTCGACACAATATGAAAATGTACTCCCCTACATGCGATAAACGATAATGAGGATATTGAGATATATCCCCAAGAATAATATTGAAATATCGCTGATAAGAAAATTGAATGTAGAACTATTAACAGGATAACATTATTTGTAATAAATATACAATGATATTATGTGAAAAACTCTTTTCCTTATTTTGAGGTTTTTATGTATGACAAATAAAATCCAATTTAATCACCCTAATAATAAGATCTCGCCTTGGATTTGGATATATATATCTCAGTCATAAAGATTGAAGCAATATAAAATCGAGATTTTTTGTCGATTGAAGTTCATGACGGATAAATATGATATCGAAGGATTTTTGATATAAGCACAAAATCACGGGTTGTGCACTCTTTCTATTAAGATTTTATCCTGATTTTTATCCAGTTGGGATTCACAGAGGTTTTTATGCACAAGTTTACATATTCCGCGAATAATGAAATTGACTCAACGAGTCTATTGGATCAAATGATAACGGAGATTACTTGAATCAATTGATGATATTGAAATCCGTGAAAAGTGAATGTATCACCTACCAAGATTTCTTTGCCGAAAATGATAATTTTCTCTTTTCCTTCGATCGAGTTTTTCCATTTGTTGGGTTTTTCAAGGTTTTAACGTGGAAGTGGATATTTACAAAGAATGTTAACATCGTGAGCAACTTACCTTTTTCTAAATTTCAGGCTAATGTGAAATACGATCTCCTAAATTCTCTCAAAATACAAGTTTGGAAGTTTTTCTCCAAAAGTATCATTTGTATAAATGCAGTAATTGAGTCCTTGTAAAGCCCACCGAAAGTAAAAAAATAGTAATGATCATGAATGTAATGACATTTTTTTCCTTGTGTGAATAGTATTGTAGTAAGCAATATTTGTAAATCATCTCACGATATTTTTTATAAATACCATTGTAATAATTAATATTGAAATGAAAATACAACCTCTGGTCTTGTAGTTATTCTATTATTAAACTCACTTGTCAAATAGCTTTCTTTTTTCAATAATCTCTTCAATTTAAAAACTTATCTCTAAAATAGCTTCATGTTTTATCGATTCATTCTTCAAACTATAGAATGAGCACACAACTATAAAAATAAACATATAATTATTTTATTATTTTAATAAACTAGTACATATTTTGTGTTAAATTAGAAACAATTTAATGAAAATTAGAAATAAAGAAATAATTAATAATAATAAGGATGTCAAGATTGAGCACAAGTGGCAGGGACAAGAGGTATGACCGAACAAACAGTAATGGGGAAGAATTCATTGAATACAGCAAATATATTATTACATAAATTATATTCATGCACATTGAACTTAACAACTAGATATATAAGGACTACATTGCAAAAGTCTAGTGAAACAACCAAAATTTGCTGATTTCATCTTCCTTTTCCTCCATTTCTCTTTAGTACTAGTATTTTTTCCTCAACTGCAGTTGGGGTTTCTGTAAGGATATCTCCGCCTATTTTTTCCTTGTAATGCAAATCTTGGGTTATAATTTGATCTGGGTTATCCTGTTTTTGCTGAAAAGTTTAGTCTTTGTGAATCTCATTTGTGGATTTTCTTGCCAGAAAAAACCATGCCTGCTCTTGTTAATTACAGCGGTGAGTAATTAATTTTCTGAAGCTCTTCTGTTGATGTTAATTTCTTGATTTGCTATGCGATTAATTTCTTGATCTGCTTATATCATGGACTTATCTGGGTTTTTGAACATTTTAATGGAATAAGTTTATTTTATTGACTAAATATTCGAATTATGTGATGATTTTTTCTTCTGAGCAAGATTTATGACTGGAAATGTATGTTTTAGGAAATTGATGATATTTTCCCTTGGGTTCTTAAATTGATATTTGGGGATTATGGATTTATCAGTTGGTCTCTGTTTTGATAATCATATATATATTAGAGATAATAACACCGAATTGGAAAGGAATTTCTTCATGATATGCTCATCAAAGAAAATAGATTTCATGATGATGGAATGTGACAAATTGGAAATTTGGATTGTTATTTTACCAGTCTTTCTTAGCATAGCTTCATAATAAACAATACCTCATTTAGGGTTTCATAGCATTTGTATTTATAGAAGATCAGCGGAATCGACAAATTTCATTATGTCATTTCGTTTCCTTTCGTAGGTGACGACGATTTCTACAGTGGCGGTGCCTTTTCGTCCGGAGATTCAGGCATCGTGTTATCTATTGGTTCCAATGTGGATATGTACTGCCCTCCTAGAAAACGTGCTCGAATCAGCGCTCCATTTGTTCTCAAAGGGAATCTATTTGAAGACAAAATCCCATCCATTGATATCCTCCCGGACGAATGCCTATTTGAGATCTTTAGACACTTGCCGGGTGGCAGAGAAAGAAGTGCGTCTGCTTGTGTTTCCAAGCGTTGGTTAACCATCTTGAGTGGGGTCCGCAGTACTGATTTTTACCGCAGTAACATAGAGTCAATCTCTTCAATTGAGGATGTAGAAATGGAGTGTGATGGGTTTCTTACCAGGTGTGTGGAAGGCAAGAAAGCAACCGACGTTAGGCTTTCTGCTATTGCGGTTTGTACTTCGAGTCGAGGTGGACTTGGAAAACTTTCAATCAGAGGAAGTAATTCTATTAGGGGCGTTACTGATGTCGGCTTGTCAGCAATTGCCCGTGGTTGCCCTTCTCTTAGGTTTCTCTCACTGTGGAATGTCCCTTCTATTGGCGACGAAGGTCTATTCGAGATTGCAAGGGAATGCCATTCGGTAGAGAAGCTCGACCTTTGCCAATGTCCTTCTATTTCAAACAAGGGTATAGTTGCCATAGCTAAAAGTTGCCCCAATTTGACCTCATTAACAATCGAATCTTGTCCATATGTTGGCAATGAGAGTCTACAAGCTGTTGGGAAATATTGCCCGAAGTTACAATCCATTGCAATTAAAGAATGCCCCTCTGTCGGGGATCAGGGCATTGCAAGTCTTTTGTCATCAACTACTTCTTTGACAAGGGTGAAACTTCAATCTCTTAACATATCGGATTACTCTCTTGCTGTAGTAGGGCACTACGGGAAGTCCATTACAAGCCTCGTCTTAACTGGGCTTCAAAATGTGACCCAAAAGGGCTTTTGGGTGATGGGTAACGCACGAGGTCTCCAAACGCTAACATCTTTATCAATCACGTCATGTCGGGGAGTAACCGATTTGAGCCTTGAAGCACTAGGGAAGGGTTGTTCAAACTTAAAACAAATGTGCCTTCGTAAGTGTTGCTTCGTGTCAGATAATGGGCTCGTTTCTTTCGCCAAAGCTGTGGGCTCTCTTGAGAGCTTGCAATTAGAGGAGTGTAACCGGATTACACAAACTGGGATTCTCAATGCCATTTCGTATTGTAATTCTAAGTTAAGGTCTCTTACACTTGTGAAATGCATGGGAATTAAGGATCTATCTCCAGAAACCCTAATGCTTTCTCCAAGTGAATCTCTGAGATCATTGTCAATTAGAAGCTGCCCTGGATTTGGTAGCACAAGCTTGGCGATGCTAGGCAAGCTTTGTCCATCTCTTCATCACTTAGATCTCAGTGGACTATGTGGGATAACAGATACCGGTCTTCTCCCTCTCCTCGAAAGCTTATCAAAACTCACTAAGGTCAATCTTAGTGATTGTGTAAATTTGAGTGATGAAGTGGTACGCGCTTTAGCGAGGTTGCATGGTGGGACCCTCGAGTTGCTGAATCTTGATGGCTGCCAAAAGATTACAGACGAAAGCGTTCAATCTCTTGCGAACCACTGTCCTTCGCTGAACGATCTTGATCTTTCGAAGTGTTCAATCACTGATGCCGGTGTTGCTGCTTTATCGCGTGGAGTGCAATCAAATTTGCAGGTTCTTTCCGTATCGGGGTGCTCAATGATATCAAACAAGAGTGTTACAGCTCTTAAGAAACTGGGAAGAACTCTAGTGGGGTTAAATCTCCAGCACTGTAATTCCATTGGGAACCGTACAATCAAGGTACTCACAGAGAACTTATGGAGATGTGATATTCTCTCATAAGCACAAAATTTACGGTTTCTTGGTGGTGGTTAACTCAGTAGACTCGGTTGTTTTCCGTGGAGGCAATGGCGGTTTGTTTTTATCAACCCCTTTTTTCTGGGCTTCGAAAAGCCCGTTGTTACTTTTTACTTGCTCATACCGGTGAGTAATTTTTTTTTTTACCGCCGTTGGTCTTCTAGGAATACAGTTACCGCGATCTGCTGCAGATTTTCCTTCTACAGTGCAAACTCCACCCAGATACTATCGTCCTGCATAGTTGTTGTTCTTATTATATCAACAAAATAAAGCTTTCTCTAGTTTCTTACCCCCGTTGGGTGGGCTAGAGAATGCAATTGTGTCTTTGATGTCATCTTTGTGTTTGGTCCTTAGTATAATAGCCTATGATAGGATCCTTTGATCTTGTTTTCGAGGTTCCTTGTTCTTATGGGTTGTATTTCTGCAAATGATGTAATAATGGAACTTGTGTTTGGTGTTGTAGTACTTGAACTATGCTTTGTTTAAGCAGAAGTTATTTATATATATTTTGTTTTCTTCTTTGATTTTAAATTTATGTGTTTCTGATTTGTAGTTTTGATATTTTTAACACATTAAATTAAATGGACAGGTGATCAAACTTACCGTGAATATGTTGTAAAATCACTTTTAACCATATCGCTTTTATTTTATTTTTTAGATGGCACATTGTAAGTTAAACATATTATATCAGAATGTATCATTAAATTATTTGAAACAAAATTTATTCTAATCTCGACTTCGACTTGGGGCTCACAGAGAACTCTGTAAATATTGTTAATAATATTATATTTACACCCTATGTAGTGCTTGCGATTTGTCCATCCTTATTTAATGGTTTGTTTCGTTTATTTCTATTATTTTGTTGTCATATGGTGGTTATGAAGCCCTGAGATTCGTTATTATCGTTATTATTTAATAAATTAGAAAAGAGTTAGAAAAAATATCATAATATTGAATTGTGTCATTTTATTGACAATATAAGAACTCATCACAATACATAAATGATACTTTTATGTATTAATTATGACACGATTAAATTTAATGATATAAAAGTAAAATGAAAAAATGTTTCTGATTTGTAGTTTTTTTTTTTAATATTATCAAATATATCATTTTCAATATGTACAATTAAATTATCATTAATATAATTAGTTTCATCATTTTTTATTGAGCCTCAAGCAGGCATTGGATCGAAACCATTTTCCATCTCTGTTATCCATTTTCTACATCTCTTTGAACAAACCACGAGGAAAAATATGAGAAACAAATAGACTTTTCATTTTGGATTAAATTAGACTAAAAATTGCCTCACTTTTTGAAATTGGAATAATACAATTGCAGCATTGCTTCAAAGTTTTTTGAAAAGTACGATCCTCCTGCGCGCATAGATTTCTCCTACGTAATTGAAAAATATTTTTTACTTTCGTTCTTTTTTCCTCTTGTGTCGCCCATGCAAAACCCGTGCGATTGCGCAGGTTTAAATTTCTTTAATTTTTTTCTTATTGTTTTTGCGTTTGACTTTTTATACCTATGTTTGGTCACTTTTTCTGTTCTGCTGCATTTTGTATATTTGTGAAATTTTTTATATCGTTTTGTAACCTTTTTGTATGTGAGTTTGAAATCAGTTTTGTCACTTTTTAGAATATTTGTGACTTTTTTTATTTTTCTTTTGACTTTTTAAACGCACTTTGACTTTTTCGGTAAAGCCATTTGTGTTTTTTCTGAAAACCATTGTGATGTTCTATAATAATTATCACCTTTATTAAAATATTTTGTAATTGTTTTTATTCATGTGCGACAATTTTTTTTCCCTTTATGTGTTTTGTGCCCTTCTGACCGCATTATGAATTTTTGCTATACCTATTTGTGACTTTTGAAACCCATTGTAACTTTTGTAATGTGATTTTTTAAACTAGTATTTGTCACTTTTACAACCCCCTTTTCGTGTGAGACTTTATCTTGTGTCTTGCGACTTTTTACAATCGATTTGTGATTTTTGTAGAACTTCTTGTAACCTTCAAAGATATCCTATATGAATTTTTCTAAAGAATGTCACAAAAATACCATTCTCACTTGATTGGGCATGCCAAAAGGCCTGCCATAGCATGGTTCAAAAATGCGCGATCGTAGACCTCTCGCATGGAATAATTGTATTTTTCTAATTTTAAACCTCAAGTAATATATTTGTATCCAATTAATATTTCGGTATATGCCATTTAATCATGCTTGGGTAAAACGTTCTCCATTTAATTTGAGGGGATAAAAGAAAAAAAAAAAAAAAGAGGAATTCGGTCAAAAGTTCTCTCCAAAATGTTCTCTTGCTTTTGGTTTTTGTTGAAAATAACACCACCACGACGTTAAGAGGAGCAAGTTTGTAAAGCACTTGAAACATTTCACGGCAAGGGGGTCAAGCCTCTAACCTTGCAAGTCTACTAAGCCATTTTTTTCTTTTTTCTTTCAATTTCTAGACTCCAATTAATTTCTTATATTAATCGTTCAAGATCAATTAATAAATTAGTAAATAAAACAACGCATATCGGTGAAAATTTCAATTCTTAAACCAAAGCGCAATTCTTAAAGTAAAAATTATTAAAATTACTTGGTAATTGATTTCTACAATTGAATTAGAAATGAACAAGAAAAGCCACATGCATAATGCGTGTAAGCAAAATACAATAAGAACATGACTTAAATGCAAAATCTTGTTCAAAACTTTATCAAAATTCACCATCTTCTTCACTCAAATCAATATCTTTATGGATAATGACTAGTGACGAGATAGAATATACTCGATAGTCAAAAGATCATATATTCACTAGTACAAAATGGATTTATGGTGGCGGTTGTTTTGCATTAAAGGTGGCGGTTCCTTGAATGCCACCAAAAATGGTGACACCCAATGTCAATATTTAGGGTGACGGTTCCAAAAACGGCACCCGATTTTTTTTTTTAAAAAAAAATTTGTATTCACAACCGCGGTGGCAGTTGTGTTTCTAATATACCTTTTTTTTTTAAATAACATAGGGTGGCGGTTTTTTTAACAACCGCCACCCTAAGTTTAGTTTTTTTCTTTTTCAATTGCTTTGGGTGGCGGTCCAAGTTTTTTTTTTTTTAAATTAGTAAAATTTTGGGTGGTGGTTTTTACTGACAACCGCTACCCAAAATCAATTTTTTTTTTTGGAATCCTGTTATACCCATTGCATGTACAAGAGTACTACATGCTAAATATTTCACCTAAATCCAACAACAAAACCTGCAATTGGACCAATAGTATACAAAACCATTCACAACTACGTGCCTGAACTTAGCCCTAATGAAACAAGTAGAAAGCAACTCCAGGTCACTTCGACATGGATGCAAATTAAGTATACATTTAGCCACAACACCAACTAATTAACAAATAAAGTAAATACAACCTAATGAAACAAGTAAAAGAAGCTAAACACAACTCCATACCCAAGTCCATGACTACATAAAGATGCAGATGGCCACAATGCACGAGAAACTAAGTAATACTGGAAGGAAAATAAATTGAAACCTATAAATTAAATGATCATTTCATAACTTCTCGAAAGAATTCAACCCAAAGTTCTCGTACCACATCGATGTTTTCCTGAGAATACTCTTCGGCTCCATACACTTATAAGTGAAATAATAAAAGATAATCAATTTTATACATATCTAATAAAGTACTGAATGCTTAAATAATTAACCAACCTACATTAATCAATAACACACCATTTGTAGATCATCGCCTTGACCATATCGTATCATTATGTCATTCATATTTTTCATGACGCAGTAACCACACTCATCACCTCTTGGTTGTTGTGTACACTATAATTTATATGTACCAACAAAATAAAAATAGTCATTAACAACAAAAATCTATTTTGAAAGAAATTCATATATCTTCCAAACAGAAATGAAAAAAAGGTTATAAAAAAATAACTTTTATTGTTAAAAATTATATATATACATACCGAAAGTAGTTTCCATTGAACACTACTTCGTCGTACATCCATTTTATCCCACATCACTATGAAAGATCTAAAAATTTAAAGTATATGCATAATATTAATATATAAGAAGCGATTTAAACTCTAACTTATCATACAAACCAATAAATGAAATGAAAATCATTGGATATTCTCTTACACGCTTATGAGCGACTTGATAACCAAATTTCTCTTCTGATTGGCTAATGAATCCATTACGTATACCATATTGGTTGAGGGCTCAATGACAAGCAATAACCAGTGATAACTAACAAATGTGACAATTAGCTTTTTAGTACCATATGTATGAATTTCGAACTTATAACATTCATAAATTAAAGTGTGAGTGATCTTACTCTTGGTGGTATGGCGCCAAAATATATTTCTTATCACTTAAGTTGCACATCGGATCATTGATGTAGCGTGAAGCCATCGTATGTTGAGATCTAATCATAACCAGCTATTAGCAACGGATTCATGAACCCAAATGGTATTTCATACAGCTGGCAGTTCCGATGAATGTACCTATTACATAAAATACGAATTTAGAAGTTTATTACACAACTGAAAAATAAAAGAGTCATGTAAGTTCAAATGCGAATTGAAATCTCACAATTGAAATACTTCCAAAATAGGAGTACTCAACCATTTCATCGCTATGAATTCGGCGATATCAGTAACAGTAACAAAGATATCGGTGTCAGATGATCCAGGAAATAAGTCATCGAGTGGGACCTCCAATATATCATTACCAGTAGGCATCATTTTGATCAAATCGACCAATAGCTTGTAAAAGTTAGGAAGACCCTGGTACGTTGCTTCATCAATGAGATTGTGTTGTGTAGTTGCTGACATAGCAAAACTTTGAGGCTTCTTTTGTTTGCCGGCTCAATCCTTCTTCTTACATACAGTAGGATCCTACAACGGTAAAGTAGTCATTACAACGTTACATTAAAGGATTCTAAAGTATTAACTACTATAAATGCTATTACATAATTTTCAAACAAATAAAATAATAAAAAACTAATAGAAACCGTCTATTAACTTACATTTTCCAACTGAAGGGCCACTGAACAAAACTTCCCATGGCATCCCCTAACACCACTAAGTCATCTCCAACTGGAATGGGAAGAGGCAACTCACGATATTGTTCAGGAACCATATCAATCCGCACCTTGACATTTCCTTCCATAAGTTGGCAACCATGTACAATCGTATCTTCTGTAATAGGATAGCAAATCCCCTGTGCAACCCGTTGTATCTGGCCTTCATGTGGTAGGCACAGTATACAATCAATAATTTCCTGTTGGTCCCAAAAATTATCAAGCAACAACTATTGTTAGTTGGTACAATTATTGTGAAGCTGATTATCTATACTTTTTTGAAAATAAGTAAAAGAGCGAATGACCAATAAATATAGCTCAAGGCCAATCCTTACCCACTAACTCTGGACAATCTTTTTTTTTCCTATTAACTACAACATTTTATAAATCATTTTACCACTTACTTAATTTCATATTTTTATGACATTTTTACCCTTCCCCAATAACAACTCCCACATTCTCTCTTAACTCATGTTTACTTTTCCCACTCTCAATTTATCTCTCTATCTCTAACCATCACCGTGAAATAGTCGACGACAAGGATCGTTGGTACCACCATCGTGAATAGTTGGCGGCGAGGAATAATATGGTGGTGAGGATGCAAACCTACGGACTTCGTTGAAGATCTGCTAATTTCCTTTGAAGATCTGTTAGAAATTAGAATGTGATAGTTTGGTGGAAAGAAGAGAGACGAGACCGTAATGAAGATTCCAATAATAATAGTCGACGCTAAGAATGGCAGCGGTAAGAATTTGAGCTTATTGCCGACCTCGAATTTTCGATGCTGACCTACTTGTATCATAGTTTTAACAGCACATGACAAAATATTAACAAAATGCATCTCTCCCTCTCTCTGTCTTTGTATACATTATATTATATGTGTATATTGAATGCATAGTGTTGACGATCCGTGGTGGTGAAGAAGCGTACAGATCACGAGTAGATAGTAATTTGGTGCCAATTTTTTGTAGTTTTGGACCATACATTTTTACCATCTTTCAATGAATTGTTACTTCAATATTATAATGCTGCAAATATTCCGCGCCTAAGATTTGTCTCTAGTAATGGAGTTTTATTGACTAACATAGATCAATTGACTAACATTAGTCAATTTATTTGATATGTGGTACCAATAATTCTAGCTTAAAATAATTAAAAAAGAAAAAGAAAAAGAAAAAAGAGGGCGGTGCTCATATAGACATATTACCTGTTCATTATATGCACTTGGGATCCTCTATGAAGAAATACGATTTGTTGAGTTATATTTAAATATTTACTATACAATTTCCCCTCCACCTTTTTGTGTATTTTATAATTTCACATGGTTACGAATTGGATTGTAATTTAAACTCGCCGCCTAGTGGATGCCATTGTGAATGGAGTTAAAATTGTGGTACTTTAGTGTTTTGAGACCGATTATCAAAGTAGGTAATGTTATTATCAGGATAAGTAATAATATTACGGGGTAGGTACTAATATTACCGGAATAGATAATGTTCTTCTTTCAGTGTAATTTCTTTTCTTTTTGGCTTGTTTGACGATTTGTGGAGTTGTAATAGATTACTAAGAGTGGTAATCTATCGAGCAAAAAATGAGTGGAGAGAAAGTTGGGATGAAGGAAGCAAGAAGATGAATGGTGATCTAGACTACCTGGGGTGGTAATCTAAAGAGAAAATATGTAGAGAGAAAGTTATAAACGAGAGAAAAAAGAAGTTGATGGTTAATCTAGATTACCGGGGTGGTAATATAGATAGCAAGTATGTAGAGAGAGAGTCAGGGACGAGGGAAGCGAGATATTGAATATTGATCGAGATTGCCGGGATAGTAATTTAGAGACGAAAAGTTGGGAATGAGGAAAGTTAGAGGCTGAATGTTGTTTGAAATTACTGGAGGTGGTAATCTAGAGAGAAAATCCATAGAGAGAGAAAGTCAGAAGTGAGGGAAATGAAAAGTTGAATGGTGATTAAGATTATATTATTACCGTATTATTACCAGGGCAGATAATAATATTATTGGGGATAGTATTCTTGAGATAGAATGTAGAAAGTTGGTAATGTAAAGAGAAAAAGTACGTAGAAAAGTTGAATGTTTATCTAGATTACTGGAGATGGTAATCTAGAGAATGAAAGCAAGTAGAGAGAAAGTGTATAGAGATGGAATGGAGATGAAGGAGCTTAAGAACATTGATGGAGTCGGTAATCTAAAAAGAAAAAGTAGGGTTTAAGTAATATTATTATCGGGGCTGGTAATCTAGATTACAAGGGTATGTAATATTATTATCGGACTGAGTAATATTATTAAGAAGATGAACGTGATAATTTAGATTATTGGAGATGAAGGAAATGAAAAGTTTAATGTTGCTCGAGATTACCATGAGTGGTAATTTAGATAGAGAAAGTGCGTTGAGAAAAAGTGAGAGATGAGGGAAGTGATAATGTGAATGTTTGTCGAGATTACTGGGAATGGTAATCTAGAGAAGGAAAGTGGGAGACGAAAGAAGCAAGAAGTTGAATGGTGATCGAAATTATTGAGGATGGTAATCTAGTGTTCTGATATGATCATCGGGAGAGGTAATATTATTATTGAGGTAGGTATTTTGAATAGCACACATGTTAATATTGTGATTTTTTATGTTCTGGTTATGATTGTTGGGGTGTGTAAAATTATTACCAAGACAGGTAATATTATCAGCCGGGTAGGTGATATATTGTTACAAGGGAAGGTAATATGATTACCGAGGTATGTAATAATATCGATAATAACATTATTGGAGTAGGTTATAGCATTATTGATGTAAGTAATGGTGATGGTGGTTTAGTCGTGACAACGGCAGTAGTGGTGGTTCAATGGTGGCGGTGGTGGTATGGTGATGACGTGGAATGGTGATAGTGGTGGTGGTAGTGGAATGGTGGAGAGATGGTGGTAGGATGGTGGTTTGGTGGTGGTGGTGGTGGTGGTGGCGGATTGGTAGTGGTGGTGGTAGGAGTCGAGATGGCGGTGAGGGTAGGCTGGTGGTGGGGTCTTTGTTAAAGGAGTGGTGGCGGTATGGTGACGGTTTGGAGAGATGGTGGCGAGTCTTTGGATAGGTGGTGGCGAGAATGGTAGTGGTGGTGTTGGTGGCGATGGGGTGGTGGTGGCGGCGGCGGCGAGGTGGTGGTAGGCGATGGGATGGCGGGCGGTGGTGGTGGGATGGTGGATAGGTTGTGGTGGGGGGTGGGATGGTGGTTGTGGTGTGGTGGGATGGTGGAGGTGGGAGTGGCAATGGCGGCGGTGGTGGAATGGTGGTTGTGGTGTGGTGGTAGGGTGGTGGTGGTGGTGGTGGTGGCGGAATAGGGTGGTGGCGGGGGTGGGGTAGTGGCGGTGGAATGGTGGTTGTGGTGTGGTGGTGGGATGGTGGTTGTGGTGTGGGGTGGCGTGGCGGCAAGGTGGTGTGGTGTGGTGGTGGTGGCGGCGGGGTGGTAGTGGCTGATGGCGGTGGCGGAATGGGGTGGTGGCGGGGGTGGGGTGGTGGTGTTGGTGGTGGTGGGATGGTGGTTGTGGTGTGGTTGTGGGATGGTGGTTGTGGTATGGTTTGATGGGATGGGGTAGGGGTGGGATGAAATTTGTTGTGGTGGTGGGGGTGGTGGTGGTGGGATGGTGGTTTGGTGGGATGGGATAGGATGGGGTGTGGGGCGTGGTGGTGGTGGGGTCGTGGTGGCGGTGGCGAGTGCCGATGGTGGTGGTGGTGGGGTGGTGGTGGTGGCGGGGGGTAGGGTGGTGGTGGTGGTGGAATGGTGGTTGTGGTGTGGGGTGGCGTGGGCGTGGCGGCAAGGTGGGATGGCATGGCGGTGGTGGCGGCGGGGGGTGGTGGTGGTAGTTTTCTATCCTAAAATATAAGCTTTGATAGTTGGTGGATGTTTTGTGCAATTTAAAAGATAGAGGACCTTTTGTGTAATTTGAATGTTTGTTTATTTTATATTTTATGAATTTTTTTTTATTATAGTGGCATGGCCTGTAATTTGATTAGATGGAATGGGTGTTGTTGTCTTATTAAGGAAAATATATAGTTAATGGACAAAAAATAATATTGTATGATTTAGTGGGCAAATTTTCATAGAAAATGTAGCTATTGGGCAAAAGCCCTAAGTAAAATTAATTCATTATTTATATGTAGTATTGTAAAAGCAAGTAATTTCAACAAAATACCGTAATGGCGATGAATGGATATGGCGCACCCGAAACATGACAAACACTACTATTACTCGCAGGTCTAGTATTGGTCATCATTGCTCTCATCCTAGCAGGTACTTGGATACCTAGTTGAATGAGGGTATGAACTCTTTGCTGAACCCTACTATCAAATTCGGCATTTAGTTGACTTTGAACCTCCTGTGCAACCCGACTGTCTAAATCTTCCTGATCCAAGTTGTATTTCTTCGATTGTTCAGACGGTTTTCCAAAAATTGCCCTCACACCACCTGCGTATCCACTGAACGTCCTCGGCCGGCCCAGATGATCCACTTTCCCTAGAGCTGCTGAAAGTATATCGTGCTGTCAGGTCGGGACAAATGTTCCCTCCTCAACTTCTTTAGATTTATCCATCTGTTTCAATCAAAGGTAAATTAAGTGTTAACAATTATCATTTGTTAAATAATCAATTATATGTACAATTGAAAAGAAATACTTGCAATCTTGTCATAAGCATCCATAATACTATGGGGATATATCAAAGTTCCATCGGGGTGAATGTGCAATCTAGCCCATAAGTAATCCCATGAACGATCACTGTACAAAATGGAATCGCTAACAGACCCGGAGGAGGATAGGTGCCCTAAGGGGTCATTTTGTGCCCACACCTCATTCATTCCTGCGTAGCCTGCGGACCCCATGTGATTGAGATACTTATTATGTGATTGGCTCTCCCTTGCCTTTTCACTTGTGGCCTTCAAGAAATTAAAATACCATTATTGATCAATATGGTGGACAGGACTCTTAGAGAAAAAATGAAAAGAGTGCTTGCATAGTTAATTGTAATAACTAGATGGGTATACCTCAAATTGTTTACTCATCGCCCTTTCTTTGAATTGCTCCCAATCTTCAGTGGTAATGAAGTTATAAACATCCATTGGGGAGTCATTTCTTTTTTCATTATTCCGAATCCACTTCTGCACGAGTTTATTCTTAAAATTTCTCATTTTTTCATTTTACTTGGAATGTTTAGCAACGTCCCGATGATATTTTCACAAACATTCTTCTCTACGTGCATGAAATCGATACAATGTCTCACCTCTAAATACTTCCAATAAGTTAAATCCCCAAAAATCGATCTCTTCTTCCATATACTTTTTTTAGTCTGCTTAAAAGTCTTACCGAACTGAACTGAAATATCTTTAACTCGTTCGAAAACCTCTTCCCCGGACAATGGCAATCGTGCGACCCAGTTCTCGGTTTTCCCATTGAAATCCGATTATCATTGTACACATTTTTTTTGCAATTATTCAAATATAGGCTACAAGTGGCGTCTTCGCACACGGGACATGCCTTACCACCTTTAATTATGTAACCCGACAAGTTACTAAAAGCTGGAAGATCATTTATGGTACAAAATAGCATTGTACTTAAATTAAAATTCTCCCGACGATTAGCATCAAACACCTCCACACCCTCCTCCCACAACCTCCTTAGATCATCAACTGGAGGTGCTAAATACACGTCGATATCATTGCCCGGTTGTTTCGGACTTGAGATTAGCAATGACATCATCATGTATTTACGCTTCATAGATAGTCAGGGAGGGAGATTATAGATCACCAAAAGTACCGGTCAAGTGCTATGTCGACTGCTCATGTCGCCGTGTAGATTCATTCTATCTGTACATTATCCGAGACGAAGATTCCTATCTTCATCCCTAAAATCTCGAAATCTCCTATTGAAATTGCACCATTAAGGGGAATCAGCCGGATGTCTTAGTTTTCCATCATTTTTCCTCCCTTCTGCATGCCACAACAATTTGGCTGCATCATCTGCATTTGCAAACAAGCGCTTAAACCTTGAAATGATAGGTAAATACCATAATACCTTTGCTGGAGGGCCGTTCTTGCCCACGCAACTATCATTGCGATTCTTTCTCTTATACCTTGATACCCCATACTTCGGACACACATTCAAATCTCTGTACTCATTCCGATACAATATACAATCATTTGCACAAGCGTCTATCTTCTCAATATCCATACCAAATGGGCATAACATCTTCGCTGCCTTGTACGTTGAGTTAGGCAACTCATTATGATCCGGAAGCATATCTACTAAAAGCTCCAATAACGCCGTGAAACTCCGATCACTCCACGCACTTTTCACTTTCAAACTTAACAATTTGAACACATCTGATAACTTGTTGTATTTTACACAACTAGAGTATAAAGGTTTTTCGGAATCGCGGGAAACAATTTATCGAACTCATGGGGCCTATTAATGAAATCATCTTGCACGTCACGCAACATTTCATCCAAACGATCGTACTCCACATTCATATCTATATTTTCCTCATGACCGTCGTTGCCACTGCCCAACTTATTTTTATTAATATGCCCACCACCGTTGCCACCACCAACATTGCCACCACTGCTCGTACCAGCCACTATTTGCTCACCATACCAAAACCAACACGTATAACCTATCTTAAACCCGTTTTTAAATAAATGGTTTCTCACTTCCACAGTGGTGTCATAACCAACAGTATTATTACACACTGAACAAGGACAAACAATCTTATCTTTCTTATATATCTTTCTGTCATCCTCAGCACATTTCAAAAACTCAATAACTCCATTTGCATATTGAAGGGAAGTATGATCTCCATACATCCAACTCCGATCTATTTCGAACGACCTATAGAGTTATTTTTCCACAATTAACCATGTAATAATATCATTACGTATAGTCTCGTTATTTTTCGTTTATTAAGCGTGTAATGCAAATGTTCTAAATCTGCCTTATAACTCCATATCTAATTGAAAGGGTAGGTACCTAAACCATTCGTCATCTATCTGCGTAATATCGAATTGTGATTTTTTGTGTAAAACCAGCATAGTATTTTACTGTAAATTTCGGCAGCATCTTCCCTTAGTTCTCCTAAGTGTGCAATTCACGTAAAACGTAATTCACACCCGGAGAACAAAGGAGGATACTACTGAAATTAACGTAAATACATAACCGTCTACACAAAATATTAAATTTGTCACAGTTCGATTTACGCAGATAGATGATAAACTCTCCACTGGGGGAATTCAAAGATAATCTTGTGCATCTTAAACTGAGCAACAATGCGTGCACAGTTAATGACATACAAGATTATCTTCAAACGGTTTTCTAAGCTCAATGCATGCATGTGAAGTGCGTTGTAATACAATAAATAAAATCAACCAGGATAACAAAAAGATGAAAAAGTAATTCGACAATTTGATTTATTTACACCACAAAACTAATAGAATGACTATATTAATTAAAATGATATTAAATAGGTATATTCTTAAACCAATTGCTATAATTGTAATAAATTATAGTCATTCTAATTATATAAATATAATGACTTCGAAATTGTTATTACTTTTATTGAAGTAATATTATTTTCATGATCATTTCTAATAAATTATATTTATATAAAATTAATTTTAATTTATTTATTACATATTAAAATATAATTCAACATAATTTATAAATATTACATGCATTATTTTATCATATGTACATAGAATACTAATTACTATAATTTTAATAAATTATAATCATTATAATTATATAAATATAATAAATACGAAAATGTTATTACCTTAATTTATTGAAATAATATAAAATTATTGCCATCCTCTTTTTTAATAATTTATATCTATATAAATTTAATATTAATTTATTTATTACATATTAAAATGTAATTCAAGATAATTTATAAATATTGCATGCATTATTTTGTCATGCGTAGAATATGCTAATTAAATTAAGAACGTATCAAAAAATTAAAAATAATATTATTTCATAAAATATCAATTTTAATAACCATATTAATAATTCATTTTTCAACTTTTCTTATGAGTTATTTATAATTCCTCCAAAATTATTCAATAAAATTACTTAACTAAATAATACTAACCAATCTACCTATCATAATACACTAACATAACAATAATATATATAAATCACAAGTATATGTCCATTGCAACAAATAATATAGGGAAATTTGAACAAAAAACACATCTAATAGCAACAAATTAACAATAGAATTTGGGGATGGTATTTTCTAACATTCAAAATACGAAAATATATCACCAATTGATAGGGAGAGGACAAGCTTTCTTCAAATGTGGCTCAACAACAACCAAAATTGCCCCAAATTCGATTTCAACAAAATACCTACAATTGCACATGTTAAATTCCTCAAAATACTCAAAATTTGGAGAAATACATCAAGGGGAAGATTCTTCCTTCAAATATAGCTCCAACCCATGACCAATTTGCAGCCAAATCCATCTAAATGATGGAATTCCGGTTGAATTTTTCCGTTTTGCAATGTATTTCTCGCTGAACGTGGCTGCTGGTTTTCGTGAATATTGGGGATCTTCATGGCCGATTATGTTTTTTTTTTATTTTATTAATGTTTAGTTTAGAGTGGCGGTTGTACTAAAACCGCCACCCTAAGTTATTATACGGTGGCGGTTGTGTAGTTACAACTGCCACTCAATGTTATTATTATTATTATTATTTTAATTTCTTTGACTTAGTGTGACGGTTGTGTGTACAACTGCCACCCTAAGTTTTTTATTTTTTATTTTTTTAAAAAATTTAATGGTTTAGAGTGGCAGTTGTGTCTACAACCGCCACCCTAAATGTTTTATTTATTTATTTTTTTTTCAATTTATTGATTTAGGGTGGCGGTTGTGTGTACAACCGCCACCCTAATTGTTGTAATTTTTTTTTTCATTTTTTGTTTAGGGTGACAGTTGTGTGTAGAACCACCACCCGATCCACACTATAGGGTGGCGGATTTCAACACAACCGCTACCCTTTCTTCAGTACAATAATCAATGGTGGCGTTTTCATTAAAAACGTCACCCATTGGGCGTCTCTTAAGGCCAATTGTATATTAGTGATTAGCTAGACCCAAAGCAAGTTAGACTGACAAATTTCAACTTAGATGAAATTTGAACTTTAGAAACCAAGTAGGATTTACCCAAAGCAAATTTCAATTGCAAAAGAAGGTTCAATCAAACAATATGAAATAGCTTATATTGTGGAATTTCATAAGGTTGAAACCAATCTAGAGAAAAAGAAAGATTGTTTTATCTAGAATGTAAGCAAGCAAAACAATTTGCTCTGTTTCGACCTAAGATTTCTCCTTCCTAATCCGAATTTCCCAAAAAGAATCCCAAATAATAGAAACAACTTAAAAAAGTGCGAATTTCTCAATGACCAAAAAAAAAAAAAAAAGCTCATTTGAACTCAAATGTCGGCGGAGTTGGAGCATCAAAGCTCTCCAAAACCTTCGTTGTCTGGCTTCCATCATTTGTAGATTTTTCCTCCTTAGCTCCACCACCAAAAAGGCCTCCAAACCATGGTGACGAGGAAGAGGAACTCGATGAAGGCGCCATATTTGGTGCTGGTTCGTCCATTGGTGGAAATTTTTGTGGTGCACCGATAAATTTATTTGCCATAATATTAGCTCCCTCAAGCAAAGCAAACAATACGCCACCAACTAGTGCTGATCTTGAAGCTGCTCGTAACCCTGCCCTCATCTGAAGAAGTCCACCAGCAGTAGCGCCAGCTATGATCGAGTTCCATGGATCTTCTTTTTGGCGTAGGTACACCATCGTGCAATCGCATGCAGAGAATAATCCACCCCACACAGCAAAACTACCTCCAACACGAGGGGCGTTCATTCTCACAGCTTGAGAACCACCAATCAAGCGTTCGCCTCTGGGTGAATTGTAGATACCCTTCAAGAAATGAAAAGCAGAGCCTCCAATTACACCCATGGCAAATGCTCCACCAACATCATCAAGAATTCGGTCAGGGCAAGGTTCCCTGCTATGTTCTGGGCTTGCCATGCTAGCTATTCAATACACACCAAAAAAAATATAACGAGAACAGATTACGTTACAGCATCAAGCAGCTATATGGATTCATTACCAGATTTATGTGAAGATAAAAATAATTATGAACCAAAACAAGCTTCTGATTTTTCGAAACTTCCGATTCCTAAAATTTTATTTTGAAAGATTAATTGGCAACTCAAGACTTAACATACGAGAAGGGCAGCGACCTGGATTTCGATCTTGGGTATTTCACCGATTACAATTGCTATGGAGATTTATTACCATCAACAAATATAAGCTCTGCAAAATAAATAAATCAGATAATGAATAAATCTGATACTAACTACCTCAGAGTTTGCGATGAAGAAATTAATCGAAATCTTCCAAAATCTAAGCCCTCTCGGGGTCTCAATAAATAACGCGCATGAGCTGTTAGTTTGATGGGCAATAGGACCCTCTTTTTTCTTTCCTTTCTCGAGTTGTCTTGGGAAACAAGAATTTTTAATTTGTTAGTTCATGTACATGCGCATGCTAGATGCAAAAACGAAAATTTAGTTCAAAACTTTTAAAATATGTTCATATTAGTCATAGTTCTTTATTAAATTGTATGATTTGGATTTTAAATTTTTACAGATTTTTATTTTGACCAACATTTAATTTTTTTGAATTGATTTAATTCTAGTTAAGAAATTTTCAACTAACTTTTCAATGCATTAGTATATGTTTGTATTTATATTATAATTTTAAAAGTTCTTTAAAACAATTGCGCGCTATACCCTCATCAATATAGTTTCTTTTTCAGAAAACTTAAGGTAACAAAATTTATGTTGAAGCGATAATCAACTTTTGATATCAATTACTACACGCTCTTGTAACTTATTGACCTATTGTGATACAAACAAGATTATAGGCTTAAGTAGAACACCTTTTACATCGTAATGGAGAAACATTTCAAATACAGAATATCACAATAAGTCAGAAGCTCATGCTAATAATTGGAAAAAACATACCACACATGCAACGCATGTGTCACCCCCCTAGCTAGCCTCGGTATAAATTAATATGCAGACAATCGCGCTCAAGAAAACTCCACAATAAATAGTGGTCAACAAGTTGTTGACAGGGATCGAAATATTCAAATTATTTTTGAGAGTATTAGAGAAAAAATCAACATGGTCACTATTGGATATGCGACACGCACACGTTGGATTTACCGAGAAAATTGATCAAAACTATCAATAAAAATTTAAATTTGCCATGAAAGATATCTAAAGAGTAAAGACTACCATGTACTAGAAGCCATCCAACTGAATTCCATCTTGGCAATTTAATATATCTACTTGGCTTGAGGTTTTCTTTTCTAACAATTAAATAGATTAATCATTAAAGAATTGGGTTTCCTATTTTTTTTTTCATCACAAAAGATACAGGTCGTTGCTTGGAATTTATTTTGCAAAAATAAAAAGAATGAAATACCAAGTTGAGTTTACACACTTTTTCGGTCTCAAATCTATTTTCTATTTATATTTAAAAACAAGAGCCTCTGACCATGTTGTTGACTACATTTTCCCATCAAAAACATTCTCACTTTCCTTTTTCTGCGAAAATTTTAAATTTATTTATTTATTTTTATTATTTTTATTTTATTATTATTGTTTTTTATTTTTTTAATTGTCAATGTGTATTGATTGGTGCCTTAAACTTCTGCACTGTACCAAAAATGCAATGAACGTGGGGTAAGGGTTCCACGAACTCCCTTGCCATTAATTAATTAATTTTAATTTGTCTGACATTTTTTTTTTGTTTTGAAATACCTTCTTTTAAATGTCATTTTTGAACAATCATAATTTTGTCTGAGCAGTATTTTGTCAGAATTCTAAATTGATGAAGTAAAATTAAAATACAAATAACAAATATTAGTAATTATGAATTAAAATTTTTATTTATCGATTAATTAATTAATTAATTAATTAATCAGTAAATTACGAATTTAATTTTATTCTATCATTTAATTGCGAAACTCGAAAATCAAGTTGAATTGATTTGCGGTACAAGTACAACTACTGCAACACTCAACTCACAAATTGGTTTTATAGTAAATAATTTAGCAATTGATCGGTATTTTTTTCATTAAAAATTATAATTATCATGCCATCAAGATTACAAAATGTATGTTTTTTTTTTCAATTTTATAAACATATATAAACATAAGTACTTATTATGTATTGTTTTATTTAATTTTCATTAGCAATAATAATCAATATAATAAGAAGGAACAAGAGCTAATGAATGTATAATATTTATTCAAATATATATCTTATATATACATATATATATATATATATATATATATATATATATATATATATAAAGAAATGCAAGATAAACTGTGCCTTTTTCTTTTTCTTTTTTTCCCCTTTGAGAGCGGCGGCGGAGGGGAGAGGGGTCCTTGGGGGTCATGTGACCCCCAAGTTTTTTGGTTTCCATTTTTTTTTTTATTATTGAATTACCAGTTTTCAAATAAATTTTTATTATATGGTAATGGAAAATGTTATTTAAGAGAGTTTATTTAATCCATTTAATGGTGATTAATATTTTGCTAATTTAGTTTATTTGTTTACTCTTACTCTAAATATATCTATAAATCTGTAACTTCACTTTCAATTTTAAAACTTATATGTGTCAATTTTCAGTTAATCTAGAATTAGCATATATTTGGTAAAGATTTTTAAGAAAATAAGTGTGAAATAAGCTCTTTAAGTATGTAATATTCAATCAAAATCATTAATATTAACCTTCACACATCGCTCTTCATGATTATATCAAAAAGTCTTATAGTTCACTATTTAAATTAAAGATTAACTCAAATACACGCTAAATTTCTTACTTTTTGTAATATTTTTTATCGGCCCTCCCTTCTAAAAAAAATTTCCCTACGGGAGCCAATATGTGCTCCCCCAACTCTTGCCTCTGGCTCCACCACTGCTTGAGACTATAGTTTTTCTATTGACGAATAGGTAAATAACGGTTGAATGTATGATGAGTTTAGACACTGAAAGTTAAGATCGGGGTATTACAAATATTAATGCTTCTAATATTTATCATGTATCTAGAGCTTCTTCTGCATAGGGGCATGCCCAGTAGAATTTAACATGTTTGTGTGAGGGTTTGAAGATGATTAATGGAGTTTATTGTTGAATGCACCACCTATTATCTGCCATAAAATGTGCACCACTAAGTGTGTTTTACAAGAGAGTTTACTGTATGAGCGGACTATGGAAATACAAAAAAACAAGCCTTGCAAGGAATATGAGGTACATTTAATTTATTCTCTTTCATGTTCTTATGCAAAAGTTAAGACTTAGAGTTAGTATCGTGGATAATTTATTTGTTCTAACTTCACAATATGGTTAAAGATAGTGAACCTTTTCGGTCTACATGAGAAAATAATGGTAATAATAACAATAATGTTGGTAAACCATTTATAATGTACTCTATTATTTAGGCCATTTATTTATTCAACTGGTCCTTCTCTACTGACAACAGCGAAGCTTAATGTATCATGTTGATTTGCAATATAGTCTTTATGTATATGCCTAAACGAATTGCCTTATTGGAGTTTAGCATACAATGAGAACTTAGAATTGCAGATAAAGTTCTCTGTTGCAGTTAATGCCATCTTTCATCTGCTCCTCTTTCTACAATGGTTTTGTAGGCATTGCAAGACTATTAATGGTATCTTCAAAGCGGCATCATATGGAGGATGCACCTTGCTTTAGATGCGCGTTCATAGAAGAACGTAGCTCCCATGCTCTCACAGGTGGTTAAATTATAGTGAAAATGGTCCTCAAGCATATTCAGTCAGGTTGCAGATCATCATCTAGGGAAAATCAACTTGAGTGCTTGATGGCTTTTAGACATTGACAATGGATGAGTAGTTTGTCAGTTATCATTTTGTCTTATCAGATGGTGTTCATGTTCACTTGAGAGCTATGTCAAGATGTTATGGTATATATCTCATGGAATTCACCTCAAAGGATGTGATTATTGGGGGGTTTTTTTTTAAAAAATTTTTTGAACTTTTATTACATGACATAGTAGTGATTTGGCATGTCATGCATCAATTGCATGGAAAGAAAAACAAAACTAAGGGTGAATTGGTTCCTTTTTTTTTTTTTTGCAAAATTTTCATTTATTTTCTTTTTCCATGTGAACATTATGCCGTCAAATAATTTTCATCACTTGAGTGATTGCAGAGGTGTTGCAAAAAGCAAACTCCAAATTCGCTAGGCATACTACTACTTGGTAATTGAATTGAAATTAAAATCTAAGTCTAGAGTCCATTTGACACAACTTGCAGGAGTAGAAACGTTAGCAATAGAGCTTTTCATGTAGACTTTAACTATTAGAATATCTTTTATTGAATTATATTATACCATTGATATTCTATTTGACTATAATGCTATTGTGTGTGTGTATATGTATATGTATATATATATATATATATATATATATATATATATATAGTGGTAGAGACATCTCCTTATCGAACATTTGACTCTGGTTTGAGATGCCACTCATTTCCTACGATAACTAACCTGTACTTTGAAATATATATCTCTATGTGTGCGTTCGTGTATATATATAATTATCAAATATAAAAACATTAAAAAATATGTTAAAAATAAACACAAAAGTGGTCAACTATAAATTGTTGACCTATTTTTCCTGTTCATTCCAGTAATATATATATATATATATATATATATAAAAGCAAACTTTTTCCTTTATTTTTTAATTAATTTTTTATTCAATTTCTCCTAAAACCAAGGCCTTTTTTTTGTCTTTTCATTTTTTTGTCTTTCCAAATCTATATCCATTTCAAACGCAATATTAATCTATTCCAACAAATTAGCATATATCTTGTCTACCCACAATTTTGTTTTTGAAATGTCTCTACCTATTATCAATTGAAAAGTCCTCCAAAAAGAAAACTCTCAATGTCAGAGTTTAGCTGATGAGTTAGAGTTTGGGAGTCTAGCTGCTGAATGCAAGCTCATTTTATTGAATGAACTTGGTTTTAAGGTATACCACATTAGAAGACAAGAAAATAGGGTGGCTCATGCATTAGTAAGAGAGACTAGATTTCAAGCTTGTTTTTCATGTTTATTTACTATTCCCAATTGTATTGTTAATCTTTTGAATGACTGGTGTTTTGATTGTGCTTAATGAAATTACCTATTCCAAAAAAAAAAAAAAAGGTTCAATCAAAAAGCATAACATAGCACATATTGCAGCATTTCATAAGCTTGAAATTAATCTAGAGAAAAATAAAGATTATTTATCCAAAATGTAAGCAAACAAAACAATTTACTCTGTTTCTTCCTAAGATTTCTCCTCCCTAATCTGAATTCGCCAATAAGAATCCGAAATAAGTCAAACTAAAGAAGTGTGAATTTCACAATTACCACAAAAAAGGCTCATTTAAACTCAAATGTCGGTGGAGTTGGAGCATCAAAACTCTCCAAAACCTTCATTTGGCTTCCATCATTTGTAGATTTTTCCTCCTTAGCTCCACCACCAAAAAGGCCTCCAAACCACGGTGACGAGGAAGAGGAATTCGATGAAGGCGCCATATTTGGTGCCGGTTCGTCCATTGGTGGAAATTTTTGTGGTGCACCGATAAATTTAGTTGCCATAATATTAGCTCCCTCAAGCAAAGCAAGCAATACGCCACCAACTAGTTCTGAGCTTGAAGCTACTTGTAACCTTGCCCTCATGTGAAGAAATCCACCAGCACCAGCTATGATCGAGTTCCATGGATCTTCTTTTTGGGGTAGATATACCATTGTGCAATCGAATGTGGAGAATAATCCACCCACACAGCAAAACTACCTCCAATACAAGTGGTGTTCATTCTCATATCTTGAGAACCACCAATCAAGTGTCCGCCTTTGGCTTAGTTGTAGATGGCCTTCAAGAAATGAAAAGCAGAGACTCCAATTACACCCATGGAAAATGCTCCACCAAAATCCTAGAGAATTCGGTCAGGGCAAGGTGCTCGATCAGTTTGTGGGTTCCCATGAAGAGATTTTTTTTTTATTTGCTATTGCTAGCTATTCAAATAGTGCTACCGCCTATCTTTCAATAAGTAGATAAGATACTAATCAATTTCTTCTGCAAATAAACAGGGAAATCACTTTGAATAATTATAAAAAATTTAGCAAAATATAATCGCTCTCCCTTTCTTGATTTACATTACAGCATCTAGCAAGTGTTTATGAATTCATTACCGGAATTAAGTGAAGGTAAAAATAATGTTTCAAATGATTCAACCAAAACAAACTACTAATTTTTGTAAAACTTCCGAGTTCTGAGTTCTTAAATTTGATTTTTAAAGATCAATTGACAACTGAAAACTGTACATATAAAACAGGGGGCAGAGACTTGCATATTGATATCCAGTATTCAATTGAGACAAGGATAAAACCAGCCAGAAATATCATCTTACTATTGCTCTGTGAGATTGATTACATTCAAACAAAAGAAATAAATCTGAATCTGATACTACATACCTCAAACTTCGCGGTGAAGAAAATAGTCAAAATCTATGGAGGATCCTCTCCTTCACACCAGAATAGATTGTTTCCAAAATCTAAGGGCTCCTGATTTCAATAAGGCGCATGGGTTGATTGTGAGATTGATGGGCAAGGCATCTAGGAAGAACATACTCCTAATATGTAACCCTGCTTTCAATTCAAAAAGGTTTTGGTTGAACAAATATTCCAACGGTAAAATTCGCGTAGATTAGGACTTTTTTTTCTTTCGTTTCTCAAGTTTTCTTGGAAAACAAGAATATTTGTCAGTTCATGTATGATGCACATGCTTGGTGCAAATATTCAAATTTAGTTCGAAACTTTTAAATATGTTGATATTAGTCATAATTCTTCATCAAATTATAAGATTTGGATTTTAAACTTTTACAAATTTATTTTGATCGACACTTAAATTTGTCGCACTGATTTATTTTGCAACCAACTTTTCAATACATTAGTATGTGTTTGTATTTATATTACTAGTTATAAACACGTGCTTCATATGTGGTATTATACTAACATTTTTTCATTGAAATAAAACTTGATTGCAATAAATTGGTCGAAGAATAAGTACACGAAAAATAATAAAATGCTCGAATGAATGTACCATCATCAAAAAAGAAAATCTTTAATTAGCAATTAATTCAGTATTCGTGATCATTACCAAGGTCTTTGTAATTAAATGTATGTTTCTCTTAATTTTATTGTTGGACTTTTATCTATTGTCATGGGCCTTGTAATTAGTCTTGTCTTGAATCAAGCCCAATTATTTAATATTTTGGACTATTGTAATATGTAAGGAAAAAAGCATGAAATATTCTGTGCAAAAAAATCAGATTAACATTTGCTCCCAAAACCTTATCCCATTGTCTCTCTCTAAAGCATTACAGTCGCCACTGCCTTTGTTAAACAATTTTAAGCTCCCAACTTTTAGTGCCTTGCTTGGTGATTGCAATCAAGGTTTTAAGCAATTATTTAAGGTGAAATAACACCCAACATTGTGGTATTAGAGCTTTGAGGTAAGATTTCTTTATTGGCAATCAATTATTTGGAGTTAGGGTTTAAAGAAAATGAGGCTTTTGAGAAATAGATAGTGGCAACTACTGGTGGATCAAGTGAAAACTTAAGTCAGCCATTTGTTCCAATATTTGATGGGCAAAATTATAGTTATTGGTGTGTAAAGATGACACCTTTATTTATTGTGGTAGATATGTGGGATATTGTTGAAAATGGCTACAAAGAACCTGAGAGTGAAGACGCGTTGCCGGAAAATGAGAAGAAAAAACTCAAAGAAAATAGGAACAGAGATGCATATGCCCTATCTATGCTTCATAGGGCAGTGACTAGTCCGATCTTTCAAAGAATCATGGTGGCAAACAAGGCTAATGAGGCTTGGGAGATTTTGAAGACGGAATATCAAGGAGATTCGAAGGTAATGGCTATAAAGCTTCAATATCTTAGAAGAGAGTTTGAAAATATGAAGATGAACGATAATGAAAGTGTTAAGGAATTTTTTGATAGATTCAATGAGCTTGTGAATCAAATGAAATCTTCTGGTGACAAAATTAATGATGCAAAAAAGGTGGAAAAAGTTTTAATTAGTTTGCCACAAAACTTTCATCCATTGGTTGCTGTGATTGAACAAATTGAGAATTTCACTGAGATGGAGTTAGAAGGGCTGATGGGTTCATTGAAATCATTTGAGCAAAGATTGAATTGACATTCGGAAAAGTCAATTGAGAGTGCATTTCAATCTAAACTCGATGTTGGAGGTAAAAGTGGTGAGAAAATGAGAAATTTTGGTGAATCAATGAATAGGGGGGGAGATATAGTAGAGGAAGAGGAAGAAACTCAAGAGGAAGAGGCATAAATAATTTTGAAAGGCAATTTAGTGGAGAAGATTCAACACCAAGGTGCAAAATTTGTAAGAGGAGTAGTCATAATGAAGAAGATTGTTGGTTTAAAGGGAAGCCTCAATGTCATAATTGCAAGAAGTCTGGGCATATTATGAAAGATTGTAGATACAAGGACGCTCAATAAGAAAATTGTGCAACCGAAAAGGAAAATGAGTCACATTTATTCTTTGCTTCGGTTAAGTGGACCTCAAACAAAAATGATGTATCCTTACCGTCTTCAAGTAGCCCATAAGTGCAATAAACAACTTGGCACTTGGATAGTGAATGCACTAATCACATGACTCAAATAACAAAGTCTTTGTTGATATGGAGGATTCAAATTCAAAAGTGAAATTGGGCAATGGAGCTTTGGTTGATGTAAAAGGAAAAGGAGTCATAGGAGTGGAAACAAGGAAGGGGCCTAAAATCATTGGAGATGTCATGTATGTGCCTGAGTTGGACCAAAATTTTCTAAGTGTTGGACAACTTTTGGAAAACAAATATTTTCTACATTTTGAGGATGATACGTGCACAATTGGAGACAAAAAGAATGGGAGACAAATCATTGCAAAGTTAAAAATGGAGAATAAAAGCTTTCCGATTGGCTTCAAGCATTCAAGAGATCACAAAGCTTGAAGACTAATGACTAATGACTCATGGCTATGACATAAGACGCTTGGCCACTTGAATTTTCAAAGTTTTAAGTTATTGGATAAGAAAATTTTGGTTCATGGGCATCCAAAACTTGAAGAAAATGGTGAGGTTTGTGAAGGATGTGCACTTGGGAAGCACCACCTTCAGTCTTTTCCAAAAGGAGTTGCTTGGAAAGTAAAGAAACCACTTGAATTGATGTATATGGATGTTTGTGGATAGATGCATATGCCATCCCATTCTCAAAATAAGTACTTCATTCTTTTTATCGATGATTTCACTAGGATGACATGGGTGTACTTTATAAGACCAAAATAAGAAGTTTTTACGGTCTTCAAAAAGTTCAAGACTTTTGTTGAAAAAACAAAGTGGCTATTGTATCAAAGTGTTGAGAGGTGATAATAGAAAAGAATATACTTTCTTGTGAATTTGATAAGTTTTGTGAAGATGAAGGTGTTCACATGCAATTGAAAATTGATACACTCGACAACAAAATGGAATATCGGAGACAAATAATCAAATCGCAATGGAGACGGCAAGATCCATGCTTTACGAAAAGAAGTTGCCAAAATTATTTTGGGCGGAGGCTATCTACACTTCAGTGTACTTGATAAATAGGTGTCCAACAAAAGCCTTGGAAAACAAAACTCCAATTGAAGCTTGGAATGGAAAAAAGCTATCGGTGAAGCACTTGAACGTATTTTGTTGTCTTGGCTATGCTGAAATTCCAAAGGAGAAAAGAAGTAAGCTTGATGAAGCAAGTGATATGTGCATATTCATTGGTTATAGCTCATAATGAAATAGATTAAAGGACAAGAAGTTTATTATTAGTCGGAATGTGATGTTTGATGAGAATGCAAATTTGAATTGGAACAATAAAGAAGTTCAAAGAAATGTTGTCGTTCCAATTTGTTTGCCACAAACTAAAACTATTGGAGATGAAGAAGATAGTGAAAATGAAGAGGCTACAAAAACATCATCACATAGTAGTCCATCAAGTCTTTCAAGTTCCAATACATCATCCCTTAATTCAATGCCTAAGAAAATGCGAGACTTATGTGATGTTTATGCAAGATGCAATTTTTGTATGGTGGAGCCCAATAATTTTGAAGGAGCCATGAAAGAAAAGAGTTGGAAGAAAGCAATGAAAGAAGAAATTGAAATCATTGAGAAAAACAAGACTTGGAAACTAGTTGAAAGACCAAAAGAAAGAGATGTGATTGGTGTGAAATGGGTGTATAAGGTGAAGCACAATGTTGATGGATGTTTCAAGAGAAATAAAGCAAGATTGGTGGTGAAGGCGTGTGCACAACAACCTAGAATTGATTATGATGAGACGTTTACATCGATTGCTTGCCTCGACACTACAAGAGGTCTTATTGCTCTAGCATCTCAAAAAGGTTGGTTGTTATACCAACTAGACATCAAATCTGGTTCCTCGAATGGGGAATTAAAAGAAGAGGTTTATGTTGAACAACCTCAAGGTTTTGTGATAAAAGGAGAAGAAGAGAAGTTGTATAAGCTAAAAAAAGACTCTATATGGGCTCAAGTAAGAACCAAGGGCGTGGTGTTGTCAAATTGATGGTGTCTTCCATGAACATGAATTTGTTAGAAGCAAGAACGAGCCAACCTTGTATGTGAAGTATTGAGGTAACACCAATATCCTTATTGTTGCTTTATATGTTGATGATTTGGTGTTTATCGGTAACAATGCCAAGATGATTGAAGATTTTGGGAATGAAATCATGAAAACATATGAAATGAGTGATTTGGGCTTGTTGCATCACTTTCTTGTCATGGAGATATATCAAGATGAAAGTGGAGTGTCCATTTCACAAGAGAAATGTACAGAAGAAAAGACGTTAAAAAGGTTTAGATGCAAAAGTCTAGGAACTCCCTTTGTTTGCAATGAAAACTTGATGAAGAATGATGGAGAATAGGAAGTGGATGAAAGTCTTTATAAAATTTTGATTGGGAATTTGCTTTATCTCACCGCTATAATGCCGGTTATAGCGTATGCTGCAAGTTTGCTTTCAAGATTCATGAGTGCTCCAAGTCAAAAGTATTTTGGTGTTGGAAAAAGAGTGTTAAGATATATAATGGGAAAATCAATTTTGGAATCAAATTTGAGAAAAATGTTGATTCCAAGTTAGGAGGCTTTTGTGATAGCAATTGGGGAGATTGTGTTGATGCTATGAAGAGCACCTCCGGTTATTTTTTTTCCTCACTAGTACAAAAAGGAGCTTAGGTGGCAGTTGTTTTAGGTTTAGGGTGGCGATTTTTTTATCGCCACCCAAAATGGCGACACCCAAAGTCGTCGAAAGGGTGGCGGTTGAAAAAACGCCACCAAAAAAAGAATTAGGGTGGCGGTTGTTAAAAACAATCGCCACCCTAAGTGTTTTAAAAAAAAAAGATTTAGGGTGGCGGTTGTTAAAAAAAACCGCCACCTTAAGTATTTTTTTGAAAAAAAAAACACTTAGGGTGGCGGTTGTTTTTAACAACCGCCACCCTAAGTCCTTTTTTTTTTTTAAACACTTAGGGTGGCAGTTCTAGTGCAAAACCGCCACCCAAATTTTTTTTTTTTTTTAAGATATGAGCAATGAAAAACACAGAATTATGAGTGCAAGTAAGAACGAAATAATTTTTATTAAAAATCAGTCGCCTCTAATTACAACAAAATGAACAATCTAAGAACAAAAACATGAAATTATAAGATGAAAAACTAAAAATTAAGTTTTTAGGCTTTAGACGACCTCAGATCGGCATGGGGTCATGGTGATAGCGTGAGTGTCGTAGATGTCGTCGTGACGATTCCGGAATGGTGTAGTGGTCTGAAAACGGACATCGTATGCAAAAGTTATGGCCATTTAAAGTTTACATGCTCGAAAACTCAAAAAAAATTATATTAACTATTATACGAAAATACACGAAATTGGGACCAAAAGATAGAAGAAGCTTACCTTGCTTAAAATATGCCATCAGTTTGTGAAGAAATTGGACTTAAATCGGATTTGAAGTCGTGAATATTGCAAGAAATTGCGAAAAATTTTCAAAAGAAGAAGGAAAGAAGCGGGAATATAGCTATCTGGTGAGTTGGTGAAATATTTAAAGAGAAAGGGTGGCGGTTGTAGCAAAAAACTGCCACCCAAAAGTATTTTTAATAATAAAAAAATAAAAAAGGGTGGCGATTGTAGTACGGAACCTTCACCCAAAATTTAAAATAATTTTTTTTAAAAATTCTTTGACTTAGGGTGGCGGTTGTGTGTACAACCGCCACCCTAAGTGTTTTATTTTTTATATTTTTTTAAATTCTTTGACTTAGGGTGGCGGTTGTGTGTACAACCGCCACCCTAAGTGTTTTTTTTTTTTTAAATTTGTTGGTTTTGGGTGGCCGTTGTGTGTACAACTGCCACCCGAAATGTTTTATTTATTTATTTTTTTTTAATTTTTTGGTTTAGGGTGGCGGTTGTACACACAACCGCCACCCTATCCACACCATAGGGTGGCGGATTTCAACACAATCGCCACCCTTTCTTCAGTACAAGTACTAATGGTGGCGTTTTCAATGAAAACGCCACCTAATGGGCGTTCCCTAAAGCCAATTATGTACTAGTGTCTCTTGGTTCAAGTGTGTTTTCATAGCTATCTAAGAAGCAAGATAGTGTAGTTCAATCCACCGCTGAAGCCAAGTATATGGCCACCTCTATAGCAACGCCACAAGTGATTTGGTTAAGGAGAATTTTAGAAGATGTTGGAGAAAAGTAAGGTGAACCTACACTCATGTTTTGCGACAACAAGTCAGCAATTGCAATGGCAAAAAGTCCATACTTCCATAGCTGAATAAGACACATTGCTATCAAGTACCACTTTATTTGAAAAGCAATTGAAAATGGAGAAGTGGAGTTCAATTATTGCAAGTCTCAAGAACAAGTGGCGGATGTTTTCGCAAAGGCACTACCAACATCAAAGTTTCAAGAATTGAGAAGAGCACTTGGAGTTCAAGAAAAATACATGAAGGGGGAGAATGTTATTTAATATATTTTTCTCTTAATTTTATTATTGGACTTTTATCTATTGTCACAGGCCTTATAATTAGTCTTTTCTTGAGTCAAGCCCAATTATCTAATATTTTGGACCATTGTAGTATGCAAGGAAAGAAGCATGAAAAGTTTTGTGAAAAAAAATTAGATTAAAGGATTGCAGTCGCCACTGCCTTTGTTCAAAAATTTTAATCTCTCAACTTTTGGCACCTTGTTTGGTGATTGTAATCAAGGTCTTAAGCAATTATTTAAGGCGAAATAACACCCAACAATTTTATATTTCATAATTTACAACCCCGAATAAGTTATTCTTAATAAATAACGGAAATAAATAAAGTAAGGATTATGATGGAAAACAATCTTATTTGCAGTGTTGCATCTTACATCTAAATATATTATTCAAGTTCTTTTCATTTTTAGGTAAAATATTCACCAATCTCAAAATAATCATTTAATTAAAATTCCAATGTCAAATTAGAAATAAACATAACAATGCAACATACCAAAATAATTCGATGAGGAAAGAATTCTAAGAGCCCAATTACCATTATTTCTAAAATTAATATAACATGACAATAATATCATTATACAATTTAATTCATCACATTACTTAGTAAAAGAAATATTATTGTCTCTAAATGTTTGTTCGCGTCGATCATCAAACCTCGCCACAAATTTGTCTTTATCCTTTAATAACCTCAACCTAATAAGAATAAATGTCCAATATCATTATAAAGTCAAGATATTAATTTAAAAAATAAAATATTAAAATAAATTTGAGGGACCAAAATTGATACATCACAAAGATAATTTGGATTTAACAGAACCAAGTATAATCGATTGGGTCTTTAATTGAAAATAAAAAACATAAAAGCTAAAACATTCACCTATAGCCATTGAGACCTACAAAAGACTACGTTTATAATTACCTCTTTAAAGTAAGTTCGTATTAAACTTCAAATTGAGACATTTGATTTAACATCCATATTACATATTTTCTGCCTTAAATAGGGTATCGATTTTCTTAAAATAAAATAAAAAAATCTGAGCTATAGTTGAAAAGAACAAGAAAATAAAAAGAAAATGGAGAGTTTTTTTCCAATTAATGAGTTAAGGACGAATTCGGAACTAAAAACATACATAAGGGTAAAATAGGAAAAAAAAAAATTCCAACTCATTCACCCTTTTATATATTAGTGATTAGTGATAATTTTAAAAGTTCTTTAAAATAATTGTTGTACTATCATAAATATAGTTACTTTTTCAGGTCTTAATCATGGGTTCTTCGTGTAAGAGAGAGAGATAAAGAAAACTTAAGCTAACGAAATTTAATTTTCTTCAAAATTTATGCTGAAGCGATAACCAAACCTTTGATATCAATTATGCTGTTGAAACTTATTGATGTGTTGTGATACAAACAATATTACAGGCTTAAGTATAACCAGTGTTCTAAAAAACCACTGCCTAGCTAAAAGCTTGGGTACCACCCTTCTTTACGTCTTGTGCTTTGTCACACATTGATCGCGCTTTTATCATGCATTAGTACACTTAGGCACGCTTAGACTTAGCGCTTGACATCGATGCTTTTTCACATATTATGCTTTTTAGAACCTTAAGTATAACACCTTTTACATCACAATGAAGAAACATTTCAAATACAAAATATCACAATAAGTCAGAAGCTCATGCTAATAATTGCAAAAAACATACCACATGTGCAATGCTTGTGTGACTACTCCCCTAGCCTCAGTATAAACTAATACGCACAGAATCGCGCATAAGAAAACTCTACAATAAATAGCGGCCAATAAATTATTGACAGGGATCTAAATGTTCAGATCATTTTTGGGAGTGTTAGAACATGCAAACATTGGATTTACCGAGAAAATTGATAAAAACCATCAATGAAAATTTTGTGTGCTAGTTATACCAACATTTGGGGACTCTTGCACAAAAACTAAAAGGTTAGAGTCCCATTTTGCACTGGGACATGACATTGAAGGGCCAATTAGCCAACTTCCAAAAATAATTTGAAATTGTCATAAAAGATATATAAAAATTAAATACTAATTCCATCTTCCCAATTTAATATATTAAGCAATAGATTAATCATTAAAGTATTGGGTTTCCTCTTTTTTTCATCACAAACAATGCGGGTTGTTGCTTGGAATTTATTTTGAGAAAGAAAAAGAATGAAATAACAAGTTGAGTTTACACACTTTTTGGATCCCAAATCTACTTTCTATCTATATTTAAAAACAACAGCCTCTGACGTTGTTGTTCACTACATTGTCTCGTCAAAAAAATTCTTCTTCTTCCTTTTTTGCTATTTTTTTAATGTGTATTGATCAGTGCATTAAACTCATGCACTGTACCAAAAAGTGCACTGAACGCCACCCCCCCACCATTAATTATTTTCAATTTATTTGTCTTTTTTTTGAATACCTTTTTTAAATGTCGTTTTTGAATACTCCTTATTTTATTTGACTTGTATTTATTTAGAATTTTAAATTGATCAATAAATTAAAATACAAATAATAAACATTATTAATTGTGAATTAAAAATTTCATTTATCAATTAATTAATTTATTTGACAATAACAAATTAACTAATTGGTAAATAATGATTTTAATTTTATTCTATCATTCAATAACTACAAAACTCGAGAATCGAGTTGAATGGATTTGCCGTGCAAGTACAACTACTAAAACACTCAACTCAGAAATTGGTTTTATAGTAAGATAATTTAGCAATTGATCAGTATTTTTTCATTAAAAATTAAGAATTATAATTATTATGTCATCAAAATTACAAAATGTAGGTTTACTTTTCAATTGTATAAACATTAGTACTTACTATGTACTGTTTTGTTTAATTTTCTTTAACAATAATCAATAAGAAAGAAATAGAGCTAATTAATGTATAATATGTGGCCAAATTAATTTGAACTAATATTCACCCCGTGCATCGTACAGAAGCTTAATAATTATTTACTTAATATTAGATTCAATAAAATGCATTAACTAATATATAAACGGAAAAAATAATAAAGTAAAAGTAAAACGTAATGGTTTCTACACTATTACAAATAAGTTGAAAACTCATTTATTAAATAAATTAATTTAAAATTTGGAAACCTTCCTTGAAGACAATAGTGGACATCAAATAGTTAATGCATGTAGATGTATAATCAATGTTATATTTACTGACTCTATCTAAAATTTTTTGAAAGATAAATTGTAAAATATAGAAAAAGTAGAGCTTTTTCTATTAACTATATTTTAAGGAAAAATTTTCCTACTAAGTCATACCATCTTATTTTTTGCCCACTAACTGTACATTTCCCTAATATGACCATAATAACCCTGAAATGATACTAATATTATGAAACACCCAAGGTCTTCAATCTTTCAATTGCACAAGAGGTCCTCTTCATTAAATTTGCACAAGAGGTCACTACACCAGTTCTCGCTGATTGTCACGGTTAAAAACCGTGACTAAGCCGATGTGTCACGGTTTTTAAACGTGACAATACGTTGCGTGACGCCGCAACTGGTCACGGTTAAAAACCGTGACAATAAGGTTGGGTCACGGTCGTTTTCGAGCCATAAACTGTGGCATCTGGGCCGTGACTCTATTGATGGTCATGGTTATAAACCGTGACCCACAAAAACCTTTTTTTTGTTTTTTGCTTTTTCTTTTTCTTTTTTTTTAATAAGCCACAAACTCCTTTTATTACTTTGTATTTCACGTAACCAACTGATCTTATATATGCATTACATTCTGAAATTCTCAGCCCTAATTAATAAACAATTCAAGCCCATATATATATATATATATATATATATATATATATATATATATATATGTTAAGTCATAAATTGAAGATTTTATATTCTTCACGAGCAATATAGGCTAATGGTCCTTCATACCTGAGAATCTCCACCACTAAGCAACATTATGCTAAGAATATTAATTGCTAACCAAGAAAATTAAATTAATTAGGGAACTTTAACAAGTACTGATCCGTACAAAAACAATTACAATTACAAGCAAACTACTGTGACTACATAGATTTACTGAAACAAAACAACTCCATTTAGTAAAGAATTACAGTTCCAAAAATAGATTTACTCATCCAAATAGTCTAACAAAGCCTTCAAAGCCATCCGCCCATGAAACACGACACCACACTCTCATCGAAGCTAAAAACCCCACCTACAAACAGCCATTGAAACCTTCTAAACGACTATAAATGGGCGTTCGTAGAGTGGGGGGAAAGTTACCCTGCAATTGACATGGCACCACTTTGAGCTTGTAAATGAAAGTTACGAGTGTATATTATATTTTTTTTACTCATCTGACATAGTTGAGTGTCAGATTTAAAGGAAATTTGAATGAACACATGCTTATCACAACCACAACAAACCAGAAATAAAGAGATGCCCTTGATGTTTTCTTAACTAATCGGTGATCCAAATAAATGTCTGATCAACAAATCTTCAGCAAAAATTTTTTATTTACATGGCACCATTTTGAGCCATCAACATGTGTACATAAATGCAACGCATACTAGTGTAGTAATAGAAAATTATGTGTATCGAGTGCCTCCAATTGATTAGACAAAACCAATTGAAATCCTTGTAGATAATCTATAGGAATAGACAAACTGCCAATAACATTTACCAAAAGAAGATGAAAGAGGAACCACAGAGATAAAAGTTTATGCAAGGCAACTCAATTATCAGGGCAACTGAAATTTCACAGACAGAAAAATTCAGAATAATTCGTAAAGTTGTGCTTGAAATTGCATTATTAAAATCTCTTAGCCACACAAGATTTTTCTTTGACATGACTACGAATTGGATCAATATGGTGTTGTAAATAATGCAGTATATGCAAGTTATTGCCAACATGGTGAGAACTCCATAAACATATATTTTTCACGATCATAGGAATCTACTATATGACACAGTAACACATGTTTTACGTAATCAGCACTATTTGTGTCTGTTTGCACTAAGACCTACTTCTCCCTTGTATGTGTGTTACTTATATGTATGTGCATTTCAGAAAAAGCATTAAAAAGATGCCCGAATTATTTGATTTTCACATTGAATGACTTGTGTATGCTTTATGATTAGTGAACACGTGTTATTCAAACTTTCACATTTCAGCTCAAAAGATACTGAGAAAATTGTGGCTTATGGAAGCCAAGTGTTCGTCTTGAAAAACACGGACCGATGAGAGAAGATGATACTAGTCGTGGCCATGTCATCATTTATTCCCCTTAGCCAGTGAAGGGAAAGGAAGAGAAATACAAGCACAAAACCACCTTACCATTTCGAAATCGGTAACTGTTTGACCATAAAATGCCCAACTATTTCCAGAAAAACGCTGGCCAATTCGATCAACTCTAAAATTGGGGAAAGCCTGCATAGGGGACTAACATAAGAAGCAGCTACTACGCTGGACAGACTATTAGGATGGAAAAAGGAGCAGAGGAGCTTTAAGGAAGTCAGTTCTAATATAGGAGTTCCAAAGATTTTCTAAAGCAGTGGACTAGAAAGGGGTGTTGTGCATTATATCTTAAAAGAGATTCTGCTTTATCAAAGGCGTCCATACATGCAGAGGAAAACAGGAGAAAATATAAATCAGAAACAAGCCAAATGTTTAAGTGAATCTCTTTCCTATTTAGAAACAAAATAAAGAATGTCATTTTGTCATCAAAGAAGAAAAAATATTTACCACTGCCAGGAACAAACCCCTTCGTAATAGTAGTGCATAACCCAGCATAATCCTTCGGTGTATTTCGAAACCGACAAAGACATCAAATACCTTAACTCAGTTCCAGGTAAAGACTGAATACATCTCATTAGATAAAAGAAGAGTTAGACATAATACACCACATCAAACGCCATATATTTCATCAAACGCCACCACTGGTTCAAATCAAGAAGTTGTTTAAACTTGTTTAGAAATTCAACACTGGAGTAATTCAAACACAAGATTTCCTGTAATAAAGTAAAGCAAGATTGAAGCCTTCACTGGAATGGTAGGAAATCGCAGAACAGGATATTCATGAAATTAATCGGTCATAAAAACAATTATCAAATTGCACAACAATATTCCGATTAAAATTACAGAAAATAAAACCCAATCCATGAAATAGAAACCTTAATAAATCTCAACAGAAATTGCAGATATTCAAGACGCACACAAACTCTTCTTATAAACTTTGCTGAAAATTAAACTCACAACATCAATATGACCAGAAATCCTATAAACTAAGAACAGAAATACAAAAGAACAACATTCTGAGTTATTCGAAGAAGAACTCAACTTCTTTCTCGAAATAGTAGAAGCTCCCAAGAGTCTCAGATAGACGGAGAAGACGGCACTGCTATGGGTTGAGGGACCACCGGAGTTGAGCTGCGGACGAAATCTAGAAACAACCTGCGGTGGCGAGCGAGATGGCCGAAGGTCGAACGAGATGGAAGATCGAGATTTCCAATCGAGGTTCTCCGAAGTGATTAGGGCTTCTCTTCCAATTTGGGGGCTCGGTTTTGAGAAGAGTGTTGTGATTGTGTATCTGATGCCTTTATTTTTTTTTAATTAAATAGGGGGTCACGATTTATAACTGTGACCCGCAGCCACGTAAAAAAACCGTGACTCCAAATAAAATAAGCGTGACAATCAGCGCGTGTAGGGGTCACGGTTTTTGACCCTGACTCCTTGAAAATATTTAGTGTGACAATTTCGTTATTTTGGTGTATTGGGTCCCCCGACTTTCAAATATTACACTTTAGTCCTCCATTTTTCAAATTTCTTTCAAAAATATCCCAAAATATTTGCACTCAAGATCCTTTACCTTTTAGATTATTTCATTTGGGTCCTCAAATTTTTGGATTTTTTTTACCTTTTTAGTCCTTTTTGATATTCTTTTTTTTTTGTTCTCTTCCACATTTGAGAAATTTACCTACAAATACAATATTTACATACAATTAAGTAAAAATTCTCTTATTCAATTCAAAAATTACTCATTTAAAGATATAAATAAGATTGTAAAATACACACTTCTTAATTACTACCTAGGTAATCTCAATCGATATTACCTAGGGTGGTAATATTGATTACCACCCCCACTAATCTCGACCAATATTCGACTTTTCGCTTTCCTCGTCTTCAGCTTTCTCTCTCTACGGACATTCTCTCTCTAATTAGCAACCCCGGTAATCTCAATCAACATTAAACTTCTCGCTTTCATCAGTCCCCTCATTTTCTTTCTTTACGCACATTCTCTCTCTAAATTACCACCCTCAATAATCTCAAACAACATTCAACTTTTCGCTTTGCTAGCCCCCGACTTTCTCTGTGCACTTTCTGTCTCTAGATTACCGCCCCCGATAATCTCAATCAACATTCGACTACTCACATTCATCTTCTCCAACTTTTCTCTACTCACTTTCTATCTAGATTCCCATTCCCGGTAATCGCAATCAACATTCAACTTTTCACTTTTATCTTTCCCGACTTTTTATCTCTCTAGATTACCAACCACAGTAATCTCTACCAACATTTAACTTCTCTCTTCCCCCGTACCCTAATTTTTCTTTATATGCACTTTCTCACTCTAAGTTATGACCATCAGTAACTTCGATCAATATTCAATTTCTCGCTTCCTTTGCGTCCCCATTTTCCCTCTCAAAACACTTTCTTTCTATAGATTAACAGCCCCAGTAATCTCAACTAATATTCAACTTCTTGCTTCCCTCATTTCTCACTTTCTCTCTCTGCGCACTTTCTCGCTAGCTTGAATACTTTTACAAAAAAAATAAAAAATTATATCATTATTCATGATTGGTTATGATTACCACGTAAGATATATCACGATAGGTAATAAAATTATCGAGGTAGATAATATTATTGTGATAAGTTTTAGATCTTTCAAACTTTTGAAACTTTAAAATCTTTGGTAATTAAGTTTTGAGAATTAAATCTTAGTCCCTAAAGTTTTGGTTATAACATTTTAATCTAGAGAAAAAATGTGGAAAAAGAGAGAAATTCATAGACGAATGGAGTGAGAAGATTATCGGGGGTGGTAATATATGGAGAAAATAAATGTTAATAGTGAGAAGATGAATGTTGATCTAGATTACTAAGGATAGTAACTTAGAGAGAAAATGCGTAGAAAGAGAAAGTTGAGGACCAGAGAAATAAAAAGTTCAATATTAATCGAGTTTGCTAGGGGGATAACGTAGAGAGAGAATGTGCGTAGAGAGGGAAAGTTGGAGAAGATGGAAGTGAGAAATTGGATCATGATCAAAATTACCTGGGATGGTAATTTAGAGAGAGAAAATGCATAGAGAGAAAGTCGGAGAAGATAGAAATGAAAAGTTGAATGTTTGCGGAGATTATCAGCGGGTGATAATCTAGAGAGAGAAAGTTGGGTACATACACGGGAAGGGAGAAGTTGAATATTAGTTGAGATTACCGGAGGTGGTAATCTCGAGAGAGAAATTGCGTAGAGAGAGAAACTGGAAAGATGAAGGTGAAAAGTTGGATGTTAGTCGAGATTATTGGGGGTGGTAATCTAGAGAGAGATATTTATAGAGAAAATCTGGAAAGATAAAAACAAAAAGTTGGATATTGGTTGAGATTATTGGTGGGTGGTAATATATAGAGAGAATGAGGGAAGCGAGAAGTTGATTGTTGGCCGAGATCACTGGGGATTTAATCTAGATAGAGAAAGTACTTAGAGAGAAAGTCGGAAAAGATGAAAGTGAGAAATTGAATATTAATCGAGATTATTGGGGGTGGTAATTTAGAGAGCGAAAATGCATAGAGAGAAAGTCGGAGAAGATGGAAGAGAAAAGTTGAATGGTGATTGAGATTGCCGGTTGTGATAATCTAGAGAGAGAAAGTGCATAGAGAGAAAGTCGGGGGCAAGGGAAGCGAGAGGTTGAATATTTATCAAGATTATCTAAGTTAGTAATTTGAAGAGAGAGTGCATAAAGAGAGAAAGTAAGAGATTAAGGAAACGAGAAATTGAATATTTTTCAGGATTGCCTCGGATGATAATCTCAAGAGAGAAATTGAGAGACCAGTGAAACAAGAAGTTGGATATTTGTTGAGATTACTGGGATAGGTAACGTGTATTACTTGGTGTGGTAATCCATGTTACTAGGGAAAATAATATTTATACGTCCATTGATGTTTATGAATTTCTATCAAGGGTATTAAATGAGGTATAAAGTTATCTTTATGCTTGCCATGTTTTTTTTTTATCATGATGAAAAATTTATTATTTATGTTATCTTAAATATTGTATTTGTTGGTAAATTTCCTAAATGTAGAAGAAAATAAGGAAAAATGAGCAAAAATGACTAAAAGTGTCAAAAATCCAAAAGTTTGATGACCAAAATGAAATAATCCAAAAGATGGAGGGCCTTGGGTGAAAATATTTTGGGGTATTTTTGAAAGAAAATTAAAAATGTGAGGACTAAAATGTAAAATTTTAAAGTTGGAGGACCTCCCGCGCAATTTGAAAGATAGAAGGAAAATGAAAGTGTGGAAAAAGAAAGATGGAGGACAAAAATATCCACAAAACACCTAAAAAAGATTAATTGGTAAATAACTTTTTATAAGTTATAGTTAATGGCTAAAAAATAAGATATTTTGATTTAGTGGGCAAAGATTGGCTTGGAACTGTATTTATTGGGCATTTTCCGAAAAAATACAATTCATACCTTGATTTATAAAAATATAACTTCTGCATCACAGATGAATTGCATGCCTAAATTCGTGTAACTTTAAATCAAATTGACATGTGTATACAAGAAGAAAGAAAAACATAGTTATCAAGGGCAATTAAATTGCATAAATTCATTGAATGTGAAATCTTTGTGTTTATTCTATTTTCGTTGAATAAAGTTTGAATCCCCACCGTATAAATTTTTCTAAGTTGAAAAACGATTTAATTGAAATTTAAGTTTATAATTGTTAAAAAAAGAACCATGTATGGTCCATCAACTTTATAGTTTTATAAAAAAAAATAAAAAAATTAACAAAAATCTAAAGAAATAATTTTTTAAATATTAAATAACTAATAATCTTTTTATATCTTGAACAGCCGGCCATAATTGCTCGATTAACAAGTAGAACAACAAATCACATTTTATTGGAAAAAGTGAAAATAAATTGAAAAATGTGGCCCAAAACATATCGCAAACCAACCCACTTACTCTTTCCTAATGTTTGGTTCAATTCCAACACAAAAAAATAAAAGATAAAAAAATAATAACCAAATTAAAATGAGCCATATTTATAGGTACATAACTATGCTTATTGGCTGATATATTACAATAGAAAATATTGAAATAGTTGAATATGCATGTACCACTCACTAATTGCACAATATTTTTATTTTATTTTTGAATAGGATATAACTGCACAACATTGAAGAACAAAAAATCATACAACAAGTGACATATATAAAAGTAACTATTCTAATTCTTCCATTTTCTTTATTTCAATAATTTTAATAATTATAGACATTAAATATCACGTTTTTTCTTTTCTTTTTTTTTTTGTCTGAACTCTCAACTTTTATTTTTTAATTTAAAGTAAATAAAAAAAATGCATAGATTGTATAAATAAATTTTGATTTTTTCAATACGAGACAATATAGGAAAGATAAAATTATATTATCAAAAATGAGAAAAAAAAAAATGACCAAAAGAATATCTTTTGAAATTCTCAAAATGAGGGTATCGTTTTTGCATTGTATTACTTATTTTCTCTAATTCCCATAAGACATTGCATATTTCTTCATGCTAATAATGGTAAAACAAATCATACCTAAAAATTTATTATAGATTTATATCCCTCCAAAAAAGACAAAAAAAAAAAAAAGTAAAGAGCAAAAAAGAGGTACAAAACAACAAAACAACAAATTAGTTTTTGCGAAAAAATTATTCTTCACCTATATATATATATATATATATATATATATATAGTTGCATTAATAAGTATATAATAACGAAATTGTATCATAATAAATAATGTAAAAATAGTACAGCAAGTAAAAATAATTTACTCAAGGTTTATATTTAATTTGAGCTATTAAAACTATTATTGATCTACAAAATGTGGAAAGTTAATTAAATTGAAAAATATAATTAACTGTACACACAAAATGTACTTGGTACAATTCAAAGACAACTAACTTTATGTCCTAGTAAACATTTTCTAACCCATTGCCAACCAGAAAAAAGGGCATTTTCTAATGAGGGAATTACACCATACACCAAGATTTCTTTTCATTTATCATTGATGTTATAGTTTTTTAAAATTTTCAAATATGGTCAGATTTTATTCAATATGGTATCAGCAATTTTCAATATTAATCTTGATGCATTTTTGTTCTAGAAATTTTTATTTTGTATATTTTCTTATTATAAATTTCTTTTAGATAAACACTATCTAGTTATTTAAATATTAAAATTTGAAAAGATTCATTATTAGCTTTTTTAAAAGCTTCAACTTAACCTATTTTCGATTCCTATCCCCTAGAAACTCTACTCCCACTGTGTTTCCCGCTCAACTTGGTTCACAAAATTCCAAGAAAAAACTATGTTTGCTCGACATTCGTTCTCTACACCCCTTTGCTCCAAGTCATCCTTCAATGTCTTCTCCAGTGAGTTTTTGTTTATTTTTCTTTTGGTATTTCTTGACTTTCTCCTCGCCATCGTTGCCCACATCATATTGTGGGTCGGGCCAAAACCAAACCTCTCTGATTTTTATTTTGAGTTTTTTACCGTTGGTTTTGATTTTTCTACACTAATTTCTGTTCGAACCATAATCCGTTAACCTCTTTAATATTGTTTTTTCAACAGCATGGCGTATCATCGTTATAGGACTTTTATGATTAACTATGCAAAGTACATTCTGGAGTGGAAAATAACGCTCGATAGCCAACCGGTTTGACACAAGAGTAGCACGGATGAACATTGCGGTGCAGCTACTCTAGTTTTCAAAAGACTCAATGTGATAGGAAGTGTGGCTATTAATTATTTAAGTTCAAATTAGTCTAGGTTAATTGAACTCTAGGGAGTATGTATTCGAAATAACGTAGTAGTTTGTTTTATGTTGCCGTTTATTTGTTTTGTTTGAATTGAATATTTCTCATCGATTGTTGCTTTCGTTGAGATTTCTATTACTATTGGTGGATTATGATTTGTCACTTTGACTCATTGGATAGGTTGTTATTTTGGTGTTTGATAAGTTGTTTAGTGCTTTGTGGTTTATCTTTTGTTAACTCACAATCTATATGCTCATTCCTTACTAAGCATGCTCTACATATTTATCATACTTTGTAAAATAGATCACTGAAAAATGAAGCTAACAAGTTCCAGTAACAACAGGGTTAGTAATAGTTGCTAGTAACAGGGACACCCAACCCTGGAATGGAATAACAATAGTCAGTAACAAGGTTATCAATGAACTTCATACTATGCTAACAGACTTCATGCCATTACAATATGCGTCATTTTTGTAACATCAAATAGTGATAAGACCACAAACTATGTTTTGCCATTATGACTATTAATCGTGTTTAGCCATTATAGTGTTAGGTAACACCAGTTAACAGAAAGATTATTACTTAACAATAACTTCATATGATTGCAACATAATTCATTTTAGTAACATCAATTAGTAATAGCCACAACCCTTTAACTGAATGAGGTGTATTCATCTACGTGGTTAGCCTTATTGCATGTTATTTGTTTTACATACCATGGTCTGATGATGTTACTGTCATGATGCCTGGTTTCAATTGGTCTCTGGCTTTTCGAAGATTCTTTCATTGTGTATTAACCGTGGTCTTTGTCTTGCTTAATGTTACTTCGAATGAACAACAATATTTTCGAGTTGGAGGGAACTTTGTCTTCGCCAGTGTTTGAAATTTTTATAGAATCGTTTTCAATAGAATCTCTTGGTAACAGGCAAATGACAGGCTGTTAATTTGTACAATTGCACGTGTATCATTGGTCGGTTGGTTGACAGATAAACATTAGTTAGTTCTGGGGTGCTAACCGATAATGTTGCAAATATTATCCATTGATTTTCATTATTTAATAATTTGATTTAACTATTATATCATTATCCATCTAATCCATTTTTTAATGTTTAATATTAATATTATTTGCAAATATGTATAACTCGTGAATGTGACTATTTTTTATATTTTGTTGGATATTTTTGAAAAATTCAAATTGTTATAGTATTTTGGTAATTTGAATAGAGAAATTGTCATGTTACCAAAAGTTCCCTTTTCTAGTTATGACTTCCAATTCACATTTATTTTATATAATACATGTAGATATGTAGCTGGGTCAATAATGTTAATTCCAAGAATGACATTTACTTTTGAAAAGGCAAATTATATTCACACGACAATTTTTTATTCCTCCACCACATTATATCTACATAGGTATTAAAATTGTATTCTAATAACTACGTTACAACCAGTTTGGTAAATATATCCGGTCTTGCTTGAAGTACATACAACTTTTATATGGTAATTTACCACACCCTAATAGGGGTGTGCCCCACTTTCAGGGGGCATTATGGTATTTTTCCACTACCCCTATTAGGGTGTGGTAATGTGTGATAGGGTAATTATGTGTACATCAAGTATTTTCCAACATATCCCCATTGTAAATTAATCATATGCCACATTTCCCTCTGTCTATCTCTCTCGTCATGACATTTTTGGCCATGATAGCAGTGTAATGCAGATTAGGGCTCTTGTAATGTAATGACCCGCCCGAATTCGTCCTGGATACGTATATGATTTCGTATATACGTCCGTATATGATCCCGTATATGATATGAAATGACATGATGACGTTTCAGTATGACGTATATGTATATGATATGCTCACATTATGATTTGCAGTACGGGATATGCCTCGGGATGCGAAACGGCCTTCGAAAAGAGGAAAATGGGAAAATTCTGCAGGAGCATAATTACGGCCGTAAATGTTGTAATTACGGCCGTAATTGTAAGGTTACGGCCGTAAGTCAAGAGTGATGGTTAAAGGGCTGATTCTCTGCTGGTCGCGTGACCGGAAGCGCGGTCGCGTGTGCCCAGTTACGACCGTAATTTATTGGGTTACGACCGTAATTTTGGAATTTACGGCCGTAACAGGGAGATTTATGGCCGTAATTTTAAGTCGGCAGAAGGGTTATTTTAGAAGATTCTAGCCATTTCTTGGACATTTTCTCACCCAAGCTCGGTTCTCATGACCCCAAAACCCTTCCAAGACTCCCAAGAACTCATGTAATCATCTCTAATTCCTTCTCTCATGTTTGTTATGGGTGTGGAAGCTATGAGTACAAGAAGAAAGAAGCAAGGAAAGGAAGAAGGAAAGAAAAGGAATGAAAGGGGGAAGCTTGAATTCTCTTCATGCTTGATGTTCTTGGTGTATAAAGGTAGATAATGGATGTTTTACATGCTTTATGCCATATATCTATGCTTATGAATGAATGAATCAAGAATTAGCCATGTTTATGCTATGTATGAACCTAGAAAGCATGTGTAGGATCCATTGGCTTGTCCTATGCTTATGATATGTTATGCCATGGTATGATATGTTATGCCAATATATATGTGTGATTTATGATCTACGTGATCTTCATGCCATGTTCTCATGCCATGTTCCATGAGTGAATTGGTTAGGATTTGGAAGACTCATAGAGATTGTAATGTATAACTCATGAAATCTTCACGTGAAAAGCATGGCGTTAATGTGTGTTTTATGTGGTGAATATAATTCAACGTGAACCCTTACGTGTATATGTGTGATAATTATGATGTATGAAGTATAAGACCTCAACTATGTTCATGTATATGTAATGGAACGAACGTGTTATATGCAATATGTATGTGTTGAGGACAAGACAAGTGTTAGGGTAGGATTAATGATGTTGATGCTTAGGTTGAGTAGATGTGACTATAGGGTTGGTATAGCATATGGATACTCAATGTGGGGGTTTGTAGGATGTTATGTTTATGTACCCATTTTATGTTAATATGCGTATGATATTACATGTGTTTATTTATGCGTATACATTGAAGCATGATCATGCATGAAAAACGATGAATAGGGTTGCCTACCAAATGTTTATATAATGTTCGTCTCACAAAGGTTTGAGACAATTGGTCCAAATGGAGGTCCCACAAAGGACTGGGGTCTGGCCAATTAAAGTACGATTGTATGTTACGGCGCCAATATAAACATATGGTTCGCAACGGGCCCACGATTACGAATAGGTCATGCATTGCATCTATTATTTACTGAGTCTTTATGACTCATTACGTGTCTATGTTTATGTTCTATGAAGGTGATGTAATCGGGAGATGGGGAAAGGTCCTAATGACGTGATGTGGTGTGTGATTGGGAACGGGAATTGAAGATCCTGCGCTATGTAATGAACTCCGAAACCCTAGGATGTTATATGTTTTCAATGTTTAGGGTTTCGTGTATGAATGTATGCTTGACGTTCGTCTAGTCCTACTATATATGAAAAGAAATGAAAACCCGTGCACAGGCCCGAAGGTGGCTTTATCTTTATAATTATGTTTATGATGCGTGTACGGCCCACTCTGATATAACGTCATTTATGACGTATACGTATGTGGAACTGGACGGGGCGTTACATGTAATTCCTTTTTTTTTTTTTTTTTTTTTGCTTTGAATCGAAACTATTGTAATTTGATGAATTGCAAATTGACTCTATCTCTCTTCTCCTCCATAATCTCTTCAATTACCGGTAGGCTGTAACTCGAATTCCATGTTTATGGGCCGGGTACAAAAATCCATTTCGCATAAATATATGTTAAGAAAAAATTAGATGAAAATTGTGCTCTTTACCCAAAAGCTAGTACTGGCAATGCATTGCATATGAATTTTATCTATAAAAATAATTTTGATAAGAATTGATAAAAAAATTTCAATTATATACGAAAACAAAATGCTAATATGCATTACCTTTATATAGGTGTTAATGTCGAAATTGAAATGTTAAAAAACGCATAGCAAGTTTAAAATTTGCAAAACTTCTTTAAAAACCGCATGTACATTCAATTTGGCACTTATTAATAATAAATATTATCTAACATTGGATATTTTCGCTTTTCGATCCCCTACCCACATGTGGGTATGTTAAAATACCTACACGAGGATATTTGATAGTTTGCAAGGAGTCAACATCAGTGTGTGGACTATACTGTGAGCAACCTACAAATGTGCCACGTTAGCATGTAGGCATTTCACGTGCCCACACATGGATAGCCGATCGATCAAGATTGTTGAAAAAATTATTTAAAAAAGGTCCAAAATGGAAGCATCAAATGAAGTCAAAACTCATTTTTCTGTTCATTGAAACTTGCAATTTTTTGACAAGAAATAAAGAGATGATTAAATGATAATTTTATTGATTATTTTTTAACGGATTGGCTCTATTCCCAACGTGGGAGCCGTAAGGGCCGTCCCCATGCCGACGTGGCGCCATGTCATCAACCAAAAAAATTTTTAAATTTTTTTTATATCTACATTAAGTCAAATGAATAATACATAACTACTCTCTATTTTTGGGGGGGGGGGCGGGGTGGGGAGGCGTCAGACTCCCACGAATTTTTTCCCCAACTGTGCGTACCATAAGGTACCCATAGTGGATACTAGAGCCTTATCGTATTTTTTAAATAGCCTACGAAATGATGAAATGAGATATGAAAGTTGTAGCTTTTTGTTTCATGTCCTATTAATTAATAAACTATTCATCATAAATTCACTTATAATTTAACTACGCCAGTTCACATGCAAAGAAGCAGAACGAGTGGTTTATAATTAACAGGCCAGTTGCTAATTCTACTTGAATTTAACTTGGATTTGATTGATAAGTTTGAAATAAGAATCAGATGAACTGTATTTCTAATAAAGAGGGCATGATCAAATTATTCTTAGTAGGGACATGAAATGGATGGGTGTTGGGTAGTATTGTAAAGCTCTCTTTATTCCACTGCAGAACATGCTAATTAAATCAAATACAAATTACAAACAATGGATGGACCATATTAGTTACAAACTACATGAAAATATTTTCTGCATATTTCGACAGAATGCATAAGAATGAGAATCCTTGTTTAATTAGAATAATGAATTAAAAATCTAAACAGGATGAAAATGATAGCATAAAAAAATAAATTTTCTCATAAGTTGTGTCAAACTACCTCTTGACTTAACAAAATTATCTAATTAATCAAATAAAAATGAGTACATTTTCCTACCATCTAGCAATTAAGGACAACAAATTGTCCCAAGAGTGGCAAATCAAATAATCCAAAACCACCCTATAAGTGAACCAGTAACAAGTCCCATCCCTAATATAAGAACCATAACAATGGCTGCTATTTCCGCTTCCGCCGGCGGCACCACCTTAGGAGCAAGAATCATTATAACACTAGTCAAATAACCATTTGTTAAGCCAAGCATTATTGTCAGAACCACCACCACCGCCTCCGTCCTCAGCCACTCTGGTCCCCGGAAAACACCACTAAACATCGGATAGAATAAAATCCTACCAATACAACCCCAAGTAGCCTTTCCAATGCTCTCCAAAACATATATTCCAGTCAATGACTTGCCCACAAAATCAGAAATGTTATACATTGCAATCAACATAACAGGGTACCAATCTTTAAAAAGATTGGATTCAATGTTTTCTGCTAAAAATCCTGGGAAAATCGACAATGTGACAGCATAAATCATGAAAATTCCGAAAGCTGGGCAACGTATTTTTCGAACAATTCCCCAGAATTTAGGGCTTGAGAAAAGCTGGAGGCTTTCTTCTTCAGCAAGTTTGTAGTTTTGTTGCATGAAGGGTAACTTACACAACAAGTTACAACAGATTATGCAACCTGTGAGAATTATGGTGCTTGCAATGAAATATAAGTTGGCACTTGTTTTAAGGCCTTGTGGGGTTTGTTGGAGTGACGCCTTTGTTACAATCCTCAATATAGAAATAAGGACACCTGTAGATAGAGACAATAAAAAGTTATGTATGCTAATTTTTTAATAAAGTATGTGATTGAAAATATATATATATACTTGGAAAATGTCACGCTCACCTTTTCATATATATTTCTCTACGCAAACATGTCCATTCCCATTAAAAGGCCTAAAAATTAGGCCTTGGCATAGTAAAGAAAGGTTGATTTTAAAGTAAACATTTCCCTAAACTCCCTCCACTTGTCATTTCATATTTCTTTCTATGGTAAAATGAACACAAGAATTATCTTAAATAAACTTTTCGTCTTTTCACAAAAACAACGGTAGAATCGTTTCTGCGTGACACTAAATTGTTAAATGCAATCATCAAGTATGTGAAATTAAAAGGTCGACATTGACTTTTTTACCTTTTACATTACTTTTGTACAATATCAAGTACGTGGAACTAAAAAAGCTTGACATGATTACAATAGAAAGATATCAATGCTAATTAATTTTGGTCATTTATCTCTATTTACTCTGGGAAAACGATCTGGTGCCCACATATAGATACCTTATGGTGCCTACATATTATCTAACAACATTTGAACAACGGATTATGACTAATTTACTCTAATATAATGTAACGGCATTTGTTTTAAAGAAAAAGAAGCAAAATATTGTTTTTTGTAATGTCCAATTAGGACTTACCAGAGGAAGCAGTTCCAGCAAAAATGGCCTGCATGTACTGTCTTGGCAGCTTTCCTGCAGTTCCAATCAAGCTTCCTGCAATCAAACCATCAGCCAACCCACAAATTACAACCGTTGAAACCACCATACTATAACCCATGCTAGATTTCATCTTCAGCTCATTTCTGTGCCAAATCCAATGCATTATTGGAGTGACCATTAGGGACAAAACAAACATACAAAACCCCAAATTCATCCTCAATCTAAAGCTCAATCTTTTCCTAAACCAATCCCAACTCAACAACACACCTAGGATGCACAATGAAGAAGCCATGTAGGCCACAGAGAATACTTTCTCAATATGCTTATTTGGATAAAGATAGCCAAAGTAGTCAATTGCGGTAATTAAAGCATTCCATGGAAGTAAATTTCCTGCACCAAGAAAAAAATGCAGTATATATGCAATTTTGTATGTGTCTTTAGGCTCATGAGAAGTGGGATTTCTTGTATTCTTTAGGCTTTCCATAGTTAAAAATATTTTGCATTCCTAAGAGAGTTGATGTGAATAAATGCTGTATTTATAAATGAATTTTACTTTGTGACATTGATATTTTTGGTGAAGCATAAAGCATGTCCACTCAACATAGGTACAAAATTACTAAAGTTACGTGTTAGATTCCCATTTTCAAGTTCGCATCGATCCACTCATTCTTTTAGGCACTTCGACATGACAAGATTGTAATTACATTACGGAAGGAATTAAATCTAAACTCCATGCTTAATTGATTTAATTAAGTGCAGATTCTATTGATTATGATTGAAATAGTTCTTCCCAACACTAGCTAACACTGTTTCTAAGAGTGACTCTCAATCTTTATAGGAGTTAGTTTTGTGTTTGTCTGCAGGTTTAACTACTTTAAGAATATTTAAGAGAATTTGTCGTTAAAAAAATATGAAGTGATTGATCTTTCAACAAAATTTATAGTTGAAATTAAATTTCAGAAAAAAAATTAAGAAATTTCTAGCTATGAGAAACAAATTAAAGCAACCCATAGATAACATGAGCAGTAATAATTATTTCTCTCGCATGTCACAAAGTATTGATTTAGATCTAGATCACTATAATTATGAAAAATTTCAAAGTTTTAATAGAATATAATTTTCTATTAATATTTTTTTTTAGTTTTGTACACAATAAAAGCTTTTACATCTCAAAATTATTGCAAGAAATCAAAACTTTAATAGTAAAACAACTAGAATGACTAGGGAACTTGACTGAAATCACTAAAGTAAAATTTCAGCTTTGGACTTATCAGAGCATCTTCAAAGCAATATGTGGATTATGACTTACGTGATCAGTAAATAGACGTGCTTCGATTCTACATATATTGAATCTATGGTGTCCAATGTCCAAACATTGATCTGATCTCCAATGGTAACTATCTACTGCATGAACATGATGGTTCTTGGTGCATAGCAAATAAAATAAAATAAAAATAAAAATAAACATTGATTTATACAATTTACAAGGTTTTTCAAATGTAGATATTGATCACAATATATATATATATACAGCTAGCGCATCAGTCTCACATATGCTTTAAGTATTTTGTTGAAGAAGCATTTTTTAATTAGACAACGTAACATTGTCTATTGATTAATTTGACACATTATTTTTTCAATGCACATAAAATGTTAGGGATCAGAATTTGATCGAAACAGTTCTACACAAAATTAAGATTACAATATTTGATATAATGTGAAGGATAAGAATTTAGTTAAAAAAAAAAAATTAGGACAGAATAGAAAAACTAAAAAGTTTTGTGCACTTAAAGAAAGGACCATGCTACAACACCATAATAGATGCCATAATGGTTGACATAATAGATATGTGGCATGATCCTACAATTTCAACCATTCCATCACTTTTAGATGGACGGTTATTAAATATGTCAACTACCATTATGTCAACCATTATGACATTCATTATGGTAGTTTAGCATTTCCCTAAAGAAAATGTGGTGCAAGTATATGGAATAAGGTGATGTGAATCTAACAATCAATTTAATGACTCAGGGGTCAGTCAAGTGCTGGAAATTTATTTTTCCAAAATAACTTGGTCTGGGAATTTTAAATTTTTAGGTTCAAAATCCAAAAGTGGGCAAAAAAATAAAAAAAAAAGTAAATAAAAGGCAAAACCCAGAAAATGTTGCAAAACTATAGATTTTAAAAGTTCAACTCAAGCACCTAAACTTTCTATAGGATTTGTTTTTGACAAGGCAAAAAAGTTTTAATTACCTGCATTCAGTGATGGAGCATTTGTTGCCGATAATGCAAGAAATTTTTGGATGCAAGAAATTTTTGGATACAAAAAGAAATAGTCTCACGCCATCATATTTATGTAGACTTGTTTCTTGTTTCATCTAGACTAAATTAAAGATGGGAGTATTGGAAAAATAAAATATGATAATATTTTCCTACTTTATACTTATTTTATTTGATGAACCTAAAAATTTATTGGAAGTAACAAATATGCAAATTAATTATGATTTATGAGCATACTAATTAATGAACAAAACAAATTCACTATGCATTATGCAATATAGGAACAAGACCACATAAACAAGGGACGGAAAAAATTAAAAAAAATAATAAAAAAAAAATTGACTACCTGTGGAACAGAGAGAATAGTAAAATGTGATCAGCGTTTTTCCCATACTGATCAAGACAACAGTTTTCATAATTTGAAAATTTTATTTAAGACAATTAATGCATGGAATAATTGTAGGGAGCCATTGGTTTCGGATTATTGCATATTACTATTATTTATTGGCTTTAATCTTAACATTCGTGTCTCTAATTCCACATTTCATGAAATAAATAAATAAATAAATTCAAGGGCTTGCTTGATCAACTCTAACACTCCTAAAAAAAATATTTTTCTCTCTAATCATCTTCAATGCTTCGTTAATCATTACACTGATTAAATAATTTTTTATTTTATGCCATTTTTTTAACTTTTCAACCACATGTCTAAAAAATATTATTTTTTCAATTATCTCTATCAAATATAGAATAAATTAAAAAAGTAAAAATAAAAATTAGAATAAACTACTACTTTTAAACATGCATGAAACGTATGGTTCCAAGTTTTCCAGTTGATTAATTTCACTCACTTTTGTTATTTTTAACATGTATTTTCTCAAATCGCTCGGGTTGTTGCAGTGGTAACTCCCGGCCGGACCACTGGCAACGCCAGGATTTGATTCTCACCCGCCCTGCCCCTAAATCCCAAAAAACAAAAATCACTCATTTTCTGTGGAGTGATGCAAAAGAATAGTTTTAATTGTCATTTTTAAGTGACAGGTAGTTTTTTATTCAAAGGTCTTTTAAGTGATACAACACTAATCATCTCTTCATCGCCCATTTAAAAAACATTGCGTTGATTGTAACTTTAAAATGTCAAATTCAAATATATCCGAAAGATTTTCTTGAGTTTGAGTTCCGTTGCAAATTTTCAAGCCTACGTTATTTTCAACAAATATGATAGGTGCTCATTTATGGTTCACCACATGTCTCGGAAGCGTTACTTTAATAACACATTCTTTATCTATCCAACAATTATTATTCAGTCTCCTCAGTCAATTTCGTCGAGTAATGAATAAAATGTCAATTAATACACCCTTCGAGACTCATTTGCTTTATATCAAGGAATGGCATTTTCATAGGGTAGGCAAAGAAGGAGACTTTTGGGCATGGAACCCTACAAATGCGTGACAGACCCCAGCTAGAATTGACATGCAAAGAAGCTGAACCAATGTTTTATAACAGGCCAATTGACAATTCTACTTAAATTTAACTCGGATTTGATTGATAAGTTTGAAATAAGAATCCGATGAACTGTATTTCTAATAAAGAGGGCATGATCAAATTATTCTTAGTAGGGACATGAAATGGATGGGTGTTGGGTAGTATTGTAAAGCTCTCTTTATTCTATTGAAGCACATGCTAAATCAAATACAAATTACAAACAATGGATGGACCATATTATATAGCTATAAAATACATCAAAATATTTTCTACATATATTATAGAAACGTAAGTCAACGTTTTTTCCCATAATGATCAAGATAACTGTTGTCATAATTAATTTGAAAATTTATTTAAGATAATTAGCTCATAGAATAATTGTAGGGAGACATTGGTTTTGGATTATTGCATATTATTATTTACTGGTTTTAATCTTAACATTCTTTTCTCTAATTCCACATTTCTTTACATAACTAGGACTTTTTCATTTTAAAAAAGTTTGTTCAAGGGATTGCTTGATCAACTCTAATACTCCTAAAAAAATATTTTCCTCTCTCATTATCTTCAATGCTTTATTAATCATTACATTGATTAATAATTTTTTTATTTTATAACAATTTTTTCTACATTTCAATCACATATCTAAAAAATATTATTTTTTCAATAATCTCGATCAAGAATATGATAAATTAAAAAAAGTAAAAATAAAAGTTACAATTAAATACTATTTTTAGACATGTATGAAACGTAAACATTCAAAGTTTTCCATTTGATTAATTTCACTCACTTTCTATGTGAGTGATCTCGAAGAATAGCTTTAATTGATATTTTTAAGTGGCATGTATTTTTTTATTCAAATGTGCTTTAAGTGATATGATAAGTGTTAAATTTATGTTTATTCTATAATCTTAAATTCATTTCATTAGTTTCATATTACTTAAATATGTTTAGTTTTATTTGTTTTTAGGTAAAAACTAACTTGGATGACATGTGACTCAACATTGGAAAAAAATGAATTGAATTTGCACAAGTTTAAAGAATTTTGGGGCAAGAATGCAAATGACCTGAATATTGAGGACGAGTTTTGACAAGGATAAAAGAGCCAAGTCTTTACAAGAAAAAAAGAGAGAGAAAGTTTGATGAGAGATTGATCAGAGAAAAATAGAGAGACGCCGAAGAGAAAAATCGAGAAAGGACAATTAGATTCCGCGATAAAGATTGTGATTAACTAAGATATAGAAATATAATCTTGTTATTCATCCAATCACTCTAGGTTGAGTATGGATGAGATCTAGAAGAATTTCTTATTATTGAATGCATTTAATTAGGGAGTTGTTCTAATTCAATTCACATAGAGATACAGTGGGTTGGCCTAATTTAATAGGATTAATTGAATTTGAGAAAAGCAATTAAATATATTTGTGAAACTCGATTGTTAACCGAGTTAATTGATGTCAAATGATAATTTGTGGAACTAGGGGGAACAATTATGGTGGAATTGTGAGTCACGATATTTGTAATCATATAATTTCTATTCAAAAGTCTTTGATCTTTACTTTTAGTGTTAATTTCATTTAATTGGTTTTAGTTTATAATTGTCACCAACCGCTGATTTTTCAAATAAAGTAGATTTTTAACATATTTCGGTACTTAATCCAATCCTCATGGAACGATAATTGATGGCTTTTGTAACCAACAAATAATAAATGTAATTTTCCTCACTCGGTTTTAAAATAAATATAGTAGTGACAAGTGAGGGCCAAACCCAAGAAAACGGTGTAAAACTAGTTAAAGGGCCCTAACTAATGATTGCAGGGAAGTGATTGGCAATTGAAGTAAAAACTAGAATTAAAAACAAATAACAACGCAATGAACAATTATGGAGAGAATCAATAAAGAGAAAACCACGTAGCTCATCAGTTCAGTCGAATCTCCACTTGCAGTTCCAATTAATCATAATGTGTTCCTACTCTCTAGTCAAATTAATAAACCTAGGAAATACACAAGCTCTGACGACCTGAATTTTCCCAAATTTAATTAATTGAAACAAGCTCTTCAATTAATGCTAACCAATTGAATAACCCAGAATAAGCTCTCTAAGTTTAAAACAATGATTGCATTAATCACTAGGAAAATGGGCTAAACTAAGCAACAACTAAGCAACAATCACACAAGCTCGGATTATTTAACTTAGATCGAGTTTATTAATCCTAACGATGCACGACTGTTAATTGCCACTAACGAATCAGACAATCAACAATTACAGATTTAAAACTAATCCTAGTAATACATTTAATGAAATTCACATAAACTAACCAAATCTAAATAAACTTCAATAAATATTTGATACTCAGATCCGAATAAGAAACCAATTTATCAATAAAGAGTAGAAAACAACGTTACTGAATGATTAATTGAATAGCAAGCTTCAACTATGACATCCCCTTTGAGCTAGATGAACGGAATTAGCCTCTCTTGCTAGGGTGAAGATCCATGGTGATTGATCTTGAATACGGCATCTAGATCTTTAACTTTTATGGATTAGTTCTTTAGATCTCCTATTCAATCTCTCCTTAGCTCTTTCTAATATCCTGTTTGCTGCTTTCTTCTCCCTTTTTAAAGATTAATTTTCATGCATAGGATCCAAGCCCAAGTGGGTTTCACAACCCTAGTCAAAGTAGAAGTCTGGGAGTATAAAACTGTACAGCCTGTTAGTGTTCGTTATTTTGGGCATAACTTCTTTGTCCGATGTCCAATTGAGGTCATTCAAAATTCTGTGGAAACTAGACAAAAATATCTACAACTTTTACTAAAATAGTCATGTCCAAATTCCACTTTTATCTGGGTTAAAATGCATCCTCAATCTTCAGCATATTTGCACATTTTATCCCTTCTCCACTTCTTTTCGTCCTTTTACGCTCCAACTCACCTTACACACAAAAATATACAAATGAGCATAAAGACAAACTTATAACATAATTCACACACATTGTTAAACGATATTGGTGAGTACTTGAGGTGTTATTTAAGCACCTATCAATCATCCAGACTCAAAAGGTTCACTATACTACTTGCTTGATATCATACACTTGTGATTATTATTTGAGTCAAACAAGTTTTTAGCACCGTTGCCGAGGATTGTTCTTTTAATATCATTACCAATTGAACTCCACTTTAATTTGAAGTTATTTTTATTGTATAGTTTTGCCTACGCTGTTTTTATTTTATTTTATTTCAGGATTATGTGCTACGGTCCTAAGCAAGAAAACTATTCAAGCTTAACCCAGAAATAGAATGCACTCTAAGATAGCTCAGACAAAGGTTGAGGGAGGAATCAGAAGTCAAGGTTGAAGACGAAGCTAAAATGGTAGATGATCACGGACATAAATGTGACCAAGAACTAAAAGCACCTCGAGCACGACCTCTAAGACTATATGGTACCAACTGTTGGGACAATTTAGGCATGTGTCATTCTACTAGCTATACCGGCAAATAATTTTGAAATAAAATTTGGTACCATTCAGCTTGTTCAATAGAATGTACAATTTTCCAGTTTACCAAATTAGGATCCAAATGAGCATTTGAGAGGTTTCAACGAGATTTGTGATATCTTCAAAATTAATGGAGTACTAGCTGATGCAATTAAGATTAAATTATTTTCTTTCTCATTGAGTGGTAAAGCCAAGGTATGGTTTTATTCATTGCCAGCTAATTCCATTGCATCTTGGAATGGTTTGGTGCAAAATGTTTTGGACAAATTCTTCCCATTGGGTAGAATACTTAAGATTAGACAAGAGATTACGTCTTTTGGCCAACATCATGGAGATGGGAAAGGTACAATTATCTTCTAATAAAAGTGTCCCAGTTATGGAATTCTAGATTGACTTACTGTGCAGACTTTCTATAATGGATTGATGGATGAGAATAAAAGGCATTCTAACTAAGTTGCTGGGGGTTCTCTAATGGATAAAACTTATGATGAGAAGTCTAAAATTTTTGAGAAGATGGCACCTAATAGTTACCAATGATACTACAACGATTCTCAAACTAGAACGACTGAGATCCATGAGGTTGATGCTTTGACCTCATTGTCTGCACAGGTTATTGCGCTTGCCCAACAAGTCAAACAACTATCTAGGTAGCTAACTAACGCCGTTCAAGCTTTTGTGTTATGTGATTATTGTTCCATTCATGCCACAACAGATTATCCGGCTACAAAGATCTTAAGTAACCAAGAGCAAACTTTGCATAATCACACTACATTAATTCAAAATCAAAGTGCTGCAATTAAAAATTTGGAGAGTGGAGACTCAAATGGGACAAATACCTTAGCCATATCAAGCAGACAACCAGGAACTTTGCCTAGCAATACTGAAGTGAATCCCAAAGAGTAAGTACAAGCTATTAGAACCAAGACTGGGGTTCAATTACTTGAAATTCATTTTAAATGCCCAAAGGCAGATAAGCATTGAGTTAGAGACAACTAAAGAGAAGAGGGAAACTACAGACAATGCAAATCAATTAGTTGATTCAGACAGTATGCTGGAACAAGCACCAGCACATGTCAAGGCTTACGTGCCTCCTATTCTATATTCTCAACGATTGCAAAAGAATAAATTAGATAAGTAATTTTCTAAATTTCTTGAAAATTTTAAGAAATTACATATCAATATTTCTTTTGCAGATGCCTTGGCACAAATGCCCAGTTATGCAAAATTCGTGAAGGAGATTCTTTCCGGCAAGCGAAAGTTGGAGAAACATGAGACAATCATGCTCACTGAAGATTGCAACCTTGGAGATTCTTCACTATACCTTGCAATATTGGTTATTTATATTTCGATTCAGCCTTATGTTATTTGGGTACAAGTATTAATTTAATGCATTTGCCTATTTGTAGAAACTTGGGTCTTGGAGAAGCAAAGCCTGCCATCGTGTCTTTGCAATTAGCCAATCGATCTGTCAAATATCCATACGGGATTATCGACGATGTCTTGGTGGGGGTCGAAAGTTTATATATTCGGTGGATTTTTCATCTTGGACATAGAAGAGGACAGGGAAGTCCCAATAATATTGGGATGACTATTTTTTGCCATTGGGGGAGCTCTAATTGATGTTCACCAAGGAAAGCGAATTCTAAGGGTGGATAATGAAGAGGTCACATTCAATCTATGAAATACCCATCGTTGTTAGACTTTTGCTTACAGATTAATTTAATACAAGAGGTGGTCATAGAAACTTTTGAAAAGGAATATCAAAAGGAACCGCTTGAGGCTTGTATGACACCATCAAAATCCACAAAAATAAAAAATTAGGAAATTGCAAATTTGGCACACCGTTTGGAAGCTCTACCAAAATTCACTTGCAAGAGGGGAAAATATTTTGAACCATTAGGTGAATCCCCTGAAAATTCTTTACCATCTACTGTGCTTCTGCTTACACTTAAGTTAAATCCGTTGCTAGATCATCTAATGTATGCCTTACTGGATGACTCTTAAACTTTTCCAGTCATTATTTCCAATCATATAACTGAACCAGAAGAGGAGAAATTTTTAGGAATACACTAAGAGCATAAAACTGCAATTGGTTGGACCATAGCTGATATCAAGGGAATTAGTCCTTCAGTATACATGCACAAAATTTTGATAGAGGATAACTATAAACAGTGCATCGAGAGTCAACACATACTAAACCCAACCTTGAAAGAGGTAGTGAGATAAAAAAAAAAAAAAAAACTTTGAACCTATTGGATGTTGGAATTATTTACCCAATTTCTAATAGTTCTTGGGTCAATCCTGCCCATGTGGTGCCCAAGAATGGGGAATTATTGTGGTAAAGAATGAGAACAATGAGCTTATCCCAACCATAAAAATCATAGGATGGAGGGTATGTATTGATTACTGCAAATTAAATACTACAACTAGGAAGAATCATTTTCCTTTTACCCTTCATTAATCAAATGTTGGAGAGATTAGCTGTGCATCCTTACTATTGTTTTTTGGATGGATACTCTGGTTATAATAAAATTTTGATAGCTTCAGAAGATCAAGAAAAGACGATATTCACCTGCCCGTATGGTACTTTTTCTTTTCGAAGAATGCCCTACGAATTATTTAATATACCACTACATTTCCGGAGGTACACGTGGCTATTTTTTTAGATATGGTGGAGAGTTATTGAGGTATTTATGGACGATTTCTCAGTCTTTTGTTCTTCTTTGGAGAATTGCCTCGATAATTTAGCCTTAGTATTGAAGAGGTGTGAAGAGACTAATTTAGTCCTTAATTGGGAAAAGTGTCATTTGATGGTTGGAGAACTGATTGTCTTGGGACATCAAATTTCTGAAAAAGGAATTGAAGTTAATAAAGTGAAAATTCAAGTGATGGAGAAATTGCCACCGCCAACTTCAGTGAAAGGCATTCGAAGCTTTCTAGGTCATATAGGATTTTACATGAGATTTATAAAAGATTTCTCAAAAATTGCAAAACCACTTTGTAATTTACTAGAGAAGGATGTGCCATTTAATTTCTCTGAAGAGTGTCTATTGGTTTTCAACACTCTGAAAGAGAAATCAACCACAACTCTTATCATTGTAGCTCCAAATTGGAGCCTCCCATTTCAACTATGTGTGACCCTAGTGACTATGATGTCGGAGCAGTTTTGGGGAAAAAAGGGATAAAATATTTTATTCTATATATTACCCAAGCTACACTTTGACCGATGTGCATATCAACTATGCCACCACAGAGAAGGAGTTGTTAGCAGTGGTTTTTGCCGTTGACAAGTTCAAATCGTATCTCATTAGGTAAAAGGTAATTGTCCACATTGATCATTCAGCACTGAGATATCTATTTGAGAACAAAGATGCAAAGTTGAGATTGATTCGTTGGGTGCTACTTGTGCCAAAGTTTGACATCAAAATTCGTGACAAGAAAGGGACAGAAAATCTAATTACGGATCACTTATCGAAACTCAAACAGGCAGATTGGTCAATGAATAAAGAAATAAATGAGACTTTCATGGATGAGCAATTGATGTTGTTGGAGCAACTCATGCAAGTAGCAACTCCGTTGTACACTGACTATGTTATCTAGTAAGTAACATCGTGTCCCCCGACATTACTTACCAGTAGAAGAAAAAGTTCTTTCATGGTTTGAAATTTGGTTATTGGGATGATCCTTACTTGCATCGAAGAGGACCTAATCAAATCATTAAGAGATGTGTGCCTGAGGAAGAGATGGTCCCTATGCTTGATAAAGTACATTCTTCCATTAATTTTGGTCACCTTGGTTGAATGAAAATAGTAGCCAAGGTTCTCCAATGTGGTTTTTATTGGCCCACGCTATTCAAAGGTGTGCTTTATTATGTCAAGGCTTGTGATCGGTACCATCACACTGGTAACATATCTAGTAGACATGAGATGAGACAGGAGATGCCACTAAATAATATCTTGGAAGTCGAGATATTTGGCATATGGGGGATAGATTTCATCGGCCCACCCCCACCATCTAATAACAATCGGTATAATTTAGTGGCAGTTGATTATTTGTCTAAATTGGTGGAGACTAAGGCGTGCCAAACCATTGAGACAAAAGTCGTGGTGGAATTCATTAGAAAACAAATATTCACAAGATTTGGGGCACCACTAGCCATAATAAATGATGGGGGGCTCATTTTAACAATAAAATGTTCAAAGAAGTTTTGCCAAAATATGGTACTGATCACAGAATGGCGACGGCTTACTGCCCCCAAACCAGTGTGCAAGTTGAGACGTTTAACAGGCAATTGAAAAGAATTTTAGAGATAACGGTGAAAGCATCCAGAAAGGATTGGCAAATAAATTGGATGATGCAGTGTGGGCATATTGAACAGCTTTTGAAACATCACTTGGGATGTCTCTATATAGATTTGTGTTTGAGAAGACGTGCCACTTACTAGTCGAATTTGAGCACAAAGCTTATTGGGCAATAAAGCAATTGAATTTGGATATGTTGGCCGCTGGTGAAAAAAGGCGTCTACAATTGAATGAGTTAGACAAATTTAGATTCAACGCATATGACAATTTCTATATTTACAAGGACCGAACAAAGAAGTGACAAGATCTAAAGATTCGGAAAAGACAATTTGAAGTTGGGGATGAAGTACTTCTTTATAATTCCCATTTGTAACTCTTCCTAGGAAAATCGAAATCCAAATGGTCCAGATCATTCACTATTGCTCAAGTATTTCAATACGGCACATTTTCGTCATCCAACTGAGGGAAATTTCAAGTTTAATGGGCAACGGATCAAGCATTATTTTGAAGCCGGCCTTCCAAAGGAAAAGTCGATCATCAACATAGTTGTTCCTGAATAAATTCGGAAGACTCAACCTAGTGACTTTAAAGAAACACTTATTGAGAGGCAACCCAATCCTCATCCGCTAATCCTCTTGGGTTTTATTTGTATTTTGTGTGCTTAATTTTTAATTTATTTCATTATGCGTGTTCGTGTGCGAATTTTATTAATTCTACTTATTTTTGTGTAATTTTATATTGTGTCATTTTTCAGTTTTTAGTGCTATTTATAAAAAAATAAATTAAATAAAATAAAAAACTAGTTGTGAAAGGTGTGGCTGCACACTTAGGCACAACTAGCAATGACTTTCTCTACCAACCGCACACGACCACACCAAGAAAGTGTACTGTCGCTCCCTAAGGCACAGCAAGGGCTCACCCGAGTAGGGTGGGCCCATGGCCTTAGGTCACCACCCCGACAATCGACCCAGACCCTCTAACCTTATTTTGACCGTTCTTAAACCGGTTCTTAGCCCAATTTCAACCAAAATTGTGACCCGTTTCTCTTCACAAACACAACCGAGACCCCAACCTCTTCTCAAAATCGCTTTTTGCTCTCTAATTCTTACAAGTATCTTAATCCTAAATTGAATCTCCACTTCAAGGGCATGACTAAATTTGAGGGTTAATTTGATTCTCTCCACAACAAAGGAAAGTTAATCTTCATCTCTTCTAAATCCTTTGAATTCAAAGTGGTTTGACCATAATTTTGATGGTTCGTTGGTGAAGTTGATATTTATGTGATTGGCGAGCTTAATTGTTTGATTATTTTCTTTAGTTGAGAATGTAGTATTAGAATTCTAATGAGAGGTGAACGAAGATTTTCAATTTTGAACACATGTATGAGAATGAGTTTGAGTGAATTCATGAGATTTTAGATAAACTTTGTGATTGCAATAAACTTCACATAAAATTTTGGATTGAAGGACATCTATTGAGGTTTCAAGATAGGATTTTCAAGCTTTGCATACCAAGTGTTTGATAGAATGCCTAAGTGGAAATTTAAGTTAAGTTTTGTGTTTTTTAGGCTTTTTCCTAAGATTTCTACAACTCCAGAATCATCGTTATCTTTAGTATTCACGATTTTCTTACGTTTTTAGCACAACTCTTTGAAGATACATGCAATCACACGATCAAAAAGAACACGATGTTTTAAGACCCTTGTGGTCATTGTCCTCACTTTTCCATTGTGTATTTATATTACCTATACATGTTAGAAATTCATTGAATTGGTCATCTTTGATGGTAATCATACCAACTCCCCACTTGTTAGTTATCTTCCATTTATAATTAAAGCACTCTTTAATCCATTTTATACTTTTGTGGGCCTTCAAATCTAGATGCTTCCCAAAACTTGAGGTACAAAGGCTCAAGGTAAAGGAAAGGAGCACAAGGAGCATCGTCATCCAATTCGAATGAGAGGGCGCGAACGGAAACACCCACATTTGAGGCATACCCCACTCCTAGATCTCTTCAATGGAAGAAGCTCACTGACGATTGGAAATTCACTTATGAACGAAAGGTCAATATGGATACATTGAAACACTCTCTTTTAGTGAAAATACTCAAACAAAATGGGTGGGGATGCCTTGGGATGGCACCACATGAGGTGAATAAGGATATTGTGAAGGAATTCTATGCTAACTATAATGAGCATCTTTTGGTCAACACGAAGGAAAATTAGGAAGATCACCATGCACACTCAACCTATGTGAAGGAGATATGGGTGCCATTTAGTCCCAAGGTAATTCAGGAGTACTAAGAGATAGAAGAAGGAATTGAGGTTCCCCCTATCGAGAATGATGAGTCGAATTTAGTGGCATTCTTACCATCTAATGAAGTTTCGCCTGTTACTTGGCTGAGAAAATTGCAGAATGATGCCATGAAACTAGAAATCTAGCTTTTGGTAAACTTCATGAGCACTAATCTTAAATCGACCACTCATCTACATACAGATCCAAGGAACCGAACCTCTATACTATTTTCCATGATGAAGGATGTTCAGATCAATATCAAGAAGATCATTTTTGAAGCAATTAACATGTTCACCACCAGCTTAAATTCGGACCCCAAGCCTAAGTCAAAGCAACAAGGACAGCCAAAGCCATATAAGAAAGAAAAGAATGGTCACCTCATTTTTCCGAGCCTAACATCCCGATTGCGCGCTCAAGCCAAAGTCCTTTCGGTTCAAGGGGACAAAAAAAAAAGAAGATTGTTGAAGCCCCACTTAACATCATAACAATTTACTCCATGAAAGTTCAAACACAAGTGATACGTAACCGGCAGAGTACTAATAGACTGGTGAGCAACTACGATAGGAGGCGGTTGAGCTTCCTGCTATAGAGGATAGACCACAATCCAGCACAGCTCAAGTCCACTACAATCATAGTGGAGACTTTTAGGCCATTCGAGCTCACTTGGTGAGACACCATCAGACCCTCGTTGTATTATATGCTGACACACTAGAAGCAAAAAAGTGGAGAGAGGTGGAATCATTCGCTGACATAGGGAGAATAGAGAATTGATGGCTAGACTTGCATGTCGTCCCAGTCTTCCAGATCAAAACCCTACACCATCATATGAAGCCTAACTCATCCGTTGGGACGTTTAGTAACCTTTCCTTCTCTTTGTCACTTCTTATTTTCACATTGAGGACAATACTGGTTTTTAAGTTTGGGGAGTGATTTTTAATTGTCATGTTTTTCTTGTTAAAAAACAAAAAAATAAATAAAATAAAAAAATATTTGTCGTTGCTTAATCTTCATCATCCTTGATTCTCTCGCCCAGTTGTGGACTTGGGCTTTCAAATCTGGGCTTTCATCTTATTGCAAAATGGGCTTGTTTATTAACATCTCTCTTGAATTATTCTTACATGATTCTTAATTGAGGTGGAGAAATAATACACTTAGGGCAAGAGATCGGGGGTAAACTTCTTTCGATTACTTGATTTTGAAAAAATAGAAAAGTCAAATGGGGAGATTCTTATCTTATTTTATTTTATAAGTTGACTTTTTATTGGCATTTCTATTTTCACATGCATGCAAAATTAAATTGATTTTAACTTGCATAATCATGCACGAGTTGTTGATTTAATTAATTGAATTATTCACATATTGAAATTAAGTGTTTAATTGATGTTAAAATACATGTGTATTAATTTATTTTATTTTATAAGTTAATTATTCGATATCATTTCTATTTTTTCCATGCATGATTAATTTGGTTATTAATTGGATTAGCTGTTTTAATGTTATTATGCATGAGTAATTTTGTGAAACGTAGGATTTTAAGTGTTTTTTCAATTAATAAATATGTGTGATAAATTAAATTGTTGAATTATGCATGAACTAGTACTTGTGTGAGTTACACAAGCCCAAGGCTCAATTTTGGAGGCTTCTTTGGCTCCAAGTCTCCACATCTTATCAACTAAGGTAAGATTCCCATATCTACAAAAGGTCGAAAGAGTCTAGAAGTTTTAGGTAAGTTTATATTTTTATTTATTAACTTCCCTAGTCTTAGAATGAATCCTACAACTAATTTGTTTCTATCTTTATGTAGGAATTTATGTATAACTTAATTTCTTTTGTGGCTAGAAAATAAATTGTATATAATTAAAAGAACTCTCAAAGCGAACACACGCACGCATACACGAGCTAAGAGGGAGAAAAAACTATTCTTATGTGTTCTTGACTTCTCCGTGCACATGAAAATATTAGATCTAATACGAGCTTCAAAGTTTAATTCATGTCCATGTTCTGCAAAGCCCACAACCTCTGATCGTTGCATGCTCTGGGAGGAGTCCCAATATAGAAGGAAGCCTTGGCATTGAAGATCATATGAGAGTGCAGATTTACTAGAGAATTGCTGTAGTGATGAGAGAAAATACTAATGAACAGTAGAACGCTAGCTCGAATTACATGCCATAACGGAATCAAGGAGTGATTCATTAACTCTTGGGTGTTGAATAGAATTTACAAATTTTTTTCCTTTAGTTTCTTTGTACTGATTTGAAACTCTTCTTATTCTAGTCCATTGATTTTGTTTGTAGGCTTGGAGCACTTGGTTTTTTACTCCATAGGATTTTCCACCTTAAATCTTTGTGTTCAATTTATTCACTTACTGCCTTACACCAAATGCATGCACGGTATACCTAATCCAAATTAATCTGTTTACTATCCCACTGTTAAAAGTCAAAGTCATCTGGCTATCGCTAATCAAATAGTAAACTGCAAACTAAACACAACCAAAATTGATCTATGTATTCCGTACTTTAGCCAACTCATAACTTTTCAATATGGATTATTATTTATGGAGTTATGATCAATATTGGACTCAATACTTGAGTCACAAGCCTAAAGAGACTTTAACTCGTGTAAGAACACATCCCCTACGATTTCTTTGGCTAAAAGTTGTTTACTTGTACCCCATTTCTGGACCAACTAAGATAAATAGTCCTATTCTATTAAGTTGGTGACTGTTTAAAACTCGTAATGGTAAAGATCGAACTTGTATTTTATTTTATTACTTATTATCTTCTCATTATTCTATTATCCTACAACCAATTAGTGATTATCTTTTTGTAGTAGTTTGTATACAAGTTAGTTTTATTTTGTGGCAATAAAATAAATTGCATATAATTAAGAGAAGTCTTGATTGTGCTGTAACTAAAACACACTCAGGCAAGGAAGGAGAAAAGCATTTTTCATGCGCTTGACTTCTCCATGGACATGATATTCCAGATTCAATACGAGCATTTCAAGATCTATTCATGTACATGCTTTTAGAAGTCCACAACTTTCGATCGTTTGTCAAAATGTACTCTGGGATGAGTCCTGATCCTAGAAAAAGAGTGTCTTGGGGTTGGAAGCCTCAATCATGAGAGTGCTAAGCAGCTGCAGGATTGCTGTAGTGATAAGGAGAGCCACTAATGAGTAAGGAGATGTAAGCTCGCATTACATGCCAATTGAAGAATCAGAGAGTGATTCATTATTTCTTTAAGTGTTAGACTCGAATATGTAATGACCTAAAAATTTTACAATAAGTTATATTAATTTTCTATAATCACAAAAAATTTATAGAAATTTTATGTAATTTTCTTGGAATTTTTAGGAATTTTTATAATATTTTATTGATATTAAATAAATAAATAGTAAAGGGTAATTATCCACTAGGGTAAAAGTGTAAATAGTTAATTGAAACTTAATCCCTAGATCCAACTATAAATAAGGGTAGTATTTTCACAAAAACTTCATTCGAAATAATGAAATCTCATATACGGTACATCCTTTTAGCTTTTCTCTGGTCGGTCGATCGACTAAGAGGTTGACTGGCAAGCCAACCCCCTCTTTTGAACTTATGAAGAGTTGGTCGACCACTTCACTAAGAAGGTCGACCGGCCCTCTTGATGTAAAGGTAGGAAAAGTCAATCGCTCGAGAATGGACGTCGACCTCTCTCCTCTAATAAAAGGGACTGTTCGACCCCATTATGGGAGAGTCCCTCCCCCCCCCCAACCCCAAAAAAACTAATTGACTAGCCCAATTCTTATACTAACCATTTCCCTACAATCAAACTACTATCAACCCAAGTAAATATGATATTTCAATTACAATACAAAACATGACGTGATATATTACAACGTTGTTTGGTTCAAGTGAGCACTATCTGGCCTATTATGATGGAATACTTGCAACACGATTATGTGTTTAGTTAGGCAAAGCTTTTATGAGGTATTTTTTATAAGAGTGTGATTGATTATTAAAGATGGAAAGGTGTTGTGATTGCATGTGATTTCTATGTAGAATACCATCTTTTGATTTGTATGTCGTCCGACTATATATATTGTCTTAGGGTTTTCACCTCAAGTCGGTGTTGGGAGTTCAACAACAAGCAAACATGAAAGACATGTTGAACATGGCATTCGGGGCCCCGCAACCTAATGATTGGCCTGGCCTATATATATTTATAAAAGATTGAAACGTCCCAATTAGTTCTGGAGTCACAACTGGCCAGTGATAGAACTTGGGTTGGGCAAGAGTGGGCTAGTGATAGCCAAATTATCTTGGAGCTCGATTGTGTGATATATAGAGAAATAGATTTAAAAGTGTTATCATATTTACTGGGCATCATTGTCTCATAATTATTTTGCACTATAGATGGCTCTAGCAGTGGATCAAGAGACTTGACGGGGTATGGTGCTTTTCAACTATCACACAGAAATATGAGTCACGTATACGACAATACATATCGCTCGTCATTATAATTCTATCTTTGATGTACATGCTGATAAAATACTTCCATATGAGGAGAGACTTAACTATGTTTTGTATAAAACCGATGTTTGTGCTATGCGTACTGTTCGTTCGTACAGTACTTGATGTCCAGTAGTCAGGGACTAGTAGGTTTGTATAAATCGATAGTTGGTTTGCATATATTTAGTTAACTTTTACCGGCATCTATCTATTACTACCACATTTTGGGTGTGATTTGAGGTAGTAGTTCCTCTTTTGATGAAATAGATGTAAAATACCCTTTCAACTAGTGAAACGTGTAACTCACCTTTTTGCATAAAACGGGCTTTAATGATATTAATCTTTTCTTTTAACTTTTTCTGTGAAATAATATTATAAAAGTTAAGTTATCTTACCCTAGTAGACATGTCTACTACTAGTTGCACATAGATTTTTATATAAATTGTATATTTATTTATAGATATAAAGGAAAAAAATTTTTGTCTCTTGTGTTTTCTTTTATATAGTCATAGTGATTATAGATTAGATATTTCTATATAGATATAAATAATTTTTGACCTTAAAAGGGTATGACATCCTTTGGTTGTATCAGAGCCAAGGTTTTGATACTATCCTGTTGATTGACTCATACTTCTACAAATCTCAGAGGCTTACACACCCCAGTAAGTGTTTATACGTTATTGGTAGAAAGATTAGATATTGTTGAAAGGATTGGAATTAATACATGAACATAAAGAAATACAAAGAAGTAATTATAAATATTTTACAGAGCAGGTTACGAAGAAACAGTGGGTCTTACATCCCATAACATAAACATAAGTAAAATCAACTGCAATTAATGGGTAGAAAAAAGAACAAAGAATAGGAGCTTTGGTGCTTGATAGATTGTATTTTTAATTTTTTAATTTCCTAATTTCTAGTGTGTTTTTATAATATTTTCGTATATTTTTACTAGTTCTTGCTTACTTTTTGTATTAGGAGTTGTAAAGAGGTAAAAATGGTAAAAATGATGAAAAAATCATACTTCTTGAAGATGAAGGATCTCATGGCAATTCTACAAGCTTTCTCCTCGTATTGGCATTTCCAGATGACCATTTTGCTTGTGGAAACATTTGGGAGTGGAGAATTAGGAGAATCATTTTTTGCTAGTGGAAACATTTGGGAGTGGGGAAATTAGGAGAATTATTTTGCTAGTAGTGGAGACACAATAATGCTCCATCATTAAAGGAAAAGACAAGCATGATGATTATGTCCATTATCATTACACTTCTTTTTCCTTTCGACTTGCTGTTTGGATATGGTTGGATGAGCTCTATATATGAAGGATACGTTGGAGCTTGAAGTGTGCACATGGAGAGGGAAAATAGCATACAGTGAGGTTAACACATGTGACACGAAAGTGAGAGCAAAACACGTATTATAGAGAGTTTGTAAAAATACACAGCTTTCAAGGAAGGGGCGCAATTGGAGAATTTTGAAGAGCAAAGGAAAGGAGAAAATACCGAAGGAAAAATACATCAACTCTTTGAAATCCGGTTATGTATTTCTATATTTTCTCTATTGTAGTTCTCGTATTTAAATTCATGTGTAGCTAACTTTTTATACTTGGGACGAACAATGAATCCTCTTTGTGAACTCTAGTATTACATTATTAGATTTAATAGTACGTGATTGATTTGTCGTTAATTTTATGTTGCTAAGCTTATAAATTTATCTTTTTGATCAATTGATAAATTATAAATTTGTTTGTGTCGGATTTGAGAAATGAAAATACAAATTAGAATAAACAATATAGAACACTAATTTAGACAAGATTTAGAGATAAACTTATGGTTAGTGCGATCTTTAGGTGAAGTTTCGATGTAACCTATTTGAATTTATTGTGTCAATGCGTTCTAGAGGGTTGATAACAAATTTATTTAGAGATAAATAAATTGGCCTAATAGAATAGATGTATTTATCATCGAGAGAGGTAAATATTTATTTTAGTAAATTTGTTCGTTGACGAAAATAAGATCACTACTTGAATCTAATTACGTGTACTAGAGGAATCAAAGTTGGTGAAATTGTGAGTCCCAAGTCTTGTAATTCCCATCGTCGTCTATTTATATATTGCAAATATTTAATTCTTTTAATTTAGATCTTATTTAGTTTATATATTTAATTTGTAAACGTTTATATTTATTGAAAATCAAAACAACCATCAAATTGTCTTTTCAAATAAAGTACAAAATTGATAATTTTGATAGCTAAATCCAGTCTCTGTGGGATCGATACTTGGACTTAAAAATCCATTTTACTACTTGTTCGACCCGTACACTTGCGGCAATGATTTCAACACATTCTCAAACGAACAGTGCTCCATATGCTTTGCGGCCTCTCTCTTACGTTCTCGCATTCCTCTCGATGAGCTCTACTTGTTGACCTTGTACCTCTCACAGTACGGCATCATATTGGGCTGTGAAAAGACTTAGTCACTAGAAGAGCTCACTGTTGGGGTCGAATGCGGCACTTGACATGTGAGTGCTTGTTCTAGCCCTTTTTTGAGAACTGGATACTTCAATTTTTGTGCCAACAACATGTACACTTCTCCGAGCTTTATCTCATATTTCTCTTTCTCTAGTCCTACTTTCATCAATTGTAGGAATGCACTCAGGCTTTGGTACAGATTGGCCCATCTATTATCTACCTTCTTAGATTTCCTTATCTCGTGGTTAATACTTTAGTTCTGGGCAGGACTAGCCTAAGGGAACAATGAAAAACATCTAAGATTGACTTTCCCTTCCAAAATGTTTGTAATCAACAAACAAAATTGGAGAGTTATATTGCAGCAGCCAATGCTCTGTCGATCATTTGAGAAAAAATACATTGAGAACGATTTAATCACTCCCCACTGATGATTTTCCACATAAACCATAGATCTTTGGGGTAAACTAGGGAATAACATGTTAGAATTGCCCAATAAAACATGAACAGCGGAATACAAGAATATGCAATTGAAAATTGGATCTACTACTCATTTCTTAGATGGAATCTATTATTAGAGATTACCGATATAGAAGCAAATTTTACGACGAACTTCTCGTCATTCTTTCGTCTCCACAGTCGTACAATCGTCTAGCCTCTAACAATGATCCATATGCCAAGACCCTTCCTAAATCACGAACACATTGTAGGGGGATACTTTCTAACTCCAAGTGCTAGCTAAGCTTTTAGAGAGAATTAAAAGATAATCACTTAACAAGTTATGACAATAGTGGATTATTTATAGGTTGTTAATAAGCCTAATGTACATGTGGGTTTCTTAAACCCCAAGCTAACTAAAGTCTCTAATTAATCTAATTAATTAATTAGGCCCTAACCCGAATAACCTGGTTCAACTATTGGGCCTTGTACACCATAGCTAACATTCTCGCACTTGGACAAGGTCCAATTCAAGACACGAGTACTTGACTTTGTGTATGTCCCATTAGGCTCCCACTCACGATGGGAAATGTCATGGTGTCACTATTCTAATTTTATTAGGATAGGATAAAGTGAAATCCCTATTTCAGGTTATAATTGATTTACTAAGATCGATCGACCATGTCGCCGTCCATGATTGACTGCTAGCAACATGTCATAGCAATCCATGTGACAGGAAAAGTCATTTCGTAATGGCAAAACCTTTATCTGTGCGGTTACCATGGAACTATAATCATTTCATCAATATAACCCGATTGATTAAGAGATATGGATTCCTATCAATCTCGTTCAACCAACCATATTGTTCGCTCTAAACTCAACATTGATTATACTACCGATTGTAATTGAAAACTCTTTTCAATCTCACAATCTCGCCTTGGTCAAAGGTTTTACATCAACTTGATTGGGTGAAATGTAGGTTATAATCCCCTGTTAACCAGGAGTGATGAATTCTCTATTGAATACTCGCAATCTTCATATATCTCTCACTGTACTCATACGACATTTCCAATCTTCCAATAGTTAGAGTACCCTTCAATGTCCACCAAATTAAAGTAATCCTTACAGAAGGTTCTATGGTATCCTCAAGTCAAAGGACCAATTCCACGACCACGCATTAGAGATCAACTACTGATGCAATGATAACTATCCATGTAGTACCTCTAGGCATATCATCCAGATACTTGTTCCACTAATGAAGCATCCATGTGTCCACCCAAAGGTCTTCACATTCTAACTTGTGAGATCAGCTATTTTCTTCTTGAGAAAAAGATGCAACACATGCTAGTTTATCCGCGATAACAATATCTGTGCCTTGTTAGTACTATGACTAGGGACAGTTTAAGAATAAGCACTAGCAACTTGTATCTCATAATCACAATGCCTTGTGAATAACAAGTTTTTCCACATTTATTTTATGGATTGTATTATTTTAATCGTTGTGAAATAACAACGTATATGTGAAATAATAGATCTGCCATTGAAGTGCATTTATTAACTAGGTGTTTATGCACATTAATGTCTAACAAAGATGGTAACACCAAAATCTTACACAAATAGATCCAAATGCTATTGTATATAACACATATAGCTTCATCATGAGCATCAAGAATATACTATGACATCCACCATGTCAAAGAATCTTTTGGCTTCATTTTATCATTTTATCATTTTCGTGTATCATCTCTTTTCAAGAGATATACTACCTTAATACACACTTAGATTGTTGACAAGACTCGGGTTTACTTCCATCTCTTGTGCGATGGCTCCATTATTATCACAATCTCTATTGGATCAACAATGCTAGGAAAATGTTCAAGTTCAATTATGGACTTGACGATCTAAACCACTTCTCTTGCTACTTCTAAAGTAATTGTGTATTAGACTTGAGTAGTTGTGTCTATTTGGAACTATTTCCAAGTAATCATACTACTTTTACGAGTAAATGCTTATCTGGATTGGGATTAATCTATAATCTTTCCAGATTGAGAACTGAGGCTTGTAAATCTTTGAACTTTTAGTTCAATTTCTCCATAAGAACATGTATTCAGTGCTTAATTCTCAAGCATCTAATAATGTTTTTTGACCATTATTCAATCTTTTCTACAGTGTTTTCTTGGAAACTTATTTCCCCTCCAAAAGATGTGAAACATTTGGTCTTAGTACATAGTATCACGCGTGAGATAGATTCTTTTACAAACGCGTAATGAATCTTATCTATGCCGTCTCTCTTAACTTGTGTTCTCTGACACTCTTTGAGAGTATAATCTCATCCCTATAGGATAGAGCTCTTTCTTAGACCTTTTACAAAAAATGTCCTAAAGATTTCATCTATGTACTTGGATTCAAATAGCCTAAGCATTTTTCTAGATCTATCTATATAGATCTTTATCCCAAAATTATATGCTACCATTTTCTAAATTCGAAAACCTTGGACTTTCTCTGGAGATATCATTTTCTAATAACACACATCCCCAGACCGTATTAGAAATAGGATTATACTCCCACTGACTTCTTGTACACACCATTTATATTCATTTATGATAAAATCAAGCTATTTGATTGTCTCATCAAAATGAACTTTTCAACTCCTCTAAGGTCTACTCTCATGTTTAATTTGATCTTACGGATTCAAAACTTTTAGGTTGCATTAGATACAACATGATCAAGATCAAGTTTGAAATCCATTTGTAAAACACATGCTTCTATGGAAATTAGAATTCAAATTAATAAAGACAAGATCATAGAAATGAATTTTGTTTGCAAGGCCAAAATTTGCCTTTGATTGAAATATTCTTTACCAATCTTGCCATGTCAGCATAAATGTTACAATCCATGTCAATTTATTATACGTAATCTAATTTACAAACTATAGGTCTAACCTATTTGATCAATTAACTAAAATCCACACGTTGATTTTAGTACATGGAGCTCACTTTGAATTATGACGTATCAAACTATACCTGTCAAATATAAACTACAGGCTTGTCACTTGTCATCTTTGACTAGCAATATATTGATAGCCATGAGATCATATCTTACTATAGATGAGTGACCTAACTCGTTTTATATGAAGCTAATGTGTTCTAGAGAACCTTTCATCTTTGCTAGTTTACACCTCATCAAATGAAGTTTATTAACTAGTTTGTCCACTTGATTAATCTCTTTTGTGGTTTCTTGAACTCTTTTAAGATCTTTTCTACTCTCACTGTCCTTTTAGGAAAAACAATTTCTCCATTTCTCCAAGAATAGATGATACTTCGATAAGATGACTCGTATCTTAAAGGTGATAGCAGTGATACCCCACAATTTTGTTCTTGGATATCTCTCAAAAGAAGATTTTTCTATACGCTTCATGTAAACGTTATTACTCAAAACTATTTTTGAGTTTTATCTGCCAAACTAGATGGAACACGATTTCGTATGTCTCTTGCAATTTCTATTGCACATCCCCAAAACAATTGTGGGGCGAACTGTTAGGTACAATGATATGAACAATTTCTTTCATCATACACCATGGGATTAGTGGTGTGTATCCCAAATTCACTGAACGGGAATCTCATTCTTCTTTAATAATTAATTATATCCTTAAATATTCTCCACTTCAATCATGTCTTAATGTGAGAGTATTTTCCAATTATAAAACTTTTCTCGCTTGAACCCTTTTGAACATGTCAAAAACTTTCACACTTGGAGCCTATCAAGTATAAGATATTATATTCACTATATAGTCATCCTTGAGCTTAACAATGTTGAAAAGCCCACTATTTGACTTCCACGCATATTTTCTTAATCATGTCGATATGAATTAGGGTTAACATGTTTTGATTTCAGAATAGGATATAATTATCTTTATACCACTTTTGTTTTCTATTCCAATAGCAGACCGTCAAGCAGATAACTCATTATCTTTTAATTTTTATGTATTTACGTGACATGCCCCTAAAATTTTATTTCCTCGAGTGTACTCAACAAGAAATAAATTTCTGTTAAATTCAACCCAATGTTTAGAGACATCACGTGTCTCACAGTGAAGAACATTTCCTACAATCGACCAACCTTGATTGTAATCAATAAACTGACTGCGTTAGTGAAAATTCAATTTTTCACCGTAACATTGGAAGGTGTAAATTAATGTGTAATCGTAAATTTAATATCATTTTTTAGGGGATCGATCACATCAATAAAATCATGCTTAACAATCAATATCAGCAATTCAATCGTTAAGCATAATAAAACTAGTGGATGATTATGGATGTATTTCTATCCAGTTTTCCGACCCAAGAGAAAAACTAGTGGGTCAATTCCTAAGTAGTGATGGCAGAAAAATCCGATCCGATCCAAATCTGATGGATACCCGATCCGAATGAAACCATTTTTTGCCGATCCGATGATCATCGGATCCGCTGATCCGAAACGGATTTGGATTTGAATCGGATAACACCTGATCCGATCCGAATTGTTTTTTGATTTTTGATTTTTGATTTTTTTTAATTTTAATTTTATTATTTTTTATTTTTTTATAAAAACTTATAACAATATGGATCGTATTTGGATTTTTTTCTTGATCCGATCCGATCCGATCCGATCTTATCCGAATCCGATCCGAGGAATTTGGATTTGGATTTGGATTTGGATCGGGGTAATTGATTTGGATTTGGATTTCGATTAGGTCGATCCGATCCGAATCCGATCCATTGCCTACACTATTCCTAAGCGACAATGTCCTCGTCCTTCGTTGGTTAATTCCGGTGATCTCTATCTTCTACTCCAACCTATAGCCTATACTAGTTGGCACATGTGCCATATTATATAGACTTACAGGTCCGAAATTAAATTAAAAATTAATTGGCTCACCGGCCCAAATTAATAAGAGGCACGCAAGCCACCAACTCAAATAATTAAAAAAAACTAATCATACATCAATCCAATCACATTAGTCTATCCATAATCACCCATGAATATCTAGTATTAACAAATTGCATCAATTTATAGATTTGGGTAGTAATACTATTTGTCTAAACATTTTAGACAAATAAAGAAACGAGCCAACGGAATTTTAATTAGCAATCATATTAACTAATTGATAACTCATCAATAAAATTATATACTTAATCTAATTAATTATTTAATTTTATCATAAGGGGAAATCTGGAAAATAACTCTTTATTTGCTAATCATGTAAATGTTTAATTAGTTAAATCATATTAACGAATTAATTGGATGTAAATAAAATTTTATGATTAATCTAACTAATCAATTAATTTTATTAATAAGAGGGGACTCACAAATAAAATCCTTATTTTGTGGATTATTTTAAAATTTTATTAGTTAATCACATTAACTAAAAAATTACATATTAATTTTCAAGAAAATTGCATATTAATAAAATTTCATGACTAATCCAATTAATAAATTAACTTTATTAATACAAAGAGACACACAAAATAACTCCTCATTTTGTCATTATCATTACAGTCACACTTTAATGTGACTTTTCAAAACTTTAGGTTTTGCAGATTTGAAAAACCAAACACAATTTTGATCAAGTCAAAATTGAACTCATGTCCGAATTTTTTTTTTTTTGGTGAAATTTTGACCTAACTTAAAATTCTCAAGAATTTACAAATTTTCAAACTATAATTGAAACCTTAGGGACTAATTTGCAAAATCTTTCAAAAAGTGACCAAGCCTTACAATTTAGTAAACTTAGGGAAGTTAATGTGCAGATATTCAAAAATCAAGGGCAGCCATGCAATATTGAAGTTGCACCGATGACCTTTAATCATTCTAAAATCTAATGGGGACTTGTTGTGCAATTTCATAAATTACACATCAAGGCCCCTTTCCCAAATCATCTCTTCGTCCAAATGTTAGGCCAGGGTTTTAGAGACCATAACCATCAGCAACCACAGCCAATTGGAACCCACATGGCGGCACTGTCAAGCCATGGAGCTGCTGCGGCTACCCTACCGACGCCTATTGCAATGTGGAACGCTGCTGCCGTAGTAGCTGTTTATAATTCTTGAGCCAAAAACTTTTTTCGGCCACAGTTTCGTCCTCGGAGTTCCTAATTCAATTTTTGGTCATTTCATCCCATGGGAAAAACACGAGTATAATTCATGTTTTCTTCAAATATAGATTTTTGAATTCAAATTCATCCTCTATCAATTTTAAAAATATTATTTCATAAATAATATATGTTAATTACCCAAATGAAATTGATATATCAACAACTGTTGTTAATTAAACAAAAATATAACAAATCTCAACAAGAAAACAAGTTGGCTCTGATACCACTATTAGAATTGTTCAATAAAACATGCACGACAGAATACAAGAATAGGAAATTCAAAATTAGATCTGCTCGTTTCTTAGATAAAATCTCTAATTAGAGATTATCGATCTAGAAGCAGATTTCACGACGAACCTCTCATTCGTTCTTTCGTCTCCATAGCCGTCCAATTGTCCGGCCTCTGATGGTGAGCCACATGCCAAGATCATATTCCTGAATCACAAACACTTCATAGTAGGATACTCTCTCTGACACCTAGTGCTAGCTAAGTTTTTAAAGACAATTAAGAGACAATCACTTAATAAGTTATGCGATAATAGCGGGTTATTTATAGGTTTCTAATAAGCCTAATGGTCTTGTGGGTTTCTTAAACCCCATGCTAACTAGAGCCTTTAATTAATCTAATTAATTAATTAGACCCTAGCCAGAGTAACTCAATCCAACTATTGGCCTTGTACACCATAACTAACATAGCGCCCTCCCTTAAGCTTACATAGCTCAATGACTATAGCATATAAGATCCTCTCATCAACATCCAAATCGATAACCTCCAAATTTATCCCTTCGAAACTAGTGAATTGTGGTAATTCATGAAGCACTTTGGAAGCTTCTAATCTATTGAAGTTTAGATCATATTCCAGCCTAATGTCTGGTAGCCCTATTAAGTAATAGATTGTCGTAGGGTTTACTATTAAATTTTGACTGGCAATGGTTGATTGGAAACCAATGACTCATTATTGGGAAAAACCATATTGGTATACAAAACTCGTACTAGATAACCACTGCATGAACCCTTCCAATTTAGGTACTCAAACCAATTCAATGTTTGGAACATATCTACATATGAAAACTCAATTTGAGCTAAACTTCCAAGGTCAATGTTCCTAACAGCCCTAACCATCTCATTTTTAAAATAGTCTATGTACTTTCTCCAAATCTTTGGAGTTTGGAAAATTAATTCTATCAGCCTCAGTCGGTGGTCCCGTGTTAGTAGTTGGCGGGGGATCTGTCTTTGTCTCTCATGAACTGAAAGCCCCAAAACCAAAGAATTGACCTCTTTTCATATTCTACAAATATATAATGCTTTTATTGAAAGTTCTATTTATGCTAAATAAATTGTGTATCCGTAAGTGCTTTGTGAATAATAATAATAAAAAAACAGTAATATGTGAAAATTCGTCTGTAGCGGTAACCCCATCAATCATTACATATTTTCACATAATTAATCAATCGATTCACCAAATAAAGCATTCAATCATGCAATTAATAATTAAAGAAGTAAACCAATAAAATAATCAACACCAGATATGATGGTAGAGGAAAACTCGTTGAAGAACTCTTCAAACGATAAAAACCTCTAGGCGAACTCGCCACAAAAATCCACTAAAAGAGGTTAACGTACAGACGGTCAAAGTTGACCTAGCTAACCCTTAGCTTGCACACCCTGACGAATCTCGCCACGTTGTGTGTATAGTACACTCCGGAACTCCAACGCATTTTCTTCACAAGTGGATCTTCAACCTTGCTGGAACTCCAGCCATCTCCCACCAAACTCCAAATTTCTGATGGCTAATGGTATGGAGGATTTGGGTTTGTGTTTAGCCCAGCAGCATGATGATTGGCCTGACCTATATAGATTTATAAAAATTGATAAGTCCTAAGCAATTCTAGAGTTGTCACTAGGCAGTGATAGGATATTGGGTTGGGCAAGAATGCGCTAGTGAAGGCTAAATTATATTGAGCTCTGACGGTGTGACCAATAGAGAGTTGGGCCTGCACTTAAAGGATTTAAAACGATTATCATATTTACTGGACAGTGTTATCTTGTAATTGTTTTGTATTCTCATGGAGTTATCGACAGATCAATAGTTTATTAACATTGAGCGGGTATGGAGCTTTCCGACTATCTCACAAAAATATGAGTCAACTACGCCACAACCCATATCACCCGTCATTATAAGGTTGTCTTTGATGAAGATACTAATGACGCACTTCTGTATGAGGAGAAACTCGACTAACTTCTATATAAGAGAGATTTGACTGTGTTTTGTAGAAGACCAATGTTTATACTGTACGTATGGGCAAGTTCATCAATACAGTTAGGGGTGGACAAAAAAAAAGGAATCCAACGAGTAGAATCAGAAAAGAACCGAAAAAATGAAGCTGAATGGTTCTTTTAAAAAAAATTAAGAATCTGAATCGAAAAATAGGGAACCCGAAACCAAACGGTTCCTTTGTAAAAATAAAAAATTGAATCGAAAATTGAGCAATATCGATTTTCAAATACCTTTTCTGGTAAATTAATTATCATGTGAATACTTTCATCGTTTATTCAAATTTATAGATAATAAAACAATGCGTGTAGAACACACATATCTAAAAATTAAAAAAAAAAAATAACGTATAGTATTTGAAAGTTAAACTATTATCCACTTATATTTGGGGTGATGCTTATATTTTTATAAGAATTTGACAATAAAATAATAAACATAAAATACCCGAAACCTAACCGGAACCAAACCCGAACGGGTATCTTGTTTGAAAAGAAACGAACGGTTCCATTTTTCGTAGAACCGGAATTTGTGGTACGGCTTTAGGTAGTTCAATACCCAAAACTGAACTCGAAACGCGAACTCCTAAATAAAGTACATGATGTTGAGGGAGTGGTAAGTTTGTAATTAGACGTCGACTGACATATATTTATTACTACTGTAATGACCCACCATGGACTGTGTCCCAAATGAACCAATTACATGACGTGGCGATCCTTAATCTGCCAATTAATTATTTAAACTTTAAGAAACTAAAAGTAATAATTAATTGGACAAATTAATTAAATAATTAAATTAGGAGGCACAATTTGACATAAAAGAATTTACGTCTAAAATTTTATTTGAAGAGAGTGTTTGGGTATAATAATAATAATAATAATAATAATAATAATAATAATAATTTAGAGTTTCGCAAGAATGGTTCTCGTGCGGGACACGTGTGTCCATATTAATTGTTTTCTATTTCGCTTACTACTAAACTAAATTTTAGTTGCAACTTTATGCCATGCATACATGACAAACTAGTATGCTACACAATTAATTCCCATGGAAGCATGATTACTCTATTTATGGTAATTGTGGAAATCAATTAGTTATTAGTAGATAAAAAGGAAGATAAATTGTAATAATTATACTACATGCATGATTATAAAAGCTTACCCTACACTCAATCTCATGGGATGAGGCCATATGTCAAAATCATAAAATATCTACCACGACATAGTAAGAGTGTGAGAAGTGTAGTGATCTCACCTTCTCATTGCCCAATTACATAATGCTGAGTTTTAAAATTTTGCGATATAGCAAGATCGAGACGAGTGACACCATCGTATAGTAACTACTTCTCCACCATCCTATTATTATGTGTCATGTGTCCTTGGGAGCCCACAAGATTGCAAAAAAAAAAAACGCTTAAAATTTACTTAAGCTCCACACCACCTACATAAAATCCCTAAACCACCAATGAGGATTCATACTACACATAACAAAGAAGTAAAGTATCTCTCTTTCACTCTCTCTTGCTCTCGGCTGCTAGAAGGAAAAAGGGGATTCCATTTTCATCAATTTTATGAAGAAGTTCAAACTAGAATATCATCTTTAACCTCAAACCCAAGCAAACGTGGGTGATACATTGGTGGATAATTTGTGTGAACCTCTTTAGACACTAGGGTTGGTGGAATACGAACTCTACTATTCTCTTGTCTTGCTATAAATGGGTAGTTTATCATTTGTTATGGTGTTAGAATCATGTTTTTGGTGTTAAAATTTTAAGATAATGTGTGAGTAAAATTTCCCCTCAAGCCGTGCACTAGCCTTGCCTTAACATGGAGTTTTTGCTTATTTTTTATTACTTTAGTGTTATCCTACTATAGTACCACATGAGTAATTAAGTTTTGGGACTTGTTTAATTCAAAAATTACTGAGAGCTACATATACTTGCATGGTTTGAATTTTATTGAAACTGTGTCATGATTTCTTAGTATAGTACTCATACTACATGAAATTTCAAGTATATAGGATTAATTTTATTTAAAGTTTCAAATATTAGAACTTGAAATTTTAAAGAAACTTTTAATTCGGGCCTTTTTGTGTTCCAAGTTTATACGAGGTTGATTTCAACACAAAGAATGGTTTTAGAAGATTGCATGCTAATATGATGCTCAAAATTAGAATAAAATCTAGTCTAGTGTGATAGGGGGCTCACGAGTCCTACATGAAATCCGGGAAAATTAGGTTTAAATTGTTGAATCTCTTGAGCTATTGAGCTCTTGGAGTTCTTAGAATGTTTAGTGAGATATATGGTTAATGGTTGATGGATTGTAACGTCCTTATTTGTTAACTTTTTTGTTTCAATAAAAGTTTAGTTTGTTGGCATTTTTATTTTTCCACATTTATAATTTATAATTAAATTAATAGAATATTTTATTTGGCTGATTTAATTATAATTTTACTTCTTATGGACTTATTATCACATGGAACTTTAGTGTTATCATGATTTTAATTAACTATGTGATAATTCTCTTGTTATTTTTAATTGATCAACAAGTGAGAGTCCATTGCGCACTCAAATCCTGGTAGGCGTGTACTACAAGGAAACGTGTCCAAGTTCGTTGTATCAAGTTGTGTGGTAAGTTGTTTATTCCATATAAGATTGATACAAGATAAGGTAACAATATTTTTCCATATTTTATTATTACATTATTTGGTTTATCCTACAAGTAATAAGTTATTTTATTCCTTATAGGAGTTGGAGTTTTATGGCAACTTGAATTCTTAGCCAACAAGCAAGAAAAGTGGTATAAGAAACCAACACATGAGGAGGCCATCAAACACATTTTTGAGCCAAAAAATCGTCCCTTAACATTCTTGGAAAACGTGCCCCTCTTCCATGTTCTTGACTTCTTCAAGTTAAGTTCTTGATTAAGTTAAAGAACGCCAACCGTTGATCAACATAGATCGGGAGTCAAATCTCCGGGAGGAGTCAAATCACTAATAGAAGAGCCCACAACAAGAGGAAATCAACATGGGAGGTGCAGATCTGTTGCGAGATCGCGGTTACAACAAGCTACTGAAAAGCAACGGGAAGTTGGCTCGCATTACATGCTTGGAGAGAGTAACAGGGAGTGTTTTTCACTATTATCCTTGATGTTGGTTAATTTATGCGTAAATTGCCCTTTAACTTTGTTGTAAAGATTTAAACGCTTCGGAAGTTAATGGATTGGTTTTGCTCGTAGGCGACGAGCACGTGGTTTTTTTCCCAATTGGGTTTCCACATTAAAAATCCTGTGTTTTTACTGTTTTTATTAGTTTCTGCATTCTGTTAATTTCCGTAATCGCGATCCAGAGGCATCTGGCATATGTAGACGCATCTAGGCTACGGCGATTTCCAGACGCATCTTGTATTAAACAGTAAACTGTCACCTGTTAAATCTGAGTAACAGAACATAACACAGACGTATCTGATCACTAAAATCAGATTACTTTGACAACTACAAACTTTCATTATTTATTAAGTTCTATGTGAAGTTGTAGTTACATGATTACCATTTTACCTGGATTATTGTTTTACATTCCATATTGGCTAACACTGCTATTCAATCACTAGTCATTATGGAATTCAATGCATTCTAGCAATTGCATATAAGCATTTGATACATGGGATTACATGCAAGCTTCCAAGCCAATAGAATAGAAGCTGTAAAGTTAGTTGCAAGTTGTAGATGGGGAATCCACTGTGTGAAAAAAAAAGGACTCTGAAATATGGCTTTGTTGCGAATTACTTTGCGGAAAAATGCCTCAGACAAATTGCTTTGTGGAAAAAGGCCTTTGTGGAAATAATATCTTTGTGCCAATTCATCCTATTGCATGACAGCCCCTTTGTGAAGAAAAATGTAGAATATGTCTCCTTTTTGGCCCTTGGAAGCTTGCCTACACTTGCAATGGGGCCCTTAAAATATGAAGAGAAGTTTTGAAAAAGGGATTGTTTCCAAATTCACATCATCTCATGGCATTGGCATTACTTGCATGGCATCTCACTAACTCCCCACTTTATACTAGGCACGAAGTCCTTTGGACTCACATTTATGTGTTTAAATTTTTGTAAATGCTACGACGGAGGTTGCATGAGGTTTGGAGCACTTCATTGGAGTTGGTTGAAGATGAAGGATAATACTGTGTACTACCAAGATGGATGTTTGGGAAATCTATTATAAGGATACCATAGCTATCGCACTTATATTTTCTCTTATTTACTATATGAGTTCTATGATGGTCGTTCAGACTTCTTGTTGTATCGTGGAAGGCATGACATTGATCCATGCCCCATTTTTGCTAATGTGCCATCTACTATGCAACATTGACTTTATATATATGTGTGCGTACATATATATATATATATATATATATATATATATATATATATTGAAGGAAGAACAAAATTTAGAAAAATATATTATATGAATAACATGGTATAGTCTAGTTTGTTAAACGTTTGGTATACGTATGATACAACAAAACCTTTGATATGTTATCTTTCTTATTTTCGTGAAAGTTATTTTCAGTAAAAGTCAAAATATTGTGTGCATTGGAGAACTTATTTTATAATAGATCATCTATGCTTAAGCTTCGAAAATCAAAATTTTAAAATATTTTAATAGAGAGCAACTAATTGCAAATAATCTAAAAGAATTACATAGTGCAATAAATTAAAATTTGTTTATCCTAGAATAAAGAACAAAACTAATTAAACCATGAATATAGTAATTTTTAACAGAACACATAAATAAATTATTATTTACATTTAGATAACACTTTAATCTTCAATTATATTGTTAGTCACATTTTCCTCATACAAATGTAACTGAAAAACTACAAAAACTTACAAAAGATAATCAATAAGTCTACGGGCAAAGAAAGGCTCAAGAAAAGTTTCAAGAAATGGGTGCCTTTTGACTAATTTACCCTCATTCCCTCATTTACCCTCTCTTATTTCCTCTTATAGAGACAAGCACATTCATTCTATGCCCTTACAATCCCTAACTGAGACGTCTTGACCTAAATCGAATCCAGATCACCTCCCCGCCGATCTCCGTCGGCGACCCACGTCGACATCTCTCCACCACCGGTGAGCAGCGTCTCCAACATCGACGAACACCAGATTGGACAAACACTAGCCCTTTCAAATCAACACCGACAACCTCCACGAAAATCGAGGACCTCCACCAACGCAACTCCTACCTTCGGTACGCTATTGTTTGTCCAGTTTGTTCTTTTTGTGCTTGGTACTTGTCTGATTAATTCTACATCATTGGTATTCAAAGATTTGTTTTGTATCTCTTTTTTTAAAAAGATTACAGCCAACAAGATTAGTCTTAAATGGAAGCTTTGGAACCTTAACCTTTTGATATTAATAATTAATAAAATGATTTTAAAAAATACCGACACACCAAGTCTTCCTTTTAACATAGCAGTGCATTAATTTTTGATGTATGCTCGAACTTCATCTAGTAATTTTCTCCAATATTGTTGCATAAAAAAATCGATTCCTTCCAATTTATAATGTTAGTGTTATAATTTTAAGTATATGATGCTCCAATTTGTCCTCTAGAAAATGATTTGATTGATATTGTAAATAAAATACTACTACTTCAGATTATTGAAGGTATACCTTGGGTTGGAAAAGTAGTTCATTACACCTATAAAAATCCATTGAAAGGAAATAACCAATACTAATACTACTGCTGTGATTTTGTGTTAGAAAGTATTCGAGTGGAAGGTAGTGTGCTGGAATGGTGACAACGTGTTGCAATATAAATATAGGGAGATCAATGGAGAATTAATGTAATGCAGTAAGTTTACTGCCTGTGAATTGGAATTGATATTAGGGCTATTATAACAGAGTATATAACACTGTAAAGCTTTTGTGTCTTGTGGGTTTAAACCTTTATAAGTTTACAATTGGGTACTCTTCTTTTTCGTGCCTGATTTAAATACTATGACCTTTCACATTTTTCATTTTGTAAACCAGTAGTATCTTTAGCTTTGGATTTATTAGAATTTATAATCACGTTCTATACTCAATGCATACTTGCCATGTTTATATTTGTTTTATCTGGACTTACTGAGAGGATGATGAGAAAATCTCACGTAACAATAATTCATACCAATTATGAATTGGGTCATTTACTGGTTCTTCACTTGTATGCCTATAGGTAACAATAATTCATACTAACTACGAATTGGGTCATTTACTAGTTCTCTACTTGTATGTCTATAGGATTTTCTCTCCCTACATCTGCATCTGGCTTAACTTACAATTGAGTGCTTGGTTGACACTCAGCCACGAGGTCAAGTCTAAGTCTTCTTATTCTTGGCTAACGTAATAGAAATCTTTATTGCCGTTGAGAAGAAATTCTTTCCTTCTTTGTCACAATTTGCATTGGGGGACAGTATTCAAGTCATATTATGGCAAACATTTCAATAAGAATATTTATATAACTTGTTTGCATCACAACAAAATTCAATCTTCTAACCTCTTCAAACTTGTTTTCCGTCTGTTCAGAAAATGCCTGATTCTGTCTATCTCTTGGCTGATGGAACAATTGGCGATATGCTTGCTGGAGAATATGAAACATAGTTGTACATTGTCATATAAGGCAACATATTTAAATCATTCCTTTATATTCACAACATGTTGTAGAGAATATCATTATTGTCAATACTAGACTGGTTATTAATGTTTAGTGGATCAAAACATTATTGTAGAGAATGACTCATGTAATTTCATTCTAATTAGTAGAGATGCTCGTAGGAGACAATCCTTTGTCAATAGTTTTAATTTAACACCATTTCATATATGTTCTCAACTGATGGTCTCTTCTAGCTCTAATAACGTGTGTCCACCTCTAAAATGTGAAAGCGGTGCAACCATGGTTTTGAGGATTTCACACACCGAGCGTAATCCCAACCGTGAGTTTTGGAGATGTGTGAACACGAAGGTAATCATTCTTTTGATGATGTTGTATTTAAATATTTAAGTATAATCATGTTCTATGCATGCTTTGAATAGAGTGTTTCATTAAAATACTTCTAATAATGTCATGCCTTTTTAATAACGTGTACATGTACTTGTTTATCTTTAGAACAGGATGGCTTATCCGGGATTTGCTTGGGTTGATGAGGTAAGGAGTAATGCTCAAGTTGTTGAGCATAAGTTTGCCTCAAATACTCGTAATCAGAACACGGTAATGGGTACTACTTGCATTGAAGACCATCACTTGCTTGTACGCATCGCTGAGAAGTTGGATAAATTGGATAAGTTAGACAAGCTCGACAAACTTGAGAGGTTGGACAACCTAGACAAGCTACCATCATGTTGTTCAATGTTGTAGTTTACCATTTGCATTTGACAATGTCTTTTGTTGTATCCCCGACGTTGGTGTTTAGGTGTGTGTACTATGATCGAACTTTCGTAGAGGATGATGAAGGTGAAGAGTATTTGATGAATGCTCAATGAAGGCCAATGGTCCCATTGGTTATTTATTGCATATGTTTGATTTCTAGTTGCAACAAACTTTTGTTATTGTTTAGTGTTTGTAATTTGAATAATTTGTGGTGTGATTAACAATTTATTTGGTGAATGTTTTATTTGTTTTTTAGTTTCAATTAAAAAAGGAAAAGTGAGATGAGATTTTTTTTATTATAATGAAGCTACTATAATTTACACCTTGTTAGTGTATGTGTATTTATGAATATTTATGAGTTTTGATGTGAAATAGGAGAGAGAATGAGTGGGATTGAGTGGTGGAGATTTATTTAGTACAGTGGGTCCCAAAAAATATGTGGATGTAATTGGTTTGACTTTTCATGTGAATGTGTTAAAATGTGTAAAAATTTGTTAAAAGTTGTAGAAGAACGGGGGCTTAATTCTACATCTCCAAGTTCCATTTATCTTCCAACAATACTTCAAACTTTGTACATTCCTACAACACCAATTAGCGCCAACTATGGTTTTACCTTTTCCAGTATCATCACTTAAGAACAAGTAATATAAGACTCTTTAATATAAGACTCTTTAATGACACTTCAAACTTAGTACCTCCAAGTTCCATTTTATAATATAACTCTTTAATGCCACGCCAAGAACAAGTAACTATGCTGAATCGTGGAAGCATGTATTGAAGTTTCTTACACATACTAAAGCATAACCCAAAATTACAAAACTCAAGTACCGTTCCCGAATTTGTTTGAAGATGCTAACATTTGGGATAGCCTACATGCATTAAATAGAATATATATACCGCAATCAAAATAAAATACATATTTTCTGCCTCTAAACAAGTCGATAGTTTTCATTCTTGTACTCAACTTGGTCGTCATCAACCCCTTTTGATTTCACATCATTCTTTATTACCAACACAATCCCAATGGAGTCCCCACTAAAAATTTGCAAAAAAGAACCATGTTAATACAAAAAAAAAAAAGAAAAAAAAGGAACCATTTCACTTCACTCTTCATTACCAACACATACAATGTATAATAATAATAATAATAATAATAATAATAATAATAATAATAATAATAATAATAATAATAAAGAATGACCTGAATACATGTCAAATAGAATATGAGATTGAAAATAAACTTTTAATAAAGAGATGTTATAAGCTATCCATATTTTTACCCTTTTTAACCTTACTTCAATGTATCTTCAAATTGCATATTATATATTCCCTTCATTTTACCTTTGGCCTTATAATATTTTTACCTTGAACATCACAGCACATTTCATATTCCCTTCATTTTTTAGTATTGAAAATTAAAAATTGCATATTGCAAACGAGTCCTCGCAACCAAAAACATGAAACACTTACTACACAATTCGTTCCAAATTTAATACAAGTTATGAGGATAGCCTAAATTACCTGCATTTGATCTTGATGATCCTGTGTGGCTCGATGAAGGGAAGGAGAATGTTGATCATAAAAATGCATTTGAAAGATGGACATAGGAAAAATTGATCCTTGAACCTGTTCAAATAAGGTAAATAAGCAAGGTTTATGCCTTAAATTTTAATTTTTCACTAAAGAATGCACACGAAATCAATAATGGAATCTATCTAGTACTACTAAAATACAATCACCTCGAAGGATGTCATGGGTGGACGTGGCTGGTTAGCCACAGGAACTACGTGGGAATGTTGCTGATCTAATGGAGTTGTTTACGGAGTACTAGTGGCATTTTTCTTAGATGACACCTACACGAAGAAACATTTATTTAAGTATATTAGAAGTTATACTAAATTGAGTAATGCGTGTTAGTATCGTACCCTTCTCTTCTTGGCATCTTCTCAAGTGCTCCTTTTAACCGATTCTTCTTTAGGGCCCCCTTATGGCTTACTAGTGGTGGATCACGAATGCCAGAACTAGTAGCTCCACACCAGGCAGTTGAGGCAGAGTGTCCTACCATATTAATGCTACGTCCTCCACTAACAACAAAGAGGTGAGAAATTAAGAAGTCCTGCATTTTCTGTTCCATGAACTCCATCACACCTTCACTATATTCTTTATTAACAGAAATTAACTCAGACATTCTTACTGCGATACTCAACAACTTGTCTTGCCTTTCTTTTTCTAGAGTACGTCCCCAACCACTGTCCCCAACCACTATCCCCAACTATAATCTTTGAATATGCCCTATGGACATCCTTCCTCCAACGCCTCAGAACATATCACTCATGAACCTAATGAACATCTAAATCAGTCAAAACCTTTAGAGGGTGTCTGCAAATGATGCCCCTGAATTCAAATAGGTGACAACTACATGACACGAGGAGATCTTCCTAAACAAACGATACCAAAAACTCCTTACACTTCCAACAATCGTCCCCTAATGCAACCTGATCATACACATGATATATAGAGCCTGGATGATCATGCTCAGTCCTATCAATCCTACAATAAGAAATAGCAGTGAGCTCTTTTCGAACTTCTTGAAACTTCTGGTCAGTATATACTTGCTAAAATTATTTTTCAATCCCAAAGTGAGTAGCACAACGGACTACCGTACTAGATGATTTATGATCGGTTTGGACCTCCGTCTCTATTTTACTCCTTACAGCTTGGTCGTACTGCTCAACAAATTTCTTTAAAGACGTTTTTGAATCTACATAACCATCAAAAAAGGAATTTATACTTTCACTTCGCTGTGTAGTGGACATTCCAGCCCAGAAACTAGTTTTAAAATAACATAGAACCCAACGAGCTCTCTCCGGATACATATATATGCACCACTTATTATTTCCAACCTGATACTTCTCAAGCAACTCTTCCCACGCTTCCTCGAACTCATCTTCAAATTGACTGTTATAAACGGATGCCTTAATAACCCTAATAACATCATCTTTGTCTGCACGACCTCCAAATTTCTCAGCCAACTTTTTCATTACATGCCACGCATGCCATCTATGTTTAGCACTTGGAAGCACTTTGGGTCATGCAACCTTCATTGCCAAATCTTGCTCGGTGATTATACCACTAAGTGCTTTCCCTCCCATACATTCTAACCACGTAGAAAATAGCCAAGCAAACGATGTGGCATCCTCAGCTGCTAAGAGACCACATCCCAACAATGTGGAATGACCGTGGTGGTTTAGACCAACAAATGGGGCAAAAGGCATTTGGTACTTATTTACCAAATAGGTCGTGTCAAATAAAACTACATCTCCAAATTCCTTGTACGCCTCTCGAGACCTATTATCAGCCCAGAAGACATTTTGCAGTCGTCCCTCCTCATCCAATTCAATGTCATAATAGAACCCAGGACATTGTTTCTGCATTCGCCTGAAGTAGGCCAAAAGAGCAGCAGCATCGCCTTCCCCAAGTCTGAGCTGCCGAGCCTTTGCAACATAATTGATGCAATCTTTTGCAAGATATGTAACATTTTCATAACCTCCGGTGTCAATAGCAACTGCCCCAAATGTCTTGCTCACTCGAATTCCGGCCCTATCATTCATATCAAGCTACTTCTTGGTGAGTGGATCTAGTCGACGATTGCATGCATATAACTTAGACTTCATAGGTGACATACTGTGATTGTGCTCAAACTTCACCTTGCTTATACGTCATACCCCTCGTACATCTGAGACTGTACAAATCTTTGCTTTACAATTTGTCTGACCAGTCAGACTAGGGTTAAGAGGATCTGTCGACTTACTTTTTCGCGTGCCTGCTTTGCTGCACTCAAGATAGTGATTATGAAGTTTCCCATCAGCACCCTTCTTTGTGCTACCAACTCTTATTAGGAAACCTTGACTTTGTGAATATGCCCTATAAAACTTATAAAGAGCTTCTATTGTAGCGAACTTCATTCCAACTTCAGGAATAACTGTATCATCTTCCCCATCTACATTAGGAGCAGTTGTATCACCTAGCGCTTCCTTACCGAAGACATTGGACTGATCCCCTTTAGCACATGAACTTGTCGCACAATTATCAATAGTCACTGTTGTCTCTTTATTAGTTCTTCCAGTTTCTGTGCAAAAGCAAAAGAGTCTTAAGTTAAGTGCCACTGTGAATGACTAAGTATAAGTAAAAGAAGTAATTTTTCAAAAAAAAAATCTATATCAAACAACAATTAATAGTGTGGAAGTTGAAATTCCACATAAATTAATATGCTTTAATACATATAATTAATTAGTCATTTATGATGACTTCAAAAAGAATGACTCAATTGTGATTTGTTACTTCTTGAAATTGATGTTACCTTGAATCTGATCTTGGATTTTTTCTTAATGTGGTAAGAATTTATAGTGTTGTCTTCACACAATGTTTTACGCATTCTATCTGTCATCGTTGATTTCTTGGCACCTTTGACATGAGAAGCCGTTGTTGTGTATGATTTTGTATTGTATTACTATTAGTTTTGCTTATTTAAATAGAGTTTTGTTAATTTAATGTTCATAAATGAAAGAAGATAATAGATCGAACATTATACAAATATAATTTTTTTACAATGCATTATGTTGAACAAAATAATACATTTAATAATGTATATATACATCATAAATTGAAATATTGCATACATTGAACAAGGTAAAACAATAATTTTTTTGTTAAAATTTTTTAAAATATAAATAATCGTTTGATAAATTAATAAGTTATTAATTAACGAATAAATTAATAAATTATTAATTTATCATTTATTTAATATCTCACTAAATTGATAAATTTTCTCGGTCCCTAAGTTATTAATTTATAGAGTTTTAACTGTACTTTTCATATATTGTGGATATATATATATATATATATATATATATATATATATATATATATTCGTGTGCATGCTTAATCCTTGCTTGCTATATGACGTGATTGCTTCAAGTTCTCTCCATGATGTTTTGCCACAATCAAGTGAAGCTCATGGCAAGGATTTTGTTGTTTGAATTATGGATATGGAAGCTCTCGTGTTTTCACAACGTTTTGTGTCCTTCTAGTGTAGCTTCTAATGTCTAAGTATTATACGTTGAAAGACCATGGGTCGTATGTTGGAATTAACCCCAAAAGCATGTCTAAGTTAAACAAATTAACTAATGGCTAAGTCGGAATCAAACTAATTACTTAAATATAAAGCATATAAACTATAATACAAAAAGGTTACAAAATTACTTTTGACCGTGTTGTTGCTTTACCTGCTCCGATCCGCACCACCGGCAAATACCAAGCTTCTAACCCCCAAGAGATGGTTGGTATGACTCCTAAAAGCTTGACCACAAGAGGTAAGTGGATGCTTCAATAAAAAATTCAAATTGAAGTAAATCAACTCTCTAGAAAGAATTCAAAGTAAACTTTTTGGGACAAGAAACACCAGAGCCGAAGAAACCTATATATAGGCAAGGGAGACGTCCCCTCCCTTCAGTTCTCCAACGTGGGATTCTAAAATCCCTACGCAGGCTTCTCCTCAGCTTAGGCCCATAACTTAAGTTGTCGGTAGATGTTAAGTTATTTAAAGCCCAAAGCCTCAGTTCTTCTTCCTTATGTCCTAAGTGATTTGCAACTATCAATCACTGTACGATTTAGTCTACAACTTTCATTAGAGTTATCAGATGGGCCTGATCGAACCTACATGTTCAATGCTAACCTAAATATGCTTAGTCAGCTGATGCTTTGACTTTCGGGTATAAACGGAGCTCCCACTTATACAAATATAGGTGGAGAACTGAAAACTCATTATCATATGAAATCACATAAATTGTAATATTCCATACACCCTGCAATTACATCCTTTGACCAATCACCTAAGTGGCATTACCCCCATTTGACATCAAATAATTAGATCAGGGATAAATTGACCATTTGCCCCTCTAATTATTCTCTCGCTTGAGCCATCTTTCTTTTAGCAATTTCTTCATGACGTCGTCACAGTACAATCACTCAAGCGTTCATGTGTATTGTTCGCACAGATTTCAAACTACTATCTCAAAACACTATTGCAGCAAACTCTTAGCCCATCTCGACACGGGGATGGATTTCGTACAATAGAGTATCTACTACCCAATCCCCTTCAATTCCCAACGTATCTTGTTGACTAATATACAAGACCTCACTCATTGGCACATTAAAGAACCTCTTGTTCACCAATAGCAAATACTAGATTGAATAGGATTGGGGTAATCCACTAGACGATCAAGGTCGATTAATTTTTTTAGGAACGGCATAGCTAATAATTAATCAACCTTATGCGGTCCCGTCCAACATGCCTATGACCTAAGTCATGCTCGCAGATTCCAGCACCTCCGACCGGATCTATCAACATAGTTAAGAAAAACCGCCTACCTAGTGGGCAAAGTCACAAGCCGTTTGAACTCAAACAGGGTGCCAACCCTTGTATGCCCGTCCTAGGACAAATATTTATTGTCGAAATACTAAGGCTATTTGTTTTGTGCCTCTCTATGTAGAAACCTGACCCGTATTATCTCAAAGCCACCAATGGCCTTTAGGTACTACCTTATACTATACATTCAATATTAAATGACTGACAAAATAAAAATATTATTTCATTTAAACGGAATGTCATATTACAGTAATGTACTAACACTATTGGGCACCAAACCCAACATCGTACTCATACTTTTAATATGTGGTTTGATTTGTGAAATATAACTTAACTTATTTCTGGGCATGTACTATGTAATGTGGGTGTATAATTATATGTTTAACTATGTTTATTCATCTCCTTTCATGTCTTGTGTGATTTAAGTGTAGATTTACACTTAAAAACAATTCTAGGGTTGCACAACGCTAGGTAGTGTATCCCAGTAGGCTTCTATCTTGTGTAGGGGAGTGCACTATTTCAACGTACCGATACCTTGAAGCTGGAAATCAATTCCTTTATTCATTATCACTATCCTATATTCCATTTTTAGGTTGCGAATGCATGGTTTAATATGTTGGCGCTTCTAAAAATAAAAATTTGTACTTAAACTTTTCAAGAACTACATCTACTTTCGCATTTAGAAACTTATTTATTTAAAATCACAATAGCCACGAAGGCTTATGCGAGTCAGATATACAATTCTAAATTCACTATCGTAAACGCATGATATGTGAAGTATGGATGATCACATAATCTTCTTGCACATTGTATGCTATTTCAGACTACGTTAAGGGGAAAAATCTTAGAACCCACCACATAGTTGAAAAGTTTTAGTTTATTATTCTATTATATATATACAGTTGTGTGCTTCGGGATAATATTGCAAGAGGGGTGTGACAACTGCTACATTTTGGGTGTGGTTTGAGGCAGTAATTCCTTTTTTGACGAAATATATGTAAAATACCCTTTTAGCCAAGCACCTTTTTGTATTAAATAGACTTTAATAATAGTAATATTTTCTTTTAACTATTATTATGAAATAGCATTATAAAAGTCAACTTATCGTTCCCTAGTAGGCTTGTTTATTTTTAGCTGCTCCACAGCTTTTTATATAAATTGTTTATGTATTTATACATATGAATGAAAATCTTTTGTCTCTAGACAAGTCTTTTGTTGTTGTTTTTTTTTCTTTTTCTAAAGGCGAAGTGATTGTAGATCAGATAGTTGTGTGCGGATAGAGAATTTATGGCCGTAAAAAGGTGTGACAAGATATGTTAAATAGTAAACTACATCAGTGCTAATAACTTCTAAAATTGAATATATGATGCAGATTGATCTGAATATTCCACATAGGCTAATTATATTCACATCAAAATTTTTAATAACTATACCACATTTAAATTGTAATGAACTACCTCAATTTTAACTCACTTTTTATTTGCGTCCTCTATCTTCTTTGTTCACATTATTATAATTCTCAAACTTCAATTAAATAATCACATCATGTCTCAGACCACAACTCTTTTTTGAATACTTTGTGTACATGTGTTCAATTTATGTTCAAATATTTTTCTGAGTTTTTTTCTGTTAATTTTTCTTTTTCAAAAGTGCAATAAATAAAATAAATATATTTATACTTCCTTGGCGAATTTATAGTTAGAAATATGCACTTGAAACAACATGCACAAATTAGAAGAAAGTCGATGATAAAAATTTGGAATAAAAGTTCGAAGGATGCGAGTGAAAAAATAAAAGGAAGTGGAGGATGTTAATTGCAATTAAAATGTGGTGCCTTAGCTGTAACAAAAGTTATAGTGTATATGTAATTACTCTTCGACAATTAGATTATTGTGTTTTCACACTTTATAAAGTTATCATTATCATGACCAGCAAACGTAATTTATATAGTATAAATAAAAGTGGCATATATTACGTTGCCAAAAATAGGTGGGTTGAACATACCATATCAAAAGTTAAACCAATGCTAAAACACAACTTATCCTTAAGTGGTAGTATCAGTAACAGAATAAAAACTATTAATAGTGGATACGATGAAGTTTCATTATATTTGTCGTCGGCATAGATTTCCATGAGGTGTTCAGTATGTGTGTTGATTATCTTTTTTGAGTTGTAATCATCTCCCACCTGTAACTTGTAACGGGATAGTTAGTCTATCACGATCGCAAGATATTAAAGAAAAAAGGGCAAGTAATGAGCATAAAATTTAGGGAATGAAAAAGTGTAAGTACGTCAATTCTGCTATCCGTAAAAATGTTTATTCTCTTACAGTCATAATCGAGGTAAACATCATGTCATAGGGGCCAAAACAACAAAATCACCATTTATCCATATTGTAACCTTTTGTTTTCGTATCATAATTTTTGATTTTTTATTTTTTGGCCTTTTCGTAACTTTCTGTGCAATTCACACATAGGTGAATTCATAATTTTGCCACTACTTCATTCAGCGACACAACATAACATATTATCATTATTAAAATATAATGCCCAAAGAGTTTCAATTCTTTTAATTCTTTGGTGAGTATTAAAAATCCCGTAAAATGACAAATGAGAAATTACGTCAAAAACTCTTTTGAGGGAAATGTATTTTGCCCCTCAAATGAGCCTTTAGAAAGAAAGGAAAAAAATAAACAAACAAACAAACAACCAAACCTTCATTGGGTGAAACATAGTTTGCCAATTGTCCAAATTAGTTTAACCAAAATCATTTAACAAACCAAAACGTTTATAGCTAAACCAATGTGTTGAAACCCAACTAAGTTATTGACTCGGCTAAGGAACTGGGTCAAAGGTCAAACGATCGAACTGGAGTTGATTCATGATCAATTGGGTGATTAAAATAATATTGAAAAAAATATAGAAATATTACAAATTTCTGAAAATAAAAGAAAATACTAGAACTTGGGTCAAATCTGGTCACGGGGTGGTTTTTTGAGTAATCTGGGTCTTTGACCAAATTTTGACCATAGTGGTTTCTGAAGGCCACCCTGTTGGATTTTTGTAATTAATCTAAATTCGTAATTTTTGTAAGATTAATTTTACATAAAAATTAAAAGAAACTTGTAATATGATTAGATTGGTCCCTTTACTTAATTTTAGAGAGAATTAATTATTTTCAAAAATAAAACTAGCTAAAAATGAAAATTATTTAAAAGTATTACTCTTTTAAGATTTAATTTTGGTGTGATAATAAATTACAATACATTAAATTTGTACACAAAAACTAAAATAAACATGTGACATTAATTTTTTTAATTAATCGTTCAATTGTAACATTAATCCTACATTTTTAATTAATCCAATATTTTCACTAGACAAAACTTTACATGGTTTTATTGGTTGAAAATTAATAAAAATTAATTATATTTATTGCTGAAGCAGAAAAAGTGGAATTAAATTTTAAAAATTAATAAAAATTAACTATTTTGCGATGGATCTCAAGATTCATGCTAAAAAATGAAGATACCTTTTAACTTGCAAGATATCTTTTAAATTATAAAACATATTATAAATTACAAGAAATTTTTAAAATTAGATTCATATAATTCTTATGACTATGACTATTAAACTAATTATTTTAGATATAATTAATTTTTTCAATAATTTGCTAAAAATGAAAATTAATTGAAATTAACTAAAATTAATTATATTGCTAAGATTTAATTGGATAACGTTTCATTGGATAAACATTAATTAAAATTAATTATGTTGCTAAAGGGAGAAAATGTGATTAATTAAAATAATAAAAAATAATTAAAATTAAATAGATTGCTATGAGTGTATAAGATTCTCCTATAAAATTAAAGATAACTTTTAGATTATAATATATCTTTTAAATTAAAAAATATATTTAATAAACAAATTTTCAAACTGTGGTTATTAAGCGCATTATTTAAGAAATAATTATGATATAATAATTAGATAAAACTCAATGTAATTTTTTTAAATTAATTAAGCCTCCGTTCTTCTACAACTTTTAACAAATTTTTACACATTTTAACTCGTTCTTATCTAAAGTTAAACCAATTATATCCACATATTTTCTGGGACCCACTGTACTACACAAATCTCTACCAATCAATCTCACTCATTCTCTCTCCTATTTCACATCAAAACTCATAAATACTCATAAATACACATACACTAACACCCTGTAAAATTTATTATATTGCTCAAACTTAATTGAAGATGGTTTCATTTGATGAAAATTGACATGGTTTCAATGGAAGAAAATTATGAACATTAGTTATTATATTGCTATGTGAGGGAAAATATATAGTTAATTTAAAAAATAAAGAAATAATGAAAATTAATGAGATTGTTACTAGTTGACACGATTTCCCTTAAAAATGAAAGATATTTTCAAGATAGGAAGATGTCTTTAAATTCCAAAATATCTTTAAAATTAGATTCATGTAAAAGAAAATTTTGGAAAGTTTGATTTCATTAGATGTGTGTATGAAAATAGTCCTATTAAAAAAATAAAAATAAAATTAATTAGATTGCTATTGGTTTGTGAGATTTCTTCAAAAAATGAAAGATACCTTTTTAAATTGAAATATATCCTTTAATTTATAAAATATCTTGACAATTAGACTCATTCAATTCTTAAAACTGTGACTATTAAGCTAATTACTTTAGAAATAAAAAATTATTTTTATAAATAATATCTAAAAATGCAAACTAATTATAATTAATTATATTACAATTAATTAAAATTAATTACATTTGCAAGATTTAATTGGACACATTTTCATTGCACAAAAATTTGACACGATTTCATTGTAAGAAAATTAATCAAAATTAATTAAATTGCTAGAAGACAAAAAAAAATATAATTAATTTAATCTAATTTACCAACACTTTCACTTGTGCGTTGCACGGGAGATTAATTTCCAATAAATAGCAATTTTTATAAATATTAATAGTATGATGTTAGCACCACAACCTAACATCACTTGTAGAGCTTATGGTTTTTTATTTAAAATTATTCTAATTCTATTATATTCAATTACAAATTCGAGAGATATAACTATACACTCGTGTGACGTATGGTATTAATAATAAATATGTGAATAATGATTTTTAAAATTTTGTTGTGAAATATTATCAATATATAGATAGATATATTATAGAACAAAAATATAGAAGGTACAGTTCGACAGACCTTGCCATCACATTCCTCTCTCGCTAAGAAATACTTATCCTCATCTACGTCACAACCTCATTTAATCAAAGTAGAGCAAAAATCATATAAGAATTGCAACATGATGGATACTCCCTATTTCGCATCCCTACGCCCGCTAGAAAATTCCCATCTACGTTCATGCCCAATCGTGATCCTATAATCAGAAACTTTTATATGTACTTTTTTTTGCATGTATTAATTTTTTCAATACACATCTTTTAAATATACTAAACACGTATATTAACATATTTAGTATAAACTCACCAATTTAACATATTTGATCAGTATATTAACATATTTTTTTAAACTCGCTATTTCAAATAGACGACTTAATCGACGAACTTTCAAACTTATATAAAATCTAAACTGACAAAATGGTACAAAATAAATAATTTAAAATTATTTATTATAAAATCATAAGTCTATAGGTAAATAAAACATTTTTAAAAAAAAATAAAATCTTAAGATCTTAGGAATTGTAAAAATATAAAAAATAAAGTCAACTATGCTTAATTATGATAAATGTATATAAAAACCATACTTCTAGTTTGATTGATTTCCTATCCTTACTATCAATCATTATTTTTAATATGATGTGATTTGTAACATATGAAATTGTAACATATAACTATACATCATCGAAAATTGATTTTTCATAAAATACCAATATGAGAAAACAATTGTTCAACTCTAATATCAATAATTATTGGTCAAATTGCAACCAATTGAAACTAAAAGGAACAATTATAGAAAATATAAAAATATATGAAAATCAAAGGAAAAACATATTTTGACAAAAGAATGCTAGTGAAAAAGCAAGTGGAGTTAATTAAGCACTAATGATCAACCGACTAACTCAACAGCAAGATATAACACTCTAATTCTAGAAAACCAAAAACTTAGAGGTGTTTCTCTAATTTATTGTTGCGGCATAGACACCTCAATATTAAACCGCAAACGCAAGGGCCGTACCAGTAATACAGTGGACCAATAAGTCCAGATATTGTACCCATATGGATTGATATTTATAGTTGAGCTACTAATTCTAGTGTAGAGTAAAACTATACAAAGAAAGCAGTTAAAACACACACAAAATAAAGAGAGATGGAAGAAAGCTACACTAAGCCATAATAAAAACGCAAAGAAAAGAAATACAAGAAATGGGCATGAATGGGGTTATACTCGAATTAATGGATAGTTGGGAATAATGATATCACGTAACACTAGCTTAACTAATCCGTTGATAAACTAAACGTAATACTCATCTTCAATGTTAGACCCGACTTCCTTAAATAGGTAATTCCTCATTCAAATGTCAAACCATCCCTAATCAATTGATCTAACCTGCTATATCTCTATTTCAATAGTCAATCAATCAATTGCATTACACATTGTGAAAGTGGCAAAAAGGATCACATAGGATTAGGGGTGTATCTCTATCCCCTACAAGAACCTATAGTGGTTGCTTCTACCGTCCAAAATGTGCCACTTCTCTCGAATAATGAGACAAATTGCAAATACATATGATATGATATGATATGTATGTATGAGATATGAAGAAATATCAGTTAATGCGGCGCTCTCTTTACCCGAATGATCCGAATGATGATGTGTATGACGTATATATGATATGATATGCCATGGAATCTTCATTCCTTTTCCGTATTTCTTATCTTGAGTTATCGGGTGAATGCTACAGTATGATGTTCAGGACTGATATATGTACGGATCGGTTTGGTATATGTGCCAGAAATGGGGAACTTCACACTGAATTCCGATATGCATGTATGTTTATATGTTTATGTTCAGAAAGTCTCATCCGGAATTCTTGTGTATGCTCCTATGTATGTGATTGAATGATTTGTTCGGCTTTGTCTCGGATCAGGTTTATGATAATGGGACCGTTATATGTTATGTGCACCGTTATATGTTCAGTTCTGTATCTGTTATATGACTGTGCTGTATCAAATGACCGTTTTGTCCCGTATATGTATATGATGAGGAGGAGATGATAAGTGCTAGAAAAGCATTTAAATAACTCTTCTATTTTACGTATTTGTGTGTTTTATTAATGTTATATGTTCCGTTTTATGTGTTTTTCCTTTATTGTGGTGTTTAGGGTCACAAAGAATCGAAAGGAGTCAAAAAGGATGAAAATCGAATGAAAACGGAAACTCGGGACCAAAAAGGCAAGCGAATCAAAGATGGAGGACCTCCGATGCAATTTTATGAAAAGTTGTTTTTACAATTTTTCTTGTGCCAAAGTCGAAGAACGTCAAAAGAGGATTCCCAAACTTTTTCCGGATCTCAAATCGGAGTTTCCTAGTGAAAGTTATGGCCGTTTGAAGAAAAAGGACTAAAAGCGTCACTTCCAAAACTGTTGGGGACCAACGTGCAACGTTTCAAAAGTCTGGGGACCAAAGTGAACCTTTTCACAAAGTTGGAGGACCAAAATGCAATTTCTCAAGGACCAAAATGAACAACATTCAAAAGTTGAGGGACTTGGTGTGCAATTTCTGGGTGACTCGGGTGACTCGAGTCACCGCCGCACGTGATCGAGTCAGTGCGGCGACTGAGTCACGCTGACGCCGCCGCAGATTTTGACGGACTCCACCTACCATAAAAGCGTGTTTTTGGTATTTTCTGACTTCTTAGAGATAAAACAATCTGGCACACCACAATAGACTCATGAAGGAAGACTTTATGATTTTTAATATTTTTGGTGTAATATTTTGCCTATAAATAGAGGCATTTCCAAGCTTGAATGACACAACTTGTAGAGAGAATTAGCTTGTGATTCTCTCCAACTTTCTCCTCAATAAAATTCTCTTCATCATTAGTTCTTAGTTCTAGCTTGAAAGCTCTTAGTTTCTCATATTCCGGCGGAAGAAAAAACCTAAATTTAGGTTCGATTAATCAATCGACGATTCTTCGGCCGAGAATATGATTAGCGGGGCATTTCTTCGCTAGTTTCTCTCTTTCTTTTAGTTTTCTTGTTTGAGAAGTCTAATTTCTCATATATTGTGGAGGTAATACAAGGCGAACACTCGCTAAAAAGTATTTAACCCATATATATGAGTGATTAAACTTCTCTATTTATTTCGTAGCATTTATTTTCTTGTTTCTATAGTTTGTATATATTACTTGAGATAGTGAAGTATAATCTATCATATAGCAGTGGTGATACCCGCTAATATGAGTAGTTAGACTTCTCTATCTAGTTCGAGGGGGAAGTTGTGTTCAATTATCATGTTGTTATCTTTTCTAACTCTTTGCTAACGTTTTATCTATTCCTCTACTTCAATTTGTTGATTTGTTATGCTTTTAAACCCGTTTTGAATTTATGTGATTATTGCATTCACTTTGGCCAATTAAATCAATTAATCTTTAAGTTCAAGTTAAGTGCTAGGATTGGAACTTTTGATCCGTAAATGTCACTAGATTCCAATCCACAGTAGCAAACGAATGTCGTGCATATTTGTTAATAAATCAACTTAGATGTATTAATTCAAGTTTGTGAAATTGATCATCTAATTCAACTCATTCTTCTTGTTCATTTCACACTAGCATTGCATTAAATCCTAAGAACTTGTTTAGGATTATCCAATGGCTAGATGTTAAGTTAAAGAACTCACTTTAATTTAATACATTTAAGGAAGAATTCGTTAATCAGAGCTTCTTGGTTAATTGAGAATTGATAAATTGAAGAAGGAATAGTAACACGTTGCATGGGAAAGATAAATATAAGTTGTTGACACAACCGAACCCGAGAACTAGATATTTTGTACAATTGTTTTTATTTCAATCTTTTATTTTGATGTTCGATTTTCTATTTTCATTCAAATATCACAAAACCCCCCTTTTTCTATATTAATTGATAAAAACAACTAGATCAAACACCGTTCCTCTTGGGTTCGACCCTTACTTACCACTTCTACATTAATTTGTAGTTTTGAAACCGAGTAAGGAAATAAAATAAATTTTATGCATCGCGACAACACGCCCAAGTTTTTGGCGCCAAGTTTGTGAACGGTTAACCAATTTAGTTGTTTTTATTAGTTAACTTTAAAAAAAAAAAAAATTTAGTCGAGCTAACGACTTTAAACAAAAGCGCTTCTTGGGAGGCAACCCAAGCATTTTCTCGCATTTTTATTTTTCTTTTAAATTTTCGTGTTTTTGTTTTTATTTCTCAATTTTTTATCTAGCGTACTGAGAAAGATAGTATTTTACAACTGCAGAAAGGAGACTCAATTATTTGAGAAGAGACGTGATAGCCCATAATTCGGTGATTAGCAGCAATTACGGAAAGAGTGGGGGTTAATTATTGATAACGGACAAATCCGTCAAACGCGTTTTCTCGGATGCCCACTCCAACGTACTCTTTACAGCACACTCTGCATGCACGATTGTCGGTTGAAACAGTGCCCACTTTGACTATAAATTAGAGATCATTCTCCACTCGAAACCACAATCACAATCTTCATTTTCAGTGAGTACTTCTTTCTAGCAGTGATTAGGTAATTTCTTTCTTCTTCACCGTCTTCTTCTTCCTTCTATTTATTTTGTTTTTTTTATAGTATGTACGTGTGTGATATTTTTGTATATATATGTCTTTTCTTAATATTAATTGATTATGTAATTCAAATTTTCTTATTTTTTTTCCTTCTTCAGTATCTTTGAAAATATGGAAGAGTGTGATAATCTACTATACTTATTAATTTTGATGGTTTTAATCTTATTACTTCAGTGTTTCTTTTTCTTTCGTGTGTTACGTAACTAAAAATAAATAAATTTATAGTCGAGCCAACGACTATAAACAAAGGCGCTACTTAGGAGGCAACCTAAGCATTCTTCTTCTTCTACTTCTCAAAAACTCTTGCATTTTCAATGGATACCAAACTTTCCAAAATCCACAAATATTATCCGTCCTTACCTTTGAATGCTTTGAAAGAGATTTACTATTCTAGAGTGGGACGGTTAAAAATGTTGATGGAAAAGGAAATGCCTGAGGACATTCGTTGGTTGATTGAAGCAAAGGTCCGATTAGGAGGTGAAATGCCAGGTTTAAGTACTAAATATGCACCAGGGTTAGGCAAAAGTAATTTTGCCAAGAAACGAAGGGCAAAAAGAATGAATGTGTGCTATAAATGTGCTAGATGGCCTTATAAATGCACTCGATGGACACACGCAACTCGAATGCTTGGATTCCATTGGATTTGTGTCCACAAATCGAGAAGATAAAATATGTTTCATTAAGGATGGCATGAGTAAGGAGTCTTTGGATGATATCCATCAAACTCTTGAGACGCATCCTAGTGGAATGGTGCAAATCGAACTTCTCAATCTGTGGAGTGAATTTAAAAAGGAACGAGAACGATATAGTCTTGGGAATCGACTTTAAAGACCTGTTTGCAGTCTATAAGAAAAGCTGGATGGGAAGCCTATCCCGACTCATAGAAGGAGTTTAAGCCGTTTACGGGCGTAAAACCAGAGGAAGATGTGAGCCACAATCACAACTACGTGTACATATTGTTATTTTTAATTTTTTTGTGTTCTTGTGTCGCTTAGTGTGCAAAGTCGACAACCTATGGCGGCTACTACTTCTAGACTTACCATAGGGGAGTTTCCATTTCTTCTCTTTTTCATGCTTTCTATATTTCTACATTGGGGACAATGTAGAATTTAAGTGTGGGGGAGTGGCATATTGTGATCTGCTTGTGATTTTTTTTTTGTGTCTACAATTTTGCATGAGATAGCAACTTTTGAATATGATTGAGCTTAATTTGCGTGATTTAGCTAAAAGCTGAGGATCCCAAAAAAAATCAATTTATTGTGTTCGTTCTTCTCTATGCATAGGCTAAATTACCTGAGCACGTTTATAAGGTAATTTACTATCATTCTCTGGAACACAAATTGAATGTTGAAAATGTTGATTTTTTTTTCTCTAACTTTCTAGACCATAGTAAACTAACTTTTTTCTTTTCTTTTTTCTATCCATTCGTCTGCTTAAAGTAACCTGGAAACATCAATTGTTAGCAAGCGGAGTTATAATCGCATGGTATCTGCTTTTTGTGAATGTGTCTTTATTGACAGAGTTTAAAAGTTTGGAAAAAGCATTGACCTATCTTTGAGAATGAATTTTACTTTTATGTTCGAAATAAGGAGAGGGACCACAGGAAAGAGCTACCTACCTCGAGTGTGAAGCGTCACCTCGAATGGGTGAAGAAGGTCGCCTCCAATGAAAGGGTAGTGTGAAAGCTACCGTGGGGTAAAAGTGAAAAAGAAAATTGCAAAACTCTTCTTCTTTTTCTTCTTCTTCATTAAAAAAAAATAAAAATAAAAAAATAAAAACGCAAGAAATGTGATAGTTACCCAAGTGTGAAGTAAGATAAATAAATTCCCTCAGTGGTTTGAAGTGCCTAATCTAAACACTCTTTAAATTGAAGACATATTTGCGATAAAACACACATCATGCCCTTTTTTTTTCTTTGCAGTGCTAACAGTTGATGATTTTTGGTGAACTGAGTAATTTTTAGGATCCATGGGAATCATTGTAAAATAAGAGTGGGATCACGAGAGATGAAAGGAAATATTTGACCATTTTGGGTTAGGATTTGGATAGAACATCGTAAGCTTTCATTTGATTCCAGTTAGTGATGGGATGATAACCTTAATTGCACACACACTCACAAGCCATTGTGTATTTGAGAAGAAGTGAAATTTTCATGGTTCGGGAGAATGTTTATTAAGCAAGTCACTATCTGTAGTTGGATTTCAATGTTTAAAGTTATTTATCTCATGTAAAATCACTGTGTTGTTTTGTGTCGTATGGTTGTTGTTCGAGGGCGAACAACAGTCTAAGTGTGGGGGAGTTTGATAAGTGCTAGAAAAGCATTTAAATAACTCTTCTATTTTACGTATTTGTGTGTTTTATTAATGTTATATGTTCCGTTTTATGTGTTTTTCCTTTATTGTGGTGTTTAGGGTCACAAAGAATCGAAAGGAGTCAAAAAGGATGAAAATCGAATGAAAACGGAAACTCGGGACCAAAACGCAAGCGAATCAAAGATGGAGGACCTCCGATGCAATTTTATGAAAAGTTGTTTTTACAATTTTTCTTGTGCCAAAGTCGAAGAACGTCAAAAGAGGATTCCCAAACTTTTTCCGGATCTCAAATCGGAGTTTCCTAGTGAAAGTTATGGCCGTTTGAAGAAAAAGGACTAAAAGCGTCACTTCCAAAGCATGGGGACCAACGTGCAACGTTTCAAAAGTCTGGGGACCAAAGTGAACCTTTTCACAAAGTTGGAGGACCAAAATGCAATTTCTCAAGGACCAAAATGAACAACATTCAAAAGTTGAGGGACTTGGTGTGCAATTTCTGGGTGACTCGGGTGACTCAGTCACCGCCGTGATCGAAGTCGGCATGTGGCGACTCGAGTCACGCTGACGCCAGCAGATTTTGACCAATGGACTCCACCTACCATAAAGCGTGTTTTTGGTATTTTCGACTTCTTAGAGATAAAACAATCTGAAGACACCACAATAGACTCATGAAGACTTTACGATTTTTTAATATTTTTTGGTGTAATATTTTGCCTATAAATAGAGGCATTTCCAAGCTTGAATGACACAACTTGTAGAGAGAATTAGCTTGTGATTCTCTCCAACTTTCTCCTCAATAAAATTCTCTTCATCATTAGTTCTTAGTTCTAGCTTGAAAGCTCTTAGTTTCTCATATTCCGGCGGAAGAAAAAACCTAAATTTAGGTTCGATTAATCAATCGACGATTCTTCGGCCGAGAATATGATTAGCGGGGCATTTCTTCGCTAGTTTCTCTCTTTCTTTTAGTTTTCTTGTTTGAGAAGTCTAATTTCTCATATATTGTGGAGGTAATACAAGGCGAACACTCGCTAAAAAGTATTTAACCCATATATATGAGTGATTAAACTTCTATTTATTTCAGAGCATTTATTTTCTTGTTTCTATAGTTTGTATATATTACTTGAGATAGTGAAGTATAATCTATCATATAGCAGTGGTGATACCCGCTAATATGAGTAGTTAGACTTCTCTATCTAGTTCGAGGGGGAAGTTGTGTTCAATTATCATGTTGTTATCTTTTCTAACTCTTTGCTAACGTTTTATCTATTCCTCTACTTCAATTTGTTGATTTGTTATGCTTTTAAACCCGTTTTGAATTTATGTGATTATTGCATTCACTTTGGCCAATTAAATCAATTAATCTTTAAGTTCAAGTTAAGTGCTAGGATTGGAACTTTTGATCCGTAAATGTCACTAGATTCCAATCCACAGTAGCAAACGAATGTCGTGCATATTTGTTAATAAATCAACTTAGATGTATTAATTCAAGTTTGTGAAATTGATCATCTAATTCAACTCATTCTTCTTGTTCATTTCACACTAGCATTGCATTAAATCCTAAGAACTTGTTTAGGATTATCCAATGGCTAGATGTTAAGTTAAAGAACTCACTTTAATTTAATACATTTAAGGAAGAATTCGTTAATCAGAGTTTCTTGGTTAATTGAGAATTGATAAATTGAAGAAGGAATAGTAACACGTTGCATGGGAAAGATAAATATAAGTTGTTGACACAACCGAACCCGAGAACTAGATATTTTGTACAATTGTTTTTATTTCAATCTTTTATTTTGATGTTCGATTTTCTATTTTCATTCAAATATCACAAAACCCCCCTTTTTCTATATTAATTGATAAAAACAACTAGATCAAACACCGTTCCTCTTGGGTTCGACCCTTACTTACCACTTCTACATTAATTTGTAGTTTTGAAACCGAGTAAGGAAATAAAATAAATTTTGGCGTACTGCGACAACACGCCCAGGAGACATGGGAAATGAAAGAGGATAGGGGACACGAATTCCAGAGTCAATTCTAAGCAATTTCGCGGACGAAATTTATTTAAGGGGGGAAGGATGTAATGGCCCGCCCGAATTCGTCCCAGAACCGTATGTGAATACGTATATGATTCCGTATATGTACCGTATATAAGATGAAATGACGTGACGATGTTTCGGTATGACGTTCATGTATATGATATGTTCACGATATGTGTTGACGTATAGGATATGTCCCGGAATACGAGACGGCCGTCGAAAAGATGAAAATGGGAAAATTCTGTATAACAGGGGTTACGGCCGTAAATGTCAGAGTTACGGCCGTAAATGTCGGGTTACGGCCGTAAGGTTCAAAGGTTACGGCCGTAAATGGTAAACAGTGGAAAATGTCCAAAAGTTTCAGAGAGAAAATTACGGCTGTATGGTTCCGAGATACGGCCGTATTATTGGTGTTACGGCCGTAAGGAATGGAAGTTACGGCCGTAAGTCAAGAAGATGAAATACAGGGGATTTTCAGAGAGTTTATTACGGCCGTATGATGAGAGGATACGGCCGTATTGATCGGGTTACGGCCGTAAGTATATGGGGTTACGACCATAAGTCATGGGTTACGGCCGTAAATGTGGAAGTTACGGCCGTAATTCTAAGTCGGCAGAATGGCTATTTTAGATGATTCTTGTCATTTCTTGGGCACTATTCATCCAAGCTCGGTTCTAACACTCCCAAAACCCTTCCAAGACCCTCATGAACCCATGGAATCATCTCCCACTCCATATATGACCTATGTAATGCTTGTGTAATCTATGATTACAAGAAGAAAGGAAAGAAGAGAAAGAAGAAGAAAAGGAAGAGAAGGAAGAAGAGGAGGAAGAAGATGGTCTCCATGCTTGTTTGAACCCCATCTATGGTGGGTAATGGTTGCTTTACATGTTTTATGAAGTATATGCATGTTTGTATATGATAGAAACAAGATATGGCATGATTATGATGATTAGAGGCCTTAGAAGCATGCTAGGATCTCTTGGCCTTGTGTTATGGTTATGACATGATGTGAAGATGATGTGTATATGCTTGTATATGCTTATGTAGCCTATGTGACCTTCATGCCAACTTCTATGACTTATGTGGCTATAGGAAGCTATATGTAATGAACAAAGGAAGTAAAGCTATGTATATGCAATGAACAACTAGCATGATGAGCGGGGCATTTATGTATGACTACGTGGTTCAATGTGACGTATTATGCGTGACTGTGATAGCAATATGTGACGTACGCTTATATGAACCAACGTGAACCAACGTGAACCAACGTGAACACTTTGTAATCGTATGCTTTACGTTTGAATGTCGTGGCCTTATGTGAAGTTAACGTTAATGCACGAATATGTAATGCCTTATGCTTGTGTTCACGATGTGATGATGAAGCCTTGTTTATGGATTACGTATGAATGATGACGATGTGAAAGAAACAAGGCATAATGGTAAGTGCTATCGATGATCATGTCATGAATGCATACGTGTGAATGAAATGCCTATCACATATTTACAAAATGAAAATGTTTTGGCCTAACGGGGGATCACGCCCCGCGGGGGACTTACGCCCCGATATTTGGGTCTAACGGGGAACCAATGCCCCAATGGGAGATTGATGTCTCCAATGATGTTATTTTATGTTATGGGACCCGGCCATATGTTTAAAAATGGCGCCAATGTAAGCACGTGATTCGCAAGAGGGCCCAGAATGAACGTGTGACATGCATTGCATTGCATCTATTATCCACTGAGTCTTTATGACTCATTATGTGCGTATGTTATATGTTTGACGTAGGTGATGTGCGTGGAGAGTGGGCGAAAGGTCACTAGACGCTATGATGTGGTGTGTGGGTGAAGAATCAAAAGATCTTGCGGTACGTAATGAAAACCGAAACCCTAGCCTTACGTTATATGCTTGAAAGAAATGAATTTAGGGTTTCGTGTCTCAATGAATGACGGACGCACGTCTAGTTCCATTATGTTATGAAATGAAAAGAAAACCCGTGTACGGGCCCGAAGGTGGCCTAAGCCCAAAGGTGGCTCTATGTTTATGTTCATGATGCGTGCACGGCGCACTCTGATATGACGTCATTTATGACGTATATGTATGTGGAACTGGACGGGGCGTTACAATCTCATTGGAATCTAATTAATTTTAGATATTTCTTTTTTTTAATTAACTCTAGATTTCGCTTCTTAGCAATATAATAACTAATTTTGATAATTTTCTTCCATTGAAACCATATCAATTTTCATCAAATGAAACTGTCTCCAATTAAATCTTAGCAATGTAATTAATTTTAATTAATTTAAAAATAATAAAAATTTAATTTTTAGCTAATTATATAAAAATAATTAATTATTTCTTAAATAATAAACTTAATACCCACAATTTGAAGAATTGTTTAGTAAACATATTTTGTAATTTAAAATATATATTGCAACACGGAAGTTATGTTTAATTTTCTAGGAGAAATCAGACCAACCTATAATAATCTATTTAATTTTTATTTTTATTTTTTTAATTAATCATATTTTCCCCTGTTAGAAATATAATTTATTTTAATTAATGTTTGTCCAATGAATCTTATCCAATTAAATCTTGGTAATATAATTAATTTTAGTTAATTCAATATAATTTTTTTAATTAACTATTTCTAAAATAATTAGTCGAACAGCTATAGTTGTAAGAATTATCTAAATCTAATTTCAAAGATATCTTGCAATTTATAAGACATTTTGCACGTTAAAAGATATCTTTCATTCAACCCATTGCAACATAGTTCATTTTTACGAATTTTTATTTTTTTAAATTAATTTTACTTTTCCCATTTCAAAAATATATATAATGAATTTTGATTAAATTTCATCCAATGAAACAGTGTAAATTTTCATCTAGCGAAACTGAATCCAATTCAATCTTCATAGTATAAATAAATTTAATACTTGCCAAATATATAATTTTAATTAATTTTTATGTTCAGATAAGTATTTTAAAAATAATTAGCTTAAAATCTACAATTTAAAGAATTCTAAGAATCTAATTTTACATATATTTTGTAATTTAAAAGTATCATGCAATTTAAAATATTTCATTCATGTTTCATAAAAAATTTAGCAAACCATAGCAATCTAATGAATTTTAACTATTTTTCTATTTTTTAAATTAATTATACTTTTCTCATTTGAAAAATATAATTAATTTTGATTAATCTTTACCCACTAAAACCATATCCATTCAAATCTTAGCAGCATGAAATTTTTGTTATTAACTTATATTTCTATAATAATTAGTTTGATATATGTACTTTCAAGAATTGTATGAATATAATTTTAAAGATATCTTATAGTTTTAAAAGATGCATTCCAATTTAAAATAATTCTTAATTTTTTTAGGGAAATCTCGTCGACCGTAGAAATTAAATCAATTTTAACTTTTTTTTTGGTTTTTAAATTAATTATACTTTTCCCCCTTATCAATATAATTAATTTTGATTAATCTTTCTCCATTAAAACATATCAAATTAAACTTTCGCAATATCATAAAATTTTTTAATTAAAATAAAATTAATTATATTATAATTAATTTACATTTTTTGATAATTATTTTTAAAAATAATTATCCTTTTCTAAAAATAATTAATTATTTCTAAAATAATTAGTTTAATCATTGTCAAGTGAATTTACAGTTCTTTTTTCTTGAAATTAAAAGAAATGTATAACATTAAAGTTAAAAATTTGATTGGGATCACTTCTTAAAAGATTTAATTATTTCCAATAAATGATATCTGCAATTTAAATATAGAAATAGATGTAGATTCAATTAATTAAAAATATTGGATTAATGCCGCAAATGAATGATTAATTAAAAAATTTTAAGGTTATTTGTTTCTCGTAGTCTTTTTGTACAAATTTAATGAATTGTAATATTTTTAATGCAACAATAAAATCCAAAAAAATTAATAATTTTACTTTTAATTTTCAGCTAATTTTGTTTTTTAAAATAATTAACTATTTTTGAAAGTAGGTAAATGGACCAATCTAATCATGTTACAAGTTTGTTTTAATTTTTATGTAAATTTTTTATGATTTCTGATTTTGTATCACACAAAAATTAAATCTTAGCGAAATTACTTATTTAGATTAATTTTCATTCGTTAGCTAATTATTTATAAAAATACTTAATTATTTGAGAATTAATTAATGGTTTGAATCTAATTTGTAAATTTTAATATTATACTTTTCTTTTAAGTTGTCGGAAAAATTTAATGAATGCTAATTTTGTGTCCCATAATAATCAAATGTAAATGAAATTGTAAAATTTAATTAATTTTTTTAAGAATTAATTTTCATTTCATAGTTAATTATGTATAAAAAAGGATTTTATTCTATATATAGATATAAATCTTTAGATCTAGATTAAAAATAATAAAATAATAATTTCAACACTTATGCTGGCAAACGAAATTTTGATTTAATATTTAATATAAATAGTGAATGATTAACTTGTTTGTTGGGACTCTTTACTAATTAATAAAAAATGAAAAAATCAAACGACAAGAAACTTGTAGAAGATAAGTTCAAATCAGTGGAGATTTGGACAGATCTAATATATATATGTCAATACAGAGAGGCCGCTCTTGGAGGAAATTTTTCCACTCATTTTTTAGCATTTTTAGATATAGATTGTGGATTACTTTTTCCCTCCTATGAGACTCCCTCTGTTGGCTGATTTTTTATTAAGATTTGATTTTTTATTTTTATCTTTTTGCTTTCCCAATCCGTACTAAATTCCTTAATAATTATTATTAACGGCAACAAATTACACATGATTTCACCGGATGAAGATTAATAAAAATTAATTATATTGCTAAAAAAGGAAAGTATAATTAATTTAAAAAATTAAAATTAATTAAAATTAATTAGATTGCTGCAAGTTGGCAAGATTTTCCTTAAAAATTGAAAAAAAATCTTTTAATTGTAAGATATTTTTAAAATCAGATTTATACAGTTCTGAAAGCTATTTATATTAAATTGATTATTTTAGAGGTAGGAAATTATTTTTAGATACTGATATTTTTTTTGGAAAATTAATTTTTTGTGGCATATATTTACATATTATAGTTTCAAATGCTAGAAATCATATGTTGTTAAAAATTACAATTTGCAATAAATATTGAAAACCAAAAAAACTTCAATTACGGTGGTTACACAAATTTATCAAAATTGATCATAGTTGAATTTATATATTTTTTATTTTAATTTTTTATAATTCCTTTAATAAGATCTTGAGATTTTTTTCCTTTTAAAAATTATTAAGAAATTCTTAGCGGGGTATGAACATGGTGCGAATATTTATAAGATGGGATTGATCGAAGTACTGGCAAAACTCGATCGAAAATTTTATAAAAATTTGAACACGCATTACTTAAATCATGTGATGTACAAGATTATGTTGTATTTTTCATAATTACTTTCAGTACTGGCAATGATATTGTATTTATATTTTATGGGAATCATGTATTAATCTATACGGCTTCTGTGTAATGCATGCGGGCTATTGCTAATTTTGATTATATGTATGTCCTTATTTTGATAAGGATAGGATTTAGGGTGGCACAAAATGCACCCCCAAAAATTATCATTTTTTCCTTTCTCCTTGTAACATGGGTGCGCGAAGAATCGAAGATCTCAGCCAAGAGTGGTCGAGTGTGGGCTGTGGTACTCGGTCGTGACCGAGTACTGCACGGCACCTTTTTTTAATAAATTGAATAATGTAATTAATGTCATTAATTTATATTTAATAATCACATGTTATTATATTTAATTAATATTGATTACAATAATTTTTGGAGTTATAATTATTATTTTTATAGTAAGTATAAATATAAAATATAAAATCTATTAATATGGTTAAATAGAAATTACAAATAACAATAATTATTAAATATAAATAATTATTATCATAAATAAATAATTAATATGATTAACTCGTAATTATTATTAAATATAAATAATTGTTTCATTAATATGCAGACGATCAAGTTTATTTGCTTATATTGTTAAGTAATAGTAAAAGAAATTGGCAAATAACGTAATAATTAAAGCTAGTGTGATTTCTTGAAATAAAGTTCATTATAAAGTTTAGATCTAAAAATTATTTTAAAAAAATTGAAACAACACGAATCATTGTGATATATGTCTATTGGATTGACCTCTTGATGATCCACCCCTAGTTCTCGGACCGTAAGTCTTCCATCTCTGATCACCCTATACTGCAAGATCTTGTACCACAATATATATTTCACTACAATATGAAATGATAGATTATTAAGTAATAAATAAAATTTGAATCACTAAAAATTAAGTAATAAATAACAATTGAATCACTAAAAAAATAACATGAATATTTTAACTGACTGTTAAACTAACCAAAAACTTTAACTGACTGTTAAACAATCAACTAAAAATAATACATTGCTAATCAAATAATATGTAAAACTAACTTTATATAGCTCAATTCACTTAATCAATTATATAGTTAAAAATAAAAAATACCAATTAAATTAATAAATTAATTAATAAAATGGGGATCGCCCAAGGCTGACCGACCCCCATGAAAGGGGTTCGGCCAGCGTTGGCCTAAGCTGGCCGAGTTCCCTTATGGGAACTCTCCCATCCTCCGTAGAACGTCCCGACTCTAATTCGACAAATCAATGCTGTTTTCATCATTTTCATCAGAAATTACATGCTTTAACATCAACCATTTTACATAACATTGCTAAATTTTTTCACATTCCGTTATTGAATTTTAAGAGAAGTTCTAAAATATATCACCCAATAATCAAATTATATTAAATTTGCCGGAAAAACCATGTGATCTCACCTTTTTCCATTATTGTGGAGTGTCCTTGGTTGCGTTCTTCGTGTTGGAAGAGTTTGCAAGAGCTTCTGGTTTGTTTCTAATGAACTTGTAGGCTGTAAATTGTGGTGGTGATGGGTGTACAACTTAATATACGATGGTGGGTGTAGGGCATATGGTGTATTTGATTAAATGGGGTGGAGGGTAAAGATGGAACAAAAGTGGGTGTAAGGAGTAAGTTATGGAGTGATTTTAAAAAAAGGGTTGGTGTATGGATAAATTATTGGGTGTATTTTTCTCCACCTGGAAATTTAATATAGATAATGATTAACTAAAATTTGTTTTTGTTAGGGTTGATTATTAATTAATAAAGAATAAAAAAATAAGAGATACAGAATGGGTTTGGTTTTACTGGGGAAAACTAATTAGTCTAATTAAAAAATAGGTGAAAATTCTTTATTAAATTAACCTAATTAAAAAAATAGGTTGAAAATTTCCCACATTTCTTTATTACTAACTGTTTTACCCGTGCATTACACATGACATAATTTTTTTGTTAATAACAGTATTAATAGGTGTTAGTCATATCAACATAAGATCTCGAAAAAAAAAATAATGAGTCGTGATAATAAACTTAATTAATATAACTAATGAAATAATTCTTTGAAAATTTCGACAGAGTTTCTCTTTATTTTGTACCAATTCATCCCGCAAACAACTGGAAAACACTCACCAAAAAACACACATTTAATTTATAATACTTTTAAAGACATCTACAATTAAAGCAATCAAAATATAACACCATCAATAATAGATAACAACAACACACAAGATAAAAAATAGAAACATCTTTGTATTTTGACAAAAAGGATAAATGCACTCAAATATAAGTCACATCCATAATTATCACATAGAATATAAAAATTTGTGTTATTATACAGTTGAATTGTACTAAAATAATAATTAAATTTTAGATGAGCAGAATATCTCTAACATTACTTTTACACAAACACTGGCTCTTTAGTATAAAAAACCCACAAAAATATTAGAAATAATATCATATTTCAGATATAATCAATAAAATTCACTAAAAGTGTAATTTCGACCACTAAGTATGTTGAGTTGCCTTTTTGAAACACAGTGCCACTAATGCATATGCTAGTGCTATGTTCCCTACGTCGGGATAGTACCCATGCCACGTGGCATGAGGGCCCCACGTCACCCAAAAAATTTTTAGTATCTACGCTAGGTTATATGAATAATACATAAATGCTTCCTAATGGTGGAAGACCGACGGGGTCCATACGAATTTTTTTCCAGCTTGGGTACGGGATCTCCTAGTGCATAAATGCTACATATAATCAATTTGTATAACTCCACCAAATTTGCCACAGAAATATTATACGTAGATAAATATAAGAGTACAAACACAATAATATAAAAATACAATCCTTCACTTCACATATCAAACCATAAATTACATAAAGGATTTGTGTAAAAAAAACCAAATAAAGTGAACAACGTACCTGATGCGATTAATAAGTATGAAACTATAAGTACAAACACTTCTTTATAAACGATATTTGTAGTCATGGTAGTTGAATGGCTATCGTTATCATATATCACAAACTTTAAACCCTTCCTATGCGTTACACTCGAGATTGGAACATACTCTTTCGATTCAAACTCAACTGATTCACACGTATGTTATACGGGGGAGAAATTTTTCAACATCTATTTTTTTCCATATATATTGATTGTGTTGTGAACGAGAGAGTTTTATTTCAATTCTCGTTATCAAATTCATTATAAATGACTCCTATTTATAAAAAAATATTGGGGTACATCGTATTACAAATATTGAACCGGTATACAATAGTTATTCACACAATAAAACATAATCATTACATTTAATATATTTTCCACGCTTTTTCCTATTCCTTTTCGGTGGCTTTCGGTGGAGTGGATCATATTTTCACAACACTCCTCCTTAAATGACTATTTATACGATGGTTCTTTTTGTGTGGAGAAAAACCCAATGGGAGAAAACTTCTAAACTGATTTTAGGAGATCGTGAGTGAGCTTATTTATAATATTGCTAGGAAAAGCTCGTGGGACAAAACCTGAGCAATAATTGGAAAAAAAATTTACTCCACCTGATGTCGATCATTCTTATAGGAATATCCATGTGCCGCCTCGTTAAAACCTTATCAAGAAAAACCTAATGGGAAAACTTGATCAAAAGAAAAAGAGTACAGCTACTCCATTTGGTTCCATATCTTGGGGTTGATACATTCACTTTTGACGGAAGATTTATAAGCCATCATCTGACTCAAGTAATGTCTTCGTTATAAACTGATCCAATAGATTCATTGAGTCAATTTCTCATTATTCATGTGAATACGCCACGAACGTTGCCTCGTTAAAAGCCTTGCTAGGAAAACCCAATAGGATAAAACCTCAGTCAAGGGAAAAAGAGTGCAACGCGTATTTTATACAAGTATGCTTAAAGCATATCAAAATCTTCAGGTAAGTATCATATTTATCACTGCGTCATATTTAGTGCTTATTTGCAATCGACAATCGCAATCTTACATTCTCACTGTATCGAGATATATATATCTGAATCTCCTCTCAAGATTTTTTATTAGTTGTGATTAGGATGTCTCATTAAAAATCTTGTTTTGGAAAAACTCTTTAGGATAAAAACCTCAAATAAGGAAAAGAGTACAGCATACGAACTTTCCTTCACAATAATATCATTACTTTGAGTGATTACAAGCACTGTTGTCTATAATCATTTCAAAAGTTCTATTCTCATTTTTCGTATCAAGCCCGCATTGATATATCTCAATATCCTCATAATTATCGATCATATGTAGCGCTACATAATGTGTCGACACTTTTCATTTCTTTCCCCATAACGATATAATTTATTGAGATATCTCATTATGGATCCTCTTTTAGGATTACACAGTATAATTGAGTCTATATACTCTTCAAGGGTGTATGCCTCATTTACTAAAATTGTCTTTTATCATTTGCTTTGATATATACATTTTGGAAACTTTTATTTAAATAATATCAATGCTTTAGGCTTGCTAATTTATCAAAGCATGTGTAGCTGGTATATGAGATCATTATAGTTTTTCGTGCATATTTCAATCATGATGCATTTCATATATATTATTTCCAACTGTTGATACTCCCCCTCATGCTAAGAACTAAATTCAATATAATTCGTATGATTTTCCTCATATATATTCTCAGTATTTAGTTTTAATGGGGGAATTTATTCAGTCTATATTTTGTTCTCGATATTGGCAAATTGATAGGAGGACTTTAAATATTTTTCCAATTTTATCTCACTCGTATGCGCATATACAATCATTTACGGCCTTATTCAAATTGTTTTGATATATATTTACTAACTTTATCATTAGATCTGGAACTCATGCTCATATTGTGAGCAAATAATCTTGTACATTCCCATTTATGATATACATATGTGACTACCTGATGGATCCACATCATAATATCTAGTAGTCAACATTGAAGACGAGTGAGCTCATATATCTCATCCCTTATATATGTTCCAGATATATTAGAAATTTATCCCCAACATTGACTGGCAATCATTTATCGAGAACAATCATTTGAATAATTCTTCCAGTTCTTAATTTCAATAAATTATTTACATCGATCGAACTAGAATCTATATAGTGCTCAACATGATTTATTACTTTCATTATATCCATAGCTCACCGACATATCCCATCATCTTTCGATGCCATTATCACCCGCATTACTGTTCAAGCGTTGAATCTTAGCCTATACGTTTCATATTACGATACTGTTCCACCACGGAATCTTACCTCATACGCGTTTATAAATCACCCAAGCACTTACAGTATTCACCCTAATAAGGGTCCATATATGATAATGGATGATGTGCTCTCAAATCTTCGAAAATACTATCCATCACTATCGATAAAAATCCTAAAAAGGATTTATCGAGGTAGGCTCGAAAGGTTGAGGATGCTAATGAATAAGGGTATCCCACAAGATATCCGATGGTTGATTGAAGCAAAGGTTCAATTATCTGGTGAGGTTTCAATTCCTTCTAAATATATGTCTGGTATGGGTAGAAGTAGTTTTTCGAAGAAACGAAGAGCAAAAAGGTTAGGAGGATGTTATAAATGTGCTCGGTGGACATGTGACACTCGATGTAAATCTGTGGGGTACTCGTCCAGAAACCGAGAAGATAAAATAGCATTCATCAAGAATGGATTGAGTAAAGAGTCTTTGGATGATATTCAACAAGCTCTTGAGACACATCCTAGTGGACATGGACAAGGTGAGCTTATGGCCTTATAGGCCAAATTCAAAGATGAACAAGAACGTTATAGTCTTGAAAAACTTACTTTAAAAGATCCTGTTTGTAAATTTAGTAGAAAAACTTAGTATAATGATTTTCCTATATTGGCGCAAGGCAAATTGGTATAATATCGAAAATCAATGTTTTTCTCGTAATTATAAATATCATTTTTCAATTTTTGAAATATGTGTGTGTGTGTGTTTATATATATATACATATACATATATATATATATATATATATTTAATCACCGACAATATATGTCATTTCACTGATTTTTTTTCATATTGTCAAAAAGTAAATAGTGAAATCACTTATTGGTTTGAAAACTTATCTTTAAATAGAGGGATTCATGTATCTCTCATTCATTCATTGAAAGAGAGAGATGGAGATAGAGATATTAGAATCATCTCATGCAAGTCAATGTTCACCTTGCCAGATAAAAAGTATATGTGTTATTGGTGGGTCCAGACTGATAGGTCATATCCAATACGTGGATATGGCAGACCAACTTGTAAGAGAGTTAGTGAAACAAAGCATCAATATACTGTATGGAGGGACTAATAACAAATTATTAAGGAATCTTACGATGGCCGCACAGTCATGGGGGATAAGAGTATCAAGTGTAATACCTTTCATCTAATTGGAGGCAATAATCGAATTGGGGTTAGAAATGTCATTAGTCCAACTTGATTGATGCTACAAACACAATCCATCCACGACTACATGATGTACATGATGAGCAATAGTGATGCTTTTATTATTCTTCCAGGCGGCTATAACACGCTGGAGGAAATATTCAATATAGCGTCATGGGCACAGTGGAACTTTCATACCAAACCAATAGGTTTGTTGAATATCAATTATTTCTTTGATGGCTTATTAGTGTTTCTAGATCAGGGTGTTGATAATAAGTTTATTTCTCATTTTGCGAGAAAAATACTTATTTCCGCCAGTACGGTTGCTGAGCTACTCATAAAGATTCGATCATATGTTCAAGAGTCTGTGGAAGCTCAGGTTCGTCGGTCACAAACCGTCGATGTCAAGCGGAAAAGAGATTCAGATCCTTTGGATCTCTCATTATGAACCCGAATGCTATGAGTGGCAGAGTTACGGAGTATTTAGACTCTGGAGACGCATCTCTTCTTTATGGGTTGAATATGTATTTTCTTTTTATATTTTCAAGTGTTTATCGTTATTTTTGATATTCTCATTATGTTTCACTTTAACTATTTTATACTTCTTCTGAGGCACCACTTCTTCTGAGGCACCAATATTGGAATCATGTTGGCATTATTCAAATATAGAAGTCTATTACACCGTTAGTATAACGTCTGTGACATATGCTTTCTTCAATATCGTTTTCTTCTCAAATCAATACGATCTCATATCATTAATGAGAGTATTTCATATGATCCCACCATATGATATATTTCCTTCGATTTGTCAATTGGGATCAATTGAGCATTTTACTTTTATATATTTTTTCAATGGTAACTTTTGGTACCTCTTACTCAATTTTCTCCGTCAATATTCAATAGACGTGGAGAATGAATATTTCTTTATCAAATGTTTCTTTGAGAGCATTTCTCATTGTATCACAATATACTAATCTTACAATGAGATTTTTCATCATGGTATATTTTCTTTCCCTTTCATCACCATGGGATTCTTTTAGCGATTTTATTTTATCAATACATATATAACAATAAATTCACATGCTCAAATCTTTTCGTTAATATCAATATAACATTCTCGTCGAATATATATAAATCGGTTACTATTATTTAGTACCAATCGTGGGATTTAATCCAACCACACTGGTGATATACATTCCAATCGTGTGGTATAACCCACCATATCAAAAATACTTACTCCAATCGTGTGGTATAACCCTCCACATTTTAAGTATAAATTGTATAAACTTAAATTATAGAAATTAAATTTTCCCCAATAGGTGGTAGAACCTACCGTATAGGAATTATCACAATAAATATAAGTTTAAATTTCAATAGGCAGTATAACCGACCATATGGAAATTATAGTAATAAATATAAATTTAGAATCCAATATGTGGTAGAACCTACCATATGGAAATTGTCCATTCCAATCAATATCAATATGTTCCAGGACTATTTTGTAACTTTTCAAAGTTGGGGTATTATTTTTCAAATTATGAAAGTTTAATAATAACATATTTCAAAACGAGTTATTATCTTATCAATATTGGTGTCAAATCGAAGCTTTCATTAAATCGAGTATAATGGAGTCGAGAAAAATTAATTTTGATAATGTATGTTCCTTATATCTCGAGAAAACGAATGTTATAGTTTAATGTATTATTAAATTATAAAGTAATATATATATATATATATATATATATATATATATATATATGTATATACCTCTCCGTCAATAGGTAGTCCGGTTTTTCTTCAGCCACGTCATCACCGAGTGTTCGAATTTTGAGTTTACAGCTATAGAAACCTTAGGATGTCATGGTTCCAACAACACTGATTTTACCTTAATCTAACATCGGATGGTCCCACAATCGTCAGTCGAACATCGGGTCGGTTGTTATTACCTGGAGGTCGGAATATGCCTCATCCGCCGTGATCGGAAAGTGAAAGTGCTGCACCACCACCATCATTAGAAGTCCTTCTCTATGGGAAACTTAGATATGGTCTCCGATTTTGGTAACTCCTCCCAGTTTTCTTGCAATCGTTGGTCAAAAATCAAAATTTTAGTTTGACTTCGTCTTCTTCCTTGCACATGTAATTTCCGGGTCCAATATCTTCTTCGTCTGACCACCTTTTCACCTCAAATCGGGTACCAATTTGCTCGTCTCGAAAAACACTTCAAGATGGTTGTTTTATTTCATGCCGACGACAACTGGTTTAGTTGCAAATCAAAGCTAAAGTCTCAGATTTTGTATTGATTTCGTCATTTCATGAAGGCCAGACTTTCAGCTCGTTTTTCTCCACCTTATGGTGACCTTTTTAGGTCAAATTTGATACTGATAGACTCGCCTCATCGAGAGCTTTGACAATTGGGCGCGTTTGTCGCGGCGCGCCAAAGTTTAATTTTATTTCCTTACTCGGTTTCAAAACTACAAATTAATGTAGAAGTGGTAAGTAAGGGTCGAACCCAAGAGGAACGGTGCTTATTCTAGTTGATTTTATCAATTAATATAGAAAAATGGGGGTTTTGTGATATTCGAATAAAAATAGAAAATCGAACGTCAAAATAAAAGATTGAAATAAAACAATTGTACAAAATATCTAGTTCTCGGGTTCGGTTGTGTCAACAAGTTATATTTATCTTTCCCATGCAACGTGTTACTATTCCTTCTTCAATTTATCAACTCTCAATTAACCAAGAAGCTCTGATTAATGAATTCTTCCTTAAGTGTATTAAGCGCGTGTTAGGGTATGTGTTTTTATACGTTTTTATGTGTTTTGATGTAATATAGGAGAGAGAAAAAGTGGAATTGAATGGTGGAGATTTGTGTAGTACAGGTAGGTCCCACGAGATATGTGTGTAAAAATGTGTAAAAATGAGTAGAAGAACGGGGTCTAAATTAAAGTGAGTTCTTTAACTTAACATCTAGCTATTGGATAACCCTAAACAAATTCTTAGGATTTAATGCAAAGCTAGTGTGAAATGAACGAGAAGAATGAGTTCAATTAGATGAATAATTTCACAAACTCGAATTAATACATCTAAGTTGATTTGTTAATAAATATGCACGATATTCATTTGCTACTTTGGATTGGAATCTAGTGATAATTACGGATCAAAAGTTCCAATCCTAGCAAGTAACTTGAATTTAAAGATTGATTGATTCAATTGGCCAAAGTGAATGCAATAATCAAATAAACTCAAAAACGGGTTTACAAGCATAACAAATCAACAAATTGAAGTAGAGGAATAGATAAAACGTTACTAAAGAGTTAGAAAAGATAACCACATGTTAGTTGAACACAACGTTCCCCTCGAACTAGATAGAAAAGTCTCATATTTGCGGGATTTCATACTTTTTAGCGAGTGTTCGCTTTGTATCACCACCACTATATGATAGATTATACGCAAAATATAGAAAACAAGTAAATAAATGCTAAGAAATAAATAGAGAAATAAAAGGGAAAAGAGAAACTTATCGAAGAAATGATCCGCTAATCATATTCACAGCCGAAGTATCGTTGATCGATTGAAGTCTTTATTTCTTCCGCCGGAATATGAAAAACTAAGATCTTTCAAACTAAAACTAAGAACAAATGAAGAAGAGAATTTTATTGAAGAGAAAGTTGGAGAGAACTACTAGCTAATTCTCTTCTACTAAGTTGTGCATTTCCTTTCTTACAAATGCCTCTATTTATAGGCAAAATTTCACAAGAAAACATAATAAAAAATTGTACAACTACTCCATTATGATTCCACTAATTGGTAACCACCAAATCATGATTTTAAATTGCTTCATTAGTTCAAATATTGTATCATGGTATAGGTAAGCATCTTGGCTGAATTGTGCAATTGGAATTTCCTTTTTTTGATATTTTAATAGAAAGTTATGAATTTTCTACCAAAACATGGCCCAAGAAATCCTCCATTCACATCACTCTCGGTTTTGCCCATTTTTGACCATGATATGATCCGATTCATTTGAAGAGGTCAACATCAAAGTTGTATCCCTCTGAATGTCCTTTCCAACAATATAAAGTGCAGGTCAATCTGAATTTTGTAGCAAAAGTTATGGTCAAATTACTGAATCAAGGCAAAGAAATTCGAGCTGCTGATTTTTTACGCTTTGTCCTTTCTCTTCAAATGGCCATAACTTTCACTAGGAAACTCCGATTTGGGATCCGACAAAAATGTGAAAATCCTCTTTTGATATTCTTTGATATTGGCACAAGAAAAATTATAAAAACAACTTTTCATAAAATTGCATCGGAGGCCCTCCATCTTTGAATTTGCTTGCATTTCGGTTCCAAGTTCCGTTTTCGCTCCATTTTTATCCATTTTGGCTCCTTTTGATTTCTTGTGACTCTAAACACACAATAAAAGGAAAACACATAAAAATAAACATATAATACTAATAAAACACACAAAGACGTAAAATAGAAGAGTTATTTAAATGCTTTTCTAGCACTTATCAACAATGTGATCTCGTTTTATGCTTACATCATCTCGTTTGGGCGGAAAATAAAGTCGAAGCGGCAAGTTATGTAGTTTCTTCCCTTTTTCTTCTAATGTCTAGGTAAAACGAGAATATCATTTGAAAATTTTATATGAAAAGTTTCCTTCTTCAAGCCATGGAAGGAATAGTTTAAGAATTCAAGAATTTCCTCTATTATCAACATAAAGAACAAGAAAGGAGGGAGAATAGAGAGAGTGTAGATCTGAAAGGAAAGAGTTACATCAGTGTAATTATTTTAGCTCAGAATGAGTAGAAACTCATGCTGATAATGTGTTGTGAACGAGAGAGTTTTATTTCAATTCTCGTTATCAAATTTATTATAAATGACTCATATTTATAGAAAAATATTGGGGCACATCGTATTACAAATATTGAACCGGTATACAATAGTCATTCACACAATAAAATATAATCATTATATTTAATATATTTTCCACGCTCTTTCCTATTCCTTTTCGGTGGCTTTCGGTGGAGTGGATCATATTTTCACAACAGATTAAATATTATATTATCATAAGAATTATAATATAAGAACAATTAATAATCACCTAAAAGCTTATTTTTCTACCTTATTATAATTTGATTCATATTTTAAAATTGTAATAATCTATATGAATTAGAAAATTAAAGATAACAAAATATAATGTAATTTATCCCATTCCAAATCGATCTATTACAAAGATGATAGTGTAAGTACTCATAAGATAATTATAATTTTAAATCTAATTTTTGATAATTTAATTCAATAAAAATGTACTTTTAGTTTTAAATCTCTCATTTCTTTTTGTTTTTTATATATATTCATTCAATAATTTATTATGATACAATTAGAATAAGAACAAAATTCATACTCTTAACTTTTCTACTTTAATGTTGCGTAACTAATAATATTGATTTATGATTGAGGTGTCAATTGGACCAATGAGATACTAATTTACTAAGTTAACATGTGAATATTTTGACACAAAAAATAAACGTTCCACGAAAAAAAAAGTGTGAAGAAAGACAATCAATCAACGAATTCACCTTTACAATTTAAAAAATTACCAGCTCAACCAAAAGGTATAAAAAATTAATGATACAAAAAAATCAATACGAAGAAATAATATTTATTTTAATTTATTTTATGCTTGTAAATAGTAATAATTGCATTACAAATTAATCTACTATAAAAAATTAAAAAGTTCATTGGACTTTTGCAATTATGATGAATTTTGTGAATTAAAAATTTTAATTAATTATAGGAAAAAAGTATAATTAATTTTCACAATGAACATATTAGTATAAAAACTAAATGCTTTAAGGCAAAAAAATTAATAGTGAAGAAAGTACGATTGACCGGTTTATAAAATTGAACCAGATTGACCGGTTCAATTATGAACCGGTCCAAAATCCGATCTAGTTATAGCTTAAAATCAGACTATTAGGAGACCGGTCAATCAACAAGTTCAACCGGTGACCCGGTAATAGTTCAACCGATTTTTTTTTAATTTTCTTGGTTTTAATTTATTTTTTAATTTTTTAATTAAAAATGGTTTGACCCCGGTTCGACCCGGTTCAACCGTTTGACCCTTGAACCATTGCCTTCACCGATTTGCTAACCTGTTCGGTTTTCTAAATATTAATAAAAATAATTAATTATTTAACAAATTAATTAGTGGATCGAATCAAATGTTTAAATTATAATGTTATACTTTTCTTTTAATTTTGTATAAAAATTTAATGAATGCTAATTTTGTATCACAGAGTAATCAAATATTAATGAAATTATTAATTTTAATTAATTTTATTTTCTTAAAAATTAATTTCCTCTCATAGTTAATTATTTATAAAAAGTCTCTTATTTTAAATAAATATAAATTTTTAGATTCAGATTAAAAATGTATAATAAAATAATAATTATCAATACTTATGCAAGGAAATAAAATTTAGATTTAATATATAATATAAATAATAGTTTATTAATTTATTTGTTAGAATTGATTATGAATTAATAAAAAAAGAAAAATCAAAAGTAAAAAAACATACAGAAGATAAGTTCAAATCCGTGGAGATTTGAAAAAAAAAAATAATTTTGACGGTACAAATTTTCTTATTTTGATGAGGATGAGATTTAATATAGATAATAATGAGTTAATTGATTGTTGGGGATTAATTATTAATTATTAAAAAAATAAAAAAAAACTTTATTTTAGGTGAAAAACTAATTAATTTAATTAAAAAATAGGCTGAAATTTCCTTATTTTTCTATCTTTAATTAATAATACTAGTAATATATAAATATATAAATATATATAGAGATATATAAATTATATAAATTTTTAACATAGGCTGAAATTTCCTTATTTTTTTGTCTTTAATTAATAATACTAGTAATATATAAATATATAAATATATATAGAGATATATAAATTATATAATATAAATATAAAAATATAATAATAATATAGAATATAGAAAGATAGATAGATACAGGTATAGTGTACCATCCATATTTGTCGAAATCGCTATTTGAAAAACTAGTATATTAATAGAAAACAGCGAATCTCTTTCATCGCCAATCGGGTGCAATGGAGGACCCAAAAACGACGCCGTCATTGTACGCCGACAATGGCTACGAAGGACGAGGCGCCGGCGGAAAGGCTCGGAAACCGACGTCGAGAAAGCAACAAGCGACGCCCTATGCCCGTGCGCCGCCGAGGAATAAGCAAAATGGAGGCGGCGGCTGGTTGTCGAAGATCGTCGATCCTGCCTCTCGTCTTATAACTAGCGGCGCAACCAAGATTTTCCCTTCATTCTTCTCCAAAGCGGTCCCCTCAACCGCTCTTCCCCCGGCTGAGAACAATGGTTAGTCATCCTACTGGTACACTAACATTAATTTTTTATTTTAATCTGTTTAATTGTGTGTAAATACTGATATTTTCAATAGTCCCGATGTAGCATCTCAATGCATTATGTTCTGTATAGAAAAGGATGGATGATTGCTTGTGCTTTTATTATTTGTGATTTTCTAGTTAATAATTAGGGTTTGAAAGGTACAAATACAAGTCCGCTGAAAAAAATGCATTTTTTTTTTTTTGCATTTCCTTTGTTTTCTATTGGGTGCTAAAAGAAGTTGAAAAATGTAATTACTGCTAAAGGAGTGTTTGAACGCAACCAGTAAACCCCAATTAACAACTAACCCCAATTAACAACTGGAGGTTTTAGTATGGATTAGTTTCAGTTAAATAGGGAATTTAGCATTCTATTGGGAGAGGCTGGATCAAGTCTTAATTTTTTTCACTATTAAACTACTGGAACTAATGTATTACCCATTTGAAAAGTTAAGTGCTATGAATTTATCTATTTATCCCATTTCTGTTATACTTTACCGTTGAGGTTCCAATTATTTTGCATTGGAAATATTTCTTAGAGCCTAAACGCAGTTACTGTGGCTACAGCTGATCTCAAATATACGTGCATTAACTGTACCAGATTTTCTGACCATGAATTTGGTAGATGCTTCACACTTGTCGTTCGAGTGATTTAAAATATTCAATTATTTACATAAGTGTTGCCTGTTTAAAGATGATGTGAGAACATAAAATTAGTGAAGGTCACATTCTTAAAAGATGGGGAGCATGATTTTCATTTCTACAGCAAGACTTGTTTTCTCATTTGTAATCTACAGTTGTATCATATGACAATTGAGCATAAGGTTCCCAGGCTGATTTTATCTGTGGGTAAAGAGTGGGTTCTCTGAAGGTTGGCTATGGAAATACGGTTTATGATAAATTATCTTGTATCTTTTAATTGGCACTTTCGTTACACTGTGTAGAAACTGAAAATATCAAACTGGTGACATCACGGGATATTGCATAATGCATGCATGTCTAATCTCACTAGATAATCTGCTATAAGTGCACTTTGGGAATGTGAGAGTATCATTTTAAAGGTAAACCTGAAATCGTGACCAGTGTGAAATTGATAACCTTGAAGCAAAGGTTCTATTTCAGAATAATTATTTGTAGCAATGAACTCATTGATTTTATATAATTTATTTATACTATAGAAGGCAATGTTGGATACATAGAATTCAAGATGTGGATGCTATGGGATTGCATCTCTATTATGGTAAATTATTGACAAGAAGCCTTCTTCTTGTGTCACTCGAGAAACGTCCTTATAGTTCTTTTCTGTTCTAGATCATTTAGCACTTAACAGTTCTTTTATGTTCATATTCTTTGATTAAAAATTTAGAGTTCGCTTGTCAAAGCTTTTTCAGATGTCGGATTTTCTTAATACTAATTTCTATGCACACATTCTCAAAAAGAAAAGAAAAATTATTTTACCATTTCTCCCCGTCCTTTTTCTTACAATGTTGAGTCACTTGCCTTTTTAGCTGTGAAGACTTATTCTTTTTTGCTGCTCAGATAGAACAGAGGCCGAACTCACTGTAAATGCTGAAGACGATGACAAGAGCATTCCAAGTGTAAGTTTGCTTGTGTCTTGTTGGTTCTTATTTTATTTTATTTTTTATTTTTTAGAAATGGACCGAATATTTTCCTACGTGCTAAGGAGACAATTATTATTATTATGTAAAAGGAGACAATTATCATTCTATAAAACTTGACGTAATTTATGAATGGGAAGTTTGGAAGAAATCCCTTTTAGTTTTGGAGATCAATTTTGTTTGCATCTCATTTTGTTCCAACTTTTGAATCCTTTGAGAGGAACTTCCCAACATGATGAGAACATTATACAGTATGAAGCATATAAATTCAAAGTATATGTACTTTCTGTACCTCTTATTATAAGTCAGGTGTTTGACTTTTATTCAATTTTAAATTACAGAATACCCAATGATAAATTAAAAGACAGTCACAAATTTTTTTTTAGGGGCAAACTTCTCGTGTGATTTATGATCTTCACTGATATCTTTCCACATTTGGTCCCATCTTTTGAGAATTCGATCTTCATTTTGCTGCTAAAACCTGTTGTCATTTACCCTAGTTAGATACTTCGATGCAAGCTTTCCACAGCTTGCGCTTTCCCAAGTAGCAAGTCCGTTTCCAAAATTCTGCATATCGAGAAATGACACCGCGGCCTCAATGTTTATGCTTTGCCCATTTTGCAATCTATCCTAATATTCCCATTTTATCACTTCGTGATGCTTCCATTTGCCCAACCTCAGAAAGCCTAGCCTTGATACTATTGTAATTTGTAATACATGTTTTTGTTGCAATCTGTGCTATTTAACAAAAAAAATTTCCTTCTATATATTTGAAATTCACAAGTAGGTATTGACTCATTTGACTGCGGAAAGCAGAATCAGTTCTCCAGGGTAATTTTTTAATTTGTTGTCTAGATTTATACTCGTCAGACTTTAAATTTTGGTAAAATGCGAAAGGAAAAAAGAATGAAAAAAAAGAAAAAAAAAGAAACGTATGTACGAACTTGTAAGGATGTTAAGTTTGCTTGATCTTGTTTGCTTAGTGTGGCTTTTCTGGGCATGGTAATTCACATGAACTTTTGCGACATTCATGGCGTCAACGTATTTGGATAATTTTTACCAGTGCGATAAGAGTTCGCGCTGCACTTCTTGGAAGGCTGATCGGTGATGGGCTGAACTAATAATTGAATTTTGAAACTTATTGATGTTACTCCCATTTGTATAAATCAGTTGCTTTTCCTTTTATGTAGCAGTAATAATTTTTTAGCTGACCTATGAACTTCACAGTTATTTTATTGTATTAAATATCAATACAAGTGTCAGATTTCCTTTTCAAAAGAAAGCTCTCCATACATAATTTATACTTGGTGTTTTTATTGATTCAATATACTATAATACGCTACCTTCTGTTTAAATAGTACGGATGTTCTGAAAACAATCTTAAAATTGCTTTTGTGCAGTCTCCAGTATTCAGATCTGCGGAAAGAGGTGGTCCAAGTGAAGTCGCTGATTCACTAAACAGAATCTCAGATCAAAATAAGTTTAGAGAGGCGACAGTAAAAAATTCTATTGATGGTACTGATTTTTCCAGATTGGAGCAGCTTGTGAAAGGAACAACATTTTCCAGGTAGACCTTCAGCTATTTGATTTGTCTCCATATTTTAGTTATATCACCATATTTTGGATAAATTTTTTTGTACTTGGAATTTGGACTGAAGAATGGATTCAGTTGCTCAGTCTGAATTTGTCGCCAGAGACGAGTAACATAAAGTTTGCCCAACACGCAATCAATTTCTTGCACGTGTTTTGTGTGCCAGCAGAAATAACTGATTGGCAGTGGACCACAATTTCTTTTCGGTTGCCGCACATCATTTAAACACTGATTCAAATAGATTTCCAAGCCTGGTTGTGGTTCACAAAGTGTTTGATTGCATCTCTTGTACTCTGCTACTAGCCCTCTGGCGAGAAAACTTCTGGGAGCAATGATGTTGTCACCCACCTTACATCAGTTGATATGAGATCTCTTCAATTTTCCCGAGGGACAATGATGTGACTAATAAGTACTATACTATATGTTAAGGGATTCTCGAAATATTGCTCAGTTTATTATCCTGGGGTAGATATTTTGGCCTGATTGTGGTTGATGAAGGATTTCAATCTGCCTCTCCTTCTAGATGTCACTTGTAGGGAAAATGATTGCATGGTCCTGTATAAAGGAAGCTGTATTTCTCTTTTTCCCTGAAGCCACTTGTGTATGTTTATGACAAAAATGCAACGCAAATCATTATTTCTAAAAATGCAATGCATTCTGCAAGCTTCTTCCTTAATGTTCATCTTACTGTTCTATGCAGAGAGGAAATCAATCACTTGCTGGAAATTTTAACCTCTAGAGTGGATGTTGAGGGCCAGATGAAACCTGATGGAGAAGGTTCTGAACAGGTTACATTGACACAAGAAATTCCTAAGCTGCCAGTCGAAGAAAAACAATACGACATAGAAAGACCTGTTGTTGGAACTTCTGTTAAAAATTCAGATGTGAGTGTATTCTGGTATCCCTGGTTAAATTGTTGCATGCATATTTCCCTTGTTGGCTAGTATCAACGGATTATACTTTCTGTAGCTTTACTTTTTTCTTTTACTTGTCTTTTTGAAGAAATTAAGCGTATACAAGATTTTATCTGCTTTGCACAAGTTATATCTTCATGATACAAAACAGGTTACTCTGATGCATGAAATCCCTAGAACACCACTTGAGGGAAAACACAATGATAGAGACCGCCTAATTGGAGCTTCATTGCGAAAAGATGTGAGTGCCCTTATTATTTCCAATCCCTCCCGTTGATTAGTTACATGTTTACCTCTGCAGGTGTTGTTTTACACTTAATGACGACTACAAAAATTCACAGAAGATAGGAACATATATTTGTTGAAGAACGTGCTTATAATCTTGATGGTGTAAACGCTTTGTACAGAAGTTTACTATTTTACAAAATTTTATAGGTTACAGATGCTATTGGTGCCTCTCCAGTTGATATTGCTCAGGCATATATGGGTAGTCGTACCGCAGAACGAGGCCATGACCCCTATAGTTTTATGTTAAAACGCAGCAGACAGCAACCATTAATTGATGAAGTTATAGCAAAGCCCTTTATGCCACCCTCTTCGCCCAAACCATCCATTTGTTGGCCTGGTGCGGAGGTACATGATGGTTGTGGCTATGTAACACCACGGAGTCAAAGGGGAAAATATGGCCATATTGATTTTCCAAGAACTCCGTATTCTAGAAGCACAACATCGAAGTCCGGAATCAAGGTATGTGAAGTTACCCTGACTATTTCGAAGTCAGCATTGACTATATTGAAGTGTGCCTCAATATGCAAGGTCGGATAATTTCATTGTCTACATGATTTTGCTGGCCCAGTTACAAGCTGATAGCAGGTTCCAAACGAGATCATCTAGTCTCTTTCAGCAATCTCAAACATCAATTTATGGGCAGGTACACATTTAGGATTCCTCTGCGCTCGTTCTATAGACAATATTTTTGATTTACTCAAATGGCGTGCTGGATGTCAGGATGTGTGGTTGAAAATTGGGAAAAATGTATTAAAAAGGTAAAGTAATTGTATGAATGGTTGAAAATGATGAGAGAGAAAAAAGTTAGTGGAAGTTTGTGGAGTTTTATTATGGATAGAACAAGCCCTTAATTAATACAGGCTACTGTAGTACAATAGTTTCTGTTTCTCCTGTTCTATTTATAACTTGTAGATGACATTGTTTCTAACTTGTAGATGACATTGTCACGTTCTCTGGCATTATGTCATTAAGGTTTCATAATGGAGCCTTGATAAGATTTTGATTGAAATATGTGTTCGGAGTGAGGACTGAGGCTGAAATGACTGCCATCACACTTGTGCACATTGTCAAACTTGCCTTCTCTTTTTAGCAGCTATGGCACTGATGGATTCTTCATATTGCGTTTGAAATATTCTTTAGGAGAAGATAGGGGGTGATGCGGTTGATCGCTATGGATCTGTGGGACCTATTCGTCGAATTAGGAATAAGTTTGCTTCAGAAGTTCGATCAAGAGGATCTATTTTCCAGAACTCGTCTAAAGATGCTCATCCAGATATATTAAAACCAAATCTTTCTCAAGGTCTCTTGCCTAGTTCTGAGAAAAATCTGGAAACTGGTGAAACTAGTAGTGCTTCTAAGTACTTTCCAGGGGAATCAGTGGTAGGTGGATCTGAATCAGGATACCAAAACGGAAATCAGTCTTCTCCTAGTGATGCAGTTAGAAAAATATTAGAACACCTGGACAGAAACAAGCCCACTCCAAAGGAGAAGGCAGCTGAGTTGAGGCTTGCCACATCATGGAGAAAAACTACAGATGAGACCTCTGACACCATTCCCAAGGGAAATTCCAGCTCATTGCAGCTTCAAGAACTTGGTTCTAAGAACACCAGTTTTGTACACCAAAAAATTGGCAAGGAGTTCAACAATGATAAGAGCAATGGCAGTTTTCCTATTCAATTTCGCGAGAAAGATGGGGATAAAGTTAATGGGGTTGCTGATGAAAACTCACAAAAAGCTTCTAGTAGCGGAGTCCCTCATCCTGTTATATTCCATGGCCCCAATGAAGGGCAAGCTTCTGGTCTCAAGAAAACTTTTGTTCCTGAGGTCCAGAATTTGCATGAGGTACTTCTTTTTTATCAAGCTACTTTCGATCTTAAAATTTAATTTCTCTGTATGTCATTGTGTAGCATAATCCATATTCATGATGCTGTTTTAAATTGACGATATTAATGTTCCAACTACCAACTGTATAGAAACACTAAAATAATTGCTTATTGGCTAAGTATCATTTCATTCCTATAGCCTAACCAGAAAATACAAAACCTTTAGCATGATTTGCAACTAAATGCTGTTTTATCAATCTTACATGGTTCCATTTTAGCCACAATGTAAACCAGTGAATTTCCATAATGATAATAGTATTGGGCTTTTTAAGACTTGGGTTCTTAATATTGTAAACTTTGCTCTTCCACTCTTGTTGATGCTGTGATTTCTGTGTCAAGTTTAAGACATCAGGATAATAATTCCTCAGCATCCGATTTTGTCCAGTTTCCTGGTGTTCTAACTAATCCTGGTTCTGTTTCCAAAGTTCCTGTGTTGGTTGTCTTATTTTTTGGTCATTGTTGGGCTCTAGGAGTGTCCTAATACTTTTGAAATGATTACTGGAGATTTTTATGAATAGGTTTCTGAATTCTATTTTGAGGTTATATATTAATTCAACCGAGGACACCATTATGTCCCTTGTGCGCATTTTGTTGTCATATTACTAGTGTTGGAGTTTAATGGAGAAAATTTTCAAATGCTAATTATTAGTGCAAGGGTAAAACCTAGGAAGCACCGACACGCCTCCGGCACCGGCGAGTCGGTGTCCGACATATATCGGACACGGCGACATGCCGACACGCCGTCGACACGTGTCAAATATGCCTTTCGGCGTGTCAGAAAATAACCTCTCGAGAAGTGCAAGTCGGACATGAGCAAAGAGGAAAGAAAGGAAGAACTTCCCTAGTCGACCGTGGATCTTCTAATTTCATGGATGAGTCTTCGTATATTTGTTGCCATCAGTGCGAATAATTGCAATTAGATTTGCAGACAACAGTGAAGAAGACGACGGGACTAGATTTGCAGACAACAGTGAAGAAGACGAGGAAAAGATGCCCTAATTTGTTGACTTTTCGTTGGGCCAGGCTGTCTAGTAAACAGAGAGGAGAACTTAAGTAACTGAGGCCCACCACCACTTTTCTATTTTTATATCCACCAAATACAAGGCCCACTGATTTTTTTTTGTCACGTCTTTATGAAAGTCCACTTCTTGGAAGTACTTTACATAACCTATATTTATTTATTTTTTCCCTATTGCAATAGTATACACAATGTTAATTGATAATTAATCAAAAAATCTCAAAACTCAAAAAAAAATATTTTATTCAACGTGTCGGAGACGTTGTGTCGGCACTTTTTGGAAATATCGCGTGTCAGCGTGTCCAACACACGCGTCTGTGTCGGTGCATCCTAGGTTAAAACTTGCTTGCTCATATAGGCTTCTTTCCCTGTACAAAATAATTAAATTGTTGAAGCCATTAGGATCTGGCCTGGCTGTGGTTTTGGAAATTTGAAGTTGCTAATTACTTGCAACTTGAGGGCAGCATAATCAGGAAGAATTCCTAACTGGATTTTTGTTAAAGTAGATACTCCTTTGATTATTATGCGGTGAAAATTTTCAAACTAGTCGACATCCTGATATTCAAAATTAAGTAGCTATTGCTATTGTGTTATTTCTAATTTAGGATTAAATTTTCCTTCATTTCTGTACCAAAAACATTTATCGTTTGCATAATCTCAAAGAAATTATACACTAAAATGATATCTGAATCAAGAAGACTGTCAATATCCAACTTCAGTCTGAGTCTTGGTATTCTGATGAATTATTTAATTTGCTTGAATATGCATTGAGCTTTTCTAACTTTGACATAGATATGATTATATCACGTTGTAAGCAGTACTAAAATGCATTGACAATGTCTTTATTGCAGAAGGCTTACATCCGTAGTAGCAACGGGCAAAAGGAGATGACCATTTTCAGTGGCGTAGTGCCATCAAAGGATGAGTCAACGAGCAAACCATTATTGGGATCAATATCTGTAAGCAGACCCAATCTTGGTGCAGTTTCTTCTGATAGTGGCCTGAGTTTCAGTTTCCCTGTTTCTGCAAGATCTGGGGTCCTCACTGAGCCCCCAACTCCCTCCATCATGCCTTCATTCTCAACAAATGCAAATGCTCCATCTCAGCCGAAGGATGTGCCTTCTTACAGTTTTGGCACAAATAAGTCTACTCCACGCATTGTTTTCTCGTTTCCATCTACGAGCAGTGGTTCGACCCCAGATGCTTCTGATATTAAGTTCCAGTTTGGATCTGATACGGAGACCAGGTTGTCTTTCAGTTCATTAGGGAAAAACACTGTCTGCTGCTGATCATGCAGCTGATCATTCAAAGTTCTAATAGGTTTGGGCACACCCTCGCCTGCCCCTCCTGTTTAACTGATTGGTTTTCTTCGTTGTTTTTCGTTCTTTTCTTTTTCAAATATTTTTTTGGACATGCTTAATTGTACTTATAAGTGTAGTCTTACCAGCATTTTAAGAAAAATGATAAACAATAAGTTTGTAAGTGGTATTCTTATTCTGTTGCATCATCCATGAATTAGTCGAAAATGAGTTTTAAGCATGTTGAGATTGATTACGTTATTCTGGGATAGATAAAATCTGTTTGTCTAGCTTGGCCCACAAAAGATGCATTGCCCACATATTCTCCGATGGGCGATGAGTGTCCGCGAGTGTACCCCCTTTGGGGGAGCCGGGGCGGGGTGGTTTACCCATGCGGTCACACGTTGGCAGTGGATCATGAATGTGGCCTGGTAATAGTTTTACCTCTTTATGGCACATGGAATTTTGGAAAAGCTCTTTGCTGATGCAGCTGGTAAATTTGTTTTTTCTTCTTACAAAGGCTGATGTAAGGTTTTTGGCTTTCTTTATAAGCTGAAGTGTTTAGTTCATTTAGAAGTACGGAAACGGGATGTCCGAATTCTATATTTTACGTACTTTGTATCGGTATTATTTGTTATTTGCGTTATGGATTACATTTTATGTATTGTTGACACAAAAAAAAATCCGATCTGATAGAAGGGGGCCAATCTAGATAGGTGTAGGCCCAAACTCATAAGCCCTATCTGCAGTTGAGCGATCATGCCCAATAGGACAAGAATATCCAAATTCAGACAGCAGAGACTGGAACTTGGATGAGAACAGCCGAACAGGACCAACGTGTTGACCAAGATTTATCAATCCGTACTCGTACTTGTAGTTGTAACGCCTGATTGTTGGGAAATCGAAGTACTACTAAAATAGTTGTGATTTTAGTAGAATGTGGAAAATTTAACGATGAAATATTTTTTTAAATAAAAATTTCAATAATAATAATAATAATAATAATAATAATATTATTATTATTATTATTATTATTATTATTATTTAAAATCAACCAAGATTTAAAATCAACTATAATTTAAAATCCATGTAATTAAATGAAGTATTATTCATCAATAGGATAATCAAAATTCATTTTTTTAAATAAAAAAAATTAAATCTTCTAATTAAAATGCAAAAATTAAGATTTTATTGTGAATGAGAAAGTTTTCATTTCAATTCTCGTTATCAAATTCATTACAAATGACCCCCTATTTATTAAAAATTATTAGGGCGCATCATATTACAAATATTGATCTGATACATAATAGTCATTTACACAATGAGTTGGTGGCAGACAATTTACCACCAATATCATCATAACATATTTTTTCTTTTCTTTTACTTTTTATACTTTCGGTGGCTTCACAATCTTGGGGTTTTACAACACTGCCTATTGAATGACTATTTATATAATTGTCTTTTAAATTTGTTTAGAGAAAATTCAATGGCCAAAAAACTTCTAAACTGATTGTAGAAGAGCTTGAGTGAACATAAACTGCTTCAACAAAACTTGAGCGAAGAGAAAATGGCAAGTTGCCCCCTTGATGACGATCACTCTTATAGGAGCATTTATGTGCTGCTTCGTTAAAACCTTATCAAGAAAATCTAATGGGGAAAAACTTGATCGAATGAAAAAGAGTACAGCTACTCCATTTGATTCCGTATCTTGAGTACTGATACATTCACTTCTGGTGAAAGATTTTGGGGTTATCGTTTGACTTCAAGTAAACTGATCTAATAGATTCATTGAGTCGATTTCTCTTGTAGTTCCCGATATATCATGAATATGTCTCGTTAAAAATCTTATTAGGAAAAATCCAGTGGGATAAAGCGTTAATCAAGAAAAAATAGTGCAATGCGTATTTTGTACAAGTATGCTTCAAGCATATTAAAATCCTTCAGGTATTTATATAAGTATCATATTTATCACCGTGTCATATTAAATGCTTATTTGCAATCGACAATCTCGATCTTACATTCTCACTGTATCGAGACATATATATTTATATATATATGTATGTATATATATATATTTCCGAATCTCTTTTAGAGATTTTCTATTAGTTGTGATTAAGTTGCCCCATTAAAAATCTTATTTAGGAAAAATCTTTTGGGATAAAAACCTCAAATAAGGAAAAGAAAACAGCGTAAGAATTTTCCTTTACAACAATATCATTGCTTTGAGCCATTACGAGCACTGTTATCTATAATCTTTTCAAGAGTTTTATCATCATTTTTCTTATGAAACCCGCATATTAATAACTTTATTATAAGAGTGTATATTTCAATATTATTCTTCGATATATCTCAATATCCTCATTATCATTGGTCGTATGTGGCGCTAAATTTTCATAGCGTGTCAACACTTTTCAATTTCATTTCTTTCTCCATAACAATATAACTTATCGAGATATCTCATTTTCAATCCTCTTTTAGGATTTCGCCATATACTTGAGTCTATATACTCTTCAAGAGTGTATGCCTCCTTTGTTAAGACCATCTTTTATCATTTGCTTTGATATACATATTTGGGGAACTTTTATTTAAATAATATCAATGCCTCGAGTTTGCTAATTTATCAAAACATATGTACCTAGTATATGAGATCGTTATAATCTTTCATGCATCTTTGAATTTCAAATTCATATTTCAATCATTATAGATATCATTTCCAACTATTAATACTCCCCCTCATGCTAAGAACCAAACTCAATACAATTTGTATGATTTTCATCATATATATTCTTAGTATTTAGCTTTAATGGGGGGAATTTATTAAGTCTTTATTTTGTTTTCGATATTGCCAAATTGATTGGAGGACTTTAAATATTTTGCCAATTATATCCCACTCGTATACGCATATCCAATCATTTATGGCATTATTCAAATTATTGGGATATATATTTACTAGATTTATCATTAGATTTGGAACTCATGTTCATATCGTGAGCAAATTATTTCGTAAATTTGCAATTATGATATACACATGTGACTACATAGTGGGTTCATATCATATTATCTAGTAGTCCACATGAAGGGTGAGTGGGCACATATATCTCACCCCTTATATATGTTCCAGATATATTTGAAATTTATTCTCCATATTGGCTAGTAATGATTTCATCATTTATCGAGAACAATCATTTGAAGAATTCTTTCGGTTCTTGATTTCAATAAATTATTTGCATCAACCGAACTGGGATCTATATAGTGCTCAACATGATTTATTACTTTCATCATATGCATAGCTCACCGACATATCCCATCTTCTTTTGATACCATTATTACGCATTACTATTCAAACGTGGAATCTTAGCCCATACGTTTCATGTTACAGCAATGCTCAAAATACGGAGTCGTACATCATATTCGTTTATAAATAATCTAGACACTGATAATATTCACCCTAACAAGAGTCCATACATTATAATGGATAATGTGCTCTTAAATCTTCAAAAATACTATCCATAACTATCGTCAAGATCCTAAAAAGTACTTATCGAGGTAGGCCCGAAAGGTTGATGATGCTAATGAATAAGGGCATCCCACAAGATATCCGATGGTTGATTGAAGCACATGTTCGATTATCTGGTGAGGTTTCAATTCATTTTAAATACATGCCTGATATGGGTAAAAGTAGTTTTTCAAAGAAACCGAGAACAAAAAGACTAGGAGGATGCTACAAATGTGCTCGGTGGATATGTGACACTTGATGTAAATCTATGGGGTACTTGTCCAGAAACCAAGAAGATAAAATAACATTCATTAAAGATGGATTGAGTATGGAGTATTTGGATGATATTCAATAGGCTCTTGAGACACATCCTAGTGGACATGTGCAAGGTGAGCTTATGGCCTTATGGGCCAAATTCAAAGATGAATAAGCACGTTATAATCTTGAAAAATTTATTTTAAAAGATCCTGTTTGTAAATTTAGTAGAAAAACTTAGTATTATGACTTTCTCATATTGATGCAAAGCAAATCGGTGTAGATCAATGTGTTTTTCGTAGCTGTAAATATCATTTTTCGATTTTTGAAATTTATTTACAAATATATATATATATATATATATATATATATATATATTTCAATCACTGGCAGGTGTATGTCATTTCACTTAAATTCTTCTACCGTTCTCTTTTTTCATATTGTCAAAAAGTAAATAGTGAAATCACTTATTGGTTTGTCTTTAAATAAAGAGATTCATATATCTTTCATTCATACGCTGAAAGTTTACTATAAAGAAAGAGATGGAGAAGGAGATGGAGATGGAGATTTTAGAATCATCTCATGTAAGTCAATCTTCACCTTACCAGATTAAAACCATATGTGTTCTTAGTGGGTCAAGACTGGTAGATTATATCAAATATATGGATATGGCAAACTAACTTATAAGAGAGTAAGGGAGACAAAACATCAATATACTGTATGGAGGAACTAACAATAAACTTTTAAGGAGTCTTACAATGGCCGTACAATCATGAGGGATAAAAGTGTCAAGTGTAATACCTTTTCATTGAACTGGAGTCAGTAATCGAATTGGAGCCAACACTGTCATGGGTTCAACTGGACTGATGCTACAAATGCAATCTATTCAGGACTGCATGATGTACATGATGAATAATAGTGATGTTTTTATTATCCTTCCATGTGGCTATAACACGCTAGAGGAAATATTCAATATAGGGTTATGGGCACAATGGAACTTTCATACCAAACCAATAGGTTTATTGAATATTAATTATTTCTTTAATGGCTTATTAACATTTCTAGAGCAGGGTGTTGATAAGTTTATTTCTCATTCTGGGAGAAAAATGCTTAGTTCTGCTAGTACAGTTGTTGAGCTACTCATAAAGATTCAATCATATGTTCAAGAGCTTGTGGAAGCCAAACCAGTCAGTCACAGACCATCGGTGTCAAGCGAAAAAGGAACTCAGATCCTTTAAATCTCTTTTTATGAACCCTGATGGTAGGGGTAACAGAGTTACAGAGTATTTATATTCTCGAGACGCATCCCTTCTTTATGGGTTCAATATGTATTTCTTTTTTCGTATTTCTATATTTTCAAGTGTTTATTGCCACCTTTGATATTTTCGATATGTTCCACTTCAACTGTTTTGTGCTTTTTCTGAGGCACCAATAGTGAAATCATGTTGGCATCATTCAAATAAAAGTCTATCGTTCCACCAATATAACATCTATGACATATGCTTTTTCAATAGCATTTTCTTGTTATGTCGATACGATCTCATAGTACCAATGAGATTATTTTAGCATTAATACGATTCGTCCATGCTATTTGTTTCTTTAATTCATCAGCACGAAATTTATTGAGTAATTTTCTTTCATTGAACTATCTGGTGGTAGTTTTTGGTACCACTTGCTCGATGTCTCCAGTAATATACAATAAATGTGGAGAACAAACTTTTTTTTATCAACTGCTTCTTTGCGAGCATTTCTCATTGCATCGATATATCACAATATACTAATCTCATAATGAAAATTTTCACCATTGCATATTTTCTTTCACTTTCATCACCAGGGGATTATTTGAGCATTTTTATTTTATCAATACATATAGTGGTAAATTTCGGCTTCACGTACTCAAATCCTTTCGTTAATATCAATATGACATTCTTATTGAATATATATAACTCAGTTACTTTTATTTAGTACCAATCGTGGGGTATAATCCAACCACATTGGTGATATGCATTCCAATCGTATGGTATAACCAACCACATTGAAAATATTCATTTCAATCGTGTGGTATAACCTATCATATTGAAAATGTAAAGTGCATAGACTTATATTTCAGAAATTAAGTTCTCCCCAATAGGTGGTAGAACTTACCATATGAGAATTATCGCAATAAATATCAATTTAAATTCCAATAGGTGGTAGAATCTACCATATGGAAATTATATAAATTTAAATTGCAAGAATTAAATTTCATAAAGACTAACTACTTCTTTAGAAGTATATATATCCTTTACAGTTTGTAAGGGTAAATTTGTCCATTTAGTCCGCAATGGTAAAATCGTCCATTTCAGTGCACAAAAGTAAAGTCGTCCAATTATTTACGACACTTTGATTACCATTACCATAAAATCATATAATCATATCCAAAATATAATCATTATATTTCTCTTCATTTGCCAAATGGTTTATTTCAATTTTTAGGAAAATAATATTATTTTAATCTCAATTCATTGTTAATTATTAATTGATTTTCAATTATACAAATTACTGAACAATTGAGAGTTATTTCATGCATCCATTATTACTACAACATTTAGTAATTAAAAGGATTAAATAATCAATTCGGAAAAGAGAATTATCTGGCATCCGAATCGCCCAGAGAATCATTCAACTTTGTTCTCGACACATTTCCTTCGTTACTCTTCCATCTGGCGATGGTATAATTCACAAAAGCTCGATTGCAATTTGTGAATCAATACCATAGAATTCGCAGTGGATAATTTGTCTTCTGTGGGTAACATATGGCCCATGAAGCAAATTTATGTAATATAAAGGGGTATTTCCATAAATGCTCATACTGAAGAGAATAAACTTCTTCCCCAAGCATTATTCTGCACTTTCTCTACCTTTCATAATTTCCCACTTCCATCCAAATTCCCTCAATTTCAACAGCAAAGCAACTCCTCGTTAACACCAAGATTTCAATTTGTTTTCTACAACCCGAATCCATAGAGATTCAGATCATCACCTTTAGTACGTTCCATAGTAAGTAATTGTTGCTATTGACTGCCTTCCCCAAAAGTTATTGCAGTTACGCTGACCAGCATCCGCCGACTATCACGACCCACGGTGCTGTGCTACAACTGGCGTTCATTGATTGTCTAAAGTAAGCTTTTATCAGCCACGTGCATTTTTTTGGTGGATTTATTTGATGAATGATGAGTTGTTTGTTTGGGGATTTATGGTATTTTGTATATAGACTTATGGGAAGTTCGTAAGAAAAATAAGTTTTGGCAAACAAGCTCTTAGTAAGCATTAACAGAAAAAAATGGAAGAACGAAATGAATTGATTGGTAGTGTCGTTGTGAGCACTATAGATGTATTAGATCAATTAGGTTGCTTCATTTGTAGAAAAAGAAGAAGAATCCAAATATCTTCAATGGATTGAGGGGAGAGGAGATGATGAGAGAGGAAGAGAGATAGATCGAGATCTGAAAGAAATAAAGTCTCGTGCTGATAATGTGTTGTGAACGAGAGAGTTTTTATTTCAATTTTCGTTATCAAATTCCTTACAAATGACCCCTTATTTATAGAAAAATATTGGGGCACATCGTATTACAAATATTGATCGATACATAATAGTCATCCATACAATGAGTTGGTGGCAAACAATTTACCACCAACATTATCATAATATATATTTTTTTCTTTTACTTTTTATACTTTCGGTGGCTTTACAATCTTGGGGTGTTACAACATATTTAACAATTTGCTATGAATTTAATGGTTCAAACCACTTGACAATTTTAAATAAGCATAATTGAAACTAAAAGAGGAGGATGATACCCCACTTGACGCTGCAAACCGTGATAATTTTAAATAAGCATAATTGAAACTAAAAAAGGATGATGATGCCCCTCTTGACGCCGCTTCCCGAGTTCCTTAACCTTGAAATAAAAGTTTGAAATAGTTGAGGTAAGAATAACGCGGTTATATTCAATGGGGCGCAGTATAAAATTTTTCACCATATCGCATACCGGCACATGAGTTACAATTATCGGTAGTCAAACTATAGAAAAGTCGAGTGTTGGAAACTCTTGTTCAACGCAGAGGAATGTCACTATGACCTTCCGAATGACCCTTACACCATCTTGTAGAAGATGGCACTTAACACCATCACATGCATGTCAAATAGAAAATATATCAAAATTATAATCACACATAAAGGACATGAGATGAATTTAAAGTAAAGAGTCATTTTTAAAATAAAAATATTTTGCATAAAGTAAAACCCCACTTCAAAAGTTGTAGTTCTTGTAAAATCCTTGAAATTGGAGCTGATGCGATGCTAGCGCCTCTATGGATTTTGCAACGTCGTCTAATAGAAAAATTAAATATAATTTAGTATTTTAAATCTTAAAATTGAACTTTAATAACTCATTCGGGTCTCTCAGTGTTTCATTGAAAGTTTTAGGGTTAGATTGATAACTTCAAAGTTTCTATGGGCTTAATTGAAAGGAAGTATTGATTTGAGGGTTGATATTTAAGTTATAAATAAGTTAAGGACCAATTTGAAGCTCAATCCAAATAGAGGGACTGAAATTGAACTTTTTGAAACTTTCTTTGGACTTAATTGAGAAGATCAAACAATCTTGGGGACTACTTTAGACTTGCTTTAAAATCTGGGGTGGTTGACCACAAAATCTATATGTTAATCAGAGTCAATTGAGGTAAATACTTGATTTGGGGACCAACTTGAACGAAAATAAAAAATGAAGGGCTTAGAAGTCAAATGGACCAAATTAAGTCTTAAATTGAGATTTTGGGGGTCAAAATTCATTCAGATTACCCCTCTTCTTCCTACGCAGTAGCTAGACTTGAGGGTGAGTCCAGATGCCATGACGCCACCCCCGGCTAGCAGTTGAGTCGCCAGTGGTGATGACTATGCTCCGGGGTCCTTGCTGTCTTCGCACGATGGTGAAGGGAGAAATGCTGTGAGAAGCTTAAGCTTTTGGAGCGAAAAGTATAGTGCAATTTGGAGCTTTTCCGGCCATATTTCATCAAATAGAGGCAAGTTATGGGATCCGTTGAACTCAATTATTGATTTGGGAGTGGGAAAACATACGGGGAAAGAAATGATTAAAGTTGACATCGCGTGGATCTGACATTCTCGTGCCCTTTTTCCCCGAGCAAAATCAGAAGATGATGGGAGGAAGTCAACATGTGCTTGAATCTGTGTTGGAGAATTCAATCGACTGAATTTTATTTTATTTTATTTTTTTATTCTTCTATGAATGGAGTGATTGTAGAGTTCTCCTTCATGTTTCTATTTTTTTTTAGTATACTACTAGTTTTTACACCCGTGTGTTGCACGGAAGTAAACTGTGCAAGATGAAGAGGTAGAGGAAGAGTTACTATGTATCAATACGTCCAACCTAACTGGGTGTGTTATGTTAAGTATCCAATAAAATAATAAAAAGTTTAGGAAAAGCCTAATTGAAATATATTTTAATCAAAATTTTTCCAATCAAATAATTCTCTTTTTACGAATTTGTATTTTTTTGTTTATCTAAATTATTTTTCTTAGGACTCTTATCAATAGTTAAAATATTTGTTGTCTCATTGATTAATGTAACAAATAAACAATTTAATACAAATATTTTAAAGTTTCTTCACAAATTTCTAAAAACTTCTTGAAATACAACATTCGTAGTTTGATTAGTCGGTTTGCCTTCTTTATCACAAAGAAGTACTTTCAACCCTGAGTGATTGGTAGCTCGAGAAATAGCACAATATAATTGACTATGACTGAACACTGGTTTTCTCAAGAAGAGGCCCACGTGTGATATTGACTCTTGTTGTAACGCCCCGAGTTCTAAGAACCCGGAACGTTAGTTCTTTCTTTAAAAACACTTAAATTCCTCTTTTTTTTTTTGAAATATAATAATGACATTAAATGCGGAAAAAAAAAATTCACAAATAGCTAAAATGCGGAAATTTATTTAAACTAACAAAGTCGAAAGATAGTTTTCAAACAATCCTCAAAAACATCCAATTAAAGTACTAGTAAGCTCGAAACATTCAAAAGTCATTACTTCAACAGTTAAAAGTACTAAATTGTCAATTTAATTAAAGCTAATTTATTTGAAAGTCCCTAAGAGATTCCCACGCCTCGCCACGCCTCCGGCTCCTTAATCTGCAAGTTGATCATTTGATAGAGAAAATCGTGAGTATTTTAAATACTCAGTAGATCCCGCGCACCACAATTAATATATATTACAAATTAAATGCACATAATCATCATCTTCATAAAATACGAACAGGTATAAAATACAAGTTCGTTCATCATCCCTCTTAATCGTGCACGTCATCATAGTGATTAATAGCACGTCATTATAATATATTAGGCCAAAGACCTATCGTCATAATGCTATTAAATCACGTCGTAATTAGGCAAAGAGCCTATCGTCATAGTGCCGAGGAAGCACGTCAAAAGTAGGCTAAAAAGCCTATCATCACATAACATTTACATGCAGCATTTATAATAATATTAATTGCAATTGCGCACATTTAAAAGAAACTTTTAGAAAGGGGATCTACCTTAACCTTTACCCGAGTATTGAGCTTACTAACGGTGAGAAATCAGTCTTCTAGCTGTCCGTACGCCTCGTCTAGCCAATAACGAGTTTAATTTATGTTAATATTCTTAAATATTAAGTATCTATAAGTAATATAGAAGTTTGTTGACCAAAATGGAAAGAATATAAAACTCTGGGGGTCAATTTGAAAGAATTTAATAGTTTGAGGACCTATTATTATGCAATAAAAGTGGACTAAAAATATTTTGGACTCAATTATAGGATTTTTAAAACATGAGGGACTAATATGTAATTAACGTTTAAGGGCTAACTCGAATGGGAATAAGAAATTAAGGATTTAAAAGTGAAATAAAAGTTTAGGAGTCAAATTGCAACAATTGAAAGTTAGGGACTTGTAAATTAAATAAATTATAGGGGCCAACTTGCAACAAGTATAGAACTTGAGGGATTTATTTTGCAAAAAATCCGGTTTTAAGTGGATTTGGGCCAAGAACTCGGATCATCACCATCTTCCTCACCCGCTCTCTCTTCTCTCGGCTACTCTCTCTCGGGTCAAGAATGGGAATAACTCCCAAATCAAAGTATAGGATCATGAAATTCCAATTTCTAGGATAACTAACTCATTGGATAATGTATTACTTTAAAATCGCATCTAAGCTTGAATTATATGAGCCAAAACAAATTTTCAACTCTAAGTAAAAAAAAAAACTGTGGAAAATATCCTGCTATGGCGGTATGCGTTTGTCAAATTCTTTAAAATAGTAAACGACATCAGAAAATTCTAAAATTTTTACAGAAGGTAGGAAACTCATACATATTCATCATATTTAAAAATTGTTTCATATAAATTGCGTTTAGGGCATCAAAACTATTTTTAAACGGACAATATCTTGTTCTCGGGTGGAATCTGCCCAGTTTCACAAAAAGTATCATAAAACATCCTACGAGACTCCGAATGATGTCAAACCAATTCTAAATGATAGGTAACTCATGTGGGATCATTTCCCAATTTGAATCACCTAGAAATTCTATCTATACTAAAAGTTACGGCCTTTCAAAGTTGAGTGCAGAAGCTGGAAAAAAGTCACATGTGCAAAATACATTGATTTTTCTTTCAAGCAATTCATCAAACACTATGGGGGCTTGGTAGATATCAAGTAGTTTTAATCTCATCCCATAACAAGACCTCATGCCCAACTCAAAGTATCAAGTAAATTACTTTTCCCCAACCACCAAAGTCTCAATAAATCCATAAAACTTCAATTATTTATCCTCAAACAACCTATCTTATGATAGAAAAAGATAAGAGTAGAGAAGGATTACCTTTCTATGGAAATGAACACTTGAAATTGGTGGAGGAAGAAATTGAAATAGAGGAGATTGAGAAATCAACTTCGAAATCAAGACATCGATTGTCCCTTACAAGTGTTGGAGTAGAAGTTGAAGATGGTTGTTGAATGAGAAATCTTGAGAATGAAGATAATGCTTGTCTAATGGTGATGTAAAGAATGAAACTTGGGTTAGGGTTTGAGCACTTCCAACAATATTGTATTTAAGGGTGGAAAATAGGGTAAGACTTGCAAATGAGCCTCTAAATGGACTTTAAAATAGGATTGAATTGAAATTGGGCTTTCTTATAGTATAAGAGATAAAATTGGACTTTTAAACGGGCCTATAATTGGGTTTAAAACGAATAATTTCTAAAGTTTGGTCCTCAAACGTAAATTGAAAATAAATAAATAAATAGATATTTTATAAATTATTACTTTTTTTTTTTAAATAATTCAATATAATAGTAAATATTATAAAATTTTAACTAGACGAGCGTACGCTGTTTAACTCTATAGGTGAAGTTGTAGCGACACGTTTGAGATTTTACTTTAATTAAATATTTTAATTTAAATAAATTCGCGGTCACTACAACCTTACCCTCTTAAAAATAATTTCGTCCTCGAAATTTAAATTTACTTAAAACATAAACTTACTTGATCTATAAGGTTTGGGTATTGGGATCGGATCTCTTCTTCTTTCTCCCATGTTGCCTCATCCTTGCCATGACTACCCCATTGAATCTTAATTAGGGGAACTCTTCTATTTCTCAAGACATGGACCTTTCGATCTATGATGGTCACGGGTGTCTCTTGATATGATAAATTCTTCTGAATATCCAAAGATTGAAAGCTCACCAAATGACTCGGATCGTGGACATACTTCCTCAATTGTGAGACATGAAATACATTATGCACAGATGAAAGCTCGGGTGGCAAAGCCAAGTGATAAGCTACTGCCCCAACTTCTTCTAATATCTCAAACGGTCCAACGAACCATGGTCTCAACTTTCCTTTCTTCCCAAAGCGTATAGTACCTTTCATTGGAGACACTTTAAGAAACACTTTCTCTCCAACTTCAAACTTCAAGTCATTGCTCCTCTGATCGGCGTAGCTCTTTTGTCTATCTTGTGCAGCTTTGATCCTTAATCTTATCTTCTCTACAGCCTCAACAGTTCTTTCAACCATTTTCGGTCCCAACATCTTCCTCTCTCCAACTTCATTCTAATAGATTGGCGATCGACACCGTCGGCCATACAATGCCTCATAAGGCGCCATCCCAATCGTAGCCTAGAAGCTATTGTAGGCAAACTCTACTAGTGGCAAATGCGTTTCCCTACTCTCAACTAAGTCCAATACACATGCTCTTAACATATCTTCCAATATCTGAATGGTATGCTCAGATTGACCATCTGTCTGCAGGGATGGTACGCGATACTAAAATTTAACCGTGCCCATGATGTATGTAAGCTTCCCAGAATCTCGAGGCAAACCTCAGATCTCGATTTGAAACAATGGACACGGGAACCCCATGAAGTCGAACAATCTCTCTAACATATAACTGTGCCAACTGGTCGATGCTGAGAGTCATCCTAACTGGTAGAAAGTGTGCAGATTTCGTAAGTCGATCAACAATCACCCATACAGCATCATGTTTTCCCACTGATCTTGGTAAACTTGTCACGAAAACCATGGTGATTTTCTCCTTCAAAAGTAACATTATCTTTATGATTCGTACCCAATCCAATGGTCATCTCTCAATAGAAGTGGAAGAAATTTTGTGAAAAATCGATGGAACATTCTTTAATTTGAACTCAAGAGTTTCAATAGAAAAACAAAATTTTGTCAAATTGTTTCTTCACAAGAATTTGTTTGAAAAAGAAAAAGTTTTAAAAATTTCTTTTTATTCTTCTCACAATGGGACACATCATTTAAACACGTGACATTTAAATAACATTCCATCCTCGATGGAAAGCCAAAGAAAACGTCATACTGTCGCCTTTACTTATGCTCAAAACATTCTCACTTATCAAACTAGAAATTCAATAAAAATTCTAACACAACCTTATAATAATAATCCCAATGTTGAACACGATTTTTCAAAATTGAACCCTATCTCTTCGCAATAATAAATGTGTTTTGAATCAATCGCAACTTTAGAAATTTCGAAAATAAATGATTGATCAACCTGGAGAGGATGGTGAAAGTCGATTGAACACTTGGAAATGGTTTCGTGAGCTTGCATTAAAATATTCTCATTTACATCATGTATGGCTTGAATGTTCTCAAGAACGACTCTCTCATCAATACATCAAGTACAATCCTCAAATATTCCCCATACCGATCTTTCCTGAATAGATCAATAAGCCATCGATAAACACAATGACGATCTTGTCCATATCTCGATGAAAAGCTTGATGCATTATATCCATGAATATCGTGAGGTGCATTAGTGAGGTCGAAGGGCACCACTTAAACTTGTAATACCAATATCATGTCTTGAATCTTTGTCTTTGGTATGTTTGAGGGCTTGATCTTCAACCGGTGGTATCGATTTCAAATCAATCCTTGAGAAAACCAAGCACCTTTCAACCGATCAAACAAATCTTAAATTCTTGGGAGAGGGTACTTATCCTTTATCGTCAACCTCGTTGAGCTCTCTATAGTAAATGCACATCATCATCTGCCCTCATTCTTCTTATCAAATAAGTCAGGGTGCTCCCCAAAGAGACACACTTAGCGAGATAAGAAACCTTTCTCGAGCAATTCCTCCAACCATACAACCTTTGACCTCACATTTCAAATCCTCAAATCCCAAAAATCCAAATAGATTTTAAAATCAATCACACTCTCAAAATCGCTACATCCTTAAAAATCAAAATCATCACACAATCACATTTTATATAGTTAATCCTCTAAATCCAAGTCATTTATCCTCAAAACTCATTTTTATAAAAATTATATATGAATTCTTCAAAATCTCTCCCAACCTCTATCTAGCAAAATTGATCAAACTTTGTCATTAGGAGTTCCCAACATAATATATATATATATATATATATATATATATATATATATATATATATAAACATGCCACCCAAATTTGAGAATAAATACATCTTGTAGTCACCTATCGGTCAATAGATGCATCTAACTTCAATTCATAATGATCTAAACTTCTTCACCACTAATCAACTTTTCAAATCGATAATAAAATAAGTTTAAATCGAGAATCCTAACATTTATTGGTAATCCCGTAACAAGATAACCTCAGTACATAACCTTCACCACTTATCCTCAATTTATAACCTTTGATCTCAAATGATTTTCATTGAGGAGACTATAACATGCAAGTATAGAACTCACAAACTTCACTTGGAGTATAAAATAGCATATTCACGACCCAAAACATAAGCGTCAGGATAAAATCTTCTATTACATTAAAACTTCATAACAATGCAATCCAATAATCTCATCTCAGTGCACAAAAATCAAATCAACAATATCCATGATCAATTAATATCACACACTAACTTGCATTAAATCAGTATCCTTACTCATCTTGTCCTTCATCCTTTACACTCAAAATTTGAATATCTAGCATATGCGGGTCTAATTCCATCTTAATCATATCCATCATTCCATTGCAACCCTATTTTAACCAATGACATTGAATAAAAGCCCCATTAAAATCACAATCCATGATAACCTTATCTCAATGCATTACACTGACTTGGTGTCCCAATTACCACCAGCAATTACAAATCATCATTAGATATAGGCAAGAGAACAACAATACCCATACACAATAGTCAATGAATCCTTATAATCATGAATTCAATTTCGAGGACTAGAAATATTACAAAATATAATTTAATTCATGCTTTACTCACCAGATGAACATTTCACCTTAAGCTCAAACTCGGTCTCTTATTCTCTATCAAAAAGTACTTACTCTTTCTTTTACGGATATGAAACCCTCAATTGAGAGATACAACTACTTGCAAAATAGTCTAATGTCACAGTATCAACTTTTAATTATCGTAAAATCCTTCAAAGAGGCTCTCTTGACTTTAAATAGATACAAACATTAACATAACTTTTAATATTGTATCTATCATAAACTTTCTTAAAGTGATTAGGCATTAAGTAAATACTCTTTCTTATTGTATCTGAAAAATTTCTTGAAACTTTCTTCTTTCATTCTATATCAAAACATAGTTTCTCAAAAGAACTTTGAAACTCAATAAGTCAATCTTTGAAATCTAAAAACTTTCTTTCTTTACCTCGAAGCGGAGAGAGCGATGGTCAAATGGTAGCTCTTAGGGACATAAAACTTTTAAATTTTGAAAGGTTCTTTTTGAAAAATTTCTTTAAACAATTTGCAAGTCTGAGTAGTAGACCAGCTCGATACCAAGTTATGCATGGCGAGTTCTAAGAACCCAGGAGCGTTAGTTCTTTCTTTAAAAACACTTAAATTCCTCTTTTTTTTGAAATATAATAATGACATTAAATCGGAAAAAAAGTGCAAATAGCTAAAATCACGAAATTTATTTAAACTAACAAAGTCGAAAGATAGTTTTCAAACAATCCTCAAAAACATCCAATTAAAGTACTAGTAAGCTCAAAACATTCAAAGTCATTACTTCAACTTGATTAAAAGTACTAAATTGTCAATTTAATTAAAGCTAATTTATTTGAAAGTCCTAAGAGATTCCCACGCCTCGCCACGCCTCAGGCTCCTTAATCGCAAGTTGATCATTTGATAGAGAAAATCGTGAGTATTTTAAATGCTCGAGTAGATCCCGCATACCACAATTAATATATATTACAAATTAAATGCACATAATCATCATCTTCATAAAAATCTGAGCAGTATAAAATACAAGTTGGTTCATCATCCCTCTTAATCGTGCACGTCATCATAGTGATTAATATGCGTCATTATAATATATTAGGCCAAGACCTATCGTCATAATGCTATTAAATCACGTCGTAATGGGCAAGAGCCTATCGTCATAGTCTTGAGGAAACGCGTCAAAAGTAGGCTAAAGCCTATCATCACATAACATTTACATGCGGCATTTATAATAATATTAATTGCAGTGCGCACATTTAAAAGAAACTTTTAGAAAGGGGATCTACCTTAACCTTTACAGTATTGAGCTTACTAGCGGTGAGAAATCGGAGTCCTCTAGCTCGCCTCGTCTAGCCAATACTTGAGTTTAATTTATGTTAATATTCTTAAATATTAAGTATCTATAAGTAATATAGAAGTTTGTTGACCAAAATGGAAAGAATATAAAACTCGGGGGTCAATTTGAAAGAATTTAATAGTTTGAGGACCTATTATTATGCAATAAAGTGGACTAAAAATATTTTGGACTCAATTATAGGATTTTTTAAAACACATGAGGGACTAATATGTAATTAACGTTTAAGGGCTAACTCGAATGGGAATAAGAAATTAAGATTTAAAAGTGAAATAAAAGTTTAGAGTCAAATTGCAACAATTGAAAGTTAGGGACTTGTAAATTAAATAAATTATAGGCCAACTTGCAACAAGTATAGAGAACTTGGGGATTTATTTTGCAAAAAAATCCGGTTTAAGTGGATTTGGGCCAAGAACTCGGATCATCACCATCTTCCTCACCCGCTCTCTCTTCTCTCGGCTACTCTCTCTCGGGTCAAGAATGGGAATAACTCCCAAATCAAAGTATAGGATCATGAAATTCCAATTTCTAGGATAACTAACTCATTGGATAATGTATTACTTTAAAATCGCATCTAAGCTTGAATTATATGAGCCAAAACAAGTTTTCAACTCTAAGTAAAAAAAAAAAAACTGTGGAAAATATCCTGCTATGGCGGTATCGTTTGTCAAATTCTTTAAAATAGTAAACGACATCAGAAAATTCTAAAATTTTACAGAAGGTAGGAAACTCATACATATTCATCGTATTAAAAATTGTTTTCATATAAATTGCGTTTAGGGCATCAAAACTATTTTTAAACGGACAATATCTTGTTCTCAGGTGGAATCTGCCCAGTTTCACAAAAGTATCATAAAACATCCTCACGAGACTCGAATGATGTCAAACCAATTCTAAATGATAGGTAACTCATGTGGGATCATTTCCCAATTTGAATCACCTAGAAATTCTATCTATACTAAAAGTTACGGCCTTTCAAAGTTGAGTCTGAGAAGCTGGAAAAAAAGTCACATGTGCAAAATACATTGATTTTCTTTCAAGCAATTCATCAAACACTATGGGGCTTGGTAGATATCAAGTAGTTTTAATCTCATCCCATAACAAGACCTCATGCCCAACTCAAAGTATCAAGTAAATTACTTTTCCCCAACCACCAAAGTCTCAATAAATCCATAAAACTTCAATTATTTATCCTCAAACAACCTATCTTATGATAGAAAAAGATAAGAGTAGAAGGATTACCTTTCTATGGAAATGAACACTTGAAATTGGTGGAGGAAGAAATTGAAATAGAGGAGATTGAGAAATCAACTTGAGAAATCAAGACATCGATTGCCCCTTACAAGTGTTGGAGTAGAAGTTGAAGATGGTTGTTGAATGAGAAATCTTGAGAATGAAGATAATGCTTGTGTAATGGTGATGTAAAGAATGAAACTTGGCAGTTAGGGTTTGAGCACTTCCAACAATATTGTATTTAAGGGTGGAAAATAGGGTAAGACTTGCAAATGAGCCTCTAAATGGACTTTAAAATAGGATTGAATTGAAATTGGGCTTTCTTATAGTATAAGAGATAAAATTGGACTTTTAAAGCGGAGCCTATAATTGGGTTTAAAGCGAATAATTTCTAAAGTTTGGTCCTCAAGCGTAAATTGAAAATAAATAAATAAATAGATATTTTATAAATTATTACTTTTTTTAAAATAATTCAATATAATAGTAAATATTATAAAATTTTAACTAGGCAGAAGCGTCATTTTGTTAACTCTATAGGTGAAGTTGTAGCGACACGTTTGAGATTTTACTTTAATTAAATATTTTAATTTAAAGAAATTCGCGGTCACTACACTTGTTAATAGTCATCGCATAAGATACAATCAGCGAAAATTGCCTTCTCTGAAATCGAAAAGGCAACCTCATATCCGATGGAGTCAATGACATCCTTAGGATGTCATTGACTCCATCGGATATGAGGTACCTTTTCACCGGTATTATCTCCAGTTAGGATTGAAGCTTCCAAAACATGTCGGCCCAATCTTGTAATGATCATTCTCATCCCGTTGCACAACCACATCGTATGATCTATATTCCGCAACAACATCACTGGAATTCCAACTTTCAATTTCAACTCATGGATTGGCACATCGGATGCTCTTATCCCATTGAAAAATTCCAGTGAGTGGAGTTTTGTAAAAAAACTACCAAGTCCATTAGAATTACAAACTAAATCTGCACTTAAATATACATTCTCTTCAGACTGATTCCTAGAAACCATATATTCATTCACAACATATACTTTGTTAAGCTTTGGGACAAGGATAGCTCTTCCTTTCAAGTACGCAGCATAGTTATACTTCTCACCAAACGACAGATATGTGCTTTCAATGATTGATTGCACCAAACTATTAGACACGTCTATCAATGTGTCATTCGTCATGTCTATAATAGCCTCACCATCATTGCCATCCCCAATCATGCCATCTCCAACACTACACATCCAATTTGAGAAGGCTTCTAACTCTAAAGCATCGGCATTGTTTGCAGCATTCCGAAACCTTATATTCTTCATCAATTTCATGATCTTACAGTGATGCCACAAAGGCGATGAATTCAAAGTGGCAAAGATGATATCCTGGCGAGTACCATTTGGAATCACTAGTAAAATCTACTGAAAATCGCCCCTAATACAACTGTTTTACCTTTGAAAGGGTGCTTCGCACTACCCAGATTGTCAAAGTGCAACAGATCCTTCATCGTCCTATCCAATGCCTCGAAACAATAATGATGCATCATGGGTCGCTCATCCCATATAATAAGTTTTGCCTGACATATCAACCTCGCGAGGGAACTGCCTTGACTTATATGATACGTCGACTCTTCTGTAGGATTGAGAGGAATTGAAAAAATCTGGAATGTACCGTTTGACTGCCCGGCAAAAGAAGAGATTGTATACCACTTGATGCAACATTTAACACGATATCTCCTATTGGCCAGATGGTAGTAGACAACATCTTCCAAATAAACGTTTTACCGGTGCCTTCGTATCCATAGACGAAGAACACATCGCCGGTATTACTATCAACAGCTCTCATTATCGTATCATACACATTTTTTTGTTCATTAGTCATCAATCGTACTGGCTGTCTATGCTCATCGGCCATGTGACTTCTGTTATAGGCGGTCTCTTCAACGATCAATCCATTTTCACTCATTGTTTCGTTACCGCGTTGAGGAAATGGAATTGATGGAAAATCCCGAAGACTTTGACTCTTTCTGTTCCAAATACTCTCAACGTCCAACAATATGCCGTTTTTAAATTCCCTCTCAAAAAACGAAAAATCTAGAATCATGAAATGATAACAAAATAAATTTATTACGACCATTAAGAAATGAAAAATATGGAAACAATTTATTCACAAACATAATATGTTCAAACCAAACAATACTTGACACGACATCTATGTTTTATATCGTCTTTCATGTATTGCCAACACCTATCCCACACAGATTTCGATCGAGACATTGATTCCAACATTAACAATGTGGCAAACAAACCTCTTACGGAAGGCGGAGAACCCCAATGGCTTGGCTTCGTAATACCATCGACGTACTCTCTATCATCATCTAACAAACCTCTTGCATAGCAAGCTTCTCTAAAAGTCGGATATGTAACACCATTAAAAGTTCTAATGTGCTAGTAGCATATAGCACCACACATTTTATTCAAAAGAGTACGTAAATAATACAATTAACCACCACCGGGAGCAACCTACTGTACTCGGCCGATAGAGTAACCTTTCTTTCTTGGATACCATTCCCTCTTTCCATTGTCCCACACGAAATGATAAGAGAATTCCTAGTAGAGAAGTAACCTTGCAGTTTCGTACTTTTTGTTTGCGTCCACCCAAGTAGTAAACATCTTGGTGTTTACTGTGATAACATTCTCTAATCTATCATTTTCTTTATACATTACTTGTTGCTCATCTGAAAGGTGAATGTATAGCTGTTCAACAGATGGATTGCTATAACGAATATCGCAGCAAAACATTCTCCAAGCAGCTTCACAGGGAAAGAGATAACGACATTCGTAATATATCTAGATTTCATCAACATTATCCCTATCTATTACCTCATCTGTTGATTTGTAAAACCTAGCAGTGATCCGGTCATGTCCCTTGGGCACATATTTGAATAGATACTTGATTGCTCTTCCTTGATTGTACCACTCGACATTAATGTGAGCACCATACTTTAAAAGAAGTTTGTGATTGTGAGGAACAACAAATCTGTTATCTAAATCAATTATATTTTTGGCCACGGTCCTGTCCCAAAGCCTGTAAACAGCATAACCATCATCATCAACATTCATGACTTGTACAAATCTCTTAGGATACTTTTTAGTGCACCGACCATCAGACATGCATGGTGAATCATTTCTCAACTACCACACGGTCCATAGATCCTAAATTCACGAACAGTAAAATAATACTCCAGATTGGTAGTTTCGTCAGGTATCTCTGTAGAAATTATGTTGTCAATGCTCTCAGGTGTACTAAACTTAGCTCCTTGGGACATGAGTACCAATATGTGCGCATGTGGTAAGCCTTGCTTTTGGAATTCGATACTGTACACAACTGAGAATTAACGAAAAAAAATGAGAGAGTTGATAATTACAATATATAACTATTCTAAAGGCACGTATTTGAAGTAAGAAAAAAAAGACAAATACAAAGAACTAACTTGCTCGAACTTTCCCAAGAAAAGGGTAATCTTTTATGTCTTTTATCATACAGTCTAATTTCATTTTGAATACTCTGTACACAATATCAAGTCGATCTTCTAGACGCAAATCCTTGGATTTGACAATGCGGGTGATTTTCGGCCACTTGAGGTTTCACGTAAAAGTGATAAAAAGATTTGGATATACAACCCATCGACATATAGCGATCGCATCCTAGTTAGTTCTGAATCATATATTGTGCACCACCAAGGAAGTTAGATGGTAGAAGAATTCTTTTCCCTGTAGAAAAAAGGGTTGTCGTCTCCTCTACACAATGCATATGTCAAGTCTTTATACATCTCACATCTCAAATCCTTTTGATGAAAACGTATATACGCTAATCGTTGAGACTCCTCCATGCTATATGCATCCACAAAAAATTGTTGGAATAACTTTCTGGAACATAAAATATGAGGTGACTCACACTCTTTGTCCTATAGGGTATAAGCAAACCACTCTCTCAAAGTAACCTTTTTTCAACCACGACCTTCATTCAATGTTCGGCCAGAATATAAAATATCATCTCTATATCCATCCTCACCATATACAAAGAGTAATGGATATTGCAATGGTAAGTATAACACATGTAGCTCATTGATTCGCTGCTAAAGTCCAGATCAAATTTCAACAATAATATTCCGACCCTCTGCGTCAATTTCAAAATCACCGGCAATCAACCCTGCTACCTCATTCATCTCGGGCATATAATATCGTCTATCATCACGGCTGCGCTCACCAATCAAACGTAGTCTAAGACTATCGGTCAACTGGGCACTGCGCGTCTCTCTCATCATCCGAAATGATCGAACCAACACATTATATTCATCCAACATATCTTTGATGTCAGAGACATTGTCTTCTTCCAAATTGCATTGGTTGGAAGGTCCCCTACATATTAAATTGAAAAGAACGATCAATGCAATTAAAAAGATCAACAATGGAAATATAACACATTCATTTGTCCTTCATGAATATACCCAATAATTCTCATCCTATTTGATATTTCGTTGTCGGTGATATACAATTGAGAAAACTTTGGTCATCTCCTACTATAGGCAGTAAGCTTCCTAGCAAATGATAATTTTGACCATGTAACCTAAAAATAGGAGGACCTCTTCCATCATTCAAACGTTTATCTATATTGCTTCCCATTGACGTAAACGAAAACATCATATTATATGCCCAAATATTGTCAACAAAGTGTTTGCTTTTTTCACTACTGCCGTATAACAACTCTTTTAGAAGGAGTAGAGGCTTCTTAATCAGTGGAAGCCCAACTTTCCCTATACGACAACATTTACTGTATGTTGGGTTTGAAGTGTTCTGGATGCTCTTCTGTTTCCTTTCATCGCACTAGAATAGTGCATTACAAAAAGAGCATTCATATGACAGATCTCCGAAATCCAGATACTCTACATTTGCAAACATACAATGAAAGCAATAATATAACAAACTTTTCGATAAAATGAAGGCAACTGATATTGTTAAAATTTTGAAAGATATGTATATTGCATTTGGTATCAAATGTATATTTTTGAAAATTAGATGATTATATTACAGTTTGACAATGATTCTCTCTACTCGTGAGAGTACTTTTTCTTTCGTTTATAATTATGTGTATTGCAAGTAATAGCATATTAGATATAGAAAATGATCAGTTGACTCAATAACCAAAGTGATTGTGGTTGGCATCTACTTATTGGGTGGTATTGATAATTACACTTATTTTATTTTTTTGGCGGTCATTAAGGGTTTTTACTTCTTTTTTAACAATATCATTCAACAGTTATTGAATGTGTTTTCTGATGAATTAATGTAATTTAATTTACCAATGTTGGTACATGTGTTTTCTTATTTGTGATCTCGTACCCACGTCCGGAAAAAAAGATGGGCCTCCCACGGGCCCCCCACCATCCGTGGATACTATAAAAAATTAAAAAAAAAATTCGGGATGGCAGTGGTGTCACGTCGGCTTGGGTACACACCCACGTGAGGAGGAGAACAAATTTGGTAATATATGATAATGTAACTCTTTCTAAAAAAAATATTTAACCACATATTATTGTGTGTACATATTATTTATATGAACTGTATATTTTTCAAAAATTATTAATGACCCTTAATAATTCATTCTTTAAAAAAACGAAGGCAATTGATATAGCCCAAAATTTTTTATGAAAAATATTATATTACCATTTATTAATTATACTATTTATAGAAGCACAAATTATTCAAACAATTATAAAGTCACAAATAAAGATTATGACTTTTCTGTCAGACGCACAAACAAATATCAAATTTAGGCACTAACTGGAGAATTACACAACGAGGTCGCTTAGTGGTCAATAGTATCTATATTTGTTTTTACAAATATAATAATTGGTCCAATTTGTATATTTTTCTAGAGCATGAAAAGTTCAATACACGCCGACTAAACAAACAATGCATGAAAGATAAAATTAGGCACCAACTTAATTTATGCTTTTAGGGGTTTGCCAAACATGACCTTAAAAATGTACTAATGAACTTTTAGCCTTTTTTCGTGTTATGTATACTGCCATTGCCCATTTTCTCTCCATATTTTCCTTTAGACACATCCGTATATCACTCCTCTCTCTCTTGCTATTCTTTTTCTCACCCGAATATCACTCATCTCCATATATGTTTGCCAAACTTCTGTGTTTTATTCATGTTATTGCTACTAGTGTTTTCACCCCCGAGTTGCGCGGGGAGACGTATGTTTAATAACTCGTGTGAATATAATCATCCATGGTTACAAAATGGATCTTGATTGCGGAGAAGCGATGTGCAACGCCTATCTGTGACCAATCCATACCAATTGTGGAAGGGAGAAGAAGAGAAACGGGTAGCAAAGAAGAATTTGATGGGCGGGTCACGCGATGGAATTTGTGTTTATCGGATTGAAGGAGAAGATGATGATAATAAATCAATTAGAGATATGATAATCACGGTAATTGGGGAATTTTGAAGAATCGGAGATTTAGGCAAATACTACATTTCCTTATCAGATTGGGAAGGGCAGAAAATGGGATAAAATCAGAGGCGTGTGAATTATGGATTGTACTGAAGATACTAAAAATGATTAAAGATTAAAATAATAATTTTTATATTTACAAAATTGGTGAAATGGGCGGGAAACTGACCTCATTTTATTAATATATAAATATGTTTATTTTTTTATTATTATAATAAGCCAACAATGACCTGAACAATAGCAGCTCTAACCAGATCTGAATTTTTTTCCATATATTAGTTTTGGAAAAGCAGATCTGGCAAAAAAAACATGAGTTGGTAATTAGTTTTTTTTATTACGTTTTTAGCTTGAAAGTTTGTATTTTCGTAAGTTACTTTGTAAGATTTATTCATTAATGAAAGGTATGAAGTTATATTTTTCTCGTATTATTTGTATATATATTTTATATTTTTATATTACAGTAAGAAACAATGAGGCTTAAGAAAAACAGCGCTAACCAGATCTGGATCATTTTCGTATGTAATTTTTTTCAACAAGATCTTAAAAAAGAGCATGAGTTGGTCAATAATTTTTTGTTTCTTACGATTTTAGATAGAAGTTTTTTTAATTTTCGTAAGCTTATTTGTTGTATTTATTCATTAATGGATAATATAGAGTTACACCTTTTTCATATTACATATATATATATATATATATATATATATATACACACACATTTTGATTTTTTATGTTATATTAAACCGACAATGATGCTTAAAAACAACACCGGTAACCAGATCTGGATCTTTTGGATATGATAATTTTTGGTGGAGTAGATTTGAAAAAAAAGCATGAGTTGGTAAATAAATTTTGTGTGCCTGTGTGTTTGTTTGCTTGATTTATTCATCAATTAAAGGTGAGCAGTGAACTGTTAAAATAGAACTTGAACTGAATAATGTGTTACTTCTTCCTTCAATCACAAAGACTATATTCCAATATAAACTTGGGGGAGGGGAGGAAGGGGGCTTTTTCATATTACTGGTATATTTTTTAATAGTTCTGTGAACTTATGCTATTAAAATACACCAACAATGAAGCTGATACGAACCCGGATGCCTCCACGTCGGACGAACCACCCCATTGGCCGATTGGACCGATTACGAGAAGTCGAGCCAAAAGAATGGGACGAGTCTTGATGACCTGGGTCGAAAACGTATGTCAACAAGTCCAGAATAGGTCATTTTCACACTTGGACCAGCCCACGGGAGTTCAGAAGCTGAAAGAAGTCCTCCAGTTACAGGTTGGAGATGTTAGAGATCAAAGGGAAAAAGGCGGACCAAAGTTACGGCCGTAACCCCATAACTTTACGGCCGTAACCCAATTTTTACGGCCGTAACCCAGTTTCCATACGGCCGCAACCCATGGGGTTGAAGAACAGTATTTTACAGAGAGTAAAATACGGCCGTACCTTGTAAAATACGATCAGATCATACATTTTACTACTGCATCGATTATACTTACTACAGATCGGCAATTTCCACTTTTTGGCCCAAAATATGCAGAGAACTAATTACGCCCGTATTATTTCATGATACGGCCGTAACGAAGGATATACGACCGTAACATTCACACATACGGCCGTAACTCAAGAATCCAGTTTGGACGGTTTTGAGGCAGAGAGGTTATTACGGCCGTACATTTATTACTTACGGCCGTAACTTAGGAATTTACGGCCATAACCCAAGACCTTACGGCTGTAATTTTGGTCGACTTAGTCATTTTTGTGTCTACTTTTTGGATATTTTATTATTTTATCATTATTTCCAATTGAGACTTGTATATGTACAAGGAAACCTCCTCATTGTAAGAAAAACTTTGGTGAATATAACATTTGAGAGCTTTATGCTTGTTGAGAGAATTTATCTTCTCTTATTGTTCTTTTGAACAAATCGAACTTATCAAGAGCGTGATCAACTCTTGTGGCGTTCACCCCTGCCGGTTGTCTACTACGCACAGTCGAAGGTGATAGGTTTTAGCCTATTGTTGTCACTTCGTGAGTAGAAGGTCGTCAGGTTCTCGATCGTGACCAGTGATTGGCTTTTCTGGGATCTAATCCAATCTGGATTGGGTTGCGTTGGCATCGAGACCAACGAGGTCCGTATCAGTTGGTATGAGAGCACAGATTCTAATCATCTGGTATCTATCCCTTTGTTTTAAGTTTTTATAGTATAAGTCCTTTGTTATTAAGTCTTAGATTGTTATACTTGTTATTGTTATCGGATTAGAATCTTGAATTTCAACTTTTAAATGTGTAGGATTTTAGTGTGTGTTCTTGGTGTTCTTGGTGCAATTTGAGTTTGTGCTTAGAATTACTCCAAATCTTAGTATTGTGTTGGTATTGTGGTTGTAAGTGTATGTAGAAAAAAAAAACGAAAGTCGAAAAAAGCAAAAAAAAAAAAAAAAAAAAACGAACAATGGCTCCGCTTTGTTGTGTTGAACGAGTGATAGCCTACACATTGGCTACACTTAGTATTATTGTCGTCTGATTGTTACGTTGTCTTGGGGTTACATCATCTTGTAGCCGAGTTATATTGTAATAGGGTTACATCGAGTTGTAATTTAGTTTGTATTGTGTTGAGTCATCGAGTGGTAATTTAGCTAACCAACCGCTAAGGCGTGCTTTGGGAACTAACAAGACGATCTTACCTTGATCAAGTTCGTTGAGTTCGATTGAACAAAAGAGTGTGAGTGCATTATTGAGTGTGAGTGAGAGAGTGTTGAGTGAAATGTACGAGTGATATTCACGAGAGGACACTACAGGTCTTGCACACACTTGCACACAATGTCTGATACAGGTTCAGTCGAGGGCCACGGATCTAAAGCTGCCACCTTGGATGATATCCAATCAGTTCTTCAGGCTTCTATGACCGCAATGGAGCGTCGGTTGAGTCAACAGTTACGAGAAGATGTTGAGCAATCGGTAGCTAGGTTAAATGTTCGTAGGCCGGAGTTTGAAGAAGGCGATGAGGATGAATATGAGGTGATATATAGAGGTGGTAGAGGTGGTAGAGGCGGCCGAGGAGGTCGAGGAGGTCGAGGTAATGAGAGACCACGAGAGGAGGAAAGTGATGTGAAGAATGTGAAGGTTGAAGTGCCTCCATTCCAAGGTAAAGCCGACCCGGATGCCTATTTGGATTGGGAAAGCCGAGTTGAGTTGGTATTCCAATTTCATCGAATCCCGGAAGAGAAGAAAGTTCCGCTCTTAGTGAAAGAATTCACGGGATATGCTCTTAGTTGGTGGAAACAAACGACTACGGCTAGGCGAAGAAATTTGGAAGCTCCGGTGAGTACTTGGAATGAGTTGAGAACGATAATGAGAAAGCGGTTCGTTCCTACCTACTATTATCGGAGTTTGTATAACAAGTTACAAACGTTAACTCAAGGGGGACGAAGCGTGGAAGAGTATTATCAAGAGATGGAGTCTCTTATGACTAGGTCCGATATAGGAGAAGAAGAGGAGGCCACCATGGCACGGTTTCTAAGCGGATTGAATCGAGAGATTACCAATCTTGTTGAGTTACATGATTATGCCGATATACAAGAGTTGGTTCATAAAGCCGCCAAAGTTGAGATGCAATTGAAGAAGAAGAGTTTCAACAAACCTCAAGCCGGGGAAAGTAGTAGCTTTGGGAAACCGAAGTGGAGTAGTGATAAGACTACAACTCCAAAGCCGGCTTGGAAAGGGCGGAGTGAGCCACCTAAGTCTTCTCCGGTGGGGGAGGATAAAGGAAAAAGGGCAATGGGCGCACCACCACCCCGAAACCGAGATATCCAATGTTTCAAATGTCAAGGACGAGGTCACATAGCCTCGGAGTGCCCCAATCGCCGCACAATGGTGGTGAGGGACAATGGTGAGATTGAGACGGAGGATGAGGAAGAAGCCCCTCCAATTGTGGAGGAGGAGAAGGAGGACTCGGATGATCAATATGTGATGACTATCCCCGAGACTTTAGTTACACGGCGAGCGCTTAGCACAAAGGCTAAAGTGGATGACGCGACTCCTCAGCGGGAGAACATCTTCCACACTCGGTGCCTAGTGCAGGGCAAACCATGTAGTTTGATTATTGACGGGGGAAGTTGTTCCAATGTTGCTAGTTATCTATTAAATCGATAGGGTTGGGCTTCCATTGATGAAACACCCGAGACCGTATCGGTTACAATGGTTTAGTGACACAGGCGAGGTTCGGGTTACCAAGCAAGTGAAGATCCCTATCTTGATTGGCACGTATGAGGATGAAGTGGTATGTGATGTAGTACCCATGCAAGCTACACACATATTGCTAGGCCGGCCGTGGCAATTTGATAGACGAGTGACACATGATGGATATCGGAATAGATATAGCTTCAAGTTCAATGGAAAACCAATTGTGCTTGCTCCTTTGACACCGCAACAAGTGTTTGAGGATCAAGTCAAGCTCAAACAAGAAGCTGATGAGAAGGAAAAGGAGAGACGAGAGTCGAGTGGAAAAATTGAAGAGAGAGTAAAAGGAGAGAAGAGTGAGCATGAGACAAAAAAGAAAGAGTGTTTCTTTGCAAGGCCGAGAGACATTGTGAGGGCTCTTTCGGAGAACCAACAAATGCTTTTGTTAGTCTACAAGGAGAGTGGACGAGTGCTCAATTCTAACCTTGACTCCCTCCCCAATTCTATTGTTTCTCTCTTACAGGAATTCCATGATATCCTTCCAGAAGAATTACCAAGTGGATTGCCACCAATTCGAGGCATTGAGCATCAAATTGACCTAGTTCCCGGAGCCGCTATTCCCAATCGCCCGCCACCGTAGTAACCCGAGGAAACAAAGGAGTTGCAACGCCAAGTGGAGGACTTGCTCACGAGGGTATATCCGGAGAGTCTAAGTCCATGTCTTTGTGCAGTCTTGCTCGTGCCCAAGAAAGATGGCTCGTGGAGAATGTGTGTTGTATCGTCTTTGTCAACAACATTACTGATAAAATATCGCCACCCTATACCTAGACTTGATGACATGCTTGATGAACTGTATGGTGCTAGTATCTTTAGCAAAATTGATTTAAAAAGCGGTTATCACCAAATTCGAATGAAAGAGGGTGACGAATGGAAAACGGCGTTTAAAACCAAACAAGGGTTATATGAATGGTTAGTTATGCCGTTTGGGTTGACAAATGCACCAAGTACATTCATGAGACTAATGAATCACGTGTTACGCTGTTCATTGGTAAATTTGTAGTGGTGTACTTTGACGACATTTTGATTTATAGTAGGGAGCTCATTGATCATGCAAAGCACCTTAGACTTGTTTTAGAAGTTCTAAGGAAAGAAAAACTGTTTGCAAACCCTACTAAAAGTCATTTCTGTCTTGAGAGGATTGTTTTTCTTGGTTATGTGGTTAGTGCTAAGGAGTAGAAGTTGATGAAGAAAAGATTCGAGCAATCCAAGAATGGCCTACTCCATCTAGCATAGCCGATGTTCGTAGTTTCCATGGTTTAGCTAGCTTCTATAAATCGATTTGTACCTAATTTCAAAGACACTAGCTGCACCATTAATCGAAGTAATCAAGAAAACCGTTGGTTTTAAATGGGAGAAAGAGCAAGAACGAGCTTTTCAAATGATTAAAGAAAAACTGTGTTCTTCGCCTGTACTTGCTCTTCCCGACTTTAACAAAGCTTTTGAGATTGAATGTGATGCGTCGGGCATAGGTATTGGTGCTGTGTTGATGCAGGAACGAAGGCCAATTGCATACTTTAGCGAGAAATTGAGTGGTGCCACTCTCAATTACCCTACGCATTTACAAGGAGCTCTATGCATTGGTTTGTACACTAGAGAATTGGCAACACTATCTTTGGCCAAAGGAATTTGTGATCCACACCGACCACCAATCACTAAGACATCTCAGAAGCCAAGGCAAGTTAAACAAGCGACATGCTAAGTGGATGGAATTTATTGAGACATTTCCCTACGTGATCAAGTACAAACAAGGTAAAGAAAACATTGTTGTAGATGCTTTATCACGCAGGTATACCTTACTCACCACTCTAGATACTAAGTTGTTGGGTTTTGAATTAATGAAAGAATTATATGAGAAAGACCCGGACTTTAGTAGTATCTATGTTGCTTGTGAAAAGAATGGATTTGAGAAGTTCTATAGGCTAGAGGGGTTCTTATTTCGAGAGGGCAAACTTTGTGTTCCTTCTAGTTCTATACGAGAGTTGTTAGTGAGGGAGGCTCATGGAGGAAGCCTCATGGGACATTTCGGCGTAGAAAAGACATTTGAAGTCTTGCGTGATCATTTCTATTGGCCTAAGATGAAACGAGACGTAGAGAAAATTTGCATGAATTGCATTACTTGTAGAAAGGCCAAATCTAAGGTAGTTCCCCAAGGGCTTTACACTCCTCTTCCTGTAGCTCATTCGCCATGGGAGGATTTATCGATGGATTTCATTTTGGGATTGCCTAGATCTAGAAATGGTAGGGATTCGGTTTTTGTGGTAGTTGATCGGTTTAGTAAGATGGCTCATTTTATACCCTGTCACAAAACCGATGATGCAAGTCATATTGCCGACTTGTTCTTTCGTGAAATAGTTCGGCTACATGGAGTGCCGAAGACAATTGTGTCAGATAGAGACGTCAAATTCCTTAGCTACTTCTGGAAAACTTTGTGGGGAAAACTAGGTACCAAACTGCTATTTTCAACCACGAGTCATCCCCAAACTGATGGTCAAACTGAAGTAGTAAACCGTATGTTGTCACAATTACCGGGCTATCATTCGTCGGAATATTAAGACATGGGAAGAATGTTTACCACATGCTGAATTTGCTTATAATCATGCAAAACATTCTACAACCGCTTATTCGCCTTTTGAAGTAGTTTATGGTTTTAATCCGCTAACCCCATTAGATTTGATTCCTCTACCTGTGAGTGAAAGGGTTAGCTTGGATGGCAAACGAAAAGCTGAGCTTGTTCGATCCATACATGACAAAGTAAAGCTACAGATCGAAAAAAGAAATGAACAAGTCTCGACTAGGGTGAACAAAGGGCGAAAGGAAATGATTTTTGAACCGGGAGATTGGGTTTGGCTCCACCTTGAAAAGACCGATTCCCGCAACTACGCCGCCGAAATTGCTACCCCGGCGGGCCTTTCCAAGTACTTGAACGAATCAACAACAATGCCTACAAACTCGATCCGCCAGGTGAGTATAATGTGTCTGCTACATTTAATGTCTCTGATCTTGTTCCGTTTGATTCCGGAACTGATTCGTGGATGAATCAACCTGAAGAAGGGGGGGATGATACGAACCCGGATGCCTCCACGTCGGACGAACCACCCCATTGGCCGATTGGACCGACTACGAGAAGTCGAGCCAAAAGAATGGGGCGAGTCTTGATGACCTGGGTCAAAACGTATGTCAACAAGTCCGAATAGGTCATTTCCACACTTGGACCAGCCCACGGAGTTCGGTCGAAAGAAGTCCTCGATTCTGAGGTTGGAGATGTTAGAGATCAAAGGGAAAAAGGCGGACCAAAGTTACGGCCGTAACCCCATAACTTTACGGCCGTAACCCAATTTTTACGGCCGTAACCCAGTTTCCATACGGCCGTAACCCATGGGGTTGAAGAACAGTATTTTACAGAGAGTAAAATACGGCCGTACCTTGTAAAATACGGCCGTATCATACATTTTACGGCCGTACTGATTATACTTACGGCCGTATCGGCAATTTCCACTTTTTGGCCCAAAATATGCAGAGAACTAATTACGCCCGTATTATTTCATGATACGGCCGTAACGAAGGATATACGGCCGATATACGGCCGTAACATTCACACATACGGCCGTAACTCAAGAATCCAGTTTGGACGGTTTTGAGGCAGAGAGGTTATTACGGCCGTACATTTATTACTTACGGCCGTAACTTAGGAATTTACGGCCGTAACCCAAGACCTTACGGCCGTAATTTTGGCCGACTTAGTCATTTTTGTGTCTACTTTTTGGATATTTTATTATTTTATCATTATTTCCAATTGAGACTTGTATATGTATAAGGAAACCTCCTCATTGTAAGAAAAACTTTGGTGAATATAACATTTGAGAGCTTTATGCTTGTTGAGAGAATTTATCTTCTCTTATTGTTCTTTTGAACAAATCGAACTTATCAAGAGCGTGATCAACTCTTGTGGCGTTCACCCCTGCCGGTTGTCTACTACGCACAGTCGAAGGTGATAAGTTTTAGCCTATTGTTGTCACTTCGTGAGTAGAAGGTCGTCAGGTTCTCGATCGTGACCAGTGATTGGCTTTTCTGGGATCTAATCCAATCTGGATTGGGTTGCGTTGGCATCGAGACCAACGAGGTCCGTATCAGAAGCTGAAGCTACAACAGCTTCAATAATTAGATCTAGTTTTTTTGCATACACATACACGCAGACACAGACACACACACGCACACACACCTTTTATTAGAGCATATCTTGGCAAAAGGAGCATGAGTTGGTAATTATTTTTTCTTTAAAAGATGAGGAAGTATTTAGTTTGTTTGCATGATTCTAATTTTTTTTTTAAATTTCACATCTCCAACTGTGATCCTGAATAAGATTACTCGAAAATACAAAAGAACACCAAAAATCCGAGTGAACATGAGCAGATCTAAAAATATTCAGTATAAGTTGGAATTTATCAATTCGAATTTTTGGTCAAATTTTGTTTTTCTTTTGGTTTTGTATTTCTTAATACATATAAAATAGTGTCCATCACCAGAGAAGTCTTTGAATAGAAGTAACAGTTCCAATGAAAAAAAAAAGAGTGAGTGGGTACTTAATTTTGGTTTCTTACATTTTTAGTTTAAAATTTCATATTTTTGTGCTATTTTTATTTTAAGCTGTAATCATTTTTTTAATATTATTTTTGTAATACTAATATTTTGGTACTATTGAATTGGTGAGAAAAAAATTTCAGTTATACATGAGACCAATGTATGCAAGTTTCTATGGGAAAAAGGTAAAATACTACCTCTATCTTTATACTTTTACATGTTCTCAATTCCAAATGTTAATAACTTTTTTTACTTATTAACAGTTGAAGCTATAGCAAGATGACCTCAGAGAATTCGTGTGAAAATTTCTTTGTACATGGAGGGTTTATCTTTATTTATAATCTATTCAATTGCCGTAATTTGTAGATTTGGGCTACTAAGGGGTTTGTAACTTAAATTTATGAGTGTATGTAATTTTTTGGTAAGACCTCCATGTACGAAGAAATTGGTGAAAGTAGGAAGAATACATAGGCGACATCATGATCAACATTCAGGTAACTCCATATATGTAGATCATATATTTCTCTAGTAAGTATTAGCATATATCATAGATTTAGTTACTTAGAACTTATGCAAAAAATTTAACCATATCATTTATGTAGCAAAATTGTACATGTGCAATTGAAATTGAATGTCATTACAACAAAGCAGACATAGGCTTAGACATTAAAAATAAGTGAAAAAATACAGATGTAAATTAAATGTAAATAGATACAATATCATTACAGTGGATAGGTAGTAACCTGTAGTTTTTCTTCTGGTGAATCAATTGAACAGTCTAAAACTTGAACTTGTATAGGTAAAGCTTCTTTAGAGGAGCGTCCGGTAATAGTTGTCTCGTAAACTGTTTCAGTGGTATTGAAATTAGAGAAATGTGTGCTTGTAGAACATTCTGAATCATGTAAGATGATAGATTTGAATATTGTGTAACATGAAACCCATAAAAGTTGCAAAAATTCAAGGAATTTTAAATTACCATTTGTAATATCTCTTAATGGAGATCTAGGAGTTGACCTAATTCTTTGAGTCTCATTTCGTGTTGTTATTGATTGGAGTGAATTTTCATTCCAACAATCTGCATGGAGACAATTATTCTGATCTATATTGGAACCCAAAAGAACTTTGTTATCAACATAGAATTCTGAAATTGAACATAGGAAAAACCAAGAGCAGAGCAATTCACCTAATTGTACTTCAATATTTATCCAAGCACGCTTGTTCCTCATTTGATTTCTCGATTGCATGATTTTTAAGGTATTGTGGTCTATGTCTGTTTCTGTGAATGAAGATCTTGGTATGGTTTAAATATTGGATTGAGTAATCTGCAACTATTTTGGTATTTCTTTGAATTTGTTTAAGTTCATGTTCTATCGATGAACATGGTACTGTGGGACGTATTTAAGGTAGTCAATAGAATGAACTATAGTTCACAGATAGTATATTGATGTAGGTGGGATGAGTAGTAGTTAATTGAACAATATATTTGACTGTGTTCAGTTTTTAATTGTATTGAGAAAGTGGGAAGGTGGTAAACCCCGAATGCCGATAATTACTAAACTGTCCAAATAAATGTAAATATTTAATGACGTAGCTAAAAATAATTAAATAGGGTCTAACAATTTGTCACTGATGTTGTATTTGAAATGAGCCAAATAATCACGTGAAATCCATGTTTTAGCCATAAAATTATATGCCCTTCAATAAATATATTTTCATTTTGGAATGTAAGTCGAGAATCCCGACTTCCATATATGCATTTTGTCCCATGTTTGAGAAGAGCACGGAAGAATATGCAAATTCAGTGTTAGTAATTTTTTTTTTTTTTGTACATAGTTAGAAAATTTATAGTGCAATGATTATCTTAGGAACTAAAGTAAGATATAGTAGGGAAAATGTAGTCAATTTATTGAGCAAGATGACCTGTTAAGTTGTCGAAGTTTCACCCCTTTGGTAAGTTTAATAGGTTTGATCCTAAATATGAGAAACATTTAACTGTTTTGTACTTTAAAAAAAAGACTTCTTACCGTTTTGAGAAAGTCTCACAGATTTGAATTTGATGAAGCAGAGATAGCATAGGTGAAAACCATCGTAGAAATTGAAATAAAATTTAGTAGTCTTAAAACAAATGACTAAAAAGAAGAATAATTTTCTGCCCTTACGAACTGAATCTAAAAATTCTAATGTAGATATCAAGACTGAAGCTAAAATGAAAATAGATAGTCTTAGATAAAATATTGAAGAGACAGAATAATTTTCTATCTTCAAACAACCAAGGAGCTACTTTGTTCGTTCTCTTCTTTGTTTGGCATGAGACTTCACACTTTTTCAACTTTGATTTTCTTCTTTAAGTTGTTTGATGAAAGTTGCCCTGATGATCTTACTTGAGAAATTGTTGATTGCTCTGAGATATAACTTGTTTGCCGGCTGTTACCACCTTCATCAATAGATTCCTCACCTTGGTTTACTATGCAATCCAAATCTATGACCTCCTAAATGTCAGATGATAAGTTTAATGAGGAGTAGTAAACATAATGACTCTGAGTATATTGTTCTCAATTAACAGTCATTAGAGTTACTGGATATACAGCATGGTTAGCAACCATATACTTGCTGATTAGTTTTTTGTCTTCAGACATTCTCCAAATAGAATATACATCATCAGTTATGGAAATATTTTGGTCAAAAATCCTTAGTTTGAATATCCCAACTCGTCCAGCAAGGCTTAGTAACTCTTGAGGGCAACTTAGTATTTCAGCTGTGTAACATCTCTTTTTTGACTCGGTAATTTCCTCATACTCTCCCTATAATAAAAGTTGTTGCAATAAACAATTTATTGCTGTAAGTAAATGTTGAAAACTCAAGTGAAATAAAGGTATTGATGGTAAAGTTAGATCATACTATTCCAAATTTTTCTCTTAGGTTTGAAGCAGCAGTTCCAATCATATTGCGGATTTCTTCGTGCCATAACAATAAGATTGCATCCCTAGATCCATCCGCAACTTTGACCTTTACCCTGAAATGTGGTAGTGGGGACTTTTAAAACTTTCTGTCTTTCTCATACCAGAAATTGTTACCGTCTTTCTTCAGCTTTTTAAAACATGTTTTGCATGCTAGATAGGACCATTCCCGCTTTGTTAAGATGACCCCAATAACTCCAGTTATCCAAACGTCTTTTTTCTACCACCGAAATGACATAAAAAATATTTAGAATCAAGTAAATGATGTATAGGTTTTGATGCAATTATAAAAAAATAGAGGAAATAGTTCAAACCTCCTGCATTAGCATTAAATCCTCAATCTTTAAAACCTTGGAATCTTCTTGTGCTAAATCTTCTTCTATTGGTTAAGTCATTATTATCAGTAAGAACGGTGACTTCATAGGAAGAGTCATCTTTAGTATTCAAGCTGTAAAATGAATAGACAAATGACTATTTGTTTGTCTATATAATATTCATTTATAGATGCATATATTTATGGTAACTCAAAATATAACCTGGCGTTGAATTTAATAATATCCGGTATATCCTTGTTTAGAATGATTTTTGTTGCATAGTAAGTATTAGATTTGTTGTAAACTCCTGCAACATAAGAATGTAAAGGTGCTAAATTAGTAAGAAATTTCTGATTAAGAAGTCTTAACCCAAAAAATGAAATTTAGTTTTGTTAGTGTCTACCGTTAAAATCCTTAGCTTTTACCATTTGTAGCAATAATACAATGTGTTTTTTCCTGTTATTATTTTCTTGGAGAAAATTTTCAACAGCTTTTGCATAGTTGTCCTATAGGGTATGTCAATATGACTCTTCCTGGGTAATAAAAAAGTACATGTAGGTAGATTAATCTTTGTATATCAATATAGAAAAAGTTGCACTATTTAGAATGAGTGCATCGTACACAACATCTTGCAACATGATCTCGAACCACCTTTTTGTTGTTTTGACTTTCGATTGATCTTTCACATGCACAGTTAATCCTATAAAGTATGTAGGGTTGGAACATATTTAGAATTTAGTTGGTTAATATATGACCAATTAGATGTATAGCTTGAATGATTCTTACCGAACAAAGTAGTGCCTTCTCTGAATGCCCCAGATTTTATGTCTTTGACAGACTTGAAATTGTAGATTGATGTAGGAAAGTTGACAAAACTAATGTTTGCGAGTTGGGTTGTGGCATTGAAATTTAGCTTGTAGGTATGTGCAGTAGGTCTATAAGGACCACCATTTGGAATGACTCCAAAGTTAGCCATCATGTAAACTCCCTTTTCTTGTATTTTTTTGTCAAAGGTTTATGCTTCCTTTCCTTTTGCAGTAGCTTGAGTACAACAACCCTGTATTTAGACAAGTTTAGAGTGTAAACAATAAGGCAGAATGAAAACAATATACGTTTTTTTATACATCTTCGCCTGCAAATACAAATTAGAGACTATGTCCGAAGTTATGCCATTTTCGAACACAAATAACCTTGATTTTCAAGTTTGTACGATAAGAATTGATGACGCTCACCACATTTGAAAACTCAGCCATTAGTTTATATCTTTGTTTTTATGCTTTATTGTAATTTTAGAATTTTATTTGTTAAGAATATGTACAGGTAGGTCTATAAGGACGTGGATATCATGGTTGGAATATGCAACTCCCCATTCCCCCATTATATAGGTAGTGGGTGGGTGAATTTAGATTCCACATTCTAACTGCTAAGGAACGTGTGAAGGCTGGTTATTCCTTGTTAATTAAGTAATTTTGGTAATTCTTTTTTGTTTGTTAACGTGTGATGTGACTTCAGTGTATCATGAAAATATTTATGTCTTCATTAAATTTTTTTTGTTACTAATAAATATTTCTATTGTGAGTTTATATTAGGTTTGTATAAGTGAGTTTATTGCGCTATGTACTCGTATACAATTTCTGCACGGTCAAGATGTATATAGTCATGCATAAACAAAAAGCAGCTTATTTTGTGTGAATATGTTTTGACTTGTGAGAAAATATAAATTTTTGTAGACAGGCAACGAACAATGCCATTTCTATAATTGATTGGTATGTAATTAGTTATCAGTCCACTCTTTTTGTAATTGGGAATTGGTTATAATAAACTAAAAATTTATATAATTTTAGTTATGTATTTTTCATATTTTGTTTTTAGTGATAATAGCATTAATTACTCGATTGCATTATTTTGAAATATTTTATTTGTATCATTAGCTATCAGTGTCAAATGTTTGATTGAATTAAGTAGAAAAACAAACCATTGTTAGTATACAAATTGACATGTGGCAGATAATAATTGAACTAGTAAAATAATCAAATGTTATCAGTTAATAGGTTAACAAGTGGCAGATGGTAATTAGTCCAGCAAAGGATAACAGATTTTTTGTCCATGTAACTATTTTTCAATTGTAACTGTTTTATTGGAACCTTAAATTATATAATATATAGATACTATGAGGATGATGAGGACGAATAAATGTTCTGTGAGTGTATATGTTCCATAATTTGCAGCATAAAATAGAGGAAAGCAGCATTAGAATAATTGTTTCGATTCGAGCAGTAGATGATATAAACACAATACTATCGATAAAAAAGAGTTTATGGATTACCTAGCCTCAATGAGTGATTCTATATGGATACTTGAAATTGATATTTTTATTTGACATAGGGGATTTGACACACTTTCATTGGATGGTCAAGATTTGTATTAAGTGATAAGCACATGGGCTGCTCTTTATCATCCAATAAAAAGATGACAACTTGGAATGTTAGCAAAAAATGTCAATTTAAAATGTTTGTTTAGAATGATTCGGGCTCTATTGTGTTTGCTGAGGGTACTAAACGATTGTTGTGGTTCCTTAAAGCCGAGGGTTAAGAGATCGAAGTTTGGGGCTTCTGTGAGATGTGCTGAGCTTGATAGAAAAGAACGTGAGTACGTGATAATCTATGAGACCGAGTGTTTGCACTGTTGGGAGAGTTGAGAGTCATCAGTATGATGGAGTGTGTGGAGACATGAGAGTTGTAGTCTGAAGGAAAGACCTACATTTTGTTTTTAGTTGAATTTCAAAATTGAATTTTCAAATTTGCTGAATTGGATTGATTAGTTTTGATGTTGAGTTAAAATAAGAGAAACTAGCCCAATAGAATATGGAATGGATTTTCAAACCAGTAATTGGGTTTAAAGCCTAACGGGCAATTGTGATGGCTCAATAGGAATTAGAATGGGCATTTCATTTAACAATTGGATCTAAATTCCAAAGACAAATTTTATTGGCCCAAAAGTAAATCCGACCCGATAAATTATTAAATTAAATTTTTATTCTGTTAGACAAGCCCTTATAGTTAAATTCTTAATTTAATAGGTCGAGTCATAACGATGACGTTTTACTTAGAAATTTTAAAATTTTGGCTAAGCCATGATGATTTAGAGCATGTATTCTCCTTTGAAGTATCCATGATAAATCAGCAGTTCTAATCTCCAATCTATTGATGGAGTTTGGTTAGCATAATTCTCAACTCTTTAACCTTCATCACTGATCCAGATATAAGAAACAGTTAATACAACATCAACTTTATATTATCCATTTTTTGTACTTTCGGGTACTACATAAGGAACGCACAACTGATGTTGCATCTATGAAGTTACATTTGATTTTATAAAGTCATGTGCAGTTTCATTATACATTATGTATTCAATCTATGTGGGTTTTTTTTTAATGTAATATCGGCCCTAGTATTGAATCAAAGCCAATTACTATAAGGGTGTGTTTGATAGCCTATTTTTTTTCCAGGAAAACATGGTTTTCCACCTTGTTTTCCAACTTTTGTAGTGTTTGATAAGCTTTTTTCACCCGGAATTGGTTTTCCATCTTTTGTGGCACGTGACCCCTTTTTCCTCCAAAACCGAGAATATCAATTCCTACCTTGAAGTCGGATTAGCTTTTCCAGGAAAAGAAACTCCATCCGCTCTCCATCTTCCCCTCTCTCTCTCTCTCTCGTCCCTCTGTTGAAATGGCTGCAATGAAACGTGAATATTCAGCCCGTGTCCCTCTCTAAATCCATCGCCAACCCTCTCTACACCATCTACCCGTCCCTCCCTCTCTCTCTCTCGAACAAAGAAGGCGGAAATTAGGGCTCACCACAAGCGTCGATCCTTTTTCGTTGGAGGTGTTTTTCGCTGAATCTTTCTGGTCGAAGAATCATTCCACTCGAGGTATGTAGCAGCAGATTTTGAAGGCTAAATTTTTCGTCTATGGGTTGGTTTTTCGTTACTTTATTTTCCCCCAAATATGTTGCGTGATTTTTAGCGATGCGGGTTCGAATTGATCTTGAATTCCAAATTGTTTTAAAGGTAAACAATGGTGATATGTGTGATTAAAAATTTTAATTCAATTAAAAGTGAAAAAAAAATTGCAGATGCCAACATCATTTTTTGGACCATTCAATAAAAAAAAAAGAATTGGCATTTGTAATTAATGGCATACGTTGGAACCATGGGGTAATTGAAGATGCCAACATCATTTTTTGGACTGATGAACATCTGTATGGCAAATCCCACAGCAAAGAACTTTCACATACACATCTTGAGCCATAGTGTTCCTGTTAGTAGTTCAATATTCATGAATTAATTAATTAACCCAATTATATATACTCAACTCACTAATCCATTTTCATTAATTAATAATAATTAATCAATTACATTGAAAAATAAATAAATAAATAAATAAAATGAATCACTTCAAAATATATATGTGATTAATTAACCTGAGAGTGTATGTATAGGGTGAGAGAATCCCAGAAGCATCTCTTGTTGCCCATCTTGTTGTTTTTCTCTCCACTTCAAAACTTCACATACCTTTACCACTTTTGAATTTTACTGCCTCTACTCTAATGAATGCATATATGTTTCTTTATATATATATATATATATATATATATATATCATTAATCTATGGAGAGAAAGAGGGAGAGAATATGTTAAGGATTTTTCAGTAAAAGGCAAGTTAGCAAAGTGACATTGGAACATAAATATATAGGCCCAATAATTTTCGACTCTTTGTTCATGTTCTTGTGGCCAGATTTGTTTTTTTTTTTTTTGTTTGTTTGGTTTTTTTTTTTTTTGGACTTTTTCTTTGGAAATGATGAATTCAAAGTTTCCATTCCACCTCTTATATGTGGTCTACGTAGGAATTGATTTGATTTTTATTGAAACTGGATTATAGTTTAACTTGTTTGTGGGATCTTATTCAGCTGCTTGTTTGTGGCCAGTTTAACTTGTTTAGACTGTTATCGCTTCTTTGCAGAAATTTATTCTTTGCAGCAAGAAGAAGCAAGCAAGCGCAAAGAATACCGCTTGCAAGCAACAACAAAGAAGTTGTCGCCGCAGTACCGGGTGCTGCTGCAGCCTACATGTCAGAGCAAGGTGCAAAGAAGACTACTACTTGTCACTGCAGCTGCAAGCAGGCCGCCGTCAGTATTCATGTCGCAAGCGATCGCAGCTTGCTTGCCGCTTCATCTTACGACTTTTTTTTTGGCAACTTGCAATTAAAAGTATGAATAGGAAGACACACTTGCATGATTTCTATATTTCTCACCACATAAAAGTAAAATATTCACTGAAAATTGTTATAGAACCTCCATTTTAGAAGAGCTACAAAGAGCTACAAAGGAATGGCTTTGATGTTCATGAGCTCCAATGATGAGGCATTCAATCGTATGTTTGTGTTTATGGAGTTGGGTCAAGATCCTCCACAACAGTGAAATGTGACTACCTCTTTTGTGTATTTTGTACATGCAAAAAAAAAGGTCCACCTATCTTTGTATGTATTTATTTTTGTATCACGTACCATTATTTTGACCAACTTCAATGATGGGAAAAAATGTGCTATAACATGGAGGAAATTGATGTAGTCGGATTGGAATGTACTCCATGAATGTGTTTATTTTGATCTTTGTTTGGTATCGGGTGAGCAGGTGGTTGTGAGAAATGTATGAGATTGTATTTATGAATTGACTTTGTGTGTGTGTGTGTGTGTTTTTTTTTTTACAAGTACCAAGTGCAAAAATAGCAGATGCATGATGTTGTGTAAAAATAATAGATGCATGATGTTGTGTAGTCACTGCTCAATTTCATCTTGCTCAATTTCATTTTACTCAATTTCATCTTACATTTGTGTGTCAAATTATTTGTTGCAATGTATGTTTTTGGTGAGCGGATATTATCAATGCCTTCTAATTCATGTACACATGTTTGTGGTGGGTGGAAGTTATTATATTCTTAATGCCCCAGTTTTGGCCTGGTTTCAATATTGTCCATGCAACTCATATCCCATGCAACTCATATCCTGAATTTTGGAAGGACATGGGAACATGCACTACAATATGGTGAGCAAAAAATCGACCAAAAAAGAAATGATATAATCACTTGTTTCTCAATTTTACCATAAACTTTGTAATGCAATATCGTCGTTGTTTGATATTTGGTTCGTTTCTACAAATTTTTTATTTTAAATGGCGATGTTAAAATGTAAAAAAGTAAAAATTCATATATTTTCTCCAAAAACAAAAAAAAAAAATGAATTGCAAATTGGCACAACTTTTCCATGGAAAAGTTGTGCCATTTTCCATGAAAAATGATATGTTTTCCCGGAAAAAAATGTCAATCAAACAACAATTAGTAGGAAAAGATACTTTTCCCCGAAAAAAAATGCCAATCAAACACCAAAAGTAGGAAAATGACACCCTTTTCCAGGTTGAAAATTTGTGCAATCAAGCGCTTATAATTACCAATGCCTGGAAAATGAATTCCCTAGAATTCATTTAGCTAGAAAAGATTTTCCACGAAAAGATTTTCCAGCTTTTCAATCAAACACACCCTAAAATTTCGGAAAATATCTGAAAAAATGTAGATAAATTATTACTTGTCCAATATATTAGTTGCAATTTTTAAAAATTTTAAAAGCACAATCCATTCTAATCTTGACTTGGGGCTCGCAGAGAACGAATTTGGGGGCACATTCTAGGGCTCCATAGCCACCATATGACAACGAAATAATAGAAATAAACGAAACAAACAAACCAGTATATAAGGGTGTACAAACCACAAACACCACATAAGGTGTAAATACAATATTATTAAGAATATTGACAGAGTTCGAACTTTGGATCTCCTGCTAGTCAGGAGAGGTTCTGGCCATCAGGTAACTTCTGGTGGTTAAGTAAATTTTATCTTTATAGAACCATGTTAATGCTATTATAGATCCATTGGAAATAAGCCATATCTGAAGTGGTATTTATAAATGACTGAGTCGATGAAGATGAATTCTTCGGATTTTTGTCTCCATATAAAGTTGCAAAATCATTGGGGATAACATCCTCAATGGTATTGTGAATTCTTGAATTTGATTCAGTTTCAGTGTTGGAATTTTGCTATAGTTTTAGCGCTTGACGTTGCATTGTCCCCTGCTGCCACGTGATTGTCCAACCCCACTTATTAGCCGTTTTGTTATCGTGTGTGGCAATGTCAGGACGGCCCACATCAGCTTTAGGATTATAATAAAGTTCCAGCATTAGAACTAGATCAAATTCGTGTGAATTCTATTCTACAGGTCATGCAAATAGAAATGTTTCGATTCCAATATTTAAGAAATTGACATTCAAATGCAAAAAGAAACTCCATTGATCTCCCAAATAAAATTATTACATTAAAATATTTCTATGACGGTTGGTGAAATTAACTCCACTTATGTGTTAAATCCAAAATAATCAAATAGTATTGATAAACCTATTATAAAAATAAAATAAAATAATAAAGTATAAACATAAAAAATAATATCTAAAAAAATTAAGTGAGGTGGGTTTAGGTAGGGTATTAGGTCTAGGACCATGACTATGTCCTCACCCTAACCCCTCATCGGGTCTTAATTCTTAACCCTGTCCTCGTCCTTATACCCATTTAATTTGGTATTTCCTATCTCATTTGCATCGGTTCCCCATCAGTATCAGATACTCCTTACCCAATTGCCTATTTGTAAAAGCTTTGCAAATTGAAGAACGTTTATTTGTAAAAGTTTGAGTTATTTGAATTTATTTTCATTAATATCTTTATTTACATTTCATTTTTTCCACGGGTTCGGTGAGAAAAAATTATCCAATGCCCACCGGGTGCACATTATGGTGCACCCCAGCTGATGTGGCACATGATATGGTGCCATACATGATATGCCACATCACCTGAGGGTGCACCACAGTGTGCACCATGTTGGGCATCAGATAATCTTTAGTTCTGTGAGTCCCATTAACGGAGGGATGCTATTGGTTCTTTGAGTTCCATTATAATAGAGATGGAGACAACAATTAAGAGGGAAATGCAGAATTAGGAGCTCGTTGGTCATTTTAATTATACTTGTAGGATCCACGTGTGTTGCACGTGGTTGATCAACATTATTTTTTTTGAAGCGGATCAACATTATTTTGGAAGTACTAAATGTGTAGTTTTACTAAAGAAAGAATAACCCACGTTTTTTTTGAAAGAATACACACAATACATGCATACAAGGTTCAGAGACCCAGCACACAAGTAGTCGAAATAATGATAATTTTGAATACCGCGTAATCAGATATATACCTCACTTTGATTGTAATTCCAAAAAGATGTATATAAAAAAAAGAGTCACTGGATTTAGAAATAAATTTGTAAATGAAGAAAACAAATAAATGATAATTTTTGTTTGTTACATAAACATTCCGTAACCTCCCCCATTAATAATTGAAATCCAGGCTAGTTTTCTCCACTCTCGCAAATTTCTATTAAAAAATCTGTAAATTTTTGAAATAAAAAATTCTCAAACAAATCCAAAAGAACTGTGTTGATTGAGTAACACTTTGGTTGGCATTCTCTGTCTAATCACACTCCTCGTCTCGATTCCCATCATCATAGACAGCATTTGGCTCATGAAATAAGCACACAAATGTTGAATTCAGAGGGAAAATTGGCATGGGTGTCCGTCAATTGTCAGAGCTTCCATGGTAGGACTCGTCGCTTCAATTCAGGGTTGGTGTGGGAGCATTGCCTATCTTCCTTTTGCAACATGAGGCGATTGAAAATCAGACATGAATTGTGTTAGCTGGTTGAATACACATGGCAACTCTTCATGGGTCATTGAGAATCAATTGCAAATATAAATATGCACAATCTTGTATGATGTTATTCATTGAGAGAGATTCAATACAATACACATTTTCATATATTCTATCTTTTCATCACTTGCTTTGGCCATTTCAGGGAGGGTTTCTATATGACGAATCCTCGTTTCTGGGTTTTACAGCTCAGCTACTTGAGGCTGCATCTAAAGCTTTGAAAGCTTTTTATGGAATTCTAGAGAATCTTACCGTGGGTCGATTTAGATGATGTGATCTATTTGTGTTTATCCAATTTTGATAAGCAGTTATTTGTTGGATTTAAGAAAAGATTGAGACATAATATATTTTCTTCAAGTGAGAAAAATAAATTTCTCGTTTAAATTTTTTCAGAATAAATAGTGCACGACAATGAGATAGCATTTTAAAAGAAGTAAACTAAAATATTTAGATGCTCCAAATTGTTTATTTTTCTGCCACTTGTAGCGCAAGACTGATCATAGGGGTTCTTTCTTTTCTTTTTTTTTTTTTTCTTTTTTTTTTTTTGCCTTTAAATATTTCTTTTGCTATTTTTACATGTTTGTGATCATTTTTGGACAAATCCTAAAATTTTTAAATAGATTTTTTTTATTTAAATGATTTTTAAAGAAGGGGTTATTATCGTTTTCAGCTGTCTTACGACCATGAATTAGAAAATCAGGTTAGTAGTATAATTTTACACTAAACCAATAGGATTTTATATGTTTCGCTGTAATTAGTAGAGAGTTCGTTACTGATGGTTCTTAGTCACAATTGCAAGGTTAGAGTTGTTATATATTGTGGGTTTGCAACTTGCGGTTTGTAACACTGTGTATCGATTTGGACTTGGGTTTTGTGGCCATGTGAATGGTGTGAGTTGTGGGGTGAGTGTGTTGCTTGAAGATGGTAATTTCGTGGTTGTTTTATTTGAATGAGTTGTGGTGTTGATCATGGCCGTATTAAGGGGTGGTGAAGGTTCTTGTGATAGTTTTGAGTGTGTAATGGTTGTTGTGTGACTTTGTGTTCCGTCGATCGAAAAAGATGCATTTTGATTTGGAGGTCTCGCTCAGAGATGACTTTCGACTTTGTGGTGATGATGGCAAGGAACTCCATGATGGAGGACATTGTGATTTAATAATTAAAATTGTTAAATAATAATATATTAATTAGTTATGTGAACAATTTTATATGGTTTAAGTGCGTCAAGATTAAATCCGAACTCGTTATACTTACAAATATTTTTTCATTGTAATGTATAATAACAAGTAAGGGCTATTCTTCCACAGGGATTGAGATTGTCTATTTAGTTGCTTAAACTAGATTTGGAGGATTTGTTTTGTTTGATTAAGCATACAAAATGAAGAACAAAAATGAATAAAAGATGATCGAGGAATTAGTATCCACTCTAATCAATAGTTATAATTTATAAACAAAGTTAGTTCATTTATCAAATTAATTGTAATAACCTTCGAAAAGCACACAAGTTCAGTTAATCGGTAATTATTCTGATTTGGTTGTTGTATAGAACAAGCTCTTTATCCAATCTCTATCCAAATAACAAACCAAAAAACCCTCTAGATTTAATTAATGGATGACAGAATTTTAACAATAGGTTATCTTAGGTAACAAAACTCATAAGTTCGGTTCATTGAATCTATGTCACATTTCATATGCAAACATTAAATTGTATTTGTTACTAATCATTTAGGAAATTTAACGATTACGTATTAAGGCTCCAAATATAACATTAATCATTCTAATTCCATTACTTAATAGGCTATTTAAGTAATAAAGAGAGAATAATATGGAAGTAAATCAATGAAATATAGACACAATTAAGTTTGGTGAACAAAATGAACTTTTACTTGAAAATAAACTATCAATGTCTAGAGCTTCAGCATAATTTCTCAACCAAAAGAAAATTAGTTAGACATTGTGAAAAACAAAGTAAACAACGTAAAGACAAGAACAGAAATGCTTAAGAGTCTAAGATAAGCCTTCTACAATGATCACCGATGTCGTTGGAAAATTGCTTCTTCTTCCGAGCTATTTAACTCCTCCAAAAGTCTAACTAAGAATATAAATTACATAAGATAGGAAATAAAGTTATTGAGAGTATTCTTGAGTAAGAGAAGTGGCTTGAAGAGGCTAATGGTCTTGCCTTTTCAGAAACATGAAAAGCATCTTTACTATTGTATTCCCTAAGCACTAACTCCACTTTCACATGCCTTTTGTCCAATTTCTCTACCAAATATGCTTTTGGGTCATCCACCAAGCTGAAGCACATTATTTTGTCTCTTGAATGTATCTTTGACTATCTAAACTGGATCTTTGTAGGCTAAGTTAGGACATTTTCACTAACTGTGGCATCGGATGCCTTAGTTGTAGAAAATGCTGTCAAACCCAATTTTAATGTATTTTCCCACCGAATTCGACTTTAGGGCCGGAGATAACATTTGTAGAGAATTGAGTTAACTTTCCAACCATTTTTGAATCAAGTCATTTCGCTAACTAGAGCTCAAGGTATGATCAAAATATTGCAGTGCATCAGTGAATCCGAGTTGATGAGTTTTTTGCATTATCCTAAAATGTTAGATATACATCATATAAGTACTCATACAAAATGTGTTCATATCTTATTTTGTTATTTCTTATCTTTTTACTCCAAGATATGTATTCTATACGATTGAATCATATGAGTAAATATATAATGATTTTTTATTACACTAAACACAAAGACATTAAAACGTTAAGGGAAAAGAATACAAAATATATATAAGTTAATTAATCATACATCAAATAATTTCTATTTTCGGTTTATAGATATTTTTAGGTAAAATCAATATATTTGTCAAATGTCAAAATTGATATTTAATCCTTCATAATTCTCAAATTTTCCCTTTAAACAAACCAGTTTGTTTTTCACTTTTCAGTTTCGAGCCAAATTCAAGCCGAATCAACATACTAGCCAACTATTTTTGGAACTGGGGACACAAAATATATCATGTCTAAATTAAATTAATTTGAATTTAATTTTGTCGATAGTGATGGATTTAGAATTTGCACTAATAATCAAATGACAATATATTGATAACTTAAGTTGCAAATATATGGCTGATGATTAACCTATGCCTTCACCCCCAATCATTAGGGGGGTGGTGCCATGTGTCTGTCAATCATCGGCCAACATATCAGCATTTGATCTTCCGTGTTAGAATTTGTTGACATAGTGAATAAACATTTTTTTTCTGCTAAACTTGGACTCCATGAAAACTTTAAGCGTAATGAACAATTCAATAGTACAAAAGCGTCTTCCTCAAAAAAAAAAAAAGTACAAAGGCACTTATAAATATTTTTCTACTAAAGCATAATGCCTATAAAGTTCAAATGATAATATGAATAAAGAAGGCTGAAAAGTTAATCATAATAAGAATAAAGAAACTTATTCAATGTTAAATAGAGGTATTTTATTTTTCAAAAAAAAAAATAGAGGTATTTATGTAAACTCTCAAAATAAAATAAGGTTAAGCAATGATATGTTCCGGTCCGGTTAGAACAAATCATTGTGTGGAAGCGTCGAAAGACTATTAGATCTAACTCCAGAAATGTCAAATGGATATTTGTATTGATCGAGAAAGAGATTGGACCTGTAAACGAACTGAAATCTTAATAAGTAAATAATAATTAATTTCTTAACAATGAAATAATCGCGCGAATTAAATTCTAAAACAACAAATTCCTGGAGGAATAACAAAGAGTAAACTATCAACTTTTATTAAACTTAAAACTCAAGTAAAATTAAAGTTAGAAGACAAGGTATTTATATATAAATCTAACCCAACCCGACTTGTTGACGAAGACAAACTAATCAAAGCTAATTAAAAATGTGAAAAATCCTAAAGTTACTAAAAGACTCAATAAATAACAAAAATAAAAAGAAAACCCCAAAATCACAAAAATTCGCGAAGTTGTCCAAATTTTTGTGTGCGACTTTACCGATTTCGCCATAACTTTTGAATCCGAATTCCAATTGAGCTGATTCAAAGTGGATAGGAATCTAAACAAAGAGAGCTTCAAATCTTCTTGAAATATAAAATTTGAAATTTGGCTTTTATTCCTTCCAAAACTTTGGTCATTTGCACCACATTTTCCCCCAAGCTTTGATTCTTGGTCAATTTGGCCTCAAAATGTGTTCCTTTGACTTTTTTGGCTTCCATCTTCGCCCAATTTCAATATGAGACGATCTTGAATCATATAAGTTAAAATGGGAAAAATCAAAAGATTTTCGTTGACCACAACGTTTTTTCCTCAAGGTACAAGATATATCAAATCAGTACTCGACATAGGGATACAAGCTCAACTGAAGTAGAAACGGTAGCCGGCTTGTTGGTGGGAGAACTATAACCAACTACTACTATTTTAACTTCAATTACACCTACCATTGCTACTAAGTGGGCGGTGACTAAAGGTACGCAACACGCAATTGGTGGGACAATGCCTCATTGATCTTGATTACCACTTTTTAAGTAGTAGTGATAATGATATAAATTATAACTTATCATTTTACATAGGATCAACTGTAAGTAAATCGTTTGGAAATCACCTCGTTATAATCTTTTAGTCCTGAATCGCTCTCCTCATTGATCTTACCAGGAGAATCGAAGGATTGTTTGGAAAGATTCCACTTAAAAGATGCAAGACAAATTCAAAACTTCGCATGTGATCAGTAAATGGAGAAGCACGCAAATTAAAAAATTAAAATGTTGGAAAAGATAAGAGCACTTATAGCACTCATACTAGCTGCAATCTGGAATTATAGCACTAATTATAGCACTTATATTAGCTAGAATTCTCTAATTTGGGCAATTTAATCAAATGGGATTTAATTAATTAAGTCTAGATGAGGCCATAAAAGGTAAATTCTTTGGACCATTAACGTTGGCTGGTTGTAACTAGTCTTTATAACGGACTTTTCAAGTATGAATTTTCGGGTTGAATAATGCTATGGGGACATAACTGGTGACAAAAAGGGTGACAACTTTGACCCATTGACCCATTTTAAAAAATTTGATTTGAAAATGTGCCAAAACAAAAGAAAAACAGGCATGGACTGACGAGAGGAAAAAATCAGATCTAGGGTGCTTTCTTCTTCTCTCTTGCTCCAAAAAAAAGTCAGATTTCCCTCCACCTTCCACACAACAAATTGAAGCTCGTTTTTTCCATGGTCGAAGATCATTCTTGGAGGCGAGAAACCCGACGAACCCAGAATGATGAAGAAGCTTGCTATTGACGGACTCGATTGACCCAGATTGCGTTTGTCGGTTGCCATCTTGTTCCCTTGCTGCTGCGTTCGACTTCTACAGAAAAAACTAACCCAGGTATGCTCCTTCGTCTGGTTCGATTTCTCGGTTTGTTAAACGCATTTTTTTTTAATTCTATTTCTTGGGTTGGAGGAGTGAAAATGGCGATAAATATCTCATAAAAGAAGAAACAAAAGACGGTGAAAATGTGGAAGTAGGTAAAAGAAACGAAAAATGTAATTATTGAACAATCCCGTCTGTTTCCCCTCTGGTTCGAACTCTAGCACCTTGACCGCCAATGCATTGATATTTTTTTTTTGAATTCTACTGCTTGATTGGGTTGGAGGAGGGAAAATAGGGAAAATAAATTCATTTCCACGGTCAAGAACCAAAATTCTACCATCAATTAATCAACATTTGATCCAACATTAGGAATTTCAAATTCATTTCCAATGTGAGGAGTTTGGCGTGCTCATTTCAATGCTCTTGTGAGATGTGGAAAATTAAATTTTCTGTCTTAACGCTAGGGATTTTAGTTAATTGCTTAGTGTATTTTTGATTCATTGCGTTTGTGATGTAATGCTATTGGGGGTTAACGTTTGGTAGTGTAAAAATGGCAGAAACTATGGATTCTAGCTCGCCAACAAGTTGCCTCATGTAGTTTCTAAAATTTTATGAATACACGCACATCGTTTAGAAAAATACACTTCAAAAAATGGGTCGTAATGTTTTCAAGTGGAAGAGGATGTGAAAATGGACTTATTGTGTACAAGTGGGACTTATTGTTTCGAGGTGTAAAAAATGGCATAAAGGGGTGTTCCGATACTACAGTTTGGGTGATATTAGAGTTTAAGTTGCGAAAAACATAGTTATTCCTCAATATGATATGTTCATATTCAATGGTTCAAATTTGATTGACTTTAGTGGCCATGAAGACTTTCACGTGATTTGTGTTTGCTTTAGAAGCTAACAAAAGGCTAGTCAATTTTGACTTATTGAGCTCTTTGGTCTGAAATTAGGAAAATCATTCGAGGTTGGTACCTTACAATGGAGGGATCATCATCTTCGTCTTTTGCACAGGTTTTGTCTCAATTCTAAACTCTCTCTGGTTGTTCGTCATATAAATTCGAATTTGATTTTTTTTTTATTTTTTAATTTAAATTTTTATGTTTTGATTTATTATTTATTTATTCTAATTTTTATGTAGGCCAGACAAGGCACTAGTGTTAACGGTTTTCCATGTATAAGGCAATGGAATCAAATTGCATCAAGGGAAATGTTTCTTCGCTGTGATTGTGGTAGAAGTGTGCAAATTTTCACTTCGATGACCGAGGCAAACAAAGCAAGACGATTTGCTAGATGTGCTAAAAGGAATGGTGGCTGTAATTTTTTTCATTGGATTGATCCCAATATATGTCCTACGTGTCAAAGATTGGTTCCCCTAATAATAGATGATTTAGTTATGTTGAGGAGTAAAGGAGCGACAGATGAGTCATTGATTGAATCTTATGAAAATGAGATAAGAGCCTATAAAGAGGAACTTAGTTCTTTGAAGGAAGAAGTTGCAAGGTTGAAGAAGTATAGCATGGAATCGGGATCATTGTCATATATGTTTCACATTGTAGTTTTTTTGGTAGTATTCTTCCTTTTTTTTTTCCTTTGGAAGTAGTGTTAAGTTTTGTGAATTTCAAAGCGATGTGGTAGTGGTATTATTCTCTTGTAATAGTATGAGACATTTTTAGTTAAATGTTTGGGACCTTATTATTAGTTAAATGTTTTAGATCATAATGTTTTGAGTATTAGTGTTGCAAAGTGACGTGGTTGTGTTAGTTGCTTAAGCAGGATGTTAGCAACTATAGTGCATCGTAATGTTTTGAGTATGTGCATGTGTTAGCAAGTGTAATGTTAGTTGCTTGATCAGGATGTTTCACCCCGGGGGATCAAGTGCTGCTCGAGCACCCTAACTGTTGCTGCAGATGGGCAAGTTGTTGTGCAGCAAGCAATGCTTGCTGCATTGCAACAAGTAGTGCAGCTGCTTGCTGTGCAACAGCTTGCTGCACGGCAACAAGCAGTGCTCGCTGCAGTGCAGCAAGCTGTGCAGCAGCTTGCTGCACAGCCACAGCAGCAAGCAGCTGCTTACTGTGCAGCAGCTTGCTGCTTGGCAGCAAGCTGTTAATTGCAGCTCGAGCAGCAATTTCTTAAATGCTTGAACAGCGATTGCTTCATATGGACATTACAAACCACGATAGAGAAGCATCAAAACTAGTTGTGAAATACTCAACGGCAAAATACATCAAAATTGAAAATTACAAACCATAATTCATCAACACAACACTACTTATCAAATACACAATAACATGTCTAAATTCAATATCCGATATGGTTGCAACATAACACATGTGAATAAAATCCTACATTCTTTTAAACTATATAAGAGCCTACACACCTACATAGTGCCAAAAATTACATCCATTTCTGGCAACATCATCAATTGTCTATAGTTCCTTGTGTTCCACTTGTATCATTAACATGTTGATCCGTGGAATTGTTTGTCAAAAATTTCAATGCCTCAATGTTATGTTGATCCATTGGAAAGACGGGGACCAAGTTCATTGCTCCAGTGTAGGACCCCACTCTTGGTAATGAGCTCCCTAAAGAATTAGTGAAAATTATTAAACTGTCGAAACCTATTTGCAAATTATTAGATATTTTAATAAATAGAATTTAGACATACCATTAATTGCTGGGAAAAAGATCCGGGAATTATATAGTGGATATTGTTGCATCTCTGTCGGTGGTTGTATGAATACTTGCCCAATTGGATTTGTGATCGGTAAAGCGGCCTCTTGTTCGACAGGCTTTGAACGTGGCTGCATTAGTGAATAATGCCATATTTGATTGATAATACAATTTTTAAATTATAATTACACGCTAAATTGTGTGGCAATATATATGAAATATGACGAATATACCTTATTCTTCTATCCTTTCTTTTCTAGTGGCCCTATTTTACGATTCTTCGGAGGTGCACCCTTTCTCTTTGAACACTTTGGGTCCAAGACACGACTCACGGAACCTTGATGCGTCTCTTCAATGCAGTTAGAAGCCATGTTAGCATTACTCTTACTAGGAAGAAGATTGCTACCAAAGCTTGGTTTGCCTCCTGATATGGTCATGTGAGATGGTTGAGCTGCAATCCATTCTTTCATCTTCCGATAACTCTCCTCCTCTTCTCCTGCGACAACTGCAACGTTTGAGAAATCACGACAAAGGTCTTCATACCTAAGCTGCTCAGGAGTGCTTTGTAGACCATCGTAATTGATTTTTGCATTCTTGTAAAGTCTAACGACATCTTTTCTCCATCTTCTCAGAATGTGCCTACAATTGTGGTGTTGAAAAAACACATGTCAATTTCGTAGTTCTTTAAATTTGATAGAACAATAACATTTCCAATAAATTAACAAGGTTATCCGATCCGACTTGTTTCTTAGGTTTCTACCAATGTAATAATTCTTCAAAATTTTATAAATAGCATGTAAAATAGAAAATGATGCGATAATACCTGTCGGGGACTAATTTCACACCATTTTTAATTAAAACGGTAGCAGCATGTCTGCAAATAATACCACGGAACTCAAACAAATGGCAGGAGCAAACTATATGACATTTGCGATAGGATTTAAAATCTGACTGAAATTCCTTTTCCACTTTGTTCCTAAGTGCCCGCTCATGTTGCTCAATAAACATCTTCAAAGAGGTCTTTGAATTGACATAACCATCAAAGAATGCATTGACACTCTCACTCCGCTGAGTTGTAGACATCCCAGCCCAAAAACTACACTTCAAAAAGCTAGGGACCCAACGTTGTCTTTCAACGAACAAACTAGAAACCCAGTCATTATCTCCCAAGGAATATTAGTCGAGCATACGACCCCAACCACATTCAAATTCTTCTGGAGTTTGCGAGTCATGTACGACCACTTTCATTGTTTGCATAACATTTTCCTTCTCACTGTGGTATCCAAAATTTTCAGGTATTTTCTTCATTATGTGCCACAAACACCGTCTATGCTTTGTGTTAGGGAATACCTCCTCAATTGCAATCTTCATAGCCTTATCTTGGTCGGTTATGATCCCCATTGGTGCCTGATCTTCCATGCATTTGTGCCACGTTCTAAACAACCATTTAAAGTTGTTAGCATCCTCACTGGATATTAAACCACATCCAAGCAATATTGTCTCTCCATGATGATTTACACCAACAAAATGGGCAAATGGCATGTCATACTTATTTGTCAAGTACGTTGTGTCAAATGTGATAACGTCTCCAAATTCTTTATATGCAAGCCTACATCTACTATCAGCCCAAAACACATTTTTCAACCTGTCTTCATAGTCAACCTCAATACTAAAATAAAACCCTGGGCATTTGGATTGCATTTTGGTAAAATACGTCAATATTGTGCTAGCATCCCCCTCGCCAAGACGTAATCTCCGTATCTCTTCCACATAGTTTCGACAATCTTTCTCAGTAAATGTCATATTATCATATCCACCAGCCTCTATCACATTTGATTGAAAACTCTTATACACGGGAATACCAGCTACGCCATTTATCACGAGCTGCCTTTTAGCTCTGTCATTCAACCGACGATTGCATTTGTATAACCTTGATTTCGTTGGACTGTTCTCATGATTGTGATTAAGAAAAACTGTGTTGATTCGCCATATGCCACTTTCATCAATAACTGCTGTAAGTTTGGCCTTACAACCAGTTTTCATTGTAGGCTGAGGCTCCAATTGATCTTTCGCACGACTTTTTCTACTACCTTCTTTAGCACACACAAGCATCACGTATCTTAGAATGCCGTCATCTTTTCCTTTTTGTGAAGATCTTTTCTTATAGGGAAGCCTATACATTCACCGTATTTTCTGTAGAATTCATATAACTCATCAACAGTCCCAAACTTCATCCCAACCGTTGGTTCTTTTTCTAAATTATCTTTCGACGTGGGATCAATTTCCCTACCCACTTCATTTGATGATACATTAACTATGTCATCCTCTCGGCTTATATTTGTAACATTGAGATCACAAACCCCAAGACCTATAACATTCAAATTGAAATTAATTAACAACTGATAATTAACAATGGTAGGCATTGAAATTTTACAAACTAAGAAAAAAGAGCAACGAAATACCATGTGTTGGTTGTTGGTCAGATATGTTCACTGGCGAAGACATGAGGCAACCTGTTGGTGAGCTGGAATCCATAGTTTCTGCCATTTTTACACTACCAAACGTTAACCCCCAGTAGCATTACATCACAAACACAATGAATCAAAAATACACTAAGCAATTAACTAAAATCCCTAGCGTTAAGACAGAAAATTTAATTTTCCACATCTCACAAGAGCATTGAAACGAGCACGCCAAACTCCTCACACTGGAAATGAATTTGAAATTCCTAATGTTGGATCAAATGTTGATTAATTGATGGTAGAATTTTGGTTCTTGACCGTGGAAATGAATTTATTTTCCCTATTTTCCCTCCTCCAACCCAATCAAGCAGTAAGAATTCAAAAAAAAAATAAAAAATCAATGCATTGGCGGTCAAGATGCTAGAGTTCGAACCAGAGGGGAAACAGACGGGATTGTTTGATAATTACATTTTTCGTTTCTTTTACCTACTTCCACATTTTCACCGTCTCTCGTTTCACATTTTTCGTTTCTTTTATGAGATATTTATCTCCATTTTCACTCCTCCAACCCAAGCAATAGAATTCAAAAAAAAAATTGCATTTAACAAACCGAGAAATCGAACCAGACGAAGGAGCATACCTGGGTTGGTTTCTTCTGTAGAAGTCGAATGCAGCAGCAAGGGAACAAGATGGCAACCGACAAACGCAATCTGGGTCAATTGAGTCCGTCAATTGCGAGCTTCTTCATCATTCTGGGTTCGTCGGGTTTCTCGCCTCCAAGAATGATCTTCGACCATGGAATGGGAGGTAGAGGGAAATTTGGCTTTTTTTTTTTGGAGCAAGAGAGGAGAAGAAAACACCCCAGATCTGATTTTTTCCTCTCGTCAGTCCATGCCTGTTTTTCTTTTGATTTGGCACATTTTCAAATCAAATTTTTTAAAATGGGTCAATGGGTCAAAGTTGTCACCCTTTTTGTCACCAGTTATGTCCCCATAGCATTATTCTTTCGGGTCACTACAACTGCAGCTGGTATAAGTGCTATAAGTGCTCTACCCTTTTTAAGATTATTCATCATCTTTAATTATAGCAAGAAATCATCATGCAATCCTTCCATTCCTACACCTAAAGAACTCCTATATAAACACTGTAAAGCATTCAATCTTTTACAGCAAACCTAGCAGTTAGTCACGGTAAAAATCCCTTCATCATTTTTAGTCATTCTCCATGAAATACAAACACCACCAGTTTTAGCCGAGCATAGAAGAGGGAAAGAGAAGGAGAAAAGAAATTGGAGGAAAGGGAGAAGTGGTGTTTACCGTGATTGCCACCTTCGGCACGACCTCCGGCCACCATGTCCATGGCCTCCTCAATATCTCTCTGGCTTAAGCTCTCCCTGTCGTTGCATCTCTCACGCTGGAAACGCTGAAGTGACCCGAGTTCTCGTCTCGTCTTCCTTCTTTTCTTTTCCATTTCAGATTGGGTGGAGAATCAAGCTTTAATTATTTTAATTTGAGATATTTGCAATCTAGATCCCTATGGTTTTCGCTTCCTTTTGTACTATATTTATTTCAAAGATCCAAAAGTTTAATTTTCTTTCAATTGAGTCCATGGATTTGCAAATCCGGTCAATTGCAAATTAAATCCCATAACTATGGTTTGACTCTCAAATTAGTCCCTATATTATTTATTGAAGAGATCCCAAAGTTCTATTTTATTTCTAATTGAGCCCAAGAATTTTTTAATCTGGTCAATTGTTTATTTGATCCTACAACTATCGATGGAGTTTCGAAATAGACCCCAGAATTCTCTAATTTTACAAATCAGCCCCTAAACTTTATATTTACCTTATTTAAACCCTAATTTTCATGGTCTCTTCATTTTGAGACTTTAATTATCCAAAGTCTAATTAGAGTTTATTTTAATTATTTCAAAACTAGAAGAGACGCGATAACCTTACAGATTTATAATTTTATGGCTCAAACTTCTGGATTTGAGGTAGATCTCTATTTACAAACTTTTCCATGCGCTTAAATAATTATTTTATGTTTTATATTGCCTTTTACTTGTATTTTCATGAGACTACTTGCTATATTTGGCATGAAATTTAGCGAGTGTTAGGTTGCAAGTTTTTACAACCTTTTATAGATTTTAACGTATAATAGGAGAGAGAATGAGTGAAGTTGAGCGGTAGAGATTTGTGTAGTACAGTGGATCCCAAAAATATATGTGGATGTAATTAGTTTGACTTTAGATGAGAATATATTAAAATGTGTAAAAATTTGTTAAAAATTGTAAAAGAAGGGGCGCTTAAAAGTTGCTTGATCAAGCGCAGACATAAGACTATGGGCTTGTTCGGTTGGATAGAATTTTTCCATGCACGATATTCCGTATAAAATGTGTGGTTAATATTGTATTGGAGAATGTGTGTGTGGTTGAAAAGAGGAGAGAGAAAATTCCTTTTTCTGTACTTACCAACCGAACAAGCTCTATATTTGCTTTAATGCAATAGATCAGACTCGAACTTATTTAATTATATGTTCTTTAGACTAAGAGTAGACTTGAACTTGTTCACCAGATTTCTCGAATTGCATATATGTATGTTGATATATAATTTGAAATTTTATTTATGCACGAGATCTGCTCCGTGTTTCTATGAAATACTTATATTTCCTTTAAACAAATTATTGCAGATTGAGGAGTAGGTGGCAATGCGTACAGCCACTAGTATAGAAACGATATTAGGTGGCGGTTGTTTTGCACTTCGGGTGGCAGTTCTTTGACCGCCACCCAAACCGGCGACACCTAAAGTCGAAGAAAGGGTGGCGATTCAAAAAAAGGCCACCCAAAAAGAAAGGGTGGCGGTTGTTTTTTGAAAACAATCGCCACCCATTTTATGCATTTAAAAAAAATGTAGTGTGGTGGTTCTTGATGTAGAACCAGCATCCATTCTCTTTTCTGTTTTTCCTTTTTTTTTTGCACCTTAGGGTGGCGGCTCTTGATGTAGAACCGCCACCCATTCTCTCTCATTTTTTTCCACCTTAGGGTGGCGGTTTTTGATGTAGAACCGCCACCCGTTCTCTTTTTTTTTTTTTTTGGGGGTGGGATCAAAACTACAAACGAACACAGGATGGGAATTGCATTGCAACTAAGCAACTCACAACTAAGAACGAAATAATTTTTATTCAAAGTCAATCGCCTCCAATTACAAGTGAACCAAAGCTATTCTTAAATAATAGCGAGAGATAGAACCTTAAAATACTATGAAATGAAATAACGAAATAAAATAAGTGAATAATGAAAATAAAGAATGGAAAACTAAAAAATGCATTTTGACGCCCTAAACGACCTCAAATGGGCTTGAAACGTGCGGTCACGGCAATAGCGATGACTGTCGTAGATCTCGTTGCGACGATTCCGAAATGGTGTAATGGGCTAAAAACAGACATCGTATGCAAAAGTTATGGCCGTTTAAAGTTTGTATGCTCAAAACTCGAAAAAAAAATTATATTAACTATTAATTTTTTTAATCCATAATATCAATAAAATTACACCTCTAATTCAACAATATATGCATATAAATAAATCAAAAATATTTAATTCAATCATATCCATATATATATATATATATATATATATATATATATATATATATATATAGCAAAAACAATAGATTTACAATAAAAAACTATAGTTCCAATGAAATTACACACAAGAAATACAACAAATTAAACATGATGTCACCATTAAAATAAGTATATTACAACAAACAAAAACTATAAAATCAAGATTTCAAAAAAAAAAAAAGAAAAACCTAAAATCTGGGGACTTTAACTTATGAGCCTCAATTTGGGTTCAATTGACAGAGCAAGACGACATTGCTTGTGTTGTGGCTTTGACTTGTGAATAAAAATTCGATTTCAACAAACCCTACAATTTGAGGATGTTAAATTATAACCTAAAAATACACGAAATTGTGACCAAAAGATAAAAGAAGCTTACCTTGCTTAAATTGTGGCACCAATTTGTCAAGAAATTGCATTTAAATTTGATTTGAGGTCATGAATATTGCAAGAAATTTCGAAAATTTTTCAGAAGGAGAATGAAACTTAGAAGCGAGAATGGCTAATTCTCGAACTGGTGGAATATTTAAAAGGAAAGTGTGGCGGTTGTAGCAAAAAATCGCCACCCAAGAGTATTTTAATAATAAAAAAATTAAAAAACGGGTGGCGGTTGTAGAAAGGAACCGCCACCCAAAAGTGTATTTTTTTTAAAAACATTATTTTTACTTTGGGTGGGTTCTTGAAAAGAACGGCCACCCAAAGTTTTTTTTTAAATGCATAACAGGTGGCTGTTCTTCTTTAACAACCGCCACCCGTTAGTTTTGGGTGGCATTTTTTCGTAGAACCGCCATTCAAGAACCGCCTGTAAGCGTAAAATTTTTGTATTAATATTAATAATACAAATGATTTTGCTACAAATTAAATTTTGATGATTTGGTGTGGAGTAATCCCTTGATTTGAATGATCCTCTGATTAACGATCTGCGGTCGGAAGCTAGGGGCCACGTGGCTTGATCCTACGCTCCGATTGCTAACGGTGTGGATTTGTTGAAGAACTTTGCTGCGAAGAACTGAAGAGAATTCTATTCTCTTCTTCTTCGTTTTCTTCCTTTGCTTGACTTTGGCTTGGTTTTGGAGAACTGAAGAGTGTTTATTCTCTTCTTCTCCTTTCTTCTTCTTTTATTTGGTTTAGCACTTAAACTGATACAGCTCTCTTCTTCTTGACCCTTGTTTGGGTCCTGTACAATAGGGTTAGTGGCATATTTATAGGCATATTTGGATAGCCTTGTAACCACTTAACAATTATCCGATTAATTTGAATAATTCTCTTGAAAAATTTACAAATATCTTAAGATATTTAAATGATTTATATAAATGCAATATTTGGATTATATTTAACAAAAGCAAATAAAGTTTAAGAAAAGTAGGATGGGCCTTATGGGCTTTTAAATTGAATTTGGGCTTTAAATAGGCATTATGATTTTAATTGGCTTAATGGGTCAATTAATTAAAATTAACTCGGCCCAAAAGAATTTAAATCTTCAAAAAAAATTTAATGTCTACACCGCCACCCAAAGTTTTTTTAAATGCATAACAGGTGGCGGTTCTTCTCTAACAACCGCCACCCGTCATTTTTGGGTGGTATTTTTTCGTAGAACCGCCACCCAATGGGCGACACCCAATGTCAATTGTGTACTAGTGAGCTATGGATTAAGAGAGGTAGAAATAAGACTTATATTATTCTGTTTAAGGCATCAATTTATTTTTCACTTTTTATTTTCTAAGATTATTTCCGCCCTATGAATTATTGACATTTGAATTTTAAATAAAATTCCGCAAAGTTTGAATTTCTATTTAGCTATCGTTTCTTTTAATTTTGGAAAGTGACGTTAGAAAGATCACCGAGCGTTTCGATAGGTAGAACTCGGGGCGTTACAGTAGTCGCAAGTTAGGATTCTTCCAGGAAAAGAGGACTTGTACGTGTTAGGCTGGGAGGGATAAGGTTATTTTGAGTTTATTCTATTTTTATTTATTGACGAATAAATAAAAAGTTTGACGCCACATTTTGATATTTATACATATTTTATAAATTCTAATTCTATTTTTTTTTTTACGAAAAAGCCTAGATAAAATTATTTATATTTTATAGTTATTTTGAATCGTCTATTGACATCGGCTTGGTACCCACGGTAATGTTTGCAATTTTTTAATTATTGTATTGTTATTTTTCAGTATGTGAGTTCCATCGGTAATTTTTATATATTTTTTCAATTATTTTCCAATTAATTTTTACTATTGGAATAGCTCCGGTAGAGTACCGCAGAACGCAATCCATCATTAATAGTACAGTCGATAATTTTTGACATTTTCATTTATTTCATTGGCTTCTTTCTATCAGGAATTAATTTGTAGTAACGGAAAAGTTACATCACTAATTTGTCTTTAAACTTAAGAGTATGATAGTCTAATTTAGACTATCATTGCTAATTTGTCTTTAAATCTGTGGCAAATTTATCATTGCTAATTTTGTTATAGCAATGACTGACAATTTGCTTTTCTTGTAGTAAATTTACTTTGAAGCAATCTCCCGATGTGTTAGTCCTTCAAGTATAGTTTGATTTCAATGTCATTCGTATCTCTAGATTCTATATCCCCCAAAAAATAAAAAATAAAAAAAATAAAAATATCAACTCCCTTCTTCAAAAGAGCAAAAAGAATTTTGCACTACAAAGCTTTTTTTAGAGAATATTTTGATTTCCTTAAAGTACTTTGTGTGTTTAAAAAGAGCTTCCAGAAGAAGCTTTAGACTATGATAATTTTATGTCGAACCACTTTTAAACGCAAGGCGAAGTTTTGCCAAACACACTATATATATATGGACTCACTCTGTCCCAAAAAAGTAGTCTTATAGTTATTTTTATATAGATTAAGAAAATGGTGGTTAACTTAGTTGAAATATTAAATTTTTTCTTATATTTCCATATATACCCTTATGTATCATTAATTGTTATGCATAGGTAATTGATGTTGAGTAATACCAAAGTATATTAATGAGGGACACATGTGGAAATAAAAAATTAAAGGGCTAAAGGCATACTCAATATAAAAAGTGGCCTATCTTTTTTAGACGGACGAAAATAGTAACGAAACTTATCTTTGTGGGCCGGGACTGAGGGAGTATATATTTTGGGTAAACAAAAACACCATAAATCTTGAATGATCAATATTTATGGAAAGTGGTAGGTGACTTTCCGCATGATGATGTCAACGATTGAAGGATTTGTTCGGCATATTTTGTGTATTAAATGGTTCTCGATTGCGATTGAGACTCGTATTGTTCCAAAACACCAGCTAGTGCCACTATATGGCACTAGCATCACCTTTAACCATAGATTTCGGTCACATACGATTTCTGTTGGGAAAATCGAGACCAGATCCAAAACCAGCACGGCGAAGCGAAACTCCAGCAATCAGGAAAATTTCTATAGACTCCCAAACATTGACTGGTGGTCAATGGCGGTTTTGGATCTGATATCAGTTTTCCCAACGGAGGTCATATGTGACGTTAGTTCTATATAATGGCACTAGTGGATGTTTTTGAACAATCCTACCACTAAGACATCAATATTCATTCATTTTCAAAAAGAGAACCAAAAAGAGTAATTCATTCATTTCGAAAGGAGAACAAAAAAATAGCCCTAGATATACAATTAATTTGTACAATTAAGTGTAGCATAATTTTCTAATAGACAATTATAATCAATATCACTTTTACCCTCTTGTAATGATACATGCTTTTTTAATTAATAATCATATTACTTGTACAGCTTTAATTAACAGCTAAATAATGTAACAAAATCATATAAAATTATATATGACTATCTAACTATTAATAATTGTAGAAGTGTCATGCCAATGAGGCACTCTTCTACTGTGAGAGAGAGAGAGAGAGAGAGTTTTGATTCTACAAATAAATATTAAATATAATTTTCATTTCGATTTTTAACATAACAGGAAAAAGATGGGAGGCAGTTAATCTTCTAATTATCTGAATTTGAACAGACATTATAATGCTAATTGAAATGTTTAGTTTTATCACTGGTTAATTAACAATAAGAAATTTCAATTATACACTATAAAATAATAATAATAAAATAATAAATACTTCATATAGATCTAATTCCACAGTGCAAATTGATTGCTGAATTCTACTCGAGCACATTATTATTTCTATGTATTTAATCACTTTGTTATTTAGTTTACAGTGATTTAATGGAGGGTTGAGGTATTTGGGGAAGAATGCCAACAATTCATGGGCATAAGGAAAATGGAGTGCAAATGTTGTGCAGATTGATCCAAATACTTAGGTTCTAGAGTATTGACCAAATGTTCTCTTGGAAAATGCAAGATTAGTTTCAGCAACTACAGAGTTCCTGAAATTTAGGGTGACGAGAGAGCTTGAAAAGATAAAGCAAGAATTTTGGCTTGGAAGCCAATTTTCTGGTTTTAGAGGAGAGAATATTTCTTGTAAGAATGAATTCTATTCTCATTCCTCATCGGAGGCGACCCGAGCTATATGCGAAGTAGGGCCCCCAAAAAAATTCAGAATACCTTATTTTTTTCATTTTTCTCTTGTATAATATAAAGGCCCTGAAGCCCAAATTTGATTATATCTATTGAAAAAGATATTGAAATAAGTTTATATTAAGAATTTGATTATGCATTTTACATTTAAAACTATTAGAAGAGTAAATTTGATATGAAATATAGTGAATTTTTTAGTGTCTTTTATGATTTCGTTTTGCTCTTTTTATATAAATTTAATTAGAGTATTAACAAGGCCCCAAAAAAAATTTTGCCTAAGCCTTCGAAATCTCTGGCTGCCTCTGTTCCTCATGAGAACTTGCAGACATTTTTGTTTTTGTTTTTTTTTTTTTTTATGTTCAATGTGTATTGATTGCCAAGTGTATGTATTAAGATTGTTTTGGTCATATAAAATTATCCATTACAAAAAAATGAGACACATTGCAGTAGTATAGTAGAAAAAAGCAGAACTCTTTCAAGTTTACAAACCACAAGTCACATACGATACAAGCAAATGAAATAAAATGACAATCACGTTTATAATTTCTCGTCATTCAATGAACAGAAGCTTCTTATATTCTTAAAATATTTCATCAGACAATTTTGAAGGAGCTTGAATAATCTGCAAGATGGGGAAACATATTCAGGATTTGACAGTCACGTTCTCTGTTTTTGTTCTAATTGATTCAAAAAGAGTTGAAGAAACGTACCGCTCCTGAAAGTTTGGGAAAACCACCTTTGTGAAAGTAGATGAATAAAGGTAAAATTAATAGACGAACAAGAACTATAAGCATTGGCACCGTAGTTTAAATTATAACTTGGGCATATCTCCTCGTGCAATGCACAGGGAGATGTCCCTTGATTTATAATGGACTCATATGAAGAATGCAGGGGTCCACCACACTTTTTCTTTCTAGGGACGTATGATTTTCTATTTATTTAACCGGTGTCCAATAGTACTGAAATAACGCCTCTATAAAGTCGCTAAAACTAGCAAATGATTCAAAACTCGGAATTTCTTGAATTTATGACATGTTTGATATTGCTGGTGTATGGGGCATGTTTAAAACATTAATTATACTGATCATTCATTCTTTAAAGTTGAAGCACCATCCTCTAGAATGACAATCACAGACGTTTAGAGGGAGAACAAAACACGAAAAGCAACGGTAATTCTTTGCCATTGCATCTTTTGGCATCAACTGTATTTATTCTTGAACAAGTTTCACGCCCTTTACTTTCATGTGTTGTTTGTGAGATGCTCATCAACACTAATTGTTAGTATGCCTGGTATTACTTTGATTAATCATGTTATCAATGTTGAATGGTACATCAGCAATGATCATATGTAATAGCGACATTGTCCGTTAGTTTTTCCTTGATTATATTACAAAAAAGTCTTCATAATAAATGGTAGTAATTGCTTTTGTATGGACTTTGGTGGTTGCTTTTTAGCCTTTTCCCTTTTCTTCTTTGTTGCTATGTGCTATCACTGGTAATGGAGAGAAAAATTAAAGAATCGAAGCATTAGATATGACCCGGGTTCGAAAATCATCTTTTGAGATCACATTTTTTCTTTGTTTTCGTCATTGATTTAGTGCGTGTTAGGGTGTGTGTTTTTATGTGTTTTGATGTGATATAGGAGAGAGAAAAAATAGAATTGAATGGTGGAGATTTGTGTAGTACAGGTAGGTCCCACGAAATGGGTAGTGTAAAAATGTGTAAAAATGAGTAGGAGAACAGACGCTTAATCTCTTCATTTTTCATGAGTTCTTTGCATTTTGTAGCTTGCAGAATTGCTGTTTGAAGGTGATCAAGAAACTGCCATCACACCTACCTCGAAGCGTCACCTTGGTGAAGATGATGATCCTATGGGCACTACTCGCTCTCTACCCAAAATTCTAGCAACAAAAAGCTAAAGAGTATTAAGGTTGAAAACCGGTAGATGTTAATGACTAAGATGCCATTATTTCATCCCCAAGTTGGTTATTTTGTACTTTCATACTTTCGTGGTTTCTTAAAAATTGTACTCTTTGACTCGTATTTATTTCCTTTTTTGAAATTTGGATGGTCAATTGTATAATAATAGGCCTTTTCATAACTTCATGTGCTATAGCTTTTGTTAAAATGCTATGAAAATTAATTAATAACATTTCCCACGCCATTATACCATTCAAAAAGTGTTACTAATAAAGGTGGACTTTGTAATAACATGATTTTTATGGCATTTTATAGAAAGCAATTGAACATAGCTTATATAAGACATAGCACTATATATTCACATGCAATGTATTGTAACGTCCCTCCAAAACAAGTGATCTAATTTGATTGATTGGAAAATGTGGCGTTATCACGCTGTATTTTAATTATTTAAAATACGCGATAATAACTTATTTAGATGTCGAATCATATAAATTAATTTAATAAAAGATTACAAGAAACTACTATGATTTTTCTTTTTGAGAAAATATTAATAAGACATAAAACTTACATTTTATTACTCTTTTAATGGATCGACTAGCAGAAATTTGCAGTAAGATATCCATTTATTTGGGATCTTGGTAGGAAGTTTTAAAGTTAATTCATAATTTACATACTTTAATGGACTATTGAAGATACGTCTCCTTATATATGCAACGCATGGGTGAAAATATATTCTAAATTATGTCTTTGGCATACGTCTTCCCCTACAACGCGTGGGTGAAAACACTAGTTATATGAATAACTATACAGATTTATGTATCTGTCTATGAAGAACTATACATATTGATCTTTTTAAAATATATTTTTCATTTCATGTTGATAAATAAATAATAGAAAATAATCAGCCGTGATTTGATTGACATCACATAGAGCTTGAGATAGCTTAGCTGGCAAGATTAAATAATCAATCTACATTTGATATTTATCGTCTCAAGGTTAGTCGCTCTTGAAGATTGGTATTTTCTTGAAGAAATTGATATTTCACTAATGAACAACTATATGTTGCCATATCAAGAGTTACAAGTAGTCGTGCTGGAGTGAAAATGTTGGTATGTGATGATAATAGAAAGCTGACAAACACAACAACCAATGTTGTATATGAGGAATTGTTTCAAAATTTGTAATAGTTTATGTTCAAATAATAAGATTAAGTTACTTTTTTATTGTAACGTTAATTTGCAATAACTTAAGTCATATTTTGTGTAATTAAAAAGAAAATAACTCATCATACAGTAGAAAATTCTTGTGCATCGCACTGGGGTAAAGGCTAGTTTATATTAAGTTTCATTTCTCATTGCACCTGGAAAATAGGGCATGCTGATGAGATTAATTAAGGTAACACCACAAGCAGTAATTGAACAACATTTAAGTAACATTTTCCAAACAAAGTTACAACGGACTGAAATTTGAAATATTATGAAGTACTTGAAATACAGCAGTACGATAAAAAGCTGTCTTAATTAAGCAAATATTAATTTTCTTTTGCCTTTAGGAACCCAGACCTGGCATTTGATGCTTCTCAGAACCCTACAAATGTACAAGAAAAATGTAAATATGAATTAGAAATGTAGGACAACCAAGCACATTAAACTGGAAACGTAATATTTAATTATGGACATTTTACCTAATATACAATTTTAAATATTTATTATTCTACTTTAATTATTTTTATATGTTGATAATGATGTACATTAAATCGGGACATATATAACAACTAACAAAATAACTAAGAAAATGAGACTATAATTTAGGATAAACAACAAATAAAAATATATAAGATTGTATTTGCGGGACGGAGGGAGTATTAAAAGCAATTTTAGTATACACCGTCAAGTCAGCTATATCTAGTTTCAAGTACTACCGGTGATTGGGACATGGGGTGTGGGGTTTGGTGCTATGATAGCCATATACAGTGTCTACTCCTAAGAAAAACTTTAAACACTCATCACATGTTAATTTGGTGCGTGCAAATCGACATTGAAATTGACATGTGATTGCGCAATATTGTACTACAATTTTCTCACATGATTCTTTCCCTTAATATCTTACCTTCAAATTAAACGCAGAAAAAATTCCCTAATTAATTTTGGTGGATCTTCTCAAATTATTGACATAATTAACAAATACCTAAACCCATGGCCACAAAAAAGGAAAATTGAATGCGGTTTGTCCAATAAATTAAATGCGATCATATACAATTTGTTTAATTATATATGGTCGAGAAATGAAAGGTTGAAAACTAAGTATTACCTGTGTGGGTTCTATATATATGAAGTGCTTAAAGAAAAAGTTCATATAACTAAAAACATTACAAACAACGAATTTAAATGTGTTGTCCTTTAGTTAGCTGTTTCATTCAGTTGAGATGCTATACATACACAACAAAGTGTAAGTATGTATTGTTTAAATCAAATGAAACAGCTAACAAGATAGCCAATGAAACAATAGATCCAGACTTTAACAAATTTACAAACAACACTTCTTGAACTAATAGGGGTGTTTAATAAATTTACAAATCATTTAGACATAAACGTGTTTGAAAACCTTTGTCATAGTCAAACATATTTAGTTACAATAAATTTTCCAACATATATTCCTTCTTTTTTTTTTCCGCATAAATCCCTTTTTTAATTAGACTATCGTCTTTTACTTGTTCTTCTCAACTAAAGAACCCAAACATGACTTAATCCCACAAAAAATTTCATTGTTAAAACTAAAATGTCTCGTAGTTACATAGTAATTAAGTTTTAGTTTGCTATACATTTTGGATGACTCAGACTTGATTTTATTAAACCTATGGTAGAAAGGTGATAGTTAATTTATGATTTCCATGTAGCATGTGGTTGAAATTAAAATCGAGTAAAATTAAATTTTCTAAAACTTATGCCAAACAAGGTTTGCTGAGGCGAATCTTTAAAAATAATAGAGAAAAATACTTATTCAGTATAGTGAGGCAGACGAATAAATGAAAAATAAATTGAGCTTTACAAGAAAATCATATTAGTTACCTCGTTTAGGTTGGTTATTGCTCTCCAACATCAGCCCAAAGTGTATATGTGGGAAGTGTGCCCACTATTCGAAAGAAAGTTTAAAGTCATTGCCCAAAATTTCATACTATACATAATTAATTGCAAAAATAGCATCCACATTGGAGAATATATATTTCCACTTACATTTTTGGCAGCTGTGCTAAATGCTTCCCTGTGGCTAATTTCTGGATTATTGGCTTTGATCCTCTGAATCTCCTCTCTAAACACATTTTTATAATCATTTCTATTATATACTAAATCTACAATTAATAAAATGTAATTTTGAAGGAAAAAATTGTAATTTTGTTACTTTATGAACTGGTTGTATGCAGATGGAACTCTTTGCCGCTTCTCTGGAGCTGCAAAACGATATATGGCTTGTTGAGAACCTTAATAAATTAAACAAAAATTATAAATAGGCATAGATGACGACTAGTATGGAAAATATCAAATGTACGTCTATTCACAATCCTCTGTTCAGTGTTAGTGGAAACGGGAGGTAGACTTATTGCCATCTTGTTGTTGCATTTAGATGAGGAACCAAAGTCAATCTTGCGCTCCGAGGCCGCGTAGTTGGGGGCCTGAAATTTAAAGATTACGTAAAAGGTGAAAAAGAAAAAAAAATAAAAATCCACTTTAATTTTAATTTACTTTGTTAAATGAAGAAATAAAATTCGAAATTTTGTTGAGTTTGTCACTTCCCCTACAATCATGTGGAAAACCACAAACAACATTTTAGCCAAAGCTGGATCTGTGGTAGAGAGAGAAAAATGTGTGTGAGAGAGAGAGAGAAACAAGATTTGACTATAAAGGGCGAAGTGAAGTGAAATGAAATGATATTTTCTAAGAAAAGAAAAGGGATAGAAATAAGATTGAAGTGACTGAATCAGTTAAGAAAATGGCAGCAGATCTAAGGGAACCCAAAGTTGCCATTTCTTGAGGCTTTGTTTCCAGAATAGAGGACAACTTCTCCTGCCATAAAAACCTAGAGAAACCAAACTCAACTAACCCATCAATCAAATCAGAAAATCCCACAAAAGTTAGCATAAAAAAATAAATAATAATATATATATACACTTTTTTTTAAAAAAAAAAGGAAAACCCTAGAAGTCTATGAAAAAGAAAAGACTTGTAGGTCTCAGGTTTCTTGGTTGTTTAGGGTTCTGAAAAACTGGATCTATACATTATATAGACACCACACAAGTTAATTAATTTGATTCCCTCAAAAGAAGTAAAGCCCAGATTTGATTTCAGAAGCCTATGAATGAATTTTAAATGTGATCTGATAAACGCCCACAATTTGAGCTGAAATTTCGTTAAATGAAAACCTGAAGTTGTTGCAGCTGGAATGCAGCAGCTGCCATATTCACGGACCACAAATTTGAGCAGTGCCCACATCGAACAGTCACCATATCAAACAAGTTACTGCATGGAACACTCACCTGCAAATTTAATTTAACCAGAATTTTGAAAATTAACCTTGAGATCTGTGTCAATTAACAATAACTGATCAATACATGTAAAGAATTTTTTGGTTTTGGAGTAGTAAATAAAACAAGATTATGCTTCAAACTCAGTTATTAAACTGAAAACTACGGGGAGTTTGCAGAGAAAACCCTAAGAAACCAATAACTTCTTCTGCTTCTTTTTTTTCCTTTTTCTTTTTTTTTTTCTCCGAATTCTTTTTTGCCGACTCGAGCTCAACAATGGCTCCCAAGATTTTCTTTTCCCCCCCTTTTTTTGGTAAGAAGATTTGGTGTTCTTCTAGCTAGATATAATATGGCTTAACAAATTAATAACTAGTTCAAAGTGGGAAACTGATTTTATTGAAAAATTGGTCCAAAAAGCTTTTATTTAGAGAGCATGCTACATATAACAGCAGGTAGAGAAATCTTTTCAGCAATGAAAAGAGGAAAAATCCAACAGGTGAAACTAAGACTTGTCTCCATCATCACTATATATATAAGCAAATTCTTGTTAAACACTGCCCTAATATATTAACCAAAAATCAACACAACTCTCTCTCTCTCTCTCTCTCTCTCCACACAAGCTTGCTTCTTTCTTCAGGTATGACTTTTTTCTTTGACTGTAAAAAATAAGAGAGAAAAACAAATAAAAAGAAAAGTGACCTATAGCCGATGTAGACATGACTGTATGAAAAACAAGAAGCCCAGAGAGAAATAAATGAAGTTCATTCACTGATTATCTCTGAAACCGAGACCAGCTTTATTCATAATCCAGTATAAATTGTTGCTTTCTTTCTTGGTTGGGTGTAAACAACAAGCTTGTACAAACACACACACACAAATGCACATAGTGATATAGATGGATGCATGCGATCATAATTAATATACAAAAATTGGACATTAAAAGCAGATCCCACTAAGGAAAAAGGGTTGTTAATTAAAAACGAATACCGCCAGAACGATATTGCAGAAATTGCAAGGGATGTAGCATAGTTGCTCGGGTACATCGATGTAGCTCGACATGTTAATATATACCGAATTAGGAACTAAGCTTTTCAAGCAACGAAAGAAGAAGGAAAGAAGAGAAAAACTAGCAAGAATAAAACAAATAGATAGAGAGAATTGAATAAGAAACAACTTTTATTCTCTCTCTATTTCTTTCTTGATTGCTTCAGATTGGGCTATATTACAAGTTGTGCAGCTATATAAAGAATTAAACAAAAAAAAAAAAAAAAGAAGGAATTATTTGTGTGTAGAGAGAGAGAAATTAGGAGAGAGAAGTAAAAAAAGGAAAAAGGCAAGAGGGGATAGGATCCAAAGTGGTTAATCAGAGAGCAATTTACAAAAGTGGATTATATTCAGTAGTGCTCACAGCAGACAGGAAGTGCTGAACCGGAATAAATAGAAAACCGGGTTTTTGAGGGTTAGGGTTTGTAGCTAGCTAGGAAGAGAGGAAGAGGAAGAAGCGTACAATATGTTTTGGAAGCATTAGCATAACAGTCCATGTGGGGGGTGTTTTGTTTTGCTGCCATTATTCATTCATCACAAATTAATAATTGTGGTACCACATTCACATTACTCCCTTTCACTATCTATCTGCTACACCCACAGCGGACGAGGAGGGCGAATTTCCATCAGAAATATTTATGCAATTTCAGTTTAGTTTCAATAAAGTGAATTTAGCAGGTCATGCTTAATAAAATTTCAATTAAACCTTATACTTCTCATTTTCTTTTTTGGGTTAAATTTTGGTTTTGGGATCTTTATAACACCATGTACATTTGATAATAGCTAGTTAGAGCCTAGCTAGGAGTCCAAAATCAAGATTTGAGGGAAAAATAATTTTGCACTCAATTTCAATACAAATTTCCTCTACCCCACTACTTGAAAAAAACCTTCATCCTACAAGCCATTTATAGGTCTCAGGTACCTCCTACAATTCTATGCATTCACCTTGTACATACATTGACATAATCAAATTCAATATTTTGAATTCAACTATGAATGTATCTTATAATTAGTGTGCACGTAAAATCTTGTGTAGATAAAACTTTTAGTATTCTTAAAAAATCATAATGTTTAATTTCCAACAGCCTCCCTCAATTAAACAAGATTTGTGGCAAAACTCCAAGCAAAGCTCATAACTTCATGAAAGTGTCGACCTTGAGAGGCTTTATGAAAACATCGCAACTTGATCTTCAGTCTTCATTCTCATGTTAATCTCCTTCTTTGACATGCAATTTCTAATAAAATGAAACAGTATGTCAATATGCTTTCTTTTGATAAGAATAAAAAACCCACTATAAATTGTACCCTTTAGGTAACAACGAATTCTTTTGACCACCTTTAAATGAGCTATAGTTGGAGGCTCCATATAATGGCTTGCCAATCCAACACAAAAAAGAGTATTTGGCCTAGTGCCCGAGTAGACGTCAAATACCTCAAACTCTCAATCAAGCTCTTGAAATGAAGTTCGATCTATAGTTTCACTTCTTCACCTTTTGACACTCAATTTTCAACCATTACGATTGGTTTTGAATTTAGCATGTCAAACTTCTCAAGAATATCCTTAGCATATCCTTCTTAAAAATGAAAATAATGTCCTCCATTTGCTTCACCTCAATGGTATTATAATATGACATGATCCCAATACATATCATCGTGAACTCTCTTATCATTGTCTTCTTGAATTCTTCGAACAACCTTGGATTATTTCCTACAAATTAACGTCAAGTCATCCACGTACAAATATACAAGAAAAACACATTATTGGTCATTAGTTTTTGAATAAAAGAACACCTTTATTGGGCACTCTTTTAACCGTGAACCCATTTCTAAAGAGATTCTCCATCTGTCTCATTTATATATAGGCTTCTTTTCCAAAAAAAAAAAATAAAAATACTTCTATTTTGCTAGCAACAAATGGATCTTTTGCAATCACATCGATCACCACTACCCATTCCAAATCATCCTGTTAGACCTAAGACATGATGTACGCTGATAGTAGGTGCCAGCTAGATATAAGATCCACTACCAAGGCATCTTGACTTTTCTTATCTTTCAAAAACACTTTATGCAAATTTAGCTCCATACAAATATTTCAAAAGAAATTTTGACAAAGTCACCTCTATAATGTTGATTTAAGCCACCTAGGATACATTCACAATTTCCCAAACAAAACATGCTTAGATAAATCAAAAAGTTTCAAATCCTTCAAAGCTTGCTTAACCAAGTAGTATTATTCCACAATTCTAAGTTACATTTTCATAATTAATGCTAAATATGGAATTGCTACATATTTACATGGACCTCCCACAAAATGATTTGCCAATCCAAAATACAAGGCCCAAATATAACTGCTAAAGAGTAAATTGAAATAGACCATGAAAATGCCTATGTTTATAACTAGATGGGCGCTGCAAAAGTTCCTCCCATGATGCTCAAAATTACTATCTTTATCCTATATCGAAGAGTCAGGGGAAAAACATGAGTATAACCTAGTGAGTGGAAATTCATAATAAGAACATTAGTAAATCTTTTGTTAAAAACAATTTATTCCATAAGCCTTGAAAACTTAAAATAAAGCATACGTATCAAATATTTGCTCATAAAAGACACCATGAAATGATTATAAGCATCATATTTAATAAGTCATAATACATAAGAAAATTTGCAACAAAATGGTACCCAATAAAATTATCCGCTAAAGCTGTAACCTGTATCTAATCATACAAGCGTAGATAATGGAACACCTCTGTACACGGCTTGAAGCCTCTCTGTGCAGGAAAGTGGGCCCCAAAAACCTCATATACATACATACACCCTTATACACTGTCATAGCCCCTCATTGCATAAAAGTGGGTCGCCAATCCCTCATGCACTAGAATGAGAACAGATAACTAGATCGGATACTTCTGGTGGTTCTGAAATCCATATCACGATACTAGGATAATATGATAATAAATCATTATGTTAAAACAAGCTAAATATAAAGCATTTGTTAGAAAATCATGCATATCTTGTAATCGTGCCATAAACAAGAGACTTCTATAACATTTATAGCGTTTGAAAATCCATGTCTAACGTAGGAAATTTCCAAGTTTTAAAATAATAAAGATTTCCATTCACAAAATAGATGACAGCCTCCCAGTTCGGGTGATATACTGAACTAATCTCCTCGTCACCTCCTGAGATAAGAGATAATATTTGCATTAACATTAGATTAATAAAATGGTAAAATAGTCTCATTCTTAAATCAATCCTTATACTTGCTTCTCTTAACTAACCCTCTTAATTTTGAATATTTCCCTCTTTTAATGACGTACAAATTCTTAGTGTCACCAAAGATTTAAGATTTGAAACCATAAACATGCAATTTCTCTTAACCTTAAGCCACCAAGCTCATAGTTTATCGATCCCCTTTCAGAGTCAATCCAATACAAATAAACCACTTCAATATCCAGATTTACCAACTTAAAATAAACTAAACATGTATCTAATCATGTTTAAGCTTAAACCTTAAATTGAACCTAATAACTAAAAACCCTAACCTTCAACACATCATCTCGTTTGCTCTCTTCTCTCTCTAGGAAAATTGGCGAATTCAATCCCATCCATGAATCCGGCCACTTTCGGCCATGAACCACCCAACCCTTAGCCACCGGCGGCCTTCCCCATCGCTGCCCCACCCTCGCCTTGACGACGAAATCCAACCCCAAAACCCCCCAAATTTCCGCCCAAACTCCCCCAAACACCACCACGAAGAATTCATGCACTTCCAATCCAATCTCTCCCCAACAAACAAGCGCCTATACACGTACTACTTATCCCCCAACTCAATTTAGCCTGGGCATCCCCGTATTGAGCACAATTACTATGAATTTCTCAAACCCTAATATTCGGTGTCACAATCAATTGCTCCATTTTGACGGTCCCAATTACTGCTGTAGCATGTCCCCATGATGTCTCGCAACTCCATGAAAGCCAATTTGGAAAATCACACCCGAATCGAAAAGCCCCAAATTTGGATGAAAATAGAACTTTGAGCTCAAAATTGACCACTTTAGAGACAGAATTAGACGTTCGTGCAGTTGAAGAAAATGTTTCGCATGTCGAGAAGTACTCCCCGGTGGGCGTGGGCAATCATCACGGGAGGCCTTTCGGGCAGTTTCCGGCCGTCCCGACGTCCCGTGCTCTGCCGTATCCCTAGGAGACTCAGACTGGTGTTCTGACCGGTCGTACTTATGCTTCGGCCTTTGCTAAGAGGCCCGTTTTATCAGCTGAGGAGTGGGCACATAGGAAGTCATTTGATTCCGTTTTTGGCCCATCTCATCAGTCCACCATTGTTTCTAGACAGCCTCACATATATCGTGGTGAGTCGGCTGTCTGTATTTCGGCCGATGAGGAGTCCGAGTTGGCTGCCCCATTCCATTTTACTTTAGTGGGTAAGTTCCCGCGGTGAAAGCGCCCTATGCTTGCTATTCGTACTGCCTTTGATCAATTCGGTTTTGTCGCCATCTATACTGTGGGATTATTGGATCACATGCATATCTTAATCCATCTCACCCATGAGGTGGACTACACTCGTTTGTTCTCACGGCCGCGTTGGTTTATTAGTGGTTGTGAGATAAAAGTATTGAAGTGGACGGTTGACTTTCATCTTGAGAAGAAAACACCGATTGTGCCCGTTTGGAGTTTCTTTCCTTTGTTGCCGGTGCATTTTCATGCAAAGGAAGTTTTGTATTCTTTAACCAGAGCAATGGGCCACCCGTTGCATATTGATGAGGCAACCATGGATTTGCTCCGCTCTAGTGAGGCTAGGGTTTGTGTGGAGGTGCATTTGGAGCACCATTTGCCCGAGCATATTTGGATTGAGCGGGGGCTGAGACGCAGTTTCTAGCAGCGTCTTATTTATGAGCATGTGCCCCCCTTCTGTTCTGTTTGTTGGCATATCGGACACTCGTCTTCGGATTGCAAGGTTGGTGCTCCCTCGCACTACCTACGGCCACATCTGGGCCCCCGACCACTTCTACCCTACCTGTTACTTCTAGCGCCGCTCTTGCCCCCTAATCTTAGCCGGAGATGGGGGGTACAGTTGTTTCTGAGCCTGTCCGTCAGTGGAGACCTCGTGTGCGGTTCCAAACTCAGCCAGTTACTGCCCCAGTGGGCTCTTCTCCGCCGATTATTTCTGATGTTCTGCCGGTGACGGTACCGATCTCAATCGTTTCGGTGACTCCTTTGGTTAGCTTGCCCGTTCTGGTTGAGTCTATTGATTCCGATGATGACTCTGATGACCAGTTGAGTTTTGTTGGCCGAGAATCCCTTTCGGTGGATCGGACTGTGTTAGAGGTGGATGTTCGTCCGGATGGTGCTTTGGATTTGCCTGCCCTGTGTGGGATCTAGTGTGCATGTTGCATCTCCTTTGCCTGACTGCTAGTACAACGCTGAGGCATCCATCCCCTCGCAGTCTATTTTGCCAGAGGCGTCCGTCTCGTCACAGTCTTCATTGCTTGAGGCGTCCATCCCATCCCAGTCTACTTTGCCTGACCCCCACCAGCCTGGTATTCACAGGCGTCGTTTTGCTGATGATCTTGCTAGCTTGGCGGCGTATGAGGATCGATTTGAGCCGGTTACTAGTAGACGACGGCAGAAGAAGCAGCCCCGCACAGCCAACGTCCAGGTTGCCGCTACTTCTCATATGCAAACTCGCAGTCAGTCTAGGTCAGTTACTTCTTTCTCCCCTCATTCCATATGTTGATGAGTTTGCTGGTATGGAATGTTAGGAGTATTCGGAGTTTAGTTACTAGGAGGCGCTTGAAAAAGCTCTTCCAGATGCATGGTGTTTCTATTCTTGTTATTATTGAGCCGATGATCTTGCGCCGTGACTTTGCTTCTATTCGTCAGTTCTTGGCCTTTGACCGGGGGGTCCAGAATTAGACTGATCGTATTTGGTATTTTTGGCGGGAGGGTATTACTGTTGATGTCCTAATTGATCACCCCCAGTTTTTGCATCTCGGCTTTCAGGATCCTAGGTTTGCTAGGCCTATTTGTCTGACGCCTTTTTATGCCTCATGTGAGTATGTCGAGAGGAGGGTATTGTGGGCTACTTTGCATGACATCTCTATTGGTATAGATCGGCCGTGGTTGGTTGGTGGTGACTTTAATATCATCGCGGTTGAGAGTGAGCGCACTGGCTTCAGTATGAGGGATAGGGGTATTTCGAATTTTCATAATATGATGTTGGATTGTGATCTCTCGGATGTTGGTTTTGTTGGAGAACCTTGCACATGGACTAATCATCTGGTGTGGAACCGTTTGGATAGGATTTTGATTAATCCCGATGCCGCCATTTCTTTCATCAACTATCTGTTCGCCATTTCAATGGGCATTATTCGGACCATTCACCGTTACTGGTATAGTGCGAGTTGTTTCCACAGACGGGGCCCCGACAGTTTAGTTTCCTTAATGTTTGGGCCCGCCGTTATGATTTCCAGACTTTCGTCTCTCAAAAGTGGTCATATCCCTCTTGTCACACGGGAATGGCTGCTTTGTTGGAGAAATTCTTTCGGTTCCGGTAGGGACTTGGTTGGTGGAATCGGCATGTATTCGAGAACATCTTTGATTGGGTTCGGGATGCCGAGTTGTTGGTTGATGAGGCTGACCTGAACCGCATCCTATATATTGAGGAGAGATTTTGGCGTCAGAAATCCGGCGCCCGTTGGCTTGCTGAGGGGGACCGTAATACCAAATACTTTCATTCTTTGGTCCAAGGGCCCCATATTTGTTCTCGCATTCACTATATCCGGACTTCTTAGGGTATTGTTTTATCTGATCAGCAGTCCATCCAGAGTTCGGCTGTGGACTTTTTCCAGGGGTTGTTTTCCTCTTCGGGGACCCCGCAGCAACCGCTTCAGCCTGGTATTATTCATTCACTTGTCACCAGGAGGATAATGCTCGGTTGAACCGACTCCCTATTGTTGATGAGGTTCATGAGGCTGTGTTCAGTGTTAATGGAGATAGTGTGGCTAGGCCGGATGGCTTTACGTCTTTGTTCTATTAGCAGTGTTGGGATACTATTTCAGAGGACGTGTATATGGCCATGATTGACTTCTTCGGGGGGAGGCAGCTTCCTCGAGGCTTCGCTGCTACTTCTATTGTCCTTCTGCCAAAGAAGGAGGGGCCTTGTTCTCGGATGGATTTTCGGCCTTTCAGTCTTTGCACGGTGTTCAACAAGATCATTACGAAGCTGTTGAACACTCCCCTTAGTGAGCTCTTACCGCGTATTATTTCACCCCAGCTGGACATGGCTAAGGCCTATGATCGGATGGATTCGGATTTCTTGGTGATGGAGGAATTTCGGTTTGACCAGTTGTGGGTTGATAGAATCTGCCGCTGTATCTTTGGGTGTCATTTTTCGGTCCTGGTCAATGGTCAGTCAGCTAGTTTCTTTCTTTTGTCTCAGGAATTGCGACAGGGCGATCGTATCTCCCCTGCGTTGTTTGTTATTGCTGCTGATTACTTCTCCTGCTTGCTTACTTCTCGCTTTCAGTAGCACTTTTGTATGTAGTTCATTCATGGAAGAGCTCCTCTTGTCTCTCATCTCTCATTTGCCAACGATATCATCATATTCGCCAACAGTCAGAAGCGGAGCCTTCAGCGGTTGTTAGCTTGTATTGAGCATTATGAGGGGGCTTCTGGCCAGTTGGTGAATAGGGGCAAGAATTCTTTGATTGCGCTTCATCGGGCTTCTGCTGCGATAGATGGTAGACCTTTACGGGCTTTGGGCGCAGCCAGCTCCCCGTCGCTTATCTCGGTGTTCCCATGTATAAGAGCACACGTCGATCTTCTTGTTTGATGACCTGGTGCAGAAGATCCGTGGGCGGATTTTTGGATGGGCCAGCGGATTGTTATCTCCTGGGGCCTGTATTACACTCATTCGGCCTATACTTCACTCTATGCCTCTTCACTTGTTTCAGATTTTGCAGCCTGCTAAGGCTGTGCTAAAGCGATTATCCAGTTTATTCATTCGTTTCTTGTAGGACACTCGGGACGGTGCCCATCGTTTGCATTTGAGGTGCTAGTTCTTTTTCCCGGAAGCTTTGGTGGGGGTTTCGTTCTTAGGACTCTCTGTGGCCCTCTATATACATAACAGATATTGTCAGGGATAGCTACCCATGTAGGTTCAGCCTGCCTATCTTGATTCTGGGGGTTAGCGTCGATTATTGGCGATCAGAGCGACTGCTGAGGCCCGCATTTTCTGGAAGCTTGGCTGTGGCCGGGTTTTCTTTTGGCATGATTGTTGGATAGGTGATCTTTCTCTTTTGGATTTGTTTCCTGCTCGCCATCCCTCATCGGCTCGGGTGCAGGACTTCTTCGATGACAGGGGCTGGGATATTGAGCGTTTATTCCAGGTTGTTCCTTCTGACCTGGCCCTCCAGATCTTTGCCATCCCTTTGGACATCAGTTCTCGATAGGATGTTGTCGCGTGATATCCCAGATGGGCGATTCATAGCTCGGTCATCTTGGGAGCTGGTTCGACAACACATTGAGATTGGTTGGTGTTTCGGGATCTTTGGTGCCGAGCTATGCCTATGACTATCTTTTTCTTTCACTAGTGGTTATTGTAGGGCCTTGTGCCCATTGATTATGTGAGTCGGTAGCATATTATGTGTAGATGCCATCATGATGCCAGTGTTGCTTGGACGAGGAGAAGTTCAGCATGTCTTTATTTGCAGTGGGGCTGCGTTTTGCGTTTGGCAGCATTTCTCATCGATCTTTGATATCTCGTCTCCCACCTCTGATAGTATCTAGCATCGGGTTTAGTGTTGGCGACACTCAGGCCAGTTTGTCAAGCGGGGTCATATTCGTATCATCGTGCCCATTTTCCTCTTCTGGCACTTGTGGACGGCGCGTAATGATGCGAAGTATTGGGACGTTCATGTGGATTCTCGGTGGATCATTTGGCGTGTCTATCGGGATCTATCCCTCATGCACATCACTGGGGTGTTCAGTCTCTCTCATTGGCGGGGTGACCATGACTTTGCGGCCCTTTTTGGAGTCACTATCATTGCTCTCCCTCCTCCCCTTCCAGTGTTGGTGTTCTGGCGTAGGCCGCCTGTGGGATCTTTTAAGGTCAACACAGACGGCTCTGTGGTTGATGGTCGAGCGGGCGAGGATTGGGTGATCCAGGACCATATTGAGCACTGTGTTCGAGCCTTTTCCTTATTCTATGGAGATTGCGCTATTTTGGAGGTCGAGCTCTATGCCATTCTTGACGGATTGTTGCTTGCACGCTCTTTGGGAGTTGGTGCAGTTTGGGTGGAGGCAGACTCGTCAATTGCTGTTCATTGTATTGTTCGGGAAGGAGGCCCATGGTACCTAAAGGTCATTATCCGACGTATTCACCAGTTCCTCTGTATAGACCTGGACTTGGTCACACATATCTTTCACGAGGGCAACCAGGTTGCCGACGTACTCGCTTTAGTGGGGCTCCTGCAGCAACGCTATGCAGAGTATGACTCACATCAGTTGCCTGCCCCGGCTCGCGCCCTTCTACAGATGGACGGTCATGGATTTCCATCGGTCCGTGGCCTCTAGTGAGGGAATAGATTTACTTTCCTTTTTCTTCATTATTCTGTACAGGGAGTTAGTACCTCCTTATTTATTGTTCTGTTATTTGTTTATTCATTCTTGTTGGGGAGATAGTATCCCTTCATTTACTGCTTTACGCACACTTATTGTGTTCCAGTGTTTGGGGATTAGGTCTATGCCTCCCTCTTTTTGTAATTATTTTCTTTACATTAATAAAAAGGTAAGGGGATTCCGAACCCCCACCAGCTAGGCTAGGGGGACGCATAAAACCGACGTACGAGTCGAGTCGGTGCTTTGGTTAAAAAACAAAAAAAAAAAACACTAACCTTCAACACCAAGAATACACTTCAACCAGTTAAATGTACAACTAATATGGCTAAAATCTTTATTTCCTCTTTCATAAACTCATACTTAAATCATAAATGAAAAGCCCTTATTTTTACATAATGTACAATAAGTAATTTACACCCTTACCTAAAGAAAAGTTAGGAGAAAACTTGATGGATCCCAAGCCCAAATAATTAGGAGTGGGAAAAAAATTAGAACCGATTGGTTATACATGGAACCGGACCAAAAATGCACCAGCTGACTGGTATTTGCATTTACAAAGTGGATTTGGGTCCAATAACCGAGAATCGGATAAGTCTGGTCCAGTTTCGGATATTGGACCCAAATTCGGTTCTACTCGTGCTTGTTCACTATTCATGAAAAAAAAGAGAAAGAAAAAAGAGAGAAAAAGAAAGTCAAAAACCCAGTGTAAAGCAAATCATATTTCCAAAAGGTTAAACCTATCCCCAACTATTCTCAATTCAGATCTAAGTATCCAACATGATCTTGAATTCTTAGTAGCTTCATTGTTCTGCCTCATCTCTTCCTCCAATACTCTTCCTCCAATACTCCTAGCTCCCATCGCCGACGCATCTTTTCAAGCCTCAATGGTCGAGGCTTGATATCTTGATTCACCTGTTAAGCCATTCACTGCTCAAAATAGTAAGTTTCTCCATCTCTAGTTGTCCGTTGTTTTCCTTGTATTTTATTTCTTTTACACTTTTGAGTCTTCATTTATCTTTGTCTTGCTCTATTTTTCTTGGATTTGCCGTTTCTCCATGAGAAATCTCTTAATTACACATTTTTTAGATAAGGAATATTTGCTCACTAACCTTTCAAAAAATTTGGGGATTTTTTTTTCTTGTTGTCAGGTTTTAATTTTGCAAAGAATAATGATATGCAACATGTGTTTTTTGAATTTTAGATTTTCCATTGATTGTTAAATTGTTAATAAAGTATTGTTTTTGTTTTTTTTTTCTTGTAGATGAGGAAAAGGGAAAGGAAAACAAGATGTTGCTACTACCACTGATACAGGAATTCGAGCTAAAAGGCACAAGAACAAAGTCTGCAATTGGTGATCATTATACTAGGATTGATGATGGAACAAAATCAAAGTGCAATTATTGCGGGAAAGTTCTAGCAAGTGATTCATGTAAGTCCGGAACTTCTAGCTTGTGGAAACATATTGAAGCTTGTTATGCATATAAAAGCCTTAAATTTGATGATAAGCAAAAGACTTTGAGATTTGATGGTCGTAGTAGTCTTAAAATGTCATTGTTCAATAAAGATGAGTGTAGGAAAGCCTTGATTAGGATGATTATAATTGATGAGTTTCCTTTTTCAATAGTTGATGGTGATTTAAAGATTTTGTGAAAGCTCTTTGTCCAAGGTTTGATGTTCCTTCGAGAAGAACAGTTGTTAGAGATGTCTTATATCTCTATAATGAAACGAAGGAATCATTGACGACTAAACTAGTTAGTAACAAGCAAAGAATTTCTATTATGACAGATATTTGACTTCAATTCAAAATGTCAACTACATGGTGATCTGAACATTTCATTGATAAGAATTGGAAATTGCACAAGAGAATTTTGATGTCTTCAGTTATTCCAAATCACAAAGGAGAAACAATAAGACAAGTTGTGGAAGATTGTTCGCTCGATTGGGGAATAGAGCATGTAGCATGTATTACGGCTGACAATGGAAGTTCTAATGATTTGGGGGTCATTTATGGGAAAGAAAAATTGAAGAAATTGAAACATGGCCCATTGATTTTGGGTGGTGCTCATATGTATGTTAGGTGTTCGGCACACGTTGTCAATTTGATTGTTAAGCAAGGGTTGTAAGATTATAACATGTCAATATGTGTTATTCATAATGCAATCAAATATTTGTTGTCATCGCTATCTAGGTTTGAGAAGTTTAAATTTTGTGTTGGAAGAGAGAAGATTGAAAGTAAAAAACTTCCCTCTTTGGATGTGGCTACCAGGTGGAATTCGATATTTTTAATGTTGGATAGTGCATTGAAATTTGAGAAAGCTGAGGATGGTCAATACATAAAATATTTTGGTGAGAAGAATGATGACGGTAAGAAAAAAGAAGGGCCACCGGACATGTTTCATTGGGAGAATGCAAACAAATTGGCAAACAAATTTTATGATGTGACATTGAAGTTTAGTTAATCACTAAATCTGACTTCAAATCTTTACTTTAAAGAAATTTACAATATTGAACATGCATTGAAAAATTTCACTAACAACGATAGTTTTGTGGTGCATGATATGGAAACTAACATAAGGAAAAGTTTGGCAAATATTGGGGCAATGTTGACAATGATAGTTGTTGATTGTAGGCAATCGTTTTGGATCCAAGATACATGATGGAACATGCTGTATTTTGTGCTAGCATTTTATATGATGCATGTAGGGTCAATGCAATGAAACTTGACATTGAGAAGTTCTTATATGCCTTGTACAATAAGTATAATAGATTCGATGAGAGTAGGAAAAAAAAAAGGAATCGGTGAAAGTCGTTTTAAAGAAGGTTTGGATGTAATTGATGGTGTTGGGGATAATGACGAGTTTAATGCTTTTAATATGGTTGATTTGGGGTATACAAAAATGAAGAGCGTCTCAGATAGATGCATCACTAAATCATGAAATTAAAAAATATTTGACTAAGGCAATTGTCGACCCTTCTAATAACTCTGACATTTTGTGTTGGTGGAAAATTGATAGTCCGAGATTCGAGATTTTGTCTAAGATTGCAATGGATGTACTTGCCATTCTTGTATCTAGCGTAGCTTCTGAATTTGGATTTAGTACTAGTGGGCAAATTTTTGATTCATTTAGGAGTTCACTAGCTCCTAAATTAGTAGAGAACTTGATTTGTACACAAAATTGGCTATGTACGGAGTCTAGACTCTTGAGAGTACGTGAAGACATTTGCATTGAAGAGGAAGAGTTGGAAAATATTGAGACAGGTGAATACATATTTATTTTATATTTTTTCTTTTCTTGTTTTTTTTTCACAATTTCAATTTTTGACTTCTCATGTCCTTGTTTATTTGTGAATTGTGATAGAGTTTATCAATAATATTACAACTAAATAGTGATTCACCTTGATTAACCGTAAATAAGAAATGGCTTAGTAAAGGATACATGATAATGAGAATTGTGACCTTTGTTATATTGTTTATAGAAATTTCCGGTTTCATTTATTGATTATATTTTATTATCTTATTGGTGATACTTATAGGTTATTCATTGTTGGATGAAAGAGGAGAGTGAAGATCTTATTGGAGTTCTATTTTGCTTCATGGAAGATATTTTGGAGTTCAATTTTTAATCTAGTTTATGTACTTTAGTTTCAAATTGCGTGATTTATAATTCCATTTTAAATTGTGATTGACTTATTTTGGAATTGGCTATTACCTATTAAAGTATGCTTCTGTGCTACGGGTTTTGTAATGAAATTGGTTACTAGTTTTGTAATGAAATTGGCTACTGCTCTTGCTATTGCTTCCGTAATTGCTATTAAAGGTAATTGGTTGCTTTTGTGCTACTGATGCTGTTGGTTTTATGCTACTGCTAAAACTATTTTTGCATTACTGCTGCTATTGCTTTTGCACCACTATTGCTGTTTTTTTGGCTATTCCTGGGCCTGAATTTTTTGCCTACTCCTATTGTTGATTTCCTATTTTGGCTACTGTTAATTGTTATTATTGTTTTAGTCATTTTGTAGTTGCATGGAAGCAGTTAATGAAAGAACTCAAAAAAGCCGGCTGCTTAAGTGCTTATAATTGCTAAAGAAAACAATGAAAGAAGCTATTGTATGCTATTGTTGGTTAAGATATTTTCCTATTTGTCACTTTGCTTCATAAGGTCACTGCTTGCAAGAAGCTTTTGCATAAAGTGGGACTTGATTTTCCTTTCCTTAGTTAAGTAATATTTAATTCGTGTAGGTTTGAAATAGTCGGAATTGAATAGAAATCGGACGGGTACTCTTTTTTAAAAGGAACTGGATGGTTCCATTTTTCGTAGAACCGAAATTTATGGCTCTGTTAGGGTAGTGAACTACCCAGAACTGAACTCGAAATGCCCACTCCTACAAACAATAAACACCACAAAATAGGCTAAGCTTCTTATTTTCCCTCCCTTTTCTTTCTCCTTCTCTTTTTCCCTTCTCTCTTTTTCTTCCTTCTTTTTTCTATCTCCTTTCCCAATATTTCTTATATCCTGGCGGCCCCTTCTTGGGAGAAATGGACATGGCTTGTTTGTATGTTTCCAATATGTTAAGTGGCTACTTTTTGACAGTGGTCCCCAACTTATCTTTATTTTCATCTAAGTCTTCAACTTATTTAAATTAAGAAAAGTAACCCCAATAAATTAAACTAGTATATTTTGTTCCTAATTTGACTTTGACTTGACTACCTATATTTGACTTTGGTAATAAAAATTTGACTTTCAATTTAAATTGGGTTATTTCAATCTTGCCCTTTCAAAGAGTTTTACCCTCGAAATTCAATTGCCAAACATATAAGGATATTAAGCACACAGATCTTCTCATTGTTCTCCCATGTAGCTTCCTCGGCAGAGTGATTTTTCCCGTCGAACTTTTACTATAGAAACCATCTTGTTCTTCTCAATTAGTTCCTTTGGCTCTAAAATTTCAATTGGCTGTCCCTCGTACAACAAATTCTCCATTAGTTCAACTGGCCAAGAATTCAATACATGAGAAACATCGGGGATATACTTGTAGAGCGTAGACACATGAAACACGTCATGTATTCTAGACAACCCAACTGGTGAGGCAAGTGGATAAACTACTAGATAGATCTCCTCAACAATTTCGTATGGCCCAGTATATCTAGGATCCAACTTCTTTTTCTTGCTGAACCTGAAAATACCTTTCTATGGCAACAGCTTAAAGAAGACTTTATCCCCAACTTTGAATTCAAGATCTTTTCTACGCATGTTTGCATAACTCTTTTGCATGTCTTGAGCTATCTTTAACTTTTTTTGAATAATCTTTACCTTCGCTGAAGCCATTTGGACCATCTCGGGACCTACTAACTTCCTCTTACCCACTTCACTCGAACAAACTGGAGTTCTGCATCTTCTACAATATATGGCTTCAAAAGTAGCGATCTCAATGCTGGAATAGTAACTATTATTATGACCAAACTCCATCCAATGCAAATGTGTCTTCAAAAGTACCATCTCAATGCTGGAATGGTAACTATTATTATGAACAAACTCCATCCAGCCCAAATGTGTGTCCCAACTACCTTTGAACTCAAGAGCACAACCTCCGAACATATCGTCCAAGGTCTAGATGGCCCTTTCTGACTGACCATCTGTCTGTGGGTGAAATGCAATAGTAAACTAAACATCTGTACCCAAAGCACTCTGCTACTTCGACAAAAAATCAGACGTAAATAGAGGATCTCTATATTATACAGATGGAAACCGGAGCGCCATAGAAACATACTATCTAATGTACATACAATTTTGCCAACTTATCTAAAGCAAAATTAGCTTTGATAGGTAGAAATCCTACAGTCTTAGTTAATCGGCCTATAATCACCCAAACACCATTATTTCGACTCTATGTGCGAGAAAATCCGAATAGAAAGTCCATGGTAATGTTCTCCTGCTTCCACTCTAGAATAGGACATGGCTATAAAAGTCCTACAATTTTCTGTCGCATTGGCTTTACCTGTTGGCAAACAAGGCATCTGCACACAAATTCAGATATCTCTCTCTTCATGCCGGGCCACCATTAATTTTCTTTCTATGAGTGGCTCATTTTTGTGCTGCTGGTGTGCATTGCGTAAGTCGAACTATGACCTTCTACTAGTATCTCCTTTTCAACTCTAGAATATTGGGAACAGACAACCTGTTTCCCATAACCAGAGTACCATCATTTTCAATAGAGTAATCTATTCGTACCCCAATTTCAACTTCCATTTTTAATATCCTCAGTGTTTTGCCATCGAACTAGGCTCTTGTAACCAGATCGACCAAGGTAGGCCTCACCTAGAAGTAGCTGGCTTCTTTTGAATCAGTGGTTGATAATTGAGAATTCAATCTTCTAAATTCACCAATCAAACAAGCACATACTATAGTGCTCTGATCCAAAGAACTATCTGCCTTTCAGCTAAACCGATCAACAACCATATTGGCTTTACCTTGATGATAATCACTATTGCAATCATAGTCCTTGATCAACTCTAGCCATCTCCTTTGCCTCAATTTCAATTCTTTCTGATAAAAAAATATACTTCAAGCTCTTGTGATCATAGAATTTTTTGCATTTCTAGCCATATAAATAGTGCTTCCAAATCTTGAAAGCTAATACCACCGCAGCCAATTCTAAATCGTGGGTAGGGTAATTCAACTCACGCTTCTTGAATTGTTTAGAGGCATAAGCAATAGCTTTACCATTTTGTATTAAAACACATCCAAACCTACCTTGAGACATCATTATAAATCACAAATTCTTCCCCCTGTGTTGGAAAAATTAAGTATAGGATCCGGTGCCAGTCTATTCTTCAATTCTTGGAAACTTTTCTGACATCTTTCAGTCCAAACAAACTTGACATTCTTTCTGGTCAAACTGTCAAAGGAAGTGCAATCTTGGAAAACCCCTCTACAAAACGATGATAGTACCCGGCTAAACAAAGAAAACTTCTCACCTCTATCACAAAAGTAGGATGTTCCCATTTCAACACTGCCTCAGTCGTTACAGGATCACATAAATTCCATTACCTGAAATTACATGCCCTAGAAATATAACTTTGTCCAACCAAAACTCACGCATCGAGAATTTTGCATTTAATTGTTTACCTTTTAGAGTTTGCAAAATAATCCTCTAAATGCTCTACATCCTCATAAAGGCTGCAAGAAAAAATCAACATATCATTAATAAAAACAATCCCGAACCTATCCAAGTAAGGATGTAGAACCCCTATTCATCAAGTCCATGAAAGCAGTTGGGACGTTGCTTAAGCAAAATGGCGTCACTAGAAAATCATAATGCCCGCATCAAGACCTAAACACAGTCTAAGTTACGTCAACATCTCAAATGTTTAGCCAATGATAGGCGGAACATAAATCAATCTTCAAGAATCCCTTGGCAGCTCAACGCTAGTCGAACAAGACATCAATACTAGGTAGGGAATACGTTCTGCGAATCGTCACCTTATTCAATTGCCAATAATCAATACACAATCTCATAGTACAGTCTTTCTTCTTCACAAACACGACGGATGCTCCCCATGGAGATGCATTGGGTTTGATAAAGCCCTTATCAACTAATTCTTGTAGGTGTACCTTCAATTCCATCAACTCAGCTGGTACCATTCTATAGGGTGTTTGCGAAATAGGAGCTGAATCGAGCATCACATCGATTGTAAATGCAACTTCCTTATCCAATGGTAACCTTGGAAGATCATCTAGAAACACATCTGGAAAATCTCTTACAATTGGTATATCCTCAATTCTTAGTTTACTAACTTCGGTATCAATCATGTGGGCTAAATATCCATGACATCATTTCTTCCAAAGTTTTCGAGCATCAAGAACTGATATTAAGGAACATGTTAAGATTCTCTCCTCGCCTTTTAAATTATCTCAGGCTCTCCAGGCCTCTTGAATATAACTTCCTTGCGAAAACAATCAACCGAGGCACGATTTGTAGACTGGAAATCCATGCCCAAAATGACATCGAAGTCACGAATATCAAGTGGAATAATGTCAACTTTTAGCTCATAATCATTCACCCGAACCACACAATTTTTATACAGACCACTAGCTAGAAGAGATTGCCCTACCAGAGTAGCTACCACTAACTCATTGTGTAGAGGTACAGACGTCTTATCCACATATTTAATAAGTGCATAAGAAATAAAGGAATAGGTTGAACAAAAATCAATTAAAGCACAAACATCTTTACCAAAGATAGATAATATACCAACAACAACATATGGTAACTCCTCTGCTTGCTTCTATTTCATCGCAACAACTCTACCTTGACACTTAGGTCATCCTATATGCCCCCTCTTACTACTACCACTATGACCTGCCATATGTTAATGCGTCCCACTCGGTAACCCCATATTATCATTCTTTTTCTAATCTTGTCTCAAACCACTGATCTCAGTCGACAGCATTCTGTGTGATGCATCACCCTCTTGCGAGTCGACCTAGACAATCTTTCCTCAATTGTCCCATCTAACTACAAGAGAAATAACCCCCAGTACCCTTAAAGAACTCTCCTATGTTTTACTTGCCACAGGTACCATAGTGAGGAAACCTGGGACCAGTGGCACTATGTCTAGGAGTAGAAGATCTCTGAGAAATACCTTGCTCATTAGAACGGTCATGCCCTACCTTCCGCACAGAACTTTGGCTATGTTATAATCCTATACTAAAACGTGATCCTGGGATCCAGCTTAGACTTGAAGCTACTTGAGTGCGTAACACCTGGACAATACACTTTTTTATCTTTCTAGCCGCCAACTCGATGTCCCTGTCTAACTTCCAGTACTTCAAATGGCCATCTACATTCTCTGGTTGTTCCCCTGTAGAATCCCCATCTCAACTCCCACGACTCCCTCTACGAGTTTATCGAAATTCTAATGTGTATGGCTTGTCACCATAGGCACTCACCTCCGACCTCAATCCTTCCTCAAACTGCTTGCATTTTTTCTTATCATCAGTGACAAAGTCTATAGTGTACTTGGACAATTCTATAAATCTCTTTTGATAATCAGCTATAGTTAAAGAACCCTACTTAATATCTAAGAATTCTCTTTTCCTAGACGCATGACATGACAATTGATAGTATATCTCATAAAGGCTTCCTTGAACATAGCCAGGTAATAGCACTAGGATCACCATGCCAACCTCGATACATAGGCCACCAATTTGCTACAACTTGCTTTGAAAAAAAAGTAGCAAGTCGAACCCTAATAGCATCTGAGGACACCATAATATCAAAGACACTCTCCAAATCACTCATCTAGAGCTTAGCATCACTTGGATTGCCGGTGTTATCAAAGGGTTTTGCCCTAAGCTTCATTGCTCTTTCAATACTATCATCTCTAGTTGGATTCTATAACGGGTTCGATAAAAGAGAGGCGATAGCCACTGCAACTCGATCAACCAAAGGGCTATTCCCCCATGTTTGGTGGATAGATTGTTCATTATGATGTTGATTTGGGGCTGAGGAGTTCGACGCCCATGAGTCCTTACACCTCGAGGCATCATGCACCTAAAATATGTATTACAAGTTGGCATATAAGAATAAGAATAAATCTAAACTCAGACTAAAGAATTATGTCTTTCCTAATGTCCAACGACCATACTCTGATACCAATTGTCATGACCGTCTCGGACCATCCTACTAAACTCGAGATGTGATGTGCTTTGATGGTAGGTCCAGGTAGCTGTAGGACCTACCACCAAGGCATCTTGCCTTTTCTTATTTTTCAAAAATACCTTTATGCAAATTTAACCCCATACGAATGTTTCAAGAGAAATTTTGACAAAGTCACCACTATAATGTTGATTTAACAAACCTATAATACATTCACGATTTCCCAAACAAAAACATGCTTAGATAAATTAAGAATTTACAAATTTGTCCAAGCTTGCTTAACCAGGTAATAGTATTCCACAAGTCTAAGTCACATTTTCATAATTATGACCCAAAATCTGGAATTGCTAAATAATTACATGCACCTCCCACAACATGATGTTCCAATCCAAAATACAAGGCCCAAATATAACTACTAAAGAGTAAATCAAAATAGACCACAAAAATGCCTACATTTAATGCTCGACGGGCATTGCAAAAGTTCCTCCCATGATGCTCAAAATACTATCTTCTTCCTATAAGGAAGAGTCAAGGTAAAAACATGAGTATATAACCCGTGAATGGAAATTCATAATAAGGACATTAGGAAATCTTTCGTTAAAAACAATTTATTCCATCAGTCTTGAAGACTTCAAACAAAACATACTTGTCAAATATTTGCTCGTAAAAGAAACCATGAAATGATCATAAACGTCATATTTAATAATCCGTAATACAAAAGAAAAGTTGCACCAAAAGGGTATCCAATAAAATGATATGCTAAAGTTGCAACTTGTATCTAGTCATACGCGTATAGACAGTTGGACACCTCCGTACACCGGTCGGAAACCCTCAATGCACAAAAGTAGGTGCCAAATACCTCATATACATACATACACCCTAATACACGGCCATAGGCCATCAGCGTACTAGAATGAGAACAAATAACTACATTAGGTACTTCTGGTGGTTCAGAAAATCCATATCATGATACTAAGGTAACATGATAATAAACCATTATCCCAAAACAAGTTAATTATGAAGCATTTATTGGAAAATCATGCATATCTTGTAATCATGACATAAACAAGAGATTTTTATAACATTTCTAGCCTTCGAAAATCCGTTTCTAACTTAGGAAATTTCCAAGTTTTAAAATAATAAAGATTTCCACTCACAAAATAGATGACCGCCTCCTAGTTCCGGCGATATACCTCACCAATCTGCTTGTCACCTCCTGAGATAAGAGATAATATTTGGATCAACATTATATTAATACAATGGTAAAATAGTCTCATTCTTAAATCAATCCTTATACTCGCTTCTCTTAACTAACCCTCTTAGTTTTGAACGTTTCCATCTCTTAATAACTTACAAATTCGTAGTATCGCCAAAGATTTAAGATTTGAAGGCATAAACAAACAATTTCTCTTGACCTTAAGCTATCAAGCTCACTAGTTTATTGATCCCTTTTCAAAGTCAATGCAATACAAATAAACTGCTTTAATATCTAGATTTTCCAACTTAAAATAGACTAAAAAATTTTATAATCATGTTTAACTTATCTTAAACATTAAATTAAAGCCAATAACTAAAAACCATAACCTTCAACACCAAGAATACACTTCAACAACTTAAATGTACAACTAATATTACTAAAAATCTTTATTTCCTCTTTCATAAACTCATATTTAAATCATAAATGAAAAGCCCTAATTTTTACACAATGTAGCATCATTAATTTGTTCATTCACCTAGAGAAAAGTTAGGATAAAACTTCATGAATCACAAGCTCAAATAATAAACACTACAAAGTAGGCTAAGCTTCTCCTTTTGGTTCCTTTTTCTTCCTCCTTCTCTTTTTCTTTCCTTCTTTTTCTCTCCTCTCCAAATTTTTCTTCTATCTTGGTGGTCCCTTTTTGGGAGAAATGGACAGGGCTTGTTTGGTTGTTTCAAATATATGAAGTGGCTATTTTTTGACAATGGGTCTCCAACTTATCTTTATTTTCATCTATCTCCTCAAGTAATTTAAAATTTGAAAAGTAACGGCAATAAATTAAACTAGTATGTTTTATTCCTAATACTTTGACTTGACTATTGTATATTTGACTTTGACTAGTAAAAATTTGAATTTCAATTTAAAAGCATGTTATTACATTGATAATCAGAGTTTTCTTTCCAAACACAACAACAATCTCAAAGAAAATAGCTAGGCATTCATGATGGAAATAAGCTGGACGGTGAAGGTAACTTTTTCCGCCGAATGTTTCATCCAGTACATTGTAGATAAATTTGCTAACAACCTTTTCCAATGAGGCCGTTACTGATTGAAAATGTCGGAAAATTAGTTGGTGCCATTGACAAAAGAATTTTGTTTGGTGGAAATTTTATAGAAGTTTGTGATTGGAACATTTTTACTAGCAAGTTGAGGCTCCGAGGATCATTATTATTTTTAAATATTTTTAAATAATTAATTAGGTTGAATTCATTGGACCGAAAAGCCCACCTCAAAGCTAGCCAAACAATATAATTAGAATTAATACGTTGTTGTATATTTTATCACATCAATGAAATTTGTGATTATAGATTATATATATATATATATATATATATATATATCTCTTGACCAAGTGCCCAATTAAAATACCTTAACGTGTCAAAATCACGATGTGACAGCATGTCATATCATGACTTAATCCACAAACAGCATGCGACATCATTTTATTAATGCTACCACATCATGATTTAGGTATGTTGAGGTTCTTAGATTGAGCACTAGATCACAACTATATATATATATAGAGAGAGAGAGAGAGAACAAAAAAAAATTGATTCTATAGAAAGACATGTCAAAGAAGGAATATTATGTGCCAAGTGACACATAACTGTTTCCATTATATACCATGGCTTTCGTTTACAAAACACCCCCACCCCCGGGAAAAAAGGAAAAAGAAAGAAAGAAAAAAGGAGAAAAAAAAAAAAAAAAGGAAAACATGGCTTTTAATTGAAACTAGTGCACTCCATTTAAATAAAAAATTCGATACTTTTGAATTTAAAAAATTCAATATTTTTCCACGTGATGTTCTTTCAATTAACTACTAAGTAATGTGGCTTTTCCCCCATTACAATAGAAGTGTAGGGAAGGAAAATTGAATCATTAACGAAGGATGTGTGGGAATTGAACCCTTGCGGTAGAACCACAAGGCCTTCGACAAATATGTTGCTTTTTTTATTGATTTAGAAATATTTAATAATGTAAAGTAAAAATAAAAAAAGTTATCATTTTAATAGATCGAATTGATCGAAACAAAAACGTGACAATAATTACAATTTAATTGAGTTTGTTTTAAAATAGTGATATCAATCATTTGATTTCAATTTGAATAGGAAAATAAAATCGAATTAAAAAAATTGTGAGACACTAATTAAAGTAAATTTGTAATACCGCATATTATTTCGATTATAATTACGAGTTTTATTCGTAAGTTATTTACTCAATTTAATATAGTTAATTGTAATTGATAATTATTATTGATAATTATGATGAATTTCTATTGAATTTTGTTTTGCAGTGGAGGGATTCAAATGCCATCATACTCAACGTGCCATTTAGAATGTTTGATTTAATAAAAATGAATTTAAGTGTTATATTATTACGTTTGTGTTTAAATTATTTGCAATTTAAATATTTTACTATTTACTCATGATTTAACCAAAAAAATACTAATAATAACAAGCTAAAATTGTATATTTTAACTTTGGGGCTAATTTATAATAGCCTATTCTTGAACCCAAAATCCAAAAGCCCAATATTACATTCATTACTATTAACCCAACCTAAATTGTCTTGGACACCAAGGAAAAAAAAAACATGGAGAACAAGCCCAAGTTGGATTCACCAATTTAAAACCCAATTAAAACCAACCAAAGCTCACTTCTACAACTCATGTTTCCTCTCTTTCCCTCACCATCGGCTCTCTCTCTCTTCTTCTCTTGTGGTGATCTCTATTTGGTTCTAATAAGGTAATCTCTCTACTCTTATCTTTTCTACCCTAATATATGTTGGTTGGAGATAAATAATTGAAGTTTTATGGATTAATTGAGACTTTGGCGGTTGGGGAAAAGTAATTTACTTGATACTTTGAGTTGGGCATGAGGTCTTGATATGGGATGAGATTAAGACTACTTGATATCCACCAAGCCCTCATAGTGTTTGATGAATTGCTTGAAAGAAAAACCAATGTGTTTTGCACCTCTGACTTTTTCCAGCTTCTATGCTCAACTTTGAAAGGCTGTAACTTTTAGTATAGATGGAATTTCTAGTGATTCAAATTGAAAAATGATCCCCCATGAGTTACCTATCATTTAGAATTGGTTTGACATCATTCGAGTCTCGTTAGAATATTTTATGATACTTTTTGTTAGACGGGGCAGATTCAAGCCGAGAACAGGGTATTATCCGGTTAAAAATCGTTTTGATGCCCTAAACGTGATTTCTATGAGGCTATTTTTAAATATGATGAATATGTATGAGTTTCCTACCTTCTGTAAAAATTTTGGAATTTTATGATGTCTTTTACTATTTTAAATAATTTGATAAACGCATACTGCCATAGCAGGGTATTTTCCATAGTTTCTGTACTTAGAGTTGAAAACTTGTTTTGGCTTCTATAATTGGGGTTTAGATGTGATGTTAATGAAGGAAATTATTCAATGAGTTGGTTATCCTAGAAAATTAGAATTTGCATGATTCTGCGCTTTCATTTGGGAGTTATTCCCATTCTTGTCGAGATCGACGGCTTAATTTGTATACAAGTTGGGATTCGCTAGAAGTCAATGAGGTTAAACTAAATTATGTCAATTAGGATCTTTGGCACGTTGATCCCGTGAGTGGCGAAAGGCACCTGCACTTGCTTCTCAAAGTAACTCAGTAAGGACTCCAGGTAAGTAAACTCCCCCTTTGAGGTTCAGCTGAAGTTGATTGTTTGAGGTGTGATTAACATGTTTAGTGTGCTACGTGCAACTATTTGATTTAAATACTTCCATTACTACTTGTATGTATAATGTATCCGGTTTTACATTGGAGCATGCATGATTGACATGTCATGGCATTCATGAGTAGTGCTAGTCAATGATTTTTTTATAAGCTAAGTATTTGATGTTAAAGTGTGGAAAATACTCTCTTTTAAAAAGTATGTAGCCCAAATTTTTTAAGAAAATGGGTGTACATCTATGTCATGAAAGGTGTGAGCGGGAAGTGGGGCGCGGGGGGCCAGGCGTACCCAATGGAAAGTTAATGTGAAATTGAAAGTGAAAGTTAAGTTGGAAGTTGAAAGTAATTTTATCCGCTTTACAAAATAGTGAGATTGACTAGGTGATACATCAAGTGAGCTGACGATGGAAAGAAAGATAGTCATTTAAATGCCTAAAGAATGTTTGAAAAGTTACAGCGGGATACATGTTGTAAAGTTTAATTTAAACCTTGCACCGCCTAAGCATGCATCACATGCATGAGGTTTACTTACTGGGTTTTAGCTCACGCAAGATTATTTTTCCATTCATTATAGGTGATGAGAGCTAGATGAACGATGAAAGTGCTTGGAGGCAGATTCAGACGGTGCCCCTTTTGCTAGTTTTAAATTTTGAAGTGAAAGAACTTATCGTCGCTAAGGATAGCTACTTATTAGTCATTTGTTTCATTCTTTTAATTATTTCCCGTGATTTAATGGTATTTGTTATTTTAGACTAATGGATATGGTGGAAGTTTGTAATATCCCGTCCGTTTATGCATGTGATTTATGATGTTATGTATGATCGTGAGGTGGTGAATGTGTTTGGACCCTTGGTGATTTCGTTTGTGATGCTATGTACTGTTATTAAGTGTCAAACGGCCTCGAGAAACGATTAGGCCGCTACAAAATTCCAGATCGAGTTTCTACGTAAGTTTATGGGTTACGTAATTATCAGTTACGAGTAAGTATGATCTTCTGGCCGTAATTTGTGGAATGAAGAAATGTGCCAAAATTTACAGAGAGAGTAATTACTACGTAGGGACTTGAGAATCTGGCGATATTATAGATTCTACTGTAAGGGTGTTATGTGTTACAGTAGTAATTGCACTTGAAGAGTGAAATGCATGGATTCTGACAGAGACTCTATTTACTGGTCAGATGTTCTTTGAGTCTGGCCAGTATCGTAAGGTTAAGGCCGTAAGATTCATGGGTTCACGTAGAATTTGGGAGTTACTGTAGTAAAAGAGAAAGTTACTGGCCGTAATTTTAAGTCGTCCAGAACTGTTGGATTGGGTTTTAACACGTTGGCTTGGGGTTTTTCCATCATTTCACCCCCAACTCCCAAAACCTTAGAGAACAAGTTCAAGGGTGATTTTTAAGACTTTGGCTTGGTATTTGGCTTGTGGATCATTGCTCCAATCCTAGTTACAACCTTGGGGAACAAGAGGAAGGAAGGAAGAGAAGAGGGGATGGAAGAGGAATCATCCAACCAATCTCCTAGCTTGGTTTCTTGTCTTTTGAGGTAGGTTTGAGATAGAATATCTATGTAGGAGTGTAAGTGGAGACATGAATGATCCTTAGATAGCTATGTATGCAAGTTTCTTTGGCTAATTTCTAGTTTTGGAAAAGTAGGACATGGTTAGCTTGTTATGGTGATTTTCTAGGGTTAGGTGCTTCTAACCTTGGTTCATGATATGCTTATGTTGTTGCTTAAATGCTATGCTATGAATGTCTCGTCCATGTGTACTCATATGTCATGCGTGATTGGATTGGATTGCCTATCATGTGTTGCGTTAATGTTATGTTTTCAGGCCAAATATGGGACCCACGCTTCAGAATGATACGCCGGTCGAATGGGGACCCACGCCCAATAACCGATAGTATGGCCTCACTGGGGACCTACGCCCGATGATGTTACGAGGTAGGCCAAATGTTTAAAATGGCGCCAATGCTAACACATGATTCGCAATGGGCCTGAAGTGATATGTGATGTTCATGTGCATTGTGTCTCTTCCCATCGAGTCTTTATGACTCACGTGTGTTCTTTTCATGTTTTAGATGATGCCGAGAGTAGAGAAGCGGGAGGTGGCGCTGGATCCTCTCAATCGCGTGAGCTCGTCCGACGTGTAGAAACGGGAAGGAAAAAGATTTTACAGGGTCATGTGTATATAAAATCACTCTTTTGCAATCTCTTTTGTAATATAACTTTTGAGCTATCACGTTAGATATATATTCAAATTATCGTTTTGGGGTTTTCGTGAAACGCCATTGTAAATGTGTTAGTTTCGGTGACGCCACGTCAGTAACGCCCTTCCTAGTACGATGCCGCTGGACGTATTGGGGCGGGTGTTACAGCAGTGGTATCAGAGCAATTACTTCCCTAATTTCCGCACGTTGAAGGATTTCTATGCCCCTCCAAGGTATTGTATATGTTATATGAGTTTGCATGTGATTGAGTTGCTTTGCGCTCGCCGATATGATGTTATGGGAGTTATATGTTGGGTTGGATAATCGATGCGGTATTTTCCTTTTGTCTTCTGGATGATAGATGGCAGATGATCAGGCAGCTACTATAGAGAGGCTTACGCGATTGGTTGAGCAACAATCGCAGATGATGCAACAGATGATGCAGAATTCGAATAACCACAGTGTTGGTGGTAGCAATACGGTGGCTACTTAGGAGGATAAGGCGAAGAAGATCGGGATAGGAGATGGCTACGATCGGTTCCGTGGTTAAACCCTCCGATTTGAGGATGCTAGGGACCCTATTGATGAGAACTGGCTGCACGATTGAGCGGATGTTTGAGTATGCACATATTCGATTCTGACCCAGGTGAACTGTACTGCTACTTTATGCTTAGGGGCTCGGCGGTTTTGGTGGGACTTAATCAAGAGGAAGAGACGACCGGATGGTGCGATATGGGTAGTGACTGGGCCGACTTTTTGTGCTGATGCCAAGTATTTCTCGGAGTCATGCGAAGAATGAGAAACTGAATGAGTTTATTCAGTTGCAGCAGGGGAATATGACGGTGATGGCTTATGGGAAGAAGTTTGAGGAGTTTGCTCGTTTTGCTACTTATATGGTTGATACGCCTAGCCGGAAGATAGCTTCGGTTTGTTGCGGATTGAAACCGGAGTTGGCTCGTGATGCAGTTGGCGCAGTGTTTCGACCACTGGTTATGCGGAGACATTGGAACGAGCTTATGTAGCCTAGAGAAGCGAAGCCAGAATTGTGCAAGCTCGTTTAGGTCGCAGGCCAACCAGATTCAGGCGGCTCAATCGACCAAAGGCTGGGCTCAATCGGCTCAAGGTTCTTCAGCTGGTAACCGGGGACGAGGTTCAAACTTTCGGGGCCGAGGCAGGGGTTCGAATTACAGTCCGAACTACAAGAGGCCTGCGGATACTACTTCTTCGTCTCAATCTTCGGCGAAGAAGGGACCAGGCTCTCCGTCCCCAACGCAGTGCCCGACATGTGGGAAGGTTCATACGGGGCGATGTTATTTCGGTACGGACCGATGTTACGGGTGTGGGAAGGAAGGGCACATTGTTCGGAATTGCCCGGAGGCGAAGAATCAAGCACCACAGTCTCAGGCGCGACCGGCAGGACGGGTATTTGCTATAGCTCAATCCGATGTTCCGGAGAGAACTGATGTGATTGCAGGTACCGTTTATATTTCTACTACTCCCGCATATGCATTGTTTGATTCTGGAGCTACGCATTCATTTATATCCATGTCGTATGCCCGTTGGTTAGTAATGAGTCCGATACCTTTACAGTCTCCTATGGATGTCATTGGACCTACGGGGTTGAATCAGTGTGCTGTGTGGTATTATCCGTCTGTTATGGTGCAAGTTAGGGAGTGTGAGACGTTAGCTAATCTCATTGCCTTGGAAGTTAAATATTTTGATGTTATTTTCGGAATGGATTGGCTAACGCAACATGGCAGGTAGGTTTGAGATAGAATATCTATGTAGGAGGTAAGTGGAGACATGAATGATCCTTAGATAGCTATGTATGCAAGTTTCTTTGGCTAATTTCCTAGTTTTGGAAAAGTAGGACATGGTTAGCTTGTTATGGTGATTTTCTAGGGTTAGGTGCTTCCTAACCTTGGTTCATGATATGCTTATGTTGTTGCTAAATGCTATGCTATGAATGTCTCGTCCATGTGTACTCATATGTCATGCGTGATTGGATTGGATTGCCTATCATGTGCTGCGTTAATGTTATGTTTTCGGCCAAATATGGGGGACCTACGCCCCAACGAATGATACGTCGGTCGAATGGGGACCTACGCCCAATAACCGATAGTATGGTCTTCACGGGGACCCACGCCTGATGATGTTACTGAGGCCGGCCAAATGTTTAAAATGGCGCCAATGCTAACACATGATTCACAATGGGCCCGGAAGTGATATGTGATGTTCATGTGCATTGTGTCTCTTCCTACTGAGTCTTTATGACTCACGTGTGTTCTTTTCTATGTTTTAGCCGATCTTGAGGAGTAGGAGGCGGGGCTGGAGGTTATTGGATCCTCTCACGCGTGAGCTCGTCGGCGATGTAGAAAGCGGGAAGGAAAAAGATTTTGGGTCATGTGTATATAAAATCACTCTTTTGCAATCTTTTTTGTAATATAACTTTTGGAGCTATCACGTTAGATATATATGCAAATTATCGTTTTGGGGTTTTCGTAAAACGCTTGTAAATGTGTTAGCTCGGTGACGTCCATCGTTATAACGCCCTTCCTAGTACGATACTGATTGGGCGTCTCAAAGGTGTTACAAAGTTATTTGAGTCTAGACATGGGATTGGTGTTTCTGATTTATTCGTATCTTTCTAAGGGGTCTTGGAGAATTTAATTTAACTACATTCTTGAAGCTTGTGTGAAGATGCACAATTCCTTAACAGGTGGGTTTTGTCCAATTACAGGGTAAACTCTGCCGAAATCTTTACAGGACTTTGCAAATAGAAAAAATAAACAATAATATTTTGTAAGTTAATTTATTTATTTTCCGAATTTTAAAGTGAAATAAAGGGTGACACGTCTAGGTCTAAGTTTCTGGATTTGGGGTGTTACAAAATTAGTAAGGTACAAATATACTATAGATTCAATTGAATGAAATATCAAAGATTGATTTATTGGTAGAATACATAAATAGGAAAATCAAAAGTTTAACCTATAACTAAACCTCCAATGAAATATATGTTCGTAATTAGTTATTAAAAGTTAGATGAACTTCAAGTTGATACCTTCAATTTAACATTAATGATGCTTATAACTCAATGTTTTTGAGTGTCAAACCGAAATCATATTATTTCATATCAAAATTGATCAGTCTCTACAACATGGCTCAACAAAACAGGTATTCGGTCTACAAAATCACATTCAAGCCTACTCAAATAACAAAATGGGGCAAGGGTATGGGCAACCATATTCATGTCATGGTGAATATAGTTGCAAATGCCATTACCCTGTGCAAGCCAACAAAAATTTAATCTCTTGAAACACAAACGCATAAGAATGGAAAAGAGAATGAGAAAGTGTTATGACCCGAATTTTCACTAATTAAACTTCTGCTTACCACTTGGTAAAAGCCTATAATTAAGGGCCAAAATCAAAGTCTTAGAAGAGTTTAATTGGGTTAGTTGAAAGTTTTTGGACCCAGTTGGATTAATTAGAAGTTGATTGGTTAAGGGTGTAAAATAAGTTCATGGGTGCAAAATAAGTTCATGAGGACCAACTTAAATTCCCTAAATAAAAGAAAGGATCTAAGCTGCAAATTCCAATAGATAAATAGCCAATTGCCTTCTAATCCTTTCTTCGGCAGCAACAATTGACATAGAACATAGAGAAATCTTAGAGAATGAGAAAACTAACAAAAAAATGGAAAAAAAGGAAGGAATAGAGTGGTTTCATTGTGGGTGCATGTGGCAATTATAATTTCCTCAATTTTGCCATTCTATCTTGAGGGAAGAGGTAAATTTAATTTTCAGGTTTTACCATGGATTGTTGTAAATTCGAAATTTAGTATTAAATTGGGTTAATTAAGTATGGATCAATTAAGTGTGGTTAAGACGTAAAAATGTATGTAGAAGTGCATATTGAAATTATTGAGACTAGCTTGGTGAAATGGTGGAAAAATCCCAGTTATGTTTGTTGAAAATTTTATGTAGTAATGAGTTAACATGGTTTTAATAATATTAAAATGATATTTGGGTGTGATTTCGTTGATAAAGGCGATCCATTGGAAAATAGTGATCAAATACTATTTGAACTGCGACTAAGATGAAACCAACGCTGCTAATCTAGTAGGTTTATTGTGTTTTTGATATGCTGGATTGATTAAATATTTGGATAAATGAAGAGAAACTAATATGAAACATATTAAAGATGTTTATTTTGAGTAATATGATGACTTTTTAAAGACGTTTTCAAGGAATCGGGAACTTTATTAAGGCACCAAATTCATATAAAAGTTGATTCAGTGCAACAATAGTATTTTTAAAAATTAATTTCAAAACCTCCAAAGTACCTTAGTGATCTTTACATGCTTTGCACCACTATGATGTGTTCCATGGTGTATGACCAACATCAGTGATTTGACTCACTCTGCACTATTGTGATGTGTTCTTCAGTGTATGACCAGAATTACAGAGGTCTTTGGGATCCACTGTCATGCACACATAGGCTTGGGGCCGTGTAACGGAGGTTTTTTGCCTTTGGGCTTGCTCTGCGTGCATATGATTGGTTATTCAGTTATCAGTTCAGCTTTTGAGTAAGTTCTCCTTGTGCATCGATATTGCTCTACATATACGTGTTATTACTCATTGGTACTTTTGGCATGATTTTCATTATCTGTGTGGACTCAGCTTTAAAGTTCAAATTTACAATATTAAGAAGTTGTTATATGTTTAAGATTTCAGTATTTAGACTGTAGTTTACAGTATTTTAGCAATGGTGTTATGAAGAATTTATATGCTTTCAACATAGTTACTAGTATTTAGGAATTGCAATTGAGTATTATTTAAACTCAATTCAAGATCAGAAATATGTTTGTAGAGCAAACTTAAAAACTCTCGATTTTCAAACTATATCAATGTATTATCAAATTCAATAGATTTTTTTAGAAAATGAATAATATAGAAAAATTATATTTATGTATTTGCAAACTTATCTACTCACTGAGTTACCTACTCATATTTTCCAATGTTTTTCTTATAGGAAGGATGGAGCTTGAGCATTGTTGGATTGCCCTTGAGCTGGCCACTATAGTATTCAGATAATGCATGTTTAACTTAGCAACGGTCACAATTTGATATGCATGTCAGACATATTTGGGGTTTTACTTTTAAAAGTCACTAGTTTTAGAATTATTCATCTTTTTCATAATTATATTTCCTTACCTACTCTTGGCTTGATGTTTGATGAATTTAAATTTGGTAGAAATCTTTTATGTTTTTTTCACGGTGAAATTTTTGAGGGAGCAAATGTATCTATTTTATGTTCATATAATTTTCGAGGATAAGACAGTTGTATTTTAAGCTTGGGTATTGAAATTTAATGAGAAAACCCCACCAAATTTTTATAAGATCATTTTAGTATAGAAAAGTCAAAGTTTCATGTCAATTTCTGCATGCCTTGACGGTTGACCCAGTGTTAGGGCAGCATCAATTGTCGGTGCGGGCCACGTGTTAATTATTAAAGACAATTTGGGGTAGGACGTGTCAGAATGTAAGTCTGCAACCAAGGTCTTAAAATTAGACTCCAGCACATCAAGCTTGAAACCATGTTTCTGTGCAAATTGGAATCCCTTAAGAACCGCCATTCCTTCTTCCAAGTACACCAATAGCCTACCCCTTAATCTCTTCACAAAACACCCAAGCACATATCCATAACTATCGTGAACAGCTCCCCCAACCACATAGTCCTCTCCCCTTCTTGAATTCTTGCATCGACATTCAATTTAAGGGATCCCACCAAGGGCTTATTCCACCAAAGACTATCCTTAGCTTGTTTTTCTTCACCAATAGCTGAAACTTCACGGCCACCAAGGAATTCAAATGCAGTAATAGCCATGAAAAGGCTTCCCATGCACCTGCTTATTAGGCTCAAACCAAAGCAACTATGCGGCTATAATGATCAAACCATCCATGTTCCTTGGATAGAGGGGATCCAATATCAAATGGGATATCACCCATAGGAGCTCGACCCACATAGCATTTGAGCACGTCCGACAGACCCAACTCCATCCACAATGTTCTACTCATATGGCAGACCAAGATGAGGTGATGAATAGTCTCTGCCCCACCACACAAATCATATGCTGCCTTAATCTTCATGCCCTGCGAGATCAATTTACACTTCATCGGCAAATGCTTCATGATAGTCCCACCACCAGAAGAACCTCAAAGGGAGTCTAATGTTTCAGGACTTCGCCTACCAAGGTGATGAAAAATCGCAGTTACAGCCGGGAGATAAGGGAATATGATTAATCAAGCACCAATATCGATTCTCGATAGTATAAATCCCATTCCACTCAGCCAAATATGCCTATCTTTCCCACGCCGACTAGGCTTCGGGAATGACAAAATGGCATCACGTGCTAGGGGTATAAACGTTGACGAAACCCTCTCTATGTCCCAGTCCCCAAATGCCATAATAAGACAAGCAACTTTTAGCACCGAAGGGTTCGCCCTAGACAATGGCTGAAAAAGATAGTTGTGTGCCAACCACATATCACCAAACACATTCACGTTTTATCTGTCTCCAATCTTCGATCTACTCCCCAGGTCAATGAGTTCTTTTCTTCATAGAATACTGCGACAATGGAAGGAGGTCTCTCCCTTAACTGGTCCCACTTAACCCAATCAATCTACCTCCGAGACTCATGTCCGTCCCATAAAAAATTGCTAATATTGGCGTGGATGCCATTGATGATCAGGAGAGGAAGACGAAAGAGGTTTATATAATATGTCGGCAATGCTTGAACAATGGACTTAATAAGGACCTCTCTTCCCCACTACGACAACAAACCATGCTTCCATCCTTGAAGCTTATCCCAAGCCCTGTCTTGAAATGGCGCAATGCAATGCCTTTTATGGTGGCCAACAAAAATAGGGAAGCCCAAATAAAGTGCGTTGAACTTATCCATCCTCATTCTAAAAAGCTGAACAATAGAATCTCTTACATAACTAGGCACATTGGGGCTAAACTGAATTGCCGACTTTTCCAGATTAACTTGTTAACCCAACCCTTCCTCATAAATCCTCACGATTGAAAGTAACTCTATTGGATTAGTCTCATTTGGCCAAAGGAAAACCAAACCATTGTCGGCATAGAGAATGTGAATAATGCGCTGGGAATGCCGGGGACACTGAATTCCCATAACTTAACCATCCCTTTCTGCCAATTGAATATGCCCAAAGAAAGCATCAACCACCAGTATAAACACATAAGGGAACAATAGAGACCCCTACTGTAACCCACACGAGGCCTTGAAGCAACTATATGCCTGCCCATTAACTAACACTCTAAAAGACAACAAAGATACACAATTATATACCAATTCTAACCACCTACATGGGAACCTAATGCACTCCATCACTTTGAAGAGAAAAGGCTACTCTATGCGGTCCTACTCCTTACTCATCTCGAGTTTTAGCGCGAGAAAACCTGCAGCCCCATTATTACATCTAGAAAGGGAATGTAAGCATTCGAAGGCTACCATTGCATTGTCCATATATGTCGACCAGCGATAAAGACGCTTTATGTCTCATCAGTAAAGAACGGAAAAACATGACGAAGATGATTAGCAATAGTCTTTGCCACAATTTTATAAACTACATTGATCAAACTTATGGGTCAATAATCCGTCGCCAACTATACCCCTTTCTTCTTGGAAATAAGAGCAATACTTGTTTGATTAACTGGTTCAAGACTGGCACTACCATTTAGCACACTCAAGCACACTTCACAAATAACGCCATCCATACACTGCCAATAGGTTTGGAAGAAAAGTGAGTGGTAACCATCGAAACACAAGGATTTATATGAGCGCATAGACTTAACAGCTGCTCCGGCCTCCTCTTTTGAGAATGGGGACTCAAGAAAATCAATATGTTCTGCCAATTACTATGTGGCAATACATCAACATCCACTGCCAATTGTTATGCATCAATAAAAGTAGCAATCATTGCCTTCAAGCCTTGTTCCAATTGCCCACTTTACTTGGCGAATAATATTCTTCCTCTATCGGTTAGTGGCTTCCCGATGGAAAAAACAAGTGTTATGGTCCCCTTATTTCAACGACTCCACTCTCGATCTCTGCTTCCAATACCGCTCATTTCTTTTCTCTAATCTGAATGTAAGAAAATATAGTCTTCGAATCTCCTCCAGGTGACCATCGATAGGGCTATTATTATAAATAACAGCAAGCTTCTTTTTACACTTAACCAATTTTCCTTGCCATCCTCCAAATGCAGCCTCATTCCATTGTATAAAATTAGCCCCATATAACTACAGAAGATTCTTGAGAACCCTAGAGATCCAACATTACTGAAAGAATGCACAAAAAAGGACCATCGTTCCTCAACAAACTCAATATATTCAGCCTCACGGACCTTAAAAATCTCATAATGGAAACATTTGGTCGTCCTTGGACTACATTGAATCATCATCGGTGACAAGAGAGACAAAGGAGGGGACGATGGTCACTACCAAGGAGATCAAGGTGCCGCATAGATGCAAAAAGGAACGCAATCAATGCCACGAAATAATATAAAACTCGATCCAAAAGCGCTTGAACAAGACCAGAGCCCTACGTTTATTTGTCCATGTAAACAGCGGCCCTTGGTATGCCACCTCCAATAAACCAATATCAACAATGGCTTCATTAAATTTATCCATTTGCCACTAACCCCGATCTAACCCTCATTTCTTTTCCGTTAAGGAAGTAATCTCATTAAAGCCTCCACCACAAAACCACGGCAAAGCATTAACGGAAGCCAATTTGCGTAACAAATCCGGCGTACAAGAATGCAATTCTCTTCGAGGATGCCCATAAAAGCTAGTAGACCTCCAAACAGCTGCATCATGAGAAGTTACAAAGGCATCAATATGCCACTTTGACTAGGACTATTCCTGAACCCCTTATCGTCATTCCACAAAAGCATAAGGCCCCTCACTTTTCCCCACATAATCAACCACAAGACTACAAAGAAACCAAGCCTGTTTTTGAAATTATGTGCCATTGAACCAAAGCGATCTTTGCAAGGATGACGACCATCAGTGAATGTTTACAGATATAAACCCACAATTTCCCGCTCCCTGAATGTTCTAAAATTGACAATTCATTATGTTTAGTGATCTCACAACGTGGGGTTTGACAGTTCATCATCGAAAGCAGATTCGACACCATTCACCCTATCCCTGCTTGCCAAGCCAATCTCCTCTTAGCCAAGCCAATCTCCTCTTCATCGCTATTCAAATCAATTCTTCACTTGAGGTGGGAGAAAACCCGACCCATCTTAGGCGCACCCCTAGTCGTAGAAGAGGTTGAGATCAAATTACTAGTGAACCCCCACCACACACTTTACGTGCCTTATGTTGCCAAGACTTGTTCCCATGTAGCTTCTTCCCATTCTCATGCACTCAAGACTTATCAACCAACGGCAATGCTTAATATCCACTTGCACCTACCCCATCCCCGAGCTATCACCTGCATCCACAACCTGAATCGCCGTCAAAATCTTTTCTAACTAACGGATGGACAATCAAAGGTGGGCAAGAGTCCACCACTTGGTGGTAGACGTACCTTTGGAATGGAATGAAGAGTCGTATCCCCATTACTTGCTGGAAAACGTACCTTTGGAATGGAATGGAGAGCCGCATCCCCATCATTCGACGACTAAGGTTGAGTTTTAGGACAAGATCGACTAGGTGAACTATGATTCTTAGACCTAGATCTATTTACAGTTGGAGCCTTGAGTCCCTCTCCATACCTATGATTTTCAACCCTTCGAAGGATTTCCGGAGCCTCAACTCCACAATCATCAAAGACACAGTCTAACATTCCACAAAACGAAACCCCTGGATTTTCTCGTATTTGGTATCAATTTGTGTCAAACCCTTAGAACCCGTTAAATGCATTTTAACAAAATGCCTCAAAGGTCTAGGTACTCCTACTTCAATCCTAATTCTTATAAATCAACCAAGGAAAAAACCATCACTGGAGCAATCAAGATCAATGAATTTGCCAATATGATTCCCAATAAACCTCGCCATATCTAGTCTCTTGTGGATTATCGGGATATTGTAGAGCTATAGCCAAAATATTCAACCTTTGTTTTGATCCCTCAATAGTGTCCTCAATGGGCTATAATACCAAAAGTTCCTGATTAAAATTCCATGGCTAGGCATGTAAAACACGAGAACACTCTCATTTTTCGCTAAATTCCGTAAAGAACACATCTCCGTCAATAAACTTGATTTGCAAATCACCCATCGGCTTCCATAAACTCTTCATAATGGCCTTAAACATCTCCCGATGGTATGCACAATGAGTGAGAATCTTCCTAACAATTGCACATCGTGCCTCTATCTTGTGAGTTCTGACCGTATCCTTTGGAATAACCAAGACATCATCTTCGTCATTTCAAAGAAAAAGGCTGTTCCACCAGTCCTCAAGAGGTTCCATGTCACAATAGCACTATAAGTAGTTTCTAACAATCGAAGATCCAATAATTCTACTTCTAACACTAAACTTTTTTGATTTTGAGGTTTATCATTATCTTATTTTAGATAATTTCACTATTGAAATTTACTATACATGAAATGGTTTCGTTAGAAAATTTTTCTTCTGCAATATTATTTTAAAGAAATCATATATACGCTTGAGTGACTCACTAGTAAATGTATTTTTAGAGAAGTATAGTTTGCCTGATCGTGTGATGAGATTGTTGGGAAATTTAAAAGAAAATTTCTTATTTTCCTTAATTCACCAGCAAGACCTTTTATTATTTAAAGAATTTAATTGAGATAAGAAAAATATAAACAATGTAATGGAAATATACGGAGCGTCAAAACTTTCCACTATATGAAAAATTCTTACAATCATGTAGCTTTCCACTCTCCCAACCCACAGCCCAAGTATTACAGGAAAAATAACTTAATCTTTACCATACCTAATTTTATACTCTTTGCACAAACCACAAAGAGTTACAAGAAAACTCTCAACATGCTAGGCTCACAATTTTTCCTCTAGATCTGGTCACTCTCAAGTATTATAGAGAAAAATAGATCAAGTTTTACCACACTCGGCAGTTGCTATTCTTTGTATTATCGTGAAGACCATAAAGCTAGAGTGCTAAACTACTATTTTTCCCTCAACTTCGGTTTTTTTTACAAAATTTGAGAAAACATATTAATTTATAGGAAAACAAAACACCAAAACCTACCAAAACAAGGAGAACTAAATTCCTAATTCCAATTGATTTAGAAGTTTGACCACAAGTTTTCCTTTTTTCCTTTGGGATTTATTTTTGGTAATATCCCAACAAAGATTCACCAACAATGAGAAGGTTATGTATTAGGCTGCTATGGATGCGTTTTACTATTCGGAAGGATATTTTTCTGCTATTTTTAAGGAAATATTATTCAACCTGAAGGAATTGAACATCATGTTCTTCACTTTTGTTTGGTTGTTATTGAGGAAATGAGATTTTTAAGTTTGAAGATTTGGTGTCGATGATGGAGAAATTAAAGTTGATGGAGATTGAAAATCGTAATGCAAACAATAAAAACTTGTGTCTGATGTTCTTAAGAGCCATGTAGAGAATTTGCCAAAAGATGTTCTAGTTAATACTTTTGTTAGATTTATTCAAGAATGAAAATGTTTGTAACTTAAATTATTTATTGTTTGTGTGTTTGTTTGCTAGTTTGTTTTGTATTTGTAGTGTAATGAATCTTCAGTGTCTCAATGAAGTTTATTTTAGTTTTTTTCTTCAGTTGTTTAAGTTTATGTTTGCATTCATTTCATATTTTACCTAATGTGTTACAGAAATGTATAATGCATTGCATATTTTGTAAAATTCATGAAGAATCAGAGTGCAACTAATGTGTAATAGTTATTTTACATGAAGAGAAAAACCTGTTGGATTGCTGGTAGATTTTTCCAATCAAATACAAAAAAGATGGAGGTATAGAGATGTATAAAGTTTGGCTAGTTGATAAAGGTTATAATAAAATGAATGTGACTAATTATGCAGAAAAATTTGCACTAGCCACCAAAATAAATACTGTACGTATTCTCTTATCATTACCTACAATTATTTAGTGGTGATTTCATCAATTTGATGAAAAGAATTCATTCCGAGGATCTCCAAGAAGAAGCACACATGGTGTTACCTCAAGGGTATAGGTTGTTCGGAATTTATCTAAAGACATGCACAGCGGAAATAAAATTAATCAATTCCAAAACACGAGATCCTCTCGACTCTTAGATGAGATTTGTGATTAAGAGATTACCAATAAAGCGGATTTTACGGCGTAATTCTCTTTTGATCTTTCGTCTCAACAACCATTCAAACGTACGGCCTCCAACGTTAATCCACACGTCAAGACTCGTCCCCGAACAACGAACAACTTCATAGTAGGATGATCTCTCTAAATCTTAGTGCTAGCTAAATTTAGAGAGAATTTAGAGACAATGTAATAGTAAGAGGCGATACTGAGATATTTATAGGTTTATGACAAACCTATTGGGCTTGAGGTTTCTTAAACCCCAAGTCAACTAATAGCCCGGCCCAACAATTGAACTTTGTATACTATAACTAACATTCTCCCACTTGGACAAGGTCCAATTCAAGATACGAGTTACTTGACTTTGTGTGTGACCCATCAAGTTCCAACTCACTATGTCGAACGGTATGATATCACCATACTAATCGGATTAGGATGAGATAAACAAGATCCCTATTTTAATTTATCATCGATTCACCCTGATCGATTGACTCACACCGCCGTCCATGATTGACATCTAGCAACGTATCATGGCAATCCATGTGACAAGATAAGTCATGTGGAAATGACGAAACCTTTGCATGTGCAGTTACTGTGGAACTATAATCCCTTCATCAATATAAACCCAATTAGTTCAGAGATATGGATTTACGTCAATCTCATTCAACCAACCATGTTATTTGCTCTTAACTCAACATTGCTAAAATCAGCGATTGTGATTGAAAGCTCTTTTCAATCCTACAATCCCACCTTGGCCAAGAAATTTACATTAATATGATTGGGTGAAATGCAGGTTATAATCTCCCGTTATCAAGGAGTGATGAATCCTATATTGAATACTCACAACCTTCATGCATTTCTCACTATACCCGTACGAAATCTCCAGTCAACCCACAACCAGGGTATCCTTCAATGTCCGCCTAAGTAAAGCGATTCCTACATAAGGATCTATGGTATCCTCAAGTCTAAGGATCAATTCCACCACCGCGCATTAGAGATCAATTGCTAATGCAAGGATAACTATCCATGCAGTATCTCTAGGCGGGTCATCCAGATACTCGTTCCACTAACAAAGCATCCATGTGCCCATCTGAATGTCTCCATATTCTAACTTGTGAGATCAGTTACTTTTTCTTTAAGAAAGAGATGCAACACATGCCAGTCCATCCGAAATAACAATATCCGCATCCTGCTATTGCTTTGACTGGGGATAATTTAAGAATATGTGCTAAAACTTGCATCTCACAATCACAACTACTTGCGATTAATCAAGTTTATTCACACTTATTCTACGGACTCTATTATTTTAATTGTTATAGTAGAACAACGAATGTATATAATAGATCTGCCATAGTAAAGAGCATATAAATAATCAATCATACTCAAAATGTCTTACATGAGAGTACTGGCATCCAAACTAAATCCATTCACTCATGTATCTTATAGCAATGGACGAGACACGACTATCATGCTTATTTTGCGATAGTGCTTTGGTCAAAGGATTAGCCACGTTATCATCAGTATGGACTTGCTCTATCTTTATATCATTCCTCTGAATTATCTCTCTGATGAGATGGTATCGCCTCAATACATGTTTGGATCATTGATGAGACCTCGGTTCCTTCGTTTGTGCGATGGCTCCATTGTTGTCACAATACAATGGTATCGGAACAACAATGCCAGGAATAACTCCAAGTTAGGTGACAAACTTCTTGATCTAGACCGCTTCTTTTGCTGCTTCTGAAGCAGCTATGTATTCGGCTTCCATTATTCAATCGGCTGTAGTTTCTTGCTTGGAACTTTTCCAACTTATGGCACCCCCATTGAGGGTAAAGACGTAACCAAATTGGGATTTGCAGTCGTTTTATCTGAGTGGAAACTAGCATCCGTGTGCCCCTAAACTCTTAGTTCATTTCCTGCATACACTAAGAACATGTCCTTAGTTCTTCTCAAGTACTTAAGGATGTTGTTAACTGCAATCCAATGTTTTTCTCTGGGTTCGCTTGGAACCTGCTCGTGACACTCGAGCATATGAGACATCCGGTCTCGTACATAGCATCGCATACATGATGGATCCTATTGCCGATGCATAAGGTATCCTATCCATGCGATCTCTCTCAACTTGTGTCTGTGGATACATATCTTTTGAGAGATTAATCCCATGCCCTATGGGACAGAGTCCTCTCTTCGACTCTTGCATGTTAAATCTTCTCAAGACTTTATCTATGTACATTGATTGGGATAGGCCAAACAATCTTCTAGATCTATCTCTATAGATCTTAATTCCAAGTACGTATTCTGCCTCTCCCAAATCCTTCATGGAGAAATTTATGGACAACCAGGATTTCACTGATTTTAACATTGGAATATCGTTTCCTAATATTAGTATATCATCCACATAGAGGATTAAGAAAACGATCTTATTCCCGCTACCCTTTTGGTATACACACGGTTCATCCTCATTTTGAATGAAATCAAACTTTTTGATTGTCTCATCAAAGCGAAGATTCCAGCTCCGAGATGCTTGCTTTAGTCCATATATGGATCTTTGCAGTTTGCATACCCTATGTGGCTCACTTGACTCAAAACCTCTCCGTTGTGTCATGTACACATCCTCACTGAGATTCCCATTTAGGAACGCGGTTTTGACATCCATTTTCCAAATCTCATAGTCATGGTATGCTGCAATGGCAAGTAGAATCCGAATTGATTTAGACATGGCCACAGGTGAGAATGTCTCATCAAAGTCAATGCCTTGTCTGTGATTATAGCCTTTAGCCACTAGCCTTGCCTTATAAGTTTGAACTTTGCCATCCATGTCGATCTTTTTCTTGTAAACCCACTTACAACCTATTGGTTTTACCCCTTTAGGTAGATCCACCAAGGTCCAAACCTTGTTTTCATACATGGAGTTTATTTCGGATTCCATGGCTTCTTGCGATTTTCTCGAGTCAACACTTGACTTGGTTTCTTCATAAGCGGTAGGCTCGTCTTCCTCTATTAGTAATGTGTCATTAGTAATCATGAGATCTAATCTCTGAGGAGGACGTATCACTCTACTAGACTTACGAGGAGCTGGCGTGTCCTTGGGAGCTGTTATCTCCCTTTCAGTAGTTTCAACTTTATCCAATGGTGCCTCAACTACTGTTTCATCTAATCGGTTGTCAAGTTCCGTGGTTACACATACTTTGTAATTTGTTACACACCCTTTATAACTTCGTACACACTATAATTTCATACACACCCCTTGTAATTTATTACACATTCTTTGTAATTTTTTACCCTCCTTGTTATTTGTTACAAACTCTTTGTAATTTTTTACACACTATCTATAGTTTATTACACTGCATTATAATTAGTTACACACAATTTGTAATGGAAGAAAGGAAGAGACCATGCAATTGTATGGGCAAGTGCAAGGTTGAAATCTGGGCTAAAATCCAGATGTGGCCTACATAATCGCACATGTGATCATGTATACCTGAAAACTGGAATTTCAGGCCCTTCCTTACTTGATTCGCATAAATACTTCAGAAATACCTAGTTTTTGAATAAATGGAACTGAAAACATGTTTTTATGTAATTTCCTCAAAAATTGTTAGAATTTAAATATTTGTGTGTATACATCTTCAATAATATAAACTTAAAAATGTTTTTCCTTGTTACACATTTTGGCTTATTACGCCATTGACAACCAAGTAATGTGTCACAATCTTGGTAAGCGACATATAAACATCATTGTGACATCACTTAATAGTATTGCCAAACACTAGTTGATTGTCAATCTATGCAATCTTAAATCCTACATTTAAGAAGCCATTTAAGATAACAAATTAATTACTTGTAACTAATAATTGGAACATATAGCCCTCACTAGGGAGTTGATTATAATGGTTTTTAAAGTTGTATTATGTAAAAGATGAGAGAGAATGAGTGGAGTTGAGTGGTTGAGATTCGTGGATGTGATTAGATATGTGGATGTGATTGATTTAGGATAAAGAAAGAATGAATAAAAAAGTTGTAAAAAATTGTAAAAAGTTGTAAAAGTGGTTGGTGAACGGGGGCATATAATCGCTAGTCAGTAAGCAGCCATAATCAATACAATTATTCATTTTCAAAGGGAGACATGCCATCATAATTTTCAAGTCATGTTGACTATGTTCAAAATTAAGCACAATTCCCTTTTAATTCACCCAAAGTTTCTATTGTTTGGAGGAAAATAAACCAGGGAATACAAATATAATTCTATGGATCGTCTAAGCTTTTTACTATATATATAAATTTATTTTTTTACAATCTTTTAAAATTTCACTCACCAGTTCTTCAAAAGTACTGTTGGAAGAATAATACCATAAACTTGATCATATATTCCAATTTCTATATTTTTCCCAATCTACAAAGAAAACAAGAAATGATAAGATGTTAGAGATGTATAGCTTGTTTCTAAAAAAATCTCTATCACATCATGGCCTCCTTCCCAAAATGAGCCAAATAAACTATTTATAAAAACAAATGACCACATAATAGATATTGATCAACATACAACTAACACTACTTGGAGGGCAAGACAAAAAAACTGAACGAAAATGTTAAATCCGGAATCGGAAGGAACCAAACCCCAATGGTTCTTGATGCTCATGGAGCCGGAAAAACAAAACCTGAATTTTTTGGTTCGATTTTTGTTCTTAAACTACATCAACCCATACTTGAACGCCCATGGCTAAGTTAAAATGTTGGATAAGTTTTTTTTATTAGAGTAGTAGCAAGTTAAAATTTTCTCAATTTAGGTCGAGTTTTTTTCAATTTCAATGTTGTGTTTTAATTTGTCCTACATCCTTTTGAACTTCTTGTGTAGATTTTCTCTTCATTCATGTGCTATTCTCAATTTAGGTCGAGTTTTTTTGTGAAACAATTACAGCGATTCCATTTATAAATGTAACCCCAGTCAACAAAAAGTACCCCTAACAATGAAGCTTAAATGTAAAACACTTGTAAATGCAAAGTAACCTACACACAAAATACTTCCAACACCCCGCATTAAATTCACGATTCTATCGAGATTTTGATAAAGAAACACACCAAAAAAAAATGCAAATCATATTCAAAAAGACTAGATATTATAATCATTAGCCTTCTTCCATACAAAATACACTCCCCTTCTACTAGGGCTAGAGTCACTTGACAATCTTCCTCTACATACAGCAAACATGCATTCACAAGTCTATGAGCTTAAGTTAGCAATACTTCATCACCAAAGAAGCCAAAACCCACGAATCCAAACATGGAAAAAAAAATCAAACACAACAAATGAAAAACACTAAATTCTAGATTTCACTGGATGAAACCAAGAATAGAGAGTGTAAAACAAAAGGCCAAATTGAGAAGAAAGAGGAGAGAATCATATGCCAACTCTAAATTTTACAGAACCAAATTAAAATGAGAGGGGAGATCATTACAACGAAGGTATTAATAAAAGGAATTAAAAGAAGAGATTGAAAAATTTAAACGACAAGAATTGGTCAAACGATTACAACCCAAAAAAGAATAAGTGATAAGTATATGACTAAACAAACAAAGGAAACATAATAGACAAATAAGAATATAAAAGACAAACCAAAAACAACTTTGCTCGATGAGCGGCACAAAGCTTGCCGGAAAACAGAAATAGTGGTAAACCTAGACCAAGATCGAAATGTGAATTGACACCATGTGAAACTAAAAGAGAATTGTATTATTCAATATTTTTGTGAAATGATTACAATAATTCTATTTTTAGATGTAAAATTCTAGTTCATAACCCTAATTGACAAAAATACAAAATTACCCATAGGAAAGAAACCTAAACATAAAAGATTTCCAACACCAAAGAAACCTACAAATAAAATACTTCCAACATCTATATATATTAATAAAATGAGGACATTTTCCCGCTCAAACTATCAATTTTTAGAATTAAAAAATTAATTACAAAATTTCATTTCCCATCCAATCCCTATATATTCATTTTTTAAGATTAAATGGTATATTTTGAAATAAGTCCAAATCCTTTATCAAAGAAATCTCCCTATATATTCATTTTTTAATATTAAATGGTATATTTTGAGATAAGCTCAAATCTTTTATCAAAGAAATCTTACACCCGCCTTTCCTTCTCATCTTTATCACTAACAGTTCACATACGTCTTTCCTTATTAACACCAATGAATGCATCTCAAATCTTACCGTTGGAATTTGGTATTTTCACAACTCCATTCCTAATTCCTCAATAAATCCAAAAACAATTGAAAATTAACACGAAATGAGGACATTTGCGTCTCAAATCTTACCGTTGGAATTTGGTATTTTCACAACTCCATTCTTAATTCCTCAATAAATCCAAAAAATCTGAAAATTAACACGAAATGAGGACATTTTCCCGCTCAAACTATCAATTTTTAGAATTAAAAAATTAATTACAAAATTTCATTTCCCACCCAATTCCTATATATTCATTTTTTAAGATTAAATCGTATATTTTGAGATAAACCCAAATATTTTATCAAAGAAATCTCCCTATATATTCATTTTTTAAGATTAAATGGTATATTTTGAGATAAGCCCAAATCTTTTATCAAAGAAATCTTACACGCGTCTTTCCTGCTAATCTTTATCACTAACAGTTCACACACGTCTTTCCTTATCAACACCAATGAATGCGTCTCAAATCTTACCGTTGGAATTTTGTATCTGCACAACTCCATTCATAATTCCTCAATAAATAAAAAATCCCAAAATTAACACGTGTTAGATCTATTCACATCATTAATCCGAAAATTGAGCTAATCAAATCTTCATAAATCAGCGCCAATTGAAACAATTGAGTATAAGTTTTCCCGTGCAATGCGCGGGTGAAAACACTAGTTTATATAATTAGAAGTAACTTTATTTATATTTAGCAAAGGGTGTCTTGTTTTAAAAGAAACAAACCTAATGTGGAATGAACTTGAATAGTTCTTAAGATTAATTGAATAGAACGAAGAAAACCTTAAATTTATGTTTTTCTTTCGATTCTACAACTACCCCTACCCAAAAACTGAATGCCCAAGCTTAACTATAGCAAAACTATCCCAAGCCTAACTATACGTGGACTATCTCAATCTTTTATTTTAATTCTATTTTTTGCAATAAAAGTATAATTTTGAGTTAAATCCCAACAATCTCCACCTTGTTCAAAAATTGAGTCCAAATTTTCATCTCTTCTACAGCTTCTGAAATTACAGTTGAAAATAATTGGCAAGCCTTTTACAAACTGTGATAGTCCTATTCTCAAAAATAGAGATTTAGCATACTCCACTAAATATATGAGCATGACCATTTATACTTGAAAAGAAATTCTATGAATTTAATAAGCTCATATCATAATAAACCTACTAAAAGGTTATGGTACAACCCCCTTGGTTGGCTTCACAAAGAGCTCATTTGCTATTCAATCATCACATACCCATACACTTTTCCTTATGTAAAGCATATGTATGTAGTAATTATGTGGAACTAGCAATAAGAACTCATCCTTTACCATGAAAAACTAGCAACATGTCAAGAGGATATAGGAATCTTACTAGAAGCATATCTTCATTGTTCTGCACTAAAAGAGACGGATTGTTCAACTTCAAATAACAACGAGAGAATTTGCTCACCCTTGTGGACTATTTTTTCCGGTGACCAATTTTTCTATGCCTCCAACAATTTACTTTCGTCTTCATTGAGTTTTCCCGCTTTTACTTTTCCTTAACCAAGTAACATTTTCGGAAAAAAAAATATTTTAACTACTATCATTTTTTCTAAAATTAACTTATTTGTAACTTGTTAGAAAGTAACAATTTCTATTCTATGCGACAGAATTCCTTTGATATGCTTATAATAAAATTTAAGCGGCATGATAACCGTTAACAATTTATCCTCATTATTACTTTTAACTCCAATAGCTTGTGGTCTACAAACAATCACATTGAGTTACTCAGGTGGTCGAAGATTTTTATACTTCTATTCATTCTTACAGAATGAAATTGTTCAACTACAACTATTTTGAACGACTGATACGATTTGACCTGGCTAAAATTCAAATTGTTGTGCGAAAGCGTCAATTGATTGCAAATTGGACCCCAAGTCATCAAATTCAAGATTTAAATTATAAGATAGCAAAGAAATCGGACTCGTAAGCAAGCCACGATCTCAATAAATTCACCACCAGAACCTTAGATAGATTCTTGTTAAAGATTATTAATTTCTCACCAAAAGAAATTAAACGAGAATATAAATTCTCAATAAAACCCAAGAGAAAAACTCTCAATTTTTATTAATAACAAAAAACTTATATTCTTACAATAAAATAGGATGGGTATTTATAGTATTCGATACCCACAAGGCTTAAACAACACAAAAATGCCTAAAAACTCAAAAATAATAATTAAATAAGACAAAAATCAAATCCTAAATCAAAGAGGAAAAAAAACTGTGTAGGCTAGATTTGTTACAAATATGGTCCACATGCGATGCATGCATGTATTACTTACAGTCGTAACAGAGCGCCGGATTAAAATTTTCCCAACTTCATTTTTTTGTACCATGTGGTCGTGCATGCTGTCATATGCCTTTATCTACGCAGCCAGGTGTGCATTGCTCAATATTTTCATCATAACTTTTGATCCCGAACTCCAATTGAGGTGATTCAAAGTGCATTGGAACCTAAACAAGGAGGGCTTCGATTCTTCAAGAAATAGATATTTTGAAATTCGACTTGTATTTTCACCGAATTTTCCCTCAACCTTTGATTTTGGGTCAATTTGGCCTCAAAACGACCTTGTGGCAGAGTTTTTGCATTGGATCTCTTTTTTGAACTCTCTCCTAGCAACTTTCGGTCTCCATCGCCAAGTGTCAATCCCATTAAACCTTTGGACCTTTATTGAATCGACCCGCAACCTTTAGATCATGAGAAAGGCTTTTTGTTTTGTCTAATTCATCTATTTTTTCCCACTGCTCTGTTCCGCAATTATTCCACAAGTATTTGCAAGAACATTCTTAGTAAGATAAAGATTTATAATGCTTGTAGCCCTCAAATCCAAACCATCCCAACCCTTGCTATTCATACTTCATTTTTTAGCTTCTCTATAGGAACTGGAGGTTATTTTCCCTCTAAAAGCTTTTCATAATCAAGATTGAATTAACACATCCTGGACTTCGACTTGTCACAAGTCAAAATTGATTCTTCCATTAAATTTGTCCCTGTCAAATTTATCTAACAAATTTTCTTTGTACTACACCCTCAAAAAACTAGATGCTTTGATAGCACTTACTTGGAATTAAGGATAATGCATTCTTAATCACCAACAAGTTCTTTTGTTTAGAAAAAAGTAAATGAGGAAAGACAAATATAATTTTGTGAACCGTCAAAGCTTTTCTCAATATATATAAAAACTTTTATAATCATTTAGAATTTCACACACCAAACTTTATAAGTGCCATAGGAAAAGTAGTCCATTTTGTAACACATTTATCGATTTGTATAGTCTGCAAATCCAAAAAGAAAACAAGAAGTACTAAGCATACATTTAGTTTTTTTTTCTATTTTCAATTTTGAGGCTCGAAAATATTTTTATATTTTTTAGTAAAGTAGTTGTTCTGTAAAAATTTAAAATGGCCACATTTCTATTTATAAAAATTATTTTTGAAAAGTGAAATAGAAAACCCATTTCATATGATTTTTTTCAAAAAATCATATTGATGCAATAAAAATTACATACAAGTACTCAACTTTTAAAATAATTAAATGCTACAGTCGTCCTTACCCTACCATACCCACCCCTAATCACATCAAACCCCATCCCTTCCATCTTCCCTTTCAACCTTCTGAAGCTGGTTCTCGATAGTGGAAAAGCCACCAATTTGATCTTGCAAATACGTTATGGTGGTTTCAGGCTTGCATCAAGTGGTTTCACAACACAGCCATAAGAGGTGATCGAAAACCTAGACACAACTATGCCTTGTGGTCGCGATTGGTGGTTTCGCAATTATTGCCTAATATCAACACACAAGTGCACGTATCGCAGACAAGTAATAAAGTCATGGCTAAGTATCATTCCTGCAAGGATTGGACATTTAGAAAATATTGTAAGGATTAACGAAAACTAAATTTAAAAAGAATTGATTTTGTTTTGTTTTGTTTTGAAAGTTCTAAAGTATATTAAAACCTAAAACAAGAATGTGGAAAATGAGGCTTAAAGAAGTGAAAAAAAGTTTCTTGAGTGAGAGATAAGACAAAAGAAGCTAGGATTGGTTCCGGTATAATTATGGCACTATATCTACATTGATATGACTTTGTTGTAGCAAACTATTCCAACAACTAGAATTCTCAAATGATGTGATTTTTCCAAATCGGTCCAAATTAATAGAGCTTAAAAGTTGACTCAACATATTCCTATGCTAATTCGACCTCAAAGCTCCCAATAAAAGGTCTCAATTCTATTTTTGTTGAATGAAGCAAAATTATATATCTCTATATTAGTTGCGAGCTTCGAACTTTAAACCTTGATTTAAATCAAAACCATATTATCCAGGCACGATCCAACCTCAATTGCATTTCTAAGGCTAATTTAGGTTTTAGCTTTCTAAAGTTGGTGATCAATCAATAATAGAAATTAAGAAAATTTCACACAATTTGAATGACAGGAATATTCACTAAGCAAAATCAACAAAGTAATAACTATAAATATAACTATATCATAATCATCCCTACAACAATCATAACTTAAAGAGTTTAGTCAAATAACATCATGAAATTAATTACAAGCTCTAGAAATAAATTTTCTATAGTCTCAAAATGGAAATAAAGTAAAAGGGAAGAAAAAAGAAAGAGAAAACTCTATAAATGGAACCTCATATCTAATTGGTTCTTTTCTCCTCCAATTTGTACACTAGGATGCCTTTGTTTCCTCCTCAATCTTGCATAATCCTTCTCCTCTTTTTGCCCCATTTTCTCTTTTTGACTCTTTTGTCCTCTGGGGGTTGTACAAATGACGTGGCACCTTTTTGTTGCTCTTTTCTAAGTTTTCCCTTCATTTTAACTAGTCGTGCAATTGAATGTTGTCCTAATTCATTCTCCATATGCTCAGATTTTCTACACAACACTGCTGCAACATCGCTTGGTCGCTCCCAAATTCAGCAACTGTCCCTACAAGTTTAACCCTATTAAGCCACATTTCAAATGCCAATATGCAACTAAATCATCAACAAAACACGTACTAACACCAAGATTGCAATCACGCCCATGTTAATCACAATTCATAACATTCAAACGCCTTTTCAACAAGAAAGATAGATTACTAAGATTTTCAGCTTGAAAAGCAGACAACAACTCTAACAAAATTAGAGTTATCAGCAATCACTACAGGTGGCCGCTTCACCAGAGCCTGCCAGATCTGGTAGTCGGACACCACAAGACCTAGTGGCTTATATTTCTCAAGTGATTATTGCGATGACTATAGTAGCCGAAGACTTAAGTGTCTAAGAAGCACAAGTTGAGACTAAAATGTAACTAATGTAAAATCTAAAAATGCATTTACGATTTTTTCAAAATTTAACAAAGAAAATGCTTAAAACGCCAAAAGTTCGTGTTGACTTTTCTTTACAAATGTTTTGCTTATTTTTGGAAATGAATTTTAAAGAAAAACACAAAGAAAATATTTTAATTATTTTGAAAACTTGAAAATGGAAAATAGTCTAAAAACAACAAAGAAATTGGAGCGTAAAATGTTAGACATCTACAATTTTTCCTAAAAAAACTCTATACCAAATTTGTCTATGTTGTTAACATAATTGACCAAGTCAACTATTGATAGCAAAAAATTATCAAATAAACTTACATCAATTCCAAGTCAATAAAGGCAAAAAAAACTATTTTTTCAATATTACAAGTGTTAGAATAAAATTACAATTTAATTGGGATTGAATTGGAAAAGTCTCCAATTGATGTAATGCGATTTTGATCAGGTACCCACTGTGGGTACCGTATGATACCCACAGTGGGCACGTGGTGCCACCACGTGGCGCCACATCATCACACCAAATTTTTTTAAATTTGTTTTGGTATCTACGTTAAGTTAGACGAATAATACATAACTGCCCCCTGATGGTGGGGGGCCTCACCCGACCCATATAATTTTTTTTCCCCGACTGTGGGTACCGGATCATAGCTGTGATGTAATGACTAATCATTACTTTTCGAATGTGAGGGTGTATATCAAAGAGCCATGATTTTTAGATTGAATTACCAAGAGGTAATGAAAAGTTGTATTATTTGGTTTAAGGTGTGAGTATAAATGAAAGGTCATGCACTTTGATGAGTCATTGTGACAATTTTTAGACCTCACATTGAATAGACCAAAGTGTGCACCATTTCGTGAAGAGACACACACCTTTATGAAAAGAGACTTTTATATCTATAAATAGGGCCCTAAAATCGAGTTTGTGATCATTCCATCTTCAGTTCTATACTTTTTGTTCCTTTCTTCCATAAAACAAATACTCTCTTTTATATAACAAACTAGTACCACTCCTGTGCGATGCACGGGAACAATTAAACTTAATTATGTACAATAAATAATTGATATAATATTATAAATATATTGAATATCAATGTTGAATTACATAATTGAAATAATTTATGCATAGGCGATTGTATAATTGTAAATAATTATTAAAATCTATAATAGCGTATATTATAGCCAATGCAAAAAACGCGGAGTAAATTCACAATTGTAAATTAAAAAATTCACGTGCATCGCATAATTAAGGGTGCGTTCTGTTTGCCGTTTTCAACCCGTTTTCTGTTTTCTGTTTTCAAAAATATTGAAAACGCGTTCTGTTCATTGTTTTCGAAAATTCATTTTCAAAACCATTTTCAAGATTTGTATAGAAAACACGAAAACGTCTTTTTAACGTTTTCGGCGTTTTCTGTGTTAAATGTCGAAAACAAAAAAAATGTGTTTTCGGATTTTAAACTTTACATTTATTATATTTTTGTCCCAAATTTTATTTTTGTACATTTCAATCCCCGATTAAGGCCGACCACCGCCGAAAAAGTTAAAACCACCAGATCTGGTGGTTTGACCATCAGATCTGGTCGTTCTCAACCTGAAAACCACCATGATGGTGGTTCTCAGGTGGATAACCACCTACACAGGTGGTTCTCCACCTCGGAGAACCACCGGCGAAGGTGGTTCTCCAAGGTGGAGAACCACCGTAGGTGGTGGTCGGCAAGTGGGGTTGCGGTGGGGTGGGGGCGGGCAGGTGAAGATGAGGGTCTATTTGTAATTTTGGAATTGTTTGAGGGCCTTTTTGTAAATTTTATTATACGAAATTGTATTTTTGTAAAAGTATAAACCAAACGCATTTTTTATTTTCCATTCTCAAAAATAATTTTTCAAAACAATAAACCAAACGCATTTTCAATTTTCTCAAAACAATAATTGAAAATAGAAAACATCAAAACATTTTCGAAAATGAAAACAGAAAATACAAGACAAACAGAACGCCCCCTAAGAAGTTTATCAAAGCGTGCAACTTTAATTCCAATTGTGGTACATCGCATTGCACAACAATGATCGTGGAGATTAATTAATTATAAACGAACCATTGGGAATGAATATATACAAATTCTTTGATTATCAAAACTTATCTTTCTCCTTGGTACAAGTGAAATTTATATTGAACACCTTTTTTCTTTCTAAAATGGATATTACGCACTCTAAATTTTATGATTTTATATATATTTTTTAATTATTAGCTGTAATTGCTACTTAATTTTAGCTCTATTGTATAAGAAGTATTATACTTAATTTTATGTAACTTGAATTTGTAGTAATACCCACAATTTTCCCATTTGCAAAATTTATTTGATTTCTTTCCATTTACGTAAATTGTATTTTAATTTTAGAAAAAAAAATTTATTTTTAATTTTATATACTTAGAAAAAAACGCATGCAATGTAAAATTCAGTTAGTGAGCATATCACATCAGCCATATTAAAAACGAAAAATATCAATTAACTTTTTTAATTAGAAACTATGTGTCATGTTAACACTGCCAATAGGGCATACACCAAGTGTGGCACTTCAATTGTAATAATATAAAGATTAATAAATTACTATTTATTTAAAATCGATAAATTATTCAACATAAATCCAGTTATCATTTTCACTACTCACAATTTGATTTTAAAAAATAAAAAATGTAAAAAAAATACCCACTATTTTTGAATAGTCCAATTTACATAACCAAGCAAAACTATCAAAACCTACAATTTTAACACAATGAAAATTAATAAAAAATATTTATTATTTAATATTTTGAGTTAGAACTTTGAAAGATGAAGTTATATTTAGAGTCTTCCCAAAATCAATTTTTTCTCATCAAATGTTTGCTTTAAATATTGGTTTATTTTTAATTATGTTTTTAATTACTACTAATTAATGTTGAATTATTTCCAAAACTAATTTTATAATTTTTTTAAAAATATTTAATGTATGCCACGTTGACATATTTGCTAACGTGACACTTTATTTTTTAATATAAAGAATGATTAATAAATTGCTATTTACTTAAAAATTGATAAATTATTAAATATAAAACCACTATTTATATTTTTAACTACTCACAATTTGATTTTAAAAAATAAAAAATACCAACTATTTTTGAATAGTCCAATTCATGTAACCAAGCAAAACAATCAAAACCTATAATTTTAACACGATGGAAATGAATAAAAATTATTCATTATTTAATATTTTGAATTAGAACTTTAAAAAATGAACTTATATTTAAAGTCTTTCCAAAACTAATTTTTTCTCATTAAATAATTGCTTTAAATATTGGTTTATTTTTAATTATATTTTTAATTACTATTAATTAATGTTAGATTATTTTCAAAACTAATGTTTTAATTTTTATATTAATTTAATATGTGCCAAGTTGACATCTTTGTCAATGTGGCACTCTAGTTATTTAAATATAAAGATAGTTTATCAATATTCTAGTCCATCAAGTATAACCGGATTGGGTTCGATCGTCGAGATTGATATAAGTGTAATATCAATCTTGGAAGAAGTCTTGTATCTTGCGAGACAAGCATCCATTAATCCGTTTAGACTTTGGTACTTGTGACAAAATATGTCTTAAAAGGAAATTTGCTATGGCATACCTCTCTTCATCTTATATTTGATCTCATATTAAGTGACATTTCCAGAATATGTCTCATATCTTGGGAGACAAGCATCCATTAATCCGTTTAGACTTTGGTACTTGGGACAAAATATGTCTTAAAAGGAAATTTGCTATGGCATACCGTTCTTCATCTTATGTTTGATCTCATATTAAGTGACATTTCCAGAATATAACTTGCAGGTTCTCCCTGCATATTTCCTGCAATTGAGGTTATGAGGGAAAATAGACGAATTTGATGACCGTAGGAATGGAGATGCATTGAAAAATGGCCCTGAGATTTTTAATTGTATAATTGTGACTATTGGCAGTTGGAACTTTGGGTGCCTTCTTTATGAACAAACTGCGAGGTGATAACACTCTTTTCTTCTTCTTCTCCTTTTTAAGTAGTTTTTTTGGGAGGGGGAAGATAAGGACATTTGGTTCTTTTTTTGTAATGCATTACAAATACTTTGTAATGGATTTTAATCCAATTGTAATGATTTTTTTTTGAAGAAATCCAAATGTAATGAATTACAAAGTATGTGTAAATGGATTTCTTACAAGTGTGTAATGGATTGCAAATAATATGTAATGAATTATAAAGAATCATTATGAACTACAAAGAATTTTTAGTTAATTACAAAGTATATGTAATGCATTACAAACAAGTGTATGAATTTAAAAAATGTGTAATGACTTGCAAAGAATCTGTAATGCATTACAGTCAATTATTCATTAAAAAATGCAATGTATGATAATAAAAAAAATGCTGTTGTACAATTGTAAGAAAAAATTTGTTGAAAATGTTGAATATATTGCTATTAAATTAGTAGTTGAGAATTATATAAAATTGAAATGTAGAATCTATATATCTATATCTATATATTAATAAAACTAGCACATTTTCCGCTTACTTTCACCTATTTTTCTGAATTAAAAAAATCAATTTTTTATTCTACAATCATAAATGGATAATCATAAATCTGCAAATCAATCTTCCCTTATTTTTCTGAATTAAAAAATTAATTTTTCATTCTGCAATCATAAACGGATAATCACAAATCTGCAAATCAATCTTCCCTTCCTCTTCTAGAATTCCAACTCAATCTTCAAAAGTCTCAAGCGGATTCTAATTGAATTCACGCCATTACAAATCTCTTGATTTTATCATCATCAACTTCTCCAACCTTCCCTCACGCAAGCAATAAAAATACTTCTCAGAGTACTCGAACATGTCCTTATTCGGAAACAATTGCAGTTTATAACTGTATATGATAATCATCCAAAGATTCGCAAAGATGTTTCAATTCTCTAAATATCTCGGACATATATTACCCCGTGCAACGCATGGGTAGAAACACTAGTTATAATAAAAGAAGCCAAAAGAAATTTTAAAAAATGAAAACTGCAAAATCCATGGTGAAATATATAATCAACGAAAAAACGTGTTTAGACACAAAAATTCACATATGCCGTTTCAAACTCACAAATCTATTAAATATATAAAAACCCATGTATTTCCCTTCTATTTTCCAACCTATTCCTTTTTCTATCTTTATTAGATTAATTTATTTTTTTATTTTTAAATACATGTTTGTGTCTATCCATTCTCCATTTCCCTGTTTCTCAAAATCTAATACTAACTACTTTCCACATAAAAAATAATTCAAATCAAATCTAAATTATAAGATAAGAGACATATAAAAATCACAAAAATATTGCTTTATCTATAATCTTCAATTCCAAAGTTTGTTTTATTGTTTAAAGATATTGATTAAACATATCATTATTATTATTTTCCATCCACTGTGACTTTATTGTTTATTTAAATTATTTTTTAATATATTTAATTATTTGTAGATATTGATTATTATTATTTTTTTATTATTTCTATATATGTTTGAGAGATGAATTTTGACCTTATTGTGTTTAAATAATTTTTTGTTACGTTAAATAGATACGATGTGTCATTATTAGTTTTTGATTATAAATTTTTAGACTTAAATGTAGATTTTAACAATTTTGAATTATCCAAAATGTATAATATATTGATATGGGCAATTCTTCTTGGAAGTGCATATTTTGTGGTGCCATATTTTGGTATAAAATCTGATATTTTTATGTGTATTGTTCAAAAGGTACACTTAATTATGCCAATTATATTACTACGAAATATAAATCACTCAATGGGGCATTGCAATAGAACAAGATTAGTCATAACGAAGCTTGGATCTCAAGTTATGGATGCTCATATTTTAGGAGGAAATAATGCAGGTCCAAAGATTTTAATTTCTATGATGATGTTGTCTCTGTCCAATACTTGACTACCTTTTAGGTTTCAACGACAACAATTTCCTTTAACGTTATTGTCTGCTATGACAACTAATAAAGTCAAGGTCAGTCGTTCTCGAAGGTGGTATTTTCTTGAAGAGACCTGTAGTTACTCATGGACAACTGTATTTTGTAATATTGAGAGTTACAAAAATGATTGAAGATGTTGGTATGTGATAAAGATGGAAGGCCGACAAACACAACCACCAACATTGTATATAATGAAGTCTTTCAAAATTTGTAATAGTTTGTGTTAAAATGATAATATTGACTTAGTTTTCGATCGTAAGATTAATTTGTATCAAATAAGTCCTATGTTGTGTAATTAAATGAAATTACTCATTATCCGAAATAAATTCCCGTGCATTGCACGGGAAATACGTACACTAGTTTAATTATAACAACACCAGTTCTTGACCATGTGAGCTGAAACGCTCATTCATACCAAAAGACGCAACAGAGCATATTGATACATTCTGGAACCGAAATTTCTTGCACACCTGATTGTTTTCAATTCCTATTTAGATTTTCTTTATTTTTCTAATTATCTTAATTTCACCTATTTTTGGAAATAGCAATCTTTTATTCTTATAAAAGTATAACCATTCCCTTCAATGATAAAGTTCTCAAATAGTGTATCGTTATGCTCAACAAGTCCAAGATGGATTCCTTCCATCCACGGTCAAAATCTAAAATAAAAAATTTAAATTTAGCTAATCATATAAATAATATGTTGATTGATATATCAGTATGTTAACTTTAGTTAGTGTTTGAGATCTACAATGAATGTGCTAAATTTAGTAATCAGGAGTAACGTGTCACAATTTGATTTGATTAAAAAATGACCAACAAAATTAATTATAAAAAATGTACTATGTTGGACACTAATTATTAACCCATCACTTAAGTTTCTTGTCAAATTTAACTCGCGAATTAATATGAATTAAGCAAATTCATTAAGGGCACCCCACTAACATAAATATAAAATAAAATAAAACAAAAGGGGCACAATACAGGTCGATCCATCGATAGGTTTAAATGGTTATGCCATTTAGTTCTATTCAAATTAAGTTTCATCAAATAAAATTTACTTTTGGCCACTCATTGTTTTCAACAATTCTCATCAATTTCAACCATTTATACATTGATTTGATAATTTTTCTATTTTTTAATACATTTTCTCATATTCTCCACCACACATCTAAAAACAACCTTAATTTGTACAACAATTTTTACTTTTTCCAACAATTTTTTTTACACACAAATTAAGATTTGTGGTCAACGTGTACTTTGTTCCCATAAAAATGAGGATTTTGTATGCATGTGATTTTCTCTACGTACAATTGATCTAGTGACAAATTAAGATTTATGTTATGAATATTATATGTATATGAATATTATATGTATTAATGAGGGGAACGAGGGGATGATTTTATTATATTTTATTTATGTGAATGACTATTATACCCTTGATGAAATTATGTAATTATGATTGTGCCATTCGAAGTTTCCCTATAAATAGGGCTTCAGTTGTTAATAAAATTTACCCCTTAGATTTCTATAGAATTCATTCTCTCTAAACTCTCTCTACTTTTCTATAGTTTTATAACACGTTATCAAAGACGCATTCTCTAACCCTTAAGAATAAGAAAGAAGATGTTTCTACACAGATCTTATAGATGATCTTCAGATCGTAAACCCACTATTACAATTTGAAATACTCAATTTTCTACAAATTCCTCTCTACTCCATTCTCTCTAAAGTAGACAAGTACCCACTGCTCTTTACCGTGAATATATACCCAACCAAATCCAGAATATAACAATTCATTCTCGAACACGTACTATTGGTTCATAGAAATCCTTATAATTTACTTCAAATGGTGGGATTAACCACCAAATGAAAAATATCCACACTTTTATATTAGATAAATAGTTTTACCACCATGAGGGATTCTAAGAGATTCTTTATTGATGACGAATTTATTTATGAATTACTAACTGTTAGACTAAGTTATCAAATAGTTTAATTATCTTACAATTCAAATATTGACATACCCATTTTTGTGATAAGTACAACTATCATAAATTGGGTGGTTGCATGAATTCTTACATCTTTTTGTACTAATATTTACCACACTCAAAGGAGGCATTGCCACCTAGTGGAGGTTTAACTATTTATACAGCTTTATATTAATTAAATTAATTGAGACTATACTATTTGTGTTACATTTTTGTATTAATATTTACCACACTCAAAGGAGGCATTGCCACTTAGTGGAGGTTTAACTGCTTATGCAGCTATATCAATTAATTACATCTTTCCTGCACTACTATTTACTACACTCAAAGGAGGCATTGCCACCTAGTGGAGGTTTAACTATTTATGCGCTTTATATCAATTAATTACATCTTTCTCGTATCCTATTTACTACACTCAAAGGAGGCATTGCCACCTAGTGGAGGTTTAACTATTTATACAGCTTTATATTAATTAAATTAATTTGAGACTATACTATTTGTGTTACATTTTATTACATGTATCTAATATGGTATTCTAACAAGATAATACTACATGATTAATAAATAATTAATCATAATGAAAAATGATAAATAAGAAAATATTTTTCTTCTTCAAAATCACTATTAATCTATCCTACTTTTATTAATTATTACTAAACAATATTATATCAACCTACTTTTAAGAGTAATCAAATATATAATGGCAATTATTTTGTCTAGTTAGTTAATATAATAACAATAATTTTTACCTAGTTAATTGATGTTCTAACTTATTTTTAATTATTTTATAGTATGGCATCAAATATTACAAAGTTAGAGTTTATGACTCGATATTACCGGAAAAAATTATCTATCATGGATTCTTGATGCCAAATGCATTTAAATGCCAAAGGCCCTGAGATACAATTAAAGAAGGAAATGAAACATCGTAAAAGGACAAGGCAAATGCTATGATCTTTATTATTCGCCATCATCTTGATGAAGCATTAAAAATGAATATCTTACAGCTTGAAGATCCTTCTAACTCGGGAAAATTTAAAAGAAAGATATGATCACCGAAAACTGTAATCCTCCCCAAAGCTCGCTTCGATTGGTTACATTTAAGGTTGCAAGATTTTAAATCGCTGAATGAATATAACTCGCAATGTTCAAAATGACTTCTACATTAAAATTATGCGGAGAAACAATTACGATGATGATATGTTAGAGAAAACATTCTCTACTTTTCATGCCTCAAATGTAGTCTTGCAACAACAATATAGGAACGGGCTTTAAAAATATTCAGAGTTGATATCTTGCTTACTTGTAGTAGAAACGTAATAACGAAGTTATTATTGAAAAATCATGAATCTCGCCCAACTGGATCTTTACCAATACCCGAAGTAAACAACATGACATCTACAAGCCAGGTGGACAAGGATACAAGAGGCGAGATACAATTTGGCAATACTGAGGCCGAGGTCGAGGCCGTGGGTCGTGACTAAATTTTTCATGGCATAAAAGTGGTTATGAAAATTTCCCAAAATTTAAGAAGGCAAATAATCATGGTGAAAGAAGGGGAAATCTCTACAAAAGAAATGTGAATGAATATGGTGAAAGAAGGGGAAATTCTATAAGAGAAATGTGAATGAATCAACAAGGGAGCGATAACTGTACTGCTAGATGCAGCATGAAAGGTCACTGGGCAAAAGTCCGTCGAATCGCTAAACACCTTGTTGATTTATATCAAGCATCTAAAAGGGAGAAAGGAAATAATATTGAGACCAATTTCTCATATAAGGGAAGAAATTCCACTCTTGGAGCCATCAATAGCGACACATCTTGAAGGCATGATTTTTACGAACCAAATGAGAATTGATATTTCTTTACAATATTATAATAGTTGTAGTTTCTATCTGTATTTGTATGAAAGATAATAATGTGTATTGTGAGTTTGTGTAATAAATAATGATGTATAATATGTGTGTGGTAGTGTGGATGTGTATGTTTGTAAAATATTATGTTCCAATTTTATATAAATAAAATACTTCATTCTAAAATTAATTATTTCTTTTGAAGGAAAATATTGGTAGCCTTTGAGTGACTCCAAAGTCATGGATGAAGAAATTGCTTTAGCAGTATAGTGCTTCTACACACTCCATATTAAGAAATAAAAAGTATTTGCACTTGACCACACTTTAAGAATGATGTAATAACAAAGATCCTGTCAAGCAAGAATTATTGAAGGCTCGGAAGAGCAAATGTCATATTGAAAGGAACACAAATTATTATCAATAATGTCTTGTTCGCCTTTAAATCAAAAAGGAATCTATTGAGTTTTAAAGATATACTGAGTAATGGATACCATATTGAGACAAAGAAAGAAAATAATACGATTATTTATATATAACTACTATGATTTCCAAAAGGAAACATGTGCTAGAAAAAATGTCGCATACTCTTCCTGGGTCTACATTTATACCAATATTACTACAATTGAAGTACATGTTACATCTAGCTTCAAGATTGAAAATCCAACCGATTTAATATTTGGCATGACCGCAGGTCATCCTGGCTCGACAATGATGAGGAGAATAATTGAAAATTCAAGCTGACATTCTCCTAAAAGTCAAAGATTCTCCAATCTAGTGAATTTTGCAGTGTCGCATGTTCTCGTGGGAAAATTGATTATGAGACCATCACTAGTTAAAGTCGGAATGAATCTCCAACATTTCGAATCCGATACAAGGTGATATATGTGGACCTATTCACCCGCCATGCGGACTATTCGATATTTTATGGTTTTAATAGATGCCTTCCACAAATGGTCCCATGTATGCTTGTTATCCACTCGAAATATGGCATTTATGAGATTGCTCGCGACAATTTATAAAGTTACGAGCACATTTTCCGTGACATTATCCAATCAAAACAATCCGATCGATAATGCTAAGTAAATTTACATCACATGCTTTTAATGATTATTGTATGTCAATTGAATAAAAGTTGAACATCCGCCTCTCTATGTTCATACTCAAATGGTCTAGCTTAATCATTTATTAAAACCTCCAACTAATTGCTAGACCATTACTATGAGGACAAAACTCCCACTGCATGGGGATATGCTATTTTACATGCAATGAACTTGTACTGCTAAGACCAATGTCCAATAATCACCTCCCCATTACAATTGGTATCTAAAAGGAGCCTAATGTTTCTCATTTGAAAATATTTGGTTGTGCAAGATATGTACCCATTACTCCTCCACAACGCATCGAGATGGGACCTCAAAGAAGATTGGGAATATATATTGGTTTGAATCTCCATCTATAATTAAATATCTTGAACCCAAAACAGAAATATTTTTAATGCACGTTTTGCCGATTGTCGCTTGATGAAATGATATTCCCACCTTTAGGGGAGAAGATAAAAGTTGGAGAAGGAAGTACATATAAAAAGTTGGAAAAGGAAGTGACATGGAATACTACAACATTATCCAATCCTAGATCTCGACTGACATGCGAGCAAGAAGTTCAAAAGATAATTTACTTACAAGGAACAATAGATCGATTGTTTAAGCTTTTACAGACGCTAAAGGAATAACTAAGTCACATATTCCGCAATGAGAATACTCCTATGCTAATTGAGATTCCAAACAAACCGAACGCAAATGAATCGAGAACAAAATTAAAGCGTGGAAGGCCCATCTGATCGAAAAAGACAAAAATCGAAAAAGAGGAGAGCAAATGCTCAAAATAATTAAGAAGGGAGGCGAAGATATAAATGAATCATTAGATGCAATCGAGCAAGAACCTCCGAGAAGGTTCAGTGCACTGAAAATGATGAAATTAACGATGAAATCTCTATGAACTATGCTTTCACAAAAAGAGATGGAATAGAAAAGGAACGATCGTCAATAATGCATTTGCATATAATGTAGCACTTGGATATAATCAATGAAGTTGAAGATATTGAACCACAATCTGCTGATGAATGTCGATTTAAGAGATGATTGGTTAAATGGAAAGAGGCCATTCAAGCGAACTAGATTCGTTAGAAAACGTAATGTTTTAGACCTATAATGCAAACACCAAAAGGGGTCAAACCAAGAGGGTATAAATGGGTATTCGTGCGTAAAACGAAATGAGAAGAATGAAGTAGTGAGATATAAAGCACGATTGGTTGCACAGTGATTTTCAAGGAAAGCACTGAATTTGACTATGAAGAAACATACTCCCTGTAATGGATGCAATTACTTTTCGATATCTTGTCGGGCTTTAATCATTACATGAGAAGCTTAATAGAGGCTAATGGATATAGTTATCGCTACTTATATGGCATAATCGATAATGATATCTATATGAAACTCCCTGGCGACCGAGATTGCTCGGCACATAATTCAATGATCGTGAAATTTATGCTGGATAAAACTCCGCAGATCATTATATGGATTGAAACAATCAGCGTATGTGGTATAATCGCCTAAGTGAATATCTTCAAAGAAAGGGTACAAAAACAATCATATATGTCCATGCTCTTTATAAAAAGGTCAATTCTCAGATTTGTCATTATTATGTGATATGTAGATGATCTAAACATTATCCGGACAAATGAAGAGATTCCAAAACAGCTTGATTATTTAAAAGGTAATTCAAGATGAAAGATCTTGAAGAACTAAGTTTTGCCTTGGCTTGCAAATTGAACATTTAAAAGATGGGATATTCTTACACTACATACGTAAAAGGTTCTTAAGCGATTTTATATGGATAAAGCACACCCACTAAGTACCCCAATGAGTGTTCGTCTCTTGATGTGAAAAAGGATCCTTCTAGACCCGAGAGGAAAATGAAATTGTGCTTGGTCCCCGACCATATCTTAGTGCAATAGGTGTATTATATCTTGCTAATAATACAAGACCAGTATATATCTTTTATGTAAATCTATTGGCAAGATATAGTTCTGCTCCAACATAGAGGCACTAGAATGGAATCAAACATGTGTTCCGCTACCTTCGAGGAACAGCTGATATGGGCCTATTTTACTCAAACAAAACTAAATCAATTAGCTGGTTATGTCCGATGCAAGATATTTATCGATCCACATAGAGCAAAATCTCAAACAAAGTTATCTATTTACATGCGGAGGAACTGCAATATCATGGCGGTCGATCAAGCAAACACTCACGCTAATGCCTTTCAAACCATGCACTGATAGTGATAGCAATATATGAAGTAAGTCGAGAATGCGTATGGTTGAAATCAATGATACAACATATTCGAAAAGAGTGTGGTTTATCCTCTATTACAACCAATCCAATCATTATGTATGAGGAGAATACAACTTGCATAACTAACTAAAGGATGGATACATTAAAGGCGACAGGTGATCTAAACACATTTCACCAAAGTTCTTTTTCACTCATGAACTTGATAAGAATAATGAAATTGATGTACAACAAATTGCTCCAAGGATAATCTTGCATCTATTGACGAAAAGCATTGCCAACCGCAACATTTGAAGGATTGCACAATATCATAAGATTTAAAGATATCAAGTGATATTACATTGATGAGGAGCATTTCTGCGCCAGATTTCTTTTTCCTTCGCCCGTGCTTTATCCCATTGGTTTTACTCGGCAAGGTTTTAACGAGGCAAATACCTCTAATACTCTATACTATTGATAGAAATGAGGGGGAGCAATATTTTGGCAAAACACTACATAACCACTCCAAGTTTTTCTATAATCAGTTTAGAAGATAATTTCACAAATAGTCATTCAAGGGGGAGTGTTATGAATATTATATGTATATGAATATTATATGTATTAATGAGGGGAACGAGGGGATGATTTTATTATATTTTATTTATGTGAATGACTATTATACCCTTGATGAAATTATGTAATTACGATTGTGCCATTCAAAGTTTCCATATAAATAGGGCTTCAGTTGTTAATAAAATTTACCCCTTAGATTTCTATAGAATTCATTCTCTCTAAACTCTCTCTACTTTTCTATAGTTTTATAACAATTTATAGCAAAAGTTTGCATTTTCCCCAAAAAAAAAAAAAATTTGCAAGCATATGGTTTTTGTTGGGTTTAGAGGTTGCTGCCTTAGTCATTTTTGGGCCAGATAAGTTGGGCCGTGTTGATGACGTGAGGATTGACCCGGGAAGACCTAACTTGGAGGAGAAGCGTTTAACCTAGCCGCTCATTTTAAAGTGTAGATCTTGGCTGATTATTACAAGGGTTTCACTATTATAAAAGGGCTGGTGTATTGACTTATGTGATAAGAGTGAATTACATCTTTTAGAGCCTCTCTCTCATTTTCTAAGCCTTTGTATCTATTCTTGAGAGTTGTTAGAAGTGATAGAGTTGCTTAGATTATCGTTCGAGGAACGAGACTGAAAGAGAGATAAGAGAGAGATTGTAATTTGTAAACCTTTGCTGCCGGTTAATTTTCTAGTGAAATCCTTAAGCAACTACCACAATCAGTGTGGAGGTAAACGCAGAGTATGAGAAATCCGAACTGCGGGGCCGTGGGCCAAAACAAATCCGCGTGTTCATTTTAATTTTGTGTCCTCGCATTTTTATTCGATTTCTAGTGTTTTTATTCGTTTAAAATCCCAATAGTGGTATCAGAGCAATAGATCCGAGTTTTAAAGTTTTTGATTGATTTTTTTTGGGATTATTCAAAAAAAAAATAAAAACGACTCTAAAAGTTTTGTTTTAAGTCTAAAACTTGCTTGGAAAAGTCAAAAAGTGTAGGCTGCAATTTCTTTTTACTTTCCGAGTCCAAAGAAAATCCGCTTTTTCCCTTTTTTTCTCAATTGCAGATCCTCATTCTCGTCGGCTGAAAAGTTCCTTTTTCTTCTTCTTCTTCGAGTACAGAAACCTTTGAGTCCAAAAAACCAAAGACCACTTCGAAATCCTCCAAGTTCTTGGCGATTCTCGTGTTCCACTGTGTAGATCTAAGATTGGTTGGAATTTTTCGAGTGGACCGGCGGAGGTGGTTTCCGGCGGTAGTTTCTCAGCCGGGAGTGGTGCGGTCAGCGTTATCAGGGATTTGGGGGTTTTTCGACTGGTGCTTTTGGCCGGCAATTGAAGCTTTCCGTGGAGCGAGGTGACTGGTGGTGGTTTGTGAAACAACCGGTGGTCTCTTTTAAGTTTTCGGTGGAGCTTGTGGCTTCGGTGGAGATCTGTGAAATGGCGATTGAATAGTGGGGTGTTTGGTTTTCCCGACGATTGTATTGGTTTTGTCTCCGTCTGTGACCGAAGTAGCATCTGTATTTTTCTCCTTCTTGTGTGTGAAGTTATTAAGGTAAACTACTGCCCTTATGCTTACTTGTCCAAGCCCCACTGAAAGTGAGGAATCCGGGAAAATACGGGATTCACAGTGGCAACCCCTTAGGCTTCTTGCGTGATATAATTGAGGTTCTTAGTTGTTCTTGATACTCTTGCATTCTGCCAGTGTTTATCCTGCAATAGTTGACATTGTGCTTGAGATTGTCACTTATAGGGTAGTTTGTGATTCTTGATTCCTTGCATACTGAGTATATATCATTCATTTTGCCTGAGTCTGTGCTTCCTTTGTGTTTTGTCTGAGTAGACATTGCACATTTGAGGTGGAGTTTTCTGTTGTTTTTCTTTTTTTTTTCAATTGAGTTACTGTTTTTTGGTGCATTTATTTGTGTGATTGCATTATCAGTTTACACAACATTTGTTGAGTTATTCTACTGTGGTTGTTGAGTTGTATTGAGGTTTAGTCCTTTCTTTGGTGACCTATTTTTTGAATTGAGTTTTCAAAAGATTTTCAAACCAGTTATTGAACTTTGTTTGAGTTTAAAGGGAGTGCCTCTAACTGTTTTTGAAAAGAGTTCATTAAATAGTGTGTTCTTTCTTTCAAAAGATTGTTTAAACTAGTGTTTGTGTTTTAAAATCAAGAAGGCTGCCATTAAAACTGAGTTGGGAGTTTTTGATGGTAAAGGTGGTTTTAAAATCTGGTCACAAAAGCTAAAAGCACTACTTATGCAGCTTAAATGTCATAGAGTATTAGATAATTCATGGTTAGAAGGCATAACAGCTAAACAAAAGATACAGGGCGAGGAAGTTGCATGGAGTACCATATTTTTGCATTTGTCTGTTGATATTATTGGTACTGTTGGAGATACTAAGTCATCTGCAGAATTGTATAAAGCACTTGAGTCACATTATGGCACCAAATCTATGCCTAATAAGTGTTTCATGTTGAACCAATTTTTCTCGTTTAAAATGGATCTCTCTGCTGATCTTGATGTGAATTTGTGTAAATTCCAAAAGCTTGCAACTGATTTGACTAATGCTGGTGAGAAAATTTCCGAGGATCAGAAGGCCTTGGTTCTTTTGAATTCAATACCTGAGAAATTCAATGATTTGAAGAATGCTCTTGAATATGGTCAAGATAACTTGACTGTGGATATTATTGTGAATGCATTGAGAAATAAGCAGTGAGAGTTAAGATCTGTTGAGAGTATCTATAGTCATGATGGCGAAGTGATGTATTCTAAAAGTCAAGCTGGCAATCCAAGGATGATAAGAGTAATTATCAGCATATGAACCATGTGAATCAGAATGAGAGACAAAATGGCAAGAAAAAAGAGAAAGGTAAGTGGAAGGGGAAGGAGACTGGTGAACAGAAGGAGTATGAGTGTTATAGTTGTGGTGAAAAAGGGCATTTCACTAGAGATTGTCCAAAGAAGAAGAGGGATCTGTCGGACAAATCTAATGGAACTGCGGCTTGTGCATTCGATGGTGGATATGATGAGGGACATGTTTTCTAAATGGTCTCCTGCATCGGGCCATTTACATTTAAAATTCTGTTTTTAAATCATGTTAAAATTTTTGAGTTAATTATTGTTTTTGGAACATTTACTAACTTTTGATCTTTGTAGGTGTACAAGAGTGATGATACAAGATTGTGGTTTGAAGGTTCTTGGATTTCACTACTGAGAAAAAGACCAAGGCGGCAAGGTGGAGATTGTTGGGTTTAGAGGTTGCTGCCTTAGTCATTTTTGGGCCAGATAAGTTGGGCCGTGTTGATGACGTGAGGATTGACCCGGGAAGACCTAACTTGGAAGAGAAGCGTTTAACCTAGCCGCTCATTTTAAAGTGTAGATCTGGGCCGATTATTACTAGGGTTTCACTATTATAAAAGGGTTGGTGTATTGACTTATGTGATAAGAGTGAATTACATCTTTTAGAGCCTCTCTGTTATTTTCTAAGCCTTTGTATCTATTCTTGAGAGTTGTTAGAAGTGATAGAGTTGCTTAGATTATCGTTCGAGGAACGAGAGTGAAAGAGAGATAAGAGAGACTGTAATTTGTAAACCTCTGCTACCGGTTGATTTTCTAGTGAAACCCTTGAGCAACTACCACAATCAGTGTGGAGCTCAACGTAGAGTAGGAGAAATCCGAACTGCGGGGCCGTGTGCCAAAACAAATCCGTGTGTTCATTTTAATTTTGCGTCCTTGTATTTTTATTCGATTTCTAGTGTTTTTATTCGTTTAAAATCCCAACAGCGGTATCAGAGCAATAGATCCGAGTTTTAAAGTTTTTGATTGATTTGTTTTTGGGATTATTCAAAAAAAAAAGAAAAAATAAAACGATTCTAAAAGTTTTGTTTTAAGTCTAAAACTTGCTTGTGAAAGTCAAAAAGTGTAGGCTGCAATTTCTTTTTCCCTTTCCGAGTCCAAAGAAAATCCGCTTTTTCCCTTTTTTCTCAATTGCAGATCCTCATTCTCGTCGGCTGAAAAGTTCCTTTTTTATTCTTCTTCGAGTACAGAAACCTTTGAGTCTAAAAAAAAAAAAACCAAAGACCACTTCGAAATCCTCCAAGTTCTCGGCGATTCTCGTGTTCCACTGTGTAGATCTAAGATTGGTGGGAATTTTTCGAGTGGATCGGTGGAGGTGGTTTCCGGCGGTAGTTTCTCAGCCAGGAGTGGTGCGGTCAGCGTTATCAGCAATTTTGGGGTTTTTCGATTGGTGCTTTCGGCCGGCAATTGAAGCTTTCCGGTGGAGCGAGGTGACCGGTGGTGGTTTGTGAAACAACCGGTGGTCTCTTTTCAGTTTCTGGTGGAGCTTGTGGCTTCAGTGGAGATCCGTGAAATTTTCGGCTATTGAATAGTGGAGGGTGTCTGGTTTTTCCGACGATTGTATTGGTTTTGTCTCCGGTCTGTGACCGAGGTAACATCTGTATTTTTCTCCTTCTTGTGTGTGAAGTTATTAAGGTAAACTACTGGCCTTATCCTTACTTGTCAGAGCCCCACTGAAGGTGGGGAATCTGGGAAGATACGGGATTCACAGTGGAAACCCCTTAGGCTTTTTGCGTGATATAATTGAGGCTCTTAGTTGTTCTTGATACTCTTGCATTCTGCTAGTGTTTATCCTGCAATAGTTGACATTTGTGCTTGAGATTGTCACTTATAGGGTAGTTTGTGATTCTTGATTCCTTGCATACTGAGTATATATCATTCATTTTGCCTGAGTCTGTGCTTCCTTTGTGTTTTGTCTGAGTAGACATTGCACACTTGAGGTGGAGTTTTCTGTTGTTTTTCTCTTTTTTTCAATTGAGTTACTGTTTTTTGCTGCATTTATTTGTGTGATTGCATTATCAGTTTACACAACATTTGTTGAGTTATTCTACTGTGGTTGTTGAGTTGTATCGAGGTTTAGTTCTTTCGTTTGTGACCTATTTTTTGAATTCAGTTTTCAAAAGATTTTCAAACCAATTATTGAACTTTGTTTGAGTTTAAAGGGAATGCCTCTAACTGTTTTTGAAAAGAGTTCTTAAAATAGTGTGTTCTTTCTTTCAAAAGAGTTTTTAAACTAGTGTTTGTGTTTTAAAATCAAGATGACGGCCATTAAAACTGAGTTGGGAGTTTTTGGTGGTAAGGGTGATTTTAAAATCTGGTCACAGAAGCTGAAAGCACTACTTATGCAGCTTAAATGTCATAGAGTATTCGATAATTCATGGTTAGAGGGCACAACAGCTAAACAAAAGATAGAGGGCGAGGAAGTTGCATGGAGTACCATATTTTTGAATTTGTCTGTTGATGTTATTCGTACTATTGGAGATACTAAGTCGTCTGCAGAATTGTATAAAGCACTTGAGTCACATTATGGCACCAAATCTATGCCTAATAAGTGTTTTATGTTGAAGCAATTTTTCTCCTTTAAAATGGATCTCTCTCCTGATCTTGATGTGAATTTTTGTAAATTCCAAAAGCTTGCAATTGATTTGACTAATGCTGGTGAGAAAATTTCTGAGGATCAGAAGGCCTTGGTTCTTTTGAATTCAAGACCTGAGAAATTCAATGATTTGAAGAATGCTCTTAAATATGGTCGAGATAACTTGACTGTGGATATTATTGTTAATGCATTGAGAAATAAGCAGTTGGAGTTAAGATCTGTTGAGAGTATCTATATTCATGATGGCGAAGTGATGTATTCTAAACGTCAAGGTGGAGGTTGGCAATCCAAGGCTGATAAGAGTAATTATCAGCATATGAACCATGTGAATCAGAATGAGAGACAAAATGGCAAGAAAAAGGGGAAAGGTAAGTGGAAGGGGAAGGAGACTGGTGAACAGAAGGAGTATGAGTGTGATAGTTGTGGTGAAAAAGGGCATTTCACTAGAGATTGTCCAAAGAAGAAGAGGGATCTGTTGGACAAATATAATGGAACTGCGGCTTGTGCATTCGATGGTGGATATGATTAGGGACTTGTTTTGTGAATGGTCTCCTGTATCGGGCCATTTACATTTAAAATTCTGTTTTTAAACCATGTTTAAATTTTTGGAGTTAATTATTGTTTTTGGAACATTGACTAACTTGTGATCTTTGTAGGTGTACAAGAGTGATGATACAAGATTGTGGTTTGAAGGTTCTTGGATTTCACTACTTAGAAAAAGACCAAGGCAGTAAGGTGGAGATTGTTGGGTTTAGAGGTTGCTGCCTTAGTCATTTTTGGGCCAGATAAGTTGGGCCGTGTTGATGACGTGAGGATTGACCCGGGAAGACCTAACTTTGAAGAGAAGCGTTTAACCTAGCCGCTCATTTTAAAGTGTAGATCTTGGCCGATTATTACTAGGGTTTCACTATTATAAAAGGGCTGGTGTATTGACTTATGTGATAAGAGTGAATGACATCTTTTGGAGCCTCTCTGTTATTTTCTAATCCTTTGTGTCAATTCTTGAGAGTTGTTAGAAGTGATAGAGTTGCTAAGATTATCGTTCGAGGAACGAGAGTGAAACAGAGATAAGAGAGAGATTGTAATTTGTAAACTCTGCTACCGGTTGATTTTCTAGTGAAACCCTTGAGCAACTACCACAATCAGTGTGGAGCTCAACGTAGAGTAGGAGAAATCCGAACTGCGGGGCCGTGTGCCAAAACAAATCCGTGTGTTCATTTTAATTTTGCGTCCTTGTATATTTATTCGATTTCTAGTGTTTTTATTCGTTTAAAATCCCAACAGCGGTATCAGAGCAATAGATCCGAGTTTTAAAGTTTTTGATTGATTTGTTTTTGGGATTATTCAAAAAAAAAAGAAAAAATAAAACGATTCTAAAAGTTTTGTTTTAAGTCTAAAACTTGCTTGTGAAAGTCAAAAAGTGTAGGCTGCAATTTCTTTTTCCCTTTCCGAGTCCAAAGAAAATCCTCTTTTTCCCTTTTTTCTCAATTGCAGATCCTCATTCTCGTCGGCTGAAAAGTTCCTTTTTTCTTCTTCTTCGAGTACAGAAACCTTTGAGTCTAAAAAAAAAAAAAACATCAAAGACCACTTCGAAATCCTCCAAGTTCTCAGCAATTCTCATGTTCCACTGTGTACATCTAAGATTGGTGGGAATTTTTCGAGTGGATCGGTGGAGGTGGTTTCCGGCGGTAGTTTCTCAGCCAGGCGTGGTGCGGCCAGCGTTATCAGCGATTTTGGGGTTTTTCGACTGGTGCTTTTGGCCGGCAATTGAAGCTTTCCGGTGGAGCGAGGTGACCGGTGGTGGTTTGTGAAACAACCGGTGGTCTCTTTTCAGTTTCTTGTGGAGCTTGTGGCTTCGGTGGAGATCTGTGAAATTTTCGGCGATTGAATAGTGGGGTGTCTGGTTTTTCGGACGATTGTGTTGGTTTTGTCTCCGGTCTATGACTGAGGTAACATCTGTATTTTTCTCCTTCTTGTGTGTGAAGTTATTAAGGTAAACTACTGCCCTAATCCTTACTTGTCAAAGCCCTACTGAAGTTGAGGAATCTAGGAAGATACGGGATTCACAGTGGCAATCCAAGGCTTATAAGAGTAATTATCAGCATATAAACCATGTGAATCAGAATGAGAGACAAAATGGCAAGAAAAATGGGAAAGGTAAGTGGAAGGGGAAGAAGACTAGTGAACAGAAGGAGTATGAGTGTTATAGTTGTGGTGAAAAAGGGCATTTCAGTAGAGATTGTCCAAAGAAGAAGAGGGATCTATTGGATAAATATAATGGAACTTCGGCTTGTGCATTCGATGGTGGATATGATGAGGGACACGTTTTCTAAATGGTCTCCTGTATCGGGCCATTTATATTTAAAAATCTGTTTTAAATCATGTTTAAATTTTTGAGTTAATTATTTTTTTTGGAATATTCACTAACTTGTGATCTTTGTAGGTGTACAGGAGTGATGATACAAGATTGTGGTTTGAAGGTTCTTGGATTTCACTACTGAGAAAAAGACCAAGGCAGCAAGGTGGAGATTGTTGGGTTTAGAGGTTGCTGCCTTAGTCATTTTTGGGCCAGATAAGTTGGGTCGTGTTGATGACGTGAGGATTGACCCGGGAAGACCTAACTTGGAAGAGCAGCGTTTTACCTAACCGCTCATTTTAAAGTGTAGATCTTGGCGGATTATTACTGGGGTTTCACTATGATAAAAGGGCTGGTGTATTGACTTATGTGATAAGAGTGAATTACATCTTTTAGAGCCTCTCTGTTATTTTCTAAGCCTTTGTATCTATTCTTGAGAGTTGTTAGATGTGATAGAATTGCTTAGATTATCGTTCGAGGAACGAGACTGAAACAGAGATAAGAGAGAGATTGTAATTTGTAAACCTCTGCTACCGGTTGATTTTCTAGTGAAATCCTTGAGCAACTACCACAATCAGTGTGGAGCTCAACGCAGACTAGGAGAAATCCGAACTGCGGGGCCGTGGGCCAAAACAAATCCGTGTGTTCATTTTAATTTTGCGTTCTTGTGTTTTTATTCGATTTCTAGTGTTTTTATTCGTTTAGAATCCCAACAGTGGTATCAAAGCAATGGATCCGAGTTTTAAAGTTTTTGATTGATTTGTTTTTAGGATTTTTCGATAAAAAAAGGAAAGAAAAACGATTCTAAAAGTTTTGTTTTAAGTCTAAAACTTGCTTGGAAAAGTCAAAAAGTGTAGGCTGCAATTTCCTTTTACCTTTTCGAGCCCAAAAAAAAAAATCCTCTTTTCCCTTTTTCTCTCAATTGCAGATCCTCATTCTCGTCGGCTGAAAAGTTCCTTTTTTCTTCTTCTTCCAGTATAGAAAACCAAAGACCACTTCGAAATCCTCCAAGTTCTCGGCGATTCTCGTGTTCCACTGTGTAGATCTAAGATTGGTGGGAATTTTTCGAGTGGATCGGCAGAGGTGGTTTCCGGCGGTAGTTTCTCAGCCAGGAGTGGTGCGGTCAGCGTTATCAGCGATTTTGGGGTTTTTCGATTGGTGCTTTCGGCCGGCAATTGAAGCTTTCCGGTGGAGCGAGGTGACCGGTGGTGGTTTGTGAAACAACCGGTGGTCTCTTTTCAGTTTCTAGTGGAGCTTGTGGCTTCAGTGGAGATCCGTGAAATTTTCGGCTATTGAATAGTGGAGGGTGTCTGGTTTTTCCGACGATTGTATTGGTTTTGTCTCCGGTCTGTGACCGAGGTAACATCTGTATTTTTCTCCTTCTTGTGTGTGCAGTTATTAAGGTAAACTACTACCCTTATCCTTACTTGTCCAAGCCCCACTGAAGGTGGGGAATCTGGAAAGATACGGGATTCACAGTGGAAACCCCTTAGGCTTCTTGCGTGACATAATTGAGGCTCTTAGTTGTTCTTGATACTCTTGCATTCTGCTAGTGTTTATCCTGTAATAGTTGACATTTGTGCTTGAGATTGTCACTTATAGGGTAGTTTGTGATTCTTGATTTTTGCATACTGAGTATATATCATTCATTTTGCCTGAGTCTGTGTTTCCTTTGTGTTTTGTCTGAGTAGACATTGCACATTTGAGGTGGAGTTTTCTGTTGTTTTTCTCTTTTTTTCAATTGAGTTACTGTTTTTTGCTGCATTTATTTGTGTGATTGCATTATCAGTTTACACAACATTTGTTGAGTTATTCTACTATGGTTGTTGAGTCGTATCGAGGTTTAGTTCTTTCGTTTGTGACCTATTTTTTGAATTGAGTTTTCAAAAGATTTTCAAACCAATTATTGAACTTTGTTTGAGTTTAAAGGGAATGCCTCTAACTGTTTTTGAAAAGAGTTCTCAAAATAGTGTGTTCTCTCTTTCAAAAGAGTTTTTAAACTAGTGTTTGTGTTTTAAAATCGAGATGACAGCCATTAAAACTGAGTTGGGAGTTTTTGGTGGTAAGGGTGATTTTAAAATCTGGTCACAGAATCTGAAAGCACTACTTATGCAGCTTAAATGTCATAGAGCATAAGATAATTCATGGTTAGAAGGCACAACGGCTAAACAAAAGATAGAAGGCGAGGAAGTTGCATGGAGTACCATATTTTTGAATTTTTCTGTTGATGTTATTCGTACTATTGGAGATACTAAGTCGTCTTCAGAATTGTATAAAGCACTTGAGTCACATTATGGCACCAAATCTATGCCTAATAAGTGTTTTATGTTGAAGCAATTTTTCTCCTTTAAAATGGATCTCTCTGCTGATCTTGATGTGAATTTGTGTAAATTCCAAAAGCTTGCAATTGATTTGACTAATGTTGGTGAGAAAATTTCTGAGGATCAGAAGGCCTTGGTTCTTTTGAATTCAATACCTGAGAAATTCAATGATTTGAAGAATGCTCTTGAATATGGTCGATATAACTTGACTGTGGATATTATTGTGAATGTATTGAGAAATAAGCAGATGGAGTTAAGATCTGTTGAGAGTATCTATATTCATGATGACGAAGTGATGTATTCTAAACGTCAAGGTGGAGGTTGGCAATCCAAGGCTGATAAGAGTAATTATCAGAATATGAACCATGTGAATCAGAATGAGATACAAAATGGCAAGAAAAAGGGGAAAGGTAAGTGGAAGGGGAAGGAGACTGGTGAACAGAAGGAGTATGAGTGTGATAGTTGTGGTGAAAAAGGGCATTTCACTAGAGATTTTCCAAAGAAGAAGAGGGATCTGTTGGACAAATATAATGGAACTGCGGCTTGTGCATTCGATGGTGGATATGATTAGGGACTTGTTTTGTGAATGGTCTCCTGTATCGGGCCATTTACATTTAAAATTCTGTTTTTAAATCATGTTTACATTTTTGAGTTAATTATTGTTTTTGGAACATTTACTAACTTTTGATCTTTTTAGGTGTACAAGAGTGATGATACAAGATTGTGGTTTGAAGGTTCTTGGATTTCACTACTGAGAAAAAGACCAAGGCAGCAAGGTGGAGATTGTTGGGTTTAGAGGTTGCTGCCTTAGTCATTTTTGGGCCAGATAAGTTGGGCCGTGTTGATGACGTGAGGATTGACCCGGGAAGACCTAACTTGGAAGATCAGCGTTCAACCTAGCCGCTCATTTTAAAGTGTAGATCTTGGCCGATTATTACTAGGGTTTCACTATTATAAAAGGGCTGGTGTATTGACTTATGTGATAAGAGGGAATTACATCTTTTAGAGCCTCTATCTTATTTTCTAAGCCTTTGTATCTATTCTTGAGAGTTGTTAGAAGTGATAGAGTTGCTTAGATTATCGTTCGAGGAACGAGAGTGAAACAGATATAAGAGAGAGATTGTAATTTGTAAACCTCTGCTACCTGTTGATTTTCTAGTGAAATCCTTGAGCAACAACCACAATCAGTGTGGAGCTCAACGTAGAGTAGGAGAAATCTGAACTGCGGGGCCGTGGGCCAAAACAAATCCGTGTTTTCATTTTAATTTTGCATTCTTGTGTTTTTATTCGATTTCTAATGTTTTTATCCGTGTAGAATCCCAACAGTGGTATCGGGGCGATAGATCCGAGTTTTAAAGTTTTTGATTGATTTGTTTTTAGGATATTTCTACAAAAAAAAGGAAAAAAACGATTCTAAAAGTTTTGTTTTAAGTCTAAAACTTGCTTGAAAAAGTCAAAAAGTGTGGGCTGCAATTTCTTCTTGCCTTTTCGACTCCAAAGAAAATCCTCATTTTCCCTTTTTTTTTTCTCAATTGCGGATCCTCATTCTCGTCGGCTGAAAAGTTCCTTTCTTCTTCTTCTTCCAGTACAGAAACGTCTGAGTCCAAAAATAAAAAATAAAAAAAGCAAAGACCACTTCGAAGTCCTCCAAGTTCTCGGCGATTCTCGTGTTCCACTGTGTATATCTAAGATTGGTGGGAATTTTTCGAGCGAACCGGTGGAGGTGGTTTCCGGCGGTAATTTCTCAGCCGGGAATGGTGCGGTCAGCGTTATCAGCGATTTGGGCGTTTTTCGACTCGTGCTTTTTGCCAGCAATTGAAGCTTTCCGGCGGAGCGAGGTGACCGGTGGTGGTTTGTGAAACAACCGGTGCTCTCTTTTCAGTTTCAGGTGGAGCTTGTGGCTTCAGTGGAGATCTGTGAAATTTCCGGCGATTGAATAGTGGGGTGTCTGGTTTTTCCGATGATTGTGTTGGTTTTGTCTCCGGTCTGTGACCGAGGTAACATCTGTATTTTTCTCCTTCTTGTGTGTGAAGTTATTAAGGTAAACTACTGCCCTTATCCTTACTTGGCCAAGCCCCACTGAAGGTGAGGAATCTGGGAAGATACGGGATTCACAGTGGCAACCCCTTAGGCTTCTTGCGTGATATAATTAAGGCTCTTAGTTGTTCTTGATACTCTTGCATTCTGCTAGTGTTTATCCTCTAATAGTTGACATTTGTGCTTGAGATTGTCACTTATAGGGTAGTTTGTGATTCTTGATTCCTTGCATACTGAGTATATATCATTCATTTTTCCTGAGTCTGTGCTTCCTTTGTGTTTTGTCTGAGTAGACATTGCACATTTGAGGTGGAGTTTTCTGTTGTTTTTCTCTTTTTTTCAATTGAGTTACTGTTTTTTGCTGCATTTATTTGTGTGATTTCATTATCAGTTTACACAGCATTTGTCGAGTTATTCTACCGTGGTTGTTGAGTTGTATTGAGGTTTAGCTCTTTCATTTGTGACCTATTTTTTGAATTGAGTTTTCAAAAGATTTTCAAACCAGTTATTGAACTTTGTTAGAGTTTAAAGGGAGTGCCTCTAACTGTTTTTGAAAAGAGTTCTTAAAATAGCGTGTTCTTTCTTTCAAAAGAGTTTTTAAACTAGTGTTTGTGTTTTAAAATCAAGATGGCTTCCATTAAAACTGAGTTGGGAGTTTTTTATGGTAAAGGTGATTTTCAAATCTGGTCACAAAAGCTGAAACCACTACTTATGCAGCTTAAATGTCATAGAGCATTAGATAATTCATGGTTAGAAGGCACAACTGCCAAACAAAAGATAGAGGGCGAGGAAGTTGCATGGAGTACCATATTTTTGCATTTGTCTGTTAATGTTATTCGGACTATTGGAGATACTAAGTCGTCTGCAGAATTGTATAAAGCACTTGAGTCACATTATAGCACCAAATCCTTGCCTTATAAGTGTTTTATGTTGAAGCAATTTTTCTCCTTTAAAATGGATCTCTCTACTGATCTTGATGTGAATTTGTGTAAATTCCCAAAGCTTGCAATTGATTTGACTAATGCTGGTGAGAAAATTTCTGAGCATCAGAAGGCCTTGGTTCTTTTGAATTCAATACCTGAGAAATTCAATGATTTGAAGAATGCTCTTGAATATGGTCGAGATAACTTGATTGTGGATATTATTGTGAATGCATTGAGAAATAAGCAGTTGGAGTTAAGATCTGTTGAGAGTATCTATAGTTATGATGACAAAGTGATGTATTCTAAACGTCAAGGTAGAGGTTGGCAATCCAAGGCTGATAAGAGTAATTATCAGCATATGAACCATGTGAATTAGAATGAGAGACAAAATGGCAAGAAAAATGGGAAAGGTAAGTGGAAGGGGAAGGAGATTGGTGAACAGAAGGAGTATGAGTGTTATAGTTGTGGTGAAAAAGGGCATTTCACTAGAGATTGTCCAAAGAAGAAGAGGGAGCTGTTGGACAAATATAATGGAACTACGGCTTGTGCATTCGATGGTGGATATGATGAGGGACATGTTTTGTAAATGGTCTCCTGTATTGGGCCATTTACATTTAAAATTCTGTTTTTAAATCATGTTTAAATTTTTGAGTTAATTATTCTTTTTGGAATATTTACTAACTTGTGATCTTTGTTGGTGTACAAGAGTGATGATACAAGATTGTGGTTTGAAGGTTCTTAGATTTCACTACTGAGAAAAAGACCAAGGCAGCAAGGTGGAGATTGTTGGGTTTAGAGGTTGCTTCCTTAGTCATTTTTGGGCCCGATAAGTTGGGCCGTGTTGATGACGTGAGGATTGACCCGGGAAGACCTAACTTGGAAGAGCAGCGTTTGACCTAGCCGCTCATTTTAAAGTGTAGATCTTGGCCGATTATTACTAGGGTTTCACTATTATAAAATGGCTTGTGTATTGACTTATGTGATAAGAGTGAATTACATCTTTTAGAGCCTCTCTATTATTTTCTAAGCCTTTGTATCTATTCTTGAGAGTTGTTAGAAGTGATAGAGTTGTTTAGATTATCGTTCGAGGAACGAGAGTGAAACAGAGATAAGAGAGAGATTGTAATTTGTAAACCTCTGCTACCGGTTGATTTTCTAGTGAAATCCTTGAGCAACAACCACAATCAGTGTGAAGTTCAACGTAGAGTAGGAGAAATCCGAACTGCGGGCCGTGGGCCAAAACAAATCCGTGTGTTCATTTTAATTTTGCGTTCTTGTGTTTTTATTTGATTTCTAGTATTTTTATCCGTTTAAAATCCCAACAATTTTTCTTATAATTTTTTTTGCAGTCAAATTAAAATTTGTAGCGAAAATACATCTTTTTCCACAAAAAGGAAAAAAGAAAAAAAGATTTCGTAGGCATATGATTCTTCCTACAATTTTTTAATAGACAAATTAAAATTTATAACCAAAGTTTACATTTCCCCCACAAAGTCAAAAATGGATTTCATGGCCATGTGATTTGATTCAACATTTCAAAAGATGAAGAACTTGTACCACAAAAAAAATCATACCATTTCCGTGCAAGAAATTTGAAGGAAAAATTTTAGCTTGTGCAGACAAAAAAATTTCATATATTTGTAGGTTAATTATTAAAGGTTTAATGATTCGTCGAATTTTTTTTAATTTTTATTTCTATTGAATCCAACAAATAGGATAATTACATAGAAAATAAGAGAATGAATTAATAATTGCACTTTTATTGAAATCTCAATAATTATTTACAAGATTTTTTATGTATATAAAATGGAGACATCAACATAGAAAATTAAATGCGCAATTTGTTACGGAGACACTTAGCAGACATATGGAGGTCGCGGTTTCGACTCCTATCATCGACATTCTCAAAATACAAATAAATCATGATGCAAATGTAGGTGGAGTGGGAGATCAATAGTCAGGTTTGTGTTGATCAGACGACAAATGATACTTCAGGGGGTAAGGTAACTTCAGCATACAAATTATTTTGTCATCCGAAAATATACTCGATGGGTTGTATTTGTCTCCAAAGAGTTTAGGGCCAAACTTCAGCCAGCAAATTTTAAAACTTGGTCTCCTCTTGCAATTTTCTACAAATTGTATTTGTCTCCAAAAGATTTGTAGGTGAAACTTTTAGCCCACAAATTTCAAAATTTTGTTGTATTTGACCTTTTCCTTCAAGGTGTTCGCAAAATTGCCTTTGAATTATTGTTGTCATCAGAGGTATCTCCTCACAAATAAAGACATTTCCCTAGAAAAATATTTTGTAAGAAAAATACAAAATTCTTGTAATGAATGTGAATGGAACGAGCCCTTAATACCAGGAACGTCAACTCTAGTCATATCTAAAAGATTAATTTATCGTGAGAAAATAAAATAAAATAAAAATACTTGAACTCAAAATTTGAAATTTAAAGCATTTTATTTTTTAAGGGTGGGGCTTAATACACCCATACAATTCCTTCATGCACCCATTATTTTGGTTCTCAAAAATACCCCAAGCTAAAATGACCAATATATCCTCATATTTCAAAAATTAAACAACAAACCTGCAACCAAGCCCTACGCCATTTTTCCTCTCCTGTACACCATGGTTTGCTCAGAGACAGAGAGACAGACGCCATTGTTTGCTGTGCTCTCATACGCCATTGTTGCTGTTTGCTGTGTTGGAAAGCTCCCCATTCTTTCTTCAACCTTTCTTCACTCAAGTACTCCATTTTTCAAGATTTTTCCTTCTTCAAGTATAATGGATGAGATGTATATAAACAATGTAAATATTATTTATCCCAATTATTACATAATTTTTATCATATGCGATTAAAATTGGTATTAGAATATGTATGATCGTAAAATTAAACTGGTAAAATTGAAGTCAGGGAGCTGGTTTGGCTATGTTCGCCCCCGAACACATTGGCAGGTGCTCACCCCCAAGGGGGCGAACACATCCTAACACGACCCAGCTACTGGAATTGGCTACAGGAATTCAGTACTTGGTTTCAGCTCTATTTTGTTTTGCTATGCTGTCGTGCTAGTGGCCTTCATTGTATTGTATATTTAATTTTTTTCTTTAATAGGAATCAAAGACACATTCTACTGAAGAAAGTATTATTGGTCCAAATAATGAATTGGTTGTTGGCGCTAGTACTGAAATGGTAATGGATTATACATTAGTTTTGTCTGCATATGATTCTTTTAATTCCCGTAATGAATTGGTTGATTGGGTACGTAGTACGGGAAAGAAACTTGGAATGGTGATAGTTGTTAAAAGATCAGATAGTGGAGAGAGTGGAATGCGACCCCGGATAATACTTTCATGCGAGGGAAGTGGTAAATACCGTGGAAAGGGTACGGATTCTACAAAAATGGGTGCATCGAAGAAGTGCGAATGTCCCTTTACATTAAAGGGTAGAGAAATATCAGCTAATGGGCAGTGGATATTGCAGGTTGTGGACGGTACGCATCATCACCCATGTGCACGATATTTGGAAGGTCACTTATATGCTGGTCGGTTGTCGGTTGATGAGCAAAAACTAGTGATCGACATGTCAAAGACAGATGTTCGACCGAAGAATCTATTGCACGCACTGAAGGAGAGATATCCCCAAAATGCGTCAACAATGAAGACGATCTGCAACATACGTCAAAAGCATAGAATAGCGGATCACGCAGGTCAGTTACAATTGCAATTTTTATTGGGAAAGTTACAAGAGCATGGATATTTATTCTACGTAAGGCGATGTGAGAGTACTAATGTTGTGAAGGATCTCTTTTTTGCCCATCCGGTGAATGTAAACTGTTTGCGTGCTTTTCCTAATGTGCTATTAATGGATTGCACGTATAAGACCAATCGATACAAAATGCCGTTGTTGGAAATAGTTGGCGTGACTTCCACAGATATGACATTTTCTATTGCCTGTGCATATATGGAATACGAGCGGGAGGATAATTACGTATGGGTTTTGTCTCTCTTGCGATCGATGTTCGACCAATCATCATCTTTTCCTACAGTAATTGTTACAGATCGAGATATCGCATTAATGAATGCAATTGAGCATATTTTTCCGAGTGTGAGACATTTTTTGTGTCGATGGCATATTTGTACGAATATAATGTCAAATACTAGGAAGATGTTTCGGCTCAAAGAAATGTGGGATTGTTTTATATCCTCATGGAATCTGTTGGTATTATCTAGATCTGAAGGATTATTTCATACATTGCTTATGAAGTTCCAGGAAGATTATTTAGAATATCCAGATGCTATTGAGTACGTAGTCAAGCAATGGATTAATCCGTACAAAGAAAGATTTGTAGCTTGTTGGACAAATAACGTTATACATTTCGGCAATAACACGACAAATAGGTATTATGACAATAGTAATTATTACTTTATTTCACATATATTATTTGCTTTTCAAAGTAATATTCTAACCTCGGCTATAATCATTGTTTTAGGGCGGAGAGTGCACATGAAAAATTGAAGAAACATCTTGGATCAAGTCAGGGCAACTTGGAGATATGCTGGACTAAAATCCACTGTTTGTTTGAGACATCACACTTTGCTATCAAGCAGTGTTTTGAGAAGAGCATGCATACAGTCCAACACACTCATAAGATAACCATGTTTAGATTTCTACAAGGTATGATTTCATTGACTGCTATGGATAAGATATTAGAGGAGATGAAGGAAATAGATAGGGTTGGAGTTGATCCTTTGATTTGTGGATGCGCATTGAGAAAGTCTTGTGGTTTGCCCTGTGCACACGAGCTTGCCGAGTGGCAAAATGGGAATATGCCAATTCCTTTACATGAAATCGATAGTTTATGGAGAAAATTAGATATGGAACCGTGTATGCGAGGTGATGTTAGTGTCGGAGATGATATTCAAATTCGTCTGGACCATGCTTTTGTAGAATTTGCAAATGTATTCTCAACGATGAATGAAATAGAAAAGGTGTTATGTTGAGGAGGTTGACCGAGATTACTAACCCAGCTAAAACATCGTTGCTCGAGCCTGTGGTAAAGACTAGCACCCGCGGTAGACCTGCTAAAGGTAAAGGAAAATCAAGAAACAACAAATCAACAAAGCGTGATCCAAGTGCCTTTGAATATGTCGAGTCAATCGAGGATAGTTGTTCACCACCATTGTCGGCCACGTTGGGTAGGCATAAACAAAAGGTTTGTATTGGATAATTTTTATTGAAAGTGTAGTCATTTTTACATTCTTGATTGTGACATCCCACTTTTGCTCAGGTTATTCGTCGGCCTACACGGACCCGTACTGCCATTGCATACATCGATCAACTACCATACTTTCTCCAGGAGTACATCACTAGCACCGAGGATGTAATGGCTGATGGTCACTGTGGTTTTCGTGCAGTTGCCGCACTTCTTGGTTTCGGGGAAAATGCATGGTCTAGAGTTCGGCATGACCTTCTCGAGGAGCTCCAAACCTTCAAAGAACTAGACAAAGATGTGTTTATTGAAAATGGAGCTGTGGAAAAGCAGATGTATTTGTTAAATTGTTTTGAGCCGTCGGCACATGTGAATCACTGGATGAGCTTGCCAGATACGGGCTACCTGATTGCTTCGAAATATAATGTTGCCCTCGTCTCTTTAGCTGATCGTTTATGCCTGACGTTTTTGCCCCTATAGACCCCTGTTGATGGTCCTCAAAAATGTATTTGCATCGGATTTGTAAATCATAATCATTTCATTCGGGTATCTTTACTTCTATTTCAATAACATATTCTTGATACTTTATTATATGACTAAATAAATATTTGCAGGTTTTTATGCGTGAGGGACACCTGATACCTCCTATTATGAACAGGTGGCACTCACGGCGTCATCAATGTGCAGCTGGCTGGGCCATGATATATGAGGAACAACTTGTACTGTATGATCGTATTGCTGGAAATAATAGTCGAATTGGTAGCGCTAAGACGATTACACCTGACCAATAATGTGGAGTTTGTATTGAAAATTTATATATTATTTGGTAGAATTTTATTAACTGATAAAGTAGCTAGTACGTCGATGGATATTTGTTGAATGGATTGGCTAAATTTCAAGTTTAGTATCTACTCACCCTAAGATTTCAATTTTTTCTCTTTTTCTTTTTTCCACTTCATTTGCCAAGATTTCATAGTTATAGTTGATATAATTGTCTATGCATAATAATCACATCTTTACGGAAGGAACTTCATTTGATATGATACTCTACTTTTTTCACTCCAATTCCAGGGGCTTCAATTTTTCTTTTTTTCTTTTTTCACTTCATTTGCTAGTATGCATTTTGACCAATAATATACACATGAACAAAGGTTATATAGTCAAGGCATCATAAGTGAAGATGATTGTTCCAATATATTACAATATATAGAAAAGATAGAAAAATATAAGTGATTGTACACGATACATAACTCCTTCACTAAATAAAATATAAAACATACATGAAATGTTGAAAAACATATATCGAAGATAAAGATCACATAGAAATCATCATCGTCGACGTCGACTGGAGGGGTCCCTCGATGATTGTGCCCTGAACTGCCGCCCCTGAGCTGGTCTAATACTGGACTGGTCCCTTGTAATCTCAACTAATATTCAACTTCTCACTTTCCTCATTTCTCATTTTCTTTCGCTATGCACTTTCTCTCTAGCTTAACATACTTTTGCAAAATAATAATAATAATAATAAATTATATTATTATTCATGATTGGTTATGATTACCACGTAAGGTAATATTATATCTGGATAGGTAATAAAGTTATCGAGGTGTGTAATATTATTGTGATAAGTTTTAGATCTTTCAAACTTTTGAAACTTTGAAATCTTTGGTAATTAAAGTTTTGCGAATTAAATCTTAGTCCCCAAAGTTCCGGCTATAACATTTTAATCTAGAGAGAGAACAAGGGAAAAGAGATAAATTCATAGACGAAGGGAGTGAGAAAATTATCGGGGGTGATAATCTACGGAGAAAATAAATGTTGATAGTGAGAAGATGAATGTTGATCTAGATTACTAACAATTATAATTTAAAGAGAACACGCGTAGAAAAAGAAAGTTGGAGACAAGAAAAACAAAAAGTTTAATGTTAATCGAGTTTGCTAGGGATGATACTGTAGAGAGAGAATGTGCGTAGAGAGGGAAAGTCGGAGAAGATGAAAGCGAGAAATTGAATAGTGATCAAAATTACTTGGGGTGGTAATTTAAAGAGAGAAAATGCGAGAGAAAAACTCCGGAGAAGATAAAAACGAGAAGTTGAATATTTGCCAAGATTATCGGGGATGGTAATCTTAAGAGGGAAATTGTGTAGAGAGAAAGTCGGGTACACGGGAAGGGAAAAGTTGAATGTTTTCCGAAATTATCGGGGACGGTAATTTAGAGAGGGAAAGTATATAGAGAGAAAGTTGGGTACGCGGAAAGGGAGAAATTGAATGTTAGTCGAGATTACCGGGAGTGGTAATCTCGAGAGAGAAATTGTGTAGAGAGAGAGAATATGGGAAGATGAAGGTGAAAAGTTAGATGTTGGTCGATATTATTGGAGGTGGTAATCTAAAGAGAAATTGCGTATAGAGAAATTGCGTATAGAGAAAATCTGGGAACATGAAATTGAAAAGTTGGATGTTGGTTGAAATTATGAGGGGGTGGTAATATAGAGAGAGGATGAAGGAAGCGAGAAGGTGATTGTTGGCCAAGATTACTGGGGATGGTAATCTAGATAGAAAAAGTACGCAGAGAGAGAAAGTCGGAGAAGATGAAAGCAAAAAATTGAATATTGATCGAGATTATTGGAGTGGTAATTTAGAGAGCAAAAATGCGTAGAAAGAGAAAGTCGGAGAAAATGGAAGCGAGAAGTTGAATGGTGATCGAGATTACGGTTGTGATAATCTAGAGAAGGGAGAAAAAGTCAGGGAGGAGGGAAGCGAGAAGTTGAATATTTGTCGAGATTACCTAAGGTGACAATCTGGAGAGAAAAAGTGCGTGGAGAGAGAAAGTAAGAGATGAGAGAAACGAGAAATTGAATATTTTTCAAAATTACATGTGGTGGTAATCTGGAGAGAGAAATTGAGAGAAGAGTGAAATGAGAAGTTTTATATTTATCGAGATTACCAGGGTAGGTAATGTGTATTACTTGGTGTGGTAATCCATGTTACTTGGGAAAGTATTATTTGTACGTCCAATGATATTTATAAATTACTACCAAGAGTATTAAATAAAGTATAAAGTTATCTTTATGCTTACCATTTTTCAATCATGATGAAAAATTTCTTTATTTATATTATCTTAAATATTATGTTTGTAGGTGAATTTTGTAAATGTAGAAGAAAATAAGGAAAAAGATGAGCAAAAAGAACTAAAAGTGTCAAAAATTCAAAAGTTTGAGAACCAAAATGAAACAATCTGAAAGATGGAGGATTTTGGGTCCAAATATTTTTGGGTATTTTTGAAATAAAATTATAAAATTGAGGACTAAAGTGTAAAATTTGAAAGTTGGAGGACCTCCTGTGCAATTAAAAAGATGGAGAGAAAATGAAAATGTGAAAAAAGAAAGATGGGGGCAAAAATGTCCACAAAATACCTAAAAAGAATAATTGGTAAATCACTTTTTATAAGTTGTAATATGTGGTTAAAAAATAATATGTTTCAATTTTATGGGTAAAGACCGATTTTAACCTGTATTTATTGGGCATTTTCCCTTGATTTAACGATAAATAATTTTCGAAAAATCTCTTGCATCAAAATTAATCAAATTAATTGTGCAAGATTTGTAATAGAGATATAGGAAAAATTTATAAAAGTTCGAGTAAAAATAAGTTGGCATTTCATTGAAATTTAATGCTAATTAAATTCTTTTAATACCTTAATTCAATGCCAGTGAGAGTGTTAGATAGTAAAGCACATGGCATGGTGAACTTGAATAAGAAAAATTTATAGATATGCATAAGGTAAATCGTTACTATCTTTAGACCAAAATTCCCTATTAATGATAGAAAAATTAGCTAAAAAATTATAGTAAAAAATTACTTCAATGTTCTTTAAAAAAATTTACTTTAGCAAATGTAAAGTTAAATCATTATAAATTAACAATACATAAACATCTATTTAATAAGAACCAAAATTAAAATCAAACGAATGTACAATCAAATGAAAAAAATTATGCATGACATTTTCACGTAAAATACTTTTCTCTTTCAAATAGATAAGAAATTTATCTACCACTAATAAAAAAATTAATCCAATTTAAACTCTACAATGAAAATAAATTTAAGCATTAGTAAATAAAAATATGATGTCACAACTGTATATAATATATGATTTTTTTAATAAAAATGCGCAATATAAATGTTAATTTAATTTTAGGGAAGCAAAAAAATACTTTGAAAAGAAGGAAGTTGGCATTTCTCCAACAAAATGCATCAATAATTAAATTTTTACATTATAATTTAACTGTGAATATAAAATATTTATTAAAATAATTTTCACAAACTGTAATTCCAATATTGTAATAAAAATATTATAATTTTTTATTCTAAAATAAAATATTCATTCAACTTCATTTTAAACACATATAAATAACCCGTCAAAAAAACAATTCTAAATAACAAATATTTTTAATATGATTTTTTAATTTTTAATATGAATGTATAATTAAATCAATATAAATTAAGAATATATGAACATTGATTCAAATAAAAACCACAATTAAGGTCAAAATACTATATGATCAAATTAAAAAAATTAATTATGCCATTTTTAAGTAAAATCTTTTTCTATTACTTTATTCTTTCAAATAGATGAGAAGGTTATCTACTATTAATAATAAAAAAATTAATCCATCTAAAATTTATGTGAACTAAAACTTATTTTCAAATTTTTGATATAAAAATCATGAAAAGCAAAAATAAAATCAATCATCATCCATCTAATATCTATATTAGTCATCAAGAAATACGAATTTCTTTTTTAAACCAAAACCCATAAATGGACAAAAAGAAAACTAAAAAGATAAATGAAAATAAAATAATAAAATTATATTGAAATGTTTTTACAAAATTTTTTAATATCTGTCTATATAGACGCGATTGTTAAGACCTAAATCATTCCACTTAGAAAGAAAGGATAAAAAAAAGAAAAGAAAAATAAATATAGAAATAAAATAATAAAATAATATTAAAATATATTTTAGAAAAACTTTTTAATACTTACATGTATAAGCCCAATTACTCATGCCCAAATCATTGTCGTATTAAGGAATTTAACCTCCTTTTATAGATGATAAATTCTACATCATTTCATAAATTTTCAATGTGGGATTTTTCTCCACTTTCTTTTAAGGAAAATATAAAGAAAGAGAAAAAAAAGAAAAGAAAAGAAATGGCCCAAAAAAGGAAAAATGGAAAAGAAAAAAACAATTAATGCTTATCTCTGATAGCGCGCCAGCGTTGCCTTTCAGGCAGTGCTGTGACCGAGTGGGTCATTGGCCTTCTTGGCCAAAAATGTTGCACGGTTGCTAGAAATTAGTCGTGTAGTCATTAAATATATATAAAAAAGGAGAGAGATGTGTAATGAGGGCACTGAGACTCGTGAAAATGAGTTTTAGACGGGCAAACCACCTCTAGATTTATATAGTAATATATAAGAGTTAATTAATAGTCGTCCCCTTATTCAAGAAGTGACTAACCATCGTGTATATTATCCCCCCACTATTTTTATCACATTTTTTAAAAAATATATTAATGCGATGGTACTTTTAGTTTCTTAACAAAACTTTATTTTATAGATAGAAAAAAGAAGGCGAATATATATACTACTATTAAAAAGACTAGAAAGGATGGGAAATATTTTTTTTTTCATTTTTACCCTCACATATTAAATTAAATTACGTTTGCATCATGCCTTGAAATTATTAAACTGCCATTTCAATTGCCCTTTTAAATTGTAATTATGAACAATTTTTAATTTTTTTAAAAAACTGACACTAATATAAAATGATTTTTTTGTCACTCCATTTTCCATTTTCTCATTGTTTGTATTCTTTTTGGTTTATCATTCATTATTTTTCCTATGAGTTTTGACGATAGCTTCTAGAAATCACTCTAGGGATTGGGCAAGCATGACAGTAGCCCGTGTCGGCCTAATTTTTATTTTTTATTTTTTTGAAATTTTACATAGAAAAAATTGTACAATATAATCTTACTCAAATTATTTGTTTTATTTATTACCGGCCGCATCATTAAAATTTCTAAATCCTTTCGTAAATTAGTTTCAAATATACCTCTGACGTCATTATTTAATGAAAAGTATAATGAAAAAGTATAGATTTGATTGCATGCACTAATTCTATAAAATGCTAACGAAATGAAATGAAAAAGTACATAACTTCAAAATTGAAATCAGTGGAAAACAAATCCTAAAAAATGAATTTTTTCTATCTTTTTAACTATTAAATAGAAGTCTCTTAATATCAATTCCTTCTTGAAAAATAAGTTATTATTGATGAAGTTAGACTAATTATAATGCAATCAAATTGTATAAATAAATTCAAATAGTACATAATAGTTAAGATATTTAACACAAATAATCATCTCAAATTTGTGCCATATTTTTAAAAGAAAATTTATACCATTTAAAACGAAATTGACGACTATTTTAAATAATAAATTTTAACTCGAGAAATCTTATTGAAAAAAAATCTTATTTAAATTTATGAAGGTATGAGAACAGTATAATTTAAATTTATCTAATTTTAAAATATTTTAGAATGTATTTTAAAATAAGGTGCAACGCATGTTTACAATAACTAGTCAATCCAAAAGGACATATTGTGCAAAAGAAAAAAGCCAATTGGGTTTGATACCAAAGTGAAAAATTAGAGAGTAATTGGAAATTGCACCAGCTAGGGCATATTAGTCATCTTCTTTACAATTAAAATCTTGAACAGAAGTGAAACATCAAGAATTTCCTGTTGCAAACACATTAACATTAGGAACTTCAACATCAAATTAGGTATTATTACGAACCTAATATGTAGGAAGGTAAATGTTTGGGGACTAAAAGTACAACTTTTGTACCTATCTTTACCATCAAATTATGTTTTTGTGTGATAATTTTAATGTACAATAAAACCTCGATAAATTAATACAGTTAGGACCAAACAAAATTATAATTTTAGTGAAGTTATTAATTTATTGATTAATTAATAATTTATTAATTTATCGATTAATTAGTAATTTATTAATTTATCGATTAATTAGTAATTTATTAATTTATCGATTAATTAGTAATTTATTAATTTAACGATTAATTAAAATTTATTAATTTATTGAGTATTTTTATATTTTTATTGTAGCTTGTGCATAATTACCATTGAAATACAGCGTGCATAATAAAAATATGTCGGTTCCAACATTTAAGAATATGTTGAAAATTTTAAATAATTATATTTCAAAGTCATCTATTGTTTATAGGGAATGTGAAAAGTCAATTAGAGTTTTACTAATATATAACCTTTATCTGCTTCACCACAATGGCGTAAAAAGAGGCATTTCAAGCAATTCTAACTTTAAATAATTTCGTTATTTAGAATGAAGAAAATATGCCAAATGTAATATGTGCATTGGAAGAAAATAGGGATGAAGTTGAGATTGGATTGTTAGCTAAGAAAAAGAAAAAAACTTTGGATGCATATTTGGTAAAAGAGGTGAATTGAGAAAAAAAGAATATTTGTTAATTTGAGTTATGACTATGAAATTTAACGAATTTCAGCAGTTATTAATTTCTATGTTCGTTGGGCCTTAAGGATTTTCAAAAAAAATTATTATCTTATAAATTTGGCGAGGTTATTAATTTAGTACGCATGCCCGAGTTGGGATCGGAGATTTTTATTATTTAATCGAGGTTATTAATTTATTGAATATTAATTTATTGAGGTTTTACTATAATTGTGACTGTGGTGTTATTTTATTGTTTTAAGTTTTGACTCGATGGTGAATGGAGCTTAAAAGAAATTGCAAAAATAAATAAATAAATAAAAGAAAGAGAGCCATAGGATCCTAAAGAAATAAGAGACATGTGGTGCAATATTAAGGGCTGGTGAGGTTGAGTATAAATATGAGGGGGCTAAAAATGAAAGAGGATAGAGCTAAAGACAAAAAAGAACAAGGCAAAGGTAGGGGGGTTGAGAGTGCAAATAAAAGAGAGAAAAAAAAAAGATATTTCAAATTTTATACATTGCTACAGAAAAAAATTTTGAGATTTTATTTTCTATTAAAATTGTGTTTCTTGTCCTTCTTGAACACGGATTTGAAGACTTCATTCACACCTAAGAGAGCTTATAAATAAAATTATAAAGCCACAGTAGGGAGGAGCTTCACTACATAGTAAATTAAAAGATTTCTTGTGAGAAGACAAATCGTTCTTAAAGAGATTTGAGGCTGAAGTATAGTCTTGGTGCAAGATCTTCAACTTCCAATTAATTCTTCTTTGAAATCAGGTGATGTACTGTTTTATTTTTACAATTAGTTATTTTCAATATGAGTAACTAAATCAATTATTGCAAAGAATGACACAATATTGCTGGATTATTTTATTTCAGTTCTCAAATTTAAGGCTTCAATCTCTTGTGTGTTAATTTTACTTTGATGATTAATACATGAATTACTTGATCACTGATTCATTGACTTGTGAATGATAATAAATCGAGATGTGAGTTATTTATTTACAGCATTCGCAATGGATGTGTTTATTCATATATTAGAGTCATAAGTTAGTTAAATGTTAGATTTATATCTACAATAGATGTGTTAACATACACTCGAAAAGAATTTTTTAGTCACATGTTGAATTTTTAGCGAAATTTAACTAGCAATTTAACATGAGATATTACATATTTGTGTTTAGGAAAATGCTTTTTTTTCATTGTTACCTTTATTGCTCAGTATTTTTGTCCAATGAAATGTTCACTGTAGATGTCAAAATGCTAACTAAATTTAGTATGGCGTGTGTCACTTAATATTGTCAAAATAGTATTTAGGCGGTGAAAAATGATGAGAGAAAAAAGTAGATTTGAATTTATAAAATTTATTGTATATAGAACAAGAGCTTAATAATTTATAAACTGTATGCACTTCTTAAAATGTAACTACCCATTTTCACCTTTGTGTGAGTTTATCGGACTCTATTAGTTACAGTGTGACTCGACATATTTAATTATTATACACTATCAAGTATGACAAGTATTTATTTTATATCATATATATAAATTCATAGTATTTAAAATCACGATGTGGCCTAATAAATAAGATTATCCAAATGAAGCAATTTTTTCCACCAACATTCTGGCTCATGAACTACTCACATTATCCAGCTGAATGCGTTTTCAAATAACTGAATTTACAGACATTATTTCGTAATTTTACCAAATAATGTAACAATTTGGTATCTAGGCATAAGTTTTTATTTGAGAAACATTATTATAGGTGAAATTTTGGTCCTTCACATGGCGCCCACGTAAGTTGTAGTTGGTGACCTGGCGTCCAGGATGGACCCACCATCTCAATCATGCAGCATCCTAACTGGCTTGTCCACTAGGCGTTTCGCGAAAAAAGCCTCGCATTCGCATGCAAACCTTTAACTCACAGAACAACCACCCTACCATAAAGGATAAAATACACAATGCTTAAAAAAGAAAAACATCCTAACCGAAGAAGGAACGCCGCGATCATAGAATCCTAGGGGATCAAGTGACAATGTCGTCAAAGATCTACGAAGATTGGAAGTCCAAAAAAGGAAAGAACTCTCACTCTTGAGGTAACTCCTCCTACGCTCCAAACTCTAGATCATTGGCACTCTATATAAAGAAAGATAAAGAAAGACAACACATAGGTGAACCGCATGCAAGTTTCTCTACTTGAGCTCTTACACTTTGCATACAGGCCACCACTATATTTACTTCACTACTTCCCCTACCTCATTAAGCACCACCCGCACATATCGTTTAACCCTAATTAAGTTGCTCTTCAAATACACCAACAGTGACTCAACCGTCGAAGTGCCATCAATCACCTATCCCCTTTTGCTTCGACGACCTTGGAAGTCTGATGGTCGTGGTTGAGTACAGAGGCACAGGAAATATGTGGTAGCCGTAGACTAGGAGATCTGTTGTCGTACAAATGGTATGATCCCAGATTTAAGTGTCAATAGATTGGCGCCATCTATTGGAACGACATAGTTCCGACATGTCCAAAACTTCAACTTAGACGTGGTAAAAGCTTTGTTCCCTCTCCGTAAGCTCTGATGGAAGCAGATGATTAAATAACTCTAAGCCAGGTCCAGAGGAACCTGGAAAAGGACTTTGATAATCTTCCTGAAAATCAAGACATCTAGATTGGCCCTCAGAAGAGTAGGCTAGGCAAGGCTAAACGAGAGACCTAGCACCTCTGAAAAATCAACCAAAGTCTCCATGACAGGCTCCGATATCTTGAGACCCATTTTCGGAAATGCTTCCAGAAAAATACGTCGAGATACATGATGAGAACTCGACATTCGATGATGAACAAAACTACGCCAGCCACTCAAGAGCCAATCCACCACCAACGAAAGCAGCTCCGACTCCTGATCCAACATAAGATTAAGCATCCAGGGATGAGTAACGCGAGGCGAACTCTCAATTCGAGAACAATTTTTCCCCACAAAGTGACCTCGAGCATTAAATTCATGCCTATCATGGGAACTGCCCAACCGACAATCTCTATAACCACCTTAATGAGGGTCCCGACCTCCAGACCACATTCCACCAAGGGAAAGAGCATCACGAACTAAGTCGCTGGAATCCCCACCATTCAATGCAAGGAGATGGCAGTGGCAATGTAAACAAGAATGGGAGGAGTAGAGAAGGGCCCGTGGAGTGCAGCTCGTCCATGGGGGACAAAGGAAGAAGGGAAGAAGGGATGATCTCAACCTTAGTGAAGCCCAAAGCGCAAGTTCATGCAAGCAGACACGAAGCCCACAAGGCCTAAATCTCTAGTTCTCATATCCAAATGGTGTTGGGTCCATAAATCGTCCGCTCACAGTATTGAAAATGTTCTGAGGTTCACAAGCATACGGAGGAGATCAAAAGAAAGGAAGAGGAACGCCAGACTAGTGATGAGGGATCCTCTCGTGGTGGGGCCCCACAATGACAAAGCCCTCTGTGATGGAGAGTAAACAGGCGAGACCCTCACCGTGAAGCCCCTCGCCTCGAGCTAGTACGCGACCCTAGACCAGTTATAGAAATTCCCTAGGACAGCTGTTATTAGATCTTAATTCAAGTTTTTCTTTGTTTTTTCCCTATGGTTATCTTGATTTCGCAGAGTTTCTTCAATAATAAAAGTTTGAAGTTTATTTTGGTTTTCCATACACCTCGATCCGCTGAATAAAAGCATGTTCGCATACTTCTAATAATTCATTTTTTCTCATAATTTTTAAAATTCAAATTTGGTCAAACAAATCACATCCACATATCTCATAGGGTCCACTTGTACTATTAAATCTCTACCATCCAACTCCACTCATTCTCGATCTTCATACTCATAAAAATACATTAAAATTTGTATACAAACCCCCTCTAAATCATCACTGCAGGGTACTGGGGGATGCCCTGCTACAACCGTCTTCTAGATAGGGATGACTACTCGGCCCAGGACAAAGACTAATCGATCCTCGAAATCAACTGCCAAACTATATGGCAGGGGGCCCGATATCGCATCCAGACCGCACCTTTACCCAGGATAACATACCAAAGCACAGATAAAACTCGCGAGGAGGTCTCGTAGGCAAGAATCTTCTACCAACAATATAGACTACCCATACAAGGCAGCGGAGAGATAGACTCCCGTATTCTGATCAAGCTAGTATGGGAGATAGACATTATCAAAGTGTAGATGAACCACTAGGCTGCTCGTTGGAAAATTAGGGGGACGCGCCCCCTTTAACGAAGGTTGGGGTTTGCGACCTGCTAGGTACCTTCAAAGGTCCCGGTGCGGAGCAACATCTCACACAGCTTCAACATTGCGTTCTCGTAGCATTTCTAAAGAAGAAGAATAAGGGAGGGGCTGGCTATCTCTACAAATGCATAAAGCTCCACTCAACATGCGTTTATTGGGTAATGTGCTTGGATCTATAGAAATGATGTGACTTGCCAAACAGTAATGGTAAGCGTCAGCAGCCAATGTATTTGGCAAATAGAATCCATCACCAAAAATATCACAACCGAGAAACGCGACCATGGAACAAACAAAATAATAGATATAGCATGGAAATAGTGGAACAGTCATCAAAGGAATGTGTCGGAGAGTCTAGAAATGGACATTGACGGTGGAAAGTTTCCATAAAAGCCTCGAAAACAAAGATCACAACTGTAGAAGTTAGTTATAGAAAGGACTCAAAGGAATTCCAAAGGTAAAAGTAACTCTAACCACCGTTTATAGAAGGGAAAACCCTATGGGTGGGATGGGGTGCCTTGAAATTCGGACTTCTATCATTAGGCCACATTTTCCCTAGGCTCGTGTGATCCATGAGTGGGTGAAAACCCCCCGGGAAATGCAACAGGCTACAAAACATTTAATACAGGCTGCCAGAACTTCATATGACCCCTGCATGCATCATCAGTTCTGGCAACCGCAATGCTCGCAAGAACATTTCCGCTTCCTAGGCTATTAGTGTGTAGCTGTCAAATCATTTCAACTTTCTTACCTTGCTCCACAGAATCTCGACGCATGGCACTAGAAAGGAACCCTCACTTGGCTAAGAATTACCCTTAATCTAAAGTCCTCACAACTAATACTTGAACCCCTCGAACTTGCAGACATAGGGACATATGGTGTTTTGCGCCTCGCACTTACTCGAGAAATTAGACCAAGCAACAGCTCGCCGTGATGTGTAATAGGGGTTTGTGACCTCTCTAAAAAAACTCCCTTAGGGAACGTTGTGAACTCTATGCCGTTAGGCTTGGGGGACTTCGCTCACAATGCGTTGCTCGTAACGCAGATTTCAAAATTTTTTCAAATGCAAATCAACAAGTTCTAGTAATAGGTCCCTCCCTTGTCCTTCGACCGTTTCATCCTAACCCTTACCATTGCCCTGCCACACAGAGGCTCATGTGAACTGCCACAGTGCTGGTGTGAAGACAATTGTGAACTCCTTGATCAACATGAATGATGAAAAAGGGTTTAGGGGACTCATATTATAGGTGAAATTTCTGCCTTCCATATGGCGCCTAACGTAAGTAGTAGTTAGTGTGATATAGCATCGTAGGTGGACCCACAATCTTAATGATGCAGCATCCTAGTTAGCTTGCCCATTAGGCACTTCACAAAAAGGGTTCGCACGTGCATGCAGACAGTTCATATGCGAAACGACCACCCTTACTATACGGGATAAGATACACAATCCTTAAAGAATTAAGAATCCTAATCGAAGAAAGAATGCTGCTGTCACATAATCCTAGGAGATCAAAGTCACAATTTCATCAAAGATCTAGGAAGATCGGGATTCCAAACAAGGAAAGAAGTCTCTCTCAAGGCAACTCCTCCCACACTCCAAACCCTAGATCATTGGCACTCTATATAAAGGAAGGCAACATACAGTTGAATGGTACACAAGCTTCTCTACTTTAACTCTTGTGCTTTGCATACGCACCACCACCATATTCACTTTATCCCTTCCACCTCTGTTACGATCAAAAGGTCATGGGTTGACTCAAAAATAGTCCAAAGGTTTAATGGGAGTGACACTTGGAAATGGAGGGCCAAATTGCTAAGGAAGAGCTCTAGAAAGAGGTCCAATGCAAGAGGTCCAATACAAAAATTTCGCAAAAAAGTCATTTCGAGGCTAAAATGACCAAGAATTAAAGTTTGAGGACGAGTTCGGTGAAAACAAACGCCGAATTTAAAAATTCCTATTTCTTTAAGAATTGAAGCCTTCTTTGTCTAGGTTCCAACACACTTTGAATCAGTTCAATTGGAGTTCGTAATCAAAAGTTATAATGAAAATATTGAGTAACCCACAACTGACCATGCAAATAAAGGCATGCGGTCGCAAGTGCGACCGCATGGTACAAAAAATGAATTTTCAAAATTCTTAAGTAGAAGCTCCATTACGGTCATAACTAAAGAATCGTGGCTATAACTACGACAAGCATGAAGTGGCATCTGAGACCGCATGGGCCAAAATTCGGCCTACGTGTTTTTTATTTCCTTTTTCATTTAGGATTTGTTTTTACCTTATTTAATTATTATTCTCAAATTTTTTATGTATTTTCTCATTGTCTAAGTCTTTTGGGTATCTTATACTATAAATACGAACCATATTTCACTGTAAGAATAGAAGCTTAGGTTATTGAATAAAATTAGAGAATTTTATCTTGTCTTGTGAGAATTTTTATTTTGATTAATTTCTTTGGTAGAAATTAATCATTCTTTATCAAGAATTCATCCAAAATTCTTGTGGTGAATTCGATCATGGTTCGTTTATTTGGATCACATCTGCAATCAATTGACACTTCTTCACGATGATTCGAATCCTAGCTAGGTCGGATCGTATCACCATCACCTCACTAAGCACTGTCCACACAAATCATTTACTATAATTAAGTTGCTCTTCCGTTACACCGACAGTGACTTGACTATCAGAGTGTCATCGATCACTGAACCCCTTTTTTCCCGTAACCTTCGCAATCTAATAGCCGTGGTTAAGTATGCAGGCACATGCAACATGTGTTTGGTGTGGATTAGGAGATCTATAGGTGTACAGGTGGCGTGATCCCAGATTTGGCCGTCAACAAACATATTTGTATAAAATATTTTGTAAATTTTTTATTTCATTATGTCACTATTTTTTTCCAAAAAAAATCTATTTATTATATCATAAAATCAAATATTATATAATTATATAATATTTAAATTGTGATATACTTAAATAATCAATTGCAATAGATAATATTAATATATTTCCTGCATAAAATAGTAATATCATCATTTACCTACTTTTTTAGAAATTCAACTACATTATTATAAAATTAACTTATAGTAACTAATTCAAAAAACATAAAGTGATTAGCCCTTTTAAGAAAAAATTTATCGTAATTTCATTTCTTTTTAGTCAGTTGTTTTGTTTTGGTATATTATAATGAACAACCCATTTCCACCTTTGTGTATAGTTATCCAACCATTAGTTATAGTCAACTGCCCAACATATTTATTACCCATTCCACCTTTGTGTATAGTTATCCAACCATTATTTATAGTCAACTGCCCAACATATTTGCTTATTATTAACAGTCCAGTATATCATAAGTATTTTTTTTGAACTAACTATCTCACCCCCGAAAATCCGAGTGCGATATAGGCTATTATTAAAACGAAAAGGATTACAGCTGAAGAAGGGCTTAATACTATGCCTTCACAAAATACAATGCAAGATAGAACTGCCAAACCACTAAACATAAACATTACTAGTACGATATATGCTAGCCCCATTCTATCTAATCGAATTATGCCTGTAAGTAGTTTATGAAGTTCGTTGCAGTGGAGAAACTTGAAATGTCGAGTAGCATGCACCATTGCAGCTAAATGATCTGCCACCGAGTTCCCCTCCTTGTAGATGTGAGTGAATTTGACATCCATTGGGGACGCCAAACTTCTAATGTTATCCAGTAGATATCTTGCCTCCCGAGGGCCTTGGTCCTTGTTTGTGCCAAAAAACACCGCCACCTGTGAATCCAATTCTACCCAAATCCTTATAAGTCCCCTTTCGTAACACATTCGAAGGCCAGTGAACATTGCCCATAGCTCAGCCACTATGATAATGAAATCCCCATAATACTCATAAAGCGCCCAACATGCCATACCTTTGTCATCCCGAAGCAGTCCTCCCCATATGGTTTGATGTTCCACCACTAAGCCATCCGTATTCAGTTTAAACCACCCCGGAGATGCTTTCTCCCATTTAACCAATCTAACACGCTGACGCTTCCTAGTCTGGAATTTATACCCAGTAGCAAGCAATACACTAACAACAAACTCAATTGTACGAATCACACCATCAATATTGGGGGTTAATCCCTCATGTCTAGCTTTATTTCTAGTGATCCAAAGAACCCAAAGAATAAGCATAGGGAGGGTATAGATCACATCACCTAGAACACCTTTGATGGAAGTGAATCATCTTGCAAGCAGCTGCTTTGGATGCCGACAACGAAACTCCGGAATTCCAAACTTAGCACAACAATGAGACCAAGTATGTCGAGCAATTAGCCCATTGATAAACACATGAGCCACTGTCTCAAATTCCCTACAATAATGACAACAGGATGGCAACTGAAAGTAAAATCTTCCGATAAGAATGTCATCAGTGGTGATCCAATTATTACATAAACGCCAAATAAAAAAGGATATTTTTGGGAGGACAACGGAATTCCATATAAACCTGTGCGACAAGAGCCGAGTTCTATGCTGTCTCAAAAACTCAAAACAAGACTTAGTACAAAAAAGACCAGAAGCACCAGCCCCCTACACCGTTAAATCCCTTTACTGTTGAGGCTTAATCTACTGTATTTCACTAACCATATGGTAGGGAAGAATCTGCTGTAGCGCTTGCACATGCCATTCGCCAGAGGCAATAAAATCTCCTACTCATAAGCTTGAGATAGATAATGGAACCCAAAGCACTAATGAACCAGAAGGCAACCACTGATCATATAAGAAATTACAATCACCTCTACCGATTTTCCACCTAATAAGTGGCTCCACCAAATCTCTAATGGATAATAACCTTCTCCATATAGAAGAGTGAGTCTCTGCCTAGGCACAACCTGTGTTGCATGGCAACTCCTACAATATTTTTCCTATATAACTCGACTCCAAAGAGACTCATTCTTCCTCAAATTCCACCAAAGTTTACAGTCAAAGCTCTTGCTTTTTAAATCAGGACTCTGGCATCCCAAACCCCCCTCTTCGTAAGGAAAACACAAAGAATCCTTGCTGGCCTAATGGATATGCTTATGTTGTTGGGAGGCCCCCCTCCCCCCCTCCATAGATAGGCATTCAAAACCCTTGACAGCCTCTTAATAATCGATTTCGGAGGATCAAGAACTTGTAAAAGATGTAAAGCAACCGAAGATAATATATGTTTGATGAGAACCTACCTGTCTGCAGTAGAAAGAACCTTATGTTCCCAGTTGATTATGTGACCTTTAATCCTCTTCAATGGCTCATCATATAAAGGAACATTTTTATGTCCCTTGTAGAGAGGTACTCCTAGATAAATAAATGGCAAAAGGCTGATAAGAAAACCCAGTAGCTAAGGAAACCATTTGTCTATGCTGAGGGAGAACAGCAGTGAAAGAGCTTTTAGACTGATTAACTTTCTGTCCAGTGAACTCCGAATAAGACATAAGTAAGTGATTGAGTTTACTAATAGACAGCTGATATCCATTCACAAATAGGAAACAGTCGTTGGCAAATGCTAAATGGGTGACCGGTATGCGATCCCCATAATTATAGTAGAGATCAGGATGCCGCTGGAAAATGTTATTAAGGCCACTAGACAACACTTCCCCCAGTATTATAAACAAGGATGGGGAGATAGGATCACCTTGTCAAAGTCCTTTACCCGACTAAAAATAACCATACAGTCCCCATTAATTAGAACTGAATACCAACAGTTCCCAATTAGTTTCCTAGCTGTAGAGATCCAATTGTCGTCGAAGCCAAATGCATGAAGCACGGAGAATAAAGCTTGCCAGTCCACTCGATCATATGCCTTCATCATATCTAGTTTAAGAATCACGTTCCCTCTTCTAACCTTACGAATGATCTGATATGTGAGCTCCTGAGTCAACAAGACATTATCAACAATCGACCTTCCAGGGGTGAACCCTATTTGATTCAAGGAAATAATGCGGGGAAGTATACAGTTAAGTCTCTGGGAGCAAATCTTGGAGATAACTTTATAACTCACATTACACAGGCTAATGGGTCGGTAATCTTTCCAAGACATGGCAGTGGGATTTTTCGAAAGTAGAGCAATAGTAGTCGACGTCATAGACTTTGGTAGCTCCCTACCTGCAAAGAACTCCTCCATGAAAGCCAACAAGTCATCCTTTACTATGTCCTAAGCTGTTTGATAGAATGATGCTGGGAAACCATCTGGACCGGCGGTACTGTGGGGGTCGACAGAAAAAACCACTTGCCTAACATCTTCTAACGACGGAGTAACATTAAAAGCCTCATTCTCAGCTAATGAAACAATCGTTGGAATAGCCTCAAGCAGGCTACAGTCAACTGAAGTGGGTTCTGCAGTAAGAAGGTGTTGAAAGAAAGTGGCCGCGGAATGGCAAAAAAAAATAGGTAATATTATTCAATTGAAGCAATTTTTACCACATACTCATGTTATCTCAATGAATCATTGCTGCAATAACTGAACTTAAGAGACATTATTTTGTAATTTTATAGAATAATATGACAGTTTAGTATCTGGGCATCATTTTTTTATTTGAGATACATATCTATATTGAAAGTTTATAGTTGTCTAAATGATCTAATTTTTGTGATCAGGTGAGTCAGTGCTGTGTTCTGTTACTCAGATTCAACTAGTAACAGTTTACTGTTTAGTGTGAAGTGCGTCTGCAAATTACTGTGACCTAGATGCGTCTACGTATGCCAGATGCGTCGGAATCGCGAATGCGGAAATAAACAATAAGCAGTAAACAATAAAAACAGTAAGAACACAGGATTTTTAATGTGGAAACCCAACCGGGAAAAAACCACGTGCTCGTCGCCTACGAGCAAAACCTACCAACCAAATCCAATCAGTTTATAACTTTACAAAGGAGATCAAAGGCAACAATTACACATAATTGATTGCAACATCTAAGAAATAAATGAAAGAACTCCCTATTCGATCTTCCTTAGCATGTAATGCGAGCAGACATCCCATCTCTCTTCAGTGATTTCTTGTAACAGCGTTCCTGCAACGAATCTACACCTCCCGTGTTGATTCCTTCCAGTTGTGGGCAGATCTATTGGTTGGAGGACTCCCTCCCGGAGATTTGAACCAAAATCTTCAACAATCAAGGTTGGTGTGCATGAATTTGATCAATTGGAGATTGAGAAATTCATACACGGGGTAGGGAGAAGGACACGTTTCTTAGCTTGTATGGGGCCGATTTTTTGCTCTCTAAACGTCTCGTGCTTCTCCTCAATTGATGGTGTTTTAATACTACTTGTCTTACTTGTTGGCCAAGTTTCCAAGTTGCCATAAAATGCCAAATCCTACAAGGAATAAGAATTCTATTAGTTGTAGAATAAATCAAATAAGGTAATAATAAAATATGGAAAAATTATTTTACCTTATCTTGTATCAATATAATATGAAAAGGATCTTACCAAATCATATGATACATCGAAGGTGGACACGGAGGCTATCTTAGGTGTGTGCTAGGATTTGTGTCCTACTTGGACTCTCACTAAAATAAGGAATTATCACATGTACTAATTTAAACCAAGATAAACTAAAATTATAATGTGATAAAAAGTCCATAAAAATTCATAATAATTAATTAAACATAAAATTTAACTAATTTAATTATTCATGTGGAAAAATAAAAATGCCAATTATTAACTTGATTTTCCTACACGAAAATAAAGCTAACAATCTCCCCCTTTGGCTTTTTCTGTTTTTCCAAAACACAAGTCTCAATCTTTTCCAAAACAAGAAATGGAAAGTTTTAATAGAAACAAACATTTACCCATAAAAGCTCCCCCTCAAGCAATGAGGAAAAACCAATTAAATGACCAATGGAATCATGCAAAAAGTAAGCACGAAAGATCGCATAACTAAGACGGATCCACCTAGATGTCATAACCTTCAACAAGCAAAAGAGAGAAAGAGTTAGTTCGACTCCCTCAAAAAGAAAGATCATACTCCCCCTTTTTGGAACAAATAGAGGAGCCAATGGAACTAACTAGAAAAGTCGTCTTGTAACCTGCCATATAAAGTCATCAACCACAGCCAAATGTCAAAAGATCATGGGAAATAGGCAATATTCAGTTACAGACAAAAGTAAGAAAAGAGTAATAACAACTAGCCAAAATGAACTGAAGGTCACGGCCGAGATGTGTCTGGAGGAGAAGTCACGGCCCAGATGTGTCTCAGGTCTTCTGTGTCTTCTTGGGGGCTCCAGATGTACCTGCAGATGACTTCCTTTTCTAAAAAGTCTCGTGAATCTCACTCGGGGTATACCGAGCCATCAACAAAGCAATCTTCTCATCTTGTGATCTCACAATCTCAGTCAACTCCGTAACTCGAGCCTCAAGGCGAGCAATCCTCTCATCATATGTATCTGGAGGTGGCGGAGGACCGGATGCAGCTGAGGGTGCATGCTTCTCAAGGATCAACTTCTTGGCCTTGACGTATCCATAAGTCTCAGGTGTAGTCCAAATATCTTCGGGACGAGTCACAACTCCCTTTTCAAGAAGATAAGACGAAATAACCCATGGATGGCAAAGATGACCTCTAGTACTCTTGCGGGGTCCACTACCCGTCACTTGCTCGATAATGTTGGCCCAAATATGACTAGCTACATCAATGTTCTATCTAGTCCCAAGCAAGTAAGGTACTAAAGCATGCAATCTAGTCAAACTAGTAGCATGAACCAACTGATCAACATTTTTCTTCACAAACCGAAGCCAAACTTCATATTTTGGTGTGAAAATAGAAGCTGCAATTTTGCCTTTCACGAACTTACCAGCACCATTTGTCAATTCTTGTGCAATGGTGTTCTCTGTGGCCTCAGAGGAATCAACATCATCAACACAATTGGGTTTCAAACCCAACCAACTCCTCAAGTCATCGGCCGAGAAGCGAACTAAAGTGCCTCTCACATACAATTTCCCAGAAAATATGCATGTCTTACTTTGGTAATCAATAGGAATGTTAGCATAAAATTCCCTAACCAAAGTTTCATTAACCTTCCCCTCACATGCAAACAAACGCTCTAACCCAAAGTGAGCAACAAGAGGACCAACTGCAATATCATCACAGTGTCTAAACTGATGAATAGGAATACGATGGTCAGAATGAAATGATCTTGCAACCATGAATTTACGAAAATCACTATAAGCACCCGATGACCAAAAACGATGACACAGAGGAACGAAATCACCTCGAGCAACCTATAGGCTATCCCTCATGAAGGTGGGTGGATCTCCAGTAGTGGGATCAGGAAGAGCAGATATATCAACATCATGTAGGGACTTCGTGGTTTTGAGAGAATCCCCAATCTTTCTCTTTCCCTTTCGAGTAGTTGCGTGTTCAACGACAAGCTCATCACGACTAGTTTCTTCAGATTCACTTTCGTCATTCACATTCTTTTCATCTTCAAAGTCTGATCCAGATTTCTGCTGTGCAGATGCATTTGGTTGATCATCAACCGGCTCAGATTCATCTGAGTCATCTTCATCAGTTTTTACGTCTATCTCAACATCATTACCTGTATCTTTGTCAACTGGAATGTCCAAAACAACATTCTCAACAACAGGTAAGTCAATGCCACAATCTATAATCACATTATCAATCACACTATTAAACTCCACATTCTTCTCTAAACTAGAAGAATTCATATTCTCCCCCTCAACAACATCATCATCAATCTCCTCAATAATCACCTTAGAAGGTGTCAAACAACTTGATACATTAACATTGGAGGAAGTACCAACATCATCAACTCTAGTGGAAATATTACGAACACTAGTTTTTCCCAAGGCAACAAGTATATTAGATACTTCATCCACACCAAACAATCTAGATGCAAGCTCAACAATATCTTCATGATTTCCCAAAGCCTCAAGCAAGTTTCTTCCAAAATCTTTAAAAATAAAGAGAGTTTTGGAGACATTACCACTAGAAGAAATTGGAGCACCCAAGTGGAATGGGGTGATAGCATCAACCGGAGGAGACGAGAAGAGGCGGGAGCCGATGGTGGAGACGGCGACGGTGGCTGTGGCCGCCGATGGCTCGGCCAAAATGGCCGCGTGGGTCGCGACTTTTTGGGCCGCGGCTCAGGCCGCCATAGCCGGTGGCTCGGCTATGGTGGGTTCGGCCGGTGGTGGTGGAGCTCCGGTGGAGGTGGCCAAACTTGGTGGTGAAAATGGTGGAGAAGAAGAACTTTGATCTTTCAATTTCCTTGGTGAAGTTCTCAAATTCTTCCCTAGATTTGGTCTTTTGGCTATGGATTTCTTCTTTCTCATGTTAATTTCAAGTGGGTGTATGTAATATGGGTGTTGAGAGAAGATGGTTATGGAGATTTGAGAGGTTGAAGATGATGAATAGTGGTAGAGAGAGAGTTAAAGAATCACTCACCTTTTGGAATTCCACGCAGCCGAAAATTTCAGATCTGCTCAAATAAGGAATCCATGTACGCGCCAAATTCTGTTTCCATTTGAATTGCAGTTGGTTAGTCGGGGAAAAATTAAAGAATTAAGGAAACAAAAAGTTACCAAAATTGGGCTCCATTAACTAATCGACTTTTTCCGCAAGACACGCCGCACATAAGCCCATCAGATATCGCTTTAAATATAAATTCACGAAAATTGAGAAATAATTCCGAAATTTAGATCTAGATGCATCTAGTACCTCCAGATTCTTCTGGGTGCTATCGGCTTCCAATGCGACAGATGCATCTGGGCAATGTACAGTCCACCACGCATAAATACAAGTCAATTACAGTGTGTGTGTGAACCAAACAACCGCTGGTCAATCATACATCACCGTCAAATACCTTATGGTTGCATTGACTTATTGGCTTTTCACTGTAGCGCACTAGCAGACCGTTCAAAATCTGTAAAAGTACGAATTCTCAAGTCCGGCTTTGCCGACTTTTTCAATAACATGGCATTGTCTTTTGGAGGTGGAAATAGCTACGCTCAATCCCCAGAAGTCATCTTTCTCACTTCCCCCCCCCCCTTTTTCTTTCAATTTTAACTCAATTTTGTTTTTCATATATCTCTTTTTTTTGAAAGAAGGGTATGGACTTGGCTTGGATTGGCAGCTTTCTTTTCCACTGACCCTGCCCTTGGACAAGCGAACCGCGTGCAATGCTAAAAGCAAGATTTTGAACGTAAGTCTACACTCAGATATAGAGCCTCAATCAGAAACAAAACCTTATAGCATTGATGGTAGTGACTTATTCCATTGGATTGTCCGATTGAAGTGCTGTCAGATTAAGCTGAGAGAATGTTAATCGTCAGATGCCGATACATTCGCCTCAATGTCGACTTTCCAAAGACTCAGATTCATCCTGCAGTATGCAGACAGTCTACAATTAGTAATACTTACATGAATAGGAAAAACTATCTAAAAGCATTCATAAAACTTGAGACAAATGCGAAAAGGAAAATCAGACAACTAATGTAAATCTTTTTGTTGTTTTCCTTTTTTTTTTTTAATAAACAAAATGCATGGCCGATTCAGGTGGTGGGGAAACCCCAATTTGTTTCCTAAGGTTTTCAAATTTGACAGTATCGAGGGCCTTAGTGAACAAATCTACAAGTTGTACATCAGTCTGTATGTGCTCCAGATTGATAATCTTTTGTTCCACCAATTCCATAATGAAGTGGTGTCTGACATCGATGTGCTTTGTTCTGGAGTGTTGGACTGGGTTTTTCGAAATGTTGATAGCACTGGTGTTATCACAAAACATAGTAGCTTGATCAACCGAGATCCCATAGTCATCTAACATCTGTTTCATCCAAAGGAGTTGAGTGCAGCAACTCCCAGCTGCTATATACTCTGCTTCAGCTGTGGATAGGGATACGAAATTTTGCTTTCTACTTAACCACGCCACCAGATTTTTTGCAATATAGAAACAGCCAGGGGATGTGCTTTTCCGGTCATCAACATTACCCGCCCAATCAGCGTCCGAGTAACCTGCAAGATGGGCAGTGGTGTCTCGAGTATAACAAATACCATAGTTATACGTACCACTTACATACCTGATGATCCTTTGATCGCCGGATCGACTCGCCGGGTTCGCTTGATATCCGGCGCATACACCTCGTTGAAGGATATGTCCGGCTCTTGGCGGTGAGATATAGCAGAGCGCCAATCATGCTTCTATAGAGGAAGCATCGACCTCTTTGCCAGTGTCATCCTTTGATAGTTTCAGCGTGGTTGCCATGGGAGTTCTTATGGGCTTTGAGTCTTGAAGCCCGAACTTCTTCACCAGGTTCTTGGCGTATTTTTCTTGTGAGACGAAGATGCCAGATGCATCCTGCTTCACCTGCAAACAAAGAAAGAAAGTCAATTCACCAACCATACTCATTTCAAATTCTCTTTTCATAGCATTCACAAATTCATCAATTTTAGACTGTGAAGTAGAGCCAAATACGATATCATCAACATATATTTGAGCTATAATTAATCCAGAATTTAAATGCTTAATAAAAGGAGTTTTATCAGTTCCTCCCCTTTTATATCCTTTGCTGAGCAAAAAGGATGTGAACCTCTCATACCAAGCTCGTGGAGCTTGCTTCAGACCGTATAGAGCCTTTTTAAGCCTATACACATAGTCTGGATGGAATGGATCCTTAAACCCTTGTGGTTTTTCCACATAGGCTTCTTCGTTCAACACACCATTTAGGAAGGCACTTTTGACATCCATCTGATATAATCTGAAGTTGACATAGCACGAGACAGCTAACAACAACCTAATGGATTCAAGACGAGCTACGGGAGCAAATGTCTCCTCGAAGTCTAAGCCTTCAATTTGTGTGTAACCTTGTGCGACTAGCCTGGCTTTGTTTCTCACAATAACGCCAGATTCATCTGACTTGTTTCTAAAGATCCATTTTGTGCCAATCACATTTCCTTCTTTGGATGTGGGACCAACTCCCAAACGTCATTTCTCTCGAATTGGTTCAACTCTTCTTGCATGGCTCGAACCCAATTCTCACCGTTCAATGCTTCTTTCACATTTTTCGGCTTTATTTGTGAGAGATAGCACATGTTTCCCAAGTACAAACACATGTTGCCAAATTCGGCAGCGAACTTTCTTCGAGTTACCATCCTTTCGAAGGGTCTGTGGAGGATATTGTCCAAAGGATATGTCTTTTGGACTCTCGACGATGGTATCTTAGCAGTTCTAGGCTGCTGTTCTGGTTCTGCAGTGCTAGATGTATCTGGTTCTGACCGTTTGGTGTCAGATTCATCTACCTGCGGTCCTTTAGTGTTGTTTTGCATTTCTGCTCGATACTGATTTCCTGCTGGTTTGTCAGATTCAACCAGCTATTCTGTCTGATCTTGTGGAAATTTCAGTGGGTCAGATTCATCGACCTGCAAATGAGAATTGCCATCGTTAGTATCATCAACCTTCACATTAATAGACTCAATGACAGTTTGAGTTCTAAGATTAAAGACTCGATATGCCCTACTATTCTCTGAATAGCCCAAAAACACACCATCATCAGATTTTGAGTCAAATTTTCCTAAATGTTCCTATCTTTCAGGATGTGACATTTACTCCCAAATACATGAAAGTAGTCAATCCTAGGTTTTCTACCCCTCCAAATTTCATAGGGGGTTTGTTTAGTGTTAGTTCTAAGGACGACTCGATTGATGATATAGCAAGCAGTGTTAATGGCTTCAGCTAAAAAACGAGTGGGCATTTGTTTGTTGTTTAGCATAACGCGGGCCATCTCTTGCAAGGTCCTGTTTCTTCTTTCCACAACTCCATTTTGTTGTGGAGTTTTTGGTGCAGAAAACTCTTGACTTATCCCATATTGGGCACAAAAGTCAGCAAAGTCGGAGTTTTCAAATTCTCTTCCATGATCGCTTCTGATCCTCTTGATTCTCACCTGTTCATCATACTTTTTGTTTCTCAATTTCTGAAACAAAGTAGAGAAACTATCAAAGGCATCAGATTTTTCGCGAATAAACATGACCCAGATGTATCTAGAAAAGTCATCGACACATACATAGATGTATCTCTTACCTCCTATACTTTCTTTTTGAATGGGACCCATCAAATCCATATGGATGAGTTCAAGTATATGAGAAGAGATAAGTGACTTACCTGGTTTGTGTTGGCTTCGAATTTGCTTACCCTTTAGACAATCGCCACAGACTCCCTCTGGAATAGTCTTCAGATTGGGTAGTCCTTTGACCGCTTGGGTTTTTGCCAACTTCACGAGATCATGATAGTTTAAGTGGCCCAACCGATGATGCCACAATTCTTCAGCTTTGACAGTAGCCGAATTACAGACAACAGGATTGTCTAGTGTATAACATTTATCCTTTGATCGAATTCCTTTGAAAATGACGCTTTCCAATGGGTTAGAATTCCTGTTACAACTCAACACCTTGCAATAGTCTTTAGAAAACATAACAAGAAGGTTTTCATCACATAACTAACCTACACTAATCAAATTTGCTTTAAGACCAATCACAAATAGTACATTAGTTAATGTAGGTAAACCTTCGATATTGATGATACTCGATCCAGCAATTTTACCCTTTTGGCCATCACCAAAAGTAACAACACCTGTTTCGCCTTTCAGCAAACTTGATAGTAGTGAGAGGTCACCAGTCATGTGCCTAGAACAACCACTATCAAAGTACCAAGTGTTAGGAATCAAGGCACTAAAAGACAATTGCACCACATATGCATTTGCCCTCGTCTTCTTAGGACGATAATGCCTGGAAGGGCCTTGATTAGCTACAGGCCGTCTCTTATGAGTATTAATAAGGTTTAAATACTCATGGCAGATAAAAACATCATGTCCAAGTTTGGAACAAAAATTACACGTTACCTGTGCCGCAGATGCATCCTTCCTGTCCAGATGAGACTTGGTGCGTCTATTTACATGATTCTGGACGGGGGTGCTAATATTCTGAACTGGAGGCCTGACATTCTGAACTGGAGCAGTTTCTGCAATACGAACAGAACGTACGCCAGATGCATCCTGTGGGCGACTGGAGGTCGCAGATGCATCTGGATGAGGTCCACTTCGAATTTCGGGGTTTGTTCCCGTTTCCTTCACAAAGGAAGGGACTGCAGCTGGACCTTTACCTTTTCCTTCGTAGCCTAGACCATTTTTATTGCCGGTGGGCCTTCTATAACTCAGAATTTCATCAAGGCGGGCTGTTCCGAGTACCAAATCCTTGATTTTGTCATGAGCTTTAGCAAGTTCATCACTCAATCTGCTTATTTAAGCTTGTTTAGGATTTTCGGGTGCAATTGCATCTGGCTCATCCTCTCTGTTAGATTCGATTGCTATCTGCAACAGATGGATCCTCTCTTCTGCTATCTGGAGCTGTCTTTTCAGATCTTCAGCTGTTATTCCAGATTCATCTGGGGTGGTTCCTGCAGGAGACAAGGTCATAGAATCAGTGTCAGATGAATGTAAAGCAGTGAGGGTAGTTACCTGATTATTAGACGAGTTTTCGTCAGAATCGGGTTTAGATGCATCTGACTCAACATCACTCCACGTGATGGTCATAGCCTTCTTGCCTTTCTTTTTCAGTGTGTTAACACACTCACAGGCGATATGCCCATAACCTTCGCATTATCTGCATTGAATGCGGTTTTTGCCTTTCCCTTCAAAGGAATTTGAAGAATTTGAATTCTTCTTTGTATTGAAGGTGCTCTTTCTCTTAGATTGTTGTTGGCGCTGATTTTTCCCTTGAGATTTTGGGTTCTTACCCTATTGCTGACCTTTGAGAAATCTCTTGAATTTTTTTGTGAGGAGAGCAGTATTTTCTTCCTCATCAGAATCTCCAGATGCATCTCGCTCTTCGTTGTAAGCCTTAAAAGCAATTCCAGATTTCTTATAATTTTTGCGTCGGCCCAGATGCATCTCGAAGGCCATAAGGTTACCAACAAGTTCATCAACTCTCATAGATGAGAGATCCTTGCTTTCTTCAATTGCGGTTACCTTTGCTTCAAAGTGGTCAGGTAGAGATCAGAGTATTTTCTTCACGATCTGTACCTCGGTGAATCCTTGACCAAGGGATTCGGCTGAATTTGTGAGGTCACTTAGCCTTGCATAAAAGCTTCTAAAGTCCTCCTTCTCATCCATGATGAGAACTTCAAATTCATGCGTAATCATCTGCAATCTAGATGATTTAACTGCAGAGGTGCCTTCATTTGCAATCTTCAGGGCATCCCACGCTTCCTTGGCTGTCCTCAACGAGGAAATCAGCTCGAATTGATTTGCATCCACCTGCAAAACAATAGCATTAACAGCTTTAGAATTAAAAGAAGCAGCAGTGCGTTCTGTATCAGTATAAGTGCTCCTAGGTTTAGTAGTGGTCACATCACCAACAGTGACAGTGGGTGCAGTGTATCCATCAAGGATGGTAGTCCAACAACGCTCATCAATGGATTGAATAAAAATTTCCATCCTAATTTTCCAATAAGGATAGTTAGATCCATTGAGATTAGGGGGTCTAAGAGTATTGACGACTCCATTTAGACAACTACATCTCACTTTGTAAAAGTGAACCCGCTCTGATACCAATTGAAAGTTTATAGTTGTCTAAATGATTTGATTTTTGTGATCAGATGAGTCTGTGCTGTGTTCTGTTACTCAGATTCAACTAGTAACAGTTTACTGTTTAGTGAGAAGTGCGTCTGCAAATTACTGTGACCTAGATGAGTCTACGTATGCCAGATGCGTCTGGATCGCGAATGCAGAAATTAACAGTAAGCAGTAAACAATAAAAACAGTAAGAACACATGATTTTTAACGTGGAAACCCAACCGGGAAAGAACCACGTGCTGGTCGCCTACGAGCAAAACCTACCAACCAAATCCAATCAGTTTATAACTTTACAAAGGAGATCAAAGGCAACAATTACACATAATTGATTGCAACATCTAAGAAATAAATGAAAGAACTCCATGTTCAATCTTCCTTAGCATGTAATGCGAGCAGACATCCCGTCTCTCTTCACTGATTCCTTGTAACCGCATTCCCGCAACGAATCTACACCTCCCGTTTTGATTCCTTCCAGTTGTGGGCAGATCTATTGGTTGGAGGACTCCCTCCCGGAGATTTGAACCAAGATCTTCAACAATCAAGGTTGGTGTGCATGAATTTGATCAATTGGAGATTGAGAAATTCATACACGGGGTAGGGAAAAAGACACGTTTCTTATCTTGTATGGGGGCCGATTTTTTGCTCTCTAAACGTCTCATGCTTCTCCTCAATTGATGATGTTTTAATACTACTTGTCTTACTTGTTGGCCAAGTTTTCAAGTTGCCATAAAACGCCAAATCCTACAAGGAATAAGAATTCTATTAGTTGTAGGATAAATCAAATAAGGTAATAATAAAATATGGAAAAATTATTTTACCTTATCTTGTATCAATATAATATGGAAAGGATCTTACCAAATCATATGATACATCGAACGTGGACACGGAGGCTATCCTAGGCGTGTGCTAGGATTTGTGTCCTACTTGGACTCTCACTAAAATAAGGAATTATCACATCTACTAATTTAAACCAAGATAAACTAAAATTATAATGTGATAAAAAGTCCATAAAAATTCATAATTAAATTAATTAAACATAAAATTTAACTAATTTAATTATTCATGTGGAAAAATAAAAATGCCAATTATTAACTTGATTTTCCTACACGAAAATAAAGCTAACATATATAAAAATAGTTTGTAAATTTTTTATTTAATTATATCATAATTTTTCGCAAAAAAAAATCTATTTAATTATATCACAATTAAACATTATATAATTGTATAATATTTAAATTTTGATATCATTAAATAATCAATTATAATAGATAATATTGATAGACTGGCCACATAAAATAGTGATATTATCATTTACCTATCTTTCTAAGTCGACTATGTTGTTAATTTAACTTATAGTAACTATCCTCTTTCATAAAAAACTTATATTTAAATCATTGGGTAGGCAACTAGTTTATATGTATTATTTTTTATTTTTTTACATTGAGAGTGGGGAAGGGAATTCAACCCTTAACTAAGGGTGTGCGAAATGTACTTCCATGCTACTAAACCACAAGGCCTTTGACAATTTATGTGTATTCTTCTTCATTGATAAATCATTAATATGAAATTTAATTGTAATTCTAAACTTTTTGGTTAGTAACAGCTGTATAGCACTTTTCTTTCAAATTTTGGTTAAAAAGCTTATGCAATCTTCATTCTACATTTGATTATTTATATATAAGTTAATTTCATAACAAGTATATATAAAGTAACTGTGTTACTTTCTTTTTCATTTGATTCTATTGGTTTGTTATTAAAGAATATGTATATATTTATATACACACACACACACACAAGGTAATGTTCCCCATACCCACACATTACTGATAGTTATAATACTTCATATAATTGATTTTGTTGGAACACTACACCATGTCTCGCTATTTGTCACGGTTTTAAACCGTGACAAAAATCACCGTGACAAACAGGTTGTCACGGTTTAAAACCGTGACAAATTTGTCATGGCTCAAATTTGTGTCGGCAATGGAGAGTAGTCCAAATTCATAGACTGGCTGGATGAACCTTCTCCAACTGTAGTGCCTTTCTTAGAAGCACTGTGACCACTACCAGGCGAATGAACATCCGGATCTGAACTGGGTCGGCCCTTAACTAAGGTTCGTAACAAGGTGCTCTGGTCCTTCATTTGACAGACGATGGTCTGTAACAGTGAACCATGGTCCTCGACTTCATGCCTGAGTCTACCAATCTTAGACACCACTGACTGCATGGCTTTAAACTTAGTCATTGGCACCTTGGACCCCACTCGATGAGTACGCCCACTTTTGTCCCTCCCGAAAACTTTACTCAATGGATCATGTCCGATACATGTTGAGCTTGAATCTCCTCTTTGACTGTCCTGTAACTCAGCAATTTTGGCCTGCGAAAGAGTAAATAACATAATGGATCAGGTAGTCATAATATTCCAATATAACATTTACATACACGTACTCAAATTACAAATTTGAAAAGAGAATGGCTCCTTATTTTTAAATTAGATTTTCATCCGTAAGTCCATCGAGGAGTTTCTATTTTATAAGTTAGCTAACATTGAGAACACGATTTCCGCTAGACTTTGTCTAAGTAGATACCAAATTGCCAAACTTACTAGAATTATTGCTCAACTTTGAATTGCCCGCAAACATGTGGTGAAACTTTTCAAAATCTACTATACTATTTCTCTATCATATCTATCAAACATGCCCATATGTCATTTTCAATATACATTTTTGAAGTTTTTCGGGGAATAATTTAATTAATTGATTATCATGCTTTAGCCACTAGTGTTCTCCCTAATTTCTAATGCCGGCCACACGTCTATGCTTTACGAATTGAAGTACATATTTGGTTAACATAGCTAGCTAAACCAACATATATAGATTAACAAGTCGAGATGCACATCAGATTATAAGTAATTTTCGAGCATATATAGCTAAACCAACATATATACAAGTTCCACTTTCAATAAGTAATTTTCAGATTATAAGTTTAGAAATTTACTCACAGCAATTTCAACGAACTCTGGCCGATATCCGTCCTTTGTTTTTCGAGCATGTAAGTAGAGATTGCTGGGAGCAGGAGGTTGACCCTCATCATCAGTACCTTGTAATCGCTCCTACAAATCATCAGTAAAAGATTTAACCGTAAAATCGAAAATATAACATAACTTGCTTAATGTCTCCAATATTTTGATGCACAATATTCTTTAAGAGTAAATCAAGTCGAGATTGGTCTAAAGTTCAAATTGGTCAAGTCATCGGCATACCGTCCACTCTGCAAATACCTCGGCGTATGACTTAGAACAAAGGAAATGCACATCAGCCTTCTTAGCCCTACTAGCTTTGCCTTGAGCCCTTTGTTTCGGCTTCTTCTTAGTAGACTCAATATCAATAAATTGGTTCCACTCAGCTATTGGAAGTAACTCATTTTCCGAAGGATTATCTTTGAATTTCAAGATTTCTTCGGGAGTTGTTGCATTCTCCCCGTAGGTACGGGCTCGGAGGTGATTCTTCCAACTCTTATATTGTTCTCCTGCCTAAACCAGACAATAACATTTGAACCTAATCAAACAATAATATTGCATAAACATATAATATTTCAGTACTTCATTAATAAGATTTCTTCCAACATATAAGATTTCTTCTTAGAATTGCCTGACGAAATATACGGTCCTTGTGAGCTGGATCAAGATCAAAATCAAGTAGGAGAGACTTCTATAGATTATCTTTCACCTCGGGAGGCACATGCCTCCAATCGTCATAGAGAAGCCCGACGTTGCACCTCAACAGTGCTCGAATACGGGCCATTAGCAATTTCTTATTACCAACAGGATTTCCCAACATGTCAAACTCAATCTTCTTTTTACGCATAATAGGCATTGATGAATTGGCCATTGCCTGTACATCAAATTAAAGGAAAACGGGTTACTAACATGAAACTAAATTAACGGTCACGTCAATATAAGTACAACTGGTTGACTGAATACATTGTAACAATCATTCTATTAACATGTTTAGGATCTAATATGCAAAATGACAAAACAAGAATTATACAAAATAAGAACAATATATGTAAATATACATTTATAAGAATTACAATATTGTCCATATCAAAACAAGAACAATACATGTAGATCTACGCATCTAGATAATCTAATAAATAACACAAATTTGGATTGTCATCCAAAGTAGATTGGTAATCAATAGGGGCTTCCAAAGCGTCTACTTGATCAGTTAACCGCTTCAGTGTATGAAGAACAACCGATCATTGACTGTTGTCAATACACTTTGAATAAAACACTTGCTTTATGTTTTGAAAAGCACAAACAAATGGTTCATCCTTAACGCTTCCCCTGCTCTTTAATTTAGTCAGATCGACCATAACCATATTCGTGGCAGGGTCCACCATGCAAGCGTTTTTGTCCTCCACCCGTACCCAATCACAATCAAAAACCGTCTCTCTAAAGCTTGAATAATCTAGTTCATATATATGTTGAATAACTCCATAATACACCATCTCCACTTGCTTCGGATTTTTGTCATTAGCACTGGTGATAAGTGCTAGAAAAGCACTTAAATAACTCTTCTATTTTACGTGTTTGTGTGTTTTATTAACATTATATGTTCCGTTTTATGTGTTTTTCCTTTATTGTGGTGTTTAGGGTCACAAAGAATCAAAAGGAGTCAAAAAGGATGAAAATCGAATGAAAACAGAAACTCGAGACCAAAAAGGCAAGCGAGTCAAAGATGGAGGACCTCCGATGTAATTTTATGAAAAGTTGTTTTTACAATTTTTCTTGTTCCAAAGTCGAAGAACATCAAAAGAGGATTCCCAAACTTTTTCCGGATCTCAAATCGGAGTTTCCTAGTGAAAGTTATGGCCATTCGAAGAAAAATGACTAAAAGCATCAAAGCCAAAACTGTTGGGGACCAAAGTGCAACTTTTCAAAAGTCTGGGGACCAAAGTGAATCTTTTCAAAAAGTTCGAGGACCAAAATGTAATTTGTCAAGGACCAAAATGAAGAACATTCAAAAGTTGAGGGACTTGGTGTGTAATTTCCGGGTGACTCGGGTGACTCGAGTCACCGCCAGACGTGATCAGTCAGCCGCCAAGTGACTCGAGTCACGTCCGATCATGCTCGATCAGCGCCAAGTGATCGAGTCACGCGCAACCGTCCCTAGTCCTCTCGTTCCGGCGCTGGTGACTAAGCAGAATCGTGTGACTCGATCGGCGAGTCAGTGACTCAGTCACGCTGACACGGATTTTGACCAAGCGGACTCCACCTACCATAAAACGTGTTTTTGGTATTTTCTTGACTTCTTAGAGATAAAACAACTTGAGCACACCACAATAGACTCATGAAGGAAGACTTTTATATTTTTTAATATTTTTTGGTGTAATATTTTGCCTATAAATAGAGGCATTTCCAAGCTTGAATCACACAATCTTGTAGAGAGAATTAGCTTGTGATTCTCTCCAACTTTCTCCTCAATAAATTTCTCTTCATCATTTGTTCTTAGTTGTAGCTTGAAAGCTCTTAGTGTTTCATATTCGTGAAGTAAGAACCTAAATATAGGTTCGAAAAATCAATCGACGATACTTCGTCCGTGAATATGATTAACGGAGTATTTCTTCTCTAGTTTCTTTCCTAATTTTATTTTTCATATTTGAGAAAGATAATTTCTCATATATTGCAGAGGTGATACACGGCGTTACTGCTATAAGTATTTAACCGCATATATGAGTAGTTAGACTTCTCTATTTAATTCTTAGCATTATTCGTGATTTCTATAGTTTGTATATATTACTTGAGATAGTGAAGTATAATCTATCATATAGCGATGGTGATACCCGCTAATATGAGTAGTTAGACTTCTCTATCTAGTTCGAGGGCGTTGTGTTCAATTATCATGTTGTTATCTTTTCTAACTCTTTGCTAACGCTTTATCTATTCCTCTACTTCAATTTGTTGATTTGTTATGCTTTTAAACCCGTTTTGAATTTATGTGATTATTGCATTCACTTTGGCCAATTGAATCAATTAATCTTTAAGTTCAAGTTATGTGCTAGGATTGGAACTTTTGATCCGTAATTGTCACTAGATTCCAATCCACACGATGCAAGCGAATGTCGTGCATATTTGTTAATAAATCAACTTAGATGTATTAATTCAAGTTTGTGAAATTGATCATCTAATTCAACTCATTCTTCTTGTTCATTTCACACTAGCATTGCATTAAATCCTAAGAACTTGTTTAGGATTATCCAATAGCTAGACGTTAAGTTAAAGAACTCACTTTAATTTAATACACTTAAGGAAGAATTCGTTAATCAGATCGTATTGATTAATTGGAGTTGATAAATTGAAGAAGGGATAGTACACGTTGCATGGGAAAGATAAACACAAGATGTTGATACAACCGAACCCGAGAACTAGATATTTAGTTCAATTGTTTCATTTCAATTCTTTTATTTTGTAATTTTATTTTCGAATTTCATTCAACTTTACAAAACCCCCCTTTCTATATTAATTGATAAAAACAACTAGATTAAACATCGTTCCTCTTGGGTTCGACCCTTACTTACCATTTCTACATTAATTTGTAGTTTTGAAACCGAGTAAGGAAATAAAATAAATTTTGGCGTACTGCGACAACACGCCCAAGTTTTTGGCGCCGTTGCCGGGGAACGGTTAACAAATTTAGTTGCTTTTATTAATTAATTTTTCTAAAAAAAAAAAAATCTTCACTTGTATGCATAATACTCGATCCACTAATCGAATTCTTGAAAATTTTAATCCAGAAATCAAGAAATCCATTCGAAGACGAATAAGACAAGCAAAACAAGAACAAGAAATGGCTGATAACAACAATGAAAGAACTCTTAAAGAAATGGCAACTCCTGAAATTGCTCAACAACCATTGTGTATAACCTTTCCACCGTAGAAGAAGGTAAAACTTTCAAGCTGAAATCTGGTTTGATACATCTTCTACCATCTTTTCATGGACGATTCGGCGAAGATCCGTATCGACACTTGAAGGAGTTTCATGTGGTGTGTGATAGCATGAAACCCCCAGGCATCACTGAAGAGCAAATCAAGCTCAGAGCTTTTCCATTTTCACTAAAAGATGCCGCCACAGATTGGTTATACACTTTACCACCAGGTTCAGTCACAACATGGAACTAAATGAAGCAACTTTTCCTCGAAAAGTACTTCCCAGCTTCTAAGACGGCAAATATCAAGAAAGATATCTCTGGAGTACGCCAAAACAATGGAGAAACTCTTTATGAGTATTGGGAGCGTTTCAAAAAGCTCATTGCAAGCTGCCCGCATCACCAAATCAGTGAAAACCTCCTAGTGCAATACTTCTATGAAGGCTTATGTCAATCAGACAGAAACATGGTTGATGCTGCTAGTGGAGGAGCTCTGATGAACAAAACCCCTGCTGAAGCAAGAACATTGATTTCAAACATGGCTGAGAACACTCAACTTGATTCAGATCTGAGGCCAAGAAGCTTGAACATTCGAAGAGTAAATGAGGTACGTAACTCCAATATTGAAAGCCAACTTTCTGAACTAAACATTTTCTCAGACAAATTGTTGTAGGAAACAATCCGCAAGTCAAAGCATGTGGCATATGCACAAATCTAGGACATCCTACAGATGCTTGTCCTGTTCTACAAGTGGATAACAACGAACAAGTGAACTCAGCAAATAATTTCCCATTCCCAAGACAAGAATACAATCCGTACTCAAACACCTATAATCCAGGATGGCGAGACCACCCCAATCTGAGCTATGGAAACAACAAGCCCCCAGGATTCTTCCCTAACAAACCTCAAGGCCAATTCCAGCAACAAGGGAATTTCCAACCCCAAGGGCAATTTCAACAAAAACCTCAACAATCAGGTATGTCTCTCGAGAATATGGTGAAAACATTAGCAACTAACACTGTGAAATTTCAACAGTATTCCAAATCAAGCATTCAAACTTTGGAAAACCAGATGAGTCAATTGGCAACTGCCATCAATCGACTGGAAGCACAATCTACAGGAAGGCTACCATCCCAACCTGAGGTAAATCCAAAGAATGTTAGTGCTATAACCTTAAGGAGTGGAAAAGAGATCGAAAACCCTCACAAAGAAGTTCCCACACATGAAGATAAAGAAGAAAAGCTTGAAAAGGAGGCAAGTCCTAACTCTCATATCATTGCTAAAACAATTCCTCCCCCTTTTCCTAGTAGATTAGCGAAAACCAACAAAGATGACAAGGAAAAAGAAATTTTGAACACATTTAGGAGAGTAGAAATCAACATTCCATTGTTAGATGCAATCAAACAAATCCCACGCTATGCTAAGTTTTTGAAAGATCTTTGCACTAACAAGAGGAAATTGAAGGGAAATGAAATGATCAAAATGAGAGACACCGTTTCAGCAGTATTCCAGAAGAAGTTGCCTCCAAAATGCAAAGACCCTAGTATGTTCACTGTCCCATGCACCATAGGCAATCACCATATTGATAAAGCACTTATAGATTTAGGAGCATCCATAAATGTCATGCCTAGATCCTTGTATGCTTCACTAAATCTAGGAAAACTAAAAGAAACTCACGTAATTGTGCAACTAGCTGATCGTACCAATGCATACCCGGATGGAGTGATAGAAGATTTGCTAGTCAAAATAAATGGTTTAGTTTTCCTGCGATTTTTACGATGCTTGATATGGTGGTGAACATTCACCTCACCCTACACTGTCATATTGGGACGTCCATTTCTTTACACTTCTCGCACTAAAATTGATGTCTATGAGGGTACCTTTGTCCATGGAATTTGATGAGGAAAAAGCGAACTTTAATATTTTTGATGGTTCATTGCGCCCTAATAATGCTTGTTCTGTCTTTGCAATTAATTCAACTAATCCTTTTGTGCAAGAACTGTGTAAGTTGAATTGCAGAGCCAGCACAACACATAAGATTGAGCCAAAGCACAATTACCTCATCTCGAAGAAGGAAGCCATGGAAAGAGATGAGACCAAAAACTTTTGGAGAAGAATTCAAGAAGGACTGTTAAGAAATCAAGACACTTTCGGAGAAGCCGCCGATCAAGACAAAGTGGAGCTGCAATGGATTTGAGGAATCCTACTTGACAAATGGGAACTGTGTCGAGCTAACGACTTTAAACAAAAGCGCTTCTTGGGAGGCAACCCAAGCATTTTCTCGCATTTTTATTTTTCTTTTGAATTTTCGTGTTTTTGTTTTTATTTCTCAATTTTTTATCTAGCGTACTGAGAAAGATAGTATTTTACAAGCTGCAAAGGAGACTCAATTATTTGAGAAGAGGCGTGATAGCCCATAATTCGATGATTAGCGGGAATTCTGAAAGAGTGGGGTTAATTATTGATAACGGACAAATCCGTCAAACGCGTTTTCTCGGATGCCCACTCCAACATACTCTTTACAGCACACTCTGCATGCACGATTGTCGGTTGAAACAGTGCCCACTTTGACTATAAATCAGAGATCATTCTCCACTCGAAACCACAACCACAATCTTCATTTTCAGTGAGTACTTCTTTCTAGCAGTGATTAGGTAATTTCTTTCTTCTTCACCGTCTTCTTCGTCTTTCTATTTATTTTGTTTTTCTTATAGTATGGACGTGTGTGATATTTTTGTATATATATGTCTTTTCTTAATATTAATTGATTATGTAATTCAAATTTTCTTATTTTTTTTCCTTCTTCAGTATCTTTGAAAATATGGAAGAGTGTGATAATCTAATATGCTTATTGATTTTGATGGTTTTAATCTTATTACTTCAGTGTTTCTTTTTCTCTCGTGTGTTACGTAACTAAAAAAAAAAAATTTTTTTTTTATAGTCGAGCCAATGACTATATACAAAGGCGCTACTTAGGAGGCAACCTAAGCACTCTCTTTTCTTCTACTTCTCTCAAACACTTGAATTTTCAATGGATAACAAATTTTCCAAAATCCACAAATATTACCCGTCATTGCCTTTGAATGCTTTGAAAGAGATTTACTATTCTAGAGTGGGACGGTTAAAAATGTTGATGGAAAAGGAAATGCCTGAGGACATTCGTTGGTTGATTGAAGCAAAGGTCCGATTAGGAGGTGAAATGCCAGCTTTAAGTACTAAATATGCACCAGGGTTAGGCAAAAGTAATTTTGCCAAGAAACGAAGAGCAAAAAGAATGAATGTGTGCTATAAATGTGCTAGATGGCAATCACACTTGTGGGCAACAAATTATCTGCGGGGAGCAATTCCTTCATCCATAATAGTATCGCAATCACACTATTTCCAGATATACCAAACTGGCTTTGCACAATCTGCAAACCAATCATTGCAAACAAAGTAGTGTGATCCTTATTGCAATTGGGATACAAAGGTTTTGAAGCATCTAGTTTTAAACGAATATACTCTTGATCTTCATGGACATCGGCATGCATTTCTTGCCTACTGTCGAAACCCATGCTTTCATTACATTCAAATTGATGAACGCCAAAGGCATCATCAATCAAGTTATCCAACATAGGAAGTGCCGAATTGGACTCGTCCACATTTATATTTTCTCTTGTCGTCGGCTGATCTGGGACTGAAATAGAACCATTTTCTCCATGGTAGACCCAAACCCTATAGCTATCTTCCATACCCCACTTGATCAAGTGAAACTCAACATCTTCAATGGGAAATCGTTTACTATTCCGGCAATGGGTGCAAGGACAATGTATAATATCGTCATAGATCTTACTCTGTGCAAACTTAATAAATTCCCCAACACCTTGTACATAGACACGACTGGTTCTTGGAAGCACGGTCATCCATTCTTTAGAAAGTGGTAAATCCATCGGAAGAGCTTCAAATAATTCACGAGTTAATGTGCCAAGTACACTATATATGAAGTTTTCATATAAAAAATACTTAGAGGGCATAGCCTTGATTATATTATTAGCAATTCCAACAAAACAATATATAGAATATCTTTTGTCACATAAAAGCATGTGTATTTATAATGTCATAGTACACCTTATCACTCCAACGCTAATCAGTAGGGGCCCTAACCCATTCGTCATTGATTTGCGATTTATATCCGTTAAGCTATTAAGATATATTATATAGTCATATGTAACATCATCTATAAATTTCGACAGCATCTCCCCGTATTCTCCAAAGTGTACGATCTAATGATTTGTAGTGTACACCCGGAGAATAACGAGGAGACAGTATCAAAACCTTTACACACAATATTATACTGACTGCATAATATATTTTGATAGCAGAACTCGTATAAATCAAAAATCAATGACAAACTGTCCAATGAAGGGACAATTCAAAGATTAGCATATAAATCTCAAACTATCCAACTATTTGGAAGTTTGTGAATTATAAACTAATCTTCAAACGGGCGATCTAAGCTCGATGATAAGTGTAATGACATAAAAATAACATAAAATATTTGAAAAATAAATAAATAAGGAGACAAAAAAAATTAACTATATCAATGAGTAGTACACATTTGCATAACCAAATAGCATTAATAAAATGATACTATTTTCAAAATTCGAAGTCTTACCTTACAAAGGAAAGAATAAACTTTGAAGAGTTGTAATTTAGATGTGAGGTTTACAATCTTCCAATGCCTGAACAAAGTATAAATAACAGGGAATGAACCTTGTACCATATGTACTTTGACAAATTATATTGTGTTCAGAAATGGAAAAAACCACATATATATTAATTGAAAATACACCGTATACATGAATCTAGAAAACTTAGATAAATCAATGAGCACTACCTTAAAGTTCAATGATATTCTGTTCACGTTCTTATGAAGTGACTTGATTATTTTCACTCAAATGCCCATTTGACCTTCTCCATCAACCGGAAAACAAGAGAACAAAAATGATGAGAAAAAGATGAAGAGAAACATGAACAAAAAGAAAAGAGAGAACAAACATTAAGTGCTAATTTTCGACTAAAGTTAATTAATCATGTATTTTTTCTTTTTTTTTTCACTTTTCCAATTCTAACAAAGTCACTTTTAATAATGTATTATGCCATAACAAGTTTTAACAATGTCTCCCGAATAATTTTTCTTTAATTTTTTTCACTCTTAATTAATCGTGCATAATCTACTTAGTTTTGTATTAGTGCTTAATTTACCTCGAAAAATGTTTTAGTGTAATGTACTTTACTCCGCATGTCTTCACAAAAATTTTAATTAGCACTTTGAGCATTGAGTATGTACTACTTCTGAAAAACCGTATTTTAATCACACTTTCTCAAAATAAAATAATATAATTGATATTGATAGGTAACCAACACTATACCATATTAGAGATAGATTTTTGTATTTTCCCTAGGTTTATTCTCTACATTTTAACAATGTATAGTAACAAGATATACTTGTTCCCTTCAAAAACAACTTTTCACAACCAAGCATCTCATAGCAAATTTCTTTTCAACAAAACCTATTCTATAAACATTATTGCCAAAAATTCATTAACCATCAAGGAGTGAAAATTCCAATATATGTATAGCTACAAAGAATTCGTACAAAATCATTTCTAATGCCAAATTTGCATTCCTTTCCCAAAGCATAAGAGAATTCAAAATAAATATATTTCAATAAACAAATAAATCATCAAGAACACATTTTAGCTTCATCCATGAAGTTCACTACAAGTAATTACCTCGAAATTGAAGACAATATTGAGAGTAAACTTGAGCCAAAACGTTTATTGAGAGTGATTTTCGATATTGAGAGTGATTTAGTGAATTTAGGGTAACCAATTTGGGGATCTCGGTTTTTTGGTCGCTGCTGGTTGTGTTCTGCGTTTTGGAGTTTTGGAGTTGTGGTTCCCGAATTCACGGTTTTTTTTTTTTTAATGTTTTCACCGATTGTCATGGTTTTAAACCGTGACAATCGGCTCGCTGATTGTGAAGGTTTTAAACCGTGACAATCTGGTAAAAAAAAAATCATCACGATTAAAAATCGTATCAACCAGTGAGAAATTTGGTCACGGTTTAAAACCGTGACGCCTTGAAAATTTATTGCGTGACAAATTCTTATTTTTGGTGTAGTGGAATCTTATGATCCTACTCAATTCGATCCATCGATTTGATCTACAAGACGCCTCCCCCAATTTGATCTAAAATTATGATTTTAACAACCTCAACCTATCTTTGGGTAATGTCCAACGAAAGTCATCAAGTTTAGGCTTCCCCCTAACGGCAATATCATAGAGTTAATCAAGAGGTACAATATAAGAATATCTCAATGCTTCAAACCCAAATACCTGGCATGACAAAGTTTATACAGGTGACATGCTACAATATTGCATTCAAGACATCCATTATAACAATCCCAATAGTCATATCATTAGGGGACCAATACTATCAAACCCAAACAAACACGCATGCATTCAAAAATTTTTTTGAATAAAAATATACTCAATGAAAAGCTAATTGATACAAAACAATAATAAAAATAGAACGACGCTCAATGAATAATGTTGATATTCGTTGTGTCCAACAATCGACAGTATTTGTGGTGATCCATGTTATCCGCTCTGAGGATAGTAGGTCTTTTTTCTTCTTCTTCACTTTCATCACCACACCCGCGCCACCCCCCCCCCCCCCCTTCCAGATCATGTTAGCCGCTTTGAAGATAGATATTAGGTGTTTTTCTTTTTTTTTTTTTATATTTTAAAATTTAAGTACATGGAAAAATAATTTGAAACCAAATTAAAATTTGATTATGTAGCTAGTGAAAAAATTTTACTCCCTCCGTCCCAACTATATAGGCTTATTGACTTTTTCACAAAAATTAAGAAAAGCTATTGGAAAAGTAAATTTTATAACTAGTTTCCTCATCTACCCTCATTTAATGAACAATTTTAAGAAATAATGATTATAATTAGGTAAATTAAATACAGATGGTAAATGAACAAAAAAATATTTTTTAATATAGAAATAAGACTATATATTTAAGGCATTCCAAAAGAGAAAAACAAGTCTACATTTGTTGGACGGTGGGAGTAGTACTCTTAGAGTACTCAACTTGGTACTCCAAATTAATGAAAATTGCCCACTGCACATAGGGCCCACAATTTAATAAATAATGTAGCCCCCATATATAGGTGAATAGTTCTTATTGGCTTTGAGTACCAAGTATCCAAGTGTCTGGTACTCTAAAAGTATTAGAATTTTTTCCATGTAGCTAGAAACAAATCAAAGTTGTTTGGTTCTCCTCTCTATATGGGTAGACTTTATTCTCTTCAATGTTGATGTGAGCCAATGAGATCTCTCCATGTAAAAGAAGACTTTATTCTTTCAGTAACATTCAACTGTCATGGCAGTAATCAGTGGCGGATTTGGAGGGGGGTCGGGTGGTACGTGACCCCCCACGCCCCTTGAGAAAATTTTTTTTATATTTAAAAAAATCAAAAAGTATTTAAAAACGATTTTTAATAAGTTTTTAAAAGATTAGGAAGATTGTGTTTTAATTTGATGAATTGGAATTGTTTATATTTGATAAATTACAAAGTGTGTGATTTTATGATTTGTATTTTATTAGTTAAGCATATTTGTTTTGTTCTACTTTTGTATTATATAAATATGTAATTTTAGTTTGAAATTTAATATTTTTTGTAGGTAAATTTTTTAGACGATAATTAGCCCCGCCTAAAAAAATTTTGCCCATGCAGGGAGCTATCATGAATGCCCCCAAACTCTAAATCTCTAGATCTGCCACTGTCAGTAATGGAAACTAAGGTCTCCTCGTACATATACATAAAAGAAAACTGGACTGATTTTTAAATGCCTCGAATGATCGAACTGATGTGTATTATAGTAGTTTGAAAAAATTTCACAAGTGAACGAAACATGAGGCATATATGCCATTGTACTTTATGACTATTTATTGCTCTAGACATGGAAAACGACATAAGACTAACAGCCATGTCCCCTCCAATAACAAGGTTTTGGGCCAATGTCAATATATGTCTTGATAATGCTCTGATTTCCCACTCATTCTGTGGTCAGTAACACATTTGATATGTTAGACATGATACTTTACCCCATATTTCTGGCTATTCTTTGGCATAAAAATTTTTCTTCTCAAATATTCGCACAACTTTAACAGTTGTAGGTGTCAAAGAAATTCGAATCGACTAACTATTTTAGTTAGAACTTAAAATCGCATAAAATCTATTCAACTAGAAACTCAGGAAAGAACATGATCAATTGAAAACCGACCGGTGATATCAATTATAAACTACTGGACTAACTAGTTTAGGTAGAACTTATAATCGCATAAAATCTATTTAATTAGAAACTCCGAAAGAACATGACCAATTGAGAACCGACCGGTCATATCGATTATAAACCACTCGACTAACTAGTTAAGTTAGACCTTATTCTCTCATAAAATCAATTCAGTTAGAAACTCGGGAAAGAACGTGATAAATTGACAACCCACCGGTGATATTGATTATAAACTACGAATATATGTACTCTAATAAAATTTTTATTTTTAGAAAACTAACATTTTAGATTGTATGGTGATAAAAATCAGTAGATGTGTAGATAATTAATATGTAGTAGTAAACTAGTGAAGTGAAACATATGATTAATATACACATTTTACAGCACAATTTATTCTTAGAATAGTGTCCTAATCACACATTTGAGCATAAAAAGTACTGCAAGTATTATTGTCCGATTCCAGTTCGACATATATGAAAGTTCTACAAGTATCTCCATCAAAGTCATACTTCTATAAAACGATATTGCGTAACGTGTGTTTTTCCCCATCGTGCAATATTATTCTGCACAGCTACTCTTGTGGACAGTGGGAGTCATGTCATGTCTTAGTCCTAATGTTGGCCTTTCAACACCAGTTCTTCAAGTAGTGCTCACTAATATTGTTTGAATAAACGAAGAAGTATACGGAGGACAACAATATTAATTAACTCTGAAAAAATATTACCTCAATATCGTTATCCTCAAACTATTTATCGTTACCAGATTTAGAGGGTGTTAGCGGATGAGTTTTAATGTATTTTTATGAGTAGGAAGAGAGAGAATTAGTGGAGTTGTGTGGTGGAGATTTAAAAGTAGAGTTGATATGTGGATGTGATTTGTTTGACCAAATTTAAATTTTGAAAAGAATGCATTAAAATGAGAAAGAATGTGCATGCTAACAGGTTTTAAAGCGTTTAAAGGCTTTATGTGTTTAGCCTTTATGCAAATAATTTGAGGAGTTATCGAATCTTTAATCTCAAAATTATCTTCGACCAAAAAAACTTGAAATAAAACCTAAAACACTTTTGAGATATTTTGAGTTTGAAAGGAATATGTTTCAACATAATCTTATAGGTTACAAACTTTTATGATATTTACAACAAGGATCAAAATCTATTTATAGTCTTTCAACCACGAGAAAAGCCATATCTCTTCATGAAAAAGACGCATCCAATGAGTGATATACTGTGTCCAAATGATGAACAGACGCCTGGTTTTGTTTTCTATGTTTTCTACCAAACAATTTCTTGGTTATTAAATAGAAGATAATCAGTGAAGTGATTTTATTAATGAAGTAATACATGTATATATAGTGCAAGAGGTAGAATGATACAAGTAAATTAAATCATCTAAAATCTCTACAAATCTAAACTGTTCTACATAAAATAAAACATTTACAAAATATGGAAAAGACAATTATTATACCATACAAAATATGGAAACAATATCTATAACAATGAGTCTAATCTTGATGAGCAAGACTCCTAACCAATAGAATCACACGTAGATATGGCATGAAGCGGACGATTTGGGCTGGACTAATCCGAATGCGCCATGCTTGGTACATGGTTGTGACTCAGTAGTATTTTACTTAATACGCCACACCTTAATCATGTGATGGAGACGGAGCAAACAAATTGAGGCAAGAGGGCAAGGAAAAGCACATGGCAAGTGGTGGCTTTGTGACCATGAACACCACAATATTGGCAATAGACAGGTATTTCACCGCCTCTGGACGTGCAAGACGAACAGATGAACAGAGGGGCGTACAACTGGTGGTTCGAAAACCACCAGCTAATCTAGTGGTCGAAAACCACCAAATCTGGTGTTTTTCGACCACCAAATCTATTTTTCGGGTCGTTGGAGTTTTCGCTAAAGTCGATGTGGCAGTGGTGGTGGTGGTGGGGAGAAGAATTTTTGTTGAAGATGAGGACTAGGGTACGGTGAAAGTGAATTTTTTTTTTGTTTTTCAAATTTTTGTAATTAATGCTTTGTATTCTGGTATGTGTTTTTACAATGATATATTGCTAATAAAATATTATTTATGTACAAAAGGGACATTTATTTAATGCTAAAGAAAATTTTTGAAAGACCACCAGCAACGATTGCAATTTCGGGGGAGGGTTTATTTTTTATTTTTTGATTTTATTTTTTTCATTGTTTTGGTTAATTCTTTATATTCGGTATATTTTTTATAATGATATATTTCTAATAAAATTTTATTTAGGTACAACAATTATATTTATTATTAACTTTTGCTTAAAATCAAAATATTTGTGTATCTAATGCTGAAAATTTTTTTGAAAGTTATGATACTAATACAAACAAATGTTAATATGTTTAACTTTTTCGATAAAAACCATTTAATCACTATCAAATTAATTTAATAAAATTAGATATTGACCAGATAAGCCTCCATGGAAAAAATAAAAGGTGAATCATGAAATTTAATTAAAATGTGGGACTAAAGTATATATTTTTCAATTTTTTAGACTTGATTGTAAAAATCTATAAAAATTAGGACCTTTTGTGCAATTTGTTGGTTCAATTCACCAAATCCCCACCCCCAACCCCACAATAAAAGACAAAAAAGACCAACTTAACGATGGAATTGGATGGAAAATGTTGTGTATATTTATTTATTTATTTATTTTTGCTTGTGTGTGTGTGTTTTTAAATTTTTATTGTTCGAGAACAAACAATAGTTTAAGCGTCGGATATTTGATAGATTGTATTTTTAATGTTTTAATTTCTAATTTCTAGTATATTTATATTATATTTTTGTATATTTTTACTTGCATTTGTTTATTTTTGTGTTAGAAATAACAAAGAGGTTAAAAATGTGGCACTTTCTTGGACGCGGGAAGAAAACATCATAAAGGAAGAGGCAAACATAATCATTACGTTGTTATGCTTTGCAAATTCAGGATTTGGATGTGAATTATATATTGAGGAGATACGAAGGTTTCAAGAGGAGAGGAATACAGTCTGAAGAATTAGAAAAGACAGACAAAAGAGAGTTAAGAATAGCAAAGAGTTTTAGGGAGAAACCCGCAGAGAAATTGAGAGAAATTGATCCAACTGAAAGATTCAACAAACCACCGCATATGAAACTTGATGATCATTGAAGTGCAAGATATATTGGAACATCTACTTCAACTCTTTGAGCCCGGTTATGTATCTCTATATTTTCACTATTTTAATTCTATGTGTTAAACTCATGTGCAGCTAAATATATATACTTGGGACGAACAATGAATCCTCTTTCTGAACTCTAGTTTATTATGTTATTGGATTTAATAACATGTGATTGGTTTCTCGTTAATTTTATGGTGTTGAATTCATAAATTTATCTATTTGATCAATTGATAAATTATAAATTATTTTGTGTCGGATTTGAGAAATGAAAACACAAATTAGAATAAACAACATAGGACACTAATTTGGATAAAATTTAGAGATAAACTTGTGGTTAGTGCAATCTTTAAGCGAAGTTTCAACATAACCTATTTGAATTTATTGTTTGAATGTATTCTAGAGGGTTGATAACGAACTTATTTAGACATAAATACATGGGCCTAATAGAATAGATTTATTTATCATCGAGAGAAGTAAATACTTATTTTAGAAAATTCGATTGTTAACGAAAACAAGATCATTTTTGGATCCAATCACGTGTATTAGAGGAACCAAAGTTGGTGAAATTGTGAGTCCCAAGTCTTTCAATTTCTTAGTCATCAAATTAAATATCAAAAAACATTTAATTCTTGTAATCTATATTTTATTTAGTTTATAAATTATTTTGTAAGTTTTTATAATTTTCGAAAAACTAAAACAACCGTCGTTTCGTCTTTCAAATAAAGTGCATCATTGATAATTTTGGTAGTTAAATCAAATCTCTATGGGATCGATACTTGGACTGAAAATCAATTTAACTACTTGTTCGACCGGTACACTTGCGAAATTATTTGACACATTTTCAAACGAACAAGTTTTTAGCGCATTGTTGGGGATTTAGATTTAATGTCAATACCAATCAATTTTTTCTTTTAATTTGAATTTTTTTATTTGTATTTTTATTTAATTATTTTGATCAGATTTGCATGCATAGTAAGAAGTTCAGTCCATTGATTCCTCTAGACCCAGAAATTCAATGAACCTTTAGATATAGATTACGTGCTGTAAGGTTGGAACGAAAAATGGCTGACGAAACAGATGATCGAATGATCATTACAGATTGTCCTTTGAGGGACTATATTATTCCTACCATTGGGAATAATTTCACGTGTTTAGTTCCTATGACAATTCTCACAAACAACTTTGAGATCAAACTAGGAGCTATTCAATTAGTTCAATAAACCGTCAATTCCATGGCCTACCTGACGAAGACCCACATAAGCATATCAGAAAATTTTTAGAGATTTGTGGCATGTTTAAAATTAACGGAGTGCCACCGGATGCGATAAAAATGAAACTTTTTTCATTTTCATTGACATGAAAAGAAAAAACGTTGTTTTACGCTTTACGTGCCAATTTCGTTACTAGTTCCGACAATTTATGCAAAGTAGTTTTGGAAAAATTCTTCCCACCAGGTAGAATACTGAAAATTAGGATAGAAATTTCCTTTTTTAGCTAATGCCAAGGGGAATCTATTTCTGAAGGATTGGAAAGTTTCAACTATCTATTGAGACATTGCCCAAGGCATGGGATACTGGAGTGGCTTATAGTACAAACATTATATAATGGGTTGGGAAATGAAAACAAGAAGCACGCTAGCTCAGCAGCAGAAGGTTCACTAAGGGACAAGACTTTCAATGAAGCATCATCAATTCTCGAGAAAATGGCTGCAAACAGCCATCAGTGGTATTCTGATCGTGCAGTGCCTAAACATGCTGGAGTTCATAGAGTAGATGCTATCATCACTCGATTTGCTCAAGTTGCCACCTTGTCAAAGAAAATTGAAGGTTTGACAATTCCAACAGCCAATATGGTTCAATCATCCGGAGATTGCGAAATCTGCTGCGCAAATCACGCCACTATAAAATGTCCTATCACGCACTTAAATAGGGCCACTGAAGCACAGGCAATGTTTGTTGGAAGTAATCAAAGGCCACAGTTTGGGTCTTATGCTCCCACTTACAATGCAGGGTGGCAACAACACCCAAACTTTTCATGGAGAGACAATCAAACACTAGTGAAACCACATGGATTCCACCAGCTACATGAGAAGAAAAACTCTCTAGAAGTGGTGTTCGCAAAGTACATGGAGGTTAATAGTAATTTTATGTAGAAAACTGAGCATACTCTCCAAAATCAAATACGGTGATAAAAAATTTGGAGACTCAAATGGAGCAACTAACATCAACAGTTGCAAAGCAAGCACCGAGTAAATTGCCAAGTGATAGGCAGACGGATCCTAGACAGGTCAACGCCATTATAACGAAAAATAGTTTAAAAATTCCACAAAGAGAAGTAAAGAGAACAGAGAACACGGTGGCCGATGAAACTGATGAAAAAGGGGAAGAGACAAAAAAGACAAGCACTGGTGAAACATCTTCTAAAGAATCCAATTTCGAAAATGAGGAAAAAGGGATTCCAAACCCTGTGAAAGCATATATGCCTCATATTCAATTCCCTCAAAGACTACAAAAGAACAAACTTGATAAACAATTTGGGAAATTTCTTGAAATTTTCAAGAAATTGCACATCAACATTCCTTTTACAGATACTTTAGCACATATGCCAAGCTACACAAGAATTTATGAAGGAAAATCTTTCTAACAAAAGAAAGCTATAAGAGAATGAAATAGTGATGCTCATTGGGGAGTGTAATGCCATTCTTCAAAAGAAATTACCTCCTAAACTGAAAGATCTAGGGAGTTTAAACATTCCCTGCACCATTGGGTCATTCTATTCTTGATTTTCTTTATGTGACCCACGCCATTGGGTCATTCCATTGATTTTTTGAAGGACATTTTTCCAAACTGGAAAAGCTTTGATTAACGTCTATGAAGGTACACTGACGGTAAAGGTGGATACATAGGAGGTGACTTTCCATGTATTTAAGGTATTAAAACATCCTTCTTCTTTTTCCACAAATGTTTGTTTTCAAATCCATGTTATTGACCAAGCGGTGAAAGAAATTTTTGAAGAGGATTTACCTATGGAGCTTCTTGAGGCTTGTATTGTCCGATCAGAGGATACAACAACGGAGAATAAAGTACGAGCTGAGATGGCCCATAACTTGGAAGCACTACCCACCATGATTTATAGAAGAAATTGAATTTATGAGCCTTTGGGTGAAGCTCTGAAAAAGTTATTTCGATCTATTGAATCTCTCCCAACTCTTGAATTGAAACCTCTCCCCAGTCATCTCAAATATGCATATTTGGGAGAATCTTCAACTTTGCCTGTGATTGTATCTAATCACTTGACAAAGTTAGAAGAAGAAAAATTGCTCCAAGTCCTGAGAGTACACAAAATTGCACTAGCATGGACAATTGCTAACCTCAAGGGATTAGTCCCCCAATATGTATACACAAAATCTTGCTGGATGAGGATTTAAAAACATCGATTGAGAATCAATGAAGGTTAAACCCTACTTTGAAGGAAGTGGTCAGAGCAGAAATTGTCAAACTCCTCAATGCAGAGATCATTTACCCCATAGCTGACAGTGCGTGGTTGAGTCTTATTCATGTAGTACCAAAGAAATTGGGGATAACTGTGGTGAAAAATGAAAACAACAAACTAATCTCAATCAAACCAATCACTGGTTGAATGCATAGACTATAGGAAGCTCAACAACGCAACGAGGAAATATCATCCCCCCTCCCCCGCGTTCATTGATCAGATGTTGGAACGATTGGCAGGGTATTCACACTACTGCTTTCTTGATGGATATTTGGGATACAATCAAATCTCCATTGCACCAGCTGATCAGAAGAAGACAACATTCACTTGTCCATATGGCACATTTGCATACAGGAGAATGCTATTCAGGCTGTGTAATGCACCGGCCATGTTTCAATGGTGCATGATGGAAATCTTCTCAGATATGGTGGAGTAATTTATAGAGACTTTTATGGATGACTTCTCAGTTTTCGAGTCATCCTTCGACGAGTGTCTCCACCATTTGAGTTTAGTGTTAAATGAATTGAAGAGATAAATCTCGTACTTCACTGGGAGAAATGCTACTTCATGGTAAATGAAGGGATTGTCTTAGGCCATTGTATATCAGCACTGGGGATAGAAGTTGACGGAGCGAAGGTGCAAGTAATTGAGAAATTGCCTCCACCCACCTCCATCAAGGGCATTTATAGTTTTCTTGGCCATGCAGGTTTCTATAGGTAGTTTATCAAGGATTTTTCCGCCATCGCGATACCATTGTGCAAGCTTTCGGAGAAAGAAATGCCTTTCCACTTCTCTGAAGAATGCCTTGCTACCTTTAATACTCTAAAGGAAAAGCTAATCTCAGCACCTGTAATCATCACTGTAACACCCCATCTGCTTTTATATCAGATTTGATATGATATGATCGTATTTTGCAATGATGATGACGTGTGTAATATGGTAAAACATGTTTATAACTTTATGTGATGTAATTGGTAATGTTACGGCCATTAGATTCAAGACGGGAAGAAAATTCAGGAAAACTATATTTACGGTCGTAAATGGCAGATTTACGATCATAATTGTGATGATATGGCCATAACTTTGAGACAGTGGAAGTGCGAATATATTCAGAGACTTTGGTACGGCCGTACACTATATGATACAACTGTATGTTTAGTAGATACGGCCTTAAAATGTAAGCTTATGGACGCAATTTTAAGAAATCGTGGAATGTGGAAATTGTTCAGAGCCATTGATACGGTCATATGAGTTGCGATACGGCCGTATGACTGTAGCCTATGGCTTTAAATATATTAGTTACGGCCGTAATTTTAAATCAGTAGAAACTTGTTCTCGACTTTTCTTGCCATTTGGTGATATATTTTCTACCTATGCTGGACCCTAACACCCCAAAAACACCCCCAAAGACATTCTTAATAATTCTCCAATCTTTCCAATCCTTGTGTACCATTTGATCACAAATCTTTACCATCATCTATCCATTGTTGGTACTACAAGGAAGGTGAAATAAGAAGGAGGATGTTGAAAGAAGCTACTAAGCACCTTGTTGGTTGTTTTCATCTCATCTAAGGTGGGTAATAGATATAATAGTTGTCCAAGAAGGCAAGTACATGTATGAATTGTTTCAAGTATATGATTGTAAAACTTGAGTTTTCCATGTGTGCAAGCTTGATTTAGATGTCTTGAGGTATTTGTTTACATGACATATTTTAAAGGGTCATATGATGATATATATATATATATATATATATATATATATATATATAAAGAAGAATTCATGGGGATAATATGATGTTTACATGTGTATGCATTGATATGATAGTAAGGCTTGAAGGAAATGTTTGCACATTTGTGATATGAATGCACATTTAAAGTAAATTCTTGCACGATTATACCATGAAAGCATGTGAATGCAATGCTGCCTGTCATGTGTTTACATACATGTAAAGGAAACTATAGGCTCATGAAGAAAACCCCATGAGGATCGAGGCGGTCCTGTAATAAGGCGGATGAGGAGGTCGCCTTAGGCCCAACTTTTCAGAGGACCCATTTTAATCCGTTATATTTGATGTTCAATTGTGTATTATACTTTTTTTTCAATTGAAGGGTTCAATTTTGAATTCAACCCCCAATTTTAAGAGTAACAAGAAAATAATTCAAGTATTCAATCCAAACTTTTAAGCCTATTTTTTGTTTGACAAATTTAGGCCCAGTTTTTAGCAATATCTATTCAAATATTTAGGCCTTTTTCAGGTTTAATAAAAGAACAAATAGGAGAAAAAAGGGAACAATTACAAACCCAAAAAAGGAAAGAGCAACGACTCGCCAACTCTGCACTCGGGCCTCGGTGTTGGCACTCTGACTAAGTTTTTTATATTCTTTATTAGCTTATTACTGTGCATTTGACTATTTCTTATTATAACCCCAGCTGAGTCTCGTGTATTACTTTATATTAACTTTATGGAAAGAAAATAAATAAATAGAAGGGCCCATTTTTTAATATTCACCTCAGGCCCAACAAACTTCAGAACCATCGCTGATGAGGATTGAAACCTTTAGCCCAAATGGTGGTCTCACTGGGGAAACCACGTAAGATGATTAAGGCCTTGCCAAATATGATACATTATGTGAGATGCCACTTTAAGCACATAATTCGCAACTAGGCCCAAAGTATGAGTGTGACATGCATTGTACCTGCATCTATTCCCTCTGAGTCTTTATGACTCACTATGTTTCCTTTTATATGTTTTAGATGACGTCGGAGATGGGAATAACATGGAAGATGGCGGGGAGTCCTCCAGAACTCGATGTGTGAGGATACATGTGGGGAAAAAGGAAAGAAGCTATAGATCCTGTATAAAATGTTTTGCACTTGAACCGAAACGAGTTGAGTTACTATGTATATGTTAAATGCTACAAGTTAATGCCATAATTTCTTATGTTCAAATGTGTTTTAGAAAATAAGCTCGTGGTTTGAATAACTTTATAAAGGTGTGAAGCCGACTCTAGCTCTGTTGCTCTAATAAAAAAAATAGGACGAGGCACTAGAGAGGACATTACAGTCTCATCAGACTGGAACTTACCTTTCGAAATTATGTGTGACACCAGTGATTATGCTGTGGGGGCAGCTCTGGGGAAAAGGAAAGACAAATTTTTTGGAGTGATCTACTATACAAGAAAAACTCTCCACGCAGCCAAAGTTAACCATGCCACTACGGAAAATGAGCTACTTGTAGTCGTATATGCTTTTGACAAATTTCGAGCGTACCTCATCGGGTCGAAAACTATAGTTTACACAGATCATTCTATTTTGAAAAAATGATGTCAAGTCAAGGCTCATCCGATGGGTCTTGCTTCTACAGGAGTTCGACATTTAAATTCAGGATAGGAAGGGGACAAAAAACCAAGTTGCAGATCACTTGCCATGACTTCAGCAGGATGTGCAGCCCACAGATGGTGAAATCAATGAGAACCATCCCAACGAGCAACTGTTTCTAGTTGAAAAAATTCCTTGGTTTTCCAATTACGTCAACTACTTAGTTGGGGGCGTCATTCTACCAGATTTTTCCTATCAACAGAAGAAAAAGTTCTTCCACGATTTTCATCACTACTATTGGGAAGAATCATTTTTGCATAGGAGAGGACCCGATCAGATCATCAGAAGATGTGTGCCCGACGATGTAATGAGAGTCATTCTAGAACGTGTACATTCATCACCTTATGGTGGACATTTGGAGCCCACCAAAATAGCTGCTAAAGTGCTACAAAGCGGATTCTACTGGCCTACCTTATTCAAAGACACGTTTTCATTTGTGAAAGCATGTAACCGTTACCAACGCACCATGAACATTTCTTCACGATAGGAGATGTCCCTGAACAACATTTTGGTGGTCGAAATCTTTGATATTTAGGGCCTTGATTTCATGGGACCATTCCCATCTTTCTACAACAGCCACTATATCTTGGTGGCAGTTGATTACGTGTCAAAATAGGTTGAAGCTCGTGCTTCACCAACTAACGTTGCCAATGTGGTGGTGGAGTCTGTTAGGAAGAACATTTTCATGAGATTTGGAGCACCTCGTGCCATAATTAGTGATGGTGGTACACATTTCAACAACAGAGTTTTCAAGTTTATTTTGGCTAAGTATGGAGTTCACCATCGGATGGCCACAACTTATCATCCACAAACAAGCGGACAACTTTAGATATCAAATCAATAGCTAAAAAGGATTATTGAAACCATTGTTAACTCATCTCACATTGATTGGTCAAGGAAATTGGATGATGCACTTTGAGCTTACCGTACTGCTTTCAAATTACCTATTGGTATGTCTTCGTATCAATTAGTGTTTGGAAAATCTTGTCACTTACCTGTTGAATTGGAACACAATAGGGCAATAAAACAACTAAACACGGATTTGAAGGTAGCTGGTGAACAAAGGTGTTTGCAACTGAATGAATTGGATGACTTTCGATTGGGAGCATTTCAAAACGCTTCAATTTACAAGGACAAAACAAAAAAAATGGCATGACTGTTATATCCACCAAAGGGAATTAAAGATAGGAGACCAAGTCCTACTATATAATTCTCACCTAAGATTATTCCCTGGGAAACTCAAATCTCGCTGGTCCGACCCTTTCACTGCATCTTAAGTTACTCCCTATGGAGCTATTGAGCTCACTCATCCAACAAAAGGCACCTTCAAAGTAAATGGCCAACGTCTCAAACACTATTTTGAAACTAACTTTTCGAAAGAGAAGTTAATTCTCGCTATCATAGAGGTTTGTGACTATAAACAAGTATTTTTTGGGAGGCAGCCCAATTTCTTTCATCTGAACTCCTTTAATTTTATGCTTCTTTAAATTTTATACTTGTTTGGTTTGTTTGATTTTTCTTTAAAATGTGAATTTGTTAAAGATTGTTGTTTTCCTTAAATTTTGCTTTATTTCAACATTATATTTTTAGCTTAATCTTTGCATCTTTTTTAGGTACAGTTATTTTGAAAATGAGAGATATTTTAGCATTAAAACCAGGTTGTACAGATGATCGGATATGTAGAGAACAAATGGAAACCAAGGAATATTTGCTTCCAAGGCAAATCTGTGACAATTGTGAATTAGCATTGGCCTAATGCTAATGCTAACTATTTTCGAATGCAGAGGAACGTTGTAAAAGTGGTCAAAAAAGAAAAAGAAAAGGCAGAAGCGGGGCACACTAGGCAAACACGTTACCTCGAAGACCATACCGGACCCCTTTACCCTCAAATACCGCAGATAGCTCATTCATTTTGTCTGGCTAGTGGTTCGTACAATACCTCAACATGGCATTTAAACCTGACGTAGTTCATCATTTTCCCACACCACTACTAGAATTACCTTGGTTTTCTCTCTTCTCACAGTTGTTTTATACTTAGCTTTATTTGGCAAAGCCGAGTTATTATAGCAGCCACTCCCAGCACAACAGGACCTTCTACTGTACAAATGAAAGCCATTTGTATCTTTGGTGGAACTAATATGGGGATATAGTCAAAGCACATTGCTGCAACCATTGATTTGGGAAGAAAACTCGGGGATCTTAAAATCAACATCGTCTATCGAGGGAGACTCTGCGGGCTGCTGGGATGTGCTGTTACAGCTGCTCAAGCATGAGGATCCATAACAGTATATGTCATTCCACCTCCTTTATCAAAAATCTAAGGCAACACAGTTGGTATTGAGGTACATGCTAAATCATCATATGACCGCACATCACTCATGATAGCATATTCAGATGCATTCATTGCACTTCCGGGAGGGCTTGAAACATTGGAACAAATTTTTAATTTCCTCTCTTAGTCCCAATTGAACTTGCATAATAAACCTATTTGTCCTTTAAATATGCACAATTATTTTGATAGTTTATTAGCATTTTTGAATGTTGCAACTACAAAAAGGCTAATTTCTCCCGTTTCAATAAACATGCGTTTGATTTTGTCCTCAATTGAGGAATTATTGAAGAAATTACATTCTTTTGTACCACAACTTGATTAAATGCAACCTCTAATCAATTGGGCACAAACTTCCAACAAGCGCAAATGAGACCCCAATGAAGTCGATTTAGAGTTGAGATTATAAGTGTGGTATGTTATCATTTGATCCGTTTTCCAGCAGGCTTTAAGCGTGATTCTACTTTGCAACAATCAGGTGACATGTCTCCTTCTCTTTATTGAATATTGAAGACAATGTTGGTTTCAGTTTGAGGGTGAGATTTTGTGCTATTATAAATCATTTGACAATTTTGTTTTCTGAGATAAGTAGAGTAAGAGGTTGTAGACTCTTGAGATGCATCTTGTTCATGTAAAAAAAAAGGAAACTACTTTGTCCTTTTTCTTTAGCGAAAGCAGTTGCTGATTATAGGGCGTCTCATTTACTCTAGTAACTTGGTACTCTTGATTTGTCGAATTAGCCGTAATTCCCAAAGTGTGGGACGGGTAGTCAATTTTCATATGATTTGTATTTTGAGTGTGTTTTCTATTATCTAAGCATGTTTGTGTGTGACATCTTGTGAAATTTGTAGTCAGATTTTCTTGCATCAATTGGCCAATTTTTAGCACTTTCCTTGAGGTTGTCTTTCCACTGTTTGCTGATCATAATTGAAAGTCGGGTTTTGTTGTAAATTTTTCACCTTGATAACCCTGAAATGCTAAACATAAAATATCACCTTGTCGTGTAACTTGGAAGCATTTAGTTTGGGCAATCATGTGTTAGGGTCTCATGGTCTAATTTTTGGCAAACTTTTCTTTTGCTAAGAGAGAATTGAAATTCTAGAATTATGACTAGCATTGACCTTTGCTGAATAATTATGGGATCAGTACACACTATCCATAAATTGTGAGCTTTTGAACCTTGAAAGAGCATGTTCACTTTGTTAAACTCTTATTCTTTGAATGTGTGTTGTCATGCATGGTTTTGTTCTTCTAAAACTTGCTTTGGTATGCATGTTGTGGTGCCGTTGTGTGCAAATGCAAGTGATAATAAAGGCAATTTCATAATGAGCCAATGTTCAACTATCTAAATGTGCCCACCTAGTCATTTATCCTACTTTGATAGCCTCTTTGAGCTTTGCAACATGTTTTCTTGGAAATGAAGCCACGAATTTATCCATGAAATTCTCTTTCTTGTATTCCCATTTTTAACCCTAAGTGATAGATTTCATGAGCTTTGAAAAAAAAAAAATTGGAGAATGAAAAGAAGAAAAATGATTTGTATTGAATATTGTGATATACATCCTATAGTGAAAAGAGAAGAAATGGGGATCCCAATGTCATTCGATCTTTCTTGTCATTAATAATAATAATAATAATAATAATAATAATAATAATAATAATAATAATAATTATCATAAACAAAACAAAAATGTCGTATTTGAACAAGTAAAGCGAGGAAATTGTGTTCATGTGGACAAAAGAAAATTCTTTTTACGTGAAGGAGGATTTGTACATACAGTTTATGAAATTCCGTCACTATTGAGCCCAAAACGATCATCTTTTATCCTACCTGTCCGGAAGCCTCGTCACAACCCGAAAAGACCTTTACTTGCATATGCACACTTGAATGTTCCAATGTGATCGGTTAGCAAGTATATGGTAAGACTACTCTGTGCATTGACATGAGAGATATTTGATTCCACTTGTAAACATTTCTGTGTGATTTGAGTGAAAATATGGCAAGGGTACTTGATCTCATTATTTGTACAAATTCAGTGGTTTAAAATGCTAGTCCAAAAGTTTAAAGGGGAAAACTCTTGAGGCTGGGAAATTTTCATGGCTAAAATTCATACCATGACTTCCTAACACACAAATGCTAACCCAAGGTCATTTTAATGTTTTAATTTCAAATTTATAGTATATTTATACTATATTTTTGTAAATTTTTACTTGTATTTGTTTACTTTTTGTGTTAGGAATAACAAAGAGGTGAAAAATGGCGAATATTTCCTTGTCATAGCATCTTTGTGGCACTTTCTTGGACGCGGGAAGAAAACATCATAATGATACATCATTAAAGAAAAAGGAAAACATAATCATTGCATTGTTTTCTTTTAACTTACGCTTTGCAGATTCAGGATTTGAATGTGAATTATATATTGAGGAGATATGAAGGTTTCAGGAGGAGAGGAATACAGTCTGGAGAATTAGAAAAGACAGACACAAGATAGTTCAGAAGAACATAGAGTTTTAGGGAGAAACTTGAGAGAGAAATTGACGCAACTGGAAGATTCAACAAAGCAACGCATATGGAACTTGTTGATCACTGGAGTGCAAGATATATTGGAACATCTATTTCAACTCTTTGAGAACGGTTATGTATCTCTATATTTTCACTATTTTAATTCTCTGTGTTAAACTCATGTGCAGCTAAATTTATATACTTAAGACGAACAATGAATCCTTTTTGTGAAATCTAGTTTATTATGTTGTTGGATCTAATAATACGTGATTGGTTTCTCATTAATTTTATGCAGTTGAATTCATAAATTTATCGATTTGATCAATTGATAAATTATAAATTGGTTTGTATCAGATTTGAAATGAAAACACAAATTAGAATAAACAACATAAGACACTAATTTGGAAAAGATTTAGAGATAAACTTGTGGTTAGTGCAATCTTTAGGTGAAGTTTAGACATAACCTATTTGAATTTATTGTTTGAATGCGTATAGAGGGTTGATAACGAATTTATTTGGAGATAAATAAATTGGCCTAATAGAATTGATATATCTATCATCGAGAGAGGTAAATACTTGTTTTAGTAAATTCGATTGTTAAGGAAAATAAGATCACGCTTGGATCCAATCACGTGTATCAGAAGAATCAAAGTTGGTGAAATTGTGAGTCCCAAATCTTTCAATTTCTCTAGTCATCAAATTCAATATCGCCAAATATTTAATTCTTGTAATCTATATTTTATTAGTTTATAAATTATTTTGTAAGTTTTTATAATTTTTGAAAAACTAAAATAATGGTCGTTTCATCCTTTCAAATAGAGTGCATCATTGATAATTTTGGTAGTTAAATCAAGTCTCTGTGGGATCGACACTTGGACTGAAAATTCATTTAACTACTTGTTCGACCTATACACTTGTGGAAATTATTTGACACATTTTCAAACGAACAAATTGTAACAAAATCAATACTTTGAGGGGTGTTGCGAAAATAACCCATACATTTGAAATAGTCTTTATCTTTAGGAGAAAGTCGGAAATTGATTGAGAACCATGTGTGAGAAGGTATAATTTTTCATTACGATGAATAACGTGAGACTGTGAACGTTTGGGAAAATAATAGTCTAGATGAGGCCAAGAAACATAGGATGTGGCAACAGTGGAAATAAAAGGAATGACTGATTCAGTCAAGTCGATGATAATAGCGCGAGAGTTTAGTTGATCTTGTCGCTTCTACTGCATAAAGGGCGGGTTTGGACTACTAAATGCTATTGAGAAGGAAACGTTGTGGAGAGGCACTCTTAGAACCATCGAGAAAGCCTATCAACTCAAGACCATAAAAGAGCAATGGAATTGAAAGTTTCAACATAAATAGTTTGTGGAGGTCAAGCAAAGAGGTAAGTGAGTAGAGGCGTTGATTTGAATGAGACATGGGGGAGTAGCTATTGGCACGATGGTCTTGACTAGTGTAGCGCTTGTTGATTTGGCACGTTTAGTGAACAAAGCAAAAACGAGAGGAAAGGGGAGAGAAGGGAAACACAAAAGGTACATAAGGAGGTGGCTGAAAATTAGATGGTTGCCAAAGGGAGGAAAGACTCGTGAGAGGAGATCTTGAGGACAGAAGTTAGATACAGTTACAATTACGATAAAATTATTTTTTTATCTTGTTTGGGCATCAATTAGTAATGAATGTTTCTTATTTTAATAGGATTTAATTCTATTTTAATTGATGTTTTACGCCCGAGCTATGTTTGGAGTGATTTAGTTTTACTAGGATTTCATTTCGTAAGTTGTTTAGAATTTCATTTACTTTTAGTTTCCTTTTGTAGGATTAGGACTAACTGATGTCTATAAAAAGGGACCAGAAAGGCTTTTGTGCATTCATTCAATTATCAATATAATAATCCTTTGAGTTCTTTTACTCATATTCTTTGTAGATTTTGAGATCCTTGGTGGATTCCAATATCTCTTTTCTTTTAAGGGTGTTCGCTAGAACTTGCTTTTCTTTATGTTGCATCAAGTGGTATCATAGCATAGTTTCTCCATCTCGTTATCTTTGATTGCATTTCAAATTATTCCAATGGCAAAGATACTTATTTTATGGGTACCTGTATGTTCGCACCTTTTTGGAATGGTTGGACACAACTGAAGGCTTCTTTGAGAATTTGAACACTTCGAAAGGTAAGAAGGTCAAGTATGTCATACATAGATTGCTAGGAGGTGCTGCAGATTTGTGGTATCAAGCTCAACGTAGCCACAAATGTTAAGGAAAAAGTCATGTCCATACTTGGTAGAAAATGAAACAGATCTAATGAGATAAGTTCACTCCTATTCAGTGCGTAAATATGATGAATCAACGGTATCGTAACTGATGAACAACATGCAGAGCACAACAAGAAAATTAATTTCACCGTAGTGTTGAAGAAACTAGACGATATTTGTGAAGAATTTTCAAAAATAAGGAACTAGTTGGGAATCTCAGATGATAAAATTAAACGCCAATCAAACGAGAACTACAAACTGAAAAAGACAAGAGTATAGAGGTTTTAGAGGAAGTGATGAAGCAGACACTGGAGATTCTCAATGTGCCTAAATTCACACTAGTTGAAGAGAATGTGGAACAAGTGGAAGAATTTTCTGCAACACATTTGGAAGTGATAAACCCCAACTCTAAAAGCGATAAACTATGAACGATGATGGACTCAAAATGGCACTAAATTCGAATTCTAGATAATAAAACTTACCAATAATCGAGCAAAACTTGACGACAAATTTTTTTTTCTCCTATTATTATTATTATTATTAGCTCTCTTTTGACCATTGAGTTTTGCTTCTACGATTTATCTTTGCAATCTACCATTAAAATGAAGTATCTTAAATTTTGTAGATAAAATACAAATTAAAATAATTAAAAAAATAAAATAAAATAATTAGTTGAATTTTAAATTAAATAAAAGATAAAATAATGAAATTTAGAATTGGCGTAAATTTTGGTGCTTTGGGTTCGTAATAGATTTAAAACGATATAGGGATTTACAATAGTTTAGCTTAAATGGTGATCAAAATTGTGTGTTGAGTTGGCGATGACCTAATAAGTTCAAACCATATATATATATATATATATATATATATATATATATATATATATATATATATATATATATATTGTATAACCCTTAGAGTTCTAAATACTCGGAATGCCACGTCATTATTTTAAACTAACTTTTGAAAATCAAACACTAGCAGCAATAGCGAAAACCCACTTGTGCGGAATATTATTTAAATTGAAATTAACCAATCCTGATTTTTAAAAGGAAATATAACATCTTAGAATATTCAAACTTGTAAATAACATGAATAGTTGAGTCTCAAATTAAATGAACAAAAGAACTTAAAATTTTCATATAGATCCACCACCAATACGCTACATGACAACCCTCGATCTGCAAATGTTTGATTTAAGGAAAATATGAGTATTTCGTAGAAATACTCAGTAGATGTCGCACAAGATAATAATTCAATATTACATATAATACACATGGTCATGTAATCCAAGTAATTCTCATGAACAAGTAATAAATACAAGTTCAAGTCTAGTCTCATGCATTTAAGCAAGAAATTTCTTCATCTGATTGCGTTAAAGCAATAATAATTCTCATGTCTGGGCTTGATCAAGCAAATAATATGCTATAAATAGCAAATAGTCTCATGAAATACCGCACCACAATGTAAACACATAATAAGAATTTAATTATCTATGCGCATTTTGAAAATGAAAATATTTGTAGATAGAGATCTACCTTAAATCTGGGAGTTGAGCTTTAATTCTGCAAGTCTCTAAGGTTGTCACGCCTCGTCTAGTCGTAAAAATAGTTAAATAACTAAAATTAGTTCGTGGATGAATTAAGGTCACTAAATAAAAGAGAAAGTAATAAAATATGGTTTAAATCGGTAAAATAAAAGTTGAGGGATTGAAATTGCTAAGTTTGAAAGGTTGGGGACTAATTTGCAAAACTAGTTTGAAAGTTTGAAAGGTCAACGGTCAGTCAGCTGGTTTCTTTCCTTCGTCTCGGGGACTGCGGCAGGGCGATCCTATCTCTCCGCGTTGTTTGTTATTCTTTGCTGATTACTTCTCGGGTTGCTCCTTTGCTAGCTTTGGTGACACTCCTATATCTGATTCCTTCATGGGGGCGCTCTTCTTGTCTCGCACCTCTCTTTTGCCGATGATATCATCATATTCGCCAATGGCCAGAAGCGGAATCTTGAGCGGTTATTGGCTTGTCTTGAGCATTATGAGGGGCCACGGCAGTTGGTGAATCGGGGCAGAGTTCTTTTATTGTGCCTCGTCAGGCTTCTCTGCGGACTTCATCGATGCGCCCGGACCTTCTGGGCTTGTACGGCCCGACTTCCGTCCTTATCTCGGTGTTCCCTTGTCTAAGAGCGCCGTCGGATCTTCTTGTTTGATGCCTTAGTGCGAGAAGATCCGTGGGCGGATTCTGGATGGGCTGGTCATTTTGCTATCTCCTGGGGCCCGCTATTCACGCTCATCCGTTCGGTTCTTCACTCTATGCTTGCTTCACTTGTTTGAGATCTTGCAGCCTCCTAAAATTTGTCTTTGAAAGCAGATTATCGATTTATTCGCTCGCTTCCGTGTTCTTGAATTTTGGAAATTTGAAAAACACGAAATTAGGGTTGAATTAGATCAGAATTAGGGCTTAGAATTTAGGGATAAATCAAAATTAGGGTTCATGATTTTAGGGCCATACGAGAATTGGGGAAAATTCGTTAAAATGAATTTTCGATCAAAGTGTTTGTATCGCTACAACCTCTCCTATTTAAAATAATTTAGTCCTCAAATTTGACTTATGATTAATGAGGTCTGGGTATTTTCTAGAATATCTCTTTCTTTTCCCGGTGGCCTCTTGACATGCTTACCTTGGACCTTAACTAGTGGAACTTCTTTATTTAGAGGATTTGGACTTTTCTCTCTAAGATGCGCAAAGGTGCCTCCTAAATACGTCAAATGCGGTGACGTCAACTATTGAACATTCACCACATGGCTAGGATCATGTACATACTTTCTTAATAGGGAAATGAAGTTCTGGAGGTAGGGCCAGACGATAAGTCACATTCCCAACTCTCTCTAATATCTCGAATGGGCTAATGAATCTAGGTTTCAACTTTCCCTTCTTTCCAAAACGGAAACCTCCTCTCATTGGAGCGATCTTAAGAAATACCTTTTCGCTAGGCTGAAACTCTAATTCCTTTTTCCTTCTATCAGCATAGCTTTTCTGTCTGTCATGAGTAGCTTTGATCTTAGATCTGATCCGTTCGATAGCTTCTACTATCCTCTCAAGGAGTTCGGGTCCCAATATTTTCCTCTCTCCAACTTCGTCCCAATAAGCAGTGAAACGGCATCGACTGACGTCTGATTGCTTCATAAAGACCATACCAATAGTGGCTTGAAAGCTATTGTTGTATCACGAACTCCACCAATAAAGCGAATGGTTTCGATTGCCACCCAAGTCAGCTGCCATGACCTCAACTATATGCTCTAAGGTCTGCAGATTGTTCAAGCTCAGGCGTAGTCAGTCGAGGATGATAATTTGTACTAAGCGTCCGGCTTAGTTCCCATAGCTGTCTGGAGGCTCTTCCAAAGTCTAGATGTATATCTCGGATCTCTGTCAGTTACTATGGTCACTGGTACTCCGTGGAGTCGGACGATCTCTCTGATATATAATTGTGCCAGCTGATCCACACTAAAAGTCGTACGAATGGGCAAAAAATGCGCTGATTTCGCGAGTCGATCTACAACAACCCAAATGGCATCATTGCCCTTAGTCGTCCTTGGGAGGCTAACCACGAAATCCATGGAAATTTTCTCCCACTTCCATTCTGGTATGTCTAGCGGATTTAATAATCCCGATGGTCTTTGATGTTCTGCCTTCACCTGCTGGCAAACCATACATTTGGCGACAAATTTGGCGATGCTTCCTTTCATATTTCTCCACCAAAACATACTACGCAAATCTCTGTACATTTTGGTTCCCCCAGGATGCAGCACATAAAGGGCTGAATGAGCTTCATTCAATATCTCGTCTCTGCTCTGATCGTCCTTCGGCACACAAAGGCGACCTTTGAACATAAGTGCCTGCGTTCGTTGAAACCTCGAAACCAATCCTTTCCAGTACCCGCCAGATCTAATCTTCTCTAGGAATGGATCGTTCTTACGTCTTAGTAATAATTCGATTCCTCGGTCTTCTTGAACTTTCAAAGTGCTAGTCTGCTTGACATTTAGTCGACGGAGGCGATAACTTCAATCCTCAAATTTTCAAAATCTCGTATCAGTGGTACGGTATGGAGCTATCTTACGACAATTGTCAGTGCTCTTACGCTCAAAGCATCTGGAACTACATTAGCTTTACCCGGATGGTAAAGTATAGTGCAGTCATAATCTTTTACCAATTCTAGCCACCGTCGTTGCCTCATGTTCAGCTCCTTCTGGGTGAAGAAGTATTTTAAGCTCTTGTGGTCAGTGTAGATCTCACACTTACTTCCATACAGATAGTGACCCCAAATCTTTAGAGCGTACACTATCGCTGCGTGCTCCAAATCATGGGTCGGGTAATTCTGCTCATACTGCTTTAGTTGCCTGGAAGAATATGCTGCGGCTTTCCCTTTCTACATAAGTACACAACCCAATCCGTGTTTTGATGCATCACAGTAGATGACAAATACATCCGAGCCGTCAGGGATGATCAGAACTGGGGCAATCACTAGCCTGTTCTTCAATTCCTGGAAGCTCTGTTCACACTTCTCCGTCTAATTGAATTTTACACCTTTACGAGTCAATTGCGTCAAGGGTCCCGTTATCTTAGAGAAACCTTCTATGAATCGCGGTGGTATCGACCAATCTAGAAAACTTCTCACTTCACCAGCGTCAACGGTCTAGTCCAGTGTACAGGTCTCGACTTTGGAAGAGTCCGCCGATTCCCTTTGCGGTCACAATGTGGCCTAGAAACCAACTTCGTTCGAGCCAAAATTCACACTTTTTGGTGGGCGTAAAGCTCTCCTCCTCAGGTACTCAATGTAGATCCTCGAAATGTTCTTCGTGTTGTTGTGGGTCCCTCGAGTAGATTAGTATGTCATCAATAAGCGATGACAAACTTATCAAAAATTCGTGAAAGACTCTATTCATTAAGTCCACGAACAACTGGGGGCATTGGTTAAGCCAAAGGGCATTCACCAGTAAATTCATAATGCGTAGCGTGTTGAGCAGATCTTCGATATATCTGATGGCTTAATCTTCAGCCGGTGATAGCGACCTCAAGTCTATCTTTGAGAAAGCTTGTTTGCTCCCTTCAATTGATCGAATAGGTCCTCAATCCTGGAGCGGATGTTTGTTCTTTATCGTCCAACTTGTTTAGTTCACGATAATCTATACACATCCTCATGCTCCCATCCTTCTTCTTTCTGAATAGGGTAGGCTCCCCAGAGGAATCGCGGTGAATGAATCCCTTCTCAAGAAGCTCTTCAGTTGAACTTTCAACTCTTGCAATTCCTTAGGTGCCATTGATGCAGGGCTTTGAATCTGGAGTTGCCCAGGGCATCAATTCAATGCTAAATTCCACTGCCTCCTTGGTGGAATTCACGGTAAAGTAGTCCTCACAGGAACACATCAAGGTACTCTCGCACAATAGGTACAAGATCCGGGTTTAGTTCACTTGTCGGTTGCCCTTGGAGATTGACCAAGAATCCTGGTAACCTTCCTTGGATAGCGACTTCTCTGCCTTGATAGCGAGAGATGAGATGAAGTCGCCTAATCTTAGACCCGTAGAACTTGTATTCTTCTTCTCCATTTCTGCGGAAAATGACCTCATTATCATGGCACGATGGTTGCATGATTACCACTTAACCAATCCATCCCCAGTATAATATCAAAGTCCCTCATCTTAATCACATATAGATCTGCTCCCAAAACGACCCATCAAAGTCTATCACGGGCGACTCTAATCATCATATTAGTATCAATTGTTCCTCCTGATGGCTAACTAACCTCAAGGACAGTATCGGTTTTCTCTTTTCCTAATTCCAGTCTAGTTACATAGGCATCAGATATAAAGGAATGCGTAGCTCCAGAATCTATGAAAACACATATAGGAATGCCAAAGATGGATAACATACCTGAAATCACGTCGTTATCTTGGCTAGCATCCTCTCGAGTGATAGCAAACACCCTAGCTTTGCCTTTCTTGGTTTGTTCAGCCGGCTTAGCTGGGATATTGCTCCGGGTTGAAGCGGAGGGACATTTTGATATCATATGGCCAGGCTGGTTGCATCTGTAGCACACTCCAATGCCCCACAGACATTCTCCACGGTGGTTCTTAATGGTTCCCAAAGCCTGTCTTACAGTTGATCCACTGTTGGGCTTCTTGTTGGGTTGTTGTAGATCGACTCGCGAAATCAGCGCATTTGTTGCCCATTCATACGACTTTTAGTGTGGATCAGCTGGCACAATTATATATCAGAGAGATCGTCCGACTCCACGGAGTACCAGTGACCATAGTAACTGACAGAGATCCGAGATATACATCTAGACTTTGGAAGAGCCTCCAGGCTGACTATAGGAACTAGGCGGCGTTTAGTACTTATCATCCTCAGGCAGACGGGCGATGCGAAGCGAACTATTCGAGACCTTAGGGGATATGTTGAGGTCATGCGTGCTTGACTTGGGTGGCAAGCGGGAAACCTATACGCCATTGGTGGAGTTCATACAACTGCGACTTTCAAGCCACTATTGGTATGGCTCCTTATGAAACCTTGCTGCAGACACGTCGATGCCAGATTCGCTTTGTTTATTGGAGACGAAGTTGGAGAGAGAAAATATTGGGACCGAACTCCTTGAGAGGGCAGTAGAAGCTATCGAGCGGATCGGATCTAAGATCAAAGGCTGCTCATGACGACAAAAAAGCTATCTTGATAGAAGGAAAAAGGAATTAGAGTTTCGACTAGCGAAAAAGGTATTTCTTAAAGATCGCTCAATGAGAGGAGGTTTCAGTTTTGGAAAGAAGGAAAGTTGAAACCTAGATTCATTAGCCTATTCGAGATATTAGAGAGTTGGGAATGTGACTTATAAATGCTGGCCCTACCTCCAGAACTTCATTTCCCTATTAAGAAAGTATGTACATGATCCTAGCCATGTGGTGAATGTTCAGTCAGTTGACGTTCGACCAGACTTGACGTATGAGGAGGCACCTTTGCGCATCTTAGAGAGAAAAGTCCAAATCCTCGAAATAAAGAAGTTCCACTAGTTAAGGTCGATGGGAGTAGGGCCCAGGATTGAGAAGAGGCCACTGGGAAAAAGAAAGAGATATTCTAGAAAAATACCCAGACCTCATTAATCAAGTAAGTCAAATTTCGAGGACGAAATTATTTTAAGTAGGAGAGGTTGTAGCGATACAAACACTTTGATCGGAAAAATTCATTTTTAGCAATTTTCCCAAATTCTCGTATGGCCCTAAAATCATGAACCTAATTTTGATTTATCCCTAAATTCTAAGCCCTAATTAGGATCTAATTGAACCCTAATTTAGTGTTTTTATTTAAATTCAGAACACGAACCACTAATTCTTGTCCACACAAGATTTACCATAATTAACTAGGGTTTAGTATTTTAGGAATGAATTTCTCTCCAAGATATACCTTAATTAAACCCTCTCACTACTCCTATGTAAACACACTCAACTCCGTTCATTATTCACAACCTCTAAAAACTCACCGTAAATTCTTCTTCCCAGAATTCCCTTTTTCTACATTTGAGAGTTCTCCCTTCGTCCTCCTTCTCCTTTTCTGGGCGTCTCTCTTTGGTGGCGGCCAAACGACACTTAATGATCGGCGACCATCGTCGAGAAAACGAGAAGCGGATTGTCGAACATCGCTTCTTCCTTCATCCCATTTGAAATTCGCGGATGAAGGAGAATGGACTCTGGTTTTATTTGTCTATTTACCCCCAAAGTCCCCAAGTCTTCTACTTTCATTTTAAGTTAGTCCCTTTATTTTATTTAATTTCTAAGATTCAAGTTTCAAGTTATGTTCAATTTAGTCCTTCAATTTTGAATCACAGTCAAGCTATGGTCAAACCCATGACTTCAGGTTGACTTTCGTTTTAGTCCCTATACTTTATTTATTTAACGATCCCAAAGTTTGATTGATTTTCAATCAAGTCCTAAATTTTAAGATCTGGTCAACTCCACGACTTTCCAGTTGACTTTTTAAACTTAGTCCCTATATTTTTATTTATTTCATCCAGTCCCAACATTTTAAATTATTTTTCAATTTAGTCCAATAGTTTACAAATTCGGTCAATTGCAAGTTTGACCCTTCAACTATCGTTTGACTTTCAAATTAGTCCCTAGAGTTCTCTAATTTTTGCAAATTAGTCCCTAACCTTTCAAACTTAGCAATTTCAATCCCTCAACTTTTACTTCTGGAGTTTAAAACCCTATTTTATTACTTTCTCTTTTATTTAGCGATCTTAATTCATCCCACGAACTAATTTTAGTTATTTAACTATTTTAGGACTAGGCAGCGTGACAACCTTAGAGACTTGAGAATTAAAGCTCAACTCCCGATTTAAGGTAGATCTCTATCTACAAATATTTTCATTTTCAAAATGCGCATAGATAATTAAATTCTTATTATGTGTTTACATTGTGCAGTGCGTATTTCCATGAGACTATTTGCTATTTATAGCATATTATTTGTGATCAAGCCAGGACATGAGAATTATTATTGCTTTAGCGCTAATCAGGATGAAGAAATTTCTTGCTTAAATGCATGAGACTAGACTTGAACTTGTATTTATTACTTGTTCATGAGAATTACTTGGATTACATGACCATGTGTATTATATGTAATATTGAATTATTATCTTCTTGTGACATCTTTGAGTATTTCTCTGAAATACTCATATTTTCCTTAAATCAAACATTTGCAGGCTGAGGGGTTGCTGGCGTGGCGATTGGTGGTGGATCTATATGAAAAATTTTAAGTTCTTTTGTTCATTTAATTTGAGACTCAACTATTCATGTTATTTACAAGTTTGAATATTCTAAGATGTTATATTTCCTTTTAAAAATCGGGATTGGTTAATTTCAATTTAAATAATATTCCGCACAAGTGGATTTCTGTTTATTGTCGTTGCTTGATTTTCAAAAGTTAGTTTAAAATAATGACGTGGCATTCCGAGTATTTAGAACTCGGGCGTTTCAGGCTTAATATATATATATATATATATATATATATATATATGATCTGGGCTATTACAAATATAACAATTTAACCTTTGCTTGTATTGTCTATTCGGTTGGAATTTTCTAACATGTTTTTGTTGGTCTAGGTAAGGTTTTCTCTTATTGGATTTTCGTAAATAGTATTCTTTTTTAGGTAGTTTTCTTTTATTCTTCTTGTATGGTTTGACTTCTTTTTTGGGTTTGTTATTTACACCATAAGTCTGTGGAGTAAACATATCTTTGCAAAATTGAAAATCTGTTTGTTTGAGTTGTTTTTGAATTTGAAGTTCGATACATTTTTCTTCTAAACATCTTACCACATGTATGGCTCTAGTCCCTATTGCCCATTTTTCATCTCGATATAGTTTTACATTTTTCGAATTATTCCATTTATTGGTTATTTCTATTCCTAATTCACCTGGTAATTTATGAAAAAGTTTTTGTCCTATTTCTTGGTTATAAGTATTACCTGAAATTGTAAGTAAATATACATAATGTAATAAAAACTGCTTTACTTCTTTACCACTGGTCCAGTTATAAAGATTTAGCCCTTCTACTGTATTTATGTCATAAAGATCTGAGACCTATGTTGGCAAGAGGAGCCGTTTAAAGGTCAGAAAAGATCTTATATTATTTGACGTAGGTATTCTAATTCATGGAATGCCCTTGGTGCCGTGGTTAGAAGCGGATTAGATACAAATTACTATATCTCAATTGGTATTTAAAAAAAAAAACAAATTTTTGGGGAATATCTTATACATACAGGAAAATATATTAATCTTGTTACAGAAGAACACATAAATCAGTTAATTTCTAAATTAGAACAAATGGGAATTTTAGGAGAAGACCTTTTAAAATATTGGGATAAAGACAAAGTAGTATGTAACTTAATAATAAAAAACCCAGAATATATAATTAAAAAAAACTTATTTATGTATAGTAGAAACTAATATTTTTAAAAATAGAATTATAATATATTATTCAATGTTTTTTTAAAATATTAATATATACTATACAAACTATATTATAATATTTTTGAAAGCTAATATTTTTAAAAACTAATATTTTTAAAATATTATAATTCTATTTTAAACTTTCACAATGATCACAAAATAGTATCTTTTTATCAGAATTTGGCTATTAAAACAAAAAACATTGAAGCAACGAATTCTGATATTGAAGACTTTAAAATGCATATTAATGAATTATTAAAACTAGGAGTTATAAGAAGATCTAGTAGCCCTCATAAATTTTTTACCAATTGAAAATACCACTACTAAATCAAACGTTAGAAGAATTACAAAAACTACATAAAACATTAGGAAAAACAGAGAAAGGATCAACTGACGAAGTAGTAGAGCTTATTACAAAAATTACATATCAAATTAAAAATTTGTCCCTCAAAGAAAAACCTACAAAATCTGAAGCAAAAAGCTTTAATTTTATACAATACCAAGAACCCCCTAGTGACTCAGAATGACTCATCAAGGAGAATCAAGTAATACCAGGTTATCTGTTTCTCTTAGACCAAAAAACTTATTAGAAAGAGTGTTAAGTAAAAAAGAAAAATATAACAATACTATAGAAGAGTTAATTAATCCAGAACAAGATCAACAGTTATTTCAAACACGGGGCTTACATCTTTTAAAACCAGAAACTCTATATAATAAAGGATATTTTGAAAATTCTACTCGATTTTTCAAACATAGTCAAGAACTTTCTATACAATGTATTAAAGATCAACATAAAGTACTAAGTGTTATTTCCACACAAGGAGAAGCAGAACTTCTTAGTAAAAAATACTATTTCATTCATATAGGATTAATAGCTATAGGAGTAAAAGGACAGATGAGAAAAAATATGGGCGGAAAAGTATTAGTAACCATTTTTGACAAAAGGATAGATGATATAGAACAAAGTATGATAGCTAGTAGTGAAGTTGATATGAACAAAAATAAAGGTCTTATTTATTGTAGTCCAGATATTACTCTCAATATACCAGATTTTACTAAACATATTAAAGTAGGAATTCAAACAAAAGGATACGAAAACGTAGTAACAGGAGATAATTTAATAATTTCCATAGGAATCTTAGGAAGATATTCAATACTTTCAGGAGCTAGGTATCGAATATTCTTGATAAAGTAGTTAGAGCTTGATAGTAAAGGAATTATTATGGTAAAACCAGTAGAAATTTCTAGTGAAGAATTAGCAGGAAAAGATTGGGATATAGATAAATTTTTAGAAAAGAAAAATCAAACTATAGCACCAAAAGAAGCTATTACTTATAGAAACAAATTTGGAAGAACTAGCTTACGATTCACAGACTATACAACAATTCCTAATAATGAAACTGAAGATGAAACTGAAAGTAATTATGGTACAAATTTGGTAAAAACAGTAGCAGATAAGATCTTATACCCTAAAGAATTGCAACTAAAATTAGAACCTAAAGAATTATTACTATTAGAAGAAAAATTATATCAGACAAGTCAGATATCAGAATATGAATATCTATATTATGACAATGAACAAAATATTAGAATAGGCAATGATTTAATAGATAATATATTATACACCAACAACGAAGACGAATAATTAAAATTAGAAGAAGAAATCGAAGGAGAAATCATTGATAATTTATCTCATGCTAGTACAGATTACAGTATTCCAAAAGAATTTGTCGATGAAGAAGAAGAAACCAATAATATAAATGTTTTTACTACACATAAAACACCTTTTGATCAGGCAGTACCCATAGGATATGTAACCTCAATAGACCTCAATAGACAATCCTTCAAGAATTCCTTATTCTAGATATAAAGAACCACCAACTGGTTATAGATATGTTTCAAAATGAGCTGTTAGACCATTAGAACAACCAATAATATTTCAGACAGAAGCTAAAGCCCAGATTTTAAATCTTACAGCACATGACCCTCAAAATTGGACAAATGTTTTAGAAGTATGGAAAAATGCTATAATCTCAGATTATTTTCGTCGATTTAAAGATGTTAACTATGACCTTAAGACAGATGAAATCTACAGATATCTAGAGACTTTTTTAGGAGAAAGTGTAAAAGCTATATGGGAATCATATAAAAAAGAGTTAAATACAGAATATAATAGACTCTTAGAAGCTGGACCAAATCCATATAATTTTGTAAATACAATCCAAAATATTATAACAGGAACAGACCCTAATTCAGGACAAATGGGAACCCAAAAGAAAGCGTTAAGATAATTAGAACAACTAAATCTTTATAATTGGACCAGTGGTAAAGAAGTAAAGCAGTTTTTATTACACTATATATATTTACTTACAATTTCAGGTAATACTTATAACTAAGAATTAGGACAAAAACTTTTTCATAAATTACCAGGTGAATTAGGAATAGAAATAACCAATAAATGGAATAATTTGAAAAATGTAAAACTATATCCAGACGAAAAATGGGCAATAGGGACTAGAGCCATACATGTGGTAAGATGTTTAGAAGAAAAATGTATCGAACTTCAAATTCAAAAACAACTCAAACAAACAGATTTTCAATTTTGCAAAGATATGTTTACTCCACAGACTTATGGTGTAAATAATAAACCCAAAAAAGAAGTCAAACCATACAAGAATAAAAGAAAACTACCTAAAAAACAATACTATTTACGAAAATCCAATAAGAGAAAACCTTACCTAGACCAACAAAAACATGTTAGAAAATTCCAACCGAATAGACAATACAAGGAAAGGTTAAATTGTTATATTTGTAATAGCCCAGATCATTTAGCAAGAAATTGCCCAAAAATGAATACAAACTTCAATGATAAAAAGACAAACTTAATAGAAAATGTTAATGAAGACTTGATATGTGTAGATGAATGTATTTCAGATACTGAATCTATCTATAGTATAGTAACAATTGAAGAATTAGATACTAGTGAACAAACAGATAGTGATAATGAAAATTTCAGTTTTGTTCAAGACTTTATTAGAGAAAAAGATTTAATGTTAAATAATTTTAATACCGAATATACGGAACTAGTAAACACAGAAATGGACTGTCAACACAACTGGAAAAAACAAATGGGAAATGATAATGTCCCCTGTTATATATGTAACCTCTACCCTTTTATTTTGTTAAGAGCAAAATGTACTAATTGTTATCTAGAAGCTTGTACAAAATTTTTAACTAACAACGGAATTCAGTTAGAAGAATTAACTCAATCAGAAACCGAGACATTAGCTGAAATAGATAAACAAGAAATAAAAATTTTACAGAAAAGAATTGAAACATTAGAAGATACACAGAAATTAATACATAAAAAGATAGAACTATTAGAATATCATGTTAAAGGAAAACAAAAACTAGAAATAGAAGATGTAGAAACAACTGAATTGTCTGGCAATCTGTAACACAGAAAGACTATCTACCATAAAACTAAAATGTCAAATTAGAATAGAAAACTATTTTATCACATGTTTAGGAGTTTTAGATTCAGGATGTACAAATTGTTTGTTAAATAAAAAATTAGTACCCCAGAAATATATTACTATTGCCAAGAACCCAATAGAAGCCCAACAAATGGATGGCAAATATTATAGATATACAGAACTCCTTCAACCTAATAGTAAAATTAGCTTTGAAACTAACTGCGGTCTTAGTAAAGAATATACATTACCCGCTAATGATACATGGATTAGACCTTTTACTTACACAGGTGCCGATTTCATTATAGGTTTAAGTTTTATTTTGAAAGACAATGGTTGTGTAACACTTAGTAAAGACTATATTTCTCTTCAAAAGCATACCCTTTTCTCTCCTGTCTATCCTCACTCCCAACCATCAGAATGCGCTGAGAAGCGTGGTGGAAACCCCCCTACTACAAAACCTTGCCCTTGTAAAAAAGACTATGCTGGCCAATTACTTACAGACACAACTACAGACACACATTCCGAATCCGAATTCGAATTAGACAACAATGAGATAGACCAACAGTTAATAGAAACCAATTTTTCTTTTATCAACACAGAACTAGCATATATTAATCTTGTTACAGAAGAACACATAAATCAGTTAATTTCTAAATTAGAACAAATGGGAATTTTAGGAGAAGACCTTTTAAAATATTGGGATAAAGACAAAGTAGTATGTAACTTAATAATAAAAAACCCAGAATATATAATTAAAACAAAAAACATTGAAGCAACGAATTCTGATATTGAAGACTTTAAAATGCATATTAATGAATTATTAAAACTAGGAGTTATAAGAAGATCTAGTAGCCCTCATAGATCAGCTGCATTTATAGTAAGAAACCATGCTGAAATAACTAGAGGAAAAAGTAGAATGGTAATTAATTATAAAAGACTTAATGATAATACTATAGACGATGCCTACAACATCCCAGATAAGAATGTATTAATAAATAAAATACAATGATGTAAGATATTTAGTAAATTTGACCTCAAAAGTGGATTTTGGCAAGTTAAAATGCACCCTAATAGTATTTCTTGGACTGCTTTTACTTGTCCTGAAGGCCACTTCGAATGGCTAGAATGCCTTTCGGACTTAAAAATGCACCTAGTATATTTCAGAGAAAAATGGAAGATATATTTAACAAATATAGTAAATTTGTTATTGTTTATATAGATGATATATTAGTATTTAGTAAAAATAAAAAAGAACATAGGGGACACTTACAAATAGTATTTTAAGAATTTATTAATCACGGTTTAATCATAAGTCAGAAAAAGATACAATTATTTAAGACCTACATAGATTTCTTAGGAATAAATATAGGAGAAGGCAAAATTAAATTACAACCTCATATAGCACAAAAAGCCTTAGGTTTTCCAGATAAATTAGAAGACTTAAAAGAATTACAAAGATTTTTAGGATTAATAAACTATGCTAGACCATTTTTAAAAAAATTAGGAAAAATAGCAGGACCTTTGTATAGTAAAACATCTATAAAAGGACAACGATATTTTAACACTGAAGATATTAAAATAGTACAAAAGATAAAAGAAATGATTAAAACATTACCAGAACTCGCCTTACCATTAGAAGCAGATTATTTAATTATAAAACAGAACGGATGTGAACAAGGATGGGGAGCAGTTTTACTTTGTAAACCCCATAAATATGCTGACAAAAGCTTAGAAAAGATTTGTAGATACAGTAGTGGAACTTATAAAGAAAGAGGAGAAATCACTAGTATAGATGCTGAACTTCTAGCAATAACATATGCTATAGATAGTTTTGAACTATTTATTATATCTAAAAAAGAAATAACGTTAAGAACAGACTGTGAAGCAATAGTAAAAGTTTACAAAAATACTAATAGTAAACGAAGCAGTAGAAGAAGATGGATGACTTTCTTAGATAGGTTAGTTAATATTGGCGTAAAAATCGAAATAGAACATATAAAAGAAAAAGATAACACAGCAGCAGACATCCTAAGTAGATTGATGATAGCCAAGAATGAAAAAGAATTAGTCATATGAATATAGAAAAACAAAGAAAAATTTTTAATCAATACACTAGGATAACTACTCTTTATAATAACATAAATTGGCAAATAAATCAACATTGGAATAAAATAATAGAAAGAAGGAGATTAGGAAAATTAGACCCTATTATAGAAAGAGAAGGAATCCCATTAATAAAACAACAAGAATTTTGTAAAAAGATTCTAACAAAAATAAAAGATTGTTTAGACAAAGACTACCGTACACCAGAAGACTTAGAAATTATATTTTCTAACAACTTACCACCTAGGCCTAATACATTTCTAGAAAACTAACACGGCCCTTATATATCAGGAATGGACGAAATCACAGAAAGTAGTAGTCAAGAGCATCCCCCGTTAGAAGATAAGATAATCCATATTACTGAAGAACTTTATTTGCGATTATTTTATTTAAGATTAGGAACAATTGAGCATTATGAATATTTACAATAAATGATAAAAGCTTTTCATCAAAAGATCGATAAAAACTTAGAACACAGTCAGTCTAAAACATTAAAATTAACACAAGAGGTCGTAGGAATAAATTATTCTCGTTTAAATAATGCTATAAGAAAAATAGAACTAATTAATAAAGGATTTAGACAAAGACATTTGACTCTTCTTGAATTAGAACAGATTTTGGAACATAAATATAATGAATAATTCTTCCACTCTAGTTCTCCAGACTTATCTAACTTTACATCAAAGATATCTTATTTCTCAAAGAGTAAAAGAACTAGAATATCACTTAAGTCAAGAAAACTTACAATTAGAAGATTTATGGAACAATACTGTTTATCGAAAGAAACCTTGCATCCCCAGTCCTATCATCGACTCAAAGGCAACTAAGAGATTAGCTATAAAGCAGTTATTAGAAAAGAAACTTCAAATCGCAAATAAAATTTTAGACTCACAATTTTATATAGCAGAAGAATTTAGCCTTTTATTTGAAAAAGTTTATAATTAAGTTTATCTTTCTCTTTGCAGGATGACCACTTTATTTCCGGATAATTTCCATATAATAAAACAGCTCTTAGATTAAAAAATGTAAATTAGAAAAGGATTTATACCAAAACAGAATAGAACATAATTTGTACATAGGAATTTATAATCATTGTCTTTTTCAAAACATACCTCCTCCTAGAATAGTTAGAACCTATATTTATTTACATGGACAAGAAATTGTAAACATAACAAGAACATTAGCATTATTAACAAATTGTTTTAATACAAATTTTATTAGCAATGAAACTTTTGAATTTCTGTTTCACTAACAGTAACCATGTTTTTAATTCTTCTAACCCCAATTAACCAATATATATCAGATTTTAACAAGATGAGTAGACCACCACCAAGACCTGGATTTCCTCCAGGAAGCTATGCAGCAGGAGAAATTCCAATATCAAGACCTCCTTACAACCCAGACAAAATTAGATTTGGTAATACAGAACTTTTAACCTTTCCCAATAGTAATATTTCTTTCAAAGTTCAAACACATATTACAGCTCTATCTAGAGAAAAAAAATGTTTATTAGATAATCTATGGATATCCTATAATCGAGACCCTAAGGATAGAAAATATTTTCTTGCATGTCTAAATTCTCTTGCAGAACATTTTAATAATAATAAAAAGAAATATAATTATTATGTAGTTACTAGAGGAAAAACTGTAGGACTCTTTCATTCATATGTAGAAGTATTAGACAGTACCCAAAGAGTTTCAGTTCCTCAATACAAAGGTTTTAATGATTTTGAAGAAGCTTTAAATTCAACCAGACAAATTTTAGGCCCAAATTTTTATATTTCTCCATCTTTACGTAATTTTAAACCACCAGAGTTAGAATATTCAATAGCCAAAGATTCAGATAAAAAGATACTATTTTGTGATCATTGTGAAAGTTTAAAACAGAATTATAATATTTTAAATAACGATAATTTTAAACTTAGAAAAGAACGAGAAATGTTGCAAAAATATACAGCATATTTAGAAAGAGAAAAAATAAATTTAGAACTTTCTACTCCAAAACCCAAGGGTGTATCTCCAACCCAATCTAATATGGAGAGGGGTGGGTATTCTCCAACGAATACCATCGGCACTTCTAGGCCACTTAAGCTAGAAGCTAGTCCATCAAGAGCAGGCTGATGGTAAAGACAAATCAATTCCTGGAAAGGCTATGGGCTTGCCAAAAGCTCAACAGACTCAGAAGACTGTTGATTCTTCTACCAAACACGGCCCATCAGATTATTTCCAAGACCATAATCCAGAACACTGGGACACTTTGGGCCAACCCAGTGGTAAATTCGATTATTTAGTTAAGTGTACCCCTACCAATCCCATCACTCCAGAATCAGACCAGCCCAAAAATCCAGAAAAGAGACCCATTATTGAAACCCAACCCATTAGTCAAGAAAATCAGGCCGAAAACCAATACTTTAGTCAATCACAAACAGATTTAGCCCAAACCCAAGATTTTTTAAATATATTACAATCAGCCCAATTCGAATTAGCCAAACAGCCCGTTTCTCCCCCAATAGATATCCAATTGTCCATAAAAGAACAAGTCCAGCAAGCAGTACAAGAAGCCCTTAAAGAACTCAGAAAGTGTAAAGACATAGTAATGGATCCACCAAGACGGCCCAAAAGCCCAATAGTCGAAGACACTATGGAAACTAGTAGTTCAAATGACGTAGAAGATAACATTTCAGATGGTCATTATTCTGCCGACACAATAGAGCGACATAATTTTGACACGTAGCAAAGACCCAGATTCCATCCAGACATAAGCAATGACGACCAGGCGCATGATACCAGCTGTATAATTATCTTTTTGACTTTTTCAACAAAGCACTGTAGCAAGATTCCATTCAGATAGAAAGAAGACCACGTGAACGATAGCATTAATCAGTAATCAAGACTTTCATTCTCCACCAGACACGTATACAAGCAATAATACAATCCTTGCTCCTTGATTTTCTATATAAAGACCCCATTCAGAAGGAAGACGGATATAGAGAAGTGAAGAAAGCAAATTATTAGCATCTTACTTTCTAAATCAATGAAGTCTTTCATGTGTTGAAATTCTTCATTTTCTTTGTATCCCAAACCATTTAGTATAGAAAATCTCAATCCAAAGTCTTTGTAACTAGTTTTTGGGATTCCCGAACGGGAAATCTCATGTTTTATAGTTTCAGTATGTAAGGTACTCCCCTACCTTTGTATAGTTTGTTTATATAGTTTGTTTATGTATATTCTTTTGTAATCTCTCTTTCCTTTTATGATATAAAGGGATTTTCTTTTGTACAAATTTGCATTTTCCAATATCGTATTTTCAAAAATCTTGAAAGTATTTCATATTGAGTATAGTATAAAAGCATTATTTAATCTGCAGTAAAAAGCCCTTCTACTGTATTTACGTCATAAAGATCTAAGACCTATGTTGGCAAGAGGAGCCGTTTAAAGGTCAGAAAAGATCTTATATTATTTGACGTAGGTATTCTAATTCATGGAGTGCCCTTGATGCCGTGGTTAGAAGCGGATTAGATACAAATTACTATATCTCAATTGGTATTTTCAAAAAAAAAAAATCAAATTTTTGGGGAATATCTTATACATACAGGAAAATATAATCGACATGAGAAAGTACCTAGTAGGTGTTAAGGTTTATTAGCAAGCAAAGCAACAAGAGCAAGCACAGCAACGAGGGAAAGTAAGCAAAGCAACAAGTATACACAGATATATCAGGTACCCCCTCCCCTTTTATTGATATATATATATATATCTATATATATATATATATATTATATATATATATATATGTATATACATATATATATATGTATATACATATTTATAAATATGTATATACATATATATATATGTATATATGTAGGTATATAGACACTCAAGGTTTTTTTATTCAATTTTTTTCATTCTTAACTATTAATAAGAGTTAACATATATATTATTATAGCTACAATTATTTATTTTACAAAAATATTAAGCTACAATATTTTTTCTCATTGATTAGTTCACATATTATCATTAAATTTTGATACACTTCTGATACTAATTTGCCTTATCAAAATTTATAAATCTACACAATCAATTACATGTGGTTCTCAGCCAATTCAATCATATCAACTAGATATATATATATATATATATATATATATATGTATGTATGTATGTATGTATGTGGACACACTTATATACATATAAAGTCTATTTGATTTTCCAAACGTCAATCTTATCGACTAAATGTTTTCTACAACATAATTTTTTTCTCTTTTACTACTTCACATATTATCATTAAATTTCAATAAACTTCCTATATTAATTTTCTTTATCAACATCAATCATATCATATAATTTTTTTGCAACATATATTCTTTTTTTTTCTTTGATTACTTCACATATTATCATTGAATTTTGATAAACTTCTTGTACTAATTTTCTTTGTCGAAATTTCTTAATCACCAAATAATAATTCTATACCTATCAAAATTCATTTTTTCATATAAATCTTATATAATTAAATTTTATATAAATAAATCACACCAAATAATATTTCACGTATTGACTAGTGTTGATGAAAAGAAACTTTTTTGAGTGATGAAATGTGCATGTGATGAAATTAAATTTTCTTTGCCAATGTTAATATATTCACTAATTTAATCATTCAATTCAAAATTATAAATTTTAAAAAAATAAAAAATAAAAGCTAAAAAGATTCTACCAAGTCACATCGTAGTCAAATTTGATTTGATTAAATGCTTAAAGATATATTAACACTAATCCAATTTCTGTCCGGCATTAGACTTCTCGACTTAATAAAAACTTATCCTAGAGTTTTCTTTCGATGAGAGTAAATAAAAAAAAAAATTGATTGACTTGTTTACATGGTACACCCCTATGAAATAATCTCTATTTAATTCATCCGCAGCCACAATATCACCAAAGAAGATAATATTGCAAATATCATAGCTATGAGCCATGGATGATGTCTTGGTCATTTGAGTCTATATTTTTCCTAGTCAATACTTAAATAGTGTTTGCCCCATGCAATGCAGGACAGAAATTGGATTCCACTACAATTACAATGAAAATATTTTATTTTTTCATTTGGACATTAATTAGGAATTGGGTTTCCTTATTTCAATGGGGTTTTAATTATTTTTTGGTTTTTATTTTACACTGGGTATGCTTACGATGATTTACACCCTTAATTCTAAGGGTATCTGCTATAAACCTTGTGTTGCGTCACCAATACACATGAGTTTCCACGCGAGATTAAGCAAATCAAATATTGAATAGTGCCTCGAACAATTGGAAGTAATCACTAAACAAACAATTTCAATTTGGAGAGACAATTATCGCATAGTGAGAGAGGAGAAATCAAAACCACTTCGTAAGTTTCAAAATTGGTTTGTGGTGCATGTATATCTATAGATATCTTTATAGTTTTGCAAACTTTTTGGGTTAATATTTCAAAAATGAGGCAAAAGTTTTCTTATTTACGAAAATTTAGTATTTCCAGTCTATGCAATTATACATGCTGAGCAAATATACGATGTGATTGTGCAACGTAAATCTAAAAAAAACACAAAAGAGGAAATTTTTTAAATTTTTGAAAAATTGTTGATAATTAATTAGCGCAAGCTAAAATGGAAAAAAAAACACTATATTTCCAACCGCAAAATGGCTGATTGGAACCAACTCATTGAGAAACATGAAAAACATAATTATTCATCAACAATAGAAAACATATGCAAATTCAATGACCAAAACAATGAAAACCAAATTCCAATTATTATACAATCATTATACCTTATTACACAACCATTAGACATAATTGATAAGTGTGTATTTTACACACTTATTTATATCTCTAAATGGACAATTTATAATTAGATTTAGCGGATTTCTACCAAATTATATGTATATATTGTCTTTGGAGGTAAATCATCAATGTGGAAGAGAAGAAGGTGAAAAGGGGGCAAAAAGGACTAAAAGTGTTCAATTTCCTAAAGTGGGGAGACCAAAACAACATATCAAAAGATGGAGGACCTTGGGTGCAATTATTTTGGAACTTTTTTGAAAGAAAGTTCAAAAGTTGAGGACTAAAGTGAAAGATTTAAAAGTTAGAGGATCTCTTTTGCAATTTCATCAAAATAGATTTCGTGTTCATGTTGATTTCCCCTTCCTTTTCTCTCTTTTCTTTCCTTTTCTCTTCTCTTTTCTACTTCTTTCTTTCTTTCTTTTCTTTCTTTTAGTTTAGGGTTTGAATTGGAGATTATTCCTTGGAGTAGAAGGTGAAGAAATCAAGAGATAATGGCTAAGGTGAAGGATAAATCAATATTGAGCACTTCCAATGGAGTTTCTTGTCTTGTTCTTAAATTTTTCCATTAATTCTTCCATTCATGCTTTGTATGTATATATATCTATGGTTTTCTTCACTATGAACTAGATTTGTGTATTGTTCGGATGATTGATGAATCTTAACCTAATTTTATTAATGAATATGTTTATGGTTTTGAAATTGTTTGCCCATTTCATGTGTATTTGTTGCTGAGCTTGATCACTAAATGGATCTTTTGTGATTTGCATAATTGTTCGAGAGAAATTTATGCATTTTAGACCATATAACAAATGCTCTAGGTTCCTGTAGGAGATAGAGATATATCCCTAATCCTAGGTGACCATTTGAGTTATTTTCACAAAGATTAATGCAATCGACATAGAGATATAGTAGGTTGAATCCATCAATTAGGGCCGGTTTGATGCTCGAGAGAGGTAACTGGCTAAAGTAAGAGGATCGGGTCTAAAATAAAGGAGATGAGTAATATATTGAGTTAAACAATGAGTTAATTAGGATTTGGTTAAGTAAAATCATGAATCTCAACTATCTATTAATTCAAGTTCATCCCCATTCATTCCCATTTTATGTCATTAGTTTCGTTTCTTTTAGCTTAGTTCACTTCACCTCCACCTCTTTAATTGTGTGCTTTTTCATTTTTGCATTTAACTTTACAGTAGAATAAGTCATTTTATCACAAATACCAATCCTCGTGGCTATGACAACCCGCAGACTCACAGAGTCTGCTTGATAAGTGCTTGAAAAACACTTTAATAATTCTCTAATAATGTTTGTTATTGTGTGATAATTGTTTTATAAGTTCGTATTTATGTGTTTCTATTTATTTTCATATTTAAGGGCCAAGAAGAGTTGAAACAAACTTAAGTGGTTGAACAAAGCATGAAAAATGCAAATCAACAACTCAGATTCAGTAGGCAACCTTCAGTGTTTGGATCATAAGCTAGAGATATGTGATTGACCTAATTATAGTGCCAAAAGAAAGATAACCTGATTATCTACAAATGTTATCTCCGGTCTCTTAGGAAAAATCTGTGGGAAAATGGACGAAAATTGGGTTTGAAGATAGCATCATGAACATCCAACGCATCCAATGTAAACTTTCAGTGCAAATGCCATAACTTGGCCTACAAAGATCCAATTAGTGTCATTCCACTGCCAAATGAATTATAACTTGATGATGTGCAATAGCTATTTCTAGTCTCAAATGCAAAAATCGGCATTAAAGTGGTCAAAATGCATGAGGAAGTGGAGTGAAAGTGGGGGATAAGGTAGTGGATATAGAATTTAAAAATTCCTTTGGCGCCTATAAAAGGGCAAGGCCATGAATCTCTAAATCTCATCTCACTTGTAAAAACACTCTCTTATCCTCAATTCCTAGTGTTATATTTCATTCTAATAGTATTCATCTTTTATATCTAGTTTTTTTGTATCTTACTTTGAGTAAAAGTGTGAAGAGTTTAAATGTGAATAAAACTTATGAGATTGCTTAAATAGCCTTTCATATTCCAGCAGAATTATATTTGAAATGTATATTTTGACCAAGAATATGATTGGATAGGCATCTCAATCTAGTTCAAGGGGATGTCGCTGTTCAAAGCTTGCTATCCGATTAACTCATAAGTGACGTTGTTCTTATTCTCTAATTCAAATTGGTTTTTTTCTATTTTATTTTTTATTATATGAACTTTAATGAGAATTTGCAAATTGAATTAAAATTCTATTATCAACTTATTAGAATTAAAGTTTCAATCCATAGTTGTTAATTTCTCTAATTCACACGTAACAACTAATATTCGGGTATCGTTGGGAATAACAAACCCTATTGTTAAACATTTCGAGTTGACTAAGATATTACTCTAAGTTTAACCTGTTTTCCTAATTCTTAAAGCTAGCTTTTGCATTAAATCTAGAGGTTAGACTTCTAGGTTATCCAAAAGTCTAAGGACTAATTGAACAGCTGACATCAAATTAGTTATACTTAAGGGAAAATGCGGGTAATAAAGATGCGTAATTTATCATCTTAGGGTTAAAGATTTGAATGGAAAATAGAACACATTATGATTAAATTGGATATACAAGTGGAGGCTCGACTGAACCAAGAACTAGATAATTTCTTTATTGGTAAAACCCTCTTAATTGTTATTTTATTTTGTATTCAATATCTACTCCTCATCTACCAAAGCCCCCAATCACACTAGTTAGCACAAAATCTACTAAATTGACGAACCCTTTTTTGTGGGATCGACCATTACTCACCACCGGTATATTAATTTATAGTTTTCAAAACCGAATAAGGTAATTAATATTTGGAACATCACAGCATGCATCACTACTTTATTACTTGCAACAACCTATACACTTGTAGTTATTCCACGCCTATTTCAAGCGTAACAATAATTAAACAACCATTACACCACCATTACACATTTTGTGTAATGCATTACACAACTATTACACATATTACACAAATGTTACACATCCATTGCGCACATCACACATTCTCTATAGCGGGTTGATAATTCAATCGGGGCATCACACAAAAAATCGACACAATCGCCCATGCTACGTTTCCGTATAAATATAAAAATAAAAGCCAAGCATGCATGATTTTTGCAAATAATTGTGTATTGCATGATTTTTAAATCTCCAAACAAAAGCATGGTGTAGCCTAATTCCTCGTACATATAAACTAATTGGACCTGACAATAAAAAATCCAATAGAGGAAAATAGGTTACATTGACTTTTAAATTTGATAATTCACAAATCTACTTATTTATCAAAATCAAGTATTCTTGGTCCTTTAAAAATGTTTTGAACAGGTAAAACCCTTATATTCTATCAAATTCTCCCACCAAACCAAATCCAATCCCCATGTAACAAACACCTATGTACGACCTAACCACTATCAACGGAGATTCGACATCTCTTAAATCCTAATCACAGATGTCGCTACTATTCCAATTGACGAATCCGATCTAAATGTCCGTCATGTAGGATGATGATTTTGTTGAATGTCAATCGGGGTTACTTCTTACCACCACTTGAACGCTCTACCGAATATACCTGGGATATTCTCCGACAACTGATTTTCTTGTAAAGTGTTAGTTCAATCTTATTGGAAAATCCTAATTTGGGCTTATGTGCTTCAACATTTGTACATCCATGTCTAGCTGTGTTGTTCAAGTTTAAGCTAATTTGATACATTTTCACTACCAATTCAAGCATTTCATCGATATCGTTGGTAAAATTTGTTAAAAAAGATGAAACAGCATACCAAGCGTCGAAAATAGCTCTTCTAATTCTGTAATTTGGCCACCTTTTGATCCTTAGACCATATTATCTTTAAAGGACTTGGAGGCTATGCATATTCAATTCATTGTAGATTTGACGGAAATGTTTTATCTACGATTACTATTTTCATTTTCTCGAGACGTGTTGTATACTAATTGTAATGAAGTGGCAGGCAATAAGTAGTTGTTAGTTCCACAGTAATTACTCGGAAGAAGTTCACGTTGATAATAGAATAAAAAGGTCGTCCCCATATAAAAAAGGGGAAGAATAAATGGGTTGTGAACTGAAATATGGGATGGGTTAGAATGATATAACGGATGGGTAATTAGATTACAGAAAATCTATAATGGATTACATATAATTTGCAATTCATTACACATTATATGTAATGAATTACAAAATATATGTAATGCATTACTAATACTTTGTAATGATTATAGGGAATGTGTAATGTATATTAACTAAATTAAATGGTCAAGTTATAAAATTAGACGAAAAATGTTTAAAATAATAAAATCTATGATTATGCATATGATATATTTAATTCAAGACTCATGTAAAAGACGGTCATTAATTATTAATGGTGTCTTTTCATAATTCAAATGAATAAAAAATTTAAAAAAATGGTGTGATTAAACAATTTTTTAAAGAACACGTAATAGATTATTGATAATCTAATGATAATCTATAGTGAATTAGATTATCAATAATGTGCAGTGAATTACAAATAATGTGTAATGAATTGCAAATAATGTGGAATGAATTACAGATTAGGTAATTAATTAATTAATTAAATGGTCAAACTACCAAATTATAAGAAAAAATGGAAAAAGAATGTTTAAAATAAAAAGGAAAAAATATATGAACAATTATAAGGGGAAAACATACATCGCAAATCAATTCATTATGCAAAGTGCGCAATTATATTGTAATACATTCCACATAGTATGTAAGGCATTACACAGAGTATATAATGTAAATTAATTAAATTAAAGGACCAAGTTGGAAAATTATATGAAAAAGTGGAAAAAAATGTTTAATGACAAAATGTATGAGGAATTATATAAAAAATTTTAAAATTAAATTAAAAATCACAATATATAGAATGCATTAATTAGTTAACTAAAATGAAAGATTAAGCTACAAAATTATTATGGGAAGAAATAGGAAAAAATGTTTAAAATGAAATTAACAAAATATACAAAGAATTGTTGAGAAAAGGAAAACGAAAAAAAAATTAAAAATTATTAAATCACGCATACATGGAAGGAGAATCAAACCAAGGACTCCTACTCCGGGAGGCTAGGTACTCCAACCAACTAAGCCAAACCACCATATTTGTGTAATGGTGTGTCTAGTTTAAACCTATTAATTTAGTCGACGGAACTTATTCATCCACAGCAATTTAATAATGCAGGATTTTACTAATTTCCAGCTAAATTTTGTGTTAAGCACGCAATTAAGTTCATTTTGCCTTATTTGTGAAATATTAAAGATAAAACTTTGTGTAATAGAATAGAATAAAGGGAAAATTAGGTAACTACTAATAGTTACATTTCATAGTTTGAAATTGATAAAAGTGAAACCAACACTTAAAGAATCGGGTGAAAAATCCAAAAAATCAATTTAATAATTTATATTACAAAAATATATTGTTATTTGACATATTTGATTTGATTGCATAAAATCTGGTCTTGATTGGATAGGATCGTAATTGCAATTTTCTTCATCATTGACACCTCCACGTAAATTATAGGAAGAAGATTATCATCCATCCATATCCATCACACCACAGTCACCTGTTCATCCACCGATCACACTACCGGTGACAAATAGAAATTTATCGTCATTCAAAAATCTTTGTTATGCTCGAAGTTACAATCTAGTGGTCCTCCCTACAATTGTTTTTATTATTTTTTTGGAATTCGTTCTTTCCCAATTGTTTGGGTTTCTTGATACATTCATGACAAGTATTTTTCTTTGTTATAAGAAAATTTTATGTAATTACTCTTTTTTCTAGATTAAGTTTCTAATGGTTTCACTAAGAAAGCTTTTAATTTGTGAAGGAGTGTTGTGTTCGTAGACTCACATTTCTTTGCATCGTAAATGCTTGGTGGTCACTAATTGCATGCTTGTGACATCAATGTTGAATGTTGTGTGACTCGAGAATCTGTAAAGTTGGCTTAACATAGGTCAAGGACGCCTCCCGCGGGGACGGAGGTAAGGGTGGTCATGAGGGGTCACGTGACCCCTCAATTTTTAGACCCAAAATTTTTTTTTTAGTTATAAAAATAAATAAATAAAGAACTAAAAATAAATAAATAAATAACTAAAAAAAAATCACAAGGCACCAAATATATGAATTCGAGTCCACGTAATTATTCACAAAGAATTATTGTGATTTCCTCTTGGGGTCATTGTTATAATAGCCATTCTAAATATCATGTTGGACCCAAGAACGCACTTGCCTAGTTTTTTTAATTCAAATAAATTTTTATTATTTAGCAATGCCAAATGTGATTTAAGAGAGTTTGTTTAGTCCATTTAATTTAATAACGATTGATATTTTACTAATTTAGTCTATTTGCTTATTCTTATTCTAAAAATCTCTATAAATCTATGACTTCCCTTTGAATTTAAAAATTATATAAGTCAATTTTCTATTAATCTATAATTAGAATATGTTTGGTAAAGATTTTTAAGAAAATAAATATCAAATAAGCTCTTCAAGTATATAATATTCAATCAAAGGCATTAATAGTAATCTTGTATTACACATCACTCTTAATTATTATCAAAAAGTCTTATAATAGTTCACTGTTTAAATTAAAAATTAACCCAAATACATATTAAATTTTTTACCTTTTAGTAATATTTTTTTACCGACCCGCCCCTTTAAAAAAATTTGCCTTGCGGGAACTAATATTTTTGGCCCCTCAACTCTTAACCTCTAGCTCTGTCCCTGGCCTCCCACTTCCAATAACTAACCAATTTTCACTTTTTAATGTTACCATATTTTCTACGTGGAATGTAATTGTGACTTTAGAATGACGTCTAACTTTATTTTGTTTGCGTGTTGTGGTTTCGACATGCCTCCCAATTACGGATGCATTTAAGTTTTATTTACGGTACATTGTTGTTTGTATGTCTCTTTTCAAGTGAACAAATTGTAACTTAAAAAATGCAGGCATGCCGGGAATGGGCGCATGCAGACGTTCGGGTGGAAGATGGGACGACTCATACATTTATACTAGCTCAAAGATTGCGGGGATAGTTGTAACAGAGAATTGTTCGTGCACGAGCTCGTCGATGTTACTTCTACCAGAGAATTGTTCATGCATGAACTCGCCCATGTTACTTCTACCGAGCTAGGAGTTGATTAGAAAAACAAAACAATGACATTGAAGTACAGTGTGACAAAAAAATTGAATGTCAATATCTGTAGCACTAAAAAATTTATGCAAAAACATTGAAGTGCATAGCCTGATATTCCACTTTTGTGATTCTTCAATTTTGACGAATTGTGACTGCTCTTATAAGTGTAGACTGTGACTTCTTATGTGACCACCAACCACATGTCGAATGTTGTGACATCAATTTTGATGAATAGTGATTGCTATTATAAGTCTAAACTATGACTGTGACTTCTCACACCAGTTTCAAAGTGTTTTCACTTCATCAGTATCCCATGTCTCTTCAAGAACTTTTTGAATTTGAAGTTAATTTAACGGCTAATAAAAGAAAAATATTTATGTAACAACATTGAAGTGCAGAACCTGATATTTCACTATGAAGCTACAAATATATGAACTGGAATTGTTTAGATATCCTCTGAAAAAACAAAAAAATACCAACTCATAATAATTCATACCAATCCAGGCTATCCATATGAAACTACCAATATAGGAACTGGAATTCTAGACAAGTCACAATTCCACCCAAATCAAAGTTCATCAACAGCAGTGGCGGATCCAGAGATTACAAGTTGAGGGGGCACAAATATTAGCTCCCGCATGGAAAAATTTTTTAGAGGGCCGGGCCGATAAAAATATTACTAAAAAGTAAGAAATTTAACATGTATTTGAGTTAATCTTTAATTTAAATAGTGAACTATAAGACTTTTTTAATAATAATGATAAGTGATGTATGATACAAGATTACTATTAATAACTTTGATTGAATATTATATACTTGAAGAGCTCATTTGACATTCATTTTCTTAAAAATCTTTACCAAACATATTCTAATTATAGATTAATAGAAAATTGACACAAATAATTTTTAAAATTCAAAGTGAAGTTATAGATTTTTAGAGATTTTTAGAGTAAAAATAAGCAAATAGACTAAGGGTATGTTCTTTCCACCTTAAATTTCGCCAACTCAAATTTATTTTTTCTCTCTCATCATTTTCAACCATTCATTCATTGATTTAATAATTACTTTATTTTTTTTAATACTTCATCTCTAATTCTCAACTACACATTTAGTCAAACTTTAATCTACACCAAGTTTAAGTTAGAAAGAACATACCCTAAATTAAATGGACTACACAAACTCTTTTAAGTCACATTTGTCATTGCTAAACAAGAGGAAATGATAATGATTCTTTGTAAATAATTACATGGACTCGAATTAATATATTTGGTGCCTTGTGATTTTTTTTAATCAGATTTTTTTTTTGGTTTTGTACTCAAAAAAAAAAAAAAAAAATTGGATTGAAAGTTGAGGGGTCACGTGACCCCTCAGGACCCCCCTTGGGTCCGCCTCTGATCAACAGTGAAGAACATAATCATTCACGGTTCAATTCCCTCCCCATTTTAACCAAAGAGCAAGAGTTTAGTGAGTGTCACAATGGCATTGTAGTTGATTTTCAATTAAAATTATTACTTGATTTCTAAAAGAAAACTGTATGAACCTAATTTTTCGTCTAATGGTAGCGTGCCACTGTGTACCAAAAATAAATTCCTAGCTTTAAAGCAATTAAATGTAGAAATAGCAATTAAATGTAGAAATGGCAAACAAGTGTCGAACCCACGAGGAACGGTGTTTTACCTAATTGTTCTAACAATTAGAGTGATTGGGGCATTGGTTGGCAAAAACAATTAAAAATAAGCAACTAATAATAAAAATAGCAAAAATGAGATTGAGGAAATGATGCAGCGGAAGCTAGTAAAACTCAAGATAAATCTAAATACTCGTTGATTCTACGAATACCCAAATATTTAGAATCAATAATTCGTTGATTCATCCCATGAATACTGAATAATTGATAAATTAGAGAAAACTCTCATGATGTATTAAATTCAATCAAAAAACCACCAAACTAAATAATAATAACGATTATACATATGACTCTAATAACTTGGGCATCAAATAAAGTAATTAATCATGTCATATTAAACTACTACTATGAATAAAAGACTACTATAACTAAGACACGACCATAATTAAAAGAATAACATAATTAAGGCATGACTCCATCATCCTCCCGCGGGTCGAGAAGATTCGCCCTCGAATCTTGAATGTATCTTATCCTATTCCCATACGTAAAAAATCTTCACGAGCCATGTCTCTAATGTAGTGGTAACCTCTACTGGATTCTTTTGTTGCATCGGCTCTTAGATAAAACATGAGCCAAGGGTACTTTGAGGATGATGCCAATTTTTGTGTTAAAATCCAACTATTGGTCCATGAAATCTTCTGCCACACAACAAAAAAGAAAGAACTACCAACACTCAAATTGTCATCAAGATCATATGTCCAATAAAATCCACCATCCAAAGATGCAAATGAATTAAACTCACCAATAGGAAATTTATTGCCAGCCGTGTTGTATGATTCATGCATCCTATGGTGTACTTATGGTGTACTTTACGGTTGCTCCGCATAATATCATTCAAGTCTTTGTGCAAACTCGAGTTACGATGACAATAGTAATCATTCAAATCTAAAAAATTGTGAATCTCCTCATCAAAAATTTGGTGGACCATCGTAGTCTTCAACTAAACCATCATCTATTTGCTCCCCATTGATAAAGAGGGAAAATGACTTTTTTCCATCTTCAAACTCATTTGCTTTCACTGACTCCACAATTTTTTTTTTTTGCTTTGTCCAAGCAACGAATCAACATTCTATTGACCCCATAATTCGTTGATGCAATTGTTTCATAACTACCAATTGTTGCCACAACTTTATCTATCACATAATCGTTTCTTCTATCATGGTTCATGAACTACAACCAATCTCTATTAGGAATGTGGCTGGGCTCTGATACCAACTAATGCAATGGAAGTTGGTAAAACTCAAGATAAATCTAAATACTTGTTGATTCTACGAATACCTGAATATTTAGAATCAGTAATTCGTTGATTCATCTCATGAATACCGAATAATTAATAAATTGGAGAAAACTCTCATGATGTATTAAATTCAATCAAAAAACCACCAAACTAAATAATAGCAACGATTATAAATATGACTCTAATAACTTGGGCAACAAATAAAGTAATTAATCATACCATATTAAACTACTACTATGAATAAAAGACTACCATAACTAAGACACTACCATAATTAAAAGACTATCATAATTAAGGCATGTTCCATGACTCCATCAGGAAATCAATTAAAGGGAAACTTATTTCTCGGGTTCGGCTGTGTCACTAAGTATTGCTAATTCTTTCCTTGTAACACTTTTCTATTCCTATTCAATTTATCAACCCTTGATAGCCAACTAGCTTTGATCATCTAAATTGTTCCTTCTTTAAGTGTATTAACTCAAAACAAGTTCTTTGAATTAATAACTAGCTGATGGACAAACCTAAATGATATGAATCAGGGTAGCTCCACGATGACCGAGACACTCCACATGGCAATTAGGCCACTTAAAAAAAGTCGAGCCAAGAAAGTGGGATGAGCAATGGCAACATTGGTTGATGAAGTATGTCAAAATTCTTCGAAGGAGTCATCCAAAACTTGGGGTCGTCCGTTGGGAGCTCATGAAGTGAAAGATATCATCTACTTAACCGTTAAAGACAAAAAGGATCAAGAATGAAGAAGCAGGGTACATTTACGGCCATCCATCACATTCTGATGGCTGTCACTCAAGGCTTATAGCCATACTCTATTTCATACGGCCGTAAAAGATGGAGCTAAAGAGGTAGAATTTTCAAAAGAGTTTTATACGGCCGTACACTTGCCCATACGGCCATAAAGGATAAAGTATACGACCGTAACATGGAGAAATGAATTTTTGACAGAAACTTTTAGAGAGCAATTTACGGCCATAAGTTTGCTTTATATGGCCATAACACAGATTATACAAGCTGTAACCATGTTCATATGGCCATAACAGAAGATCCCAATTTTTGGCAGAAAACCAACAGAATGTTTTGTACAGACGTACGCTTTATTCTTACGAACGTAACGTAGGATTTTACCACCGTACCCATATTTCTTACTGTCGTAATTTTGGCCAACTTAAGGCTTTCGTGTCTATTTTTAGTATATTTTGGTGTGTTATTATTTTAATCCATTTCACACTTTGGCATGTATATGTATCAAGAACCCTAATTTGTAACATAACTTTGAAGATAATTTGAGAGCTTTATGCGTGGTGAGTAGGTTTCTCCTCTTTATGTTCTTATTGAACAATCCCGAACTTATCGTGAAGCTAATCATTTCACGTGGCGCTCATCCCTCGTTAGTTTTCTAGTCCAATTGAAGGCAGTGCTAGTTTACGTACCGTTCATTTCCTTGTTTGAGTCAAAGGCTATCAAGTTTACCGATCATTTCACCGGATTCTTGGCATTTCTAGCTCGGAGCCTGACTGTGTGGGTTACGCTAGCATTATACTGGCAGGGTTCACATCACTAAACAAACTCTTAAGGTTTAATGCACTGCTAGTAGTAAGATCTAGAAAAATGGGTTGAATTAGCCAATCGATTACACAAGTTCGGGTTAATTCAACCTAAGTTGATTTGTAATTAAATCTGCGCGAAACCTAATTGCTATTAATGGATTAGAGTCTAGGACAATTACAAATCAAAGATCTAATCCTAGCACATATCATGAATTTATAAACTAGATCATACAAGTGGCCAAATTGAATCAAACAATTATATAAATTCAGATTTGGTTTAAAATATAACAAATAAATAAATTGAATATAGTACGAATAGATACAACGTTACTTGAATTGGGAAAAAGAACACAAAGTTGGAACAGCACAACTTCTCCCTTGAACTAGATCAAGAACTTTAGTGGCTCATGTTGGTGATTAAATCTTGATTTTTGATCTTTAATTCATCCTCTTGCTGTTGAAATCTCCTCTTGATAGCCTCTTTTCTCTCTAAAATATGATATATCACCTCTTTTTTATTGTATAACTTGTATCTCTATCTATAGGCTTAAATAAGTCTTCAATAGGTCCCAATTTCGTTTACAAGAAGTAGCTCAAAACTAACCAAAAAAATAGAATTCTAACAAAATCCAAAATTTCACGCGTATTTTGGGTTACGGCCATAACTATGCTAGACTTTCCGAAAATACTCCCTTTGGCTGAAAATGGGGATTATGGTCGTAACCTAAGGATTTAAAGTCGTAACCTCGCTACAGAAAATTTTTCAGCACGCGCGATCTTTAATATTTTAGGCATAACTTTTGATTCTAATATCCGATTGAACCTATTCAAGTTGCGTTGCAAACTAAACTCGGTGGGCTACAATTCTTTAAGAAATAGTGAGTTTGAAATTAGACTTGTATCTTTTTGAAAAATTCATTCCTTTTAATCGAATGAGCTCCCAAATTTCATTTCTTCACTCTTTCACCCCGATTCCACTTCTTTCCGCTTTTCTTGGTTCTTTTTCGCTTCTTTTCATTATTCTTGATCCTAACACCAAAAACAACAAAAATACATAAAATGACACTTTTGCATATATATAAAACGAATAAATGCACGATAATTAGGATATAATTTGAGGGCTTTTCAAGCACTTATATAAACTAAGTGGCACAAGACACCTTGTTTGCCTGATTTTCCCTAGAATAAAGTGGAGTGGGCTGGGTCAAAAGTTAGGTAAAAAAAAAAATAGGAAAAAAAAATAGAAGTCGGCTCTCCCAGTTAAAATGGGCACATCATTGCCCAAAGCCCATCACAAGTACACCAACCCAGCAAATTTCTCTAATGAATCTATGATATCTTCGATTAATTGGTTTCCTCTCAAGTTTCAACTAATCTAACTTCCACGGCCATGTTCAATTTTGAATCTCCATTACATCACCTTAAGTAAATAACTCAAATATTGAATTACTTGACTAGGTTTCGCGATCATGTGTCTCCCATTTGACATTGCTTACTTGTCACCTTTTTTCCTAGTGCCTTAGAAGTTAAGATAGTGCACAATGAGACATAAAAGTTTTACAAACAAAATATAAAATTTCTCAATGGATTCCACTGTCGTTTTAACTTTGTAAGAAATGTGTCCCACATTATTGGGTAAACGTAGGATTCCACTTTTCCTCCCTTATGAGAAATTGAGGAAAACGCGAATGAGAAGAGAGAATTAATACATCTCCTGACTTGTAATCATTATGATAAATAAATATGTGAAGCATTTGAAGAAACTAGCGCGTGTTAGTCTCCAAATTTTTATAAGTCTTTACATATTTTTATACATTCTTTTCAGTTCCACTCATTCTCTCTTCTATTTCACATCCACATATTTTGTAGGACCTACTTGTACTATACAAATTTTCACCGTTCAACTCCACTCATTCTATCTTCTATATCACATAAAAACCCATAAAAATCTATTTTTACATATATACTAACACGTGCTAAGGGAGAGAATATTCTTCCATTCATATATGAAATCAAATGATTGAGAAAAAGAAAAAAAAGAAAGTGAAAAGTGACTATTTAAAGTAATTAATATTTTAGTATCTATATATTAATAAAATGAGATCATTTTCCCTCTCAAATCAATTTTTAGAATTAAAAAATTAATTACAAAATTTGATTTCCCACGCAATCTTTATATATTCATTTTTTAAGATTAAATGTTATATTTTGAGGTAAATCCAAATCTTTTATCAAAGAAATCTTACACGCGCCTTTCCTTCTCATCTTTATCACTAACAGTTCGCACACGTCTTTCCTTATCAACACCAATGAGTGCGTCTCAAATCTTACCGTTGGAATTTGGTATCTTTACAACTCCATTCCTAATTCTTCAATAAATCCAAAAAATCCGAAAATTAACACGTCTCAGATCCGTTTGCATCATTAATCCGAAAATTGAGCTGATCAAATCTTCATAAATGAGCGCCAATTGAGACCTGTGCAACGCGCGGGTGAAAACACTAGTAATAATCAAAGCGAAAAGGATACTTTTCCTTATGAAAATACAGAGGCGGGAAACTCTTTATTCTTCACAAAAAATCAATAACTGGCACAAGCAAAGATTAGCTTGTTTATTACAACTTGTTAAAATAAATAATAAAAAATTATTTTTTAAACTATCATTTTTCACCACCCATTTAACTAATTTGGTAAATTTTTTGTTATATTTCTTATAGAACTTCTATGTAATTTTCAATCGCACATTTTTTTTTTTTTGGAAAGAAAAAATATGTGCCTAAAAAACACAAACTGTTGGGTTGTGCCATCAAATTGGGCTTGACCCAGCTAAACTGAAGATGGGCTTTTTCAATATGGGCTACTGATTGACTCGTGTTTGGAGGCCTTACATACTCTCTTCTCCTCTTGTGCTCATTCATTCTACGCTCTCTCTGTGATAGAAACCCTGGTGAAAGTTCTCTCCTCTTCTCTGTAAACTGAGTGATAAATAAGCGAATTTCTAATTCACTTTGTAATTTTAGAGAGTGTGTTGAGAGTTTATTTTATTTGTACGAGTGTACAAGAGTTCTAGAGTTTTGTGGTAGATATGTGAAATCACAAGAGGGTTGTACGAACGTTTGTTGCCAATTTCAAGCTACCAGTGGAGTATTAAGCGAGAATCCACACAAAGAATCTTTGTGGAGCTCAATGCAGAGTATGAGAAATCTAAACTGTGGGGCCTTCTTGGCCAGAACAAATCTTGTGTCCCGTTTTTATTTTTGCGCTTTACTGTTTTGCATTTTACTTGCATTATTACTCATGGATCTGTACTAATTTTAGTGATTTCGGCATAACACGAGCACAGTGCAACTGCAACATGCGGAAATGTGGGGTAAGCAAGGAAACACCACCCAAAATTGCACCATCCCTTATCGGTTTGCAAAGGTTTTCTGACTGTATAAGTATTCTCTCTAGTGCTTTGTTAAACACCTTTCAATTTCTCTAATCTGTCGGAGAGATAATCTTATTAGAATAACTTAGCTGCAAAAAATGGCTACTTGAGCAATAACACGAGTTAATAGCTTGATATTATCTTGTCTTTTAATAAATTTATAGCTTGTTTGTTATAATTTTAATGAAAATTTACTTCTTGAATTATTATTTTCAATTGCTTATTTCATTAATGTGACAATGATTATATTTTTTTGTACCACTTCTCCTCACTTTTAGTTTTTTTCAAAAATCACTGTCAAACATTCCTTTAGACTTCTAACCAGAGGCGGACCCAAGGGGGGTCCTGAGGGGTCACGTGACCCCTCAACTTTCAATCCATTTTTTTTTTGAGTACAAAACCAAAAAAAAAAATCTGATTAAAAAAAATCACAAGGCACCAAATATATTAATTCGAGTCCATGTAATTATTTACAAAGAATCATTATCATTTCCTCTTGTTTAGCAATGACAAATGTGACTTAAAAGAGTTTGTGTAGTCCATTTAATTTAGGGTATGTTCTTTCTAACTTAAATTTGGTGTAGATTAAAGTTTGACTAAATGTGTAGTTGAGAATTAGAGATGAAGTATTAAAAAAAATAAAGTAATTATTAAATCAATGAATGAATGGTTGAAAATGATGAGAGAGAAAAAATAAATTTGAGTTGGCGAAATTTAAGGTGGAAAGAACATACCCTTAGTCTATTTGCTTATTTTTACTCTAAAAATCTCTAAAAATCTATAACTTCACTTTGAATTTTAAAAATTATTTGTGTCAATTTTCTATTAATCTATAATTAGAATATGTTTGGTAAAGATTTTTAAGAAAATGAATGTCAAATGAGCTCTTCAAGTATATAATATTCAATCAAAGTTATTAATAGTAATCTTGTATCATACATCACTTATCATTATTATTAAAAAAGTCTTATAGTTCACTATTTAAACTAGTATTACTCTCGTGCGTTGCACGGGATAACTAAGATGGTATATTTATATAAAATAATATTATAAAATAAGGCATAAAGTATTATAAATATATATAAAAAAATAACGAAACATATATAATATTATAGATATGAACAGTAGTTTATAAATTTTGGTGCAAAATATTGTCTTATAAGAAAAATATCATATCAATTATCGTAATTATTAATTTTAGGTAAGAGCATAATATTTGCGAACAAAATTTATGTAATATACTTTTTTGAATAAAAAATATAAATAACATATTTTATGAGTCATATACATGACTGTAAAAATGTATTTCAAATATGATTAATAATCATCTTATAGTTATATATATATATATATATATATATATATATATATATATATATATATATATAAATTCTATGAATATTGAATTGATTTTATACTACATTTAGCTCGAATTGAATTCTAAATATTGAATTAATTTTGTGCCTTTTTAGATGAGTACAAAAATTTTAAATAGAAAAGAGTGCTAATCAACCACTGTACTATGTTGACACTTGTAATTAAAAACTAAAATGTATATAAAAAATTAAAATTTAATATTGAAAGATTAAAAATATATAAAAAAATGTAATTCTCATTTTTAAAAATAATCCAATTGTCATTGTAGTTTATAACTTTGACATCATATCACATTTTCATTAATATTTGGATTTGGTTCATTTTCAATTATATACATAATTCAAAAATTAAAATTTATATAAAAAATTAAAATGAGGAAAAAATACTAAATAAATAAAAAATAAATTAAATGAGGAAAATAAAATAATAAAGTGTGTATTTAATATTTATTTACAAAATAAGATTTTCCTTTTTTTAATTTTAAGTAAATGAGTTCCAACTTGGTCACAACATAACTCAACGCCTAGTTCACAGTTCTCTTATTAGAATATTAAGATGAAGATTAAGATATAATTAATTTAAAGATTAAAATGTATACAAAAAATGTTAATCTTCATTTTCAGAATTAATTTAATAGGTGTAAGTTTTAATCTTGATCTCTTATCAGTTATCATATTTTCATTAATGCATGCAACACTAAATTATATAAAAGAATTGAAAAATTATATAAATTAATTATAAAATTATAAAATATATATAAAAAATAAAATATTTATAAAAAAGTAAAATAAGAAAAATAAAATCAAATAAGGGAAGCAAAATAAATTAAATAAGAAAAGTAATTAATCTTAAAAAGTTAATGCCAAACATGGCCTTGCCACCTAGGCACTTTGCCTAGGTGGCACTTGTCTTATTATTATATTAAGATTAAAGATTAACTCAAATACATGTTAAATTTCTTACTTTTTAGTAATATTTTTATCGGCCCGGCCCTCTAAAAAATTTTTCCATGCGGGAGCTAATATTTGTACCCCCTCAACTTGTAATCTCTGGATCCGACACTGCTTCTAACCTCGGCTTAAGTAGTTCACACCAATTCTAGTCAAGATGACAGTATTTGCTTTGCTTTACATGCTGGAGTCTTGACTTCCTACGTTTGAAACTAATAAAGATAAGTATTTATTTATTTAATTATTTCAGCATTTATTTTTTCTTCTTAAACGTGTCATCGATCTTCTTGGGTGCATAATGTTATAGAAAGAGAAAGTGTCTTTAAAAGTGGAACCTTAGATAAAAAGGGCAGCTATAAAGTTGTTAAATGAATCAAACAAATGCATACGCATGTCTTCATGACATGACACATTGTACTCCTAAGGGACGCTCAAGAGCAAAGCTCAAAATATTTCCTTAAATTGGACAAAAATTTGAGATCTTTGGAATTAGTCACCATATGAGTGCTGACAAAGTTTACTTGATTAGCAATATTGAAGCTAAACATTGTAGAAACATAAAATTTTCACAAAAAGGGACACAAAAATAATTTATTTCGGTCTTAGCCCGGTGGTTTGGCAAAGTTTACTTCCCCATTGAGTTCCACAAAACTCTTGTGCTTAGTTACTCAATTCCACTAAAAATAAAGAAACATGATATTCAAGTATAACTTGAGATGTAAGCATTTTACGGTAACCACGGAAAATGCATTGAAATTACTACTTCAAAACACAAAATACAAAACCCAAATCTCCTATTTTAAAGAACAGAGAACAAACAACGACTTACTACAATTGTCACTCAACATGAATCAATACAAATCAACATGATTCATACTATAACCTCTCAGAAAATACAAATGAAGGAAAATTTTGAAGTCTCAAGGAGTGCACAAACTGAGAGCTTGAAATCACAAGGAGGAGAAGAAGAAGAGATGAAAAAGTACAACAATATTAACAGAAAATAAGGATTTCGTAATTAAATGATACCAAGCCTTCAGCCCTCGATCAGACGGTAGAGACATCACCACGTGATAGTATCAACTTTAAAGAAGCGTATAAACAGTTACAGGGAGACGCTCCTCCAACAAACATTCCCTTATATAATGGGGACAGGTCAAGGGATGGGCAGCCAAAAATAGTGAAGGGCCTAGAAGAAGTATAGGCCAACAACACCAACAATGAGAAGTAAACTCTTAGATGCAATATTGAACAAGATTTTGGTTTTGTTTGCAATTGTTATTAGTGTCCAATACAATACAGTTTATTGAATAGTATGATTATCATTGCCAAGATTATCATTGCCAAATGCCAATACTTTCACTTTCGCACAAGACGAAGTTTATTTCTATGCATACCACAAGTTGTGGAAGCTCATGGTAACAGCATCCTTTATACAAAATAAAGAATACAAGTTAACAAAGTACTTTAAAGATTAATTTGGCATTTCGCTTGAACTTAGGTGACCATTAGTGAAATAAATTTAACTCGTCTTTCCAGATATTGACAATTTGAACATTCACACGTGCGAGCTCTCCAATCAGCTGACGACAATTATTCAAAATATAAAAAATAAAAAGAAAACAAATCAGCAGACGACAAATTTCTTCACACGTATGCATACCATTATTGACGAATTTATATACTATACTAGCTAGAGAGAGAGAGAGATTCTTCATGCACCACTACAAAAAAGAAAACCCCAGAAAAGGACCGCCAAAACCCAGCCCAAAACCACCCCGACCACCGCCGGCAACCACCATTGTTGCCGTCTCCACCAATCGCCGGCGACACCCAAAATAATTCGATCTATAGAGAACCCATAAAAAGTTCTGTCTGAATAGGAAACTTTGCTAATTAGTAATTACTAGTCGCTGATGGCAGGGCTGTTCAAAAGGAAGTACTGCAGTGATTTTATGTGAACAATTGGAGACAAAGCGGCGTCGTATCTTGGTATTGGGAGTGATGAGGATTCTTCAATTTCGGTTTATTGTTTTCTTGTTAGTCCTCTTCATTCCCAATGGTAAGTATTACTTTTCTCGATTCTTTGAATCTTTCTTTTTGCAAAAGAATTAACTTAAATGGAATCTGATTTTCTAATTTTGAAGATTAAAGATTGTTGGCGAAGTTGGTTTGCCTTTTGGATCACTGATCTTGGTGATCGACCTAGTGTGCTGATTGCCAAATTCTTTTTCCTGTAATCAATTAGTCGATTTGGGTATTTGCAGTTCTTGGTTTAATCATCCAAATTTCAAATCGTCTATCAAGCCAGGCGCGCAATATAAATGCATAGATATATATTTATATGAATATGATAAGTGTCTATGTTGTGATTATTTTTTCCAGCAGAGTAGTAAGCTAGATAAATTTTTAATTGCAAGAGGGAACTGGGGTTAGCCTCGATGCCCGGTTCGAAGGTCCTAATTTTTTTTTTTTTTTTCGGGGTTGGTTGAAAACTCATGTAATATGTGGGAAAAAACATATTTGCTGATTCTGAGTATCTTTTCTGTTTCTTTACCCAGCACCCAGAATAGCAAGAGCATTCACAGGGACCTATGGAATCAATTATGGTAGAATTGCAGATAACATTCCTTCGCCTGATGAAGTTGTGAAGCTGCTTAGGGCTGCAAAGATAAAGAATGTAAGAATATACGATGCTGATCAGAGTGTTCTTAAGGCCTTTAAAGGAACTGGGCTTGAGTTAGTTGTTGGACTTCCAAATGGATTTGTGAAAGAGATGAGTGCAAATGCAGATCATGCGTCAAATTGGGTCAAAGATAATGTTAAAGCATATCTCCCAGATACAAACATAGTTGGTATTGCTGTGGGAAATGAAGTTCTTGGAGGAAGTGATAATGATCTTGCAGTAGCTTTGTTAGGAGCCGTAAAAAATATTCACAACGCGACGAAAAAGCTTGGGATAGATGATTCAATTCAGATTACAACTGCTCATTCTCAAGCTGTTTTTGCAAATTCATTTCCTCCATCATCATGTATCTTCAAAGATGGTGTTGCTCAACTGATGAAGCCTCTTTTGGAGTTCTTCTCCCAAATTGGATCCCCTTTCTGTTTAAATGCTTATCCCTTTTTGGCTTACACATATAATTCAGATAAAATTGATATAAATTACGCCCTGTTTCAGAAAAATCAGGGGATAGACGATGAGAAAACTGATCTTCATTACGATAACCTGCTTGATGCTCAGATTGATGCAGCTTATGCTGCTTTGGAAGATGCTGGGTTTAAAAAGATGGAAGTTATTATTACAGAGACGGGTTGGGCTTCTCATGGAGATCAAAGCGAACCTGCTGCTACACTGAGCAATGCTAGGACTTATAATTATAATTTGAGGAAAAGGCTAGCGAAGAGGAAAGGTACTCCATTGAGGCCAAAGAGGATGTTGAAAGCCTATATATTTGCATTGTTTAATGAGGATTCAAAACCTGGTGCATCTTCTGAGAAAAACTATGGACTCTTTAAAGCCGATGGGACTATCTCCTATGACATTGGGTTTCTGGGACTTAAGTCTTCATCAGCTCCATCTTCTCTTTTTTCCTTTAAGGTATGATGTTGCTCACATTCCTCTTTTTTTTTTTTTTTTTTTAATAATTACGTAAGCCTGTTGAGTTCTTTGTGCATTATCAATTATGCCCTTACAGATAGTAATTGATAAATAAATATTTCCTAATATTGGATTATATTTGGAACTATATTGATTGGTTGCAAATGCTGCTTGTCTAAATGTTCCTCATATTTCATCACAAGGAGATTTTCTATTGCCTAATTCCTTGATCATAATAAAATGACTTTCTTTTGCTCTCTGTTTATTACAAGGGGTGACACTTCAGCTTTGATTTTTTCTATTGATTATTTACCAACATAAGTGAGAGAGGTGGAATTTTTGTATGGTCCAATGGTTACTTTGTGGATTTCCAATCAGCTGTGGAGGGCTTTTGTTTCTTATATTCTGAACTTTATTTGAATATAAATTAATGGGAGTTATGGAAGAAGAAGAATGTCCAGTTCAAAAATACTTTTCTATGCGCCAAAGTACTGTAGATCTGTTTTTAGTTGAAACTAGTGTTGTTTATCTTTAGCTTCAACTGGAGAAAAGAACTTGGATGATTATAGCTTTAGAAAATGATTGCTCTAAATGATACAAAATAGGACATTGTTTCTTGTTCAATACAGATTTAATCCGATTAAACCTCAAACACTTTTTTCAACTTTCATTTTCAACAATTGTTTTGATTGATTTGGCGGTTATTTTAATTTTTGATACAACTTTCCTTCACTTCCCACCACACATTTCAACCACTTTAATCTCACTCTAAAATTTAATCTCCATAGAACATATCCTTGGGCTCTTTCTGGGGTAACTGAAAATGTATATAGCAGTTATTCAAATCTTTATTGCTGAAAATGTATGCATAATAAGACACATTTTAATATAACTGCTGAACGTGTGTTGTTCTTGTTGAGATGTTCATGAACATAACTTGAAGTTATTCAAATCATTACTGATGCTAATATTCTTAGCTAGATGATGATCGGGTTTTTGTATTGGACTTTTGAAGTTAGTCTATGTTCGTTTACAGTTTTTTCTACCTAAAATCACATTCTACCAAATTCAAATATCAATATCAATTATACATCTCACATCACTATTCATTATTATCTACACATCCCGTGGACCCGCCACTATTCAACCTAAAAGTTTAGTTTTTAGTAGAATAAAAGTTTAACCCAAACACATTGTTAGTCTCTCTTTCAGGTTTCTCACTAGAATTAGGATTACTTTTCCTGGACTATGGTTGGAAAAGGTTTCTTTTAAGGTTGGAAGAGCCAATAAATAGGCGTTGATTTATTTGACAAGTATATCAAATTGGAGAAACTTTACCGCTAATTCTTCTTTTTGTGTTTTTCATGATAGCCTTAGGTCGTTCAACCATTCTTTTAATTCTTTCTTGGTTAAAACTTGTTCATGTATCAATGTTGGTAGTCAAGCAGCCATGAATTATCTATAGATCCAATCCGTCTAGGGGATTTGAAGAGAGGTTGGTCAAAGTGAGTCTAAATTTCAAGGTAGCCAGTAGTGATATGTGGTGTTAGTTAGGGCTTGGCATCCAACCTGCCAAACCGCCCAAACAGGGCCACCCAAACCAACTTGGGTCAGTTTTGGTTGCTTTGGCCCTGAACTCCAGTCTTTGGGTTGGAAATTTCCAACCCACAAACCGACCGGTTTCAAATAAATAAAAATAAAAAACACGCCTTAAACCGACAAACCAACCCTACCCGACGGGTTTGGGTCAGTTTTGAAGTTCAACTCCGTTTCGGGTTGGGTAGAAACCCGACCAGAGCCGATTGCATCTGGTCTGAGATGCATTCCAACTTGCATCTGAGATGACATGTCAATTGCAATGAGGTAGATCGGTCTGTCACTTACAATGATTCGTTTAGCAATATTCGTCGTCTTATTCCCTCTCTGCTGAGTGCTGAGTTTTATTCTAATTTCAATGGCTGCATCCCTTTGCTATATAGTTTGACATTTTGGCCGAAAAATATGGCATTTTTCGACTTTATTAGAGTTAGTTTTTTCGCTCTCTTGTTTGCTTGCACATTTATGTTTCCTCATAGATTTCAATGAATACAGGTTTTATCACACCAAAAAGGAGAAAATTATGTTATATCACTAAATCAAGAAAATGTAAAAGCTGAATAGAAGTGGTCATTTAAGACAAAGTAAATAATACAACCTTAAACAATAAACTTCTTTGAATTACCTAAAAACTTTCGTCCTTTTTTTGTTTTTTGGCTCCATGGTGAGACGAAATTTGTGCAACTTGTGGTTCTTTCAATTAAGATATTATGGATTATGGATCTCAAAGGTTTGATCCTTGCATTTTAATGACTTCAATGTTTCAGGAATTTCGAGTTCAAAATTTGGTGGGATCATATTTATCAGTACTTGCAGTCTCAACTTCAGTCTTAGTTTTACTTTCAAGTTTATGACTCAAAATGCTGCTCAACAGGAATTATAGTACAAGGGCCATTGCAGTCGTAGATAGGATACCATCCGAAATACACATTCAGTGTTTTAAGAGTTATATTGTCATCTCAGAATACTATTATTATAAGTTGCTGATAATTTTTACTTATCTCAGCATTTGTATCTATTAATCTCAAATAAATCTTTTACTGGTTGATTTCTCCAAATGCATAGTAGTTCTTTATAGTTTATATAGTCGCATTAATATTACTCTGCCATTTGCTTTCATGAGAAAGCATTATGAAAGGAGCTGCTGAAGTTGTGAGCCCACTCCCTAACCACCCCGAATATAATGAGGAATATGCTCTGATTGTTGTAGTTGTTTTAATATAAAATATATATTGTACGTCTCATATATATAGCAAGGTCTTTTTTAGGATAGATTCTGCCAATGGCTCCTAACCTTTAATTCCATTTGCATTTCGGTGGCAAGTGTATATATTGTATGTCTCATATATATAGCAAGGTCGTTTTTAGCGTAAATTAAGCCAATGGCTCCAAACCTTTGATTCCATTAGCATTTCGGTCTCAAACCTTTTTTCTTGGACTGCATAACTATCAACCTTTGATAAAATTAGCGTCGTTAGTCTGTATTGACCTAATTTACTTGCAATAGAAGTTTATTAATTCATTTTATTTTTATTTAATAATAAGAAAATAAATTGTAAACTCTACTTTTACTATTTTATTAACTAGTTGTCACAGCCGTGCATTGCACGGGAGTGAAACTGTATAAATTGATTGAAAATGAAATATTTGATACATGATTCTCATTTGTACTTAATTAATTAAGCATGTGTATTAAATTTATGTTCCACATATCATATAATTATGTGCATATTAATAAGCACTATGTATATTGTTATACTGTATCAATAAATTTCTTACAATCTAAACTATGTATGAATAAAGTGATTAAATAATTGTGTTATATTACAAAAGCTTGTATAAGTAGAATGAAGTTAAAAGGTAAAACCATGAGAAGAAAAATAAATCTCACAATTTGAAATTATCCAAAAAATTAAAAGCACAAAACAAAATATAAATAATAGTTCAATCTTGTTTCATTGCATAATAATATAGGAGTACGTTCTATATTCGTTAATATCATTGATATACCAATTTTAGTTACAACTCATGATTGTAAATACAAGAATATCTTACCCTATTTAAAAATTCTGTTTAAAGTCAATTGGTACAAGGAAATAATTTCTCTCAAAAATATAAATTTAAAAATTACAAATATTTATCAATTATTGTAATGAATGATTCTAAAAGTTATAATCAAATAATAATAAAGCAATTCTTGAAATATATAAACCACCAAAGTTGATTGATCTCATTTCCTTTATTTAGTTATGGGCCAACAAACTAAACTGGAGAAAAAAAAAAAAAAAAAAGAAGCAAGTGGGAGTTTTTCCAACAAATTGTATCAATAGTTAAATTTTGATATTATAATTTAATTATGAATTTAAATATATTTTTTACAAGAATTTTCACACGCCCACACACACACACACACACACACACACACACACACATATATATATATATATATATTGAAATTTTCAAAAAGTTTATTAAAAATATTTTAATTTATTATTCCTCATGTATTGAATGAAATGCCCATTTCACTCTATTTAAGACATATTAAAGAAATAAACATTTTAAATATGAATTTTTCAATATTTATAATTGGAAATTTAATTAAAAATTAAAAATATATTATTTTCACAATCATATTTATGAAAACTATATGTTCTTATAATCTCATGTTTAATTTAAATATTTTATATATAAATAAATACATAGTTTACAATCATGCATCATATATTTATAAATTTATTTTCATATTATTGTATCATTATTTGAAAAATTATCACAAAATGCAAGTCATTAAAAAATATGTAAATACATTATATTTTTCAAATAAATAGTAATAATTTGAAAGTATTCTATACACAAAAACATAAATTAAAATCAAAATTAAAATTATAAGAATGAAGAATTAATTGAGAAAATTGATAAATGATATGAATTTATTAAATAAATTCAGCTTAAATTATGAAATAAGAATTATTTTGTAACTAACAATTTTTTTTTATTTGGGTAAATAGAAATTATTATTGGACAAACCAATCAAATGGTAGTTGTAATAGGTTAAATTAATGTATTAATTATATTAAAACACAAAAATTGTATTGGTTCAAATGGTAAGGACACGTAAAATGTCTTAGTTTTGAGCCTTATCAACTTTTAATAAATGTGCCTAATTCTAACAAAAGTAGTTAATTATGTCATCAGACCACCATTTCGTAGTTAATTCTTTCCTAAAACCACTAATTCATTTCAAATGTAGAATCACCTCTGCTTTAGAATATATAAAATGTATAGATAAATAATGATTTAAGCCTTTATTTGCAATTTAAAATTTGTTGTATATTCAAATATCTAAATTATTCAAATTTACAATACAAATACTAGCACCTATCACAACCTGGCCCCACCCAAAACGCACCCTCACTCCAACCCTCTCCTCCCCCCATAGCAACCTTAGAAACTAGTGGAAAACATTCTGATTGCTGCTGGAAAAGCAAGGGATTTCCCCTTTAGTTTTAACACTAGAAAACCAGTGATATGCTAGTTTTCCAGCATGCTTACCAAAGGCGAAATTGGAAAACCCTTAGTAATGCCGAGAATACGTGTTTGTTTTTTCGTGTTACCATGGGGATTTCCCCAACGTGTTTTTTAGGAGGAAATCCTTAAACCACACATATTTAACATGAAGGTTTCTTGCCTGTTTTAATGTCGAAAAGCATATGTTCTCACCACATCGGTTTTTCAGCGTTAAAAACAATGCTTAGCTGGTTTCCTCTAATTAAAATCAAGGGATTTCTTCCTTGGTTTTCACGGTTAGGGATGGGAGATGGTCGGGGTGCAAATGGGTTTAGGAAAAATTTTGGAATGGCCTCTTTTATGTTTCTACACTTTTTGAGGTCTCATCCTATCCTACATTTACTAAAGTATCTGTTGAGAATTGTAATCCGAATTCTATTTCGAGTCAAATTTGGAAAAGTTGAAGAATTTTATTGGGATTAGGATTTTATTCCTACTATCCTGATATTAGTGTTTACATATTCTATTAGAATTTATATTTCTCATTCTACGAGGATTAGTGTTCTTATCCTACTAATAATAGGTTTATTTTTCTCCTATATATACCATGCCATAGAGTTCATGGCATTCTATTAATAATAGGTTTATTTTTCTCCTATATATAACCATGCCATAGAGCTCATGGCATTCGACAGTAAAGAGTCAAAAATTATCTCCTCTTGTAACCATCTCTGATATAGTGAAATTTTTTCTAGTCTTTGCCCATGGGTTTTTCACCCAGATCTTGGGTTTCCCACGTAAAACAAATCTGCGTATTCTTTCTTTTGTTCTTTAATTTTGTTGTCAGTTATCGTTTGTATTCCTAACAATATCCTTCTTGAACTTGGTTCAAAAAACAAGTTTCCTGTCCAGTTTTCATGTTTGAAACATGAAAAGCCACTCTAATCGTTCAAAACGGCCATATTCGTTCAGACGTGTCGTTCAGCTGAACGATTCTGAATGACCATAATGATTCCAGTTCTAAGATGATTTATATAAAAAAATAATAATAAAATAAACCAAAACAAAACAAAACAAAAGCAAACAAACAAAACAAAATAAATTTCATGGAAAACAATTGTAAGTGTGCTGATTTGTAATCATTTCCACAGCAAAGAACCTAAAAATCAAATTTCCTACACATATAACCATCAAATTAAAAGAACACTAAATTTTCCCCATTTCTCGTATTTGTATCTATGGCTCTTATCTTCATACTTTCAATAGTGAAATTGTGGAATGAGAATAAATTTGGTGAAGATGTGGTTTTCGAAATTAATTAAATGAAGGGAAATTGGCCAAATAGTCCAAATAAAGTTGCTTACGTGCAAGTTTGGTCCAATTTTAAAAAAAAAAAAAAAAAGTAGCACATTTGATCAAAAAAATTGGTGCTCGTTTGGTCCATTTGGATGGAATTCATCTATTAAACCGTTATTCAAAGTCAACTTTTGAAAAATTTGTGCGTATTTCGTCCATTTGACTTTAGATAAATTACATAAAATGTTCTAACCTTTAGATATTATTACAATCAAATTCAAAATTTTGAAAAATATATACTTTAGTCTCAAATTTAGTTAAATTATATAATTTTTTTTTTCTATGGGTACTTATTTGGTCCATAGAAAAAAGTTTAATAAAATTAATTACGGATCAAATAAATACCCATAGAAAAAATAAAATATAAAATTCTACAATTTAACTACATTTGCGACTAAAGTATATATTTTTCAAATTTTGGGACTTAATTATAACAATACTTAAAGGTTAAGATCTTTTGTGTAATTTATCTCAAGTCAAATAAACCAAACTCACACCAAATTTTTCAAAAGTTGACTTTGACTAAAAGTTTAATGGACAGATTCCATCCAAATAAAAGAAAAGCGCACCAAATATTTTGGACCAAATGTGCTATATTTTTTTAAATAGGACCAAACTCACACTTAAGCAACCTTATTTGGGCCATTTGTACCAATTTCCCTTAAATGAATGAAGAAGATAGAGAAAAGAAGCGAAGAAGAAAAAGTGAAGACGAAATGAAAAGAGTTGGTTTAGATGCACTTTCTTAAGAAGATAAGAAGGGTAAAATGGTACATTTCTGTTGATGTCGAAATCAGTAAGGACCAATTAATTATCAACTGGGGTGGATATTAGGACCTGGATAGTAGTAACTGAAGAAATAAAGTGTAAGTGTATTAATGTCCGAGCTAGTTCTTGCTTATAGAGTTTTTTTGTGTCTGCAAATGGCCACTAAGTGTTCTATTTATAGTGCAAGGAAGGAGTAGGCCGAGGTAGGTCATCATGAGACCACGGTACGAGGCGCGAGTAGGTGTGATCATTGCACCTGCAACGCCTGCAAGCCGTCGCCCATTTAATGCGTTGACCTTGGAACTTTGGACTGCCGCCATTGCATTAATGACGGGAGAAGATGCTCTGTTGGTGGCAGACGGTGTCAGGGTGTCAGGTGACCGTGGATTGTCCTTGTTGCTCGCCATCGTAGCGAGAGGGACTGGTGACCCGTCATGGACGAGCTGAACTCGGACCATGTTTCAGAAACTAACGATGGGAAGAGTTCTCCACTTGTCGGCCGACCTGGGCCCCTGGCATCAGGACCTGGTTATGGCCGAGCTGAACTAAGACCTCCCACCAATTCTCTAGCGGGGTACATTCCATTATTGATCCGACCTGGGACACTGGACACGTCACCAGCCGGCCTGGTACCCGTGACACGTCATCGAGGGTCCATGTTGCGAGGACCTGGTTTGATTGAGTGCCACGTCATCGGGGTGCCAACAATTGTCCACAGCGTGAATGCCGACCTGAGTCGGGGTTGACGCTTAACCGGTCTGGGCTGGCACGCACGCGTGGCACGTGGGTCTGACATCGGAACACGTGTCGGCCGATGGTTGGGGGAGGTCACGCCTTTTCGGCTTCCACCGCCTTCCCTATACATACCCCCTCATTCCATCGGTTTCCACTTTTCCATTCTCTACACTTGTGAAATTTTCACTCTCGACCTCAAGCTCAGTTCGGACCGTGCTTCCACTGAGTTCGTTACCAACCTCACATTCAAGTAGATTTTCGAACTTAATACTTTGTACATTCCGGAATGTCGCCGGGTTCAGAGGAGGTATATGACTACAACATGGAGAACCGATCTCCTGGACCCTCCCCCTCTCCGCACAGAGAGAACTCCCTGAGCATCGAGGAAGTCCTGGAAGCCGTGCCACTGCAAACTGTCCGAGCTACGGCTTAGTCCGCCGAGCTCGCCTCCGAGGTGGGTACCTTGTTCCCGTCTGAGCCGGTCTCATCCCCTCCGACCTTCCTCAGGATGAGGAAGAAGTCGGCCAAGCGCGACCGGTCGAGGCCATGGGGATGCTACCAGTTCCCATCGGCGGTGACCGAGGAGTTGCTGAGCTCGTGGCACTCCCAGTACTTGGTCTCACCTCGGATGAAGTTCGTTGTACCTGAGGCGGATGAGCGGGCTGATTACCCAACGGCGGGTCGTGTCGCTGTGAACCAGGCCATGCTTGAATCCGGGGTGAGACTACCGCTTCCTGGCGGTGAAGCATTTCCTCGGTGTTTGGGGGGTGGCGCCTACTCAGCTCACCCCCAACACGTGGAAGACCGTCCTCGGGATGATGGTGCTGTGGCATAAGGCCGGGCTCAGCGAGTTGACGGTGTGGGAGTTCAACCACTTGTATACCTTCAAGTCGGACAGGCAGCACTCGGGCTGGTACTACTGCTCAATCCGACCTAACTCCGAGGGTGCTTTCATTACCGGACTCCTAGACTCAGTAAAGGCCTGGAAACAGAACTAGTTCTGGGCGGAGGGGTGCTTGGTCGGTTCGGAAGACATGGAGGGGGAGGTCGCGATCCCTGTGAACTACCACGAGCTCGATAAGCATACTTCCGACCTCGACGATATTTTGTTTCGAACTGAGCCAACTGTTTTTTTCCCCTGTAGATTTCAAGGAGGTTAGACCGTTCGAGGCCTGGATTGAACGTGCTGTTATCGCAAGATCGATCTCATATCGCGATTGGCGTTCCGTATTGACTGAGGAGAACTTATTCCTCTCACGGCTCTCGCGGGCTCGACCTCAACGATCTTCTTCCTCAGGTAACCATCTGAGCCCTTCTACACCACTTATTACCGTCCTCGCCCATTTTCCACAAGCTGACTGGCTTCTTCCGAACTCGCAGCCCATTCCTCTTCTCAACCAGTCATGAGGGGGCGTCAGTCCGCAGCCCCAGCCGCAAAGAGGCCTCGCGCCGAGGGGCAGAGCTCGCAACCGCCGGCTTCCAACCCGACCTCGGTCGTTGCTCAGTCCGTTCGTCCGCCAAAGCACGACGCGGGAAGGCGATGATGAGTGCAGGGCCAGTGGAGCCCGTTGTGCCGACCTAGGCCCTCAACGGGGGAACTTGCCCTACCTCGGGACTTTGGAGTCCAAAGAGGCCACCTATGCCGAGAGTAAAGGGGCCCTTCCGAAGCCGCTCCAGGACTTCTACCATTCTAACTCTCCGGTCAGGTCGCAGAGCTCCTCGGTCCTGCCGATCTCGGGTGCCAATGCCCACTTTGCCGTCGAGAGGTCCTGGACCACAGCACAGGAAGAGTACCTCTCAAAGATGGATGCCGAGGATAACACTCTCAGTGCGGCCGTCCACTGCAGTCGAGCTCTGATTCACCTTATTCGAGCTGGGGAGCAGTCGAGGGCCTCCGCCCGCGAGCTGCAGGGGAGCTTAAAGGAGAGTGACTCGGCCCTGGTGGAGGCGAGGACCAGCTCGAGCAAGGCTAGGTCCGACCTTAAGGAGGCCCAGCGGAGGGCTAGGGAGGCGGCGAAGAGCTCGAGGACGCCAAGAGGGCACATGCTGCTGAGATCGAGTCCCTCCGAGCTGAGCTGGATGCGACAAGGGCTGCTCAGTCCGGACCGTCTCGTGAGGAAGTGGTCGAGACCTTTAAACAGTCCGACGAGTACACTGCCGAGCTCAACTCCACCTTTGTCGGTGCCGCCGAAGATATAATTGCGGACATCATAGAAAAGCATCCAGAGTGGGACATCGGCTTCCTCCGGGACGAGGTCAAATGGCTCAGGGCTGAGTGCGGCCTACCGGAGAACGAGTCCTAGCCTCAGGCCTGCCTTTGCAACTCGTACTTTGTTTTTTTTTTTTGTAATGTATTGGACATGACCTAGTTCGGGTGTTCCGAGCTCGGGTCCGCTTTGTAATTTATCTTTAATGAAATCATCTTAGTTCTTGTTCTTCATTTTCTTGCTTGGATTACAATTTTATACAACCGTACTCGAAGTCGGTGCGTCTCACTAGGTCGTCCCCGCGCTGGGGTCATAGGAAGACTTTAAAAGAAACCAAATGATTCGAGTATTTAGTCCCCCTAGTGGATCGGTGCCTAGGCTGTACTTCGTAGGTCGGCGATAATTGGTGACGGGTCCATCCGGGGTGGGCCTGAGTGACCGGTCTGTCTTGCGTTGTACAGTTGTTCAAGCAGTCAACTCGCTTAGGTTAACAAGACCCAAGGTCGGTTAGACAAAAGAGTTTAGGACGCGCCTAATTGTAGCAATCTGTGATACAGGTGCCACCTTGGTGGATCTGTCCCCAGTACGGACCTCGTAGGTCGACGTGCTGGGGGTGGGTCCGCCATGGTGGACCTGTATTTATTTTTAATGGATGCCACCTTGGTGGATCCGTCCCAAGTACGGACCTCGTAGGTCGACGTGCTGGGGGTGGGTCCGCCGTGGTGGACCTGTTTTTATTTTTAATGGATGCCACCTTGGCGGATTCGTCCCCAGTACGGACCTCGTAGGTCGACGTGCTGGGGGTGGGTCCGCCGTGGTGGACCTGTTTTTATTTTTAATGGATGCCACCTTGGTGGATCTGTCCCCAGTACGGACCTCGTAGGTCGACGTGCTGGGGGTGGGCCTGCCATGGTGGACCTGTTACGATAATTAAGTACTGAACACCAAATTCAAACAACAGCTCGACTTCCACTCATTACTCAAGTAGAGGTATTACAACTGATTTACAACATTTACGACTTGATAGTTACTGGAAGTATTTTTTCAAGTGCTCAATGTTCCAGGGGTGGGGGAGCTCGACTCTCTCAGCCGTTCCGATGTAGTAAGAACCATTGCAGAGGGCTCTGAGGATTACGAAGGGTCCCTCCCACTTCTCAGCTAGTGTTCCTGCGGCTTGATCTCTGGTACTGAGGAAACCCCTTATGAATACCAGGTCTCCGATCTGGAAGCTTCTCTTCCTGACTTTCTGGTTGAAGTACCGAGCACTGCGATGCTTGTATAGCTCAGTGCGTAGGTCGGCGTCGATTCGCTTCTCTTCCAGCAAGTCGACCTCGAGCATAAGTTCCTAATCATTTGTGTGCTCAGAGAAGTGCCGAGTTCGGAAGGATGGTAGCTCGACTTCGGCCGGTATTACTGCGTCGACCCCGTATGCCAAAGCGAAGGGGGTTTCTCCCATGCTAGTCCTGCACGTCGTCCGGTAGGACCATAGGACGGACGGGAGTTCGTCCGCCCATCCCCCTTTCAGCTCTTCTAGTCGAGTCTTGAGCGTGTGCTTGATAATCTTGTTCACGGCTTCGACTTGGCCGTTGGACTGGGGGTGGTTCGGAGTAGAGTAATGCTTCTTGATTCCCAGGTCCTCACAGAAGGACCTCAGTCGATGGTTGTCGAACTGTCGGCCGTTGTCAGTTACAATGGACTCGGGTACTCCGAATCGGCATATGATTGCCCTCCAGATGAAGTCGGTAGTCTTATGTTCTGTGATCCGGGCTAGGGCCTCAGCCTCCGCCCATTTAGTGAAGTAGTCCACGGCCACTATCGCATATTTCACTCCTCCCCGACCAATTGGCATGGGTCCTATGAGGTCAATTCCCCATTTGCAAAAGGGCCATGGGCTGAGCACATGGGTGAGTTCAGCTGGGGGGGCTCCACCGACCTGAGCATGGCGCTGGCACTTGTCGCAGCGTCTAACGTAGGCAATGGAGTCCTTCTTGAGGGTTGGCCAAAAGTAACCTTTCCTCAGGACCTTGTGTGCTAGGGCCTGACCACCAGAGTGGTTCCCACACGTTCCGGAGTGGACCTCGTCAAGCATGAAGGCCACTTCTCTCTCGGCCAAGCACCGTAACAGAGGTCCTGAGAAGCTACGTTTGTAGAGTGTGTCCTCAATGATCGTGTAACGAGCGGCTCTGATCCGTAACTGTCTGGCCAGCCTGGGGTCCTCTGGGACCCTACCATCCTTTAAAAAGGAGAAAATTTCACCCATCCATGAAGGGGGCCCAGTTCTACGTTCGCCACTGGGAGGCGCTGGGCAATGGCCGACCTCGGCAGTCGATTTATCGGTACAAACTCCAACTCTTCTATGCCTTCGCTGGTGGCAAAGCGTGCCAGGGCATCAGGTAGGTTGTTCTGAGTCCGAGGGATTTGTCGGAGGATGATCTCCTCGAAATTTCCCATTTCGGCGGTAGCAAGGTCAGCATAACTGGTCATCCGTTCGTCCTTAGCGAGGTAGGTACCGTTGAGCTGGTTAACGACGAGCTGGGAGTCGCATCGGACCTGGAGGCGGGAGATTCCCATGGCCCGGGCGTATCTGAGGCCTGCGATCAGGGCCTCGTATTCAACCTCATTGTTGGAGGCCGGGAATGAGAACCGCAGGGACTGGCAAAAAGACTCCAATGAGGGGCTTAGAAGCACCAGCCCAGCTCCGGAGTGCACGTCCGTCGATGAACCATCTACATAGCGCGTCCAAGGCTCGACTATGGCCCTGGAACTCGTTGGTGGGGGGCTGAACTCGGCTATGAAATCGGCCAGGGCCTGGCCCTTGACTGCTAGTCGAGGTCGATAGGAGATGTCGAACTGGCCGAGCTCTACCGCCCACTTGACTAGCCGACCTGATGAGTCCGGTTTCTGCAGCACCTGCCGCAAGGGGTAGTTAGTCACCACTTCAATCGGGTGCTCGAGAAAGTAAGGCCGAAGTTTCCTGGAACTGGTGACGAGCGCAAGGGCCAACTTCTCCATCGGCGTGTAACGCTTCTGGGGGTCGACGAAAGAATGGCTCGTATAGTAGACCGGGTACTTGATGTCTCCTTCAGAACGAGTAAGGACTGAACTCGCGGCATGTTCAGAGATGGAAAGTTAGACAGACAGGACATCTTCTGGCTTGGGCTTCGACAGGAGAGGAGGTTGGGCCAGGTGTCTCTTGAGCTCCTCGAAGGCTGCCTGGCACTCGGGGGTCCATCCGAATTCTTTCCCTTTCTTCAGGGCCTCGAGAAAGGGACAGCATCTGTCCGTGGCCCTAGACACAAACCGGTTCAGGGCTGCTATCCGGCCGGTGAGACTCTGGACCTCTTTAACCTTGGTGGGAGGTCTCAGGTTCAGCACGGCCTTGATCTTCTCGGGGTTTGCCTCAATGCCTCTCAAGCTCACCACATAGCCGAGGAATTTTCTAGACTCGACCCGGCGCATTTACGCCGAAGTTCACCTTCATCCGATACTCTCTCGGGACTGGAACATCCTCCCTAGGTGTCGGACGTGGTCCGCGTTCTCACACTCTTCACCAACATGTCGTCAACATATACTTCCATGGTAGTTCCGATCTGGGAGGCGAACATCTTGTTGACCAAGCGCTGGTAGGTCACCCCGGTGTTCTTCAGCCCGAAGGGCATAACCTGGTAACAGTAGAGGCCTCGATCTATAATGAAGGCCGTGTGCTCTTGATCTGGGGGATACATAGGGATCTGGTTATAGCCCGAGTAAGCGTTCATCATACTAAGGAGCTCGTGCCCAGCCGTCGCGTCTACCATCTGTCTATCCGAGGTAGGGAGAACGAGTCCTTGGGGCTGGCCTTGTTGAGATCGGTGAAATCTATGCAGACTCTCCAACTGCCGTTGTTCTTCTTAACGAGGACTGGGTTCGCAACCCAAGTGGGGTACTTGGCCTCCCTGATGAACCCAATTTGAAGTAACTTATCCACTTCCTTCGCTAGGGCCTCGTAGCGTTCCTGGTTCGGCGGACACCGTCGCTGTTGCCGAGGTCTGACCGAGGGGTCGATGTTCAGCCGGTGACAGGCCACGGAGGCGGGTATGCCGACCATGTCCGAGGGCTCCCAAGCGAAGACGTCGGAACTTCCACGGAAGAACTTCGACCAAGGCGGCCGTGTGGGCTCGGCTAGTCGCTGCCGATCTTGAGGACTCTTTACGGGTGTTGGCGTCGACCTCGATTATTTCAGTTCTTCCATTGGTCGTGCCGATTCGGTCCTCGGTCGACTCAGGGTCGTCGAGCTCGCCATGGCGACGGTCAGTGCTCCCGGCCGCTCACGGACAGCGGGCTGAGTGACGTCGCACCGTCGAGCTCCGAGCTGGTCTCCTCGGACAACTGCTATCCCCGCTGGCGTAGGGAACTTCATAGCGTAGTGGTAAATAGAGGTCGAGACCCTGAGCTCGTACAGGAGGGACCGACCTAGAAGGGCGTTGTAGTTGCTCGGGAGGTCTACCACGATGAAAGTGGCCATGACGGCCCGGATGCATGGCTTCTCTCCTAGCTCCACCAGCATAGATATTTGTCCGACGGGGCCCGTGGCGTGGCCAGTCATTCCCACCACAGGGCCAAGGGGGCACGGGCTGAGGTGCCACTCATCGAGGCCCGTGTGGAGCAAGGTCCGGAGGTATAGCAAGTTAGCCCCGCTCCGTTGTCGACGGCGTCCGGTGGGCGTGGGTACCGGATTAAGGACCATGCCGACGACAAGGGCTTCCTGGTGAGGGTGGAGAGCATGGGCTGCATCGGCCTCCGTAAAGGTGATCTCGTCCTGGGTTTCGGGCGTAATGGAGCTGGTCCTAGACCTCTGAGTGGAGTACTGATAGTCTGTGCATGCCTCCCTTGCAAATCTCTTCCGCTGGTTTCGTGACCCGACGAAGTGCTGGTTACCCATGACCAACGTGTGGACCTCGTTCCGTGGCCCCATAGGGGGTTGGGGCAGGTGGGAACTCCCCGGCTGAGGTCGGCCGTGGTCGGGTGGCGGGGCCACGAACTCGCAGCAGCTTTCCTCGCCGGATCAGGCCCTCGACTTCGTTCTTCAGGTCCCGACAGTCGTCGGTGTCATGTCCAGCTGACCTATGGTAGCGGCAGTACCTCTCTGGTTTTGGCTTGAAGAAGGGGTCCTCATCGGGGTCGGGGGTGGTAGGACCCCCCGGTCCTTCACGTGCATCAGTACTCCTTCGAGGCTGGTGTTGAGGGCGTGGAAGGTGTGAAACCTCTAAGGGGGTGGCCGGGCGGCCTCGCGCCCACGCTGCGGCTGGTTCTGGCCACGTGGCGCCTATACCGAGCTGGTGTCCTTCTCCTTGCCTTTCTCGGGCCGGGAGTCCTGGGGCTTCGCCTCGGGGTCACCGGATGCCTCCTCAGCTCCTATGTGGCACTCAGCTCGGTTGAGGAACTCATGGTATGTCTCCGGACTGTTCTCATGGACTGACCACCAGAATCTAGACCTGTACCTGAGCCCGACCAAGGCTGCCACCAGGGCGGTTTCATCCGATACACTGCCAATCTCTATGTATCAGTTGTTGAACCGCTCTACGTAGCCCTTCAATGACTTGTCCTTCCCTTGCTTCACGTCTACCAGCCTCTGTTTTGGGGTCGACCTCAGTCGGGAACCCATGAATGCTGCTTGGAATCTGGTTGCTAGGTCCTCCCACGTCTTTATGGAATGTGGCGAGAGCGTCTTGAACCACTTCATGGCCTTGTCCCCTAACGTTAAGGGGAAGGCCTTGCACATGATCTCGTCACTCACCCCCTGTAACCCCATGAAGGCGGAGTACCTGTCGACATGGCCGGTTGGATCACTAACTCCGTCGTAATTCCGCCGAGGCGCCTTGAGGGGTATGGGCTCAGCCTGGATCCTAAGGCTTAGCGGGGAGGCCTTCCCGACCCGGGTCGAGGGGTTGGGCGCCGTCTCCTTTGCCTCGAGCTCGGCTACCCTCTTCCGCAAGAGCTCGAGCTCGGACTGCGGGAGTGGGGCGTTAGCATTTTCACCCTGTCCCTCGGGCTGCCGCCCAAGGTCGTGACGCGGGCCGAGCCGGTCGAAGACGCTATGAGTTCTTCCGGACGACCTGGCCTCCGAAAGGGTCGGGGTCTCCAGCGGCGCCGTGGTTCGTGTCGGAGCACGAGAGCGACTGAAGCGCAGGCGACGCCGGATGCGACACCGAGATGAGCGGCCTTTCCTCGGTGAGATGACGCTGGACTTAGCGGTGCGCTTGCGGGGGTCGCGCTGGAGTATTAACGACCTGGGCGAGGTCATCCAGACGCTTTAGGATCTGCGCCGGGGTCACATCCAGGGTAGAGTGCTGCTCCGCACCTGAGGGCGGTTCTCTTGGGACGTACTCCGTACTGGGGTCGGAGGTGCTTCCATCCGTAGAGGTGAATGTGCGACTGTGACTCATGTCGTGAGAAAGGAATGTCTGTGGCAGAGCTGGGATGTGTTGCTGAAATTAAGGGGGAGGCCCTTCTTCTAGCGCCAATTGTTGATGTCGAAATCAGTAAGGACCAATTAATTATCAATTGGGGTGGATATTAGGACCTGGATAGTAGTAACTGAAGAAATAAAGTGTAAGTGTATTAATGTCCGAGCTAGTTCTTGCTTACAGAGTTTTTTCGTGTCTGCAAATGGCCACTAAGTGTTCTATTTATAGTGCAAGGAAGGAGTAGGCCGAGGTAGGTCATCATGAGACCACGGTATGAGCGCCAGAGTAGGTGTGATCATTGCACCTGCAACGCCTGCAAGCCGTCACCCATTTAATGCGTTGACCTTGGAACTTGTGGACTACCGCCATTGCATTAATGACGGGAGAAGATGCTCTGTTGGTGGCAGACGGTGTCAGGGTGTCAGGTGACACGTGGATTGTCTTTGTTGTCGGCTACTGTAGTGAGAGAGACTAGTGACCCGTCATGGACGAGCTGAACTCGGACCATGTGTCAGAAACTAACGATGGGAAGAGTTCTCCACGCGTCGGCCGACTGGACCCTGGCATCAGGACCTGGTTATGGCCGAGCTGAACTGAGACCTCCCACCAATTCTCCAGCGGGATACATTCCATTGTTGATCCGACCTGGGACACTGGACACGTCACTAGCCGGCCTGGTACCCGTGACACGTCAGCGAGGGTCCATGTTGCGAGGACCTGGTTTGATTGAGTGCCACGTCACTGGGGTGCCAACAATTTCAAAAAAACATAAGTATAAAATGATAAAAGTATCTCCCGAGTTCAAATCCCCCTCCCCGCCAATCAAAAAAAATTAATAATAAAGTATGAATGATGGCCTAAAAAACTTACTGGCATAAGCTAAGGCCATTTGGACCTATTTCCTCGACGGGTTTTGGCGGCGGGATAGGTGGGGGTAGGTGTTAGTAATTATGTTGGAAATTTGAAATTTAAGGATTTGAATGCAATATTTAAAATAGATATTAAATTGTAAATGAGGATTTAATCTTTATTTATTAGTAAAATGGTGAAAATATATGCTAAATTATTAAATTGCCCTCATTTTATTAAATTAAAAAAATGGATTGATCTAATAACATGCTATTGCAAATTAACTATTAGTGGCATAAATTTTTAAAAGTTGAGAGCTATGTGATCAAAAATAAAGTTGAGAACCAAAGTACAAATAGAGTTAAAAGTTGGGGACCATTAACTTAATTTATCTTTTTTTAATTATTTAATTGTATGAATTCAATAGGGTGAATCTCAAGACATTTGAATTTTGGGAAAGGAAAATAGAAGAAAACGTTTGTTAGACTTTGCCTGAATACTATGTTGGCCCCGACCTATACGCTGCATAGGAACAAGACAACATTAGTGGGGCCAACAAACCTCCACAAGACAAGGGGAAAACTTTGATATACATGTGGAGGCATGGGTGATAATGTCAAGGTATACCTATCATCTGAATATGATGCGTCATGTTGTACGTACCAAAATAATCTCCTCCCAGCGACTTGGTTTCTAGCGAGGTTCTAGCTACTCACATCCCATGCTACCCCACCCCACCCAATGCTATGGGGTCACTGTCACGGACTTAGAGTTTTCGCTAACTCTGGCGCCTTCACCTCGAACCACCACCTGTGATTGCTAGTGAAGCAAATTGACCCTCGATGCACTACTAAAGTGCTAACTTAAGGAAAACCGAAAATACACAAGTAGTAGAGTAATACAACCCTTTGTATTAACTCCAAAGATGATTACAACAACTTGTAACTACTCGACCCTTCGAGCTCTCGTACAAGTGTTCCTCACAATCTCTACCTCTAGAGATCACTTACAACAATGCTCACTCAAGCTCTCACTCTTGAATCACTCTTCCCTTGGATGGATACAAATGAAGGCCTAGCATCTATTTATAGGCAACCACCATCACCTCCTTAGGAATGGGCCGGTGGAGATCAATCCTAATCAATGGCTATGATCGAGCCTCTAGAACATCCTAGACCTTCTAGACCATTCTATACACTTCTATGCATTTCCATACATTTCTATACTATACAAAGTATATTCAAGAATGTTCTAGACTTGCCTACCAATGCCTATCTCTTGAAGTCTCTAGAATGCCGACTGCCTCGTTACTTCCCGTAACGCCCTAGAAGCTTCCTCGAGTGCTCGACCACGGATCCTTCCAGAACGTGCTAAGCTCGACCAAGTCCCGTGAACCTTCCAGAATCTTCCATTAGCCCTCAACGCCTCCTGATGATCTCAGCCTCGGCCCATGATCGGCCTTTCATACATGCTCCATTTCCTTCATCCCTATGTGACTTAGCGTCATGCCCCGAACATGGCTCTGTCCATGCCTTCCTTGCGCCTGTGCGCACCATAGCGTCCCATCCTTGCGCAAATGACCCGATCTATTGCTAGTCAAACTCCCGGGGCGTGACACTCTCCCCCACCCAATGTCGCGACGCCCTCGTCGCGATGGGGCGTGATGCTCCATCACTTGTCTGCATCCCCGAACTAGCTCGATCGTTCCCAAATAGTACACATCACAATGGCTCGTCCCCTCAACCAGTTGCATGCTGAGATTCTTACCCCATGCGTCTCTTCAACAATGGAATCTCCTCGGCTTATCTCGTCATGCACGTAGAGCAACCTCATGCTCGGCACAAGTGTTGTCTTAGACTTCATCATGAAGTCTAGTCCCAATACGATGTTGTACCCATCCATGGGCACAATCGAGAAATCCACCGGCATTTCCCATGATCCTAAGCGTAGCATAACCCCTCGAGCTACGCCCGCAAGGGCCTTCGCCTCAGCGTTAACGGTCTTGATCCACCCGTTTCCTTTTGTCACTACGAGACCCAACCTCTTTGCCTCGTCCTCGGACATGAAGTTGTGGGAGGCCCCTGTGTCGACCAACGCTTTAATTTTCTTCCCATTGATGTGTCCCTCGACAAACATCAACGCCTCGCCTTTAGGCTCTACTCTAGACGCCTCTCCATCCTAGCATCCATCGAGTTGAGCAATTTAACGCACGCCCATTTGCTCAACTTCCTCGTGGCCTTGGTGGTGTTCCTTGCTCGGCTCCTCCACAAGAGCCGATAGCGCCTTTAACTTAGGGCAATCCTCATGGCATGCGGTCCCTTACAACTAAAGCATCCACCCTTAGTACTAAATTTCCCTTCTTCCTTCGTAGTTCTTCCCGGCCATTAGAGTGGTTTTCCTTCTCGCTCTTGACGCCATCCCCATTTCATCTCCCCACCTTTACCATGGTCCTCTCTCGGCTCCTTCCTCCTGGGCCATCGCCTCGATAGTCCGATAGTGACGCGCTATCGCTATAGCCTTGTCCACACTCCTCGGACTCGGCCGACGCAATTCCATCTTTGCCCAATGTTGGAGCCCATCCTCGAAGAGAGCAAGTCCTCATCCGTCATGCCCGGATTTGAAGCATCAAAGTGGTGAACTCGTGCACGTAATCCTCATCGAGATTTTGCCTCAACTCCGCAACTTCTTACGTGCCTCGTATTACACCACATTCTCTCGGGGTAGAATTGACGCTTCAATTCCTTCTTAAAATCCGCCCACGTATCGACTTGACACTTCCCACTCTCGATCTCACCATGCTTACGACGCCCACCACAATGCCGCAATATCACTCCAAGTATAGGGTGGCGCTTCACCTGGTGGGTTCGTCGATGATGTTCATGCCCTCAAGTACATCTCCATTTGCCACAGAAATTCTCAACCTCCTTGGCGCCTCGCTTGTCAGCGTATTCCTTAGGCTTTGGATACTCGATCCTGGCGCCATCAACTTTGTTTGGCTAGATCCTCCACTAGCCATGGACCGCTTGTGCATCGCCAACTCGACGCACCTCCTCAACCATCTTGTTGAGTTGCCCTTGATAGCCGCCACCGCATCCATTACCTTAGATTCCAACACCGGAACTCACTCCTCATCGAGTGTTGTTCCTCCACCACCTTGGCCTCAAGCACATTAAGATCAACCTCGTGAGCATCATGCTCATACTTAACGGCTCCAATAGTTTCCGCGGCAATACTTGTCGGTCGGCAAAGGATTTTTCCGCACCTTTGATGCGATCCGTCACCGTGGAGATAAACTCTTCAAGCGCCTCGCTTTGTGCCTCACTCCGCATTCGACTACGACTTCGCCACGCCCCTTCTCCTTTGGTGGACTAGCATCACGACCACGCCTCCCTCGATCGTGGTGTTGGACTCTTGGATGTCTCGGCTATGTGCACCTTTGTTCTTTGCCATCACTTCACTTGCGCTAGTAACACCCCCGCACTTGGTTACCACTTGGCAAGCTACTAGTTCGGCAAACCTTCGCTCCGATACCACTTGTCACGACTTAGAGTTTTCGCTAACTCCGATGCGCGACTTCACCTTTCAACCACCACCGCGATTGCTAGTGTTCTTCGACCCCTCGATGCACTACTAAAGTGCTAACTTAAGGAAAACCGCAAGAAAATACACAAGTAGTAGAGTAATACAACCCTTGTATTAACTCCAAAGATGATTACAACAACTTGTAACTACTGACTCTTCGAGCTCTCGCATAAGTGTTCCTCACAATCTCTACCTCTAGAGATCACTTACAACAATGCTCACTCAAGCTCTCACTCTTGAATCACTCTTCCCTTGGATGGATACAAATGAAGGCCTAGCATCTATTTATAGGCAACCACCATCACCTCCTAGGAATGGACGGTGGAGATCAATCTAATCAATGGCTATGATCGAGCCTCTAGAACATCCTAGACCTTCTAGACCATTCTATACACTTCTATGCATTTCCATACATTTCTATACTATACAAAGTATATTCAAGAATGTTCTTAGACTTGCCTACCAATGCCTATCTCTTGGAAGTCTCTAGAATGCCGACTGCCTCGCTTACTTCAGAACGCCCCTAGAAGCTTCCTCGAGTGCTCGACCACGGATCCTTCCGTAACGCATCGCTTCGACCAAGTCCCGTGAACCTTCCTGGAATCTTCCATTAGCCTCAACGCCTCCTCGGATGATCTCGCCCGCGTCCATGATCGGCCTTTCATACATGCTCCATTTCCTTCATCCCTATGTGACTTAGGCGTCATGCCCCGATCATGGCTCTGTCCATGCCTTCCTTGCACGCCTCGTGCACCATAGCGTCCATCCTTGCGCAAATGACCCGATCTATTGCTAGTCAAACTCCCGGGGCGTGACACCGCGCCCCAATATGTGTGTGTAATTTCATCCTAGCGCATTCCAACGCTAGGACTAGAACTTCTCTGGTTGTACATAGCCCTTGTTGAGTCTATTTCGCTGAGGAGGCGCTTTCAGCAGATGATTACGCAATGAGGCAATGAATCATTCTTTATTACAAGATGATTGCTAAATTTGTTAGGTGCATGGACATGACAATTAAGCAGTTGGTCACCTTCACTCCTTTGTTTTTTGCCATATTTTAGCAATTGAATTGTGTTTATTATGGAAAGAACTATGCTAGTTGTGCTACTTTGTTTAAATTAGTTATTCGATTTTGTGATGCGTTACAATTTTTTGAAATTAGGTATCACCATCATTTATGATCATTATACCAGAATCTGGCAGTGAAATATAGAAACCAATGGGAGAAAGAAAATTTCAGCTACAATTTCAAAGTTGAATTTCATTACATTAATTAGTTATTCTCACACACACGCGCGCACAAAGGGAAAAGAGAGTGAAAAGACAACTGGGTAAGGCCCCTTCATCGTGTACAAAATAGTGTATATTGGGCTACAGAAACGATGTCCGACGTTAAGGAGTTCTTAACTTAGATGGGAGCTATCGGTTCCTTCTCGTCATTTAAATAAAATGTGAAAAACATTATTCTCTCCGTCGCAAAAATAATTCTATTTTTCATTTTTTCCCCAAATTATTGTCCCATTTTTTTAGTTAATTTGTTAGTTGTTCTACATGTCTTAATTTAATGTCATCATTATCAACACGTAAGAATAATTAAAGTTGAATAATAAATATTTGAAATGGTATATTAGGTAAACTACTCATAAATATTACTTTTCTAATAATATTAATTGATTATTCTTAATTCTTGCGAAAATAAAAGTAGGACTATCTTTGTGGGACGGGAGGAGTAATAATAAACGAGCCTTATTTTCGATCAACAAACATTGAAGTTAAGGTCCGATCATTTTTTTAAATGTTTTAATTTTCAATTTTGTATTTGCATACAAAATTGTTAAAGAATATATTTTTGTTTTCGTGTTTTCACTATTTTTATATACTTTCACTAAAAATATTTAAAATGATAAAAAAATTTTGAATTTTCTTTTCAATTTTTTTTTTTTTGGCTTTCTTCATTTTCAAAAATGTGTTTCCAAGTGTGGAAAGCGGAAAATTAAAAGCAACATAATGTGAAAATCAGGGCATTCATCATCTACTTTTCAATTTTTTTATTATTTTGATCTATTTTACTAAAATGTTAATTACTATGTGATGTAGAATGTTAATATTTTTGTGAATAATAAGTGATACGAGTGTCATTAACAATTGAATAGATTAGTTTTTTGTTTATACAAAAAAAAATCCTGAACTCATTAGTTAACGAGAAATATTATATGCACAGTTAAGTTGTATAGGTGTTCAATTTGATAACAAATGATTTAAAAGTGATTGGGTTTGTGAAAAAATAGGATAACGTCAAGTGTATTTGTTTACAATTTATTGTGTAAATTTGTGTACATGTAGCATAGCTCCAATTAAATCCATGCCGAAACTATTCATTTATTTTTTTATTTTATAAATATTTGTTTAATTCCATTAGTTGAAACTTTGAATAAAATATGCAGTGTAACCTAAAAATAAAATTCTTGTTAATTTTAGGAGAGTGGAGAATATAGGTTGCAAGACTCTTCCAAAATCTGCCTTTGATTATCTACCCTAATTCGCATATCTTGAAAAAGATCATGTATTTGAAAAAATGGCTTTGGGGGCTATCCATGGATGGCGAATCAGATGCTCGCACGAAACAAAAGATATATTTGAAGATATGCTCATTCCATTGGAGATTTTAAAAGTTGTGACTTGTAAGAATCTCGCATGTACCATCGAGTGAAACTTGGAGTTAGATTAATTAATCGTAACTTGCCCATCATTATTTGTTCTTATTTTACTGGTTCAACAAGCCTTTTCTTTTTTAATTTTTTTAATTAAAACTTTATTTATTGTGTAATCTAAATTATATACACTATATTATACAAGCGGATCGGAGGGTTGGATTATACTGTAACCCAATATTATGGTACTACCCCCAACCCAATCCAAACTAGGTACAAATATATTGCCAGAATATTTTTGATGGCTGATAGTATCCCTTCTAAAATTAAAGAGGCTATGGAGTTGTTGGCAAAACTTGTCTAAGGTACACAAGGTTGGGGGTTCAAGCCTTGATATTGTCTTACTTCACTAGTGTTTTAAGGTTTTTTTTTTTTTTTTTTTTTTTTGGGTCTCCTTTTTACCCCTTATTTTTTCTTTTATATCTTTTTATATATATGCCTATGCCTATTTTTATTTTTATTTTTTTCTTTTATTTTCATTTATATAATTTATTTTAATTATGTAAATTTAGGTAATGTGAAATTACAATGTGTCATTTCTACTTAATTGCGGATTAAATTAAACTCATCGGTTACTCTTTTTTCTCTCTTCAAAGTCAAAAAATCTAGCTCCATATTTCAATGAATTTTTTGATCTCACTTTTGGAATCTATAACTTGGAGTTTGCAAGAGTATATTGGTAAACTGGTTATGAATCGTATTGTTTTGGATTTTACTTATTTGTGTATCATATTTTGCATTTCAAATACTCCATTTCTTTTTATTGATTTGATTATTAGTCTTTTATTTGTCACCCCCGTCACGTGAGAGGAGCAGCATCAAACGGAAAAAAAAAATGTTGTATATGAAATTTATGGAGAAATTTTCATTTTTGAATGATTTTCTTGGCTAATGTTTCTGAGCAGGGAGTCTTGATTTTTTATATATTAGTTTTGGCGACAATAGAAAAGATTATTATATTATTATTATTTTCCTATATAATATCAATATACTTTCTTTTCATATCAGTAGTTAACATTGAGATTTGTTCTCAACAAACTTAAAGATGAATTATGCAATGAGTTTAGCGGTCATGTTCTAGTACCAGCTACTAGAAGCTGGTATTGTTCCAGTACAGAGGGCTAATGTAACACAACCCTCCCCACCCCCACCCCCCGAATTCATCCCCAAATACGTATATGATTTCGTATATAATGTATATGTGATTTCGTATACGATGTGAAATGATATAACTATCTTTTGACATGATGAATATGTATATGTTATGTTTATGGCATGTTTACAAATATATGTGACGCCTTGGAAATCGTTACGGCCTTCAAATTCATGACAAATGGATCATTTCAGCAAAATGGGGTTTGCGACCGTAATTTGAATGGACACAATCATAAAAGAGTAAAAGATAAGTTACAGCTGTAAGTTTATATGATACAGTCGTAAAAGTCCAGAAGAGAAGAAGTGACAAATTTTCAGAGAGTTTTATACGGTCGTATGTATGTGAGGTACGGCTGTAAGATGATAGTTACGGTCGTAAAGTATTTTTATACAGACGTCATTCAAAAGATGAAAAGATGTGAAACCTTTCAGAATCTTTGATACAGCCGTATATCATATTGACAATGCCGTATATGTAAGAGTTACGGCCGTAATTTTAAGTCGGCAGAAGTGATTTTTTGGACTTTTCTCGCCATTTCTTGATATATAACCAGCCAAACTCGATCCATCACACCCAAGATCACTTCCAAAGCTCACAAATTATGATATGAATTATGTAGTACATGTTTACCACCAAATTTCCCTACCTTGTTATGTTATATGAGAAGAAAATAGACGAAGGAAAAGAAGGGAAAGTGATGGAGGAAGCTTGGGACATCTCCTTGCTTGGTTTCTTCACTTGAAATGGGGTAATGGATGTATGAAACATGTAAATTGGTGAGTTGATATATTTATGGGAGTTTGTTTGGATTTAGCATGGAAAATAGACAAGTTTGAAGAATGATTACTTAGTATTGCTTACCCTACATGTTTGATAAATAAGTTGAGGGTCTCCATGAATAGGAATATGCTTATGGCTCTTTACAACCTTAGGTATGTGAAAGAATTCATGAATAAACCAAGAACTAATGTTAAGTATTAGGATGTATGTTAAGAACTAATCCAAGTATTGGATTCTATAACATGTTTGGATGATTTTAACGTTATGATATGTTATAGATAATACCTTCGATATGTTGGAAGAATGAATGTGTTCGTAACCACGTGTTCTTGTTTATCCACGTTTAATGTGAACCAATGGAATCACGTGATTATATGATCTCTTTGAATGGCATCAACATCACGATACGTCATATATAATGTGCTTCATGTAGAGAAAGGGCAATGCTTATGAATACGTGATGAGGATATGATTTTGAAGCCTAGTGCATAAGAAAGGAATGTTGTTGATGATGATATTGTTTGAATCACGTTAGCATTGCAATACGTTATATGTAGAATGCCAATGTATTGAATGTGCAATACTCTATGTTTAAGATCAATACCGAATTGCGAAGCCTTACATATGTGATATGTACCGATGTTGATGAGTTTGTGTAGAAATGATACAAAGGCTTAAAAAGGTAAGATGCTTGCACGATTATGTCATGACAGCATTTGAATGTGACGTTACTTATCATGTGCCTGCAAATATGTAACGTAAAAGATGGCCTCTCGAGAAAGGCCAGCATGAGGATAGAGATTGTAATACCCCATCCATTTTCGTATGTGGTTTATGATGATATGATGAAGTTTGATCAAGATTTAGATATAATTGACATGTTTATGATTCATTTATTATGGTACGGGATGTGTTGGGATTCGATATGGCCTCCAAACTTAGTATGGAAAGGAAGAAATTCTGAAGATTAGAAGTTACAACAGTAATTTTCAGATATATGGTCGTAAATTACGAGATACGACCGTAATATTTTATGGAACGGCCGTAAAAGTGTGATTATGGTCATACACTTGTTGATTATGGCCATAAGAGTGGAGTTACGGCCGTAGAAATAATTGATACGGCCGTAACAATCCTCTAAAGGGAAGGTGCAAAAAGTTTCAGAGAATTTTATACGGTCGTAGAATTGAGTTATACGACCGTAAGTTCATTAAGTATGGCCATATTTTTATGTTACGGCAGTAAGATCAAGAAAGGAAGATGGCAGATTTATAGAGACTTTTATACGGCCGCAAGAGGTATGGTTACGGCCGTAAAAGTGTGAGTTACAGCTATAAATTTAAGAGTTACAGCCGTAAATTTAAGTCAGCAGAAACTATTGGGATAAGTATTTAACATTTTGGACTCGTTTTTTCACCATTTTCGGCCCCCAAAGCAATATAACACTCCTAGTGACCTCCAAGGTCATTCTTAAGGGTTCTTAAAGTATTTGTGAGATAGAAATCATTTATATCACCGTAATACCTGTAATTGGCTACCGAAGGAAGAAGGGAAGAAGAAGACGGAGCTAGCCATCCATTTCTTAACTTGGTTATTTCAACTTTGAGGTAGGTTTTAGATGTATTTATTAAGAAAAATGTAAGAACATGCTTTGGTAAGCCTTAAATATATGATTTATACATGAAATCTCGGTTTCTTTACGTGTATTGATGTCAAGAGAGCTTATGGCAGGTTATGTAACTCTTAGCATCATGACATGATATATGTGATGTTGTGTATCTCTTAACACCATAATATGCTATATGTGTCGTGGTTGAAATGTCAATTTGATATGCTACGAACGTTATTTGGACTAAGGCTTATGAGATATAGCTTGCATATCCATGACATATGTGAGTGATTGAGGGTTGCCTATCATGTGTTGCATATATGTGAAAGTTTTGAATGGCCAATATGGGCGATCTAAGCGCAATTTGTGATGTGTTGGCCTAATGAGGGATCTAAACCCCAACTACGATAAGAGGCCTGGTCAAATGTTATATGATGGCATCAATGCAAATACATGATTCGCAACGGGCCCTAAATAAGAATGTGATAGGCATTGCATATGCATCTATCTCCTACTGAGTCTCTGTGACTCATTTTGTGTTCATTTTTATGTTTTAGATGATGCCGGTAGTAGGAAGTAGCCCAGAGATGGTGGGGAATCCTTTCGTACTTGAGCTCCGTCAGTGTGGGGGAGAAAATGAAATCAAAGATTTTGGGCAAATATGATTGTAAACCTCATTTTGTAATAGTTTGTGTAACAAGACTATTTTGGTATATTTGAATGTTAAAACTACTCTCATTTCAATGCAATGGCTATCTTTTGAAATGAACTAATACTTGGGGAAGTTTTGGTATGTGTAATTCCGTCTCTAGTATCGTTATTTATATAGTATTACGCAACATACTAGGGAGGGCGTTACAGAGACCTTTGGCCCGAATGGTGGTCTCACTGGGATAACCCGCAAAAGGATTGGGACCTGGCCAAATATGTTATGTTATGTTATGTTATGTTATATTATGCCATGGCGCTAATGTAAGCACATGATTCGCAATAGGGCCCAAAGAAAGAAAGAATGTAACATGCATACCATGCATTTGCATCCACATCTATTCCCACTAAGTCTTTATGACTCATTATGTGTTTGTTTATGTTCTTGAAGCTACACAACAGGTTATGTACGTGGGAGATAGCGAAGAGTCCTCCAAGCCTGACGTTTTGATGATGTGCGGGGGAAAAAAGAATCAAATGACCCTGCAATATGTTTAAATGTAAGTTCGAACCCTTAGAGTTGTAACTATACAAGAAAGTTTTAAAAGAATAGTATGAACTAAATGTTTCATATACGTAATGTACATGAGTAACGTTGCCTAGTTCCCACTATGCATGTGCACGAAGCTATGAGATATATGAATTACTGTGCACATTACGTATGAAATGACATTAAGATGGCGTATATGAGTGTGGGACTAGAGGGGACGTTACAGCTAATCCATGTGGCAGCGATGTGGCATTTTTTTGCCAAAACAGTTGGGGCCAAAACTTTTTCAAAATTACCATTAATCCCTAAATCAAACCCGATCCCCTTTCACCTTCATTCTTCAGTCAACCCGATCACCGTTCATCCATTCTTCCTCCATCGTCGGTGTCCCGCCAACCAACAGCCGTCGTTGAGGATTTCCATCTATACCAGTGTTGATTTTGAAACATAGCCCATCTCCTCTCCATCATCATCTTTCTTCATCGCACCATTTATCATCATCCTAACCTATAATTGAATTGAAAAACTTGATCCCCAAATTGACCCTCACCTTCAGCCCCAATCTGTCTCACCATTTATTATCATAACCTATAATTGAATTGAAAAACCTGATCCCCAAATTTGCCCTCACCTTCAGCCACAATCCGTCGCTGATTGCTGTAGAGCTCAGGTGCTCAGAAACAGGAAACAGCTCACCGGAGAAGAAGCTTGGTCGGAGATGGAGATGGTGATGCAGAGGGTTGCCGGAGAAGAAGCTTGGTCGGGATGATGTTGGATTTCTTGGTTGGAGATGGAGATGGTGATGCAAAGGCCTTTTCTCTTAATCTTGGTTGGAGAAATTTTGAGGTAAAATTTTGAAAGCCTGTGTATGTGTGTATACATTTGTTGGCAGAGAGACATAGAAAAAGGAGAAAAGGAAGAAGAGTCCACACTGGAAGAAAAATTGCACTTTGAATTATGCCACATCAACATTGGAAGATTTTTAATCTTCCAGGGCCGACACCTGATCATCACCGATAGTTTAAATATAAACTCTATTATAGATGATTCTTAAGTTATGAGTAATCAACGGGGCCTGGACTAGTAGGTACACTGTATTATAGAAGTAAAATTTATCTTCCTCCCTCCGCCCCCAAACACCCCGAGCCCCAAAACTTGAATCCTGGCTACACCCATTTAATACAAGTCCATAGAGTGGAGAAATACTTTTTCACAAAACCTAGGATCATAAATTAAATACTTTTTCACAAAAACTAGTAAAGGGTGTTATTAACAATAAACAAATTATAGGGGAGTTAATGATGTTGAGGGTGTTATCGAAAATAGACAAAATGTAAGGGCTTATGATTTCTAATTGGTCATTGACACTTCCAGTTTTTAAAAAACTTTTTTTCTTGTTAATAGTTTTAATAAATGCTTCGTACATACCTAGCTAGCGAGTCAAACCGTTCAATTTTAATCAGAATCCAACCACTCAACGTATTAAATGTTGAAAGATCCGAGTGTTCAGGATAGACAACATTTCACAAGATGGTCAACTAATGTGGCGTAGTTTATTCCAAAAAACCAACAAATGTGGCGTAGGTCTCTTTCTTTCTCTCTCACATTGATGACATTTGCATTTTGTATTTTTGAGGTCATGTGATTGAGTTATGTTTATAGATCATTAGGTACATGATAAGTATTGATAACAATGAACCAAGCTCGAAATTAATCTTACAATCGTTTTCTTAATGGCCGATCAGTTTGCCACTGTATATAATGGATTTTAGGCATTTGATTTCGTTTACTTAATTTAAAACGTGGTTATATTTATTAGAAAAGAATAATTATTATTTAAAAAAGAAATAGAAAATTACAATTTCCATATTTCATTTAGTCATTTTGCAAACCTCTTAAAACAATAAGAATTAAAATTATTAATTGATCATCTCTTAATTTTTTCGTCAAAAAATAAAAAATAAAAATTGCAAGTTTCACTAATCGCAAAATGAATTTTGGTTTCAATCGGTGATTCCATTTTGGACTTTAGACTTTCTAAACATATTACTTTATAATGTTTTCAAATATCTAACGTTAGATAACATTAATTATTAATCACTGCCCAGTTCAATATACATGTTGTTTTTAAAAAAGTTTTTCAAATTTCAAATTAACATTATATGTTTTTAAAATTTCAATTTCGACATCCATATATATATATAATTCATTCAAGGCTTCGATTGGTACTCCTATTAAAGGCACTGCTTTTGCTTTTTTAAGAACCATAGCTAATTTAAGTATTTGTTAAATTTTCAAAAAAATTATTATTGGAGAAGCTATAATATCTCCCATCATATTTTGAGAATCAACATCTCGACTTTTGCTTTTTACTTCTCAATAAAAAATAATTAAAATGCCAAATTTGACCCTATAGATGAAGAATGAGCTGCCAAATTTTTACCCCACGCTCCCTCGTTTTCCCTCTCTCTCTGTTCCCCAATTTTTTCTTTTACTTATAAATACTTATAAATCGATATTCCTCCAATCTTAAAGATTCATTTTCGCTGAACCATATATTTCTTTGGTCGAAACATGGATTTACTTGATTGTATATTGTATATGTTTATCATATTCTTTTAGTTTTTTATTATTTTGTTAATTTTAAATAATTATTTATTTTCAATTATTTGGCGAAAAAGTCTTGCTATCTTGCATTATGGTCATCTAGTAATTTAATATTTTTTAAAAAATTGTGAAAGTACATATAGTATCACATATTATTTTATAAAATAAAAAGGAAATAAAAAATATCATCTATATATATATATATATATATAAACCAAGAACGTTTTCCCGCCCATTTTGTGATTTTTCCCAATTAAATAATCTATCTATATCTATAATATAGAAAAAGAATTGAGAAAAAATGTTTTTAATTGATTTTTTTATTCTTTTCTCGCTCAAACCGCTACTCACCAATCGTAACTTCTCGGAAAAAAAAGACAAAGAATAAAACTGCCAGATTTAAAAGGAAAAATCTATTTCTTAATTTTTTCTCCTATCGAATTTACCTAATATAAAATTCTATCTATATATAGAATAATTTATATATATGGAAAATGAAGCTTTTTTCTTATTATATTTTTATTGTCAGAACTGCTTTCCTGCTTAAAATAAACTCTCTTTTTACTTTTTCTTGCCTAATCTATATCCAACTCTCTTTTATTTTTTACCATAATATATTAATATTAATGTATATAGATTTTATTTAATTATTTCTACCCTACTTTACTCCAATCTCATAATATCTAAATACTCTCTCTATCATTTTCTCTTTTTTTTTCATTTTCTACGCACAAAATAATAATTTGTAATTATATTTTGCCTTGACTTGATGAAATAAAACAAGTATACTATCAATATATAAATTTTTATTTTTTAAAAATTAAAATTTACTGTAAACATATAAATTAGCATCTAACTTAAATAAAAATTGATATTAATGTAGATTAATGACTACCGATGTAATAACATTAAAAAGTTTGATAATTTGTTACTTACACTTAATTGATGTTTGTTCATAAAATTCAAATATAATGAGATGTCTCATTATATTTGCACTTCTTAACATCCAAATTTCAATAACAAATAAAAAATTTAATTTTTTATCTCATTAGCTTCTGGTATTATCAATTATAATTTAGTTTACCTGGACAAATATTATATATTTTTCTTTCAAATATTACAAATTTCAATTTTTCTTTATTTATTCATTCAAATCTTTGATTTATATGTTTATGTGTTGAACAATATAAAGGTGTTCCAAGAATTGGAATGAATTTTTACCTGATCGTTTTTTCATAATTTTCGTATTTAAAAAATAAAATTATTTAAAATTAACAGTTTCACTAACATTAAATTTTTATGCCATACAAAATTACCATCGATTAAATTTGTGCACAAAAATTGAAATAAAGGTTTAACATTAAAATCAAAAAATAAGATCAGACTTGTCACTCAACTAATTTTTAAATAATTAATTATTTTTTAAATAATTAGCTAAGAAACAAAAATTAATGAAAATTAATAATCGTGCTAAGATTAAATTTTTTTGCAATACAAAATTACGATTCATTAAAGTTTTACACAAAAACTAAAAAAAAAAACTGACTAGCAATTGGCCCAAGTTTGAGACAAAATTCCACAACTATGATCCTAATTTGTACTAAAAAATTTAAAAATAAGGTTGGACCCAATAATCAATTTTAGAAACAATCAATCATTTTTATAAATAATTAGCTAAAAAATAAAAGTTAATTAAAATTCGTGGTTTCTATAAAATTTAATTTTTTGTGTAATGAAAAATTACAATTCATTAAATTTTTACATAAAAATCAAAATAAATGTGTAACATGAAAATTTAAAACTTAGCTTGGACCCTTTTATTAATTTTAGAAAGAATTTATTATTTTTAAAAATAATAATTAGCTAATAAATAAAAATTAATTAAAATTGGCGATTTCACTAAAATTTAATTTTGATTGGATAAAAATTATAATTCATTTAATTTGTACATAAGAATTAAAAGACACGTATAACATCAATTTTTTCAATGAATTATTCAATTGCAACATTAATTGATTTTTTAATTAATTGCGTATATATTTATATCTTTTAAATTATAAGATATCATTTCCATTATAAGATATTTTTAAAATTAGATTCATATAATTCTTAAAGTTATGGCTATCAAGCAAATTATTTTGAAAATAATTATTTTTTTTAGAAATAATTAACTTAAACACAAAAATTTACTATAATTATTTAAACTATTATTAATAAAAATAATAAATACTACTGCCAATATTAAACTAGACATGGGTTTAGTGGACAAAGATTAATGAAAATTAATTACATTGTTAAAATGGAACATATAATTAATTTTAAAAATTAAAAAAATCATTAAATTTCTGCGGGTTTTTCCTTAAAATAAAAAATAAATCCTTTAAATTGTAATATATCTTTTAAATTACAAGATTTCTTCAAAACTATCATGCAATTCTTAAAAGTGATGATATTAAAATGTTTATTTCAGAAATAATTAATTCTTTTCATAAATAATTAGCTAAAAATAATAATTAATTAAAACTAATCCTATTACAATTCATTAAAATTAATAATCACACGATTTAATTGGACTTGATTTCAATGGACGAAAATTGGCATGGTTTCGTTGGACAAAAATTAATAAAAATTAATTATATTACTAAAACATAAAAATAGCATTAATTAAAAATTAAATAAAAATCAAAATTAATTAGATTGCTATGGTTTTTTTTCCAAATTTTCCTAAAAAATGAAAGGCATCTTTTGACATGCACGATATCTTTTTAATCATAAAATATCTTTAAAATTAGATTCATATAATTCTTAAAACCGTGGCTAAAAAACTAATTATTTGTAAATAGTAAATTATTTTTATAAATAATTAGCCAAAACAAGAATTAATTATATTACAATTAATTATATTTTTTAGATTTAATTGGATAGATTTTCGTTGGATGAAAATTGAGACAATTTTATTAGACGAAAATTAATCAAAATTAATGAAATTACTAAAAATGGGGAAATATAATTATTTCAAAAAATAAAAAATAATTAAAATTAATTATATTGCTGCAGAAAAGAAAAATGTGCTTGGAAAATTAGTTTATCTTTTTACATATTTTAAAATAAGGTTAAGTTATCACCTATAAGATTTTTTATTTTTAGAATTTAAGTGTTATATCTTATTGTCAAGTAAGTCGACCGATATTAGAATGATTACTATAAAAATAATTAATTCTTTTCATAAATAATTAGCTAAAAATGAAAATGAATTACAAATAATTCTATTATAGTTAATTAAAATTAATATCATGTACAATTTAATTGGACTTGGTTTCAATGGGCAAAAATTGACAGTTTCATTGACGAAAATTAATCAAAATTAATTATATCAGAAAAACAGTAAACATAGCGTTAATGAAAAAATAAATAATAATTAAAAGTAGTTAGATTTATGGTTGACTAGATTTTTCCTAAAAATCCAAGACATCTTTCTACATACTGTGGATATCTTTTTAATTATAAAATATCTATAAAATTATATTCATACAATTCTTAAAATTACTTAAAAAAACTAATTATTTATAAATAATAAATTATTTCTATAAATAATTAGGTAAAACAAGAATTAATTAGAATTAATTATATTACAATTAATTATATTTCTTAGATTTTATTGGATATATTTTCATTGAAAAAGAGATAGTTTTATTAGACTAAAAATTAATCAAAATTAATTAAATTACAAATATGGAAAATATAATTATTTCAAAAATAAAAATAATAAAATTAATTAGATTGTTACAGGAAAGTTAAGTTAACACCTATAAGATTTTGGATTTTTAAAATTGGACTGTTACATCATATTGTAAATTAATTAAGTGATCATTAGTCCCTAATTAACTTTATTTACTTTTTTAGTATCATTTTTTTCAAAATATACTTTTCTTCTGATTCTCATATATTTTTGTATTTTCTATGATATTTCTTTTCAGTACAATGAAAATATTAATATTTCTTTTGTATAATACGTGCTTTCAAAGGATCTGCCTCCTTTTTTCTTTTTCTTTTTTTAGTGACAAGCTCAAAAATAGGTATTCAAATAATAATAATTTTTTATTTGATAATTACTTGAACCAATAATTATATAATAATTCTTTGGTTCAATCTATCTTCGTTAGGAATAAGTTTAAGAATTTTTATTAAACAATCAATTATCGACTCAAATCAATTATTTGAATTATATGACTCAATTAGAATATTTTAATTAGCTTTCGACTATGTTAAATATTTATCTAAGTTTTCATCTCCTAAATAAATATTAAGAATCCTACCTACTTTGAATTATTTATTTTATACTAATTTTCCCCTATTGATATTTTATTTTATTTTTAAGTATAATCAGTTAGATTGTATATTTTAAGTATTAATCATATATATTTTTATTTATTTATCTTATCTAAATTAATTTAAATGTTATATCAAATCATTCAATATTTAATATACCGAATATGTTAGATTAGTAAGTTTATACCTAATAGGTTAATATACGTGTTTAATATATCTAGAACGTTTTTATTAAAGAAATAAAATGTCAAAAACAAAAGTCTTGGATTAAACCATCACGATGGTTGTAGGACGGATGAGAATTTTCTAGTGGGGTGGGACAATGAGCAGGATGGGGAATGAAGTTTTGTAATTTTATATCATCCGCTCACCTAAAGTAAATGAAGATGGGTTGGAATGGGGATAAGTCTTTCCCAGCATGGAAAAAATAGTTTATGGTTTGTCGGACTGTACTCACTACATTATTATTTTTATAATATATCTTTATACTGATTATATTTCATAATTAACATTTAAAAATTATTATTTACATATTAATTGTTAATAACATACATTATACTGATGCATAATAATTAATATCTTCCAAAATTTACAATTGCATATAATAAAATGTAAAATAATTTTAAAGAAAAAAATAAACTCTACGAATGTTAGTAGAGTTATTTTAGTATGGTTATTTTGATAAATATAATATTTAATATTATTTTATTTTGGATTTACATTAGTAGATTAATCTTGCAATGAGCAAAATGTAATATATTATCACAATCGTTGTCACGAATTATCATCCCGTGCAAAGTACGAGTATAAATGATAATTAAGTTATTATTCTATGGAGAATAGTAAATTAAGTTGTGTGGTTTTTCACGAGTTGTTCCTTACATATATTTGTAATGGATTAGTACGAAATATAGGGAAAATTCTATCGAAATTTTTATAGAATTGTTTCAAGCTAAATTCTTTAATTTTATTGTTTTAACTCATTCTTTATATTAATTTTTTTTAGATTTTATGTTAATATTATTAACATCTATCAATAATATTATTAGTTGAAAAATTTGTCCCCCGTGCAATGCACGGGTGAAACAGCTAGTTTATTACTAAAGAGATGCCTCTTTTGGAGGAAAATTTTCTGCTTATTTTTTTAACATTTTTGAATATGTTTATCCTATTTATTTTTCAGTCTCTTTAAATTTATATAGATCTAGAAATATCTGAAGCTTTTTTTCCTAACTCATGGCACATCAATTATATTTTAGATTTTAATAATTAAAATTAATATATATATATATATATAAAGAGACCATATAAAGATCTATTTTTTTTATTTTTTCTTTGCTAATCCATATTAAATTTCTTAATAATTATCGTTAATGATTAAGAATCTTCTTAAATCTATATATATCTATCTATATTATATCTAATAATAATAATAATAATAATAATAATAATAATAATAATAATAATAATAATAATAATCATCATCATCATCATCATCATCATCGATATATATCTATATTATTATTGCACATCAATAAATTTTAATTAAAAATCTATATATCTACATATATATTAATAAAATGAGGTCATTTTCCCGCTCAAATTATCAATTTTTAGAATTAAAAAATTTCATTTCCCACCTAATCTCTATATATCATTCATTTTTGTAGATTAAATGGTATTTTTTGAGATAAGCCCAAATCTTTATCGTAAATCTTACACGCGCCTTTCTTTCTCATCTTTATCACCAACTACCACACCCGCTCTTCCTTATCAACACCAATGAACTGTCCTCTAGAAGAGAAACCCATGATTTCAATTCTTGATTTGTTCTTTTCTCGCATTATTCAACCTGAATTGTGCATCAATGAGTGTTGGTACAAGCGAAATCAATGGGAAAAAACATAGCGTGGAATGCTATAAATATATCAATCGAAGCAGAGATCTTTTTCCGATTTTTCAAAAGTCCAATGAGAAATATTACCGAGTCCCAAGTAATCACAAGCAAAAAAGGAAGACAATTCAATGAAGACATAGGTGTGTACCGGTGTATAATACTTTATTGTATTTGCCTTTTGAGTTTAGTATTCTTTCATTTAGAGTTCACTATTAAATATTTATTTTTTAATTGATTTTGGTGCAGAGGGAAGTTTGGTTGGCAGGTGAGAGTGAAACTTGATGAGAAACACATTAAGTTCTTCCAGATCATTGTCTTTGTTTGGTGTTAGATCTTGCAAATGTTTGATAAATTCTCAAAACTTGGCAGTTCGATAAATTCTCAAAACTGCTAGTTTTCAATTGATTTTAATGCAGTGTTAGATCTTGCAAATTGTTTGATAAATTTCACTTAAATAGTTTGTGGCTTGCCAAATGCTTTGAACCACAAAATTTTTTTTTTCAAATATCAATTATGAAGCAACACACGCGTAAAAAAGATTTTAAATTATATCTTGAGTATAAATCTCCCCGTGCAATGCGCGGGTGAAAACACTAGTATATATAAATAAACCAAGAACGTTGTCTCGCCCATTTTGTGATTTTTCCCAATTAAATAATTAATATTTTATTCATTATTCCCACTCAAACACAAATCTCTAATTTCCCTAATTTAGCCGTGCACAATCTTAATTTATTACTTAACCGCTTTATACTCGAGCTCTTTCTTAAAAGATAAATGGGAATCTACTTCAAATCCAATCATTCCTAATCTGAAATCACAATTGCCGCTTTATACTCGGGTTAAATTGTTAATTGAAAAATGGTTGATGTAATTAATGAATTTAAACATATAGGCTCTCTCTCTCTCTCTTCCCCGCTTCTCTTTCCTTCTCTCTCTCTTCCATTGAGGTTGATGGACACGCCAATTCCTATGGAATTGAAAAAGATTAGTTACTATTTAAGTATATCATTTTTATTTATATTCTCAAAGGTAACAATTTTTTTTTCTAAAATGTTCTTAAATTTAAGAGTTAACATTGATTATGCAAATGATTTCACGTTATAAATAAAATATTATGTATTTTTTCTTTTATTCATTTCAAAATTTAAGTTGCTGAATATTTAAATTTTGATATAGTAACAAATTGATATTAATCGATTCTTTTTTTTCAAAAAGAAAAGGTAACAACATAATTTTAATTATATATATATATATATATATAATATAATTTTGAGGGTAAATATTAATTCCAGAGGTTATGAAATACTCCATCCGTCCCGTGAAGATACACTTGCTTCTATTTTAACATAGATTAAGAAATATCAATTAATCCACTTAGGAAATTTTGCACCATTTGGCCAATATACCCTTTGTAATCATTTAATTTAATATTATAAAAAATGTAGTAAATTCAATCTATTAAAGAAGGATATATATTAGAAAATCAAAAGATAAATGCACTTTGAATGAAGATAATGACAATAATTTGGGACGAATAAAAAAGAAATACTAGCCTATCTTCACGAGACGGGGAGTAACACAATGTGGACTATTAGTGCTCTTAGAATGGTTAATTAGTTAACATAAATTGGATGGTAAATTTAGTCATAAAATGGATTTCATGCACACTAAAATAACTTTAGCCATGTATGTCATACTAAGTGGTATGCATGGATGTTGTGTTCTTTAATGTCTTCTTTAAAATATATACATTGAGTAGTCAACCTCAACCTCAATCATTCTTATTTCTACAATTTTGATTCTTTCATCCTTATATGGACTTTTCCTTTTGTTTCTCTTAAAAACCTAATAAAGTGAAAAATACTTTTACCATTTTCATTCAAAAAGAAAAATACTATATAAACACACTTTTTGTATGTATAGATTTTGTGGTTATCATTTATATTAAACAAAGAAAAGAAAAATCTGATGAAAATTTTGGAATGAGATGCAGAGAAATGGAAGCAGAGATAATGAGGGAAGAGGAAATTCGGATTTGGATATTAAAAAAAAAAACTATATTTAGTTGTTCATTGGAGGATATGGAAAAAGTTAAAACGCTGGCGTTTTACAATGCACAAAATCAATAGTTCATTTTGGACATATATCTCCTCGTCCAACGCACGGGAGAAAATACTAATATAATAATAAATAAAGATGTTACTAAAACCCATGTACTTTTTAATAATTATACACTAACACAACAACAAAATAGTTAAATTTCCCAAACACTTAAGATTATACAACAATTTTAGTACAAAATTTATCAAACACTAAACCGATTTTTCTTCCAGCTATTTTTCTCTCCAGCTCAGCAAAAGCTATTTATTTGAGAAGCCAAAGCATTACCAAACTAAGCCTAAATATTATGCATCTTATGGTTTCGTTTTTTGCTTGATTAAATAATTAAAATATTTATATAAAAATTAAAATAAGGAAAGCAATCAACCCTTTAATGTTACATGCCAAGTTAACACTTTCAACATGGAACTTTGCCTAGGTCGCACTTCAAATAATAATAATAATAATAATAATAATAATAATAATAATAATAATAATAATACTTTTAGTTGTACAATTAGTTATAATTATGCGAAGTGTCATAATTATATAGAGAGATAATAATATACTAGTAATAATGGTGATGTCTAACGCCATGCAGAATTGTTATGCCGAGAAAGGTTCTTCTCTCCATGAGGTGATAAAGCATGCCTCAGACTCCAATTGACATAATATTGTTATGTTAGTTGAAATGATAATGTGTTATTTGCTACGTCATTATATATTTGGTAAATAATGATATTGTGACAGGATTGCATCATCAATTCGATTGACATGCTATTGCTTTGTCAGCCGGGGGTATGCATTTCCTCCCTGCAATTGTTGAAGCAAAATATTCCTCTTGTGATACTTTGATTAGTCATTATACGATTATAAACAATTAATTATACAAATGGCACTGTCCTATTTTTAGCGTATGGGCTGAATTTTGTTTTTTTAAAATAATTTGTGGAATATTCTTGGGTGCACACAAAAAGTCTATGGAGGTATTGAACGAAAAAGCAGTGATCAAGGTTGAGACAAGTGTCATATATCTCTATCCAACCTCCTTTCCACCACCCAACATTCTCACTTTTTTCGGTGAAAGTCACGCCATTTTTAGTCGTTCTTGATCATCTACATACATAAATATAAATCAATCCGATATCGAAATATGGGTTTTAGAGTTTCGATTGTCAAATTCATTTAAATTTATATAAGTTTTTGTGACGAAGAACTTTAATCTTAACGTCACCGGGTTGTTACGTTTGAGGTTGTAGATGAAATCGTAGCAGTTCTTCACATTTCTATCACATTCAATTGCAAAAACGCGCACTAACTTTAATGATGGCTTTAATCATATGAATAGAGTAAATTTAATAATGATCATTCACTAAATTTAAAATTATAACTAAATAACTCATCTACCTTTAAAATATAATTGAACATTCATTGAATTTTAATAATGACTCTTTAAAGTAAATTTAATCATGTGACGAGTAAATTTAATAATTATTCACCGAATTTTAAAGTTGTAACTAATAACTCACCTATTTTTAAAATATAACCAACCATACATCGATTGTGTGCTGCGTTCGTGGTGTCCAATCTCTGACTTATGTCCCACATCGCTTATTCAGAGGTGTGTGAGTGGTATATATTTGATTCCGCGGTACTCAAAATTACCATAGTTTTGAGTATTGGCGTGCTGGATCTCTGTACCGTGTGTGCGTGTGTTGTGTATTCTTTAAAAAAAAAAAAACATACATCGAACTTTAATAATGACTCATTGAATTTTAAAGCAAATTTAATCACATGAATATAGTAAATAATAATGACTCAATGAATTTTAAAGTTATAATAACTAATAACTCATCTATTTTTAAAATATAATAATCAAACATTCATCGAACTCTACTCAATGTGACCATCGTGCATTCGTTGGCCTAACGTCTAAATACACTAACCCATTGTGCTTATGTAGCTAATGCCGTCCTACATGAAATCAATTGGCCCAATTGCTCGCACAATAATCTATCTATACTAGACAAATAATTACATAATCTATCATAAATATGATTTTTTCAAGTCCCTTTTTTGTTTGGAGGAGTTATTATAGTTGATGTAGTCATGTCTCTAATATAAGTAAATTTTTTTGTGTCAGTAGTCAGTCCATTTGATTTTACATCAAATATCATTAGTCGCTTAGGCACAATTAATTATTGTATTTAAACGATGGGTTAATAAGTGGTTAATAGTTGACATTAAATTTCAATAAGTATTTAATTACATTTTAAAATAAGTGACTGATTAGTTATAATTTTGAATTTCAGTGAGTACTGTTTAAATGTACCCTCACATGAACGCTGGATTCATTGATTTAAGGTATATTGACACAAGAATGAACTAATGCTTTAGGTCCCTGCACTACAAGGACTTTTTTTTTTTTTTTGGTCCCTAACCCAATATTTTCTTACGTAATAAGGATTTTTAGGCTAAAAAGACAATAATACACTTCTATTTACATTAAATTAAATAAATAATATTTAGAATTGAGTTCATAAAAAAATGTGACAAGTGGGAGAAAAATAATGTTTTAAAACTTGGCGTAGCCATTAGCTTGAGTAAGAGATTTGATCAAGGATTAGAGGATTTGATTCGAAGTTGAATCATGGTCGATCACCTGACTCGATTTTTTAGCCGATTACACATCATATATTGTGTTGGATTTTGAAATACCGATTGCACTGTGCATTATATCACTTGATAAATCAACCACTATTCAAACTCCATATCACTTTCTTCAAACAAGGATAGGGTCAATAATTTAAACTGAAAAAATGACTATAAAACACGAAACTAGCTCACCTGTCCCACTAAAAAACGTGTGCCCATCTTGCTTGACCAAAGACTTTTCGACCATCACATAGATATGATGATGCTAAAGTCAATTCAGCTACTCAATCTCCACATTAACAACATTTCAGCACCGATGGTAATTGGTAAACCACTATTTTCACTACGTGGATCTCATCTATAAAACTCCCTAGAAATTTCCCAATCTCTATTTATTCTATTTATTATTATCTCCATTATTGGGATCGGAATCGGATTCTTCCAAACAAAATTCCACACACACACACACAGAGCAGCAGGGGAGACCTGTAAACACAGATTTCTGTGCCTGCAGAAATGGGGGTAAACATCAAATTTGTTGCGATTGTTGTCGCAGTTTTAGCAGTTGTCGTAGGAAGAGGAGAGGCAGCTACATATGTTGTCGGTGACGCCATGGGATGGACTATCCCTGCTGGGGGAGCTCCTGCCTACATCAATTGGGCTGCACAACATTCTTTCAGAGCCGGAGATGTTCTCGGTATACTCAAAATCCGTTTAAGACAAATTTCATTGATACTTTGATTTCAATTGATAGCTGGGTTAAACTAGAAATATTTTACTTACTCTGTTCGAATTCAATTGCCCAAGATTTTGAATATTACTTACTTTACACGGCAGTAATTTTAAAAATGAATTTTTCTCCTTGATTCCTGTTTATTGTATGTGTTTACTTTAGTCGGTTATAGGATAAGAAATAAAAGACAAGCAAAAGAGGAATCTGGTCAGTTTAGGACATAAGCGATATCTGATCTTTATTGCTGACGTAGACCAATAAGATCTCAATGTAGAACGGGAGAATAAGAGAGCGAGTGTGGAGATCAGAGATGTTTGCTTTTCATTTTTGCCCAAATGAGATTATATTAGTATCAACATGTTCTTGTTTCTTGAAATGTGGAATGAGACAAAGTCACCTATGTGACAACCTCGTGCAAGAATTTTTGTGTTGATGAATTTTGCGTTTGATAATATATTTAAATGGTATACATTTGACCTGATTTAATGGTTAATTCATGGTCTATGTTACGCTGTAAGAGGACATTATAATTCTTGAAACTTGGAGGTGTGAGTGTTATGTCTCTAACAACATTTGATGATTAAATAACTTTTGCAGTGTTCAATTTTGCCACTGGAGCCCATGATGTGGCTAGGGTAACAAGGGCAGGTTTTGATGGTTGTAGCTCTAACAATCCCATCTCACTAGTAACACAAGGTCCGGCGAACATCACGCTTGACTCCACCAGCCCGTCTTACTTCATTTGCACCTTCGGCCAGCATTGTAGCCTCGGACAAAGATTAGCAATCAACGTCTCAGCCGCCTCAGCCCCCACGCCTACCCCAACGCCACCTCCCACTGTCACCCCTCGTTCAGCGCCAGTGCCAGCACCAACTCCGTCGGGCGGATCAACGCCAACGCCAACGCCAACACCAACACCAACACCAACACCAACACCGACACCGACTCCATCTGGGGGATCAACACCAGCACCAGCACCGACACCTACACCGTCCGGAGGAACGTCACCATCGCCATCACCATCGTCAAATCCAACACCATCGCCGGAGTCAACACCATCACCAGGGCCTAGCGGTGGTGGTGGTGGTGGTGCATCCCCTCCGTCACCCCCACCGCCGCCAGGTTCATCCCCGGGATCATCTCCTCCGGGAGAAAATGGCAATGCACCTCCAGCTCCTAGCTCCGCTCCAACAACGGCTATTGCCACTTCATTCGTCGTCTTTGCCTCGATTGCTATGGGGCTTGCTATCTAGACTTGTTGTAATCTTTTGTATGTGGTAAATAAGGAGACTTGTTGATGTATGAATTAGTGTATCGTTGGAGATTGTTACTTGTGATAGGACCATTGTTTGCTTTGATTGTTATTTTTTGGATCGAGGATTGTGGAGAATAAACTATATTTTGTTCAACTAGTTTGGTTTGTATTAAATTTAAATCCTTGGATGTCTATTGATCTATTCTCTCCCATTTGTGTATGTAGAAACTTGTGTCTCCCTTGAGTTGGGGAGAATTGAGTGGAGGTGTTCAAAAAACAACCCTCGAGTGGTCGAGTCAAATTTAAAGTTTGATAGAAAGACGACGTTAGATAGAATGATTAGGTCTCGTAGACGTGATCTTCTAGTTTGCTGGACGGGACATAATTGCTATTGACTTAGTTCATCAAAATACCCATTGACCCTTGTTGCGAATGCAGCAATGATAAGGAACACTCGGGTGTTCCATAACTATGGAACACCCGGGCCATTTTACGGCCTCGTCTGGTCTCCATTTTGAAATTCGAAAATTTGGCCAAGTTAAACATGACGAGACGGAGCTCCAGCAATTTGGAAAAAAGTTTTCCGATACCGTGGCGGTCGGTGATGGCCGGTCAAAGTTCTTGGCAAAATTTTAGCCAAAAATTAGCCCAAAAACTTTGATCAGCCACCACCGGCCGCCACAGTGTCGGAAAATTTTTTTCCAAATTGCTGGGGCTCCATCTCGTCGTACTGAACTTGGCCAAATTTTCGGATTTCAAAACGGAAGCCAAACGAGGCCGTAAAACGGCCCGGGTGTTCCGTAGTTACGGAACACCCGGGTGTCCTTGAACAAAACCTGTTGCGAATGAGTTAGCGTAGTTAAGAAAATCAAATTAAGTGTGTTAGTTTACAAATTTTAATAAATATGTTAGATATTTTAATTCATTCTCAATTTTGATTAAATAAATAATATCTACATGTCACGTGGAATCGATATGTATAACACAAATCTCTATCATTTAATTCCCATTTATTCTCTTTCTTATTTCACATCAAAATTCATAAAAATCTACACTCTAACATATGCTAAAACCAAAAAATTCTTACAAGTAAACGGGTGCGTAGCTTTCTGATTCATAATTGTGGTCTATAAAAAAAACGGAGATATTTGATATAGTGTAGCAAGTGTCATAGTCAAGATTTGAATCCCGTCGGTGGTTGTGGTTGGTGTTTTGGTAGGGCCCACTAAAGTTACCCAAGAACATGTGTGGTTAAGGAACGGGTAGGATTATGATATATAAAATGGGAAATGGGTGGAAGAAAAGAGTGATTTTATTTCAAGTTGCATCAAACAAGCACTAAATTTTGGCTAAAATAATTTTCAAATATTAATTTCCAAAGTTGCTTTTGTTGTGTTGTTATTATTGTCTTTCTCGGTTGTTCTACTAGTATATTTTTTTAGTATTTTTCTTACATCTAATAGATATGTATCGACAATATAAATATAAGATAGTGAGGAGAACAACTTCAAAACAACCAACCTAACCTAACTTTCTACATGTAATAGACGTGCGTCTAGTAACATTTTTCATATTATTATTGTGATTCGTTTATCCAATAAATACTGTAAACAAATGTTGATTAAAGATCAAATTAATGCAATGTGTAATTTTAATCAACAAGACTTATTTCCAATTTGTAGTGGTGAGCACCTTGCTGGTTTGTCCCGAATTCGAAACACCACAATTTTCCCCTATGATCCCCAATTTATATTTTTAAAAAATCAACAAAACTTATTTCCAAAAAGTTAGAATCATTCCTGTCCAAATTTCAACATTAGAAATGAGAGTTTGGATGGTTATAAAACTTGAATTAGGAACGTTTCAATTAATTTACCCTTTCAAAAGGTCGCTTGTCTATCTAATTTAATTTAATACTAATAGGAATATTCACATGTAACAAAAGAAACCCTTAATATAAAAATATAGTTCATGAATTTTTTTTTAGTAAAAGAGAGAGTTAATTTTACTTGCTACTCTTTCCAACTTTTTATGAAATTGCGAGGCTTTGGGCAAGTGTTGAGATCTAAATGACCACGTTCTCATTGAGGTTTATTTAAATTGGAGGGTTTTTCAAACTACATTTAAATTTGATATTTTCAAATAAAATGATTAATATAGTAAATTTTTATTAGATATAATTTATGAATATTTCTTAATCACTCAATAAAAGGGCTACATATCAGTATTTTTATTGAAACTGTCAATTAATAATTTTAATAAAGAATTACTAATTGTTTACATTGTTATGTGCTAGCTAGTCTAAAAGATTAATTGATTCATAATTGTACGAAAAAGATCCATTGTTCATATATAGGCAATTTAAGTTGTCCACATGTACCCCTATGGGCGATACGTGTTCACACGTGAATTCTCCTAATATTAGGGGGAGCAGGTATCGCCTATCGAGACACATATGGAGAACGGATCGTAGATGCGTAATTATAAGATATTTTGATGAGAATGTAAATTTTGATTCACCCATTTGCTGACATCACACGAATGTCATCGGATTTACCCATTGAAATAAATAATTAGAAAATTGAAATTTGATGCGGATCTCGAATTTTATTACTCATATATGAGTCACATGACCTTTTCCAAATCTTGCCTCGTCAATCGTTCACAAGTTACAGGAAACGTCTAATCTAACTAAGGCCTTATTCTATTTGGTGTTAACCAAATTCGCACGCAATTTCGTATACCTCATACTCATTTTCAACCACACACACATTTCCCAAAATAATATTAACCACACATTTTTACACGGAATACCGCGCGGAACAACTAAACCCTCAATCAAACAAGGCCTAATTCAAATTGACTAATTCTAGATAATAGTAATACATAAAAATTACGGTTGTATAAATAGGTTAACATTCAATTGTCTATAATGGATATTATTATGGTATTTATAATAGATCGGATCGATAATACTTGCCGTTGAAAGCGGGGACTCACAATTTACCCATATGTGTCACTGATCTAAATCATTATGGATACTACCTCCGTCTCAAATTATAGCATTTTTCTTATTTTCACATAGATTAAGAAAAATGTAATCAATGGTATTGAAAAAGTACAATTCAAGATTATTTTCCTTATATGCCATCTCATTTATTAGATATTTTATTTCAACTATTCTATTTTGATGATAATAAATGTATATTAAATGAGGGTATAAAAGATAACTAATATTTTAACTATATCTTTAAAAGGAATATGGCCTATATTTTGGGACGGACAAAAAAAATAATAGATTATATTTTTGGGACGGATGTAATATTATAATTGTAACTACCGTGAACAATCAAACGGAATTGTGTATAAATAATATGCTCTTATTTATGCTATCGAGAAATATTGTGCAAGTCAACGTGGAAACTTCAACGAACGTGGATTTCGTTTTCACGCCTTCACACCGTAACAATATTTTGTACCTACGCTACGATTCTGGAAGCCCCAAAACACGGTTTCACATGACTTAAAACAGTCCCGCTTGACAATATAGCCAATGCTATCTTTGTCTTATTTTATTAATGTATAAATGGTCAACATTTTCGGTTTCCACAATTTGGCAATTTAAAATGATCAAAAAATGAATATGGGTGCGTAATATGCATCCTATAAATAGAAGCAAATTGGGATCATACCATACCCCGCCTTCCCCACTTGAGGTGACAAACTTGATTTAAATTTCAATAAATATATATAAGCATTGAAGTTTGGTACATATCTATTTTGATAGAGAAAGAAGGGAAGTAGAACAAGAAAGAAGAGGGGCGATCTGAGATTCAAACACATTAGAATAGCAATTATGGAAAGTAGATCAAACGTGGTTGTTTTTATGACATTAGCACTTGTTGCTACTATGTTACAAACCTCTTCAGGACAAACTACACATGTAGTTGGTGACGCCTTGGGATGGACCGTCCCACCTGCTGGGGAAGCAACGTATCGAACTTGGGCGGCAACCCAAACATTTACTGTTGGTGATGTGCTTGGTAATAATTGAATATTGATACTATTTAATTTGATTTCACTCTCTGTCTATCTCGTGTTTTTGTTAGTTTTGCTAACTTGATTATATCATCTTGCAGTGTTTAATTTCGCTACAGGACAACACGATGTAGCTGAGGTGAATAGGGCCGGTTTTGATTCATGCAATGGAAATAATCCCATTTCAACGGCTACTAACGGCCCAAGAAACATTACTCTTAGATCCGCCGGAGAGCACTTCTTTATATGCACTTTCGGGAGGCATTGTGGCTTAGGTCAAAGGTTAGCTATCAATGTCTCTGCCAGTTCGGTTTCTCCGGCCCCACAACCGGCCGCAAGACCTCCATCAACCACCCCTTCGCCAGTAGTTACACCTGCACCATCCCCCGCGAGACGACCAGTGACTTATACTGTTGGTGACAACCTTGGCTGGGTCGTGCCCCCCGGTGGACCAGTCGCATATCAAACGTGGGCTAGAGGCAAGAATTTTATGGTTGGTGACATTCTAGGTATGTAAGAGTTCTTAGAATCCTAGCATTAAATAAGTGCTACATACACAAAAATAAGTAAACATTTTTAGTTGCTAATTTTCATGTGTAACATGTTGGAGTTTTTCAATGCAGTTTTTAACTTTGCCAATGGAGCACACAATGTAGCTCAAGTAAGAGGGGGAGGTTTCAACTCATGCAACGGCTCAGCCGCCACAAACACCATTGCCACTAGTCCGGCAAGAATTACCCTCTCCACCGCCGGCGAACATTTCTACATTTGCACCTTTCCTCAACACTGCTCTTTAGGTCAAAGGCTAGCTATCAATGTCACAGGAACAAGTACCGCCACACCTCCTTCTTCGACAACCAGTCCTTCACCTAGCTCCGGTAACCCTACAGTTCCTGGTATTCCGACGACACAATCTCCAGAGACTGCTCCTCCACCTCCGAACAGTGCAGCGCCACCATCTTTCAATGCTGCAGTGTTACCATTCACTTTGTTGACCGTCGCCTTAGCCTTCTTGAATTGAGAATTTTAGTTACACACAATTTTCTTAACTTATTTTTATATGATTTTTACGTCATAGTGATTGTATTGTACTATTTATTATTATACCAATAAAAGAGATTTTTGTACTACTGTTCATTAATCTACAATTCTACATTATCAATTTATCATTGTTCATACAGTTAAAAAATTTTAAAAAATAATTGTAATATTGTCGAACAAGCACTAAATATGAATTGAGCCACTAAATGTAATTCCGGCCGGGCAGCAATGAATCAAATGTGGAACAGCATCATGGTTGCGTACAGGATGGGATGGGAGATCTAGCGATCCTCCAAGTCAATCCTTTCCAAAAATCGCGATCTTGGATAAGGCCATCTCCAATGCGGCTGCAATTGCACTGGCCGTGCAGTAGAGAGAGAGAGGAGAGAGAAAGGAACAAAAGATTATTTTATTTTAAAAGTGAATGGAAGGAAGTGTAGGAAAAAAAGAGAGGGAAAAATAAAAAAGATGAGAGAGATAGAGATAAATTCAAAAATAATAATAATATAGTAATAGAATAATTCTAGACGGGTGTCTATATCTGGACGTGATACAGGTATCAATGAAAAAAAAATGGAGAAAAAATGGAATAATTGATAGAAAAGTGATTAAAAAAATTAAAAATAAAAAAACGAGGGCCACTCAAATTTTTTCCACTTCCTATCTCTCTCTACTCTCTCACTCCACTGCACCGCCTGACAAAGGAGCCCAATTGCATCCCGCATTGGAGATGGCCTAATGAGAGCTCAATGTAGAAATTCTACTTTCACATTATATCATTGAAAATTGTACAATAAAAAAATAACATAAATAACAAACTGGGCGTGCCTTAAGCAACGAGCTTTTTTAGTTCCTTGTGAGCAGGTCAAACTTTTGTTCGATTTAATATCGTTAAATAGATAGGGTGATAGGGAGTAGTTTATAAAGGTTTTTAATGTAAAAGATGAGAGAGAATGAGTGGAGGTGAGTGGTTGAGATTTGTGGATGTGATGAGATATGTGGATGTGATTGATTTAGAGTAAAGAAAGAATAGATAAAAAAGTGATAAAAAGTGTTTAAAACATTTAAAAATTATACCCTAACAGGCTAAGAATGTGTTACTTGAGTCCGTTCTGAGGCATCCACCGAGGCAGTCAATGTCACTATACAACATGTTTTCTTTCATCATCAAGGAAAATTGTCGTAGATTGCACTCTATAAATTAAAAAAAAAAAAAAGCGCGTTCAAGCGGGCTATGACCAAATTTGATAAAGTAACTACAAATCGAAAAAATGTTTGTCAAGGTCTAAACCAACTACAATGACCAAATTTGCAAAGGATTGTTGTGACGATTTTGATTAATTCCTTCTTCGATTCGGTCAGTCATCCATTCAACATCGTTTATTGATTTTAGCTCGTCAAAGTTATATATTAAGAATTATATTACAACTCAATAAGAAGTAATGTCTTCCACTTATAAAAACTTAAAAACAGATATATGAAAAGTAAGAAGAAAGAGTCTTGAAGGTCTTTGTCGCGTTATTCCTTGTTGCGTCCACATTTACATAAAATATTGTGGCCTGAATTGCATATTCAAATTTAAAATAGTTTGGCTTATGACTTTATGTAAAAATTTTGTAGAAGTAGTGTCTTTTCCAGACTATCGTGTGTGTAACGGCTCGAAATGAAACGTCAAAAAAAAACTCAAAAGGCATACCTTTTAAATTTTTCTATCTTTTTTTTTTCCTTTTTTCTTTTTTTTTTAATTTATTTTTCGACTTTTTATTTTCCCTCTACTGATCGGTTGGTGTTTAAGGGTTCGAAATGCATTTTCATAAACGTCAAAAAAACTTGAAAGGCATACCTTTTAAATTTTTTTTTCTTTTTCTTTTTTCTTTTTTCTTTTTCTTTTTTTTTTAAATTTGTTTACTTTTTTTCCCTCTCTCTATCGGTTGTGGGAACTGGGAAGGTTCCAAGACTTCATAAAAAGTGCTTTTTTTTTGTTACAAGGGGAAAGCGGGGAAGGGGGGGGGGCGGGTAGGAATCGAACCCGGATCAACGGCCCAGCACGTGGGCGGTACTACCGCCACGCCACTCATTCGTTCCGCATAAAAAGTGCTTTTTGCAATTCACATTTCGAAAATTGCACTTTATTTTTTTAATATTTTGATTAAATGTCATTTGCTCCTTCACCTATTGAAATGAGTGGTTTGGTGGAGCCCTAAACTTTGACGTGTCAATATTGACACTTTAGAATTTTGTAGCTATATCACATTATGAACACATTCCAATTAGAGTATCTCCGCTAGTAGTGGATGTTAAAGTATGATGTGGATAAGAGATGTTAGAATATATTTCAGTAATTAGCTTAAGGGTAGTTTAGTCTTTTATGTTATTAGGGTTGTCATTTATGTTTTCGTTAAGGTTATCGTTTAGGGTTTATTTTCTTTATTTATAGTCGTCTTTGTAATGTATTTTCATAATCATCGAATATACGAAACCCTTAATTTCTACATGGTATCAGAGCAGGTTCGGATCTTGGCTTAAATTTCCGACCACCTCTATTCTCTGGCAAGCGGCCTTGTGCCGCTTGTCCGGTCAAAAGTTTTGTTCTTCCCGCCTTGTTTTTATTGGTGTCTCACGTACACACACAAATTCGCCCAACACCTCTTAGTTTAGAATCCTAATGTTGTTTCCTCAAGCTTCAAACCCGTTTGTTGCCCGAGATCTGTCTGTTGTTCAAGCATTTTAGACAAAGAGGTGGTTGCCTATATCAATAAGCTTCCAGGTTGCTTGGCGTTAGCTTCTCACTACCAATGTCATTTTTCCAGTGGCCCTTGTTCATGTATTGAAAGTTGTGCCAACAGAATGGATTACAGTAGGGAAGAGTAGGAGTTTTTCATATGGAAAGGAATTGGTAGATCGCGTCGGTTGTCTTTGTGGGCTTAGTTGTTGTGCGTTCCTTTGCCGTGATGAATAAGTCGGCTATGGAGGATAGAGTCTCGGATTGGGGTGTTTGTTGTTTGTTGGCAATTGTTGATGGCTGTGGCAGAGGTCGGCGTCATTAGTGGGAGCGGTTGGCGATGAATTGAAGCAGTGTTGAGATTTAAGGCTAACTGGTGAAGGATCGAAGATGGAGGTGAAATCAAATTTGTTTTTGCAAAATGTTATGATATTTGCATGTGTGGTCCTTGATGGTTTAAAGTTTGTTTAAGTCGGTTTCTTAGTTTGTAGTTTTTGTGAAAATGGTCCCTGATGGAGTATTTAGTTGTTTACTGAACGTTGGTCCTGAATGATTTGAATTGGTGCAGAATGGTCCTATGATGTGGATATTCCATAATCAATCTCCAAAATTATTATTTATTGATTTTAGTCCGTTAAGTTTTGAAAATATGGTTTTGTGTTGGTTTTCCTCTGGGATGGATCATTGATTGTTCTTTGATCAGTTATTTTGGTTGGAGCGCATTTGACGTTGAAGTTGAACTCAAAAGTTGGTTTCCCGCTTCTTTGTATGATTCTTTTCTAAATTTGGTCTAGTTGATTCTGGAATTGATATGGAATTAGTCTTCCCTCCCCTTCTTGTGTTGTCTCTCCATTGGAATTGATCTCTCTTCTCAATTTGGTTCTCTGGAATTGGTCCTTTTCCTTTGTCTCCCTTTTGGAATTGGTTTTGTTAGATTCAACTATTGGCGCTATTTGGATTAATATGTTTTGGCATCTGTGGTGATGAAGTAGTGTTAGTCGAGCTCATGGACTTGCGAACGTGTCTGAATCCTACGTGGAGGGGGAGTGCCGAGTAACTCTAGCTCTGACTAAAGAGGAGTATAATTCGTGCAAGTGAAGGCGTCGTACTTACCGAACTTAGTCATTGTAGGAAGATTGCAAGAAGAATAATGTTTGCATCGTTTGTTTTTCGTATTTTGTATACCATTTGACAAACTCTTGATAGTATCGTGAGTTTGACAAGAGGTGTTAGAATATATTTCAGTAATTAGCTTAACAATGGTAGTTTAGTCTTTTACGTTATTAGGGTTGTCGTCTATATTTTCGTTAAGGTTATCGTTTAGGGTTTATTTTCTTTATTTATAGTTGTCTTTGTAATGTATTTTTACAATCATCGAATATACGAAACCCTTAGGGATCGTTCTGTTTGTTTTGTATTTTCTGTTTTCATTTTCGAAACTGTTTTGGTGTTTTCTGTTTTCAATTTTTGTTTTGAAAAAATTGAAAATGCGTTTGGTTTGTTGTTTTGAAAAATTATTTTTGAGAAGAGAAAATAGAAAACGTATTTGGTTTATACTTTTAAAAAAATATAAATTGGTACAATAAAAATTACAAAACGGTCCTCAAGCTATTCAAAATATTCAAACAAGCCCTCATCTTCACCCCACCCCATCACCACCGCACCCCACCCACGCCACCCTCCATCTCTCTCTTCAACCAGTCGCCGGCGACTGTGGTGGTGCGAACCACCAACTCTTGGTGGTTCGCACCACCAGCAGGTGATCGCGAACCACCTGCTGGTGGTTTGCGACCACCATTCGACCACCATTAATGGTGGTCGCAAACCACCAGCAGGTGGTTCGCGACCACCTGCACAGGTGGTTTCGACCACCTGTTGGTGGTTGAACCACCTGCACGGGTGGTTTCGACCACCAACAGGTGGTCGAAACCACCTGTTTATGGTGGTCCAACCACCATTAATGGTGGTCGACCACCATTAACGGTGGTTGGACCACCAAATCTGGTGGTTAGCCACCAGATCTGGTGGCTTGCCGCCAGATCTGGTGGCCGAACGTTGGCGGCGCGGCGGCGGTTGGCGGTGGTCGACGGTGGCCGGCGGTGGTCGGAGGTGGTCGGCGGTGAGCGGGGATTGAAACGCATGTAAAAATAAAATTTGGGACTGAAATATAATAAATGTAAAGTTTAAAATCCGAAAACACGTTTTCCTTGTTTTCGACATTTAACACTGAAAAAGCCAAAAACGTTAAAAAGACGTTTTCGTGTTTCCTATATAAATTTTGAAAACGTTTTCGAAAATGAATTTTCAAAAACAATGAATAGAACGCATTTTCAACATTTTCGAAAACTGAAAACAGAAAACGCATTGAAAACAGCAAAGAGAACGGGGCCTTAGTTTCTACAAGAGAGATAGAGAAAAGATAATTATTTTAATTGAAAATAGAATAAAGGATGTTGTAACGAACAAATTTCTCTCGTATTAAAATAATACAGTTAAAAAAAAATGTGTGTTACAAATTGAGTTTGATATTTTGTAGTGGATTGAGTCACTTGATTTGAGTGATCCTTTGATTAACGATCTGCAGTTGGAGACGAGGGGCCACGTGGCTTGATCCTACGCTCCAAAAGGACTTGATTGCTGACGGTGTGGATTCATTGAAGAGCTTTGTTTTGGTTCTTCGACTTTGAATTTGTCTTCGTGGAAGAGCTTTATCTCCCGACGTTGATTTTGGCTTTAGCTTGATGCGGCTGGCTTTGTCGTGGATTCGAAGAACTGAAGAGATGTTTATATCTCTTATTCTTCATTCCTTCTTGACTTTAGCTCGGTTTTAGAGAACTGAAGAGTGTTTACGTTCTTCTTCTCCTTTCTTTTTCTTGTGTTTGGCTCTGAACTTCTGCAGCTCTTCGCTTCTTGACTCCTTGCTCTCCTCCCCTTGTCGGGGCCTCCTGCATTAGGGTTAGTGGTCTATTTATAGGCGAATTTGGATAGCCTTTTAACCACTTAAGAATTATCCGATTAATTTGAATAATTCTTTTAAAAAGTTTACCGATTATCTTATCCTATTTAAATGATTTATATATAATATTTTGATTATATTTAACTAAAATCAAGTAAAGATTAAGAAAAGTAGGATGTGCCACATGGGCTTTTCAAATTGAATTTGGGTTTTAAATGGACATTTGGATTTTAATTGGCTTAATGGATTAATCAATTAAAATTGACCCGACCCAAAAGAATTTATTTATTTGTTATTTTTTTGATGTCTACAAATACCCCCTCAATATTTATCAATTTATTATTTGGTAAATAAATTGGTAAATATTGAACTTTTTTATTTTAAAACCCCTTTTTTCAAATTTGATTTAATCTTGAATTTTGCTCAAGATATAAATTTTTTTATTATTTCTAAAGATTTTTTTTTAATCTTGAATTTTGCTCAAGATAGAAAAGAATTTTGTTTTTTTGTTTTTTTAATCTTGAATTTAGCTCAAGACAAAAGATTTTTTTAAAAGATTTTTTTAATCTTGAATTCTGCTCAAGATAAAAGATTTTTTCTTTTTTTTTAAATCTCGAATTTCGCTTAAGATAGAAAAGAATTTTTTCCAATCTTGAATTTAGTTCAAGACAAAATATATTTTTTTTAAATATTTTTTTAATCTTGAATTTTGCTCAAGATAAAAGATTTTTTTCCTTTTTTTTTTTAATCTTGAAATTTACTCAAGATAAAACACCTTTTTCTTTTTATAAAGACAGTCCGTCCACCCTAAAAACTCCTAGCGGAAAATTAATTCCGTGAAGACAAAAGATAAGGAGTAACTTTATTTTATTATTTTTTAATTTTCTTTTTTTTTTTTTTTGAAATCGAACGCTCAACATATTCATCATGAATAAAAGCAATTGTGCACTTGAGCTTGCCCAAAGTTTATGTTTAGGCAGAGGTTTCAACATTTTCGGAATCCTCATGGATACATGTACAGGAATGTCATGCATTCGCTATCATTTGAGAATTAAACTTCTTTTCCCGATTGACTTATTTGAGGATAATGACAACATCCTTTGCATGAATTTGTAGAGCTTACTGTGAGGATAATGACCAAAATCTTTTTGTTTGCCCAGTCTTATCACAAGTTAATGGCACCAATCCTTTTGAACCGAGCTCACTAGCATTAGTCCTCGATTTGGGCTCTTTTTTAAAAGTGGTCGACACTCAAATAATATTTGATCCCAATAGAACTTGGCATGCATTGGATTTTTTTTTTTTTATCTTCAACTAAATTACTCAACAATTAGAATTGCACATGTCTTGAAACAAAGCTTTAATCAAACAGTTGGGAATTGCACACCTCATCCAAGCTTTACCATTACGTGGCCAACTCAAGATAAATCATCATCCCATTTCCCAAACATTTGACTAAACATTTGGCTCAACTCAGTTCCCACAAGATTTCAATAACCATGAGGATTGACATGAATACGTGGCCGGCCAACCTCTTAAACTCATTTACTCACATAATAAGAAAAATGCCATGCACTTGTTTGTCTCTTCTCGGTTGGAATTTGTCTTGTTTGTCTCTTCTCGGTTGGAATTTGTTGAGGATAATGACCGATGTATTTCATCATAATCCCATGTATTTTATCATACTCCCCTTGGGTTTGCACTGCATGACACCATTACCCATGTGATATGTTGATCACCATAATTTCCACTTCTAATAGTGGCACCACGAGTTTGACGTTTTCTGTTTCAACTAAATTGGATTAGTGTGAACCTTAAGAATTTATTCAGTATTGGACTCTTAATCTCCAGATACCTATTCCAACAAGAATTGTGAACTCGACCTCAATAAAACTCTGTCGAACACTTGATAAGATTTAATACGAATCTTCGCCTTTGTCTTTAAAGAACTTGAGTTGAATCTGAACTTACTTCCTTTGCATTAGAGGTGGAAGATCCTATCTCTTCGCCATGTATCGGCAAGATCTTCATGGACTTCTTCATTGTAGCCTATCGCCAATGCCACTAGAAGAATAAGGGAGGTTCATCGACTTGAAGTTGGCTGCCAAACTACACAGAAGTGTGGGTTCTTGGAGTTCACTGTCAAAGTCAAATATCATTTGCCGACTTCGAATCGTCGAGCTTCGAGAACGAGTGTTCTGTTGATGCTTTAAATTTATCTAGAACTCGAGACAAACCAACATCTCGTTTCCGCCTTCCTTCGAGCGGATCATATATTCACCTGCTTTGGTTTATCTTCCTCTTTTAAAAAAAAATGAGTTTATCAAGCACTTGAAAGTTGAAACCAACTCTGCGTTTTGTTTTTGTCTTTCAGGTTCCATTCGTCAATCATCATCAACGTATTTGGGCAAGCCTTGAATCAACCCCGTCGTCAACCTCCGACATGTCGAGAACCTTGAGCGAGGACTCCAATTCTCCATCTTCTTCCACAGTTGAGATTGCACAGAACTAGAGAAGGCGAAAACTCAAAACAGATTTGCGTTTTTCCCTTGCCGTCTTGCGCTGTCGGGTTTTCGAAACTTTATTTTGCTTTCAACCGAACGAGTCATCGGCATTGAATCTGCTATCTCTTCTTCACTGTTGGAATTTAATCTTCACACCTTGGTTCAGTCGGCTAGCTCCGAGCATCCAAAGGAATGGAGAACAACCGGACAGATCTTAGAACCCAATTCTTTGCAGTAGCCGACAATAGAGAGGTAATGGTGTAATGATAAAGTCCATGCTTATACAATTATTATACCTTCTTTAATTACCTCCCAGTGTTTGTTCTTTTTTTTTTGGTCAATAATAATACAGATACGTATATCATGTAAATGGACAATTCATTGTGGACAAGTTGACTTGCTGCCAACCCTCTTTGATTACTGAAATTTGCTCAAAAATTTTGGATGTTACTCGCTATGTGATAGTACCAAGATTGATTTTTTTTTTTTATGAAATTCCCTGTAGTGGCTTTGTAAGACTTTTCTGACAGCCAAGCGGCTGGGATGTTTGCGCATGCAGTAAGATTGGAGAACAAATGTCGCTACCTCATTTGGAGAAGTCTTGGAGGCTTTTTCTACTGTAGTCCAGCACCAAAGCACCAAGAAGAAGTTCAAGGGAAGTTTATTGGCTTGAAGCCAAAGTATTTCAATTGCATGTCAATTTTGACATAACAGGCTGGTCCGCAACTCTAGTTTGACATGATTTGAGACTTGTTGCTTTCAATTAAAATGGGATTGCAATCTGCAGCAACTTCAACAAGCACTTCTTCTACCAAAACAAGGGATCTCTCTGTTAAATTATTGACCAGTGCCATGTTGAGATCTTCTCTCTTGCTTCCTCGGTACCACTACCAGGTTGTGGAGTTTCTTTAGCCATTGCAAATTTTTATCAAAGCAACCAAGGACAGAGCGGTACATTCATCGACTCCGTGTTCTCAGTTTTTGAAAACGATGACCTAGTTGATGGGTTTAGTTGGCATTTTAGCGTTTGCAATTCAAGAGAATGAAGTTTGCAATTCTTCTCGCATCCAAGTTTCGAGAGAACTTAGTTCGAGAGATTTTCTAGATTGAACTGCAAAGAAGAAAATGATAGAGATACGACGACATGATGAATCCATGGACCAACGCCTGTTTTCCTTTGCTGACTTTTGAGCTAAAACATGGGCAGGAGGAGTTTACTGCCATTCTCAATCCGTGCTTAGCCTCCACCTTCTCGAATTTTTATTTTTTATTTTATTTTATTTTTTGAAGCCCTTTCGATCTGATTTGGTGTTTTACCTCATATTGTAGGATTTCTCAAGATGCACAATGAATTTAAGGTTTGCAGATTTCAAGTTTTCTTGGAGTATTTCCATCACCACAAGCGTTTTTATACACTTGTGTGATAAATCAAAGATCTGCGAAGTTTAGGAGGCTCGAAAATTTGGCGTGCCTATCCTCACAAGTGTTTTTGTACACTTGTGTGATAATTGAAGACCAAAGAGCTTAGGAGCTTGAAGATTCGGTGTGCCCATCCTCACAAGTGTTGTTTATACTTGTGTGATAATTGAAGACTGGCAAGGCTTAGGAAGCTTGAAGATTTGACGTGCCCATCCTCATAAGCATTTTATGTGCTTGTGTGATAATTGAAGATTGACGCGGTCGCCAGCAAATTCATCTCGTTTATTGCAGGACTCCTACAGCTGTACAAAGAACCAAAAAGTTTGAAGATTTCAATGTTTGAAGTGCTTGCTTCCTCATAAGTGTTTGCATACACTCGTGTGATAAACTAGAGCTCAACGCGCTTGAGGCCAATCCATCTCATTTCGAGACCAAGGACCAGAATTCTCAAAATATTTATTGCTTAAGGTTTGAGAACTGATGCTTCGTTGGATTTGAAGTGGGGACCGTTTGGACATTTAGAGGATTTGAGCCGTTTGGACATCTGGAGGATTTGAGCTATCTGGTCATCTCGAAGATTTGAATTTTCCCAATGACTTAAAAAAAGGCATTAGGGGTTTTGCTTGAGTTTTCTTTTATCTTTTTCCTTTTTTTTATTCTTTTTTTTTCAAGAGATGTTTTGAAATTGTGTTTGGAATTTGTAGGAATAATGTAGTCAAACCCTACCCAAGTGCAGAACCTGGATGGAATCGCTAATGACCTTGTATATAGAGGCCTCACTACAGGTCTCTTAACATTAGCAATGGCAAAATTTAGACACCAGCAGTTCCAAATGATAAGGGGAAAAAAGTCGATTCAACAACTCCTACTGTAGGTGGCTGATGATTATCCACTTGGGAAGGCCGGCCTTCGAGAAGCCTTGAATGGTTGCTTCAACAAGCTATTTGGGGAAGGATCGAAGCACCAATTTTCCAACCTTCAAAGGTGGTACGAGAGCAACAACTTAATCACCCCACCTATGATTGTCAAGTACTTTTACGAAGATTCAACACCCTTGATGCATCAAATGGAGGCATTTTACTTGAAGAAGTTCGACACCTATCTTTCGAAGGATGCTTTGAAGGAAATTTTTTTTTGTGTCTCTTCGCAGTTCCTCTCTAACACACTTGAGTGGATATGTCCTTTTGTATTCATAGACGCTGCCATCGTTGTTTTTTTTTCCTCATTCATCACACCTCCTATTTTGGGTAAGAAAGAATAATAAAATTGTTTATTAATTTTGACTGAACTTGGATTTATAATTTTCCATCCAAGCTGCCTACGTACCCTTAAAAAGGGATCAAGTCTAACGTAGTTCCTTACAAATGGTTTCTTTTGGATTTGTTTGTTCGTTTGTTTTTTTTTTTGGATTTGTTTTGTCGTTCACAGTTTATCCTCTTGCGGGCCAGGAGTGGTACAAAGAATTTTTTCAGAAAGCAGAACAAGGAACCCCAACAGATTCTACGCGTAGAAGCGCTTGAGGAATTTTCCGTTGATTAGTCCGATACGCAATCCGTCTCTGTCCACGATCATATACGCTCCATTGCTGAAGACTTGACTGACAACATACGGGCCATCCCACTTTGATTGGAATTTGCCCCTGTTTTCCTTGTGATCACGATCGGCTTTCGTACTGAGAGCACTAGGTCACCAACTTGAAAGGACCTCAACCGTAATTTTTTATTGAATGATTTGGCCATTCGTGCTTGGTAGCATTCCAACTGAGTTTGAGCTTCCAACCTTTTCTTGTCCAAAGCTTCTAGTTCTTGGAGTCGAAGACGGGCATTTTCCTCTGTGGTCAACCCTTCCTGGATGGCAACTCGCAGTGATGGAATCTGACACTCCAAGGGAAGTACGGCTTTAACTCCATATACCAGAGCATACGGCGTAGCTTGAGTCGGAGTCCGAAAAGTCGTGCGATAGGCCCATAGTGCCTCGCCAATCCTTTCATGCCAATCTCCCTTAGACTTTGATACAACCTTCTTCAACAGGCTGCACAGGGTCTTGTTGAAAGCTTCTGCCAATCCATTAGCTGGCGCGTGGTACATGGAAGAGTTATGCTGCCTGAAGCCGAACTTTGCACATAAGTTGCTTATGTGGCTATTGCAGAATGGTTTTCCATTGTCAGTGATGATACACCGAGGGACTCCATAGCGATAAATGATTTGCACCCGGATGAAATCTGCTACGTTTTCCTTCTTCACCTCTCTGAGTGGTACAGCTTCAGCCCACTTGGAGAAATAATCAGTTGCTGCAAGGATGTAGGAGTGCCCAGCTGAAGATTTTGGCGTTATAGGTCCAACTACGTCAAGTCCCCAGGCATCAAAAAGCCAAGATACGACTGTTTGATGCAATGGTTCTGGCGGTTGGTGGATGAAATTTGCATGGATTTGGCAAGCTTCACACTTTTTCGCAAAATCCATGGAGTCTTGTACCATGGTCGGCCAATAGTACCCCATCCTTTTCACACGGAAGTGAAGTTTCGGCCCCGATTGATGAGCGCCACATATTCCGGAGTGAGCTTCTTCCAACACACGTGCCGCTTCTTCATTGTTTAAGCATCGAAGGAAGACTCCATCGAACGACCGTTTGTAAAGAACGTCTTTGTATAAGATGAAGCGGGGCGCACGCCTTCGGACTTCAGTCTTTCGTCGAGGGTCGTTCGGTAATTTCTGGTGTTGGAGGTAATCAGTGAGTGGCTGTCTCCAATCATCTTTTTGTTCACCGTTAGTTTCTACGCTGTTGTTCTCTTGCAGATCTTCAGGATATAGCAAAGGAATCACCCATCTTTGAACCATTGACACCGGATGCAGCAAGTCCTCATCTGATCGAGCGAAGACAGTAGCTAGGTTTGCTAAGGCGTCAACTTCTCAATTTTCACTCCTTGGAACGAATTTGATCTTTATTGACTCGAATCGTTCCATGAGTCCTTGTGCATACCCGTGATATGGCTTCAAGTCCTTGTTCCGTACTTCGTATTCAGAGGCGAGTTGGTTTATTATCAATAGAGAGTCCCCATAGACCTCCAAGTGTTGAATCTCCATATCCAACGCCGTCTTCAAACCGATGAGTAAGGCTTGATACTCGGCTACATTGTTTGAGCACGTCTCAGTCAAGGAGAAAGCGTGAGGCATCACTTGATTATCAGGAGTGATGAATCAACTCGCCTCGCAAGACCGCATTTCCTAGTCGCTCCATCGAAGAACAACCTCCATGCGGGCACAACCGGTGATTATTACTTCTTCATCCGGAAGATCTTCGGGAGTTCCCAATCCACGGATGGGATGATCAAAGAAAAAGTCCGCTAGAGCTTGCCCTTTTATCGCCTTTTGTGGAACGTAAATTTATGTCGAACTCTGATAGCAGAAGAGCCCATTTCCCAATCCTTCCAGAGAGAATTGGTCTTGACATGATATACTTCAATGGGTCAATCCTTGACACGAGGTTGACTGTGTGTGCCAACATGTAATGCCTCAACTTCTTTACTGCAAATATCAAGGCTAAGCAGATCTTTTCAACTGGAGAATATTTTAGTTCAGCTCCCACCAATGTTCGGCTGAGGTAGTAGAGTGCACTCTCTTTCCCATTATTATTTAGTTGAACGAGCAATGCCCCCAGTGAGCATTCTTGTGCTGCGACATAAAGAGTCAATGGCTTCCCAGGAGTTGGAGCTGTGAGTATTGGCGGATGAGATAAGTACTGCTTGATACTTTGAAAAGTGTTTCTACACGCATCGTCCCAATCGAATGGTATGTTCTTCTTCACCAGCCTATGGAACGGATGGCAGCGCCCCGCAAGGTTGGAAATGAATCTTCGAATATAGGAAGCTTCCCTTGGAGACTTTTCAGCTCACGAAGATTGGTTGGCTCCGGCATGTTGACAATGGCGTCAATCTTTGACTGATCAATTTCAATCTCACGATGCCTAACAATGAAGCCAAGGAACTTTCCAGAAGTGACTCCGAATGCGCACTTGAGTGGGTTCATCTTTAATTGGAAACGCCTAAGCTTGTTGAAGACATCCTTGAGGTCTTGTAAGTGGTCATCCCGCCTTTTGGTTTTGATAACGAGATCATCCACATAGCACTCAACCTGCTTGTGCATCATATCATCGAAGATTTTCTGCATTCCGCGCTGGTAGGTTGTTCCTGCATTCTTTAGTCCGAACGGCATTACTTTGTAACAGTATATGCCTTTTGGAGTACGAAATGCCGTAAGTTCTTCATCCTTCGGATTCATCCAAATTTGGTTGTACCTAGAAAATCCATCCATAAAGGAAAGGACTTCATATCCGGTCGTTGCATCTACCATCTATTCTGTTATCGGGAGTGGGAAGTCATCCTTTGGACAGGCTTTGTTCAAGTCTCTGAAGTCGACACAGATGCGTAGCTGGCCATTCTTCTTACGGACCGGAACGACATTGGCAATCCAGGTTGGATACTTGACTTCGCGTATAAATCCTACTTCAATCAATTTGTCAACCTCTGTTTCAATTTGAGGGATAAGCTCCAGACGAAACTTTCTTTGAGGCTGCTTGATCGGGCGTACTCCATGCTTAACTGCGAGATGGTGCACGGCCACTTTAGGGTCGAGGCTTAGCATTTCTTTGTAGGACCATGCAAACACATCCTTATATTCTTGAAGCAAGTAGAAGTATTTGGATTCTTCTTCTTCGTTCAGGAGAGCACTCACAAAGACTGGCTTTGGATCTTCCTCCGTTCCTAAGTTTAGCTGCTTCAAATCATCTACAGTAGCATGTCCTCCTTCTTCGAATGTTGGCGGACCGGGTTGAGGCTCTTCGTCTGTGGGAGAATTCTTGGATTCAGACTCTGACCCAGAAGCTTCTTCGAACGTGATGTGATTGACGGCTGATAAGTGCTAGAAAAGCACTTAAATAACTCTTCTATTTTACGTATTTGTGTGTTTTATTAGTATTATATGTTTATTTTTATGTGTTTTCCTTTTATTGTGTGTTTAGAGTCACAAGAAATCAAAAGGAGCTAAAATGGATAAAAACAGAGCGAAAACGGAACTTGGGACCGAAATGCAAGCAAATTCAAAGATGGAGGGCCTCCGATGCAATTTTATGAAAAGTTATTTTTACAATTTTTCTAGTGCCAATATCAAAGAATATCAAAAGAGGATTTCCACATTTTTGTCGGATCCCAAATCGGAGTTTCCTAGTGAAAGTTATGGCCATTTGAAGAGAAATGATAAAGCGTAAAAAAATCAGCAGCTCGAATTTACTATCGCAGTTCAGTAATTTGACCATAACTTTTGCTACAAAATTCAGATTGACCTGCACTTTATATTGTTGGAAAGGACACTCAGAGGGCTACAACTTTGATGTTGACCTCTTCAAATGATTCGGATCATATCATGGTCAAACATGGGCGAAACCGAGAGTGATGTGAATGGAGGATTTCTTTGGCCATGTTTTGGTAGAAAATTCATAACTTTCTATTAAAATATCAAAAAAAGGAAATTCCAATTGCACAATTCAGCCAAGATGCTTACCTATACCATGATACAATATTTGAACTAATGGAGCAATTTAAGATCATGATTTGGTGGTTACCAATTAGTGGAATCATAATGGAGTAGTTGTACAATTTTTTATCATGTTTTCTTGTGAAATTGTGCCTATAAATAGAGGCATTTGTAAGGAAGGAAAGACACAACTTAGTGGAAGAGAATTAGCTAGTAGTTCTCTCCAACTTTCTCTTCAATAAAATTCTCTTCTTCATTTGTTCTTAATTTTAGCTTGAAAGATCTTAATTTTTCAAATTCCGGCGGAAGAAATAAAGGTTTCAATCGATCAACGATACTTCGGCTGTGAATATGATTAGCGGATCATTTCTTCGATAAGTTTCTCTTTTCCCTTTTATTTCTCTATTTATTTCTTAGCATTTATTTACTTGTTTTCTATATTTTCCGTATAATCTATCATATAGTGGTGGTGATACAAAGCGAACACTCGCTAAAAAGTATGAAACCCCGCAAATATGAGTAGTTAGACTTTTCTATCTAGTTCGAGGGGACGTTGTGTTCAACTGACATGTGGTTATCTTTTCTAACTCTTTAGTAACGTTTTATTTATTCCTCTACTTCAATTTGTTGATTTGTTATGCTTGTAAACCCGTTTTTGAGTTTATTTGATTATTGCATTCACTTTGGCCAATTGAATCAATCAATCTTTAAATTCAAGTTACTTGCTAGGATTGGAACTTTTGATCCGTAATTATCACTAGATTCCAATCCAAAGTAGCAAATGAATATCGTGCATATTTATTAACAAATCAACTTAGATGTATTAATTCGAGTTTGTGAAATTATTCATCTAATTCAACTCATTCTTCTCGTTCATTTCACACTAGCTTTGCATTAAATCCTAACAATTTGTTTATTGTTATCCAATAGTTAGATGTTAAGTTAAAGAACTCACTTTAATTTAATACACTTAAGGAAGAATTCGTTAATCAGAGCTTCTTGGTTAATTGAGAGTTGATAAATTGAAGAAGGAATAGTAACACGTTGCATGGGAAATATAAATATAAGTTGTTGACACAACCGAACCCGAGAACTAGATATTTTGTACAATTGTTTTATTTTAATATTTTATTTTGACGTTCTATTTTCTATTTTTATTCAAATATCACAAAACCCCCCTTTTTCTATATTAATTGATAAAATCAACTAGATTAAGCACCGTTCCTCTTGGGTTCGACCCTTACTTACCACTTCTACATTAACTTGTAGTTTTGAAATCGAGTAAGGAAATAAAATTAAACTTTGGCGCACCCGACAACACGCCCAAGTTTTTTTGGCGCCGTTGCAGGGGAACGGTTAACCAATTTAGTTGCTTTTATTAATTAATTTTTTTTAAAAAAAAAAATTCTTCTTCACTTGTATGCATAATACCCGATCTACTAATCGAATTCTTGAAAGTTTCGATCCAGAAATCGAGAAATCCATTCGAAGACGAATAATACAAGCAAAACAAACCGAACGAGAAATGGCAGAAAACAATAACGAAAGAACTCTCAAACAACTGGCAACTCCCGAAGTTACTCAACAACCTTTGTGTATCACCTTTCCAACCGTAGAAGAAGGTAAGACTTTCAACTAAAACTCGGATTGATACATCTTCTACCTTCTTTTCATGGACGATCCATAAGATCCATATCGACACTTGAAGGAGTTTCATGTGGTGTGCGATAGCATGAAACCCCGCATCATCAAGAGCAAATCAAGCTCGTAGCCTTTCCATTTTCACTAAAAGATGCCGCCATGATTGGTTATACACTTTACCACCAGGTTGATCACAACATGGAATCAAATGAAGCAACTTTTTCTCAAAAAGTACTTCCCAACTTCAAAGACAAAGAAATATCGGAAAGATATCTCTGGAGTACGCCAAAACAATGGAGAAACTCTTTATGAGTATTGGGAGCGCTTTCAAAAAGCTCATTGCAAGTCGCCCGCATCACCAAATCGCTGAAAGCTTCCTAGTGCAATACTTCTATGAAGGCTTATGTCAATCGACGAAACATGGTTGATGCCGCTAGTGGAGGCGCATTGATGAACAAACCCTCAAGCCGTAACACCGATTTCAAACATGGCTGAAAACACTCAACAATTCAGTACAGACCGGGAGATGAACATTCGAAGAGTTAACGAGGTAAGTAATTCCAACATTGAAAGCCAACTTTCTAAACTAACACATCTTCTCAAACAAATTGTTGTAGGAAACAATCCGCAAGTCAAAGCATGTGGCATATGCACAAATCTAGGACATCCTACAGATGCTTGTCCTGTTCTACAAGTGGATAACAACGAACAAGTGAACTCAGCAAATAATTTCCCATTCCCAAGACAAGAATACAATCCGTACTCAAACACCTATAATCCAGGATGGCGAGATCACCCCAATCTGAGTTATGGAACCAACAAACCCCCAGGATTCTTCCCTAACAAACCTCAAGGCCAATTCCAGCAACAAGGGAATTTTCAACCCCAAGGACAATTTCAACAAAAACCTCAACAATCAGGTATGTCTCTCGAGGATATGGTGAAAACATTAGCAACTAACACTGAAATTTCAACAGGATTCCAAATTGAGCATTCAAAACTTGGAAAACCAGATGAGTCAATTGGCAACTGCCATCAATCGGGAATGTTGATTTCTATCCTCCTAAATGTGTTCAAAATTTCTGTTTCCTTTTCTTCTTTGTTAGTTTTTGCTAATCTACTCGGAAAAGGGGGAGGGATCACTTTAGTAGTGACAAAGGGGTTAGGGCATACCTCCTTTTCAAGCTTTTCTTCTTTATCTTCATGTGTGGGAACTTCTTTGTGGGGGTTTTCGATCTCTTTTCCAGTCCTTAAGGTTATGGCACTAACATTCTTTGGATTTATCTCAGGTAGGGATGGTAACTTCCCTCCAGATCGTGCTTAGATACAATCAAACAAATTCCACGCTATGCTAAGTTTTTGAAAGATCTTTGCACTAATAAGAGGAAATTGAAGGGAAATGAAATGATCAAAATGGGAGAAACCGTTTCAAATTGTATTCCGTAATAGTTGCCTCCAAAATGTAAAGACCCTGGTATGTTCACTGTCCCTTGCACCATAGGCAATCACCACATTGACAAAGCACTTATAGATTTAGGAGCATCCATAAATGTCATGCTTAGATCCTTGTATGTTTCACTAAATTTAGGAAAACCGAAAGAAACTCACGTAATTGTGCAACTAGCTGATCGTACCAATGCATACCCGGATGGAGTGATAGAAGATGTGCTAATCAAAATAAATGGTTTAGTTTTCCCTTTGATTTTTACGTGTTTGATATGGTGATGAACATTCACCTCACCCTACATCTATCATATTGGGACGTCCATTTCTTTACACTTCTCGCACTAAAATTGATGTCTATGAGGTACACTATCCATGGAATTTGATGAGGAAAAAGCGAACTTTAATATTTTTTATGGTTCATTGCGCCTAATAACGCTTTGTTCGTCTTTGCAATCAATTCAACTAACTTTTGTGCAAGAACTGTAAGTTGAATTGCAGAGCCAAAGACAACACATAAGATTGAGCCAAAGCACAATTACCTCATCTCAAGAAGGAAGCCATGGAAAGAAATGAGACAAAAAATTTGGAGAAGAATTCAAGAAGGATCATAAGAAATCAAGACACTTCGGAGAAGCCATCGAAGACAAAGTGGAGCTGCAAAGGATTTGAGGAATCCTACTTGACAAATGGGAACTGTCGTAATAGCTAACGACCATAAACAAAAGCGCTTCTTGGGAGGCAACCCAAGCATTTTTCTCGTTAATATTTGTATTTTTTTTAATTTGTTTACTTTTCATCTAACGTATTAAGGAAGATATTGCTTTATTCTTGTAGGAGGACGATATTTCGACACTCAATTATTTGGGAAGAAACATGATGGCCTATAAATCGGTGATTAGCGAGAATTACGGATAATGGGCAGGTTAATTATTGATAAATGACAAATCCGTCAAACGCGTTTTCTCGGATGCCCACTCCAACGTACTCTTTACATCACACCGTATGCACGATTGTCGCTTGAAACAAAGGCTCACTTTGACTATAAATCGAGATCATTCTCCACTCGAAACCACAACCACAATCTTCATTTTCAGTGAGTACTTCTTTCTAGCAGTGATTAGGTAATTTCTTTCTTCTTCACCGCCTTCTTCTTCTTTCTATTTATTTTGTTTTTCCTAATTTTATAGTATGGACGTATGGGATAATTTTTGTATATATATGTATTTTTCTCATTTTAATTGATTATGTAGTTCAATTTCTGTTACTTTTTCTTCTCCTTCGTTATTTTACTTGAAAATATGGAAGAGTGTGATAATCTATTATGCTTATTGATTTTGATGGTTTTAATGTTATTACTTCAGTGTTTCTTTTTCTCTCGTGTGTTACGTAACTAAAAAAAAAATTTATAGTCATGCCAACGACTATAAACAAAGGTGCTACTTAGGAGGCAACCTAAGCACTCTCTTTTCTTCTACTTCTCCAAAACACTTGAATTTTCAATGGATAACAAATTTTCCAAAATCCACAAATATTATCCGTCATTGCCTTTAAATGCTTTGAAAGAGATTTACTATTCTAAAGTAGGACGGTTAAAAATGTTGATGGAAAAGGAAATGCTTGAGGATATCCGTTGGTTGATTGAAGCAAAGGTCCGATTAGGAGGTGAAATGCCACCTTTTAGTACTAAATATGCACCAGGAGTTAGGCAAAAGTAATTTTGCCAAGAAACGAAGAGCAAAAAGAATGAATGTGTGCTATAAATGTGCTAGATGGCCTTATAAATGCACTCGATGGACATGCAAATCAGGTAATAGTTCCATTGGATTTGTGTCTACAAATCGAGAAGATAAAATATGTTTCATTAAGGATAGCATGAGTAAGGAGTCTTTGGATGATATCCATCAAACTCTTGAGGCGCATCCTAGTGGAATGGTGCAAATCGAACTTCTCAATACGTGGAGTGAATTTAAAAAGGAACGAAACGATATAGTCTTGGGAATCGACTTTAAAGACCTTATTTGCCGTCTATAAGAAAACCTGGATGGGAAGCCTATCCCCGACTCATAGAAGGCGTTTAAGCCGTTTCTGGATGTAAAACCAGAGGAAGATGTGAGCCACAATCACAACTACGTGTACATATTGTTATTTTTAATTGTTTTTGGTGTTCTTGTGTCAGTTTTTAGCGTGCAAAATCGACAACCTATGGAGGCTACTACGCCGAATCGGGAGTTCAAAGAGGACATTGAGGGTCATAAGTCTCTTTGGTGGAATCAACTGCAGGACAACCAACGCTTCTAGCACCATGAGTCGAAGTTGGAACAAGATTTGGAGATCGAAAGGGCAAGATAATATACGGAGGAGGTTACCGTGGATCGATAGGGTGTCTGCGTTCAATCTGCAGACGTCGAGGATCAACAGTGATTGGTATTACTGTGCCACCTTTAAAACAGGTGTATGGTAAAACCATCGGCGTTGAGGTAAAGGCTAAATCGTTATTTGAACGCTTAACACTGATGATAATGCATTCGGATGCTTTTATCGTATTACCAGGGGGTTTTGAAACTTTGGAACAGATCTTTTACATAATTTCTTGGGCCACGTTGAATCTACACTCTAAGCCAATTGGTCTTTTAAACATTCAAAACCATTTCAATGGTTTATTGGCATTTTTCGAATTTTTAGCTCATCAAAAGCTGATTTCTCCTAATACTTTAAAAATGATTTTTATTACACCATCAATTGAGGAATTATTGGAGAAATTAGAAGCTTATGTACCACAAATGCATGTAGAAGTGCCTGTCATCAATTGGCCAGAGGAATTAAGCGAAAGAAAAAGAGATCCGAATGAATTGGATTTAGAGTTAAGGTTATGAATATGGAATAGCTAACTTCAGATGGTAGAATACGGAGTTAACTCTGGAAACACATCTGTGTTACGCTCTAGAATAAAAAGAAAAAAAAATACCTTGGATACTGGTTTATGTATCCCGCCCAAAAGCGTTAAACTGGTCTTTTTCAGTAGACCTTAAAGAACTGTATCTCTTCTATTAACCTTCTTCTTTCAAGTCTTTTGCAGATACCTCAAAGTGCACTGAATTTTCATTTCTTTCTATGGCATCCCCTCTATGTATTGTTGCTCTTCTACAACTTTTGGGATAGGATCATCCCGATCTGCTCGCAAACGACGTGCTAAGCGCCTTAAATGTTGCTTTAAATGTGGAAAGCTATTAGATGGACCTCATTGTACTGGAAATCAAACTTATTCACAATATAGACATGTTGTTTTCTTCAAGGATGGACCGATTAGGTGCAGGGCCGAAAAGTCTATCAGGAGAAACATCCAGCTCGCAATCAGTGTGAGAGAGTTTGATAATTTGTTGGAACAACGACAACGTCTGTTGGAAACCAAACTCGATGGCCTAACCATTGAGCAGCAACTTTTTGAGCGTGATCATTGGACGTTCTACTCTAAACGTTCTCCCATTTGTTGGTTCTTGTGGGGCTGTTCTTCATTGAATGGTAAACATACCTATGTGTCATGTGACGATATGGAGGACCATTTCATTAAGGTTGGTTGTCAAATTATTTTGTAGAGAGTATGCTGATTCAGATAGTTTCCATACGAATCAGACTTGATGGAATCATGTCATTAATTTGATGTGAATACTACTGCAAGATGTTCAGAGGGTTGTCAATTCCCATAGTCGCTTTGTATATAAATTTCTCTTCATCACAAAAAAAAAAAAACCAAAATATTTTAAGCTGTCGTTTTTCTTGTTCTGTAAATATGTTGATTGTAGGTCTCTTACTCTTGGATTGTCGAAGTATTCCTCAGAAGTGCTGCATTGTGCAACCACCATCCGCAAATCGGCACGACTCATTGCTTACCATAGGGGAGTTTCTATTTCTTCTCTTTTTCATGCTTTCTATATTTCTACATTGGGGACAATGTAGAATTTAAGTGTGGAGAAATGGCATATTGTGGTCTGCGTGTGATTTTTTTTTATTTGTGTCGATGATTTTGCATGAGATAGCAACTTTTGAATATGATTGAGCTTAATTTGTGTGACTTAGCTGAAACTATAAGATCTCGAAAAAAAAAATGTGTTATGTTCTTCTCCAAACACAGCTGGAAAATTTATCTGAGCACATTTATAGGTAATTTACTATCATTCTCTGGAACACAAATTGAAGGTTGAAAATGTTGATTTTTTTTTCTAACGTTCTAGACCATAGTAAACTAACTTTTTCTTTTTTTTTCTTCTATCCATTCGTCCTGCTCAAAGTAACCTGGAAACATCGATTGTTAGTAAGGTGGAGTTATAATCGCATGGTATCTGTTTTTTTTTTAATATGCCTTTTATTGACAGAGTTTAAAAAGTTTTGAAAAAGCACTGACCTATGCTGAGAATGAATTTTACTTTTATATTTGAAATAAAGGAGAGGGACCACAGGAAAGAGCTACCTACCTCAGAGTGTGAAGCCGTCACCTCGAATGGGTGAAGAATGCTGCCTCCAATGAAATGGGTTTAGTGTGAAAGCTACCTGTGGGGTAAAAGTTGAAAAGAAAATTGCAAAACTCTTCTTCTTCTTCTTTTTCTTCTTCATCAAAAAAAAAAGAAAAAAATCGCGAGAAATGTGATAGCTACTCAAGTGTGAAGTTAGATAAATAAATTTCCTCAGTGGTTTGAAGTGCTCAATCGAAACACTCTTTAAATTGAAGACATATTTGCGATAAAACACCTGCCATGCCCTTTTTTTTTCTTTGCAGTGCTAACAGTTGATGATTTTTGGTGAACAGAGTAATTTTTAGGATCCATGGGAATCATTGTAAAATAAGAGTGAGATCACGAGAGGTGAAAGGAAATATTTGACCATTTCGGGTCAGGATTTGGATAAACATTGTAAGCTTTTATTTGGTTCCAGTTAGTGATGGGATGATAACCTCAATTGCACACACTCACAAACCATTGTGTATTTGAGAAGAAGTGAAATTTTCTTAGTTCGGGAGAATGCTTATTAAGCAAGTCACTATCTGTAGTAGAATTTCATTGTTAAAAGTTGTTAATCTCATGTAAAATTATTGTGTTGTTTTGTGTCATATGGTTGTTGTTCGAGGGCGAACAACAGCCTAAGTGTGGGGGAGTTTGATAAGTGCTAGAAAAGCACTTAAATAACTCTTCTATTTTACGTATTTGTGTGTTTTATTAGTATTATATATTTATTTTTATGTGTTTTCCTTTTATTGTGTGTTTAGAGTCACAAGAAATCAAAAGGAGCCAAAATGGATAAAAACGAAGCGAAAACGGAATTTGGGACCGAAATGCAAACAAATTCAAAGATGGAGGGCCTCCTATGCAATTTTATGAAAAGTTATTTTTACAATTTTTATTGTGCCAATATCAAAGAATATCAAAAGAGGATTTCCACATTTTTGTCGGATCCCAAATCGGAGTTTCCTAGTGAAAGTTATGGCCATTTGAAGAGAAATGATAAAGCGTAAAAAAATCAGCAGCTCGAATTTACTATCGCAGTTCAGTAATTTGACCATAACTTTTGCTACAAAATTCGGATTGACCTGCACTTTATATTGTTGGAAAGGACACTCAGAGGGCTACAACTTTGATGTTGACCTCTTCAAATGATTCGGATCATATCATGGTCAAAAATGGGCAAAACCGAGAGTGATGTGAATGGAGGATTTCTTGGGCCATGTTTTGGTAGAAAATTCATAACTTTCTATTAAAATATCAAAAAAAGGAAATTCCAATTGCACAATTCAGCCAAGATGCTTACCTATACCATGATACAATATTTGAACTAATGGAGCAATTTAAGATCATGATTTGGTGGTTACCAATTAGTGGAATCATAATGGAGTAGTTGTATAATTTTTTATCATGTTTTCTTGTGAAATTGTGCCTATAAATAGAGGCATTTGTAAGGAAGGAAAGGCACAACTTAGTGGAAGAGAATTAGCTAGTAGTTCTCTCCAACTTTCTCTTCAATAAAATTCTCTTCTTCATTTGTTCTTAGTTTTAGCTTGAAAGATCTTAGTTTTTCAAATTCCGGCGGAACAAATAAAGGCTTCAATCGATCAACGATACTTCGGCTGTGAATATGATTAGCGGATCATTTCTTCGATAAGTTTCTCTTTTCCCTTTTATTTCTCTATTTATTTCTTAGCATTTATTTACTTGTTTTCTATATTTTCCGTATAATCTATCATATAGTGGTGGTGATACAAAGCGAACACTCGCTAAAAAATATGAAACCCCGCAAATATGAGTAGTTAGACTTTTCTATCTAGTTCGAGGGAGACGTTGTGTTCAACTGACATGTGGTTATCTTTTCTAACTCTTTAGTAACGTTTTATCTATTCCTCTACTTCAATTTGTTGATTTGTTATGCTTGTAAACCCGTTTTTGAGTTTATTTGATTATTGCATTCACTTTGGCCAATTGAATCAATCAATCTTTAAATTCAAGTTACTTGCTAGGATTGGAACTTTTGATCCGTAATTATCACTAGATTCCAATCCAAAGTAGCAAATGAATATCGTGCATATTTATTAACAAATCAACTTAGATGTATTAATTCGAGTTTGTGAAATTATTCATCTAATTCAACTCATTCTTCTCGTTCATTTCACACTAGCTTTGCATTAAATCCTAACAATTTGTTTAGGGTTATCCAATAGTTAGATGTTAAGTTAAAGAACTCACTTTAATTTAATACACTTAAGGAAGAATTCGTTAATCAGAGCTTCTTGGTTAATTGAGAGTTGATAAATTGAAGAAGGAATAGTAACACGTTGCATGGGAAATATAAATATAAGTTGTTGACACAACCGAATCCGAGAACTAGATATTTTGTACAATTGTTTTATTTTAATATTTTATTTTGACGTTCTATTTTCTATTTTTATTCAAATATCACAAAACCCCCCTTTTTCTATATTAATTGATAAAATCAACTAGATTAAGCACCGTTCCTCTTGGGTTCGACCCTTACTTACCACTTCTACATTAACTTGTAGTTTTGAAACCGAGTAAGGAAATAAAATTAAACTTTGGCGCACCCGACAACACGCCTAACGGCTACTACCTCGTTATCAGTCTCATCGTTTTGAAGTCGTGGATGCCTCTTATTCCTCTGTCTCCTCCTAGATTTCTGAGACTTGGCGCGTGGATTGGAGGTTTTGACTCCAAGCCGGGAGAAGGCTGACTGTCTATGAGTTGACTCAGCTGAGTCTCGTGCTCGTTCATCGGTGCGAGCAGTGGTCGTAGCTTCACCACCCAACCTTTGAAACACGGATACCTTTTCTTTGGGCTCGACTGGCTAACGTGCATGTTTGTCCCTGCAGTCTACGAAATCTTTGAGACCCTCACGCCCTCGCTTCGGATTCTATCGAATCCTGATGGTCGCGTTTGCTCCTCATATTCTTCTTCAGGGACTTCACAGATCTGGATCATGATGGGATTTGACGAAGCCTTCTTGATTTTGATGGGTTTCGGGGGATTCGGATTATACCCCAACCCATACCTTCCTTCTGCGGTTGTACGTCCACTGGAAAGAATTGTATCAAGATCGCCCAATTTTCGGGGTTCTCCTGTTCCAAATCCGCATTCTCCAACGCCTTCTTGGCACGAGGGTTATAACACCCTTGAAGATCTTCTTTAGTTCACCGCCACTTTCAACAGATTATGGATTTGTTTTGATGGACTGAGCCATGTTTCAATCGGTTGATGTAATTTGTTGGGCCCTTTGAAATTTTAAAGCCCTTCATGAACTCCTTCACTAGCTCATGAGGCAAAGAACAACTTTGGGATGCTAGGGATCGGAAAGTTAACTCCTCTCGGGAGGTTGCTTCATGTTGCTTTCCTTTCGAGGATCCTTCCGGTGCGGTTTGACTTGCCAACCGGTAGTTGATGAGGTGGGATTACAACTTTGGCGTACCTTTGCCATCAAAGATCAGCGTTGGGAACTTCACTTTGTGATTGTCCTCAAGGTAGAACTTTGCATCAGCAAAGTAGGACTCCTCGCTGAGAAATGGTTTTGTTTCGGCTGCAACACACTTAACTTTTCCGTTTTGATCGTATTTGAAGCATTGATGCCAAGTTGAAGGGACCACCTGGCCAGTGCAACCAAACACGCCCTAGGAGCAGCCAGATGATGTTTTGGCGCCAATGACATGGAAGAGAGCCGATGAAATCAACTCCCCGATTTTCAACCTTAGCCGGACCGTACCCATGGCTCTTTGACCTTTCTGGTTGAACCCTTGGATTATGATATTGTTCTTCGTAAGATCCTGAGCACTTATCCCAATCCTCTTCATGGTTTGGATGGGCATTATGTTGATAGCCGAGCATAATCGATCATGATGCGCCGATTTTACATTCTCGAATGTAGCCACTGACGTACAATGGACGATTGTGTAGTCGAGAACCCAATTGTAGATCCTCATCACTGAAGGTGATAGCAGCCATGCAATCTCTTTGAGTAGCCAGCTTGGTGGGCCTAAATATTTTCTCTTCGTACTCTTCAGGATCGATCAGAGCTGCAATCAGAGCCATACGATCATCGAATGGAAGCTGGAGTATCCCCACAAGACTTATCTCAGGAGAAATTTTGTTGAGACGAGCAACGGTTTTTTCCAACTTGTCGCTTTGCTTTGAACTTTCCTCGACCTTTTCATTCTCCTTGGCTTTGAGCTTCTTGCTATCTTTGACATTCGTGACATATGAAGTCACGGGTTGATCTTTGAAATAACCTTTAGGAAAATAATCTCCTAAGGTTATCGGTTTGGGAAGAGTTGACGCAACTGCAACTCCTAGAGTCGCTTTCTTTGATGCCACTCTATTTGTGGTGGGCTTCTTTCTTCGATCGCTCGACCACTTCCTTTTCCCTTGTGGTTCTTTGCGATTGTTAGAGCGTGACGTCCTTGGGATCTTTCGGCGCTGTCTTGTAACGAGGGTCCATGCCCCCTGTCCATCGTCCACTGTTGTTTCTTCGACGGGTTGGACTTCTTTATTTGGCGCCCCTAGTGTTTGCCCTGCAACAGGTTTAAGAAATGAGGCTTTACCTTTTCTACTTGATTTTGGACATTTCTTCTTCTTGCTCATGAAGGTGGACCAGCCATCGCCAACTTCATCTTCGGTTTCAGCATCGGATTCCCAGACGTCCAAGTCATCCGTCATGACTTCATAGAATGAAGGACGATTGGGAGCACGAGGTTTGTCCATCTCTGGGTAGATGTATTCGGCGGTTACTTCTCCGTTGGCCCAAAACTCTACCAGTCTCGCTCCCTACGGCAGTTGAGGTCCGAACTCAACTAGTTTCAGCGAAGGCGTCCCTGCATTTTGGATGGAATGACAATTCTTCCCGTGATTTGGGATAGGGATTGGGTCAAACGACCCGAACGAAACCATTGAGCAGTTTGCAGTAGAGCTTTCGCCGGTTTCGAGCGTGATTTTATTTTCATTGCCCAAGCGGACAACGAGATCCTTCAGCACAAAGCACTTTTCCACGGGATGGCTGATGATCCGATGGTACCTGCAGTATTTTGGATGGTCAACCTGACCAACCTCATCCGACCTTTTTGGCGCCGGAAGTTCAATTATATTTTGCTCCAATAATTGATCCAGGATTAGGAGACTTGAATGACCGCGAAGGGGTACTCTTTTTCTTCGAGCTCCTTTACGCTTGGGAGACTCTTCTTTTGGGTTGGCGCCTTGTTAGGCTTGAATTCTTGCTTTGGCCTTGGGTCCTGATTTGAATTTGGTTTCTTGAATGTGATTTTCACTGGAGTCGTGGAAACGACCATTGCTTTCTATGATTTCGCTGGCACTGCTCTTTTTGACTTCTTTCTTTAACTCCTTTTGCTTTCTCGGATCATGGGCGTATAGCTTCCATGCCTTGCGATCCGGATTTCGAGATCGCGGCGCCGAGTAGCCAACTCCTCAAAAGAATGTGGCATGTTGGCTTGAGATTGTACAAGAACCCCCAATGCATGCCTTGGACGCACATGTCGATGGATGAAGCTTCACTTATGCGCTCTTTGCACCGAGCACAAGATTTCTCCATCGCTTCAATGTATTCCACCACCGCTCCTCCTTGCCTTGTTTTTTCCTAGCAAGTTACGAAGGCCGACCGTGGCGCCCGTGTCAGAGAAGCGAGTGAGAAACTCCTGCTCAAGTTGATCCCAGCTAATCGATCGATTGGGAGATCGGTGTACCATTCGAACGCCGCGCTTTGAGAGAGCGGATTTAATCGCTTTCACCATCATGTCATTATATGTACCGCATTATTGCAAGTTTCAATGAAATGAGCAATGTGTTGCTTCGGTTGCCTTTACCATCAAGCTAATTTGAATTTTGGAGGTTGATAGCCGAGGGGCATCCTCAATTCTTCAATTCGACGGCTGTAGGGTTTTGCATACACTAGTGAAGATGCGATGAACCACCGTATAAAGTACACGGATGGTATCAAGAATCATGTGTTGGTACCGCCGGACTGATAGAGAACCAACAGAGAATCAGTGCGGAGTCCAGGAATGCGCTTTTTAGTATCATCCGGCCGTGCATGTCTTTCTTTGCTCGCCTTCATGAGCTTCGTGACCTTTGCCTTTAGAGGAGCCTTCTTCAAAGACTTCGCTTTTGGAAGAGCCTTCATCCTTATAGCCATCTTCCTTCGCCGACTCCTTCATCTCCAACTTGTTCATAAGGGTGGCGATTTGAGCGTCTTTCTCTTCTAGAGACTTTGACAACTTTTCGATCACCAAAGCCATTTGTTAGATTCTCTCATCTGAGTTAGAACCAGCTTCGGTGACAAACACATTCTCGAGCGACTCCTCAGAAGATGTGTAATCTCCCCATTTTCGAGGAGAGGCAGCTTTGACTGATCCGGCTTCAGACCCTTCATTTGAGGCAGAACTGGATCCAGGGTTTTCTTGGAAAAGAGGGTTCTCCTAGAAGAGTTTTGCTTTTCCTGGAGAACGGGAGGCAGCTTTCTTGAGGTTGAGGATTTTTCCTTTACCTCTCTTGGAGAACTTTCTCAATGGCGATACCAATCGAGATCTCCACCCTTGTCTTTGCTCTGGTGGCATGGAGGAATTCAGCAGCCCGTCTCCTCAAGTTCGCCTGGTTTGCTTCACTTTTCTGTCAGTCATCATGTTTGTTGAATTTGGAACTTGAGATTTGTTGTAGATTGAAAGATGAGAGGCAAGAGGGTCCCACTGGGCGTGCCAGAAATTTGTAACGAACAAATTTCTCTCGTATTAAAATAATACAGTAAAAAAAATGTGTGTTACAAATTGAGTTTGATATTTTGTAGTGGATTGAGTCCCTTGATTTGAGTGATCCTCTGATTAACGATCTGCAGTTGGAGACGAGGGGCCACGTGGCTTGATCCTACGCTCCAGAAGGACTTGATTACTGACGGTGTGGATTAGTTGAAGAGCTTTGTTTTGGTTCTTCGACTTTGAATTTGTCTTCGTGGAAGAGCTTTAACTCCCGACGTTGATTTTGGCTTTAGCTTGATGCGGCCGGCTTTGTCGTGGATTCGAAGAACTGAAGAGATGTTTTTATCTCTTCTTCTTCCTTCCTTCTTGACTTTAGCTTGGCTTTGGAGAACTGAAAAGTGTTTACGCTCTTCTTCTCATTTCTTTTTCTTGTGTTTGGCTACGAACCTGCGACTCTTCGCTTCTTGAATCATGCTCTCCTCACAGCCCAGCCGGGGCCTCCTGCATTAGGGTTAGTGGCCTATTTATAGGCGAATTTAGATAGCCTTTTAACCACTTAAGAATTATCCGATTAATTTGAATAATTCTTTTGAAAAGTTTACTGATTATCTTATCATATTTAAATGATTTATATATAATCTTTTGATTATATTTAACTAAAATCAAGTAAAGATTAAGAAAAGTAGGATGGGCCACATGGGCTTTTTAAATTGAATTTGGGTTTTAAATGGACATTTGGATTTTAATTGGTTTAATGGATTAATCAATTAAAATTGACCCGACCCAAAAGAATTTATTTATTTGTTATTTTTTTTATGTCTACAGATGTGTAGTGAAAAAGAGAGGGAAAAGTGAAAAAATAGAAGAGATATGTAAACAAATTCAAAATAATAATAAAATAATAGTAGAGGATGTGAAGTTAGACTTCTAGATGTAGAAGTAGCATGGGAATTTATGCACAAAAAGTAGAGAAAAGTGTGGGAAAATGAGAAAAATGATTTAAAAAATAGAAAATAAAAAAAATATGGGACCCGCAAAAAACTTTGAATGTATCTCTCTCCTACCTAGACATTGGATGTGTACTTTGTGCAATGGAGATGCTCTTAACTTATTTTCATGATTACACTGGAAACTCGTTTACAAAAATAATATAACCTAGTTAAATAAAAAATAAAAAACTACAAAAAAAAAGTGTAACCATCTCTCTTGTTCAAAATCGCTTGGGTTGGCACAGTGGTACCTTCCAGCCAAACTACAGGCACCGCTCGGGTTCGATTCTCACCTATGTCCCTTTCCCAAATCAATATATATATATATATATCTTCCTCTTCCTCCTTTCTATAATTTGTAAGAAGCTTTTATTATCGACGCATTTAATTGAGATTTTAAAAGGCTTTCATAAAATTTTAACGAATTTCAATGGATCTGGAAAGTTTAGGCATAGATTTTTGGAAGTCTGTTAAATTTTTAAGATATTCAATGTAGAATTTTATGGACTACTTTTTTAAAGTCCATTAAATTCAAGTGATATCAAATCATGACTTTAAAAGTCTAACAAAATTCATGTATTCAAATTTATTAGAGAGTTTATAGATTTTTATAAAATCTTTTAGGTATTAGTATTTTGGCTCGAAGTACGAATATAATATATCATACAAAAAATCTATCATCCACCTCTAAGATTTTGAAGTCTTTTATCAAAATGTAAAACCCATCATTAACATAAGAAAATATTTTGATCTCTTTTGAACACATGATTGCTATTTTATTTTTCATTCTCATTATTACGTTTTCCTATTTAAATTTTTTTTTAATAAAGAGGGTGTAAAAAAGGGTCTTATCAGATTTTCGTCTTTCTTCTTTTTCTTTAATTTTATTTTTAAAAATTTGTCCAGAAATATTATAATTAACAATTAAATATTGTATATTGAGTTCTTATTTAATTTAAAGAATCTTGATTTTTATTTTATATATATATTTCAAAAAATTATCTTTGTTGGTCAGACACATGTGATTTGCTTTTATGTATTATTATTTATGTGTACAAGTAGCAATTCACAATATAATGATATAATGATCCAATAAGTCAATATAAAATAATTATTTTTTAAAATGAAATTCTACATTGTCAAACAAATTCTATACAAATCCATAAATATTTGTAAATAAATTCTTCAAACCCATGAAAGACTTCCACATATTTTGTGGCATTCTATAGAAGTAAATAAAAAATTATTAAATTCTACAAAAGACATATATATATATATATATATATACAAGTTAACATTTTTTGCATTTTAAAAAATTCAATTTAAATTCATTTTGGCAACTTTGATTTCATTGGCTCTCGTTTTTTAAATAGGTTAATTAAATTATTTATTAGTTTTGAAATTATGCATTTAAAATAACTTATAAACATTGTGAAATCTTTGTAGAATAATTATATTGTTATCTTAACTAGTGTTTCTACCCGTGCGTTGCACGGGGAGACATATACACATGTAATAAATTAGAATCCACATAAGGGGATAAGTGCAAAAAAATTTCTAAAATTTTTAGTAGATTTTCGCCTATATTTTATACAAATACATCCTGCTATAGTAAATAGTAAGACTAAAAACAAAAAAATTTCACATAATTTTATATTGTGTTGACACATCTTATATTCAATAATATTCTAAAACCGATAAAATCCATTATTTTCTGCCACACAACTCAATTACAGAATATATAAATGACATCAAATTTTGTAACAATTAAATAATCATAGATACACTTGACCGACCACAACATGTCTAATAATTTCTATAACAGTTTTTTACAGTAAACAATTGGGTTTCTTTCATATCCCTTCACTTCATTTAGTAATCTAACCATTATGTATTTTGAAGTTATGCCTAATGTTTCATCCACGACCTGCAAATCGAATCAAAAATTAAAACAAAGTATAGTCAATTAACACAAGACAAAGAAGAATCCGATGTAATTTTCCGACCAACTGAACGATAATATCGTGTGAATCAACATTGCCAATTTGATGAGATCTGTAGTATCCTTTTTAGGACCATTAATATAATATTCAGAGGAAAAAAATCCGGCGATTCATGTTTTGTCGTTAATTACCAAAGTTATGCTACGTGAAAACATTGTGCCTTTTCATCTCACATTTATATCTTAGGTTGTTACTGGTCATTTTTTCTAATATAAATACCAGGTGCATGTATTAGATTAGAGTTGATCCAACTTGCACATGAATCGGCTTATTTTAACGGTGTGATTTTTTTAATTCAGAAAAATAGGTGGACCCTATGCGTGTATATATGTATACACGCTAAAGAAGAAGTCGAGTTGGAAAAGACATGTAGAAACGGTAAAACTTATTGTCATAATTAACAATTGATTTTTTAATTCAGAAAAATATGTGAAAGTGACGGGAAAATGTGCTGGTTTTATTAATATATATATATATATATATATATATATATATATATGGATTTAACTATCAAGATTTTGTGCTAAAGATTGGCATTGATTAAAATTCATTTTTACATGGTTGCCTATCAAGACTTCACTGAAGATTCACATTGATTACATTTTTTTTTTGCTCAATATTTTTAAATTATTATTAATAATAGAAACTCAAAATTAATGACCTGGCGAAGTTTTTGTCTCTTAGATTTTCATAGATAAAATTTGATTTCAAAAATATTTTTTAGTTTTATTTCTTATTTCTTAGAAGACTACTACATCTTTGTAGATTATGTGATTATTTATTAAAATGTACTATTAAATTTGGTATGCTGATATTTTTAGTTTTTTTTTTTTTTTGAGTAAGATATTTTTAGTTTTTTTAAAGTTTAGCAACTTTGATTTAATTGGCTCCAATTTTTAGCAATTTTATTTTATACCTATTTATCTATTATATATTCGCTATATATATATATATATATATATATATATATATGTATCTGTTCACAATCAAGTTTCGATTTTTTCAGATATATTGTGTTAAATCAAAAGTGTTGGTGATAGCCTAATCATTTTTATATATCGTTGAATTTGATGGAATTAATAAATAGAGATAAAATTGTTCTTTAAATATGTGAATGATGATGTTAAAAATTGTTCTCAATATGTCAATGATGATGTTGAGTTTTATCCTTTTTCTTTTTAGAGCGTGTTCAGTATAATACGAACATATATTTATATATCGTAGTATTTACATATCGTAGTACAAATACGCCTACACTATCAGGGCACTATATCCTACTATTGGCATACTATAACAAGTGAACTTGAGACCGCTGAAATTATATCCCACTATTAGAGCACTATAACCCTTTTAAATAAAGGCAATAAAATTCTCTTTTATGGGGAATCGAACCTGAGACCTTTGAATCTCATAGCTAAGCTTTGGCCTCCTAAACAGCCAGGCCAAAGCCTCATTAGCAAATAATGATGTTGAGTGTCACTGGTGGGCTAAATTCAATTTATTTCCCTATCAAAATTTTTGTAGAATAAAAAATTTAAATCATCATACTTCTGCACTTAAAGTGTATCCAAGACTTTGACTCACTTACCCACATAATTGTCAGTTGCCTCATACGTATGGATTGGAGTTGGTGAGATGCTTTGAGATTAATATAAAAATGCTGTTCTAGAATGAGAAGCGTGAGATACAATTTAGCGTGTGTTCGTGTGTGCTTATTTTTGTCTAAAATTTTGCTAAAAGTAGAGTGTAGTGGTGGGGACCACGAGATGTGTGGATAATAATGAGTGATATGATGTGAAATGTGTGGTTGATATTGATATTTGACTTTGACTTTTATTAATAGGTAATTTTTAGATGAAAATAAGTGAAAACGAACACACCCTTAGAACACACCCTTATTTTTGAACCCTTGGATTATGATATTGTTCTTCGTAAGATCCTGAGCACTTATCCCAATCCTCTTCATGGTTTGGATGGGCATTATGTTGATAGCCGAGCCGCAATCGATCATGATGCGCCGCATTTTACATTCTCGAATGTAGCCACTGACGTACAATGGACGATTGTGTAGTCGAGAACCCAATTGTAGATCCTCATCACTGAAGGTGATAGCAGCCATGCAATCTCTTTGAGTAGCCAGCTTGGTGGGCCTAAAGATTTTCTCTTCGTACTCTTCAGGATCGATCAGAGCTGCAATCAGAGCCATACGATCATCGAATGGAAGCTGGAGTATCCCCACAAGACTTATGTCAGGAGAAATTTTGTTGAGACGAGCAACGGTTTTCTCCAACTTGTCGCTTTGCTTTGAACTTTCCTCGACCTTTTCATTCTCCTTGGCTTTGAGCTTCTTGCTATCTTTGACATTCGTGACATATGAAGTCACGGGTTGATCTTTGAAATAACCTTTAGGAAAATAATCTCCTAAGGTTATCGGTTTGGGAAGAGTTGACGCAGCTGCAACTCCTAGAGTCGCTTTCTTTGATGCCACTCTATTTGTGGTGGGCTTCTTTCTTCGATCGCTCGACCACTTCCTTTTCCCTTGTGGTTCTTTGCGACTGTTGGAGCGTGACGTCCTTGGGATCTTTCGGCGCTGTCTTGTAACGAGGGTCCATGCCCCCGCCCATCGCCCACCGTTGTTTCTTCGACGGGTTGGACTTCTTTATTTGGCGCCTAGTGTTTGCCACGCAACAAAGTTTAAGAAATGAGGCTTTACCTTTTCTACTTGATTTTGGACATTTCTTCTTCTTGCTCATGAAGGTGGACCAGCCATCGCCAACTTCATCTTCGGTTTCAGCATCGGATTCCCAGACGTCCAAGTCATCCGTCATGACTTCATAGAATGAAGGACGATTGGGAGCACGAGGTTTGTCCATCTCTGGGTAGATGTATTCGGCGGTTACTTCTCCGTTGGCCCAAAACTCTACCAGTCTCGCTCCCTACGGCAGTTGAGGTCCGAACTCAACTAGTTTCAGCGAAGGCGTCCCTGCATTTTGGATGGAATGACAATTCTTCCCGTGATTTGGGATAGGGATTGGGTCAAACGACCCGAACGAAACCATTGAGCGCTGCGAGAGAGCTTTCACCGCTTTCGAGCGTGATTTTATTTTCATTGCCCAAGCGGACAACGAGATCCTTCAGCACAAAGCACTTTTCCACGGGATGGCTGATGATCCGATGGTACCTGCAGTATTTTGGATGGTCAACCTGACCAACCTCATCCGACCTTTTTGGCGCCGGAAGTTCAATTATATTTTGCTCCAATAATTGATCCAGGATTAGGAGACTTCGAGAATCTGCGAAGCGGGTACTCTTTTCTTGAGCTCCTTTACGCTGGGAGACTCTTCTTTTGGGTTGGCGCCTTGTTAGGCTTGAATTCTTGCTTTGGCCTTGGGTCCTGATTTGAATTTGGTTTCTTGAATGTGATTTTCACTGGAGTCGTGGAAACGACCATTGCTTTCTATGATTTCGTTGGCCTGCTGTCTTTTTTGACTTCTTTCTTTAACTCCTTTTGCTTTCTCGGATCACTTGGCAGATAGCTTCCATGCCTTGCGATCTGGATTTCGAGATCGTGCGCTCGAGTAGCCAACTCCTCAAAAGAATGTGGCATGTTGGCTTGGAGATTGTACAGTAACCCCCAATGCATGCCTTGGACGCACATGTCGATGGATGAAGCTTCACTTATGCGCTCTTTGCAGCTGAGCACAAGATTTCTCCATCGTTCAATGTATTCCACCACCGGCTCCTCCTTGCCTTGTTTTTTCCTAGCAAGTTCTGGAAGGCTGACCGTGCGCCTGGTGCTGTAGAAGCGAGTGAGAAACTCCCGTTCAAGTTGATCCCAACTGTCAATCGATCCAGTTGGGAGATCGGTGTACCATTCGAACGCTGCGCCTTTGAGAGAGCGGACGAACTGCTTCACCATCATGTCATTATATGTACCTGCATTATTGCAAGTTTCAATGAAATGAGCAATGTGTTGCTTCGGGTTGCCTTTACCATCGAAGCACTTGAATTTTGGAGGTTGATAGCCGAGGGGCATCCTCAATTCTTCAATTCGACGGCTGTAGGGTTTTGCATACACTAGTGAAGATTGCGATGAACCACCGTATTGGGCACGGATGGTATCAGCAATCATGTGTTGCAGCTGCTGGACTGATAGAGAACCAACAGAGAACTGTGCGGAGTCCAGGAATGCGTTTTTTAGTATCATCCGGTCGTGCATGTCTTTCTTTTGCTCGTCTTCATGAGCTTCAGGACCTTTGCCTTTAGAGGAGCCTTCTTCAGCACTTCTGCTTTTGGAAGAGCCTTCATCCTTATAGCCATCTTCCTTCGCCGACTCCTTCATCTCCAACTTGTTCATAAGGGTGGCGATTTGAGCGTCTTTCTCTTCTAGAGACTTTGACAACTTTTCGATCACCAAAGCCATTTGTTAGATTCTCTCATCTGAGTTAGAACCAGCTTCGGTGACAAACACATTCTCGAGCGACTCCTCAGAAGATGTGTAATCTCCCCATTTTCGAGGAGAGGCAGCTTTGACTGATCCGGCTTCAGACCCTTCATTTGAGGCAGAACTGGATCCAGGGTTTTCTTGGAAAAGAGGGTTCTCCTAGAAGAGTTTTGCTTTTCCTGGAGAACGGGAGGCAGCTTTCTTGAGGTTGAGGATTTTTCCTTTACCTCTCTTGGAGAACTTTCTCAATGGCGATACCAATCGAGATCTCCCAGCCCTTGTCTTTGCTCTGGTGGCATGGAGGAATTCAGCGTCTCCTCTCAAGTTCGCCTGGTTTGCTTCACTTTTCTCACACCATCATGTTTGTTGAATTTGGAACTTGAGATTTGTTGTAGATTGAAAGATGAGAGGCAAGAGGGTCCCACCCAGGCGTGTCAGAAATTTGTAACGAACAAATTTCTCTCGTATTAAAATAATACAGTAAAAAAAATGTGTGTTACAAATTGAGTTTGATATTTTGTAGTGGATTGAGTCCCTTGATTTGAGTGATCCTCTGATTAACGATCTGCAGTTGGAGACGAGGGGCCACGTGGCTTGATCCTACGCTCCAGAAGGACTTGATTACTGATGGTGTGGATTAGTTGAAGAGCTTTGTTTTGGTTCTTCGACTTTGAATTTGTCTTCGTGGAAGAGCTTTAACTCCCGACGTTGATTTTGGCTTTAGCTTGATGCGGCCGGCTTTGTCGTGGATTCGAAGAACTGAAGAGATGTTTTTATCTCTTCTTCTTCCTTCCTTCTTGACTTTAGCTTGGCTTTGGAGAACTGAAAAGTGTTTACGCTCTTCTTCTCATTTCTTTTTCTTGTGTTTGGCTCTGAACTTCTGCAGCTCTTCGCTTCTTGAATCCTTGCTCTCCTCCCCTTGTCGGGGCCTCCTGCATTAGGGTTAGTGGCCTATTTATAGGCGAATTTAGATAGCCTTTTAACCACTTAAGAATTATCCGATTAATTTGAATAATTCTTTTGAAAAGTTTACTGATTATCTTATCATATTTAAATGATTTATATATAATCTTTTGATTATATTTAACTAAAATCAAGTAAAGATTAAGAAAAGTAGGATGGGCCACATGGGCTTTTTAAATTGAATTTGGGTTTTAAATGGACATTTGGATTTTAATTGGTTTAATGGATTAATCAATTAAAATTGACCCGACCCAAAAGAATTTATTTATTTGTTATTTTTTTTATGTCTACAGATGTGTAGTGAAAAAGAGAGGGAAAAGTGAAAAAATAGAAGAGATATGTAAACAAATTCAAAATAATAATAAAATAATAGTAGAGGATGTGAAGTTAGACTTCTAGATGTAGAAGTAGCATGGGAATTTATGCACAAAAAGTGGAGAAAAGTGTGGGAAAATGAGAAAAATGATTTAAAAAATAGAAAATAAAAAAAATATGGGACCCGCAAAAAACTTTGAATGTATCTCTCTCCTACCTAGACATTGGATGTGTACTTTGTGCAATGGAGATGCTCTTAACTTATTTGCATGATTACACTGGAAACTCGTTTACAAAAATAATATAACCTAGTTAAATAAAAAATGAAAAACTACAAAAAAAAAGTGTAACCATCTCTCTTGTTCAAAATCGCTTGGGTTGGCACAGTGGTACCTTCCAGCCAAACTACAGGCACCGCTCGGGTTCGATTCTCACCTATGTCCCTTTCCCAAATCAATATATATATATATATCTTCCTCTTCCTCCTTTCTATAATTTGTAAGAAGCTTTTATTATCGACGCATTTAATTGAGATTTTAAAAGGCTTTCATAAAATTTTAACGAATTTCAATGGATCTGGAAAGTTTAGGCATAGATTTTTGGAAGTCTGTTAAATTTTTAAGATATTCAATGTAGAATTTTATGGACTACTTTTTTAAAGTCCATTAAATTCAAGTGATATCAAATCATGACTTTAAAAGTCTAACAAAATTCATGTATTCAAATTTATTAGAGAGTTTATAGATTTTTATAAAATCTTTTAGGTATTAGTATTTTGGCTCGAAGTACGAATATAATATATCATACAAAATATCTATCATCCACCTCTAAGATTTTGAAGTGTTTTATCAAAATGTAAAACCCATCATTAACATAAGAAAATATTTTGATCTCTTTTGAACACATGATTGCTATTTTATTTTTCATTCTCATTATTACGTTTTCCTATTTAAATTTTTTTTTAATAAAGAGGGTGTAAAAAAGGGTCTTATCAGATTTTCGTCTTTCTTCTTTTTCTTTAATTTTATTTTTAAAAATTTGTCCAGAAATATTATAATTAACAATTAAATATTGTATATTGAGTTCTTATTTAATTTAAAGAATCTTTATTTTTATTTTATATATATATTTCAAAAAATTATCTTTGTTGGTCAGACACATGTGATTTGCTTTTATGTATTATTATTTATGTGTACAAGTAGCAATTCACAATATAATGATATAATGATCCAATAAGTCAATATAAAATAATTATTTTTTAAAATGAAATTCTACATTGTCAAACAAATTCTATACAAATCCATAAATATTTGTAAATAAATTCTTCAAACCCATGAAAGACTTCCACATATTTTGTGGCATTCTATAGAAGTAAATAAAAAATTATTAAATTCTACAAAACACATATATATATATATATACATATATATATATATATATATATATATACAAGTTAACATTTTTTGCATTTTAAAAAATTCAATTTAAATTCATTTTGGCAACTTTGATTTCATTGGCTCTCATTTTTTAAATAGGTTAATTAAATTATTTATTAGTTTTGAAATTATGCATTTAAAATAACTTATAAACATTGTGAAATCTTTGTAGAATAATTATATTGTTATCTTAACTAGTAGCTTTCTCATATGCTGTTGGGAGACATATACACATGTAATAAATTAGAATCCACATAAGGGGATAAGTGCAAAAAAATTTCTAAAATTTTTAGTAGATTTTCGCCTATATTTTATACAAATACATCCTGCTATAGTAAATAGTAAGACTAAAAACAAAAAAATTTCACATAATTTTATATTGTGTTGACACATCTTATATTCAATAATATTCTAAAACCGATAAAATCCATTATTCTCTGCCACACAACTCAATTACAGAATATATAAATGACATCAAATTTTGTAACAATTAAATAATCATAGATACACTTGACCGACCACAACATGTCTAATAATTTCTATAACAGTTTTTTACAGTAAACAATTGGGTTTCTTTCATATCCCTTCACTTCATTTAGTAATCTAACCATTATGTATTTTGAAGTTATGCCTAATGTTTCATCCACGACCTGCAAATCGAATCAAAAATTAAAACAAAGTATAGTCAATTAACACAAGACAAAGAAGAATCCGATGTAATTTTCCGACCAACTGAACGATAATATCGTGTGAATCAACATTGCCAATTTGATGAGATCTGTAGTATCCTTTTTAGGACCATTAATATCATATTCAGAGGAAAAAAATCCGGCGATTCATGTTTTGTCGTTAATTACCAAAGTTATGCTACGTGAAAACATTGTGCCTTTTCATCTCACATTTATATCTTAGGTTGTTACTGGTCATTTTTTCTAATATAAATACCAGGTGCATGTATTAGATTAGAGTTGATCCAACTTGCACATGAATCGGCTTATTTTAACGGTGTGAGTTTTTTAATTCAGAAAAATAGGTGGACCCTATGCGTGTATATATGTATACACGCTAAAGAAGAAGTCGAGTTGGAAAAGACATGTAGAAGCGGTAAAACTTGTTGTCATAATTAACAATTGATTTTTTAATTCAGGAAAATAGGTGAAAGTGATGAAAATGTCTTGTTTTATTATATATATATATATATATATATATATATATATATATATATATATATATATATATATATATGGATTTAACTATCAAGATTTTGTGCTAAAGATTGGCATTGATTAAAATTCATTTTTACATGGTTGCCTATCAAGACTTCACTAAAGATTCACATTGATTACATTTTTTTTTTTGCTCAATATTTTTAAATTATTATTAATAATAGAAACTCAAAATTAATGACCTGGCGAAGTTTTTGTCTCTTAGATTTTCATAGATAAAATTTGATTTCAAAAATATTTTTTAGTTTTTATTTCTTATTTCTTAGAAGACTACTACATCTTTGTAGATTATGTGATTATTTATTAAAATGTACTATTAAATTTGGTATGCTGATATTTTTAGTTTTTTTTTTTTTTTTTTGAGTAAGATATTTTTAGTTTTTTTAAAGTTTAGCAACTTTGATTTAATTGGCTCCAATTTTTAGCAATTTTATTTTATACCTATTTATCTATTATATATTCGCTATATATATATATATATATATATATATATATATATATATATATTTGTTCACAATCAAGTTTCGATTTTTTCAGATATATTGTGTTAAATCAAAAGTGTTGGTGATAGCCTAATCATTTTTATATATCGTTGAATTTGATGGAATTAATAAATAGAGATAAAATTGTTCTTTAAATATGTAAATGATGATGTTAAAAATTGTTCTCAATATGTGAATGATGATGTTGAGTTTTATCCTTTTTCTTTTTAGAGCATGTTCAATATAATACGAACATATATTTATATATCGTAGTATTTACATATCGTAGTACAAATATGCCTATACTATCAGGGCACTATATCCTACTACTGACATATTATAACAAGTGAACTTGAGACCGCTGAAATTATATCCCACTATTAGAGCACTATAACCCTTTTAAATAAAGGCAATAAAATTCTCTTTACTTAATCTAACCTGAGACCTTTGAATCTCATAGCTAAGCTTTGACCTCCTAAAGCCAAAGCCTCATTAGCAAATAATGATGCTGAGTGTCACTGGTGGGCTAAATTCAATTTATTTCCCTATCAAAATTTTTGTAGAATAAAAAATTTAAATCATCATACTTCTGCACTTAAAGTGTATCCAAGACTTTGACTCACTTACCCACATAATTGTCAGTTGCCTCATACGTATGGATTGGAGTTGGTGAGATGCTTTGAGATTAATATAAAAATGCTGTTCTAGAATGAGAAGCGTGAGATACAATTTAAGCGTGTGTTAGGTAAGGCTTATTTTTTCAAAAATTTTCTTTAAAAGTAGAGTGTAGTGAATTAGACGAGATGTGTGGATAATAATGAGTGATATGATGTGAAATGTGTGGTTGATATTGATATTTGACTTTGACTTTTATTAATAGGTAATTTTTAGATGAAAATAAGTGAAAACGAACACACCCTTAGAATTTGAGTATTTTCTTAAACTTGTAATATTCAAATTTGTTATAAATTTTAGCGTAAACTGCGTTGCTTTTTAACTGGACTGCAATTTCATATATGTCACGTATATGTTTTGTCAACATACTATTCCGTGCATCGCATGGATGAAGAACTAATAGTAGTTAAAACGATTAAATGATAAACTTCGTGAACAAGCTCCTAATAAACTTTTTTAAAAGAAAAAAAAAATCAACTAAAGGCTCATTAGCACAATAAAGACCTAATGTTTTTGGGATACTGCGCTTTCAAGACCTACCGTTTTATTTTTGGCATTTGATCTTCAACCTAATGTTTTTTTGCATTATGATGATTTTTTTAGGCTAAAAAGATAATAATATCCTTGTTATTAAATTAAATTAATGTTCAACCGCCAGCAAGTATGTTGGTGGTCGACCACCAACAGATCTGCTATTGGTTCTACCACCAGCAGAGATCTGTGCTGGAGGTTGACCACCAGCAAGGTGGATTTCGGCAACATTGGTGGTGGGGGAGGGGGCCCCTGGGGGGGGTGGCTGGGGTGGGGGATTGATGTTGAAGATGAGAACTAATTTTAATAATTTGTAAAGTTTAAGACTGTAATTTTTGTTATATGAACTTGTTATTTTTTTGAGTATTGTATTATTAATTTTATTTAATAAAGTGTATTATTGTGCAGGTGTATTATTAATTTTTGTGTAAAGTGTATTATTATTTTCAATTATGTTTATTGTATTATTAATTTTTATTACTTTTAAAAAAAGTTATTATTTTGTTATTTATTTAAATTTTAAAGTTTGAATTGTAATAATAAATAAACTTTAGGCCTATTTTTACATATTAAAATATTATGTACTCAATTGTAAATGTTTCTTATTTAATATTTAAATAAAAGAGTATATTGCCTTTTCGGTCTAAAAAGTTCTAATTTTGCAACAAAATATTATATTAAGGACAAAAATGTCAAGAATAAAACGACAGGTCTTAAAAACACAACAATCTAAAATTTTAAACCCTTATTGCGCTAATTAGCCTTTGGCTAAAAGATCAATGTTACTAGTGTTTTTATCCCAGATACAATGAAGAAACAGAAAATAAATTATCCCAAAATCATGAAGATCTTGAACCAAATAGGCTATGGTTTCAAGCTCTCCACCTTTTCTCTACTACTGATTTAAAGGCACATTTATCTTTGTAATTGAAAAACTGTAACCCTATAGTATTACACTCTTTGCTCAATGAAAATAGATCTCAACATAACATTGAAATGCTTACAAGACTGGGTTATGGGAAGAAGTAGATTGTAGATACCTTCGCCGTGAATGGTGGTGCCCAAATAGCAGATTCAGGCTCCCCCAATTCCCTAGAAGCTGGAGTTTCTACTACATATTTCTTTACAAGTTAAGTTACACAATGTGACTGCAATATATAACCCTCGAGACCTTCGAGACAAGGCCACAAAAGACTACATTTCAAAATTTCGCATTATCATCCTATATCTTCAGAAAACTGTAAATCTACTGCAGAAATTGCTATGCATCAAAATTAACAGATATTAAAAAATTTCTCCCATTTTCAATCATAAATGTTTCATACTACATGATACTACAAAGAGATGTTCGCTACATACCTGGTCTTTTCATTCGACCAGCAAAATGGTTACAAGTTGGGTCCTGAGAAAAGAAAAATTGCTCCTTGTCCATATCACCAATAAGTGAAATTTTACGCTTTTTACCAACATCTTCCACATTTTTACCTTCACCCTCTAAAGGAAAGAAAAGAAACTCCTTATCTCTAGGCTTGTGAGAAACTCTCTCAAAACTGTTAGTTCCATATTCATTACTCTTTCCCGTGCTTGAGCTCGACTCGGGAAACAAACCCAACCTCAAGGACAAGTCACACCCCGCCTGAGATTCCACCCTAGAATTTTCTTGGAAGCTTCCACTCGATACCAATAGACTCTGGAAGCGCCCAACTTCAACGGTCTCCGGAGCTGATGAGTATATTGGCACACCAACAATTACGGGGTTCGGCTTTTGGGGTTCTTGGAGAGAACACCTTGACACTTGAGGTTGAAACACTGTACCATAGTACAAGGGATACACTGAGCCAACATTTAATGGTGCCTTAGAGTCGTCTAGTGGGATATTTGACGTCACACACCCACTAGATTCCAGAACTACATTCTCTGGTAAGAGTTTTGATTGACTGGTCCATGGTGATTCTGCAGACGGAATTTTCTTGACATTTGTAGAATGTAAAGGCCATCCATTAGATGGTTGTTCACTAGTATTTTCATCTAAAACTTTAGGAGATACATCACGCGAATCTTGAATTGTAGGTTTGAGGTAAGTTCTTGGATTGCTATGCATTTGGCTTCTCGATGCTTTTACGGCCACACACCCCAAATTAAGTGCAGCTGAATACCACAATCCATATCATATATATAACACACACCACAATATCATCTCAAATTACAATGAATTGAAGTCAACAAAGTGCACTGGAAGAATTATAAACAGTGGAGATACCTTCAACACAAGGGGGTAAAAGCTCTCCTTTTTCTGTGCTCTCATCTTTCCGTATAATCGTATCAATGGCGTCGTTCACTCGGTCCCATAGAGTCTCAAGATCCGTGTACTCAGCCTATCCAATGCAGTATGGCAAAACAGAAACACAAATAAAATCATAATTTCAAGAAATTAACCCACCCCATAAGAGGACTAAAAAATTTAAAAATAAATAAAAATAAAAATAAAAAAGAAAAATGAAACCTCAGAATTCGCTTTGGAGTACAGGATTTCCTCAGCTTTTAAGACCACAACAGGAAGCTTCTCTTGCCATTCTTTATTCTTCTTAGTTGCAGAGGAGTGATTCTCATGAACAAGCCTAATTTTAGAAAAATAGTTAAATTTAACGAATTTCACCTAGAAAAAAAAAGAAAATAATTCAAGAAATTCAAAACCCAGTACCTGAAAATCTGTCTAATAATTAATCCTCTCATGGGTTGGTGCCTGTGACTGTGCCAAGCTCTTCTCACACACTCATATGGCCTGGGACCTGGCCTTGGCATCTTCTTCCCCCTATTCAAAAGCTGCACAGTGTGTGATTTTACACTTCCACTGTGAGTGCAATTCCACAAAGAAAATGAAATCAGCTTTACACAGAAAGCGATTTCTCCGTTAAGTAGTTGAGGTAACTTCCATTGCTTTCAAATTCCCCCCAAACCCTTGAAATAAAATTGGGTTTTCCCTCTAGTAGTGAGACAGAGGAGGTGGAGATGCCGTGCCCTTTTTTATTTGTTGGAGTCTGGGTTCAATAATAATGTCTGGGTTTCCCACTTTCGCTCGGCCGGATGATATTTGTTTTAGTTAATTTGATAGTCATGTAGCGTACTCCCAATTCCGTATGAGCAATTTGCAAAAGATTAGCGGGTTAGTGTATACGTAAAAATGGATTTTTATGTAATATAGAAAAGAGAGTAAGTAAAGTTAAATGGTGAAAATTTGTGTAGTACATGTAGGTCCCATGAGATATGTGGATGTAAAATAGGAGAAAGAATGAGTAGAGTTAAAAAAATATGTAAACATTTGTAAAAAATTATAGGTTAACGGGTGTGGAAGGATTGGATCACGCTACACAGTTATTTTCTAACTTTCAGTATAGTATAATTGTTTTCAATTACTCCCTCCATCTCCTAAATATAGGCTTATTTTTCTTTCTGAGATGTCCCAAATTATAATTTTATTTTTATATTAAAGAAATATTTTTTATTCATTTACCAAAATAACCTTACTTAATTTACCTAGTTATAATCATTACTCCCCACATCCCATTTTGATAGATTTGATTTCCTTTTTCATACGTTCCAAATTATATGCTTCTTTCCTCATTAGTATAAATTTAACTTATTCATTTTCTAATCTACTCCTATTTATTATGCATAGTTATTAATAAAAGTAAATTATCATATTTAATATAGAGGTATATTGAGAAATACAGAAGTAAAATTTACCTTTCCAATAAATATTAATTTCAAATTCTTAATCTGTGTAAAAGTCAAATCATGCCTATCAAAATGGGACGGAGGGAATATTTTTTAATATTATTCATGAAATAAAGGTAAACTAGGAAACTAGTTATAAAATTTACTTTTACAATAATTTTTTTTAATTTTTGTGAAAAATCAACAAACTTATACAATTGGAACGGATGGAATAATTGCTTTGCACTGAATTGGAAGTGCCATTTTCATTGCATGCTCACTTTATAGGATTTTACCAGGATTATTTGATTGTGAACAGGTTGAGCATCTCCAATATGCATCAATTTTCTCTTGCTTTTAATTTTTTTCCCTGTTTTCTTTCTTCACATTGTCCATGATACTTCTGCAATCATAGATTCTATATGATCGTCTACTAATATTTTATTAATTTTTTTAAAACACTCTGTCTATTTCACTCGTGTTTTTTACTATTCTCTCTTTTATTCAATTCTCCCTCTCTCTATTCATTTAAAATAATATCTCTTTCTCTTGTTTCTCTATGTCTCTCATACCATATATGTATATTTCATACATTATTCTACTCGAGATAGTCTAAAGTTATATAATTTTATTTTATTTTATTTTTTTCGTTTATCATTTTGCAATAGAGGGTGTGTGGGGAGTGTGATGCTGATAGTGTGATGTGACACGCCCTCCAAAGAATTGATAAACCCCACCCTCACAAATTATCTGTATTTTCTAGGCCCACACTATAGGCTCAAAAAGCTTAATCACAAATTACTTGTAACTTGGTAGGGTCTCTGGTAAACCCTACTCTAATATGTGCAGACTATGCTTAACCCTACATTTCAAATTAGTGGGCCTTAAATTTGTGAAAAATGTTACGTGCTGTGTACATTGATGAAAAGTGGTTCTCTTATGTTATTGTTACAAAAAATGTAATGAAAATTTTTGAAAATAATATTTTTATTGTGGTTAAAAATGAGTGAAATATTGTCCCGAAAAAGCTAATCAAAGGAGCATAATATATAATATGTTCTATAACAATTAGCATTTTCATGAGCATGTGGAGGCAATCATCAATAGATTCTTTTAATTTTAAAAAAAAAATTTATGAAGTTTGAACTTTATACTAAAGATAAATAGCACTTTCGTTGATTAGTGATACCAATAAATCAATCAAACTTAAGTGGCATGTGGCTCAACTCATAACTCAATCACCCAAGCCACATAAATGGGAATCAAGCTAAGCCTCACACGATTGCCTACTAGTTTGGTGAGCCAAATATAAGGTTGCTATACTGTTTGGTTCCATACTTAAGTTGCCTTGTTTCTTAGGGTGTGTTTGATTGTATTCCTAGAAAATTTTTTCCTTCATTTGGATTTTTAGAAAATATTTTCCCACCTCTCTGTTAGATTACATTTTCCATTAAAAATTGCTCATTTTGTGTTTGAAATGGTTGTATATGGAAAATATTTTCCATCAAAAGTTTTCCTATCAAATAATAAAGTAGAAAAACTTTTTCCTTGATTTGACATTTTCCTAGAAAATTTTTTGCGATCAAACATACCTTTAGCGTTTTTGAATACTAACCCTAACCCTAACCCTAACAAAAATAATAAAAAGAATTGCATTTTCTATGGATTATGTTGATTGATAAGTGCATAAAATCACTTAAAAGATCTCCCAAGTATCGTGTCTTTATTGCCTTTTATTTATATAAAAATGTTGTTTTATTTCTTTTTGTTATCTATGGTGTTTAGGAGTAAGAAAAATGAAAAGAAGTGAAAATGGGCTAAAAAGTGCAAATATACTAAAGATTGAGAATGAGTTTTGATCCAGATAAAGGTGGAATTTGGATATTACTATTTGAGGAAAAGTTGTAGATATTTTTGTCTAGTTTCCACAGAATTTTGAATGACCTCAATCGGACATCGGACGAAGAAGTTATGCCCAAAATACCGCACACTGCTAGGCTGTCCAGTTTTATACGCGCGCGGACTTCTACTTTGACTAAGGTTGTGAAACCTACTTGCCCTTGGATCATATGCACAAAAATTGATCTTTAAAAAGGAAGAAAAAGGTAAAAAAAACATGATATTCCATCATAGGAGAATTTCATTTGCCAGAGGGAGATCAAGACGGTGAATTTCATAAATCAAATCAAGAAGTTCATCACAAGCATGTCCGGCTAATCCAATCATCCGGTTCAAAGGGGGAAGTTGTATTTTAGATTAATGTTTTAGCTTTTCCATCAAGAACATGTATTCTTTTCCTTTGTTTGATTTGTTGAATTATTATGTTATTAAACCAGATTTTGGATTCATTGGATTAATATATTTATCTTGGCCAGTTAAATATATTAATCTATGTGATGAGCTAGGTTAGAATTCATTGACCCTCAATTGTCATGAATTTGAGCCATTGGTAGCAAATAGATGTCATGCAAATTTATTAATAATTCAACTTGACTTAATTGATCCAAGCTTGTGTGATAAATTACTCAATTCAACTTTTCTTCGCGTGCTTGAATGATTGATTGTGTATTAATTCTAAAAGCTTGTTTAGAATTGTTTTGTAATACCCCGACTGATGACGTGTGTGATTAGATGTGATTATGTGTAAAGTTCATAAGTGTTAATGATGTGTGACATGGTTACGGGATTCCCGGGAGTGTATTTGATGTGTTGGGATATAGTACAGCCTTCGAATCCATGTTGGGATGGTATTGCAGAAAAATCGACATTTTATGGCCTTAAATTTTAAGCATACGGTCGTAAAAGTCTAGTTACAGCCGTAATTTTATTATATAAGGCCGTAAGATGAAGGAGTAAAATTTTTAGAGAGTTTTGTTTGGCCGTATAAAGAGAGAAGTATGATCATATGATAGATTACGATCGTAAGATAAGTTGATACACCCGTAATTAGTAATTTTACTGCCGTAATAGCAAATTATAAAGGAATGTGAAAAATTTTCAGAGACTTTTATACGGCCGTACTTATGTAGGATACAGTCATAATATATAGCATACGGCCGTAAAAGACTTTATACAACCGTAATGGTAAAGTGTGAAGGATTGTGGAAAAGTTTCAGAAACTTTTATACGGCCGTAATTTTAATAAATACGCCCGTAAAAGTAAGGCGGCAAAAAATTTTCTGAAGGTTTCCAATCACTTGGCAGATGTTTTAATACCCAAAACTCAGTCCTAATTGATAAGTGCTAGAAAAGCACTTAAATAACTCTTCTATTTTACGTGTTTGTGTGTTTTATTAATGTTATATGTTCCGTTTTATGTGTTTTTCCTTTATTGTGGTGTTTAGGGTCACAAAGAATAAAAAAGAGTCAAAATGGATGAAAGTTGAATAAGCAGGCTTCGGGACCAAGAAGGCAAGCGAATCAAAGATGGAGGACCTCGATGCAATTTTATGAAAAGTTTTTACAATTTTATTGTACCAAAGTGAAGAACATCAAGAGGATTCCCAAACTCTTTCGGATCTCAAATCGAGTTTCTAGTGAAGTTATGGCCATTTGAAAAAAGGACTAGCGTCAAAACCAAACTGTTGGGGACCAAACTGCAACTTTTCAAAAGTCGGGGACCAAAAGTGAAACTTTTCAAAACGTTGGAGGACCAAAATGCAATTTCTCAAGGACCAAAATGAACAACATTCAAAAGTTGAGGGACTTGGTGTGCAATTTCTAGGTGACTCAGGGTGACTCGAGTCACCGCCGCACGTGATCGAGTCCAGCGCCGCAAGTGACTCGAGTCACGCCCGATCATGCTCGATCAGCGCCGCAAGTGACTCGAGTCACCGCCGCAAGTGATCGAGTCACGCTCTGCAACCGTCCTGGCCTCCCCGTTCGCGCGCGCGGTGACTAGGCAGAATCGCGCGTGACTCGGTCAGCGCGCGGCGACTCGAGTCACGCCTGGCGCCGCTGCAGATTTTGACAGCGGACTCCACTACTAAAACGTGTTTTTGGTATTTTCTTGACTTCTTAGAGATAAAACAATCTGGCACAATAGACTCATGAAGAAGACTTTTATAATTTTTAATATTTTTGGTGTAATATTTTGCCTATAAATAAAGGCATTTCCAAGCTTGAATCACACAAACTTGAAGAATTGGCTTGTGATTCTCTCAACTTCTCCTCAATAAATTTCTCTTCATCATTTGTTCTTAGTTGTAGCTTAAGCTCTTGGTTTTTCATATTGATGGAGAAGTAAGAACCTAAATATGGAGTTCGAAAAATCAATAAACGACTTAGTAGTGACATATATGATTAACGGAGTATTTCTTCACTAATTTCTCTTCTTCTTTTATTTTCATGTTTGAGAAAGATAATTTCTCATATATTGCAGGAAGGTGATACACGGCGTTACAGCGATTATAAATGTTAACCATATATAGTGGTTAGATTCTCTATTTAATTCTTAGCATTATTCATTGATTTCTATGGTTTTATATATTACTTGAGATAGTGAGTATAATCTATCATATAGCGGTGGTGATACCGCTAATATGAGTAGTTAGACTTCTCTATCTAGTTCGAAGACGTTGTGTTCAATTATCATGTTGTTATCTTTTCTAACTCTTTGCTAACGTTTGCTCTATTCCATACTACTTCAATTTGTTGATTTGTTATGCTTTTAAACCCGTTTTGAATTTATGTGATTATTGCATTCACTTTGTGAATTGAATCAATTAATCTTTAAGTTAGAGTTATGTGCTAGTTGGAACTTTTGATCCGTAATGGTATTCGCTAGATTCCAATCCCACGAGCAAGCGAATGTGGGTACATATTTGTTAATAAATCAACTTAGATGTATTAATTCAAGTTTGTGAAATTGATCATCTAATTCAACTCATTCTTCTTGTTCATTTCACACTAGCATTGCATTAAATCCTAAGAACTTGTTTAGGATTATCCAATAGCTAGATGTTAAGTTAAAGAACTACTTTAATTTAATACACTTAAGGAAGAATTAGTTGTCGAGCTTCTTGGTTAATTGAGGAGTTGATAAATTGAAGAAGAGGATAGTAGCGTTGCATGGGAAAGATAAACACGAGATGTTATAGAACCGAGAGGCTGAGATATATCTTCAATTGTTTCATTTTCATCTCTTTTTATTTTGTAATTTTATTTTCAAATTTCATCCAACTTCACAAAACCCCATTTCTAGAATTAATTGATAAGAACAACTAGATTAAACACCGTTCCTCTTGGGTTCGACCCTTACTTACCACTTCTACATTAATTTGTAGTTTTGAAACCGAGTGAAGAAATAAAATAAACTTTAGTAGCCATGCGATAAGCGGCATGTAAGTTTTAGGCGCCGATTCTTGAGGAAACAGTTAACCAATTTAGTTGTTTTATTAGTTAACTTTAAAAAAAAAAAATTTAGTCGAGCTAACGACTTTAAACAAAAGCGCTTCTTGGGAGGGCTTGAAGCATTTTCTGCATTTTATTTTCTTTTAAATTTTTCGTGTTTTGTTTTATTTCTCAATTTTTATCTAAGCGTCTTGAAAAGATAGTATTTTACAATGCGAGAAGGAGACTCAATTATTTGAGAAAGAGCGTGATAGCCCATGGTCGGTGATTAGCGGCAATTACGGAAAGGGTGGGGTTAATTATTGATAAATGACCAAATCAGTCAAGCGGCGTTTTCCGGATGCCCACTCCAGCGTCTCTTTCTGACACCTCTGCTGCGATTGTCGGTTGAAGCAGTTGCCCACTTTGACTACTAAATCGGAGATCATTCTCCTCGAAAACCACAACCACAATCTTCATTTTACGTGAATACTTCTTTCGCGATGATTAGGTAATTTTCTTCTTTCTCTTGATTTTTCTCTTGTTCTTCCTTTCTTCTTCTTCTTATTTGTTTTTAGTATGGGCGTGTGTGATATTTTTGTATATATATGTCTTTTCTTAATATTAATTGATTATGTAATTCAAATTTTCTTATTTTTTTCCTTCTTGATTATCTTTGAAAATATGGAAGAGTGTGATAATCTACTATGCTTATTGATTTTGATGGTTTTAATCTTATTACTTGATGTTTCGTTTTCTTTAGTATTGTTCGTAAAAAAAAAAAAAAAATTATAGTCGAACCAGCGACTATAAACAAAGCGCTACTTAGGAGGCAACTAAGCATTCTCTTTTCTTCTATTTCTTCAAAACTCTTGGATTTTCAATGGATACCAAACTTTCAATGGATACCTTATAAATGCACTTTCGATGGACACACTGTGACTCAGGTGTCGTTCCATTGGATTTGTGTCCACGAATCGAGAAGATAAAATACATTTCATTAAGGATGGCATGAGTAAGAGTCTTTGGATGATATCCATCAAACTCTTGAGGCAGCATCCTAGTGGAATGGTGCAAATCGAACTTCTCAATTTGTGGAGTGAATTCAAAAGAGCGAAACGATCGATCTTAGAATCGACTTTAAAGACCTGTTTGCCGGTCTATAAGAAAAAGCTGGATGGAAGCCTATCCCGACTCATAGAAGCGTTTAAGCGGATTTACGGGCGTAAAACCAAAGGAAGATGTGAGCCACAATCACAACTCGTGTACATATTGTTATTTTTAATTATTTTTGTGTTCTTATATGGAGTTTTTAGTGTGCAAAGTTGACAACCTATGGCGGCTACTACTTCTCACGGAGCCAGGAGTTCAAAGAAATTGACAACCATAAGTCTTTTGATTGGAATCAATATGGGAAAACCGACACTTCTCTCACGGTAGTCATAATTTGGAACATTCCTTGAAATCAAAAGTATAAGCTAGTCTCGGAGGGAGGTTATGCGTGGGCGATAGGATGTGCAATTCGGTCGACATATGTCACGAGTCTGATGGTTGGCGTTATTGTACCACCTTTAAAGCAGTAGTATGGTAAGACCATTGGTTTTGAGGTACATGCTAGATCATTGTTTGAGCAGCTTAACACTAATGATAATGTATTCGGATGCTTTCATTGCAATACCAGGGGTTTCAAAACTCTAGAACAAATCTTTTACATAATTTCTTGGGCCGAGATGAGACTACCTCTAAACCAATTGGTCTTTTAAGCATTGACAACCATTTTGTGGTTTATTGGCATTTCTCAGGATTTTAGCTCATCAAGTGATTTCTCCTAATACTTTGAAAATGATTTTTATTACACCATCAATTGAGGAATTGTGGAGAAATTAGAATCTTATATACCACAAATGCATATAGAAGTGCACTGTCATCAATTGGCTAGAGGAATTAAGCAAAAGGAGCAGAGATCGAATGGATTGGATTTAGAGTTAAGGTTATGAATGTGTGGAATAGCTAACCCGGATGGTAGAATCTGGAGTTTAACTCTGGAAACACATACGTATTCGCTCTGGAATTAAAAAAAAAAAAAAAACACCTTGAATCTTTGGTTTATGTATCCATGAAAGCGTTAAGCTGGTCTTTCGATTAGACCTTAAGAGCTGTATTCTCTTCTATTAACCTTCTTCTTTCCAGTCTTTGCGAGGATACCTCAAAGTGCCTTGAATTTTCATTTTCTTTCTATGGCATCCCTCTCACGTTATTGTTGCTCTTCTGCAAGTACTTTCGACTCTTTCTCTATGCCTCTTGATATCAAGATTCACATTGTTCGACTTGTTGACAAGTATGGCGTGCCCTTTGGAGCGTTATCGGCTTTTAGAGGCCGAGATCATCCGATCTGCTCATAAGCATGGCGCGTGCTAAGCGTAAGAGTTGCTTTAAATGTGGAAAGCTATTAGATGGACCTCATTGTACTCGAAATCAAACTTATTCACAATATAGACATGTTGTTTTCTTCAAGAGGATGGACCGATTAGGTGCGGGCGAAAATCTATCGGGAGAAAGCGGCCCCATTCATAATCGGTGTGAGAGGTTTGATAATTTGTTGGAATAACGACAGCGTCTGTTGGAAACCAAACTTCGATGGTATAACCATTGACGACAACTTTGGCGTGATCATTAACACACATCCGAAGATGTAAAATTACGTCTCATTCATTTGAGAAGTTATGCGAGTTGGGCGTTCTGCTCTAAGCGTTCTCCCATTTGTTGGTTCTTGTGGAAATTGTTCTTTATTGAATGGTAAACATACCTATGTGTCATGTGGCGATATGGAGGACCTTTTCATTAAGGTTGGTTGTCATTGTTTTTGTAGAGAGTATCTTTGATTGAGATAGTTTCCATGCGGATCGAGACAGTGGAATCATATCATTAATTTGATGTGAATACTCTTTGCCAAGATGTTAGAGGTTGTCCCAACTCCCAAAGTCGCTTTGTATATATTTCTCTTCTTCATTAAAAATAAAAACAAAAAAAAAACAAACAAGCAAAAACAAAAAAAATAAAAATAAAAAAAAATGGGTTGTTGTTTTCTTGTTCTATAAATATGTTGATTACGGTCTCTTTACTCTTGGATTGTTGACTGTTCCTCTGAGCCTTACATTGTGCAACCACCATCCCCACTCGCACGACTTCTTTGCTTACCATAGGGAGTTTCCATTTCTTCTCTTTTACATGCTTTCTATATTTCTACATTGGGGACAATGTAGAATTTAGAATGTGGGGAGTGGCATATGTGTGAATGCGTGTGATTTTTTTTTATTTGTGTCGCGATTTTGCATGAGATAGCAACTTTTGAATATGATTGAGTTTAATTTGTGTGACTTATTGAAACTACAAGATCTCGAAAAAAATGTGATACATTATTCTCCAAGCCACATTTGTAAATTTTATCACGAGCACATTAATAGGTAATTTACTATCATTTTTACGGAACACAAATTGAAGGTTGAAAATGTTGATTTTCTAACTTTCTAGGCCATAGTAAACTAACTTTTTCTTTTCTTTTTCTATCCATTAACGTCTGCTCAAAGTAACTTGAAACATCAATTGTTAGCAAAAGGTGGAGTTATAATCGCATAGGTATACATTTTTTTGTGAATGTGTCTTTTATTGTGAGTTTAAAAAGTTTGGAAAAAGCATTGACCTATCTTTGAGAATGAATTTTACTTTTATGTTAAAATCGGGAGAGGGACCACAGGGGAAAGAGCTACCTACCTCGAGTGTAAGCCGTCACCTCGAATGGGTGAAGAAAGTGCCTCCAATGAAAGAGGGGTAGTGTAAAGCTACTGTGGGGTAAAGCAGAAAGAAAATTGCAAAACCTTTCTTCTTCTTCATCAAAAAAAAAAAAGAAAAAAAAAGAAAATCGCAAGAAATGTGATAGTTACCCAGTGTGAAGTAAGATAAATAAATTCCCTCGGTGGTTTGAAGTGCTAATCTAAACACTCTTTAAATTGAAGACATATTTGCGATAAAACACATCATGCCCTTTTTTTCTTTGCGGTGCTAACGAGTTGATGATTTTTGGTGAATGAGTAATTTTTAGGATCCATGGGAATCATTGTAAAATAAGAGTGGGATCCACGAGAGATGAAGAAATATTTGACCATTTCGGGTTAGGATTTGGATAGAACATCGTAGCTTTCATTTGATTTGATTAGTGATGGGATGATAACCTTAATTGCACACACTCACAAGCCATTGTGTATTTGAGAAAAGTGGAAATTTTCATGGTTGGGAGAATGTTTATTAAGCAAGTCACTATCTTAGTTGGATTTCAATGTTTAAAGTTGTTTATCTCATGTAAAATCCTGTGTTGTTTTGTGTCGTATGGTTGTTGTTAGGCGAACAACGATCCCAAAGTAATGGGGGAGTTTGATAAGTGCTAGAAAAGCCTTAAATAACTCTTACATTTCTACGTGTTTGTGTGTTTTATTAATGTTATATGTTCCGTTTATGTGTTTTTCCTTTATTGTGGTGTTTAGGGTCACAAAGAATCAAAAAGAGTCAAAATGGATGAAAGTTGAATGAAAATGGAAACTTCGGGACCAAAAAGGCAAGCGAATCAAAGATGGAGGACCTCCGATGCAATTTTATGAAAAAGTTGTTTTTACAATTTTTATTGTACCAAAGTCGAAGAATATCAAGAGGATTCCCAAACTCTTTCGGATCTCAAATCGAGTTTCCTAGTAAGTTATGGCCATTTTGAAGAAAAAGGACTAAAAAGCGTCAAAACCAAGCATTGGGGACAAAGCGCAACTTTTCAAAGTCGAGGGGACCAAAGTGAAACTTTTCAAAGCGTTGGAGGACCAAAATGCAATTTCTCAAGGACCAAAATGAACAACATTCAAAGTTGAGGACTTGGTGTGCAATTCTGGGTGACTCGGGTGACTCGAGTCCATAGCGCCATGATCAGTCGGTAACGCCAAGTGACTCGAGTCCGCGCCGATCATCTCGATCAGCGCCGCCAGTGACTCAGTCACGCGCAAGTGATCGAGTCACGCTACTGGCGTCCAGTCCTGGCCTCCCGTTCCAGCGCGATGACTAAGCGAATCGCGCGTGACTCAGTGTGTGGCGACTCAGAAATCACGCTGGCCTTAGCTTGATTTTGACAGTGGACTCCACCTACCATAAAGCGTGTTTTTGGTATTTTCTTGACTTCTTAGAGATAAAAGCAATCAAAGCCTGATAATAGACTCGTGAAGGAAGAGCTTTTATAATTTTTTAATATTTTTTGGTGTAATATTTTGCTATAAATAAAGGCATTTCCAAGCTTGAATCACACAACTTGTAGAGAAATTAGCTTGTGATTCTCTCAACTTTCTCCTCAATAAATTTCTCATCATTTGTTCTTAGTTGTGCAAAGCTCTTAGTTTTTCATATTGAGCGGAGTAAGAACCTAAATATAGTTCGAAAAATCAATGAGCGATACTTACGTGAATATGATTAACGCGTATTTCTTCACTAATTTCTCTTCTTCTTTTATTTTTCATGTTTGAGAAAGATAATTTCTCATATATTGCCGAGAGTGATACTGCAGCGTTACGCCGTTATAAGTATTTAACATATATGAGTAGTTAGATTTCTCTATTTAGTCTTAGCATTATTTCACGTGATTTCTATAGTTTTATATATTACTTGAGATAGTAGTATAATCTATCATATAGCGAGTGGTGATACGCTAATATGGTAGTTAGACTTCTCTATCAGTTCGAGGGGCGTTGTGTTCAATTATCATGTTATTATCTTTTCTAACTCTTTGCTAACGTTTTATCTATTCCTCTACTTCAATTTGTTGATTTGTTATGCTTTTAAACCCGTTTGAATTTATGTGATTATTGCATTCACTTTGGCCAATTGAATCAATTAATCTTTAAGTTGAAGTTATGTGCTAGGATTGGAACTTTTGATCCGTAATTATGCTAGATTCAATCCACGATGTAAGCGAATATCGTGCATATTTGTTAATAAATCAACTTAGATGTATTAATTCAAGTTTGTGAAATTGATCATCTAATTCAACTCATTCTTCTTGTTCATTTCACACTAGCATTGCATTAAATCCTAAGAACTTGTTTAGGATTATCAATAGCTAGATGTTAAGTTAAAGAACTCACTTTAATTTAATACACTTAAGGAAGGTCGATTGTCAGAGCTTCTTGGTTAATTGAGAGTTGATAAATTGAAGAAGGGATAGTACCGTTGCATGGGAAAGATAAACACAAGATGTTGACACAACCGAACCCGAGAACTAGATATATCTTCAATTGTTTCATTTTCATCTCTTTTATTTTGTAATTTTATTTTCAAATTTCATCCAACTTCACAAAACCCCCATTTCTAGATTAATTGATAAGAACAACTAGATTAAACACCGTTCCTCTTGGGTTCGACCCTTACTTACCACTTCTACATTAATTTGTAGTTTTGAAACCGAGTAAGGAAATAAAATAAACTTTGGCGCGCCGCGACAAACGCGCCCACTAATACACCATAAAAGACCCCAGAACAGTACCAAACACTTCCAAGCTTCCCAAATCTCTTTCTTGAAATTATGATCAATATAAATACTAAATATTTGGGATAGTAAGGGAGGAAGAAGATAAGAAAAGGAAGGAGGAAGAAGAGGACTTAAGCAAGTGCCTTTGAGTTGGTTTTCTTCTACATTAAAGTAGGTTATAGATGTATTTACATGTGTTGCAAGGTAAGGAATATACTAGTGAAGTATGTTCAGTTGTGTGATTGCTTGAATTAGTGTTTGAAAGCAAGTTCTTGTGTAGGCAAGTATAGATAATGGAATGACATAAATGTTCCTATGAAATGTTTGATGGACTTATGGTCTTAACATGATACATGTAATATAGTTATGATAATAAGAAATGGAATTCTATGTTGGAATGTTGCCTACATGATTGTAAAACCTTAATGTTATGTTATGAAGTATACTTGTTCAAAGTTTGAAGTGGAGATAGTTACATGATTGTGGCTTGAAAGCATGTGAATGTAAGTTGCTTATCATGTGTTTACAACTTCACTAGTACACAAGTGACATTAGGTGACGCCCATTAGGTGGTGTTTTCATTGAAACTGCCACCATTGATGCTCGGAATTAAGAAAGGGTGGCGGTTATAGCAAAAATCCGCCATCCTAAACCAACGATAAAAAAAAATTTAAGAACATAGGGTGGCGGTTGTGTAAAACAACCACCACTCTAAGTTCGTTTAGAGTGGCGGTTGTGTAAAATAACCACCACCTAAACGAATGTTAAAAAAATAAATTTTAGTACATAGGGTGACGGTTGTAAGCTAACAACCGCCACCCGTTTTTTTATTTTTTTATTATTAAAATACTTTTAGGTGGCGGTTTTTTGCTACAACCGCCACCCTTTCCCTTTAAATATTCCACCAAATCACCAGATTTGGTATTCCCGCTTCTGGCTTTCTCATTCTTTTGAAAATTTTTCTAAATTTCTTGAAATATTCACGGTTTGAAATCAGATTTAAGTGCAATTTCTTTACAAATTGGTGCCATAATTTAAATAAGGTAAGCTTCTTTGATCTTTTGGTCATGTCAATCTCATTTATTTTTGTATAATAGTTAATATAATTTTTTTCGAGTTTTTGAGCATGCAAACTTTAAATAGCCATAACTTTTGCATACGATGTCCGTTTTCAGCCCACGAGTACATTCCGGAATCGTCGCGACGAGATCTACGGTGACCCCATGTTTTAGGCCAATCTGAGGTCATCTAAGGCCTCAAAACACAATTTTTAGCTTTTCATCTTATAATTTTGTGTTTTTGTTCTTAGATTGTTCATTTTGTTGTAATTGGATGCGATTGGTTTTGAATAAAAATTATTTTGTGTGTTTTCCATCGCTCATATTATAAAAAAAAGGAATTTGGGTGGCGATTTTGCACTAGAACCACCACCCTAAGTGCTTTTTTTAAAAAAAAAAACTTAGGGTGGCGGTTGTTGGACACAACCGCCACCCTTAGTCTTTTTTAAAAATAATAATAATAATAAAGGGTGGAGGTTGTTTTTAACAACCGCCACCCTAAGTCTATTTTGGGTGGCATTTTTTCAATCGCCACCCTTTTGACGACTTTGGGTGTCGCCGGTTTGGGTGGCGATAAAAAAAAACCACCCTAAATCTAAAAGAACAGCCACCTAAGCTCATTTTTGTACTAGTGCCTATAAACGTGAGAAAGACCTATTGGGTGAGTTAAGCCCATAGGTGACGGTCAATGTAAAGATTTAATTACGATAGCTTACGTATGGCGGCCTAATGGTGAGTTAAGCCATAGGTGACGGCCGAAGAAGTGAAAGGAATGAGTTGGCGCCATTGTAAACACATGATTCGCAATAAGACCCAATGAAAGAATGTAGCATGCATTTGCATCTATACCGACTGAGTCTTTGTGACTCGTGTTGTGTTCGTTTATGTTTTTAGCGGATGTAAGCCGTGGAAAATAGGTTGGAAATGGTGGAGAATTGTCCAGGATGTGTGGAACGATAAGGAAGAAGGGATCTTGTGCTATACTTGTTTTGGAAAATATTTTGAGTTTTGTCCGTGCATTATATGTTTGAAGCTGTATATGCTTTATCTCTAATTTAAGACTTACTTGGTGTGCATTTTAAATAATGACCATGACCCGAGTAAAGACATTTTGTTCTCCAATAGACTCAAGTTTGTATATTTGTTCTAAGAATAATATATGAGTGTGACGTTGTTCCTAGACTCCACAAAATGCATAAATGATGATGTAATTGACGTGTGTCTAGGGAGGGCATTACATGTTCACTAATCAAATTGACAGTCAAAGAGCTTGTTTTGATCTGCTAATTTAGGAAGAACATGAATAATCTGAGCTTGTTGGTTGTTTTAAGTTGACAAATCAAATGGGAATCGGAACTCGTTACTAGGAAAAGTTAGGTGTAGGTTGACGATACAACTGACCCCGACGAATTGGATATTTCTCTCATTGTTATTTTCACATCTTTATTGCTTTTCTAGTTAATTGTTTCTTTATCACAACCCCCCCCAAAACATTCCTACTTAATTAGTGGAATAACTTGTTTACACCTACGGGGGATCGACCCTTACTCGCTCCTTTTACATTTATTCCAAAAGCGAGTGAGGAAAATACTTTTATTATTTGGTGCATCACGATACGCATCATTGATCTCATAAGTTTCAATAAGCTGATGTAGAGTCTCACTCTCATGTGATACTGAGCCAACCAAGGTATAAGTGATGTTAACATTACATTCACAAGATTCTGATACTTCAAATAGGTACACGTGCGTGTATAGGATTACTCATTATATATACGTGATCTATATAACGATAGAGATGGTAAATTAAGGCGAGGATTGAGGGATTCATAATACTCTGCAGACATTATCCAAACATCATAATGGTTCACCCAATTTATGATGCTAATGGAAAGAGTCCTTGTGGAGATCTCACAAAGCAAGAATTCTGCAAAAAGCACCAAATACTTCACAAAGAAAGCTTATACCTATCTGAAGTATCAGAATCTTGTGAACTAAGATATTAACGAGTAATCCTACACACATATTTAAATCAATTTTAATTTTCTACAAATTAAAAGAAAAGAACGAAAGTAAGAATGAGAAAAAGAAAAAAATGAAAAAAGGAAAGAGTTTTTTTTTTCTAATTATTAATGACATGAAGACAAATAAAGAATTTAAATAAATATCTAAGAACAAAGTACCAAAATTTAAAAGTTCACTACTACGTGCAACAAGTAAGCCGATGTCGGAGCACATTATGTGAAGTGCGGAAGTTGAAGCGTTTACTATCTGTTGGAGTTGGTAGCCTTGGAAAGTGAGAAATGTCGCCACGCATACTGCTATGTGTCAGAATTGATTATGCATGCAGATGGCGACTGACGATTCGGTGACTGGCATTAATGCAGTCGCAGCCTTTTGCATTTCCCAGGGATCACATGTGCTCATGGTGTTCAGGTGCCTAGGAAAAAGTCATCAAATGATGGCCTTTTCAAATTCCAGGATACCCCACCCATCCCTGTGATTTTTGAATGCCTATAAAGGCTAATTATAGAGGGTGGGTAAATCATTTTGACCTCTTAAAATCTCTAGAAGTAGTTCTTCATTATCCTTCAACCTCCATCTCTGGCAATTTTTGATTTGAGTTTCTAGTGGCTTTCAATTCCATTCCCAAGTTACATTCAAACCATAGTTGGAGAAATTGCCTTCTCCAAGTTTCTTGGTGAGTTTTATGTATGTTCCATGACTCTATATCTTTTCCCTTCTATGTTCTTCGTAACTTTTTTATTGTACTCGAAATTTTTCGGTGGCAGATCTTATGTCGTCCGATATTCCAGCCACCGCCGCTACCGATCAGAGCTAGTTTTGGCTTGAGGTGAGTCAGACCATCTCCTCAGGCTCAAAATCAGAGGGGGCAACTTTTTTTTTCCATACGTAAACATTTAGTATATGTTGGCAAACAATGTTGTTATTCGTATATGTAATGTGTTGTGCAGTGGTTTGCTCTCGTGGTTTTATTCTAATCATCTACCGCATTGAATCCCAGTGTTGCATCCTTCATATTATTTATTACTTTCCTTATTTAAAATTTTGTAAAACTATTCTTTCATTTTTTTTTGTTTTTGTAAAACTATATTAACTCTTTAATATTTACCATCATATAAAAAGTTTGTAATACCTATAAATAAAAATTGTAATACCTCTTTTAGTTTTATGCGTATATAGTTTATCACATTCTTAAATTTCATATTATCAAAAAAAAAAAAAAAGAGTCTCCCAACCAACTAACTGAATCTTGTTACTTTAGAACATAAATAAACCATAAAAAAATTTTAAAATGACCTATTGCAATGCGTCTTCTAATGGTAAAAGCACTTGTAAATTTTGATAATTATTATATGAAGACGCACCTTATGATGTTCGTCTCAGGCCTCGACAATCACAGGACCAGCGCTGCCACAGATTTTCGTCGTCGTGGTTGGATTTTGTTTCATCAGCAACTTTATTTTCATTCCCTGAATCAAGTGTGTGTTGAATAAGCCGCTTTCCCATTTGCAGTCATGGCTAAATCTTCATATTCTTCTTCTTTTTCTTCCATCGGTACTATGGGAGCATGACATTGATGGTGTGTTCATATCTTTCAAGCCTCTCGTCCCTATCAAGAGCCGAGGACAAATAAGTATTTTAAGAAGGTAGCCAAAAATCCGAAAGGTAAAAGCCAAACATGGTCGATTTTTTGAAGAGTCCCATCAGAAATATACCCAATGCCCATGAAGTCTGTGAGAACAAATCTCTAAATCTCACCCATAATGTACAAAGTGGCAGAGCAAGGCCACCATTGATGACATCTAGTGGGTCCGTAAGAAGTGATATCTTTATAAGCGAATCATCCTGCAAATCTTGGTGCTCGATCAACTTGTGTGTGATCTCCTAGCTTGGATGACAGCCATGTATATCGATGCACTTTTCCAGGGATTGTGCCTTCGGCTGCAATGTGCTACTCGAGCGATTCTAGCAATATGGGAATTGGCCCATACCCAACTGACCCCAAAATTCTACAAGTTGCAGAGGCGAAGTGAAATCTAAAGAGCCTGACTTGTTGGTCGACATTAAAGTACCATAGGCTAATGGGTACGGATGTCGTCTTTTCCCTTGTTATTCTCTTATCGACAACAGGCTAATCTTACTCATATTTTTGCAGTTAAGTAGCTATGTAACACCCCTTCTAGTTCCACAGTAATATTATATAGCTTATTGTCATATTCGAATCATATCGTGCACGAATATTTCATTTACATTATTGTGAATCTCATATATGGAACTAGGGCAACGTTACTTACGCTTACAATATATGAAATTTCGAGTTCATGTCTTGTTATCGAAACCATTTCATTAGTTTACAAAACTTGCATTCGGATAGATAAGACTCTAAGGCTTTCGAACTTACATGCAAACTATACCGCAGGATCTCTGGTTTTCTTTTTCCCCTTACACACCGTCACACATCAAGTTCTTGAAGGGCTCCCTCCAACTTCCACGTACTTATCATATTCTGCACCTTCAAAAATATAAACGAACACATAATGAGTTATAAAAACTCAGTGGGAAATAGATGCAGATGCAAATGTGTATCGTATGCATGTCACATTCTTACTTTGGGCCCCATTGCAAATCATGTGCTTACGTTGGCGCCACATATCACATTTCACATATGGTCGGGCCTCATATCATAGTTGGGGTTTAGATCCCCCAATAGGCCAACATATCACATTTGGGGCTTAGGTCCCTTGTTTAGGTCATTCTTAACTTTCACATAAGCGTAAACACATGATGGGGAACCATTACAAACATATGCTTTCTCAACGTGATTTTACATATACAAGGACCTTACCTTCAAGCCTTGACACAAAATTCATCATCAAAGGTTCATCTCACATATACAAGGCTTTCCAAGCATGTTCTCATCATATACCTTACACATTGGCATTCAACATATACCTTACACATTGGCGTTCAGCATATACCTTACAGATTGGCATTCTTTTTTTAGCGTACTAACGTATCACATATAACGTCTTATAAAATCATCCGCATATGTTGTACAATCACATAATTCCTTTGATTCACAGAAAGCTTGTAAACAAAGCAACGTAAGTTAACATTCACGTCTAAATTAAGCAAATCACACATAAGCATATATTTACGTTCGTATTCTTATAAGACGTCTAATACCTTTTCTTTATACCAAATGTTTCGTATGCCAAATTCATCATCTATAGCGTATTATAACGTCATATTCATTACAACATATCATATGTTTCAACTAGTTCCATTCATATAATTCAAACTCTCATATTGGAGAACTTGGGCTTTCCTATCATATAGGCATCATATTGACAAGACATCTTTCCTTATATACCATACTTTCATCACACACATAACATCATAAAGTGCCAAGATTATCTAAACATATCATAGGAGCAAATATCTCAACTTATTCACATCTAACTCCCGACAAAAAGAGAACTCATGCTTTGAAGTCATAGAAGCATAACATCAATCACAAAGCATGATATAACTTCACATAGGAATAACTTACCTTTTTGTATATATAAATACATCTATCACCCACCTTTTAAGTGAAGAAAACATGTATAAGGACGGTTTGGTGGTTCTTCTTCACTTCCTCTTCCTTTCCTTTTCACTTTCTTAGCTTATTTACAAAGATATAGAGGTGAACCTTGGTAAATAAGGTCCAACAAAGTTTATAGGGATCTTAGAAATGGTGGAAATGGGGTTTTGGTAATGATTTTTGCCTTTGGAACCGAGTTGGATGGATATATATCAAGAAATGGAGAGAAAAAGGTCAAAAATTCATTTATGCCGACTTCAAATTACGCCCATAACCCTTATATTTATGGCCGTAAGTATTATATTATGGCCGTAGCAATACGACATACAGCCGTATCATAGGTTTTGAAAGTTTTCACATCTCTTCATCTTTTGAATTTAGGCCATATCACAATCATTTATGGCCGTAAATATAATCTTACGGCCATATATCATATACATAGGACCATATCAAACTCTTTGAAAAATTCCATCTTTCTTCTGTTAGCATAATTACGATCGTATACTATAACCTTACGCCGTAACCCGAACATTTACGGTTGTAAATCTTGATGTTCTGTATTTTTCCTTACGACTTGAATTTGACAACCATACCTGTTCCCAATATATCATATACATTTCCAAACATAAACATATCACACACATAATCATCATCTCACGACACATTCGTATGATTTCAAACAGTATTTCAAATCGTATACAAAATTACATACAAAATAATTACGAATTTGGGATGAATTCGGACGGGGCGTTACAAGCTCGCTTTGGACGGTGTTCCTGTCTTCATGATGATCGATGATGTCGAAAGCTAGCAATCGCAACTGATCACACCCTCGAAGTGGACAAGAAGTTAGATGGTGATTTTAGTGCTGATGTCTTTGAGAAAGAGCCTGCTAAGGATGCTTCAGCTGTGGTGGAGGAAAAGAAAGAAGAGCCGACCGAGTAGTCCACTAAAGAACTTCGAGCCAAACATCCCTGCAAATCGAGGAAGGGCAATGACCCTATGGCTAAGGAGGGACAGAAGAAGAATAACATAAAGGTTCCACTCTCTTGCAATCCTAAATTGATGTGGTCCACCATAAAGGCATCCAAGTTGGAAGATGCGTGCAAAGGTGCTGGGCCGTCCTCCAGAGGAAGTGGCGGCTGATGTACCTGTAGGGAGTGGGGCGGCGGAGCATAAGGAAATCTCTCGAGTAGACAAGGTGCCCATTCATAAGTTAAACCCACGATGTCGATATCTTGATTTAGAGACTGGAGTTAAAGATCTTCCGAACACAATCCAAGCTGCGGTGGAGCGGGTGAGCCAGTGGTAGTCATTTGACATTGAGAAGCTGTGAAAGCGACTCACTTTTGAAAGATTTGAGTTTGCCCAAGCTCTCCCAGTATGGTCCGACGTGCTCCACTCTAGGATTCGGGCTTTGCTGGAGGCTATTGAGGGGCATGAAGAAGACCGTTTCGCATAAGCGAAGATAGTAGAGAAGGTCAAAGAGGAGACCTAGGCGGTTGCTAAGTCTACAAAGCTGAAAGCAGATAAACGGATGAGCACGTGGCCACAGTGAAGCTGCTGCTTAAAGAGGGGGTCAAAACCTTGAAGGACTAGCTTGTATAGAAAAAGTCGAAAGCCCGGGAGGTTAACGACGAGCTAGCAGAGGAGAAGGAGAAGATGAGGCCATTGAGGTCGATATGAAGAGCATTACCGATAAGCTGAAGAAAATCAGGATCTAAATACAAAGAAGAACAAGCCAATCAAGAAACTCACCACAGATGAGGTTAAGGCGAAGGCCGTTCAGGAAGCCTTGAAGGCCTACAGGAAGAACTTCGCCACAACTATGGCTTACCAAGGCTTAGATGAGAAACTTATTCAGCATGGCGGGGATGAGGTTATCAAGAAAATCTGTGCCCATTACAAAGTCATCGACCTTGGCTTCCTGTATGTCCAGGCAGCAAAGATAAGTCCTATCCTTCTTAATGTATTTTCCCTTGCCCATGGACCCACAAGGGAGGAGACGTCCTACTCTATCGGTATAATATTTTCCTGAAATGAATAAACATTTTTATGTATATTGTTGGTGTTGTTGCACAGGCACCCATTTGTGCATTTGTTTCATTTTAGGATTTATCAATGTTTAAGTGCGTGTAGCGTGATGCTAGGCATGGCGGGATGCCTTTTGCATTGTCGATGGATAGATTAGCTCCTCTGGTGGTAGGGGACTGTATCTCAACACCCATGTGAAGCGGCTAGAGTGCGATTTCATAGTTTACCCAGCGTGCTGATGGAGCAAGGATAGATCCAAGAATTGAAGTCGCGAGGACTAAAAATTATAAAAGTCCAAGCAACGAGTCATAGATAGCAAAATTTGTTTCATTTAATTTGTAGTTGTTCCCTAAGCGGTTTGGAAATGTAAAATTCATCTACAAGAGAATCTAGATCTATCTTCTCACCAAATTCCCTTTCGATATTTAGTGTCATACAATTAGAAAGAAAGTCATCTGCCATCTTGTTACGAAGTTCAATCCTTACATGTTTTATTACAGAAAATGCCCATCGATGGTCGTAGTAGAAACATGTAAAGTTAATATACGATGCATTAACTTATTAACCATGGTATATGTTTCCGACCTTCCATTCTCAATCAAAACATGACATAACTCAGCAAGTGTAGATACTTGAAACCGAGGATCAGTCTTAATGTCTAGATTATAAAATTGCAACCCGGTCTCTAAACAGCAAATGTCTTGACGTGAAAAATCTCCAGGATAGAACTTTTCAGCAAGTGTGCATATATCAGGAATGCTAAATGATTCAAATGCATTTTTAGGATCCAAAGTTACACTAAGAGAGAGAAGCTCAACTGATGTATCATTAAAAACATCAAAGTGGTAATGATACTCTACTATTATTTCATCACAAAGACAACATGGACCAACCTTATATTGACTATTTAGATCAGGTCTCCCAACATTATTGGAGCAAAAACTTTTCAATTTCTCAAAGAATTCCTCCCAACCATCATCTCTCAATTTCTGAAGAAGTTCTTTTGTCATAGAAACAAATTTCAAAGCAGCCAAGATATCTTATAACTTCTTTTGAAGATTTTGACAAAGAACATCAATAATTCCCATAATTTTGTGCAATATCTGCAAGCTGAACACAAATTCAAAATATTTCAATTCCTTGTAAGCACCCATACATCCAGTTTGAGATCTGCCCTTTGGCAAATTAACACTAAGATAGTCAAACACCTTGCAAGTTGCATTGTGCATGTTATCAAACTTCTCATAGATTCATAAAGAGAACTCTAATGAGTAGCTCCAGAGTGTTGCAAATTACTTATTTGATTGGCTGTACTTCCTGACTCATGTCTGCTAGTAGCCAACATGTGTTCAACTTCTTCTTTTTGAGCAGCTTGTAACTCATTCACGCACTTAATAGAAGAATTGATAATATTATCTAAATGAGAAAAGAATTGCCAGATAACATCAACATCTTTGGCAGCGGATACCAATGTTAACTATAATCTGTTAGCAAAACAGTGGACATAGTATGAATATGGACACTCTCTAAGAAATAATGCTTGTAGTCCATTCCAAGCGCCATGGATATTATTGGCACTGTTATACCTTTAGCCTCTAATTCTTTCGACATAAAGCTCATGGTGCAAAAAAACATTTGATATCTCATCCTTAAGATTTGTTGTTGTAGTGCTACTCACACCTTTGATATGAAAGAAATGTTCAATCAAAATACCTTGACTATTCAAAAACCTCAAGATAATTTCCGTTTGTTCTAGATGACCTACATTTTGTACTTTATCGACAAGAATACAAAAGCATTCATCCCCAACTTCTTCACGAATTATTTGCTAAATTGTACTAGCCATAATGTGCAACATCTCTTTCTGAATACTTGGAATAATGTACTATGCATTTTGTGGAGCATTCTATAATACAACTTTATCAATTTCTGGATTTGATTTTGCTGCTAGCTTTAACGCCTCAAACAAAATTCCTACGGTTCAATGAAGATGAAGATTCATCACAGCCTCTGAAAGTACAACTCCAAAATTCTAGCAATCAAGCACTTCAAAACGAAGTCTTCACTCGCAATCGACGTCTCTCCACTTGTTCCCCTCGATACTGTATGCATCTCCATATTTATATGTTGAGATGGTTTCATCAAATCTTTTCCTATTTTCTCACACAATTTATGATGTAATGAATGACAATGTACAAAAAACACACATTTTGATCCATCATTAGCCCTTTTCCATGTGTTAAATCTAGTAGTGACCAATGTTGAACCACTAGACGAATTCTCATCGGTCTGGAAAAGAAAACAATAAAAATAATAGGCCTCATTCATTGTGGGAGAATACTCCAACCAAGGAAACTTGCTGAACCATTTTCTTTGAAACAGAAGAACTTGACATTTTCCTCTTGTCCACGGATACGCCACAAGTTGTGGTTGGTAAGGCCCAAGTTTCAAATAAGCCTCTTGTATTTTACCTAATAAAGGAGCATGATGTTCGTATATTGGCTTCCTTATTTCAGGATCCCGTACACTGGCAATAGATGTTTCAACTTTAGGAATTGAGGATGAAAGATTTTCAATCCTTGAAGAAAGGGTTGGACGATTTTGCTCGATTGAAATTGGAGGATTTTGCTCATTTTGAATTGGGGGGCTTCGCTCTATATGAATTGGAGGATCTTGCTCAGTAAGAATTGAAGAACTTCCCTCATTGGGAAATTGAGGACTTTGCTTTGTAGAAATTAAAGTTTGACCTTCAATAATTTTATAAGGATTTGTACTTTGACTTGATTGATTAACCTTCAGAACGAGTACAAATTTCTACTTTTCTTGACTAGTGGTTGCCCTTTCATTTGTAATTTCTAAAAACCGCATTCAAAAGTGACAATTTGTCAACAATCATATAAGTAAAAATAGTGCAAAACAATTCAAAAGCTAAAATCAATGTAAAATAATCCAAAAATGTAAAACAAGACATAAAGAGACATATAAAGTAGTGTTATAAAAGTATAGAAACAATAGAGAGAATTTAGAGAGAATGAATTCTAAGGAATTCTCAGGAATGAATTTCATTAATAACTGAAGCCCTATTTATAGGAAAACTTCGAATGGCACAATCGTAATTACATAATTTCATCAAGGGTATAATAGTCATTCACATATAATAATTACATCTTTTACCAAATTATTCCTCCACCAAATTATTCCTCATAATTCATAACCACCAAATTATTCTCAATTATTCATAACACCTAATAATTATTCTTCAATTATTATTCATAACACTCCCCCTTGAATGACTATTAATACAAATGTCTTCCTGGACTCGCTTGGAGAAAACCCAAGGTGGGAAAAAAACTTCCAAACCGATTGTAGGATAGCTTGGAGGTGGTTATATATCTTGCTTCATCAAAACATTGCTCCCCCGATGTCATCATCTGCATATGAGTATTCACGCGTCGCCTCGTTAAAACCTTGTCAAGAAAACCCAAAGTGGAAAAAACTTGATCGAAGGAAAAGAGTACATGCCCGCTCGATTTCATATCTTGAGAAGCGATATCTTTACGGTAAATGATTTCAATATCATCATCGTTTGGATCTAAAGCATTAGCTCCATTATAACTTGATCCAATAGATACACCGTATCAATTTCTCCTATCGTTCTCAATATACCATGAATATGCCTCTGCTAAAACCTTATTAGGAAAAACCCGGGGGAAAAAGCCTAATGAAGGAAAAAGAGTACATTATTCATGTGAATACGCCTTTAAAGTTGCCTCATTAAAAACCTTGCTAGGAAAACCCAATGGGATAAAACCTCAACCAAGGGAAAAAAAGTGCAACGCGGATTTTATACAAGTATGTCAGCAGTATTTCAAAAATCTTTCATACATTTGTATGAGTATCATATACATTGGTTTTATACTCTTCGCTCATTTAGAGTGCATCAATTTTCTTACACAACTATAAAACATTCACTATGAACACATGTCTCCAAACACACAATTTAAAGCATATAAATTCATTGTAAAAACATGTAAACATATAAGTAAACCTTCATAACTAACTAACACTTAAAATATATCATTTAACATTTAATACTCACTTAATAGGTTATTTCATTCCTGGGGCTTAGCTCACCCTTTAAGGTACTCATAAACACGGGCTTAGCTCACCCGATCCTTTAATTTCCTTTCTGTGACTACACACGTGATCGGTAATTTAACTTTCATGAGCATGCAACATATAATGACCACCATGCTTATCTTTAAACTTGAGCATTAGTCATCATCATCTCATCATCTCATAAGTTAAGCTGATTTCACATTCACCATTTATCATCTTCAATATATCTCAATATTTTCATTATCATTGATCATATGTAGCGCTACATTTTCATATCGTGTCTATTAATTTTTCAATTTCTCATTTCTTTCCCCATATCGACATAACTTATCGAGATATCTCATTATCAATCCTCTTGCAGGATTACACAATATAGTTATGTCTATATACTCTTCAAGAGCATATGCCTCCGTATTAAGACCATCTTTATAATTTGCTTTGATATATATGTTTGGGGAAATCTCATAATATCAACGCTTCAAGCGCATAACTTATCAAAGCATCTTAATCGATATATGTGGATTGTTCATAGCATCTTTTTATGCATCTTTGAACTTCAAGTTCATATTTTAATTGTGAGGGATATAACATGATGCATTTCACATATCATTTTCAACCTTTAATACTCCCCCTCATGTCGAGAAAATTTAGAACACCAAAACTCATACGCTTGGTATGATTTTAATCATATATGTTCTCATCATTCAAATTTTAATATGGGAATTTAGACCGCTTTGCATTCTATTCTCGATATCGGCAATTTATTTGAGGACTTTAAATAATTTGCCATATAATATCCCACTTGTATGCAAGATACCAAATCCTTCAGTGATTTATTCAAGTATTGGGATATACATTTACTAGCTTTATCATTAAACTGAAAATCATGCTCATATCATGAGCAAATATTTAAATAAATTTCAAATTACTTAATCATATACACATGTGACTATCTAGTGGATCCATATCATAATATCTAGTAGTCCACATGGAGGATGAAGTGGACCCATATTTCTCATCCTTTATTCCAGGATATATTTGAGATTTATTTCAATATTGGCTAGTAATGATTTCTATCATTTATCGAGAACAATCATTGAAGAATTCTTTAATTCATCACTTGAAATATTGATTTCAATAATTATTTAAACCGGGATGGTCATCGGTCAGGTTTGCAAACGAGTATTATTGAACTTAGTTCATGAAATTCTTATATCGATTTCACTAGTATCCGTATAGTGCTCAACATGATTTATCATAGAAATAATTCACCGATATTCCATCATCTTTTTGTGACATTATTGTCTACCAATTATTCAAACACTGAGTTACTACTCATACGCATCACATCGGTATTATTATTTAATTCAAATCGTAGTTTTACGCTCATATTATTTATTTAAAATCTGAGTCTTATTTCATACGTTTATTATTCTATAAATAAATCATCAAAATTATTGCAAAATTCATCCTAACAAGGGTCTATACATTATAATGGATCATATGCTCTCAAATCTTCAAAATACTATCCATCACTACCGATCAAAATCCTAAAAAGGATTTATCGATGTAGGTTGGAAAGAGTAAGATGCTAATGAATAAGGGTATCCCACAAGATATCCGATGCTTGATTGAAGCAAAGGTTCGATTATCCGGTGAGGTTTCAATTCCTTCTAAATACATGCCTGGTATGGTAATGGGTAAGTAGTTTTTCAAAGAAACGGAGAGCAAAAAGATTAGGAGGATGCTACAAGTGTGCCTTGGGACATGTGATACTCGATGTAAATCAGGGGTACTTGTCCGTAAATCGAGAAGATAAAATAGCATTCATTAAGGATGGATTGAGTAAGGAGCCTTGGATGATATTCAATGTGCTCTTGAGACACATCCTAGTGGACACGCATAAGGTGAGCTAATGGCCTTATGGGCCAAATTCAAAGATCAACAAACGCAAGTATGCTTGAAAACTTACTTTAGAAGATCCTCGCTTTGTAAATTTAGTAGAAAATTTTAGTATAATAATTTTCTCATATTAATATAAGGAAGCTGGGTGTAATAACGAAGATCAATGTTTTTCTTGTAATTGTAAATATTGTTTTTCGATTTAAGATATATATATATATATATATATATATATATATATTATTATTTTTCAATCATAGACAGTATATATCATTTCACTAAAATTTTTCTCGCCATTTTCTTTCATATTTGTCAAAAAGTAAATAGTCCAATCAATTATTGGGTTTGAAAATTTATCTTTAAATAGAGGGATTCATATATCTCTCATGTTCATACATTAAAAGTATAGTGTAAAAAGAGAGATAGGAGTAGAGATGGATATGGAGATTTTAGAATCATCTCATACAAGTCTGCCTTTACCTCATTAAAAACCAGTATGTATTCTTGGTGGATCTAACTGCAGGGCCATATCCAATATGTGGATATGGCAAACCGACTCGTAAAAAGAGTTAGGAGACAAGAAATCAATATACTATATGGAGGAACCAACAACAAACTTTTAGCTAGACTTATAATGGCCGCACTATCATGGGAATAAAGAGTTTGAGTGTAATACCTTTTCATCTAGTTGGATCTAATACTCAATTGGAGCCAGCTTCTACCATGGGTCCAGCGGTTGGGGCTACAAGCGCAATCCATCCACAACCGCATGATGTATATGATGAATAATAGTGATGCTTTCATTGTCCTTCCAGCGGCTACAACACACCGTGGAGGAAATATTCAATATAGCCTCGCTTGGCACAAAGTGGAACTTTCATGTCAAACCAATAGGTTTGTTGAATATTAATAATTTCTTTGATGGCTTACTAGCTTTCTAGATCGAGTGTAAATAATAAGTTTATCTCTCATTCAAATGAGAAAAATACTTATTTCGCTAAGATCGTTGATGAACTACTCATCAAATTTCATGCATATGTTCAAGAATTGTGGAAGCCTGTGTCCGTCGATCACATGCACTAATCGTGTCAGCGAAAAAGAAATTGGATCCTTTAAATATTTCATTATGAATCCTAATGTTGATGGTGGCAGAAAGTTCACGAGTATTTATACTCTCGAGACGCATCCCTCATTTATGGATTCAGATGTATATTCTTTTTGCATTTCTATATTTTCAGTGTTTAATGCCATCTTTGATATTCTCAATATGTTCCACTGACTGCTTTGTACTTTCCTCGGGAGTAATAATAATATCATATTGGCTTTATTCAAATACAGAAATCTAGTGATTATGCTTCTTCAAGAGCATTTTATTCTCATATTAATACAATCTCATATCATCGATGAGATTACTTCATATAATTTCTCCATGCGATATATTATCTTTGATTTATCAACATGGGATCTATTGAGCATTTTATTTTCATCTATTTATCCAATGGTGACTTCAAGTACCACTTACTCAATTTTCTCCATTAATATTCTATATATATGGGAAGTAATTTTATTCTCATTGTCTACTACTGAGTATGATTAGAATATTTGATCAACTACTTCTTCGGGAGTAGGATTCGTTTATAACCAATCGTAGTATAACCCACCACATTGAAATATGCACACCAATCGTGTGGTATTACCCACCACATTGGAAATATACTCAAACTATAAAGTGCATAAATTTAAATTGCAGTGAAATTAAATTTCCTCCAATAGGTGGTCGAACCTACCTTATGGGAATTATTGCAATAAATATAAATCTACGGAATTTAAATAGCAAGAATTAAATTACATAATATTTAACTACTTCTTCAGAGTAGGATCTCTGCTAGTAGAAGGTATTACCCATCACTTAGCATATAAAGTGCAGAAATATATAAAACCTTCCGCTTAGTGACGGTTGAACCCATCATCAAGTAGGAGGTATTGCAAAGAATTAAATTGCAAGAAATAAAGCGAGAATGAAATATTGAATCGCTTCTACGGGGAGCAGATTTGTTCTTCAGAACAAATACTCATTACTTACAAGAGCACACTTATCCTTCTAGAATAAGTACATTATGTAATTGAACTCTTCGGAGTTAAAATAATATTCGATCTTTTAACTCAAATGGACTTCAAGCCATTTTATATAATCAATGGATTTAGAATTTCTTCATGAATATTCTATCTATTTTTCACTCTTGGCCAAAATTAGGTGGTCACATTCATTTTACACTTAAGGGTAAAATTGTCCATTCCAACCGCATAATGGTAAAATTATCAAAATATTCTATCAATATTATACGATTGGAAAATCGCTCTTTCACTTTCATTTATAAATATCAAAATATTTAAAGACTATTTTTGTAACATTTCAAAAAGTTGGTTTCTTCGATTTGTAAATTTTGAAAGTTTGATAATAACATATTTCAAAACGAGTTATTACCCTATCAATGTTGGTGTCAAATCGAAGCTCTCGTTAAATCGAGTATAATGGAGTCGAAAAATTTGATTTTGATAATGTATACTCTTTATATCTCGATAAAGCTAATGTTATAGTTTAATATATTATTATATTATAAAATCATATGATTTACCTTTTTCCCTTTCTCTAATTATTCCATGGATGAGATTTACTTGCAATCCATTTACGTGATCGGAAAATTCTGACTCCATTCTTCCAATTTTGGGATTCGGACATCTCCAAGCGTTGTGTAGAATGAGGAATTGTGGGAGAAGAATATGAACAAAAGGAAATTTTCAATGATGTATTTGCAAAGAGAGAGTTATTTAGGATTGATGAGGATGAATTAATTCATTGGTAATAATCCAGCCGACATGTAAGATCATCTTATAAGACGAATCGTAGAGCATACTTCTTCATATTACTCAAATGGCCAGAGACTGCGTCGATAACGTGTTATAAAAGTATAGAAACAATAGAGAGAATTTAGAGAGAATGAATTCTAAGGAATTCTCAGGAATGAATTTATTAATAATCAAGCCCTATTTATAGGAAAACTTCGAATGGCACAATCGTAATTACATAATTTCATCAAGGGTATAATAGTCATTCACATATAATAATTACATCTTTTACCAAATTATTCCTCCACCAAATTATTCCTCATAATTCATAACCACCAAATTATTCTCAATTATTCATAACACCTAATAATTATTCTTCAATTATTATTCATAACAAGTAGGGTTTGTTATTTGTTAATACCTTACATAGTTATAGTGTTAAATAATATTCTTTTTGCAATCCCAATACCCCATTCAATATTTCAATTTATCTCTAACCCAAATACCCAATGGAAGTGATAATTCTTCTTCAAGACATAAAATGAAATCTAAAATCAATTCCCTATTGTATAAAACCAAAGCTGCTAAATAAATAAATAATTCACCCTTTCTGCACTTCACTTATCAAGAGCATTTAATTTAAGATTTGTCCAACACTTCCAAGTCAAAATTATGAACTAATAAACTAACGAAGCACTAAATTAAAATTATAAACAAAACTACAAAAGCTCATTGTTCCAATGTAGCTCCACTAATCCATTATCTATTAGTAAATCAAACAAATTTAGAAACACATTAATATTATTGTATGTTACTTGTTAATCTTCTTGCATTGAACTTTTAAGATTTTCCATCGAGTAAAGAATTTTGCAAATTACACTTTCTCGGTTGGAATTTGGAACCTGTGGCTAGATCTCTTGCAAAAGATGTACAGTACGAAATGATATGGAGCAAATATTTGTGAATGATTATGGACTATAGACAAGATCAAAGAGAAAATAAAGAAGAGAGAGAACTCTAATTCGCATATTCAATAGAAATAATCGTTTAAAATTTCCAATGGCAGAGACGATTGATTTGAACGAAGAGAAAAAGGTAGGGAGACAAGGCTTCATTTGTTAAGTGGGTGAGGTTCTTTTCTTATTTGTTGGGTTGGCAAAACATTTTTGGGCTGGGAAGAACATGGGGAGTTGATGTGTTAACACGACTGCTTTTTAATTAACTTAGAAAAAACTATACCAACAAATGGATCTAGGCTGTAGACCAGTTGAGCCTCACTTTCATCGGTCCCTGGCTGGGAGTAAAACCCCTAAACTTATCATTGCGTTATGTTTTCAGCACCAGATATGGTTCATTTTTTCAGAGGTGGGGAGGGGGGTGCTTCCCAACACCCATGTGAATTGTCTCAGTGTCGATTAAACTTCACTTTCGACGGCGAGAGAATGCATCTTGGCACCCATGAGATGTATCTGATAATTTATCGTGGTTTGATCGATTACCCAGCGTAGTAGCAACTTTAGGACGCAAGAACCTACCCCTCCACCGCATTTACTTAGCACTATTTAATGATGATGAGGCGTCCTCCACACCTCTGTCAAGAGGGTTTTCGTAGTTTGTAGTTTGTTGACAGTCATTAGACACATTACGCGTAAGAGAACAATGTAGAAGAAGAAAAACAACAATTTTATTAAATACTAGAAGAAAAATAATAGGCTTTATGTGAACTTTTCCTACATGATTAAGTGCATCAAGATTAAATCTGAACTTATTATATTTATAAATATTTTTTCATTATGAAGTATAATAGCAAGTAAGGGTCATTCTTCCAAAGGGATTGAGATAGACTAATTAATTGCTTAAAATAGTTTTTGGGGGATTTGTTTTGTTTGATTGAATTAAATAAATGAAAAACAAAGATAAATAAAAAATGACTGGGGAATATCCACCCTCAGACAATAGAAAATAATTTATAAATAAAGTCATTTCATTTATCAAATTAATTGTAATAACCTTTGAAAAGCATATAAGCTTGGCTAATCGGTAATTGTTCTTATTTAGTCGTTGGATAAAACAAGCTCTTTATCCAATTTCTGTTCAATTAACAAACTATAATAAGCTCTCTAAATTTAATTAATGGATAATGGAATTTTAACAATATGTTATTTTAAGTAACAAACTTATAAGTTCGGTTCAATGAACCTATGCCACATTTCACATGCAAAGGTTAAATTGCATTTGTTACTAATCATTTAGAAACTTAACGATTATGTATTAAGACTCCAAATGTAACATTAATTACTATAATTTCATTACTTATTAGGCCATTTAAGTGGAAAAAAGGGTGATGTGGAAGTAAATCAATAAAATATAGGCACAATTAAGTTTGGCAAGCAAAATAAACTTTTATTTCAAAATCAATTATTCATGTCTAGAGCTTCAATATAATTTAGCAATCAAAAGAAGATTAGCTAGACATATTGCAAGACATAGTAAATAATTTAAAACAAAATACTACAGATATCATCATACAAATTGCAAGGAAATAGAAAGAATAAAACTTAGAAACGATGGTTGGAAGGCAAGTTCTTCCAATGTCTTTCTATCTAAACTTATACACTTCTTCAAACAAAAACTCTAGCTAATAATAAGACATATAAACTAAGAAATGAAGTTGAGAGACAAGAGAGTATTCTTGAGTAAAGTGGTGTATTGAAGAGGCTGATGGCCTTTCCCCTTTTATAGGTACCTAAAGCATTTTTACTATTTCATTCTCTCAGCACTAACTCCAATTTCACATGACTTTTGACCAATTTTTCCATTAAATATTTTTTGGGTCTTCCACCAAGTTATAACACAATGCTTTGTCTCTTAAATGCATCTTGAATGACCTAAATTGGATCTTTATAAGCCACGTTATGGTCTTTGCACCTAAAGGTAGCACTGGATACCTTAGATGCCAACAATTCTATCTTCGAACCCAATTTTGGTATATTTTGACACCAAATTAGACTTCAAGGCCTGAAATAACGTTTGTAGAGAATCAAGTTATCTTTCCACGAATTTTTGAATTAGGTCATTTAGATATCCAGAGTTCAAGTTATGGTCAAAATACTGCAAGCATGTCAGTGAATCCGAGTTGTTGATTTTGTTCTAAAATGTGAAAGATACATCATATAAGTACTTATATAAAATGTGTTCATATCATATTTTATTATTTCTTATCTTTTTATATGTATTTTATACAATTGAATTACATAAGCAAATGTGTAATGATTTTTTAATACAATAAATAAGAAACGTTAAAATATAATGGGAAAAGAATACAAAATACACGTTAATTAATAACACATCAAACTCCCCCACACTTAATCTTTGCTAGTACTCGAGCAAAACAAATCTTTTAATATAATGAAACTAGCAATGAAGGATCATTAACTTTTCAAAACTCACAAAATGTCATTCTCAAACTATTTGCAATTACTTAGCAAGCATTTCCATTGAAAAATGTCATGAACTAAACTTGTAGACTTTCTCGGATATGGTCACTCTTCTCTCATGTGTTTGAAGGGTATGTGTTTTGCTTAAAATTCTTTCAAATGAAAGTGTCCTACCATAGGCTTGCAGTTATTCTCATTCTCCGCTATTTGGTACACTTGCATGACACGCATTATAAGGACTTTTCAAGGTTGTAATGGAACTTGGGACCAAGGTAGGAAATATTTTGGGAATGTAGCTCAACCGTCATAAAGTTGATCACAAATTAATCTATGTACCTCAAATATACAAGTCATGTGAATCCAAACACATTTAAACATCTTCTTAAGTTTAGTTCTTAAGTATCTAACCCATAAACATTGGTATCCATAAAGAACAGGTCATTGCAAAGACATTTTACTTTTATAAATATGAATAATCCTTCGCACCAACTCCTATTTATGTATGCACATGAAGTATAACTTTTTTTTTTGTGTTTGACTTTTTTATTGCAAACCAAAACGTGAAAGATTCTTTTTTTATTGACTGGGCAAGGAAAAAGATACTTTAAAGAATTTGAGGATTATGACCAGTCCAACAAACCAATAGTACAAAATTATTGGACTAAGTAAAAAGTCGTGGCGATAGCAATTATTTTCACTAAACCAATTTTTTTTTCATTTTTTTGCATACTCATTCTAACAATAGTGATAAACAATGCTCCACTAGTATTTAGGCCAGGTAAAGATTTTATTTTACGGGTTGAGGCTTGTATCGTTATAGCAAAAAAAAAATATCAATAAGGCTCAACATGGCTAGACAAAGGAAACTTATTTATAAGATAGGCTAATTGGATAATTGTGGCTCAAAGTAAAGAATAAAGATTGCCTTAATCATGTTCATGTCACATGTATGTGCTAGTGTAACATTGAAGAAAAACAGGGCAAGTTCTAGAGGTACAAATCCATGAAAGAATATCACACATAAAAGAAACTATGAGACTGATTTGCATGTGTCAGTCTAAAGGCTCAAAGAAATCTCACAAACTAAAATGTCTAGCAAATTCAATCACATCACTTCCAAGAAAAATAATAATACTAGACTGATGTGATTGAATTTTGAGATATCACACATACTACAACGCATATCCAGAGTTGAAAAATTACTCTGTACTCTACTATAAAAAATTTTGAGATATCTAATAATTTTATAAACAACATAAATCCTTCACCCTGAATTGAAATTAACATTGTCCTCAATGTTATTAAAGAAAAAGAATAAGAGATATCACCTGATGGTCGCATAAATGTGATCACACTGAAATCCTGAAATACAGAATCACACAAAAAGCTGTGAATAAATTCAAAAGTTAACTATTCCACACTTACAATTTCAAATCTAAATCTAACTCAATCGGTTCTCTTTTCCGCTTGTGACAATTTTGTGATCAGTTGATTTAGGGTAATTCTGGATCTATCTATGTCACATAAGCTTGTAATTTCTCCAACAATTCCTCAATTGAGGTTGCACTCAAACGCATTTTTCATGAAATATGACAAATAAACTTTTGTGTAACTTCAAAATCCAGAAATGTCAATAAACCATCGAAATAACGTTGAACATTTAAAAGATCAATTGGTTTAGTACACAATTTCAACTAAGCTCAACAGATTATGTTAAATATTTGTTCTAATATTTCAAAACGTTCTGGTAATGAAATGAATGCATTATCATGTGTTCCACGTGTAATTTTATAATTGATTTGGTAGAAGTGAACCAGGAAGAGGAGATAAGCAACTGGAGGTAGAGGGGAAAAACATGCACATCAATTTTTGGAGCCAATGCAATCAATGGCAACTGAAATGTGAGATTTTGTACCTGAAATCGTTGTCTTTTAGTATTGAATTTTTGTAGTTGGTAATTGTTTTGGTATGATTTGGGCTTAGTTTGAACTCAAATGCTGATGAGTTTATGATAAATTGTAAGGTTTAAATTGATGAGATTATGAGTTAATTGAAAATCTATTTGAAGGAAACATATATATGCCCCCAACTTGAAATTAGGAATTGTTTTGGAATGATTAGGGATTTATATAAACTATAATGATGATGAGTTCCTCATAAATTGCAAGGTTTAAATTGATGAGATTATTGATTAATCTAAAATCTATTTGAATGAAACATATATATGCCCAAATTTGAATATTCAAAGTTATAAGTTTACTGATAAATTGTAAGTCACTTTTCAGATTTTCTAAATCCCCATATCAATATAGCTTATCATTTTGCAATTTACATGTACTGATGTATATAATAATAGTGTTAAATGTGTGTACATATAATTCCATCTGTTCATGAATTTTGAATTACGTTATTGATTCATGAATAGTAACTGATGTTATGTGATTTATTGTGACCTTCCTCCAAAATTCTTGTTGTAGGGTTTATAATATCTTTTTATAGGTTCTGTAGTTAGATTAGCGATTTTTAAGAAATTGAAGATTCCTATTGTCTTATTGTTGTTAGCTCCATAGGGAATTAGTTTTTGTAACTATTTTTCCTTTGCATTATGGATTGCCATTTTGTTCAAATCAACTGATTTATAATTATTATGTTTGGTTAAGTATCTTTTATTAATTCATTTATTATTATGGTCACATATGTTATATTTGAGTTCTCTTTCCTTTTCTTTTCCAGGAAGTGTAAATGATGTGTTCATTAACATGTGTTACTCATTATATGTTCTTTCTGATTCTCTTGTTTTAATCGTTGTTTGTTTGTTGTTTCACGTTTGTGTTTCTTCAAGTTTTATGAAGATCGATTGCTCAACATACTTAACAGGTAATTGTTCTCCCTTGTGTGATTGCCATTTGCATAATCATAATTTTCAATTTTACTATCTAATTTACTACATATGGTTTTGACTTACTCAAGTAGATCAATTAAATTTAACTAATTGTCGATTGGGTCTATTCCAGATTTTTCTATAGAAAATTTCACCTAATAAACCCAATGAAACTCTCCTTTCGAAAGCTCGAGTCCATGTTAGTTGCTAAATGGAGGCTTATTTATCTTGATTGTGGGGATTTTCTCTGCCAATGAGTGAAACACACATGTCTGCCTTCTCCAAAATCCGTCTCTACCATTCATTTATTAAATTGCTCCTATAACTTCACCAAAATTTACTATTTTCTCACTAAAATCTCTTATTTCTGCTTCCATAATCTTTAAAGGATGCACTTTTATTGGATGAAGTTTGTTTTGAAATTTATAGGTCTTGCTTAATCAATTGCCTTTATTTTGTACTAAGGATGGTACGCTTTAAACATTTTGCTTCATTGATACCAGACATTAATTAATAGAATGTTAGGTGAAGTTGACAAGGATGGTCGTGGTGGAATCGTCTCCTAAGATTTTTCTAAATGATGACAGCCACATTTGGTAAGAGGTAATGAAAGCCTTTCTTGTTATATATTGACCAACATAGAGGTATGACTTATTCCAATGTTACATATTATAATTTCCCTTTAATTACTTGTTCTTCATTGTGAGTGCAATGAACAATGTCTGCTATAGATACAATAGAGCATAGCAAAGACTTTGGATGAAGTTTTCAGTAATAGAGATTTTCAAGACATGATTGACGAAGCAAATGAAGATTGTATGTTTACTCTCTCTTTTTCAAATTTATTAGACATTTTGTGCCTTTAGAGCTATTTAAAATTGCTTCACATATTTATCTATGCTTGCCTAAACATTTTCCGTTCTTTGGAAAATAGACCATGAATGATTTATAGGTAAATTCATAATTCACAAGACAAGTAAAAGTTTGACTTTATTTCTCTACATGTTGCCATTGTAGTTATAACCGTAGAACAAGCAAAATACACTAATTTTACTGCATTTAAGGTAAAGGTTAGAGACAATGTGAATGATTATTGGTCTGAGGCTTATGTAAAGGTTTTCGGCACACAAGATTTGATCAATTGACACTAACTTTTTTAAACAGCTTATGATTATGGGCTTGTGGTAGTTTGTTGGCCTCCCAAATGAGAATGTTGTTGCCAAATGATCTTATGTGAAACAAATTAAAAACTTATTTGGGAGAGATTTCTAAATATCATTATTATTTTTGAGACATTTAATGCTTTTGCATATCCACTTATGGAGGGTTGTTTAGTACTTTAATTTTGCTTCAATGATATAGGGTTGTTCAATTGTATGACTTCAATGACATAGGCTATGTCAAGTTGATTTGAGAAGTCCATGAGGCGATGATAATGAGAACTTCATACGGGTACTGGGGGATAAATTACACCTATGTTTGTGTTGGAGAACGATTCCTCCCATCGATTTATGCTATTGCCAGACCTTGTGTTAGTTATACGATATCCAGACCTTGTGTTAGTTATACGATATCATGTAGCGTGTTGAAGCAACTACAATTTGTTTTCCTTTTTCAATTAGGTTCTCTCCATTTAACACAGAGTTCTCCACGTCTTTCGTTCCAGATAATTATATTTGTTTCTATCATGATTACATTAGTGTCTTTGGTATTTGAAGCTTTGTTCTTTTGGAAAATGATACCCTCCGAAGATAAACATATAAAGTCACAGATTTCTCTTCATTTTTTTATATGATATATATATTTCTATAGCAAGCTAATTAATATAAAATTTTAAAAGCACGCGTGCTTTGCAGGTGGGTTCCACTGGTTTTATATTGAAACATTAAATATTATAAAATATGACATGTTAATATTATGAATTTATTGTTTTTGCTACAATAATAATTTGTTAGATTACATTTTCCCATTTGCACCATTTCGAAGAGATCCAAGTTATATATTAAAAAGAGAGAGAGAGAGAGATGCGGGTTATATGAGGTGTTTCTTGGTCATATTCGAATACTTTTGCTGATTTGAAGCATTTAATGCTCATCGATGTAATAATAATATATTCCGTTTCAGAGTTGGTGAATTCACCATACACACAGTCTCGTTTACTTCAGATAATCAATTTAAAGAATGAGATACGCGTCCATGAGCTTGTTTTGTCCGTCAATTTGATGATATATGGCTTTTGATGGCCTTTGTTTGTGTTGAATAATTTAGACAAACCAAAATAGAATTTTATTTCATTAGTCATAATTCAAGAAATTTTTGGATTAATGTGGTTCAAAACGTAGCAAGTTGCCTACATGAGAATTTATACTCCTTAGACAACTTAACAATGTGGTTCAAGACAATTGTATTGGCTTGGGAGGATGGGCGAGTGACTCAAATGGGGTTGTGATAGCTGCGTTTGTAGCAAGATTGTCAGGTACTTTCAACCCAACATCAGTTGAAGTTCTTTCCTTGTGGTTCTGCCTTCGTTTCCTTTTCGAAGCAAGTTTACAGATTCAATAGGTCTTCATTGATTCCTCCAATGTTATCAAGGGCATCAAAGAAGTTGCTCAAAGTGATCCCGATGAGCCCATTCTCTCCAATATACTTACGCTTTTCAACTCCTTAGACTGTGGATTATATAGTCATATTGATAGAGATTGTCACTTTGTTACTCATGGTCTTGCTAATTTGGGTGTAAGTTTAACTTCGAATTGTCTTTGACTTGATTGTTTGCCAAGACTTTTTTCACCACTTTTGGGTGGTAATTCCTATTTTCATCTTTGAATGAATGAAATTTATCTTTTTCAAAAAAAAAAAAAAAACTGATTTTTAGAACATGTACGACCTTCAAATATTCATAAAGTTCTGTAATAAAATTGTAAAATATTAGATTAGTCACTTTAGCAATTTGTTATCTTAATTTTTTTTATCAACATCAACTTCTATTTACTCTCAAATTGTTATCTTAATTTTTTGTATCAACAACCTCTAGTATGCTAGTCTTGGGAAGGCACTACTGTTCAAGGTCCTGGGGAAATGTCAGACCCATTGCAACGCCAACGTACCACCAATGTGAGAATTTAGATCTCCGCTTTTATGCTCCTCCTCCTCCTTTACTGTTCCGCTAATGGATCCTTGATTTTCAACTATTAACAATTCAAACATTCCAATTTTACGCGCAACATGGCGATGCAGAGGCCACCCAACGAGCCATTACTGTCGTCCTCTCTGCCTTCTTGGGACTGCATGTTGCCCGGTCCTCCTTCCAAGAACAACGGCGGAGCAGCCGACCTATCCCCCGCCGGCCTTTTGGCTTACGCCGCCGGGAGCTCTGTCACCGTCGTGGATGTTAATTCTATGCAACTTGTGTTTACCCTTCCTCTGCCTCCTCATCCTTCCTCTGCCGGTTCCACCGCCGCGGCGTCGCTGTCCCCCTTCATTACCGCCGTACGGTGGTCTCCAGTTCCTCTTCCTCATCACCTGTTAGATAACTCGTCCTCGCATTTACTTCTCTCCGTCGGTGATCGGCATGGTCGTATCTCGCTCATTGATCTTCGCTCGAAATCTACGCTTCTGTACTTCGACACTAGTAATTCAAGTTCATCCAAATTGGGTATTCAAGATCTTTGCTGGATCCAGGTCCGACTCGACTCCTGGGCTCTCGGTGTTCTCTCTGGTTCGTCGTTGCTTTCTCTTTACAACACTACTACTGGCCGCTGCTTCTTCAAATACGACGCTTCGCCGGAATATTTTTCCTGTCTCCGGAGGGACCCATTTGATGCCCGTCATTTCTGCGCTTTGGGCCTTAAGGGGTTTTTGCTATCTGTGAAATTACTTGGTGACTCTGAGAATGATGTCATTCTGCAGGAGCTTCAAATTCGTTGTGATACATCCGAATTGCAGAGGCTCGAGAGAGATGCCACTGGTAATAGCAGTAATATTGGAGCACCAGCTCTTGCTGTATTCCCCAGCTATGTTGTGAAATTCGCTTTTTCACCCCACTGGAATCATATCATATTCGTGGGTTTTCCAAGGGAGCTGGTGGTTTTTGACTTGCAGTATCAATCCGTGTTGTCCTCGGCAGGGTTGCCAAGGGGGTGTGGCAAGTTTTTGGATGTTTTGCCAGATGCAGATATTGAGGTATTATACTGTGCTCATTTGGATGGGAAACTCAGCACTTGGCGAAGGAAACAGTGAGTACTTGAATTCTTGTTGCATTGTCATTCATGAGTTAATTGATTCCGGTAATGTGGAACTTGAATTATAATTTTTGGCGTTTGATCCTTAGTTGATCCACATAATATCGTGATTTTTATGATATAGAAACTTGTGATGATATGATAGTGTTGTAATTTTATGATGTCAAAAAGTTACTATATGATAGAGTAGGTTTCTTCACTAGAACTTTAAAAAATAAATGAAAGGGGTTTATGTGACATAGATATGTCATTATAAATATTGAGATAGAAGTGTTACGACCTTCTTGAAGGCTATGGCTTTATACCTGAAGTTTTTCCTGGAGGACAATTGGATGGCATGAAAGAATCATATCAAGAAAGAAGCCTTTCTGGAACACTTATAGTTAAGTGAATAGGTTTTCAATGAGGTCTTGAATCTACTGCATTATTTGTTGTTGCGTGATGATATTGATTTATTGAGAATGCTATTGTGATGATTGGATGCTACTGTACTTTTTATTTTTTACTGGATATCTGATACTTCAATCTTTCACTATCGAAGTAAAATAAATGACTTCAAGCATGTTTGAAGATGTAACTTCCATAGCCATCTTAACTTGAGTTTTCTTGGCATGATTGTAATACCTTTTCGTATCTATTCTTTGATAGACTTCAGAGATGATAAATTTATTTGCATATATCACAGAGGAGAGCCAGTGCACATGATGTGTTTGATGGATGAATTGATACCCTCTATTGGCACAACAGTCCCTTCGCCTGCGGTTCTTGCAGTCACTATTTCTCAGTCAGATTCCACACTCCAAAGTATTCGCAAGCTTTGTTCTGATGCTTCTTCGCTTGATATGGACTTCGATAATCCTTTTGATTTTCGTGATGAGTCTCGTATTATTTCTAAGACACATTTAGTGTCCATCTCCGATGATGGAATAGTATGGAAATGGCTCCTGACTGCCGAAGGATCTGAAGATGTTCAGAAGGATATAGCCCAAAAAGAGAAAGTTAATGATGCTGGTAAAGTTCCAGTGCTAGAATCTGAATCTTCGACTGGAAATATGTCCAGTAATGATCCTATACTGGATTATCTAACTGAGTCAGACAAGACATATAGCAATAAGAATCACCAATCAACTGCTGCTAACATCCGGGAAGAAGTCTCATTCAAGGTTGTTATCTTTGGCCAATATTCTTGCAAGGCAGTTGACTTTTCTTCCTTTATTATAAGCTATTGTCTTTTCTTCCTTTATTATAATCTCCAATGCGTTTTTTATTTTCCTGCTGTTTAATCTGACTCTTGCAAGGCTGTTGTCTTTTCTTCCTTTATTATAACCTCCAATGCGTTTTTTATTTTCCTGCTGTTTAATCTGACTGAAAATTGAGCACTACATTGGCTATAAACAAAGGAATAACGTTTTGTGTGTATTTTATACTGGGGCAAATAGAATCTATCAGTTTTTCATCCTGTCGATTTAAGTTTAAATATATATCAGAGTAGAATTGCTGTATAATGCATTAATGCTACCTGCTCCAAACGGGGTTATCTGATATGTACACAAAATTCATTGAGATTGTATATATGGGCCCTTTTGCTTATGTTGCTAATTGATATTATTGCTTGATTATATGCAAATATTTTGCTTCTTTGTTAGGAGAACTATTTGTTAGTTCATTTATAAAACATGTGTAAAGGAACATTGGAAATTTAGTTATTTGGTTTTCATTGAGATCTGGGTAATACAAGTTACTGTTGACAAAAATTTGCTGCAAGCAAGCTTGTAGCAGCTTTTTCCAAAATGTACAATTCATGACTCTGTATTCCATTAATTGTTTGAGGGGGAGATTTTCAAGTTCTTTGCTTCATTTACTTTATCCTGCTTTGGTTCTGGATTTGTGATGAGAGGATGATCTGGTATCCAAAAGTTCAATAGTAAAAACATGCTATTTTTCTTGAAACATGTTTATTTTGTTCTTGAACTTCACAATTAAAGCCATCAATGCAGACATGTCTAGTTGGACAGCTGCATCTTCTCTCATCGACGGTGACCATGCTGGCTGTGCCATCCCCTTCTTTAACAGCTACTTTGGCTCGTGAGTCTTTAATATTTTCTCCATCCCTTAAATGTTGAAGCTGGCAAGTTTTTTTAGAAGCTAACATTTATTTGCACTAATCTGCAATAATTTGATTCATGAAGGTGGAGGAAACTTTCCGGCTGTAGCTGTTCCATTAGTTGCTTTGGGAACTCAAAGTGGGACGATTGATATTGTCGACATCTCTGCTAATGCTGTTGCTTCAAGTTTTTCTGCTCATAGCACTGTGGTGCGGGGTTTAAGATGGCTAGGAAATTCAAGACTGGTTTCATTCTCTTACACACAGGTCAGAATCTCTTTTAAGAGTTCTATCAATCTTTTGGATGGACGTCACTTCTGAATTGTGTCATCAGCTATTTTTTAGGCTATTCTTAGATTTGCTGGAAAACATTATTCTTTTATTAGTTTAAGATAAGAATAATAATATTTCAGAGTTTCTTTACATGCTGAGATTTTTGCAATCCTTATTTCTGGATTTAGGGGAGTGAGAAAACAGGAGGCTATATCAATAGGCTTGTCGTGACCTGTCTAAGAAGTGGACTTAATCGAACATTTCGAGTTCTACAAAAGCCAGAGCGGGCACCAATAAGAGCCTTGAGAGCATCATCTTCTGGAAGGTTCATTTCATATTTACGTTTATTTGTTCATCAGTTGCACCACCTTTATAGGTGCAGTAGATATCACCAGTTACCATAAAATTCTCATGGAAAATATTTTTATGTGAAACACCTGAACGGACTTTTTCCTTCCCGACAACCCCCAAAAAAAAAAAAAAAACTGTTCTGGTCTCTGTACATTTTGCAATGTTCAACTTGGACCTAGAGAAGTCTCATTGACTTGAAATCCTTTATTTGGCTCATTTTATTGTTTATTGCTCATAATATGAAGATTTTTGTTCCTCATCAATGATCCTCAGTAACTCCGAAGATTAGGAAGCTATGTATATAATTGCTCTGAATGCTAGCTCTTCCCTTTCATTAACTGCAACTGACCATGATTGCACGCAATTAACCTTTCCCCTCTCACTAAAGCTAGCATTCACCTACACCCTACCAGTGAATTAAACGGCGTTGGTGAGGCGTGCCTTGAGGCACCTGCTGGATACCTGCACAACACTGGCACATGTGAGAAATGCCAGGTGACTTGTCCAAATTATTTTGGGTTTTGTACATCTGGACATGTGGCTAACAAACCGCGAGATAAGTAGCAGTTGCCCCCGGAAATAAGCTGTTGACACCTCAAAAACATATTCATTTAACACATGAAATGAAATATGAAAAAAAAAATGGAAAAAAAAAATTAACACATCAATTGTTGGTGTGTCCATGTTTATTTTGTATTGGGTCCATTTTAGTGCTTCGTAACACAGAAAGGAAACATAAACCACCACCTCTTCCAGTCCCTCAAAATTTCTTACTTGGCTGTTATTGTATTCAAAATAGTTCTAGCGCAGTGATTTGAAAATGACAATTATTAATTCCCATCTGACTTGACTAATCTAAATGGTTGTGGGGTTTTTGGCATTTGAATGAGTGCCTATTTACCAGCTGTTAAATGAATCATTTTTTAGCAGGTAGAACTGTTATTGTTTATTCCAAAATTTAGCTACAAATTCTTACAGGTATCTCTTAATTTTATTCCGGGATGCACCTGTAGAGGTCTGGGCAATGACCAAGACTCCAATTATGGTAAATTTGCCAAAGCCCTCCTCTCTCTATCATCCACATATTTGGTCTAGATGTTCCATTGCCATTGTTCTTATTAAATGATTTTCTGTTAGATGTTTGACATTGCTTTGAGTGTGCAGCTAGATATTTTGAGCTCCGAAGGTCAATATGGATCTTAAGAATTTTTCTACATATATGGCCCTTAGGATGTTACTGGAGTAAAACTGAACCACAAGAAATTTCTCTTTGTATGGCAAACCGACAAACAAATTTCTGTTCCTTTTGTTGCAAACTAATAGTCACTGATTTTTTACCTAACCGTTATCCTCTTTACTAAGTGTACATGAAATTATTGCTTTGAGCTAGTTATTGTTTTAAAATGTTGAGTGGAATATGTTAGTGCATTTAGATAGTCTTAATAATGGAAAGCCTTTGCTGATGGGTTCTTATATATGTATCTTTTCAAGTAAACCTTGCATAACGAGTACAAAGGGAGCATGTCAGTTCATCTCTTCAGTCTTAGTTTGTCATTCATGTTCATCCTAGTTTACTTTATCATGCAGCTAAGGTCATTAGCTCTTCCATTCACTGTTCTTGAATGGACACTACCAACAGTTCCCCGTCCGGCGCAGAATAAACCTTCAAAGAGCTCATCGTTTTTATCCAGAGATCGTGGAGTCGTGCAGCAGACGGAGACCTCTTCCCCAACAAAGGCATCTTCAATGGATTCCAGTCAGTGTTTCTTGTTAATTCTTGGAGCCGTCCTTTGATGTACATCTTGCATTCATTCTGGTGGAACCTCGCGATTGTTAGTTATTTACACACACAGATGTATTAATTGCAGAGGAAGCAGGAGGCGATGGATCTCAAGAAGCAGAAAGTTTTGCTTTTGCATTGGTAAATGGCGCACTTGGAGTCTTCGAAGTTCAGGGACGAAGGATCCGAGACTTCAGGTATGTTTTTCTATGAGAAGCCTCTGATGTAATAGTGTCACCATTTGTCAATGTTTTCATTTTCATTTTTGTTCTTTTTTTTTTTTTTTTTAAATTTTAATTTTTTGTGATGCATGACTTTAAAAGTAATTTTGAATTGCCTTTGTTATGTTGTTGCTCTGCTCTTTATATCTGTGTGTACAAACTTGGTGCTAGAACTGCGATGATTTTTAGTTCAAGTACAAACTTTACTTGTCATATTCATGATAGACGAACTGCGATGACTGTACCTGGGCATGATATACACAGCCGCATAAAGAGTCATTTTAACCAGAACTGAACCACCTGAACCCTAAAATTGGAGGTTACAGTTCGGTTAAAAAAATTAAAACTAATAACCGTGGTTGAGAATAGAGAATGTTCGTGTCTGGGTTGGTTCGAGGATTGTTGATCTGGTAATATGGGAAATTAATATTTTTCAATTCATTTACACTTGCCTAATGACATGGCCCAACCGTTAGGTGCAAAGCTTAGCAAGTAGAAACAAGGCAATACAAAGTTTGCAAGGGAAAAAGCTAAGAATCAAGTGTTCGTGTCTGGGTTGGTTCGAGGATTGTTGATCTGGTACTGTGGGAAATTAATATTTTTCAATTCATTTACACTTGCCTAATGACATGGCCCAACCGTTAGGTGCAAAGCATAGCAAGTAGAAACAAGGCAATACAAAGTTTGCAAGGGAAAAAGCTAAGAATCAAGTGTTTGAATCCCTAATGAATTAGGATTGTTGATCTGGTACTGTGGGAAATTAATATTTTTCAATTCATTTACACTTGCCTAATGACATGGCCCAACCGTTAGGTGCAAAGCATAGCAAGTAGAAACAAGGCAATACAAAGTTTGCCAGGGAAAAAGCTAAGAATCAAGTGCCTTGAATCCCTAATGAATTAGATATTCATTTATGCGTTCAGAGTATCCGTTAGTAGTGAGAGAGGGGATCTCTTGTTCCTTTAGAAGTTCTTTCATCTTTCAAAGGATTTATCTATCTGATTGGTGAATCATAAGAAGACGATTCATGGTTCATATGCTTCGTGAGAAAGAATAATCAATTGAGTTCATGGATTTCCCTTGAATAGGAATCCATTTTCTGAAAGATCCCGGCGTTCGTACTTTGGTGGGCCTCCGAAGATATCATGATCTATAAAGTGCTTAGTTTCTTATTAAAAAAAAAAAGATCCTTTTTGAAAGGGAAGATGTTTCACGACAATCAAGTAGCAATTGTATTGCTAAGAACCGAGTTCATAGCATGTGGAAATTGAGACATTTCATTGATTAGCTAAGCACGTACAAATTTGATAGAAATTTCATTAAAGAGAAGATTGAGGGGGGAATAATCAAAATGACCATAGCTTAACTAGTGTTAACACTCAGATTGCGGATGCTGTTATCGAGGGAATTCCTTGAACACCAATTTTGAAGCATTAATCACGGAGCTTGGAGAACATTGGCATCTATGTCCCGATTTGAGGGTAGTAGATTTTGAAAGTATGTTGTACATGTACTTATTCATTTATTTTTTTCCTCCTATTATTAGGAGCTAGAATCAGGGATGATTAATTGTAATTCTTTTCGTCTCTAAATACTACATTTTGTATGGTTGTAGTAATAAGAAAAATAGAAGATCCTACACTCATTTGACCTCCAGCAATGAAGCCACCAGTTGCTTCCACTCCCCTATTTTTTCTCCTCAGTTTTGCATACTAAAATGCCACGTCAGAGTCAACGACAATTATTCCTTCCAAGATTATGACTTTTTTTTTTTTTTTTGAGCGGTGATTGCATGCACTCCGCTAGTCAAGTTAGTTGATGAGGCCATGTAAGCTGGGACAAGTAATATGTATATGAGTGTGGGAAGGTGGTGGAGCTTGAATCGAAGCTGTATGTGACACCCACATGATTAGAGAAGTTTTAGTGAGTGTGAATGGATGTGAGAAGAGTTAGCGTGTGTTAGCGAGTAAGTTATTATAGATTTTTATGGATTTTGATGTGAAATTGGAGAGAAAATAAGTGGAGTTGAATGGTGGAGATTTGTGTAGTACATATAGGTTCCACAAGATATGTGGATGTGGAATAGGGAGAGAATGAGTGGAGTTGAAAAGGATGTCTAACAATGTGTAAAAATTTGTTAAAATCTATAGATTAACGCGTGCTTATTTACCATAGAGAGGATTTGAGATGGATATTTACAGTGGCGGGTAGTTGAGAATATTTAATTGGTGAGTGACACGTGGAGTTGTACTGTTGCGAGGATCATCCCAAAGTAATGATGTTTATGTGTGGTTGTATTCCTGCCTAGAGCATGTTGCCATGTGATTGGCAGATTGATTAAACCTCTTGGACTTGCGTATGATTGCCTACAAGTCTTATTTTTCATTTGTCATTAAATATTTATCAGCCAAATGGACAAATGGGCTTGTTGATTGGAGTCATGTCATCGTGAGATGTGTGTCGTGGCCTCTGCAACTAGGTCAGAGCCTCAGAGATGACACCAAGGGAGTCCACCATTTGTGGGCTCTTGAGTGGGTAGCCTTGGGAGGTAAGCACGTGACACCACAACCTTTGTTATAATCTAGAGTGTTGACATATATATATAACTAGAATTAGGGCAAAAATCTGATTTTTCATTTCACCGAAAGTGTTATATACAAGTTACAATATAATTACACTTTAGTCCCTAACTTTACAAGGCTATTATTTAAGTACAAAATAAACCTATTTATTCAACTCTCCCCCTCAAGTTGGTGCATAGATATCACACATGCCCAACTTGCACAAAGCTTTATGGAATGGTACGTTGGAAACCGCATGAGTCATCATATCTGCTAATTGTTCCTCACTTCTAACATATGGCACTTCAATATTCCCCTAGTCAAGGTTATCTTTGATGTAGTTCCTGTCAATCTCAACATGCTTGGTCCGATTATGCTGTACCGGGTTGTTTGCAATTTCTATAGCCGTTTTGTTGTCACAAAACAACACCATTGGTTTCTTTGGACCAAATCCAAGCTCACCAAGGAGAATCTTTAACCATGTAAGTTCAGTGGTTGCATGATGTAGGGCACGATATTCAGCTTCAGTGGTAGACAGTGATACAACACTTTGCTTTTTACTTCTCCAAGCAACCAGGTTGCCCCCAACAAATGACACATATCCTGTCGTAGACTTCCTGTCTAATCTTGCCCTAGGAAAGTCAGAGTCTGTATAACCCACAATATCGAGATGCTTGTGTTCAGAGAACAAAATCCCTTTACCTGGAGAAGATTTCAAGTAAGCCAATATACGGTTGATTGCATGCATATGCCTGTCACTAGGATTATGCATGAACTGACTCACAACACTCACTTCATATGACAAATCCGGTCTGGTATGAGTCAAGTAAATCAATTTTCCAAAAGTCTTTGATATCTCTTTGTTAGTAGGCACTTGATCAGGATAAATAGACAAACCATGATTTACTTCAATTGGAGTATCACAAGGTACAGATGCTGAGTGACCAGTTTCTGCTAAGAGATCTAAAATGTACTTCCTTTGGGAAAGAAAGATCCCTTGCTTAGATTGAGATACTTCAATGCCAAGGAAGTATTTTAGAACACCTAAATCCTTCATTTCGAACTCTTCGGCTAGATGGCATCGAAGTTTCTCAATCTCACTCGGATTGTCACTTGTAACAATCATGTCATCAACATACACAATGAGTAGAGTGATACCATCACTATCCTTCTTATAAAAAAGAGTATGGTTTGCCAAGGCTTGCTTGAACCCGTGTTTCTTCATTGAATAGCTAAACCTTCCAAACCATGCCCTCGGTGACTGCTTCAAACCATACAAGGCTTTCTTCAACTTACACACCTTACTCTCTGGAGGAATAAATCCTGAAGGTGGATCCATATACACTTCTTCTGTCAAGTCACCATGAAGGAAAGCATTTTTCACATCAAATTGTCTTAGTGGCCAATCGAGGTTAACATCTAATGATAGAATAACTCTGAGAGTGTTCATCTTGGCCACTGGAGCAAAGGTTTCCTGGTTTTCAATACCATATGTTTGTGTATAACCTTTTGCAACCAATCTCGCTTTGTATCTTTCAACAGTTCCGTCTGATTTATACTTCACTGAAAAAACCCACTTACACCCCACAGTCTTTTTTCCCTCAAGTAGTGTCACCATCTCCCAAGTAGAGTTTCTTTGGAGAGCATTCATCTCCTCTACCATTGCCAATTTCCACTTAAGATCCTTAAGAGCTTCCTGAAAATTATGAGGTATAGAAATAGAGGACAACTGGAGTGCAAATGTATGGTGAGATTGGGATAGACGATGATAAGAAATATAATCAGAGATAGGATAAACAACATTAGAAGAGGGTTTTGAGAACCCTAATCGATCTGGTTCTTTACGACTGTGAATAGGGTATCTCCTACTCGAATCCTCAGTAGTAGGAGCTGAAGCATCAATGTCTAGAGAAGCTGCAGCATTAGAATCTAAGTTTTGAGAAATAGTATGAGAGGGATTTTGTACCTCATTTTCAGTTTCTGAAGAGTCATCCGATGGCACGATAGAGTCGTCTTTAGGGGTACCAATATCTTGAGGAGGGATAGTAACACCATCATTTCTCCTAGTATTAGCATCTTTGGAACAACCTAGGTGACCTATCACCCAGAACCCTAGTTTCAGACTCATCTTTTCCGGGTTCTTTTGTTCTCCTTGAAATCCAAAACCTTTTTTCATCTACCCACATCCTTTCCTCTTCCCTACTATTTACCTTCCCCTGAAGAGGAATGAAGGGTGCCTCTTGCGAAAAAAAGGAATCCGATTCACAAAATTGAACATTCATCGAGACATAATACTTCCCAGCGGGGGGATGGAAGCATTTATAGCCTTTCTGGGAGTTAGAGTAGCCAAGAAATACACACTTAAGGGCACGCGGATCAAGCTTATCACGTAGATGAGAGTGGACATGAACATAGCACACACAACCAAAAACTTTGGGACAAATATTTAACACAGATGGAATAGGATGAAATCGAGATAACATCCTCAAAGGTGTTTGAAAATCAATGATACGAGCAGGCATTCGGTTCATCAAAAAAACTGCAGTCATAACAGCCTCGGCCCAAAAACGTTTAGGGACATGCATATTTAAGCATAAAGCTCGAGCTACCTCTAGGATATGTCGATTTTTACGCTCTGCTATGCCATTCTGTTGTGGCGTGTAAGCACATGTTGTTTGGTGAAGAATACCATGAGTTGTAAAGAAAGTAGTAAGGGATTGATTCACAAACTCACGACCGTTGTCAGAGTGAAAAACTTGAACTTTGGTATGGAATTGTGTGAGAATCATTTGTGAGAACTGAGGAATCGCATCCATAACATCATTGTTGGATTTCAATAAGTATATCCAAGTAACTCGCATGCAATCATCAATAAAAGAAACAAAGTGTTTGTGATCGGAAGAAGATGGAATGGAAAAAGGACCCCAAACATCAGTATAAACATAAGCAAATGGAGCAGAACTTTTATTAAAACTGATCTTAAAAGGTACACGATGATTTTTTGCCAAAATACACTTTTCACATCGCATACTAGAATTAGAGATATCCGAAACAAATGAGGGAACAAAGCGTTCTAAATAAGGAAATGAGGGGTGACCTAACCGACAATGCCACAAAATGATCCTATCTCTAATAGAACCTGTGCTAGTAAATTGACCACCACAACCAGCCTCTACTTGTAACGCTTTTGCTCCCTCCAAAAAATAAAGACCGCCTCTTTCTCTACTAGTGCCAATCGTCATCTTCGTTCGATTGTCCTAAAACACACAAGAAGATGAAAAGGTTACAGAACAATCAAGAAGTTTTGTAATTCTACCAACAAAAAGAAGGTTAGTAGAGAGTGTAGGTGCAAATAAAACAGAAGACATAGAGAGAGTAGGGGACAAAGCGACATTCCCGGCTCCATTAAGAGGCACATGAGTTCCATTTGCAACTTGAACAGATTTAACAGGTGTTGAGGTTAGTGAGTCGAGATTGGAAGCAGTATGGGTAAAATGATCTGTTGCTCTGGAATCAATTACCCAAGAGCAATTGGCAGTAGAAGTTAATGTCAATCCAAAGGTACCTATCTGAGAAGATGGCTGAGCTACATGAGAAGCAATAGACAGAGGAGTATCAATATGTGCAGCCTGAGCATGTTGCTTGTTCTTCTTCTTTGGGTGTTTCCGTAAGAACTACTCCGAATACCCATTTTTCTTCCAACACTTATCAATAGAATGTTCGGCACCATGGCAATAAGAGCAAGTCTCTGTAGACCGAGGGGGTGTTCGCTTGGCAACCAAAGTAGAATTCTCAACCTGGACCTCCGCCCCCCATAGTTAGTTGTCTTTGCTCTTCACGTCGAACAATCGAAAACACTTCATCAAGAGTTGGAAGAGGAGAAGTAGCTAAGACACGGCTACTCACTTGATCTAAACAGTGATCAAGTCCGGCAAGGAACATATAAACTCGATCTTCGACTGTGCGCTTCTTTAACACCTCAATATCGGCAGCACATTTCATGTCTTTTGGCCTACGGTAATCAAGCTCCATAAACAATGAGTTCATTTGATTGTAGTAATCCGTAAGAGGCCGGCCCCCTTGACGTAATTGACATGACTTTTTCATGAGCTCATAGATTTGTGACTTGTCCGATACATCAAGATAGCTCCTTTTAACTGCATCCCAAGCATCTTTAGCTGTTTCACACTGAACGAAGTGTGACACCAAGTTATCTGCCATGGAATTGATGATCCAAGACTTAACCAGTGCATCTTCGGCTTCCCACTTGTCATAACCCAAGTCATTTCAGTAGGTGCAACCCGTTTTCCATTAATGTATCCTTTCTTTCTCCTACCAGCAATGTGCATTTCCAATATTTTTGACCAAACACTATAATTGGTACTATTTAGTTTAACACTAATGGGAGACGAAGTCTCTTGAATCGTGATAGACGGAGCAGTCCTATTTTCAACCATTTTTCCCAAACTCGATTTCAAGCAGTCAAAATGCAAATAGCACAGATAGAAGTAAGAACAACCCTTAAACTAAGAGAAAATTCACAACTAGTGGAAATAGCACAAGCCAAGAACCAACCGCAGCATAAAAGGCTCAAAATACAGCTGTTGAACCCAGTAGCAAGTGAAAACAGCAAGAATCGAGTGGAAGACACCCAGAATACTATTTGTACAGTCCCAAAACGAGAAGTCAGCCCAAAACTGAACAGCCAAGACCAGAAAAAGGTGAAAAAGAACAAACCCTAGTTTGCTGGTGGTCGGAATTGTCTCACCGGACGTCGTCGGAGGTTGTTTGATATCACTTGAGAGAAGGACTGCCCAAAAACTGAAGAGAAATCGAGTTAAAGTCGACCTGAGCACTGTTCACTCGAGACCCAAGAGCTGCGAGAGGGCTATGATGTGACATGGAGGTTGCCGGAAGCCTGAGACGCCGTCGACTGCATCGGAAAAAGGCCACTTGAGTCGGCTTTGATTCTCCAATTTCTCTAGACTTTCCCTCTCCTTTTCTCTCGCTCTGACACCAACTAGAATTCGGGCAAAAATCTGATTTTTCATTTCACTAAAAGTGTTATATACAAGTTACAATATAATTACACTTTAGTCCCTAACTTTACAAGGCTATCATTTAAGCACAAAAATAAACCTATTTATTCAACTATATATATATATATATATATATATATTTTTTTTAAGAAACTGAACTTGTTATTGTTACGATATTTGACTACTTGTATATTAGTTGTAATTAGAGCCCATATACTATTAGTTATTATTTAGGTCCATTAATTAGGCCCATTGTACGTTAGGGTTTTGAGTTGTGTATGTTGTAACTCTATTTAAAGAGGTTGATATCTCAATGAAAATCATCGAATTAAATTGAATCTATTTAGTTTGACAATTACTGAAATATTAACTACAAAATATTACAACGAAAAGGGATGGACGAGACTTCCACCAAAAACCTACCAGAAACAATGCTAAGTCAAAGTCTATACAAGGGCTTTATGAATTACCCGGAACTAAAGTCCAAAGAGAGTTCATAGGGTCTAGGCAAAACAAAAAATTATCTAATTTAGTAAATAATCCCGCAACTCTAGCCCAAAGTCCAACAGTGAAGACAATGTTGTCCCAAATGTCGTCTATCGATCTCTCGAGATTGTAAAAAATCATTCTATTTCTCTCCAACTAAATTGTCCAAGCTGCTCCCATAAGAGTCAATTTACATAGCTCCTCCTTTTGTTTCCTATCTCCCCCGAGCCACCTTTTGATAATAATCAAGTCAGCCCATCTTCTAGGCATAGCACCCCATACTCCAAACATGTTCATAGTTCTACTCCAAATTCCTCGTGCGAATTCACAATGAATCAATAAACGATCTAAAGATTCATTTGCCCTTTTACACATAATGCAATATGATGGGGAAATACACTAAAAATGTCTTTTCAATTGTAACAAATCGCAAGTGTTAACATTCCGCAAAGATACCAACCAAGCAAAGACTTTTACCTTTTGAGGGAATCCACCCTTCCAACTGAAGTTAAATTGAGGGAAGTTGGAATCACAAGGCATATGAACAAGAATATTGAAAAATGATTTGCATGAAAAAGAACGGGATGGGTGACCAATCCAAACCCTATTATCCGAGGAAAGTGGATCGAAATTAATGGTTTCTAGTAAGCTTGAAAGGCAGGTGAATTCTTCAATGTCTCTATCACTAAGGTTTCTAAAGAAGCCAAGGTTCCAAGATGGGTTGGAGTGGGATGAAGGGGAAACAATGTCTTTAAAGCCTGACATAAAGTATGTAGGTGTGCTTCCCAAGACCGATTGTAAGAGTACTAGTCTTCCTTCTCTTGATGAGCAACCTTTATGCCACCCTTCAAGTGTTCTAGCAATTCTCTCCACCATCGGGTCCCAGAATGAGGGAGTGCTTGGGTTTCCTTGTTGGCAATGTCGTCAATTCTATCTTCCGCTATGTTAAGGCTTACTACCATACTCTTTGCCATTTTCAACTTTAGTCCCACACTTTTCGAGAGAATCTCCAAAATTCCAGTGTGGTTTTCGATGCTTTCATGCTTATTCTCCATGAAGAAAATACAGTCACTTGCAAATTGAAGATGTGAAACCCTCACTTTGTTACTACCAACCTGAAAACCTTCCATTACCTTCATCTCATATGCTTTATTGACCAATCTGCTTAACACATCCCCACCAATATGCAAAGGAATGGTGATAAAGGATCTCCTTGCTTCAATCCTCTAGAGGCTATAGTGTTGATATTTCAATTAGGGCCATTTCAATTAACTATTTTGTCTGCCAGATTTCTTTTAATTAGTCATTTTGTTATATAATCAGAACAATTCTTGGCAGTTTTTCTATACTCATGATCAAGTTTATCTGTTTATCATTGCAGACCAAAGTGGCCGTCATCTTCATTTGTTTCTTCTGATGGTTTAATTGCAGCCATGGCTTATCGTTTGCCGCATGTAGTACGTATCTTATGTTATATGCAATATCCTTCCGCTCTTGATAGGCTACTCGTGTTTAATACGGTAGAGAAGTTTCATATTAGAGTGAGTAATGCATTTACATTTCAGGTTATGGGAGACAGATCAGGGAACATACGCTGGTGGGATGTTACAACCGGCCAATCATCCTCATTTAACACTCACAGGGAAGGTGTTCGAAGAATTAAGTTCTCACCAGTTGTCCCAGGAGATCGTAGCCGTGGACGAATTGCTGTTTTATTTTATGATAACACATTCGCTGTTTTTGATCTTGTAAGCATTGATTTCCTTTTGTGTGCGTGATTTAGGTATACTGCTGAAATGTTTGTTGATATGGATATTTATAGATAAAGATGGATGAAGGATATTTTTGCTAGTTTCCTTACAGTATACTGACACAGCAAACTTGAAAACGAAGTTAATTCACAACCAACTGAGCCAAGGATGAAAAATAACTTCCAGGAAGAAGAAGAGAGAAGAAAAATATCGGGAGAATAAGAGAAACTTGTAGATGTATCGAACTGTAAAAAGTTACTAACCATCTACAAAGTAAAAAGGTTTAGCAATTCTAATTCTTGAAGGAGACTAATGGAAAAAGTGTCATATAGAAAAGTGAATAATAACATTAACCTAATCTAGTACAAAATAAAAACTCCCAAGTAATTTAATAGTTCTTTGTTTACCTTGAATAGGCTTTCAATGTTGTATCATTTTTCTCTGGTCGAGAAGAACTCAACTCCTGCTAGATGAACCTTTCTACCATATTTGGTGTAAATAGAAGAAAGAAACTAGAAAGATTGGTGCAGTAGTTTCTTCTGATTTTACCAAACGCTTCTGATTTGCAGGATTCACCTGATCCGTTGGCCAATTCCCTCTTACAACCTCAATTTCCTGGAACGCTTGTACTTGAACTAGACTGGCTACCTGTACGAACAGATAAAAATGATCCACTGGTATTGTGCATTGCTGGAGCTGACAGTAGCTTTCGTCTCATTGAAGTTACTCTGTATGTCCTGTAAATCTTTCAGACATGCTTTTAGCCATCAATAATTTTCTAATGAATAGAACATTTGTCATCCTGGAGTTGGCTTTAATTTTTCTAGGAAGTAATGTTAATTTCTATGTCATGAACTGTTCTATTGAGGAACACAAACAGCTTGTCAAAACTTTTGATTATGGATCCTGCCAGGATATGATACCTCTCATTACTGTGTGACCAGATGAGTGATTTGTGATTGGATTCTTGTAGTAAGTAAAACTATGTTTTTTGTGTCTTGTTACATGCAGAAGTGACCAGAAAGTGGGCGTTAGTTCTCATCCTCGGTCAGTGAAGGAGAGGTTCCGACCGCTGCCTTTGTCCTGTCCAATATTGCTGCCTACGCCGCATGCACTGGTAACTTCAAATCTGTCCCTGATAACAGATTGCATGCATGCAACACATAAGAGCCTGCCTGGCACAGATTTTTAAAATCTTTTCTCTCACATGATTTTCAACTATCCATGTCATTGATGCGGCACCTTTTTCATATTTTTAGAGAACAAATATTTACTTCTCAACCACATATTGAAAATTCATTTTCTCAATAATGTCCCTGCACGAACACGAAGTTCGACAAACTACATGCCTCGTATGTAGAGGATATTTTTGCCTGGTGAAATTTCAAATATGTGGAAAATATCTTAGAAGTTGGTGTGCTTTCATGCTCCATTAAGACTAATAAATGAAGTCCGAATATGCCGCTGCTGCAAACATTAATGATCTGGAAGCTATGATCAATCCTCTATCTACTCACATTAGATGTCCATTTGCTACAGGCATTGCGGATGATTTTACAGTTAGGTGTGAAGCCAATGTGGTTTGATGCATTCAGTACAACTATGACTAGGACACCATCACATATTCCTGGAACTCCATCAGCTGGAGATCTTCGCACCTATATGCTTGAGTCACCGCGTGTTGGTGACTCAGTAGTCCCGGAGATGCTGCTTAAAGTATTAGAGCCTTACCGAAAAGAAGGTTTGCATCCTTTGCAGTGCACTATCATACAATACTTTTTGATCATTGTTGAAATTTGTTCCCTTCTCACGTTTTGAAGGCTGCCTTCTCGACGATCAGAGAGTGAGACTCTACGCTAGTCTTGTCAACAAAGGTTTTGCATCTAGGTTAGCATTTGCCGCTGCAGTTTTTGGGGAAACAATGGAGGCACTTTTCTGGCTTCAATTACCTCAGGCTCTTCACCACTTGATGAATAAATCGGTTAACAAGTCACAGAAAGGTCCACAGCCATCTGGGCCTCCTGAGATTGACGAGGCATCCATGTTGAGTAGAATCTCTTCCAAAGGAAAGTCAGTGCCTGGAGGACGGAATAAGAATCCACTGGTTAGTCAGATGATTGAAAATTGTATATTTATAATTTTAACATAACAATTTACTTCACTTAGCGAAGGGGTGAAATTTTTTCTGAACCAGAAATTTTATGAAATGATGATTTCTGTATTTAAGAAAATTTTCCATAACGATTTTCTTATTGAAGGGTAATGGCCAACTTAAGTTAATGGCTTTTGAACAAGCGGAAATATGGGAGTGTGCTAGTGAACGCATTCCTTGGCATGAAAAATTGGAGACTGAAGAGGCGACACAGAACTATATACATGAGTAAGTCTTTCGTTTCCTCCACATTTTCTATTCCCTATCTGGGGGAGAACACAATGAAGGAGACTCGAGAAAGCAAGACAAATATTGGGAGAAAAAGAGGAAAAAAGCATTAGATTATAGGGAGATATATGAGGAAATAAGTCTTCATTTTACAATAAATACACCCTCTTTATAGATTTTAAAACCCTAAACAAAGTAGGGTGCCTATGAAATTACGCGAAATTTAAGTCAAACTGGAAGACTGAAATAAGTTAACTATCTAATTGTTTGGTTTTAACTAAAAATTTTCTAGAAATTCGTGGTGGGCCCCATGCATAAATTACTGTACACAATCTTCCCTGGATGGACACAATTGTTGAACTTTGTTGAGAAAATAACAATACTAACCTTTGCCAGAAAATTTTGTTGAATGAATCCGGAAGGAATTATTGTAATTTTCACAATAAATGTACAAGGATCAGGCCAATATTTCCAGACAACTGGGCAGAATCTTTTATGCATGGGGCCTGCCACATCACTTCAGAATTTTGTAAGAAGCTTTTAGTTAATCCAAACATATGCTATAAAATCAAGCTATAGTTATTCCCATTGTACTAAAAATTGCTTTTATTAGTATCTTCATTCTCCATCACTATTGCTTGCACTGGTTGGTTTTTTGGCCTGTCTTTGTAGTTTGTAGAACACAACCAGAGTATATTTGTCCCTGAGATTTTCGCAGAACTCGTATTATGGGTATATGTAATTTCAAGGAGCTATCCATATTAACCAAATCGAGTTGTCTGAGTATTAACATTGGAAAGTCGTCGGTCCTGTGATTGCACTTATGTCATGATATGAAATATATTATTTGCCAAATTGCTGAGTCATAAAAGGGATAAAATTCGTTACTTTCTTTCATGGGATGTCCTTTACTGTGTTTGAAGATTTGTCCTAAGAACCTTTTTTCTTTTATTTTTATTTTTTTATTTTTATTTTTATAGGAAATTGAGAATTTTATTAAAACAAAAAAATAAAAAATAAAAAATTACAAGAGATACAAACAAAAAGTGGATGAGTCATCCACTCAAAGGAAGCAAAAGCAAGAGAAGGAGTCAAGAAACAATCTTAGACTCTAGGGACTACTCAACACAATATTACATAAAGAACTGAAGGGGTCAAGTCGAAACAAGGACAACTCTATTTCACAAAAGATCCCAGCCGCTTTTGCCCATAAGCTTGCCAAAAAAATATGGTGCTATACCAAATATCATTTTGTTGACGCTCCAAATTATTGAAAATCCACCTATTCCTCTCCATCCAAATTACCCAAGCTGCTGCCATCACAATCAACTTCCAAAGTTCATTTTTTTGCTTTTTATCACCTCCAAACGACCATTTGATTAGTATCAAATCTGCCCATCTACGTGGTAATGCACATGAAACAACAAACATCTCTAAGATTCTATCCCAAATGCCTTTGGCAAACTCACAATGAATAAGCATATGATCAATGTTTTCATTTGCCTTCCTACACATAATGCAAAAAGAGGGGGATATACACAAAAAGGTTCTCCTCAATTGTAACAAGTTACAAGTATTAACCTTTCCTAAAGATACCAACCAGGCAAAAACTTTAACTTTAGAAGGTACCACACCTTTCCAAACGACATTGAACTCGGGAAAATTGCAATCATTATGAGAATGAAGGAGAGTATTCAAGAAGGATTTACAAGAAAAACAACCTGAGGAATGACAATTCCAAATTCTACTATCTGGGGAAAGAGGGTCAATCTAGGTTGCACGGAAACGGATACGGGACATGAAATGGGATACGAAACGAAATGGGGAAACGCGATTTTGAAAAATGTAGGATACGGAAACGTTATGGAAACGTTGTGTGGTAAATATTTGTTTTTCTATATAATTTCAAAATTGAACCTCCAAAAACTATTTAATATGAAGTAGCTAATCAAGATATCAATTAATTAAATTTGTTAAACGTCATCCCCATCGATGTTAATAATACTATCGTTGACATTCTTGAATAACATGGCGTCCATCTCCAGCTCATCTAGAGAAAGACTTGCAATGTTAAATGTGTCAATTTCCTCAAAAGTGTCGAATTGATCTCCAGCTATATCCCACATTTTGGTGTTTTCCACTTAGTATTGTGGGCTTTTTAGGTCAATTACTTAATTAACTTTTTTTGTGAACTATAATTAATTTTTATTTTTTCTTTTTTTCAAAAAATCTGAATTTTCGTCACAAAGTTTCCTAGAAGTTTCTTAAAAGTTTTCGTAGAGTGTTTTCATAGAGTTTTGGAATTTATTAAAAAATAAGAAACTTTTTTTGAGTTCCGAAACGTTTCCGGAGAAAATTCCCTTGCCCACTTCACACCTTTTTTTTCTTTTTTTGGTGTTGATGTTTCTCTTTTTCATGGATAGCAAAACGGAGAAAATTCCCTTGCCCACTTCCCGATTATGCGGCGTGTTCTCCTATAAGTTTTAATACATTTTTACACATAAATCTCATGGGACCTACTTGTACTACACAAATCTCCACAATTCAATCCCACTTATTCTCTCTCTTATATCACATCAAATCACATAAAAACACACATCCTAACACCCATTATATGTAAATATATATATTTTTTGGATGAAATAAATGCAATCCTCACAAGTGTGTTCAGAAAATTGAAATGTTGAAAATAATTGTTGACATAAGTGCTTGTGAATGTGTAGAATTTCAAACAATTAGATTATCACATAACGGGAATATTTAAAACTGAAGTGGAGAACAATCTACAATGCTTCTGTCTCTTCAATGCATTCACATTGGAAAGTGAATGGGTTGAAATCAATCTCATCCACATATTCTGTAGGATCCATAAGTACTACACTTGCACTCACTTTCAATCATTATGTCTCCCATTCACTTTCAAATATGAATGTGAACACCTGCTATGTTGAATTGCTCGGTCTAAATGCGTCAATCTGTATATTATTTAAAATATTATTTTTGACAGTACTCTAAGCACAGAATTTGGATAGCAGTTAACAACCAATAGAAATGATTTTGATGAAAATAATTTACCTAATTATATTACGTTTGATCGAATATCAGACTTGTCTCGGTTGGGAACTTGGAAGGTGCTGTTAGTTTACTGCTCTCTACTCCTCCAGAGAGCTCTTACTTCCATGCCAATGCTCTGCGAGCTGTGGCTCTCTCATCTGCTGTGTCAAAATCTCTACTTGAACTTGCTGTGAAGGTTTGTTTTTATTCTAACTACTGCTTTTTCTACTTAGCTTAAGAACGCACTTCCTTTGACATTGCGCTCCTATTATTATTTTATAGGTGGTAGCAGCCAATATGGTTAGAACTGACCGGTCATTATCTGGTACTCACCTGCTTTGCGCTGTTGGTAGGTATCAAGAAGCTTGTTCTCAGGTAGAGTTCTTTCTTGCTTATATCTATTAGCAATGATTAGTAAATCTACTGTTGATATTTATTCCTGACGAAATTGAACTTTGGCATTCTTTTTCTGGCTTGTTAGGCTCGTGCCTTTTGTATTAATTTTGCCATTGGTAGTCCCAACTTATGGGCATTTCACTCCATCATACCTTTGATTATTACATAGTTTCCTTATGTGTCCATTAAATGGATCCGGTAGTGTGGTTTGTACTTTTCGTAATACATTTGCTGAACACTGAAGATGTCATTGTGGCAGTTCTGATGAGATTCATTGCATAGTACATAGTTATTGTGAATGAAGACTAGCAATGCACTAGAATTTGACATCATTGGTATGTCCGGTAGCAAGATTAGTGCCTATCTCAGCCGTTACATGTGTAAACCCTATCGTCTAGAAAGTGGTCAGAGAGCATCTTGCTCGACGGAAAGTGGTTCCGTAATCTTCATAGGAACGTTCAGAAGCATGAGCAGGAACAGGAACTGAGCAGTGACAAGCCTGTAGCGCATTGGTTTGCAAGTAGTCTAGTGGTTAGCAGATGCTGTCACAGCATGTAGCTTCAGGGCTGCGAAAGGGATGATAACTGACTGTCGCTGTCCCTTAGAATAGTTTTGTAATTTTAGCTAATGGCTTGCACAAAGACGGATGTATTTTGCACCTGATAGCTGATCAAAACAATAGGTAGATGATAGTCATAGATGCCTTACTCGCAGATATCCGAACTCTTGCTACTTTGCTTTGAACTCGCCTTTTATTCCCATTTTAAATTTAGGTTCAGTTTATTTTCTGACAGACGACTTGGTTTTCAGTTTAATCACTTTTGGGCTACAAAGTCTCTTTAGATGAGCCTTGGAGCGGAACATAGTTAAAAAATTTCCGTCTATGTGTCCCTTATTAGTTTCATGACATTTTACTTTTATTGAAAGAAATGAGGAACATTTAGAGGTAGCAGTATTAGGCAGCAATGGCAGGAAAATTGAGGGATAGTTCTGAGTAGGTAGAAACTGTGTTTGTTCGCATTCTCTTGGCCTGGCAAGGGTACTAATGGGAGTGGCAGCTAACCTAGCCTAGGTTTTTGAAGGCGTAAACGGGTTTCGCGGCATTTTTTTTCCTTGAGGCGGGGCATAAGCCTCGAGGCAGGTTTGAGGCGTAAGTCTCAACAAACAATCAGAAAACTAAAATTTAAGCGAAGTGGCAAACTATAACATATCCAAAAAGGACTAGAGGACTAGAGGAGACCGATGATGATTGAACTTTGAATTTTGAAGAGAGGACTAGAGGAGACCGATGGTTTCTTCTGCTGTTGTATACGTGAGAGTTGAGAGTTCGAGTTCACAAGGAAGACGTATAGTTTTTAATCCCTTTTTTGGGCCTTGGGCAGCCTTTTTAATTAGCCGTAGTTGTTTAAAGAAGCCTAATGGGCCTCTCTTTTAAGTATGACTATTTAAATGGGCCAAAAACTCTTGTAATGGAGAATCCCACGCCTCAAGGCGTGGGCCTCTTGTAACTGAGGCGTAAGCCTCTCAGAAAAGGCTCAAAGTGAGATGCTTCAAGGCTCTAACCATGCGCCTCAATTGGATGCTAGCCTCGAGGCGTAAGCCTCGAACGATTTTCAAAACCATTACCTAGGCATCAGTTTGAGAATTTAGTTAATCACTCCCACGCATTTAACTAATTAACAACCTTTAAGTTGGAATGAAAAGGTTATTTTCCTAGTTGATTATTTCTAATAAAGTATTTCTTTTAGAGATGGATTTCTTCTTATATATATACGATTGATTGCAATGAATAATTCAAAACACATTATTATTCAGCAAAATAATTTATTCCATCTAAATCTAAGTTTTTATCACAGCTCAAGTTTTTTCAAACCTTGGTAGTTTGCCGATCAGCCCTGAATAGATTTTTTTTTGGCCTTTTTTTCTTTATCTTGAGTTAAATTGTCTGTCCCTTTACCTGGATCTGCAACAAGGTGAAATTGTCGAGCCACTAACCTCTGCCTACAGAATTGCTTCTACATACTTTCTACCTGACTAGGGTTTCTGAAATTGGTGATAAAGTTGAGATTTTGAAACTGAAAACCTAGAACAAAAATAAAAACCTTAAATTTACATCAAAACCATAACTGATAGCTATTGGAACTTCAGCTAATTGATGCATATCTATAACAAGCTCAAACCAGGCAATTTAAAAGAAAAGGAAATCTTTCTACAGTAGTGTTCATTTTAAACATTGATGAAAGGTCACAGGGTCATCGGATCCCACAGCATAGGTTCGAGCCCTCTGCTTGACTTCCATATTTTTAAGGGGAAGAATAGCAACAGACACCACGGTGTGGGAAGCTGAGCACCGACAGGTAAGGACGCAGGACGTACGGGTCTTGCCAGAATGTCTGCTACTGTACCTGGACCTCTCTGGAAGTTTGGTTTGAGCTGGGATTCGATAATTAGGGTTTTTTTTGGAATTTTATCCGAATTTCGATCTCTATGGTTCACAATTTTGGGCAACTTTGAACCCCAAAATGAGAAAAGCCCTATTTTTGTACCCCTATGCTTTGATGCCGCATGGACTTTGAGAAAAACTCACATTTCAATGATGAATACAAGGTTTACAATTGAAAAAATATGAATGTGAAAGAAAATAGAGACAAACTAACACTAACTGTATCCTACCAAATATGGAGAGCTATACAATTAATCTACAACTGTTTTCTACACTCATTGGTTTCAACTGTTTGTGACTTATGTGCTGAATTGTTCATTGCCCTTGAAGGAGGAGAGGAGGGAAACGAACAAGTAAAACGCATGTAATCAGTATTTTATTTGAACAGCTTTTTGAATTTTCCGAACTTATTAGAGTCATCATCATTGGTTCAGAGTTATGTGAGAAACACATTTGAGGGAGGAAGAAGCATCTAAAAGGTTTCATATCTTGCTAAAGATAATCTTACTAAGTGTATGTTTGGGAGAGATTTTTAAAATATGATTTTTGAATGTCTAGTTAATAACTGGAAAGAGGTTTTAAAAATTATGAAAAAGTTGTCACATCATTAACATATAAAATAGTGGATGAGCGGAAATCTTTTTATTTCATGCTTTCCCTTATATATTTTTCTAATTATTTACTTGCCCTTAACCCATTAATTATTAATTATTAAAAAGAAAAGAAGAGAACCCTTCGTTGTTTAACTAATATACACATATTGTATAAAAATATAACTTTATGCCATCGTAACTAAGTTAAAAGATACGGTACATTGTTGTTAAATTGAAGATTTCAACTGGAAGTTTAATAAGAGCTAACTTTGAAGAGATAAAGATAAACATATATAGTTCATTGGAGTCTCAAAAGTTACAGGTAAAACTTTTAGTTTTACCTTTTGCACATTCTACCAATAACCCAGTTTTTCATATTTCATTCAATTGAGTCCATACTATATTTACAACTTCCGAATTTACTTTAATTAGTCTCTCACAATTTATTTAATTTGATTTTCTTTGTCTCTTTAGATTAAAATTAAATAATTAATATCCCTAGTTTAAAACAAATTCAGTTAAATCCTAATTAATTTTTACGTTCTAATTTTGATTCATTCAATCCATGAACATGATAATTTGGTTTTTATTTATCATTTACTTCATTAACCATTCGTAAATTACTAGCACAAGATCCACACTATTTGGTACTCATCTGAAATCAAATCAGTTGCAAAGCCTGTGCTTAAAGCTAGTCGATCAATGTCAAACTAAATAGATTCAATTTAATTCGATCCTCTTCATTGAGATATCAACCTCTTTAAATAGAGTTACAACATACACAACTCAAAACCCTAATGTACAATGGGCCTAAATAATAACTAATAGTATATGGGCTCTAATTACAACTAAAGCTCTAATTACAACTAATATACAAGTAGTCAAAATATAAGTAACATCCCCCTCAATTGATGCGGGAGGTCCAAAGCATCAATTTGCTCACTAAGAACTGATGGCGCTCACGAGATAATGCTTTGGTGAATACATCAGCCGCTTGTAACTCAGTGGTGATGTGAGGAAGATTGATCACATGGTGATCAAATGCTTCCGCAGGATAGAATGACAATCAACCTCAATATGTTTTATGCGCTCATGGAAAACAGGATTCTCTGCAATTTGAATGGCACTTTAGTGTTGTCGGCATGTAGTGGAGTGGAAGAAGATTGAGGAATACCAAGCTCAGCCTAACAAACCACGGCCACACAATCTCGGGCAGGCTAAGGACATGGCACGATTGCTCGGATTGATGAGAGGATTTGAAAACCCGATCTTGTTTCTTACTTTTCCAAGAGATGAGAGCATCCCCGAGAAATATACACCATCCTATAATAGACGGCGTGTCCACGAACGAGCCCGGTAATCGGCATCACTATAACTCCCCAATGTCGTAATGGATTCATCTTAGGAAAAATAACCTGCGGCAGATAAGTACCCTTAAGATAACGAAGAATACGAGCAACGGGCTAAATGAGAATGCCGAGGGCCTTCATAAATTACTGACTTCTTTGAACGGCAAAAGAAATATCGGGTCGGCGTGATAGTCAAATAATTCAAACTCCCCACAAGTTGTCGATATAACAAGGGATGCAGGTAACAATTCACCATCTTCTTGACAAAGTTTCAAATTCACTTCCATTGGTGTAAGAACGGGATTCCCCAGGCCGGAGACCACTAAAGTGAGAATATCTTGGGTGTATTTGTGTTGATGCGAGGAGAATACCAGATGGAAGCGAATGAACTTCAAGACCAAGAAAGTCTGAAGGAGCCAAGATCTTTCATGTGGAAAGAGGTGAAGATCTTCTTGGAGTTTGCTAATTGTTTGAACATCAGATCGGTAATGACAATGTCATCCACATAAACTAAGAGCAAGACTATCCACTGTAGAGTCTTCTTGAGAAAAAGAGAGGAATCATATTGACTCGAGGTGAAGTGAAAACCGAGAAGTGTAGCACGAAATTTCTCAAACCAAGCACGGTGCTGTTTAATCCGTATAGAGAGCGTTTTAGCGACAAACTTCACTTTCGATTGTGTAAGAAATAGCCAGGTGGGACCATATAAATCTCTTCCTTTAGATCCCCATGTAAGAAGGCATTCTTTACATCCATCCGATGCAATGACCAACCTTTGGAAGCGAAATGGCCAAACAGTCCGACTGTAGTCATCTTAGCAACAGACAAAAGTCTCTTCATAATCAAGTCCATATTCTTGGCAATTGCCAAGTGCCACCAACCGAGCTTTATATCTATCAATAGTTCCATCGAGCGGTTTGGTAGTATACACCCACTTACAACCGATGAGTTTGACCCCTTGAGTGAGGACTATATCGGTGTGATTCTCCGGAAAGCGCCTGAAGTTCGTCTTTCATAGCTTGCGCCAACAGCCCACGACCAGTTTGCTGTGAATAAGACTTAGGAATATGATAGTATCCGTAGTAGCTTTGATTAGCGATGAGAATCCATACCCGATCGGTGGTCCGGGATATACGATTAGTCCTCCGTGGTGCATGTGAGCGAGAATCGGACATCGGTTCGGATCTGGAAGGGGCGTTGGTACCAGGAGGGCGTCTTTGATACACTATTCCTTTCCAACGATCGGTTGTAGAAGTATCATGATCAAACGTAGGAAGGAAGTAATCTCATATGGTGGGGAATAGAGGAGTGGAAGAAATCACCGGAGTTTCAAAGAAAATAACATTACGAGAGATGCGAAGTTTATTAGCGCGGAATCATAACATATATATCCCTTATGAGAAATGCATGCGGCGCATGCCGTGCTTGAAGCGGCAAGTGAGTTTGTTTAAGTTACGTAGGAGGTAAGTGAACAAAAGCAGACCATGACCAAAAATCTGAAGAGAATTATAGTCGAGGAATGACACCGAACAAAGCGATAATATGGAGAGTCAAATTGAAGAACTTGAAGGCAACCGATTAATCGGATAGACCGATGTAGACAACGCTCGACCCGTAAAGCGAAAGAACGAGATGATTCGATCATGAGAGTCAGAACTACATCTAAGAGTGTCGATTCTTACGCTCTGCTACTCCATTTTGTTGTGGAGAATATGGACAAGATCGTTGAGACAAAATACCCATAGGCGTGAGAAAATTGTGAAACTTCGATAGACATGTATTCTAGGAATCGATCGTAAGATCTTAATCGAGCGAAAAATTGAGTTTGAACAAGTGCAAGAAATTCTCGAAATTTGGAGAACACTTTAGATTTAGATCGTAGAAAATATATCCAAGTGAAACGACTATAATCATCAATAAAAGTCACAAAATACTTATATTGAGCATGTGAAATAACAGGGACTAATACCCCCAAACATCGGTATGCACAATCTCAAAACATCAAACCACGACTCCCATGAGAAGGAAATGGTAAACATTTACTTTTACCCAACTTACAAGTAGTGCAACGAACATATATCGAAAATGAAATTTTATTGCCCAATTGACCAGTTTGACAAGATGAGATAAAACAACTTGATTGGGATGGCCTAATTTCTTATGCCAAAACATCACTATTGCTAATAACGTGAGAACAACCTATTGAATTAAAACCGTAATTAATCAATTGGGCGGAATTAGAAATGGAGAATGAAGCTTAAACAGAGCAGGCGATCGACTTTAGGCCCCTTCATGATCACCTTCCCGATGTTTGATCCACCGCACACAACAACCATTACGATCAAAGTGAATTTTGCAATTATTATCCACCAATTGTCCAACAGAAATTAAATTTGAAGATAATCGTGGCAACGAGGACATTATCAAAGGTATTCCCAAGAGACCCGATAGCAGTAATAGGAATAGTATTACCATTTGCTATTTGAATATGTTGATTACCCGTATACTTACGAATATCACGCCAAAATAGCGGGGATTTCTGTCATATGATTTGAAAGCTGAATCAACCAACCAAGGGGAAATACGAAGTGATTCGTCACCTTGGATACTAAAAGCGAGATAAAGCGAAGACAATCATCCGTTGGACCATTTCTTGAGTCAAAGGAGATGGGCGGTACCGGGTGGAAACAGTCTTTGCGGTGCATCGCAAGAGTAACATCTGCAAAGATTAGGCCGAATGATTTAATTAGAACTGCCTCTTTGTCTATTTTGAGGCCGGATTCGACAATCTTTTGATGAGATGCCCCTCTTTCTTACAAGAATTCTGAGAACTTCTTAGTGCGGTGTCTTTCAATGTGCCCAAACTCCTTCTCTGATAGCATGTATTCAGTACATCGGTTTTTCCTTTGGCTTGGCGGCATAAGCAACATTCATCATCGGCTCAAGGTAGTCTTGATTAAGGCGATCCGAGGTTGCTACTTATTTGTTCTTCACGCTAATAGTGCACTTAAACAAGTGTCTAAGGGCGGTATAGGATGGCGATTAATTAACCCACCACGTCAGTTTCAAACTACGGGCTGAAAGCTTCATGAGAGAAATTGGTCTCTCTGTTGTCATCATGAATTTTCTTTAAAGATTCTAATGCCTCTGTGGAATCGCTGGAAGAAACAATTCGAATATTCACTCCAAAGATTAAATCCAGAATAAAGCTTGAATAGTGAGATTGCCTTGATAATTAGAAATATCTAACTCCAAGCGATATTTTCTAGCAGTATTATCCCGATAATAAATGGCAGAATATAATCCCACATCTCCTTTGCAGTTGCAAAAGGTCGCATGAATCATTTATCATATATGGTTCAATTGAACCAAGCAACCAGTTATAATCATTGCATCCTTAATCACCCAGCGAGCACGCTCCTTAGGATGCAGAGGAGCCTTCGTGAAAATTACCATCTAAGTGACCGCATAAATCTTTTCCTTTAACATACATTGAGAATTGAAATTCCCAAATACTATAATTCTTCCCGTTAAAGCGAACAATCGAAATCTTGTCTTCATCCATTTATGTGAAATCGAAAAAATATCACGATGAGCGATGTAATCGATGAACAGTGCGCGATGAGCAATACTCCGATGAACGATTACTTGCGATGAGCAGTGCTCGATGAAACGTGCGCGATGAAACAGTATCTCCGATGAACAGTGTGCGATGAACAGTAACTCCGATGAACAGTGCGCGATGAACAGTAACTCCGATGAACAGTGCACGATCGTAAAATCGATCAATTCCTAGAACCTGGCTCTGATACCATGTCAAACTAAATAGATTCAATTTAATTCGATCCTCTTCATTGAGATATCAACCTCTTTAAATAGAGTTACAACATACACAACTCAAAACCCTAATGTACAATGGGCCTAAATAATAACTAATAGTATATGGGCTCTAATTACAACTAAAGCTCTAATTACAACTAATATACAAGTAGTCAAATATCGTAACAATCAAAGTGTGGTTGAAAAGTATTTTGAGAAAACTGATTTGTGTGCAATCTAACCCAGACAAGCTTTAACACAAAAGGGCTACCTATTGTCCACTCAATTTGTTAGCATCTCAGATGGAAAACTTGTTCTACTGACTTTGAAACTGTTTATTTGCTTAGCTTTGAGGCTTTGATATGCAATGCTGATTTTCCATGCTGCTGTTTGTATGACACTTGTACTAGACAAAAAACCTTGGTGAAAAATGTCGATATGTTTCCCAGATGTAAAAAGTTGTTTGTTTACTTTTGTTCCGGTATCGTATGCTGTAATGTTAACCGGGAGTGTTTGCAGCAAGAAAATTGAGAAGTCAACATATTATTCAAGGGGTCATAAAATTTGATTCTAGGATAATGAGTTTAGCAATATTTGCGTGCTTATATGTTGTTTCATCTCTTTTCAGCTGCAAGATGCTGGCTGTTGGACTGATGCTGCAACTCTAGCTGCAACACATTTGAATGGTTCTGATTATGCAAGGTGACTTCATACACTAGATTCGAGATATATTGAATTTGAGGTTGTGCCTTTTGAATCTAGTTGAATTCATAATTTTTGGGTGTTCACGATTGTATTTGCTTGACCGCTAAATCAATATTTAAAATACATACTGCAAGAGCCAGCTCAAGGTGTCTTGCTGTGGAATTATTTTTTGCCTTACAATGCACAAAATTCCTAGGCTAAAACCCTCCTTTCTCCATCTAGTCTCAACTGTGGTATTTTCTATAGTTACATCGTAATTTTGTAATATTTCAGACTAATTTATTCCATCTGGAGTCTCTGGCACACTAACGGGTTTTAGATTTGTCAATGATTAAAATCAGTATGCATATGCAACACCCTTTAAAGCCTACTCAGCAAATATAGGGTACCGTGTTGATTACTCTCCACCTATCCTATATTTACTGCTATTTTGGTATGAGGGAATCTCTATCTTCTCAATGTGTCTATATAATCTCTTCTGTCGTCTCTTTTTCATGTACCAAATTATGTGTACAAACAAAACGCAGAATCTTGTTATCCTTTTCTTATTACTATTCCACTGCCTTCTAATCTTCCTCAACATGTGCAGTGAGTATGACAAGGTTATTCTATCAGCCAAGCATTCTTTGGCCACAAAATGAGCCATCTAAATGATCCCATCTCTGCCTCCCCCACCGCTATGATTGTCCCCAAAAAAGTTGCCTTTGCCTTCAACAGTAACAAGAATATGAATATTCTTCTCCTATTCCTGTTATCGTCTCTAGGGTGGCCTAGAATAGCACTTACAAGGAAAGGTGTCTGACAAGGCTTTCTGATCAAATCAAGCACTAGGTTGTCACAAAACCGTAAGAAAGCCCCCTCGTGTTTCTTGCAGTTCTGTATTAAATAGATCAAATTCGTGTTTTCTACAGTTTATACTGCCTCCATAAACCGAGAAAATTACAGTCCCTATTTGTGCCACCTGGGAATCATAATAATGAAGAGGAGATTACGTATTTTAGTCATTATTGGTTGCAAAATGGCTACTGGCAATTATCATACTGGTTGGCTGAAGTTTGATTATCCAGGTTGGGGCGGTTCTTAGTTTTTTTTATTTTGGTGGTAGTGGAAGCGGTGGTGGGAGCTGAGGTGGAAAAACTATTTCCCACCTATAAAATAGTATAATAACCAGGGAAATGAGTAAAATTACTATGTAATATTTATCAAATTTCTGTAGGGGAAACACTTTGGTCACTTAGCTTATGGATTAAATTCTAGACTGATTTGGCGGAAATCTCCAGCATGGGTATAATTTTGATCTTCTAAATCAATATTTGTGGCTGCATTTTTCCCTACAATCTGATGCTTGAGAAAAGAGTGGATCAAATAGATCATAGAGAGATAGAGATGTCAATAGTGTTGTATAGATAGGGTTTGGGAAAGAGTTAGTAACTTGAGTAATCCTATCTGTACTGAGGAGAAGTTAAGGAGTGCCACCATGCATGCACTGTGTTTTTCATCCGTGTGCCAAATTCAGCTGTACGTGTTTGGCATCTACTTAAAAAAATTAAATTATTTTGAAGTATTAATTGAAAGAGCAAACACCTTTTTTCGCATGAATCATCATATGCATCTCTGTTACTCACACTCCAAAGAACAAACTGTTTGATCACTACAAAAGCCGAGGTAGGACTACCATGATAACCACACTGGTCCTCTGTCCAGGATATTCCCCCTTTATATATTTAAAGGTTGACTAATAATGGCTGGCTTTGATGTCATGTTGGTGGGCTTATAATCACCAATACGTCCTAAACATTAGTTTTCTGCTTTAGCCACCCCCGTAAGATGAGCTCCAAGATAATGCTTTTTTGGCTGATTTTTGGTTTGAACTAGTGAATCATTTTCCCCTTAATATGTATTACTAAATGTTGAACAATACTTAGGGAATTATTGAGAACTATTTATACATATTACGCTTATAGGTATGTAGACTCTATAACATATCCTTATTGTACTTGTGATATGTGAACTTGCATTACTTTTTTGAGTTATATTAAGCTTATATATTTTCGATAAGCCTACAAAAATTGCTTTTTTGTTTGTTGTCGAAAATGCTGTCCATATGACTATGTTATCTCATAACTAGGTGCCATTTCTCTCTGGTTAGAGATGTTGACTCCAATGCACTCCATGAGATGTTGCAGATTGCTTGTTTTGTCTAGATTTTTACAAAGTTCATTTTCCCTCAACCCATGCAGTCACAAGTTTTATGGTCCCATGACCTTTTCCATTTTTCTACTACTTTTCTGCCATATATAGTCTGCAAAAAATCAGTTAGCACATCGAAAAAAGAATTCAGAAGCATTTCTTCTTATTCTATAAAACAAACGGGTGCAGCAGCACACTTGTGTCGAAACTCAAAAGAGGTTCTTTTTACTACGTAAAAATTGTTGCATGAAAGATGCAACATAGGAGCAGTGCACATCCCATGATAACATGAGCATTGAACGTTGGTTTTCAAATAATCCATCTGACACACAGATTTTCCACGATACTATACATACCAGAATATGCTATTTAATGAATTGAAAACATATTTATGCCTGTTAGATAACAAATTCGAATTTGAAATATAAATTGAATTTTGAAAATGAATGTAGAGATTTGTGTAGACATGTGGGTCCTATGAGATATGTAAATGCCATTAGCTTGGCCAAATTCTACTTTGAAATAGAATTGGTTGGTTGGCAAACACCTCTATATTGTAAGGGCCGGAAGTAGCTCTCTTGAAATATTTAATGATTTTCATAAATATCTTTCTTAGTATCCCATGACAATCAATAAAGTTGAGAAACAACTTACCTTAATAACTAAGCAATCCGATTCTGTATGTTGTATAAATTGATTAATTAATGTTAAATGAATGATAAACAGGGTGTTGCAAAGGTGGGCTGAACACATCCGTCGTAGTGAACACAACATTTGGAGGTAAAACCCTTTCCTGTGTTGTTCTACGGAGATATGTTTCTTTAATTGTATGGCATCCTCAACTTTGATCAAACGCAGGGCTCTGATCATGTACGTGGCGGCGGGTGCACTGCAGGAGGCACTGACAGCACTCCGTGAGGCGCAGCTGCCAGACACAGCAGCCATGTTCATATTTGCTTGCCATGAAATCCTTGAAGAATTTCTCTCTGAAGAATCAGAATCAGAATCAGATTCTAAGACAAAGAATAACAAAATTAGTTTACCAGGGTTGAACCCAGAGAATGATGATGTTATTGCAGTTGGTGAATATTTTGGGCAGTACCAGAGGAAATTAGTACATCTTTGCATGGACTCTCAGCCTTACTCCGATTGAGATTTTGGAAGAGAGAGATCTTTATTTCCAAGATTGGAGAAGAACTTTGTCAACTGTTGTAGCAAAATTGCACACACAGATATACAACCAATCTGGATGAAAGATATATGGAAAATTGCTGCATTAGCAAACATCAATTGCCACCTGAAAGGAGATATTGCACAGAGAATGGACAGTTTTTGCAAACATCATTTACTGCATAGAGGAGAATTAATGAATTATGTGTTGTATATTAGGGTGTACGTTGAACTGTAAATACTTAAAATCTCTTTTCTTTGATTCCTCATATTGGCTTTTGTAATATCTGCTTTCACGGTTTTTGTTCCGGTCTGCTGGTACATCGAGAATTATGATTTATTTATTCTTTTGGTCCAATTTTTGACGTTTGGATGAAAGATAGTGTGAAAGTGAATCTTTTTTGTACGACGGAGCAGTGAATTTTAAGTTACTATCATGGGCATTGAGAGTGCTATTTGAATCTTCGTCTCATTTTTTTGGCGTATTTTCACCATAAACAAAATTCCCAAAATACTTGTTTTGGGAATTAAGTTCCAGAGAATCTAAATCCAGAAAACATCAACACCCACGAATTACAGAATCTCAAAAGGAATGCATTAACAAAATGGTAAATAAGCCAAATCCCGTTACAAAGCACAATTTTTACAAAATTATGTACACTGGAATAACCCTATATTCTACGGAGGCTTACACAATCCTTAAATCTAATTGCACTGAGAAGACAAGAACAGTAAGAAGCTCCCAATTTTGTTGTGCACAATTACCTTTTCAACATTTAAACCACAGTTAATTGTAAGATCCAATGGTCGCAGATCAACGCAGTCGATAAGACCCCAATAAACCTATTGCAAAAGGTACATCTTCAACTTCAGCTTCTTGATGTCAACTGTAAAGCTATAGGGATGCACTGTAAGACCGTCAACAATATTTTCCCGAACCAAGAATAAAACTACTTCAAGAAAGTGTAATATTATTAGAAATTCCTGACCTTGTAATACCGAGGCCTAAGCGAATACATTACAGATTTGTAATGAAGGAGGCATTCGTCCAGACACTACAACGTGGGATTGAAAAAAGCAAAGCAAAAAGTTCAAATCTTGTTCTTTGTTGTATTATGTGTACAATAATATCTAATACTGTGTACCAAACATACCTCTGAGGACATTACCTTAATCATCTAATTAGCTAATGAAAGAATCTAGCTCGACATCTTGTGGACCCCAGCTCCTCGTACTCCGCCTTGGTTACACACATTGTTTCAAAATCGGGACTGGAGGCCAATAGTGAACCCCCACGCCAAACACCTAATATTGGACTGCAAAAGAAACATAATTGATTACAAATGAGAGGATGACAAAATTCATTTGAGGAGAGTTTAGATGAGGGTTTACTCTTCTTGAGCTGTTATCTTTACTTGGTATTCATCAGGGACAAGGGGTCGAAGTTCTCTCTCTCTGTTAATAAAAAGGATTTTCAGCAACGCATGAAAAAAGAGATTCCAAAGCAAGAAGACGGAGAAAGAAAACAGAGCTTACAGTCTTTCAGCAAATCGAGGAAATAATGTGCTCCCACCCGTCAAAATAATACTGCCAAAGTATAAAGTATAAATACGCGTTACTGCAAATTCTAAACAAAATATGTCAGGATTGACATTTCATATTTCCCATCAAATACCTCTCGTAGAGCACAGGGTGGAGATAACGATGGCAACAATTCACAGATCGTACAATACACTCTGCAAGGCCAGCTTGGTTCATTCCTACACAACAAAAATAAATTCTTGTAGGCATATAAATTAAACTGATAGGATAGAATTATAAATCAAACTTGTTTACACACCCAAATCAGCTGGTCGAAATATCATCTCTGGAACAAGAAACCGCTCATTTGTCAAATTGAATTCCTGTTCAGAATGCAAACTACTCATATATTGAGAAAATTTTAACCAGGCTGAAAACTTGAACATAACAAAAAGCGTACATTTTTTGACAGGTCGACTGCTCTTCTGTCTTGATTTCTTTCTGTAGGATCATGTTGTTCTATTTGATCATTTTCTCCTTGGTGGGATGAAGGGACTTTGTCATCTAAAGTGAAGTATCTCTTTGCTTCATCCGTGTCTCTTACAAATCCCTTCGTATGAGTGACACCATCAGGTAGCACATAAGTACACCTGAATACATTTTCCTTCCCATGTTTTCTGCATATTCAATTTGAAGAAAGAAAATATGAAACAAACACAATGTTTGGTTTTGTCATTCTTCAACTATGTCTTACTTCATTTGTAACTAATCATTCTAAAATCTAAAGTATTAGATTATAATAAGCCAAATGCACCAGGAAAAGCTCAACCTACCAACCAAACATTCCTTAAAAAACAAGAATGCATCATAAGAAGTGAAATGTATATCAATGAGACTCATAAAGAAAAATATAATTAAATTACAGTAAGTACACACACCTGGCAATCTGGAGGTCTCTGGGGACATCAAGAGAAACAAAGCAAAGCTTCTCTTTAACATCATCCATAATGAAACTCTCATCCATCACATTCACAGTCCTATAGCTTACCAATTCCTTGAGATAATTAGTGAGTGCTTTACCCCCAAGATCAAGCCTCTTCACCCCATAATTCAGTGTGAAGTTCTGAAAAACAGGAGCTGCGTGAGTGAAGCTGAAACCGCAATCCACCACTAAGCTACATTGTGTTTTCGAAACCAACCCATATGGCCTTCTCGAAGCTTCGTACAGATGAACCAAAGATGGCGAATCGGCTACAAAAAGGGCCTTGAAATTGAACTCCTCGAAGATGATTTCATCTACAGAGCGTTGGATTGAGGGGAGTGTGAAGAGGGGCTCGGTTAGCAGAAGGGAGGTATTGGAGGGGTTGATTTTGAGGAGGTTATTGAACAGGTGGGCCCACAAGGTGGATTGGAGATCGGGGTTGATGAGGTAGCCGCGGTCGAATGGACGGCGGAGGGTGGCGGACGTGAAGTCCTCCGCCGGAGAGAGGAGTTGGTCAGCCAGTAGCCATTTCTTGGAGGAGGATGGTCGGGCCGTGCAGTTGGGGATTACGCATGAGGGGTCGCGCTCCCCGCCCATTCCAGCTTTCATTAGGCCGCCGCCGTTGTCTAGCACAACCACGTTCGACATGCTTCAGGCGGCGGCAGCTGAGTGTGGGTAGTTAGTAAACGTGATGTTTCGGTAAGGCGATAGCCGGGGGAGACGGGAGTGGGACCGAAGGAAAATGCTACACACACTTCTCTAGACTGTTTTTTCGTTTTTTCGTTTTTGTTTATTTAGCATTTGACTATGGGAGGGACTAAAGGCACCCATAAGTTTACTTAGCACACCCCATCTTTCTTTGGGACAAAAATATCTATAAGTTAAATACCTAAAGTATCCTTTATATATTATAATTTTACAAAACCCCACCCCACCCCACCCCACCCCACCCCACCCCTACATTATTTTCCCTCCTATTCAAACTCACCTAAAAAACTCAACAACTTCTTTACCCTAAACACTCTATAATTAAAGTTCACCTATTTTTTGAACTCTATATTTCACAATGAATCATGAAAATGACATCTTTTTTACCAATATAAGTGGCTTCTGACCTTTATTGTCCCAAAAAATCTCAATTTACTTCATTTTTCTACCCATTCAAGTTTTTCGCTACTACTCGTTCATCTCTGGTTGGCTGAATGAGCAACTGCTCGTTCATCCAATATTGAATGAACAAGTAGTTGCTCGTTTATCCAAAGTTGGATGAACGAAGAACTTCCCGTTCATCCAATGTTGGATGAACTAGCAGCTGCCCGTTCATCCAACTTCGGATGAACGTGCAACTTTTCATTCATCCAACGTTGGATAAACGGGAAGTTGCTCGTTCATCCAACGTTGGATGAACGGGAACAATTTAAAATTTTTGTTTGTTGGCATTGTATTTGAATTTGGTGTCACGAGCTTATACTTTATGTACCTTATAAGATTCAAACACGTAATTTACCGAGGTAAGTCTCGTCGTCGAGCCCATCCATGATGAGTTGGTGATTGATTACACTATGGAGTTCACTACATAGGAGTTGTTTGAATCCCGCCAAACTTTGCTCAATTGGGCACGTAGCACAAGGGCGACGTAGTGGAACGAAGAAGTGTGGTTGTGATCCCAACAATTGTCGTTTGACAACCAAGTGGCAGTGTTCAGTAGACGAGGTGGTAATATTATTGTAGATTGAGAAAGTGGAGTTATGTTAAACCATGCTAACACCTGTAACTTTTTGAATGACATTTGACATTAATTTAAGTTTGACATTCTATTGTTCATTCATTTCAATTCATGTATTACGCCCTTTTCATTATTGTTTCCATACAACTTTGAAGCTGTTCAATCGTCTCTGTGTAAAAAAGGTTCAAATATGTTCACCAGATGATGGTCGAACAACTTTGAAGCTAGCAAAACAATAATGGTTGAATAGAAACAAAGTTATTCAATCGATGCTAGTTGAACAACGTGAAATTTCACGTTGTTCATACAAATTTCACATCACATCAACTAAAATGACATTTCATGTATGTAGTGAACTCCATAGTGTAATCAATCACCAACTCATCATAGATGGGCCCGACGACACTTGCCTCGGTAGATTGCGTGTTTGAATCCTGTAAAGCATACAAAGTGAAAGCTCGTGATACCAAATTCAAATACACCCCTACAAACAAAAACCTTAAATTGTTACTGTTCATCCAATATTGGATAAACAAGCAATTGGTTGTTCATCCAATATTGGATGAACGAGCAATTGGTCGTCTGTCCAACGTTGGATGAACGAGAGAAACTTCTCGTTCATCCAACGTTGGATGAACGAAAAGTTGCTCATTCATCCAACATTGGATGAACGAGTATCTGGGCGTTCGTCCAATGTTGGATGAACGAGCAGTTGCTAATTCAGCCAATCAGGGATGAATGACCAGTTGCGAAAAACTTGAATGGATGTGCAAAAAATGAAATAAAATGAAATTTTTTGGGACAATAAAGGTCAAAGATCACTTACATTGATGAATAAGATACTCTTTCCATGATTTATTGTGAAGTTTGGGGTTTTTAGGAGGTGGAGGTGCCGGGTGGGTGGGTGGGTTTTTTTTTTAAATACCAAGGATAAATTAGATATGCAATGGGGGTGTGCTTAGTGATGTCAAATTTTTTGTAGTTTTTGGTAGGGTGTGCTTAGTAGCGGGGTGTGTTAAGAATATTTGGGGGTGCCTTTAGTCCGTCCCTTTGACTATTCACACTGCATTCATTACTTAGTATGTGCAATGATGTAATCCAAGCACAGGGAACCCACCTTCCCCTGCAATCAGACCGGGGGGAAAGGGGCTTGTGTGTGGAGAACGTATGCTAAGAGATGCTGGTAGGCTAGATTGCTGGTAATATATCATGCAAGTACTTAGTATATCCTAAAATAATCATATTTTCCAAAATACCCTTCCGATTTGCTTCAAAAGACAAAAATCATTTTGTTCAATCAGATATGGCCGAACACCTTTGGTTGGTAGAACAAAATGGAAAAATAAGAAAAAAAATTGGCAACAATTGTTGCTGGAAATAACAGTGAGGCGGGAGGAGGAGGGAGGCCCTCTTTTGTTGCAATTTTACAGCAAAAAGGGAAGGTTCCTCCCCCACTCAATCGCTACAATTTCCGCCACCATTGCCATCAGAAATTGTAATAACCTTGACACCCTTTCTTTTCTTTTTTTTTTTTTTTTTTTTAATAAAGAAATTGGGAGGTTATTTTTGGAAATGTGGGTATTTTTAGGGTATGCTTAGTAATGGATGGTATGTGAATAGTCCCATACATTTATTTATTTTTATCTATTTTTACCAAGTATGTTGAGCGGTTGAGGTATATCGCAATAAGATGTACTCTATCCGTTCCATAAAGATAGACTTGATTTTTTTTCATCGATCCCAAAATAGAGGCCACTTTTTATTAATATTCATTTACTTTTTTTATTTTTTATATTATGTCCTCATTTAATATGCATTATTATTAGTGAAAATAAATTGCCATTATTTAATATATAAGAGTATAATTTAAAAAATATAGCTAAAGTTTACTTTTCCACTAAATATTAATTATAATTTATTAATATTTGTGAAAGTCAAATTAAATTTATCTTTGTAAAACGAAAGGAGTGACATTTCATGTTTGCGACCATGTTTTCCCACACATTAGAACAAAACTAATGTAAAGCAAAAAAGCAAATTGGAAAAAAGCTAAGGGAAAAAAATTATGGGGAAAAAAGTCATTTTCAAGTAACGTTTATGGGAATTTTTTTTTTTTTTTGGGGTGGGGGAAGAGTTAATTCCAATTAATTGTTAGGCAAATTAATTTTAACAAAAAATAAAAAATGAATTCATCACTAAAGTTAAAAGAGTAGCCTTATCTTGTCCATATGACATTTCATTAGTAGTTAAGAACAAACTTTGTGGGCCATATGGGGAGGGACTATTCTCTAAATTTGGGACTAAATTTGGCTCCAAATTTGGAGAATAAGTCTTCAAATTTGAGTGTATGGCCCTTAAATTCATACATTATTTGACATTTCATAGGGAAAAGCCCAAATTTGGGTTTATCCCCAACATTAGTTTTACTCTTAGTGATTAGTCACTTTTAAATTAATAAATTAATAGTTATCAAATGAATAGCATATTTTTACCAAGTACTTTAAAGTGTGTTGCAATCAGGTGTATAACATATACATTTTAATAAGCTTATGTTTTTCACATAAGGTTATAAAATGAACAACATAGGTATGCTTCTTATACATCTTTATTTATTTATTTATTTATTATTATTGTTATTATTATTATTATTATTATTATTATTATTTTGAATAGTTATTGTACATCTTTATTGGTTGTACAGTAAAAGGGATCAGGAGGTGCACACCACTTATGAATAAAGGGAGAGGGGGAACATTTTGGTTGCTGCCTAAATATAAAACTCGTCTCTCTCCTTTTGGTCATTGTAGAATTACTTTTGTGTGTCTGGTTGGTGATTGCTGAAAATCAGTTTGTGCCTACACATGTAATCGTGCTTGGAGAATACTAAAGAAAATTCAAGGGTATGAAGCATAGCGGAGATTCAAAAATATTTTAAATTAGAAAAGACAAACCAATTGCCACTAATTAAATATGAAATTTCGCTGTGCTATCTTTAACAATTGACAGATTTAATGAATTCATGATTAAATATTCAGGCCGATCTAAGTTTTGAAGGATTTTTTTTTTTTGGAAATTCATTGTAACGCCTTCCCCTAGTTCCGTATCACATTTCTTATACGTAAACGGATCGTGACATAATGTATGCTTTTCTATATCGTATACAAATTCATTTCACATTTATGGAACTAGAAAAGAAACATCACACATACATTTCAATCTTATATACGTTTCCGAAATCCCGAGTCGGCATTTCAAAAGAAAGATTCTTTAACATAACTTACCAAACTTTCATTCACATATCGTATGACTCAAGAGATCTCGATTTCTCATACATATCGTGGCATAGGATCCTTATCCTTTCCTTTCCCTCACACATCAAGTCTTGGAGACTCTTCATGACTTCCACGAACATTTCATATCTTGTATCCACTAAAAACATAAACAGAAACAAAACGAGTCATAAAGACTCGGGAATAAATGCAGGTGCAATGCAAGTCACAAACTTACTTTGGCTCTGTTGCGAATTATATGATGACAATGGCGTTATCGAATTCACATCATATAGTGGCCTTTCATATCGTATCATATTAGTTTCATGTCACATTTTTGGCATTTCGCATCGTATCACGTGGGCCTCGTATCACATAGTCGAGGCTTAGATCCCCCGTTAGACCGTTTATTATCAAATATTGGGGTTTAGATCCCCCATTAGGTCACATATTACATATAGGGGTTTAGATCCTTCGTGAGGCTTTACATCACATATCGGGGCTTAGATCCCCCGTTTAGGCCACGTATCTTTTATTACTAATGTAAACACATGATAAACAACCACAAATATGCATTTTTATACGTGATGTGATTTGTGCACTCATAACAATCGTACTTATCATCAAAGAGAACCTCATCATATGGTTCTATTTATCGAACATCACATTATAACCTCACATCATATATTTAAGTTTTCCCAAATCAAATGGAATAGTGGATGTTGCTTTCTTATCTTCAACAATTTCTTCCCATATAACACATGATAATGCCAAGGAATCACAAAAGGCATATTGACACGTCCACAATCAAAGAAAACACATCGAAAGGAAGTTCACCTTAAACACAGTTACCGCAATTCAAAATAAGAAACTCGGTCACTAAGGTGACTACTGCTCCTCCTTTACCATTTCCCTTTCACATATCATACTAATGGCATTAATAGCTAGGGCTGGACAAACTAACCACCAAACCGACAAACCGACCAAACCCAACCGACTTGGTTCGGGTCGGTTTGGTTTTTTGAGGCAATCGAGTCGGGTGGTGGGTTGCTAGTGGCTAAACCGATGGTAGTTCGGGTCAGTTGGTGGGTTAGGATATTGTCGGGTCGGTTAACCGACCCGACCCGTATAAAAAATTAAAAAAAAAAAGAAAGAAAGGCAGAGAGTACATGGGTCGTTACAAATTGTTACATTGTTACAAATATATTTTCGTATGAGAATCGGGTGACCTCGGTCCTTAATTGTTTGTATTATTAGGTGAAAATATGACTTAGAGAGTACATGTCTCTATGAAATGCTATTGCTTACTTATTTTATTTTTTTAAGGAAAAAAAAAGAGTACACTGAAATTGGATTGAAAGTAACACTTGAAATGTTTAAATGGTTAATGGGCATTGTATTATTACACAATCATAACAGATTTGGGATCTTTTAAAAAAAAGGGAAAAACCGACCCGAACAAAGGTGGTTTGGGTCGGTTCGATTTGGCCATTTAGGTAGTCGGTTTCGGTTTGTCAACCATGCAAATCGACCACCAGTGGTCGATTCGATTTTGGGTTGGGTCCAAAATTGACGCAAATCGACCGGCGCCCACTCTAGCATTAATAGCTTAACTCAAAGGAGACATGCCCAAAATACCTAGAAGTATAGGAAAACATATCATATGATCAAGAACTTCATTTCGAATGGTTCACAATCATATATGCATCATAGCAACAAAAAGGTATCACCTCTTTAATGTCATGACTTCTTCATATATAACATCATTGGATGCCAAGATCATCAAAACATATCATATAATCAAATACTTCAGCCTCTTTCATATCTAACTTCCAACAAAGAGAACTTAGGCTTTTTAATCACAAAACCAATCACAAATCTCAATATAACTTCATACTTGAATAACTTACCTCTTACTACATTTAAATACATCTATAACCCACATTTAGATGAAAGGAAATAAGCACAAGAAAGCTTTGATGGCTTCTCCTTCTCTTCCTCTTTCTTTTCCCCATCCATTTTTTGGCAAACTAATGGTAAGTGATGATAAATATTGATAAATCAATTCAAAATGAAGTTTGGAAAGCTTCGAGGCATTTAGAAGTGTTCTTGAGTGTGTTATGAAGCCTTAGCACCGAGATTAGGTATTTGTATATCAAGTAAATGGTTGGAAATACCTAGAAAATTTGATCTGCTGACTTGAAATTACGGTCGTAAATCAAAACGTACGGCTGTGTCGATATAAAATACTACCGTATAAAGGTTTTTAAAAATTTCTCATCTTTCCTTTCTTCAAAATTGTGGCCGTAACTTTATATTTTACGACTGTAAATACCATTGCAGCTGTATATCACAAATCTACGTCCGTATTTTAGGTTCTGAAAATTTTCCGCTTCTCACACTGACGGTCGTATCCTTCACACTTACGGCCGTATCTTCCATCTTACGATCGTAAATTTCAATTTTTGCCATAATGTTGGCCACAGCATGAATTTGAAGGTCGTATCATATTCAAACACATCAAACACACTTATAATCATACCGTAGACATATCATACACATAAACATCATCTCAAAATATATTCATATTATCTTATATTTCGTACGAGATGGGATGGGGTGTTACATTCATACTTTATTACAACTTTTTTTTTCAAGCACATAATACAATTATGACACATTAGACATATTTTTGTGTTTTCACCACTAACAGTGCAAAGGGCCTTATACATGTAATGTATAGAGGAAATATAATTTGTTTAAAATTCAGCTTTTTTATAGTCGGGGTCCCCAATGAAGACAACGAAATTATGTGGTTTTCATTGATTAGAATCAATATTTGCATTACCCAATGTTTCAACTTTGACATAATCTCATCTCCATCATTTTTCAACGCCTTGAATTCCCAACATTTCAAAAATTAAGGTCATGGATCCCTGCCAACAGAAATTATCCAATTGTATTGTTAAAGTGGAAATTTTGGTCAAAATCAATTAATTTCAAAGTGAGGGGTATTCGTAGAACTTAACATTTTAATAAGGGTTATTTTGACTTTTCGTTTCTATTCTTTGCATTTTGAGATGATTTTATTCCCCGATTATTTTTTCGACTTGTTGGGTCTATATTCTTTTAGAAAGTACACAGTGTTTGTTTGTAGTAATGGATTTCATCCATTTCACCAGTAACTTGGTCGTTTTTTTTTTTTTTTTTCTTTTCTTCAACAATGGTAAGGGCAAAATAAGAAACACACTTTGACAAAAAGTTTTCTCTCTTCGATTAACCATATGCGCACACAAACAAAGCTTAGAACTACTATACGCTTAAAAAAACTTAGGGTGTGTTTGATTGGTAAATATTTTCCAGGAAAATATCAAATCAAGGAAATTATTTTCCAACTTTGGTGTTTAATGGCAAATGTTTTCCTGGAAATCATTTTCTAGATATAAGTGTTTAAAGCACAAAAATAATGGTTTTCCTGGAAAACTCAATCCAAGAAAGAGGTGGGAATCCGTTTTCCCAGAATTCGTTTCATGGAATTCCTTTTCCTGGAATCCTATCAAACACACCCTTATTGATACATCATAATTTTTAATCATTTACTAATATAGATTTATCTAAAATTACTCAAATAATATCTTAATTATATCCCTCTAACATTTATATACACCACAGTGAACTCTATTAATATTTATATAACTTCTTAATTATATCCCTCTAATATTTATATACACCACAGCGAACTCCCTATTAATATTTATATATACACACCACAATAAATCACTATATGTGAATTAATATTTAAATAGACACTATACCTAAACCCTTAATTAAAATATGTAATCAACATCTTTCATAGTTTTCAATAGAATAGAGAAATTGCAATCGATATCTTTCATAAAATCATCAGAGAAATTAAAACAAATGAAAACTCAGAGTTGTTTCCTTGGCAAGAAAAGAAAAATGAAATATTGTTTCAACACTTAATCCTCACATAACACTCAAGTAATTGCCTCAACACAACATATGCACACAAAATGAAACGAAAAATGAATGACAATGTTTTGCTATTGGATCACGTCACATCAACGAATTTGGGGACAATAGCTAGATGGGTCTTAACTAGATTTTTTAGCGTTGCTGATGGTGGCCGGTGATGCATGATTCTTAAAAAGTTAGATTATAGGTGTGGGTGTTTTATTGTGAGTAATCAACATGTAATTTATTTTATCTAAGAGGAGTATTTAGATATTTCATAGTGTAATTTAATTGTGTGAGTGTGAAAATTTAATTTTCCAAGAAAAAGAGGATTGTAGTGTGAATTAGGTTATATTTGTCAAAGTGCATTTATAAAAAAAAATTTTTAAGTGATGTAGAACGTGGTGTGTAAATAAAACAGAGTGGTGACAATATATTTTGTTAAAGATATTTCATCGTGAAAAAAAAAATTGAGAGAGAAAATTATTTGTTAAAGTGTGCTTCCAATTTTGTCCTCTCTATTGTACAAGAAAAAGACAAAAAAAGGGACAAAGATAGCGGTGGAAATGGATGGAATCTGTCAGTCGCAACAAACACTGTGTATTTTTCGAAAGAAAGGGGACTCAATTGATCCGAAAAAAAGAATAGGGATAAAATCGTCTCAAAACGCAAAGATTGTGGCCAAAAACTGAAAATGACCCTTTCAATAAATACGAAAGAGTTTTTTTATGCATGGGTTCCCAAATCTTTTGAGTTTGACACAATCTTTTCCCCATCTTTTTCTACACTTGAAGTCCTCGACCTTTCAAAAAATCAACGTAATAGATCCTTATGGACAGGTTCCGCCCAAAGTCCAAACTTTAAGTTAAAATCTATGTAATTTACCTTTATATCCTTATCGATTGAAATAAAAAATTATTTCTTATTAAAAAGTAAAAAAAAACCAAAAAGAAAACCACTTGCCCTACTTTGTCCATGAAAAACAGATGCAATTTCCTCAGATTCTTCTCCATCTCCTTCACTACATCGTGTGTCTTTCCTGAATCTCCATTATAGTGTCTGTTGATGTCGAAATCGGTAAAGACCAATTAATTATCAACTGGAGTGAGTGTTAGGACCTGATTAGCAGTAACAGAAGAAATATAGAATGTAAATAAGTGTTTATATCCGAGCTCGAGCTAGTCCCAGATTACAGAGGATTTTCGTGTCTATAAATGGCCACTAAGTGTTCTATTTATAGTGTAAGGAAGGAGTATGCCGAGGTAGGTCATCATGAGACCACTGTACGAGCTCTAGAGTAGGTGTGATCATTGCACCTGCAACGCCTGCAAGCCGTCGCCCATTTAATGCGTTGACCTTGGAACTTGTGGACTGCCGCCGTTGCATTAATGACGGGAGAAGATGCTCTGTTGGTTGCAGACGGTGTCAGGGTGTCAGGTGATACGTGGATTGTCCTTGTTGTCGGCTACTGTAGCGAGAGGGACTGGTGACCCGTCATGGACGAGCTGAACTCGAACCATGTGTCAGAAACTAACGATGGGAAGAGTTCTCCACGCGTCGGCCGACCTGGGCCCCTGGCATCAGGACCTGGTTATGGCCGAGCCGAATCGAGACCTCCCACCAATTCTCGGGGGGTACATTCCATTGTTGATCCGACCGACATCGACACGCCACCACCGGCCTGGTACCGTGACACGCCGCGAGGGTCCACGCTATGCGAGACCTGGTTTGATTGAGTGCCACGTCACCAGGGTGCCAACAATTGTCCCCAGCGTGAATGCCGACCTGAGTCGGGGTTGACGCTTAACCGGTCTAGGCTGGCACGAGCGCACGCGTGGTCCGACATCGAACACGTGTCGGCCGACCGCTGGAGGAGGTCGCGTTTTTCAACTTCCATCGCCGCCATATATACCCCCTCATTTCTCCGCCACTTTTCCGCTCTTCACACTTGTCAAAAACTCTCTCTCGAGCTCAAGCCCAGTTCGGATCCGTTCTAGCCTTCAGTTCGAGACCGACCTAATCTTCAGGTATATTCCGGACTAAAAACTTGTAAATTCCAAAATGTTGTCAGACTCAGAGGAAGTGTACGACTACGACATGGGGAACCAATCTCCTGACCTCACCCTCTCCGCACAGAGAAAACTCCTCGAGCGTCGAGGAGGTCCTGGAAGCCGCGGCCATCGCAAACCGCCGTGGCTACGGTGGAGTCCGTTGAGCTTGCGTCCGAGGTAGGCACCTCCTTCCCGTCCGAGCCGCTCTCCCCCCAGCCGACCTTCCTCAGGAGGCGGAAGAAGAAATCGGCCATGCGTGACTTGACAAAGTCGTGGGTCGCTCCCGCCTCGGCGTGGATCGAGGAAATGCCGAGCTCGTGGCGCTCCCGCATCGTGTCTCCACCCGGGTGAGGTTCGTGGTGCCCGAGGCCGGTGAACGGGCTGACCTCCCGCCAGCTGGACGGGTGGTCGTAAATCTGGCGATGCCGAGTCCGGATCGACCGCCATTCCCAGGCGGTGAAGCGCCTGGGTGCGTGGGGAGTGGCGCCGACCCAGCTCACCCCCAACACTTGGAAGACCGTGCTGGGAATGCTGGTGCTGTGGCATCGGGCCGGGCTCAGCGGATTGACAGTGTGGGAGTTCAACCACCTGTACACATTCAAGTCGGACGGGCAGCAGTCGGGCTGGTACTATTGCTCGGTTCGGCCGAACTCGGGGGGTGCCTTCGTCACCGGGCTTCCGGACTTGGTCAAGGGCTGGAAGCAAAACTGGTTATGGGCGGAGGGGTGCCTAGTCAGTCCGGATGACAGGGAGGGGGAGGTCGCGATCCCCGTGAACTACCACTACCTTGGTAAGCATTCTTCCGACCTTGGTGTTATTTTATTTTGAACTGAACCAACTCGCTTTCCTTTGCAGACTTCAAGGAGGCGAGACTGCTAGAGGGCTGGACTGAGCGCGCTGCCATCACGAGATCGATCTTAGATCGGGATTGGCGCTCTCTGCTGACCGAGGAGAACCTATTTAACGCTCGGCTTTCGCGATCGAACTGCCCCACTTCATTACTTACCGACGTCATCGTTTTGCTAACTGGTCCTTTTCCAAACTCGCAGCTCAATCTTCTTCTCAAACGATAATGCGAGGTCGTCAGTCCTCCCAGCCCCCAGCAAAGAAGGCTCGAGCTGAGGCCTTACCGACCTCGAGACCAACTGACCAACGCCCATCGGGGTCCGCCAGCGGACAGGGGCTTCCGCCCAAGCATGGGGCCGGCAAGGGCCTCATGACTGGGCCCAGGGCGCTCGAGGCCGGCCCAACTGACGTCGGCGCCCCCTTGATCGAGCTACCGTACTTGGGCACTACGCCAAGGAAGGAGGAGGCGTTCACTTCGTCGAAGGGGACAGCCCCTAAGGTGCTTAGGGATTTCTTCCGGGCTAAGTCCCCGCCGGTGGAGGAGGTCGGCCAGTCCGGTCTGCCGTCCTCGGTGGAGTGTGCTTCTGTGGCCTCGCGAGGTCGTGGACCCCAGCCCAGGAACGCTACCTGGGCATGCTCAGTCCGGAGGACAACATGTTGACCGCCGTGGCACACTGCAGTCGGGCCATGGTGCACATGATCCGAAGCGGAGAGCAGTCCAGGGCGACAGTCCTGGAGTTGAAGTCCAGCTTGTTCGAGTGCGACGCCACCCTCGCCGCGTCTAAGTCCGGCCTTGCTGAGGCCCAGATCAAGATGAAGGAAACCCAGAAGAAGGCTAGGGATAGGGCCCAGGAGCTAGAGGATCAGAAGAAGGCTCACAAGGCCGAGGTGGATTCCCTACGCGCTGAGCTAGAGGCTCTGAAGGCGGCCAAGTCCAGTCAACCCGGTCCGTCGTGGGAACAGATAATTGAGGAGTTCAAGGGCTCGGATGAGTATGCCTTCGAGCTGAACTCAACCTTTGCTCATGCGGCGGAGGACGTCATCGCCGACATCGCCGTAAGCGACCGACCGGGACGTCGGGTTCCCGGCCGAGGAGGTCAAGCCAGTATGAGTACGGATGCCCGAGGCTGAGGGCGGCCAGTGATAGGGCCTTGTAATTTTATTTTGCCTGTGTAGCCCCTCTTTTCTTCCTTTTTTTTGTTGTAATGAACACGCCCAGCTCGCCTGTTCCGAGCTGGGCCTTTTTGTACTGCCGTGTAATTTTCAACGATTAATGAAATTTTCAGTTCGGCTTTTCAATCTCTTGTTTAAGTTCTGCTCAATCGTACATAGCTGTGCTCGAAGTCGACTCATTTCACTAGGTCGTCCCCGCGCCGGGGTCCTAGGGATAAGAACTGAATAATTTAACGGTATTTAGTCCTCCAGCAGAGGATCCGTGCCAAGGTGGTACTTCGCAGGTCGGCCATAATTGGCGACGGGTCCATCCGGGGTGGGCCTGAGTGACCGATCTGCTGACGTGCTTCATTCGAAGTCACCAGGGGGTGAGTCCAGATCGGTTACCATGAGTGAGTTCAGATCGGTCTGTCTTGCATTGTACAATTGTTCAAGTAGTCAGCTCGCTTAGGTTAACAAGACCTAAGGTCGGTTAGACAGAAGAGCTTAGGACGTGCTTAATTGTAGCGATCTGTGATGCAGGTGCCACCTTGGTGGATCTGTCCCCAGTACGTACCTCGTAGGTCGACGTGCTGGGGGTGGGTCCGCCGTGGTGGACCTGTTATTATTTTTATTGGATGCCACCTTGGTGGATATGTCCCTAGTCCGGACCTCGTAGGTCGACGTGCTGGGGTGGGTCCGCCGTGGTAGACCTATTACTATTTTTATTGGATGCCACCTTGGTGGATCTGTCCCCAGTCCGGACCTCGTAGGTCGACGTGCTGGGGTGGGTCCGCCGTGGTGGACCTATTACTATTTTTATTTGATGCCACCTCGGTGGATCTGTCCCCAGTCCGGACCTCGTAGGTCGACGTGCTGGGGTGGGTCCGCCATGGTGGACCTATTATTATTTTTCTTGGATGCCACCTCGGTGGATCTGTCCCCAGTCCGGATCTCGTAGGTCGATGTGCTGGGGGAGGTCCGCCGTGGTGGACCTACGTGTGATAGTTAAGTACTAAACATTGAATTCAAACAACAGCTCAACTTCCATTCATTACTCGAGTAGAGATATTACAACTGATTTACAATATTTGTGACTTGATAGCTACTGGCAGTATTTTTTCAAGTGCTCAATGTTCCAGGGATGGGGGAGCTCGACTCCTTCAGCCGTTCTGAGGTAGTAAGAACCATTGCAGAGGGCTCTGAGGATCACTAAGGGTCCCTCCCACTTCTCAGCTAGTGCTCCTGCGGCCTGATCTCTGGTACTGAGGAAAATCCTTCTGAGTACCAGGTCTCCGATCTGGAAGCTTCTCTTCCTGACTTTCTGGTTGAAGTACCGAGCACTGCGACGCTTGCATAGCTCAGTGCGCAAGTCGGCGTCGATTCGCTTATCTTCCAGCAAGTCGACCTCGAGCATAAGTTCCTGATCATTTGTGTGCTCAGAGAAGTGCCGAGTTCGGAAGAACGGTAGCTCGACTGGCCGGGTATTACTACGCCGACCCGTATGCCAAAGCGAAGGGGTTTCTCCTGCTTAGTCCTCGCAGACGTTGTCCCAGAGGACCATAGGACGGACGGGAGTTCGTCCGCCCATCCCCTTTCACTCTTCTAGTCAAGTCTTGAGCGTGTGCTTGATAATCTTGTTCACGGCTCGACCTGGCCGTTGACCGGGGTGGTTCGAGTAGAGTAATGTTTCTTGATTCCCGTGTCCTCACGTATGACCTCGGCCGATGGTTGTCGAACTATCGGCCATTGTCAGTTACGATGGACTCGGGTACTCCGAATCGGTATATGATTGCCCTCCAGATGAAGTCGGTAGTTTTCTATTCTCAGGATCCTGGCTAGGGCCTCACCCGCCCCATTTAGTGAAGTAGTCCACGGCCACTATCGCAGCATTTCACTCCTCCCGACCGCTTGGCATGGGTCCTATGAGGTCAATTCCCATTTGCAAAAGGGCCATGGGTCGAGCACATGGGTGAGTTCAGCTGGAGGGGCTCCACCGACCTGAGCATGGCGCTGGCACTTGTCGCAGCGTCTAACGTAGGCAATGGAGTCCTTCTTGAGGGTTGGCCAAAAGTAACCGTGCCTCAGGACCTTGTGTGCCAGGGCCTGACCACCAGAGTTGTTCCCACACGTTCCGGAGTGGACCTCGTCAAGCATGAAGGCCGCTTCTCTCTCGGTCAAGCACCGTAACAGAGGTCCTGAGAAGCTATGTTTGTAGAGTGTGTCATCAATGATCGTGTAACGAGCGGCTCTGATCCGTAACTGTCTGGCCAGCCTGGGGTCCTCTGGGACCCTACCATCCTTTAAAATGGAGAAAATTTCACCCATCCATGAAGGAGGGCCAGTTCTACGTTCGCCACTAGGAGGTGCTGGGCAATGGCCGACCTCGGCAGTCGGTTTATCGGTACAAACTCCAGCTCTTCTATACCTTCGCTGGTGGCAAGGCGTGCCAGGGCATCAGCTAGGTTGTTCTGAGTCCGAGGGATTTGTCGGAGGATGACCTCCTCGAAATTTCCCATTTCGGCGGTAGCAAGGTCAGCATAATTGGTCATCCGTTCGTCCTTAGCGAGGTAGGTACCGCTTAGCCAGTTAACGATTTAGCCGGAGTCGCATCGGACTGGAGGCGGAGATTCCCATGGCTTCGGGCGATCTCGAGGCCTCGCGATCGTGGCCTCGGGATTCACCTCATTGTTGGAGGTCGAATGAGAACCGCAGTGGATCGCAAAAGACTCCAATGAGGGGCTCAGAAGTACTAGCCCAGCTCCGGAGTGCACGTCCGTCAACGAACCGTCTACATAGAGCGTCCAAGGCTCGACTATGGCACTGGGACTCGTCGGTGGGGGGCTGAACTCGGCTATGAAATCGGCCAAGGCCTGGCCCTTGACTGCTAGTCGAGGTCGATAGGAGATGTCGAACTGGCCAAGCTCTACCGCCCACTTGACTAGCCGACCTGAGGAGTTCGGTTTTTGCAGCACTTGCCGCAAGGGGTAGTTAGTCACCACCCCGATCGGGTGCTCGAGAAAGTAGGGCCGAAGTTTCCTGGAGCTGGTGACGAGCGCAAGGGCCAACTTCTCCATCGGCGTGTAACGCTTCTGGGGGTCAACGAAGGAATGGCTCGTATAGTAGACCGGGTACTGGATGTCTCCTTCAGAACGAGTAAGGACTGAACTCGCGGCATGTTCAGAGATGGAGAGGTAGACGGACAGGACATCTTTCGGCTTGGGCTTTGACAGGAGAGGAGGTTGGGCCAGGTGCCTCTTGAGCTCCTCGAAGGCTGCCTGGCACTACGGGGTCCATCCGAATTCCCTTTCTTTTTTCAGGGCCTCGAGAAAGGGGCAAAGATCTCGCCGCTGGCCTTAGACACAAACCGCTTTGTGGGGCCGCTTATCCCACCGGGTGAGACTCTGGACCTCTTTAATCTTGGTGGGAGGTTTCAGGTTCAGCACGGCCTTAATCTTCTTGGGGTTTGCCTCAATGCCCCTCGAGCTTACCACATAGCTGAGGAATTTTCCGGACTCAACCCCATAGGCGCATTTCGCCGAGTTCAGCTTCATCCGATACTCTCTCAGGACCTGGAACATCCTTCCTAGGTGCTGGACGTGGTCTGCGGCCCTCACACTCTTTACCAATATGTCGTCAATATATACTTCCATGGTAGTTCCGATCTGGGAGGCGAACATCTTGTTGACCAGACGCTGGTAGGTCGCCCCAGCGTTCTTCAGCCCGAAGGGCATGACCTGGTAATAGTAGAGGCCCCGGTCTGTGATGAAGGCCGTGTGCTCTTGATCTGGGGGATACATAGGTATCTGGTTATAGCTCGAGTAAGCGTCCATCATACTAAGGAGCTCGTGCCCAGCTGTCGCGTCTACCATCTGATCTATCTGAGGTAGGGGGAACGAGTCCTTGGGGCTGGCCTTATTGAGGTCGGTGAAATCTATGCAAACTCTCTAACTGCCATCGTTCTTCTTGACGAGGACTGGGTTCGCAACCCAGGTGGGGTACTTGGCCTCCCTGATGAACCCAATTTGAAGTAACTTATCAACTTCCTTCGCTAGGGCCTCGTAGCGTTCCAGGTTCATCGGACGCCGTCGCTGTTGCCAAGGCCTGACCGCGGGGTCGATGTTTAGCCGGTGACAGGCCACGGAGGCAGGTATGCCGACCATGTCCGAGGGCTCCCAAGCGAAGACGTCGGAACTTCCACGGAGGAACTCCACCAAGGCAGACCGTGTGGGCTCAACTAGTCCTTTGCCGATCTTCAGGACTCTTTCTGGGTGCTCGGAGTCGACCTCGACTATTTCCAGTTCTTCCATTGGCTGTGCAGTTCGGTCCTCAGGTCGGCTCCGAGGGTCGTCGAGCTCGGCCGTGGCGACGGTCGATGCCCCGGCCGCTTCCAGACAATGGGTTGAGTGACGCCGCATCGACGAAGCTCGGACCGTCCCCTGACCATCGCTATCCACGGGCTGGGGGACTTCATAACGTAGTGGTAGATAGAAGTCGAGGTTCTGAGCTCGTACAGGAGGGGCCGACCTACGAGGGCGTTGTAGTTGCTTGGGAGGTCTACCACGATGAAAGTGGCCATGACGGCCCGGATGCATGGCTTCTCTCCAGCTCCACCAAAGATAGATATTTGTCCGACGGGGTCGGTGGCGTGGCCAGTCACTCCCACCACAGGGCCAAGGGGGCACGGGCTGAGGTGCCGCTCATCGAGGCCCATGTGGAGTAAGGTCCGGAGTTATAGCAAATTAGCCCCGCTCCTGTTGTCGACGAGCGTCCGGTGGACTTGGGTACCGTTGAGGACCATGCTGACGACAAGGGCGTCCTGGTGAGGGTGGAGAGCGTGGGCTGCATCAGCCTCCGTGAAGGTGATCCCTTCCTGAGGTTCAGATGGAGGGGAGCTGGTCTTGGTCCTCTGCGCGGAGTACTAGTAGTCAGTGCAGGCCTCTCTCGCCAACCTTTTCCGCTGGTTCCGCGACCCGACAAAGTGTTGGTTACCCATGACCAAAGTATGGACCTCGTTCCATGGCCCCGTAGGCGGTGGGGGTCGGTGGGAACCCCCCGGCTGAGGTCGGCCTTGGTCGGGCGGAGGGGCGACGAACTCGCGCAGCTGTCCTCGCCGAATCAGGCCCTCCACTTCATTCTTCAGGTCCCGACAATCATCGGTGTCATGCCCGGCGGACCTATGGTAGCGGCAGTACCTCTCCTGGTTTTGACTTGAAGAGGGGGTCCTCATCGGGGTCGGGGGTGGCAGGACCCCCGATCCTTCACGTGTAGCAGTACTCCTTCTAGACTGGTGTTGAGGACGTGGAAGGTCTGGAACCTTTGGGGCGGCGGTCGAGCGGCTCGCGCTTCACGTTGTGGTCTGGTTACGCCGCGCGGCGCTGCATCGAGCTAGTGTCCTTCTCCTTGCCTTTCTCGGCTCTGAGTCACGGGGGCTTAAGCCTCGGGGTCACCGGATGCTTCCTCAGCTCCTATGTGGCACTCAACTCGGCTGAGGAACTCATGGTATGTCTCTGGACTATTCTCATGGATCGACCACCGGGATCCTGGACCTGCGCTCGAGCCCGCCAATGCCGCCACCAGTATGTTTCGCTCGACACGCCACCGATTTCTATGTATCGGGTGTTGAACCGCCCACGTAGCTCTTCGTGACTCGCCTCTCCTCGCTTCACGCCTACCACTGCTTTGGGGTCGACCTCACCAGACCCCATGAATGCCGCTGAATCGTTGCCGTGTCCTCCCACGCCCTTATGGAATGTGGCGGAGCGCCTTGAACCACTTCATGGCATTGTCCCCAACGTCCAAGGGGAAGGCCTTGCACATGATCTCGCCACTCACCCCAGAACCCCATGAAGGCGAGTACCCGCCGACATGGCCAGCTTGGATCGCTAACTCGTCGTAATTCCCGCCGAGGTAGCTTGACTTGGCGGGCATGGGCTCACCGATTTTTGGCTCGGCCGGGAGGCCTTCCTCGCTGGCGGAGGGGTCAGGGGCCGTCTCCTTGGATTCTAGCTCGGCGACCCTCTTCTACAGGAGCTCGAGCTCGGACTACGGTGGGGGGTCATCCGCGTTTTCCTCGCCCTTCGGTAGTCCGCCGCTTGCCACGAGGGCCGAGTCCGTCCGAACACGCCACGAGTTCTTTCGGGCGACCTGGGCTCGGACATGACCGGGGTGTCCAGGTCGACGGTGGTTCGCGTCGAGCTGGTGAACGGCTAAGCGTAGGCGATGCCGGGCTCGGCCGCACCGAGCGCCGCCAGAGGCGATATGACGCCGGACTCGGCAAAGGCGCTTTGCCGGGTTGCGCCGAGCGTAGCTACGGCCCGAGTGAGGTCCTCGAGTCGCCAGGATCTGGCCGGGTGACCTCCCGCAGGCGCGGCGCCGCTAATGGGGGTTCCTACTGCTCGAGCACGATTCGCATCGGTCGGAAGAGCTCACGTCCGTGGAGGCGAATGTGCTACTGTGACTCATGTCGTGAGAAAGGAATGTCCGTGGCAGAGTCAGATGTGTATTCTGAAATGAAAGGGGGAGGCCCTCCTTCTAGCGCCAATTGTTGATGTCGAAATCGGTAAAGACCAATTAATTATCAACTGGAGTGGGTGTTAGGACCTGATTAGCAGTAACAGAAGAAATATAGAATGTAAATAAGTATTTATATCCAAGCTCGAGCTAGTCCCAGATTACAGAGGATTTTCGTGTCTACAAATGACCACTAAGTGTTCTATTTATAGTGCAAGGAAGGAGTAGGCCGAGGTAGGTCATCATGAGACCACTGTACGAGCGCCAGAGTAGGTGTGATCATTGCACCTGCAACGCCTGCAAGTCGTCGCCCATTTAATGCGTTGACCTTGGAACTTGTGGACTGCCGCCGTTGCATTAATGACGGGAGAAGGTGCTCTGTTGGTTGCAGATGGTGTCAGGGTATCAGGTGACACGTGGATTGTCCTTGTTGTCGGCTACTGTAGCGAGAGGGACTGGTGACCCATCATGGACGAGCTGAACTCGGACCATGTGTCAGAAACTAACGATGGGAAGAGTTCTCCACGCGTCGGCCGACCTGGGCCCCTGGCATCAGGACCTGGTTATGGCCGAGCTGAACTGAGACCTCTCACCAATTCTCCAGTGGGGAACATTCCATTGTTGATCCAACCCGGGACACTGGACACGTCACCAGCCGGCCTGGTACTCATGACACGTCAGTGAGGGTCCACGTTGCGAGGACCTGGTTTGATTGAGTGCCACGTCACCAGGGTGCCAACAGTGTCCATTACCCATCCTCCACCTTACTTATGTATCATTTTTTGTAGAAACATTTTGATGTCTTCAGTTTCAATTCTATTATCGATGTTGTTTGGATTTTTGTCAGTTACTGTGTAGTACTTCTTTGAACCCTTTTTCTACACTCCGAGCTCATATTATAGCTCTGGTTGTTGAATGAATTCATTGTATCCTGGAAGCTTTTTCTCAGGCCATTGACGATTGAGATTTTCCTCAGACCCGATGAGCTGTCGGGTCTACAACCCGATATGCTCTGGTTAGTGGCACTGGATTTGTCAAAATCTTCGAATCAGACCTTGATTACTTTCGCCATTCAACGATGTCACTGTGTCATTGTCCATTTTCACCCACAGATCTTTCACAATCCTCGGGTTGTGAAATGGAAATTGGATGAAGCTGTAACTGAGATTTAATGAGTTGGGGCCTCTTTTTTTAATATTTTTTTATAACTATTTTAAATTTTTTTCAAGTTTTTTTTTTTCCCCGAAAAGATAAGGGTGTATAGGTACATTTTCATAGAGTTTAACGCAAAGTTTGGAAGGAATCCGACCTATGGCATTCATTTTTAAAATGTTGGGTACCTTAGTCGAAAGAAAGATGGGACAAGTTTGTGTCAAATTCGAAAGCTGGGGAACTGCAGGAGTAAAAAACTCTTTTTAATTTATTAAAAATGCCAAATTCCTAAAATGCTCCTCGATTTGGTTTAATTTGGTCTATTTGGACAAATATTTCAAATTTAACGGCAAGATTAAGAGATTTCTGTTAGTAGGGACCTATGTCATTAATTTTAAAGATTTGGAATCCAAGGCGTTGAAGAAAAAGAATAGGATAGGATTGTGTCACAGTTGAAACTTTGGAGACCCCAAATGTAAAAAACCATAAAATTTATTATTGACCCAATTTTTTAATCATGATTTTCTCACATTATTATATTACTTAAAATTGGCGAATATACATGCAAAGCACGTGACCTCAATGGGATTAATTAAAAATATGAATTGCAACTAGTTAAACTACATAATCAAACATGCATGTTCACTGGTGGCTAGGGCTCCTTAGATCAAGTAACCATAATTCACCTTTTATCTTTAGGGTTAAGGACACCAATAATTCGATATATACAAGCACGAGCACAAATAGTTCAACAGTGACGACTAAAAATTATGGCTTTACTAACCAAAGTTTACTCACTGAAAAAATCGGTACATTTGCAACAAAATATCCATTAAAATTGTGATAACTTTTTAGTCATGAAAAATGAAAATTAGTACCCCCTCCGTCCCACAAAGATAGGCGCATTTTCTTTTTTCGTCTGTCCCAAAATATCGACCAGATTCCTTTTTTTTTTTTTTTTGTTTTAAGAGGAACTTTTAAAAATATAGTTGAAATATTAGTTTTGTTATATGCCTCTGTTTATACGGTATTGTTACCAACAAAATAAAATTATTAAAGTGAAACATTTAATAAATGTAAGGGTATATTAGGAAAATAATTTTAGATTTTATTTTTTTAAACACTATTAATTGTATTTTTCTTAATATTTATATAAATGAAAATGAGTCTATTTTTTTTGAGACGGAGGTAGTAATAGATATTTCAGCTTCAAAAGACAATTGTCTTTCATTTGAAGAAATTAGCAATTAACATTGTTGTCTCCTTTTCACAAACAAATAATCCGTAGGAGATTTCACCGACGAAAATTTTTCACCCAATGTTATTATGTAACTCTAATACAGATTATTCGTTGAAACAATACAAGAAATTTTTATCTTTAACAACTAAAAATTTAACTATGAAAGATATTTTTCAGCTTTTTTTTTTTCAAATTTGGTAGTATTTAAAATATTATCAACTATAATAAATATGTTGCACTCAAAATTCTTAAATGAGATTATTTTAAGTTATTCATACCATTTGTAATGTCACATTGTGACATTTAAAACTATATGAAATATAGTATATATTAAAAGCAATTTAATGAAGCTTTTATTTTATTTTTTTTAATTTTTTTGGTTATTGCTGATTTTTTTAAATTTTTGAAGAAATGATAAAAAATTTTAAAAATGTTAAAACATCATAATAATAAATAGTAACATAATAATTGATATATTGTTGAGTGGGATGTGATGAGTATTGATTCAAAAGTAATATAATAATAAGTACAAGAATAGAATCATGTCAAGTATATAATATATATCGACTAATATGACATCTAGTGTAATCTATCATATTGCAGTTGTCATAATTTTAACATTTTGGGAAATTCAACAATGGGTCTCCAACCATTTACCACACCAAAATAAGGTATTTGTCACACTAAGTATTTTGAAGTAGTCACGGTTTTAAACAGTGATAAATCGACTCACGGATTGTCACGATCAATAATCGTAACAACTGATTTGTCACGATTTTTAACCGTGACAAATGGGTCATGGTTAAAAACCACGACAATACGCGCGTCAACTGGTCACGATTTATAACCGTGCCCCACCATTTAATTAAAACAAAAAGGAAAGACAAAACGAAGCCATGCCAACAGCAGGGTCAGATACTCAGATCCCCATTTCACAAAGCCCTAATTTCATTTCTTTCTCACTCTATCTCTCTCAATTGAGCCCCAAATATTGGGAAAAATCTGCGGCAGCATTAGGATCCCCAACTCGATCGTTCCCCAACATCACCACAACCACCAAAGAAAAAAATCCGAAGACAATCTGGCCGCTGATTGGCAAGATATAGGCTCGAACTGTTCTTCTCTCTTGGTATGTATTTAAATTCTTATTTTCTTCATTTTATTGCACTTTAAGCTCCTATTGTGCATTTGAAATTATTATTTTGTGATTTATGACTATATATTCAGTTTGCCCTTCATTTTTTTGCACATAAAGTTCTTCATTTTTGACAATGTTGGATATTTGGGTTGAAATTGTAAGAAATTGTAAGCAAGTTATTATTTTTTTCCATTTTTGTGTGTTTTCTTTATTTTAAGAGAATGAAATGCCATTTTCTGTGTCCTCTCAACTAATTTCATTTATTTTCCTTCATTGAAATGCATGAATTAACGAGCACAACTCATTTCTCTATAGAAATTAGTTGAAAATAGGGAGAAAAAGAAGAAAGGGACGGTTTTGCTTTTGGATTTTGAAGAACTCGCTGTAAGTTATATTTTTCTATATTTTTTGTCTTTACTTTTTTATATAGACAGAGTACTACAGTTGGGAGGTATTTGCTAAGCTTATTCAAGTTGGGAGTTCACCTGCAAAGCAGTTGGGACGTACTTGATTAGCTTTGCTATACAAAGTGAAAGTTGGAATTGGATTTCAAGAATTGCAAGGCTAAATTTCTTACTTGATTGATTGTTTCTATAGCATTTTCCTTGACATTTGATATTGTTAATGACTTGTCATTAACTACTATATTATGATAGTCTACCGTGGATCAATGGTGTTGGATGGCAATAATAATAGTTTTGATCGCGGTAGCCTATTTCCCCAAGTAATTGATACATTCATCCAAGTAGTGTAAAAACACAAACTTTTTCTGAATATGGCGTGTTTAGTTGTGCTTAGCAGTTAGCAGTTGCTTTTTTTGTATAGAACATTTTACTTAAGGAAAATTAAATATGAAGGCGATCATTTTTTATAATAAAAACTATTTTCCATGGTCAAATCGACCTCAAATTATTTTCTCTCAATTAACTCTGTCAAACAAGCACTTAAAATAATATAGAAAAAAGGGCAAAGAAAAGAAAATGTTTAAGTTTCTAGTGTAGAAAAAGTATTTAGGGTGTAAAAACTATGATTATGAACTTGAGAGGAAAGTGGCTGTTAAGAAACTGAAATTCTTTAACTGTTAACACAAGTCATATTCTAAATGGAAGATGTGATAATGGCAGTAGATGTAAAGTAATAGAGGATCTAGCTGGGTCTCCAAAATGGTATTGCTAAGGAGATAACTGTAATTTTGTGAGATTGGTGCAACTCTTGTACAATAGTTGCTGGGCTGTAAATTGGGATGGATTAGATCTGTTTGTATATTGCCATTTGCGTGCGATTTGATGGACGAATAGATTAATGACTTTTCTTTCTTGGTGAATAATTATATGTTATTTCATGTATTTGTTTCTGCTCTAGCTTCTTGCTTTTGGATTTATGTGTTCATTCACGGGAATATACAAAGTGATGTTGCATGTCATTTAGACATTTACTTATACCATCATGTGTTGCAGGTGAAGGATCTTATGAAGAAGAAAGAAGAACTTCCCGTTTGCAGAGAAGATCTGATAATGGATTAGCTAGTCGAGTTAACTAGTAAAGGTTGTGGATATTATAGATGGTGACTAGCTATCATTTGCTTGGTTCATTTGCGGATGGTGATTTGAGACGCACGCTAGAAGCTAGTGGTGAAGGAATCTTCAAGCTCTCAGTGGGAGAAATGTGTAACAGGTGAACTACATTTCCTCTACTACTCAGTGTCTATCATCTAGCATAATGCCTTATTCTATACACATTAACTTTGAGTAGATTGAATGAACAATCCCTAAATCAACTAACTTATCCAACGAAATGTAGAAAGTGTCTTTTGCCCAACCATTCAGTGACTTTAGACAATGCAAATCATAAGTGAATAAAGATTTTGTTGAACCATTTACCACTACATGATTATAACATTTTATTCTTCTTATTTCATCTTGGGTTTGAATCGAAATGTTCTTTGAAGACCACAGCATTTCAAATTTTAAGTGAAGAGAATGAAAGAGCTTCACATTCTTCAAGATTAGCAGTTAATTTCGATGTGTATGGAGAGCACTCTTGCACCATTAGTTTTACAGAATATTTATGCTGCTAATGAGATTTAGCTTTGTAGGATTGTAACTGTATGAGATATTGGGATTGATTGTGTAGATGTCGTCTTCCAAGAACTTAGTGACGATTGGTGTAACACCCGCCCCAGTACGTCCAGCGGCATCGTACTAGGAAGGGCGTTACCTGCATGACGTCACCGAGCTAACACATTTTCAAGAGTTTTACGAAACCCCAAAACGATAATTTGCATATATATATCTAACGTGATAGCTCCAAAAGTGATATTACAAAAGAGATTGCAAAAGAGTGCTTTTGTATACACATGACCCCAAAATCTTTTTCCTTCCCGTTTCTACACGTCGACGAGCTCACACGTGAGAGGATCCAGCGCCACCTCCAGCCTGCCTCCTACTCGCAGCATCATCTAAAACATAAGAAAGGACACACGTGAGTCATAAAGACTCAGTAGGAAGAGACACAATGCACATGAACATCACATATCACTTCCGGGCCCATTGCGAATCATGTGTTAGCATTGGCGCCATTTTAAACATTTGGCCGGCCTCGTAACATCATCGGGGCGTAGGTCCCCCGTGAGGCCATACTATCGGTTATTGGGGCGTAGGTCCCCCATTCGACCGACATATCATTCGTGGGGCGTAGGTCCCCCATATTTGGCCGAAAACATAACATTAACGCAACACATGATAGGCAATCCAATCCAATCACGCATGACATATGAGCACACATGGACGAGACATTCATAGCATAGCATTTGGCAACAACATAAGCATATCATGAACCAAGGTTAGGAAGCACCTAACCCTAGGAAATCCCCCTAACAAGCTAACCATGTCCTACTTCACCAAAACTAGGTAATTAGCCAAAGGAACTTGCATACATAGCTATCTAAGGATCATTCATGTCTCCACTTACCTCCTACATAGATATTCTATCTCAAACTTACCTCAAAAGACAAGAAACCAAGCTAGGAGATTGGTTGGATGATATCTCTTCTCCCTTCCCTCTTCTCTTCCTTCCTTCCTCTTGCTTCCAAGATTGGAACTAGGATTGGAGCAATGATCTACAAGCCAAATACCAAGCCAAAGTCTCAAAATCACCCTTGAACTTGTTCTCCAGGGTTTTGGGAGTTGGGGTCAAAATGATGGAAAAACCCCAAGCCAACGTGTTAAAACCCAATCCAACGCTCGCCGACTTAAAATTACGGCCAGAACTCTATCTTTACGGTCAGTAACTCCCAAATTTACGGTCAGAACCCATGAATCTTACGGTCAGAACCTTACGATACTACTGCATTTCAAAGAACATACGACCGTAATAAAGTCTCTCAGAATCCATGCATCTCACCCTTCAATAATTACTACCAGTAATCCATAACCCTTACTACAGAACCCATATAATACGGCCAGATCTCCAAATCATACTACCGTAGTTACCTCTCTCAGAATTTTGGCACATTTCTCATTCCACAAATTACGGCCGCACTATCATACTTACGCCAGAACCCGATAATTACGGCCAGAACTCCATCAACTTACTACCAGAAACTCGATCCTCAGACTTTGTAGCGGCCCGCTAGCCGCTTCTGGGAGGCCAAGCTTTCGACACTTAATACCATACATAGCATCACCACGAAGTCACCAAGGGTCCAAACACATATTCACCACCTCACGATCATACATAACATCATAAATCACATGCATAAACGGACGGGATATTACAATTGGTGCTGAAGCAATGGCAGTGGATACTATGCAGCAGATGGAACCCACAGAAGGGAGAGGATGATATTATGAGGAATATAGAATTGCGAAATGTATGAGTTATTTTCTGTATTTATTGGCTTGACTTAAGCAACATTTTTTGGTGGGCTAGTTAGATATTCAAGGATTTGGTGAAGTTATATTTGATGTAAAGTTATTTATGGTTTTGTAACAGTGCAGTGGTTTTTTTCACGTTAGCATCTTTTTTAATTCTACAAAATGGTTTAGATTTGGAAGTTTTGATTGAATGGTTTTATATAGTCTAGTATGTAATATTTGTTAATTTTGCTGAAGAAACCTTGACGTTGCTCTCTCAATCTACCAAATAATAAAAAAAAAATTGATGTTGGCCACTAATTGGTCACGGTTATAAACCGTGACAACTAATTGGTCACGGTGATTTTAGCTACCGTTTTAAGCCGTGACAAATTCAAATTGTCACGGTTTAAAATCGTGACAAAACCCGAGTTATGGTGTAGTGATTGGTGGTTGTTACAACTAGGCTTTGAATCTTTAAAATCCTATGTCCCGAGTCCCTAACCTTTAAAAAATTGGCGCTAAAAGTCATTCCATCCAAAAACTATTAATTTGATCATTAAGTGGTCAAGCTTTTAGTAAATGACGCAATTAACCCTTCCATGAATAAATAATAATTGCAATTAAATGTATAACTTTAAAATATATATAAATTAGTCTTAAATTTTAATAAAGTTACAAAATTTTAACTTTAATTTATATATATATATATATATATATATATATTTATGTCATTCATAATAATTTTTTTTAACTAATTTGATATTAGTTAAATAATTTTTATCAAAAAATTTCAACACAATAGCACTTAATCATATTAGCATTACATATTGTAATTTTTTGAAAATTTATGTTAATAGTAAATACTCACACAATTTGACGTTCACAAAAAATTAATATCATTATTATTATATCTCAATAAAATTTTAGTATAGGACTATTGAAAATATATCGAATGTAAAAAAAAAAAAGGACAATTATCGGTAGTAAGGGAAACCATGGAGGTGAAAATCCTCTATTTTATTCTCGTTAGGTAGCCCAATTACAAAGCGTGAATAAAACAGAGGGTTTTCACCTGCAATTTTTCTCACCTGCTAACGGCTTCTTCGACAACTGAGTATTATTTGGATGCTGAGGGATGAAGGGTGGGCAGGGCCATGGTGGGAGCGAGATGGTGGTGGTGAGGGTTTTAAGGTTTGAAATATTTTATTATATATTTCTAAAAAAGATTTTTGTTGTACGAAGTATATTTTCGATAGTGTTACATTTGTGGAGATACAATAATAACATTAATTATCAATTTTTGGTTAAGATCAAAATGTTTGAATATTTATTTTTAAAAGTAAACTTTTAAAAACTATGAGATAATATTAACTCGAATAAATATTATCGTGTTGAAAATTTTTGATAAAAATAATTTAATTAATAGTTTTTTAATTTCATTATTTTACAAAAAAAATTGACCACTTAACGGTCGATGCAACGGTTTTTGGATGGAAGGACTTTTAGTGTCAACTTTTGAAATGTTAGCTATTTAATGTCGACATTTTAAAGATTAGGGACCTGATTGTAATGATCCTCAAAGGTTGGGGACCCTATTAGAATTCACCATAAAATTTTCGATTTGATTAAGAAGTTGGATGATAATCGAAGTCAACTTCCAACCTACCACTTGCAATTTAAAAAAAAAAAAAAGACCTATGACTTACTTTCAAGCGCACTACACGGCTTTAGAAATGATCAAAGTAGAGTTTACTTGATAATGTAGTTCAAATAATACTCTAGCCACCCATCCAATTTTTGTTTTTCTCATTACAGCTGGAAAAGAACAGGTCTACTAAGAATTGGTAAAACTTTTTTACTTTTTTCAAAAATTTTTTTAAATAGAGAAATCTCGATCAAAAGATCATATCATCATCATAAAATATAAAATAGTAATAAGACCTTACAGTCCTTCTATAATATGATAAATTTTTTGGGATGGAATCTTAAATCTCAATGAGAAAAATTGTATGATTTGGGATTTTCATCAATTACAATTTAAGGTTGCGTGATTTGAAGATTTTGCGTTCATATGTTTGAGGTGTTTGAGGATCTCTCTTTTCTTGGTTGACCATAATTATGTCAACGAGACCAATTCAGCTGGTCTGACTTTGTCACCTCCAATGGTGCTGCAGGAAAGATTTGCAAGTCTAGTCGAAATTAAATTCGATTATGATTTTTTACGGTTTTTTTTTTCTTTTTTCATAACCAAATTCACTAGTGAAAGTTTAATAAATCAACAATTTCGATTGACAATTGTGTCTTTTTTTTTTTTAATAGTCAAATTGATGATCTTCCAATGGTAATCAGTACCTGAAATATCCAACAATATCTTTTATTTCGAATTTTTAAACAAAATACTTTCTAATTATTATTAATGGAACTATAGTAGTTATAAGTGACACTAACAGAACAGATTAGTCCCGTTCCGATGCCAACACCCTTTTTCCGGGAGGAAAAAGAAGATAGAGGTCGGGTGAAACCCCCCACCATCAGGGGCCAGTTATGTATTATTCATCTCACTTGACGTAGATTTAAAAAAAAAAAAAAATTTAAAAATTGGGCGGTGGCGTGGCGGCTCATGAGGCCACGTCACCCTGTTAACTTATGTTCTAGCAAGTTTGAGCGATCATTCACCAAGAACAGATATGTGGTTATGCAAATGCAAATGTCAGAATTGGTATGTTGTGTGCTCGTGTCACATTAATACATGGCGCAACAACACTAATTAATGCTACCTCCACCCCATAGAATTGTTATGTTGTGTGCTCGTGTCACATTAACACATAGCGTAATAGCACTAATTAATACTACCTCCACCCCATAATTATACCATATAGGAAATTGGTGTAGATATTCCAAAAAAAATATGCAATTGGCAAGTTTAGTCAGAAATAAACAAACGTAACTCGATTGGTCCCAAAAACATTTGAGGTGCGAATCTAGTTTAAATGGATGGAGTCCGTCTATTAAACCATTAGTCAAAGTTAAAATGCGCTATTTTGTCCTTTTGTGAATGGGTATTGTTGTCAAAAATATTAAGAAAAATTGCACAAAGGTCCTCACCTTTGTGGATTCTTAAAATTAGGTCCTAAAGTTTTTAATTTAGTAACATTAGTTTAAATTTTTAATTAAATTATATAATATTAATTTTTTTATAGGTGTGAATTTAGTTCATAATTAATTTTATCGAATTAATTTAACACCAATTAGATAATTTTACCTAAAACCTTCAACACAAGAAGCATTTGTTTACCTTTTTTTTTTTTGCATTAGATAGAGACACATTTTGATTCTAACCAACTTAATAAATATAATTAGTATGTCTTCATAAAATTTTAATAGGCGTACTATTATAAAAATAAAAATATAAAAATATAAAGAAATAAAATAAAATACAGACGGGCACATTTTTATTTTAACAAACAGTTATAAATGAGTTGTCATCTCTAAATAAAATTTTATTAGAAATATATCGCTTTAAAAAAATATACCAAATATAAAAAATTATTCAAAATTTCAACAATTTTATAGCTGCTACGAATTTTTGACTTTAATTTTTTTTACAATTTAGCCCTGAATTTTTAAATTTCACAATTTCAACATTATTTTTGGAAAATTGGCGGAGATGGTCCATAAATTTGACAACTGCTACGAAATTGATATGAAATAACAAAAGGTAGCATCATATTAATTTCAATGGATTAATTAATTTGATATTAATTTTATTTGTTCTATAATTAATTTTATCAAATTTATTTGACATCGATTAAATAATTTTTATCGATAATTTTCAGAATAATAGAATTTGATTACATTAATATCACAATTTCCCAAATAATTTCTTAGCATTAGAGACATGCATATTTCAATTTTAACTAAATGTTAACAATAAATATAATTATTCCGTCTCCATAAAATCTTACTAGAAATATATTATTATAAAAACTATACTAAATGTAAAAAAAATAAAATAAAATGCCAAATAATTGAAAAAAAAACTCTAAACATGACTGTCATTTCGCCACTCGGCAATTAGGGGAAAGCCCCTGGGCCTGAATTGCTGGTTATACCAGGCTTTCCTCCTTGTTTGATGATCAGCAATTACCTAATTGCCTGGTTTTACCAGCTGATGGTAAATCAGCAGATTGTTGTTTGCTGGCGACTTTGTCGGTAGGCGAAAAACCCTTGGGGAAGCGCTCTTGATTGTCTTTGATGGGGTAGATGCTATTGGGTTGGGTTAGAGGAGGGGTTTGGTGTGAGGGATTTGATTTTTGTTTATTTTTTATTCTTTTTAAACATTGTCTTTTCTACATTCGGATATTTTTTATAGTGATATATTCCTACAAAAACTTTATAGATTAAATTTATTATTAACTGTTGGTTGAAATCAAAATGTGTATTTGTTTAATTCTAAATATTTTTTTTGGAAAATTATGATATTAATGCGATCAAATTCTATTATGCCGAAAATTATTAATAAAATTTATTTAATCAGTATCAAATAAATTCGATAAAATTAATTATAGATCAAATAAAATTAATATCAAATTAATCAATTCGGTGAAATTAATATGACGTTACCTTTTGTTATTTCATACCAATTTCGCAGTAGTTGTAAAATTTAGGACCATTTGCCAATTTTTCAAAAATAATGTTGAAATTGTGAAATTAAAAATTTGGGAATAAATTGTAAAAAATTAAAGTTAAAATTATAAAATTTAAAAAGAATTGGAACTAAATAGCACATTGTTAAAAGTTCAAATTGTAAAATAAAAGGGCATTTTAAATCAAGACTCCAAAGTTTTAGTGCATAAAAAAGTGTTTCAAGTAAAGGATCCCAAACTTTAGTGCACAAAATTAATGCCTGAATTGGATAGAATCCGTTAGTGGGGGTTGTAGTGAGACAAAATTAAAGATTGGAGACTTTTAGTGGCATAAAAAAGAGAATGATGTTGGAATTATTATAAAATCAATACTTTGAGATCCTTTTGCGAAAATAGCCCTTATATAAAACGTCACATTATTATCAATCACATAATAAATTATTAGATTATGGTACTGGACAAACTAACTATTAATTTCATTTCTTCCTAGCTATACAATAAATTATTGGTACTTACCGTTTTAAGCTAAAAATGAAAAAGAAAAGTTACAGTAAAATCATCTTACTAAATTTACCAAATAAAAATTTATAGGTCATTTGGACTTTTAGGATGGCCTATTGTCTCAATACTCTAGTGCTTATAGACATGGACGGTTCTGGCTTGAGGCAAGTGAGTCGGCCGCCTTAGGCCCGACCTTCGGAGGGGCCCATTTTGATCCGTTATAACTAAGGTTCGATTTTTTTTAATAGAAAAAGGCCCAAATTTAAATTTTATATAAATTTATAGGCCTATTTTTAAACAAAATAATGGACAAAATCAAGCATTAAATCCAAATTTATGGGCCTTTTTTTAACTTAAAAGAAATTTAACCTCATTTTTTGTGAAGATTTGTTTATTTCTTTTAGACCTATTTTGCTTTAATTAGAAATTACCCATTTTACTTGAATTAGAGGAGATTAACTTGAACTCTTGAAGAGAAATTGAGACTTTTTGGGGAAGGAAAAAGAAAAGAAAAGAAAAGAAAAGATAGAAACTAAGCGGCAAAAATCTAGGGAAGGCAAAAAAAAAAAAAAAGATAGAAATTAAGCGGCAATTTTAAGGGTTAAGGGTTAATTTTAAATTTCAATTTCAAAGTTTAAAAGTCTTCTCCTATGAATTATGAGTTATGTTTGTACATTTGTAAGAGCAAGTTCACCTAATTTTTTGCCCTAAAAATTGAGTTTGTGCTTAATTTGATAATAACAAGTAACATGAGTTTGTGAGTTTGTGCTTATTGCTTAATTTGATGAGTTTTTTTACGATGTACCCAATTTTTGTGCCATAAAAATTGAGTTTTTGAATTTGTTCTTAATCACTGATTCGACTAAAATTTTCGGGGCAACCTCAAACACTCTCCGCCTATGATTGAGGCCTTTTTTGTAAGCTGACTCAGCCACCACACACACGTAACTGCCCTCGCTTATAGAGTATTAGGGGCGATATACTGTCATATTATCCATAATACTCTATAAGCACGAGGTTAGAGGGATGACAGATCGTTCCTAAATGCGCCGATTTTTGTAGTGCTATTGTTTAAAATTAATTTGTTCAGCTCAATATGAATAAGAGGTCATGTCTGATGAGCACGAAACATTGACATTTTCTAACACAAATTTTTGCCGGTGGTACCCGAGTAAATGCATGCACGTTGGAAAGAAGCATCTTCTCCTCAGTAAGACTAGTTCACATACAGATCATCATTATGGGTGAGAATATTACATCCATTGACCATATCAAAATAGAGTTGACTTTGACAAACCTGAGCACTAAAAGAACTACTAGATGTCTATAAACTTGGCAATACATTTTCATTTCGGCCAATTAATGTCAAACAAAATGCTTGTCGACGTAGTCAGCTGCCTTTGTCTCCTTTTATTACTTCCATCGACATTGGTGGCGCAACCTATTGCCACCATCAGCAAACCAGGTTGTCCGAGCAAGTGTGGCAACCTAACAGTGCCTTATCCATTCGGAATTGGCCTCGGCTCCGGTTGTTCCATCGGCTCATGGTTCGATGTAAACTGCAGTACTTCATTCAATCCTCCAAAGGCCTTCATTGCCACCGGAAACCTCCAGATTCTCGACATCTCCGACGATAAAATACGAGTCAAAAACTTTGTGGCTGCAAGTTGCTATGACCGGGATGGCGGGTTGACACGCCACAACACGGCGTCCATTAACTTAGCCACAACACCGTTCAGTTTCTCGGATTCGAACAAGTTTACTATCATCGGCTGCGATGAATTTGCGCTGATCGCCGGATTGGATGGTCGGAATTTCACGAGTGGATGTGTCTCGCTTTGTTCGGACAGCAAGGATTTGATTGAGGGAGAGTGCTCGGGAATCGGGTGTTGCCAGACTGCGATTCCGAAGGGTTTAAAGAAGTTTAATTCTAACCTTGGAAGTCTCCGAAATCACACGAATATTTGGTCGTTTGATCCTTGTGGATATGCATTTCTTGGAGATCAAGAGAGTTACACGTTCCATACATCTGACTTGTCTGATCTGACGTTTCAAAACCGGACAGTTGGAAATGTTCCGGTCGTCATTGATTGGGCAATTGGCGAAGAGAATTGCACGGAGGCTCGAAAATCCAATGATTATGCCTGTCATGGGAATAGCGTGTGCGTTGATTCTGATACCGGTCTTGGAGGATACCGTTGTAGCTGTCTACAAGGATACGAGGGGACTCCTTATCTTAGTCCAGGTTGCACAGGTATAATTGTCTTCTTAGTTGTCTCATCTAATTAAAACAGACAGTCAAGGAGAACGAAACCAGAAAACTGAGGTTTGATTCGTGTGTTTTGTTGTGCAGATGTTAATGAATGTGACAAAAATCCTTGTGATGAACACGGGATTTGTACGAATCTTCCTGGGAGTTATAACTGTTCTTGCTCGGATGGATACTTCGGCGATGGCAGAAAAGAAGGCCGAGGTTGCATCGCTCAAAACTCCAACTTTCCGGTGATCAAATTTGCGTTAGGTATTAGTTTCGGGTTCTTGGCCTCAATCATAGCCGTGACTTGGCTATATTTCAGCGTGAAACGAAGAAAGCTCGTCAAACTGAGAGAGAGATTCTTCCAACAAAATGGTGGGTTGTTGTTGAAGCAGCAGCTTTCTGCAAATGATCAACCTAATATGAACTCGGCCAAGATTTTTACAGCGGAGCAACTAGAAAAGGCGACTGATAATTATGCAGAAAATCGCATTCTTGGTCGAGGTGGTTATGGTACTGTTTATAAGGGCGTTTTGAGTGATAATCGAATTGTTGCCATCAAAAAGTCGAGAATAATGGATCAGAGTCAAATCGAGCAATTTATCAATGAGATGATTATTTTGACTCAAGTCAACCACCGGAATGTCGTGAAGCTATTGGGGTGTTGTTTGGAGACAGAAGTTCCCATGCTTGTATATGAGTACGTTTCAAATGGAACACTTTTTAATCATATACATAATAGTGCGGGAATGCCATGGTTTTCTTGGGAAAGTCGCCTACGGATTGCATCTGAGGCTGCCGGTGCATTGGCCTATTTGCATTCGGCTACTGCGATGCCTATTATCCATCGAGATGTAAAATCTCCTAACATATTATTGGACCAGTATTATACGGCCAAAATCGCCGATTTCGGAGCATCGAGATTGGTTCCTATAGATCAAACACAAGTCACGACTCTAGTCCAAGGAACTCTAGGATATTTGGACCCTGAGTATTTTCACACAAGTCAGCTGACTGAGAAAAGTGATGTTTATAGTTTTGGAGTAGTCTTGGCTGAACTGATGACAGGCCGAAAACCACTTTCCAACACCAAAAACGACGAAGAAAAGAATCTTGCTACTTTCTTCCTCACGTCATTGAAGGAAAACCGTCTTTTCCAAGTTCTCGAGCCTCGTGTGCTAAGAGAAGGGAGCTTAGAGCAACTTCGTATGCTTGGCGAGCTCGTAAGAAGATGTTTAAGGTTACATGGGAACGAAAGACCAACCATGAAAGAAGTGGCCATGGAACTCGAAGGATTGCGGAAATTTGCAAAACATCCATGGAGTCAACAAGAAAACCAAGAGGAATCTGTTGGTTTGATGCATGAAGAATCGGATTTGTACACTGTCATTATTACTAATGATCATGCTACAGGGGATTCTCACTCTGGACAATATAGTTTGGACAGTCGTATGGTCTATCCGGTTCATAGTCCTCGTTGATGTGCTTGATTTTTCGTAGATTTATTTCAATCTACTTCTTTAATTTTCACATTCTACTCAGCACTCTTGATGGAAAATTTTATTTGAGCTGTAATTGATTGACCCATAATTGTGGATTATTTATGACTTGTAATCTTACTTTCTGAAGTGATTAGATTTATAATTATACTAGTGTTTTTACTGCGTTGCGCAGGGAGACGTATGTCTAATAACTTGTGTGAATATAATCATGTATGGTTACAAAATAAACCTTGATTGAGGAGAAGAGATGTGCAATGCCTGTCTGCGACCAATCCATACCAATTGTGGAAGGGAGAAGAAAAGAAACGGGTAGTAAAGAAGAATTTGATGGGCGGGTCACGCGATGGAATCTGTGTTTATCGGATTGAAGGAGAAGATGATGATAATAAATCAATTAGAGATGTGATAATCACGGTAATTGAGGAATTTTGAAGAACTGGAGATTTAGGTAAATACTACGTTTCCTTATCAGATTGGGACGGGCAAAAAATGGGATAAAATCAGAGGCGTGTGAATTATGAATTATACTGAAGATACTAAAAATAATTAAAGATTAAAATAATAATTTTTATATTTACAAAATTAATGAAATGGGTGGGAAACTGACCTCATTTTATTAATATAACTAGTGTTTTCACCCGCGCATTGCACGGGGAAGCTTATACCAAATTGTCTCAATTGGCGCTGATTTATGAAGATTTGATCAGCTCAATTTTCGGATTAATGATGCGAACGGATCTGAGACGTGTTAATTTTCGGGTTTTTTGGATTTATTGAGGAATTAGGAATGAAGTTGTGAAGATACCAAATTCTAACGGTAAGATTTGAGACTCATTCATTGGTGTCGATAAGGAAAGACGTGTGTGAACTGTTAGTGATAAAGATGAGAAGGAAAAGCACATGTAAGATTTTTTGATAAAAGATTTGGGCTTATCTCAAAATACACTATTTAATCTTAAAAAATGAATATATAGAGATTGGGTGGGAAATGAAATTTTATAATTAATTTTTTAATTCTAAAAATTGATAGTTTGAGCGGGAAAATAATCTCATTTCATTAATATATAGATAATAATAATAATAATAATAATAATAATAATAATAATAATAATAATAATAATAATAATAATAATATAGATGCCATAAACGTGTGATAGTAGGTATCACTCGGTTTTAATTATCTAATTAATATTTGAATGTGCATTGAGATTTAATGTCTTTTTTTAAAAAAATGCGCATTCATCATAAATATAAAGATGAGTCACATAATGGGAATATGTTTAATTCCATTCAAGAGGAGATTATTAAACAAATTAGGGGCATTAATCTTCAAGAACCAATAATTGTTGTCAAACTAAAATTGGGTTAAAGGGAATTAACACAAGTGGATTCCTGAACTTAGACCCGGCCACGGTTCTGGAACCGTCGGTTCGCGGTTCCAAAAAAAGGGAACCGAACAGAACCGTGAACAAGACGGTTCTGCTCAGCTTTTGGAACCTAGTGGTTCTTGCTCCGAACCGCTGCCCCATTTTTTTAAGGAGCCTTGACCAGTTGTTTAGTTGACGACTTGACCAATTAACCTCAACCAAAATTTTTTAAAAAATTAAAATAATATAAGATTTGAACTTAATTTTCTACCGAAAATTAAGCTACCTATGTATCCTCTCGAGAGGAATCAAAGCCGACGTAGTTCTCTTACCTCTTTAATTTAGTCACTTCCTAGACCAGAAGTTGTGGTTTCACTTCCTTCGGTAGTTAGATCATAATCTTCATCGGAATCATTCTCACATTGTTGGGCTCTTTCATCTGCTTTGTACCAATCGTCGACACATATTTGTGCTTCTAATGAATCAGGGTGCAAGGTTGATCGTTTCAGATCCAAAATAAGTCCTTCCGTACTAAAAGCTTGTTCTACAGAAACAGTTGACACTAGCTTGCAAATATATCTTTAGCAATTCGTGATAGTATAGAATAAGTATTTTGATGACGTTTCCACCATTCAAGGACGGGAAAATCTTTACCTACTTTACTATCGCCAAACTCAAAAGTAGTTGTTAGATAAATGTCAAATTCGGGAGATCCATCGGATGAATCTTTAGGTCTTTTATGTCGTTACTTCAATAATCGATCACCAGCTCCAAGTTTAGTTAAATCTTCCCGAACTTGACTAGAAGAACTAAAAGCGGTAGAAGATGAAGAAGGTGATCCATAACGATTTAAATATTCATCAAATAATTCTCTAACTACTTTTTTAACTTCCTACAATTGCATATCAACATCAAAATTAATATCTAAACAATTGTAATAATAAGATAAATAAATAGTTAAACCGTCTATTTTAGTCCTAGGATAAAAAACACATGCAACAAGATTAATTAAAGGAATTTCCACGTAATACTTTAGCCATTTACTTTTCATCAATACTATTGGTTCTCCTAAAATCATATCATTATGATATTCATCAAATGCATCAACCATATTAATACATTCAACTAAAGTAAATGTGATGTAGGATAATAAGTACCACTTAAAATATGTGTCGCATCATAAAAAACTTTCAAAAAATCCAAAAGATTTGTGCAAACATCTCACATTTGTGGATATAAAGTAACTTGAGGTACATTTTGTGAAATAAAAGTGCATAACAAGTCTTTGTATGCAAATGAACTATGTATTAACATATAAGTTGAATTCCAACGAATCAGAATATCTTTAGGCAATATTTTTTGTCTCTTACCATTTTCTTGACAATACTTCTGCCACCTTTTCATTACTGTGCTATGTGACCATAAATAAGAAATTGCTTGTTTAATTGGTGTAAGTGCAATATTTAAATATTTCAACCCATCTTGTACACATAAGTTTAAAACATGACATGCACATCGAATATAAAAAAATTTACTGCCAATATTAGGTTGGCAAATATTTTGTAACTCACTAATTGAAGCAGTATTTGCTGCGCATTATCAAAAGAAACAGAAAAAATTTTCCTAAGTAGACCATATTCTTCCAAAATATTTTGAATTACTCTAAAAATATTATTGGCATTATGTCGATCATCAAAGCATCTCAATGAAATAATTCTTTTTTGCATCTGCCATTCGTTATCATCCCATTGACATGTTATACCCATGTAAGAATGTATTTCCCAATGATCACTCCAAATATCACTACAAATAGAAACTGAATTATCTAATTTTGAAAAAATTTGTGTCAATTCTTTTTTTCGATCTCTAAACATTTTTAAAAGTGTACGTTTTAGAGTATTTTTAGGTACACGTTTTGCACTAGGATTTAAAGCTATTTGGCAATAATTATTAAAACCAAACCTTTCACCAAAACTAAAAGATAAGTGTTCCATACTAATCATTTTCGCTAATTCTGTTTTATTTCTTTCATCTGAGTATTTAAATAATTAAGAAGTACCAGAAGAGTTTCCATACCCGATGATTTGAGTTTGTGTCGACTGGAGTCCAACAAGCATGTTACTATGATCTCTTTCCAAATGTTTGTTGAAAGTGCCGTAGCCCCATCCGGATTTAAATTTGAACTTCTTGTCGCAATAGTTGCATAATACTTGAAATTCTTCACCGCCTATTGGTACTTTTTCTAAATGGGTATTGAAAATATCAGAATTGGAAATTCTCTTATTCTTCTTATCTTCTCCTTCATGTTTGGGTTCCGGATCCGAACTATCAATTTGTGCTTTTTATGGATTTTTATTATGTCCGCTTTCTTCCATTGAAAAATCACCAAAACCAAAGATATGATTTGATGCATCTTCACTAAAGTCAGACATTTTAATACAATAAAATAAAAATATAGTAAAGATTCTATAAAAACTTAGAAAATAGAAAGTATAATAATAAGAATTGAAAATATAAATATTATACATAGAATTATAGATTGTAGAAATTTAAAAGTAAATATATAAATTTATAAGATTGTAAGAATGTAATTAATAAACTAAAAATGTAAGTTATAACAATATATTGATATAACTTGTAAGTAGAATTGTAGAAATAAGAAATTTGAGAAATTGAGACTTGAGAGTTGAGAGTGAGAGATTGAGAATTGTTGTGTAAAAAAATAGGAAGAATGTGAGAGTATTTATAGTGTAAAATATAAATTAATAAAAAGATAAAAAAATTAAAAATTTATGGGGTGGGGTGGGGTGACCCACTTTCACCAACGGTCACATTTGGTGATCGTTGGTGAAACGGTCTAAATGTGACCGTTTGAAGAAACGATCACAAAAGTGACCGTTTGAAACGGTCACATTTGTGATTGTTTCATTCAAATTTATTTATTTATTTATTTTATATTTATTTTATATTTTTTTATATTTAAACCGATTCCGTTTCGGAACCGGAACCGGGCTGTTCGAACCGTAACGGCCCGGTTCTGGTTCCAAAAAAAGGAAATCGAACCGGAACCGGTCAACCCTGGTTCCGATTCGGGTTTGATCGGTTCCAAATCGGTTTCGGTTTGGAACTGGAACCGTGGCCGGGCTACATGAACTCAGCACCTTATGTTAGAGTTTTGTAAACAATAGCGATCTGTACATGCTTTAATTTTAACAAGAGCATATAGATATGCGGAAATAATTAGATTGATAACGTGCTTCCAGTCATTGATGTAGTTGTAATACCTTAACCAAGATATTAGGATTCTTCAAGTACTTCTCATTCTCGTACTGACGATGTATAACTTTAATGAGAATGGTATACCATGGACCCTAATAATGTTAGTATAGGGATTTTGGTGCATTTGGTCCAAAAAAGTTGCTTCGGTTTGCATTTGGTCTGAATTAAAAAAGAGGTAGCGCATTTGGTCCCAAAAAAAGTGGCTAGGGTGCCCTTTGGTCCATTCGAATGGAATCTGTTCATTAAACAATCTGCAAAAGTTAAGTTTTGAAAATTTAGGTGTGTGTTTGGTCCATTTGACTTGAGATAAATCGCACAAAAGGTCTTAACCTTTATGTATTATTACAATCAAATTTCAAAGTTTGAAAAATATATACTTTAGTCCCAAAAATTTGAAATATGTATAAATTAGTCCAAATTTTAATTAAATTGCATAATTTTACTTTTTATTTTTTATATATGTTTATTTGGTTCATAATTAATTGTATCCAATTAATTTTATGCTAACTAGTGTTGCACCCGTGCGATGTACGGAGACAGTTAAGATGGTATATTTACATAAAATAATGCTATAAAAAATTTATTCTTTTATGAACTAATGAAAAAATCCGAAAATATATGTAATAATAAAATGGATTTCAATAATTCTAAGAATTTTTTTATCGGAATCGTTATCTTTTATTGGAATAAAAAATTAAATATATTGAAGAAATCGAAATAATAAAATATTTACATCACTAGTACTTATAATTTGACAATAGTAAAATAACACAATTTATATTAAAATGTAATAAGGAGTGAATGATTAGGTGAATTAATAGGCATTAAAAATAATTTATATTAACTTTCTTAGTTATTATTAGTTTTTTTATTATTAAAAAAATTAACTAAGAAAATTTTTATTTTAAGAAAAAGACGATGAAAAATTAGTCATTTAAATAACGTTAAGTAAAATAACATTAACCAACTTACTATAAATTTTATACTATATTTCGTTCAAAAATATTTTAAGAAAAAATAACTTTAAGTAAAATAACATTCAATCTACATAATTAAATAGTAGTTAGAACGCAAGAAACCACTTATAAGAAAAGATAGACTATCTAAAAACACTCAATTTAAAAGTAAATTTGTTCTCTATAAATAATTAATAATAATAATAATAATTATTATTATTATTGTTGTTGTTGTTGTTGTTGTTAAGTTAAATATAGTAATTACCATAATATAACTACCATAATTACCATAATACAGTTACCAAAATTACCACATAACAATTATTATTATTATTATTATTATTATTATTATTATTATTATTATTATTATTATTATTATCATCATAAAATACTTTTTCATGGGAAAACACTTTACAGAGTTGCTTATTACATATAGTTTTTATCGAAAATTTTCAATACAATCGCATTTGCTTGTATTAATATCTTAATTTTTCAAAAAAATTTCTATAATAATATTCACACATATTTTTTTTAAACAACAATTATAACTATTATATCCCTATAAATTTTTTTAGTACAGTTATATGGCTGTAAAAATTAGAGTGAAGGTAGAAAATTAATAAAATAAATATCAAATTAAAATTAAATAGTTTTTACCGAAAATTGGGAAATTGGCACAAATTTTCCAAAATTGAAATTATTAAATCATCAAGCTAATTTAGTCATAGTTAAATAAATTTTGTTGAAAATTTTACAAATATTAACACGCACTTGTGTATTGAAAAGCTTTTTCCATATTAATTGCAAACCAACAACTCAATATTGGACACTAAATGGGAACATGGGAATTTGTCCCTAGGCCACTAGCGAAGAAACAAATTGACACTAAATGGTTATTAAGTTAGCCACTCTAAGAATCATCTTGACATTGGTAGTCTCTAAAGATTGGATGATAAGACAAGTTGATGTAAATAATGCCTTCTTGAATGGGAGGTTGAATGAAGAAGTATATCTTAAGCAACCAGAAGGATTTATGGATAAAATAAAACCTGATTCTGTGTGTAAACTTCAGAAAGCTCTCTATGGCATAAGACAAGCCCCTAGAGCTTGGTATGATGAACTTAGACCGACGTTGAACAAATGGAAGTTTCGATAGTCAAAAGCAGAAAACTCGTTATTCTTCTACATAAGTGGAGCCAACATCATTTTTGTGCTCATTCATGTAGATGACATAATTGTGACTGGAAACAATAGCACGCTGTTGCAGGGCTTTATTGAAAGACTGAATGAAAATTTTGCTTTGAAAGACATGGGTGATTTACACCATTTTCTGGGAATAGAAGTAAAAAGAAATAGCCATGGATTCTATTTATCTCAAAGTAAGTACATTAGTGACTTACTCAAGAGATTTGGGTTTGAACACCTTAAAGAATGTCATACTCCCATGGCTACTGGAAAATCAATATCGGAAAAAGAAGGAGAAGAAATGAAGAACCCTACTGTTCAAAAGTGCAATTGGGGGTTTACAATACTTGACACATACAAGACTAGACATTACCTTTACGGTAAACAAATTGAGTCAATACTTGCAGAAGTTTACAAATCTACATTGGAGAATAGTCAAGAGAGTTTACAAATATCTGAAAGGTACAATAGGTTTGGGGCTACAAATCGAAAAATTAGAGGCAAATTGAAAAATCATAGCAGCTTAACTTGGTAGCCTTTTCAAATGCCGATTGGTTGTCTTGTCTAGATGATCAGAAATTTGTCACCGGCTACAGGGTCTACTTTGGAAATAGTTTGGTTGCGTGGTTGTCGAAGAAACAACCAGTAGTATCACGATCTAGCACTGAATCCGAGTATAGAGCCCTTCCATTAGCTGCCACTGAGTTAGCACAGAAAAAATCATTATTAAAAGAATTGAATTTTAGGATAAAAATCAAACCTTTGTTGTGGTTAGATAATCTTGGTGCTCGAGCTCTTACCTTCAACCTTGTTTATCACGGTCGAACCAAACACATCGAGCTTGATGTGCATTTTATTAGAGATAAGGTACTTGAGGGAAAACTCTAGATCTATTATGGATCAACTTCTGATCAAACAGCTGATTTGCTAATAAAACCTCTTTCACAACCCAAAATTAGAAGTAATTGTAGAAAGAAGAGATTGTGGTAAAGGAGAAATAGAGATAATATGGCAAAGAAGAAGAAGGTAGAAAAGAGGGATATAGGAGACTCGGAGACAAAGAAATTAGAAAAAGAAGAAGAATAAGGGGTTGGAGGAGATTTTATATGAAGGAGGAAGACGCTAAATTTGCCCAAATATGATCTAACTCCAAAATGCAATTGCAGTCCTGTTTGAAGGCATTGTTAGTATTAGGTGTCCGTTTTGACTAAAGCCGAGTCAACCCCAACATATTGGGCTACCATATCCTCCAATAACAAAAAGAAGATAAAGTTTTGGATTATTCATACCCCATCCATTGTTGAGCATGCCCCCAAAATACCTAGCTTCCCAAAATACTTCCAATTTACTTTAAAGAAAAAAATCATTTTGTTCGGCTGTAATTGACCGAATCGCTTTGAAGCTGTTCGGCCATGTTTGGCCAAAAAAAAAGGAGGAAAAAAAAGTAATTGAGGAGCATTTGCTGTCATTTCTAGTAGAAAATGGGGCGGGGAGAAACCCCCTCTTTTTTGCTGCAAACTCAATCGCTGTAGTTTCCGATAGCAACCTTGCGCACCCAATTTCTTCTTAGTTTCCTTTTTGTTTTTCTCCTAGTTTTAAGAAATTAGGAGAGCATTTTGAGAAAGATGGCATTTTTTGAATGTTTTTAGTAATGGTTGGGGTTTGAATAATCCCACCTAGAGATAAATGAGATAACTGTAGAAAGATAAACAGGTAAACTGTCTACTCTGCCATTTTATAAAATCTTCCAATTCAGAATACTGAAGATGGGTCATGGGATATTGAGTAAATAAATAACAATGGAATGAACGTATCTGCCTGTGGAAATGACTGTCGTCTTCAAAATTTTAAAGAATTTGGCTCTCCGCGTGTTTCGAATTCTGTGAATCTGTAGTGTATCGTCCCTAGACATGGCAATTTGGCTCGCGATCCAAAATGGCTAGCGAGCTGGCTCGGGCTTGCCTGAGCCACGAGCACGAACAAAGGTGGCAGGAACCGAGCCGAGCCGAGCGGCTCGATTCCTGTAGCGAGCCAGCTTGCCAAGCGGCTCGCAAGCTGGCTCGCTTGCTCGGTCCATAAAGCTGGCTTTTGGCAGCTAAAAAGGCAGCTAATTAAGGGAGCAGTGCTGCCTTTTGGCAGCACCGATGCCACTTTTTTTTTATTTGAATTCAAAATTTAAAATTTTTCAGATAATTACCGAAATGCCATCGAAAATGTGTATAAATAGGGGTGTTTGGAATTAGATTTTCACAACAAATTCTATCTCTATTCTCTCATTCTCTCTATAAACTTTTGCTACGAAATTCTCCATAGTTTGCTCAATTGCTCTCTATATATTTCTTACTAGTTGCTACGAAATTCTACTCTTATATAAATCAAACAATTTCAATATCTATTATATATTTATATTCTTTCATTTTATCAGTTATCAGTTATCACTTATCACATTTATCTATCCAAATAGCCTATATTTCTATTCTACGAAATGCATTCATACAATTAATCCCAACAATCTGAGCCAATTCACGTTGATTCAAATAATCCGATCAATGATCAAAATACAACTTCTACCCCACGGGAAATAGGTTTTCGACGAAGAACCACCACGTCCGATTGTTGGAATCATTTCACCAAAAAAGTTGAAAGAACCGAAAATGGAGAATCCGCTACATTTGTCATATGTAATTATTGTGGTAAAAAATTTGGATTTACGGTAGATGGTGCTACTACTCAATATTCTCGACATGCTCGTAAGTGCCTTGCTCGAGCTGGAAGTAATTCACAGCAAATACAAGTACAATTTGGAGCCTGTGGTGAAGGAGAGACTTCATCCAATTTAAATTTTTGGAGTTATGATCCGGATAAAACACGTAAAGGAATGGCCGCCCTACTTGCCGCCGCCGAGCTACCACTAAATTTTGTCGAAAATCCACATCTCAAAAAATTCATACAAGAATGTTTTCAACCAAGGTACCAAAATGTAATTCGAAATACTACACGTGCTGATGTTATTGCTAAATATGAAAACCTAAAAGATCAATAAATACAAGGTATGCGTCAATTTAACGGTGTTATTAGTTTCACTCATGATTTGTGGAGCGGTGGCAATAATAGAGGATACTTATCTGCTATTGCACATTACATTGATGAAAATTAGATATTGCATAAAAAAATTATTGCTTTTAAAATTATTGAGCATCCTCATAATGCAAGTAATGTGGCCCGTATCATATATGATATACTAATAGAATATGGCATACTTGATAAGGTTAGGAATTTCACTTTAGATAATGCCAAAGTTAATGATGGTGTTATTAGGAAGTTGAAGCCTTACATTAATCCTGATTTTGATGGAGAATTGTTTCATCTACGTTGTGTTTGTCATATAATTAACTTGATTGTTAAATGTGCTTTGGATGGTATCCGTCAAATGATAGATAAAATCCGTACTGCTATACTCCACATTTCTTCAGGGACTCGTAGAAAACAAGATTTTGAAAATTTATGTATTGAAATGAATTTAGCCCCTAAGACTTTCGGTGCGGACATGCCTGTTAGATGGAATTCTACTTATTTAATGATTTGTTCATGTGATGGTTATGAACATGTTATAACGGGATTTTAGAATAATCGTGCTAATGGACTTGAAGGAGATGATTTAACTATTACTGATTGGGAAATTTCTAAAGAGTGCATGAATTTTTTGCAGGTATTTTATGAGGCGACGATGAAATGCTCGGCCGTATACTCACCCACATATTCAGTTATTTTGTTTGCTCTTAACGAAATTACTTTATATTTGCGGAAACATAGCACTCACCCTATTTTTGGAAAGTTTATTCCTTCTATGGTGGAAAAATTTCAAAAATATTACGATAAGATCCCACTATTGTACGCCCCTGGTGCGGTAGTGTATCCGAAGATTAATTTAAAAGGAGCTTATAAGTTGTTGAAATCAATTACAACAAACATGGGAATGGATATAAATGTTGTTATTACTTATGATTTGAAATCTTTTACGATTCTTCTTTATAATCACTATGTAAACATGATTCCATCCGATACAATTGGTTATTGTATGATGGCGGAGGAGGTGGCCGAGTGCTCAATGGGTTCTTCTTGGGCCATTTTGTTACAACGAGATGAAAACACATGGAAAACTAGTAGTTCAGGGAGTAGTCTATTAAATCAAGATTCTTCTACTCCTATTGAGTTAAATCGTTATTTTGCTTTTGACTTTCTTTCACTTTGTACTAAATACGATTTGGAAAATTTCGATTTGCTCCAATGGTGGAGACAAAACGAGTCACAATATCCCGTCTTATCAAAAGTGGCACGTGACATTTTAACTCCGCCCGTTTCTATGGTTGCATCTGAGTCGGCATTTAGTATCGGTGATCGAGTTATGAGCGAGGAGCTGTGTAAATTGAATACGGATATATTTGAGTCATTGATGTGTGTCAAGGATTGGGAAGATGCGGCCATTCGAATACAAAATGAATGAGAGAAAATGGTAGCCGATGAAATGAGCACTTTGAGCTTCACATAGATATGTAAGATTATTTTAATTTCAATTCAATTCTATTTTTTATGCATTTTTTCATTCTTTTTTTATTATAAAAATTATTCACGTACCATATAAGTCGTGAATAATTTTAACTCCGCCTATCTAATTGATAGCCGGTCCCAAGCCCGGATAAAGGAGGAGGGTTTTTGTATAATGTATTATTGTATTTTTTATATAATAAGAATTTTTCGAATAAAATTTAGAATGTTTGTTATTTTGTTGTATACCTTTTGGACGTTTTGGTTGATTCAATCATTTCATATTTTCATTTATTAATTTATTTGCATACGAATTCAAATATTCGATAGTGGAATTACCGAATATGTGTAAACTTTGAAAACCCCAAAGTAGAATTTAGGAAAAAAGCAAGCCAAGCGTCGCCGAATATATTTACACAATTACACTTAAAAAACCCCATACATCACGTAAAAAAAAAAAAAGAAAGAAAAAAAAGAGGGGGTTTATGGTTTAGGGTTTAGGCCCTAAACCACCTTAAAAAAAAAAAAGAGCCAAGCCAAGTTGATTGGCTCGGACTTGCGAGCTCGTCAAGCGAGTGGCTCGGCTTGGGCTCGGCGAGGTCACGAGCTCGAGCCGAGCACGAACACCACACTGGCGAGCCGAGCTCTACTTGGCTCGTATAGTAAACGAGTCCAAGCCGAGCGAGCCGATTTGACATGTCTAATAGTCCCTTTTAATGATATCCCTTTTGATGGGATTTTGTTTGCTTAACATTGTATCTTTATCAAGAATAAAACTGTAATGTTTATCCCCTTAATTACTTTATATTAATCAAGAATTAGTGGGGAGATTTCGTGTGGATTCTTGAAATTTAAATCTGATTTCTAATTGGCAATTATACAGACAATATTCGGGGGGGGGGGGGAGGGGGGGTTTCCATGTGGAATTTTATGGATTTTATACAATTTCTGAATTCTCATTGAATTTGTAGATTGTAATAGAATTTCGTTAAAATCCTTCGATTCCAATTGAATTGGCTAGTTGGCACAATAAGGACCTAACGTATTAAGCCGCAGTGCGACAAGGACCTATCCTATTTTTCTTGGCATTTTAGTTCTCAAACTTAAGTTTCGTTTCCCGATAAAGACCTCCGTTAATGTAAAGTTAAATTTCACCACTAAAGGCTAATTGTGCGTAGATAATTGGTGCAAGAAGAACTTAACATATTAAGTTACTTCGCAACAAGGATCTATCCTTTTTTGGCATTTTAAAAATATAAAGTCGTTGAAATTTTCAAATGACGCCGAATTCACTTCCAATTTTTTTAAATCCTTCAACGGTTTTATTCCTATTGAATAAAAAACAACATTAAATTAAATCAAATAATAGTTATATCACTATCTGCAATACGTACTATTATTTACCACACTCAAAATATTTAATAATACTGATTTGAGGTTTTATTTGAGAAATAAAAAATTTGTAAGGCAAAATAACATATTCATTTTTTAACAAAAAAATATTTAATGATACAACTATTATTTGATTTAATTTAATGTTTTTTTATTCAAGAGAAATAACCGTTGAAGGATTTTAAAAAATTGGAAGTGAATTTGGCATCATTTGAAAATTTCAACGGTTTTATATTTTTAAAATGAAAAGAAAGATAGGTCATTGTTGCGCAGCGACTTAATACGTCGAGTCCTTTTTGCGCTAATTATCTGTGCATTATTAGTCTTTAACGGCGAAATTTAACTTTACACTAACGGAGGTCCTTATCCCGGAACAAAATTTGAGTTTGATGATTAAAATGCCAAGAAAAATAGGATAGGTCCTTGTTTCACAGCGGGTTAATACGTTGGGTGCTTATTGCGCCAATTTGCCTAATGGAATTCTATATTATAGAATTCGCCAATTCTGTGGATGTCAATAGATTTCAGTGGAATTTGTTGAATTTAAAGTGTCCAATTAATGGATATTATTCTAATAATAACTGCTACTACCGTCGTGCATTGCACGGGGCGACTTAGATATATTTATATAAAATAATATTATAAAAATAAGATAATAAATTATTATGAATATATAACAAAAATAATAAAACATATGTAATACTATACTATAGATTTAACAATGATTTACAAATTTTGGTGCTAAATATTATTTTATGAGAAAAAATATCATGTCAATTATTGTAATTGATTATTTTAGGTAAGAATATAATATTTGGGAACAAAATTTAAACAATATATTTTTTAAACAAAAAAAGCCTAATTTTGAACCACATTTAGCTCGAATTGAATTTTGAATATTGAATTGATTTTGTACCTTAAGTAAATAAAAAAAAGGTTTTTCTTATTTAATTTTTTTAAATAAATAAAAATGGATTTTTTAAAGTAGAAAATTGCTGCCAACCAGCTGACACTATACCAAGTTGACACTGTAATTCAAAAACTAAAACGTACATAAAAAATTAAAATGTAATATTTAAAAATTAAAATGTATATAAAAAAATGTTATTTCTCATTTTTAAAAATAATTCAATTTCCATCATATATCATCACATTTTTATTAATGTTTGCATTTGGTTCATTTTCAACTATATATATAATTCAAAAAAATAAAATAAGGGAAAAAATACCAAATAAAGAAAATGAAATAACATAAATAAGAAAAATAAAATAATAAAGTGTGTATTTAATACATGTTTCCAAAATGAAATTTTCCTTTTTTAATTTTAAGTAAATGAGTGCCAACTTGGCACTGCCAACATGGTGCAGTGCCTAGTTGGCACTTCTCTTATTATTATATTAGGATTAGGATTAGGATTAGGATTAGGATGGATAGATTGAAGCATTGAAGAATCAAAAACTATGTGTTATCATGATAATTTATTATTTTGTGTATTAACAACTTATTTTACACAAGTTGAATATGATATAATTGTTTAAAAACTATAGTGATAACGAAAAATGGGTTTCGTGAATTTATGATTATGAAATGTGGTGTAATTATTTGTATAAATTGTTTAAAAATTAAAAATGGGTATAAAAATTATAGTGATAACGAAAAATGGGTTCCCTTTTGAAAACTCCAGCTGGGTTGCTTGATCTTAGAAAACGCGCCACAAATAAACGGGTCAATATGTTTGTATCAACCGTGTAGCAATCAAGACTGAAGTTCGAACAGTTTTCCTCACACCATTGTTTATCTCGATTTGCATAATTGGTTGCCATCAACACTACAACTCCACTCTATTTACAGCAGTGAGATTCAATTGTAGAATTTATGAGAAAATTATAACTGGGGTGATAATTAGTACCGCCTAATTTCAAGCTTGACTTGTATTTTCCGAGTGCAGCATTTGTGCTTACCACAGAGACTTTCCATTAATAATCAAGTAGACGACTCTGATCCAACTAAATGGCAAAGTAAGATCAATGATGCAGAAAAAACAGAGAACCAAAAAAAAAAAAAGTTTCATTTCCCGAACTGCAAACAATATTGACAATCGTCCGTATCAAACTAAAACCAAGATAAATACTACAACAAGACGACGTGCAGTCGCTAAAATATTTCTACCTTGTGGAAGCTATGAGTGATATATCTCTAAATTATGTCAAGTACAGAAACAAAGTGGAAAATTGGAAAAACCTGTAAGAAGTAGGTCATCACGATGAACGTAAACAACCACCTGGTAGCAGGAACTTGTACTTCTCTGCATTTTTTATCAAGTAAGCTGGAAGATGAACAGCAGAAGCCGACCTGGGAATTGATCCCATCTTTTTAAACAATTCCTTAAAAGTATACTCCTCAGGTAACATATCAAAAAGATCATCACCTTTACAGATAAGTTTTTGAATTCTAGAGTATTTCATAAATTCTTTATACCTCACTCTGTCTGCATGGCTATAAGCAGTCATTTTGAACGCAAATTCTCTCAGATATCTGAAGCAAAAGCTACAATGCCAACCTGCATCAGACAGAATAAGATCTGTTTGGCGTGAATGTCGATATTGGGTCCACGGGCTGTAAATGTGTATCGTGGTCCTCCAACTGCTGTAGTCTACAGGGAATTCAAAGGAATAGAGATAATGCCTCATTTGCAGATGCACCACTTGAGGCACCTCATCACACCATTGTAACAGTTTCACTGTGTGAGGACTTGGGATTTCATCAGTGTCTGACATTATGAGCAAGTCCCCATTCGATATACCGGCCCGTTTAAGAAGCCCATTCATAGCTACGCGCTGTTCAGATTCCAGTTTAAATGGGTCATCGTGTGACCCGCGTGAAGCAACCCGGCCCGGAAATATGCCATGAACAATCTTCTCTTCAGCAAAAGCAAATCTGTCCCTATGTGAAGAGAAATATAGAGGTTTTGGGATCCCTGTGAAGGTAGTGTTTGCTTCCAAGATGACAAATTTAGTGACATATGGATGGAGTTCATGCCACCTAATCTCAAGCAGGTCTAATTCATTGCTAAATATTATTCCATCGAAAACACGGCGTGGTGTGGAACGCAAGGACCAACCGTGGAGACGACAAAGGTTGTCCATAGAAACATTCTCTGCATGGTAATGTGGTAAATGCTTAAACGGGGGTGGAGGATTGTCCCAAAGCGGACGAAAGAAATAAGAGATCTTTTGACCGTGAATAAATATTCCAATAAAACATAGTGGTACAAGTACTAAAAGTACAACGAAAGTGAGCTTTCGAGGAGAACGTCTTGCGGCGACGCGGAGAGGTCTTGGAGGTGGCATACTGAGAGTAGCATTGGTCACATTCATTGACTAATGCAGAATCATCGCTCCACCAATCATCATCTGCATGGTTAAACAAGTGTAAGAGAAGGAAAACTTGAACATCATCAATTAAATTTACTCCATCACCGCAAAAAGTGGTAATAGTACATAATTTGGGAGACTCTGAGGAAGCACGTCTTTTTTTTTTTTTTTTAAAAACCAAAAAACCCAAAAACTCAAAGAATTCGTAGAGAAAATATATAAGAATCGAATTGTATTGAGCTGAATGATGAAAATATGAACAATGTCTCTCTTTATATAGGTACAATAATACCTAATCCTATTCCAACAAGGAATTAATCTAGTCTAGTAATAGAAAAAGGGAATAAAATACTAATCCTATTTAGAAAATGAAAGAATAATCATAATTTGAAAAGAAATAAAATCTAAAAGAAATAGGAAACAAAATTAAGTTTATCCTAGCTGTGATAGGATTTGTCCTACATCAGAAAATAAACTTCAGAATTTCCTCCTCTTATTGTTAACTTAACTACACAGCTATCACTTTTCCCATAACCTTATAATTCTCATTCTTCCTCTGGTACTGCATGCAAACGTAAAGTTATAAAGCCCACCTGATTCAGCAATTCAACCCACGCCAAACAAAGGAAAATCCTTATTTACAGTCCCCAAAATACTGTAGCCATTGAAGAACTCTCTTTGAAATTTCATAAAGTTATTGACTATTTCCTTGGAAAATTATTTTGTATGGATAACTAAAGGATCCAAAATTAGGTACTACTAGCAAATAACATTGTTTGTCAATTATTATCACATGCATCAGAAAAATCAAGTCCACCACCATCTATTTTCCCCATTGATAAGGGATAAATTCCACGTCGAAAAATTATAAAATAAGCAACCATCTTATAATTGTTTGAAATGGTACTCCCAACAAGATTGACTTTTAGGAGAGAATCTCAACTCTTAATTATGGTATTAAACTCCAATGAGCAAGTTGATCTAATTAACTTCAAAAAGCACACAGATTCGAAGATTGCTGTGCTAAAACAAGAAACCATCTTGCCATTAAGGATAAATAATCTGTGAGCAGTTGTGTTACTCCGCTTAAAAATATTCGGTTTCTAAAATAAAACTCTCAGCCTTAGTACCAAGACTGTATCAAGAATTTCCTAAAAACTGGAGAACTCTGATATATATATATATATACACAAATTGAAATGGTATATTGATTCCATTTTGAGGCAAACATGTAATTAATTAGTACTTGGTGAAAAGACTAAACTAGATTTGGTATATATAAGGCAACTGAGCAATAAGAAAGATCCACACAACGGATTAGGGGTTCTTGAGTTCATCTCATTAATTACTCCCTCCGTCCCATTTTGATAGGCATGTTTGCCTTTTCACACATATTAATAAGACATAATTGTTATAGTTGAAAATGCAAAGCTTTTCTTCCTAAAATGACCTCTCCATAAATAAATATACTAACAAACCACCTAATAAATAGGGGCATTGAAGTCAAATAAAATATAAATTAGAGTCTCACTGGGACAGACTAAAATGGAAAACATGTCAATCAAAATGGGATGGAGGGTGTAAATGTGAATGCTAATTACTAATTACATTTTGTACCTTAATGGATTTATTATGATCGGATTACTCATAAAATTACTCAAATTTAACACCAATACTGTGTCCTATTCAAGATCCCCTGAATTGCCATAAATAAGTATAATTACTATAACCAAATCGGATAAATGATGAGCTCAATGTCACCGCAATTAATAGTGAGCTCAAATTATAGTAAAATTCGAGCTCGAGATCAAATAACAAAATTCAAATCCGACAGAAAAAGAAAGAAGAACAAGATTAACCTAAACACTCAATTGAATCACCAATCAACATATAATTAAGAAAAAAGTCCCCAAATTTGAACTCTTAATCCCTAGAGAAAAAAGTCAACGCATCACTCCAGTTAAGAAACAAAGGATATTGCTGAAAAGGATAATAAAACGGAGAAAGTTCGTCATTCATTGATTCAGCTGAAATCCCATACCTCTCATCGGAGTTAAACGAGACTGAGGAGACAAATTTCAGGTGACGAATCATTATATCGTAATATAATTGTGAAGTATAAATAAAATCCTATTATTTCTGCATTTATGTACACATACACAATTGTATATTTTTACAGAGAGTTGGGCATTGGATGAACGAAAGAGAGAGAAGCTTGGAAGGTCAGGAGAGAAGTTGGGAGATTTGCGATGGGAAACAATGATTGGGTGTGCTCCAGACCATGGAACTTGGGCATCTGGATGCACATACGTTGCCACGTGTGCACAAGACAGACACTTCCTTGATAATTGTAATAAACAATTTCAGGTTTACCTAGTTTGAATTATATATTCAAAAGGAAATATATATAAAATTTTTTTAGTCCGATGAGGGCAACATGGGTAAGATAACTTCGTTCTAATCAGAATTGATAACTCACATGGACATAATTTATTGTATTCACGAATACATTTACTTCGGCAATGATGGTTTTTTATTTTTTATGTTGAAGTGGGAAAGTAATAAGGGCGTGTTTGATTACATTCCTAGAAAATATTTTCCATTCATTTGGATTTTTAGAAAATATTTTCCTACATCTCTCTTGAATTACAGTTTTCATGAAAAATGGTTCATTTTTTGTTTGAAAGGGTTATATATGGAAAATATTTTCCATGAAAAGTTTTCCTATCAAATAATGAAGTATGAAAACTTTTTCTTTAATTTGACATTTTCTTAAAAACTTTTAGCAGTCAAACACACCCAAATTTTTTTACTCAAGTGCCCTCAATTGGGCAAAAATTATAAGAGGTAAGCAATTAGTCCAAAAAAGAAAAAAAAAATCTCAATGAGATTGCTAGAGCCGCTAAATTATGAGCAACAACATTCCCAGACCATGGAATATATGAGCCATCGATGTGAAGGGTGTTTAAATATGTACATGAGAATAGGAAACAAAACTAGAGAATAATAAAGATGAACAAAACAAACTCTTATTGAATATCAATAGTATAACAAAGACTCGATCGTGTATTAGCTGTCCTCAAACTAAATTTGCTACAATGAGATTGTAAGTGAATGTTTTATGGCTACAACGGTAAATGGTTTGCAAAATTGAATTGAGTATACCGCCCACCACAACACACATCCTCAATCAAAAAATTAGCCGACGTGCCATCGCGAGGTCATAGATTGAGTCATTAATCTACAATAAATCGAATAATAATTAAATTATGCGATAAATAAACTATTACGTGAAAAATCCTATCTAACAATAATAAAATAAGGATAAATACATGTAGAGAGCGTGGCGCGTTAAAATTTAACACTCAAATTGATTGAATGCCATGGGCATGTGAGACATTATCATGCATGCATGCATGTATGCAACGGTGGATCTCATGCATGAAATTATGCAATCCCTAATCCAAAGCCAAGGTCCCATTCCAATTAATTTGATCACATAAAATAAAATAAAGTTGTGGTGTAACTTTTTCTAGAATAATTTCATGCTAGAAAATATACACTTAATATAAAAAGATGTGCAGAAAATAATTGAAGTCTACTAAAATGCCACAAATATCATTAGGAAACAAGATTGTGATTTTAACACTGTATCATGAATCTACCAAGTGGCAAGTTGAAATTGCCACATCTTCATGTCGCCCTCAACATTTGGCCAATCCCACCTCTCAAAAGTATCATGTCCCAAAACTGTTAACCTCACAGCACTAGTACTTACAGAAAAAATTCCACAGTATCATGAATCTACCAAGTGGCAAGTTGAAATTGCCACATCTTCATGTCGCCCTCAACATTTGGCCATTCCCACCTCTCAAAAGTATCATGTCCCAAAACTATTAGCCTCACAGCACTAGTACTTATAGAAAAAATTCCACAAACGGTATACCTTAAAATGATAAAGACATTTATATCAACTCTTTTTATAAAAAGACAATAATGGTAGAATTTTCAAAAGGGATAGACCAAAATAGCTTTGGGAGAATTTGACTGAGTCAGGCTACTATGAGACATATGTGTACGAAAACCTATATTTTATATTATAGGATATAGAATTTTACGATTGTTCATCTTCTCTGTAGACCGGTTCACCTTCTCCTGCGACTGTTCATCTTCTCAGTTATTCTTATGACATTTGAAGCAAAGAATTTCAATCATCTTCCTTCTCAATTCATACCCAACATGTACTTTTAATCATCACTTTTCAGAATTCAATATCATCACCAAAAGAACATCCGATAGAATTTGTTATCTGATAATAGTTTTTTTAATTTTTGAAGAGATTTTATGAATTACAAATGGGAGTTTAATTAATTTTCGCAAAAATTTCATGCCATTCTTCCACAATTCTACAAATGATGTTGGGTGTGGTTAGTGAGAAAGAACAAAAGGAATAGTAGCGAGGAAGGGCCGAGTGATGAACAGTAGCAACCGAGTCATGAACAGTAGCAACGAAGGGCACAATAGGCTACTTAATTTGAAACTTATGCTGTTTTTGTCTTTTACAAGAAAGAATCTATTGTTTTTGTCCTTACCTCTTACTTATATGCAAAAACCACTAGTTTCCCTCATTTCCTAGAGGCAAAAGAACATAAAAAATTCTCACTACTCCCTCTAGCTCTCATTCTTGGTACACACACACACATACAACACTTCAAGTTTCTCGAGGCCCTCTCTTACAATTTCAAGCTCTCCATCCCTTCTACATCACTACTCAAGCAAGGAATTAAGGTGGGTAATTCAACAAGGGGTAGGTTTACCTTTTGTGTAAAACTGAAGTGGTTAGTGAAACTTCAATCCCTCTCGACAATTCTTGTGATTTACCCTTGTTTTTCTCTTGTTATTTGATGTTCTAAGCCTACTATGTGATACAAAAAGATGATAAAAATTGTTGGTGAAATCTTTCCCCAAAACTCGAGACTTGGACACGTATTAGGGTCGGAGAAATGTTACGTTTTATACTTGTTGGTTAACTAGTGTTAATCTTCACATAAATAAGTTAAATATGAGAGAAATTAGAAGAAATTTTGAAAGTGATTAAGAAGATGTTGGGACCTGAAATCCTCAACGTAGCATGGCTATGTTCTCCTCATGTATTGAACCCCAATTTTATGTATGTTGATTATTTGATGATGTTACACAAGATTGTGTCACCAATTTTGAGAAAATGGATGATATTTTGAAAACCATCAAATTGAGCTTTCTAGAATTCTAGTTGATTTTCGCATAAGATAGAATTTGTAATGAGTTGATGATTACAAGCCCATAATTGATAAGCTAGTGGAAAATTGGAAGTCACCAGTAGTACACCTGTGCGATGCATGGGGAGATTACAATATATTTAAAATAAAATTAAAACTATAAATTAGACAACATAAATGTATTAAGAATTCAATTAAATTGCAAATGAGGCCTTATCTGATTAGTTAGGAGGGCAAAAGTTGATACCTAGAGGTATTAGGTTCGAGTTCTATAACCACGTGTTGCATTGTGTAGCTTAAGTTTCCACCCATAGGGCGGTCTTAATTAATGTTGTAGTTATAGTTGGAGTTGTAATAGTCGTATGACTACAGTTCTTCCGTCGGTAAGACGGCTATAGGTTTTGCTTCAGTGAGATTTCAATCAAGTTTGTATCGTTGTGTATAGATATGGATTTGATTTAATTTGTACCAAAAAAAAAAAAGAATTCTAGTAAATAAAAATAAAAAATTTTGAAATATTTCTTTGTAAATAGCAGTCATAATTGATTTCATTAACTTTCAATCTCTCTCACATAATTAGAACTTTCAAACCAGCACGACTTGTAACTTTGGATACTATAACATACTACGATCATGGCAAAATATTGATTTTTTTAATCCGGCCATATCAAATTCAAGTTTTCTTTTTTTATTTTCGCGACTCTTAGTTAATTTTTTTTATGATAATATATGGATATAGAATATTAAATTGAATTCAAATCATATCCAAGTCGAGTTTTCTTTTCTATTTATGAGCCTATTAGTCAAAATTAATACATCAAATATCGAACAACATCAATTAGCAAAATATAGTTCATTTCTCATATTCAATTTGAGATTTTCTTTTCAATTCGAGTCAAAATTTATTTATTTTTTAAATAAACGGGTGCCATAATTCGCGTTTTCCTCTTTCATTTAGCAACTGACAGAATCAATCAATAAATCATATTTTTTAAAGACGTTTTATACATAGAATCAAAGTAAAAAAGGAATAAACAATTAACATTTATTTCTAAATTGAAAATCTTTTTTTTTAATTTGTATAAAACCAAGTTTTTTGAATAGTGTCAAATTCAAAGAGGAATTCAGATTTAAAATTTATTTCTAAATTTGATTTTTTTAGATCTAATTCAATAATTAAAATGTATATAAAAAAATTAAATCTCATTTTCGTAATTAAGCGCCCGTTCTTTTACAACTTTTAACAAGTTTTTACACATTTTAACTCATTTTCATCTAAAGTCAAACCAATTATATCCACATATTTTTTGGGACCCACTGTACTATACAAATCTCCACCACTCAACCCCACTCATTATCTCTCCTATTTCACATCAAAACTTAAAAATACTCATAAATACATGTAAAAGAATGGGTGCTAAGTTAATTAGTATTATAAGCTATAACTTTTAGATTTTATTAAAAAATTTTTAAAACATTGATTTTTCATACTTGTAGTTTTTTGAAAAAAATATAAAGAGATGATTAAATGGTAATTTTAATAGTTATTATGAAATGGGATATGGAAGTCCTCATTTTCTATTTCTTTTCAAATTAAGTAATCACTCTTTAAATAAATTTAATTATTTAACTACTTCCCATTTGACCTAAAAAAAATGTCCACTATTCGAACCGCTCAATGCACATTATTCATGAAAACTATCTAATGCTACCCTTTGGACACGACAAAAATAACATAGATGATTTTTCTTTGATTTTTTAAATAAGTAAAATTGTTTTTTTACTAAAACAGAAAACCATCGCCGATGCCAACTTGGCACTTCAACTTTTATTAATAATAAAAATTTATATGTATGTATATCGTTTGAAAATTAATATGAATATAAAATAATGAAAATGTGATATCAAAAAATTAAAGTGTATAAAGAAAATGTTCATTATTATTTTCAGAATTAATTTAATTATTTTATGTTGTAACTTTGATCTACACATTTTTATTAACACATGCAACACTAAATATATTAGAACTAAAATAGAGATATTAGCAAGATTGTAAAGCTTTTATTATATAAATACTCTATTAACATGTAAATTTTGCATTTGCAATACTAGCAGCAATTAAATAGCAAGGACCCAAATACCCGTCGAGGAAAATAGACCACCTTGCGCATGAGTCCTTTCATTTGACCAAAGCTTTTCAGGACAATAGTACCCCATTGTACCCTTCTTGTCTGATGGAGAGAGATCGGTGGAAATTGAAAATGTCCCATAATATCAAGATTCCAAAAGATTATTAATTTTATTATTGTTATCTTGCCATAAGTGCTTTATTATAATAAGGATACTTATATCCTAATTAGGTTAGAAGTTTATTTGTTTATTTATTTCTTGATCATCAAGTCAATAGGTTTCTATTTAAACAATTGTTAGGGTTCATTGTAGGGGGAGTCGTTTATAATATTGAATAAAATTATTGAAGTGTTTCTTCAATTATATACCTAAATGGATGATTCATGCGGGAATATCCATTAATAATCCCATATTAGTTCTTATTCATGCTTCCGCCTGCATCAGTTGGTATCAGAGCACAGTCTACGCTCCTGTCGATGAGTCGGGGAGGACAGATGAGACGTCTTGGTGCCAAGGTTGATATTGTGGACGATGAAAATCAACTAATACAAATCAGCCAACAGTTGGAGGCTGTGGCGAAAAGGATGGCCGGATTGATTGAGCTTTTCGGCGCTAGGCTAGAGGCACGAGGCGGTGGTCGTGATGTGAGCATTACGACTAGGAGAGACTGTTGTGATGGTGGGATTAATCGCAAGTCTAGTAGTGGACAGGGTTCTAGACGAAGAATCCGAGGATTTAGAGTTTACCGACGACCCATGGGGAACCGTTGGTTGTGGGATTGGCGAGCAACCGCCGCAAGAAAAGGCGATAGATTTTGTACGAATGCCGAGATGGAATCTGACGGAACTCTTTTAGCTCATGTTAATCCTATTTTAGTGGGCGTTCACTTAGGTGAGAAGTATGATGACCCGCTTATTTGTAACACGGACGACAAGGGAGAAGTGAAAGAATTCTTAGATCTGAAAAATAAAAGGCATCAAGAGTTCTCGAATTTTAGCATGGTAGAGGTAGCTAATTCCAAAAGAATAGGGAATGGAGCTTTACAAGTTACTAGTTTGCAAAAAAATTCTATTGTGATGCCAACTCGCAATGTTGATCCATGGAAGATGCCATTAAAATTTTACGATTTGAAGGCCCATCATTCCAATAAATCATGGAATTGCCTTTTGTCGACGACCTTACAATGTTTTGTGGGCAGCTGTGTTAGTGTTCTTGTGGGCCTATCAAGTGGAGTATTTTTGTTACGTGGCATCGGGTAAAAATACCAATTCCAGATTCGAGGACGAATCTTCTCCAACCCAGAGGGAATGATGGAGAGAGATCGGTGGAAATTGAAAATGTCCCATAATATCAAGATTCCAAAAGATTATTAATTTTATTATTGTTATCTTGCCATAAGTGCTTTATTATAATAAGGATACTTATATCCTAATTAGGTTAGAAGTTTATTTGTTTATTTATTTCTTGATCATCAAGTCAATAGGTTTCTATTTAAACAATTGTTAGGGTTCATTGTAGGGGGAGTCGTTTATAATATTGAATAAAATTATTGAAGTGTTTCTTCAATTATATACCTAAATGGATGATTCATGCGGGAATATCCATTAATAATCCCATATTAGTTCTTATTCATGCTTCCGCCTGCATCATTCTCCAAACCCACTCTCTTCGTACGCATCTTCCAATTTTGAACAAAAAAGTAAAAATTCTGCGGTTTGTGGTTGTTTTCCGGTGAAAGAACTGAAGATTACTTGAAGATAGAGTTGTTTGCTTGTGCCTAATAAATTGGTTTGAAGATTATCGGCCAAAAAATCTGTGTGCCATGACAAGCCTGTAAGTTCCTTGAAAAAATTATTTTTTCGTCTTTCTGACAGTCAAAAACTTGAATAGAATATACGAAATTAGGATTTCTGTAATTATGTTGGCTGATTGATTTTTTTTTTTTTGCATTATTTGGGGGCTTTTCTTGGCTGATTTTCCTTTTTTGGATTGCATTGTGGTTTTTTTTTTCTTTTTTCCCCCATTTTTCTATGGGCATTGCTCTATGAAATGCATGGGTATAGCGTAATTATGTTAGCTTATTTGTTCAAATTTTTTGCGACACTAGGGCTTCCATTGTTTTGATTTTTCCTTTTTTGATCGCATTGTTTTTTTTTTCGTATTTTTCTGTGGGCATCGCTCTGTAAAGTATATGGCTATAGTGTAATTATATTGGCTGATTTGTTCGTATTTTTTTTATGTTGTTAGGGCTTCTCTTGGCCAAATTTTCCCATTTTCTTGTTGCATTTTCCCCTATTTTTCTATGGGCGTTCCCTTGTGAAATACATGGGTATAGCGTTCAATTGATTAAAGGTTTTTTTTTATGTTAATTCCTTTTAACTTGAAATATGGTGTTGTTTTATTTATGATTTTAGAACGCCGTTTGGATTTTGATGTTAATTGTGTCATTGTCTATATGTAGGACTGACTATCCGTACATTGTAAGGCCCAAGAATCGGTGTTGCGGAAAGATTACATAGCATGGTGTAGCGAATAGGATGACAAAAATTAAGAAGTTTTTGAATTTGGAGTACTTGGGAAAGTTTAAGCATTCTTGCTTTTGAAATTTTCTGGCAATGACGAAGATGAGATTTTCCGGTACTATTGTCCATCAGATGATATTGCATTTGGTGGAAACGAAGAAGAATAATGAGCCGTGGTTCAAAGTTGATGGCAATTTAACCAGATTCAATTTGGAAGAATTTTTACTGGTGACTAGCTTGATGACTGGTGCTCATCCATCGGGTCGTGCATGTGACAAGGTGGTGAAGATGCAAGAATTCTACAATAGGGTCTTCGGTAGTAGGTCCGAGGTAACATTAAGGGACTTGGATAATGCTTTCTTCAATACCAAGAACATGGCAGACAAATATCATATAGCCTTGCTTTACTGCTTGGATGGTGTTGTAGCCCCCAGTGATAGAAACAACGCTATAAGCACGGATTTCATTGCTTTAACCCAAGATAATGAGCTATTCAATTCATACCCTTGGGGTATGAGAGCATACGAGTTACTGGTGCAAAGTGTGATGCGAAAAAATTGGGATATCAGATTCAGAGGCATGTGTGATGATGATGGTGGCAAGGTGTGGATACTTATCATGTCTATGATTTTTCGATGGCTATATAGGTATGAGGATACCAACATGGCTTGTTTTGATGACTTTTTCATTATTATATTATGGGAATACCAACATGGCTTGTTTTGATGACTTTTTCATTATTATATTTTGAACCTAAGCTTATGCCTATAGCTTATAGTAATGGTTGTTGTGTTTGAAATCTTAGATATTGGCGTGCGAGACGATTCCCCAATTAGGGCAGCAATTTATGATGAAGTCCTCAAATAATTATCCACTAATGTTAAGGTGGCGTGGAAAGAAATATGTGCGATCAGATGTGATGGACTTGTCTTTCAAACATAATAGAGTGTGTTTCAAAACTTTCTTTTATCGTCGGTTGGTATTTCGTTAGCCATTTCATCAGTTGTGAAACTAACACAACTTTTCCTTGTGATAGCTATGTATCTTTGCCACACTACAACCTGACGAAACAGAGAAAGAGAAGGACTACTACAAAGAGATGGTTAAGAGTTCGTATAATGTGTCGAATCAGTTTCTAGATGAACTTGTGGGACGTGCAGTAAATATTCAGCTCCCTTATGAAGAGAACGAGTTCGACGGCAATGTTCATGTTGCTAGTGATGCTAGGCCATGTAGGAGATCGACTAAGAGGGAAAGGGATGACTCGACAATATTGGAAGCCATTGGTGCCCTTGTAGAGAAAATGGTGAAAGTGGAGGCTGTGTGTAGGAAGGGATTTAGGAAGTTGAACATTGAAATACATGATTCGTCTTCTGAGTAGTCCATACAGAGGAGAGGAAGAAATTATACTAATGATCAAACATTTGAGGATTTGCTAAATTACAACTGCTGGGCATTTACACACGCAATACATTACCGCCAGTGGGACAAGTAATAAAGTAGACTCAATGAGTCTGGATATCGATCCCATAAGGATTGGTATTTGTAATTGATTTACTAATTCTAGGGTGAAAGAACTATACAAAGAGTAAAATAAAAGAGAAAAAAAGAAAAGGGGACACACACAATTACAAGGAGGGGGAAATGAGTTAACTAACTAAACTAACAATGCAAATAAAAGAAAGACATGAAACATGGGAATGAATGGAGATAAAACTCGGATTAATAGATAGCCGGGATTTATGATGTCATTCAATCTAGTGACACTAATCCGTTGACAAAGTTAACATATTACTCATCTTCAATGTTAGACCCGGTTTTCCTTATATAGCTAGCTCGTCTCTCGAATGTCAAGCTATGCCTTACCAATTGGTTTAACCTACCACATTTTTGTGTCGATGTGTTACTAATCAACTGCATAGAGATCCGTGAAAACAACTCAATAGATCACCAAGGGTAATAGGTATATCTACATCCTCTACAAGGACTTAAGGCGAATGCTATTTGGTTTAACAAGTGAACTCCCATCTTTAGGACCCTACACTCATCACAAATGGAGACACTTGGTGATCAATTAAGCACATGTAGAAAGTTTAATAGCAAACACACAAGAGATGAATAACACAATACAAATCAATTCCATCAAAATATATGGATTAATACAACTAGATTAAGATTCATCAAATCATCCCAACTTGCACAATATTTAGCTCATAGTGAAGAAGTACAAGACATTTATACAATAAAATAGAAATGGGATAGGAAAGGAAAGAAATAAGAACAAGGAATAACAATCCCCCTTTTGAAGTTCACATTCTTGATTCATCCATCTCCACCATCATCTCATCTTGATTCCTTCTTCATCTTTGCCAAGGATTAACCTCCAATCAAAGCCCTAAACTAAAATAAAAGAAGAAGAAAGGAAAGAAGAAAGGAAAAGAGGAGAAAAGAGGAAGAAGAGAAAAGAAAATAAAACCCTAAGCCTAAACTAAGAATGAGAATTAGGGATTTGGAGGTGAAATGGTGTGTTAAATGCCCCCAAATTCGTGTCTCATATATCCCCAAAAGGTCCTCAAGTATTGGTAAAGATAAGGGGGAGAATTGAGAGCAAGAAAATGCCAAAAATCATGAGTTTTTGCTGCTATGAGGGGTTTACAGCTGTAAAAATATAATTTGCGGTCGTCCAAATGTTTCTGCATGAAATTGGCCTTCTTTTTGATAAGTTACGAATATAAATGTATTAGTTACGACCGTACAATATAATTTACGGCCGTACAAATACGGCCGTACAAATTTTCAACATGTGCAGGTTCTAGTGTTTTGGCCATAACTTTTGATTTCGATGTCTGATTGAGCCAATTCAAATTGAGTTGGAAACCATACTCGATGATCTAAAACTCTCTAGTTGATTTTTTCTTTTATCCAAATGAACTTGTATCTTTATAAAAAATGCTCCTCAACTTTGGATTTCATTGCACTTTTCGTCTGTTTGGTTCCTTTTTGTATTTTCTCGTCCAAATTGATGAATAATGCCTACAAACACGATAGATACATAAATATAAGTAGATATCTGCTCAATCCAATGATAAATTAACCATTTAGAGATATAAATAAGTGTGTAAAATGCACACTTATCAACCACAAAAAGGTTTTGTCGTCAAAGCAATGTAAAATGCACATTTATCAACAACAAAGAGGTTTCGTCGTCAAAGCAACAAAATGGTCCACAACCTCAAGCTTCGGAGGAGCAAGAAGATGCCTACAAAGACAATTCGGATGAAAATGAAGAAGAGTCTGGAGCAGATCCCGAAAGAAATGACGCCATTGGTTCGAAAAGGACAATAGTGTTGATACCAATAAGAATCAGAAGAGCAAGCAGAAGATGGTGATGAATCTGATTACAAATCAGAAGAGCGGGCAATTGATGGTCAAAATTCAAATGTTGTGAACTGAACTTTCCAGTGATTTCTTGCTTGTTGTTGATGCTAAGAGGAGAAGGCAGCACAGTTGTTGGCTTCGCAGTAGTGATGAAAGGTATAATTTTTTATGTGGAGTAGACTAATGATCTTTTTTTCCCATTTTTTCTATGAATCCATCCCGTTTGATTTCGTACCTATGTGAGATGATTTGTGCTGCTAGAAAATTTCTTGTTGAAGTAAGGAGCCTATAAAAGATTTTTTTTAGTTGCTCCAAATGACTGTTCTTTCTTATTTTTTCCTTGAAAAAATAATATTTTTGTTGGTTTTTCGCCCTCGATGCCTTTATCTTTTCCCTGATTTCATTGAATGGTACAGTTCCATATCCTGACTTTGTTGGCTATTATTTGGCTGCCCATGTATGTTCGTTGCTGGATTAAGTGATGCTTTCCCATACTGAGTTTAGTGGATAGGACTTTGTTTCATTTTTCTACTTGGTTTAGTTGTACGTGCATATTCCCGCTTCTATGTTATAGAGTATGGAATTGGACAAATAGTTAAATTGCAATTTGTTGCCCTTCGAATGCATGGGCGTGTTTACAGTTGAATATGCTATGTTTGTTATATCTCAAACGTTGTGTGTTGGATGAGCTAGAATCACTAGGTACGAAATATAAAGAATAAAGGACGTGTTGTTACAGACGATACACAAAGGCCGAATTGAAGGTGACAGTTAGCGAACAAAGAGATGGCTTAGGCGTATTCAATACTTGGAAGAAATGGCATACATATTTTATTGAGATTAACCACATTTACATGCACATGTTTCCTATCTCAAGACTGCTACTAGAAAAGATAAATACAACAAGGATAAATACAAGAATTGAAGTTACAAACGGATGATAAAAGATATACACAAATACAATTACATAATCCTAGCACACCTAGAGTTTGAGTCAAGAAATAAGACTTTTGTGGCTTGCATGGGTTGGACGTTGTGATTCTAATCTGTCTCCCTCAAGATGGAGGGTGGTAACACTCCAATCTTGCTACGAGGGAGAGCAAGTCGAGGTCCCCGCAAGGCCTTGGTGAGGGCGTCGGCAAGCTGATCATGTGATGAAACGTGGGTGACGCAAAGCTTGCTGGATTGTACAAGTTGACGAACAAAATGATAGTCAATTGCGAGATGCTTCATCTTTGAGTGGAATATGGGATTGGCACTGAGATATGTGGTGCTGATGTTATCACAATAAATGATAGGAGTGCCAGCCAAAGGAATCCCAATTTCACAAAGGAGTGAGATGAGCCATTGCAGTTCTGCTGCGGTGGCCGCCACAAATTGATATTCCGCTTCAGTTGACGATCAAAGGACTGTGTTCTGTTTCTTTGAGCTCCAAGAAAATAGGTGGCGACCAAGATAAATTATATAGGCGCTAGTGAGTGATCTATCTTCCAGATTTTCTCCCCAATTTGCATCTGAAAAACCATGGAGAGAAAAATTCAATGATTTACAAACTAAGAGGCCATAATCAACTGTTCTAGATAAATAACGAAGAACAGGCTCTAGTGCTATCCAATGTGAAGCGGTAGGTGTGTGCATATATTGAGACATACATGTTGGAAAGTATTTATTTTAGGATTTATTTTATTTCTTGTTTATTACCTTCCTAGTTTAGTTAGTATTCTAATTATTTACTTTCCTAATTATTTCATTTCCTAGTTGATATAGGTTTCTCCTCCTATATAAAGGAGTGATTGTAACCTATAGTTTAACACATCAATTTATTATACAATTTAATTAGATCATTTATTTCAACTTGGTATTAGAGCACACGGTTTTTTGATCTTGGTTCTCCGGCGGGCGGCTGTCGGCTGCTCGTTCGGTCCCTTCAAATTTTCGTTTGAAAAAAAAAGAATCTCCACCCAGTCAATTCGTTTCCCTCGTCAAGTCAATTGATATTTAGGAGATCAATTCAATTAGAAAATCCCCAAATCTGAAAAATAGAATTCAAAATTTGAAACCCTAGTTCCCAAGTTGAATCCTCTTTGCAGATGAGGGTCTACCCATTCTTCCTTCAATCAGAGTCAGCCTAGATGCCGGCGAGTCACCGGTGACCTCGAATGGCTCCGGCGAAGCCTCGCCGACCATTAGATTTCTCTGGCGAATTGCGGCTATGAATGCTTGCGACCTTTTGCACCTATTCCACGAAGGATCTTCTTGATTTCAACCATCGACAACCCCCTATGATTGCCGACGGACCTCCGGCGAAGGCGCAGCAGTGACTTCTCTTGAAGCACTGTCGGTTTGAAGGGTAAAGCCATGAAGCAACGAAGACAGGTTAGAGATTCAGATTCTTCCTTAAAAGAATTTGTGTAAATTGCAGAATTAGTCCCTAGAGATTTCAGATTTATGCAAGTATATCCCTGAGTTCCAGAATTTACATATTAGTCCTTATATTTTTGGATTTGTGCTGATTTAGTCCCTGATGATTAAAAAGCTTCCATGTCACTCCTCTATAACTACTCTAGCGACATAACTCGTTGGAGTCTTCTATCACTACTCCGGCGACATAACTCGTTGGAGTCATCTATCACTACTTCGGCGACATAACTCGTTGAAGTCCTCTACCTGGAATTAGAAGAAAGGGGGACCCTTTTGCTACTTGGAGTTGCAATCAGAATTGGATACCATTTGAAGATGGAGTACAATCAGAGTTGACAACCTGTCACAAGCAGTCAGCCATCCTACTACTCTACAATTCCACATTCCACACATTACTGTCCAAGTTGATGCTATGTGGATGCATCAATTTGAGGGGGAGTATTGGAAAGTATTTATTTGAGGATTTATTTTATTCCTTGTTTATTACCTTTCTAGTTTAGTTAGCATTCTAATTATTTACTTTTCTAATTATTTCCTTTCCTAATTGAGATTGGTTTCTCCTCCTATATAAAGGAGTGATTGTAATCTATAGTTTTAACACATCAATTTATTTTACAGTTTAATTCCGCCATTTATTTCAACAAGACAATTTGTTAGCACTATAAGAAATATCCAGATAAGTAAGAGATGAGTATTGCAAACCCCCAAGCAGGGACCTGTAGTCTCGAGCATTCTCAATTGTTGTAGCATCGGCCAGAGTGATTAAAAAGTCAGAGGCAATGGGTGTTAAGGTCGATTTAGCGGTGGTCATGTTGGCACAAGAAAGCATGTTGCGGATGTACTTTCGTTGTGTTAGGAGAAGACCACAAGGAGAGTGTGTGACCTCGATCCCCAGAAAATAAGTTATACTACCAAGGCCTTTTAGAGAAAATTTGTTCGAAAGTTGATGGATGAGGTTGGTGATGGAAGTGGGTGAATTTCCAATTACAATGATATCGTCAACGTATATAAGTATGAGGATGATGGTGCGGTTGTGATTGTAAATAAATAGGAAAGTGTCAGTTTGAGATGGTTGGAAAAGAAGTTGTTGAAGGTAGGCTTTTAGTGACTGATAACAAACTCTTGGGGATTGTTTAAGCCCGTAGATGGATCAATGGAGATGACAAATATAATTGGGATGAGTTTTGTCGTGAAAACCAGAGGTTAGGCCATATAGACATCTTCGACTAGGTGACCATGCAAAAGGGTGTTGTTTACGCCGAGTTGACGCAAACGCCAACCAAATTGTAGGGCAAGTGTGAGTACAAGGCGAACAGTTGTGGGTTTAATGATAGGATTATAGGTTTCTTAGTGGTTGAATTGGTGACGTTGTTGGACCCTTTGGCTGCGAGACAGGCCTTGTAGCATTCCATGGAGTCGTCTAGTTGTCTTTTTATACGAAAAACCCATTTGGAGTCAATAATGTTTTGATCTGAGGATGGAGGGACAAGGGTCCATATATTGTTGCGCTTGAGAGCATCCAATTCATCGCTCATTGCATCTAACCAAAGAGGCTTAGTTAGTGCTCGTTTGACTGTGGTTAGTTCATGAGGTTGAGGCATAGAGGAGATGGTTACATAAGTTTGTTTGGAGTGTTGGGATTGTGTTTTGATTTTGACGATAGTTGTTTTGGTTTCGATTATTGTTTTGTGGTTTTGTAGGCGGTGTTGGCGGACATTGGTGATGATAAGGGTGAGTTTTGTAGTTCGCGTTTTAACTGAGCTTCTCTAGTTATCAATTTTTCATAGAGCTCGCCAAATGAAATGGATGAATCTCTTGCTTGAATGGCATTAGAAATCCCATCATATTCAGGTCCTAATCCTTTGAGAATGAGAAGTGTGAGTTTATCCGGATCAGCTGTAGCATTGAGAAGTGAAAGACTATCAATGATGCTTTTCACTTTGTGCTTGTAATCAGTTATGGTAGCATCACCTTTATGGAGCATAGTAATCTTGCTTTTAAGTCCCATAATGCGATCACGGGAGGGTCTGGTGTACGTGTTTTGAATCGTAAACCAGGTCTCACGTGATGATTTGGCAATGACAACAAAGGATGCCAAGTTGGGGGTGGTTGAACTGATTATTGCATTCAAAAGAAGCCTGTCATGTCAAATCCATCGGGAAAAGGCGGGGTTCGAGGTTTGGACATGATTTGTGGTTATGGTTGAGGGCAGGCATGCAATCAATCCATCTATGTAGCCTAGTAGGTCGAGCCCTACAAACGGGCCATGAATTTGGGCGTGCCAAATAGTGTAGTTTGAGGACGTTAGTTTGATGGGTAATTGGGATTGCGAGTTAATGATAATGGGGGATTGAGAGATGGCCGGTGGTGGATTTGGTTGTGAGTTTCCGTTGGTCGATTCAATGGAGGAATCATTCATGGAGGCCATGGATTAAAGGAGCTGTGGAGGAGTAGGCTCCAATACCATGTAAAGAATAAAGGACGTGTTGTTACAGACAAGGCACAAAGGTCGAATTGAGGACGATAGCTATCGAACAAAGAGAGGGCCTAGGCGTATGCAATACTTCGAAGAAATGGCATACATATTTTATTGAGATTAATCACATTTATATAGAGTTGTTTCCTATCTCAAGACTACTACTAGAAAAGATAAATACAACAAGAATAAATACAAGAATTGAAGTTACTAAAGGATGATAAAAGATATACACAAATACAATTAAATAATCCTAGCACACCTAGAGTTTGAGTTAAGAAAGGAGACTCCCGTGGTGTGCATGGGCATGCATGGGTTGGACGTTGTGATTCTAACACGGAACACAATGTTTCCATGTTTTGCTAAATTTTATGCTCAGCTTCAGCATAGCAACATCTGAGTATAAAAAGCTTAAATATTTGATAGTTAAATATTGAAATATGACGTTGGGATTGAGTCGCGATTATAGAGTCTATGTCTTGGTGGTTATTTTGGGAAATTTGATTTCATTTTCATACTCACAACTGGAGGGGAAACTCAGTTGAATTCTTCATTTGCTGTAAACTCTAGGAAATAGGCATACTAATGTTAACAAATTGAAGAATTGAATGTTGGAACAAATGATTTGATTTTGAATACAAGGGTTGATTTTGTACTAGCCACAATCGATGAAGAAAATAATAAACCATACAACGACGACTCTTTGCTCCGAATATTCCTCTATAATCTCTATATTATCTTTCTATCTGTTGGTAAACATAAGTTAGACCTGTGTTTCTTATTTATTTCTTTCACGTTATTACGCATTGATAATCAAAGTGGCATTTGGTGAAGTAATTAGATTCATGTTGATAATTTTACTCTGCAAAATAGGTTATGATTTTAGGGTTTAAGATTCATTTTTGGTTGCTATGTTAAGCTATACTTACCTTGGATTTTTTTGAAAGTCGTGCATCGTACCCTATCTTTCACTATTAATAATTGCTACAATTGGACAGTTCATTGGTTGCTGTTATGAAAGATATTGAAGTTGGGAAGACTAAAAGGACTTCGTTGGTACCTAACTTATTTCTTTAGATGCATATTAAAACACAATTGTGTCATGATTATGTTGTGTTATTCTACTAATGATAACCATTGGAGTGCCTTTATGTATTAACAATATGTCTTGGTTTCTCAGGGCATGAATTTGGCAATATGGACATTGTGTAGTGGGGATGAAGCTCGTGAAATTTTTAGACCTAACATAGGAATTATGGACTGTGAGTTTATCGATGCCCTTTTCATTTCTTGGAGGCCGTCTCATTCCATGAGTAGTAAGAGCAACGGAATAGATCCACGCATTCCTAAGTTTGTGAATGATTAGATGTACGTTGAGGGAAGGCCCATTGTGCGCCTTACGTGAAGATGATTGTTGGAAATTGTTAAAAATTTCAACTTGCGTGCAAAGCATCCAGATTATCGTAGGGGGATTGATCAAATGGTTCCAGAAGATGCATTTGTCTTCTACCATTATGGAGATGACACTGTACCACAAGCAAACACGATGTGTGTCCTTTAAGTTGTTTCATTTTCACAAAGAACTTCCAATAGCATTGACATTCACATTGCATATTGTACCTTATAGATGTGATTCATTGGGGTTGCCTTTTCATAGGTTCTACTTGGGTGACATGTGCTGCAAATTTGTAGAGTGCTTCCATTGTGAATGCCCATTCACCCATTCACTCTGATATCATCTTCTGATGTTCTAAAGTATCTAAAGAACCTAGCTACAGATATTTCCTCTCAACAACTTAAGTACATGATATGATTGTTGATGTGGTGGGACTATTTTGGACTCCTTGTAATATGCTTCTTAGATAATTTTTTGTTTTGTTCACCTCTTATGCCTTAGATGGTTGTCAATTGCCTGTGTGCGTTGGCTATATTTTGTGTCGCTGTAGATGCATGTGTATGTCATGAACTGTTACAGAATTGGCACTACTAAGGATTATCGATTTTGTTTAATAGGGATGGCGCATGATTTCTAGGGAATCAACATTTAATTTCATGTAATGAAGTGCATTTTATGCAAATGTTGTATTCAGTATGTCATTTGAATGTTTTGAAAAACGTAAGGATGTCCGTGTAGGCAAATATCTACATTTTGGACAAAATCTAATTTATTGCAAATTGAGACTCTAGTGTACAAGGTACAGAATGGCACGATAGTTTATTTTTGAGATGTTGTAATAAAATGATGTTATATCCAGTGTGTATACTTGACCACGTAAGGATTGAACAAACCCATGAAGATAGTAGGGAACATACATGGGCTGCTTTCTCATATTTATAGCTGATAGTGTCACACTGAATGTAGTCTACCAATTCTATACCGTAGAGTGTAGTTAGTTTCAACGTTCTATTATGTTCTCTTTCTTTTTTTTCTTATCCATCTTTTCCCTTATTGTTTTCATTTTTTGGGTCCTTTTTTAACACTTTTTTTGGGTTTTGATATTATCTTTCTCCTGAAAACTAATAGGTGCTCTCTTTCCATTTTTCCCAATTTTTTGTTTTTACAAAATTTTTAGGTTGGAATTTGCATTTGTCATATTGGGAAGAAGATAACTACTATTATTTTACAGATTGTTAAATGCGTAGAAGAGGTAGTAATAATTAAGGTACATGCAAAACATGTATTGGTTGAAGAAAATAATTGCAAAAAGGGCTCAAATTGCATTTTACAACTAGAATATGAGTTTCACTTGGACAATGCTAGCACAATCGTTACAAAGACAAAACCTAGTAGACCAATTATGTAAGCCCAAGTTTCGTTCAATTTATTCGTAACTTGGTCTTTAATCGCTTTTACTTTGAGTAACTCAAGGGTCAGTCTCCGTATGTCATCATCCTTGGCATGCAACATGACACTTAGATCATCAACCTGTTGTTGTAGAATGGGAGGTTGATGAGTAGGACGAACGATATTTTTCGTGTTTCGACAAATGACGGAATTCTCAAACGAATGAATGTAACCACATCCTCTATTTTCCTAACCAATAAATGTTAAAGAAAAATGTGATGTTATCGTGAATACAAGTACGAAAGAACGTAAATAGCAATAATGGCAAACAAACTTTCATTACTTTCGAAATGGTAATCATTATATCCAACCTTTCAGCAACCATAGAATAGCCGAACCACGGTTACCATTGTCCGACGATCGTTGTAGTAGCGTCGATAAACCGCAATAACATTGTTCAACATCAGTTAATCGAGGGGAAGAAGACACCGTATTAGTCATAGTAGTTGCTCTTGGTCTCTAACTTGCCACGAAATATGGTGTTACTCTAAGTTGGTGTTAATTTGGTGCTACAATGGGCTGAGGTGATGGCCAAAGCTATATTGAGGAATAATTGACAACTACCACACATTTGACACATGAAAAAATGAGGGCTATGATGGCGTTTGACTAGCCATGCTTTATGGAACATTTTAAAGGCTCTAGAAGAACATATCCCCTGTTAATATTCCATAGGATTGCTCATGATAGATTCCACTGTAAAGGAAAAATGTGGAGTGATATATCATGTCCAATGAACATTTCATTATTCTTCGTAATGGAAGGAAATGATTTTGGGTTGCCAACCACTACACTAAGTTGAAATTGGACATTATGTAGTTCGATTACGCTGAGAATGCATGTACATCAATTGCCTATGAAAAGGTAAATCGATGACACATCCCCGTCATAGCATGTTAGAGAACTTACACATTTAAGTGAATTTACTAGCAACTTTTCATTGAGTAAATGGTAGTGATTCCATTTCACGTAAATTTGAAAAACAATACAACGAATTACACTTTTGGGTAATCAACTACATGGTAATGAAATTGTGTAAATGTATACATTTGCTAGGTAGTAAAATTTTGTAAGAGGACATTGCAACATGTACCTTAAATTGCACACTACCCAATTAAAAGATTCTTGATATGACATTTTCAGTGAGGGCATGTTTACTCAATAGAAACTAGGATTTCTATAAACTATATCAATATCACCTCTAACTTGGTAAGCCTAAATTCCAAAAAGAGTTAAAATTACAAACAAATAAAACTTGCAATTATAAATGAGTAACACTTTTTTAAGCATTCTCCAAAGTGTGAGAGATTTGAGAGCGAGTCGAGAATTTGGTGATTTAAGTATTCTAATTTTTCCATGAAGAGAAGACACAAACTTTATATATTAAAAATAAAAATAAAAATAAAAATAAAAAGGGAAAAAAAGGTTGTGGTACTTGGACAGCAGAAAGCCTTTAGAGTACCCCTGAACGGAAGGAAAGAAAGATAAATAGAACTCTATCCTAGCTACCGGGGAAGGGAGAGGAGAACAGAGGTAACCATCAAACTATAGAACCTCACCTGGACCCATGAACTGTTGCACCAATGGCAATAGACCATAGCAAGTTGCCTCAAAGACTAAATGACGAATTCCAAAAAATTTAATAACAACTCTACATTGACTAAATGACAATGACTACATTTAACATCAAATGCGAAACTAAAATGTCCAATAGCAAAATTGTGTAAGTACTAATTTGTTGTAGGTACTAAAACATTAGAGAAAATTGAAAATAGTACACAAGATTGCATTTTAATAGTGTTTTGTGGCAAGTGCTACAGACCTTCAGAGAACATTGGAAGTAGTAGACAAGATTGCATTTTAATATGAAGATCCGTGATATGATGTGTTTTGGAGAGGGCATTGAGTGCACCCAAGCTATTTACTACAACCATGGTATCCACAACTTTCTACAAAATGCCTTAAGTTTGCATGTAAGGAAGTATATCAATTTACAACTTAAGAATACTTCCTTCAAAGCTCTAACTCTGAAAATGTCTGGAGAATCACCCTGAACTTCCAACGAAAAAAATACCGAACCCAATGCCTTCGTTGAAGTGAAGGTGGAAAACGACAAATAAAATGGGCTCGAGAACATCAAACGATCCACCATCATTGGGGAGGCTTACATTTTCGATGGCAACAGCAATGGATCCTAGAAACGTCATTCTCCTATATCTCTTCTGGCTCGTGACATGCCTAAATTCAAGTTGGACAACAACATTACGGGTGATATGCCTAACTTCATATTGGACGACAATGAGGTGCAAAAGGAGGTTGTCGTTGTGTTCCCTTGCAAAGATAGTACCATCAATGTGGAAGAGGAAGTTGCTTCGAAATCGGCCATAGAAGAAGGTGAATGATCACCAGCAAGTGTCACTGCAGGAAGGCCTTGCTATATCTCAGAGAAAACCAAGGACTAGACTGGCATTTTCATCCTCAACGATGATTAGGTGTCCGAGGAAAAAATGCTAAAGTGTTTTGATGTTCGTCTAGTGAGTTTCTGGTCTACTATATCTACTTGTGTTCAGTTGTAGCACGTGTCTTCGATGTATAATGGCTATGTGTTTTGCTTCAAACCGTTGAACCACAAACGTGCTCGTGCACGAAATATCGTAGTCCCAACATTGGTCTTGATTCACAGGTTGGGAGACATTTTCTAGGCATGTAGGATATAAAGTCGGCCAATATTTAGTTCTCTAGTATGGCAATATGCTGTTAGGTCCAATGTATTGCACGTTAAACACTAGACAAATGAACTTTGTATTGAGTATTATATGATTGTCGCACATGTTATCCGTCTTTGTTAAACACTCTATCATCTAAAGTATAGAGTATGCATGACAGGTAGAAATTTTCATTTTTGAATTTTTAAAATAATTTAACGTATAATAAAAAAGGCTAATACAGGAGTCAAAATGGCTAAAAAGTACTTAATCTCGTGGTGGAAGCTCTGTTATGTTGGGAATTATGATCCGAATTCTATTTCGAGTCAAATTTGGAGAATTTTAAGAATTCTATTGAGATTAGGATTTTATTCCTACTAGCCTGAGATTGGTGCTTACCTATTCTATTAGATTTATGTTCATTATGCTACGAGGATTAGTATTCTTATCCTACTAACAATATGTTTATTTTTCTCCTATATATACCATGCCATAGAGTTCATGGCATTCATTGTAAGAGTTGCAAATTATCTCCTCTTGTTACTATCTCTAATATAGTGAATTTTCTTGGGTCTCTGCCCGTAGGTTTTTCGCCCAGATCTTGGGTTTCCCACTTAAAACAAATCTGCGCGTTCTTTGTTTTTTATTTTTGTTGCCAGTTGTCGTTCGTATTCATAACAAACTGCTATCAGAGCTATGGTTTGATTATGATAATGGCAACCATGAAATATGAAATTCGCTTTTATATTGCAACACTAGATTTTCGCTATGTCATGTGAAGATGCGAGTAGTGCTTGCGCAGATGGATTTGGATGACGTACTGTTGGGGCTTGATAAGATGCCGGCTTCATGGACGGCAGATGAAAACAATGTACGAATCGAAAAGCCTTATATCAAATTCATTTTTATCTTTCAAACCAAATTTTATAGGACATCTTAAAGGAGAAAACTGCTGCTGCATTATAATTAAAGTTGGAGCAGCTATATATGACAAAAAGTCTAACTAGTAAGTTGCATCTCAAGCAACGTTTGTATTCCCATCGCATGGTTGAAGGTAGGTCTTTAGAAGATCACCTAACCACCTTTAAAGAAGTTGTTTCTGACTTGGAAGCTTTAGAGGTAAAGTATGATGAGGAAGATTTGGCTTTGATTGTGTTCTGCCCGTTGCCTTCTTCTTATATATCACTGAGAGATACTATTTTATATAGTCATGAGACTCCTACTTTGGATGAGGTATATGATGCACTATTCTCTAAAGAGAAGATGAAAAATATTTCTGCTGGATCTGAGGCTCAAGCAAAGGGCCTTGTTGTTCGAGGTAGGGCACGTGATAAGAATTTTGTAGATAATAATAACAGAGGTAGGTCAAAATCAAGAAATAAAGATAAGTACCGCAACTATTGCAAGAAGAAAGGTCATATCAAGTCTGAACGTTACAAGTTGCAGAATAAAATTAAGAGAGAAGCCGCTAATCAGAATGGAAATGAACTAGATAATTCTGGTGAAGCCAGCATTGCAACAGATAACAAAAATGATGGGGAACTCCTATTGTTTGCAACAACGAACTTGAGGATTGTGTACAGTGGAATCTTGATCTGAAACTCCTTGTTGCTTCTAATGGTGTCTCCAATCCTTTTGAGGAATGGATTTGAACTTAGCTTGTACATTTCATGTGTGTCCAATCGAGACTGGTTTTTAAGATATGAAACTGTTTCTAAAGGTGCCGTGTTGGTTGGAAACAATACACCTTGTAAGATTGCTAAAATTGGCACAATCAAAATTAAGATATTTGATGGAGTTGTTCGGATGTTGAGTAATGTCAGATTCGTACCAGATCTAAAGAGAAACCTCATCTTTTTGGGTAGTCTTGATGAAAAGGGGTACAAGTTTATTGGTGAAGTTGGAGTTTTGAAGGTCATTAAAGGAGCATTGGTTGCAATGAAAGGTTTTAAAAGGGTTGCCAAATTATTTGTCCCTACAAGGTTCTATAGCTACAGGTGAAGCAGTTGTAATTTCTTCTAAATTATTAGATGTTGATATTACCCGATTGTGGCATATGTGCCTTGGGCATGTGAGTGAGAAAGGAATGGCAGAACTAAGTAGACGAGGACTTCTTGATGGGTAGAATATTACTAATTTGGAATGTTGTGGGCATTGTATTTTTGGAAAGTAGAAGACAGTTAGATTCTTTATAGGTATTCACAACACGAAGGGAACACTTGATTATATACACTCAGATCTCTGGGGACCATCTCAGGTGCCTTCTACAGGAGGTGCAAAGTATATGCTAAATATGATTGATGATTTCTCTCGAAAATTTTGTGTGTTCTTTTTGGAGAAAAATAGTGATGTGTTTCCAACATTTAAAGAGTGGAAAACCCTTATTGAGAAACAGTGGTAAACATATAAAACATTTTCGCACATATAATGGTTTGGAGTTTTGTTATGGTGAGTTTGATGCCTTCTGCAAGTCAGAAGGAATATTAAGGCACTACACAATTCCCTATACTCCACAGCAAAATGGGGTAGTAGAACGAATGAATAGGACTTGATTGAGAAAGTGCGACATATGCTTTCCAATGCCGTTCTTCCGAAATCTTTTTGGGCCGAGGCAATTTCTACAGCTTGCTTTATTGTTAATCGGTCTCATTCGATTGCTGTAAACAAGACGACTCCAGAAGAAATATGGTCCGGTAGTCCAATTAACTACTCATATTTAAAAATATTTGGATGTCCTACTTATGCTCACGTGAATAATGGTAAGCTTGAACCTAGATCTGCAAAGTGTATTTTCCTTGGCTATAAATCTGGGGTCAAATGCTATAAATTGTGGTGTCTTGAAACCAGAAAGGTGATAATTACCAGAGATGTTATATTTGATGAATCCACAATGCTTCGAAGTTCACCTTTTGGAGATTGTTCTGACAAGCAGCAGAAAACAAACACTCAGGTGAATTTTTCGATCGGGTCAGAAAATATACAACTGCGATATGGTGACCAAGACATTTCCTATTGCCAAGTTTGAGCATTGCTTGGACTTGTTTGGTGTTGGTTATTGGGTTTAGCCCTCATGGGCTTTTGTGGAAGAGATGGAGAATTATTTTTGTCAAAAATTGGTTTTTTGCATTCATTCAGTAGAATTCGTGTCAAGGTGGAGATTGTTGGGAATTGTGACCTGAATTATATTTCTAGTCAAATTTAGAGAAGTTGAAGAATTCTATTTGGATTAGGATTTTATTCCTACTATCCTAATATTGGTGCTTACCTATTCTATTAGAATTTATATTCATCATCCTATGGGGATTAATGTTCTTATCCTACTAAAAATAGGTTTATTTTTCTTCTATATATACCATACCATAGAGCTCATGGCATTCATTGTAAGAGTTGCAAATTATCTGCTCTTGTAACCATCTCTTATATAGTGAATTTTCTTTGGTCTCTGCTGTGGATTTTGAACCCAGGATCTTGGGTTTCCCACGTAAAACAAATCTGCGTGTTCTTTGTTCTTTTTTTTGTTGTCCATTATCCGGTCGTATTCTTAACACGTTAGCTTATGATTAAACATATGCATTGGTTCTATTCTTAACGGTTGTTTTTTTGTTTTCATTATATTTGTCTTCCTTAAGGGATTTTCACTACTTTATTCTCAAATATGTAGGGATAGCAAAATGACCCGCAAAACCGGAAAACAATGGTTACTCGAACCGAATGGGTCGAAAAACCCGAACCAATGGGTCCCCATCGTGAATATGGTTTTCAAGATGAAAACCCGAAGTGGATATAAATCGGATATGGATCGGATATGGATTTTAAAGGCATACCCGTACCCGAACCGAATACCTATAATTTTTATTTTTATTTTTTATTTGGATTTTATTGCATTAAATATAGAAAATAAATCACATTACAAGTTCAATAAGAGATCTTGAAGTTGAAATTATAATAATTTAACTGATGAATTTAACATCTCTCACAATTTCACTAGTGACAATATATTTGGTCGATCACTAAGTCAATTCAAAATTGTCTACTGTTCCAATAAGCAATTTGAAAATTTGAATCCATGTCTCTAGGCTCTTGCTTCCATATTCGGCTACATGTTATCCATTTTTATTGAATCCCTCAAGCAGCTATTTGATTTTGTTCAATGGTTTTTAGCTTTAAATCCCTCTAACTGGGGCTTTGCTAGTATGAGCAATTTGTAAATCTCAAAATTCTACAATTTATAGTCATATCTTTTGAGGTTCAATAAGGATTAGTTTCCTCTTATAAACTCATCCACTAATAATATACAATAGTAAGTTATAGTGAAAAAAAAGACATGGGTAAACGAGTATCCGAACGGGTTTGAAAACCAACCCGAAAGAATACCTGAACCGAATGACCACGATTCAGATATAGATATGGATATGGGGTAGGGACCTCGGTTCGGATATGGGTATGGTCGACTCGAACCGAACCCGACTCGTTGTCATCCCTACAAATATGTATATGTATACAATTATTCTGAATTTTTACCTCCTTTGATAATAGCAAACAATAAACATATTGAAAAAAGAGAAAGAATAAATATTTTTTTAGAAAGTATGGTATGTTTAAGAAATACGCGGATAGAAGGACTATTATTTTTGGTAAAAAGATATACAAAATTATTCTTAACCATTGATTGGTATGATAATAACAATATCAATTCATTCCAAAAAGGAAAAGGAAAGAATAAATAATGGTTAAAAAAGTATAGTCTACTGATCATGTAGGACGGAAAACAACCCTATTATTTTGGGATAATAATATAGACAATTATTCGTAACCATTATTTAATAGAGTATTATGAATAATAATTTCATCCAAAAGTAAAAATTAAATAATCTCTAACAAAGTATACTATATTGAACATGTAGCAGAAAATAAATGACTTTATCATTTTTTAGTTTAAAATATGCACAACTAATTTGACATTAAATTAATATGATAGTGAAAATAATAATTTCATCCAAACAAATTAAAGAATAAATAATCAGTGATAAAGTATAGTCTATCCAACCTTTAATTGACATGGTAATGACAACCATAGATCCAACGAAAAAGGAAGAATAAATAATCACTAAAGGATATAGTCCACTCTATATATAGGAGAAGAGATTTAATTTTGTAAAGAAATAGTATCATCGTTTCAATCCCAATTTTTCGTGGCCATTTGCAAAACATAGTCATGCATGAGTGATGTTGCTTCAACTCTTCCCAATCCATTCAATTCTCTTAATGTTTTGCTTGTTTTATCTTTCACAGTTATTAGATTAGTCGTTAATATCTCAATTTTTTAATAAATGAATAAGGTCGACATAGATATTCTATTCCAATTTTTTAAATAATTACATAACAATTTCATCGATTGACTATTCAATATGGGCAACGAGCTAGTCAAAAAATCATCTTATTGAAATTTCTCTCTTAGGCAATGACTTCACCAAAACAAATGGATAAATTGGACTCATATCATTTGTTTCCTTCTACATGGACATCCTAAATTTCCTAAACAATAATTATATTGCTAATTTTAATATTTAAATTCATTCATGGTCTTATGATAAAAAATTAAAGTGGGAAATCAAAGTCCAAGGTCTATTTACATTTAATATTCCGGATGTTTTCCCTTATCGTTTTCCCTATTTAGGAAGTTGTGAAATCTCGAAGACGCCATCAACCGTTGCCTTCACGTATTTTACTTTCACGTTGAAGCTTACCATCGTGAACTTGTGAACAAAATAGAAGGCATAACACAACATCGCAGGTTATTCACTAGGACAATTGATGTTGTATAGAATCTCGATTGAGTATTGTAGGATTTGGGGTTTGGGGTTTGGGGTTTTGGGTTTTGCATTTAGGTGCGAGTGTTTGGAGATTTGAATTTGCTCTAAACTCTATCCTCTATCGTAAAGAGCAAAGATCACAAACACCCGACTGTATCTTTTTCAGAATATAGATATGCACCATTAAACACAAAATATTTCCATAGATATGTTACAAGACACTACATCATCGTAGCAGAAGCCTAAATAGAATGTCAAAAAAGTTGAACGTAGAAGCAACAATTAGACATCATGACAATGACAATATAAGCACATTACCAAAACACCACATCAAAGGGCAATGACTACGTCGGAATAGAACCGATTGGAGCCATACAAGTTTTTTGATGATGGCCAGTAGAGCGACATGGTCCGCATCGTCATACAATACCTGCGGTCTCCGATCTATATCGATGGCCCCTATTTGGTGGACAACCAACTGGTCTACGCACTATAGGTGGAAACACAACCCTATTTGCAACCTTGGTAGGAATTACAACGTCCTTCACACTTCTTGTTGGATATACTTGATGCTCGTAGGCTCCCTTCCAATATTCCACCGTGAAATAAGTTGAACATAACTCATAAAGGCTCATAAGCAAATGACAAGCGTCTCTAGTTGCATGTTTGCATGGCATTTAGTCCAAATCAAAACGATGACACATGCATGTCTTACGAAGGAGGTGAACTATGTTTTCATTTGCACTAGCCACACATTCAAATTGAGAAATGGAAACTACATGAAATGTAGTCTTGGGCATCAAAGCTTTTTGAAGTTGCGGTTGCCCATATGGTGTCAATCTAATAGAACACTTGGAAGCCCTTTTGAATCTTTCAATATGCCATCTATGCATGATACGACGAATTTCTTGGAGAAGAGTAATGACTGGTAATTCACCTTCATGATGAATGAGCAAATTGATGGATTCCGCTGTGTTAGAAGTCATGACATTGTATCTCAAGCCTGGGAAGTGTGGTCGAGACCAATGTTGGGCTCTAGCATTCACAAGATATCCATGAACCTTAGTAGACAAAGCACGAATTTGCTCCATTCTACAGTCGAAGTCGAAACGCCAATAAGTATAGGCAGTCAAAAACGCAATAAGTTTCCCTATGGAATCGATTTCTAATATTGTTTGCGATGTGCCAACAATAAGTCCCATGACAAATGTTGGGAAACACCCAAAACAGTGCTAGAGCATTTCAATTCATCCGATCGGCATGAATACCGAGTCATTATTAACGTCCACAAACTCACGAAGACATGTGAAGAATCGTACCCAAGATTTTTTCATCTCCGACCCTACTATTCCCCAACCTAACAGGAATATGTTTCTGCTACCGTCTTGGCAAGTTGCCATCAACAATACTCCTCAATATGTCGCCTTCAAGTGAGCTCCAGGAACGCATATCACCCGCGTAATATAACCAAAAAACCCATGGATGCTAGTGTTGAAGGCAATGAACAAATACTTAAATATATTATTTTTACCCATCTCAATACAAGTAATAGTGCTCGGGTTAGATGCTTCAAGCATGTAATAACACCTTGGAAATTCACCATACGATGCAAATACGGGTCCACGATCCAACATTTCAACATATTCCCTAGCCCTCCATGCTTTTCAATAAGTCAAGCCTATGCTGAACTCACGTCGAATATCTTTAATTATCATTGAAACTGTGTAAAAATGGTTGTCCCTAACCCACTCGCAAATATAAGTACTAATGATCTTCGTAGTTGCATTGCAATGCTTCTCATGTCGATACTCAACTCTACATGTGTGTTCCAAAATGCAAACGGCGTAGCTTAAACATCTTCGATCGTCCTACCCTAAATGACTGAATAGACCACTTGCATTCGAAATCCACGCATGCGACATGATAGCATGTCTTGCTTGACCTAGTGACCCGAAATTCAAATTTTTTCCTCATCAATGTCATGTGCAAGTTGCGGACAATGTGCTCTTTGCTTATATGGAATTCAGCTATATCTTCATTCACCGAATCATCGTCCAATACGTTGTCCACTATATTGTCAAACTCATGGCAATCGTGTATAAACTCGTGTGCATCAATGTCTTCAACTCCGTGGAAATTTGAAGTTAGATTGTTTTGGTCTATTTCAAGCCTAGTAAATCCCAAATGATGCTACACAACTTTCACATTTCGACGAAAGTTACGATTCACAGCCCGGTTCAAACACGATCCATGCATTGTGTGTACATGCTCATCCCGTCTAACATCATTTTTAGGAATACTAGCAACAATACATATCAGAACTAAATTTCATAGATTTTGGTTCCAATTGAGGTCATCATCATCCACTATCTCCATCGAAGCAAGTGCCAAATCCAAAGCCAAGAATTTTAGTGAGAACCCTTTTATGATATTCCCTCAAACTTGCCTTTTGTAGTATTGCGGCACAAATGCAATTATAACTAACATCATTTGGCAACATTAGCGAGATCGTGCCGGTCCCATGCCATTGCCAATTTCCCCCAACATTCTTGAGCTCACCGCCATGAGATATGATATAATGATGCAAGCTCATTACTGAAAAAGTGGAAACATGTAAAATCAATAATCATAACAATTAGTGATGACTGTACTTAGGATAAGACATACAAATACAAAAAAATAAACTCCAAGCATTCATTTCATAATAATGATAATAGGAATTCGTAGCACCATAATATTGGCCCATGTATTTTTCATACTGTAATTCGGGATTTTCAGTATTCTATACTTTAGAGTATAGAACACCGTAAATCGAAGTTACCAAATTAGAGTATCACCAAAATTGATCAACGTATTGATTGTGAATTTAAAATAGAACTAGCCCAATCGAATCATTTCATTTTACCGTTTCACAGTAACTTATCATTACTAACATCATCATAAATTTGCCAACGTGTAATGGATTCCAAAAAAGGATTGCAAAATGTCGACTATATCATTAAAGAGGCAATATATTGTGGGTTAGATAAGACCAACTATTAAAAGGCTGCAAGTTGTAGTTAAGGAAAAGAATCACGATTTTCTTTCTTTGTAATGAATCATAAAATGAGTTTATTCGATATGATGTTGATTACCATCAAATAAGTTGGCTACAATATGCGCATTTCATTTCATTATTGCCCTTTGTTATAATGCTCATTCATAGAAATGTTCGAAAGATCATCGCGAATGTGGAATGCACTCTAAAATTTTTATTGATAGTAATGCCATTCGAAGGATCATCCAATGCTCATAGAGATATTAACAACAAAACATATAGGGATATAACATATAATATCAATATAAGCATTCACATGTCCAATTTGTAGTATATGTATTGGAATAAAGTTTTGCCTACGCAATTTGGGTATTATAGTGCTAAAATGGCATATATTTCAAAAATCCCTAATTTATTGCTCAAAAAATTTTGATTGCACTACTTACACATTGAATGTTCTATATAAAATCCGAACGTGTTTAGCTACTACCACCGCAATAAATTGCCTTCATTTATGGAACCATTACCAACAATAAAAGTGATTCAACAAGGCCACTTTATTTCGTCCGGGGAACTAAAGAAGCAATGGAGTTGGATAAGGGTGTGTTTGGTGCCAATTAATTGGAGGGAAGAAGAAGGATTGTTTAATGTCTTAAGTTGACCATTTAATGCAAACATGGTAGGATTTGACATGCATCGAAAAATTGTACTCTTTCATGCCAATTAAGAAGCCGTCAAATGCACATGGGCAAGGGTAATTTGGGCATCCTACAATTTTGCTTGTTAGTCTTGCAAATTGAAAGATTCTTTGACTTTCATGCAATTGGAAGTCCAAACTTGCATATATTTGATAATACCTCTTTAAAAAATTATATAAATTAATTCATAAATTAGAATACATATAAAGAAATAATATGTATATAAAAATGTAAAACCAGGAAAACAGTCTAAATAAGAAAAAAAGAATAAATTAAATAAGGAAAATAATTAATCCTTACAAAAAAGCCAAACGTAGCACTGCCACTTAAGCACTTTGCTTGGATGGCACTTTAAGGTTTTTAATATAGAGATATTTCAAAAATTAAAATGTATATATATAAATTAAAAACATAATATTAAAAAATTAAAATGTATAAAAAAAGTTAATTTTTATTTTTTGAATAATTCAAGTGCCATTGTAATTTAAAACCTTGACTTTATAATATCACATTTTCATTAATGCTTGCATATAGTTCATTTTAAATTATATTTATAATTTGAAAATTCAAATTTATATCAAAAATTAAAATGTACATAGAAAAATAAAACAAGGAAGAAATACTAAATAAAGAAAGTGAAATAAACTAAATAAGAAAGCAAAATAATAAATGTATATTTAATGTTTGTTTTCAAAATAATTTTTTTTAAAGTTTTAAATAAATGCATGCCAATTTGGCACGACCAACGTGGCACAATGTTTAGTTGGCACTTCGGTCTTTCAATATGAAGATTTTGAAGATGAACCAAAAATTGAGATTTCATGAGGTGCATAGCTTGTAATTTGTGAACCATGAGATGAAAGCTTGAGAAAATTTCCATGTATATGTGTGTTGATATGAAATGACTAAAAACAATTATGATTTGGCTTCATTTTGATTGTCCAAATCGAACCCAACCCATATGCTTTGTTTGGAGAGAAGAGTGATGCATTTTGAATTGGAAGTTATCTATTCTCTACAGTCTACATGTCTTCCATAAATTGAAAAAACCATCACAAAACAATAAGACCATAAATTAGAGATTTTTGCGCTTTCACATATGTCTTACAACTTGCCTGTGAGGCATGTGGCAATCCACATTAACTCTGTGAAGAATAAGTTATGTCTCACTCATTTTCCCCACTTTCTAAAAGTCCATGACGAGTTCAACTTTGCCCCCGCACAGCTTACTTCAAATGCATAGTTCCAAATTGCGTGCTTATTTGTCATATGGACAAGGGTTGCAAAACGTGACGTGAAGTCAGAGGGATCCTCCTCAGTTTACCACCTTTGCAATTCAAACATCGGCTTTGGCAATGATAAACTCTAGTGGTGAAAATCCCTAATAAAATTCACAATTGCAATTAAGATCCTGTTCTTCATTGTGGGTGGCGAATGGGAGACCTTGCTCCCGCCATTAGCGTTGGCCGAACTTTTAGGATTTCGAGTAAGTTTTGTTTGTTGCATTTTGTAAGTTTTTAATAAAGCTAACCCTGATTCATTTGTAATCGTTTGCACAGGAGTCAACAAGAAGCCTCTATTTTCCGATCAACACTTGGAGTCTATTACCTTCTCATGATTCTAGCTTCTCCTAAAATAAATTTTCTTTACTTTACCTTTTCAATTGTTCTCCTCCTTGTAAATCGCGATCCCGCAACAGATCTACACTCCCTGCAAAGATCTCGCACATTGTGGGTTGATCTACTTCATGGAAAGGATTCCTCCTGGAGATTTGAACTAAGATATTCAAGATTCATGGTTAGTATTTATCGTGTAAAAAGGAGAGAGAGAGAATGAAAATTCTGTATTTTCCATTATGAGTTGTAAGTTCACTGTATAAGCAATATCTAATTACATTAGCCAACTATTAGTCTAACCCAACTAAGTAACTGCTTTCTAATTAATTGAACCATCTATACAACCGTACCAATAGGGCGATATGTACCGCAGCCTCATTGTCGCAAAACATTACACTGGTTTCACTTTTCTGTTGTAGGTCTCTCAACAATTGGTGCAGTCAAATTAATTCACGTGTTACTGCTGCTAGAGCTCTATACTCAGCTTCAGCAGAGCTGTGGGATACTGTTGTTTGCTTCTTTGCTTTCCATGAAATTAGGGAATCACCAAGAAATACACAGAACCCAGTTATAGACTTCCTAGTGCCAGCACATGAAGCCCAATCTGAATATGAGAACGCTTTCAACTGAATAGGGGATGAACTTGGATAAAATAGCCCTTGCCCTGGACTCCGTTTAAGATATCTCAAAAGGTGATAGACTGCTTGTAAGTGTGGAATGCGTGGTTGTGACACAAATTGACTCAACTTGTCCACAGCAAAGGTAATGTATGTTCGTGTTAAAGTCAGGTAAAGCAACTTACCAACCAACCTTCTATACATACTTGTATTTTCTATTAGTTCCCCTTCATCAGATCTAAGGGTATAGTGCCTTTGAGATAAGATGATACCTTTCTGAGACCTAGAGATTTCTAGGCCCAAGAAGTACTTCAAAGTTCCCAAGTCCTTCAGCTTAAAATTGTCACGCAGAAATCTTTTAATAGAGTTAATAGCTTCTTCATTCGGTCCAGCAATCACAATGTCATCTACGTATACTAGCAAAGCAATGAAAGAGTCACCTGATCCTTTGGTGAACCAAGAATAATCAGCTTTGGACTGTATAAAACCATGCTGAATTAGACACTGAGAAAACTTGGAATACCATTGCCTAGAAGCTTGTTTTAGGCCGTAAATCGACTTGTGAAGTTTGCAAACCAATTGCTGTTCCTCCCCCTTACCAGTGAGCTCCCCCTTTCTAGTATATCCCAAAGGGAGGTCCATATACACCTCTTCAAAGAGATCCCCTTGAAGAAACGCATTGTTCACATCAAGTTGATGTAAACGCCATCCAAGTGTTGCAGCAAGAGACAACAAGAGCTTCATTGTTACCATCTTTGCAATGGGAGAGAATGTTTCAAAGTAGTCCAATCCTTGCTGCTGTGTACAACCCTTGGCAACGAGACGAGCCTTATGCCTCTCAATGGAACCATCAGATCCGAGCTTGGTCTTGAACACCCATTTACAGCCAATGGAGTGCTTGTTAGGAGGTAAAAGAACCACTGAACAAGTGTGATTTTGTTCCATGGTCTCTAACTCAAGTCTCATGGCCTGTTGCCACTCCGGAAACTGAACAGCCTCGTGGTAGGATGAGGGTTCGAATGTAGAAGAGACAGTGAGAAGAAAGTGTTGATATGCAGGGGACAAAGAGGAACAAGAGAGAAAGTCAGAAAAGAGGATATGGACTCTGTGTAGAGGGAGAAGGGACAGAGGAGTGCTGTAAAAGATGACAGTGGTAGTCCTTCAAGTATGAAGGCGGATGATGCTGTCTGTGGGATCTACGTGGAACAGGCAATATAGGATCAGGGGTGGAGAAGGTTGAGAAATATTGGAAGGATAAGAAGAAGGAGGAGGAGAAGTCGGTGGATTCAGGTGAGGAGTTGTTGTATGTAAAGAAGAAGCAGGAGAAGCTGAATCCGTAGGAATAGAGGGTTGATGAATTATATCAGATGACGGCAAATGGAGGACTAATGAGGGAAATGGATCAAAAGACGTGTCAGGGACAGAAGTAGTATAGTGGAAGGGAAATATATCTTTATGGAAAACGACATCTTGAGAAAGAAATGTGTGGTGAGTATCCATATCATATAGTTTGTACCCTTTAACCCCCGGAGGGTAACCAAGGAAGACACACTTACGAGCTCTAGGGGAAAACTTTGTGCGATGAGCCGCAAGAGTGGATGCAAAAACAAGACACCCAAATACCTTGAATCTAGAGTAATCTGGTGGAGTTTGATAAAGAAGCTCAAAAGGACTTTTGTGAGAAAGATTGATAGTAGGTATTCGGTTAATGATGTATGTGGCAGTAAGAACACAATCCGTCCAAAACTTAAGAGGCACATGGGATTGGAAGTAGAGTGCACGAGCTACATTTAAAAGATATTGGTGTTTGCGTTCAACAACGGAGTTTTGTTGGGGGGTTTGAACACAAGAGTATTGGTGTAGGACCCCTTTAGCGCTGAAAAATTCTGCAAAAGACAACTCTGGGGCATTATCAGATCGAAACACTTTAATGGTGGTATTGAATTGGTTAGCTACCATGTTGAAGAAAGTAGGAATGATGGAAGCAACATCACTTTTATTCTTGAGGAGAAAAACCCAAGTGAAACGCATACAATCATCAACAAGAGTGACAAAATATCTATGACCGCTATAAGATGTAACATGGTAAGGACTCCAAATGTCACAGTGGACTAAGGCAAAAGGAGACGGTGACCTTTGGTTATGGGAGTCAAAGGGTAGTCTCCATTGCTTAGCCAAGGGACACACATAACAAGGGGGATTTTATTCTGCATATATGAAGTAAGACCTAGCTGTGTTTTCAAGGACTTGAGACACTTGTTTGCGAAATGACCCAGACGACTGTGCCATAAGGCAGTAGACACATTATTGACAGAAACAACAGGAAAAGATAACAAATATGTGGGTTGAAGCATGTAGAGCCCTTGAAGTCTTTCACCCCTGCCAATCATCTTCCGGGAATGGTGATCCTGGAGAAGATAGTGATTAGGGAGAAATGAGATAGTAAGATGACTATGAAGAGTTAAACAACTGATAGAAATCAGATTAAATTTGAAGCTTGGTATATAAAGAACATTGTATAGTATGATATTCGAAGTTATTGGAACTGTACCAATAGAGTGACAGGTATAGTGGAATGATCTGGGAGTGTCACATTGATGTCATTAACAAAGTGGATAATGAGGAAAAGAAGGATTTATCACAAAGATATATGGTGTGTAGCACTCAAATCGAGTATCCAACAAAGTTGTAGAATGAAGAGAAGTGTATAAGGAAAGGCATATACCGTATTATTATACTCAGGTGAAGGGACAAAGCAGGCAGATGATTTAGTTGAGGGATTGAAGTGGCTTGAAAGGAGGCTCATAAATTGTCGATATTGAGAAGGGTTCAGTGTTTTGCAGAATTGCTCAAGAGCAACTTTCTCAATACATCCTCGGGACTAGTGGAAGAAACTTGGTTGACATTAGCCTCGTGGATTGTGATTTTTCTCCGCTTCGATTTGTACCAGTGGGGATAGCCATGTAGTTGAAAGCATTTGTCAATGGTATGCCTGCCGCTTGCAATAGGTGCAATAAGGTCTATTTCTTCCTTGATTCCTATATCCTCCTTGTTGATTACCCCCTTTCTGTGATTGTTCTGATCCCTTGAAAGTAAAAGCCATCGAATCCCCAATAGAATCAGCTACTGTGCCCACACTTCTTTGGTGCTTTTCTTGTACTATAAGACCAAATACTTTGTTGATAGGAGGTAGAGGATCCATCAACAAAATCGCCTCTCACCGTGAAAAGTTATCGCTTAAGACCATCAAGAACGACATAACATATTCTCGATTGATAATGAGCTTTAACACCACCACAAGTGCAGAGACCACAAGTGCATCGCTTCGATAGTTAATCGAGTTCCTTCCATAGAGTTTTCACTGTAAAATAGACACTAATCGACTCGCCCTGAGTTAGGTTCATCAATTCTCTCCTCAACCGAAAAATCCTTGGAGCATTCCTCTGTGAGAACCTATCTCTCAGATCGACCCATACTTCATGTGTTGATTCCGCAAATATGATACTCGCTGAAATTTCCTTGGAAACAGAGTTGAGAATCCAAGAAATCACAACATGATTATTCCTTACCCATGCTGCCGATAACTCTACCTCTGCGGTTGAAGGTTTGGCGATAGAACCGTCGATAAAACCTAGCTTATTCTTGAACGAAAGAGCAATTTTCATAGCTCTACTCCAAGACGAATAATTATCTTCTGTGAGCAACTGCGAAACCAAAGCAATTCCAGGACTGTCAGAATGAGGGAGGAAATAAGGATTTGAGAGGTCATCTAATGCAGATCTGCCAGTTGAACGTGGATTAGGAGTGGAGTTGTTTGTTCTAGAATCGAATCCAGCCATATCATTGGTCGCCATTGTCGAATCGAAAAGAAAATGGTGAATTCGAGGAGTTGACGAAGATTTGTCGAACAACAAAAAAACTAGATCTGAAAGAATAGCAGCTGGACTCAACGAAGGATAGCAGCTGAATTTGGAAAAATTGCAGTGGAAATCTTGCTAGATCTAAGATGAATCCATAGGAAATTCAAGAAATTGTTCTAGATTTGAAGGAATCTAGAAGGAAGAAAAGGGGCGGAAGCTATTCTCTGCTCTGATACCATATCGTGTAAAAAGGAGAGAGAGAGAGAATGAAAATTCTGTATTTTCCATTATGAGTTGTAAGTTCACTGTACAAGCAATATATAATTACATTAGTCAACTGTTAGTCTAACCCAACTAAGTAACTGCTTTCTAACTAATTGAACTATCTATACAACTTGACCAATAGCCTTGACAGTATTCATGGACTTGATCAAGGAATTAGCTTGAATAAGGCATGAACATGGGAAAAGGACACGTTTTCCTTGAGTGTGTAGGGGGCTGAATTTTCTCATTGAACGTGGTATGTTTCTCCCAATTGAAGGGTTTTAATTCTATTAGGTTGTCTTGATACGCAAATCACCTAATTTCATTAAAACTCAAATTTTTACAAAGACAAGAATAACTTATTAATTGTAGGAAAATAATTAAATAAGGTAAAAGATAAAGATGAAATAAGTTTCTTACCTTATCAAGTATCAAGATAATATGTGATAAAAATCTTACCATATCTTGTATCAAGTTTATATAGAATAGAATAGAATTCTTACCATAAATCGGATACATTGAATGCAGACACAAGTTAAGTAATTTTCGTCCCTAAAACTCCTAATGTCCAAATGTCCAATGGATTCCCTCTTATTTATTCCACTTAAATAAACCAAAGAATTATCACATGTGACAATTAAAATTAAGATAAATAAAAAATTCAATGTGATAATAAGTCCACAAAAAAATTCATAATTAAATTAATCAAACATAAAATTTAATTAACTTAATTGCTCATGTGGAAAAATAAAAGGCTAATTATTAACCTAATTTTCTACTACACGAAAATAAAATTAACACATTGCACATTATTAATCGTCCTAATTTTTCCTATCTAAATTATTTTAAAGCATTTGAAAATATTAGTCATAATAAACGTGTGTTGCTCATTATCATGTAAGTCTTTTAAGTAAACAAAACATAAATAAAGGGTATGAATTTCCAACCAAAACCAGTATAAAGAAAATCGAATTTCTCACTCGTACAAATTTATCCAGTACAGAAATTTAATTAAATTAAATAAGTTGATTATAAATGAAAATTGTTTTGGAAAGCTGTACAACAATGGATAAAATAGAATTGAAAAATGAATAATTTTTTAAATAAAAAAATTAATTTTAATTTGTGTTTGAATCTATATATAATATTTTATCAAAACAAAGAGATATGAAAAGTGATTTAGTAGGATTAGGGATCGGGGAAAATGACCTGCAAAATGAAATGGAAGATAATGTGAAGCAAATGACTTTTATTTGATTTTGGCTTATCTTTATAGAAACCACTTTCTGATGTCACCTTGGGTCTAACTTTTTTTTAGTTTCTAAGCTTCCAAGCAAATATTTTTCGTCTTCTAATTAATATAATATTTTTCCATAAGAAAACAATGGGAAAAAATAAACTCACCCCAACCTAAGGCTAGCTACCTATATATATTTCTCTTATATTTCATAATTTCGTAATTCTATCAAATACTAGAAATCAGTTCTCTATCTTAAGTTCTTAAATATTCTTTGTTGTTGATTGCATCACCTCGATTCTTCTTCTTATTACAAAGAAGAGTAAATTTCATTTATTTGCACTTTCATTTCCAATGTTTTAAAACAAACCGTCATACATTTAGTAGCTATTCATCAAAACCAGAAAATTACCCTATAAATTTTAAATAAGTAAAATGCCCATAATTTTATATAAAACAACCAAACAAACATTAAAATTTAATTTATTCTCCCTCAACCTTTTTCATAAACTATGTAAAAAATCTAATTTGAAGTACTCATAATCTGTCCAAAATCGGCAATTCTTATGTTTAAAAGGTCCAATATTAGCCAACTTACTTGAATGTTCTTTTAAAGGACAACTTCAAATGAATATATTTATTGCAATTTTCATATCTTTAAAATGGAGAGATCTAGAGTATGACTGAAACTATATTATGTAACAGTTTATTGAACTATTGACTTGCAAATACTTCAAGAAACTGCACAATGACTTTCTAAAAATAAAATGAAGAAAGTAAGACAAAAGAATTGGACAGATATAACAACTATTAGAAAATTTTTAAAATGCCCATCTTGAAAATATTTTCTATTTTTCCAACTCTAAAGCAATGAAAAAATAAGAGAAAATGGAAGCAAAAAATTGTCCCTACAATCGTATGCAATTTTGATAATATAACTAATTCTAGTATTCTCCTATTCATGAGAAATTCACATCTCTATCTTTCTTGATATGTATCAAGAATTCCAGGGATGAAGCCAGGATTTTGCAATGGACCAAGCTGAAATTTAAAAATGAGAGTAGTGGGTTGGAAGTGGACGGAGAGGCCTTTCTTAGGGGTTTAGGGGCAGCGCCCCTCGAAATTTTTTTCGTATAAAATTTATTCCCAAAACATTATTGACAAATCAAGACATGATAAATTGATTTTGTAAAATAAAAGAAAACTTATATGAAATAGCAATTTGATTTGATTACTTTGGTAGATGATGATTTTGATTGATTTCGTTTGCGAAATTAGTTTTGTTTCATATAGAGCATTGTTTACATTTTAAAACAAATTGGATTAGCTGCGTAATCTAGATCAAATAGAGAACATCATTACGTTATATTATTCATCAAAATTATAAATTAGTTGAGTTTTAAATTTTAAATAAAAATTATTTAAAACTAATTTATACATGAAGACTTAAAGATTTGTGAAAATGTAAAATTAATATAAAAACAATTTTTTTTATATAAATAAAATGAAAGATACCTAAAGTATGAATTGTTTACAAGTAGAAATGCCGTAAAATGTTGAAAGAAAAGCCAAAGTACAAGCATCAAAAGGTAGAAATGCCATAAAAATGCCAAAAGAAAAGCAAAAGCAAAAGCACAAGCATCAAGACTCGAACCACTTCGCACTCAGGGCTTTGGGGGTAGTGCCCCCCAAAATTTTTTTCCTGTAAAGTTTATTCCCAAAACAATGTTGAAAATCAAGATGTGCTAAATTAACTTTGTAAAATAAAAGAAAACTTATATGACAGAATGACTTGATTTGATTACTTTGGTAGATGATGATTTTGATTGATTTGGTTTGCAAAATTAGTTTTGTTTCAGATAGAGCATTGTTGACATTAAAAAAATTGGATTAGCTACTTAATCAAGCTCAAATAGAGAGAACATCATTACGTCATATTATTCATCAAAATCACAAATTAGTTGAGTTTTAAATTTTAAATAAAAATTATTTAAAACTAATTTACCTACGAAGACTTAAAAGATTTTTGAAAATGTAAAATTAATATGAAAACATTTTTTTTTAAATGAAAGATACCTAAAGTGTGAATTGTTTACAAGTAGAAATGTCATAAAAATGTCAAAAGAAAAACCAAAGTACAAGCATCAAAAAGTACAAAATGACCAAAGAAAAGAAAAAGTACCAGCATAAAGACTCGAACCACTCCGCATAATAAGATGTAAGTGTGGTGAGCTTACCAAAAAAAGAAGATTCTTTTTTAGTACTCCGTCCAACTCACTAATAGCTCCGTCCCTAAAGAATTCAGCATCAATCATCATCTTCCAAAGAAAAAGGTAGGTAGAAGACCTTAAATTGAGAATTCAATAACAACTTCTTCGCACATAAAAGGAAAATTGTGTAAAGAAAAAGGTGCATGGTATTTCTGAAATATCTTAAAACCCTTCCTTATGTTGTGTTTTCCCCAATGTTTAGGAAACCGGACCGGACCGGCCGGTTCGACCGGTTCAACCGCGAACCGGTCCGGAAACCGGTCCGGTCATGGTAAAAACCCGCTTTTTAAAAAAACCGGTCAAAAACCGGTCAACCGACCGGTTCAACCGGTTGAATCGGCGGTTCAACCGGTTGAATCGGCCGGTTGAACCGGTTCAACCGGTTTTTCTAATTTTTTAAAATTATTTTTATAAATTTATTAGTTTTAATTTATTTTTTTATATTTTTTAATTAAAAACGGTTCGACCCCGGTTCGACCCGGTTCGACCGTTTGACCCTTGAACCGTTGGCTTCTCCGGTTCACTGACCGGTTCGGTTTTCTGAACATTGGTTTTCCCTTCCATTTCTAAAGGCAAATATGGTATATGCGTGCCTATTTCTTTCAAGTCTTATTGATTCTAAAATGATAACAGTGTGGCATTACAATTTTAATGAAAAAAAATTGTAGGATTCATGAAGAGGCCTATGGGTGTGGTACAGTAGTGTAGTGTAGTGTGTGTATATATGTATAATTATTATCATTATCATTAATCATTAATTATCTACTATATATTATATATATATATATAAAAGGAGGAATGAAGTGAAAACTTTTGATTTTCCCCTTTCGGCCTTAGTTGTTTCTTAAATTTACAATCATACCGATATTTATATTTACTTAACATTTAATTTATCGTTTTGTTTATTATTATTATTAATATTGTTTAATCAATTTATTAAATAATGTCTTCTCACCTACCAAATAATTTTTTATTTCTTTTTCAATTTTAACTTTTGCATAGTTTATGAACTTAAAATCTTATCAGAAATTATCTCAATTAACCGAACTAATAATTTTTTATTGTAATTTGAGTCGTTACTTTATTTTACAATTCAATTCATATGTTGTAACATATCATATATGGTGGTCAATCTACAACGTAAGATCGAAAATAAAAAAGTAATAGAATGTAACCCCAAACATTTGATTTATTAGTTTCCTCTAGGATAGAGGTCCCTAGCTACCATACAATATCGTTATTTGCTTTATATTTTTTTCAAGTAATGCAATTGAAAACTACTATATATCCACATCTAGTCACACTATATTAAAAGTCTACATCTAGAAAACTCTTCTGATTTCCATATTTATCCTTATTAACTTTTCTAAAAGTCTAAGATCTACCGTTAGCTCAATTAATGTTGCTAATTTACTTAAAAATTCTTTTAGTTGATATTATTTTATTTTATCCTTCCAAAAAAATATTAATTTAATTTTATTTAATACAAAAAACCTATAGCTTCCGTTTTATCAATTATTTAACAAATCTGGAATATTTCTCTTTCATTAATCAGATTAATCTAATTTTGTATTTTCCGTTCTCATACCCGTGACAAGTTACAACGGAAGAATCGTTCATATCTAAATTACAATAAATAAATGATCCTATGTTCCAATTTTTTGGACTTTGGTTTGATTTTCTCCATTCAATAGAACGTGTTTTGGATAATATGTGTTTTGAATGTAATAATTTATATTTACATGGAAAACCAAAAAAAAAAAAAAGTAGAAGCCAAAATCAGTTATTACCTAGAAAATCGAACAGATGTTGTATGCATATTGGTATTGGTCAAGTGTAGTGTCCATATGATACTAATACATGAAAATCACATGATTAACCAATGTCGAAGTACTACATTACTTATTATTGATGACAAATAGTATCATCATTATTTTTATTTTTTATTTTTAATGTAATATATTCACAATTTATGACATTTGGCTTCAATGCAATCAATTTAGGAAAAAATGAAATTTATTATATCAAGGAGCTGTATAACTTATATTTTAAATCCTACAATTTTGCTTATTTTTTAAATCCTACAATTTTGTTGTCTTTATCTTTTCACATTATATCCATATTGTATTGAGAAAAATTGATATAGTCTTTCAATTATCTTTCTCTCTGCATAGTAAATTATTTTAGCGAAACTTTTAAAGAATATTACTATTTGAAAAATATTATGCATATCTTTCATCGTTTACCTATCATGTGCAACACACGTCCTCATAGACTAGTTATATAAAAGCGCGGGTAACTGGAAACTTTTGATTTTCCTATTTGACCCTCATATATTTTATAATTCTTAATTTATTAATAGGAAAAATTTTTTAAAAATCATTTTCCTTTTATTTTGTTTTGTTGTCTTTTTTCCCTTTAACTCTTGCTCCCATATTTTTCTTTTGAAAAAATTGACATCATATTTAGTAAAAATATACAATATGGATGTTAAATTAAGTGTCTCAATTTGAAATTTAATATAAGGTCACTTTCAAGTGCTAAATGTGAACGTACAATTTTTCGAATTCCTTCACAAACTAGGGTAAAAAATTAGTTTTTATATTTTTCATTTTCCATTAGAAAAATGTAGTCTCTGATATTTCATATATTAAAGTAAATCAAAATTTTTTAATTTTTATATTAATATCCCTACTTTATTTGGTGCTTTTATCTTTCATTTTGATTGTGCTATCTTCTATACGAAGGTATATTTTGGTGTAAATCAACAAATTAGCTTAACAGGTATACTCAGAAGAAATACAATTACTTTATAAAAGCTACATTAGGCTTGAAGAGTAAACATGGCAAATCTATGTATTTAGATGTAAAATGCATTGCACTGCAAATAATAATTTTTTCCTCCTAATCCCTCCTATATTTATTTTCGCCCATCATTCTTAAGAATAATTTAATTTTTATTCGGATTATAAGTTACGGAACATAAGCTTATAAAGATTGTCATGAATATTGGCTTGCCTAAGTCTTTCTTTATTTTTTATTTTTTTGTTTTCTTTTGATTTTTGTAATGGTACATTAATTGATTTCAATATTTAATTATTCTTTGTGTATTCGTTCTTAAACTAATTTATCATATCAATTTTTTTTAGTTAGTGCAATATCATGTGTAAAACACATGTTACATTAACACGTGCAAAGCATATATTTTTAACTAGTGATGAAAGTTCAAGGAAATGAAGAAGCAAATTGTCTTTTGAGTTTTTATAGTTGATTTATTGATTAAGTCCGCCAAATCGAGTTGTATTTGAACTTTTTCAAAGTAATCATTAATTTAAGGAAAGTTAAAAATCTATATCTATATATATATAATACTAAAGTATTTCACCATATTTTTTAATTAATATTTTAATATTTTCCCGCTCAAAGTTTGGCATGCTATTTTAAGATTTTTTTTTAAATTGGGAATCGCACACTCCTTTCCTTTTTGAAATCGGTATGCACACGCTTTCCCAATTCCCAAATTGTCTCAATACGCTTTCAGATTGATTTGTAGATTTACGCAAATCCTTCAAACTAATCCGACGATTTGTGCAAATCCTCTCCAACGCAGATCTTCTCCAAATTCTGTGAATCTTTTCACCTACAAATTTTTTTAACCCAATATTTTAGGGATAAATCCTCTTCCCTTGAGGTAATTAAATCTCCGCTTGTGATTCTTTGTAAATTCATTTATCAATTCTTGTAATTGTGAACGAAAATCTCAACAATGGTATTTTTTTTTTATTTTTTTGTATAAATTTTGTAGGGATTTAGGACTCTATTCCTGGTAATTATAATCTTCTCTTATCAATTTTTTTCAATCAATTTATCAATTGATGACCAGTGCAAAAATCGATCATTTTAGTTGTTGGGGTTTAGTTGATGTGTTCGGTTTTTAATAGCTAGGAATTGTGATTCTTCAATTAATTGGGTCTTTATTATGAAATAGATTTGGGTTGGTTGGGAATTAGTAAGGTTTGATTGAAAATATTTGACTTTGTTAGTTTTTTTTTTATGTTTGTTGTATTCCTTTCACCTCAGGTTGTTTAGAATAGGGTTACTTATCAGAGTCGAGGTTTCGCCTTTGTTATTATGAGTACAGTGGAAGAAGTTGCTGAAAAGGTTGTGCAAACTTTCAATGGCTATGTAAGTTTTTGACTTCTTGACAATCATTTTCAAGAATTGATGAATTGCATATTTAGATGGGTATATGTAGTTTATGGTTTGTTATGTAAACTGGTGATTTTGTTTGAGGTTAATTCTTGAATGAGCCAAGTCACTAGCTCAAAGTTGCTATTGTGTCTGGTATTTTTTTCTCAACTATTCCTCATTTTTCCATTTTTCTTCTTTTTTTTTTTTTATGTATGAAATGATACTCCTAACTCGGTTGTTCCTTTTGTACTTTCAATAATTTTTTATTTTCATTTTGTCCATGATTCACTTCCACAGGTCTGGCATTAACTTTCCACAGGTAAAATTTTGATTCATCTCCACCAGTTAAATTATTGTTTTGTTCATGATCCATTTCCACAGGTAAAATTTAATTGTTTCATTCCCTTCTTCTAAAGTTGACAGCACATATGGCATTTACTTTCCATAGGTAAAATTTTTATGTACAGAATCAAATTGTTTTTTTTTTTTTTTTTGACTCTCTGATATATCATTTGTATGCGAAAAAGAGTCCCAGCGATGAATTCTAAAATGTGATTTGCCATTGGTGGTTCTTTCCCACCCTGTTGGATGAGTCTTTCTACTTACTGAAAGTAAATAGCGTCTTCTCGAACCTTCTGCATTTATGAAGAGATGAGTCATGTATCTCATTTGTTGTTTGCTGATGTCCCCAGCCCCTCTCTCTATCATTGTTTGTTGTTTTTTTGCCATTGTATAATGCTTATAACTTGTAGTAGTTCTATACTCTCTTCTTTGATTTGTCTGAGCTTGCTGTAAGACATGATATCACACTTGTAATATTGATATGATTAATAATCTCACTGTAGAATTTCGTGTATTTGGAGAAATTGTGGTGGGTTTGTCTTTCTTGCTCTGAAAATATTTGCATGTAGGGTGCTGAATATTAGATGCCATTTTTTTTAATTAATACATGTTGAAGGCTTGGCATAACTACTCTATTATGTAGACGGCACGACTTTGCGAACCGTTGGTAATTCTAGATCTGGAATCTAAGTTTCACAGGTGGAGCAAATGCGCATCTTGGAACTTATCAAAGGTCCTGCAAAGACTGGCCATAATTTGTAGGTAAGAGATGCATACGTTGGATGTGTATGGCAACAATCGAAGGGAGTGAAAATTTAAATTTTTCATCAAGATTATTGAATCTTTTCAAATGGCTAGCTTTGTCTTGCAAGTGTAGGATAACCAACTATAATTTACTTGTGTTAAAAAATTGTTGTGATCCTGAGGTTTATCCATTTAAAAAATTGTTGTGATCCTGAGGTTTATCCATTTATGTTAGTAAAGGTCACAATAGAATCCAAATTAGATTGGTGTCGTAACCCGTTTATCCATTTAGTTTAGTTCCTTGAGGTGAAAAATTATTTCCATAGGTGTCTCATAATGACCTTGTCTCTATTTGTGCCCAATGTAAGTTCTTTGATTTATTGATGTTACTTTTTGTGGATTATTAGTTCTATAAATGTTATATATTCAAGATCTCTCATCTCTTTCTTCTCCATTCTCCAATATTGCTTTACGCGGAGTTTTAGACATTAGTAACCATATACAGAGTGGTGTTTGCATGTGATCTAAATTTCTTTTCTTTTGTCTTTTCTCATTTCCTTTTTGGTTTTTTCCATAAGCGATGTTGTAGATACTGTAACTTAGGTGATTATGCATTTGTGCTTCATATCTTCAGTGTTGTGCTGTTGTAACTATCTTATTAACAATTAAGTTTTGATGCTATTTTTTTATTCAGGGTATTTATATAACTTTCTTGCTTAAGTACTTTTGGAAACTTCATCACTAAAATTCCTTAAGAGTCAACGGACACTTCTTTCCATTTTCATTCTTGATAAATTAGCGTTTACCAACCTTAAAAAATATCCAAAACATGGTGCCTTTTTATTTTGTTTTACTAGATTTGTCATTTCAACCTCCCCAATGATATTGAAGATAGAAGTGAGGAAAACCAGAGTTGTTGAACCCGTCAAGGGGAATGCATCTAAAGACGGACTTCCAGTGGAGGCACTAAAATTGTATCCACCACACATAGCGACCACTCTTAACACAATAAATAAGGTTTGTGGGCATTAGAGATTTTGAGAGACTTGTGAAGAAGAACGGTCGAGAAGTCCTCAATTCGTTTATGTCACATCCCATGAAGAAGAGCAATCGAGAAGTCCCCAATTTGTTTGTGTCACATCTCATGAAGGCTACTATTCTTATGGTGGAACATGAATAGGTCAACAATTGAAGTTGAACATTTATGTATTATGAAAATACGGATTGATGGTTAATTAATTGTTAGAAGTAATTTATTAATTTGCTTCAGTAATTTATTTTCTTTGTTAGGTGAGAACCGATAATTAAATGAGTGTTTAATTGTCCAATAAATTACTTCATGGAAAAAGTTATCAACTACCGTGTGGGTACAATGCTAGGTAGAGGAATTGTAAATTCGTTTTAGCAAATTTATTGAAAAAAATAAACTTTAGATGTGTGATTGAAATTTTTGTTTTAAAAAAAAAGTGTTGAAAAAAAAAATATCAAATCAATTATTAAAATGAAAAGAGATAAATATTTATCTAATTAAAGGAGTGTATCAACTTATAAACTTATTAAAGTTTTTTTTATATTTTTTTTGTGCAATTTATGAGACCAAATATCGTTACTACAATAAAGTTTAAGCATCTCCCCTTAAAAAAAAAAAAATATTTAAGCATCTTATTTATTGACTAATTTCTCATTTTAACATTAAATTAAATTTTCTTATGGAAAATTTCATAACTTGTGGAAGTTGATAACATAATGGAGAAACTTGCTTGGCTGTATAAAGAAATTTTTTAACGACCACATTTGAATGAAGATAATGAGACCAAAATCGAAGATTATCCTTATTAGAAAAATTTGTTATTATTGATATTCCATAATGTATTTTGTTATATTCAATTCAAAAGTGGGATGTAGGATTAATTTAGATAAATATTACATTTATTGATGGTTTTTAAAAAAATGTTATATATATATCTATATAAATAATAAATTATATTTTTAAAATCATATTTTGAGAAAATTTTGATTTTTTAAATTCTAAACGAAGAGCTTTATTTTAGCAAGTTGAAAAGTAAATGTAGGTTTTTCTATAATTTTCCTTTTTTTATAATTCACATAATTTACTACAATATAACTCTTTTGATTATTGAACTTCTGGTTATTTGCCTAAGTGTTATTAGACAATGAAGGCAGGGAATACGCGTCTCAATGCAATATATGACATCGAAGTTATACTTGAGTGTCCTCTTTACTTTATTATTATTATTATTATTATTATTATTATTATTATTATTATTATTATTATTTTATCAAGTAACTAATTGTAGCAATTTGAATCAATTGAGGTACAAGATATTTGCTTTCTCACGTTATTTTTGTTTAATAGAGATTATTGAATAAAAATGAATTTTGATTGTGTGTTCTTGAGATAAAAAACTAAAAAAAAGTTATTAAATCCATGTAATTATTTTAAAAGATGAAGAGATTAAATTATTTTTAAAATAAATTACATCGGACATGCTTTGATTAGAATTAGATTGGCCTCCAATGTGATTTACGAAATTTGTTTTCACGCATCTTGAAATACGACTATTTAATAATGCTTTGGAACTATATCAACCATTCGTTACATAGAAGAATTCTCATTCAATTTTCTTTATTACTGAGTAAACAATATTCCACATAACATATTTCAATTAGAATTTATATGTTCTGGGACACTACAAACTCTATCGAATATTTTTAGAACCTAAATTGATAGGTGAAACAAAATGAGATAAAACTATGAAGGGCTATCATTTTTGTAAAATGTGTATAAGTTGAAAAAGTCAACAACTTTAAAATGTAAATTAATTAAATATATATTAAAAATTAATTATTTTAACATTTGAAATTGGTTTAAAAATAAAGTGCCTCTCTAACTTACTTTTTTATATTAATTGACATAATTAGTGATAGTTTTGATAAAAATTCCGTGCATCGGACGAGTATAGTTGCGTCGCTTGCAAATACATTTTTGCGTCATTTACAAATATTAATTATAAATGTGCCTCAAACTAGATTTGATCAAAATAATAACCCCGAGATGCTAGAATAATTGATAAGGAGAGTTAAAAATTGCATTAAAGAATGCCACAAATTGTTGTATTTATAAATACAAAAGGTTAATTATGCGAAATGTCCATAAACTTTTGGTTGTTTTGAAATTTCGTGCATCTCAGCATCCCAGCATCCCATTCCTTTTTAATCAGTACAGTTAAGTTTCAAAGAATTAAAGTTTAGGGTATGTTTGATTGATGATAAAGTTAATGTTAGTAAAAGTTATTCCAATTGCGAGTAGATTGTGTGGTTGAAAATGAGAGATGGTATATTAAAAAATATAAAGTAATTATGTGTGTTGTTAAAAAGGATGAGAGAGAAAAAATTTTGAATTTTAGGTGGAAAGAAGTTCGAAAGAACAAGGCCTTAGTCTATTATTCCATCAGTCTCCCTTGTAACGCACTGGTGAAAGCGTTAGATTAATAAAATTCTTAAAATTGCGGTTGTTAAATTAATTATTTTAGATGAACTACTGCAAATGTTGTTTACAAAAATTTTTTTAGTAACTTATGGTATACTCCGTCTCAATTCCATCTGGTATGCTCCTATCTAAATATAAAATTATAGCGTTTCTCTGCTTTGCGATTGTAATTATCTCATATTTGCACTCACTATAATTTTATGCGCTTTATTTTCTAATAATATTTTTCCTTCTATGTAGTCATGTAGATCAGTCGTGTGGGAGAAGAGATTGATGGTGCGAGAACTAATGAAAATTTTGGAATGATAAAGTAAGTGATAAAGGAGAGATGTGACGCATAGATGAGTTGGATTATTTCTTTAAATGATTCAATGATTCATTCAAAAAAATGGTTTTGTTCATGTATTTTGTGTCGTTTGTGTCGTGAAAAACAATACATGTGATTGTATTGGGAGTGTTGTTTCCATTAAAAGGGTTGTCGATAATATATAATTATGTTATGTTGAAATTTTTGAGAGATATACTATATGTATTAATATGGTGGATTTTTCAAGAATATAGGGGTTACTATGTCGAAAATTTTACAGAATCGTATGGATTTCGCTCTTCTTAAAAAAACCATAATTGTTTGATGGAAGTATCTTCCAGTGCAACGCACGGGTTAAACTACTAGTTATAAAAATAAAACGAGTGAGGGCAAATGTTAAAATTGTAGGATTCTTGAAGAGTCCTACGGGTAGGTGTGGTATATACATATTATCTTTTGAGCTTTTTATAATGAAAATATTAATCTATATTATTATATATATAAAAAGAGTCTTTTTTCCCGCCTAAATATATCATAGTTTTTCCCGCCTATTGAATTTGTTTAATTTAATCTTCTATCTATATATAGAATAACTTATATATAGAAAATGAGGCTTTTCTTATTATATTTTTTTATTACCAGAAATGCGTTTTCCAATTTAAGACACACTTTCTTTTTTATTTTTATTTTTTTCTTTCCTAATCTATATCTAACTCTTTTTTTATTTATTTAGCTTTCTTAATATATTAATATTAACGTATAATAATTTTATTTGATTATTTCTGCTCTACTTTATCCAATCTGATAAAATCTAAATACTTTATCCAATCTGATAAGAGCTTTATAACACATATACTATCAATATTTAAAATTTTATTTTTTAAAAAATTAAAATTTACCATAAATCAATAAATTAGTGTTTAACTTAAATATAAACTAGCCGTTTCACCCCTGCGTTGCACGGGGGATAAATTTTTCAGCTAATAACGATAGTAATAAATGTTGATAATATTAACATAAAATCTAAAAAAATAATTAAAATAAAGAATGAGTTACAACAATAAACTTAATTAATTTAACTCGAAACAATTATATAAAAACTTCAATAGAGTTTCCCCTATATTTTGTACTAATCCATCCTGCAAATATGCGAGGAACAACTCATGAAAGTCCATGCAACTTAGTTTACTGTATTCTCTTATAATCTTCTCTTATCAATTTTTTTCAATCAATTTATCAATTGATGACCAGTGCAAAAATCGATCATTTTAGTTGTTGGGGTTTAGTTGATGTGTTCGGTTTTTAATATGCGAGGTTTCGCCTTTGTTATTATGAGTACAGTGGAAGAAGTTGCTGAAAAGGTTGTGCAAACTTTCAATGGCTATGTAAGTTTTTGACTTCTTGACAATCATTTTCAAGAATTGATGAATTGCATATTTAGATGGGTATATGTAGTTTATGGTTTGTTATGTAAACTGGTGATTTTGTTTGAGGTTAATTCTTGAATGAGCCAAGTCACTAGCTCAAAGTTGCTATTGTGTCTGGTATTTTTTTCTCAACTATTCCTCATTTTTCCATTTTTCTTCTTTTTTTTTTTTATGTATGAAATGATACTCCTAACTCGGTTGTTCCTTTTGTACTTTCAATAATTTTTTATTTTCATTTTGTCCATGATTCACTTCCACAGGTCTGGCATTAACTTTCCACAGGTAAAATTTTGATTCATCTCCACCAGTTAAATTATTGTTTTGTTCATGATCCATTTCCACAGGTAAAATTTAATTGTTTCATTCCCTTCTTCTAAAGTTGACAGCACATATGGCATTTACTTTCCATAGGTAAAATTTTTATGTACAGAATCAAATTGTTTTTTTTTGACTCTCTGATATATCATTTGTATGCGAAAAAGAGTCCCAGCGATGAATTCTAAAATGTGATTTGCCATTGGTGGTTCTTTCCCACCCTGTTGGATGAGTCTTTCTACTTACTGAAAGTAAATAGCGTCTTCCCGAACCTTCTGCATTTATGAAGAGATGAGTCATGTATCTCATTTGTTGTTTGCTGATGTCCCCAGCCCCTCTCTCTATCATTGTTTGTTGTTTTTTTGCCATTGTATAATGCTTATAACTTGTAGTAGTTCTATACTCTCTTCTTTGATTTGTCTGAGCTTGCTGTAAGACATGATATCACACTTGTAATATTGATATGATTAATAATCTCACTGTAGAATTTCGTGTATTTGGAGAAATTGTGGTGGGTTTGTCTTTCTTGCTCTGAAAATATTTGCATGTAGGGTGCTGAATATTAGATGCCATTTTTTTTAATTAATACATGTTGAAGGCTTGGCATAACTACTCTATTATGTAGACGGCACGACTTTGCGAACCGTTGGTAATTCTAGATCTGGAATCTAAGTTTCACAGGTGGAGCAAATGCGCATCTTGGAACTTATCAAAGGGGGTCTGCAAAGACTGTCATAATTTGTAGGTAAGAGATGCATACGTTGGATGTGTATGGCAACAATCGAAGGGAGTGAAAATTTAAATTTTTCATCAAGATTATTGAATCTTTTCAAATGGCTAGCTTTGTCTTGCAAGTGTAGGATAACCAACTATAATTTACTTGTGTTAAAAAATTGTTGTGATCCTGAGGTTTATCCATTTAAAAAATTGTTGTGATCCTGAGGTTTATCCATTTATGTTAGTAAAGGTCACAATAGAATCCAAATTAGATTGGTGTCGTAACCCGTTTATCCATTTAGTTTAGTTCCTTGAGGTGAAAAATTATTTCCATAGGTGTCTCATAATGACCTTGTCTCTATTTGTGCCCAATGTAAGTTGCTGATTTATTGATGTTACTTTTGTGGATTATTAGTTCTATAAATGTTATATATTCAAGATCTCTCATCTCTTTCTTCTCCATTCTCCAATATTGCTTTTTACGCTTGAGTTTTAGACATTAGTAACCATATACAGTAGTGGTGTTTGCATGTGATCTAAATTTCTTTTCTTTTGTCTTTTCTCATTTCCTTTTGGTTTTTTCCATAAGTTTATGTTGTAGATAATTGTAACTTAGGTGATTATGCATTTGTGCTTCATATCTTCATGTTGTCGTTGTAACTATCTTATTAACAATTAAGTTTTGATGCTATTTTTTATTCAGTGGTATTTATATAACTTTCTTGCTTAAGTACTTTTGGAAACTTCATCACTAAAATTCCTTAAGAGTCAATCGGACACTTCTTTCCATTTTCATTCTTGATAAATTAGCTGCTACCAACCTTAAAAAATATCCAAAACATGGTGCCTTTTTATTTTGTTTTACTAGATTTGTCATTTCAACCTCCCCAATGATATTGAAGATAGAAGTGAGGAAAACCAGAGTTGTTGAACCCGTCAAGGGGAATGCATCTAAAGACGGACTTCCAGTGGAGGCACTAAAATTGTATCCACCACACATAGCGACCACTCTTAACACAATAAATAAGGTTTGTGGGCATTAGAGATTTTGAGAGACTTGTGAAGAAGAACGGTCGAGAAGTCCTCAATTCGTTTATGTCACATCCCATGAAGAAGAGCAATCGAGAAGTCCCCAATTTGTTTGTGTCACATCTCATGAAGGCTACTATTCTTATGGTGGAACATGAATAGGTCAACAATTGAAGTTGAACATTTATGTATTATGAAAATACGGATTGATGGTTAATTAATTGTTAGAAGTAATTTATTAATTTGCTTCAGTAATTTATTTTCTTTGTTAGGTGAGAACCGATAATTAAATGAGTGTTTAATTGTCCAATAAATTACTTCATGGAAAAAGTTATCAACTACCGTGTGGGTACAATGCTAGGTAGAGAATTGTAAATTGCTTTAGCAAATTTATTGAAAAATAAACTTTAGATGTGTGATTGAAATTTTTGTTTTAAAAAAAAAGTGTTGAAAAAAAAAATATCAAATCAATTATTAAAATGAAAAGAGATAAATATTTATCTAATTAAAGGAGTGTATCAACTTATAAACTTATTAAAGTTTTTTTTATATTTTTTTTGTGCAATTTATGAGACCAAATATCGTTACTACAATAAAGTTTAAGCATCTCCCCCTCAAAAAAAAAAAATATTTAAGCATCTTATTTATTGACTAATTTCTCATTTTAACATTAAATTAAATTTTCTTATGGAAAATTTCATAACTTGTGGAAGTTGATAACATAATGGAGAAACTTGCTTGGCTGTATAAAGAAATTTTTTAACGACCACATTTGAATGAAGATAATGAGACCAAAATCGAAGATTATCCTTATTAGAAAAATTTGTTATTATTGATATTCCATAATGTATTTTGTTATATTCAATTCAAAAGTGGGATGTAGGATTAATTTAGATAAATATTACATTTATTGATGGTTTTTAAAAAAATGTTATATATATATCTATATAAATAATAAATTATATTTTTAAAATCATATTTTGAGAAAATTTTGATTTTTTAAATTCTAAACGAAGAGCTTTATTTTAGCAAGTTGAAAAGTAAATGTAGGTTTTTCTATAATTTTCCTTTTTTTATAATTCACATAATTTACTACAATATAACTCTTTTGATTATTGAACTTCTGGTTATTTGCCTAAGTGTTATTAGACAATGAAGGCGGGGAATACGCTGCCTCAATGCAATATATGACATCGAAGTTATACTTGAGTGTCCTCTTTACTTTATTATTATTATTATTATTATTATTATTATTATTATTATTATTATTATTATTTTACTGCAACTAATTGTAGCAATTTGAATCAATTGAGGTACAAGATATTTGCTTTCTCACGTTATTTTTTGTTTAATAGAGATTATTGAATAAAAAATGAATTTTGATTGTGCGGTTCTTGAGATAAAAAACTAAAAAAAAGTTATTAAATCCATGTAATTATTTTAAAAGATGAAGAGATTAAATTATTTTTAAAATAAATTACATCGGACATGCTTTGATTAGAATTAGATTGGCCTCCAATGTGATTTATTTAAATTTGTTTTCACGCATCTTGAAATACGACTATTTAATAATGCTTTGGAACTATATCAACCATTCGTTACATAGAAGAATTCTGTCCAATTTTCTTTATTACAGGTAAACAATATTCCACATAACATATTTCGAATTAGAATTTATATGTTCGGGACACTACAAACTCTATCGAATATTTTTTAGAACCTAAATTGATAGGTGAAACAAAATGAGATAAAACTATGAAGGGCTATCATTTTTGTAAAATGTGTATAAGTTGAAAAGTCAACAACTTTAAAATGTAAATTAATTAAATATATATTAAAAATTAATTATTTTAACATTTGAAATTGGTTTAAAAATAAAGTGCCTCTCTAACTTACTTTTATATTAATTGACATAATTAGTGATAGTTTTGATAAAAATTCCGTGCATCGGACGAGTATAGTTGCGTCGCTTGCAAATACATTTTTAAGGTCATTTACAAATATTAATTATAAATGTGCCTCAAACTAGATTTGATCAAAATAATAACCCCGAGATGCTAGAATAATTGATAAGGAGAGTTAAAAATTGCATTAAAGAATGCTACAAATTGTTGTATTTATAAATACAAAAGGTTAATTATGCTAAATGTCCATAAACTTTTGGTTGTTTTGAAATTTCGTGCATCTCAGCATCCCAGCATCCCATTCCTTTTTAATCAGTACAGTTAAGTTTCAAAGAATTAAAGTTTAGGGTATGTTTGATTGATGATAAAGTTAATGTTAGTAAAAGTTATTCCAATTGCGTAGTAGATTGTGTGGTTGAAAATGAGAGATGGTATATTAAAAAATATAAAGTAATTATGTGTGTTGTTAAAAAGGATGAGAGAGAAAAAATTTTGAATTTTAGGTGGAAAGAAGTTCGAAAGAACAAGGCCTTAGTCTATTATTCCATCAGTCTCCCTTGTAACGCACTGGTGAAAGCGTTAGATTAATAAAATTCTTAAAATTGCGGTTGTTAAATTAATTATTTTAGATGAACTACTGCAAATGTTGTTTACAAAAATTTTTTTAGTAACTTATGGTATACTCCGTCTCAATTCCATCTGGTATGCTCCTATCTAAATATAAAATTATAGCGTTTCTACGCTTTTATGATTGTAATTATCTCATATTTGCACTCACTATAATTTTATGCGCTTTATTTTCTAATAATATTTTTCCTTCTATGTAGTCATGTAGATCAGTCGTGTGGGAGAAGAGATTGATGGTGCGAGAACTAATGAAAATTTTGGAATGATAAAGTAAGTGATAAAGGAGAGATGTGACGCATAGATGAGTTGGATTATTTCTTTAAATGATTCAATGATTCATTCAAAAAAATGGTTTTGTTCATGTATTTTGTGTCGTTTGTGTCGTGAAAAACAATACATGTGATTGTATTGGGAGTGTTGTTTCCATTAAAAGGGTTGTCGATAATATATAATTATGTTATGTTGAAATTTTTGAGAGATATACTATATGTATTAATATGGTGGATTTTTCAAGAATATAGGGGTTACTATGTCGAAAATTTTACAGAATCGTATGGATTTCGCTCTTCTTAAAAAAACCATAATTGTTTGATGGAAGTATCTTCCAGTGCAACGCACGGGTTAAACTACTAGTTATAAAAATAAAACGAGTGAGGGCAAATGTTAAAATTGTAGGATTCTTGAAGAGTCCTACGGGTAGGTGTGGTATATACATATTATCTTTTGAGCTTTTTATAATGAAAATATTAATCTATATTATTATATATATAAAAAGAGTCTTTTTTCCCGCCTAAATATATCATAGTTTTTCCCGCCTATTGAATTTGTTTAATTTAATCTTCTATCTATATATAGAATAACTTATATATAGAAAATGAGGCTTTTCTTATTATATTTTTTTATTACCAGAAATGCGTTTTCCAATTTAAGACACACTTTCTTTTTATTTTTATTTTTTCTTTCCTAATCTATATCTAACTCTTTTTATTTATTTAGCTTTCTTAATATATTAATATTAACGTATAATAATTTTATTTGATTATTTCTGCTCTACTTTATCCAATCTGATAAAATCTAAATACTTTATCCAATCTGATAAGAGCTTTATAACACATATACTATCAATATTTAAAATTTTATTTTTTAAAAAATTAAAATTTACCATAAATCAATAAATTAGTGTTTAACTTAAATATAAACTAGTTGCTTTCACCCTCTCGATAAGCACTGGATAAATTTTTCATCTAATAACGATAGTAATAAATGTTGATAATATTAACATAAAATCTAAAAAAATAATTAAAATAAAGAATGAGTTACAACAATAAACTTAATTAATTTAACTCGAAACAATTATATAAAAACTTCAATAGAGTTTCCCTATATTTTTGTACTAATCCATCCTGCAAATATGCGAGGAACAACTCATGAAAGTCCATGCAACTTAGTTTACTGTATTCTCCACAGAATAGTAATTTAATTAGTATTTATACTCGTGCTTTGCACTGGATAACAATTCGTGGTAGAGATTGTGATAATATATCACATTTTACTCATTGGAAAATTAATCTAGTAACGTAAACCCAAAATAAAATGACGTTAACTGTTATAATTATCAAAATAATTATACTAAAATGACTCTACTAACATTCATAGCTCACGATTTTTTCTTTAAAATTGTTTTACATTCTATTATATGCAATTATAAATTTTGGGAGATATTAATTATACATCGGTGTGATGTACGTTATTAACAATTAATATGTAAATAATGATTTTTAAATTTGAATTATGAAATATAACCAGTATAGAAACATATTATAAAAATAACAATGAAATGAATATAGTCCGACAAACCCTAACACCCTGTTCGTACTACGCTATGAAACACTTATCCTCATTCCGTCCATCCTCATTACTCTAGGTCGAGCAAGAATGATATAAGAATTACAATAGGATGAGAACTTTCATTTCCCGTCCCCGTCCCGCTATAAAATTTTCATCCCCGTCCACGCCCCATCGTAATGGTTTAATCGAAGATTTTTATTTTTACTTTCTAATATGTGTGTTACTGACATTTTATTACTTCAATAAATACCTTCTAAATATGCTAAACAGGTATATTAATATATTAAGTATAAACTCACTAATTATAACATATTCACCATATTAAAAATTGAATGATTCGATATAAAATTTAAATTAATTTGGATAAGATAAGTAAATTGAAATATATACATGATTAATACGGAAAGTATACAATCTAATTGATGACACTTAAAAATTAAATAAAATCTCAACTGGCAAAATGCGGTATAAAATAAATACTTCAAAGTAGGTAGAATTCTTAATTTATTTAGAAAATAGAAACTTAAATAAATATATAACGTAGTCGAAAGCTAATTAAAATATTCTAATTGAGTCGTATAATTACAATAATTGATTAAGTCGATAACCAATTTTTCAGTAAGAATTCTTGGATTTATTCCTTAGCGAAAGCGATAGATTAAACCAAAAAATTATTATATAATTGTTGGTTCGAGTAATGTCAAAATAAAAAAAATTATTTGAAGACCTATTTGTGGAGTTTTTTACTTAAAAAAAGAGCAACATATCCTTTGAAACACCCTTAATTATACAAAAAGAAATATAAATATTTTGCCACCAACTATAACTCAAAAGAAATATTATAAAAAAATATAAAAACATATGAGAATTAAAAAAAGCATATTTTGAAAAAAGAATGATACTGAAAAAGTAAATGAAGTTAATTAAGGATTAATGACCAGTCGACTTACTCTACAATAAGATGTAACACCCTAATTCTAAGAATCAAAAATCTTATAGGTGTTAATTTAACTTTATTTTAAAATACATAAAAAGATAAATTAATTTCGGAAGCATATTTTTCTTCCTCCTAACAATCTAATTAATTTTAATTATTTTTCATTTTTTGAACTAATTATGTTTCCCCTTTTAGCAATTTAATTAAATTTGATTAATTTTCATCTAATAAAATTATCTCAATTTTCATCCATGGAAAATATATCCAATTAAATCAGAGAAATATAGTTAATTGTAATATAATTAATTCATTTTTTAGCTAATTATTTATAAAAATAATTTATCATTTCTAAAATAATTAGTTTTTTTTATCGCAATTAAGAATTGTATGAATCTAATTTTAAATGTTTTTTCCAATTGAAAAGATATATTGCATGTTTAAAGATATCTTGCATTTTTTAGGAAAAATCTAGTCAACCACGGTAATCTAATTAATTTTAATTATTATTTATTTTTCAATTAATACTATTTTTCTATTATCCGAATATAATTAATTTTGATTAATTTTTATCCAATGAATCCGTGTAATTTTTGTCCATTGAAACCAAGTCCAATTAAAGTGTAACAATATTATTAATTTTAATTAATTGTAATATAATAATTTTTAGTTAGTTTTCATTTTTAGCTAATTATTTATGAAAATAATTAATGATTTCTTAAATAATTATTTTAATATCTTCACTTTTAAGAATTATATGAATCTAGTTTTGAAGAAATCTTGTAATTTAAAAGATATATTACAATTTAAAAGATTTTTTTTTCATTTTTTTAGGGAACACCTGCAGCAATCTAATGATTTTTTTAAAAATAATTATATTTTCCCTTTTAATAATGCAATTAATTTTGATTAATCTTTGTCCATTGAACTCATATTCAACTAAATATTAGTATTAGAATTTATTATTTTAATTAATTATGGTATAAATAACTTTAGTTAATTCTTGTGTTTGAGCTAATTATTTCTAAAAAAATTAATTATTTCCAAAAAAAATTGCTTGGCAGTCATAATTTTAAGAATTATATGAATTTAATTTTGAAAATATCTTATAGTTGAAAATATATCTTTGAATTTAAAAGATATAGATATAGATTAAATTAATTAAAAAATTGATTAATGTTGCAACTGAATGATTAATTAAACAAAATTGATCTTACAGGTTTGTTTTAAGTTTTATTTAAAAATTAAATGAATTGTAATTTTTTATCGCACCAAAATTAAATCGGATCAAAATTGATAATTTTAACTAATTTTCATTTATTAGATAATTAATATTTTTTAAAATAATGAATTCTTTCTAAAATTAATTAAAGGATCCAAGCTAAGTTTTAAATTTTCATGCTACATATTTATTTTAATTTTTATGTAAAATTTTAATGAATTGTAATTTTTCATCACACAAAAATTAAATCTAAGAGAAAGTGCTAATTTTAATTAATTTTTGTTTCTTAGTAATTATTTATAAAAATGATTGATTGTTTCTAAAATTAATTAATGGGTCCAACCTAATTTTTTAATTTTTTAGTATAAATTGGGAATCATAGTGATGGGATTTTATCTCAAACTCAAGCCAACTGCCGATAAGTTTCTTTTTTTTTATGAAAATTTTTGATAAATTGTAATTTTTTATCGAAGAAAAATTGAATCTTTGAGGGATTTTTAATTTTAATTAATTTTTTTCTTAGGTAGTTATTTATAAAAATAATTAAGTGTCATAAAAAATTATCAATTTTTTTAATCTCATTACGTCAGTAGTCATTAATCTATATTAATATTAATTGATATTTAAGTTAGACACTAATTTACAAATTTGTGGTAAATTTTAATTTTTTTAAAAATAAAATTTTAAATATTGATAGTATACTTGTTATAAAATTCTTATCAAGTCGATTAAAATAGAATCAATTTTTTTTTCTTTATAGGTAGAAAATGAAAAAAATAGAAAAAAAATGATATAGAGAATATTTAGATTTTATGAGATTGGGTAAAGTAAAGTAGAAATAATCAAATAAAATCATTATACATTAATAAGAAACTATTAAGAAAGGAAAATAAATAAGAGAGTTGGATATGAATTAGGAAAGACAAAAATAAAAATAAAAATAAAAGTGTGTCTTAAATTGGAAAACGCATTTATGGTAATATAAATATAATAAGAAAAGCCTCATTTTCTATATATAAAACTTATTCTATATATAGATAGAAGATGATATTAGGCAAATTCAATAGGCGGGAAAAATTGTGATGTGTTTAGGTGGGAAAAATGCTCTTTATATATATATATATTGATATTAATATAGATTAATGACTACTGACGTAATGAGATTAAAAAAATTGATAATTTTTATGACACTTAATTATTTTTATAAATAACTAGCTAATAGAAAAATTAATGAAAATTAAAAATCCCTCTAACATTCAATTTTTCTGCTATAAAAAATTACGATTTATTAAAGTTTTTCACAAAAATAAAAATAAACTTAGCCACAGTTGGCCTGAGTTCGAGATAAAATCCCATCACTATGATTCCCAATTTATACTAAAAAAATAAAAAATTAGGTTGGACCTATTAATTAATTTTAGAAACAATCAATCATTTTTATAAATAATTACTAAGAAACAAAAATTAATTAAAATTAGCACTTTCCCTAAGATTTAATTTTTGTGTGATGAAAAATTACAATTCATTGAATTTTTACATGAAAATTAAAATAAATATGTAGCTTGAAAGTTTAAACCCTAGCTCGGACCTTTTAATTAATTTAGAAAGAATTCATTATTTTTTAAAATAATAATTATCTTATAAATGAAAATTAGTTAAAATTAGCAATTTTGATAAGATTTAATTTTATTGTGATAAAAAATTACAATTCATTTAATTTTTAGATAAAAATTAAAAAAATGTGTAAGATCAAATTTGTTTAATTAATCATTCAACTGTAACATCAATCATTTTTTCAATTAATTGAATCTATATCTATATCTTTTAAATTCAAAGATATGTTTTCAACTATAAGATATTTTTAAAATTAAATTTATATAATTCTTAAAATTATGGCTACCAAGCAAATTATTTTGGAAATAATTAATTTTTTTTAGAAATAATTAGCTCAAACAAAAGAATTAACTAAAATTATTTATACCATAATTAATTAAAATAACAAATTCTAATACTAATATTTAGTTGAACATGAGTTCAGTGAACAAAGATTAATCAAAATTAATTGCATTATTAAAAAGGAAAATATAATTAATTTAAAAAACAAAAAAAATCATTCGATTGCTACAGGTGTTCCCTAAAAAATAAAAAAAAAATTTAATTGTAATATATCTTTTAAATTACAAGATTTCTTCAAAACTAGATTCATATAATTCTTAAAAGTGAAGATATTAAAATAATTATTGTTGGCACCCTGGTGACGTGGCACGGACCCAGCCCAAGTCCACCGCGCCACATGGACCCCATGCGGATGTGTAGGGGCACCCGGTCGGCAATGACGTGTCTAGTGTCCCAGTTCGGATCGACACTAGAATTCCACCACAAGAGGATAGGCCATGTGTCCCAGTTCAGTTCGGATGCCCCGCCTAACTCGGTCTATGGCCCAGGTCGGCCGAACCACGGAGGATTGTCCCATCGTCACAGTTTTTGACAGAGGGCCCGAGGTCAACTCGGCCATGGTGTGCGTCCAGCTCCGCTTGCTACAGTGGTCGACAACAAGGACAATCCACGTGTCACCTGCAACCAACAAACTTTTCCCCATTAATGCTATGACGGCAACACCCAAGTTTCGAGATCAACGCCTTAAATGCCAGACAGCTTGCAAGTACAACAGACGCCATCATTGCACTTATTCCGAAGCTAGCCCAGCCGGCGCCATGATGACCTACTACCTCCCTACCAGATTTTGTACTATAAATAGAACACTTAGTGGCCATTCGAAGGGCGAAAAATCTTTTTTAATCAAGTGATAACTCGAGCTCGAATTTAATACATATTTACATTCTTCTTTAGTTACTACTAATTCGGCCCAAACACCCACCTCAGTTGATAATTAATTGGTCCTTACTGATTTCGACATCAACAATTATTAAAGAAATAATTAATTATTTTCATAAGTAATTAGCTAAAAATGAAAACTAATTAAAACTAATTATATTACAATTAATTAAAATTAATAATATTGTTACACTTTAATTGGACTTGGTTTCAATGGGCAAAAATTGACATGGATTCATGGGATAAAAATTAATCAAAATTAATTATATTGGTAATACAGAAAAATAGTATTAATTGAAAAATAAATAATAATTAAAATTAATTAGATTGCCGTGGTTGAGTAGATTTTCCCCAAAAAATGAAAGATATCTTTGGATATGCAATATATCTTTTCAATTGTAAAATACATTTGAAATTAGATCCATACAATTCTTAACTGCGACGAAAAAACTAATTATTTTAGAAATGCTAAATTATTTTTATAAATAATTGGCTAAAAACAAGAATTAATTATATTACAATTAATTATGTTTCTTTGATTTAATTTGATATATTTTCAATGGATGAAAATTGAGATAGTTTTATTAGATGAAAATTAATCAAAATCAATTAAATTGTTAAAAGGGGGAAAGGTAATTAGTTGAAAAAATGAAAAATAATTAAAATTAATTAGATTGTTACGAGGAAGAAAAATATGCTTCTGAAATTAATTTATCTTTTTATGTATTTTAAAATAAAGTTAAGTTAACACCTATAAGATTTTGGATTCTTAGAATTAGGGCGTTGCATCTTATTATAGAGTAAGTCGACTGATCATTATTCCTTAATTAACTTCATTTACTTTTTCAGTATCATTCTTTTTTTAAAATATGGTTTTTTTATTCTCATATGTTTTTGTATTTTTTATAATATTTCTTTTGAGTTACAATTAGTGACAAAATATTTATATTTCTTTTTGTATAACTGAGGGTGTTTCAAAGGATTTGTTCCTTTTTTTTTTAAGTAAAAAGCTCCAAAAATAGGTATTCAAATAATAATATTTTTTTATGTTGACACTACTTGAACCAACAATTATATAATAATGCTTTGGTTCAATTTATCGCTTTCGCTAAGGAATAAGTCCAAGAATTCTTACTAAACACTTGGTTATCGACTTAATCAATTATTGTAATTATATGACTCAATTAGAATATTTTAATTAGCTTTTGACTATGTTATATATTTATTTAAGTTTCTATTTTCTAAATAAATATTAAGAATTCTACCTACTTTGAAGTATTTATTTTATACCGCATTTTGCCAGTCGAGATTTTATTTAATTTTTAAGTGTCAATTAGATTGTATACTTTATGTATTAATCATATATATTTCAATTTACTTATTTTATCCAAATTAATTTAAAGTTTATATTGAATCATTCAATTTTAATATGGTGAATATGTTATAATTAGTGAGTTTATACTTAATATATTAATATACCTATTGAGCATATTTAGAAGGTATTTATTGAAAAACTAAAATGACAGTAACACATATATTAAAAAGTAGAAATAAAAATCTTTGATTAAACCATTACGATGGAGCATGGACGGGGATGAGAATTTTATAGCCGGAACGGGGACGGGAATGAAAGTTTCCATCATATTGTAATTCTTATATCATTCTTGCTCGACCTAGAGTAAATGAAGATGGCTGGAACGAGGATAAGTATTTCCCAGAGTGGTACGAACGGGGTGTTAGGGTCTGTCGGGCTGTATTCGTTACATTATTATTTTTATAATATACCTCTATGTTGATTCTATTTCATAATTCAATTTTAAAAATTATTATTTACATATTAATTGCTAATAACATACATCACACTGATGTATAATTAATATCTCCCAAAATTTATAATTGCATGTAATAGAATGTAAAATAATTTTAAAGAAAAAACCATGAGCTCTATGAATGTTAGTAGAGTCATTTTAGTATAGTTATTTTCATAATTATAATAGTTAATGTCATTTTATTTTGGGTTTATATTACTAGATTAATTTTGCAATGAGCGAAATGTAATATATTATCACAATCTCTGCCACGAATTGTTATCCCGTAGAAAGCACGAGTATAAATGCTAATTAAATTACTATTTTATGGAGAATACAGTAAATTAAGTTGTGTGGATTTTCGTGAGTTGTTTCTCGCATATTTGTGGGATGGATTAGTACAAAATATAGGGGAAATTCTATCGAAGTTTTTATAGAATTGTTTCGAGTTAAATTAATTAAGTTTATTATTGTAACTCATTCTTTATTTTAATTATTTTTAGATTTTATGTTAATATTATTAATATATATTACTGTCGTTATTAGTTGAAAAATTTATCTCCCGTGCAACGGACGAGTGTAATAGCTAGTTAAGTTGAGAAAATCGAGATGTATTTGAACTTTTCAAAGTATATTCATTAATTAAAAGCAAATTAGAAATCATAAAAAGAAAAGAGTGACGGTAATTATAATGTTCAGAAAATGATTTCCATTTTAAGGCACTTTTAATATCGTAAAGATGATGATTTCACTGGACCCGATTGTAGAGTTACCTTTGTCCAATTAATATTGTCCAAAAGTGTAAAATACTTGGTGCAACACATAATGAGTTGGGGAATACAATGCAACTCGTGCATAAATAATATAGAGTAGTAAGGGAAAAAGCTAGCTAGGTTCTCTATCCATATCTGACCCATATTTCATATAATAATGAATAATTGAATGTTTGATCTACAAACTTTGGACGACTTGTAATTTTTACTCAGTTCAAAATCATTTGACTTTTTTTGTATTTAAACAATTAATTTATGCTGAAAGAATTATTTCATACCAACGGTGACTCGAGTATTACTTATGTATCCCAACTAGCGATCACAATCTTCAGATTCATTAATTTAACTTAATCCCAATTGCAACCAAATTAAGAATAGGCTACCTCGACTAATTTAACTTTACATTTCAATCACTTTTAGGCAACACGAAACATTAAGTTAGAGTTAAGTAGTGCAAATAGCAGATTATGTTTCAAACAACTCATTTTCCAAAATAATTAAAGCAACTCCAAGTAAAATAGATTTATTTTGAAGCTTAAGTTTGCTAATCACACTTGACAGTTAGCTTAATTTTCAAGCATAAGCTAGATAAGTTTAATTATCAAATCGATCGCACGTGGCCATAAGCTAAAAATTTCGTACGTCCAATCCTGTCAACAGAGATTCAATAACTTTAAGTCATAAACTTGATGTGAGATATATACTTTAATACTTGTGTGTGTTGATGGATTGTAATTTCGTATCTTATATAAGGCCGAATGGGAGTAACTTTTAATGATTTTTAATGGATTTTAATGTGAAAGAAGAGAGAGAATGAGTGGAGGTGAGTGGTTGAGATTTATGGATGTGATGAGATATATGGATGTGATTGATTTAGGAGAGAGAAAAAAGTAGAAAAAAGTGGTAAAAAGTGATAAAAAGTGATAAAATTTGATAAAAGTTACTCCCATTCGGCCTTTATGTCACCTACATTCGATTCAAAATTTATTTGCACATCGAGAGTTAAAATTTCACTGCAGATGTCGTTTAAATTATTATGGAGATTCTAATCATTTCTAGAGGAAAGCCCTGTCGTGAAACATTCTCAACTTGTCATCTAAAACGTCATGGTATTTTTGCAGCTAATTTTTGCTACTGTCAATTTTTAATTGCAACGCTAGCCCATAAACTTTCAAGAAAAGTTCAATTACCGACATAATTAACTTTCAGAAAAATGCTATTAAGTTGTAGAAAATTTTGGTATATTACATCTCTCTCTCTCTCTCTCTCTCCCCCTCCATCCACTACAAGAAATATGAGTTATTGCTACCAAAATTTAGCGACAACAAGTGGTGTCGTTGCTATAATGTGACCTATAGTGATGACAATTGGTGCTGTTGCAATAAGAAGTAGTACTATAGAGACAACAAGAAAAGTCGTTGCTATAGCTGTATTTATTGCGACGACAATAACTGTCATTGCAATAGAATGTCTCGGCTATTGCAACAACATAAAAAATTGTTGCTATAGACCTATTACCAAAACAGATGGTCGTTGCAATATGCCATCTTTAGCAACAATTTAAGATGGCATTGCAGTAGTGTTTAGCAACGACGTATAATCGTCTCAATAGAGTATTAGCGACAACAAGAAATAGTTGCAATAAGTTTTCTGCAATGATATTTTTTGTGTCATCGCAATAACTCCCCTAGGTTCAGAAAGCTCAACCACTATATTGCAACGACATGTTGTCGTCACAGTATCCTTTCTAGTGACGACATTATCATCGCAATAGAGATTTAGCAACACCACTTGTCATTGCAATAGGACGTCTACAAATTCTTTGAAGTCACCATAATCTCGTCACTATTGCAATATTGCGATGATAATGTCGTCATTATGCAATATGTTGTCATCATGCAATATGTCACCATCATCTGAGCCTCAAAGAATTATGCAATATGTGAGCATTATGATAGATGGATACACGATGGAGAGAGTGACGGCATTATGAATAGTGACATAATGACGTTGAGGCTCACATAATTTGGTGGGGGGTTTTTAGAGCATTATGATAGATGGATACACCATGGAGAGAGTGAGACTGAGAGTCTGCCCCAACATAATGAAGTGATAGTAGGGATGAAATGACAGATGTTTTGCATGATATGGTTGGAAATATCCCAACTGATGGTACAGCTTACGATGTCCAATATGACGAATTGTTTGATGCACTTCATTTAGAATTGTGCCCTGGTATTTCATCATTTTCCTCTCTAAACTTCTTGGTTAAGTTGATGCATTTAAAGGTGCTAAATAAGTGGACAAATAAGTCAGTAGATGACTTGTTAAAGTTGTTAAAGCTTGCTTTTCCAAAAATAAATCTAGTGGACTCACACTACGAAGCTAAAAAGCTTATGAGAAAGTTGGCATTAGGGTACGAATCCATTCACGTTTGTAAGAATGATTGTGCACTATTTTGGAAGGAAAATTCATCCCTACAAAATTGTCCTGTATGCTTAGAAAGTCATTAGGACATGGATGCTCCAAACTCATCCAAGAAGAAAGTGCCTCACAAGGTGTTGCCCTATTTTCCATTGGCTCCTAGACTACAACGTCTATTTAGTACAGTGCATATAGCTAAGCAAATGAGATGGCACAGTAGAGATGATGATGTGATGGATCATCCTGTAGATGGAAAGGCATGCAAGATTTTGATAAAAATCATCCCGATTTTGCACGTGAAATACGAAATATTCGATTGGGTTTGGCTGTGAATGGATTTAATCCTTTTGGTAATATGAGTCAGTCTTACAGCATGTGGCCTGTGGTTATGACAATTACAATTTACCACCTTGGTTATGCATGAAAGAAGAAAACTTAATGTTGACATTATTGATCCCCATCCCCAATCACCGGGGAAGGACAAGGATGTTTTCTTACTGCCATTAATTGATGAGTTAAAAGAATTGTGGGATAATGGTGTTGATACGAGTGGTGCAGGAAGTAACAACAACATTTTTAGAATGTGTACAGCTTTATTATGCATAGTCAGTGATTTCCCAGCAAGAAGTAGTCCTCTCTGGATGGAGTGGTTAGGGTTATAGTGCATGTCCAACTTGTAATGAAGAGACACCGTCGATGCGCGTTATTGGAAAAATAGCTTATGTGGGTCATCGTCGTTTCTTACCAACAAATTATTCGTGGCGAAGAAGTCGTGACTTCAATGGAAAACACAAGAGTAGACCTCATCCGCCTCGGTTAACATGTGCAAACATTCTAGATCAATTGAGTAGTGTGGAAAGTGCCATTTCGGGAACGCACCCAAATTATGGCGGTGTTAAAAGGAAAATGGATACAGTAAAACTATATTGGAGAAAAAAGAGCATTTTTTATGAGCTACCGTATTGGTCCACCAATAAGTTGAAGCATAACCTTGATGTGATGCATATTGAGAAGAATGTTTGCGAAAACTTACTTGTTACATTAGTAGGTGACCCTAAGAAATCTAAAGATACAGACAATGCCAGACGTGATTTGGAGGACTTGGGCATTAAACGAGAGTTGCATTTATATGAAGATGGGGACAAGATCATGAAGCCGGCTGCCGCGTACACGTTAAGTAATTCAGATCGTCGTAAGTTCTATAATTTCTTCAAATAAATGGAATTTCCAGATAGATTTGCTTCGAACTTTAGAAAGAACGTTGCTCCAAATGATAGTCGACTCATTGGTTTAAAATCACATGATTGCCATATTATAATGCAACGGTTGTTGCCAGTCGGTTGTCTGGCATATTTGAACAAGACAATTTCCTCGACGATCATTGAACTTTGTATGTTCTTCAAAAAGTTATGTGTAAGGTCTATAAAGGTGAGTGACATGGTAAAGGTGCATGAACAACACATTCTTATCCTCTGCAAGCTCGAACGTATATTTCCACCTGCTTTTTTTTTTTACATTATGATTCACCTTGTAATTCATTTTCCTGAAGAGCCGATATTCGGCGATCCAATTTACATGCGATGGATGTATCCTTTCGAGAGAGATCTTAAGAAACCTAAGGACTATGTTAGAAATATAGCAAAGCTCGAGGGTTCCATAGCTAAAGGTTACATTGTTGAAAAAGCCTTGACTTTTTGTTCAAGGTATTTCAAAGATGTAGAGACACGATTTAACCGACCAGAGAGGAATGATGATGAACCTCTTCCAAATAGACAGCTGTTTGTTTTCAAATCTCAATGTTGTCCGATGGGGAAAAGAACTTCAATTTCACTTCAAAGTGTTATCAAGAATCAGGCTGAGTATTATATCCTTAACAACTGTCCTGAAATAGAAAAGCACTTGAAGTAAGTGCTTATACATGTTCAATTGAGAGTAATTATTCATAAATATAATTATTCATGAAAATGGATTTCTTTTTGCTTAATAGTGAACACAAGCAGGAGTTGTGCTTGCGTGGAGTAACAAATGTTGAGTAATTGCACAAGCAACAATTCGCGTCTTGGTTTTCTCAAAGGTACAAAGATATTTATTACATTAATTGAACTTTGTTTTGGTACTTTAAATGCTTTCTCACACTGCCTTTGATATGTCAGATTTACGCGCTATACCAATCGAACTCACCAAACGTAACTCCTGGATCGTTATCTCTTGTATCTCGCTCAAATAATCTTGCCCAATCGTACTCGGCTTGCATTTTCAATGGAGTTCGATTTCTCACTTATGATCATGATAGTAGACGGAAGACTCAAAATAGTAGGGTAAGCGTTGCAGGGATTGGAGGAGAAATGTTTTATGGCCAATTGGAGGAGTTACTAGAACTTTCATATGGGAATGACTTGTCAGTTGTTTTTTTCAGATGCAAATGGTTTAATTGTGAGGGAAAGAGGCAGCTAATAGAAAATAACATTACCAGTATTAACACAAGCATGGAGGAGTAGAAAACCGATCTATTCATACTTGTTTCACAAGCAAGACAAATTTTTTACATAGAAGATCCTGTACATGGTCCCAATTGGAAAGTTGTACAAGAGGTTAACCATAGGAGGGTGTGGGATGCGTCGATAGTTGTTGTAACTGAGATCGATTTGTTGCATGGTGAAAACTCAAGTAGCATTTCACTGTCTATTGATATTGGAAAGATTTTTTTGGGACTACTTTGACATTTACGGGCACGTTGCACCAGAGATACACGGTCTTGTAGATCTTGGTGTCGATAAGGAAGCGTCGGAGCGATTCAGAGACTGGAAGTCTAGGGCGCGCCCACACTACAAGAAGAACAAAACAAGTTGTCCTTACCAAGACATTAGCAATGAAGGTTGGGAAGCTTGCATAGAATTGTTTGAAGATCCAACCTTTAAGGTGCATATATTTATGTCAAGAACTTAATGTGTTAGATTTTTCAACTATATAGTAATTATTTATTCTTTCTTGCACGTTGGGATATTTTTATGTTCTTAGAAACAATTGCAAGCGAACAAAGCTAATCCAGCATGTCATAAATTCCCGACCTTGCAGGGGTCGAAGAGTATAGTTGCCACACGATTCGACAATGTACGTTCAAACTCCACCTACTTCATCCATGATGTATGAGAATAAGTGTATTGGTGAAACTAGTGGATTAGAGAGAACAACTAAAAATGTGAACCCATTTAATTTCTGATATAATTGTCGAAAGAAAGATGAGGCGAACTCAAATCTATAGCTCTTTAATCTATATGTGGATGGCTTAGATAAGAGCTTGGGAAGAGTTTTCTATTAACAGTCATTATTACAGTGAATATGTTAATAGTTTAGTTATAGGAGCTTTAAAAGGCTTGATTGCTAAAGCATTCAAATTTGTAGGTTATAGAACCATATTTTCAACAGGGTGGTGATCTTTATACAAAGCTCTCTTTCCGGTTTGTGTTTCTTCATGTTCTAATCTCATTTCTCAGTTGATAGTCATAGTATCATCCTGTGGCTATTAACACTTCATTTATATACTTGATATCTTATAGCGAGACCCTGAAACAGGAGAATGGCCAAGTATTATGGATAATTGGAAGAAAATGCACACAAAAAATGGCTATTGGGTCAATGAGGAGGCAACAAGCGATTATGTAAGTATTTTGTTAATGTATTATTATGATATGTTGGTTAGATATTTTACTTTTGGCAACTAATTTGTTAAGACAAAATTTAGAAATTGATAGTTGAGGTAAGAGAGTCACAATTGGAGTTGGAGGCAGTTGGATGACGCACTGTCGACGAGCATGACATGATCAAAGTAGTACTTGGAGATCATAGAGGCATTACTCTTGGAGTTGATCGCAAGATAAGTCGTATTTCTCACTCTTCTGGATTAAATATTCATGTTGATCAATCATCTGAGCGTATTGCAAGATTGGAGGAAACAATGGTTAGTCAAGGAGCAATAATCCAAAGTTAAGGTGCAGTAATCCAAGAAATGAAAGAATTAATTGCATCTTTGATATCAGGAAGGTTAAGGGAAACAGGATCATCTCGAGAAGGAGATCACGACGACTTGTTGGAAGGCCCGCAAGATAGATAGGCTTACTAGATAATTTTGTCGGTGCTAAATGTTTTTGGGTGGCTTGTAAGATAATTTGGCTTACTAGATAATTTTGTCGGTATGAATTTTTTTGGGAGGCCTGTAAGTTAGATAATCTCCCCAGGTAATTTTCTTAATATTTGGGAGACAGGTAAAATTAATATTTTGAATGTTTATGGGAGACCGGTAATACACTACATTATTTTGCTTGTTTTTGTAATTAAAATTTGCTACTTTAACATTACCTTATTACTTTGTTAGATGGTTATTATTACATTAGTATTGTGTCAAAAATTAGTACTATTATTAGCAACAACTGAACAACAAGATGAAAAGTTAAATAATAAATTTTATAAATATTGATTGCTGAATGAGCACTGTAATATGAATTTATGGGTTAAAAAAAAAAAGAAAAATGATGTATTGCGATGATTTTTGTCGTCACTATAGAGATGCTACTGTGACAACGAGACGTCATCACAGTAGAAGCGGATATTGCAACGACAGTTATTGTTGCTGAAAGGCAAGCTATTGCGACGATAGATATCATCGCAATAAACCCAAAATACCTATTACAATGACTTCTTGTGGTCACAGTAGAGCTACAGGCAGGAGCTTATCCCCCACAACAAATTGCAACGACATTTTCGTCGCAATAGAGCTTTTCCAATGACATACAAGTTTATAGCGACAATAATTGTAGTTGCTAATTGTTAAATTTCTTGTAGTATATATATATATATATATATATATATATATATATATCATATGATAGTAATCTTCTACATCTAATTTAAACAAAATTTTCAATTTTGTTGTACTTCACAATAAGAAATTGGATCTTTAGGTACTGCTTGTCATCCCTGTAGAGTATATAAGTCGCTACTATTGCTTTAAAGTCACTGCTATTGTTCTACAAACATGATGCTATATAACCGACAGATCGTCCCTAAAGCTCTCGTTTCTGGCAGTGCTTGTCTTTCTTCTAATTAATGGACGTGCTAATTTTCAAGATAGTGAACACACATACAAGCCACATATTTATCCGTGAATTATCCACTTCAATAATATCATCAAAATAAGCGTTATTTGATGAGCATATTTTTCACTACACATTTTATTATTCACTTTTATTTTATTAGTTCATTTTTTTGTTCATTTAATTAATATTTATGTATTTTCTTGTTTTGTTTTATAAAGGAAAAAAAAAGGAATTCAAAAGTCTTAATGGGCATTAAGCCCATAAGACTAATGAAGCCCGGAATTGATTAATTGCGGCTGGGACATGTTATATACGCCATTGGGAAAAACAACAAAATGGGGGATTCGGCCGGAAATTAAAGAGAAAAAGAGAAAAACGAACCAGAAAGAAAAAGAGGCCAAGGAAGAAACTCACGAGATTCGACGGGTTAGCGGCTACTAGAATTCAATCTTCACTTGATGGCCGGTTCTATCTCTTCTAGTCATTTTTATTTGACTATGTTCTCCTAAATTTCTTATACCAAGGGTTACGACGAAACCCTATTAGACTATGTGATTTTCTATTCACAATTCAATTCTTTTTATGCGCTATTGACGTTTACGGTTCGTTCTTCGTTAATTGATTAAATTTAATTACTTTCATCACTTCTATCATGTATTGGTGATTATTAGATAATAATTTAATTAATCTATGCTTTGTGCTTTGAATGTTAAGTAATTATCTTTGATTTACCGTGAGATTACAATTTGATTCGATACATCGAATACTTGGGCTATTGTTTCCTAGATTCTTTGTTTTCTTTAATCATATTACTACGATAATTACTTGGAGAGTCTAATTAAAAGAAGTTAAGAGGGACCAATATTAGATTTTATTAAGTGGGCTTCGTTGATAAACTTATGAGTAGACAATGGATTGATTTCGATTTGTTACTCGAACTTATGAATTGAATGGTGACTAGAGAATTGCTTGGTTGAATAGTGGTGGATTCAGAAACCTTGGTTATTTTAATTCTCTTGATATTTATTTTAATTATTCAGCTCAGTTACTCTACTTGTCTTTTTACTTAATTGAAAATGCTAAAAATCAAATCTTTTTAATTAGTTTAGTGTACGAGTTAATTTGGGTTAAATTATCCTTTTTAAATTCGCAGTCCCTGTGGGTTCGACCTCGTTGCTCATTAAATCTATATTTCAGTCGATTTGTGCACTTTTGAGTTATTTAAAATTTGACAACAAGTTTGTGGCGCCGTTGCCGGGGACTGCATTAGAAAGTTGATTTAGCCTTAGTTAATTTCGTTCATTCATTTTATTTTATTTTATTTTATTTTGTTAATTAGCTTAGAATCCTATTCTTTTTTTATATATATACTTATTTTTTAATCTCGTATTTCTTTTCCTTTTTGTAGAATAGCTTTATTGTAGGAGCACTTGGTCGTGGTCAATAAGAATTTCTAGATAGGCATAGGAAATCAGGTGTTCTTGTTCCTTTATTTTATTGTTTTATTTTTAAAATTTTGTTTGTATGCTAGTTAGTTTGCGATTTTTATTTATTTTATTTTATTTTAGTGATTGTCGTTAAAAAAATAAAAAAAAATTTTACATTTAAAATTTAAAAAGGAAAAAAATTTGCTGCATGCATGGTCGTAGATCTCTCAATTTCGAGTTGGAACCATTTGATAGTGAAATTGAAAGAGCGCTTTCATCAAAGAAACAAGTTGTAACCACGAGATAAAATTTAGGATAACCTTATAAAAATTGAGATGGCTGATGAAATTGAAGAGAAACCTTTTAAGGATTATTTTAGTCCTTTATCTCATTTGAGCACGTCATGCATTCAATATCCTCAAGTAGCTGCTAGGACTTTTGAACTCAAACCTAGCATACTTAATTGTCTCCCATCATTTTATGTTTTGGAAAGGGAGGAGCTTTATAATCATTTAACTAATTTCTATGCTATATGTGAAACTTTTAAATATGAGAATGTCACTCCGGATAATGTTAAATTGAGATTGTTCCCATTTTCTTCAAAGGATAAGGATCGATTATGGTTTAATACTTTGCCGTCTAATAGTATTACTTCTTGGGAACAAATGGTCGCTAAATTTTTGAATAAATATTTTCCCGTTCACAAAACAAATGCTCTTCGCAGGGAAATTTCAGAATTTGTGCAGAGAGACGATGAGCCATTCTATGAAGTATGGGAAAGATTTAATGGGTTGCTACTGAAGTGTCCACACCATGGTTATGAAAAATGGCATCTTTGCCAATATTTCTTAGAGGGATTGTTACCACACATTCAAGAATGGTTAATGGCCACAAGTGGTGGAGAGCTTATGTCAAAAAATGCAACTAAAATTTGGGATTTCTTTCAGAAACAGGCAGAGAATTCTAAACAGCGGAGTTGTTCCTCTCGAACTGAAGGAAAGAAACGAGGAATGTCTGAGATTCGAAGTAATGATTCAAGTTCGGAGATTAGAGAAGTCAAAGGAATGATTGAAGGCATTTCTCGCCAACTAGCTTCTTTGACAACGACGCCCGCGAGTGAGCCACTTGTTGGTAATCAGTCTTGGCCAGATGAGTATGTGATCAAGCTAATGCCCTTAATATGATGAGAAAACCATCCTATAATCCTTACTCTAATACATATAATCCAGGATGGAGAGATCACCCAAATTTCTCATGGTCACAGGGTTCTCAACAAAATGGTATGCCAAGTCAAGTTCCTCAGCAAAATATGAGACAGTTCAATCAGAACTTTTCACAACTGAAACCATGGGAAGAGGCATTTGAGAAGTTAGCTAAGTCCACACAAGCAGCACTTGATCAACAAAATCAGATAATTGCAGAATTTCAAAATTCTCAAACGAATTCTATGTCTAATATGGAGAAAATGATTAGACAATTAGCTTCCTCTGTCCAACACTTGGCAACAACTATTGAAAAAGGAAAATTTCCTAGTCAACCACTTCCTCATCCAAAGGGGATGCACAATATTGGAGCTACGTCGAAAAAATCAGCAAGAAGATGCGAAGGCTATCATAACACTGAGACATGGTAAATTAATTGACAATCATGTAGAGACTCCAACTAGAAAGAAATCTGAAGAAAATTCCTTCGAGAAAATGCCAAATCAAGATCCATCAAATGAGAGTTCAGGGGAAGACATTCAACCACCGTACATTCCAAAAGCTCCTTTTCCACAAAGGTTACCTAAAGGAAAGAAAGGTAACACAATCAATGAAATGATGGAAATCTTCAAGCAGGTAAGTATAAACATCCCTTTACTTGATGCAATAAAGCAAGTACCAGCCTACGCCAAATTTTTAAAAGATCTATGTACTAAGAAAAGGCAGTTACATGTGCACAAAAAGGCGTTCTTAACTGAACAGGTAAGCTCTATCATTCAAAGCAAAACTCCTCCTAAATTTAAGGATCCTGGTTGTCCTACAATTTCATGTGTTTTAGGAAACCATAAGATTGAAAAAGCTTTATTAGATTGAGGAGCTCGTGTTAATCCTTTGCCTTATTCTGTATATGTGCAACTTGGGTTAGGCCAGTTGAAACCCACTTCTGTTGTTTTACAACTTGCTGATAGATCTGTCAAAGTTCCTCGTGGAATTGTAGAGGATGTTTTCATACAGGTTGACAAGTTTTATTTTCCTGTTGATTTTATTGTACTTGACACTCAACCTGTGCAAGATTCTACAAAGCACATTCCCGTTATTCTAGGTCGTCCTTTTTTGGCAGCATCTAATGCTATTATCAATTGCAGGAATGGGGTGATGCAACTTTCTTTTGGCAACATGACTCTGGAATTGAATGTTTTTAACATTAACAAGCAGCCCTCAGATGATGGGGAAGTTGTTGATGTTGATGTTATAGAGTCATTAATTGATGACTTCCTTATTGCTAATAATTGTGATGACGTGCTAGAAATGTATTTAACTCATTTTGGTTGTTCTTTTGATGTTGATAGTGCAATTGATGAAGTGAATGCATTGCTTGACTCAACGCCTATCATGGATACAAGTAATTGGAGAGCAAAAATTGAGCCACTTCCACCTAGTGAGGAGAAGAAGAGTATCCCATCAACTGAAAAACCACCAAAATTGGAACTTAAAGCATTGCCAGAAAACTTGGAATATGCATTCTTGGGAGAGTCAGAAACTTTACCGGTAATAATATCTTCCTCCCTTGATGGTGAGCAAAAAGGTAAGTTGTTACATCTTTTGTCTGAGCATAGAGAAGCACTAGGGTGGACCATTGCTGATACTAAAGGTATAAATCCTGCTAGTTGCATGCATCTTATTCATCTTGAAGAAAATGCTAGACCAACTAGAGAGATGCAACGTAGGTTAAATCCCAACATGAAAGATGTTGTGAGAAATGAAGTGCTTAAATTATTAGATGCTGGGATTATCTATCCTATTTCTGATAGTAATTGGGTGAGTCCGATGCATGTAGTTCCAAAGAAGTCAGGTATAACTGTAGTTGCTAATGCTAACAATGAATTGATTCCAACTAGAATAACTACAGGATGGCGTGTGTGCATTGATTATAGAAAATTAAATCTTGTAACTAGAAAAGATCACTTTCCTCTCCCATTTATTGATCAAATTCTTGATAGGTTAGCAGGACATGATTTTTATTGCTTTCTAGATGGCTATTCAGGTTATAATCAAATTCCCATTGCTCCCGAGGATCAAGAGAACACCACTTTCACTTGTCCTTTTGGAACTTTTGTATATAGAAGAATGCCATTTGGTTTATGCAATGCACCTGCTACTTTTTGAAGATGTATGTTTAGTATTTTCTCTGATATGGTCAAGAGGTTTATTGAAGTATTTATGGACGATTTTTCTATTTATGGAGATTCTTTTGATGAATTTTTGCACATCTAACTCTAGTTTTCCAGAGATGTATTGAGAAGAACTTGGTTCTAAACTGGGAAAAATGTCACTTCATGGTGAAACAAGGTATTGTTCTTGGTCACATAATCTCTAGCAAGGGTATTGAGGTTGACAAAGCAAAGGTTGATCTTATTTCCAATCTTCCACCTCCAAAATCGGTAAAAGAAGTAAGATCTTTCCTTGGGCATATTGGTTTTTATAGGAAATTCATTAAAGATTTCAGTAAAATTTCTAGACCCTTATGCAGTTTACTTGTTAAAGATGTTCATTTTGTCTTTGATGACTCTTGTTTAGAGGCTTTTGAAAAGTTGAAAACTTTGTTGACTACTTCACCAATTATTCGACCACCTGATTGGAAATTGTCGTTTGAACTCATGTGTGATGCATCTGATTATGCTGTAGGAGCAGTTTTAGGACAGAGAATAGATCGTTTACCTCATGTAATTTATTATGCTAGTAGAACGCTGAATGATGCACAACTGAACTATTCTACCACTGAAAAAGAGATGCTAGCAGTTGTCTTTGCACTTGATAAATTTCGATCTTATCTTATAGGAAGTAAAGTGATTGTTTACTTTGATCATGCTGCATTGAAATACTTGTTGACTAAAAAGGATGCAAAACCTAGGCTGATTAGGTGGATGGTGTTATTACAAGAATTTGACATAGAATTTAAGGATAGAAAGAGATGCGAAAATGTTGTTGCTAATCATTTGTCCCGTATTATTCTTGAATCTACTGAGAATAATTTGCCTGTAAATGAGCACTTTCCTGATGAGCAGCTTATGAGTATTGATGTTGTGCCTTGGTATGCTGACATTGTCAATTATCTAGTTACATGTAAAATGTCTGAGTATTGGAGCAAACAAGATAAAGATAAATTCTTAATTGAAGTGAAAAATTTCTTTTGGGACGATCCTTATTTGTTTAAGTATTGTGCTGATCAAATTATCAGGAGATGTGTCCGAGAAAGTGAAATTCAAAGTGTGATCTCTTTTTGCCACGATCAGGCTTGTGGAGGCCATTTTAGTGCTAAAAAGACTACGGCAAAGATTTTACAATGTGGTTTTTATTGGCCTACTCTTTTTCATGGCACTTATTCATATTGTTCTTCATGTGATAGATGCCAACGTAGGGGAAGCATTTCAAGGAGAAACATGAAGCCTCTAAATCCCATTCTTGTTGTTGAGATATTTGACGTGTGGGGTATCGATTTTATGGGACTTTTTCCACCGTCATTTGGCTATCTATATATATTAGTTGGAGTCGATTACGTGTCAAAATGGGTCGAGGAAATCCCATGTAGGACCAACGATCACAAGGTTGTGGTGGCATTCTTAAAGAATAATATCTTCTCTCGGTTTGGTACTCCATGGACTATAATTAGTGATGGAGGGTCTCACTTCTGCAATAGGCCATTCAATTCTCTCTTGGAAAAGTATTCGATCACACACAAGGTTGCTACTCCATATCATCCACAAACAAGCAGTGGAAATTTCAAATAGGGAGATTAAGCATATTGTGGAGAAGACAGTTCGACCGGATAGAAGAGATTGGTCATTAAGACTCACAGATGCACTATGGGCATACAGAACGGCTTTCAAAACACCAAATGGGATGTCTCCTTATAGGCTCGTGTATGGGAAAGCTTGTCACTTACCAGTAGAGTTGGAACACAAAGCATATTGGGCTATCAAGAAATTTAATTTTGCTATGCAAAGTGCTGGGTCGAATAGAAAGTTGCAGTTGGCAGAACTCGAGGAACTTAGGAATGATGCCTACGAGAATGCAAAGATCTACAAGAGCCGTATGAAGGTTTTTCACGACAAACACATTCTGAAAAAATCTTTTGAACTAGGTCAGAAAGTACTTTTATACAATTCTCGATTGCATCTCTTTCCAGGTAAGTTATACTCTAAGTGGTCTGGTCCTTTCATTGTTCATACTGTCTATCCTTATGGGACCATTGAAGTTCAAAACCCCAAAAATAGTGATATGTTCAAAGTGAATGGTCAAAGATTAAAACCATGTTTGGAGTTCCAACCTCGAGATGGGGAGGAAGAAGTGGAGTTGAATGGGCCAGGCCACCCAACTTGATTATACTTTTCTCTATTTCCTATTTTCTATTTTATGTTTTTTCCTTTTACCCCTCATTTCTTTAAATCAATAATTTCGTCTTTATTTTTGTCTTTACTTTCTAGGATCGTATGGAACCTGCCATCGTGAAACCGATCATTCAGGTGTGCTCCTTCCAACTATTTGCCCTTATTTTTGTCTTTCTTTATATCTCTCTAGTTGCCAACATTGCGGACAATGTTTAGGATAGGTTTGGGGGTGTGTGAATTGCATTTTTGAGTGTTTGTTATTGTGTGCTTTTCCTTATTTTTTATATTTCAGCTATATATGCATTTTAAAACTTTAAAAAAATACAAAAAAGAAATTTGTGTGCTTGTGTTTTTGTTTTGGTTGGATAGCATTGCTGGATGATGATATAACTATTGGAAATTGTTGTGATATATGATTTGAATGCAATGATGCAACATGTTAACCAAATGATTTTGGTTATGTCAACTTTTTGGGTTGAAATACTAAAATATTTTTGGAATTGTGTCGGTTGGTTCAATTTATGACTGGCTATTAGGTATGAACCTAAACTAAATCACATCATTTGAACCATACCTAAAGAGAAGATAGTTGGTGGTTGAGCCGTGAGAGTGGCTAGATAGGAATGCTTTTATTTCGTGCATGAGTTGACATTGTGTGAAGTGTTCTCGGCCTGAAAGTATAAGCTAGGGAATGACCAATGCTAGCAATCTAATCCCCCGTGCACTCATCTTACTCATTGAGTTGGATATCTTATACCTCTCTTCGTAGTCTTTTTGACTTGAGTAATTAAGTCCGAAGGGGTATCTTAAAACCTGTTGCCTAAGGTCATTTGGCCTGGGAGTCATCGACAGAAAGCTCGCTACATGGGTCATCTAGAAAGCTTAAGGGAGAGAGGTCTTGCACATAAGATACAAAACCAAAAAAAAATTAGGCAAGAAAAAAGGTCAAAGAAAAAAATCATTTGGGGGATTAGCTAGTCGGTTTGAGTTCCTAGTAGAGACTTGAAGGTTGAGGCACTTGAGAATGAAGTAAAAAAAATGGGAAAAAGAACAAAGGGAAAATAACTGCAGACCTTGAAAGCCACGATCATTGGTTCGACCCAACCAAACTTAGTGGGAAAGGATGAGCTTATTGAGTGTACCCTATAGTTATCACCTTGGGAATGAGTGAAAATATTAACAAGGGGTGTGTGAATCCCACGAGAGGGTGAGGAAAAAGAACTATATTGGACCGGGAATACATCAACCGAATACATGTGATGGAAATTAATTAGGGGGCGTTCTGTTTGTTTTCTATTTTCTGTTTTCATTTTCGAAAATGTTTTGGTGTTTTCTATTTTCAGTTCTTGTTTTGAGAAAATTGAAAATGCGTTTGGTTTGTTATTTTGAAAAATTATTTTTGAGAAGAGAAAATGGAAAACGTGTTTGGATTATACTTTTAAAAAAATACAATTTCATATAATAAAAATTACAAAACGGTCCTTAAACTTTTCAAGATCTGCAAACAAACCCTCATCTTCACCAACCTACCCCCCCACCCTACCCCCCGACCCAACCCATCTCTCTCTCTCTCTACAGTCGCATGATCGAAGGTGGTGGGAACCACCTCTGAGGTGGCTCGCACCACCAGGAGGTGGTCGCGACCACCTCGGAGGTGGTTCGAGACCATCTCCGAGGTGGTTTGACCGCCATTAATGGCGGTCGAACCACCTCTGCAAGTGGTCGCGAACCACCTTTTTAGCGACCACTGCGAGGTGGTTCGACCACCATTAATGGTGGTCGAACCACCTCTGCCAGTGGTTTGACCACTGGGTGGTCGGACCACCTTCATGTGGTGGTCCGACCACCACTTTCCGATGCTTCCGGTGGTCAAACCACCAGATCTGGTGGTTTGACCCCCAGATCTGGTGGTTTGACTTTTCCGGCGGTGGTCGGCGGTGGTCGGGGATTGAAACGTACGAAAAATAAAATTTGGGACTGAAATATAATAAATGTAAAGTTTAAAATCCGAAAACGCGTTTTCCTTGTTTTCAACATTTAACACTGAAAACGCCGAAAACGTTAAAAAGACGTTTTCGTGTTTCCTATATAAATGTTGAAAACGTTTTCGAAAATGGATTTTCGAAAACAATAAACAGAACGCGTTTTCAATATTTTCGAAAACAGAAAACAGAAAACGGGCTGAAAACGGCAAACAGAACAGGGCCTTAGTATTTTGATTTGAAAAGTTGGCATGGTTAGAATGAAAGGTTGATATGTGGATAATATTGCATTCTTTTCATCGATCATGGCTATTTTCAAATATGAGGCCGATAAGGCAATCTATTTGACTATTGTTGTTATTTTATTTTATTTTTTATTTTTTTTATATACGTGATATTCCGTGTGATTGTTTTTAGATTGTTTTACTCGAGGACTAGCAAAATTTAGGTTTGGGGGAATTTGGTGAGCATATTTTTTACTACACATTTTATTATTCACTTTTATTTTATTAGTTCATTTTTTTTGTTTGTTTAATTAATATTTATGTATTTTCTTGTTTTGTTTTATAAAGGAAAAAAAAGGAATTCAAAAGTCTTAATAGGCTTTAAGCCCATAAGACTAATGAAGCCCGGAATTGATTAATTGCGGCTGGGACATGTTATATACGCCATTGGGAAAAACAACAAAACGGTAGATTCGGCCGTAAATTAAAGAAAAAAATAGAAGAACGAACCAGAAAGAAAAAGAGCCCAAGGAAGAAACTCACGAGATTCGACGGGTTTGCGGCTACTAGAATTCAATCTTCACTTGATGGCCGGTTCTATCTCTTCTATTCATTTTTATTTGACTATGTTGTCCTAAATTTCTTATACCAAGGGTTACGACGAAACCCTATTAGACTATGTGATTTTCTATTCCCAATTCAATTCTTTTTATGCGCTATTGACGTTTACGGTTCGTTCTTCATTAATTGATTAAATTTAATTACTTTCATCACTTCTATCATGTATTGGTGATTGTTAGATAATAATTTAATTAATCTATGCTTTGTGCTTTGAATGTTAAGTGATTATCTTTGATTTATCGTGAGATTACAATTTGATTCGATACATTGAATACTTGGGCTATTGTTTCCTAGATTCTTTGTTTTCTTTAATCCTATTACTACGATAATTATTTGGTGAGTCTAATTAAAAGAAGTTAAGAGGGACCAATATTAGATTTTATTAAGTGGGCTTCGTTGATAAACTTATGGGTAGACAATAGATTGATTTCGATTTGTTACTCGAACTTATGAATTGAATGGTGACTAGAGAATTGCTTGATTGAATAGTGGTGGATTCCGAAACCTTGGTTATTTTAATCCTCTTGATATTTATTTTAATTATTCAGCTCAGTTACTCTACTTGTCTTTTTACTTAATTGAAAACGCTAAAAATCAAATCTTTTTAATTAGTTTAGTGTACGAGTTAATTTGGGTTAAATTATCCTTTTTAAATTCGCAGTTCCTGTGGATTCGACCTCGTTGCTCATTAAATCTATATTTCAGTAGATTCCTGCGCTTGCGAGTTATTTAAAATTTGACAACATTATTGTATATAAAAAGTTCAAATTCAAATCGGAATAGTTAAATGGGATGCTTGATAAGTATTTTAATTGTGTTTATTTTATAGTTTTTATGAGTGTTTTAGAGTGTTTAGAGTGTTTAGTACGTTTAATTTTGTCTATTTTTAGATAAAAGACAAACGTGGATGGATGACATTGCAAAGAAGTGAAAAGAAGCAAAATGACCAAATAGTGCAAAAAAAAAAAAAGAAAGAAAGCGGAGACCAAAGTGGACTAAAATGGAAGATGGAGGACCTAAACAGCAATTATGATACGACCTGTATCATGCATGGCGTACGGCCATAACACCGGAATTGAAGAAATGAGCAAAATTCACCCGAGAGCTTCATACGGGCGTCTAAAGTGAGACATACGGCCATATCGGGACAACATACGGCCATATCAATTGATCCATATCACCGTAATCCTAAAATGCTAGCATGCAGAAATTCAATAGAGACCTTCATACGGCCGTATCTGCTAAGTCGTAAGGCCGTATCACCAACACACAGAAAATTTCCTATTTTGGCTAGGAGTCCTATTTTTGGTCAGTTTGGGTTACTTGTTGCACACGAATTTGTAGCCTTTTGGAGACCTATTGTTGCCTATAAAAAGAGGAGAAAGCGATGAAAAGTGAGAGCTTTTCGGTGGAGAATTTTGAAGAGAAAAACACACCGTCTTTGGGAGCTTTTCATGGTTTTTGAAGGAGATTTAAAATGGAGTTGATACTTGATGCAAGATCTACTCTTTACTCTCGATTCTTCTTGTAAATCGGGTGATGAACTCCTTTATTTCTTTTCTTTCTTTACTTTTTAGCATGAGTAACTAAACATATTAGTTGGGATGAACGATGTAATTTGGATTTGATAATTTGATTTCGACTTTTAGTTTTTGAGCTTTTATTACTATGTGTTGATTTTACTTCTACGTTTAAGGCACGATTTACTTGATCAATGAATCATTGATTTGTGAGTTTTAACAAACCGAGATGTGAGTTAGGTATTTAGACCACGTAGTAAAATCCGGCAATTTATATAGAAGTTAGAGATAGACTTTTATAATTGTTGTGATCACTTGTGTGACAGGCGGGTATATATAAATTCCTACGCACGCTAATGCATTTATTTAAAGCTTATTCAGACTATACATAGAGATATGGTAGTTGACTATATTAAATAGGATTGATTTGAACTCGAGAGCGGTAAATTAAATTACTTTCGTGAATTTGATCTAGCACAACTTTAGTATAGAAATTGAGAAGAGAAATCAAATTGGATGTTTAAAGATAAATCGAGATTCCCAACTTCCACTCTCCATTGATTCAACAAATTTTTTATAATTTTGTAATTTATTTCCGTGTTATTTACAAATTTTGCTAAAAAAATCCAATTTTACTCTTTATATATTTGTTTTAAATTGCTTTTGTTGAGATTAATTTAAACCAATAGTTAGTATATTAGTCCTCGTGGGTACGATAATTCAGACTCAAAAAGTCCACTCCACTACTGATGTGGCAATATCATACACTTGCGATTATTTTCACACCAATGCTAAAGTGCTATCCAGCAAAAAACAAAACAAAAAAAAAAAAAAAAAGAAGGAAGGGGATGCTGTTAATCAGGCATGAATGATAGGAACTTATTCATGTATTTTATTACACAATAATGAGACTCGATGATATGCTTCAACAAGTACAACTTCAACGGCGGAACAATAATTGTAGGAAAGTAAAGCAAGCATATATATAAAGTTCATATCCTAAAGTAACGACAACAAATTCTCTCCTTAGTAGCATCTAGCGAATCGGATGCTATTAATTAATTTTGTTCAATACCATTCCAATGAATGCTATTACTGACTGTATTATATGTTGCCAATTAAAACGTTATTGCATCAAAACATCGAACACATTTTCTAGATATAAGCAGTGTGTTAGAAAATTAAAAATTGTCTATTTCTAAATTCACTGTATAAATTACTCCCTCCGTCCCAAATATATAAGCCTCTTTGACTTTTCACACATATTAAAATTTGTATTGAAAAAGCTAATGATACAAATAATTTTCTATTTTCACCCTTATTAAAGAGTTTAAATAAGAGTAAAGTGATAAATAAATGGAAAAAAATGCTTATACAGTTAGGATAATTACAAAAAATAAAGAACTTATATACTCCATTCGTTCCAAAACAATAGACTCATTTTGACTTTCGTACAGATTGAGAAAATTATAATTAATATTATTTAAAAAATAAATTTGAGTTATGTTTTTCAAATATATTCCTATATTAAATTATTATAATACATATTTATTAATTACAATGCACATAAAATAAGGTTATAATATAATAGGAAAAATAAAGAGATTAAAAAATATAAATAAAAAATGAGTTATATTTTGGCATAAATAAAAAAGGAAGTGAGTATTATTCTAGGATGGAAGAAGTATATGAGATGGAGGGAATAATATTTTTTGGCATATAAAATCGCATGTTGAGTACGCACAAATCAAGGAGAAGCTTTAACATGGCATAGGTGTAAAAGAGGCACAAACTTTGAGACGAGGCGCTAAAATTGATACAACTCGACACTCATTTAAAGCTAAGGTTGCTAGAAAAGAGGAACAAAACGCTGGACTTAAAAAACTGCGCACATTCTCCAGCCGTAAAATTAGAAAAAAAGCCGGTTCTTAGAGTAATCAGTGCAATTGGTCTAGAGTAGTCCTCCAAATTTAGTTCTGTTGAATATTATCTGGTTAATTTGCCTGATATATGCAGACACATCATTCAATCACTCTATCCTCCAATATAAAAGCTAGGGAGAATGATTGATTTCCCATTTTATCCTTATACACATTGAATCCTGAAATCACACATTAATCTTGTGTTACACATTGAATTTCTAGTAGTAGATCCAGGACACAAAAGGTGTTTATCGGTGTAAAGGATAAAATACAAGGAGATAAGGTAGAGCTAGGATAGTTATTGTATGAGGCCTAACCAATACTTATATTTGCTCTAATTCCTTTTATGCCCTTCATTCATTAAATTTTTATATATCTAATAAAAAATTTTATTTTCTAAGAATTACATTTGAAAGCTAATTATAAATATTTAATTGCCTATATATGTCGAAGTCAAAGTCCCAATCCATTACCCACTTGTGGGCACCCTACGATTGCCCAAACAATATGGCCGATGCCCAACACGTATCTCCCATCCACTCATGCGTGGGCACCATAGTGTGCCCATATATGGAGAACAGATCAAATCCGTGTCAAAGTAATTGTTAAAATTTTAATCATTACGTTTTCAATTTTTCACCGACAACTCAATTTCTCGTACTTTATTCAATCAAGTCAAAATTATATTTATAGTTTTGAAGTTTAATTTATCACAATTTATTTAAAAAAGTTCTTCTCCTTTTCAACTTAAAATTAAGTAATTAATATCAATACTTTTTTAAAAAGTAACATAAATATCACTAACAAATATACCTTGATATGTATTTTATTTTTTAAATTTTTATTAAATGTTTTTACTTAATTTTATTAAAATTTATATTGCATTAAGAACATTAACTTTTACTTCCTTTTTTTTTAATAACAATTGTACTTTATATTAATTTTGTGATAACGGAATTAATCCCTATATTTGTATTAATAAAAACATAATATACAAGAAAAATAACAATATTAAAGGCTTATCATTTGATATAAATCACTAAGGCGGGGCAAAAAAATGTAAAGCATGCTTGTTATATATGATCACAAAAATGATATATATTTCAATCGATTCATCATTAGTATCTTTTTTTATATTGTTTTTGATAATATTTTTTATTTACTCAATTATTTTAATTTCCAATATTACTACTTCAAGAATATTAAAAATATCATTCATTTCTGTACATCACACGTGCTTAGAAACTAGTTTGTCCGGAAGTGTGGTTGTATTCAAAATTTACTACTCTCGCCATCCCACTTATGGATTTATCATTGTTACTTTGGCTTTGTTGTTTTTTAAATTTATGTAGCTTGTCTTTGTAGCGATTACAATTTTGTTTGCTCATTTTCTAATACTATTATTTAATTTACATATGTAACTATTCACAAGCTTTTCGACTTATTCAATAGGGTCAGTTACATAATTCTTTTATCGGATGATATTCTTAATCCGTGTGAAAAAGAAAGCAAATATAAATAAATGATTATGATAGTGGTATGTTATTGTCCTCCTTTGCAAATGGCAGTGTTTGTGGTGGTAAATTGCAAAAAGTGACGGGTTTTCGTCCCCTTGTGAGCATAGGTAGATGATCAAGGGAAGAGCATTGAGTATATGAAAATAATACGAGACTAAGAATGTAATGAGTCAAAGTTAAAAAATGTACATCGTGAGCTTACCACTATTTATAGGAGTAAGCTAGGGGAATGGCCTCGCCATTATCAGGGTAGTGAGGGTAGGGCGAACCTAGGAATATCTTTCAGTGCGGTTGGAACAGAAGTCAATAAGTGATCATAGCAGTAATAATATAAAAGCCAAGTATCTAGTCAACAATAAAAAAGTCAATCTATATATATATATATATATATATATATATATGTGTCTTACAATAGTTCTTTACAAGTTTTCATATTTTGAAAACGTTGTACAAGTACTTAATTCGTTATCAATCTTCAAAAATATATCTTTCTCTACATAAACAAAGGCCAGCTATCATTCATCCACTGATCTCCCATCCTATTGCACAGTCTATCCTTCACAATATGCAATGCGGAAAACATACTCTTCACGGTGAAAGTTATGAGTTGTCTAATTTACAAATTACTTAGGCGTATCTGGATTGTGTTCCATTAAAAGCAATTTGTTCACAGTTACTTCAAGCCAGATATATCTGGGTTATAGTTCGATTGGAGCCTAGATATATCTATCTCAGCATAAGAATACGGAAATTTAAACAGAACATCAAACACACGATTTTAAGGTGGAAAACCGCAACAGGGTAAAAAACCACCCGCTCTGCACCTCCAAACAAACAGATTCACTAGTTGCTAAGAAATTAAACTAGTTACAAGAAATTGAGGATAGCAATACGCATATTACTATCAAACAACTGGAATTAACAACGATCACTCCCTGATCTCTCTTCTAGCTTCTACTATGAGCCAACATCCCATTGCTCTTCAAAACTTCTCGTAACTCTACAATCTAGCCTGGATTTGCGCGGTCCTCCCACCGATCGTCACCTCCCATGAAGATCTTCTCTTGGTCGAGGCTCATGTGTAGTGAATCCGACTTCTCCCGAAGATTTGACTTGATGAAATCAAGTAGTGGTCTTGTAGTGCAAATGCGCTTGTAATTTAGCTTTAAGCACGATATGAATCTTAGGTTACAAATGCGTGGGGAAGTTAAGGGATGAACGAGACACGCAAGCTAGCCAGTACTCGATTACTTTGCTCTATTGCATGTGTGTTCATCATCAACGTTCTAACTCCACTCGACCTCTATTTAATTATATGTTGGGTCAATGTCTTGCCACCAAAGACATTGTGTCACATCCAAACTCCTACATCCAAGAGAGATAGATAGATTAAAATTGGTAGGATAAAACCAAAATAAATAATAAGATAAACAAAGATAAATATGGAAAAAGGATAAGACAAAAGATAAGTCTTCATACCTTTACCAATCTCATCCTCGTTTGAATTTTATAATGATAGGCGTGCAGGATTTTGAAAAGCAGATCCATGATTTATCTAATAAAATCTAAGTTTAAAATAATCTTAACACTATCTAAATCTCCTATTGGATAACATTATCTCAACAAAGCATTATATTTTTATAATATAAGCTCAACAAATTTAGTCCATTTAATTGTCACAATAAGGAACTCAATTAATTAAATTAAGCGTGGAAAAATAGAAATAACAATTAAAATAACTAGCTTTTAATTAAATCAAATCATTTCTATTTAATTAAAAAAGCTAACAATCTCCCCATTTGGCTTTTCTATTGTTCCAAAACCTTATTTTCTAAAAATTTTACAAAGTTAACACGACAAGGAATATAAAGAACTCCACTAGACAAGTTCTCCCCCTCAAATAAATCACATGAAGTAACTAGTAGCATATAAGCACATAAACATAAAAAACTAGCTTACTTCCCATAAATATCAAGCGAGAGAGTAACGTTCAAATTTTTAGTAATCTATCTCCCATTTGGCTTTTCTATTTTTCCAAAACCTTGTTTTCTAAAAATGTTAAAAAGTTAACAGCAATAAGAGTATGCAGAACTCCCGCTAGACAAGTTCTCCTTCAAATAAATCAAATGAAGTAACTAGTCGCATGTAAGCACATAAACATATTACTCCCCTTTTTGGAAAAAGGAAAGTCAAAATCTCCATTAGAGCATTATCTGTAACATGCTGTATCGAGATCAAAGTAAAGAAAAGTTATTGCAATATTTAGTTAGAGTCCAAATTAAATAAAGCAGTAAAACAAAAGGTCTAGAGAGAAAATATGTAGTTATTGCAATAATTGAGGCTATGAGTCAAGGCTGGATGCATTCTTTCTCTTCAAACTAGTACCAGATGTACCTACATCGCCAATGTCCAACCCTCTGTTTGCTGCCAACAGTTCAAGCAGATATGTCTGCCTCATACTCTGAGCCTTCAGCTCAGCTATATTTGTCCCCATTTCTTTCAAAAATTGATTATCAGTTAGGAAATAAAATATCCAAGAATTTAAGAATAATTGAAATACCACTATTGTTGGGCCCACAACTAACTGATTTGATTTACAGAAATTTGCCACTTAAGCCCACTGTATATTGCCACATTTCAGATTAAATAAAAAGATGAAAATTCACGAAAATTAGGGTTAGGTGCAGCTAGTGTACCTTACCAAATGAGAGGGCTTAGATATATCTAAATGCCTTCAGCTTTCATTGAGTTAGATGCATCGGGAAGCGTACAGTCCACCACGGCATGGATTAAGTGAGTTACGGTGAGTGAGTGATTCGAAGAACCATCAGTCAATCACGTACTGTCAAATACCTTATGGTTGCCCTGAATTATTGGCTTTCATTGTAATGCATTAGAAGACCGATCTTAATCTATGAGTGTGCAATTATCAATATCCGGCTTGTCGAATTTTTCAATAGTTGGCATTGTCTTTTGGAGGTGAAACGGCTACACACAATCCCCAGAAGCTATCTTTTAAGTTCTCCCCCTTTCGCTTTCAAATTTTGCTCATTTTTCTTCATTTTCCTTTTTCTTTTGGAAAGGGGTATGAGCTTGGCTTGGATTGACAGCCTTCTTTTCCACTGACCATGCCCTTGAACAATCAATTACGTGCAATGCTAATAGCAAGATAGAGATCGTAGGTCTACACACAAAATATAGAAGCTCAATCAGAAGAGATGACCTTATAGCATTGACAGTAGTGACTTATTCTTCCAAATTGTCCAAATAAGTGCTTTAGATTGATTAGAGAAACATGTTGATCGTCGAATGCCAGATGTATCCTCCTCGCTGTTCACCTAAGCACTTAGATGTCTCATAAGTGAGTTTTACGCACTTATTTAGGGTCATTGAGCTCCAATTAATTGTGTTTTCTATTTATTTCATGCCTAAATTTTGCAATTTATTATTATTTTAGGAGAAAATTAAGATATGGAAGAAAGTGGAGCAATATTGGAGTAGAGATGGCCAAAAGAACGGAAGAAATATGAAGATAAGGAAAATTTCCAAGTCCCGGGGACGAGAACGAAATTATGCTAAAGATTGAGGATGAATTTTGACCTAGATAAAAGTGAAATTTGGGAAAGGCTATTTCTGTATTAATTGTAGAAAATTTTGACTAGTTTCCATAGGATTTTCAATCACCTAGATCGGACATCAGACGAGGACGTTATGGCCAAAATAGTCAACACTATCGGCTGTCCTATTTTACGCGCAAATGCCTAATGTGACTAGGACTTGGAAACCCACTATACTTGGGCCTTATTCACGACTTTGAGGAGGAAAAACACTCTATTTAAGGGGATTTTCTAGAGAAAAAGAGAAGGGAGGAGATCATTAGAGATAATTGAAGCTAAAACAAACCAAATTCGGAGGAGAAATTGAAGAACTCAAGAGATTGAAGGCTTCAACTTATTTCTCTCAAACCCGATTATGTATTTCGTTTTATTTCTTGTCTTTAGTTTTTATTTCAATTCCATGAGTAGCTAAACCCTTATTACTTGGGACGATTTATGGATCCCAATTGTGAACTTTAATTCTGTATGAATGGATCCGAATTTCTAGTAATTGATTGTGTGTTAATTCTATGTTGTTGGATTATTTTATTTGCCTTTTTGATCAATTGGTGAATTTATCTATTGGTTTATGTTTGATTGAGAGGAGGAGAATATGAATTAGATTTAGACAACATAGAACACTAATTTAGACAAGATTTAGAGATAAACTTGTGGTTAGTGCGATCACATAGGTAAAATTTTGAGGAAACCTATTAGAATTTCTTGTGTGAATGCTTTCATAAAGGTTGATAACGAATTTGCTTAGAGATAGGTAAATTGGCCCGATTGAATAGATTTAATTATCATCGAGAGAGATAGTTATATAATTTAGGAAATTCGATCGTTAGCACAAGTTAATTATCTTGGATCCATTAATATAGGGTTAAGGGGGTCAATTGGGTGAAGTAAAGAGTCCTAAGTCTTTAAATACTTTGATTTAATCTACACATTCTTTTAATTCTTGCATAATAGATTTAATAGAGTATTATTCTCCTTGCATTATGTTTAAATTTAGCATTATTACGCCCATTAATTGGATCCATCAAATAAAGTGACAAATTGACAAATTTCGGTACTCAAAACAAATCCTTGTGGGATCAATACGTGGACTCAAATCCACTTTACTACTTGTTTGACATCGTACACTTGCGGGTCGCATTTTAACACTCATATTTAAGCGAAAAATTAGGGTGATTGGGAGTGTTTTTTAATGATTTTTAATAATTTTTAATGTAAAGGAGGAGAGAGAATGAGTGGAATTTAATGGTGGAGATTTGTGGATGTGACGTGATGTATGGATGTGATTGATTTAAAATAAAAAAATGTATAAAAAAGTGGAAAAAAGTGGAAAAATTTTGAAAAATCCATCCCCAATCAGGCGTAATGTCTCCACAGATATGACCTACAATTAGACTTACTCACAAGCCTGAGAATAAGATATATCTAACCTATATGCATGCAAAAAATGCGAAAAACAAATATAGTAAGGAAAAAAATTGTATGGCAATGCAATAATTTTTTTTTTTGGGTATGATATGCATGATCCTATTTGGGTGGAAGTGAGACTCCAATTTGTTTTCTAAGGTTTTCAAATTTAGCGGTATCGAGGGCCTTAGTAAACAAATCTGCAAACTGTAGATTAGTCTGTATGTGCTCCAGAGTGATAATCTTTTGTTCCACCAATTCTCGAATAAAGTGGTGTCTAATGCCAATGTGTTTCGTTCTGGAGTGTTGAACTGAGTTCTTTGAGATGTTGATAGCGCTGTGTTGTCACAGAACATTGTGGCTTGATCAATGGTTATCCCATAATCCTCCAACATTTGTTTCATCCAGAGAAGCTGAGTCCAGCAACTGCCAGCTGCAATGTATTCTGTTTCAGCTAGTAGATAGGGATATGGAATTTTGTTTCTTACTTAGCCATGCCACCAAATTGTTTCCAATATAGAAACAACTGTCGGATGTACTCTTTCGGTCATCAATCCAGACCCAATCAGCATCTGACTATCCTACAAAATGGGCAGTGGTGTCTCTTGTAAACCAAATACCATGGCCTGATGGACCACTTACATACCTCATGATTCTTTTAACTGCAGAAGATGAGACTCTTTTGGCTTAGCTTGATATCTCGCATATACTCCAACACTGAAGGATATATCTGGTCTGCTTGCTGTGAGATATAGCAGACTTCCAATCATGCTCCTATAGAGGGATACATCTACATCTTTACCTATATCATCATTTGAAAGTTTCAGTGTTGTAGCCATTGGAGTTCTCATTGGCTTAGAATCTTCAAGACAGTATTTCTTAACAAGTTCTTTGCATACTTCGTTTGAGAGATGAAGATTCCAGATGTATCATGCTTTACCAAGCTTGTGGAGCTTGTTTCAAATCACATGGCCTTTTTGAGTCGGTATACATGATCTAGATGGAATGGATCAGTGAATACTTGTGGCTGCTCCACACAGGCTTCTTCATACAGCACACCTTTTAAGAAGGCACGTTTTACATCCATCTGGTACAACTTGAAATTGATGTAGCAAGATACTGCTAACAGCACCCTGATGGGTTTCAGTCTGGCCATTGGAGCAAATATCTCTTCAAAATCAACGCCTTCGACTTGGGTGTATCCTTGAGCAACAAGTCTTGCTTTGTTTCTCACAACTTGACCTGCTCATCGGACTTGGTCCTGAAAATCCATTTCGTTCCAATTATATTTACATTATCTGGTCGGAGTACCAATTCCCAAACATCGTTCCTCTCGAATTGATTCAGCCCCTCGTGTATTGCTTCCACCCAGGTAGCACAAGTATCTTTTAATGCTTCTTTGACATTCTTTGGCTCAATCGACATGTAGCACATGTTCCCCAGGTAGCACATGTTTCCTATCTCGGTGGCGAGTTTTTTCCGGGTCACCATCCTTTTAGAGGGGTCGGAGAAGATGTTATCCATTGGATGAGACTTTTGAACCCTAGATGAAGGTCTTTTGTTGGAATTTCCTGCTGTTCCGTTTCTGGTGGCTAAGATGCACCTGCTTCTACATGTTCAGCATCAGATTCATCTGAGTGGGGTGTATCTGTATTGATCTGGGTTTTTTCAGAATGCTGTTCTAGCTCAGATCTATCCTGATCCGCTTGTTGAGGAGTCAATTTTGGTGGGAACTCCCACGGGGCAGATCCATCTTCAGTGTTAATGGCTTCCGCCAAAATTTCAAACACAATTGTTTGCTGTTTAGCATCAAACGAGCCATCTCTTGCAGGGTTCTATTCTTTCTTTCCACAACTCCATTTTGTTCGGGGTCTTGATCTGAGAACTCATGGCTGACTCCGTGTTGTGCACAAAGGTCTGCGAAGTCCGAGTTTTCAAACTTCCTTCCATGGTCACTTCTGATCCTTTTGATCCTTACTGTTCATTGAATTTTTCATTGCTCAATCTCTGAAACAAAACAGTGACACTATAAAAGGCATCAGATTTTTCACGAATAAACATGACCTAGGTACATCTAGAGAAATCATCGACACACACGTAGATGCATCTCTTACCTCCTATGTTTTCCTTTTGAATTGGATCCATTAGATCCATATGAATCAACTCAAGCACATGGGAGGTGGTGAGAAACTTACTTGGCTTGTGTTGGCATCTAATTTTCTTACCCATTTGACAATCACCGCAAACACCGTTGGGAATGTCTTTGATGTTAGGTAGTCCTCTTACTGCTTAAGACTTTGCCAGTCTCACAAGATCATGGTAATTCATGTGCCTCCAGTCGGTTGTGCCACAACTTCTCGGTTTGATAGCCACTGAGTTGCATGAAATGGGATTGTCAAGTGTATAGCATCGGTCACTTGATCGAATCCCCTTGAACAAAACACTCTTCATTGGATCCGATTCCTCGTCGCATCGGAGTACCTTGCAATAATCATTAGCAAACAGTACAATCAGATTATCATCACATAATTAGCCTACACTGATTAGATTGGCCTTAAGACTAGAAACATAAAGAACATTGTTGAGAGTGGGTTGACCATCTAGATTTATGATTCCAGAACCGCCTATCTTTCCCTTTTTACCATTGCCAAAGGTAACTACCCCTGTTTCACCTTCTTAGAAATTTGATAGCATGCTTAGGTCACCTGTCATATGTCTAGAACACCCACTGTCAAAATACCAAATATTTGGAACTGAGGCACTAAAAGATAATTGAACAACAAATGCATTCGCCTTAGTTTTCCTTACCCATGTTTGCTTAGGCAGGTCACGATTGATGATACGTTTCCTTTTGTGAGTATTGACCATGTTCAGATAGTTAAAACAGTGAACACATCATGCCCTGGTTTTGCACAGAAATTGCAGATTACCGAACAGATAGATGTACCTCGCCTGCGATGTTCTAGGTAAGCAGATACATATGGGATTGTCTTAGGTTGCTGAGAATTTCTCTGTGGATGATTCAGGACTGCTGTCTTTGCATTTTGAATGTACGCGGATTCTGCTTTGCTGACAGTAACGTTCTGCATATGCCTGGTTGATGCAGATGCATCTAAATTGGGCTTCTTCTGTTGCTCAGGCTGATATCATGTTGCTTTCACAAAGACTCTTTCAGCCAGGGCACCCTTATTCTTACCTTCATAGCCAAGACCAGTTTTTAACCCAACGGGCCTATCAAAACTTAAGATTTCATGGAGTCTAGCCGTACTGAGCACCAGTCGCTTGATTTTCTCTTGAGCTTTTGCAAGCTCATCATTCAATCTGGATACTCAACCATCCTTTTCGCATCGAGGAGTGGTGACACCTCTTTTATCTTCATTTCTCACTTCGAGCACTATTTGCAGTAGATTTATTTGTTCTTCAGCCTTTTGAAGCTGTCTTTTCAGATCTTTAGTGCTCAGATCATATGCATCGACGTATGGCCCTGATTTTCAAGGTCGCTATCATCTGAATCTGACGCATATGCATCTGAATCTACATCACTCCAGGTGATATTCATTGCTTTCTTTCCTTTCTTCTTTAGAGTGTTGGCACACCCAGAAGTGATATGCCCATATCCCTCACATTATCTACATTGGATGCGATCCTCCTTCTTTCCTTTGTATGAACTTGAATTTCCCTTGTCACTGGAGTTGCCTTTCTTCGTCCATTATTGGTTTTGGTTTTGACCTTGAGATATAGAGTTCTTGCTCTTTTTGCATTCTTTAGAAGCTTCTTGAAGTTGTTTGGTAAAAAGAACAGTGTTTTCATCCTCATTAGAATCTTCAGATGCAACTGGCTCTGCGCTATTGGCCTTGAACACAATTCTAGGTTTTTGGTCTTTCTTGCGACGGTTCAGATGCATCTCCACGGCCATCAATGAACCAACCAGTTCATCAACTCTCATGGTAGTGAGATCTTTGCTTTCTTCAATTGCCGATATCCTCAAAGAAGTATTCTTAACAAAATACCATTCTCACAACCCTAAGATCAAGTAAAAGTAATCTTTAGAATCAAATTTGGGAAGAGAGACTAGAAATCAACAATGAGGAATGAAAGCAAGTTTTCATAAAGCAATGTAGGCAAGTTACAATAGTATACTCAAACCATAACTTTCAATTCAACACAAGTCATCAATCAAATAAAGCTTAATGATATCTTAAATGCATGCGAAAGTAGAAAAAGTGTAAAATACATGCAATTTTTTTTTGGTTAAAACACACAAAAGTAAATGCAAACTAAAATAAAGAGGATCTCATCTTGTGAGAGAAGTGTGATCAATGGGGTAAACAAACTCAATTGGTATACACTTATTTTCATATGCTTTCAAATCAACCTTTTTAATCCATACTTGTTTCCCCTTCAAGTTGGTTGTGGTGGGAGAGTTATTCATGTTGGAAAACTTGTTTTGCATATTTTGATACAATTTGGGGCAATCTGGTTTTTTTGTGTCCGCTAACTCCACAATAAAAACAAGTTGACATATTCTTAAACCGACTACCATTCCCATTTTGACCATTACCCTTTACTTTGTATGAAATTGCATTATTACTAGTTGTAAAGGACTTGAAAGTAGGTCTAAATCTATGGGAAATTTTGTCTACCATGATATGATTTAGTCATGCTCAATGAATGTGAAATTCCTCATTTTTGGCCACCAAAATTATTATAATGAAAGCATGCATGAGAAGAAGAGTACCTACTTGGAGCTCTAGCTTTCCTACGAGTTTGAGTAAAATTCTTACTTGGACCTCTCTGTTTATGAGAATTGATAGATGGTCCTTGCTTCTGATTCTAGACCCTAGTCTGTCAAGACGTATTTGCTCTTGCCTTTGTTATGCTAGATGGATCTGGAGTAGGCACCCCCAAAACGAGTCTTGGACATAGTTCTGCTGAGCAATGCTTGAATGTAATGTATGACTCCAATGTTATCGGCAGTAGCATAAGTCAACTTGATATTATCTTTTGTTTAAATTCGTTTGGGCCCAGATGGATCTTAGCAATTAACAGATCCTATTGTGGTCGGATCTGAACTAGGCATGATGTATCTGATACTGTATAGAGCAGATGTACTAAGTTTACTACTAGAGGCAACAGATATATCATTTTTGCTCCTGGAAGTTGCAGATGCATTTGGAGGCGGAATAACTTCACTGTTACATTTTGTCGCCATTTGGTGATCATTTCCTTTATCAGTTTCTTTCACAACGACAACGTGATCACTTGCTGTGCCTTTTCCATTTCTTTCGTAACCAAGACCTGATTTATCATCGGATAGTCTTCCATAGCTAAGGATCTCGTTCAACCTTGTAGCTCTAATGGTAAGTTCCTTGGCTCTTTCCTTTGCATTGTTCAATTCTTCTTCGAATTTTTTCAATTGATTCTCCTTTTTTGTAATATATTCTGAAGGGTCAAGATAGTTTATTCATTGGCATCTTTCAATTGTCCTTTAGAGTTCAAATCTTGAGAGTCTAATCCATCGTCATCAATCATGGCTTGCAAATGTTCATCCTCTTCAAGCTGTTTTTCAGCACATCAGAGTGTAGGCTAGATGTATCTGGAAGAGCACTGGCATACCTGGTACCTGATTTTCGGATCTGCTATCGTCTAAGTCTGAGTCAGATGTATTTGTAGTTTTCACTATGTGTTGGACTCAGATATGTCTGCCTTATCTTTCTCAGATTCAGATTCAGATTCAGATTATCCTCTTCATCTTTATCTTTTATTTCTTTACTGGTTCCTTCATAAAAACTTTTGATATGTTCCAAGCCTCCATAGCAACCTTGCAATTTTGGATCAAACAAAAATATTTAGAATCAACCGAATCAAATGGAGCATTTAAGCAAATAAAGTTCCAATCACAATGGTTAAGATTATCAAAACTTTTATTTCTACCAATTGATTTTCACCAATTGATTTCCTCGTATTCAAATCAATTTTAGGAGTTGAATGGACTTGTTTAGAATTAACACTGCTAGTCGGTATCCATTCATCCTCAATCGGTGACCATACGAGTGGATCTATAGATTGCAAAAATATCTTTATTCTTAACTACCAATATGCATAATTATTACATATAAGTATGAGAGATCTATGCAATACAATCAAATAAGAATCCATAGTTTAGACAACCGGATCTCACTTTCTAGAAGTAAACCAGCTTTCCTACCAAGTGAAAGTTATGAGTTGTCTAATTTACATATTACTTAGGCGTATCCGGATTGTGTTCCATTAAAAAGAAGTTTGTTCACAGTTACCTCAAGCCAGATATATCTGGGTTATAGTTCGATTGGAGCCTAGATATATCTAGCTCAGGGGAAGAATACGGAAATTTAAACAGAACAGCAAACACACGATTTTAAGGTGGAAAACTCCAACAGGGTAAAAACCACCCGCTTGCACCTGCAGACAAACAGATTCACTAGTTGCCAAGAAATTAAATCAGTTACAAGAAATTAAGGATGGCAATACGCATATTACTATCAAACAACTGGAATTAACGACGATCACTCCCTGATCTTTCTTCTAGCTTGTACTTTGAGCCAACATCCCGTTGTTCTTCAAAACTTCTCGTAACTTCGCAATCCAGCCTGGATTTGCGCGATCATCCCACCGATCATCACCTCCCGTGAAGATCTTCTCTTGGTCGAGGCTCCTGTGTAGTGAATCCGACTTCTCCCGAAGATTTGACTTGATGAAATCAAGTAGTGGTCTTGTAGTGCAAATGCGCTTGTAATTTAGCTTTAAGCACGATATGAATCTTAGGTTACAAATGCGTGGAGAAGTCAAGGGATGAACGAGACACGCAAGCTAGCTAGTACTCGATTGCTTTGCTCTATTGCATGCGTGTTCATCATCAAAGTTATAACTCCACTCGACCTCTATTTAATTATGTGTTGGGTCAATGTCTTGCCACCAAAGACATTGTGTCACATCCAAACTCCTACATCCAAGAGCGATAGATAGATTAAAATTGGTAGGATAAAGCAAAAATAAATAATAAGATAAACAAAGATAAATATGGAAAAAGGATATGACAAAAGATAAGTCTTCATATCTTTACAAATCTCATCCTTGTTTGAATTTTATCATGATAGGCGTGTAGGATTTTGAAGAGCAGATCCATGATTTATCTAATAAAATCTAAGTTTAAAATAATCTTAACACTATCTAAATCTCCTATTGGATAACATTATCTCAAGAAAGCATTATATTTTGATAATATAATCTCAACAAATTTAGTCCATTTAATTGTCACAATAAGGAACTCAATTAATTAAATTAAGTGTGGAAAAATAGAAATGACAATTAAAATAACTAGCTTTTAATTAAATCAAATCATTTCCATTTAATTAAAAAAGCTAACACACAGTAACAGTAGCAAGTGGTAAAATTAGAGTCATAGTCAAAAGCTTATAAATGGATATACAGTACTTAACTTTGTCATAACTAACTTCTCCACAAGATCACCATCCATTCAACCCTTCAAATGCTTTACTTGAGCCCACATAACAAATATAACATTCAAGTTGATCATCAAGCACAAGAAGATCCACTCTTGAAAACTCATCAGGATAAAACTTAGCAAGTTAAATCAATCTTTCTGGTCTAATGATGAGAATGATCATCTAACCCTTGAAGAGAATAAACAAGCTACACAAAAGGAGCAACTCTTTTACCTTTGTGAAATGATCATCTAACCCTTGATGTTGCAAATCGATGACATCATAAAATAAATAAGTGTGACAGTCATGCAAATTTGTCATTTCTGGAGCATTACGCTGTGGGCAACCACAAGGTGCATGGCATACGAACTTATCATCCATGTTAGGAACATCAATGTAATGCTGCCCATAAAAAGAGTAAACTTGTTCCAAAAAAGAATCCCACCCATTTTCTCGATCAATTGGAGTCATTCTTTCCATATTTTCACCAATTGGATTGCATTCAAAATACCTTAATCTTTCTTCTGCAATGATTTTGACCATTCATTAATTAGAAATTCTTAGAGCACTTCTCATCAGATGTAGATCAAACACAAAATCAAATGAATGTATTGGCTCCAATAAATAGGTTGCATCATTCTTTTGATTGGAAGAACTAGATTCATCATAAACAATGATTTCAAGAACATCACTAGTAGTAGAGAACATGGCAAGCAAGCTAACCAAAGAATCATAATGAGATCCCCAACGTGTATTGCCAGAACGCTGAAGGGTACTTTCTTGATTTAGTCCCATTGTACTTGAATGCTCTCCTTTTTCTAATGCCTCAACAATGAAGTCTGATTGTTTGTCTCAAAGAAGGTCACAATGTTTAGCAAATGCCCCAGTGGTATTTATCACATCTCCAAGTGCACAAAAGAAACTAGTAATTGGAATATTCCTTTTTGCCACATCTTCAAGACCCTATTGTAATTGATGAGCAAAACAATGAATATAAGAGCTAGATGTAAAAAGCACAAGGGTTGTCCTTTGAAATGAGAGCTTTGAGACCATTAAACTTACCTTTGCATATTATTTACCCCATCATATGCTTGTCCTCCCAATCTAGGCATATTCAAATTACATTTGGAAAACATCTTATCAATTGCAGTTTTAAGTGACAATGCCGTGGTACTTGTAGCATGTTCAATCCAAATGAAATGCTCATTTACCTATCCTTTATTGTTCACATACCGTAGAACAACTGACATCTGCTCCTTATGTGACACATCACGCGATTCATCAACTAGAATAGAAAAGAGTCTGTCACCAATATCTTTAATAATGAAATTAACCATTTCAACTCCACAAGCACTCACTATATCCTTCTGATCCATGCTAACCTGAGCATCCAACCACCTTTGGATTCTCAAATTCTCATGATTTATTTGTATTTAGAGAATGTTGCGGAAAAAATTTGAAACATCGACTTTTCTGTTCGCTAAGTGCCTCCCTAACCAATTGAGTGATTAACTATATATATTGTAAAGTTACTTTTCTGCCTAAAAAATAAATTATTAGAAAATCTAAACTCTAGCTACAAATATCATTTCATGAAGCAGAATTTTTTTCCTTTTTTGACTAATTAAAATAGTTTTCGAGCCAACTTCTTAGGCTACTTGAGGCGAAAAGTTAAAATTCACCTACAAATCTCATTTTGCATACGGAAAGTTAAGCTAACTATTTTGAAGCCAATATCTTAGGCCCACAATCCCCTTGTTGCAGGGAAAAATAAATTGTGCCTGTAGATTTGATTTTATAGGTGAAAATTTTGTAGGTTAAGTAAAATAATTTTTGACTTAAATTCTTAGCTTACAAGTGCCACAAAAGGTAGACATCTCATACAAATGTCATTTTGTAAGCGAAACATTTGTAGGGAAGCCCAAGTATTTATATTTTTTTTTCTTTTTCTCTCTGAAAAATTAGAGCGTGTTTGACCATCATTAGGTGAACATTAGTTTTATTGATTAAACAACTTTTTCTATTTTTTAGTACTTTTACTTTATATTTCAGTTACACATTCAGTAATCAAATTTTCAAAAAATTCTATCAAACATACTCTCACAATGTTATCTAAAATAAAATTAAAAAAAAGAAAGAAAGCAGTGTACTTGCATTTCATGGTTCATCTCATGCTCAACAGAAACGCGATGTGTCAAAACCTAGTGAGTTCATTGTATGATGAGAGTGATGTGGTATATATTTTGATAAATCGTGATTCGTCACCTCAATATTAACAATAAGATCAACCATGAGATGCATGTATCATTACCAAAAAAACTTATTAAACAAATTAGAATAATTACAGGTTGCACACACAAATCCATTTCTAGCGTCTGTCCTAATACACAAAATACGAAATCACGAATGTGGGGGAAACATACTTTATTAGTGTGTGGTATTTTCACACAAAATGTATGATCTTACAGCGTGATTCTCAACAAATTAAAAGTCTGTGCCTGCTTCGTACTCCATATATATTAATTGTGTGCATGCACTGTACATGCAGAAACAATTCATTGTGACCACCTCATTTTGGGGACCGACTCTGCATAATGAAGTCTATCGTTGCACAACTAGCTAGTTTCGTTGCATTGCAGCAGTACAAAATATGGTAAAATGATAAATTGTCCATAAAATACGCGATCCTTCTGTAAATGATAAATTGTGGGTGGTTTGGGGGTTTAGTGGTCCTCGGGTGAGAAAATTATGATACAAAATTAGGGACCTCTTTAAATGAATTAATTTTGACAAACCAGGGACCCCCTTGTCTCATAAACTTTTAACAAACAGGGGACCTCTTTGAATGAGAAATGGGGGACCTGTTTATACACCGTTGACAAATAAGTCACCGTGACCACTTTCTGAGTTTTAGCGAAATTCGTGAGATTACAGCTGAAGTCACATAAATGAAACTTATGATTTAAAATATTAAATCAATTATTTCTAAATTACCACTGAACGCCCATCTCGGCATATGAAGCATTTCTCACTATCAATGAATTCTTACCATTTGGCGCAGATGATAAAAATCTTAATATAATAATAAGAGGAGTGCCAACTAGGCACTGCGCCATGTTGGCAGTGCCAAGTTGGCACTTATTTAATTACTTAAATTAAAAAAGGAAAATCTTATTTAGGAAACAAATATTAAATACACACTTTATTATTTTATTTTTATTATTTAATTTAATTTATTTTCTTTATTTAGTATGTTTTTCCTTATTTTAATTTTCTATATAAATTTTAATTTTCTAATTATGTATATAATTGAAAATAAACCAAATGCAAGCATTAATGAAAGTGTAATATGATATCAAAGTTACAAACTACAATATTAATTGAATTATTTTTAAAAATGATAATTAACTTTTTAATATACATTTTAATTTTTGAATATTATAGTTTAATTTTTTAATATATTTTTTAGTTTTCGAATTATTTTGTCAACTTGGTATAGTGCTAGGTTGGTAGGGATTTGCTATTTAAAAAAATCATTTTTATTTATTTAAAAAAGTAAATGAGAAAAACCTTTTTTTATTTACTTAATGTACAAAATCGCTCAATATTCAGAATTCAATTTGAGTTAAATATGATATAAAATCAATTCAATATTTACAAAATTTACATACGTATTTGTAAGCCAACTATAAGATCATTCATAATCGATTTGAAAAGTTATGTATGACTTATAAAACATATTATTTTATTTTTTTTCTTTGTTCAAAAAATATATTATCTAAATTTTCCAAAATATTATATTTTTCCCTAAAATCACCAATTACGTACGATAATTGATATAACATTTTTTCTTATAAGATAATATTTCACACCAAAATTTATTATCTTATTTTATAATATTGTTTTATATAAATATATTATTTTAGTCGTTCCGTGCAACGCACGGGGGTAATACTAGTAATAATAATAACACTACCTCCGTCCCAAAACTATAGTCCACTATTCGTTTTGCGTCCGTTCCAAAATATAGGTCACATTCCTTTTAAAAATATAGTTAAAATATTATTTGTCTTTTATGTCCCTCATTTAATATGCATTGTTATCATCAAAATAGAGTAGTTGACATAAAATATCTAATAAATGAGAGAGCCATATTAGAAAATAATCTTGAGTTGTGCTTTTCCAATACCATTAATTACATTTTTCTTAATCTGTGTGAAGATAAGAAATTAAAATAGCTATAATTTTGGGACAGAGGTAGTAATAATATAAGAAGAATAATGGATTGTAGTGAATTTTTTAAACTTATTTTATTATTTAATTCTTATTAATTTCTTAATGTTTAAGAAGAATAATAGAGTTTTCCATTTAAATAGGAGTCTTGTTTCCATTGTAGTAAGACATCAATAGAATTGTTTACGAATAAAATTGGGAGTCTCTTGTATCTTCCAATTATTCGGTATTCCAAGCCACTCAATGAATACTTGATGCATGGATTTCTACCATTCGCAAGAATCAATAGAAAATTAGAAAATCATTCAGTTCGAGTATTCTGAGAATTATCAAACTGTCGTTGGATATATCAATCTTCACTACTATTTGGCTTGCGTCACAATTTGCACAGATTAAGGCACTTTCTAAACATGCATTGAATTAAAAAAAAATAAATTATTGTTCTATACACATAAAATTTGGTCAAATTAAATTTTTAATTTGTAGATGTGTGGATGAGAATTATGGAAAACCTATTAAAAAAATATTAATAAAATGATCAAATCAATGTAAGAATAGTTTAATAGAATAAGAGAGAAAAGAATAGTTTAATAGAATAAGAGAGAAAAAATAAATTTAATTTGATAAAATTTAATGTGTATAATACTAACCTCCTAGCTAAGACTAACCTCTATGATCATCTCACAGGGACTATAGTTATATAATTATTATTAACTTTAATTTTTATTTATCCGTACCTTACGTATTCTTTTTTTTCTTGAAAAAAAGAAAAATTAGTTGCATGTGGTATCTATTTTAGTCATATATATATATATTTCCGAAATATTTTGGGACATGTTTAAAGGTAGTAGTTATGCGCCCTTGTGATATATGCACATGCATTGCGATGTTTAAAAATAAATTAAAAAAAAAAGTTTCACCAACAATATACAATTTTGAAGGTGAAGTGTAACAAAAATTTTCATTAATTTATCATAAAAATGTTATTATCATTTTAACTTGTAACTGATATTTCGTGGCCTAGCGTTGCTTTGTTCGATTGAAAATTAATATTTTTGTGGTTAAAAAAAATTAAATAACTTATAGGTATCAATTATAAGCATTCAAATTTTCATTTCAACTTTTAGTAACGAAAGGAAAAAATATATATCATAAAAAGTGTTCTCATAGTCCTATTCAATGGCCACTTGTGGGCGAATTGAGCGAGGTCCCCCCGGCCCAAAAAAAAACCTATCAGGGGGACATGTATCAGAAGTCTACTCACTTGTGGATATATATTTTACCATGTCCACAAGTAGTGGCCATTGGAGCAAGAATGGGCATTCTCATCTTACCATAAAAAAATTCAATGTAATATAAACGTGCTCATGTTATCATTAAATAACCTGGTAGATAAATGTTCACATGTAAACAACTAAAAAAATTAAAAAGAAATAACGGGCCGAAATGGGTGGTTATATTGTTGGAGGTATATATAATTTTAAACTATTAAAGAAATAATTTTACATCAACATCTTGTAGGTCATTTGGCAACAAAACATTGCTCTTGTGTACGTACGAGGTGGGAAGTTCAAATCCCACGACGAATGATTTAAATTTTATCAGATTCTAGTACTAGTAAAAAAAAATTGATATCGAAGAATTTGATGAAAAATTTAATTGAGGCATATCTATATATATATATATATATACACACGGGCGCGCACACACACACACACACACACACATATATATATATATATATATATATAGCTTATTAGCACTATTAGGATCCAACATTCACTACACCAAAATGTGTTATTTGTCACTCAATAGATTTTCACTTTATCACGGTTTTAAACTGTGACTAAAATTCTTGCTGATTGTCACGGTTTTAAACCGTGACAATGTTTTTTTTTAACAATTGTCACGGTTTATAACCGTGACAACTCGCGAGTTTTATAAAAAAAAATAAAATAAAATAAAATCTGAAACTGATTAGAAAATCAGTAGCCAACGCAAGGAAGAGACCAAACGCGAGATCCCCAAATTCTAACCTAAATTCTACTCTAAATCCACCATGCATGAAAATTGCAAAAATCACTCCCAAAACTTTAATTCGAGCTAAAATCAAGGTTTTTGCTCAAGTATCGGCTTAATCACCGTCTGAATTTCAAGGTAATTAGTGAACTTCATGGAGGTAGCTAAAATTGGTCCCATTGATTATTAATTTTTTTATTGACAAATCTAGCTAGACATATAGCTTCGTTGGTTCAGAAATTTTGCTGTAATTTGTTGATTATGTAGCATTCTTTGTATATATTTTGTGTATATTGAGTGTGAACCATACCCAAAAATTGAGTCCAAAAAATATATTTTGGACTCAATTTTTGTTGTTTAATTAGTTTAGTTACTTAATTATTGACTATTGCTATTATCCAATTTTTTACGTTTTTAGGAAAATAATTTAGGCTTTATGCATTGAACCATTTAGGAATTTAGGAATCAGGGCTTGATTTGCTGATTTCTATGATTTAGTTCGAAATTTGTTTTGAGTTTTTGCTAATTGTAATTTTAGGAATTGAGCATTTAGGTTTTACCATGTCATAGTTTAAATTAATATTGTTTAATTGAATTGAAAAACTACTTTTTATTTGAATAATAAGATTTTGTGTGTTCTGAAATTTTGAGACATAGTTATAGATTTGAATAATTCATGAATTTCGAGTTCTTTGAAGCATTTTTTCTAGGGTTTGCTATATTTAAGTTCTTGAGTTGAAAATTGTGATTTCGTGCATATTTTGTAGATTTCTTTGCATCATTAGTATGTTTAATTTGAGAAATATATATTTTGAATTGAGTGAGGTTCACTTGTTTATCTTTACATTTAAGTTCACCAATTTTTTACAAATTTCTCTTAATTAATTTGAGTCAAATTTGTAGTAAGGGGGACTCAAATGAGGGATTTGATGGTTTTTGGTTTATGGTTTGAGTCGCCATGAGACCTGAATTTGGATATCTGCCATTAAATTTTCTCAAAATCTTAAGCTTCGTTGACTAAATTCATCGTGGAAAGCGTATGCTGTAGTTTCTGTGTACTTTTTAGGTGTGACGGGGATTTTACTCTTTGTATGTTGTGTTTCTAATGAACTGCAGAAAATATTTTCCCTGGAGTTTCATGTTGTTTATTTTGCTAGAATCTAAGATCGAACTAATAACATCTAGAATCTAAGATCGAACTAATAACATCTTTAAGGAAATGAAAAATTGTATAATTCGGTGTTGGTTTTCGTGTGCAAAACTTGATTGTTGTTACATATGGTATTGGGTTAAATTCCTTGCTAAAATGCTATTCTCTTTGTCAAACTAATTGGATGATTAAATTTCATATGTTGGATACTTCTTCAGCAGTATCAAGTTATGTATTGTAAGTTATCTATGCTCCAGTTGTTTGTCGATGAGATATTAAATGAAGCTTTTGTGAGTGTTTTAGATTTAAATAAGTGTCAATTTGTTTGATTGTTTAACCCTGGAGTTACCAAATTAAGAATTATGTTGATAATTCAGTTTCAAAGAATTCAGACAGTATGTAAGGTTTCGTAATAGTTTTGAGTAGCTGCTGTTGTTTTGGTGAATATCTTCATCAAATTCATTTAAGATGGATCGTATACCTTACAGCAAAGGCTAATATTGCCTGTCGATTTGAGTTCCAGTGATATTATTTATTTCTCCATTTAAGTTCCAATTTAATGGCAATGATACTATATGTGCTCTCCCTATTCTATAAATATAATCCTACACAACTGAAATTGGTTATGAAGTTATTAAGTAGTTATTGATCTCCGAAGCCTGAATAACTTGTTGCGGATGAAGTTACTAATTTAAAAAGAAAAATGAAAAATAAAAATGAAGAAGCTCTTCTTGTTATGTGGTGACGACAAATGAGGTTGAAGGAACATGAAATATCATCAGTTTATGCATCTTATTATTATTATTATTATTATTATTATTATTATTATTATTATTATTATTATTATTATTATTATTATTATTATTATTATTTGTTTTTATTTTTGTACCTCCAGAATATTATAATTGTTGTGTAGCAGGGTGATGGTCCAATATTTATATTATGCAGTCTAGATTTAAAAAAAAAAGAAAGGAAATTTTTTATAACAGTTTTCAATAAATATGACAGGCGGTAGAACCATGGCTCGGAAATTGAATTATGGGATTGATTATGACGACGACTATGAAGGTAATGGCGACAGCAATGCAGGTAATGAAGTCTTTCTGTCTCTGTTGCTTTATATTTTCTAATTACATTTCTCATTAGGTTTTCTCCCCTCTTTATTTGTTTATTATTTCGTTTATATGAATATTTCACATATCTCATGCCAATCAAAATCATCAAGTTAATATGCTTAACTCTCGGGAGTGATATATTTCATTAAGTTAATTCTTTTTGAATCTTAAGAAATGTCACCTTCGCATAGGTCAAATGCCCTTCTGCTCAAAGTGAGCCCATGTTCTTTTCCATTTCTTATATCGTAGATAGATTTTCCATGCAATTGGTATGTAAGTAAAACTCGGAGCATCGCTTATGGCAAAGTCTCTTTTGCATCATTTCCACATGGAACATCCGCAAAGTCTTCACTGTGTATTGTCATAATTTTTGGTAATTTTAGTAATTTAATTTTTGGTATTGTCAAAATTTTCTACGAGAGTTTACACTCTAATTGTGTTCCCCTTCTCAATCTTGTTTTTGCACTGACAGTGATTTTTCTATATCCTTTTTCCTTTTTACATTTTATAGTTTTACTCTTTTTCCTTTTGCGCTTTCTTTCATGAAATCACGATTGAATTTGTTGAATTGACCACACTCTCATTTTACTCTATATATTGTGCAATTTGTTGATTTTTTCGCCATTTCAATGCAAGATTTGCCATTTTAGTTATTTGATTCTGCTTATTCTTGGTTATAGAGTCACTGCGTGCTTGCTCGCAAATTGTCAAGTGAGGCTTTACCTTGTTTGGTCACTTCAAGATAACAATTTGTGCGCAATCCATGCCAAGTGGGTCACCATCATGCCTAAGGATATCCAAATTGCTAGACGATTTGTGGTGAATGTGATTAAGTCTACGCTGATTGGTTATTAGTTCAAAGTAGGGTTGGATTGTTTAGCTCCCTTTTGTTGTTTGTCTTGACTGTAGGACAATGTTATAAGATTGTTCTTTGATATCATCTTATTCTCCTTACTATATTCTCGCTTTGTAAATTCAATGTATATTATGAATCGGTTTGGTTAATTTTCTTCTAATCTTGTTTGTGTTAATGGTTGTTTGATTGAAAAAAGAACTAAATTGTTGCTCGGCCGATGTAAAAGCTTGCCAAGGTCTTTTTAAGACTTGCCAATTTTTTTAATTTTTTTTAGATTTGTCACGGTTTTAAACCGTGACCAATTGGTTGTCACGGTTTTAAACCGTGATAAATTGGTCACGGTTTAAAACCGTGACAAATTTGTCACGGTTTAAAACCGTGACAAATTTGTCATGGTTTTAAACCGTGATCAATTTGTCACGGTTTAAAACCGTGACAACCAATTGGTCACGGTGATTTTTGTCACGGTTTTAAACCGTGACAAATTGAATTTGTCACGGTCTAAAATCGTAACAAACCTCGTGAAATGGTATAGTGATTTTGACCCAGTGTACACTAATGACCTATCTTTTTTTCTTTTTTGACATTTTCATCCCAAACCTAAAGTTTTATTATAAGATAAGAGTTTTTTACATCAAAAAGGCGATATTAGGCTTTATTTTTATTAAATTAAATAAAAATATTTAAAATCAACTTTGCAACTTTTTAATAAATATAAATTAATTATCATCTGCACCACCACCACCCTGGCACTGCCACCACCAACTCCCGCAAAACTAAGGCCAAGCCAAAAATAGAAGACCACCAGATTTATTTTTGGGCTCGGCCAGAGTTTTCGACCACCAAATCTATATATATATATATATATATATATATATATATATATATATATATATAGGAAGATACCTTCTGTTTTTTTTTTTTTGCTTATCATCAAGAGCTTGTAGCTGAATTGTCACCAAGGTATCACTTCTATGTATGGGGTGATGACGCCGTGAGGGTATCGAAGTCCATTATAGGCGTTTTTGAATTGTACCAAATAGCCAAACTAATAATTAGATAATATAATTGATAGAATTTTGAAACTTTTCCTTTTTATTTTTTTTCCTGGTAATTATGACAATCTTTTCTTTTCTTTTTTTTTTTTGTGGAAAGAATATAATTTTATCAATCTCGAACTAACTAGGAGTTGAGGAAAACTTCTTGGTGATCCCTCTCAATTCGATGCGGTGTGCGAGTGGAAGCTCACTGTAGTGTTTGATTCATTCACGCTTAATCTCAAAACGCTTTCATAATTATTAAAGTAGTCCACTAGTTTGTTTTGTCTCCAGTTTAGTCATCACAGTTTATTATTTCTATTTCTATTACGTTTTAACTAATATGATTTGTGTTCATAAAAAAAAAAAAAAAAAGAAACTAATATGATTTGTCCGACACAATTCCTTCCCTTTGCCACGTCAGGAATTAGGTACAGTTGTGGCTTTCTTTGATTGGCTAATTCACCCTTTCTGTTACACTGGTCATGTATAAATTGTTACACTGATTTTGGCTTCCTATGTGTACATTAAATCTCACCAAATTAAATTTACTTTTTGTCTTTTATTTTATTCAACCATTTATATGTGATAATTACTTTATATATTTTAATACCTATTCTCTTTCAAAGGGAATTTCATATTTTTTTTATTAAATTCTTGATGATTCTATATTACAGGCATGTCCTATACACATTAAAATTGTTCAAATCAAATTTGATTTGAGCAAACTTAATGTGTATAGGACATGCCTGTAATATAGAATCATCAAGAATTTAAGACGAAAAATATGAAATTCCCTTTAAATTTTATGCATACAATGTGATGTATTAGATTCGGAATGATATGGACGACGCTATACTAATGTTCTATATATTTTAAAGTGTGATTAAGTGAAAACGCTGAATTTCGAGTGTCTAATGGCTTAAACGAGTGAAAATGTATACTGATTAAAATATACACATCAAATGTGACAAAGCAATAAAATTAAACATCACACATAGATATTATTGCTGCGAAGTCAAGGAGAACGTCTTAGAATAGAATATGAAAATCATTGTTTGTACGTGACATAACATAACACGTGCAAACCTAATGCATGTAAATATTTCATTATTATTTTTTGTTTGACCCAGGGGCAAAGGAGTGGAGATGGGATTTAACCCAGAACCTTCCCGGTAAGGGATTGAACTCTTAACCACTGCGCCAACTCCTTGATCCCCTAATGCATGTAAATTAATTGGCTCTTAATACTTATTTTATAGAAAAATGCTAGGTCCACACACATATTTGCTTCCACACACATATTTGCTTCCATACTTCCAGTACACCCTTTTCACACACCAATAGATTGCGGTGAAATTACCATTCTATCTCCCTATGATAAAGGGACCCATACATATCTTTATTAGTATGTGAAAGTCGTGTGGAAGTTAATACGTGTAGAAATTATGACTTTTCCGTAACAAGCGCCAGTTTTTTTTAATGTAAAACATGCACATGTGATTTCAATTTCTTTGTGGTTTCATGAACCTATATATAATTTCTTGTTGGGACCACATATGGTGGTTTTGGAACATTTTCAGTATACAAATAGTGTCATTCTATCTTATATATCGCCAGTGTGCAATAAACTCATACATGGTGATATCAAAATATATGTACGATATATAATACTATTGGTTAAAATATTGATCATGTATATTAAAAAAATAAAAAATAAAAAAAATGATCGTATTCAAATTAAAGAAACTGACACGTACGTGTAGATGAAGACAAGAAAATAGTTTTCCTCGAGTACGAATGAGACCACAACTGTGCATCCGTGGAGCAATCAATCACGTGCAATCCCACGTGTGTTGTGTTCCCTCTTGACGTTGCTATGAGATGGACTTAAGAATTGACATGCGTGGTTGAGAAGCGACATTGTTGTCTAATTCAATATATCTTGTGCTTTAAGTGATGCCGTCATTACGTTGTTATTATAGGGACCTTACATTAACGAAACAAAAACATATCGGGAACATATGTTTCCTTGTTAATTTACTACATTTTATTGTTTTTTTCCTTATTATATTGCGGATTAAAATTTTTGTTTGATCATAGTTAATAAAATGCCAATGACATAACGACGTGATTATTGATTTGTTTAGTGCAGTTTGTCTAGGGGATATTCACCTTGTAATCACTCCAATATGTTGCAGACATGACATTTGCTGAGTTTTCGCACGTGTGAAGTATCTAGATAAATAAGATTAGACTTACCTTTTTATTATTATTATTTATTTATTATTATTTATTTTTTTATTGTTACAATCAAGTTTGTTCAAGAGGTATTGTATAAACCACTGTCATCTTTTCCTATAAATACCAAATTTTTTCCTATGAATGACCGGCATGATCTCATGCTTCTAGGAGTGTGACAGGGTGTTTTTCGGCCATATACGATATCCGTTGGGAAATTTGAAATCAGATCTAAAATCAGCCCTCCTTATGGAAAAAAATTTTGATCGGCGGTCACGATATTGTCAGAAAATTTTTCGAATTGCTAAAACTCCTCCTCGCCATGCTAATTCTAAATGTGATTTCGAATTTCCCAATAGAGGTCTCATATGACCGAAAAATATCCCGAAAATACTGTATAACTACCACACTCCCGAGAACAATAGAACATTTTCGCTATAAATAAATACCAACTCGTTTAGCCTTGCATCCAAGATGGGAGACAAAGGTCAAGATTTCTCAAATATTTAATTAATATAAACAAATCTAAGCCTTTATTTCTTTATCTTTTCTTACCTAAAAATAACTAACATTTACTGATATTTATTGTTATTTATATATTTTATGGTCTACTATCCAACATAAAAAATTAATATTTAGCTAAAAACTAGTACACTGAATAAGTGGATAGAGAGATATAAGTTCCAAATATATATATATATATATATATATATATATATATATATAATCATACACCTACCAAAAAATAAAAGAAAATGGCAAAGAAATTAAATTGGAGTTGGTACGCCCTCAATCTTTTGTGTAATCAAGCAAAGAAAGCGATGAAATTTTTTGGTTTTCTTTTCTTCCAGATCAATTATATATAGAAACACTGATTTAGAATGAAATATAACATGTAATATAAATTATTTTGAAAAATTTAATTTTAATTTTGTTTATATTTTAACTATACATTAAAAAAAAAAAATCCACTCTAAACGAATACGGAATCTTCTCATTTTTGGGGGAGAAGTATGTGGATGGTAATAAAGTGAGGAAAAGTGCATGAATGAATGGTAAAACAGAACATGTAGTCCAAAGCATGTCTCGAAGTTGGATTACAATAATATATAGGCTAAAGAACCCTACCCTACCCTACCCTAATCTCTTCTTTGACTCAGAAATCTAGGGCTTGGCTGTTTCTAAAGCAACCGGACGCTCTGCTGGATTCGGAAATCCGATGGCCCCATCCTCTCAATAATTGCCTTCATCAACGCTCCTCCATTACTCCATTCCTTGTGCAAAATATATGAAAAAACATAAAATAGAAAGGTCCGTCCTAGGAATTGTATATTGATCATTGATAAAAAATAAAAACGTACTAGTGGGAATCAATTGAAACATATATATCCTTCTAAACAAAATTAAAAGCTTAAATGCTTCGTTCGAATGACTGAGATATATGATTGTTTTTGGTCTTCATCCACTTCAACATATATGTATATTTCATTTTCTTGTTAGTGGCTGTTCGATTAGTATATCATTTTTAATATGGTGGTATATATTTGAAAATATAGAAGAGAATTTACTTTTCAATAATATTATTTATGATTTACTAATATATATGGTTGTATCAAAGTCAAAATAATCCTATCTAACTTAGCAGGGTGAGGGAGTATTTACGAATGGTAGGTGCATCCTATTATGTGGTATTCGTCCATTTCAAAAAATATATATTTTTTTATTAGTTTTATTTAATTCTCATTTTTTAATTAATGTACTGTTATTTCATTTGCTTTGTTTTTAATAAAAATGTATCACTATATAATTTTTTAGTGGGATGCATCATTTTTACGATTGTGGAAGATGTAGAAATTCAAATGCCACTCTACTTTGTCAAGTTTATTTGAAATGTTATTGAACTTTAAAATGTCTTCAGAATGCTGTTGTAGTTTATTAAATGTACTTAAAATGCAATTGAAGTTTTTTTTTTTTTTTGAAACTGTAATTAAAGTTTATTAAATTTTCAAAAATGCAATTGAAGTTTAATACATTATTAGCATGCTATTAAATTCGCAAATTGTATCTCGTATACCTCTCTGTTGACTACAATTTAAAAATTTATTAGAATTAATAAATAGTGATTCTTGAATAAATAGTTTTACATGACGAAATAATTCTATGATTAAAATAAAATATAAAAGAAAATCCCATTATTATTGTCCATCAGAAAATATTGATTTAACGATAACAATGAGACCTTTTCTTTTAACGAATATTTTCACTGTTCGATGCACATACATACTTAAGTGGTAATGTACAATGTATCGAAACATAAGTAAATAAAAAATTACATAAATAAAACCAAGTACTAATGCAACGCACATTTTTTGATAATTAAAAATTGCGTTTTGTTTTAATATTATGAATTTCAAAAAAATCTCATTATACACAATATTTATCATTTTATTTGTCAGCTTCCCGTGCTAATCATATATCAATATGATCAGGCCAAAACGTTTTGTATGAATAGTCGGCGATTTTCTCGTCGAGCTCAGTTTTGAACTGAATGTTGGATTCATCACGAGAGACGGAGCTCAGTTTGGATTTGCGTGGCGATCAGAGTCAAAGATCGCATAAAGTTTTGGCCAATTTTAGCCAAAACTTTGGATGATCTTGACCGTCATCACGGTCGCCACGGTGTCCAAAATTTTTTCCAAATTGCCGAGCTCCGCCTCGTCGCGATGAATCCAACAAAATTTTCGGATTTCAAACCAGTCGGACGAGAGAAAATCGCCAGCTGATCAGTAGCTCTGATCGCCCAGGCGGACTTGAACATTTTAGACGTTTTGTAACCCTAGTTCCAATAGAGACTAGAGAGCACAATATTTAGTGTCAACAACTTTCTGGAGCAAATCCACCATGTCAGAGATAAATCCCCACCCAAGCAAAGCTTTGCAAACCAAAGAATCTAATAGACGATTGAGTTGTGTAGGTTAACTTGCCAAAAGATTAACAAAATAAGTACATCAATCATTCCATTGTACATTAATTGTTTCTAAAATGTGTAGCCATAAATTTTGCTACTGTCAAATTAAAATCATAAGAATAGAATAATGAGATACCAATATTGATTCTATAACAGAAAATTAAGAGTATCGGCAAACTGCAAAATTAAATAATTATAATACAATTTAAAAAAAAAAGAATTATAATATAAATTATGGAGAACTTCATTTTTCTTTTCTTTTCTTTTTTAATCAATCATCCAAGTTCTCTTAAAATAAGCAAACTAATCTGGTGGACAATCCTATTCAAGAACCATCGATGGTTCCTTAATTAAGGAACCATCGATGGCATTTAGTTCGTTTGACCCATTTTGAAATGGGACAGATCAAGACACGGCGAAGTGAGTTTAGAATTTTTCGAATTTTCAAGAACTCAGAGGTTTGACCATCGGCCAAAGTTTAACAATTTTTGGGCAAAAATATTGTTAAACTTTGACCGCTACCACTACTGAAATCAGCCGAAAAATTCAAAAATTCTTGAACTCACTGCGTCATCTGATTCCAGATCCGCTTCAATTTCAAAACGAAGCTCAAACCTCAATGCCATCGATGTTCCTTAATTAAGGAATCATCGATGGTTCTAGAATAGGATTGGCTTTGTGGAAGGAGGAAATTGCTAGTTACTACTCCCTCCGTCCCAATTATATAGCGCTTTATTCCTGGGACGTCCCAATTATATGAACTTTCATATTTTTTACTACGATACCCTATTTAATTTGAAAACTTTAAAATCTTTTGTTAGTTCCAATAATTTTTTAACTTATTAATAAGAAAATCTAAAAATCATTTCAGATATTTACTTTTCCCATACAATTCTTAATATGTGTGAAAAGTCAACGAGCCCTATATAATTGGGACGGAGGGAGTAGTTAAGATGGGAAGGAGCGTGGGTGACGCGCATTGAATATGTGTTTAATTACCACACAACATACGATAATCGATGTCATGAATAAACCATATTGTCGGCTCCAATTCGGATTAATTATTGGGAACACCACAGCATTTGGGTCGGCTAAAACTCTAGCAATGATAAAGACATACTAGCAAAAATGTTGCCCATCTCACCTCCCCTTCTGTCCGGTGTCTAACCCCAACTCCGCCCCCCCCCCCCCCCAACCCACCCACGCCACCCTGTCTGAACATATATATAAATATTATACACAAATACATTAAGCCATATATTTCTGTCAAAACTTGAAGTTTCTTGATTTGTTAGCTTGCTTGGTGTTGTCATTGGAAGACATGGAGTTGCAACTCAAACTCGCACTTTCGACCAATTCAAATGCAGGGTTCTACCTTAATACCCGCAAAGAAGAACAAGAACAAGTAGAAGATCGGAAATTAATGATGAAAAAACGAAGTTTCGATGAAACTTTCGAGGAGAAAATCAAGAATTCACAAGTCCCTCAAACATTACCATTGTTGGATCATATTGATCATTGTCATGAGGAAGATGGTGTCGTGGGCTGGCCACCGATTAACTCCTGGAGGAAGAAGATTTGCGAAAACCGCCGTGGCAGCTCTGCCATCACGAACTATGTGACAGTCAAGAATGGCGGCGGTGGCGGTGGCGGCGGTGGCTGCGGTGGTGGAAGGCCGAATTCCATGTATGTTAAGGTTAAGATGGAAGGAGTTGGGATAGCAAGAAAAGTGGATTTAAGTCGCCACCATTCTTATCGAACGCTAATTGACACCTTGGTCGCCATGTTCAGCATTGTAAGTTGCATCAAACTCTATCAAAAGGCGTTACTCATATTTGAATTAAAACAAAACAAATTATTTTCTCATGACTAATAATTTAACATGTAAATTAATAGAAAACAACAATTTTTTTTTTTCTTTTTGTTTTCAATTGGGCATTTTAGAATAAACTGAGTTTAGTGAATGATTATTCTTTTTGTGTGTGTGTGTTGGGCACAAATCAGGAAAAAGTGCAGTGCTACAAGCTTACATATCAAGATGGAGAAGGTGATTGGCTGCTGGCTGGAGATATGCCTTGGGGGTAGGTCCAATATAATTGCACTGTTTCTTAGTTATCCAATAATTTATTAACTAAATAATATTATTTATCTGATAGTGTTAATTTTAGAACTTATTTTGAACTTGTCTTAATTTGCAGAACTTTTATCAACTCGGTGCAGCGGCTAAGACTGCTAAGGAGTGGAAACTAACTAGTTCTATGGCGATAAGAATTTGGGTGAGGCTAAATACATTCACTCTTTTTACTAAGTACACCCCTATCTCAACCTCTTCCCGTTTTACCCTTAGCCAAATAAAAAAAAAAAAAAAACCAACAACGGGGAAGTTCAAGTTACCATGACAACTTGTTTACCGGAAATGGCAATGGTAGCTTCATCCCCCCACCAAAAAAAAAAAAAAGAGAGAAAAAAGGGTAAAATTGGAATAATTTTCTGGGGCAGGTGTACTCAGTAAAATTTGTGGGTGCATTCAACCGCGCCCCAAGACTTTTATGCTGTTATTTCATCACATTAAGTCGGAAATCTCTTCCTTTTTTGAAGGAATCTTTCTAATGCCTATCGGTGTGGCTGCTCCAACATATTCTATGTATTTTTTGTAGCAAGTAATTATTTGTACTACTTTATTTCACTGGGCAACTAGAATGAAATCAACCTTGTAACATAACTTGAAGAAAAGGAAAACGATACCATCCTTAAAAGATATTCTTGATCTAATGTCTACGATGTCGCAAAATTACTGTGGATCCACACATGACACAACACACATGCTGCACATCATTATCTGGGCATAATGTAATTAACAATCTAGTTCGAGCACTGAAACTTTGTTATAGTGATAGCGCTTGATGTGAAATTGTCTCCTCCTGCAACGTGACTGTTCAGCCCCATTTATCAGCTCACCACTGCTGTGTGTTAGCACTAGAACACACTACGCCAGCATTGATACTATAAGAAACTTCTAATACTACGATTAGAAATGGGCTAATGTAATTAAAATGTTACTTGAACAAATAAGTTGACAAATTGGTTAGTTAAACAGTTATATTATGTGTCACCATCTTATTTATTCATGCACTACATAATCTTCCATATTGAAAATTGAGAGTTGAAAATATGAATAAACCTATGAACAAGAAATTCATAGAGAAAATTGCATGTTGTATACAATTCATAAAGTATAACCCAATTCATATATAAGGACTATTGACTAATTACCATAAATCTAGTCTAGCCTATAAAAATATTTATAAATTGAAAATCGTATAATACAATATATGAAATGAATCACAGCGCAAGAAGGAAATGTAATTTAGAAAATGCAAGGCGTTTGAATTCTCACACAATTTGCACATATTTTATTTCTTTGCTTTTGTTATTTTTCAAATATGAGAATTATATTATTTTCCAAAATCTATTTCTTTTGCAGTTTTAATCCTTATACAATTCTTCTTATATAGCTACTGAGATACACCAACACAGAATGTGAAATTCCAATATAAGGTTTTTTTTTTTTTAATGAATATATATAAGGTTAAATTTCCATATAATCAATCTTGCGGTGCTCATTTCCTTGTGATATATTCGAAATAAACAACTACCACATTTCCACATAATTTATTTGTCAACTAATTTTTTACTTTATTTGTTCAAATATCATTTCTCTGTGACCACCTCGGCATCATCAATTGTTGAGTGACATGAGTTACGTCAGTACAATAAACCATGCCACATTTATATTAGATCTCTTGCTTGTTAGAAGATATAATTAGAGCATCTCCATTGCATGTGGATGTGGGGAGAATGTTAAAGGATGACGTGGAGGAGGGAGATAGATAGAAGATGATTATTTTAATTGAAAAGAGAATAGAAATTGTAGTGAAAAAGAGAGGAAAATGGGAAAAAATAGGAGAGATGTAGAAACAAATTAAAAAATAATAATAAGATAATAGTGGAGGATGTGAAGTTAGATTTCTAGATATAGAAAGGGCACGGGAATTTATGGTGAAAAAGTAGGAAAAGTGAGAAAAAAAGAAAAAAATGTGGGAACCACAATTTTTTTGTGTGCCTCTATCCCTCCTCCACGTAGGCAAAAATAGAGGATGTGTAGAAAATGTGCAATGGAGATGCTCTTAGATGCGAATCAGCAAGGTTCCCTTCAAATTCATTTTACTGAGATAATGTTTCACATTTGTTCAGATAAGTCCAATATTGTTTGGGTATTAGATCATAAAGGATAGATCGATGGTTGGTGAGTGACGCGAAGAGGCTTCTGAGTGAAAAAACTTACGCAATTGCAATGCCCTATTGTTTCCTAGATTGCAGTCGGTTATTACTTATTAACATGCAATTGTTCCATGTGATCCTATTGCATGCAAAAGTGTGGTTTCTATTGGCCCAGCCAATTATTTTTTGACCATATACATACGTACATAATTAATTGCAAAACGCTGCTTGTTAATATATATATATATATATATATATATATATATGTATGTACAAATAGTCGTATCAAAAATGTCATGCATGCTTGATAGCAGTTGATTATCACTACTAAAAATTGGGCTTTAAAGGTGATATGTTATCTCTCTAACTTCGTCCCTCTAGAGTATTATGGGCAATATGACAGCATGTCGCCCCTAATGCTCTACAAGAATAAAGCTATAGGGACGACATACCGCTCCCTAAAGGCCCAATTTCTTATAATGTATTGTGGTTATTAATATATTCTTAATTGATATAATGTTGCTTCCACTTGTTATTTTATATGACTTCCCATACAAATTTTTGTACATGTAGCAAACATTTATGTTACTTGTAATCCTTTGTCTATGATGGTTCATCCACTCCGAGGAATGATAAGGTGCCAACGATGGCACCTTAGTTACGGTGCCATCGTTGGTATTTTTGGACCCGATCCGATATCCGTTTTGAAATTTGAAACCAGATCTAGAATCAGCACGACGAGGGGGAGCTCCAACAATTTTGAAAATTTTCCGGTGACACCTTGGCGGCCCGTAGTGACCGGTCAAAGTTTTGGGCAGATTTTAGTCAAATCCTAGGCCAAAATTTGACCAAAACTTTGACCGGCCACCACGGGCCGCCACGGTCTCGCCGGAAAATTTTCAAAATTGCTGGAGCTCCCCCTCACCGTGCTGATTTCAAATCTGATTCCGAATTTCAAATCGGACATCGAATCGGGCCCCAAAATGCCATCGGTGGCACAATAACTAAAGTGTCACCGATGGCACTTGAACATTGCTGCATCCACTACATAAGTAGATTAAGATTACAGAGAGTGAAAATCATTCCGAATATCATTCCAAAAATCTATTAATTGTATGAGTACAATTTAGTAAAATAAAGATAGATTTTTTTTTTCACTATTTGTTCGTGCTTTACACATATTCAGCCGAGGCTTGAATATTATTTTTATTTTTTTTGTGTTGTAGTCCTAAAAGCATCTCAATTAAAAATATAATATTTAAGGGTAATTTGGAAAAAATACCTCTATTACCTAAACTATTCCCTAACACACTCCTCACACATCATTTTCCGTACCCAAATTGCTTATACAGTTTGAGCAAGGTATAAAAGCTTGATCGTTAGGGTTAAATTTGAACAAAGATAATGTCTTTGAATTCAATTATTTAATCCATTTGGGTTTGTAATTTAACCATCTACAAATAGATGATCAAATAAGCATAATCACGAGAAAAGATACAAACCACATGCGAATAAAATCTTTTGATACACAAGGACAACAGAGGAATGAAACACGAGGAAATTTTAGTACTGTACACCTCAGAAAAGTGGAATCATAAGGTTGTTAAAGCAATTAAGTATAAGTAATTCATTATTGTTATAAAACTATAGAAATAATAGAGAGAGTTTAGAAAGAATGAATTCTCTTGAATGAATTTCATTAATAAATGAAACCCTATTTATAAGAAAATTTCGAATGGTACAATCGCAATTACATAATCTTATCAATGGTATAATAATCATTCACTTAAAATAATTATTGACAATTGCGTCATTGCATGTGTCATCATTTTTGTTCTATTCACCAAATTATTCATAATACTCCCATTTGAATGACTATTAGTGTAAATGTCTTCTAGACTTGTTTGGAGAAAAACCCAGTGGGAAAAAACTTCCAAACCGATTGTAGGATAGTTTGGAGTGGTTATATACTACTTCATCAAAACATTGCTCCCCTTGATATCGATCAGCGGTACAGGACTATTCACGTGCTGCCTCATTAAAACCTTATCAAGAAAATCAAATGGGAAAAAACTTGATCGAAGGAAAAAGAGTACAGTTACTCCATCTGATTTCATATCTTAAGAACTGATATCTTTACGTATGGCAAAAGATTTCAATATCATCATCGTTTGGATCTGAAGTAAGGTCTCTGTTATAACTTCGTCCAAGAGATACATTGTGTCGATTTCTCCTATAGTCCTCAATATATCATGAATGTGCCTCGTTAAAACCTTATTAGGAAAAACCTAGTGGGAAAAACCCTAATGAAGGAAAAAGAATACATTATTCATGTCAATACGCCTTTAAATGTTGTCTCGTTGAAAACCTTGATCGAAAAACCCAATAGAATAAAATCTCAGTCAAGGAAAAAAGAGTGCAACGCGTATTTTATTCAAGTATGCTTCAAGCATATTAAAATCCTTCAAATATTTATATAAATATCATATTTATCACTCTGTTATATTCAGTACTTATTTGCAATCAATAATCTCATATTTCCATTGTATCAAGATATATATACTTCGAATCTTTTCTCGAGATTTTCTATTAGTTGTGATTAGGCTGCCTTATTAAAAACCTTGTTTAGGAAAATCCCTTTGAGATAAAAATCTTAAACAAAGAAAAGAGTGCATCGTACGAATTTTTCTTTACAACAATATTATTGCTTTGAGCCGTTACAAGCACTGTTATCTTTTCAAGAGTTCTATTCTCATTTTTCTTATCAAGCCCGTATATTAATGCAATTATTATAAGAGTGTATATTTCAATATTATTCTTCGATGTATCTCAATATTTTCATTATCATTGATCATATATAGCGCTACATTTTTATAGTGTGTCGAACACTTTTCAATTTCATTTCTTCCCCATAACGATATAAATTATCGAGATATCTCATTATTGATCATCTTTTAGGATTAGACAATATACTGGAACTGATATATTCTTCAAGAGTGTATGCCTCCTTTATTAAAACCATCATTCATTATTTGCTTTCATATTCATATTTAGGGAACTTTTATTAAATAATATCAATACTTCGGGCTTGCTAATTTATCAAAGCATATGTACCTGGTATATGAGATCGTTATAGTCTTTCATGCATCCTTAAATTTCAAATGCATATTTCCATCATTATACATTTCATATATCATTTCTAGCTATTAATACTCCCCCTTATGCTAAGAACCAAATTTAATACAACTTTTATGATCTTCATCATATACATTCTCAATATTTAACTTTAATGGAGAAATTTATTCAATCTGTACTTTGTTCTCGATATTGATAAATCAATTGGATGACTTTAAATATTTTTCCAATTATATCCCACTCGCATGCGCATATCCAATCATTTACGGCCTTATTCAAATTATTGGGATATACATTTACTAGCTTTATCATTATATCTAGAACTCATGCTCATGTCGTGAGCAAATCATTTCGTAAATTTTCAGTTTCGATTTACACATGTGACTACATAGTGGATCCATATCATTTTAGCTAGTAGTCCACATGAAAGATGAGTGGGCCCATAACTCTCATCCCTTATATATATTTCATATATATTTGGGATTGATTTTCAACATTAGCTAGTAATGATTTCATCATTTTTCAAGAACAATCATTTCAATAATTCTTCTAGTTCTTGATTTTAATAAATTATTTACATCAATCGAACCGGGATCTATATAATGCCCAACATGATTAACTATTTTCATCATAGCTCACTGACATGTCCCATCATCCTTCGGTGGCATTATTTCGTATTACTGTTCAAATGTGGAATCTTAGCCCATACGTTCTTGTTACGTCACTGTTCTAACACGGAACCTTACCTCACACGCGTTTATAAATCACCCAGGCACTTATAATATTTACCCTAACAAGGGTCCAAATATTATAATAGATAATGTGCTCTCAAATCTTCGAAAATACTATCCATCACTACCGATTAAGATCCTAAAAAGAATTTATTGATGTAGACTCGAAAGGTTGATGATGCTAATGAATAAAGGCATCCCACAAGATATCCTATGGTTGATTGAAGTATGGGTTAGATTATCTTGTGAGGTTTTAATTCCTTCTAAATACATGCCTGGCATGGGTAAAAGTATTTTTTCAAAGAAACGGAAAGAAAAAAGGTAAGGAGGATGCTACAAATGTGCTCGGTAGACATGTGACACTCGATGTAAATCTTTTGGGTACTTGTCCAGAAGCCGAGAAGATAAAATAGCATTCATTAAGGATGGATTGAGTAAGGAGCTTTTGGATGATATTCAACAGACTCTTGAGACACATCCTAGTGAACACGTGCAAGGTGAGCTAATGGCCTTATGAGCCAAATTCAAAGATGAACAAGCATGTTATAGTCTTGAAATACTTATTTTAAAAGATCCTATTTGTAAATTTAGTAGAAAAACTTAGTATAATGATTTTCCCATATTGTTGTAAGGCAAATTGGTGTAATATCGAAGATCAATATTTTTCTCGTAATTGCAAATATTATTTTTCAATTTTTGAAATCTATATATGTGTGTGTGTATATATATATATATATATATATATATTAGTGGGATTCATGTATCTCTCATTCATTCGCTGAAAGAGAGATGGAGGTCGAGATGGAGATGGAGATATTAGAATCATCGCATGCAAGTCAATCTTCACCTCGCCAGATAAAAACTATATGTGTTCTTGGTGGGTCCAGACTGGTAGGCCATATCCAATACGTGGATATGACAGACCAACTTATAAGAGAGTTAGGGAAACAAAACATCAATATACTGTATGGAGGGACAAATAACAAACTATTAAGGAGTCTTACGATGGTCGCACAATCATGGGGGATAAGAGTGTCAAGTGTAATACCTTTTCATTGAATTGGAGGCAATAATCGAATTGGAGTTGGAAATTTCATTAGTCCAACTAGATTGATGCTAAAAACACAATCCATTCACGACTGCATGATGTACATGATGAGGAATAGTGATGCTTTTATTGTTCTTCCAGGCGGTTATAACACGCTGGAGGAAATATTCAATATAGCGTCATGGGCACAGTGGAACTTTCATACCAAACCAATAGGTTTGTTGAATATCAATTATTTCTTTGATGGCTTATTAGCGTTTCTAGGTCGTATTAGCGTTTCTAGGTCAGGGTGTTGATAATAATTTTATTTCTCATTCTGGGAGAAAAGATTTATTTCCACCAGTGCGGTTACTGGGCTACTCATAAAGATTCAATTATATGTTCAAGAGTCTGTAGAAGCCGAGGTTCGTCGGTCACAAACCATCAGTGTCAAGCGGAAAAGAGATTCAGATCCTTTGGATCTTTCATTATAAACCCGGATACCAAGAGTGGTAGAGTTACGAAGTATTTATACTCTCGAGACGCATCCCTTCTTTATGGGTTCAATATGTATTTTCTTTTTTCGTATTTCTATATTTTCAAGTATTTGTTGCCACTTTAGTATATTCCTAATCTATGCCACTTTAACTTGTTTTGTGCTTCTTTTAGAGCAATAATAATGATATCATATTGGCTTTATTCAAGTATGGAAGTCTAGTGATTATGCTTCTTCATGAGCATTTTTTTCTCATATTAATATGATCTCATATCATCAATTATTTCATATGATCCCACCATGCGATATATTTCCTTTGATCTGTCAATTGGAATCTATTGAGCATTTTATTTTCATCTATTGATCCAACGGTAACTTTTGGTACCTCTTACTCGAATTTCTCCATCAATATTCAATAGACGAATTTTTCTTTATCAAATGCTTATTTGAGAGCATTTCTCACCGTATCACAATATACTAATCTCATAATGAGATTTTTCACCATAGTATATTTTCTTTTTCTTTTATCACCATGGGATTCTTTGAGCAATTTTATTTTATTAACACATATAGCGGTAAATTCCTGTCACTTGCTCAAATTCCTTCGTTAATATCAATATAACATTCTTATTGAATATATATAAATCGATTACTCTTATTTGGCACCAATCGTGGGGTTTTAATCCAAACACATTGGTGCTATGTATTTCAACTGTGTGGTATAACCTAACACACTGAAAATATTTACTCTAATCGTGTGGTGTAACCCACCATATTGGAAGTATAAAGTGCATAAATTTAAATTGTAGAAATTAAATTCTCCCACTAGGTGGTAGAACCTACCGTATGGGAATTATCGCAATAAATATAAGTCTAAATTTCAATCGGCGGTATAACCGACCATATGGAAATTATAGTAATAAATGTAAATTTAAATTCCAATAGGTGGTAGAACCTACCATATGAAAATTGTCCATTCCAGTCCGCAAAGGTAAAATTATCCATTTTAGTCCGCAAAAGTAATGTCGTTCATTCCAATCCGCAAAGGTAAAATTTTTAAAAATATTCTATCAATGTTATACGATCGGAAAATCGTCTCCTTTTCACTTTAATTTGTAAATATCAATATGTTCAAAGACCGTTTTGTAACTTTTCAAAAGTTGGGGTACTGATTTGCAAATTTTGAAAGTTTGATAATAAAATATTTCAAAACGAGTTATTATCTTATCAATATTCGTGTCAAATCGAAGATCTCATTAAATCGAGTATAATGGAGTCAAGAAAATTTGATTTTGATAATGTATGTTCCTTATATCTCAAAAAAACGAATGTTATAGTTTAATATATTATCATATTATAAAATAATATATATATTTATTTACCTTTGTTTTTTAGTGTTTTATTCTCCATCAAATCTTGGGCCTTCTGAGCATCCTTCCCTGTTTCTTTAGACAAATCTTCTACCATGCCAACTTTTGGATCCAGAGTCTGTTAATACTATGAACACCTAAACCCAGCAGTAGCTTCACAACCTCCACTACTGATGTTAGCGCTTGCACACACTTTCTCCACCTTATGGTAATCTTTTCATGTCAAATTTGGTACCAATGGACTCGCCTCATCAAGAGCTTCATCGATGTGGTCTCGTTGTACTTTTACCGCCAACTTGTTTGGCGGAAAATGGAGTTGAAGCGGTGGTTGTGAAATGAATATAAAAACAGAAATGAATTATTTCTTCTCTGGGTATATTTTTCTGTGAGTCATTAGGGAGATAGAGAAAATAAGAGATAGAGAGACAAAAAGATAAGGAATAATTGAATTAGATGGAGTGCATGATTGCAAATGGATGAATTCTTGAGAAATAAAAATTTTGCACATTTGCACATCATTTAACTCCCACATGCACAATAATTTTGGTATAATAATCTGGTTTCTGATATAGAAGATCATCTATAAGATGCAATTGCAGAGCATATTCCCTTCATATTACTTAAATGGCTAGAGACTCGTGCTGATAACGTGTTATAAAACTATAGAAATAATAGAGAGAGTTTAGAGAGAATGAATTCTCTTGAATGAATTTCATTAATAACTGAAGCCATATTTATAGGAAAACTTCGAATGGCACAATTGCAATTACATAATCTTATCAAGGGTATAATAGTCATTCACATAAAATAATTATTGACAATTGCGTCATCGCATGTGTCATCATTTTTGTTCTATTCACCAAATTATTCATAACAATTATAACATTATTGTTATGTCATGAGGGGAATAACTAATTTGTTGTCAACCCTTAAGATGATGATGATGCAGAGTAACAGGTTGGGATTTACTATTTTTGCTGAACCTACTGAAGGTGGAATTTTCACATGGACCAATGATACTATTTTGGAAAAAACTTGATATAATTCTTGTTAATTTACACCTAGAGCTGTAGCTAGCGTCTTTTAGTGTAACGCCACGAGTTCTAACTATCGGAACGCCACATCACTTTTCTAAACTAATTTTTCAAATTTAAAAGAAATGACATTTAAACAGAAATTCAAACTTCGAGGAATTTTATTTAAAAGTCAAATGTTGATAATTCATAATGTGGAAATAAACTTTAAGAATAATAATTGGAAATAAATAGAATAATATAAGTCTTATTTCTAGCTCTCTTAAACCACCGCCGTACGCCAAGCCACCAACTCCTCAATCTGCAATAATTGGTCTAAAGGAAATATGAGTATTTCGTAGAAATATTCAGCAGATCTCGCATATAAATAATATTTCAAATTATATATCTATACATATACATGCAATCCAATTAATCTAATGAACAATAAGTTTAAGTGGTCTTAGTCTAAAGAACATGTAACTAAACAAGTTCGGGCCTGATCTATTGCATTGACGCAAATGTAGTCTCATGTATGGGCTTGAACAAGCAACTTCTAAATTTCATACCAAATATAGCAAGAAGGCTCATGGAAATACAAGTAACATGCAATATACAATATGAAATAATTATTTAAGTGCATCAAACAGTTTGTAGACAGAGATCTACTTTAATAACGGAGTTTGAGTCGAGAAATATGTAAAATCCTAAAGTTCATGCACCTCATCTAACCCTAAGGTAATTAAAACAAAGCTCTAATTAGATCTTCTAATTTAATAGGGTTTAAAGGGAGCAAATAATCGAAGTAGGATAAAATTTAAAAGAATTCCCAAAATTTTGGGGATCTAAATCATGTGAAGAGGAAGTTTAGGGTTTGGTTTTGCAAAATCTGCAAACTCTTGAGGACTAATTTGAAAGTCAAACCCTAGTTATAGGATTTAATCCGCAATTGACCAAAATTGAAAACGCGTGGACCCAATTGAGAGGAAAAATAAAGTTGTGGACCTTCAAATAAATAGCCTTTAAGGACTAACTTTAATAATACAAAATCTCGGGGGGCTTGGGGTGTAAATAACTCAAATTGGATTCATTTTCTCCCTAATTCTTTCACAATTTGGTCAGAAGCTTGGGAAAGAATACGAGGTCGACTGATGCTTCGCCAAATGGAAAGACGATGATGGAGGGAAAGGTGCTACATAGAGAGAGAGAGAGAGAGAGGGAGGGGAGAGGGGGAGGGGAGGGGGAGGGAAAGAGAGAGAGATTGACGCGGCCATGGAAGTGGTGGCCAGAGGTATCAATCACGGTAAGACCCACTTCCCTATTTCCTTCAATTTTTCCTCTTTTGCTTTTTCCCTGCTTTGTTTACTCGGTTAAAACTAGTGGCATTTTTTATAGTTTATTTAGTTTGTCTCTGATTTAATCCCCAGTAAATGAATTTATTTTGCTAATAATTAATCTAACTGTCTCTACGAAGAATGCTATTAGTCATATACATATAATTCTTAAATATATTTAAATATCGAGTTAAAGGGTGATTATTAGCTGACATTAAGTAAAGTTCAATGAGTATTCAGTTATATTTCAAAGTTCAATGAGTAATTAGTGACATCTTGAAAGTTTGATGACCATTCATTAAATTTACCCATTCTTTGCCATTATAACAGATTTCACATGTCAATTAAGGAGTGATGAATAATATTGGAATAGGAAAGAAAATTTCCCTAATTATGGAAGTTTCTTTGGTACAAAGTTAGGGTTTAGAATTTCTTAATTAGCAAAAATAATTAAATGAGATTAATCTTTTAGACCTAGACGACGACTTAAAAAAATTAAATCTTTGGACCGTTGCCGTTGGCGGGTTATAATGACTAGTCGTTATAACAAACTTTTCGAGTCCAAATTTTCGGGTCGCTACATTTACGCCCAAAGCGAAGTCTTTGTTTTGGGTTCTCTAGTCATAGGCAAAAATTCAAAAATTAACAAGTAATGATATGCCGCAGGATAGCAGTGACTCAACACGTAAAAGACAATACGCCGATAAGGCTGTAACAATAAAAAAAGTAATATGCCAGCAAGGTAACAACTTAGAAGAAAATCATTGATATAGAATTACTAATATTAAATTAACAACCATTAAATAAGTACCTGCTAAATGTGTGTATCTCATAGTGGGATGAGTTAAGAAAAAATCGTCAGTATTCGCCAACTTGGGGCTGCTCAAAAATTTTGACATCAGTCAAAGTAAATGAAGCACCAAGTTTGAAATCTATTAAAATAAATAATAACCTTCGAACTAAATTTGCTAATTTAATAAAAGAACAACCCCAGAAAAATATATCTAAAATACTCATATTAAAATCTAATAATATGGTCCAAAAATGTCAAAGAATCACATAAATACAATACCCCTTTGCGGTTTTAGGGATAAAAATATTAAATCAAATTTGAGTAATCTAGTTGTTTGAACTTTTTTTTTCAATCGATAACATAGTTGACCCATTCAGTCTATCTTGAGACATTGACGATCGAAGATAAGTCTTGATCAATTTCAACTTGGAGAAACTTCTTTCTGTAAATGCAACTGTAATGGGTATAGTTGGCAAATTTTTGTACGCAGTATAAGAATTTGGAAAACCACTACTACATTTTGCCAAATAATGTAGTATATCAATTGCTCTTTCATTTCATTTGATAAATAAGACGTCAAGCGAAGCAACTCTGAGCACAAATCATCATCTCCACTAATATCTGAATGTCCTTGTGATTCAAATACCGCTCGAGATTCTCACACAACTTTAACAAATTGTTGTAAGGCTGACTCTTTAACTTCTCTAAATTGAACAAAAACCAGAAATTCTTTTCATAATCTTTAACTTGTTCAAAACGAGTTTGAAGTTAAGATCGAGCCTGATCTATTACAAAGAGAAAGTAGTCAACTCTATAAGAGTCTTCAGCTGACCGCTTTACATCATCGTTGCCGATTTCATCAAATTGTTTTTTTCTTCAAATGATACGTTTTTCACAAAATGTAGCTTCAATTCCCATATAATTTGCTATTTGTTTTTAGTTTCATCCATGGTCTAAGCAAACTCAAATTCTCTATATTCATAAAAAAACACAATAAGTCCTTGTAATAAGTTTATAGCAGTTTCAATATCCATGTCTTCAAATTGGAGAAATTTACTTGTAGCATTGATTGCTTGTAACAACTTGTACCAAATTTCCATGCCAAGTAAAAACTCAAAGTCACCAAGTTCATATGTCGATAAGGACTCAACTTCACTCTTTGTTTTAGAATCTTCGTAAGTGTCAGCCAACTCACGTAAAGCATCTCTTATTTGTGCAGTTTGCTCTTTTATGGCTCTTACACTTTCAACGTGACTTTGCCATCGTGTTTATAATAATGGCTTAAGTATCAAAACTTGAATGTGATCTTTGAAAAATTTCCACCATTTTGTGGATGAAGAAAACAATCTATAGATTCGTTGTACTACTCCAAAGAATGATTTAGCCTTAGGAAAAGAATTTTCCATGTCCCATATTACCCGATTAAGATAGCCACATGGAGTATAAAAAGCTCTGGCATTCGATTCAAGTAATTTTCTTTGTACCCCTTTATGTTGTCCATTCATGGTAGATCTGTTACCATGCCTTGTCCTCTTATATAATCAATATCAAGTTCAAGTTTAATGAGCATAATCAGAAGCTCAGTTGAAAGCCCAAGTCTCTATGTATCATCAACCTTAAAAATTCAATCGAAAACTCTTCTACTTTTGGAGAATTAGTTGAATCATCAACACAACATACTACTAAATACATTTGCTCCATGTGACTTGCATTCGGAGTACAATCAAGTATGACTGAGAAATATTTTGCAAGTTTAACTTTCTTTACAACTGAACTTCTAACCTCACTTGCCAACATCAGTATTCATTCACTTTGAATTTGAGGACAAAGATATGTAGACCAAATCTCATAAGCTTGAGCACGCCGAACATGCTCACCATTATTGGATCAATGTCGGCAACCATTTCTATCATTTGCAAAAATAGGCCATTGCCTTCAACATAGAGCTTTTCATCATCTCCTCGAAATGGGGAAGTATTTTTTGCAAGTCTTTTCACGATAATAATTATCCTTGTTAACACTTTTCTCCAATGTTCTTTTTCGTTGTCAATTTCTCTTTGAATGCTTTCATCAATTGTCTTTTTCTTTTGAAGTCTTCTTTCCAATTAAAACTGACTAATCATGCAATGTATGTGCTCATTAGTCACTTCATGACTTTTAAGACGACTATGCATATTACGCCAATCTCTAAATCCATCATTGCCCAACATTCCAATTTTATGCATCGTTTGTTGTGTTTGAAATAATTTGCAGTAAAAGCAAAATACCTATCCAAAGAAATTGAATAAACTAGCGATCTTCTATTTGTTTTTCGTCCACTTGGAAGTACCCGAATATACTGTGATGAAACAAAATGTCTACCTCTATTATCCTTAGGAAACAAGATGCCATCAACTCTTTTTGGACCCATTTCAACGAACTAATCCCTCATCTTTTGGTCAATATTTTTCCAATTGCCAAGATCCTCCAGGTTAAGAGAAAGATAAGTTTCCGAATTTGAATCTCCATATTCAACATCAATAGGTTTATGGTCGCGTTTGTCACGGCATGCCAAAGTTTAAATTTATTTCCTTACTCGGTTTCAAAACTACAAATTAATGTAGAAGTGACAAGTAAGGGTCGAACCCAAGAGGAACGGTGCTTAATCTAGTTGTCTTTATCAATTAATATAGGAGGGGAGGTTTTGTGAAATTTGAATGGAAATAGACATTAAAATGATAAAATAAAATAGATAAATCAATTCAGCTAAATATCTAGTTCTCGGGTTCGGTTGTGTCAATAACTTGTGTTTATCTTTCCCATGCAACGTGGTACTATTCCTTCTTCAATTTATCAACTCCAATTAACCAACAAGCTCTGATTAATGAATTCTTCCTTAAGTGTATTAAATTAAAGTAAGTTCTTTAACTTAACATCTAGCTATTGGATAACCCCAAACAAGCTCTTAGGATTTAATGCAAAGCTAGTATGAAATGAACGAGAAGAATGAGTTGAATTAGATGAATAATTTCACAAGCTCGAATTAATGCATCTAAGATGATTTGTTAATAAATATGCACGATATTCATTTGCTACTTTGGATTGGAATCTAATGACAATTACGGATCAAAAGTTCCAATCCTAGCAAGTAACTTGAATTTAAAGATTAATTGATTCAATTGGCCAAGGTGAACGCAATAATCACATAAACTCAAAAACGGGTTTACAAGCATAACAAATCAACAAATTGAAGTGGAGGAATAGATAAAACGTTACTAATGAGTTAGAAAAGATAACAACATGTTAGTTGAACACAACGTCCCCCTCGAACTAGATAGTGAAGTCTAACTACTCATAGTTATGAGTTTCATACTTTTTAGCGAGTGTTCGCCTTGTATCACCTCCACAATATAATAGATTATACTTCACTATCACAAATAATATACAAAAATATAGAAAACTAGTAAATAAATACTAAGAAATAAATAGAGAAGTTTAATAACTCATATATGCTGGATAAATACTTTTTAGCGAGTGTTCGCCTTGTATCACCTCCACAATATATCAGAAATTATCTTTCTCAAACATGAAAGATAAAATAAAGAGAAAAACTAGCGAAGAAATGCTCCGCTAATCATATTCACGGCCAAAGTATCGTCGATTGATTATTCGAACCTAAATTTAGGTTTTTACTTCCGCCGGAATATGAGAAACTAAGAGCTTTCAAGCTAGAACTAAGAACAATAGATGAAGAGAATTTTTATTGAAGAGAAAGTTGGAGAGAATCACAAGCTAATTCTCTCTTCAAAGGTGTGTCTTCCTTCCTTACAAATGCCTCTATTTATAGGCAAAATTTCATAAGAAAATACAATAAAAAATTACACTCATGCACCATCATAGGTTTATTAAATTGTATCCACCAAATCATGATAATGGAATTTCATCATGGTGTAGGTAAGCATCTTGGCTGAATTATGCAATTGGAATTTCCTCTTTTGGATATTTTAATAGAAAGTTAGGAATTTTCTACCAAAACATGGCCCAAAGAATCATCCATTCAGAATAGTCACGGTTTTACCCATTGTTTACCACCATAATGTCCGAATCATCTGAAGTTATGAATACCAAAGTTGTAGCCCTCTAAGTCTACTTTCCACAGGAACAAAAATCGGGTCAATCCAATATTTGTAGCTCAAGTTATGGTCACATTACTACACTGCGCCAGTAAATCCGAGTTGCGGATTTTTTTACACTTTTGGTCATTTTTCTTCAAACGGCCATAACTTTAACTAGGAAACTCCGATTTGGGATTCGAAGATATTTGGGAATCCTCTTTTGATGTTTTTAAACATTGGCACAAGAAAAATTATAAAAATAATTTTTCATAAAATTGCATCAACCTCCATCTTTGATTCGCTTGCATTTTGGTCCCGAGTTTCCGTTTTCATTCGATTTTCATCCATTTTGACTCCTTTTGATTCTTTGTGACCCTAAACACCAAAATAAAGGAAAATCACATAAAACGGAACATATAACACTAATAAAACACACAAACACGTAAAATAGAAGAGTTATTTAAGTGCTTTTCTAGCACCTATCAAACTCCCCCACACTTAGACTGTTGTTCGCCCTCGAACAATAACCATATGACATAAAACAACAAACTGGTTTTACATGAGATAAACGACTTTAAACGGTGAAATCCAACTACAGATAGTGACTTGCTTATTAAATATTCTCCCGAACCATGAAAATTTCACTTCTTCTCAAATAAACAATTGCTTGTGAGTTTGTGCAATTGAGGTTATCATCCCATCACTAACTGGAACCAAATAAAAGATTACGATGTTTTTCCAAATCCTGACCCGGAATGGTCAAATATTTCCTTTCACCTCTCGTGATCCCACTCTTATTTTACAATGATTCCCATGGATCCTAAAAATTACTCTGTTAACCAAAAATTATCAACCGTTAGTACTGCAAAGAAAAAAAAAGGGCATGGCAGGTATTTTATCGCAAATATGTCTTCAATTTAAAGAGTGTTTAGATTGGGCACTTCAAACCACTGAGGGAATTTATTTATCTAACTTCACACTTGGGTAGCTATTACATTTCTTGTTTTTTTGTTTTTTTATTTTTATTTTTTTGATGAAGAGGAAGAAGAAGAAGAAGAGTTTTACAATTTTATTTTTAGCTTTTACCCCACAGGTACCTTTCACACTAACCCCTTTCATTGGAGGTAGCTTTCTTCACCCATTCGAGGTGACGATCTTTCACTCTCTGAGGCAGGTAGCTCTTTCCTGTGGTCCATCTCCTTATTTCGAATATAAAAGTAAAATTCGTTCTCAGCATAGGTCAGTGCTTTTTCCAAACTGTTTAAACTATGTCAATAAAAGACACATTCACAAAAAAAAATATACCATGTGATTATAACTCCACCTTGCTAACAATTGATGTTTCCAGGTTACTTTGAGCAGGACGAATGGATAGAAAAAAAAGAAAAGAAAAAGTTAGTTTACTATGGTCTAGAAATTTAGAAAAAAAATCAACATTTTCAACCTTCAATTTGTGTTCCAGAGAATGATAGTAAATTATCTATAAATGTGCTCAGATAAATTTTCCAGCTGTACTTGGAGAAAAACATAACACATTTTTTTTTTCGGGATTATGTAGTTTCATCTAAGTCACACAAATTAAGCTCAATCATATTCAAAAGTGGCTATCTCATGAAAAATCGTCGACACAATTAAAAAAATCACACGCAGACCACAATATGCCACTCCCCCACACTTAAATTCTACATTGTCCCCAATGTAGAAGTATAGATAGCATGAAAAAAAAAGGGAAATAGAAACTCCCATATGGTAAGAAATGATTCGTGCCGATTTGGGAATGGTGGTTGAACAATGTAGCACTTCTAAGGAACACTTCGACAATCCAAGAGCAAGAGACCTCAAAGCCGGTGGTTTTACCATACACCTGTTTGAAAGGTGGCACAGTAATACCAATCACTATTGATCCTCGTACGTATGCAGATTGAACGGCACACCCTATCAGTCCACGTAACCTCCTCCGTATATTATCTATTCCTTTCGATCTCCAAGTACTGTTCCAGCTTTGATTACTGGTGCTAGAAGCGTTGGTTGTCCCAGATTGATTCCACCAAAGAGACTTATAACCCTCAATGTCCTCTTTGAACTCCTAGTTCCGGCAGAAGCAGTAGCCTCGATAGGTTGTCGATTTTGCACACTAAAAAAGAGTAATTGAAATTGTGGTTGTGGTTTCAAGTGGAGAATGATCTGGATTTATAGTCAAATGAGCACTGTTTCAACCGACAACCATGCACGTAGAGTGTGCTGGAAAGAGTACGATGGGAAGAGTATCCGAGAAGACGCGTTGACAAATTGTCCATTATAAATAATTAATCCCAACACATTATCAGTAACGATTGCTAATCACCGATTTGTGCGCCATCATGTCTCTTCCCAATTGATTGAATCCCGAGATATCTTCTTTCTACAGTTTCAAAGTAATATCTTCCTCATTACGATAGATAAAAAGTTGAGAAATAAAAACAAAAATTTTAAAAGAAAAATAAAAATGAGAGAAAAATGCTTGGGTTGCCTCCCAAGAAGCGCTTTTGTTTAAAGTCGTTAGCTCGACTCTAAATTTTTTTTAAAAAAAAATTAATTAATAAAACCAACTAAATTGGTTAACCGTTCCCCGGAAACGGCGCCAAAAACTTGGTCGCGTTTGTCGCGGCACGCCAAAGTTTAAATTTATTTCCTTTACTCGGTTTCAAAACTACAAATTAATGTAGAAGTGGCAAGTAAGGGTCGAACCCAAGAGGAACGATGATTAATCTAGTTGTCTTTATCAATTAATATAGGAGGGGGGTTTTATGAAATTTGAATGGAAATAGACATTAAAATGATAAAATAAAATAGATAAATCAATTCAGCTAAATATCTAGTTCTCGGGTTCGGTTATGTCAATAACTTGTGTTTATCTTTCCCATGCAACGTGGTACTATTCCTTCTTCAATTTATCAACTCCAATTGACCAACAAGCTCTGATTAACGAATTCTTCCTTAAGTGTATTAAATTAAAGTGAGTTCTTTAACTTAACATCTAGCTATTGGATAACACCAAACAAGCTCTTAGGATTTAATGCAAAGCTAGTATGAAATGAACGAGAAGAATGAGTTGAATTAGATGAATAATTTCACAAGCTCGAATTAATGCATCTAAGATGATTTGTTAATAAATATGCACGATATTCATTTGCTACTTTGGATTGGAATCTAATGACAATTACGGATCAAAAGTTCTAATCCTAGCAAGTAACTTGAATTTAAAGATGAATTGATTCAATTGGCCAAGGTGAACACAATAATCACATAAACTCAAAAACGGGTTTACAAGCATAACAAATCAACAAATTGAAGTGGAGGAATAGATAAAACATTACTAATGAGTTAGAAAAGATAACAACATGTTAGTTGAACACAACGTCCCCCTCGAACTAGATAGTGAAGTCTAACTACTCATATTTATGGGTTTCATACTTTTTAGCGAGTGTTCGCATTGTATAACCTCCACAATATAATAGATTATACTTCACTATCACAAATAATATACAAAAATATAGAAAACTAGTAAATAAATACTAAGAAATAAATAGAGAAGTTTAATAACTCATATATGCGGGATAAATACTTTTTAGCGAGTGTTCGCCTTGTATCACCTCCACAATATATCAGAAATTATCTTTCTCAAACATGAAAAATAAAATAAAGAGAAAAACTAGCGAAGAAATGCTCCGCTAATCATATTCATGGCCAAAGTATTGTCGATTGATTATTCAAACCTAAATTTTGGTTTTTACTTTCGCCGAGAATATGAGAAACTAAGAGCTTTCAAGCTAGAATTAAGAACAATAGATGAAGAGAATTTTTATTGAAGAGAAAGTTGGAGCGAATCACAAGCTAATTCTCTCTTCAAAGGTGTGTCTTCCTTCTTTACAAATGCCTCTATTTATAGGAAAAATTTCATAAGAAAATACAATAAAAAATTACACTCATGCACCATCATAGGTTTATTAAATTGTATCCACCAAATCATGATAATGGAATTTCATCATGTTGTAGGTAAGCATCTTGGCTGAATTATGCAATTGGAATTTCCTCTTTTGGATATTTTAATAGAAAGTTAGGAATTTTCTACCAAAACATGGCCCAAAGAATCATCCATTCAGAATAGTCACGATTTTACCCATTTTTTACCACCATAATGTCCGAATCATCTGAAGTCATGAACACCAAAGTTGTAGCCCTCTGAGTCTAATTTCCACAGGAATAAGAATCGGGTCAATCCAATATTTGTAGCTCACGTTATGGTCAAATTACTGCACTGCGCCAGTAAATCCGAGTTGCTGATTTTTTTACACTTTTGGTCATTTTTCTTCAAACAGCCATAACTTAAACTAGGAAACTCCGATTTGGGATTCGGAAGATGTTTGGGAATCCTCCTTTGATGTTTTTAAACATTGGCACAAGAAAAATTATAAAAATAACTTTTCATAAAATTGCATCAGAGGCCCTCCATCTTTGATTCGCTTGCATTTTGGTCCCGAGTTTCCGTTTTCATTCGATTTTCATCCATTTTGACTCCTTTTGATTCTTTGTGACCCTAAACACCAAAACAAAGGAAAAACACATAAAACGGAATATATAACACTAATAAAACACACAAACACGTAAAATGGAAGAGTTATTTAAGTGCTTTTCTAGCACCTATCAAACTCCCCCACATTTAGATTGTTGTTCGCCCTCGAACAATAACCATATGACATAAAACAACAAACTGGTTTTACATGAGATAAACGACTTTAAACGGTGAAATCCAACTACAGATAGTGACTTGCTTATTAAACATTCTCCCGAACCATGAAAATTTCACTTCTTCTCAAATAAACAATTGCTTGTGAGTCTGTGCAATTGACCCATCACTAACTGGAACGAAATAAAAACTTACGATGTTTATCCGAATCCCGACCCGAAATGGTCAAATATTTCATTTCACCTCTCGTGATCCCACTCTTATTTTACAATGATTCCCATGGATCCTAAAAATTACTCTGTTAACCAAAAATTATCAACCGTTAGTACTGCAAAGAAAAAAAAGGGCATGGCAGGTATTTTATCGCAAATATGTCTTCAATTTAAAGAGTGTTTAGATTGGACACTTCAAACTACTGAGGGAATTTATTTATCTAACTTCACACTTGGGTAGCTATCACATTTCTTTTTTTTTATGTTTTTTTTGTTTTTTTTTTTTTGATGAAGAGGAAGAAGACGAAGAAGAAGAGTTTTGCAATTTTATTTTCAACTTTTACCCAACTGGTAGCTTTCACACTAACCCCTTTCATTGGAGGTAGCCTTCTTCACCCATTCGAGGTGACGATCTTTCACTCTCTGAGGCAGGTAGCTCTTTCCTGTGGTCCCTCTCCTTATTTCGAATATAAAAGTAAAATTCATTCTCAACATAGGTCAGTGCTTTTTCCAAACTGTTTAAACTCTGTCAATAAAAGACACATTCACAAAAAACAGATACCATGCGATTATTACTCCACCTTGCTAACAATTGATGTTTCCAGGTTACTTTGAGTAGGACGAATGGATTGAAAAAAGAAAAGAAAAAGTTAGTTTACTATGGTCTAGAAAGTTAGAAAAAAAATCAAAATTTTCAACATTCAATTTGTGTTTGGAGAATGATAGCAAATTACCTATAAATGTGCTCAGATAAATTTGCCAGCTGTACTTGGAGAAGAACATAACACATTTTTTTTCGGGATTATGTAGTTTCAGCTAAGTCACACAAATTAAGCTCAATCATATTCAAAAGTTGCTATCTCATGCAAAATCGTCGACATAAATAAAAAAATCACACGCAGACCACAATATGTCACTCCCCCACGCTTAAATTCTACATTGTCCCCAATGTAGAAGTATAGATAGCATGAAAAAAAAAGAAATAGAAACTCCCCTATGGTAAGCAATGAGTCGTGCCGATTTTTAAATGGTGGTTGTACAATGTAGCACTTCTAAGGAACACTTCGACAATCCAAGAGCAAGAGACCTCAAAGCCGATGGTTTACCATACACCTGTTTTAAAGGTGGCACAGTAATACCAATCACTGTTGATCCTCGTACGTACGCAGATTGAACGGCACACCCTATCAGTCCACGGTAACCTCCTCCGTATATTATCTTGCCATTTTGATCTCCAAGTACTGTTCCAGCTTCGACTACTGGTGCTAGAAGCGTTCGTTGTCCCAGATTTATTCCACCAAAGAGGCTTATGACCCTCAATGTCCTCTTTTGAACTCCCAGTTCCGGCAGAAGTAGTAGCCTCCATAGGTTGTTGATTTTGCACACTAAAAAAGAGTAATTGAAATTGTGGTTGTGGTTTCAAGTGGAGAATGATCTGGATTTATAGTCAAATGAGCACTGTTTCAACCGGCAACCATGCCGCGAGAGTGTCTTTGGAAGAAATGCGATGGGAGGAGTATCCGAGAAGACGCGTTGACAAATTGTCCATTATCAATAATTAATCCCCACACGTTATCAGTAACTATTGCTAATCACCGATTTGTGCGCCATCATGTCTCTTCCCAATTGATTGAATCCCGAGATATCTTCTTTCTATAGTTTCAAAGTAATATCTTCCTCAGTACGATAGATAAAAAGTTGAGAAATAAAAACAAAAATTTCAAAAGAAAAATAAAAATGAGAGAAAAATGCTTGGGTTGCCTCCCAAGAAGCGCTTTTGTTTAAAGTCGTTAGCTCGACTCTAAAACTTTTTTTTTTTTTAAATTAATTTATAAAAGCAACTAAATTGGTTAACCGTTCCCCGGCAACGGCGCCAAAAACTTGGTCGCGTTTGTCGCGGCACGCGAAAATTTAAATTTATTTCCTTACTCGGTTTCAAAACTACAAATTAATGTAGAAGTGGCAAGTAAGGGTCGAACCCAAGAGGAACGGTACTTAATCTAGTTGTCTTTATCAATTAATATAGGAGGGGGGGTTTTGTGAAATTTGAATGGAAATAGACATTAAAATGATAAAATAAAATAGATAAATCAATTCAGCTAAATATCTAGTTCTCCGGTTCGGTTGTGTCAATAACTTGTGTTTATCTTTCCCATGCAACGTGGTACTATTCCTTCTTCAATTTATCAACTCCAATTAACCAACAAGCTCTGATTAACGAATTCTTCCTTAAGTGTATTAAATTAAAGTGAGTTCTTTAACTTAACATCTAGCTATTGGATAACCCTAAACAAGCTCTTAGGATTTAATGCAAAGCTAGTATGAAATGAACGAGAAGAATGAGTTGAATTAGATGAATAATTTCACAAGCTCGAATTAATGCATCTAAGATGATTTGTTAATAAATATGCAAGATATTCATTTGCTACTTTGGATTGGAATCTAATGACAATTACGGATCAAAAGTTCCAATCCTAGCAAGTAACTTGAATTTAAAGATTAATTGATTCAATTGGCCAAGGTGAACGCAATAATCACATAAACTCAAAAATGGGTTTACAAGCATAACAAATAAATAAATTGAAGTGGAGGAATAGATAAAACGTTACTAATGAGTTAGAAAAGATAACAACATGTTGGTTGAACACAACGTCCCCCTCGAACTAGATAGTGAAGTCTAATTACTCATATTTGTGGATTTCATACTTTTTAGCGAGTGTTCGCCTTGTATAACCTCCACAATATAATAGATTATACTTCAATATCACAAATAATATACAAAAATATAGAAAACTAGTAAATAAATACTAAGAAATAAATAGAGAAGTTTAATCACTCATATATGCGGGATAAATACTTTTTAGCGAGTGTTCGCCTTGTATCACCTCCACAATATATGAGAAATTATCTTTCTCAAACATGAAAGTAAAATAAAGAGAAAAACTAGCGAAGAAATGCTCCGCTAATCATATTCACTGCCGAAGTATCGTCAATTGATTATTCGAACCTAAATTTAGGTTTTTATTTCCGCCGGAATATGAGAAACTAAGAGCTTTCAAGCTAGAACTAAGAACAATAGATGAAGAGAATTTTTATTGAAGAGAAAGTTGAAGAGAATCACAAGCTAATTCTCTCTTCAAAGGTGTGTCTTCCTTCCTTACAAATGCCTCTATTTATAGGTAAAATTTCATAAGAAAATACGATAAAAAATTACACTCATGCACCATCATGGGTTTATTAAATTGTATCCACCAAATCATGATAATGGAATTTCATCATGGTGTAGGTAAGCATCTTGGCTGAATTATGCAATTGGAATTTCCTCTTTTGGATATTTTAATAGAAAGTTAGGAATTTTCTACCAAAACATGGCCCAAAGAATCATCCATTCAGAATAGTCACGGTTTTACCCATTTTTGACCACAATAATGTCCGAATCATCTGCAGTCATGAACATCAAAGTTGTAGCCCTCTGAGTCTACTTTCCACAGGAACAAGAATCGGGTCAATCCAATATTTGTAGCTCAAGTTATGGTCAAATTACTGCACTGCACTAGTAAATCCGAGTTGCTGATTTTTTTACACTTTTAGTCATTTTTCTTCAAACAACCATAACTTTAACTAGGAAACTCCGATTTAGGATTCGGAAGAAGTTTGGGAATCCTCTTTTGATGTTTTTAATCATTGGCACAAGAAAAATTATAAAAATAACTTTTCATGAAATTGCATCGGAGGCCCTCCATCTTTGATTCGCTTGCATTTTGGTTCTGAGTTTCCGTTTTCATTCGATTTTCATCCATTTTGACTCCTTTTTATTCTTTGTGACCCTAAACACCAAAATAAAGGAAAAACACATAAAACGGAACATATAACACTAATAAAATACACAAACACGTAAAATAAAAGAGTTATTTAAGTGCTTTTCTAGCACTTATCAAACTCCCCCACGCTTAGACTGTTGTTCGCCCTCGAACAATAACCATATGACATAAAATAACAAACTGGTTTTACATGAGATAAACGACTTTAAACGGTGAAATCCAACTACAGATAGTGACTTACTTATTAAACATTCTGCCGAACTATGAAAATTTCACTTCTTCTCAAATACACAATGGCTTGTGAGTGTGTGCAATTGAGGTTATCATCCCATCACTAACTGGAACCAAATAAAACCTTACGATATTTATCTAAATCCTGACCCGAAATGGTCAAATATTTCCTTTCACCTCTCGTGATCCCACTCTTATTTTACAATGATTCCCATGGATCCTAAAAATTACTCTGTTCACCAAAAATTATCAACCGTTAGTACTGCAAAGAAAAAAAGGGCATGGCAGGTTTTTATCGCAAATAGGTCTTCAATTTAAAGAGTGTTTAGATTGGGCACTTCAAACCACTGAGGGAATTTATTTATCTAACTTCACACTTGGGTAGCTATTACATTTCTTGTTTTTTTTTTTTATTTTTATTTTTTTTGATGAAGAGGAAGAAGAAGAAGAATAGTTTTGCAATTTTCTTTTCAGCTTTTACCCCACATGTAGCTTTCACACTAACCCCTTTCATTGGAGGTAGCTTTCTTCACCCATTTGAGGTGACGATCTTTCACTCTCAGAGGCAGGTAGCTCTTTCCTATGGCCCCTCTCCTTATTTCGAATATAAAAGTAAAATTCATTCTCAGCATAGGTCAGTGCTTTTTCCACACTGTTTAAACTCTGTCAATAAACGACACATTCACAAAAAACAGATACCATGCGATTATAACTCCACCTTGCTAACAATTGATGTTTCCAGGTCACTTTGAGCAGGACGAATGGATAGAAAAAAGAAAAGAAAAAGTTAGTTTACTATGGTCTAGAAAGTTAGGAAAAAAATCAACATTTTCAACCTTCAATTTGTGTTCTAGAGAATGATAGCAAATTACCTATAAATGTGCTCAGATAAATTTTCCAGCTGTACTTGGAGAAGAACATAACACATTTTTTTTGGGGATTATGTAGTTTCAGCTAAATCACACAAATTACGCTCAATCATATTCAAAAGTTGCTATCTCATGCAAAATCATCGACACAAAATCGCTTCCTTAGTCTCGTTGGATCCTTTAGCATTGTTATTCTAATTGTCAATGTATTGTTCCTCCTCATCCATAACTTATCGTGTTTCATCTTTGTCTGATTTTTTGTTGCTACTAATATTAAAATACTTGTCAATACCTCCTGCTTGAATTTGAATCAATACAAGCTCCATTTGTTTCTAATTTCTCTTTCGGGCTCCAGACATATACGTAGGAGGCACTGTAAATAATGTTTCTGTACACCCTTGAAAGATCAACAAATAACAATGGCACCCCGTTAAATCTAGGTAGTGAAATCAATACCCATAAAAGTAACCTACATAGTTTATCAATATTTTTTGACAGAATAATCGCCTTTGTTTTCATGTTTACAAACTACTTATAGATTAGCACATCCCTATAATATTACTTCCACAATCAACACACTTACACACAATGACACAAAAAACAAAGAAACCAATGAATTGATACATTTGACAATCAACAAACACAAACACAAACACAAACATCACATATCAATCAGCCAATGCTAGTACCATATGATTAATCAACTATGCAATTATGCAAAAAATTAAAAAGAAAGTGTTAAAAAATAGGAAAAAGAAAGAAAAAAATGGAAGCATAAGCTGCAACCTACAGAACCATATACAATCCCATATGATTAATTAATAAATCAATAATACAATTAAACAAAAAAGAAGAAAAAGAAAGCATTAAAAAGAAAGAAAGAAAGAAACAAAAGTAGAAGCTTTGGAACTATATAAGAGAAAAGGTAAACCTATGAGTAATGATTAAGTCCATTCTCTTACCAATTTTTTTTTTTTTTGCATGGGAATATACCACCAATTGTGTGAGAATTGAAAAGGTTGGTTTTCAATTTGGCTTTCGTTTTATCTCTTTTGCAATAATGACAAAGAGAATATAGTATAATAGGGTTTGATTTAACTTTAATTACGACCCAATTTGTAAAGATGAACACAAAGTTTAACGAAAAAATAATAATAACCAACCATTTTGGGCCTCTATCGAACTCAGGCCCCAAGCGATTGCTTCGTTTGCCTATGCCTAGCTACGGGCCTATGTACACTCGATATCATCTCATCTCACCATCAATCATGTCCAAACCGTCTCCTTCTTCTTAACATCCGTGGCCACAACCTCCCCTTTCCTAGTTGAGCCAACTTGTGTGTCAAAATCCCTAAAGGATACCAATTGGTACGCTGTTATATCGGTCAAATTTTAGGCACTTGTTCGTAATGGCACATGGGACTTAGTTACTCCATCTGATTCACATAACATTGTTGGGTGCAAATGGTTTTTTTGTATAAAATGGAACCCGGATGGTATTGTGGAGAAATATAAAGCTCGACAGTTGCCTGGGGATTTTTGCAAAGGCCGGGTCTTGACTATGGAGAGACGTTTAGCCCAGTTGCATGGTTCTCCTTATACTCAACCTTGCTGTTGGCCTATTCGTCAGTTAGATGTTGAAAAAGCCTTTCTCAATGGCACATTAGTTTAAAATGTTTATATGACATAACCACTGGGGGGTTCACGCAAATAATCCCAAATATGTTTGTCATTGGCCCAAATCATTGTATGGCCTTAAACAGGCAGCGTGGGTGTTGTACACTACAATAAAATCTTTTCTCATTGACTCAGGGTTTGTTAGTTCGAAGTCCGATGCCTCACTATTCATTTTTCGCCATTCTGGTGATATTATCTTTTTGGTCGTATATGTCAATGATATCGTTTTGATAAGTAACAACGTCGATGCTCTTCAATAGTTTATTTCTGCCCTTAATAGCACAATCTCTTCCAAGGATCTTGATTCGATTTCCTCCTTTCTTGGTGTAGAGATCTATCACCATTCTAATGGCTTGTTTTTGTCTCAAAGGAAGTATATTGTTAATCTGATTGGGAAAACAAAAATGCTGGATGCCAAACTTGTATAGACTTTCCTTCCTGGATCTCAACGTGCATCCTTTAACAGTGAGCCTTATTCGAATCCGACTGAGTATCATTATATTCTTGGTACACTGCAATATCTTCCTTCACTTGGTAAGACATATCGTTTGCTATGAACAAGCTCTCTCAATGTACACAAGCCCCATTGATGGATCACTGGTCCTCAGTAAAAAGACTTCTAAGGTATTTAAAACGGACACATGATCAAGGTATTTTTCTTAGCAAATAGTCCTCCTTTTCTTTGTATGCTTTTTCTAATGCCGATTAGGGTAGGGATATAGTTGATCGTACATCTACAGGTGCCTTTGTTGTGTTTCTTGGTGCCAACCTTATCTCCTGTCACTCCAAGAGATAGCGATCTATTCCTCGGTCATCAACTGAGGTTGAATACTGAGCTATCACCAATATTGCAGCAAAACTTATGTGGTTTCGTTTACTCCTCATTGAGATTGGGTATCCTTGCATGACTGCCCCCGTAATCTACTTTGATAATATTGGGACGATTTGTCTTTGCTCCAATCTAGTTTTCATTCCTGCAAAAAACATGTTGCACTAGATTATCACTTCATAAGAGAACAAGTTCATGCCAGAAACCTTCGTGTTGTTTATGTTTTCTCTTACTATCAGTTGATCAATGCCTTGACTAAATCGTTGACGGGGCTGGGGATAGCCCTTGTCTGGGCCTCAGCACCCTACCGGCCTCCATCCTGATGGGGCATGTTGGAAATGAATAATTTTATTTATTTATTATTTGTGTAATTTGTAATTAGCATAGCATGTGTAATTAGACTCCTAAGAAGACACGGCCACCTTGCATGTTTTAGGATAGGTTTAAACTTATTCTTTTGATTATATCTTATCCAATAGGAGTAGTTGAAAAACGTGTATACAGATTATCTTTGTTGTATTATAAATATTGTAAAGAACCACCATCAATGTATTATGCTTTTCTCCATTATTCATTTGTCGGTTTACCTCTCTATGTTATATCTTCTACTCAAAATTGATTTACTCCAGCAAGAGACATTAAGGACAATATTTTCCTTGCTAAAAAACTGGTATACCAAATTGATAGAAAAATAAGATGAGAAAATGTGCTTATAAAGTTGGACATAGCAAAAGGTTATGATAAGGTTGAATTAAAATTTATTATCAAACTTATGGAGATATTTTACTTTAATCAAGAATGGTTGGACATGATTCTTCGGTGGATAAATAAGGCTGATCTCTCCATTCTCATAAATGGAGAACTTAAATGTTACTTCAAATCATTCAATTGAGGAATTCCCTTCTCAAGCTTAAAGGATTCGCATAGAAATATTCTTCCACGTTTTTGCAGCTCATGAATCCTGCTAACATTAACTTTTACACCATGTACTAAGGCCACAAAATAATCTTTATGATGATTTTCTCAAAAAGATAATGTGCAAACTTAATGCATGGGAAATTAAATTGTTATCTGCTAGAGAAAAGTTAATCCAGATTGTTAACTTTATTTTTATAAAGTTAATTTGTTGGCATTTTCTATTTTCTGTATTTTTTATTAAATTAATTGAATTTTATATTTTGTTAATTTAATTATTAATTTATTTGTTGGATATGATTCTAATTGATTGTTGATTGCGATAATCTTGCCTTGTATTGATGGAGACCCTAGTAAAAGTGTTCACATTCAATCCACCTTATTTTATGGCAAGTATTCAATACTCTCCCAACTAGGTATAGATCTTCTTATTAAGGTATAATTCTGTTTCCTCAATTAATTATGCCTTATTATTTATTTTCTAATAATAATGTTTATTTTCTTAACGACACTTCGGATTCTAATGGAATGAAATATTGTTGGCCAAAAAGTCTTTGTACTTATCCTCTAATTATACTAATGCCTTGTTTTCCATGTAGGACACGTGTGTTAATGGAAGGAAATATTCTTTGCCAACAAGTCTTTTGAGTGTATTTAAAGATTCACCACATTGAAGGCAGTGTACACATTTTTGGCAAAAGAGAATTTCAAAGAGCATAGCATTTGGATTCATGCATTTTCACTATTAACCATATATAAAACGTGATCCGACTTCACCCCGTGCATTAAACCATCAAGAAAAACTTGATCATGTTTGTGCAGAACAACCTTTGATTAAATCATTGCTCAAACCTCAGGGAGCAGTCCATCCACTAATCAAAAAAGCCCCAATAAGGAGAGACCAACACGGGACTTGTTGATCTGGTGAGGGATCGCTTAGTATAAGAAGTTACTGAGAGGGGCGAGATGTTGGCTCACACTATGTGCTAAGGATTAAACAGAGAGTATTTATTTATTCTTAGATATTGCTTTATTTATGCGTAAATAAGCCTTTAGCATTGTTGTAAGATTTAAACTCTTTGGTACTTAGTGGATTAGTTTTTGCTCATCTACGGGGTTTTCCACGTTAAATCCGAAGTTTTGTTATTTTGGAATTTTGTTGTTTTTTTAATGTTTTATGGTTTCTCCCATTCAGTCAGATGTATCTGACGTTATTTAAGGTTCGCAGACTAATCTGGCTAATATTAAATAACAGACTGTTTGACCATTAAACTGTAACACAATGCTAGACGCATCTAGGTTGCAAAACACGGTTCCTATTGTATCTAAATCAGTTTATTCAGATTTGCTAGATTGCTAAAAATTTTCAATTGGTATTAGAGCGGGTTCACTTCTAGAAAGTCAGGACCAATTGTCTAAAAATGGCATTTGTACCTCTTAGACCACCTTTGTTGAACGGATCTAACTATACATATTGGAAAATTAGGATGGAGGTTTATATTCAATCTATTGATAAACGTTGTTGGACTACTACTCTTGATGGTTACACTATATCCACTATCACCACTAATGGTGTTATGACTGCTAAACCTGGAAGTGCCTTTAGTGATGTTGAACGTGCTACTGCTTCTTACAATTCTAAGGCTCTTAATGCTATTGTTTTGCAGGTTGATCCAAGTCAATTTAGGTTGATCTCCTCCATGAAAACGGCCAAGGAAGCATGCGATGCCCTAAAGATTGCAAATGAAGGCACTACTACGGTTAAGGCCTCAAAATTGCAAATAATCACACAAGATATCGATCACCTAATCATGGATGAGCGGCGAGACTTAAAAAATTCTATGCCAGACTAAGTGATCTTACGAACTCGGCCGAAGCTCTTGGTAAAACATACATCGATGAAGAGATTGTGAAAAAGATCCTCAGATGTTTACCGGAACAATTTCTTACCAAAGTAACCGTAATTGAAGAGAGCAAAGATCTTACAACTATGAAAGTCAACGAACTTGTAGGTTCCCTAATGACCTATGAGCGACATCGGGTAAGATTGAATATATGCAAAGAGTATGAATTTGCGTTTAGAGCAAACAGTGTGGATCCAGATGAATCTAAAAATAACAATGCGGACCTAGATGAATCTGAAATACCATAGATGATGAGACAATGATTGTCCTTATAAAGGAGTTCAAAGAGTACCTAAAAAACAACTCAAACTCCTCCAAAAGAATGAGTAAGAAACATATAAAATGTGAAGAGTGTGAAGGTTATAGGCACACTGCCTCAAAATGTGCAAACACTTTCAAAAGGACTAGGAATATCATTTGGAACGATAAGGAGATAGATGCATCTAACTTGGACTCAAACAAAGGCAAATCTGAAAGTCAAGTAATTATTTTTACTGCTCGAGAGTCATCGGGTACTGATTTGGTAAATTTGTCTTTTGCAGGTGTTAACGGAGATGCATCTGGCCTGGACTATGAAGTTTTGAAAAACTAGTTTGAAGAGAATGAGCATCAGATAAATCTGTTACAGGCTATGCTGGATGACGATGGATTAGACTCTCAAGATCTGAAATTTGAAGGACATATTGAAAGTTGTCAAGATTGTACTACAATAGGCGAAGAATTAGCAGTAGAAAAAGAAAAGAATACAGAGCTCGAGGCTCTTGTCTTGACCATGAAAGATGAGAAAGCTGCTAATGAACATACTATCTTGACCTTTCAGAATCTATTGCAAGAAAATGAAAGTAAATTGAGGAAATTCAATGAGGAGTTGAATAATACAAAGAAAATAGTCAAGCAACTAACCATTGGAACTGCAAGCTTGAACGAGATCTTCAGCTATGGAAGACCATCCGATGATAAATCAGGTCTTGGTTATGAAGGAAAGGGAAAAGGCACAACAAGTGATCATGTTGTCTTTGTGAAACAAAGTGGTAAAGAAAATGATCACCAAACGGCAACAAGAGATAGCAGTGAAGCTATTCTGCCTCCAGTTGCATTTGTAGCCTCCAATAGTAGACAGGATGTATCTGACACCACCTGCAGTAAACTTACTACAGCTGCACCACTCGGAATCAGATACATCCAGACTAGAACAAATCAGACGGTGTTAAGGCCCAAACAAACTCAAACTGAGGGAAGGATCAAACTGACTCATGTTGCTGCAGATAGCATTGGAGTTGCCCATCACACTCAGGTGCTACTTAACAGAATTATATCCAGGACACGTCTGCAGGAACCTACTCCAGATACATCGGGCACATCAAGAGTCAGATCAGATAAATCTCCACAAACTAGGATCCAAAATCAGAAGCAAGGACCATCTATCAATTCTCATAAACTGAAAGGTCCTATTGGAAAGAAGAATTTTACTCAAACTCGAATGAGAGCCGATGCTCTAGGTAAGTACTCTTCCTCTGATGCATGCCTTCGCTGTGGTAAATCTAATCATGATAAATTTGTTACTTCACATTCCTTGAGCATGACTAAGTCTTATCATGATAGGTATAATCCCCATAGACCTATACTTAGTTCTAGGTCCTTTACTTCTACTAATAACGCAAGATCATACAAAGTAAATGGTAGGAATCAAAATGAGAATGTTTGTCATTATATGTTTGTACCTACTTGCTACCATTGTGGGGTTAGAGGACATAAGAAGCCTAGTTGTCCTAAATTTTCCAAAAGCATGCCAAACTAGTGTTCTAATAGGAAAAATTCCACCTCTAAAACCAATTTGAAAGGGAAACAAGTATGGATTAGGAAAGTTGATTTGAAAGTTTATGAAAATAAGTTTGTTCCTTTTGAGCTTGTTTACCCTGTTGATCACACTTCTTTCACAAAATGAGATCCTTTTTTTTTTACTTAATATTTACTTTTTGTGTGCTTTAATTGTATTTTCAAAAAAAAAAGAAAAATAACAAAAATATTTGCATTTGCTTTGCAATTTCCTTTCTGCAATTCTGGTTCATTTAAAGCATGCATATATGTAGATTTTCTCCTTTTTATGGGTGTTACGGGTTGTAAATCGTTTGGCTACTACAGGATGAATCTGAGTACTGGGAGCTAACATTGACGCAGACGCACATGGCATATAATCAATATGCCTCCAGACTAATCTGACAGCACTTCAGACGAACAATCCTATGGAATAACTCACTACCATCAATGCTATAAGGTTTTGTTTCTGATTGCGGCTTCATATATCTGAGTGTAGACCTACCATCAAAATCTTGCTCTTAGCATTGCATGCGATTCGAAAGTCCAAGGGCGGGGTTAGTGGAAAAGAAGGCTGTCAATCTAAGCCAAGTCCATACCCCTATTAAGAACATTGAACAGCGATGAGAAAAGTGCTAACATTGAAATAAAAAGGGGGAGAATTAAAAAGATGACTTCTGGGGAATGAGCATAGCTGTTTCCACCTCCAAAAGACAATGCCATCTCATTGTAGAAGTCGGCAAAGTCGGACTTGAGTATTCCCACTTATATAGATTTTGACCGGTCTTCTAATGTGGTATAGTGACAAGTCAATAAGTTAAGGCAACCATAAGGTGTTTGATGGTGATGTGTGATTGACCAATGGTTGTTTGATTCACACACACACATAGTAATTTATATAAATTTTACTGCATTGTGGATTGTACTCTGCCCAGATGTATCTGTCACTGTGGAAGCCGACAGTACCCAAATGAGTCTCCAGGTATTAGATGCATCTCGTGATAGATTGTATTTTTAATGCTTTAATTTCCTAATTTATAGTGTGTTTTTATTATATTTTCGTATATTTTTACTAGTTCTTATTTACTTTTTGTATTAGGAGTTGTAAAGAGGTAAAAATGGTAAAAAGGACGAAAAATCATACTTCTTGAAGATGAAGGATCTCGTGGAAATTCTACAAGCATTCTCCTCATATTGGCATTTCAGGTTGGCCATTTTTTAGTGGAAACAATTGGGAGTGGAGAAATTAGGATGGCCATTTTGCTAGTGGAAACAATTGGGAGTGGAGATATTAGGAAAATAATTTTCCTAGTGGAAACGTCTAGTGGAGACACAATAATGCTCCATCATTAAAGGACAAGACAAGCATGATGATTATGTCCATTATCATTACACTTCTTTTTTCTTTTGACTTGCTTTTTGGCTATGGTTGGACGAGTTCTACATATGAATGTTACGTTGGATCTTGAGGAGTGCACATACAGAGCGGAAATATACATACAGTGAGGCTAACTTGTGTGATACGAAAGTGAGAACAAAACACATATTATAGAGAGTTTTGTGGAGATCCACAGCTTTCACAGAAGGGGTGCAATTAGAGAATTTTGAAGAGCAAAGGAAATGAGAAAATACCGAAGGAAAAACACATCAACTCTTTGAAATCTGATTATGTATTTCTATATTTTCTCTATTATAGTTCTCGTTTTTAAATCATGTGTAGCTAACTTTTTATACTTGAGACGAACAATGAATCCTCTTTATGAACTCTAGTATTACGTTATTGGATTTAATAGTACGTGATTGATTTGTAGTTAATTTTATGTTATAAAATTTTCTTTTGATCAACTGATAAATTATAAATTGGTTTGTGTTGGATTTGAGAAATTAAAACACAAATTAAAATAAACAACATAGAATACTAATTTAGACAAGATTTAGAAATAAACTTGTGGTTAGTGCGATCTTTAGGTAAAGTTTCGACGTAACCTATTTGAATTTATTGTGTGAATCCGTTCTAGAGGGTTTATAACAAATTTATTTAGAGATAAATAAGTTGGCCTAATATAATAGATTTATTTATCATCGAGATAGGTAAATATTTATTTTAGTAATTCGTTCGTTGACGAAAATAAGATTACTACTTGAATCTAATTACGTTCACTAGAGGAATCAAAGTTGGTGAAATTATAAGTCCCAAGTCTTGTAATTCCCATCGCCGTCTATTTATATATTGCAAATATTTAATTCTTTTAATTTAGATTTTATTTAGTTTATATATTTAATTTGTAATTTTTTATGTTATGTTTATTGAAAATCAAAACAACCATCGAATCGTCTTTTCAAATAGAATAAAAAAATTGATAATTTTGATAACTAAATCTAGTCTCTGTGGGATCGATACTTAGACTTAAAAATCCATTTTACCACTCGTTCGATCCTTACACTTACGGCAATGATGTCAACACATTCTCAAACGAACAAGTTTTTGGTGCCGTTGCCGAGGACCTAGATTTAATATCAATACCAATCAATTTTTGCTTTAATTTGAATTTTTTTATTTGTGTTTATTTTATTTATTTATTTTGATCATATTTGCATGCGTAATAGGAAGTTCAGTCCATTAATTCCCCTTGACGCAGAAATCGAATGAACTTTTAGGTATAGATTGCGTGCTATAAAGTTGGAATAAAAAATGGCCGACGAAACAGATGATCCAAGGATCGTTGCGGAACGTCCGTTGAGGGACTATATTATTCCCACAATTGGGGATAATTTTACTTGTTTAGTTTCTCCGGCAATTCCTGCAAACAATTTTGAGATCAAACCAGGAACTATTCAATTAGTTCAACAAATCGTTCAATTCCATGGCCTACCAGACGAAGATCCACATGTACATATCAGAAAATTTTTAGAAATTTGTGGCATGTTCAAAATTAATGAAGTACCGCCAGATGCGATAAAAATAAAACTTTTTCATTTTCATTGACAAGAAAAAGCAAAAACATGGTTTTACGCTTTGCCTTCAAACTTCGTTACTAGTTGGGATAGTTTGTGCCAAAAATTTTTCGAAAAATTCTTTCGACCGGGTAGAATGCTGAAAGTTAGGACAGAAATTTCCTCTTTTAGCCAATGCCATAGGGAATCTATTTCTGAAGGATGGGAACGTTTCTATGATCTATTGAGACATTGCCCAAATTACGGGATACCAGAATGGCTTATAGTACAAACCTTCTATAATGGGTTGGAAAATGAAAACAAAAAGTACACTGACTCAGTGGCAGGAGGATCACTATTGGACAAAACTTTCAATGAAGCATCATCAATTCTCGAGAGAATGGCTGCAAACATTTATCAATGGCATTCTGATCGCCCAGTGCCTAAACATGCTGGAGTTCATGGAATAGATGCTATCACTGCTCAATCTGCTCAAGTTGCAGCTTTGTCAAAGAAAATTGAAGGGTTGACTCTTCCAACGGCTAATATGGTTGAATCATCAGGAGGATGCGAAATTTGTTGTGCAAATCACGCCACTACGGAATGTCCTGTCATGCACTCAAATGGGCCCATGGACGGGCAAGCAATGTTTGTTGGAAGTCTTCAGAGGCCACAATTTGGTTCTTACGCTCCCACCTACAATCCATGGTGGCAACAACACCTTAATTTTTCAGGGAAAGACAATCAAGCACACCGATGAGACCACCAAGATTCCACCAACCACAGGAAAAGAAGAACTCGCTAGAAGATGTATTCGTGAAGTACTTGGAGGTCAATAGTAATTTTATGCAGAAAATCAAGCATACTCTCCAAAATCAAAATGCCGCAATAAAAAATTTGGAAACTCAAATGGGGCAAGTAGCATTAGCAGTTGCAGGGCAAGCGCCTGGAAAATTGCCAAGTGATACGGAGACAAATCCTAGACAGGTCAACACCATTACAACAAGAAGTGGGCTGCAACTTCTGGAGAGAGAAGTGAAGAGAACAGAATACAATGTGACCCAAGAAGCTGATGAAAAAGAGAAAGAAATGAAGGAGACAAGTACTGGTGAGACGTCTTCTGAAAAATCCAAATCTGAAAAGGAAGAAAATGGGTTTCCAAAACCTGTGAAAGCATACGTACCTCCTATTCCATTCCCTCAAAGGCTACAAAAGAACAAACTGGATAAACAATTTGGGAAATTTCTTGAAATCTTCAAGAAATTGTACATCAACATTCCTTTTGCAGATGCTTTAGCACAAATGCCCAACTATGCAAAATTCATAAAGGAAATTTTTTCTAACAAGAGAAAACTGGAAGAGCATGAGACAATGATGCTCACTGAGGAGTGTAGTGCCATTCTTCAAAAGAAGCTACCTCCCAAATTGAAAGATCCAGGGAGTTTCAACATTCCCTTCACCATTGGGTCATTCTACTCTGGATTTTCCGTATGTGATCTTGGTGCCATATCAATCTCATGCCCCTATCTGTTTATAGGAAGCTTGGATTGGGAGAATGTAGGCCTACCGTGACTTTACAATTGGCAGATCGGTATATAACATATCCTAGAGGAATTATCGAGGATGTGCTAGTCAAGGTTGATAAATTCATTTACTCGGTGGATTTCATTAGTTTGGACATGGAGAATGATAAGGAAATTCCTTTGATTTTCGGAAGACCATTTTTACGAACTGGAAGAGCATTGATTGATGCCTACGAAGGTACATTGACACTGAGGGTGGATAAAGAGGAGGTAAATTTTAATGTCTTAAAGGCATTAAAGCATCCTTTTTCTTCTTCCACAGATGCATGTTTTCAAGTAGACGTCATTGATCAAGCAGTGAAAGAAATTTTTGAAGAAGATCTACCTGTGGAGCCTCTTAAGGCTTGTATTGTCCGATCAGAGGATACAACAACGGAGAACGAAGTACGAGCTGAGATGGCCCTCAACTTGGAAGCATCACCCACTATGACTTATAGGAGAAACTAGATTTACAAGCCTTTGGGTGAAGTTTCCAAACGTTCTTGCCATCTATTGAATCTCCCCCAATTATTGAGTTGAAACCTCTTCCCACTCATCTTAGATACGTATTTTTGGGAGATTCTTTAACTTTTCCATTGATTATCTCTAATCAATTGACAGAGTTAGAAGACAAAAAATTGCTTCGAGTTTTGAGAATACACAAGACTACACTAGCATGGACAATTGCTGACATAAAGGGAATTAGTCCCTCGATATATATGCACAAGATCTTGCTAGAAGAGGGTTCCAAAACATCTATTGAGGGTCAACGAAAATTGAACCCTACACTGAAGGTAAGAGCTGAAATTGTCAAACTCTTAGATGCAGGGATCATTTACCCCATATCTGATAGTTCATGGATAAGTCCTATTCATGTAGTACCAAAGAAATGGGAGATAACAGTGGTGAAAAATGAAAACAATGAGCTTATCTCAACCAGACAGTCCACTGGTTGGAGGGTTTACATCGACTACAGGAAGCTCAACAATGCAACAAAGAAAGATCATTTCCCTCTCCCATTCATTGATCAGATGTTGGAACACTTAGCAGGGTATTCACACTACTGTTTCCTTGATGGATATTCGGGATACAACCAAATCCCCATTGCACCCACCGATCAGGAGAAGAAAACATTCATATGTTCGTATGGCACGTTTGCTCACAGGAGAATGCCATTTGGGTTGTGTAATGCATCGAAAACATTTCAACGATGCGTGATGGAAATAATCTCATATATGGTGGAGCGGTTTATAAAGTGTTCATGGATGACTTCTCAGTTTTCGGGTAATCTTTCGACGAATGTCTCCATCATTTGAGTTTAGTGTTACAACGATGTGAAGAGACAAACCTCGTACTTAAGTGGGAGAAATGCCACTTCATGGTAAATGAAGGGATTGTCTTGGGCCATCGCATATCAGTAGTGGGGATTGAAGTGGACAGAGCTAAAGTGCAAGTAATTGATAAACTACCTCCATCCACATCCGTCAAAGGCATTCATCGTTTTCTTGGCCATGAAGGATTCTGTAGATGGTTCATTAAGGATTTTTCAATCATTAGGAAACCATTGTGCAAGCTTTTGGAGAAGGATGTGCCGTTTCATTTCTTAGAGGAATGTCTTGTGGCTTTTAACACTCTAAAGGACAAGCTAATCTCATCACCTGTCATCATCGCACCGGATTGGAACTTTCCTTTCGAAATTATGTGCGATGTCAGTGATTATGCTGTGGGGGCAGCTCTGGGCCAAAGGAAAGACAAAGTTTTTAGAGTGATTTACTATGCAAGCAAGACTCTCAACACAGCCCAAGTTAACTATGCCACTATGGAGAAGGAACTACTTGCAGTAGTATATGCTTTTGACAAATTCCGAGCATATCTCATTCGGTCAAAAGTTGTAGTTTACACAGCTCATTCTGCTTTAAAGTACTTGTTCGGAAAAAAGGATGACAAACCGAGGCTCATTCGATAGGTGTTACTTCTATAGGAGTTCGAGATTCAAATCCAAGATAGGAAGGGAATAGAAAATCAAGTGGCAGATCATTTATCAAGACTTCAACAGGGTGTGGAGCCCACAGATGGTGAAATCAATCAGAACTTTCTCGACGAACAACTGTTTCTAGTTGATAGCACTCCTTAGTTCGCCGATTTTGTCAACTACCTAGTTGCGGGGAGTCATTTCACCTAAATTTTCCTATCAACAGAAGAAAAAGTTCTTTCACGACCTTAGTCACTACTATTGGGAAAAACCCATTTTTGTATAGGAGAGGATCCGATCAGATTATCAGAAGATGTGTGCCTGATGATGAGATGAGAGTCATTCTTAAACACATGCATTCATCGCCTCATGGTGGCCATCTGGGACCCACAAAAACAGCTGCTAAAGTGCTACAAAGTGGATTCTACTGGCCCACCTTATTCAAAGATGCGTTTTTATTTGTAAATGCGTGTGATCGTTGCCAACGCACTAGGAACATTTGTTTACGAAAGGAGATGCCCCTGAACAATATTTTGGTGGTCAAGATCTTTGATATTTGGGGCATTGATTTCATCGGTCCATTCGCATCTTCTTACAACAACCACTACATCTTGGTGGCAGTTGATTATGTGTCAAAATAGGTTGAAGCTCGTGCTTCACCAACTAATGATGCCAAGGTGGTGGTGAAATTTGTTAGGATGAACATTTTCACGAGATTTCGAGCACCTCGTGCTATAACCAGTGATGGTGGTGCACACTTCCACAATAGACTTTTCAAGTCTATCTTAGCTGAGTATAGAGTTCACCATCGAACGGCCACACCTTATCATCCACAAATAAGTTGACAAGCGGAGATATCAAATCGAAAGTTGAAAAAGATTCTAGAAATCACTGTTAACTCGTCTCACACGGATTGGTCAAAGAAATTGGATGATGCACTTTGGGCACACCGTACTGCCTTCAAAACACCTATTGATATGTCTGCTTACTAATTAGTGTTTGGGAAATCATGTCACTTACCTGTTGAATTAGAACACAAGGCATACTGGGCGGTGAAACAATTGAACATGGACATGAAAGCCGCAGGAGAAAAGAGATGTTTGCAACTCAATGAATTGGATGAATTTCGGTTAGGTGCATATAAAACTTTGAAAATCTACAAAGAGCGTACTAAGAAATGGCATGATCGGCACATCCAACAGCGAGAATTTAGGGTAGGGGACCAAGTTTTACTCCATAATTCTCGTTTAAAGCTATGCCCAGGAAAGCTCCTGTCAAGATAGTCAGGGCCATTTACAATTTCACAAGTGACTCCATATGGAGCTATTGAGCTCTCTCACCCGACCAAAGGGATCTTCAAAGTTAATGGTCAATGACTAAAGCACTACTTTGAAACCGATTTCTCAAAAGAAAAGTCGGTTCTAGAGCTGCAGTGATTCTTTTAGTTAGGGTCGTGACTATAAACAAACGCTTTTTGGGAGGCAGCCCAATCTTCTTTCCCTTAATTTCTTTCATTTGATACCTATTGTGTGTGCTTTATTTTATTTTATTTTTATTTTATTTGAGTGCGATTATAAAAATTTATTTAAATTTAGTGTTTTTCTTAAATTATGTTCTATTTTCGCATTTTATTTTTATTTAATCTGTGTATTCTTTTTAGTGTAGTTCTATTGATGCATATGCGAGATATTTCAAGTGGTATCAATGCTAATCATTACCGGCTGTACAGGACTGTTGTAAAAGTGGTAAAAAAAAACGGAGACAACCAGGCAACGCGCTTCTTCGAACACCACTCCGACCCACCTTTTTCCTCGGATACTGCGGACAACTCACCCACTTTGTCTAGTTAGCAGTTACAACAGTAGTCATACAGGATCCTTAAAGCTAGAGAAGGTAAACCATTTCTACACACCACACTCAGACTTAACTTGCTTTTCTCTCTTAATATTCACTCGATCACAATTTCTTTAGGTAAAATTTTTCTTTTCTCCGATACTTTAGCCGGTTATGGAAGCATGTTTGTATATATATCTTCTACTTGTTATTGTTGAGTGTGGAATTCAAATCTTCATACTTTTGTTCTTTTATTTCTTCAATTTCTTTCACTAAAAATGGAATCTGCTCTTGTAAACTTTCGAAAACACTACTCATCCTTTCACTTGATTGATTTGAAACTAATCTACCGCTATAGGATAGAGCGGTTGAGAATGTTGATGCACCATGGGATGCATACGGATATACGTTGGTTAATTGAAGCGGAGGTTTGAATAGGGGAAGAAATTCCAACCATTTGTACCAAACATTTGTCAGGTTTAGGCAAAAGCAGTTTTGCAAAGAAACGGAGAGCGAAAAGAATGAATGTTTGTTATAAGTGTGCTAGATGGACATGTGATACAGGTTGTCGTTCACTTGGATTTACGTCAAAAACGGGGAAGATAAGAAAAATTTCATTATGGATGGCCTGAGTAAGGAGTCGCTAGATAGTATCCTGCAGACTCTTGAGACGCATCCTTGTGGAACTGTGCAACATGAACTTCTTAGTTTATGGACTCAGTTCAAGAATGAACGAGAATGCAATTTTGGGAATCTGACTTTAAAGGACCCTGTTTGCCAGTTTTTAAGAAAACTGAATAGGAAGCATATCCCCAACTCATAGAAGGTGTTGCAGCCGTTTTTGGACGTAAAACCAGGAGAAGATGTGAGTCACAATCACAACTACTTGTTTATATTGTTGTTTTTGATTTTTTGTGTGTTTGTTTCAGGTATTAGCTTTCTTTGGCGAAGTTGAGTTCTTATGGCAGCCACTCCCAGCACAGAAGGACCTTCTCATGTACAATTTCAAACCATTGGAATCTTTGGTGGAGCAAAAATAGGGGCAAAGTCAGAGTACACTGCTACCGTAATCGATTTGGGAAGAAAACTCGGGGATCTTAAAATCAATGTCATCTATGGAGGAGGACTCTGTGGGCTGCTAGGATGTGCTATTACAGCTGCTCAAGTGTGAGGATCCAGAATTATAAGAGTCACTCTCAACCCTTTATCACAGATCTACGAATTCACAGTCGACACTGAGGTAAAAGTTAAATCACTGTATAAACGCCTGTCACTCATGGTATCATATTCTAATGCATTCATTGCATTTCCGGGAGGTTTCAAAACATGGAACAATTTTTTAACGTTATCTCTTTGTACCAGTTGAACTTGTATAATAAACCCATTGGTCTGTTAAACGTAAACAATTTTTTCGATGGTTTATTAGCTTTTCTTGATTTTGCAACTGCGAAACAGCTAATTTCTCCCATTTCAAGAAACATGATTTTAATTGCATCTTCCATTGAGGAATTATTGGAGAAATTTCATGCTTATGTACCACAACTTGATCCATCGCAACCTCAAATCAACTGGAGACAAACCTCCAACAAGCGCAAACGAGACCCGAATGAAATCGATTTAGAGTTGTGGTTATAAATGTGGAATGTTATCCTTTGATTTTTAGCAGCATCTATGTGTGATTCTGTTTAGTTTTGTTTTTTAGGATGTTAGTATGAACACAGTTTGTGCCACACTCAGGTGATATCTTTCCTTCTATTTATTGAACATTGAGGACAATGTCAGTTTCAATATGGGGGGTGGGGTTTGTGCTGTTTTGTGCTATTATAAAATCATTTGATAATTTTAATTTTCTAAGATGGCAGAGTAAGGAGTAATAGACTCCTGAAACGCATCTTGTTTTTTGTTTTATATTTTAAACTATTTGTGTTCTTTTGCTTTAGTGAAAACAGTTGCTGATTGTATGGCTTCTCATTTAGTCTAGTCATTTTGTACTTTTGATTTGTGGAATTAGTCGTAATTCTCAAGTGTGGGGGTGACAAGTTTTATTTTGCCTTTTTATTTTGTTGTGTATATTTGGTGTGCTTATTGTTTATAGGTTGTTTACTACATGTCTAGTATTGTGTGCATGTGTGTTAGTCATGTTAAATTTATGTTTGATTGTTTTGTGCAAAGTTTTTCAAAATTTTCTATTTCTCAAGTTGAAATTGTCTTTAACTCACAAAGTATACTACTCGAGCTCATTTGACGATTACTTGTCCATTGGATGTCATGACTCATTGTTGTTGGATTTAAAAGTTTGTTGGTTAGAGTGAAAAAGTGTGCGCAAATTCGTCCCACCTACTTTCATTTTGAATCACTTTGCCATTGTGAGATGAGTGGTGAATTAGCCGGTAGAGGATGAGTTAAGTATCGTGATGATTCCGTGTATGTTGATTTGCGTGAAGTGTCTTTGATTAGCAAGTAGAAACAAGGTAATGACCGTTTGCTAGAAATCCAATCCATGTATTATTAAAAAAAAAGGAAAATCAATCAAACTGCATTCATTTCATTGTGCCTCTATTCTCTTGCCTCATTGACTCGGGTGAATAAGTTCTTAGGGGTATCTCAATACTTGGTGCCTTGAGTGACGAGCTCGGAAGTCGCCGACCTAAAGCCTACTACATGGGTCATTGAGAAAGCATGATTGTTTGGGATATAGTATTGCATGTTTACATTCAAAAAAAAAAAAGGAAGAAAAAGGGGTGAGAAAATAATAAAAGTGATCATCATGGATTTGGAACTCTAGTTGGTTTGAATTACTTTGGAGTAACTTGTTCGTTGGAGCAGTCATCACATTGCTATACTATTGATCCTACCGGCGAAATTTTCCTAAACATAAGTGATAAGTGCTAGAAAAGCACTTAAATAACTCTTCTATTTTACGTATTTGTGTGTTTTATTAGTGTTATATGTTCCGTTTTATGTGTTTTTCCTTTATTGTGGTGTTTAGGGTCACAAAGAATCAAAAGGAGTCAAAATGGATGAAAATCGAATGAAAACGGAAACTCGGGACCAAAATGCAAGCGAATCAAAGATGGAGGGCCTCCGATGTAATTTTATGAAAAGTTATTTTTATAATTTTTCTTCTGCCAATGTTTAAGAACATCAAAAGAGGAATCCCAAACTTCTTCCGAATCCCAAATCGGAGTTTCCTAGTTAAAGTTATGGCCGTTTGAAGAAAAATGACTAAAAGTGTAAAAAAATCAGCAACTCGGATTTACTAGCGCAGTTCAGTAATTTGACCATAAATTGAGCTACAAAATTCAAATTTACCCGATTCTTATTCCTGTGGAAAGTAGACTCCGAGGGCTACAACTTTGGTGTTCATGACTTCAGATGATTCGGACATTATAGTGGTCAAAAATGGGTAAAACCGTGACTATTCTGAATGGAGGATTCCTTGGGCCATGTTTTGGTAGAAAATTCATAACTTTCTATTAAAATATCCAAAAGAGGAAATTCCAATTGCAAAATTCAGCCAAGATGCTTACCTACACCATGATGAAATTCCATTATCATGATTTGGTGGATACAATTTAATAAACCCATGATGGTGCATGAGTGTAATTTTTTATTGTATTTTCTTATGAAATTTTGCCTATAAATAGAGCCATTTGTAAGGAAGGAAGACACACCTTTGAAGAGAGAATTAGCTTGTGATTCTCTCCAACTTTCTCCTCAATAAAATTCTCTTCATCAATTTTTCTTAGTTCTAGCTTGAAAGCTCCTAGTTTCTCATATTCCGACGGAAGTAAAAACCTAAATTTAGGTTCGAATAATCAATCGACGATACTTCGGCCGTGAATATGATTAGCGGAGCATTTCTTCACTAGTTTTTCTCTTTATTTTTCATGTTTGAGAAAGATAATTTCTCATATATTGTGGAGGTGATACAAGGCGAACACACACTAAAAAGTATTTAACCCGCATATATGAGTGATTAAACTTCTCTATTTATTTCTTAGCATTTATTTACTTGTTTTCTATATTTTTCGTATATTACTTGTGGTAGTGAAGTATAATCTATCATATAGCAGTGGTGATATAAGGCGAACACTCGCTAAAAAGTATGAAACCCGCTAATATGAGTAGTTAGACTTCACTATCTAGTTCGAGGGGAATGTTGTGTTCAACTAACATGTTATTATCTTTTCTATCTCTTTAGTAACGTTTTATCTATTCCTCCACTTCAATTTGTTGATTTGTTATGTTTGTAAACCCGTTTTTGAGTTTATGTGATTATTGCATTCACTTTGGCCAATTGAATCAACTAATCTGTAAATTCAAGTTACATGCTAAGATTGGAACTCTTGATCCGTAAATGTCATTAGATTCCAATCCAAAGTAGCAAATGAATATCGTGCATATTTATTAACAAATCAACTTAGATGCATTAATTCGAGTTTATGAAATTATTCATCTAATTCAACTCATTCTTCTCGTTCATTTCACACTGGCATTGCATTAAATCCTAAGAACTTGTTTAGGGTTATCCAATAGCTAGATATTAAGTTAAAGAGCTCACTTTAATTTAATACACTTAAGGAAGAATTCGTTAATCAGAGCGTATTGATTAATTGGAGTTGATAAATTGAAGAAGGAATAGTAATACGTTACATGGGAAAGATAAACACAAGTTGTTGACACAACCAAACCCGAGAACTAGATATTTAGCTCAATTGTTTTGTTTGAATCTTATATTTTGTCATTTGATTTTCGGTTTTCATTCTAACTTCTCAAAAAACCCCCCTTTTCTATATTAATTGATAAAATCAACTAGATTAAACACCGTTCCTCTTGGGTTCGACCCTTACTTACCACTTCTACACTAATTTGTAGTTTTGAAACCAAGTAAGGAAATAAAATTAAACTTTGGCGTGCTGCGACAAACGCGACCAATAAGAGTTAAAAAAGAGATTGAGAACAACATTTGGGATGATCACTTGTGAATTGAGAGAAAATACATTTGGTGTGACCATGAGAGGGTAAGGATATATTTGACCATTGAGGGTCGGGTTGCTCACCACACAATTTTTGGATCTAAACGGTGATGGGAAATGAAGATTACCAAAGGACGAGCCCAAAACTTTTATGTGTAGTATGAGCTGTGAGTTGATTACAATTTACTACTTATATTTATGTATGTTAAGTTGTTTTGAGTCTTATAGTATGTTTGATTGGTGATTATTTAGTTTTGATTGCTTGTGTGTTTTTAACTTTGGTTATTCGAGGATGAAGAATAGCGAAAGTGTGGAGGTGTTGATAGATTGTATTTTTAATGTTTTAATTTCCTAATTTATAGTGTGTTTTTATTATATTTTCGTATATTTTTACTAGTTCTTACTTACTTTTTGTATTAGGAGTTGTAAAGACGTAAAAATGGTAAAAATGATGAAAAATCATACTTCTTGAAGATGAAGGATCTCGTGGAAATTCTACAAGCTTTCTCCTCGTATTGGCATTTCAAGATAGCCATTTTGCTAGTGGAAACAATTGGGAGTGGAGAAATTAGGATGGCCATTTTGCTAGTGGAAACAATTGGGAGTGGAGAAATTAGGATGGCCATTTTGCTAGTGGAAACAATTGGGAGTAGAGAAATTAGGAAGAACCATTTTGCTAGTGGAAAGATCTAGTGGAGACACAATAATGCCCCATCATTAAAGGAAAAGACAAGCATGATGATTATGCTCGTTATCATTACACTTCTTTTTTCTTTTGACTTGCTTTTTGGCTATGGTTGGACGAGTTCTACATATGAATGTTACGTTGGAGCTTGAGGAGTGCACATGCAGAGGGGAAATATACATACAGTGAGGCTAACTTGTGTGATACGAAAGTGAGACCAAAACACATATTATAGAGAGTTTGTGGAGATACACAGCTTTGACGGAAGGGGTGCAATTGGAGAATTTTGAAGAGCAAAGGAAATGAGAAAATACCGAAGGAAAAACACATCAACTCTTTGAAATCTGATTATGTATTTTTATATTTTCTCTATTATAGTTCTCGTATTTAAATTCATGTGTAGCTAACTTTTTATACTTGGAACGAACAATGAATCCTCTTTATGAACTCTAGTATTACGTTATTGGATTTAATAGTACATGATTGATTTGTAGTTAATTTTATGTTATTGAGCTTATAAATTTTTCTTTTGATCAACTGATAAATTATAAATTGGTTTGTGTTGGATTTGAGAAATGAAAACACAAATTAGAATAAACAACATAGAATACTAATTTAGACAAGATTTAGAAATAAACTTGTGGTTAGTGCGATCTTTAGGTAAAGTTTCGATGTAACCTATTTGAATTTATTGTGTGAATCCGTTCTAGAGGGTTTATAACGAATTTATTTAGAGATAAATAAGTTGGCCTAATAGAATAGATTTATTTATCATCGAGAGAGGTAAATATTTATTTTAGTAAATTCGTTCGTTGACGAAAAAAGATCACTACTTGAATCTAATTCCATGTACTAGAGGAATCAAAGTTGGTAAAATTGTGAGTCCGAAGTCTTGTAATTCCTATCGTCGTCTATTTATATATTGCAAATATTTAATTCTTTTAATTTAGATTTTATTTAGTTTATATATTTAATTTCTAAGTTTTTATGCTATGTTTATTGAAAATCAAAACAACAATGGAATCGTCTTTTCAAATAGAGTAAAAAAATTGATAATTTTGATAGTTAAATCCAATCTTTGTGGGATCAATACTTGGGCTTAAAAATCCATTTTACTACTTGTTTGAACCGTACACTTGTGGCAATGATTTCAACACATTCTCAAACGAACATCTTGCTCTTAAATTTCGGGGAAATTTTTAACGTGATAATTGAATTTTGAAAAAAACTTGACTTCCCTATTTTACCAAAAGGAGGAGTAGTGTATATGTCATCTTTTGTCCACTTTAGGGGGAGTGGTAAGTAGAGTGGTAAGCAAATCATTTTCACATTGGTTGATTTGCTTATGTGTTATTTTGCTCTTACTTCATGATTTAATTGGGCCTATTTTGAGGGGTAGAATAACACACTTAGGGTGTGAGAAATTCTATTTATGGACTTTTATGCTATACTTTTCGATAGCGTGGTTTTGGAAAAATAGAAAAAGCCAATGGGGGCGATTGTTAATTTTATTTTTATAAAGTTAATTTGTTGGCATTTTCTATTTTCAATATTTGTTATTAAATTAATTGAATTTTATATTTAGTTAATTTAATTATGAATTTATTTGTTGGATATGATTCTAATTGATTGTTGATTGTGATAATCTTGCCTTGTATCGATAATCAGAAGAGAGTCCAACTTGGGCATGGAAACCCTAGTAAAAGTGTCCACATTATCCGCCTTATTTTATGGTAAGTATTCAATACTATCCCAACTAGGTGTAGATCTTCTTATTAATGTATAATTCTATTTCCCCAATTAATTATGCCTTATTGTTTATTTTCTAATAATAATGTTTGTTTTCTTAACGGCATTTGGGATTCTAATGGAATGAAATATTCTTGGCCAAAAAGTCTTTGTACTTATCCTCTAATTATACTAATGCCTTGTTTTCTATGTAGGACACGTGTGGTTAATGGAAGGAAATGTTCTTGGCCAACAAGTCTTCTGAGGATATTTAAAGATTCACCACATTGAAGGCAGTGTACACGTTTTTGGCAAAAGGGAATTTCAAAGAGAAAAGCTTTTGGATTCATCCGTTTTCACTATTACCCATACACAAAACGTGACTGACTTCACCCCGTGCGTTAAACCATCAAGAAAAATTTGATCTTGTTTGTGCGCAACAACCTTTGATTAAATCATTGGTCAAATCTTCAGGAGTCGTCCATCCACTAATCAGAAGAGCCCTAATAAGGAGAGATCAGCACGGGACGTATTGATCTGCTGAGGGATTGCATAGTACAAGAAGCTAGTGAGAGGGGCAGGACACTAGCTCATACTATATGGTAAGGATTAAACATGGAGTGTTTATTTATTCTTAGATGTTGCTTTATTTATATGTAAATAAACCTTTAGCTTTGTTGTAATATTTAAACTCTTTGGTACTTAATGGATTGGTTTTTGCTCGTAGGCGACGAGCACGTGTTTTTTCACCCTGCAAGGGTTTCCATGTTAAATCCGGAGTTTTGTTATTTTTTTAATGTTTTATAGTTTCTTCCATTCAGTCAGACACATATGACATTATTTAAGGTTCACAGACTAATCTGGCTAATATTAATTGACAGTTTGTTTGACCATTAAACTGTAACACAATGCTGGATGCATCTTGGTTGCAAAACACGGTTCCAGTGGCATCTGAATTAGTTTATTTAGATTTGTTAGACAGCTAAAACTTTTCACATATCAAACATGCCTTTAATGATATGCCATTACGTCTTCTTCAAAGTCTAAACCCTCCTAAGGTAGTTTTGCTCGGATTGCTATTTGTTGGAATGTTTAATGGATTTACATGGGAATACACCTCTCAATGTCAACACATACACTGGACTTCTTGGAAGAAAATTTGTATGCTTTGTGGAGAAGCTAGAATAGGGCACAAAAGCATAAAAGATATGAACAAGGATTTGATTGTACACTTCGGTGGGAGTTTAGAAATTAAAACTCATTTTGCAGTAGGGCTATGGCCAACAATTATTCCATTGGTGGCATCCTAGTTAAAGTTGAGAAACAAGATTATCTTCCCTTAAAAATAATGATAAGCATTAGAGATCTTGTGGAACCTTATCTTTGCTTGAGAATTGTTAATGGAAAATAAAATTTCGAACTTTATTTTTGGGCTCATTTTGGTAACCATGAACATGGTGTGATGCAAATTAAAGAAATGATGTTCATCGACCTATCATGCAATATATTTACAAATAAGATAGATAAGGTGGGAACTAAGCAAAATAGTGTTGATCATATTTATATAATTTTTACCTTCCAAAGTAGTGTGGATTGTTTTAGAATGAAAGAAAACAAGCAACTAACCTCAAATATATTTTGAACAGAATTGTGCCTACCAAGGTCTGTACATTTTCTTAGGAACTTTTAACGATTGGATTTATACTGACTTCATATTCAAAAAAAAAATCACTAGCCTTGCGTCAAGATGATTGCGTTGTTCTACCATAAAAGATATATAAAACATGTGTTTTTATCCAACGAAATGGAAGCAACCATATGGAATTATTATTTTTAGAAAGCAGGAATCAAAATCCACACATGTCCCAATCACAGGCAACTTTTCATTTACTAGATTATTTGATGTAGCACAATGTTATTAGTATCAACATTATTTTTTCTTTCCTTATTATTCCTTCTTTTGTTTGTTTCCATATTTTATCTATTTCCTTATTTTCTTATTGTTTCCCTATTATTTATATTTCCTTATTATTTTCCTACTAGGATTAGGAAATATTAAGCCTATAAATAAATTAAGGCATTTTATATACTCCTGAATCATTCAATGCAATAAAATTTGATTATTACTAGATTTTTTTGTTTCTCTTATTTTGTTTTAAAAGCAACCTTCCTGTCATTAGTATCACAAATTTCATCAAATTAATCTCGTTCGGATATGAGATAAATTTAGTTGATGATTCAGTGGAGTAAATATATCTCTTTGGTATTATAGGTTGATGAAATTTACTAGCAGCAATATTGTTGCAAAAGGAATGAAGAAAGATCATACTAAGCATTTCATTGTTCTAAAGAGATTCGACATGAAATTTTGTATGCTAAAGGTGTGTTTGATTGCACAAGGAATTGGAGATGGACAATATTTTCCATGGAAAACCAATTCCTTGCAAATAAAATCCACCTCTACACTAGATTTAGTTTTTCGTGCAAATGGGTTAAAATTGTGGTATAAATGTATTGTACAGGACAAATATTTTCCATAGAAAATCATTGCATCAAACACACGAGTAGTGGAAAAATATTTTCCTTGATGTAACACTTTCCATGCAAATTTTTACCTATCAAAAGATATAGGTCAAAGGCAACAATTAAAATATATAAGTTGTTACGACTCAAATTTTCTCTAATTAAAATTTTGGCCACTACTCTATCTAAGGCAACAATTATAGGTCAAAGTCGAAGTCTTAGAGGAGCTGGGTTGGCCTTATTGAAAGTTTTTGGGTTTTATTTAATTAATTTGAAGTTGATGGGTTGATTGTGCAAGTCAAATGTATTAAGGGCCAACTTAAATTATCTACATAGGGTGAAGGATCAAATTCTCAATTTTCTTTTAGAATTGCAACTCAACCCTTTCCAATCTATTCTAACTGACCCAACATAAAGCAAGAAATAGAGAGAATGAGTGGCAGGAAAAGAGAGAGGCAAAACAAGGGAAAAGAGAACGAAAAAAAAGCGGCCACCTCGCTGGTTGAATAGCAAGCATGAATCCCTTGATTTTCTCCTAGAAAATTGAGGTAAGAGGTAGAATTAATTTTACGATTTTGCCATAAATTGCTATGGGTTTAGAAGTTGAGTGTTCCTCTTAGTTGATTATTGATTGTTATGTGTTTAATTGAATGAATTGGGTATTTTTATGGATTGAATTAAGTGATATTGAGAGGTAAGCTAAGTAATATTTCTTTTCTAAGGTTTATGAGATTCTTATGGATTTGAAGATTTATCTATTAGTTGCTTGTAATGGTGTTTTATGACATGGTTCTCTAATGTTTACATATGAATTGTGTTTTAGACTGGGACGGTGATCATATGAAATTGGTGATGAAGATAATCTTGGATTCTATAAAGGTTGATATTTTTATTATCCTATTAAATGATCATGGACTGTTCGGGATATGGTACAGTCATAAATCACGAGGAATTTTTGTACTTGAATTTGAGATTAATATAATGGGCATTACGAACTACAATGAGATTTTGTAAATGGCGAATTGTGGAATTAATGAGTAGAAGGAAAGAAATTAAAGTGGGGTGGTCATGTGAATTATATGGAACCAAGTTTGAAAGTGATTTTGTTCATGGATTGTTGAACAATGCTGCCAAGTAATTGGAATTTCATAATGGGATATTGATTAGATCGCCAAACTCTTATTTCAAGTGTGGACGATGTGAATAGAAAGGGCCTATTAGCCAAACCAAGTGCAATCAATAGCTCTGTGAGTGGAAAAATATCATATGTTCAAAGATTTCATGTTTTAATTGTTTGAGTGTTATTTAAAGTTTATTATGACATATTTTATTGATAAATATTTAAATATAAGCGTGAATTTTATGAAATAGTATTTTTAGCAATGATTGCATGATTATTTTCAAAAACTGCCAAAATACCTTGATGGTTGTTACCCTCTCTGTATTGCTGTGATGCGTTCCACGGTGCACGATCATGATCAGTGATTTTCTTGGCTCCGCACTGCTGTGATGTGTTCTATAGTACATGACCAGAATTACAGAGATTTTTGGGATCCACTTTCGTACACACATAGGCCTTATGCATTGAGATTACTCTGCACTTGTATCGTTGCTCGACGGTACTCTTAGTGAGAATTCTCTAATTTATCAGTAATCATTCATGTTTTAGCTTTCAAAACTCAATTTATAGTATCTGCAGAAATTATACGATTTTAGATTCCAGTTTCGAGTATTTCTTTCTAGCAAAGTTGTTATCTAGAAATAATATGATCTCAATAGTATTTTATTGCTTCACGTTATGCATTTTTGGAGTATGATTTAAATTCAAATTTTTAGACCCAGAGTTATATATGTAAAAGTTATTTAGAATTCTAGACATTTAAATTATATCTATATGTCATCAAGTTAAATTAGTTTTTAGAAACAAATGATATGGAAAATTTATATATACATATTTGTAAACTTATCCATTCACTGAGTTGCCAGCTTATATATTTTCCAACTTTTTTCCTATAGGAAGAATCGAGTTTTAGCATTTGTTTGATTGCTTGTGGAGTTCTGAGCCAATCACCATATTAGCCAAATAAGATAGGCGTGTTTTATTTAAGACCTTGTAACATTTTTGCCATATATATCTGATATAGTTTGGAATTTAATTTTCTTAAACCATTCATTTTTGAATCATTCATAATTGCCAAAGTTCGATCTCTCTGCATGCTTATTTGGTCTTGCTGTTTGCTATGTATTTTTATGTTGGGTAGTCACATTTATTTTGGAAACCCTCTCAATATTTTTATGACATCGTTTTAGTCCGGAGAAGTTATAGTTTCATTCAAGTTTCAAGTTGCCTTGACAATGGGTCTAGTGTTAGGCTAGCATCCATCATTGGCACATGCCATGTATCAAGTTATTAGAGAAAATTTGGGGCAGGGCGTGCCAAGTAGGGTGATTGTTGTAGTTTAGCCACAGTGATATTGTGGAAAACGTTGAGGTAGTTCTACTCTATTGTTTGAGATGGACAAGATTGTTTAAGGTGAATAGCATAAGGTTGCACACATAAGGAATTTTATGATATAATTATTCAAGAATAATATGTAGCCCATTGGAGATCGTTGGAAATTTATTTTTAACAATAATTAGTGGGCAACATATTATTAAATTTAATTATATAAGCTATTTCATGTAGGCCACGACCCATGCCAAGCCCATGAAGCCGACGTCAATTTATTATTTATCCTTCATAGTTATTTTTGCACTTTTACTTTCTATTGCAAAACCTAGTATTTATTCATAGCTTTAGGGCGTGATTTGTAAATCTTTCATGGAGAAAGTCTCTGGTTTGTTTTGAGATTGAATTTTGTGTTGATTTAATTAAGTATTGGAGTGTAGTGTTTCTATTATTTATTGAAGTGTTGCTCATTCTTGAATGACATCAGTTGGTGTCAGGGCCATGACACGTGCTCGAGGGAGAATGATATGAGGCAATCGTGGTGCTTGAACTAGAGGGGTTGATGATGTCTATGAAGAGACGGATCTGGATTTACGGCAAGAGGTGGTAGCCTTACTAGAGCAGGTTGCGAATTTAACCTCGTTGGGACAATAATTTTTTGGACAGCACATTAATCCTAATGAGGGATGATCATATGAGTTCATGAAGGGGAATTGTGGAATGGGGGAATGATTTCTATAAAGGGATGCCGGTGACCTTCACCATGCCATCAGCTCCAAGAAAACCTATGGTCATGGGAGACTCAGATTCAAATGATTTGCCAGAATTTCGTGGTGGATTAGAAGCTGAAGAACTTTTGGATTGGCTTTGCTCTGTAGGGGAAGTCTTGGACTTTAAGGAAATGCTGAACGACAAACGCATCCCATTATTGGTGATGCATTTTCGGGGTTGAGCAGTTGTGTGGTGGTAGCAAGTTAAGAAAAACCGGGCGTGACAAGGAAAGTCGAAAATAAATTCTTGGGAAAAACTAAAGAAGAAGCTGTGGGATAAATTTTTGCCATTCAATTATAAGCGTATTCTCTACCAGTTCTTTCAAAATCTCCACCAAAGGTCGCGCACAGTTGGTGCATATACCACAGATTTTTTTAAGCTTCTCGATGTAGAGATTTGGTCGAAACTGAGGATCAGCTAATTTCTCAATACAACGGGGGCATACGGATGTCCTTGTATGTTCTTAACATGTTTTCCCCCATCTCTCTATCTAAAGCGCATGAACGCACTGTCCAGGAAGAAAAGAACCAGCATCGTTGCTTTGCTGGTTGCAACAGTGCATAGCCCAGTTCGCTAGGTCAAATGTTTGCAAATCAGCCCTGGTGCCTGTATCGATCTCTCGCGACCCACCTTTGCGTCCTGCAGCACCCAGTAGCAAGGAAGGCAGCCGAACAGCAGCACTTCCAATTAACCTGGTCGTGGTATCGGGTCCGTATAGTGTTTCCACTATGGTGAATGGGGACATTGTCGGGTTGAATGCTCGAACAGAGACATGCCATAGGCTGGGCTTATCGTAGCTTATCACGTAGTACATGACTTCGTGGATAGGGACTTACCGCCGGTGGTTACTAAAGAGTTCGTTGAAGGTGATACGAGACCTCTTCTTGCTGTTTGCAGCTCTTGCCTTACTCCTTGTGCTCCTTTGTCCGACAGTCAGCGTCACAATATTTTCTCCTCTACCTGTACTATTGGTGGTAAAGTATTCAAGTTTATTATTGATTCAGGTAGTTGTGAAAATGTTATTTGTGAAAATGTGGTTGACAAGCTTGGTTTGTCTCAAGTTCCCTGCCCCATCCATATACATTGGCGTGGTTGAGTCGGGATAATGATATCAAAGTGACATCTCGGGTATTGGTAGTGTTTTCAATGGGGCCTACATATAAGGATGATGTTTAGTGCGATGTTGTCCAAATGGATGCTTTTCATTTACTTTTGGGATGGCCTTGGTAATTTGATTGGGAGGTTGTATATGACAGCAAAATGAACACTCATAATTTTCAGTACGGGTGCCGGAAGATTGTCTTATTGCTTGCACAAAATGCAACCTTATAGTCCTTGTTACAAGCTAACACCACTCTTTTCGATCGTATTGATTTTGAGAGTGAGATGAAGGCGAATAGGGTTGTTCTTTTCCTTATTAGTGGTGGAAATCTTTCGCCTAGTACCCACTCGGACGACGGTGATGGGTCAAGAGTGCTCCACCCCGTGCCTCGTCAATTATCTCAAAATTTTAGGATGTCTTCCCCAATGATTTGCCGAATGACCTCCTCTCTTTGCGTGATGGTCAACATCACAATGATCTAGTCCCCGGGGTTTCTTTGACAAATCATCCTCACTACCGCATGAGCTTGTTGAACATGAAGAATTAGGTCATCAAGTGGTTGATTCATCCCAACCTTAGTCCCTGCGCCATCCCCACCTTGCTAATTCCTAAAAAGATGGTAAGTTGTGAATGTGTGTAGATAGTCGGGCCATTAATAAAATCACTACAAGGTACCATTTTCCCATTCCTTGTCTTGATGATTTGCTTCATTAGCTTAGTAGCACTTTTATTTTTCGTAAGTTGGATCGCAATAGTGGCTATCATCATATTCGCATTCGCCACGGTAACGAGTAGTAGACCATTTTTGAGACTCGTGAAGGATTGTTTGAATGGCTGGTTATACCATTTGGCATGTCGAATGCCCTGAGCACATTCATGCGACTTATGAATCAAGTTCTCCAACCCTTTATTTGTCAATGTGCAGTGGTTTATTTTGATGATATCCTTATCCATAGTTGTTCTCTTTTTTACCACAAGCAGTACCTTCGTGACATTCTGGGTTACATCATTTCTACCCAAGGACTCAGTGTGGATGATACTAAGGTTGCGGCAGTTTGTGATTGGTCGGTTTCCTACATTCTCTTTGAGGTACGTAGTTTTCATGGTTTGGCTTCCTTTTATCGGTGTTTCATTCCCCATTTTAGTACTATCATGGTACTGACCACAGATTGTGTTAAGGGGCACTTTTCTTTGGGATAACAGTGCACAACAGGCTTTTGACACTATTAAGCTTCAGCTTACATCCACTCTTGTATTGGTTTTATTGGATTTTAAACTCCCATTCGAACTATGTTGTGATGCATTCAAAGTTGGTATTGGGGGTGTCCTTAGCTAAAAGAATAATGCTAGAGGGACACCTTTTTTGACACTCTACTTGACACCCTTGACCCTTTGACTCATTAAAAAAATTCAAAATTCAAAAATCTTAAAAATCATCCAAACCGACGCTTTCTTCCACCTTGTTCAACTCCAAATCCTCCTCCTTCAATAAGTCAATTGCTCCTTCTTTGATCCCCTTTCTTGAATCCATAAATTGTAATCGCTCCTTCTTCTTGAATCAAAACAAGTGAAATCCCTAGATTCAAAATCAAAGAATCCATAATCTCCAATTCTATGAGAATCCATACAACCCGATCTCGAGAATCTATAATAATTGCTCTTTCGCTTGGCCGACCGGGTGTAATTTCTTCGTCCAAAGAACCTAGATGAACCCCTTCTTGGTCGAAACATATCTCATTTTTGAAGAAGTATGGAAGTGGTCGACCAAGTTCATCCTCAGATTGGAGTCGATTCTCTTTGTCTCTCCACATAAGCAATTAGCCTTCAAACCAAGGCAATATTCTCTGCACTTTTTGAAAAATTTATCTGTTCTATATTTTGAAAAATTCATGGTTTTCGGTTTCTTTTTGTTATTCTTCAAAATTTCATCAAGGGCCATTGGCGCTGCCTCTTGACAACAACTCAGTAGGTCAAGGTCTCACCGCTTCATTATATTTCTCTTGAAAAAATTAATTTTTAGTTTAATGCAGTATAATTTGTTGGAATTTAAGGGTTTTGGGCACTAATTGCTAATGGAGATGATAATGCTTTTTTAATTTTTTGTGCATGTATATTAGATAGCTTTATGTAGTGGAGGTTTTAAAATTCATTGTTTTGTTAGTGAATTTGGAATTGAGTGGAGGTTTTATGCCTTCATGTACATTAGATAGCTTTTGATACAGCTTTCAAAATTCATTGTTTTGTTAGTCTAATTTGGGATTGAGTGTAGGTTTCTTGGTTATTAGAGCGACTTGGTATGTCTTTGCACTGTAGTCGCCCAGGTCGTATCTTGGCAGTGATTATTTCCAACATTGACCCTTATCTTTTCATTCTCTTCTGCATCACGAGGCTTGTTATTTGAGGGCATACACATTGCCAACGTAGGTATTTCTTCATTGAATTTCTTCATATTCTGACTTCTATGAAGTTCTTATTGAATTTTAGACATATTGTTATTAAGAATACAGTCAAAGAGAATGGATGAAAATTTTCTCTATCATGAATTTGAGAATTTATGGAAGTTTGGCTTACATTTTAATGACATAAGTTAGAGTGGAAATTTATTGAATAATGCTCTTTGGAAGTTTGGAAATTTTTAGAAGTTGAAAATTTTGGTTTAGTTTTAAATTTAAAGATCTGGGCATAATTGGTATAAACTAAAGAGGACAAGAAAAGTAGCTATAAATATATAAATTTGGCTTCAATCTCATGAGTTTGGTGAACAATAAGTGATGATAAGAAAATTTGAAAATAATTTTAAGTTAGTAATGAAGCTTAGCGATACTAAAGTGGTGGGTGAATGACTTGAAATGAAGTTGCTTGTGAGCAGGATGCACGTGGCTTTGAACACAGTTTGTGATCATTTGTGAAAGTTATGAAGTCTGAAAATTTTATGAATAAGAGAGAAGGTTGATTATTGAAGCTCTTAATAAGTAATATGGCAAGAAATTTGTTGATGTATACAAGTTTCAGTAATAAGTAATATGGCAAGGTTAATTAATATTCACTGATGTAATTCTCATTTATTGATGTTATCTATCGGGTTTTGAGGTTTGTGACCTCATTGATACATACAAATACAAGCGCGAGGATAATGCGGTTAATGTAGAAGGCAATGAAGTCAGTGGGGAAATTGATCCTACGTCGAAGTCGAACGACATTTTTGTGTGTTGGTGATTTTGTACAATGAAAGAAGTAGAAAAAGATGCAACCAATATGCATAGTCAGCTTGAAGAAATTTTCCCACTAATATGTATGCTTTTGATGTCCGTTTATGCTTGTTATGTTGCAATCATCTCGGGTTTTGCAAGTGCTCTGTTATTGTTTGACTATCGTTGCGACTTTAAGAAACTAATGGAGCCGTTTGTTATTGGGACTTCCACACTTCCACTAACAATGAAATATAGATCAGCCAGATGGACTGGTTAGCATAGTTTGTTGACATATGATGTGAAAAATTGAAAAGAGAAGGTGGACTATACATATACATATATATGAGAACAATCTAAAACTTAACGATTCAAGGTAAAAAATATATATGATGACCTCGTTCAGAAGATTGATATTTCATCCTATTCACATAAAGTTTGAATCCACACTAATTTACACATCCACACTAATGGGAATCATTCTAATAATGTCATAAAAAGACCTTTGGAATCTAGTGTCTACTTGACAATTAAAATAAAGCTCCTCGGAAAAATAGCTTTGCTAACAAACATTGTCCACTACAAGTTCAATAAAACATACACCGAATTTCCTTTTCAATGGCATCTCATAAGAGCTAACTAGTTTTGGCATACATATTACAACTCAACATTAGTAAACCTCCGTGCATCAAAACTTTTACTCCAAATTTGCTTTTCCCTTGCGAATCGTGGAATAAAGATATCTCCACATTTTCTTCCTCCTGTAATAGGTGAAAATTTTTTTTGTAAGTGCAAACTCAAATCAACCTCCTTCTTGTCATCATCTTGTCCCTCCTAGCGTGCTACTGCCACCATGTTCATATCCCGCTCCTTTATTCATAGCCACATCCCTCTTGGACCATTCAAAAAATCTGCAACTATGCCCTTATTCATTTTAACTCACTGTACAAACACAAGGGTAAACAATCAAACACTAATGATATGACAAGTATAGAAATGCAAACATGCATATGAAGCCGATCAACTAAAAATCCACAATAGATAGAATCCATAAACGGGCACATTTCAGGAAAACTAGGAAGAAGAACTTTACATTAAACTTTATCAAAGTAGCACTTCAAAACAAAATGAACCCAAAAATTCACAATTAATTCCCAACTCAACAAAAATTCCCAATTACATAATGGATCACAACTGAGGGAATAATTAACATTTACAATTAATTCTTATCTATAATATTGAATTTGTAGTAGACAAGCTCAACAATTAGCTATCAATGAACTATACGACTAATTGACTCTTGGTAACTTATTGTATGTCTTTGTCTGCCTCTTTGAATACTTCACCAGCTATGACCACTTATATGTATTGGCTTGTATCTCCTATAACCCAGCAAGTGTCATGTAGTCCAATTAGCAAGCCCTACAATGTAAATTCCCATTCCCAAGGATTCAAATGAAAATTTCTCGACTAACAATAATGAGTATTCCTTGTCTATAAATTAAATTCCCAAGACCAAAGCCTAAAAGGATCGGGATTAAGAGTCGGTATGCCTCAATTTTAAAATCTCTGCAGAATGTAACACCACGGGAAATAAGACAATAAGTAACTCGATTGTTACCAAGGTTAGAAACAATTTCTACTGAACATAAGAGAGATTAAAGAAAGACTACAATCAACTAACAATGAGTTACATCAAATTTCTACATATTAACACACAAGAGCTTGATTGATTCTCTTTTCTTACGACAAAATCAGACATTTCATAGGATTTGATGTGGGCCAACAATAAAGGAAGTCATTCACAAATCTAAGCACATAGCACGCTACTTACATATGAATATATTCAAATCGATCATATTCAACTACACAGTACGAACAACACAATCACCTTAGATCTAAGGGAGTAAAATTAAATAGAAATTTCACCTATAAATTTTCGATATATTGAATGAGATCATATTCAACTTGAGCACAAACAACACAGCCGGCTTATATCTGAGAGAGAAACTAAATATAAATTTCACCTAGAAATTTGCTCTTCATGCTTCTTCTGGCTGTCCTTTTGGGCATTCTCCTTGATTTGTATAAGAGCACTCATGATTTTAGCATTACTTAATCAGTTTCACAAGAAATGCAAACTCAATTTGTAACTTAAAAAATGAAGCATCGACCCTTAAATCAAAAAATCGAAGCAACATCAAGTAGTAGTAATAATAATAATAATAATAATAATAATAATAATAATAATAATAATAATTTTAGCCCTTAAAATGAGTCTCGCTAAAAAACAATGAAATTTTTGGGAAAAAATAGCAAAATCAAGCCACAAGAGGAGGCTTACCATTTGGACGAGTGTACTGTACTACCTCCAACTGATCCGGAACGAACTGGTTCACGAACGGCTAACAAGCGTCTTCTCAACATGAGCATAGTGAATCGCCCGATCGTGGTCCATCACTTTTTGATTCTCGAGAACTCCTTGAGCAGTTTCAATTGGAGGAAGGAGGAGGGACTTCTACCATGGTGCAAGAAAGGGGAACAAAGGAGATCGGGGTTGTACTGTCTTCAATTGGAAGAAAAGAAGGAGGGAATAGGGATTTCAGACATGGTAGAACTGTGGAAGAAAGGGGATCGGTTTTGACTGATTTTTAAGATTTTTGAATTTTGAATTTTTTTAATGGGTCAAAGGGTCAAGGGTGTCAAATAGAGTGTCAAGAAAGGAGTCCCTCTAGCATTATTCTAGCTAAAATGGTTGTCCAATGGCCTATTTTAGCGAGAAATTAATCGGCGATCACATGCTCTATAGCGCATATGATTTGGAATTCTATGTCGTCGTTTGTTTGCGCTATGCATCGTTAGAGCCATTATTTACTTCACTGGGAATTCATCTTATATACTGATCATGAAGCGTTGTGTTACTTTAATAGCCAAGTATCTATCTCATCTTGCCATGGTTCATGGTTTACTTTCTTGCAGCAATTTACGTTTGTGATTCAATATCGGTCAGGTATCCCTAACAAGGTAGCCGATGCCTGGAGCTGCCGCCATTCTTTGCTCCTTGATGTACGCACAGTTGTGCCTGGGTTTGACACATTTTGCGACATATATGCTTTGGATCCTATTTTGGTCCGATTTATCAACAAGACCAATTAAGTTCTCATGCCGTGTATGCTCTACATGATGGATATCTCTTCAAACGTCTCCTTCCTTGTATCCCCGACTGCAGCCTCCACCAAAGTTATTGGCAGAGATTCATGGTAAAGGCTATGTTGGGCGTGACTAGCCCTGGGAACTATTATCTTGCTCTTATGTTTTGTCCTGTTTATGGCGCGACATTTATCATTTTGTGTCCTGTTGTTGGATTTGCCACTTATGCAAGGGTGGTGCTACTAATGCCAGCTTCTATATGCCCCTCCTATGCCTTCTATCCCTTGGCCAGATATTAACGTGGACTTTATTCTGGGTTTGCCGGGCGCCCAGTGTGGTTTTGATTCTTTCTTTATGGTGGTGGATCGGTTATCCAAAATGGCTCATTTTGTGCCTATCAATAAGACCACAGGATGCCCTTCATGTAGCTCAGTTGTTCTTTAGGGAGGTTTATCGTTTGCATGGCCTCCCATCGTCCATTTTTTTTGGACAATGATACTTGGTTTTTTAGCTATTCCTGGCCAAGCTTATGGAAAATGGCTAGCACTTCTCTTGCCTATAGTAGCGGCTACCACCCCTAGTTCGATGGACAAACGGAAGTGGTGAATAGTTCATTGGGAAATTTTTTGAGCTGCCTTGAAGCGGCTCATATCGGCGTTGGGACCAAGTGCTTAGCGAGGCCGAATTCCTGCCGTAACCATGCTTTGAATAGCAGCACCGAGATTTTCCCATTTCAGGTTGTGTACGGTATTAGTCCCCGTGGTTCTCTTAATCTTGCTCCTTTACCTCCCACTTAGCAGGTTCATGGTTCGGCCGAGGAGCTCATTGATGACATTCAGCAAATTCATCACACTACTGTCGCTAATTTGACCGCGTTTAATTCTCGCTACAAGGTTTTCGTTGATAGCTGGTGGCATATGGTCAACTTGAGGGAAGAAGATTTTGTGTAGGCAATCCTTATGCGCGGTCATTTTTGGGCTCAAGAGTATAAAAGCGCGCTTCCCGCAAGAATGATTTTCTTCGCATTGTCCAGAAAATGAACTCCAATGCCTATCGGCTGCTTCCTCCCCATCTCATGACCTCGGATGTGTTCAATGTCTGCTACTTGCTGCCATACCACCGTGACCCACCATCCTAGTCCAATTCGAGATCGAATCTCTCCTTGCCAGAGCAGACTAATGTAGTCGACGACCCATGCTAAGCCCATGACGCCCACGTCAATTTATTACTTATCTTTCATGGCTATTTTTGTACTTTTACTTTCTATTGCAAAACCTAATATTTATGCATAGCTTTAGGACGTGATTTACAGCTCTTTCATGGAAAAAGGCTCTAATTTGTTTTGAGATTGAATTTCGTGTTGATTCAATTAAGTATTGGATTATAGTTTTTCCATTGTTTATTAAAGTGTTGCTCATTATTGAATGCCATCACCAATAAAATTAAATGGGCTAAACTAAAGTGGCAAATTGGCAAGCTTTTAGACTACAAAAGTTAATGTGAGCCTAATAAGTATAGACCGGTAAGAGCCTAGTTAAGGTGTCATGGGAGTCTTTAATCAATCTATGTATATAGAACTTTTGGTCATGGCCTCCTATATGGCCAATCTACGTAGTTTCTCTTTTCCCCATGTGGAAGAAACATTAGGTCCCATAGTAGACATAAGGAGATTTGGTTGAGGAACACCAATAATTTGTTCGTGCGGTCGTCCTAATTAGGATTTCAGTGTCTAGTTTAATTATTGCTACGATAGACCCAGGTAAGTTCGTGGTTAACATATCCCGATAATTTGACATGATAGATCTTGATGATTTAATTCGAATTGTAATTAAATATTAAAGTAAATTCTAGTATCCCACTTATTTATATTGGAGATAGGATCAGGAGCGTCAGGAGAGGTGGACTTCAGTTGGCTCAAGCCCACCAATGAAAAAAAATTTTGGAATGTTTTGAAGTCATAATTTGCAGCCCACTACAGCTTCCAATTGAAGGCCCAAATTCCAATTAACACCAATAAATGAATAATAAAACCCATGTGACCTTGTCTGATGTCTCCAAAGTGGCAAAGTCCAAATCCATTAATCCACATTTCACACGGTAGTCATCAGTCATCTGACCTGCGAGCAAGAACGATTGAACGAGGTTGCGATTCTGTGAAGTGCCGACTACCCAGGTTCTCTACTCAATTCTACTATCTTGCTTTTTTGATTTCTTGTATCTACTTTTTTATCTTGAATCGCATAACCAAAATAAGGCATTTCTTCCCTTTTTCCCTTGTTTTTATGGATAAAATAATTTAGTTGTATGATGTTCTATTTAGGATTTTTTGGAATTTGAAATTTAATTGGGATTTTACTATCACAGGTGACAGGGTTTTAATTTTAATTAGTAAATGGTATGAATTTCTTGTAATCATTTATATTTTTAGGTAAAATGATTTATGACTAGCCCCTAGTCAGGGTTTTTAATTTTTAATTAGACCTAAGTGTGAGTGAAAATTTGAAATCAAATTTGAAATGATTTAGTAAACTAATAGGTCCTAGGTTTAATATTTAGTGTTTCCCCTAATTCATTTAGTTGTAAAGGGTTGGGGGTTATCATTTGATTTAGTTAGCTGATATGTTTCATTGTTGATTTAGTTAATTTACTGATATGATTTATTGATTTAGTTCACCAATTTGGAATTGAAATTTGAAATTGGAATTTGGAGTTGAAAATTTTGTATTTTTGTTGTTAGAATGAAAAGTACAAATATCTTTCACTACTTCAAGAAAAAGGATGGTGAATCACCAAGTAATCCAAATATTTCTCTTCCCCATGAAATTCCTTGTCCAAGTTCAATATCTCCCTCAAAGAGTAGGAGGCACAACCTCCCAATTCAAACCGATAATGTTTATTACGAGCATGACCCTACGAAATGCATTCCAATATCATAGTATCCGATTGACAAGCAAGATGAGGTTCGGAGAGCATATGTTGAAATGGGACCATTTCAACCTATTTGTGAGTATCCTGCTCTAAAATTGGAAGTCAAAATCGAAGATTTCAAGCTTCTTGGTTCAAAAAATATCTGTGGCTGGAGTATTCCATAAAGAATGGATGTACTTTCTGCTTTTCGTGTTATTTATTCGGCAATAATACGACACAACATGATACATTCACTAATTAGGGATTTCAAAATTGGAAGAGAGTTAATGCTGAAAATTGTGCATTCAAGAGGCATGAAGGAGATGGCAATTCACTTCATGCATTTGCTGTGCAAAAAATGGACAACTTGAAAAATCTTCCTCAACACATTGACAGAATGATCCAACAACAAAATGCCAAAGAAACCAAGAAGCATCATTTGTGGCTACGTACCTCGGTAGAAAGTGTGATGTGGCTAGCATTGCAAGGTTTAGCTTTTAGGGGTCATGATGAATCTGTTGGTTCTACTAATCATGGAAATTTTATTGAGTTGATCAAATTACATGGAAGAAGGAAACAAGGAAATTGATACGGTCACATTGGAAAACGCCGCTAAAAATGCAAAGTACACATCCCCAACTATTCAAAAGGAGATATTGAAAATAATTGCGGATTGTGTGCGACATAAGATTCGTGAGGAACTAGGGGATGCCAAGTTTTGTATTCTTGTTGATGAGTCAATTGATTTATGTGACAATGAACAAATGGCTATTATTTTGCGATTCGTTGAAGCCGATGGTTTTGTTACAAAAAGGTTCTTTGAAATTGTAAATGTTGCAGAGACTAGTGCATTGAATTTGAAAAAGGAAATATGCAGTGTGTTGAACCCACACAAGTTGCTGCTTGTGAATTTACGGGGTCAAGGGTATGATGGAGTTAACAGCATGAGAGGTGAATGGAATGGACTACAAGCTTTATTCATGAAAGATTGTCCATCTGCTTATTATGTTCATTGTTTTGCTCATAGACTACAGCTTGCTCTAGTTGCAGTTGCTAAGGAGGTACAAGATGTATATCTATTTTTTCAATCATTATCCTATCTCGTCAACTTTAATACTGCTTCTTCTAAGGGCCACTCCCAGTTAAAATCAATTCGAGTGAATGAGATAAATGATTATAGAATTAGGAGAACTTCGAACTGGTACTGGGGCCCATCAAGTTTTTACCTTACAACAAGCTGGAGCTACTCGTTGGAGTTCACATTATGCCTCCGTTAAAAGATTGATTGAGTTGTTTGGTTCAACTTGTACATTTTTCAAGAGTCTTATTACCGAGGGATCGGCAAGCTCTATAAGAAAGGTTTGTACAAAGCTATGAAAAGATTTGACTTTGTACTTATCTTGTTTCTGATGCATAATGTTTTAGGGAAATCTGATATGTTATGTCAAGCATTGCAAATGAAAGATCAAGATGTTTTGAAAGCAATAAATTTAGTTTCATCTACGAAGATGCTTCTTCAATAAATGCGAGATGATCATTGGAAAAGTTTTCTTTGGAGTATGATGCAATTTTATACTACTCATGAGATTGATGTGCCTGAATTATATGATCGTTATATAGAAGGTACAAGGCGATCTTGCCAGCAACAAAATAATATTACGCACTGGTACCAAAAGTTCTTTTAAAACAATACATTCTGCAACGGTTATAAGGAAAAGCATTGCAAAAAAGCAATGCAATGGGATTTTTGTATATAAATTTAACTTATACGCAACGGTTGTCAAAAGAACCATTGCAAAATAAGTTTGTGTCGTTAATCTACAATGGTTTCATCTAAAACCGTTGCAAAATATTACTTTTTAGCAACGGTCCAAAATAAAAACCATTGCAGAATCCTAACATTAGCCAGTTCTTCCTCAACCATGGTAGATTCTCAACCTTTAAAATACACCAGGCTCTGTATATTCTTGTCTCCACAGTCACTGCTCTTACTTGCTTCTGTATTTCACCATTTTTCCACCCGTTTTCTCCTAAAAAACTCTAAGATTATCGAGATCTAATTACGTGGGAGGATTATTGCAGCATTATTGTGTTGTTGTCTCACAGATTAAAGGTAAATATGCATTGATTTCGTTAATGACGAACCCAGCACGCGCATTATTTGTTTTCCTATTTCGAGAATTTGCTAGACATATTTAACTCAAATCTCACCTCATTCTAGTATCAAAGAAGCGAGATTAAATATATTTATGGGCTGCACTGTGTTGTTATCTCAAAAACATTCAAGGTAAAACTCAACCCTTTGGCTCTCTTACATGGACGAAAATTGGGCAGTATTATCTCTTTTTTTTGTTTTTGTTGTTTTGTGTGTTAATATGCATGTTTAGCTTGGGTTCTTAGGATTTATAGCATGGGTTTTCAATTTATTTTGTCAATTTTTCCCTAACCAACCCACCCCATCTTCGCCCACTATGTGTTTGATAAAATGCCTCAATACAATTAACTACACAAGGTTCAATTTTTTTCCTAATCTCACTTTAAGATCTAACTATGGATACTATTTTGTACATGTGAGCCTTGACTCAGGGATATTTGAGTCTTCATAAGACTAGTTTTTTACAACGTGCAATGCACGTTATAATGAGAGTTTATTAAATATTTTTAAAATATTAAATTAAATATTAACGGCCATACTTCTCTATTAATTTTATAAATTATTTATGAAAACTTTTCTTTTATCTAATATATAGAATCTTTATATTTGTGTGTCCTTCCAATTTATAGTGTTCTTTTCATTTCATTTTAAAAGGTGTAATTGCAATGAAGCTTCATCGGATGCAGAAGACCACTCCCTTCCGGTGCCATTCTCACACCACAACTTTGTTCGGGAGGCTGAAGGAAGTTTCACTCAATGGCACAAAGATCTAGTGCTTTTAGGAGAGGTAATAAATTTTTAGACACGTGTAAGTTTTTTGCCAATTTGAGTTACTTTTGATTTTGCAATGCATAGTACTTCGTTTCCTTCATTTACTAAATGCAGGAAGGTGCACAAAGGAAGGTGGAAAAAACTATTGAAGACCCAAAGAAGAAGAAAAGTTTCGAAGTGTCATCGTCTTGCCTTCGACACATGCTTGTTGATAGTGTTACTTATGAGAGGTTGAGTGAAACGTGACAATCCCTACATGATTCACTTTGTAATTTGCCTACTAATGAAGACATTTACCCAGTCCAGATGAATCGCAATACTTTTTACACTGATGAGGGAGAAATGAATGTCTTCAGCACCGACGTCGTCGACTTGTTAAGTATGGAATGGTTGACACAAACCATATTGAAAATATGGGCTATGTGAGACTTTTTATTGCAAACTCAATGTTCGTCTTAATCTTTATTTGAATTGTGACTTTTTGTAGAATTATTTCCAGGCATCTGCATAAGTTGTGTGAGGATCATTTTGTTGAGTCGATTGGGTTTATGTGTCCAGAGAGAATCGCGGAGGGTATGTCTATGAAGACAGAAAATGTAAATTACATGTCTCATGCAATGGATGAACAACAATCGTGTAGATTCATCCTTGCACCTTATTTATGTCTCCATATTTATGTCTCTTTTGTTATTTTTCTCTTAATCATTTGTGATTAAACTTCTTTTGTATATATAATGTAGGCGACATTGGGTTCTACTTGTCATTTGTACTCAACAAAGCACGATGTACATCTTGGACCCATTGGAGAAGCCGAATAAAAGTCTCCAACTAAAACGTTGGTTGGATATGTAAGTAATTATGAATAAGTAGTGTATAAAGGTCTTTTTAGAATAAAATTCTGTTGAATCGTTATATGTTTCTTGATACTGTAGGGCTTTCAGACTCTATTATATGCGAGCAGGTCAAAGGCGAGAGTCCAGTATGTAGTGGAAATATCCTGTGGTATATAAATACAAAAAAATGTGTGTTAATTACTTCACATTTATTTTTAATCTCATTACTAATGACATTAAGTATATATGTAATGCTAGTGTCCAAAACAACCTAGTGGTAGTGAATGCGGATATTACGTGATGCGGTACATGTTGGAGTTTGTGAGACGTCATCATGCGAACCATTCATTGGACAAGATATATATCCATAAATCATCAAACTATAATTAAGAATTCTTTAGTATATACTTCATCAACTTGTTTTCAACTAATGAACTAACCGTGGTACTACTTCATTTAATCTTTTGTAGGTGGGTTTTGGAGAAGAATCATATAAATAAGAACAAATTGATGAGGTTCGAATTTTGTGGGCTGAATACTTTATGTATAATATGTAATAGTTGGCCAATTTAGCTTGGTCTTTTTAGTTTTTTTTTTGGAAATGCGATTTAGGTTGCCCTTAGATCGTTGGATGTTTTGTAGTATTTTGATGCTCTGTGTAATATGGTATAATGAATTGTGGATTTGATTTTAGTATGGTTGTGGATGGAGTTAATGAATTATAGTAGTAGTGTTGATGCAGGAATTGATTTTGTAATATAATTCAAAAATGTGGGTAGCATTGCAAATGTGAAATTCATATTAAAAAAAAGCTTATCCAATAAAATTGTTGCCAAAAGGATGTTTCCAGCAACGGTTATCAACTGGAAGCGTTGCAACGGTTTATTTCATAAAAGGTTGCAGAATGTCTACATTCTACAACGGTTTATTATATAACCGTTGCAGAATGTTGATATTCCGCAACGGTTGTAGGTTTAAAACCGTTGTAGAATGTTCTCACTTTCTGCAACCCCTCGATCTGCAACGTACATACAACCGTTGCAAAATATCAAAATAACCGTTGCAGAATGGGTAGTTCTGTACTACTTACAGTTGAAGACTATTATCACTTTAGTATATTCAACACTGTGATAGATTTTCAGTTGATGGAATTGAATAATAGATTTAGTGAGCAAGCATTGGAGCTTCTTTAGTTGTGTGAGGCTTTGAATCCCATTGATGGGTTCAAATCATGTTGTATAGATGCCATTTGTTCTTTAGCAGAGAAATTTTATTCTTTGAATTTTACTGAAGATGATATAGATGATTTGAGGAGGCAATTGGATCATTATAAGTGAGACGTAGTTTGCAACTCATAGTTTCAAAACCTCGATTCTCTTCTTGAGCTATGTCAAATGTTGGTTAAAACAAAGAAGTCACATCATTACTTTTTAATTGATAGATTGATCCGTTTAGTGTTGACTCTCCCAGTTTCTATAGCAACAACAAAACGAGCTTTTTCAACAATGAAACTAATCAAGACTCCACTTCGCAACAAATTAAAATGGAGAATGAATTTCGGGCGAATTCCATGGTCATTTACATTTAGAGGAAGATTGTTCTTAGTTTTGATATAGATGTTATTGTTGACAAGTTTTATCGTGTAGGCAGTAGGAGAGTACAACAAAAGTAGTACTTTTAACTAATTGTATTGCACAATTTGGCATTTTGTCTCTTAGATGTTGAACTTCAAGTTAATGTCTTATGCTATATATATTGAAGTTGTATTATTGTTTCATTTTATGTGTTCGTTCTTTACTCTACTTTTGAATGACTTGCAACAAAATTTTTGACTGCCCACTAGTGAAAATAATCCTACCTCCGCCCCTGGATAGGATTGCAGTTGAAAATTAAGGTAATTATTTTTCTCTGTGGTGGTGAAAGTGAAGAAGGCTTATTTGGAATGCTTATTATATTTTTAGTGTTTGTTTGATAGATTTAATGATTGTCTTGTAATGATAATGAAAGTTCCTTTGGTAACTTCTTGATTATTGCTGTAGCTAACATTGTAGTTTTTGCAAACTCATGATGCTATATTTACACTCTCTTCTAAATTCATATCGTTAATTTTGATGAAAACTTGTTTCATTATTAATTTGTTGATTCATTGTGTGGGCCATTCAACAATATTGGGAGATTTTCCTTCAATTGTTGAACATTATCTATCTTGATAAGTGTAGTAGGCATCTATATGATAAAATGACCAAAAAAAAGTGTTTCCGAATCTTTTGTGATTTGGTCCGTGCGTCACTTTTTTAACTAGGTTGTAATTTGTGTAACTATTTGTAACCTTTTAAAGTAGTTTAGTCACTTTTCAACAAGGCTATAACTTCTTACTTATTCGTGATTTTCTGGCTATGTTGTCACTATTAATTTCAACATGTTTGTCACTTTTTTAACACTATTTATAACTTTTTGAGAGAACGTTTGTCACTTTTTATCTATTTGTGACTTTTTGAGCTTGTTTATCACTTTTTAAATCTACGTTAATTCTAAACATGCTTGTCATTTTTTAAAAATGTTTGCCAATTTTTTACTATTTGTGACTCTCTAAGTCTATTTACTTTCAAAGCATTTTTGTGATTTTCTCAACCCACAAGTTCCATTTTCCATACAATGCATTATACTATAATAAAATGGTGATGATAATAAGTACGAAAAAGTGTCAAACACGAATAAAAACTTAAACGCCCCGGAACTTTTTTTGGGCCTTTAAACCCTAAAATTAATAACCCAATAAGTTAAGGGATCCTTTGGGTTATTTTTATGATACGTTGGAACCCAAAGGTGAATTTTAATCTAGTGTAAAACTAGGCCACAGTTAAAAAACGTGAATTATTTATTCTATTGTGATTTTATGTCAGTATTGGGGTGATTATCTATTTATCATCACAATTCAACTATGACACATGTTAAAATTATTTGATTGGTCAATTATATGCCTATGACATGTGTTGTGTGTTTGAATTGGTTTAGAATTAAAGCGTAATTATCCTAGTTTATTAGTCAATTAAGAATAATGTTTGAAATATGATTTTGATACTATCCATTTTATTTTATATTTCTCCTTAGCCCTATTGGACTTCAACCGCTACACTATAAATAGACCCCTTCCCTATCATTGTTTTTCCCACCAAAATAATTATTCTACACTAGTAGTCTAGTTCTTTCTCCCTCTCCATAGTAGCATCTCGAAGTCAGGAGCTTTCTCTTTAGTTCAAGTGAAGCACCGTCAAAAGCTAAGTTATGGTGCGACAATGAGGTAGCAGTTCATATCTCCAGTAATGCCGTATTTCATGAACGAACTAAACATGTAGAGGTTGACTGTCATTTCATTCGTGAGAAAATTCAGAAGAAAATAGTCTCTACAGAACATGTCAGGAGTGGAGAACAGTTGGGAGATATTTTTACAAAAGAACTTAATGGGGCTCGGGTTGATTTCCTATGTAACAAGTTGTGCATGATTAACATTTATGCTCCAACTTGAGGGGGAGTGTTATAGTGTGTATATATATATGTATTAGGGTCTCTAGATTAGTCTATTATTCTAGATTATTCACTTACCTTGCATAGGGTTTCCTAGTTAGGTAAGTGCAACTTATCTACTGCATTAAATTTAGGCTATGTTATGGATCCGTTATGTTCAAGTATGTTATAAATTTCGAGATCAGAGTTTAGTCGAGCTACGCTTGAGAATTCATAACCGCTTTAAGAAGGCTAGTTTCCTTGTGTCTCTTATTTTATGGTCTGTTTATAATTAAGTTATGTAAGTTGATGTCGTAGTAATGAATTTGTATTTACTGAGGTTAAATTTTACGGTTTCAAATTACATCTTAATTAAGGTAATTACCAATGAGGTAGGTCGAGACTTGATGCGACGTGGCGTGGCCGGACATATTTATGATTTCATTAATGTTATTAGTTTATAAGTATTATTTCCATTCCAAGACAAGATTATTTTTATAGTTATGATTTTACCGTTTATTGTGAATAGAAGGGGGTTTTCCCTAATTTTTATCAGTTATGATTTCCAAATCTCGGGTCCAAAAAATCTGAGTGTTACAAAAACCCACCTGAAATATTTCTATTTGTGACTCTTTTTTTTTTTGCATCGTAACTTCTCCGAGTTTCTTCTGGTACCCCCTCTGGTACCTTACTTATCTTGACCACCACCATGGCGTCCCACGTGGAATCCAACCTGTGTGCGGTGCGATTTAAATGGAGGATCAAATCAGAGGACCGAGAGTGCAAAATTGAAACAAATTTGAACAAAAGCCCTAATTCCTCACTCGCATTCATTTCTTCTTCTTCGCTTTTCCACCGGCCCACGCTTTCTTGGTACATTGACGACTTCTTGTGTGACAAGCAAGCATTTCCTGACGATCGCTTTAGCTTAAATGGAGCATTCACGACACCCACTCTTGCACTGCTCGAAAGTTATTGAACAAAGGCCGCCGAAGTTTCACTCTTCCCAACAACGAGGTGGAAAGCTTCCCAATCGACAAGTGCTTCCTCCTGCGAAGGTAAATTTACTAGTTAAACCCCCACGACAAGTGCTTCCTCCCACAAGGTAAATTTACTAGTTAAATGGTCCTGCTTTTTTTTTTTTTTTTTTTGTGAAGATCTATTGGATGAAGTTAAATAAGAGTTACACCTAGTTAGTGACACGCTTTATCATGTTTATGTTTAACTAGGTGACTGTAATGGCGAAGTAGCTGTGATATGTAACATGACTACCTTCTAGTTTAATGACCACATTGCAATGGGGAATTTTAATTACCAAAGTTAATTCTTAATTGACTATTTAATGGGTAATTGATATTGCTTTTACCATGTATGATCAGTGTCTCTTTCTTTCTTGGCGATGTCTGACCAGCCGGCCGATGATGGAACAAACGATGTAGTCAATTTAGGTACATGTGTTTCTTATTTCTTTGTGTGTTTCGAATATATTTAATAGGTTGAGATCCAAATAGAAAAACCTTAAGTGAGCTAAAATGTTGGAGAAATAAGCTAAAATGTTCCCAAATTTTATTGGTAGTTGGAACTTGAAATGGGTTTTCTTATCCCTTAACTTTGTTTTAGATAATATGGTGCTTCAAATCACAACTATTTTGCTTTGTTATTGCATTACTGTCCCCCGACTTTGATCTTTTCTTTTTTACATAAAAATGTTAAAAGAGTCCTTGCATCACAACTATAAAGTTAGGTTTCCTAGAACTTTATAATGTTCTTAAATAGTGGGATGTCAAGTTTTTCTCGTGTGAGAATTGAAAGATTTTCTTGTTGGATCGTAATGACTATGCATGTATTTAAATGAGTTAAACATTTGTCTTGGGTGCTAAGGTAACATACTAACATATAGAAAACATCCTTTAAATTGTTTGAAATAGAGAAGATGGCTAAAGTTTAATTAAAACTTCTAATTTCCCTGAAATGGCAAGAACCTTTGATTCTTTTATTTTATTATAGCAACCTTTGGTATAATTTGAAGCTCTACTATGTTCTTCAATTACGTAGTTTTGATTTGTGCGACTCGAGTTGAGGAACAATGAGGAGAAATACATCCCCAACCGCGCCACCGATGATCGTTCCATATGTTAAGGCGAGACATTTAACCTCATCTGAAGAGGCTCTTCTATTTTACAACAATTACGCAAGGCTATCGATTCAACACGCCGTAAACAGCGAACAAATTAAGTGAAGATAAGAAACCTATCGATGGAAGGAATTTACTTGCAACAAAGCAAGGTTTAACAAACTTGAAATACCAAGAGAAAGATAAACATAAGCAACGCGTCGGGAGAGAAAGCGACGATCGATGTGGTTGCAATCGCTAGAATGATCATGACAAAGCGAAATGAAGGAGTTTATGGGCGGTCTCAATATTTGTAGTTGAGCACAATCATCCACTAACTAGCCCAGAAAAGTCCACCTTTGAAATCTCACAGGGAAGGTAACACCGCCCAGAAGAGCTTGGTCAATTTTCACAGTAAACATTCCTACATGTATTGATGTCGCTTTATGGGGGAGTCGGGTGGTCCTTCTTCTGTAGGGTGTCTTGAACAAGATATTAGAAATGTTGAGAGGGATATCGCCAAAAGTTCTTGGGCCATGATGCGGAGACTCTTGTTAAAATGTTCGAGAAAGAAAAAAAAGAAGATGAAAACTTTTACTATAGCTTCACGACCGAAGATGGGGTCTTCGAGCGGTGCTTTTGGGCGGATTCTTCGTCACGTAGTTCATATGTCTACTTTGGCGGACATGCAGTGTTTTGACACAACCTACAACACCAATAGGTATGGTATGATATTTCGCCTCCTTAGTAGGTGTGAATAATCATATGAACCATTTTGTTTGGTGTGGATTTCTTAGCGATGAGAAGACAGAGTCCTTCATATGGTTATTTTCACAATTTCTTGAGGCAATGCCCGGGAGCCATCCCAAAAGTGATTATTACTGATCAAGACCAAGCCATTGGAGGGGCAATTGAGAAGGTATGATTGGCACAAAGCTTGGTTATAGAGAATTTATCCATAGAAATTGCAAGTATTCTTTTATTGTCATTTTTTATCATCATAGTATTCTTTATTGTCATTTTTTATCGCTCATTTCTATTCAATTGGTTTTCTTTATTTTAGTGTGTTCCCCGTCAGATCGCCTATGTTTGTGGCGCATCACAAACAAGTTCACGGAGAAATTGGGGCCAGTGTTATATGGAGATTATAGTGACGTCCATACAAATACTGTGTATAGGTCTGAGACGCTCAAGAGTTTGAGCGGAAATGGGTGAGTTAATGAGCACCACTCCATTGGGCGGAAATGATTGGTTGAGGACCATGTATGGAATCCATCGATGGGTACCACTTTTTGTCAAGGACTTTTTTCACGGCAGGATGTCGAGTAGTCAGAGGGTTGAAGCTCATCATTCGTTCCTGAAAAGTTATGTGCTAAGAAAGAATTCTCTTGCAGATTTCCTTGTACGGTTTCAGTTAGCATTAGTACACCAGAGGGAACAAGAGCTTAGAGCAGACCACATTGACAAAAGTGAGGTGCCAGTTATTTCATCTCCTTTTCATTTGGAGGCGCAGATGATAGGTATATACACAAAGGCTGTGTTTTTACTCTTCCAGGATGAACTAAAGGAGAGTGTGTCATATGATTGCTCTAAAGTATCTTCCACGGCCGAGGCAAAGGTATACCAATTAACAAGGTTTAATGGAAACTCGGATCGTCCACGTCATGTGACTTGGTTCACTGCATCTGATTTGATGACATGTAGCTGCAAACTATTTGAATTTAAAGGATATCTATGTCGGCACATTTTGAGATTGATGTGCAAGAAGGACATTAGAACATTGTCTAATCATTACATCCTAGTTAGGTGGACAAAAAATGCAAAATCGCTGTCTTGATCCCACGCCTCAAGCTTTAGCTAGACAATCATCTATTTTTACTCAAGGCGTCATGATGAATGCAGAGAATTCTATGGAACTTTCAAATGACGTATTTATGTCACCGAAGTTAGTAGTTTTGTAATGAAGGGGATTAGAGAACTTGGAAAGCAAGCTGTAGGAGATGTTGGCGGCGGGGTCAAGTTGCAACAAACATAGAGACTAAAGCATGAGCGACGCAGGATGACTTAACTATTCATGACCCAAGATCGATGCGTGCTAAGGTTCCGAAGCGACTAAGGTCATCGAAGGAAAAGGAATGAGTCAACATAACAGAAGTGTGGATTCTGTCACAACCAGGTCACACTGAAAAAATGTCCACAATTGCGCCACGGTAGATGTCTATTGTCTATTGATCTTTATATGTACATTATATCTTCATTGCACATTGAAGGTTTATAATTATATGTGTTTTTATTTCCAAAGTATGGGGTGTTTCGTCCACATTATGGCTTAAAAGGATACGGTGAAACTATGTGATTTCCATTCCATGCTTTTCTTTATTGATTGATTTTACCGAGAATTAAGCTTGAATAGTATATTCATTTACTTATTTTCTTCATTGACCGCAAAATGGATTAAGTTTCTCGTGTCATGTTTGTGCAATACGTAATCTGGATTGGTAAACGATTTAGGTATGAACCGAGATATGTCTTTTGGTAACGGGTAACAATGATGATGTGGCAGCATGATATGTTCGCTCTCAAGCAAGATATCATTCGCTTACCAGACGACAATACAAGAGGATGATTTCCTACGTCATTTATAGAAGTTGTAGCACACAAACATATCTTTTATGGTTTGCAAAATTTCTACTTCATTTTGTCGGTTATAGATTATTTTGAGGTTTGTATGATTTGTTTATGTTGGATTGTAGTCTTTTTTTTTTTTGATTATTTAGGTGGTTTGTACGATTTCTATTTGGATTGTAAGTGCACTATGGCTAGAATTTGATGGATTGTAATTTTTCTTTGGTGGATTATTTAGGGTTTTGTTCGAATTTGATGGTAGAGTTTTTTTTTTAATATAATTGCTCTTAGTTAGATTGTAGTTCATTTTTAGATTATTGTTCATTTTGTTTGATTGTCGATTATTATTCAGGTTTTTGGACACGATTTATATCCATACTTGGTCCATCCATGCATCATCTAGCATTGTTAATGTTAGGTGTCTTCAATTTCCTCTTATCCAACTGATGAATATCTTCCAAAGCTAGAAAATGTTTGGTTGAACAGGGGATTTTTGGTTTAATGCATGTTGCATCAACATTCATAAGACCTGCTATTGTAGCTGCTAAAAATGTTGATGGCTTTAGATCTTTTAGACATCTACACGCTGAATTAGATGACATGAAACATCATAAAACATAAACATTACCAATCAACTACTTTTAAGCATCTGCAATACATAAGTAGATGACAACCACAAACTACAGCTCATCTAGGCATTCTAAGAGTTCTCTGTACATAAGTCACATTAATATCTAAAGTATTACACAACAAGCATGGTCAAGGTGATCGCCTCAAGAAGACGAGCTCATCTGCGACACGGTCATTTGGTGGACCAATTCTAAGATCACTATGAGTGGTAGATGGATCCCGATCGACAATGCTTGTCCCCCAAGTGCCCTCATTTACATCCCCATATCGTTCAATTTTGATTCCTAGCTCGCCATGCCAAGAAACCCGACCACATACCTTTTGGTCCTACAATAACACAATAGCAACAAAATCATTGTTATCTTTATTTATGCAAATCAAATATAGCATACAAATGCAAATAGAGATGGAAACACGTGTACAAAGATTGTAACCTTGTCGTAAGTACCTTAGCAAACATTTCCAATACTGCGACCTCGAGAATTGAAGTCATTAGTGTCATATAGGCGCCGCATGTGCACCGTACATTTGCAATGCTAGCATCCCAAGTAGAAGAGACATGTTCTATAAAACAACAACATTAGTAACGTTGAACCACTAATCGAAACTGAGAGTTCTACAAGCTTCATCTTAGACTCTAATTTACCGTGCAATGTTATAAGTTATAAGTTAAACAGTGGACCTGTCCATAATAATTAGTGAAAACCAAACTCAACTCAATGACATTCCAATTAATCGCTTAGAATAAGCATATAATCCGAACACTTAACCAAGCAAAGATCCTCATACTTGACTGCATTTCTCACGCCTTCAATAATGAGCATCAAACTATCAATTAACCACTTAAAAAAACATATAATCAACCATACAATTTACACTGGTTCTGTGGATTTAACGCAACTCTATTTTACTAATATAGACATTGTGAGATCAAAACAATGCATCCATATACTTTGTAAGATGATATTTTCAAGAGAAGTTCAACCGAGTAAACCATCACCAAAAATTTATTTGAATCAAGCTGAGTAAGTAAACTAACTCCACAAATATTATTAATTCCATGATCTCCAAATATTGAAAAAAGATAAACCATCTTATTGAATATCTCCTGAATCAATACGTAACTTGAGTGTTCTAACTATAACCTCTTAAAGCAATGCTAGTAAGCCCAAAGCAATAACCACAAACAAATTAAGGTTAAAAGCCACAACTAAACTGGAAACAAAAGATAGTTCAATTGAAGTGGCAAATTCTCAAGAGAGTATGCCTTATAAACTACTTACTGGACTAACTTGCAGACCATTTTGAAATTTGAAATCTTTAACATTCCCAGTCTCTTTAAACAACTGGTTTCATATCAAACTAATTAAGAAATTCGCCCTCTCAATGACTCATGTATCGACACCCATTTAGCGTTAGTTAACCTAAATGGTTCTATTTACACTGCATAATCCCAGAGTGAAAAGGCTTGGGTATGAGAAATTACCGATTCTTCTGACGCTTGATTGGAATGGAGGAACGTTGACGTCGGCCATGAGAATAGTGACGATGGCCGGAGAGAAACAAATGAGAAACAAAAGAGAAGCGTAAATTAGAGGGTGTTTAAATGGAGAAGAAGAAGTAAGTAGAGACCAATTAACTTGGAAAGTTACCTTCTCGTTGTTTGAGTGTCGGAAATGCTAGCTTCGCCAGAAGTAGTACTAGCGAAGTGCCACTCGTCGATGCAAGCGGCCGGAAGAAGCAAATCAATGGACCACTGGAAGAAGCGAAGAAGAAGAACCGGTCTCGAGTGAGGAATTAGGGCTTTGTTCAAATTTGTTTCCAATTTTGCACTCGGTCCTCACAGCTGTCCCTCCATTTAAATCGCACCTGGCACACAAATGACCGACTTCCACGATGAGCTGCCATGTAGGTGGCTGAAGATAAGTAAGGTACCAGAGGGGGTACCAGAAGAAACTCGGTAACTTCTCTTGGTAAATATTTAAAGTTGATTGTCACTTTTTCCGGCTCTTTCTCACTTTTGAAACATGCTTATCACTTTTTCAGGTCCCATAGTCCCATCGCATGAATTAAATTGGAGTTCAATAATAATGGTAATAATGGGAGGACAGATTATCTATATATATATAAAAATAGCTTTTTTCCCGCTTTAAATGCATCATCAATTTTTCCCACCTATTGAATTTTCCTAATATAATTTTCGATTTATATATAGAATACTTTATATATATAGAAAATGGTGCTTTTTTAATATTATATTTTTTATTGCCTTAAAACCATTTTCCCATTTAAAACAATTAAATTCTCTTTTTATTTTATTTTTTTCTTTCCTAATCCATTTTTACCCTACTTTATCCAATCTCATGATATCTAAATACTCTATCTATCATTTTTTTCTCCTTTTTTTTGTATTTTCTATTAATAAATTAAAAGAAATTGTGATTCTATTTTGTTCGACTTGATGAGAGCTTTAAAATAAGTACACTATCAATATAAAAATTTTTATTTTTAAAAAAATTAAAATTTACTGCAAATATATAAGTTAGTATCCAACTTAAATATAAATTGACATTAATATAGATTAATGACTACTGATATAACGAGATTAAAAAATGGATAATTTGTTACAATGTTTAATTGATATTTGCGCATAAAATTCAAGTATAATGAGATGTATAAATTGTTTTAGCTTTAATTTTATTCCGTATTTGATTTACCTTAGAATAAATTAAATAAAAACGATGCCTAAATTTTTTTATCTTGCAAACATATGCTCAAGCTAACGTTATTTTATAAATGTACAACATGAAAAATAAAAATTTTGCTTGGACCCTTTAATTAATTTTAGAAACAATTCATTATTTTTAAAAATAATAATTAGCTAATAAATAAAAATTAATTAAAATTAGAAATTTCGCTAAGATTTAATTTTGGTGTGATAAAAATTATAACTTATTTAATTTCTACAAAAAAATTAAAAGAAACGTCTAACATCAATTTTGTTAAATTAATCATTCAATTGTAGCATTAATCAATTTTTTAATTAATTGAATCTATATCTATAGCTTTTAAATTCCAAGATATTGTTTCAATTATAAGATCTCTGTAAAATTAGATTCATGTAATTCTTAAAATTGTGGTTATCAAGCATATTATTTTGGAAATAATAATTTTTTTAGATATAATTAGCTTAAATACAAAAATTAACTAAAATTATTTATACTATAATTAATTAAAATAATAAATTCTATTACTAATATTTAGTTAGACATGAGTTCATTGGATAAAGATGAATCAAAATTAATTATATTGTTCAAAGGTGAAATATAATTTATTTAAAAAATAAAAAAACATTAGATTGCTATGGGTTTCTCTAAAAAAATGAAAAAAAGAATTAAATTGCAATATATCTTTTAAATTACAAGATTTTTTTTCAAAATTGGATTCATACAATTATTAAAAGTGTAGATATTAAAATGGTTATTTCAGAAATAATTAATTATTTTCATACATAATTAGCTAAAAATGAAAATTAATTCAAACTAATTATATTACAATTGATTAAAATTAATAATACTATTATGATTTAATTGGACTTGGTTTCAATAGGCGAAAATTGATATGGTTTCATTGGGAAAAAAACCAATCAAAATTAATTATTATATTGCTAAAACAGAAACATAGTATTAATTAAAAAATAAATAACCATCAAATTCATTAGATTGTCATGGTTGACTAGATTTTCCTTGAAAATATGAAAGACATCTTTTGACATGGAAGATATCTTTTTGATTAGAAAATATCTTCATAATTAGATTCATACAATTCTTAAAACTATGATTAAAAAATAATTATTTTTATAAATATTTAGCTAAAAGAATTAATTAGAATTAATTATATTACAATTAATTATACTTTTTTAAGATTTAATTGGATATATTTTCATTGGACGAAAATTAAGATAGTTTTATTAGACAAAAATTAATGGAAATTAATTAAATTGCTAAAAGGGGGGAAAACATAATTATTTCAAAAAATAAAAAATAATTAAAATTAATTAGATTGCTTCCAAAATTAATTTGTCTTTTTATGTATATTAAAATAAAGTTAAGTTAGCACCTATTAGATTTTGAATTCTTAAAATTGGGATGTTACATCTTATTATAGAGCAAATCGACCGATTATTAGTCCCTAATTAATTTTAATTTTTTTGCTATTATTCTTTTTCAAACATACTTTTCTTTTGACTTTCATATGTTTTTGTATTTTCTATAATATTTTTTTGAGTTACAGTTGGTGGAAAAATATTAACATTTTTTTTATATAATTAAGAGTATTTCAAAAGATCTGCTCCTTTGTCTAGGTCTTCAAATAATAATAATTTTTTATTTTGACACTACTTGAGCCAACAATTATATAATAATTCTTTGGTTCATACTATCGTCTTTGCTAGGGATTATGTCTAAGAATTCTTACTAAACAATTGATTATCGACTCAATCAATTATTGGAATCATGCGGCTTAATTAGAATATTTAAACTGGCTTTCGAGTATATTAAATATTTATCTAACTTTTTGTTTCCTAAATAAATATTAAAAATCCTAACTACTTTGAATTATTTATTTTATACCAAATTTTTCCCTTTGAGATTTTATTTAAGTTTTAAGCATCATCAATTAGGTTGTATATTTTAAGTATTTATCATATATATTTCAATTTATTTATCTTATCCAAATTAATTTAAATTTTATATCGAATCATTCAGTATTTCATACGCCGAATATGTTAAATTAGCGAGTTTATACCTAATATGGTAACATACATGTTTAATATATTTAGAAGTTATTTATTGAAGAAAAAATAAAATTTCAGTAACACATATATTAAGAAGTAGAAATAAAAGTTTTCGATTAAACCATCACGATGGGGTGTGGACGGAATGAGAATTTTCTTGTGCGTCGAGGACGGGGAATGGAAGTTCCTATCCTATTGTAATTCTTATATTATCCTTGCTTGGCTCAGATTAAATAAAGATGGGCCGGAATGAAGATAAATGTTTCCTGGCGTGGTAGGAAAGAGGGGTTGGGGTCTGTCGAACTGTACTCACTACATTGCTATTTTTATAATATATCTCTATGCTGATTATATTTCATAATTAAAATTTAAAAATCATTATTTACATATTAATTGTTAATAACATATATCACACTGATATATAATTAATATCTCCCAAAATTTATAATTGCATATAATAAAATATAAAACAATTTTAAAGAAAAAATCATGAGCTCTATAAATGTTAGTAGAGTTATTTTAGTATGGTTATTTTGATAAATATAATATTTAACGATATTTTATTTTTGGTTTATATTAGTAGATTAATCTTGCAATGAGTAAAACGTAATATATTATCACAATTTCTACTACAAATTGTCATCCCATGCAAAGCATGGGTGTAAATACTAATTAAGTTACTATTCTATGGAGAATAGTAAATTAAGTTGTATGAATTTTCGTGAATTATTCCTTACATATTTGCAGGATGAATTAGGAGGAAATGTAGGGGAAAATCTATGGAAATTTTTATAGAATTGTTTCGAGTTAAATTAATTAATTTTATTATTGTAACTCACTCTTTATTTTAATTATTTTTTTAGGTTTTATGCTACTATTATCAATATTTATCAATACTACATTAGTTGAAAATTTTGTCCCCCGTGCAACGCACGGGTGAAACAGTTAGTATATATATATAAAGAGTCTTTTTCCCGCCTAAATGCATCCTTAATTTTTCCCGCCTATTAAATTTGCTTAATATAATCTTCTATTTATATATAGAATAATTTATATATATATATATATATATATATATATAAAATGATGATTTTTTCTTATTATATTTTTTTGTCTTAAATCCGTCTTCCCATTTAAAAAAACTCTCTTTTTATTTTTTTATTTTTATTTTCTAATTCATATCCAACTTTCTTTATTTTTTACCTCCATAATATATTAATATTAATGTATATAGATTTTATTTCATTATTTCTACAATACTTTATCCAATCTCATAACATCTAAATACCCTCTCTATCATTTTCTCTCTTTTTTTTTTCATTTTCTACATATCAAAGAAATTATAATTCTATTTTACTCGACTTGATGAGAGCTTCAAAATAAGCATACTATTAATATAAAATTTTTTATTTTTTAAAAAATTAAAATTTACCACAAATATATAAATTAGTGTCCAACCTAAATATAAATTGATAATTTTGAAGACACTTAATTGATGTTTGTGCGTAAAATTCAAATATAATGAGATGTATAAATTGTTTTAACTTTTAATTCTATTCCATGTTTGATTTACTTTGAAAATAAATAAAATGAAAAATAATGTTTCAATTTGTTTATCTCGAGAATATATGGTAAAGCTAACTTTTTTTATGTCTAAAACTAAATAATTTTTTCCTAATAAATATTTAATTTGCCAAAATAATAATTTATATATTGATATAGTATTTAAGTGCAATTTCTCGTGTAATTACACAAAATCGAAAAACATTATATATTTGTGATAAATTTTAATTTTATTTTGAATCAGTAAATTTCAAATTTTTTTTTTCAAATCTTTAATTTATAAGTTTATGTGTTGAACAATATAAGGGTCTTCTAGGAATTAGAATGAATTTTTGACTGATGGTTTTTTCATAATTCTCATATTTAAAAAAATCAAAATTATTTAAAATTAACAATTTCCACTAAGATTTATTTTCTATGCCACACAAAACTACCATTGATTAAATTTTTACACAAAAATTCAAATAAAGGTTTAACATTGAAATCAAAAAAATAAGATCAGACCCAATACTTAATTTTAGAAATAATTAATTAATTTATAAATAACAAGCTAAGAAAAAAATTAATTAAAACAAAGATTCAATTTTTTTGCTATACAAAATTACGATTCATTAAAGTTTTACTAAAAATAAAAAGAAACTTACGGGTAGTTGGCCCGCGTTTGAGACAAAATCCCACCACTACGTTTCCTAATTTATACTAAAAAATTTAAAAATTAGGTTGGACCCAATAATTAATTTCAGAAACAATCAATTATTTTTATAAATAATTAGCTAATGAATGAAAATTAATTAAAATTATCGATTTCTATAAGATTTAATTGTTGTGTGATGAAAAATTACAATGCATTAAATTTTTATATAAAATTAAAATAAATATGTAACATGAAAATTTAAAATTTAGCTTGGACCCTTTAATAAATTTTAGAAATAATTTATTATTTTTAAAAATAATAATTAGCTAATGAATGAAAATTAATTAAAATTAGCGATTTCGCTAAGATTTAATTTTGGTGGGATAAAAAATTACAATTCATTTAATGCTTACATAAAAATTAAGGCATTGTTCTATTCAATATAAATCAACACAAATTTTATCAATTTTTTCTCTCTCATCATTTACAACCACACATTCAATTATTTAATATATTTTCCTCAAATTTCTACCACACATTCAACACGTATATCAAGAAAATTAACTTTATCACAATCAAACATACCCTAAAAGAAGCGAGCAACATCAATTTTGTTTAATTAATAATTCAATTGTAACATTAATCGATTTTTTAATTAATTGAATCTATATCTATATCTTTTAAATTTTAGGATATCTTTTTAAATATAAGATCTTTTTAAAATTAGATTCATATAATTCTTAGAATTATGGCTATGAAGCAAATTATTTTGGAAATAATTAATTTTTTAGAAATAATTAAATTAAATAAAAAATTAACTATAATTATTTAAGCAATAATTAATTAAACCAATAAATTCCATGGCTAATATTTTGCTGTACACATGTTCAGTGGACAAAGATTGATCCAAAAAATAATTAATTACATTCTTAAAGGGTGAAATATAATTAATTTTTAAAAATCATTAAATTGATGCTAGTTTTCCCTAAAAAAATGAAAAAAAATCTTTTAAATTGTAATATATCTTTTAAATTACAAGATTTCTTTGAAATTAGATTCATACAATTTTTAGAACCGTAAATATTAAAATGGTTATTTTCATAAATAATTAATTATTTTCATAAATAATGAGTTAAAATTAAAATCAATTCAAACGAAATCTATTACGATTAATTAAAATTAATAATACTGCTATTATTTAATTAGACTTGGTTTCAATGGGAGAAAATTGATATGGTTTCGTCGGATGAAAATTAATCAATTGTATTGTTAAAACAGAAAAATAGCATTAATTAAAAAATAAATAATAATTAAAATTAATTAGATTACCATGGTTAACTAGATTTTTTCTAAAAAATGAAAGACATCTTTTGACATGCAAGATATCTTTTTAATTATAAAATATCTTGAAAATTAGATTCATACAATTCTTAAAACTGTGATTAAAAGCAAATTATTTAGAAATAATAAATTATTTTTATAAATAATTAGCTAAAAATAAGAATTAATTAGAATTAAGCATGTTACAATTAATTATATTTCTTAGATTTAATTGGATATATTTTCATTTGATGAAAATTGAGAGAGTTTTATTAGACGAAAATTAATCAAAATTAATTAAATTACTAAAAGTGGGAAACATAATTATTTCAAAAATGAAAAATTATTAAAATTAATTAGATTGCTACGGGGAAGAAAAATGCGCTTACAAAATTAATTTATCTTTTTACGTATTTTAAAATAAATCAAGTTAACGTCTATAAGATTTTAGATTCTTAGAATTGGGTTGTTACATTTTATTGTAAAGTAAGTCGACTGATCATTAGTCCGTAATTAACTTTATTTACCTTTTCAGTATCATTTTTTTTTCAAGACATGCTTTTCTTTTAATTCTCATATATTTTTGTATTTTCTGTGATATTTCTTTTGAGTTACAGTTGATGGCAAAATATTAATATTTCTTTTTATATAGTTACGGTGTTTCAAAGGATCTGCTCATTTTTTTTTTAAAGGAACAAGCTCCAAAAATAAGTTTTCAAATAGTATTATTTTTTATTTTGGCACTACTCGAACCACTAATTATATAATAATTCTTTGGTTCAATATGTCGCTTTCGCTAGGGAGTAAGTTTAAGAATTCTTGCTTGGTTATCGACTCAATTAATTATTGGAATTATATGACTTAATTAGAATATTTTAACTGGCTTTCGACTATGTTAAATATTTATCTAAGTTTCTACCTCCTAAATAAATATTAGAAATCCTACCTACTTTAAATTATTTATTTTATATTGAATTTTTCCAATTGAGATTTTTTTTTTAATTTTTAAATATCATCAAATAGATTGTATGTTTTTAGTATTAATCATATATACTTCAATTTATTTGTCTTATCCAAATTAATTTAAATGTTATATCAAATCATTCAATATTTAATATGCCGAATATGTTAAATTAGTAATTTTATACCTAATATGTTAATACACAAGTTTAGTATATTTAGAATGTATTTATTGAAGAAATAAAATTTTGAAATAAAAGTCTTCAATTAAACTATCACGATGGGGCGTACACAGGGATGAGAATTTTCTAGTAGGACATGGACGAGGAATGGAAGTTTGTAATTCTCGTATCATCCTCGCTCGCCCTAGAGTAAATATGGATGGGTTGGAATGAGGATAAGTGTTTTCCAACATGGTAGGAACAGGGTGTTAAGGTCTGTCGGACATTAGTCACTATATTATTATTTTTATAATATATCTATACTGATTATATTTTATAATTAAAAATTAAAAATCATTATTTACATATTAATTGTTAATAACGTACATCATACTGATGTATAATTAATATCTCCCAAAATTTATAATTGCATATAATAAAATGTAAAACAATTTTAAAGAAAAAACAATGAGCTCTACTAATGTTTGTAGAGTTATTTTGATAATTATAATATTTAATGTTATTTTATTTTGAATTTATATTAGTGAATTAATATTGCAATGAGCAAAAAATTATATATTATCACAATCAGTGCTATAAATTATCATCACGTGCAAAGCACTGGTGTAAATACTAATTAAGTTTCTATTCTGTGGAAAATAGTAAATTAAGTTGTGTGGATTTTCGTGAGTTGTTCCTTACATACTTACAGGATAGATTAGTATGAAATATAGAAGAAACTCTTTCAAAATTTTTATAGAATTGTTTGAAGTTAAATTATTTAAGTTTATTGCTGTAACTCATTCTTTATTTTAATTATGTTTTTAGATTTTATGTTAATATTATTAAAATTTATCAATTCGTTATCAATTGAAAATTTTGTCTCAACGTGCACGGGTGAAACAGCTAGTTAACCATTAAAAGTTAATTAAGAGACAGTTCATAAAATGATTATGAAGCAATGTAATTCATGTATATATTATATAGATCACAGAAAGATTATGGCTATAAGATGCTTTTTATATTATAGAAGAAAAATAAAGAAGCTCTTGAATATGCTATTAAATGTGAGGGACTACTTTCCAAATTCAGACAAATAAACGTGAATAAAAATCAGGTGATAGTAACGCAGGCCAAAGAAAAAATCTCTTGCGGACCCTCACTTTGCAGGCACTAATTCCCTCTCATAAAAAGGTTACTCTTTTAACCCAAGCTTACAAACTCTAAAAATTATCACACCATCCACCTTTTCACTCTCTTTCTCTATACTTTCCATGGAAGAATCCTCCAAGAACTCGTTGCTACCGGTTTCCGACCCTGCCGCCACCAGCGGAGGTGGCAAGAAAAGCCCCACCAAGGTGACCATGACAAAGGAAGGTGCCTGTGCTGCCATTTCTTATACAGCTTGTGCTGGTCAGTTACAACTTTGTTTTCTCTTACAGTTTACATAGTTACCAGATTAAGTCTTCATATCTTTTATCTCAAATTTTGGGTCTCTTTTTTTGTTATTTTTTAATTTTCTTATTATGGTATCGACCACGCTACAATGACATATGAAACGCTATAATTAAAGAATATCATAATAATGGAATAAAATGACTGCAATACCTTTTTATGGAGTATCAATTATAAATACAATCATTCATTAATGGAAATATAATTAGAAACTTTATTAGTATTATGTTACCAATCATATCAAAAGTTATGACACTCTAGCATTATCCATTATATTATATGTGAGTACATGGAAAATCAATATAGCTAGGTCCACTTTATTAAGTTAATAATTGTGCCAGTGTGACCAGGTGGATAATATTTGTAAGGATATTTAGGCCTTGTTTGATTGGGGGTTTAGTTGTTCCGCGCGGTATTCCGTGTAAAAATATGTGGTTAATATTAATTTGGGAAATGTGTCTGTGATTGAAAATGAGTATGAAGTATACGGAATTGCGTGCGAATTTGGTAAATACCAAATAGAACAAGGCCTTAGGAGTATTATAAAATTTTCAGCAATATATAAGTAGACTATACAACTTATTTAAAATATCATTTTTTTACCATTATTTTTAATTCCTTTTGACATTAAAATGACAATTTTAATTTTTTAAACGGTCTCTTCATTTATCAATCAAACGTTCAAAAAAAAATTTATTGTTTTTTACAATCTTCATCAAACGTACCCTTAGAGCAGTTTTATAGAGGGACATTAATTCAAAGTTATATTTTTAAATAAGATAGACGATGAGATACGATATTTTTATTTTATTCAATAATAAAGAAGTATATTAAGTCACAAAACACAGAAGAACCCCTATAATTCATCATGCCAATGAATGAGTACAAAATGAATGTCAATTTTTTTATTTTATTTTATTTTTTTCCTTATTTTAAAACCCCTTTACATGACGTCATCTCCAATCGTAACAGCTAAAAAACTGGCACGCGAACTTCTGCACAAATGGCCCTTTCTGGCATTCTTTTTGAAGTGATGTTTATTGTTTTATTTGTTAGCTAAGAGCATCTCTATTGCATAGTCTGTGTTAAGGTGTGATGTGCAGGAGAGAGATAGAGAGAAACGATTATTTTAATTGAAAAGAGAATAGAGAATATGTAGTAAAAAAGAGATGAAAAAATGAAAAAGTAAGATAGATGTAGAAATAAATTCAAAAATAATGATAAAATAATAATGGAAGATGTAAATGTGGGCTCCTAGATGTGGAAGGTAGCACGGAAATTTATGCACAAAAGTGGAGAAAAGTGAGAAAAGTGAGAAAAAAGAAAAAAATATGAGACCTGCAATTTTTTATATATCTCTACCTCTCCCCCATGTAAATAAAAATAGAGGATGCGGAGAAATTGTGCAATGGAAATGCTATAAGGAAGTTTGTAATGGAGGATGACAGCAGCAGAGCACTTCTCCAGTAGTTGTCGCATTTTTGTGCCATGCTTTACTTTATGATGCCACTAACAATTTAATTATTAGAAATTGCTCGGTTGGTCCTTTACTTATTGAGCATGTAGAAGTGGGTGACCACCTTTGTACTACTGATGCGATCGAGTTCAAAAGGATGTAATTCTTTTGAACAGTTTCAGTAGGATTTGCCCCCCATTTTCAGTAGGATTTTATAAATAAGGGTGTGTTTGATTGAACAAAATTTGGATGGAAAATGTCATTTCAAGGAAAAAATTTTCCCACTTGTGTGTTTGATGCAAAACTTTTTCCCGGAAAATGTTTTCCATGTATAAGTCACTAAAACACAAATTTTGCCCATTTTCCTGGAAAAGTGAATCTGGTGTTGAGGTAAAAAAAATTGCAAGGAAAACCTTTTCCACGGAAAAGGTTTTCTACCTCCAATTCTAGGTTCAATCAAACACACCCTAACATTATACTTATTAACAAGGTGGAACTATAATAATTTGATTTAAATTTATCAGAAAATCTTAGTTGTACACAAACCCTTACACCTATCTTTTTACACTTGGATGAATTGAAGTGACATAACTATATTTTTAACTATGACATGATACTCCATTTACATGATTTTTTTTTTCCTTGGGTACTAATTTGAAATCATAGAAGTGGGGTGTAATGTTTTAAACTGAGAACAAACCGATAAGAAGGTATCTTACTGAGTCAAACCCTTTTAATATCTAATATGAGTGCAAAAGTGGGTGTAGGGGTTGATATATGCATTAAGTTACTATTTATCCAAGTGTTGTGTTTAAAGTAGCGCAAAAAAAGGGAAAAGAGAAGAAAATGAAAATGAAATGGAAAAAGGAAGTGGAAGAGGAAAAAGAACGAACCAGAGTATGTTCAACTAGAGAATGTAGGTTGGAGATGCTGTGGAGGAGCAAACGAAAATGGGAAAAAATGAAAAACACCAGAGATGAAAAAGTAACAAGAAAAAAGTGAAATAAATAAGAGAAAGATGATTAAAAATCGAAAAATTAAAAGAAAATTTATTGAAACCAACCAGATTTTTTTTCCCTTTCCTAAATGGACACTATCCAAGAGTAGTGCATTGAAAATGCTCTTAATCATCTTCTACAAATTCGAAATTGTTTAATTAGCATTTTATTGGATTAAAAATTGTTATGTTGGAGACTAGTTTCATGTCAACATTAATCACGTAATCTTGCGTTATCATGTATGCATAATTGTCGACATTTATGGTTAGCCATGATCAAAAGTGGCTTTGAAATTTGAATAATGAATCCCAACCAATCTTAATTAGTAATAAATTCCATCACATCCTTATACGATTACATTACATTTGAAAGAATTCTAGACTAATTAGGAAATTGATGACTGGCAACTAAGAATCTTAGATGTATGCACAGATAATCATCTATACACATTTCATAAAGTAATTATTTTGTTCAATACGTCTAAAGATAGAGGGCGGATGTATACAAATCTTTTGTCCAAATTTGTGAGATACATGACCCTGATGTAGGCATCGCAGGAAAATGTTGGAAGTACATACAATTTTTTTACCATACATTAACACACCCTAATATGGATGATGGTAAATTACCATATTGCCCTCCCCTGAAAGTGGGTGCGTGGGTTTGGGGGACCACACCCCTATTAGAGTGGGGTAAATTACCACACAAAAATTATGTGGACTTCAAGCGAAGCTGGTTAAATAATGCTATGCTCCCATTTAAAGATGATGTCTTTGCCAAGTTACCATGTGTAAGTTGTGAACAAATTAAATTATAAAGATTCCGTTGGGGCCACCCGGAGGCAGAAACAAGAGGTTGAAAACTTTTGGGACTTGGAGAAAAAGAAAAAGAAATCGGAAAGGTTGGGTATACCGGGCGGGGGGTGGGGGAAGCTCCCATGCCCACTCCACGAAAAAAAAAATCGTGTGGCCCCATCAACCCTCCAACCATTAGGGATCAATTATGTATTATTTATTTCATCTAATAAAGATACCAAAAAAATAATAAGAAAAAGAAGTAAAAAAAATTTTGGCCGGATGACGTAGCGACCTCATAGGGCGCCACGTGGGGCTGTGGGCATGCCCACTTTTGGCAGGGGAGCAAACTCGATACTTGGGGACTTGGAGGACGATTTTGAGTTTGGGACTAAAAGGCGAAATACCCATTACGGCTTGTGCACGATGCGATATAGACTGTGAGATATATAATCTTAACAAAGATAAACATTTTGAGAATGGGAATATCCAAAAGATACTCAAGGTCTAGATTTTGTGGTTGGTATATCGTTTTAGCCATGGATAACAAAGGCAACCGAAAATTCGTATTTGTCAATTTGTTTAGTATGAATAACTTTTCAAATGATCTGCAGACTTGATAAAATAATTACTTTCAAGAGATGATGTTTAGTTATTATGTTTCCTAATATTATCGCCTGCCATGCAGAATGTTTTGATCTTTGTAATTTATTCTGCAGTTTTGTTGGTAATCTTTAACAAAGCAGCACTTTCTTCGTATAATTTTCCATGTGTAAATGTCATCACACTTTTTCAGGTAACTCTCCTTTAATCTATAGACTTATGAAGCTGAGTTATGCAATCTTCAATTATTTTCTTTTCACCAAGCTACACATGGAGAACAATTACTAAACTAAAATTGCTTGCATGAAGTAATGTTATTAATAAATGGTGATGAAGTAGATCATCGATCATTGGTAAGTGGTAACGACGACAAACATTGTTACTCATATGCGTGTTGTTATTCATATCCCTCTCTAACATTGTTATTCAGGATGCCGATAGAGTTCATCACTAGATGCCATCTACTCGTCTTTCTTCTTAAAATGTATTAATTGTTAACCAAACCACACATCACCTGGCTTGAAGAAATCACAATCTCTATAAGCCCAAATTCTTCCTATCTCCATCGATCTGAGAAATATTTTAAGTCCTATTTGATTTTACTACAAGCAGTAGTAGGATAGGCTATCGGCAATGTCAGCGAGAATCGACCAGGTGATGGCAACGTAGTTTCGACGTGGGGTGGTGATCAGTAGAATTTAAATGGAAGGTAGAAAGAAATATTAGAGAGGGAAAATTGGTTTAACATTTTGTTTTAGGGTTCTGGAATCTATCTATAAGTAGAATGTAGTTTGAAAATTAGGTAGCAATAATAAAAATTTGGAAGCATATTTTTTAAATATCAAAACTTAACATTGATATACAGCCCAATTTTGGGTTTAATAAAGAGTGGATAAAATTTTTCAACCATGCTATAATAACATATCAAATGCTATAAAGAATGTCATAGTGGGATAAAATGGCATCAATACATTTTATCTTAATTATCAATACATTCACTCATTAATGGTAATATAGAAATTTTGCTGGTATTATGTCATCAATCATGTCAAAGGCTATGTCACTCTGGTATTATCCAATTTTTTTTTTTTTTGAAAACAGAATGGTTGAAATTAGTTTACATTGTCCTAGGATGAAGCTCAATTATGGGACTAACATGTAGCATAAATTTCGACACTCTCAACCTTGTTGCAAGTCTTGATCCAATCAAGTAAAACTAGCTCAATCTAATAACAACTCATAGTGGAATAGTCAATTCTAAAGTCGAATTAATTAATTTGCTCGATAATATATTATCTTGATCACATAAATGGTCTACCAATCTTTTCAACCTTTCCTTACGAGTTTATTTAACTTTCTTACAAAACTTGGCTAAAGAAATCATCCCGCAATTAAAAAAAAAGGCGAATTTTAGAGGATCTACCTCTATAAAAAGCCAAAAAAAACATATGGATAGACGCAACAAACAGATAAAATACAAGTTTAATGAAAAAACGAAATGATAAAAGACAAAATCAACAACCAAAATGTTGGTTGCCCACATAGCATGCAATACATAAAGAGCAATTGAAAGGATAAACCCAACTAAAGTAAGTAAACCTCCACAATCAGGCAATCGGCCTCATTCAAGGCCATAAACCCTTAGTCTTAGTTCTTTTTACTCTTTAAATCGCCGTACTTGTGATAGGCCTCGATAAAATTGTCAGGCTTTTTTGCAGAAATGACTAGTAAACCATTTAATTTACTCTTAGATCCAAACAATTCTATTCCTTGCTGGAGTTGGGTTGACATCTTCCTATTTCTAGCAAAGTTATCCCAAAAGCAGATTGACTCCTAGCATTCTTAGATCTAAACTTTTTCTACTCTATACTATGCTTGGATTGATTGCTCTACTCCTTTGTCACGGCCATCCACTCTCATCTTTATAGATTCGCATATCAACAAAGTGATGCAAAAACCCTAGGAACCCATATCATATATTCTCATCATAGAAATTTCAAACTTATGAATAATTTTTGCACTGTTTCTAGTAAATAACAAATTACCAACATATAAAAGGAACAATGAGGATGTCAGTCACTGCTATGTTTAACATAAAATATTTAGTCATTTGTTTTTCTTTTATGAAATCCATATCTACAAAAGTAGCAATCAATTTTACTGTACAATGCCTTGGTGCATGCTTGAGCCTGTACAAGCCTTTTTCATCTTGTACATTTTATCTTCTTCTCCTCCCAAAGCAAAACCTTGAGGTTGCTCATAGAAACCTATTCTTTGATTTCTCCATTTTGGGAAGATGATTTTAATTATTTCAAATTGGTACAACAACAAACCGTTTTAGGGGCAAAAGTAATAACTGCTCTTATGGTATGTCATGAGCAGCTAGAGCAAAATTTTTATCATTATAAATTGAAGGCAATTATGTATGTCCCTTCAAACCTAATATTACTTTGTTTTTTTTAAATGATCCATTCATAGTGTCTTGGACCTTGTATTACATCACTTTGTCAGTCTTTCAACTGGCGTTTGCTTGTGGGTTTTCTCTTTGATCATGGGTTTCTTACGTAAAACAAATTCGTTGTTTTTTATTTTTCATTGTAAGTTATCATTTTTATTATAACAAACTTGTATCAAATCTTTGTTTGGTGACTATAATGACAATTATGAAATACAAAATTATGCTCCTGGACCATTGCATAAGATTTTTGCTACGATGGGTTAAGATGCAAGCAGTGCTTACGTACATAGATTTGGTCAACACATAGTGATGTAAGCCATGTTGGAGTGGTGCCAACAAAACCCACGATGAGATTGAAATCGGTCCTTGAAAAGCTAACACCAGCTGATTAATAGTAGCTCTATCAACCTCTAACTCACCTCTTGGTAAAAAATTTGTATATTAAACAAACCATCCCTAAAGATGCAAAATTAGCAATCAGTAGCGATTTGAACACTACAAAGAGTTGATCATACTATTTGATAAGCTCAGGTTGTTCACAATTGAATAAGAAGAAGAAAGAAAAAACCTCTCACAATTATAATCTTAATAATAAATTTTTTTAAACAAAGCACCAACTCGATTCGTACGTCGGTTTTACGCGTCCGTCGAGCCTAGCTGATGGGGGTTTGGAATCCCCCTACTTTTTTATCAATGTAAAGAAAATAATCACAAAAGGAGGGGGCATAGACCTAACCTCCAAAAAATAGAACACAATAGGTGTGCGAAAAGCAGTAAATGAGGAGATAGTATCTCCCTAACAATAATGAATAAATGAATAACAGAACAATAAATAAGGACGTACCACCTCCCTGTACAGAATAAAGAAGAAAAAGAAAAGTAAAACTATACCCTCGCTAATGGCTACAGACCAATGAAAATCCATGACGGTCCATCTGTAGGAGGGTGCGAGCCAGGGCAGGCAACTGATGTGAGTCATACTCTGCGTAGCGCTGCTACAAGGGCGCCACTGAAGCAAGTGCGTCGGCAACCTGGTTGCCTTCGCGAAAGATATGTGTGACGAAGTCCCGGTTTGTGCAGAGGAGCTGGCGAGTACGTCGAACAATGCCCTGTAGGTACCATGAACCACCTCCCCGAACAATACAATAAACAGCAGCTGACGAGTCCGCCTCCACCCAAATTATACCAACTCCCAGAGAGCGTGCAAGCAACAGTCCGTCAAGAATGGCACGAGATCGACCTCCGAAATAGTGTAGTCTCCATAGAATGAGGAAAAGGCGCAAACATGGTGCCCATGATGGTCCCGAATAACCCCACCACCGCCACTCGACCATTAACCACCACAGCCGTCTGTGTTGACCTTAAAAGATCCCACAGGAGGCCGACGCCAGAACACCAACACTAGAACGGAGAAGGGGAAGCAATGATAGTGACTCCAAATAGGGCAGCTAAGTCATGATCACCCCGCCAATGAGAGGGACTGAACACCCTAGCGGTGTGCATGAGGGAGAGATCCCGATAGATACACCAAATGATCCATCGAGAATCCGTAGGAACGTCCCCGATACTTCGCATCATTACATGCTGTCCCCAGGTGCCAGAATACGAAAATAGGAACGATGATATGAATGTGACCCCGCCTAACAAACTGGCCTAGAGTGTTCATTACAATGAATAATAGGTTATAGTTTAGGATACCCTAGAGAGTGTTAGGAAACAAGAGAAATACCAAAAATATCATAAAGAAAGTTGTCTCTCATTTTCCAGATATTGCAAATTGGTCCTGGAAGTTTTGTTTTTATTGTTTTTACCTAAAAACATTTCTCTTTGCATCAAATTGATCCTCAAACTTTCATTTGCTACAAAACTACCCTAAATTTGAAGTAAACTTATTTTTTGTATCCCTTTTTACCCAATCAATGCTCCGCACTTGAAATTGAAATTTTTTGGGGGAGGGGTCTCATATTGTATCAAACAATCTTGAAATTGATTTTGGAAGGGCGGTGGGAGGAAGTCTCATGTCGTATCACACATTTCTTGAAATTGATTTTTAAAGGGGGTCTCATATTGTATCACACATTTAGGGTTTGAAAATATGTTGACTTAGTGGACCGGGAATGAAAACCAATAGAGGGATCGAAAAAATTATGTAAGATTTACGTTCATCTTTTAAATAAAAATTTGTATAATGTATGAAAGGAGAAAATTGATATTGTATTGTGGTTAAAGAACAACTATGCATGACAAAGATTCTAACCAATAAGTTGCACCTTAAGGAGCGTTTGTATTCCCATTGCATGGTTGAAGGTACGTCTTTTAGATTACTTAATCATCTTCAAGAAGTTGTCTCCAAATAGGAGGCTTCAGAGGTAAAGCATGATGAGGAAGATTTGGAATTGATTTTCTATGCTTGTTTCCTTCTTCTTATGTAACTTTCTAAGACATTATTTTATATTACGATGATAGGTATATGATATTCTCTAAGGAGAAGATGAGAGAGATTTTCACTAGATCTTAGACTCAAGTAGAGGCATTGTTTTTCACGGTAGGACACATGATATGAATTTTGGAGGTAACAACATAGGTAGGTAAAAAATTGAGAAATAATGTTAAGTACTGCATCTAGTTCAAGAAGGCAACATCAAGTCTGGATGTTACAAGTTGCATAATAATAAATTTAAAAGAAAAGCTGATAATCAAAGTGTAAAATGACGAGATAATTTTAGTGAAGCCTGCATTGCAATAGATGACAATAATGATAGGGAACTTCTAATTGTCTACAAGAAGCAGCAAACTTGATAATTACGTATAGTATAATCTTGGTTTGAAACTCCTAGATGTTTCAGATGGTGCCTCAAAACCTTTCAAGGAATTGATTCTTGATTCAATTTGTATGTTTCATGTGTGTTCCAATTGAGACTAGTTTTTAATATATGAAACTATTTCTAAAGGTGCAATGTTGGTTGGAAATCACTCACCTTGTAATATAGTTTTAATTGGTACAATCAGAATTAATATTTTTGATGAAGTTCTCATGACATTAAGTGATGTCAAATTCATACTAGATCTAAAGGGGAATCTCATCTCTTTGGGTGCTGTTGATGAACAAGGGTACAAGTTTATTGGTGAATTTGGTGTTTTTAAGGTCGTCAAAGGAGTACAAGTTGCAGTGAAATGACTCAAAGTTTCCAAATTAAATGTCCTTCAACCTTCTACAGTCATAGGTGAAGTGGTTGTAACTTCTTCTGCATTGTGAGATGCCGATGTTACCTAATTGTGGCATATGCGTATTCGTCATAAAAGTGAGAAAGGATGACTGAGCAGACGAGGACTCTTTGATGGGCAAAATATTACTAATCTAGAATTAGGTGAACATTATGTTCTTTGCATAGAAGGAGAGGGTTAAATTTTATACAAGTATCCACAGCATAAAGGAAACACTTTATTATACGAACTAAGATCTATGGGGACCATCTAAGTTGACTTCTAGAAGAGGTGAAAATTATATGGTAACTCTGATTGATGATTTTTCTAAAAGATTTTGGTGTTCATTTTAAAAAGAAGAGTGATGTGTTGCTAGCATGTGAAGACTGAAAAATCCCAGTCAATCAGCAAAAAGGTAAACATCTAAAATGTTTTCATATAGATATTGGCTTGGAGTTCTGTTCTGGTGAATTCGATGCTTATTTCAAGTTAGAAAGAGTATGAAGGTAGTACTTCGTTCATCATACTCCACAAAAAGTTGGGCTAGCAGAGCGAATGAACAGGACTTTAGTTGAGAAAGTTATACGTATGTTTTCCAATGCTACTCTTACAAAATGTTTTTGCACCGAGGCTTTCTTTACACTTGTTTTATTATCAATCAATCTGTTTACACCGTTATTAACAAGAAGACTTTAGAAAAAGTATGGTCGAGTAGTCAAGCTAACTACTCAAATTTATAAAGATTTTGATGTCCTGGCCTACTAATGCTGACGCGAATAATGATAAGCCCAAACCAAGGTCTATAAAGTGTATTTTCTGTGACTATAGATTTGGGTGAAATGCTACAAGTTGTGATATCAACAAACAAGAAAACAAACACACTTAGATCACGTTAGAAAATATAGTACAACCAAAAATTTAATTTTGCGCCACTGTTAAACTAAGGGGTACAGTATATTATTGCTTCTTTCCCACAGCCAGGATCAAAGTATTCTTTTTATAAAGTCAGTCCTAGAAGAGACATTAGACCTCCAAAGAGGAAACTCGAACCAGACTTGGTTGCTTATTCTTTATATTTGACAAAGGACATTTTCTTTTGTGAAAAATGCTTTTCATATTTAGATGTAGTTTGTCGTGAAGTAATTCATAAATGTATGATCACTCTACATGAAGAGATGGAATCTTTTCATAAAAATTACCGAAGGATAAGCAAATAGTTCGCTGCAAATGGGTATTTAAAAGGAAAGAAATGATGCCACGAGTTGAAGAAGAAAGATATAAAACGAGTTTGGTTGTGAAAGGTTATAGCCAGGTTCATGGTGTGACTTCACAAATGTATTTTCTCAAGTTTTCCAGCAAGTTCGATTTGAGATTCGCTCGGTATTTTGGCCAAGCACGATCTTGAGTTAGAGCAATTGGATATAAAAGCTGCATTTTTACATGAAAATTTTCAAGAGATAATTTGCATGTAGCAGCTACAAGGTTTTGATGTCTCTGGAAAAGGGGATTACATATGCGTATTGAAGAAGTCTCTTTGTGACTTCAAACAGTCATGTAGACAATGGGGTAAAAGATTTGATTCTATTATAATCACTAACGATTTTAGAAGAAGTAGGCATGGCAGGTGTGTTCACTTCAAGAAGACAACAGATGAGCCATGTGTATTTTAAATTCTTTATGTTGATGATACTTTGATAGTAGCGAAACACAACATAGAACTAAATGAGGTAAAAGTAGAGTTTGGTATGGCATTTATGATCAAAGACCTACTGTGAACAAAATACTTGGAATGGGGATTTAAAAAGATAGGAAGATAGAAAAATTGCACTAAAGTAAAAAAGGATACATTAAGAAAGTCCTTTGCATGATTAAAATATAGAAAGCTAAGCCTGTCAGTAAGCCTATGGTACCACACTTCAAACTATCATCCTCTTCATCTCTTCAATTAGATAATGAAACTTAATACATGTCCCTAGTTTTATATTCAAGTGCAGTTGGATCTTTTGAGTATTCTACAGTTTGTTCTCATCAAGATCTATCTGCAGTCAGTGTCGTTAGTAGATGTATTGCAAATCCTAGAAAAGACCATTAGAAAACGGTTCAACGGACTTTTAGATACTCGAGTGGAGCAACTGATGTTCGATGGAGTCATTTCCATGTTGATTCTTATTTTACTTGAGGCCTTGATAAAATAAGATCAATATAGGGTAAATGTTCACAATTGGTGGTTGTGCTATCCAATTGAAAGCAACCTCATAGAATACAGATGCATTATCTACTACTAAAGAAAAATCATGGCTATTATTGAACCTTGTAAGGAGGATTATTTACAAAACTTAGTAAATGCTTTAAGATCACGATAGTATTTTGTTCTAGTAAGAGTGCTATCTTTCTCCCGAAAGACCAAAAGTTTCATCAAATGACAAAAGCATATTGATGTCCTCTATCATTTTGCTAGAGAAATTACAGCCATTGGTTATATTGTAGTAAGTATGATAACTAATCATGACAATCCTACTTATATGATGACCAAGACACTTTGTCATTGCTAATTTTTAACATTTCTTTGAGTTGGTTAGCATTGGTTATTGAGTTTAGGCTCGAGAGGCTTTTGTTGAAGAGACAGAACATTATTTTTGTCAGTCTTTTTGGATTATTTTTGGTATTCTTTTAGTAGAATTTGTGCCAACATGGAGATTTTGAGAGATTGGTAACCCAAATCCTATTTTGAACCAAGTTTGGAAAAGCTAAATGATATGAATTCTGCTAGGATGAGGATTTTATTTCCACTTTCTCGAAATTAGTGTTTACATCTTCTATAAAGATTGGTATTCCAAGCACTGGATTAGTATTTCCCATGGTACTAGGATTATGACTTATTTTTTCTCTGAAAGTTTAGAAGTTGTCTTAATATGCAGAATCGGAATATTTATCTGCATAGTTATAGTTTCATAGATTTTAAAGAAAATGCAATTTTTTTAATCAGTGAAATATATCTATGCTAGAACGTCGTTACGATAACAAGATTAATCTACATTAAGTATGTTGCCCATGCATCTGCCTTGAAATCGAAAGTAAACGAAAAATAAACTGAACATTATGATTTTTAACGTGGGCCCCGTATGGTGAAACATCACATCTTTGTCGCCCATGGACAAAACCAATCCACTAGGTAAGAAGAGTTTCTAATTAGTGCAAAGAAACTAAAAGATAGTTTTCGCAAAAACTTATAAACATCCAATAATTAACAAAATCACTCCTGATTTCTCCTTAGTATGTAATGCGAGCAGGCATCCAACCACTCATTAGCAGTTCCTTCTATCACTACAATAGTCCTCCAATAGATCCACACTCCCGTGTGAGCTTCAATGCTGAGGCTCTTCTTCTAGTGATTAGGACTCCTCCTAGAGCACATTAAATCAATAGATCAAAGGGTGTTTTTGAAATGAATGGGTGCAGATCAACTAAACATGAAAACTTGAATCAAATCTATTGAGTCTCATGTTTGGAGAAATGAATTGAACACTCAATATTGTTGGAAGTTTATGGCCTGTTTCTCTAGGCATGTTGAATGTCCCTAGCTTTTCCAAATTGTTGTGATTTTATACAACTTTAATTATTGTCATACAAGGAATTGTAGTTGTATCAAATCACTAGATTTTCCAAAATCTCTTGTATAGTTACCAATTTGTGTAGAGATGAAATTCTTGCCAGACTTAATAAGTTGTACAAACTTGGAGCCCAACAATTTAGCCTAGGCGTGTAGCACTTTAGGACTTCTTTTGTGGTCACAACTCAAGATTAAATTAATCAAATGCATTTTAACATCAATTAAAACTCTAGAAAATCCTACATGTGAGAAAAATAAAAAAATTGAATGATAAAATTAATTAAAATAAAATTCAATTAACTAAAGACCAATTATCATGCATTGGAAAAATAGAAATGATAACCAATTCATTAACTTAAAAATAACTTAACATCCTCTACATATATCGTGCAATGGAATTCATGATACCAATGCAAGAGTTACAAATTACCTCCTCTTGTAACCATCTTTGATATAGTGGAATTTTGTATAGCTTCTACCCATGATTTTTCTCCTTCAGCCAAGGTTTCCCAAGTAAATAAAATATGTGTTCTTTGTTTTTTGTTGTTAGATATCATTCGTATTATAACATCCTTTATAGCATATTAAGAAAAATTTTACTCAACCTTGACAAAGTTGCATGTTGCATAAACATCTCTTAAATCGCACAATTTCCATTAAGTTCAGCTCGGTTATTATTAACTAGAACTCAAAAGACTTGAGGGTATCCTTAGTGATGATGGTGGTGATAGACACATTCATGTTAAATATCTCTTTTAAGAAATTGAAGTTTAACGGCTCTTTCATTCAATTTCCATAATACTCTTTTCTTATGATCTCTCTTGCTTCATTAACTTTGTTTGCCATTATGATTCGTTTGAATATTGAATTAGTCACGCAAACCTATGTAGAATACAAAGAGAATTTGAATCTCTTCCTCTAGCTTCGTTGAGGTTTTCTTGTGATTCCTAAAGGGCATTTAGAAAAAATCCAACAAGGCCACCGCAACAAGTGAAGTTTTCATTTGACATACCAAAAATCATCATTTCACCCATCAAATAGCAAAACACATTACCATCGTAAGCGTCAACTTATGCTGGTAATTTTCTTCCTTTTTTCACAAAAATCTTTTGGCTTCCTAAACCTTCACTTCAAAATCTCTTTTAGGACTTGATAAATCTTATGGAACACTAATACAATAGTGTTGGCTCCATCTTCAGCTTTCTTGGCACCAAATGGTGAAAAGATTTAAGATTATGTAGAGGAAATGAAAAATTTAGCAAGCAGAAAACGGGTAGTTGCAAGAGAATAAAACTCATGTGAAAATCTTAAATCATTTCATTTGTTTCATGCATTTTTCTATTGTACAAAGGAATAAATAAAAGCCAACATTTTCCTATGTATAGTTGTATTCAATTTTACAACTGGTTTGATTCATAAGCTACCTAATACTAAAAACATATTAGATGATAAAATGATTATTTAATTTAGACATGTATACAGACAATCGAAATACCTAACTTTATTGAAATATAATAAAAAATGAAAAAATAGGAAACAAAACACCGTGAATTATTTTTGCCCCACCAGGAGTACAGACTTCAACTCACTCGAGATATATATGACAAGAATCCATAGTACAACCTTTCGATTGAGACCTTTTGATATGCCATATGAGTAGAAGAGTAGATTGCACTAAACGAATTTCATGGAAACATATATAAATTTCTTTTCAATTTGATTATATTTAAAATATATGTTAACTTAGACAATGAATTTAAGTTGTCCAAGGTTTAAGGTCGGTAATTTTATTAAAGATGACCTTTCTTTGTGTAGATGTTGTTTTCTTGTTTGTTTCTCTATGCATTAAGATGCCGAAAGATAATTTCTTTTACTTCGGATGGAACACACTGGTCGACCAATCACCCGACAAAGCTTGTACCTCTGAAGGCTCTAATTCATACACTTCCTTTGGCAATTTTATATTTGCTTTACATGGTATGTACGCCTCACTTTGTGGTCTACTTTTGGGTTATTTCATTTCATGTCTCAGTACTATTACCTTCTTTTTCCGTAGGTAATCTCAATGGAATCGATTCGTGGGATCAATCTTCCAATGTACACAACCCTAAGACGGACAACAGTTGCTTTTACAATGATTGTGGAGTACATTTTTCTAGGACAGAAACATTCGCCATATGTAGTTGGAAGGTAAGAATTTCGATGTTTGATGTTCATATCGTTAAACCTTTTATCTATGATCATATGTCACTGCTAACTTTACAATTTGTGAATATCTTATTGGGTTTTACATGCTTACAAGGGTTCAATCAGTGTAGGAACAATTATATTGGGTGCATTTATTGCTGGCGCTCGTGACTTGTCCTACGAATTTTACGATTATGCTATTGTAATAATTTCTAACATCACAACTGCAATGTATCTCACTTGCATAGCTCGAATTGGTAATATTACTTTCATAGTTTTAGTTCTACTATATTGCAATTTTCGAGCCAAGTCAAACATTTACCGATGAGTCCTAATGTTTCAAATCTTGATATAGGAAAATCAAGTGGCCTTAATAGCTTTGGTCTTATGTGGTGCAATGGTAATTAGACCCCAAATTCTTTCATGTTATTTCGAACTCTTTTGATTGAAAAATATATTCCTACATTGTAATTAAGTGGATGTATGAATTTGTTAGGAATACTTTGCGGACCAATTTTGCTAATCTGGGCATGTTTTCGAGGTGACCTGCAAATGACGATAAATTTTCCATACTTGTACTCGCATAGTTTTCAGGTGAGGTTTATGGAAGGAGATACATATTCATAGCTGAATAAGTGATTTCTTGATATTGTAAAGTTGTTGTAAGTTACATGGCTACTTAATATTAGCCATTCATATGAAATGTGTATATATACTGAATTCAAATGTTTGCAGGCTATCATTCTTTTGTCATGTTTTATGGCATTCTTGTTAAACTACACAGTGTTTCTGAATACAACTCTCAATTCAGCACTCACTCAGTCGATCTGCGGAAACCTAAAGGTATGTAAAGTAGGTGCTTCAAGAATTATACATTCACTAATCAGGATGACTTAAATCAATACATTTTCTTCCTCTTTTTACCTTCCAAAATGCAGTTGTATTTATGATATAGAATGCTCGAATCATTGAAAGCATGTTAAATTTGATGTAGGATATATTTACAATCGGTTTTGGGTGGCTACTTTTTGGTGGTCTTCCTTTTGATTTGGTGAGCCTTGATATCAACGTCTGCTTCCATTGTTTATTTTATATTTTTCATACTTTTACTTTTCTAATATATCAAACAAAAGATCTCACTCATCTGGCTTTCTAATGATATTTTTTCTATTATATTCCAGTTAAACATCGTGGGTCAATCCCTCGGTTTCTTGGGATCCGGGCTATATGCGTATTGTAAACTCAAAAGGGAAGTAAAGTAGTTGCAAGTTCCCTTCTACTATTTTTCATAAGTTTACTTCGTTCACATTACTCGATTAATTTATTTACGAAGGGTTTGAAGGTGTAGAAATGAAAGAATTTTACATACCAGGAAGTATTCTATTTAGGAATAACTTTTGTTTAGGATGGATATGTCGTATAACACAATTGAATAATGTAAAAAAAAGTTGCACTTCACAACATCACATGAATATTTTGGTTACTTACCCTAACGTTCCTTAATTGCACTAGTCTAAAATGTTTTAAGAACGAGATGTCAATGTTTTTGCAAGTAAGTAAAAGTTTACACGATCAAAGATCAAGAAACGTGAAAGTCTAGAAAAAGGTTTATGCTGGCATATGTTACAACAATATTTAGGAACAACTCTCGTGAGATAAAATCTTTAAATGGGTGCTATTGAAAGCCAATTTAAGCTACAAGGGGGCATAAGCTTACAACTTAAAGATAGAAATTGTTGTGAAAAGCAATCGACATAAAAAGGAAATTACATTATAGATCTATAGACTTTGATTACACATTCCTTTTAAATGCCTTGATTATTTCTTTTTTTTTTCATATCTTATATCAAAATGTAGACAGACTGCAGTCTTGATGGCTAGTAAGAATAGGAAGAAAACTATTTTACAGATTTTTACTAGAAAAAGATAATTCAATGGCAACAATAGATTTGTGCATATTGATATTGGTTCAAAACAGAAAAAATAGTATGAACAATAGATGTAATGCGAGACACATCCACGAGGCCAATGCACAAATCAGACAATTTACCGATAACTTGATCAATAACACATTCTGTAGAATTTTCAAAATTTTACAAATAAAAAAAAACAAGAACAAAAAATCCAATTCTCTTTCTTCCTTGTTTGACTTGGTTTATTCCTCTACAATAATCATTGTACTAGACTTGATTTAGCATGACTCTACATCAAGAAATAAATAATACATGGATTTCAATTTCGATAAAACTCTCTTTTCTTCGAAACCAATCAAGTTTCAATAAGACATAACTAGGATTTAAATAGTACTAGCTAACTTGATGGCCAATGAAATAAATAAAATAAAGAAATAATTAAAACCAAATTATCCAACATAATTAGGATACAAGTATCCTTATTGAATTGAAACAGTTAAGTAAAGATAATAACCTAAAATTATTCCTAATTTGAATAATATTTTAGGACATTCAATCTGCATCATTCCCCCTAGGTTGGAGAAGATTCGTCCTCAAATCTTGAGCTGATATAATCATCCAACGCCACATAGCACACATACTCCGCTCGACGGACAAATTCTATATTTGTCATCCTCCATGAATTTTGTTGCTTCAATCTGTGTCTACTTCACGTTCTTTTGTATATGCCTACACTTAACTCTTTTCCATGAGACCACAATTCCAATTTTCATCACTTCTCTATCCACATGTAAACCTCCATTTAGTCCCCTTGTCAAGTTGCCAGTTACGTCATTACTAGATTTTGATTTGTCTTGATAATAATTCTCCTTTAATTTTCATTCGTCTCACTGAACCATAACTCGTAAATTGTCACACTAAGAAAATAAGAGGTTTACGGCTATTTGGAGTGCATCCAATTTTCGCTGATTATCACACCAAAAAACCATGACCCACCTGGGTTTTTTTTTTTAAATTATTGTCACGGTCTATAACCGTGACAAATTAAGATGATTGTCACGGTTCATGACCGTGACAATCCTCAAGTCCATGGGTCGAGATCCTTGACTGTGATCTATCCAAAAAATAAAAAAAATAAAAAATAAAAGCGATTTAAAATTCCCAAATCAGCATTTGGGGATCTATACGAGAAAGAGCACTTCCCAAATCGCAAACTCACAATAATTCCACCATTTTCAACCCAAATTTCAACAAGTGGTGATGAAATTGGCCTCGAAAATCAAGTAATTGAGGCTCATATTCACGAAATGATGCCATACTTTCTACCAATTGCCCAGCACTTGCGAAACTCAACACTATAGGTACTTAAATTATCTTCCTTCTCCATTTTAGTTTCAATGCATGTTTGTGTTGATTGTTTTAAGTAACTACTTTTCCATTTATGATAATGTTTTCATGTTTATTGTTGTAATTTGTGCTCTTTGAAATAGCACTATCTGCTTTTTTTTTTTTTACTTTGCCATTATCTTCTTTCTTTTAAAATTTTTTTGTGTAATTATATTAGCTGCTATTGTAAAACAGTAGTAGTCAACCTATTGCTTAACTGTAGCAGCTTAAGCTGCTGTTAAGCAACCAAACACTGGAAAAATATATAGCCGCTATTAAGCATCCAAATGCCGGAAAAATATGTCAGGTCCTTAAAATTGTAATTAAAACTCCGCTAATTACTAACGAGGATGAGTACTATGTTATGTCACATTCGTAGGAGGTCTTTTTGAGAGTTTAATTGTAGGGGTCATGTTGAAGGTCTTACAATATGAGGGCACTTAGACAAGATGAAAACTCATGCAATTTTTTTTTTAACAAAAGTAATCATCATTGCAATCTCACATTTGAACACATTCGAATTTAAAAAGGATAATATGCAATGTAACACTATTTAAAGATGATCTTTTTTTTTTTTGTGAAGAGTACTCATTTAGCACGATTAGTTCGACTCTTAAGTTGAGGTGATTAGGTATGCAATTTTCAATCAACTCAATATAACAATTATTTGATTTGAAAAAGGTGTTTTGTTTTATTATCTAATAATAACGAATGACGAAATCGTGTATAACAAAGTGAGAAAATAGAAAGGGAGAATAGTAGATTTTTCATTCTTGAAAGACTATAATTTTGCCAGCACGTTTGGTATTATGCCCTCTTAACTTTATTTTATTAATAAAAATTATCCAATTTAGATTTTCAAGCCGAGATCACTTTACCAACAAAAAAGGGAAAAAATCATAAAAAATTACGAAAAAGGTAGAGAAAAAAAGTGGTATATATACTTACTTACTATATTAAAAAGTGTGGATCAAAGGAAATTTTATTACTTACAAATTTGTCCTCATATTTAATTTTAAATGCAAATTTATCCTTATTAATTATTTAGTTGGTTGTTTTTAATTAATTAATTAGTTAAAAACTGAACAAGCAAGCAGTCTCTTTGTTTTCCAATTAATACGTACGAGAAAGAAAAATTATAACTTTATGTCATTGTATTTAGTTCAAAAAATGTATAATATAATATGGATGTCAAATTAAAGATCTCAAGTCACCGTTTAATACGAACTAAGTTTCAATAACTAATTTTGGACGTCTAGTTTGTTATAGACTTTAGAAGTTACGCGTAGAACTTTTAATGGTCCCTGAAAATGCTATTCAAAATCACCAAGGGACAGCAATAATTCTATATTTTTCTATAATTATATTGCAACAATTATTGCATTATAGATATAGATGAGTTTGGTCCCATTGGTTGTTGATTATCACATGACTTTCTAACACTAAAATTCTGTACTCCTCCTAACAATGATGTCTCATTTTTTCTAATTTGTTTAGCCTTTTTAAGATTCACATTTTCACATTTGAATCTCTACTCTTCACGAAGTGGTTGAGGACCCAATTTCCTAAGGTAACCTTACATTATTTCTTTTATCCCTCTATTTGTCTCGTCTTTTATTTGTTTAATCTTTATGTTATTTACATGTTACGTCACTCATAATTGTTGGATAATCATACATGTCACTATACTCAACTATCATCGAGCTTAGAGCACCCATTTGAAGATTATTTTATAAATTACAAACTTCCATGTATTTGGAATGTTTCAAATTTATAAAGTAATCTTTGAATCGTCCCATTTTTTGGACACTTTGTCACTGATTTGTGAATTGTACTATATGCTACCAAAATATATTGGCAGTCTCTTTAATCCAGTGTGTAATGATTTGATAGTGTTTCCTCGATATTCTTCGAGTGTATACTACAACTACTATTGCATTACTTTTTGAACAATATCAATTCAATGCTCCAAAACTTGATGAACTCGGCTTTTAAACACTGAAGCTTTTCCGATGGAGTTTCCACTTTATAAAGAATGGATGGGTGAGGTTACGAGAACAAGCCCGATGTATGTACAAAGGGTTAGGGAATTTCTTAAGTTCGCGAAGAGAAATCTCAACTATAAGATCAAACAATGTCCGTGCACTTGTTGTCGGAACGGTAAATGCCTTCTTGATGAGGATGTATCACTACACTTGGTAAAGTAGGGTATGGATAGTATATATACATTCTGGTGCTAGCATGGTTAACGGTCTTCTACTTTTGTCCCAGAACAACTACCAATAGGAGTAAATGTACAAGTGGAGGATCGTTCGGCACGTCCAATGATGAATGACCTTATCGATGACCCCTACGGAGTTAATAACTTCTTAGCCGATGAAAGTATGAGCCATGAGAGATATGAACAAGCTAATGTAGATGCTACTCAGGATGAGGAATACCTTCGTTTGAAACAATTCACTTCAAAACCTTTATATCTCAACTGTAACAAGGATCACACCACACTACACGCGATGATAGGGTTGCAAAACTTGAAAAGCCAATTTGGATTATCCGGACTTAGTGTGACCGCGTTACTTTTGTGGGCGAAGGATTTGTTTCCCATCGATAACTCATTGTTGAGAAGCTATCCAACGATGAAGAGTACCTTGAAAGGGTTGGGGATGAAGTACAAGTCCATCCATGCATGAAAATATGATTGCATTTTGTACCGCAACAAATATGGGTCGAGTGGAAAATGTCCGGTATACAGTGAACTGTGATTTTTCTTAAAGAATGACATAGATAGGAGGGTTTTCAAATGCACAAAGTACCACAAAAGTTTTCAAATATTTCCCCTTGGCGGCGATGTTGAAACAACTATACACCATAATGTGGATATCGAAAGCTATGACTTGGCATGCGAGAGTTGAAGATGGGGTGGTCTTATGAGCCATCCTATCGACTCTACCGACTCTACTATTTGGAAATCGGCAAAGAAGCTCGCAATGTTCGCCTTAGATTAGCATCCAATGGTTTCAATCCATTTGGTAATTTAAGCACTAATCAAAGTATGTGGCCGGTGATCCTCGTTCCGTATAATCTATTACCTTTGTTGTGTATGAGAAAAAAGTTCTGTATGTTATCTCTCTTGATTCCTAGTCCAAAAGCTCTAAGCGATGATATTGACGTATTTCTAGCTCCATTAATAGAGCAATTGAATGCTTTGTGGGTTGAAGGCGTGCAAGCTTTTGACTTGCATAAGTAAGAGAGTTTCACGCTCAAGGCTATGGTTGTGCCCAATTCACGATTTGCCAGCGCATGGCTCATTATCTGGTTGCAATGTTCATAGCTACTTTGGATGCCCTATATGTGTTGAAGATACTCAGTCTAAATGGTTGCTAGTGAGTCATAAGATTTGTTATCATACCCATCGTAGATTTCTACCTAGGGAATCACAACTTTAGGCAAACAAAAGTTTCTTTCTTCCTCATTTGTTGAAATGAGGACAGCTCCGAGGAGGCTATGGGCTCAGAAATTGAAATAAAGGCTTCAGATGCAGGACATAATTTGATAGGTAAACATCCTAAAACTTTGGCAAGGAAAAGCAAGAATAGAGGTGATCCAAACGATCCTAGTAAAACAAAGCCATGGTCTAGAAGGTCATTGCCCTATGACTTGCCATATTGGAAACATCATTCAGTCCGACATGTGGTAGACATCATGCATGCAAAGAAAAACATCATAGAATGTCAGTAGGGCACATGCCTATAGGGAACATTCGAAGGATGGTGACAAGGCACGAGAGGACCTTCGATTGATGAAACTTGAGAAGAGCTTATGCATGCAAAGTGATCACGAAACTGGAAAAAGTGTCATGCCCGATGGAGCCTTCACATTGTCTAAAGACGAGAAAGATGTGTTTCTCAAAACCTTGCTTGATTTGAAACTTCCAACGATTATTCCTCCAAAGTACGTACGGTTGTCAACTTCACTGCACATGATTTGAAATAATGCAAGCCTCACGATTGGCATGTCATCATGCAACTAGTCCCCTTACTGTTCAAGCACTGCTTTTCGAAACACAAGGAGCTACGTCGAGCTATTATGCAGATAAGTTTATGTTTCAACCTATTATGTGAAAAAGTTGTTAATTAGAAGCATATGGTCACGGCTAGATCAACTCTTGCTGAGGCAACATGTGTGCTAGAAAAGTATTTCCCACCTTCATTCTTTAACATCAACATCCATCTACTGGTACACTTGGGTGATGAGGCCCTTATGTATGGCCCTGTTAGATATCAATAGATGTACCCATTTGAATGGCTAATGAAATTCTTCAAAGATTACTTGAAGAATACTCGGTACATTGTGTAACGCCCCGATTTTTAAATATCGGAGAGTTATTAAATTAGCCTTTACTTAATTGAAATGCGGAAAATTGACGATAAATTTTTTTATAACCTTTTCAATAATAATAATAATAATAATAATAATAATAATAATAATAATAATAATAATAATAATAACAACAACAACAATAGTAATAACAATAATAATAGTAAAAATAATATAAGGAATAATATTCATTTTCTAAATAAACGAATTAAATCTTCTAAACTATATGCGGAAGTTCAAAAATAATATACTACTAAGTTTTGAACGATTTTATAATAAAAGAAAACTAATTTAAAATAGTAATTAAGTGGATGATGTCTCCTCGTCTCGTGCCACTTTGCTGGACTCCTTAATCTGAAAAGAGTTTAAAATATTTGGGGTAAGTATAACAACGTTATACTCAGTGGGGCACAGTAGAAAAATATAGCACCATATCACATAGCCATATATGAAATTATAATTAGAGGCAATTAAACTATAGAAAGTCGAGTGTTGGAAACTCCCGTCCAACGTGGGGAAAGTCGCTATGACTATCCGAATCGCTCTTAACACCATTCCGTGGGAGATGGTACTTAACACCATCACATGCAGGACACATAGCAAACACCACAAATTATAACACCTAAAGGATGGTCTCGTGTGAATTGTTGTGATTGCCGCTAGGTTATGAACGAGATGGAGAGCTCTATGGAACTGGGGAGAGTTTTTTTTTCCTATGTGAAGTAATGTAGTTTGAGAAGTCTAAGAGGGATGTGAAATAGAGTCTAAGAGACGTGAGGTTGGGGAAATTGAGTTGGTGAGGGATTTTTTGCAATTGCAGTATTCACGCTTCACATGTTCCCTCAAGAATGAAATTTTGAAATGGAATGGGCTTCCAAATCACTAGTTGGGCTCAAAGCCCATTGGGCAGATGTAATGGCCCAAAATGAATTTAAATGGGTATTCGATTTAATAGTTGGGCCTAAAGCCCAACAGATCATTTATTAGCCCTTAGTAAAATTCGACCCGATTAGATTATCAAATTAAAATTTTATTCTATTACACGAGCGCTAAAATTTAATAGGTTAGGTCATAACGATGTCGTGTAATTCTTTAAGTGATAAAATTGAACGTGACCATTACACATTGGGAGGTCAATTGCGGAGAAGTATATCACAAATGAGGCTTCTTGGTTTGCCAGGGAGTGCATGCCTAATCTCGGCATTGGAAGTTTTAATCCTCATAGTGAGTGATTCGTTAACGAAACTGGTGAGTTTTATGATGAAAAGGCATTCGGAAAGGGAAAGAAAGTACACCTACCAACTCTGCAATATGAGCAGGTTGTTGCGACTGATCCCACATCGCAAGTGTACGGGTTGCGAAAGTAATAAAGTGGACTTCTTAGAGTCCGGATATCGTACCCATGAGGATTGAATTATTCTCAAGTTCACTCTAACTAACCTTAATCGAAATAAATAAGTTGAGATCAATTAGTGCGAAAATTAAATTGCTAAATTAGATTGCTAAATATAAAATTTAAAAATTAAGAATTAAATGAGTGCAAATTAAAAGAATGATTTTTTTATACTTTGAAATCGAATATGGGAAAACTAGCATTAAGGTTTCGAATCCACTTTTCATTTAGTTATCCCCAGGATTAATAATTTGACAACGCAAGTTAGTTTTGACGATTCAATTCACAAAATTTGTTGAATAATCTTTCTGAAGTAAAATTCAACCTATTTATATGACGTGTTAACTATATCTCTATGATAACAACAGCATAAAAATGTATTACAATACAAGAATTGAATAAAAATATCGCACAAAGCATAGGGGTATTCTCATCCCCTATCGGACTTCATGGTTTTCAATAAGAGTCTAATTTATTCAAGACTTCTCAATTCAATGAATAAATCACAGATCAACTTTGGCCACAAGTTGCAAAAGGAAATACCTTTATATTGAAAACTTCGAGAAACTAAACATTAAAGTATAAGCATAAAAATTAATAAAAATCAAATTCTCAATCCAGTTCAAACTAAAATCCAAGTTTCATCTCTACCTAATGCTATGAAAAGTTTGGCCTAACATCTTTGTAAAAATAGGAAGAAAAACGAGAAGAGAAAGCCATGACCGAGTTAATGTTGAGCTCTTGAATTTGGATCTTCAATTGTGACTTTTTCTCCAAGTTTCTCCCAATTGATTGCTCTAATTTTCGTTGTCCCCTCTTCTCTGATGTTCTCCCACGAATTAGATCGAAATCGGTATTAATAGATGCAAGAAAGCCCAAAAAATCAGAGTCCAAATCAGTTTCGGAAAGTTTTCTGGGAATCTGCTCGATATACCCATGCTATCGCACGTGCGATCTCATGGTTATAAATTTCCAAAGGCATGCGTTGATGCGCATGCATTGCATAGTTTACGGATGCAACTTTTATCCGATTCCATTTTGGTCCTCATAGTTTAATTGCAGGGCAAGTCCTCGACTTCTAAATTTGATCAATTGAGTCCACAAACTTTTGATTTCTTCAATTTGGCTCCCATTTGATTTTTCTTCACCTTCCCAACTTTTATTACTTCTAATTGAGTCCTTAAAACTTCAATTTATGTCTCTTTTAGTCCCAAATTTCACTCTTTTCTTCAACTCCCGGTTCTACACTGAAATAGAAACAAATTCCACAAAATTAGACATGAAATTAACTAGAAACACGAAAAACACATAATTTAAAAGACTTAAATAAGTGCATAAATTGCACTTATCAAACACCCCCAAACTAGAAAATTTTTCGTCCTCAAACAATAAAACTAACCTTAAAGAAGTAAAACAAACAAAGTAGCTAATCACCAACCACGAGCAAGACTGATGGTCAAATCATGTACCATATGCCTCAAGCAAACGAAATAATAGTAAAAACTCAAGTTGGACAAATAAAACAATCACCAAAAAGAAATCCACTTACCCAAGTGCTCGACTATCCTCTGTGTGTGTGTGCTAGTCATCACCTAACTCAAGTGCTTGCTCAAGTATCACCACAGAATGTTCAACACAAGACCATGCCTATACTCCCAAGTGGTTGAATATCCTCACCTCGCTCATGAATCACTCCTGATGCTTTTCTCTCAATTCTCGAGGTATTTCTAGCTTGTGGTTTCTAAAAACTTTCGATGTATTTTTTCATACAAGATGTCAAGAAGAGTGATTAAATATTGAAAAGTATTACAGCTATCATTCCATCCACTTCGCCCTTAAGTCTCCAAATTTCTAGCCTTAAAGTTGCTTCACGGCACTTCAAACCCCTATTAATCTAGATTTTCCCGATTTTTTTCTCTCTTTTGTTTTACTAACTCTATGAGATGCAATGCAATGCCCCAACAATAATGCTTTCTCAAGGACCCATGTAGCGAGCTTTAGGTCGGTGACTCGAGCTAAATCACTTTCGAGGAACCAGGTTTGAAAGACCCCTTAGACTTAATCACTCGGGCCAATGAGGCAAGAGAATGGGGCAAAAGAAAATGAATGAATGTGTGATTTCTTTCTTTTCTTTTTTTTTTCTCTCTTTTTCTTTTTTTTCTCTTTTTTTCTTATTGGTCAGTGCCGTTAGAAACTTGTTAGCCAAAAATTCTTCAACCCAAAGTAGAAATATCAAGACTTCCAGCAGCAATCCCCTCCAACATAGAGTCGCTACATCTTACCACCCCCAAACTAGGCCATTGGGCCAGTTGGATCCTAAAATAGTGGTTGGGGAGAACTACCTGGTTCTAAGTGTAAAATTGGGTCTCATAGGTAATCCTAAAGGAACACAGTATCTAGGTGATGAGTCAGCAAGAACGAGAGTTAAACAATGACTATGTGCTCGTTTCAATTAATCGGGCACAGATAAGTTATTAGAAAATTTTGAAAATTTTCAAGTGATGTTTCAAATCCAACTATGAGTTCATTAGAAAAATTTAGGCACCTTGTCATCATCGGCGGTACACATCTCGACCAAAATAAATAAAAGACAAAACAATTTTTTTTTTTTTGAGAATATCTAACCACTAGCAATTGCATAATAGCAAAAACCAGGTGAAAGAGTGCTAAAATAACAAACGGACATCAAATATATATAAAGATTTGAAGTACAACTTCAATCTTTCACCACATAAGCACAGAAGTCAATAACATCAAAAAGTACACAAAAGTATCCCCACCCCCAACAAAATAGAGTACATTGCCCCCAATATACAACAGGTAAGTTGAAAGAGAGAAAAGTACAATAAAAGCGAGAATAAAGAGCAAAGGAGGCAGATACTCTCCTACGATGTCTCGTGAGGTGGAGAGAACATCTGATCATGATGGATCCCCTGTGTTGACTCCAGCCGATCCAACCATCAGTTTCCAAATATAATAAGAGAGCAAGTAGTACCTATGAAAGCACCCCCAAACTATATAGAATTGCATAAGACCAAAGAAGCTCAATTTATTGACTCAATGAAGGTGGGGCCCGCAAAAAAACCGTACAATCTATACAAAGATGGAACAGACCCTCCACTACATAGAATATGTGTCCAAAATAACCACATAGTAAAAATTGGTTCATTCTATCAAGTGTGGAATAAAAAAGAGGGTGGTGAACAGAATTGGTAGTGCATGCGATCGCGCATGCGGTCGCATGGTTTACCAACAAGCTTCTTTTTTTTTTTTTTTTAATTCTGGGATGACTTGTGGCTTGACATGAGTGATTTCATATGACATTTTGGGACGACTTTGAAGTGAAAAACCAGTTGAACATGGGTTTTGACAATTTTTGTAGATTTTGATTCTCAAAACATGACACTACATGAAAAACAACTAAAGATGTGAAAATGCAAAATTTGACTATAAACTTAAAACTAAACTTAAAAATAACAATGAAACTTAAAGAAAGGATACGGGGATGGGTTGCCTCCTACCAAGCGCTGCGTTTAGAGTCTAAAGCTCGACTTTAGTTTGTAATCGCTCAAGGTGGCTCTTTCGAGCGTTTGCATTCTTTGCAATTGCCGGCCTTGCATACTTTCGCCTTCCCTTTCAATCTAATGAGGCTTTTGTCCTCTTTAGGAGTCCATTCATATCCCTCTCTCCATTTTGCCTCCTTTTTGCAGCTTAACTCTATCTTGTGTGGTGATTCTTCCATGTTGGAGCAATTTGGGGATTTTTGGGTGGTGATGCTGATTTTAGGACATTTAAGCTTACTTGATCCTCATCCACCTATAGAATCACCATCCCGGCCTCTACATCAATCAATGCTCGGTTCGTGGCTAGGAAAGGTCTTCCAAGTATAATTAGGACTCGACTATCTTCCGCCATGTCAATTACGATGAAGTCCGAGGGAAAGATGAACTTGTCCACTTGCACCAAAACATCTTCAACCACACCATATGGATGTCGAATGGAAGCGATCACGCTGGTTGAGCGTCACATTGGTGGGTTTTGGCTCTCCTAAACCAAGTTTCCTATAAATGGACAAAGGCATTAGATTAATACTTGCTCCTAGATCACATAAGGAATTTTGAAAACACAAATTGCCAATAGTACAAGGAATAGAGAAACTCCCTGGATCTTTAAGCTTAGGTGGCAACTTGTTGAGCAAGATTACACTGCCACTCTTCATTAAGTGCAACTGTTTCGAAATCCTCAAGCTTCTTCTTCTTTGATAACATTTGCTTCATGAACTTGAGGTAGAGGGGCATTTGAGCCAAAGCTTCGGCGAAGGGGATGTTAATATGAAGTTTCTTGAAAATATCAAGAAACTTTGAAGCTCTTGATCCTCCTTATGCTTCATTAGCCTCTGTGGGAATGGAATAGGTGGTTTATAAGTTCTACGGATATCATCTTTTCTTTGAGCTTGATCGGGTGATTTCTCATTCATTTATGATTTTTCCTTCTCCTCCATCACCACAGTTCCTCGAGCTTTTGTTGTTTCTTCCTCGGATCATTTGCTTCACATGAATTTCTGGCAACTCTTTCCCACTGCGTGTGGTCATAGCCATTACCTGTTCCCTTGGTTTAACTTCAGTATTACTCGGTAAACTCCCAAGTGGCCTGCCAAAAATTGCATTTTCCATCTGCCCCATCTGAGTTTCCAAATTTCGAATTGAAGCTTGCTGATTTTGGAGAGTAGTCTCAGTTTTCTTCATAAATTGATCCTGTGCATTCCATGTACTTCTCAGTTCTCTCCATAGCCACCCGATGCATCTTCAAGTGAGCTTTTCTTTTCAGGTTGTGGGTAGTGTGGCCCTTGAACTCCTCCGTCATTCTGGTTATCACTCCTCCGGCATTCTGGGTAATTACACCATCCCTGGTTATAGGTGTTGGAAAACGGGTTATTTGGGTAGCGTGGGCCCCTGGACAAAGTCAACTTTGATAATGCTATTGCACTAGAATAGGGCATTCTATTCTACTATGGTTCGCCCACATTCTTCCTAAGCAGATAGCTTAGAGCGTACTACATTCCTTTGGACAATTGATGTTGTCTACTTTGAGGCTAAGCTTGTCCAATTTTGAGATAGAGCAACAATAGGATCTACAACATGAATTCAGGAGCTATATGATTTTTTCCGTCGAGATGCCCACATAGCGGTGCTACTTGCTATTCTTTTGAGCGACTCGATTACCTCAAGGATAGTCTTTGTTGTGATCGACCCATTGTGAAAGAATCAACGAACTCTTATATGAGGAAGAAACCAGAAGTATTGTACTGCTTTGTCCATTCTTGATCCAATGGTGAGGCATTTCCTTAGCATACCCTTGAACCTTTGCCATGCTTCATCAAATGACTCGAAGATCATATTCTTTGGAAAATTGATATATCGTGTCTCAACTTAGAAATCTTGACCGGAGGGAAGAATTTAGTGCAAAATTTCTGGGCAAGGTCATTCCAAGTAGTAATGCTTCCAATGGGCTGCGAATCTAACCAATCTAATTCCCGTTCGAAAAATGCGAGAAATAGCCTGAGTTTGATAGCATCATCGAGACCCTTGATATTTGAAGTGCTGGCACATCTCTAAAAACCGAGAAATGTGCTGATGAGGGTTTTCCTCTGCTGGACCGTAGAATAGATGCGTGTTTTGAAAAAGGCTTATCACGTCGATCCTCAGTTGGAAGTTAGCTTGGCCAAATGGTGGATACACAATGCTTGATTGGCTCTGAATTATTTGTGGCATCATAAAGTCGCCAACTAGCATGTTGTCTTCATCCATGACCTCTTCTGCTTGTGCTTCACCATTGTTAATTCGCAGAATTTCATCATTGGCTGCCATTTCTTTCTTTTTTGGATTTTTTGGTTTTTCTATTTCTCTAGCTTCTCTACGTCTTTGGCGAAAAGTATGCTCGATCTCTGGATCTAGTTCGAGAGGTTGACCGAGCCTCGCACTTCGCATAAACCTGAGAGAAAATAAGAGAAACTGTGAAAGACAAATACAATAAAATTAATTAAAAATAAATAAAGTTCAAATTAGTGCTAGCTAAACTAAACGAGAAAATAATTACAGTCCCTGGCGACGGTGCCAAAAACTTGTTGCGACTAATCCCACACCGCAAGTGTACGGGTCGCGAAACTAATAAAGTGGACTTCTTAGAGTCCCGATATCGTACCCACGAGGATTGAATTATTTTCAAGTTCACTCTAACTAACCTTAATCGAAATAAATAAGTTGAGATCAATTAGTGCGAAATTGCTAAATATAAAATTTAAAAATTAAGAATTAAATGAGAGAAAATTAAAAGAATGATTTTTTTTTTATACTTTGAAATCGAATATGGGAAAGCTAGCATTAAGGTTTCGAATCCACTTTTCATTTAGTTATCCCCCGGATTAATAATTTGACAACGCATGTTAGTTTTGACGATTCAATTCACAAAATTTGTTGAATAATCTTTCTCAAGTAAAATTCAACCTATTTTATATGATGTGTTAACTATATCTCTATGATAACAACGGCATAAAAATGCATTACAACACAAGAATTGCATAAAAATATCGCACAAAGCATAAGGGTATTCTCATCACCTATCGGACTTCATGGTTTTCAATAAGAGTCTAATTTATTCAAGATTTCTCAATTCAATGAATAAATCACAGATCAACTTTGGCCACAAGTTGCAAAAGGAAACACCTTTATATTGAAAACTCAAAACTGAACATTCGTATAAGCATAAGAATTAATAAAACATCAAATTCTCAATCCGGATTCAAACTAAAATCCAAGTTTCATCTCTACCCTAATGCTATGCAAAGTTTAGCCTAACATCTTTGTAAAAATCGAGAAGAAAAATGAAGAAGAAAGCCATGACCGAGTTAATGTTGAGCTCTTGAATTTGGATCTTCAATTGTGGCGTTTTCTCCAAGTTTCTCCAAGTTGATTGCTCCAATTTTCGTTCTCCCCTCTTCTCTGATGTTCTCCCACGAATTAGGTCGAAATTGGTATTAATAGATGCAAGAAAGCCCAAAAAAATCGAGTCAAATCGGTTTGGAAAGTTTTCTGCGAATACGCGAATATAACCATGCTATCGGCGGCGTGCGATCTCATGGTTATAAATTTCAAAAGGCATGCTTGATCAGGCGCATCGTCCATGGTTTACGGATGCCACTTTTAATTCCATTTTGGTCCTCACAGTTTAATTGCAGGGCAAGTCCTCGACTTCTAAATTTGATCAATTGAGTCCACAAACTTTTGATTTTTCTTCACCTTCCCAGCCTTTATTGATTCTAATTGAGTCCTTAAAACTTCAATTTATGTCTCTTTTAGTCCCAAATTTCACTCTTTTCTTCAACTCCCGGTTCTACACTGAAATAAAAACAAATTACACAAAATTAGACACGAAATTAACTAGAAATACGAAAAACACATAATTCAAAAGACTTAAATAAGTGCATAAATTGCACTTATCACAGGTGTTCCATTATATTTATGAAACGCACTAGGATGTCGATGACTGGCGAATGTAAGTCTCCATATAAAAGCTTCCGTATGTCAGTGCTTACCGTTTTCCAATATGTTATATTAACGAAATGCTATTAATTGTGAAATATAGGAAATATAATGCATCTTAACAGTGTAAAAGGCGGAGAAAAACGGGTTTCAAATCCACATTACCACTTCAGGCAATGGGTATCAAATGAGGTAGTTAGTACATTTAACCTTCCGTCTGTAATAGATTAATTTTATGTTCGACTAACATTAGGAACGTCGTATAGACATTTTATTTATATAATTCTGTTGCCAAAAATGGGTGATGCAACGTCAAGGCTCGCACGATTGCCAAAAGACCCCAGCTTTCATGCCCAACAATTTGGAAGATATCGAGTAAAGGGTTTTGTCTTCTCTGAACATAGTTGCGAGCAACAACCTAATGCGAGGCGAAATAGCGGCATTACAATTAAGCCCTTAACAAATTGTGTATCTAGTTCAAAAGATAAAATTCAAAAGAGGTTGAGTTGACGTATTATGTGATTATTCAACATATATGAACTAGATTACGTAGATTTCGTGGAGACAGTTTTTGAGTGCGATTGGGTGTGAGTTGAGGGAAAAAACGCTTGTATGGTGGATCCTACTACAAACATGGTCATGGTAGACTTGACCAAACTGAAGGGCAAGGGCAACGTCAAAGACGAGCTATTTGTTTGTGCCTTCAAAATATAAAGCATGTCTTCTATTCAAAGAATATAAACAATGGTCGCTAGTCTATTGTACTATATTCACCTAAGTGGTTGACTACACAAGTTGATGCATTGCAAGCCCCAACTGAGTTCTAATCTGTGTTGGACGACAATCCAAATTTGTGCACCTCCTTACTCCTTGGATGATTAGGTCTTTTCTTTGCATTGTAATTTGTTCCCTATTCTAGTACATCTTTTCTTTCTCTTTTTCTATGTTGTAATCGTTTGCTATATATATGAACTTTAAAGTATGTGTTAGTAGATGTCGTTCTAGTTGTCTACATGTAGTTGTATGGATTATATGTACTTTTTTGTTTCATCAGAGTTTACAACCTTCAACAGGGTTCACTACCTTCTATAGTTATCTACATTTGATATTGTTGCTCTTAAATATAATATCGTGGATTGATGTTTACATCTTGCAGATGCAAAGATATACCCTAAAGCGGAAGGTGCATATCAATTTTGACTTATTAGGCAATCCCATGGCTCTAATAAAAAGACATTTAGGACCCGTTCATTGGAGTTGACTAAAACAATAGTGGGTATTGATTATGAAGATTGGAGGAACATTAAAGACGGCGTGAAGAATGACCTTTGGAACTCACTCACCAGTGAGTTCGATCTCAATCCTGTGCACTAGGCAAGTGTTCTCTCTCAAATAGGAACACAATTGAAGGGTTGGGAAAAGACGTGTGCAGACGCACATTTGGTGAATCTAGTAATGAGAGCAAAATCTTTGAGTACAAAGGTAAAGCTCCGGAGAATGAATATATCCCAGCAAGCCATTGGGACGAGTTTGTTGAACGCAAGGCTGGGGCACTCAAGATTGAGCAGGATTGAAAAACAAAGCAAATAGAATAAGGAAGACAAATGTTCATTTGCTTGGGGCTAAATCGTATGCCCAAATTGCCGATGAATGGACGATTTTGTGTTTTAGTACATATTAAAGGTTATTTTTTAATTTTTTTAATTTTTTTTAATACAATTATATTGAAGGCTAAATACTGATTATTGTACCATAAATGATTACGGTAAAGTTTAATCTACTCTTAATATCAATGTCGGCTGAGTACCGACTATATTTTTTTTAGTCTAAAATTAGGATCTCATTTGTTGCATCTCACAATACTTAGAACTAAATCATTTTTATTTTGTAGGATCGAACGAAAGGCATGGATGATGAGGGCGTTACCCCAAATAGTACAAACCTATATTTGCTTGCCTGGAAGAACAAAGAATCAGGAAAGTATCACCCGAATTTTGTCAAGATTGCGGTGAGTTAACATATATATATGTATATAACACAATATATGTATTTGATCACATTCAATTATCTTTGTGACAGGCTAGAATTAATGAGGTATGAACGAGCAGTGGGAAGGAGATTCGAGTTCTACGGACCTCAATATCGATCATTTCACTCAAGTTCTGGGCAAAGACAAATCTAGCTGAACTCGTGGGGTTGGAAGCGAAGTCTCCAAGACCAAGTACAAGGCCACTTGACCATGTGTGTCTCTGATGGAGCAAATACAAAATAAGATAGCCTCCACAAATTCCAAACTCGACAAGCTTCTAAATTTCTTCAATTTGCAAGGCCAAGGTACCCCCGATATGGACATCCATTCCCTAGCATTTGTGGTAGTGCCTCAGTAAAAGGTTTTTTTAGCTACAAAAGAAGCCTTATGGAATCTGGTGATGAGTAGCAACAACTCCAGGACGATTGCACACAACGATTACTATCAGTTGCAAGATTTGAAAAACCAAAAGAATATTGGATTGGAAAAGCTTGAGACGATTGAGCCAGGCACAATTGTTCACTTGGGGGCATTGCATCCTCTCGAGGCAAAGGTAATAATATTGTCCATTTACCTGGATATGGAGAATGAGCCGGTGTATTTTGATCAAGGGTGTCCCACCATGTTGGATGATTTTGGTGAGGGCTAATTTATCTCGTGGCCTTTATCTTTATTGGAAAAGGTATGTTGATAGTTCCTTTTTCTCTTTGGTGTTTCCTTATGAATTTTAAATTAACTATTATGAATGATTGCATGGACTTAATGTATGGATTTGGACGTTATTAGTTAGCTAGATTTGGAACTTAGCGTGGATGCTGTATGTACTTAGTTTGGATGTGTTGTTTAATGAATGTGCATTGTATGGGATTAGTATGGATTTCTTATTAATGGTTATTTCGAATGTATTTTGTAGTTTGTACGGATTGTATTGTATTGTGTTAGTGCTGGTTATATGCTGGTTGTATGTTTTTGGAGAGTTAGTGTACCCATGGATTGATTGTAGTGTGGGTAAACATGGATTGGTTGTATTGTGGAAAGTTAGTGTGAGGGTGGGATTGTAATGTATATGTGTGGATGGATTGTAACTAGCGATTTAGTTAGTGTGGTTGTGTAGTGGGTCAATATGGCTTGGTTGTGTAGTGTGGAGAGTTAGTGCATGAATAGGATTGTAAAGTGTGTGTGGAGGGATTGTAATTAGTGATTTAGTATCGTATATAACATTAACTTTCTCATTGTGGGTCAACATAGCTTGGTTGTGTAGTATGGAGAGTTACTGTGTGAATGAGATTGTAATGTGTATGTGGATGATTGTAATTAGTGTAGTAGTGTGCCAAGTTTCTTATTGTATTTTTAGTGTATGGATGGATTGATTGTAAAGTTGTATGGATTGTTTGTAGTGAATAGATTGATTGTGTCTTATAGATTTTTGTAGATATGCAGCTTCACCCAGTTTCCAAGGCAAAAAATTGGTTACAATTGAAATTTGAAAGTTTCAAAAAAACATTTTCACGGTCACTGACCATGACAATTTAGTCACGGTCATTGACCCTGACAATTTAGTCACGGTTAATAACCGTAACAATTTTCACTTTTGCATAGTTATTAATCATGACAATACGCGAGAAAAGGATATTTCTAAACTTGGATTTTGACCGTGACTCAGTGGTTTTGTCAAAGTTATTGACCGCGATAGTAGGTGTAGTCTCTCCTAAGATTGTCACGGTTAATGACTGTGATAGTAGGTGTACTTTCTAGATCCAAAAAAAATCTTAATCACCTTTCATCATGGCAATTGCTCACCGATCCCAAAACTAATGATGCCTCCTTGGCCGTTGGTAAACTCTAAATCCCCGGGTTCTTATTCTAGAACCTCGCTTACTATCCGACTCATGATTAGTCCGACAGTCTCGTCCAATCATAGTGCTCACATCATGACCACCAAATAGTGCCTTTACTACTAGAAAAAGTGACTTAGATATCGGTTATTAACTGATGTAAAAAATCCAATGTGTTAGTGGGTGATGTTAAAGATCTGAAACTATAGACATCAGTTTTTAACCGATGTCTAAAATGATTATAGAAATCGCATCAATTATGTAAATCGATGTGTTTACAGCAACAGACATCAGGTTTCAGCTGATGTTAAACACGTAGGTAGAACAAATATCCTAACAATTGAACACATCACTTTCTAGCTAATGTTAAATGCATCAGTAGAACAGATGTTATTTCTACAACACACATTAGTTAAGATAGGGTATTAAAAGAATAGAACCGCTATCTCAAGAGCATTCACGCATTCACCCAATATTCATAAATCCCAGTACTAAGTAGTAATATAATCTGTTAAAAGTTACAATTGACACCGTCGTCATCCCAAAGGCAAAATATCCAACACTAATACATTAACAAGCAAATGTCATATAGAGTGGTTCATACCAAAACAAATATTGTAATGCATACATATTAGAAAGAAAGACTAAAGTTTACAATTACACAGCTTTAGCAAAGTGATAGGTTTTTCAATTACACAACTGCCTTCCTCTCCACTCCTCAGTAGGCTTAAAGATAATCCAGCGTCTCCAGTCCTTCAACACATACTTCACTGGATAAAATGAATAACTTAAGTTAGAGAAATTGTTAAGGTCCATTATAAAATCTTCTTTAGACCATATAATGAGGTTAGGCAGTGCCCAATATATATTGCATGCTTCTGTTGCATGTAGTGAAAGACATGTATAAGCTTTCGTATAATTTTACATAGGCACTTAAACATGATACATCAAATCATGTCAATCAAACCTCAGTTCTTCGGTGTCACCAAATCATTTGATGTACAAGAACTAATTAAAATTCAAGCATTGATTGTGAGTAAGTTCAACATAAGTACAAATATCACATGAAGAAAAATCCACCTTGAAATTTAGCAAAGTTTATGCGTGCTAATTAAGGGAAAGTGCATAGTTTATGCGTGCTAAATTAAGGTAAATACCATCATTGTTATGCGTGATAGTTTAATAAGTAGACTCCATGAACCATCACCTGTTGTTGCTTACGGATGATGAAGGGAAAGCACGATCCATCCAGTAAAAAGCTCCAATGCTGCAACAACAACACACATATGAAGCTGCTTACACTTAAATGGTCATCTATCAGTATCGTTTCTGCATTCATTTTCATAACTACTTAAGGAAATACGAATTCGTAATATAATGGCATATAGATTTGAACCGCAACTTCGACTCCATTAGCTTAAATCGTTGCAAATGCCACCTGATATTAGAAATGGAATCCAGGTGTTAACGACTAGGCAAAAATAGCAAAAGAAGTAGGCTCATCAAATTTGATTGCTTGAAATCTATTTGATGTTAACTTGCAGTTTCACGTTGGAGTGTCAAAATTTGAAGAGAAGTCTTAATTTGGACCCAAATTAAAACCCAATCTTGAATAAGATATTCATAGAAAATGATGAGAACAAAGACGTTACATAGGTTAAGTGTTTGTGAAATTACCAGATGTCTTCCTAATTTTCGATAAGGCTACACAACAGGGAGCCCAAGCGGAGTGGTCCAATGTACTGGTTCATTCTCCAAACTCATAATCTAAAATAAATAAATAAAAGGAAAAAAGAAAAATACGATAAAAGGATACTTATAATCCAGTGTGTCCGGTACCTAGTCAGTTCGAACACCACAGTTAAGAAATAAAGATGATTAAAACTACAGAAAGTTCGAGTAAAAGGTAAAGTAAAAGAAATAACCGAAAACCTTAATACTAGTATACCGCCTTTCCGCGATGGAATCCCACCGGAGAATTTGACTTCTAACTTGTACTAGCAACAAAATTGATAATGTAATTACAAAGACTAACAATTTGAAATGAGTGTACAAAGATACTTATCATATGTTAGTTGAACACATACGAAACGTCTAACACAATTACACAATAAGCGCTTGAGTAAAAGAGTATGTGTGATACAATTTGAAATTGAAGTCACTTTCTCATTTCTTCACCATCATCTGCCTACATTTATAATGCTTTCTTGTCTATCTTAAATTCATGCAATGCATCCCCAATCACTTTCCAAACATCCGCACATGGACCTCTAAATGCTCAAATCTTTTAATCCTATAAACTTTATCTACCTTCCACATCAAACTCCGCAGAAATACAACCAACACTCATACTCCAAACACAAATCATAAAGGAAACAAATATCGCGTAACACGATTCAAGTTCGACCAATCCACTTCCTATTTCACTATCAACAGGCAAATTCAAGTTCAATTTTAATGGCAGAAACAACCACAGCAACATTACATAGCCATCAAATACACAAAACAAACCAAGCCAAGCCATCTAATATACTCAATTTCACGTTCAACTCCCATAGCAATTACAACTACAATGAACTTGTCCTTCATCAACACAAGAATCCACAATTACGGGTAATTTCTTCCTCCTTTATCTATGCGAAAACCACCATCTCTACCAGACTGCCCTCCACCGCCTTTGCCACCACCGCCACCACAATCATCATAAAACATACAATCAGTCAATTAAAGAATAAAATAAGAGAGTAGGATGAGAACATGTGAATCCGACGAGTCCTTGAGCTCCTCCACCGCCTTTACCACCACCTCCACAATCATCATAAAACACACATAATCACTCAATTAAAGAATAAAAGAAGAGAGTAGGATGAGAACATGTGAGAATTCTTAGATTTCTTGAACATATACACACCTAATTTTGCCCAAATTGTCAAGCTTTCTTCATCTTTTCTGACCTAATCGCAAGTACCATGACCACAGACGTCTGCCGAGGCAGCGCTCCTATAACGCCAGTGTAGTTGCTGCGAGAAATCGGCGAGTCCACGAGCAACAAGGGAATGATGCGCCGAGGCGGTGAAATTGTGCGGCTATGTCTTCACCCTTTTTTCTCGATTGAATGGGAGGGAAAGCTTGAGCAGAAGGTTGGAGAGGAGATGAAGAGTCGATGCAGCCTTTGTTCTTCTTGATTGGCTAGGTTTTCCCCCCTCTTCTCCCTCGGGCCATGTCTTCCTCATTGGCGATGGCGTGTCTTCGAATAGTAGGTAGAAGGTAGATCTTGGTCAACGAAGCTTGAATCCGGCACTACACGAGCAGATATGGCGAAGAAGAGACGAAGCTTTTACAAGAAGGCAGAGAAAGGAAATGGAAAATACAATGGAGTCGGCTGGAAAATTGAGGAGAAAAAGAGTTAATGGGCCGGGTAAGCTGAAACGGAGCGGGTGAGATCCGCGAGGCCCATTTCGGGGATTGTAAGTTTTTAGTGCAGTCAAATGCGGCGTTTTATGGTGCAGTGCTATTATTAACATCGGTTGTTAACAAAACTGATGTTAAAAATTTACAATAAAAATTTGAAAGTATATAATTAACATCAGTTGTTAAAAAATACGATATTAAAAATGCATATAACACTGCTATTTTTACGACTGATGTTAAAAATTTATTTTACATCAACTGCAAAGCAACTGATGTAAATGAAGTGATGTCTAAGTCACTTTTTCTAGTAGTGTTAGAATATAGCCAAAAAATTAAGTCAATTTAGCAATCTTTTGCGGAAACACCTTCACTTGATGGTGGATTTGTCTAAATTCATCTTTACTATAGTGACCAGGACCCCTCCTCATCATGGCCCACAACAATTTGCCAAGAGATTCTCTAGCTTTGATACCCATTTGATGTAGCACAACTCTACATTAAGAAATAAACAATACACAAATTGAAATTTCGATAAAACTCTCTTTTATTCGAAACTAACCAGGTATCAATAAGACCTAACTAGGATTTAAATAGTACTAGTTAACTTAGTGACCAAGAAATAAATAAAATAAAAAATAATTAAAACCAAATAATCTAACCTAAATAGGATACAAAGATCCTTATTGGAATTGGAACACTTGAGGAAAGATAATAACCTAAAATTATTTCTAATTTGAATAATATTCTAGGACATTCCATCTTCATCAAGACTTCAACCACATATATTGTATGAATTGTTGATATAATTATATGCCCGTGAAGTAAATATTTACATTGGTAACATCTACTAACAATTAAATAAAATATTTGTAACGGCCCGAGGCCCCAAGTTAAGAATTCGCAATCTTGGACACGTCACATGTAACTCTCTCCCTGGTGCTATGTGCTGTATCATATAAGTGATAGTACTAAGGACGGAATTATACATACTTCAATTTCAAAACCACAAGCTCATTTTACAAATATGGCTATTCACATCAAAAGTACGGGTTTCGAGTAGTTTGTAGCTTTAAAATACAAAAATGTAGTTTCAATACAAAATTTGGTTTACAAACCATATTTCACGGGATCTTCTGGTTTTTGCTTCTCTCACATGCACCGGCGCAAATCATGCTCGAGAGGATTCCCCGCCATCTCCCAACTGTCGCTTACTCCCTGTATCATCTAGACACGCAGACGAACGCAAAATGAATCATAAAGACCCACTGGGGGTAGATGCAAGTGCTAATGCCTATCACATTCTCAAATAGGGCCCCGTTGCCAATCATGCGTTTATATTGGCGCAATTGTATAACATTTGGTTGGCCCTATTATCATAATTGGGGCTTAGATTCCCCATATTGGCGATTCGAAACTTTCACATAAGTGTAAACACACGATAGGGAACCGTTCAATCACACACCGCATGTTATAGATATGCAAACATTGACTTACAAGCCTTGATTCCAAACAAAGGTCAAATCATATCATATTGGCATCATAATACACAACCTCACATATATCATATTATGATGTTAAGGAACATGCACAGAACATCACCTATAGCATGTTATGATGTTAAAGACTATACAACATATCATAAACTTACTTTACATATCTACAAGTACTCAATAAGGAAAAACGATGTGTCTTTTATAAATCTCACACCCAAGGCTCACTTATGCATATTCGTCTTACCTTGTACATAGTAATTGCATCCATAACCTACCTTAAATTAGAAGAACCAAGCTAAGGGATATATTGATAGCTCCTTCTTTTCCTTCTTTTCCCCTTCTTCCCTTATAACCAATTTACCGATTATAATCGATGATATAGGTGGCTTTTCAATTCATACTTACTTTGAAACCTTTAGAGAGGAGTTGAGGGTGCTACTTGGGGTGTTAGGGATGCTTAGGACCAAATTGGGTAGGAAAATATATGTCCAAAGGGTTTATGACTTATCCAAATATTTTCTGCCAACTTAAATTTACAGCCGTATCACTTAAAGTTATGGCCGTAATTAATTATTTTACGGTCGTAACAATACTTTTTACAGCCGTACAAAAGTATTTGAAAATCGTTCATCTTTCCCTTCTTGATCTTGTGGCCGTAACATAAAACTTATGGTCGTAACGTAGGAACTTAAAGCTGTATACCTTAAATTTACAGACCATAACAATGTCTCTGAAACTTTTCCCCCTTTTCCTCACTTTAAGGTTTACAGTCGTATGAATATATTTTACCGCCATATCCATATAATGTACGACCGTATAAAACTCTCCAAAAATTTTGGATCATCTGTCCTTAACTTTTACGACCGTACCTAATAATCTTACGGCGGTAACCATACTTTTTACGGCCGTACACCTAACAATTACGCCGTAAATTCCATTTTGCTAATTCTTTGCTTTACATCCTAGCTTTGGAAACTATACCGAGCCCAAACCCATCACATACCATTGTAAACGAATCATAAATATGCCAATCACATAAAAGCCATTTCAAAGTTTATTCATATTATCATGAATCTCATACAAAATCAGATGGGGTATTATATCACCATTTCATACACAGTAAATGTAGAAGTAAATAGAGTTGCTATATATATATATATATATATATATATATAAAAGCTTGTGTCAAACTTTATTTTTAATTTTCAAATTAAAATGCGAAAGGGTGAATAAATTTCAAAACAACATTTTATTTTAAATAAAATGCTGCAGAAATTTTGGCAGAGTCAGTCTCATAGATTTGGACTTAACCAACCTGTAGGGGAATTCCACAATAGCACGGAAGTCAAACATACACCATCCACGTCACGTTATCTAGAACCAATTATCATTATCTATTCATATTAACCAAATAGCATTTTAAGAAAATGACCAACCTTAAATTCCACAACCAACTACAGACTTCTTTAAAACCATAACCACATTCTCAAAAGATTAAATAAACATTTTAAAGAATTAAGGAAATAAAAGAATAGAACCAAAGTAATTTTAAACCAATGCCCATGCTTGAAAGGCTTAAAAATAATGATACGGGTATAGGGAGAGCTTGCCTCCAAGTGGTCTCCTCAATGCATCAATTCTCATCACCTGAAAAATATGGGAAAATTCACCAAATGAGCCAAAGCTCAACAAGTAAACTTCTATGCAAGTGATGCATGCAATTGAAATGCATTACTTAAAACTTAGACTTATGGATTCCCATTTACATTGCCATTTATACTTCCTTTTCCAAAACATTTCTTTCAATTGCAAGCTCACTTGGTGGGTCCTCTAACCAATCATACATAGTGAGCCATCCTTAGTTGGAACTAGAAACATTCTACCGAAAGGTACCGCAAAGCGGTAAAACTTTCATTCACTTTCACTTTCACTTTCCTTTCCTTTCAGTCGAGTACGCCGATCCTTAGCTTTCTTTGTTTTGTGAATTTGTTGGTAGAGAAGCCTTGGTTGTCATGGTGTCAACATGCCACAGATCCTAGTTCGTTACATAAATATAGAAAACACTTAAAATTAGAATCCTGCACACCCTATACTAATAATTCATGTTTCAACCGTCTACCTTTCCAACAAATAGCATAACCTCAAGCATAGAGTGAAAAACTATATAAATTCATCTTGAACATCCAAATGACTCTCATAGCTATGTTACAAATTAGAATCACTCCCCAAACTTAAGTTATAGGGAACACGACGCATTTTCAACTTCAAACACATAAGCTGAATTTATTTTCAGTTTGGGCGGTGAACTTTCAAAAATTAATTTGACATGGGAAACGATGCAATAAAATTATGAAACTTATATCGAAGATAGGAGACATAATAGGTTCATCATATTTATAAATTTTCTCATAATAACAACATCTGGTTTGCCAAAACATTTTTCTATTGTCAAGAAAATTGTTCTATGGAATCCCCAGACCAAGCTCATGAAAAGTGTGACAAAAACCCTGCAAGTCTCCAAATGGTGTTAAACCAATTTTAAATGATTCCTGACTCATAAAAGGTCACTTTCCAATTGGAATGACCGAGAAATTCAATTTATACTAAATGCTATTGCTTTGCAAATTTAAGAACAGAAGCTGGGAAAATTTCTGTTTATGTAGCACACTTTATAAAAATAATTTTAAAATAGCAAACGAAGTTGTAAAATCATGAAATTCATATAGGAGGTAGAAAACTCGTGTTGGTTTAACATACTTTAAAATTACCTCATTACAAGCATGTTTATGTTGTTAAAATATTTTTATTCGGACGTAATGTCTGTTCTTCGGTTGAGCTGTTCTGTAGCAGTTTACAAAAAAATTCATAAAAATTCCTAAGGGACTCCAAATGCCAAATCAATTCTAGATGATGGAGGACTCATAAGAGATCGTTTACCAACTTCAACCATTAAGAAATTTAGCCTACACGACCAGTTATGGATGCTTGAACTCGAGTGAAATAAACTCCTGAAACTAGGGAGAGATAGTTTGGTTCAAATTCATCGATTTCATTCAAGAACTTCATCAAACACCTTCCTTGCACAGAACTTGGGACTCGTATTCACCACATACAACTACTAATTACCAATCAAAGGAAGAACTTACTTTAACTACATCATCAAAAACCTAGATTAAATCATAATAATTCTCGAATTGCCTCCCAGGCCGTGGGAAAATTGATTGAAGTAATGAAACTCTTTCCTCCTACCTTGAGAAAAAGTACCGAAACCAAAATGGGCATTGAGGGAGAGGAACGTTGTGAGGAAGTGAAACACGTGAGAGATAGGGAAGGCTTTTGGGTATATTTATGTCCAATTTTTATTGTCTTGGGCTTGGCTGACTAGTAAAGAAAATGATTTGGGCTTTGGATTTGTGAGCTTAAGTCATTACTTTGCATTACGCCAAATTAAAAATATGCCCAATGCTAACTCAATATTTATTTATTTATTTTTATATTTTAAAACCTTTATATGCTTAATTATACAAAAGTAATGGAACTTCAATTTAAGTTTAACTAAACACAAAGTAAGAAGAAAGCACTTAAGACTCATTTTCATGAAATTAAACGGTCTGATTGACATATAAACAAAATCTAAAAATTATGAATGACACTTTGACCCTAACTACGTCAAAGTCCTTCCATTGCAAAATAAGATGGACATCTCAAATATTAAAATCATTTATTATGAACGAAACAATAGAGTTAGACATAATTTATAACAAAATTTCACTTGACTTGACTCAATATTCATAGGAGAATTTTAAAAACGGGTGCTACAATATTATTGTTATTAATATATTTAGATAAATTATGGTCTTTGCATTTGTCCAAGAAATGTTAAATATTATCAATTTAGTGTTTAATTATTAAATACAGAAAGAATCAATTTATGATTCAATTTGAAATCTTTGAATCCACAAAGAAAGTTGGGCAACTTTTCTGATAAGATTGTCTTATTTTTACTAAATTGTATACTTCACTTTCGTAATAAAAAAGACTAGAAAAAAATTAATAATATTTTTTGAATATATTGGGTAGGGATTGAAATTTAGCTTGTAGATTTGACCACAAAAGTTTAATTTCACATGATAATCGTACGTGGCACTTTAATGCTGAGGAAGCAATGAAATTTGATTGCCTATTGAAGGTTCTTTGAGGTACAATTAGTGAGATTAAATTTTTAGTCAATACTATGGTGTTTTGGGAATTAAAATGAAGTAACAACAAAGGAATTAAAATGAAATAATAACAAATATATTCGCAATATCGAATGCATCTCATATTTATCAAGCAGAATCACATGACTCCATGAGTTCTTGTGATAACCAATTAAGATCTAAATTAAGTAATTCAACGGAAATTATGTGATGTGATAACATGGAACTATTAAGTAGGAGATGGAAATGATTTTATACATGTTTGAAAATGGGGCATTTTGGTCAAATTACCTGTTCCAAATATTTTAGTTGATCGACGAGGGTCGCATATAGGATCGACATGTCAAATGAGTAGTAATTGATTTTATTAATTCCAATTGAAGTATGAGTACAATCACGTTCTTTTAATTTAGTGTAATAAAATATGATTAATACTTTATTTCAACGTGCGAAGAGTTTACTAGGTAAAAATTAATTTCACTGGATCTTTCAACTTTTATGAGGATTGACTGTCTTGAAAAGATATTTTCAAGGTATTGTACATCTTCTTTTTGGTATTAAAATATCTTTCAATCAGCCAGACAAATAAACACAAAAATCCTATGCTAGGATAGTTTAAATCACCAAAAATTATTATTATTTAAGTTTATAGGGTTATAGAAATTGTGTGGGTGGTGCTTTGTGAGGTGACGAGGAAGAAATTGAGAAAAGTCGCATTGTAAAAGAGGGCAAGAGTTAGAGAGGTAAAACTCGTGTACCATTCACCTATGAGTTACTTTCATTTGTATAGAGAGTGACATGAGTTAGGATTTGAGGCATAGAAAGAAACGTCTTGGAGATTAATCATTTCCATGTTGAGACTCGTCTAGATATCTTCAAAGATTGTGACTTGACCTCCTAGGATTTGGAGGCCGCAACTTTCGTTCTTGGTAGAATTATTTCTATAGATAGAGATCACGCATGCCTATAAGGAAAGTGGTTTACGGCAATGCAGACGAATGGTGTACGAAGAGATTGGTTCTTCCTAGGATACACTAAGCTTCAGTCTAGCTAGCATGTTTTAGCACCAGTTTTGTGGGTCAATCTTGGGCACCATGTCACCAATTATGGGTAGCTTAGATGCCATGTGGAGGGCATAAGTCCACAGAGTCTCCCAAGGAGGGCATAAGTCCACCATGTCACCATGTCACCAATCCAGGGCACCATGTCACCAATTATAGAGTAGCTTAACATGAGTCTCCCAAGGAGTTCTTACTTTATTGCCATAAGAGTTCTCATTTTTTAGCCTTGGTATGGCAAGGTGTTAAGATACTCCCAAACATTGCTATGCATATGGTGGGACTAAGGCCCTTGAACTCTGCGAGTTGCATTGCATAGAGAAAATTCTGTCGTGAGGGCGTGCAAAGCGGGAGGAAGCTTTTCAAACTTGAATGAGTCCCAAGTATGCCCAAGGTTGCGTGAATCTTCGTATATTCCAATCCTTCCAAGTCCAAGTCATTTAGGTATTGGGTGGAGAGGACTTGTATTTTGAGTTGTTCGCAAGTGCGCACAACACCTAAATTGATACCGAATAGTACAATGCGAAGTGAATAAGTTAAAACATTTGATATCCGTTTGAGTTGGTAGCCTTGAAAAATCGAAACGTCACGATACCTTCTACCATTTGTTAGAATTGGTGACTCGTGCGGATGGCAGCTAATGTTTTGACGGATGGCATTTAATGCAAGTGCAACCTTTTACACTTCTATAGGGTTACACTCGCTCCTGGAGTTCACATACCCAGGGAAACTGGGGCTAACGATGGCCTTCTAAAACGATGACCATTTTTACCACTTTCAATTTCTAGAGGCAGTTGTTCTTTATTCTCCAAACTCCTTCTCCGGCCTTTGTTTAATTCGATTGTTCGGCGACTTTCAGTTCCAATCTTAGGGCATATTCGAATCGTTGTTAAGGTTTTCAGTACTTCTATAATTTCTACTTTTTTCTTCCACAACCTGCACCTACAATCAGAAGTTTCTGGTGCCAGATATTACGCATTTAAAATTTCAAACCTTACCACTACTGGTTTTCATGGTTGTAGTCGGATTTGGTTTCATCTAAACTTCATTGTTTAGCTAGGGTTTCCATTAGAGAAACCCCACGCACGTCTTAGTGTATGTGTAAAATAGACTTTTATAGATTTTAATGTGATATAAGAGAAAGAATAAGTGAAGTTGAATGGTGGATATTTGTGTAGTACAGGTAGGTCCCACGAGATATGTGGATATCAAATAGGAGAGATAATAAGTTGAGTTGAAAAGAATGTATAGAAATTTGTTAAAATCTATAAACTAACATGCGCTAAGTGTTGTGTACGGTAATGCACATTACATTAGTAACAGCTTTTCAGGTTCTACATTTGTAGGTTTTGTTGAAGCTCCATTAGAGATTGCAACTTCCATTTGTCGGCAATTGCTTTTCTGTTAGCTACCAATGGCTAGGCCATTTTCACACGCCCATCTATGAAATTCCACACCATTTCTGCCCACAATATAGAAAAGGAAAAAATGTTCAGTGAGAGCCCCAAGATAAGAAAGGTCAGAAACATTGTGACCAAGGAGTAGTTATAGCAGCTACGACAAACGTGTGAGTGTTGAACATCCCACAACATGCACTACTCTCCACCGGGGATGATTGTAATATACACGGATGCCTTCGCATCCGGGCTCTACCTGTCCCCTTAACCCCACATTCGTTGCCTCCATACTTACCTCAACATTGCCCCTGGAAAGCTAACTCCTCGGAGTTTAAGGCTAAGGATTTTAGGCGTTGTTATGTGGCGATAGAGGCTTAGGTGCTATATTGCCCCGGGGGAGCTTTCCATCGCCTACAGTGCATGCAACAAATTTGGTTGGTAAACATTGGCACTTCAGAAACATGAAAACTTTGCAAAGGTGGCACAAATCCCAGTGATGGAGAATGAGTAGTGAAGTAAATTTTTCTTCATAGATAGAGACCGAGAAATCCAGCCCAAGAATTTAGCATAGGATGACCACATCTTCCTATCCTCCGGCCATTCGAGTAAGTTTCTGTTCGTACACCTTTCCTTTATTCACGAATTGGTTACTTCATCTTCCTCATCACTTCACAGCCTGGCCCACGAATTTTCCCCTCCATATTCATAAAATGAATACATTGCAACACGAGTCGGTTCAAGTGCTCGGGATACAAAAAAGAGATAGGAAGAATATTAAGTACTTTGTTCATTCTCGGACCTTGGTTTCTCAGGGACTAATGGGTCAGTTTATCTTTCCTGTGCAACTGCAATTTGACTTCAAATTCCTTGAGGATAATTTGGTTTATGCGTCCTTTGCATCGAAAGAATTGATCGTGGATGACATCCCAGTTTCTAAAGTTAGCAATGATGGTGATGCAATCGTCAGTGATAGATTCAGCGAGTGACGCCAAGAAGTCACATGTGATTTGCTGCTATAAAAGTTCATGGAAACAGGGCCTCCAAATCTACAGAAGATCAGGCCTTAGGGATTCACGCAGAAAGGTCGGTGCTTCACTATTCGACGCTTGGAGCTCGAGTAGTGCAGTAGTATCTCACAGGGTAGATGCTGCTACGATTGGTTTGGTTGCACCAGTGGATGTGGTTGTCCCACCAGGGATAGCAGCAGATGCTCTTGTTGTAGTTTCTGCTGCTCCAGACCCTTCATCTCCTTTCCCTTCATGTATCATCGATAAAGGAAAAAGGTTGCATATGATCAAACGACGCAAAAGAGGATTTGCCTTCCCCAAGTGGTTTGAAGCTACTAAAGTCTTCCATAAAGATTGCATGGGTAATCCCACATTAGGATCTACTGAAGGCAACCCCTTTTGAAAAGGAAAAATTCGGGCTTAGTGAGCTAAACTTAATGCTCAAATCTAGGAAGGAAGAGCTTGACTCATGGAACCTAGTCCAGGATCTTGAGATCAAGTAGAAGAGGAATGAGGAGCGATTCCCTCAGGAGATCCTTCAACAACTTCCTAGTCACAGCAAGATGGCGGCTCAAGGCGACAAATGGTTGTCTTCGTACTATGCTAGGTCGTAAAGGCTAGAGCCCCTTCAAATGCTTCACTTAGTCGAAGCCGTGTCAATTTGCATTGACCTACTAAACACTTATGCTCGTGACTTATATGTGTAGTGAAGTGCTAAGTTGGAGGGTGAAAGGGATAATTGCCCTTCTGACCTTGCCGTAGCCCATCAAGTAGAATGAGTGACAAGGACTGAAGCTGACTAGGTTGAATTGGAGTGATCTTGGACAAGGGTTGAGGCGGATAAAGCTATGGTAGAGCCAGTTAGGTTGTCACCCAAAGTTATGACTTTGTAGGAGCGCATCTGTGCATTAAAGGGGTACGAACTTCGTGCCTAACAATGCTGGTCTGAGCTTGATAGGCTAAAAAAGAGTCACCATAGGTAAATAAATAGAATGATCTCTACTGAGGCCCGAGTTTGCGACTTGAAACTCATGCCCATGCTACTCGGGAATTCGATTAGTAAAATGCGGAAATGGAGGTCTATACCCAAGAGCTCATCGAACAGCGAAATGAGGCCAAAGAAGCCTTGCGTAAGGAGAGGCATTGTGCCTGAGGATGACAGAAGAGAGCTGAATCCCGGGAAGGGTTCTTCTCCAGCTTCGCTTCCCCATCGTCATTGATCTTGTAATTGTTTTCTTTTCTTTTCGGGCTTCTATGTTCCGATCTGGAGAGACGGCGAGCCCCCTTTTTTAACTTTTTTAATAACAGTGCAATATTAACATTAATTCTATTTTTTCACATTTCCACATGTTATTTGCTTTATTCTTTTGGTTGTCATTTTACTTTTTTTCTTAATGCACCCATACGGGAACATTTTAGAATGTGGTTGTGGGTACTTTTAGTAGTTATTTGGGCTATGCACATGGAGGGTTGGGGATGCTCCCCTTACTATCGGTGAGGGATACCTTTCATGTTTCATCTATGTTTTTTTAGCTTATCTAATGTGGCGGCGGGACCAAGATATGGGACCCTATCACTTTGCTGCCTTTGGACGACCGTCCATTCATGGATGAAGGAGTTTGTGGGCTCCAGCCCTAGTGGCATACCTTGGCACCATGTCTTTTCCGTATTTTTGGAGTTTATACAATGTGCGAACAGGATCAATCCAGCATGTCCCTCCCCTGCCTTCTCTGGCAATCCTTTTGTTGGGCAAATGGAGTTCCGTACCTAGGTATGGCAAACGAGCTGGACAATTCATGAGTTTGTATATTCGCTCAGTTCGGCTAGTCAAAAGTTTGGGTTTGGCTCGTCAAAACACGAACTTGGAATTGGAATTAGACCGAGTCAAAAAATTGGGAAATGGACAATTAGTGTTCTGCTCGTAAAGTTCATGGACCGACTCGTGAGCTCGTCAAATTTTAAGGCGTTGCAATTTTAATTTTTTAATTGAAAATCTATCTTCATCTCGACTCTTTTCTAGCTTTGACTTTTAATTAATTAATTTCTACTTTTATTCTTCTAAGAAAACCTCAAAAAGAGAAGTGAAAAAAAGAAGCCCACGAGCAACTCAGCTTGGCTTGATTTGGCTAGTGAGCTACACGAGCTCAAGCCAAACCCGAGCCACATGAGAGGTACATGAGCCGAGCCAAGCTTGAACCCACACTTGGACGAGCAGAGCCGCTCAGCTTGGCTCACTTGCCACCCCTCTCGTACTCCAGTCTGTGGAGTATACTGTTACGTTGTTGTGCCCAAGGCGTTCGAGAGTCCTCCATGTGCTGAAATGGGAAGTGATGCGAAGCGATATATGTTGCCCTGACTGTCTGATGAACGATTTGCGAAGCAAAAGAATTGGAATCTAATTGCTAATGAACGAAAAGAATAATATAGGAAAAATAAAAGTAAAAAGGATGCACATGCACAAGGGCCAGCCTAGTTGATTTCTGTAATTGGTCCATTGTCGGAGTTGCTTCTTGGAGGAGAGTTTTACGACGTGGACCATTCCCTTGACCACACTGATCACACTGGCCAGCACTACCACGCCCATATCATTGGTCGCCCAAGTTGGTCTACTAGTCCCGCAGATACGCCCATCCTATGAAAGGCTCCACCTTTGATTTTCTTTGTCGCGGGGATTGGCTAGCTGGCGAACATTCCTCATTTCTTCTAAACAGCTACATGCCAATTTTGGACTTTAGAGCATCCATCCATGTCATGAGCCGAAGAGTTGTGAATGCAACACCACCTCACTTGGGGTGCCTAGGCCGATGAACTTGCATTGGGATATTTGCTCTAAGCCTGCATAAATTTGCATTTTGAACATTGGCGCAGGCCTTTGTTTGCGCTTCTCACCTATAGCTCCTCGAGATTTCTTAGTTTTATCATCATTCTTAATTAGGTCCTTGCGGTTTATTTCTTTGCAGATCAAATCAACGAGCGATGTATGGTTCTTGGGATCTTTGTATAGCACATATCTAGTGAACACAATGGAAAAGATCAGTCCATTCATTAAAGGATCCATAGCCTTCTCACTGGAGTAGTTTTCTATCATGTGGAGCACTACTGAAGTGTTTGAAGTAGCTTTTGAAGTTTTCGCCTAGCCTCTGGCGGATGTCATGGAGCTGAGCTATATATATAGTGATGGCCCAATTGCCAACATAAGCATCAAGGAATTCCTGCTTGAACTAGGACCTCCTATGGATCCTTTTTGGGGTAAGGAAGTTATACCACCTCTTCCCATCACCTCAAGAGTGAGATGGAATTTTCTGCATTTGTCAGTAGGTAATTTCCTTCAAAGCCTGGCCTTGTAAACATTTATGTGGTTCTTGGGGTTGCCCTTGCCTTTCTGGGCTCCATCAAAAGCATCTTGAATTTTGGATCAAACTTCCTCGTTCTCAAATCCTCTAAGAGAAACAGATTGTTATGGTCAAGCTCACAGGTAGTGAAGGAGGTTTCGTCCTTCTTAGAATGATCGGGGCTACTTTTAAGGTCGAATTTCCTTTGCCACCCATCTCTTCTCATACCATAGGGGCCACTACCGTAAGCACTTCTTCACTTTGAATTTGCGAGGTGGTTCCTTTGCATCAGACACTAACAGTGCTTGCGACGCTCCCCGCGTGTTGGGAAGGTCACCATCCCTACCGAGCTAGTTCTGGGGGTTTTCCATATAGGCGCTATTGGCTCGAAACAATGATTCGATTCCTGTGGTCGCCTTAACGCGGTGCCCAACCCCACAGACCGAAATTATCTTCTTGGTCCATAAGATAGAGCGTATGATGAATTTATCCTTAATTCTATCAAGCACGCTGGCGGGCTGGGAAGGTGTTAATCGTTGGTTGCTGTCATGGTCTTTTGGACGAGGAGTGTGTTGCCCTGAAGGGATAAATCATCCTCGTTACTAGTGTCCAAGCAAGTTAATCGCCCGTCTTGCTACTTAGACTGTTGATCTGATAGTGTACCGATGCAGCTTGGATTCTAATAGCCTAAGCCTCACCTGAAGTCTTTCATTCTCCTTTTGGAAGTGCTTGGAATGGCATTCAAATTTGTCGGGCTTGCTTGCTTCAGTCCATGGTTGGGACCTCAAGTGTCTAAGGAGGGGCTTCAAATTCATCGTTCAAGTTCCTTTGAACTTGGCTGGGAGACTTGTGCGAAGCTTATTCCATAGGAGCACTATGGCTTCTACCACGTAAAGAAAAGGGAACTGGAAGTGTAGTAATTTTTTTTCATTCCTCCAGATAGCACAAATCTATTGGCTGCTGTTTTTATGAATCACGCCACTTGGAATGCTAACAAATCTATCAATCCATACCTATCGGATGTTGCATGTGCCTACACACTCAACTACAACTATTAGACGCCACGGTCATCCAGAGAAAAATGAGACAACAATTGATGACACTCCGACGGTCAAGTAACTGCTAGTAAAGACAAAAGAATAACTTGTTAGGGTTATAGAAATTGTATGGGCATTGCTTTGTGAGGTGACGGATAAGGAGTGGAGAAGAGTAAGTGGTGGCACGTGGTAAAGAGTTTAAGAGTTAGAGATATAAAACTTGCATGCCATTCATATGTGAATTACTTTTATTTATATAGAGTGTGGCATTAATTAGCTAAAGTTTGAGGCATAAAAAGAAACATCTTGGAGAGGGATACTTTCCATGTTGGGTCCATATCCTCCTAGATATCCTCAAAGATTAAGATTTGATCCCCTGTGATTTGGTGACCGTAATATTCCTTCTACGGCTAGAATTCTTTCCATAGAGAGATATCACGTGTTCACTTCATTAAGGAAGGTAGTGTAAGGTGATGTGGGCAGATTGTGTATGAAAAGGTAGGCTCCTTGTGGGATGCACTGAGCAATTAGTTTAGCTGGCATGTTGCATCAACATTTTTTGGGTCCACCCTGGGCGTCATGTCACCAATTAGAGTTGAGTTGGACACCACGTGGAGGGTAGAAATCCACATATAACATTATTATTGTTATTTTGTAACTTGACTATCCCGAATTACCCCCTACTAATAATCATTGTTCTTATTCTCACGCCAAGAGGCTCAATTAATTATGAGATTGTACGATTGAGCATAATCTTGAATCATTCAAACACTATAACAATACATAGACTTTTAGATGTCAATTGATGCATAACCTTTCTTCTTTAAGAATGCATTCGACCTTGTGCTTGAGAACAAACGAGAAGTATGCAAAGTAAATCTCAAAACTTAATTCTTATTTTTTTTTTAACAATACATATAGGTACGAAAAACAAAACAAAATAAGGATATTATTAATCAAAAAAATTTGCAGTGGCCAAATATTTGTTAGAATTTCCGTGGTTTGTGGTTCTTTGAATAATGTTAAATTGATTTGTAACTTATCTTAGTTAATTAAGTCAATGTTTAGACATGTAAGGACAATGTTATTTACTGAATTGAAGAAATCCATGTACAACATCGCTCGAGGGATGCCTAGATTTAATTGGAGCACATTTGGCAAAGTAGTCGATGCGAGGGCAACCACAAGGGTGCTTGAGTGTCCCAATAGGCCTCTCAAGCAGTCCATGTGTGGACATTGGGGCAAACTTATGTTTTGTGCCCTACTCATCCCCGGACATGATCCATCACCTATCCTACTTATACTAAAATGCGGTAGTTTGGCCTTTGCGGGCTTTTAGAAAGCCAAGGCATAAAATAAACACAGCTTCTTACACTGACTTTTCATTGAACTAAATCTCCCCTTTTGGAGTCTTCATCGAATGAAGCAAACCACAAATAATCCAAAAACACAAGGATGAAATCATTTACCATATCATTTAGATTTCTATAGTTTGGTGAAGCTGGAGTTCAAGTTAGGAAGAATGAGTTCATTCTTAGGAAGATCTAGTCGAGAGGAAAAGGTGCCAGAGTTACCACTAGCTGTGGATCACACAACATGAAGAGATTCTTGAAGGTTTATATATAGATTGGGGCAGTCTAGGTTAGCGCTTTCTTACTATCTTTAATTTAACATTTTTGTAGTGGATTTCTTAGCGTGTTTGCTTGAAAAATTTTTAGTAGTTTTCTTCCATCATCAAAATTTGATGTCCGTGTTTTGCTCCTCTTTATTGCTTTTATGTATTTCCATAAATGTAATTATCAGTTCAACTTTGTTGTTTAAATTTGCCTCTCATCATTTTATTTAATAAGCCGATTATCAATGTTGTTAAACTATCTAGCTAACTTTGGTTTTACGGATGACAAAATAACCCGACCCACCCCAAATGGATCGGAATTTTGCTTATCCACGGGTTGGTTAGGCGGGTTCGGGTCAGTGGTAACTCGACTCGAACCAGTCGATTTTTTTTTAACTATAAGTATATAACCCATTACCATCTTATAAGTAATAACTCATTTACCTTTTGAAAACCCATTTATGTAATTCCCTCTTACTATATGACCATTTACCCATAACACACTGACTTTCTCTAATCCATTTATTAATTTAATCTTCTTTTCAATTTCTCTCTCTCGACTCTCTCATTCTTCATCTCTCATCTCTTTCAATTCTCTCTTAAAAACACAACACAGGTAAATTGTTTCTAATTGCTCCCTACTTACAACGTTACTCAACTCGCGATTCTCTCTCAACTCTGAATCTCTCATCACAAGTAAATTACATAATTTTATTTAAATAATTAAAGCTCCATTTTCTTTAAACAAAAAAAAAATAAAAACGATTCGGGCCAACAGACTGACCCGCTCTGGCCCGATCCGAACCCAATTGTTGACAGGTCACGGATCAAAAACGGGGTCGGGAAAATTCCCATGGGTCGAAAATTCCTTGGGTCGGCCACGGAATCGCCTAACCCTACCCAAACCCAACCCGTTGCCATCCCTACTATGGTTGTTAGTTTAATTGGTAAATTAGCTCAACATATGGCGTGTTAAAATTGATCGATTGATTATTTGGCACATACCGGCACTTGAAAATTGCTTAAGAATGCCTGTTATCCTATATTTATTGTTTGGGCCAACGACGGCATTTTTAAAGTGTCAAAACCCCCGACGTAATTTATGAATAGCAATGAGTCGATCATTCCAGTCTTTTCAAACTAGCTAATTAATGCCACTAAGGTGTATTTGGATTAAATTATAAAATATTTACCTGAAAAATATTTGCCTGGTAAACAAAAATTTACATGCTCCTTGAGAAAATGTTTTTGTAATTGATCCAAATTGTATTTAAAATGATTGTACTTTATAAAACCATTTCTTTTTACAACAAGTAATCAAAAAACAAAGGTGTAAAATAAATTATACGATTTGATATTTACCTACAATTAAAAAGATTTGATAAATTATACGATTTGAGGAGAGAGATAGAAAGAAGATGATTATTTTATTTAAAAGTGAATAGGAAGTGTAAAGATGCAACGTGTGAAACGTACTGACGCTTGGTTATGAAAATCAATCTCATTAATTTAGAAAGTCAATTAATAAATACTGAAAATATACCATATATTTTCTCCCAAAAATTCAATAAAATAATTAAGCCACCTATTACATACAAAATATATGTATTTTTTCTCAACACAAAACAGTCGTGGGAAAAAATAATAATAATAATAATAAGTACTCCTAACATATGATACTAGGTATTAATACTGATCATTTACATACAATTAGCGGCGTTATTTTCTTTGATTATGATGATTCTGCATTTACTCATGAGAAATTTCAAATATTTTGCATTGTAGGGGTACTTTTTTTTTTTTTCTTTTTGGCATCAATAGTCTCTCCGATCCTTTTGTGAATATACGTGACCCATAATGCATGGAATTTTGTATAAATAGAGAAAAGACCTTGTCCCGCTGACAATATTGGGGCAAAGGTGGATTTTCTTTCACTCTCGACATTGCGTGGGCAATCCCCCATCCCCACCTACGAAATCAAGTTGAGTAAAACCCGTAATTTCCGAATATCATCAGCTGTTAGCTAGTAAGTAGAGTGAGATTTACGTTGACGAAGAAACTAAGATTACATGCATTGAGACACTCGGAGACAACTTGAGTTCGTGCATGGTAAGAAAATTATTTGTCTCCCCAAATTGTCAACTGATTATTAGCCGACTTGGCATGCCCATGCATGTTTCGAACATACCTAACATCAATCTATATGACATTTTCTCTCTTGTCGAACTATGCTCTATTATATACGAATACACTACCAAAAATGGGACTTTCAGGAGCAATAATTACTCTGTTGTTTCGTTCCTGTAGAGAAATAGTAATAATATACTCGTGTCTGTAAAGCAATAGCAGCGACGTCACTCTTATTACTTTACAGACACGAGGCTATAGTGACGATAAAGCCTTCCCTAAAGGTCCCATTTCTTGTAGCAATAGGACTAGGTCGGTTAATTATCTCGTTGGCAAACAACATGAAAGGTCACAAACTAAGGAACTGACTTTAGAGTCCAAAAGTAATGTATGTCCATGTGTTATTGATGGAACATGGAACATGCTCGCCCAAAATTAATTTCACTTGGTGACATCGCAATCAGTTTATGATGGTCATCGCAAGTAAACATTAGTTGTCGGTGTAGATTAATAAATAATAATGCAAATCCTCTACGACTGACATTACAACAATTTGTCCAAGTAACAATATTTATGATATTCCAAGAGTATTTACGATCTTGTCTGTAATTATAAGACTAATCAATATTGAGAGCTTATTTTATTGGGTATATATAATTTTTATCTGCACGTAATTCCGTATAACCACATACACATTTCAACCACACATATATCGCTCAATACAATATTAACCACATATTTTACATGGAATACCTTGCGTATAAAATTTCTACCGAAACGAACAAGCTCTTATACATTTGTACAACAATATAAGTCAAGTGTTTTTTTTTAATGGTGATCGCACTACAAGAAACTGGAGGGGCGATCAGTCGCCATTATAATCTTGTGTCTATAGAGTAATAGCAGCGATATATAATATTGTTGTTATTGCTTTACAAGCACGAGAATATAGGAGAAACTAACTGCTCCTAAAGGTCCAATTTATAACAGTATCGTCAATTTGTAGGTGATTAATACTTATCAACTCGATATTTTATAATTCTATAAAAAAATAAAAATAAAATAAATGCCGATATTTTTTAATGATAATAAAAAATTTAAAAGTAAATTAAATTTATATTTATATAAAAATTAAAAAAAATTTAAAAAAAAGGGAAAAGGGATGGATAGAGGGACCTAGGATCTGATGATGAAAGAAGAAAAATGAGAATCCGATTGCACGCGGACTGGTCTCCTCAAATCATTAGCATAAATAGAGAAACCGAGACATGAGGGCAAAGGTGGAGGGCGACTCTTCAAAATCAAAGGGCCCTTTTTATTTTTTTGCCATTCGAAAAATATCATTAAAGTTTAAAGAAAAAGGGTTAGCAAACCCAAGATTATTGTCTCGCTTTGCACCTTCAACCCATCCCTCCTTTGACGCCGGTGTCCCCGCTCCAAAACTCCAATTATTAATATATTGTCTAATAGTTTCGATTTCTTTCTTTAATTGAAAGTATCAATCCTTTCTTTTTTTCGCCCTTTTTATGGGTTATCAATTGCTCAAGGGTAACAATTTTGGTGCCATGACAAACACAAAGGCACCTACCATATTTTTCAAAAATATTTAGTGCTATTGATTTTAATAAGAAAATAATACTATCTGTTGCTTCTACGTGTCAATTATATCCGTAGTGATGCAATTTTAGTATTGTGTGTGGTTCAACAAGGAAATCAATATTATCGACATGTCATATAGTTAAACATTGGTCGGTCAACAGTCAACACGACTTATATGAATAATAGAATTCACGTATGCTAAAAGTCAAGGATCGTTAGAAGACGAAATTTGAAATTCCAGAAAAACCTACCATTGTTAATGTTTAAAAAAAAAAGGTAAATATGGCTAAGTGATTTTTTTTTAATTGAATTTATTAATTTTATCTCTTAGATATGAAACATTTTCATATATTGAGAAGGAAATAGTAGAATAATCAACTATTTTTTGAGAAAGTGCAAATTTTTAGAAAGGTGAATTAAAAGAAGATGAAACTTTTGTACGTACGTACACCAATGGAACCTTTCTTTATCGACAATCCTTCGCTGACATTCTGCACTCGTGTTTCCAACATGTACACTTACTCCTTTTCTCTCTCATCACCTGAGTTTGTTTAGTCTTTCATTTGTTTCCATGTTTGGATTCCATATTTCAATGGCTCTATGTGGTACTTTATTCAAATGGTGTCAATCATATAGAGTCATATATTTATCGTGTCGAATCTGACTAGCTAGGTTACATCAAGTTAGGTTAGGAAAGTTGGTAAAGGAAAAAACTTATAATTAAAAATTGCCCAATATTTTATAGTTCAAGCTTTTATTTCTAAGGGTTCAAATTGTAGAATCGGGTTTGAATCATCTCATCTGAAAAATCAATTAGTATTAGAAGTCAAACCTTTTAGATAGGATGATAGTATTACCCAGTAAAATCGAGATTTGCAGCTTCCAACCCGCATGCACGTCCCTAAACCTTTTTTTTCTAATTGAAGGTGGATATTGAAGATGAAGTGATTAACGAATAGAGATGTTTTGCCAATGTCAATTTTTATTGTTTTTGAACTATTTGAATTGTATATATATTTTTAATTTTTTTCGATTGTATGATGTGTTTTCCCATAGGTTGTCAATGAAAGGTGAACATTAGCTATTTTGAGATATTTCAATATTTATATTCACTTCTACTAAATGTTTTAATTTGTAGGAAAAATCTATCTTAAAAAATATATATAGAAAAAGAAAAACAGGAGGTAGCAAAATTAGATTCAAGCGCCGCCCCTCCGCCCCCCACCAAAAAAAGACAGAGCAATTGTCGGTAATAAAGATTGATCCCATGACCCCACCCTTTGACCTCAAGGGTCTAGGGAAGGGTTGGATCCACCCTAGACCTCGCGGGTCTTTGTCGCTTCTGCGAAGAATTGATAAATTGCCATTCCTAGTTTTAAAGTAGAAATCTGGGCATCACTGAGTATAATATTCGATCACTATTATTTGAGTCACTCATCACATGAGCTTAAGGCTAGCCTTATTGTAACCTAATAATCTACCCCTCAACATCGCATGCTCTTGTGACTTGAACCCATGATCCCGACTTTGATACCACTTGTGAGATCAAGTTTCAACCATCTTATATGAAAATAAATTGGTATCTAGTGAGATCAAATCTTTTGTAGCATTTGATCACCATCATTTGAGTGACCTAATTCATGGATTTAATATTGATCTTGTATGCGGCTAAACACTGCCATCTTTAATTTGCCGTCTTTGTTGAAATTGCAAACAATAACGAACAGAGGCTTGGCCCATTGGTGTAGGGCGGCCAAGTTGAGGCTCTAAGAGTAAGAGGTGCCCGTTCAATTCTCCAAAACGAAAAAAAAAAAAAAAAAGTAATCATACTACCCTCGGTAGGGGTTTTATACTACCCCAATAAAAGAGTTTCTTGCTACCCCAGTGAGGGATTTACTTACCCCAGTTAGGGGTTCATTTACCCCGGTGAAGGGTTTATTGCACTGTATTTTAGTAGAAAAATAAACGCGACTTTGACTATTAAATTGTACATTGTACTTCAAAAATAAAAATAAAAAAACGATGAGCTAACCAAATTGCTATTTTAATTTTTTGGTCGGAGATTAACTGAAATTTCCATCTAATTTGTTATGTTATAATTTTTTCTGTTTTCATTGGCCGCACGTTAGTTGTTTATATATAGAAATTTGTATTGAGTTTATGATTCATTGATGAATTTATCTATCATGCTATCAATGATAGCAGAAAATGTAAGGTTCAAATACTTGTCACCCAAAGTTGAAATAAATATATTGTTGAAACCATCAATAACTAATAGCTTGCTTTGAAATTTTTTTCTTTTTATTTGAATAAAATCGATTATTTGAGAGATTCCGGAGATAAAATTAAAGTATAAAAAGGTTTATATAGAGACATAAAATTTAATATTGTTCTGTAGTGTGCAACCGATTGTACAAAGAAATTATTGCTATATTTTTCAAGATATATATATATAGATATATATATATATATATATATATATATAACTAATATAAGCATTATTAATATTTACAAAACTGAGTACTTAGTAAGTACTGGCTATATTAGTTGATTACTTAACTATAATGTGAGTCCACCGTGTACTAATTATTTAATTTTATTATGATACATAAAATAAGCCAATACAACAATTTCATTCTTCGATTTGGTTGATGAACGAAATACAAGCATGATTGAAAACTGGGTCAAATGAAATAAAATAATGGTACAAGCTGGAAAAAGGGACTTGTTAGGGTTACATGGTGGAGAATATTTCAAGTGCATGCGCAAGACAAGGAAGGAGTGTTTGATATTTTTAAAAATCAAAATATTTTGAGTAGAAGCTAAGCATGAGAACCCTAAAAGTCATTTCACATCATTCTCCTCACATTCTTCCCCTTCTCATCCCGAGGCTCAACCCTACTTTTATACATTCTTCTCCATTGCTCAATATATCCACTATCAGTTAATTTATATTTCTCATGTTTAATTCTCCTTCAATCTATATATGGAGTCGAAAACTCTGTCACTGTTAATACCGCACTTATATCATATCTATCTTTCTTTTCTCTTCTCATTTTTTTTTTTTTTTTTTTTTTTGCTTGTGAGCAATCAATTTATAGGCCATTGTTCATAATTAAAATGCATTTTTATCTTTTCCCCCTTTTAATTATTAAATATGGTTCAACAAATTATAGGTTTTTTAAGCTTTTCAAAGATTACACACATGTATGTTTGGTTTGTGTTATACATATATATATTGAATTTTCCAAATTTTTGAAAAATAATCACACACAAAAAAGTCAAGGATTTACCCGATTCGGGAAATTAAAACCACAATTTTGATGATAATTTCCACATCCAACCACCAACATAAGTTTCAACTACACCTCTTGCTGTTCCACCCAAGTTCATGCCCCACTTCAGATGCCTTCAAATGATTCTTGTTTACTCTTTGTGTTGCAAGGAGGGACCATACTTTTAGCAATCTTTGTAGAACACACACATATATAAATGGATTGCCTCCTGTTATAATTGAATTGAAGGCATATTTAGAGCTACTATACATCCCATGAAATGTCAAAACTCACAATAAAACAGAGAAAGACATGGTGGTGTGCTGCCTAAGAAAGCGATATTGGTGAGGTTCAATCCGAAGACGGATTTACAATGATATATTATTATATGGTAAACGACGATCTCAGATTGAGCCGCGCCAATATCACTTACTATCGTTGTTCTTGTTGCAGTGCCCCTCCGACGTCCTTTCTTCGAACTAATTTTCACATTATTATTGAATGTGATGTTCGCATCATTTTTGTTTCAGAAAATGCTATCCAAGTAGTATGATGTACTTGTTACATGTCATTTAACTAGATAATGGTGTTGATATTTGATATGATGGAACCCGATCGAGTATCCTTTTTGAATTTACAGGTTGCCAGGTTGGGGATGTGCTTTTCAAATATATATTGGGCACCCATATTTTTGGTATGGTAAGATATATATGTCTCATGTATAAGCTTTTTATTTATTTTATCTTCTAGTTTAAATTTTTGTATGCATGCTCATACAACATATACATGATATGGAAACAAAATTAGGGTTAGTTGTACTCTTTAAAACCTTTTTTTTATTGTCAAAAAATGAAAATAAAAAAGTATCAAAATTACATAGAATGGGGGTGAAAAGAATCCTAAAAATAAAAATTATCATAGGATTTAATGTATATAAAGAAATCTAAAAGTAAGAAATTATAATTCTAAACATAACCTAGAGCAAAGTAATTTTTCAAAAAAAAAATATCCTCAAAATTTGAAAAGCATCAAATGTGATACTGTTAAATTACTCAATATAAATTGATGAAAAATTAAAATATATATATGTATGTATATATATATATATATCAAACTTGCATACCTTTAAATAACATGTAATACAAAGAATATAATGGTACGTTTGATTGAACTGGTGGAATCAATTATTAAAAAATATAATGAATTATATAACAAGTTGAAAATAGTAGAACAGAAAGATTGGAATTTTTGTTTTCCTCCTCTTTTCAAATAACAAGTAATCCAATTCAACAGGGTAAGTGTTTAAAATAATAATAATAATAATAATAATAATAATAATAATAATAATAATAATAATAATAATAATAATAATAATAATAGGATAAGTTGTGACAACATATTAACATCAACATTGTCATTTTTTTCCCCCCTAATGTAACATCAACATTATCAAGCTAGAAGGAAAGGACAGAGATAGCCGCCATACAAATGTACGATTATTGGTTACTTAGCAATCTCATTTCGTGAGACATACGCCTTTGTTGCGTCATGGCCTTGGAGATTGTATTATGTGCTCCTTCATCTGTCCGATTCTGAGTCCCCTAGCACCGAAAATAGGCCAGGGCTTGGCAGCACCTCCGCACCCGGGGAAAAAAAAAAACCCATTGTTTTCATGTTAAATATTACTGATGCATTTTGATTTAAAAAATAAAAATAAAAATAGCTGCCTAATTTGTGCTTACAAACACTAGTGAAGCTAGTCCCGTTCTAACATCAACATATAGGCATGGTAAAATGGGGGATTCGACACCTGCTCCCCCCAGTGAGAGATACGTATCGGATATTCGCCCCTGTGTAGACACTTTACCATTCTCACAGAGTGGGCGGCGAAACCACTAGTGAAACACATATTTTAATTACAAAAGGCTCATTCGATAATTCTTGTCACTAGTAATTAGTACAATCTCAGAAAAGCTAAACTCTGGTAGGTGATCCACGTGATTATGTCAACCTTTGACTCACAGTGTGGCAACAATAGGTATATCAAACCTATCACTTCCAACGATGCGAAGTAGACAACCAATGAATTTTGAACACCGAGAAAGTTGATCAAATGCTCGATAAATTTGGCTGTATCTAATAAAGAACGAGGAGGAGAAAACTCAATTCACAAGCTAAGGCTCTCGTATATCCTCCAAGGTTGTTTGATACAAATGAGGGAAATGGTTACTTAGCTACTAACTTGGTATTGAAGCAAAGGAAGTAATAAAAGTCATTAAGCTAATAAATATCTTAAAATATCTTGTCCAATAGCAAAAAGTAACAATTTCCACCTAGGTGAAGTTACGGTCTTAAAGTCCATGAGTTACGGCCATAATTCATTCTCTGCATAAAAACTAGCTAGACTAGAAATAGAGGGTTACAGTCGTAAGGTCATTAGTTACGACCGTAAGTAACCTCAGTTATGGCCATAAGCTGGTCTCGACCTGTTTTCTTCCTTTTGGGCAATTAAGGTTGTAATTTCCATTGGTTACGGCCGTAGCTGCTTCTCTGCAGCTCTTTGGACCCAATTGGTCAACACAACGAACTCTTTCTCGTTCTCGACTTCTAATCTTCGTCCCAAGCTTTGAGATGGCTCTTTAGGAAGGTTTCTTCATTCGTCTTTGACCAAGCTCGTCATTGTCATCTTTAACTTGTTCGCCCAAACTGGTGTGATTGGCCCAATCGGCATTCGAACTAAATCAAACAACATTGAGCACCTACGAATCATACACTACAAGAAACTTGACTTTTAGAGGCGATCTATTATTCCTATAGTTTCACACCTATAAAACATTAGGGGCGACATATTTTCATATTGCCCCTAATGCTCTACAGGTACAAAGCTGTAGGGATGACAGACTACATCTAAATGCCCAATTTTTTGTAGTGATATCAATAGTCCTCACATGAGCGTTAGACCTTTTCTATTTTTTTTACTGAGTTGAACTCTCGGATGAATGCAAAGATCTCAATTTATCAAGGTGATCAATTTGTCATAATTATAATTCCACATTTTTAATTATCAACGATCATCCTACAAAATATTCTAGTAAATACATAAATATCGATCTAATAAGATTATTCTTGAATTAATATCTCCTTAATAAAGGCTTGTAAGATCCTATCCCGAAAGTCAAAATTTCTTACAAGTAGTGTCCTCCATATTCTAATATAGTTAAGGCATACTTCAAGGCTCGGCCATGGAGTCTTGCAGCCGTGCAAAATTTCTCGACCAAGTCTCATATGGTTGGGAAAGTTTCATATGGCTCAAAGTTGTCCCACGACCCGGAAAAAGTAGTCGTTAACCACGCAATTTTTAGAATTTCTTAGAAGACGAATACATTATCACATGCAATCCTTGATTGCTAAATCCTCACCTTCTTAATTAACCTATCTAAATATATGCATATAAAAAGATATATACCTTATTTCAAACATTGAACTTTTTTTTAAGAAGAAGAAGAAGAAAATTGAACTAATTAATTAATAAGTTAATTAAAAATATTTGAAAATGAGTCTATTGAATGTATATCGAAACATTCAACTTATAGTGCCTCTTTTTCACTACCAAAAATTGAATTTTGAGGGATGGTCGGTTGCTCTTATAGTCTCGTGCCTATAGACTTTTAGAGCTAGCATAACAATATTTTAGCCCTAAAAGTCTACAGGCACAAGATTATAAAGGTGACATACCGCCCTATGCCACGCCATTTGAAAAGGTGTGTCTATGCTAATATATGTATCTATCATTTGTTCACAACTTCTGGATCTTTATAAATAGATCCCATTAATTGGTTTAGAATTCAGATTGTCATAATCATCATTCTTTTATCTTGAAATTTTCCAAATGTTATATTTTCATACCATATTGGGTTTAATGTCTTCTTATAGTCTAAGTGTCGCTACAGTACTACTACCAGAAATAGATATTGTTGTATGTTGAAAGGGGTTTGCTATCAGACATAAGCATCGTAATTCGTCTTAGAAAATCGAGTCAAAGTCTTGTCTTCATCCATCAAATTGTCAAGTTTCATATGTCTAATTACTTCAGAAAGTTTATATTGATTTTCTGAAAAGCGTATAAGTTGAATGACACTATATATTATTAAAGACACCCAACAATCTTAATTATAAGCCAAATATTATTGTGGATTTTTGTTGTTATTTGTCAGGATTGCGATACTACTTGGGTAATACAATACAATCCAATTGAAGGTTTTTTTTTTGGGAAGTGTGTTGGGTTAGATGATATTGATAGAATTAGTGATCATGTTCATTTGCACTAATAGCTAATTGATATATTTAAATGAGATAGATTTAGGGATTCACTCCGGTCACAATTTAGTATTGTGATTGACGCTAACAATACTAGCTGACAGTGTTCATAAATATATTTTGAATGTTATCTCAAAATGTATAGGCTGTTATGAATAATAATTGAAGAATAATTATTAGGTGTTATGAATAATTGAGAATAATTTGGTGGTTATGAATTATGGGGAATAATTTGGTGGAGGAATAAGTTGGTGGAGGAATAATTTGGTAAAAGATGTAATTATTATATGTGAATGACTATTATACCCTTGATGAAATTATGTAATTACGATTGTCTGATTGAAGTTTTTCACTATAAATAGAAACTTGATTATTAATGAAATTCATTCACGAGAATTCGTAGAATTCATTCTCTCTAAATTCTCTCTATTGTTTACATACTTTTATAACACGTTATCAAACAGTCTCTAACCCTTTGAGTAATATGAAAGAAGTATGCTTTCTGATTTGCATCTTATAGATGATCTTCTGTATCAGAAACTAGATTATTACCAATGAATTAATTCATCCTCATCAATCCTAAATAACTCTCTCTTTGCAAATACATCATTGAAAATTCCCTTTTGTTCATATTCTTCTCCCACAATTCCTCATTCTACACAACTGCTTGGAGATGTCAAAATTCCAAAATTGGAAGAATGGAGTCCAAAGAATTTTCCGATCACGTAAATGGATTGCAAGTAAATCTCATCCATGGAATAATTAGAGAAAGGGAAAAAGGTAAATCATATGATTTTATAATATAATAATATATTAAACTATAACATTCGTTTTATCGAGATATAAGGAGTATACATTATCAAAATCAAATTTTCTCGACTCCATTATACTCGATTTAACGAGCTTCGATTTGACACAAATATTGATAGGGTAATAACTCGTTTTGAAATATGTTATTATCAAACTTTCAAAATTTACAAATCAGTACACCAACTTTTGAAAAAGTTACAAAATAGTCATTGAATATTTTGATATTGATAAATTGAAGTAGAAAGGAGATAATTTTCCAATCGTAAAACATTGATAAAATATTTTTGACAATTTTACCTTTGCGAATTGGAATTGACAATTTTACCCTTAGGGTAAAACCGACCTAATTTTGACGACAGTGAAAAATGGATAGAATATTCATGAAGAAATTCTAAATCCATTGATTATATAAAATGGCTTGAAGTCCATTTGAGTTAAAAGATCGAAATATTAATGTAACTCCCGAAGAGTTCAATTACATAATGTACTTATTCTAGAAGGATAAGTGTGCTCTTGTAGAAGTAATGAGTATTTGTTCTAGAAGAACAAATTTGCTCTCCGTATAAGCGATTCAATATTTAATTCTCGCACTTTATTTACTGCAATTTAATTACTGCAATACCTCCTACTTGATGATGGGTTCAAACCGTCACTAAACGGAAGGTTTTATATATTTCTGCACTTTATATGCTAAGTGATGGGTAATACCTTCTACTAAGCAGATCCTACTCCTGAAGAAGTAGTTAAATATTATGCAATTTAATTCTTGCTATTTAAATTCCGTAGATTTATATTTATTGCAATAATTCCCATAAGGTAGGTTCGACCACCTATTGGAGGAAATTTAATTTCTGCAATTTAAATTTATGCACTTTATAGTTTGAGTATATTTCCAATGTGGTGGGTAATACCACACGATTGGTGTGCATATTTCCAATATGGTGGGTTATACTACACGATTGGTTATAACTAATCCTACTCAGGAAGAAGTAGTTGATCAAATATTCTAATCATACTCAAGTAGTAGACGATGAGAATAAAATTACTTCCCCATATATACCGAATATTAATGGAGAAAATTGAGTAAGTGGTACTTGAAGTCACCATTGGATAAATAGATGAAAATAAAATGCTCAATAGATCCCATGTTGATAAATCAAAGATAATATATCGCATGGAGAAATTATATGAAGTAATCTCATCGATGATATGAGATTGTATTAATATGAGAATAAAATGCTCTTGAAGAAGCATAATCACTAGATTTCTGTATTTGAATAAAGCCAATATGATATTATTATTACTCCAGAAGAAGTACAAAGCGTCAGTGGAACATATTGAGAATATCAAAAGATGGCATTAAACAATCGAAAATATAGAAATGCAAAAAGAATATACATCTTGAATCCATAAATGAGGATGCGTCTCGAGAGTATAAATACTCCGTAACTCTGCCACCATCAACATTAGGATTCATAATGAAATATTTAAAGGATCCGAATTTCTTTTTCGCTTGACACCAGTGGTCTGTGACTGACGGACCTGGGCTTCCACAGATTCTTGAACATATGCATGAAATTTGATGAGTAGTTCATCAACAGATACTAGCGTAAATAAGTATTTTCTCATTGTATGAGAGATAAACTTATTATTTACACTGATCTAGAAACGCTAGTAAGCCATCAAAGAAATTATTAATATTCAACAAACCTATTGGTTTGACATGAAAATTCCACCGTACAACGAGGCTATATTGAATATTTCCTCCGGTGTGTTGTAGCCGCTGGAAGGACAATGAAAGCATCACTATTATTCATCATATACATCATGCGCTTGTGGATGGATTGCGCTTGTAGCACCAACCTGCTGGACCCATGGTAGAAGCGGCTCCAATTGAGTATTAGATCCAACTAGATGGAAAGGTATTACACTCGAAACTCTTATTCCCCATGATTGTGCGGCCATTATAAGTCTAGCTAAAAGTTTGTTGTTGGTTCCTCCGTATAGTATATTGATTTCTTGTCTCCCTAACTCTTTTACGAGTCGGTTTGCCATATCCACATATTGGATATGGCCTAGCAGTTTAGATCCACCAAGAATACATACGGTTTTAATATGGCGAGGTAAAAGCTGACTTGTATGAGATGATTCTAAAATCTCCACATCCATCTCTACTCCTATCTCTCTTTTTGCACTATATTTTCAACATGAGAGATATATGAATCCTCTATTTAAAGAAAAATTTTCAAACCAATAATTGAGTGCCTTTGTTTACTTTTTGACAAATATGAAAGAGAAAAAAAAATGCAGAAAATTTTTTTAAGTGAAAATGACATATATCTGTCGGTGATTGAAAAATAATATATATATACACACATATATATATATATATATATATATCTTAAAATCGAAAAATAATATTTACAATTACAAGAAAAACATTGATCTTCGTTATTACACCGAGCTTCCTTATATTAATATGAGAAAATTATTATACTAAAATTTTCTACTAAATTTACAAGCAGGATCTTCTAAAGTAAGTTTTTCAATCTTGTAATGTCGTTTGTTGATCTTTGAATTTGGCCCATAAGGCCATTAGCTCACCTTGTACGTGTCCACTAGGATGTGTCTCAAGAGCACATTGAATATCATCCAAAGGCTCCTTACTCAATCCATCCTTAATGAATGCTATTTTATCTTCTCGATTTACGGACAAGTACCCCATGATTTACATCGAGTGTCACATGTCCATCGAGCACACTTGTAGCACCCTCCTAATCTTTTTGCTCTCGTTTCTTTGAAAAACTACTTTTACCCATACCAGGCATGTATTTAGAAGGAATTGAAACCTCACCAGGATAATCGAACCTTTGCTTCAATCAAGCATCGGATATCTTGTGGGATACCCTTATTCATTAGCATCCTTAATCTTTCCATTACATCGATAAATCCTTCTTAGGATTTTGATCGAGAGTGATGGATAGTACTTTCAAGATTTGAGAGCATATGATCCATTATAATGTATAGATCCTTGTTAGGATGAATTTTGCAATAATTTTGATGATTTATTTATAGAATAATACGACGTATGAAATAAGACTCCGATTTTAAATAAATAATATGAAGCGTAAGACTACGATTTGAATTAAATAATAGCCGGATGTGATGCGTATGAGTCAGTAACTCCGTGTTTGAACAAGAGTAGACAATAATGTCACCAAAAGATGATGGAATATGTCGGTGAATGATTTCTATGATAAATCATATTGAGCACTATCTGAGATACTAGTGAAATCGATATAAGAATTTCTTGAACTAGAAGTTCAATAATACTCGTTTGCAAAACTGGACTGACCATCCCGGTTTAAATAATTATTGAAATCAATATTTCAAGTGAAAAATTAAAAGAATTCTTCAATGATTGTTCTCGATAAATGATGAAATCATTACTAGCCAATATTGGGAATAAATCCCAAATATATCTGGATTAAAGGATGAGAAGTATGGGCCCACTCATCCTCCATGTGGACTACTAGATATTATGATATGGATCCACTAGATAGTCACATGTGTATATGATTCGTAATTTGAAATTTACGAAATATTTGCTCACGGTATGAGCATGATTTACAGATTTAATGATAAAGCTAGTAAATGTATATCCCAATGATTTGAATAAATCCCTGGAGGATTTGAGTATGCGCATACAAGTGGGATATTATATGGAAAATTATTTAAAGTCCTCAAATAAATTGCCGATATCGAGAATAGAATGCAAACGGTCTAAATTCCCATATTAAAATTTGAATGATGAGAACATATATGATTAAAATCATACCAACTGTATGAGTTTTGGTGTTCTAAATTTTCTCAGCATGAGGGGGAGTATTAAAGGTTGAAAATAATATGTGAAATGCATCATGTTATATCCTCGAAATTGAAATACGAACTTGAAGTTCAAAGATGCATGAAAGGCTATGAACAATCACATATATCAGTTAAGATGCTTTGATAAGTTAGCACGCCAGAAGCGTTGATATTATGAGATTTCCCCAAACATATATATCAAAGCAAATTATAAAAAATGGTCTTAATAACGGAGGCATATGCTCTTGAAGAGTATATAGACATAACTATATTGTGTAATCCTACAAGAGGATTGATAATGAGATATCTCGATAAGTTATGTCGATATGGGGAAAGAAATGAAATTGAAAAGTGTCGACACGATATGAAAATGTAGCGCTACATATGATCAATGATAATGAAAATATTGAGATATATTGAAGATGATAAATGGTGAATGTGAAATCCTTAACTTATGAGATGATGAGATGATGATGACTAATGCTCAAGTTTAAAGATAAGCATGGTGGTCATTATATGTTGCATGCTCATGAAAGTTAAATTACCGATCGTGTGTGTAGTGCCGAAAAGGAAATTAAAGGATCGGATGAGCTAAACCCGTGTTTATGAGTACCCTAAAGGGTGAACTAAGCCCCTGGGAATGAAATAACCTATTAAGTGAGTATTAAATATTAAATGATATATTTTAAATGTTAGTTAGTTATGAAGGTTTACTTATATGTTTACATGTTTTTACAATGAATTTATATGCTTTAAATTGTGTATTTGGAGACATGTGTTCATGGTGAATGTTTTGTAGTTGTGTAAGAAAATTGATGCACTCTAAATGAACAGAAGAGTATAAAATCAATGTATATGATACTCATACAAATGTATGAAAGATTTTTGAAATGCTTACGGCATACTTGTATAAAATACGCGTTGCACTCTTTTTCCCTTGACTGAGGTTTTATCCCATTGGGTTTTCCTAGCAAGTTTTTTAATGAGGCAACTTTAAAGGCGTATTCACATGAATAATGTACTCTTTTTCCTTCATTAGGGTTTTTCCCACTGGGTTTTTCCTAATAAGGTTTTAACGAGGCATATTCATCGTATATTGAGAAACGATAGGAGAAATTGATACTGTATCTATTGGATCAAGTTATAATGGAGCTAATGCTTTAGATCCAAACGATGATGATATTGAAATCATTTACGAGTAAAGATATCAGTTCTCAAGATATGAAATCAAGCGGGCAAATTGTACTCTTTTTCCTTCGATCAAGTTTTTTCCCAGTGGGTTTTCTTGACAAGGTTTTAACGAGGCAACACGTGAATACTCATATGCCGCTGATAGACATCAGGGGGAGCAATGTTTTGATGAAGCAAAGATATAACCACTCCAAGCTATCTTGCAATCGGTTTGGAAGTTTTTTCCCACCTGGTTTTTCTCCAAACAGTCAGTAAGACATTTGTATTAATAGTCATTCAAGGGAGAGTGTTATGAATAATAATTGAAGAATAATTATTAGGTGTTATGAATAATTGAGAATAATTTGGTGGTTATGAATTATGAGGAATAATTTGGTGGAGGAATAATTTGGTGGAGGAATAATTTGGTAAAAGATGTAATTATTATATGTGAATGACTATTATACCCTTGATGAAATTATGTAATTACGATTGTGCCATTCGAAGTTTTCCTATAAATAGGGCTTCAGTTATTAATGAAATTCATTCCTGAGAATTCCTTAGAATTCATTCTCTCTAAATTCTCTCTATTGTTTCTATACTTTTATAACATAGGCAATATTAAGGACAAATTAAAATCAAAAAAGTTTATCGTAGGTACTTGTTGAGGGGATTAAAAAAAGACTTCTTACTCCAGCCATTCCAAGAGTCTCCGCTCATCCCCTTCATCAGCTGACAAAAGGTTATTTATTGTATGTACTTGCGAGGGGATAAAAAATTGTAAAACTTTTATATGTAAAGGAGTTTTACAAAAATGATAAGTCAATGCTTCACCTAACAAATAAAGATTCGATTGACTTACAATTAAGCGCAATGCTTTGTTTTTTTTTTTTTGAATGGAAGTGCAATGCTTTGTTGGAGTCAATGATTGATTGGATCTTTGGTAAGTTGTCTAGGGTTCCTTAAAGTAGTCATTGTTCTACTTAAATAAGTTTGAAATTGTACCATACCACTAAACTTCTATAGATTAATAATCTTGGGGTTGATAAAATTTATTAATTTATCGAGATATTAAATAATCGATAAATTAATAATTTATTGAGGACATTTGACCAATAATTATACTTATCGGAAAAATTTGCTCACTAAATCGTGCACATCTCTTTTTTTACCATTAACTCATCTTTTACACAAGTAAGACCAAAATAAATTTTAAAAATCATAAATTTATAACAATGCCACTCTAATAAAATAAATATCCAAATTTACAATAATGCCACCATAATAAAATAAAGTAATAAACATCCAAATTTACAACAATGTCACTCTAATAAAATAAAAATCCAAATTTACAATAATCTCACTCTAATAAAATAAAGTAATAAACACTCAAATTTACAACAATGCTACTCTAATAAAATAAACACATTTTCTCTCTCCAAATTATCATCACAAGTAATATTGCTCAACATTCAACTTTTCCTTTCTCTGTTTTCGACTTTCTCATTCTCCGCACTTTCTCTCTCAAAATTACCACCCAAGTAATCTCGATCAACATTCAACTTCTCCCTTCCCCCATCTCCGACTTTCTCTCTCTATACACTTTCTCTCTCTAGAATACCTCACTAGGTAATCAGATTACCACCACAAGTAATCTCGTTCAACATTCAACTTCTCATTTTCCACGTCTTTAACTTTCTCTATTTACGCATTTTTCTCTACAGATTACCGGCACAGGTAATCTCGATCAAAATTCATCTTCTCCCTTTCTCCGTCTCCGACTTTCTTTCTCTACACACTTTCTCGCTCCAAATTACCGCTCCAAGTAATATCAATCAACATTCAACTTCTCATTTCCCCCGTCTCTCATTTTCTCTTTCCAGATTACCTCACCAGTTAATCAGATTACCACCACAAGTAATCTCAATCAACATTGAAATTCTCCCTTCTTGTCTTTGACTTTATCTCTCTATGTACTTTCTCCCTCCAGATTACCTAGCAAGGTAACCAGATTACTGCCACAAGTAATCTGAATTAACATTCAACTTCTCCGTTCATGTCTTCGACTTTCTCTCTCTATATATTTTCTCTCTAGATTACTGCCACAAGTAATCTCGATCAACATTCAACTTCCCACTCCACTAACATTCAACCACCCCACCACCGCCACCATCCCACCACCGCCGCCGCCACCACCACAACCACCATTCCTCTACCACCTCTCTCCATCACAATTCTACCACCACCACTTCATCACCATTCCACGCCGCCACCACCACAACCACCATCACCACCATTCCACCATTAAGTCAAGGCCACTACCACTACCTCCATCCCTACCTGCATTCCCACACCACCATTCCGCCGCCACCGCCACGGTCACCACCTCCACCACCGCCACCACCGCCACCATTCCATTGCCACCACCATTCCACCACCACCTTGCCACCACCACCACCACCATTCCTCTACCACCACCCCGCCACCTCCATAATCACCTTGCAATCACCACTATCCCTCCACCACCGCAACCACCACCACCACACCACCACCACCCTCCACCATCACCATCACCACTACCACCCACTGCCGCCACCACCACCAAATCACCACTCCACCATCACTACCACCACCATTATTCCACCACCACCACAAAACCATCGCCACCACCATTCCACCACAACCGCCACCATTACTTACACAAATAATACTATTACCTACCCCAATAATATTATTATCGATATTATTATATGTAAGTAGTCATATTACCTTCTCTTGTAATAGTATATATATCACATATCTCAGTAATTATAATCAAAATACTAAAAATGTCATTTACTTACCATGGTAATCAAATTATCTACCATGATAATTATAACCATAATAATAGAACACCATTCACAACTATTTTTAGGATTAGAACACTATTTTTTGCACATAAATCAAGAAGAAACGAGGAATAATGTGTCACATTCAACTTCTCGCTTATTCTGTCATCCCACCTTCTCTCTACACAGTTTCTCTCTCTAAAAAAGTAAAGAAATCAACCATAAGAAGAACATTATCTATCCCAATAACATTATTATCCACCCTGATAATAATATTACCTACCACCACCACCATCATTCAACCATCATCACCACCACCATTGCACCACACTTCCCCACCACCACTAAACCACCACTATCACCATTTCACCACCACAACCATTGCACCACCACCACCATTACTTACACCGATACTAAAATGTTATTACCTACCCTTAATAATATTATTACATATCCATGTAATTATAACCAAAATACTAAAATACTACGACTTTACTTGAACATGTGAGATGGTTTTCAATTTGAATATTTAATAATTTTGAACCAAAGCAACTAATTTGTATTAGTAAAATATTTTTGTGTGATAAGGCATCACTTAACCAAAATGAAAAAATTGTCCACAAAAATGTTTTTCAACAAAAATGACTTTTAGAATTTATTTACTTAATACGTGGTCTAAAAACATACATAAATTTTAAAATTGTCCAAAAATACTAAAATGAAAAGGTTTACTACCCCAATAATTAGATTACCACCTAAGGTAAGAGATTATCACCCCCATTAATCTTCATTGCAGCTCCACAATAGTGTTTAAAAAAAAAAGACAGGCCCAGGAATGACAATATACACAATTGAACGCATACTTGTCATTTTCCTTTCATATCCACTTGAATAAAAAAATCAAAGCTCCTTTGTTTGCCCTGTTTGCAATGCCAAATGGAAAGACATGCCTTTGCCTTCCAACTCAATAAACTTCAACAACAGCAACAAGAAAAATCTAATGAATCCAAAGCAAAGCAATCATCAAAAATCAAATAGCAAGAAAATATGTCATATAATTGCGATGAGCCACTGGTTTTTCCAAAAGCTTCTCTTGTGAATTGAATTCTAAATAAGAAAAGAGGATGTTTACAGTAAAGCTACATGAAAAAGGGCAGACACATTTATTTCCTAGTTTTGCTAATGATAATACCAATTGTTTTTCTTATACATATGCATCCAAAACACCAGAAACAAAAGTACGAAGAAGAACAAGAGAAAATTGCTAGATATGACATCACTGACAATCAAATGTACTTCAATTTTCTACTAAACGAACAAAACAACCTGTAACTCTCATTTGTCTTGTTATCTGCTCAATGGATACAACAACTCAGCCACACCGCCATCCTTCCACCACAGCCGCAGACACCACATGGAGCTAACACCCCTAGAAAAACTTCCACCATTCACAATCCAACCTTCGAGGCTTCGACCACTAGTGCTCGCATAACACATACACGCACAATCACCACAAAATTTCATCAATAGAACAAGGAGAAGAAGTAGAACGTAGATAGCCCAAAAAAACAAGACTTATTCCTGTGAGAAACCGAATGGAGAAGTTCTATCTTAGCCGCATTTTCTCTTCTGAACTTTCAGCCGAGAGAGCTTCTTCTTCCTCTCTACAGTTTGGCTCTCGCTAGCCGTCCACCGGCGCTCCCTTGCTGCCACCGGTGTTGCAATCGGCGAGCCCCTTCGCCAACCAACCTCGAGCACGGCCTTGATTCCCCTCCTTCCCCTTTTGTCAGTTCGTATAGCACAGAAAGCTCGTGTAAGCTAAGGGGTAAAAATGTCCACAAAAGTTATAAAAAACTAATTGGTAAATAAATTATAAAAAGTTGTAGTTATTGGTTAAAAAATAAGATGTTTAGATTTAGTTGGCAACAATGGGAATTGAATTGTATTTATTGGACATTTTCTCATTTATTAATTTATCAAACTATTATTTATTTTTGTAAAAAATTTTAACAAAAAATTATCGTTGCACTTTGTTCAATGTATATAGTTTTTCAATGTATATTTCGATAAAGTTTGGGTATGCCTTTTCTTTTACCAATTATTTGAATGGGCATTGTTTACGTTGTACACAAAGTGAACTCTAAAAGTTCTATAACACTGCATATCAACTTACGTATATTTATTTAATTTTTTTATAAAAGTTATTTATTTTCATGCCATAGAAGGTGAATTGAATATTGTAAATTGAAATTGATAATTATTATTGATAATAATTATTGATGAGTACCAAGTTTTGTTTTGCAGTGGAGGGACTCGAATGCTGTCACGCTTCATGTGCCAATTAGAATGTTTAATTTCACGAGAATGAGTTTAAGTGTTATGTTCTTACTTTTGTATTTAGATTATTCATAATTTAAATCCTTTTCTTATTTGCTTATGATGATTTAACAAAAGGAAATTGTAGAATTGGGTATTTATTCATGGGTCTAATTTATTAGAGCTCATTGCTAAATTATAAAATCCAGTTTTACGTCGCCTATTCTTAACTCAAATAAATTATCTTGTTGTACCAATAAGCACATAAGCAAGCTAAGGAGAAACAAGCCAAAATCTTAGTCTTCTCAATTGAAAAGCCAATACAAATAGGATTGAACCCAAAGTCTTAGCACCCAACACCACATCCACTGCCCCTAGACCAAAATAAAATTTCCCAAACAAGCCCAACTTATTGAATTGACACAATAAAACCTAATCAAGACCACCCTAAATGTATTGTGACTCTCATTCCCTCTTGTGTGTGTCTCACTTCGGGTTTCACAAAGCTCTCACCCCATCTAGCCTTGTTTCTCTCTTGCTGTGACCTCTACTAGATTTCTAACAAGGCAATTTCCCCACTTTCCATCTAATTCAACACTGGAATAGCTAGTTATGGTAAATAATTGAATTGTAGTGGCTTATTTGAGACTTTGATGTTTGGAATCAAGTAATATGTTGGTTCAAGTTCGGAGAATGTGTATTGTGTAGTTTAGATACGGCTAATTAGTGCAATAAGGTCTTAACCTTTTAACTCGTTCCGCACTAAGGACCTATACTTTGTTTCTTGGCATTTTGGTTCCCAAACTCAAAATCCATTAGGCAATCAGGACCTCCATTAGTCTTTCACCGTTAAGTCACTCCATGAACATCTCATGTGCCGTCGCTCAAGGGAAAAATGGTCCGAAACTTTAGGTATTATTACAATCAAGTCCTAAAGTTTGAAAAATGTATACTTTAGCTCGAAATTTATTTTTTTAAAACAGCCTCAAATTTAGTTAAATTGTAAAATTTTACATTTTATTTTTTCTATGAGCGCTTATTCTGTTAGTAATTAATTTTATTGAATTAATTTGATACTAATTAAATAGTTTTGTTAAAAACTTTCAATACAATAGCATTTGTTGGTATTAATATAATGTCCCAACTTTCCAAAATTTTCTTTAGCATTAGAGACCCGCACATTTCGATTTTAATCAACAGTTAACAACAAATATAATTATTGTACTTACATAAAATTTTATTAGGAATATATTACTATAAAAAATATATCGAATATAAAGAATTATCAGACCAAATCAAAAAATACAAATAAAAAGAAAAAAATTCAAAAATTTTCTTTAGCATTAGATTCACACACATTTTGATTTTAAACAATAGTTAATAATAAAAATTCATAAATTTTTAATGGTAATATATTACTGCAAAACAATATATCGAATATAAGGAATTAATAAAATCAAATAATTTTTATCAAAAAAATACAGTAAAACAAAAAAAAGAAAAACCATCCCCGGCCCCCAAACATCAGCACCACGCTGCTGTTGGTGGCGGCAGCGGTGGGTTCGAATTTCGAAGCCACCACCGCTGGTGGTGGTGGAGTTTTGGCGGTGGCCTCGAAACCAACAACAGTGGTGGTGGTTTCAAGGCTGCCACCGCCACCAGCAGTGTGGTCGTGGTGGATTTTGGGAGTGGGTAGGGTGGGTAGGGAGGATTTTTAATTTTTTATTTGATTTGTTGATAAAATTTATTTGATTTGGTTAATTCTCTGTATCCGATATATTTTTTTGCAGTAATATATTACTAATAAAATTTTATGTAGGTACAATAAGTGTAGCTATTATTAATTATTACTTAAAATCGAATTGTAAGTGCCTCTAATGCTAAAGAAAATTTTTGAATTTTTTCTTTTTCTTTTTTATTTGATTAATTCTCTATGTTCGCTATATTTTTTTCGCTATAATATATTGTTAATAACATTTTATTTAGATATAATAATTATATTTATTATTAATTATTGTTTAAAATCAAAATGTGCGTGTCTGTAATACTAAAGAAATTTTTTAAAATTTTTTCCTTGTTTGATTTGATTTTTGGATAAAATTTATTTGATTTTATGAATTCCTTGTATTCGACATATTTTTTTTGCAGTAATATATTGTAATAAAATTGTATGTAGGCACAATAACTACATTTATTATTATTAGTTGCTATTTAAATTCAAAATATGTGTGTTTCTAATGGTAAATAAATTTTTAATTTTTAAATTTTTTTTGGATTTTTTGATTTGGTTTGATTAATTCTTTGTATATATTCGATATATTTTTTTTACAATAATATATTCCAAGTAAACTTTTATGTACGTACAATAATTATCTTTATTATTAACTATTGAATAAAATCAAAATGTGTGGGTCTCTAATGCTAAATAAAATTTTGGAAAGTTCTGATATTGTATTGACACTAGCAAATGCTACTATATTGAAAATTTTTTATAAAAACTATTTAAACAATATTAAAGTAATTCAATAAAATTAATTGCTGACTAAATACACACCCATAGAAAAAATAAAATACATAATGTTACAATTTAACTAAATTTGGGGCTAAAGTATACATTTTTCAAACTTTGGAACTTGATTGTAATAATACCTAAAGTGTCGAACCATTTTGCCCTTGAGAGACGTCATGTGAGGTGCATATGGAGTGACTTAACGGTGGAAGACTAATGGAGGTCCTTATTGCGAATCGATTTTGACTTTGGGGACTAAAATGCCAAGAAAAAAGTATAGGTTTTTAGTGCGTAGCAAGTTAAAAGGTTAGGTTCTTATTGGGCCAATTAGCCATTTAAATACATGGTTTTCGAATCAATTTTGAATAGAATAAAAGATTTTGGGTGGTATTGTGCTTTGTGCTTGATCTTTTATAGTTAGTAATTCTCGGGCATGTTGTGTTGATATAGGGGAGATTAAGACTAGTTAGTATTCATTAAGCCATTAGGGTGTTTGATGAATTGCTTGAAAGAAAAACCAATGTGCTATGCAAACTAAGAAGAATTTCTCAGCTTCTGCCCTCAGATTTGCAATGCCATAACGTTTAGCATAAGTGGAATTTCAAGGTGATTCAAATTGGAGAATCATCCCCTATGAGTTATCTATCATTTGGAATTGGTTGGACATCATTCAGAGCTGCGTAGAAGATTTTATGATACTTCTTGTAAGACTAGGTAGATTCCACCCGAGAATAGGGTTTTGCCCGGTTAAAAAATAGTTTTGATGTTCTAAACGTCATTTATATGGGCTAATTTTTAATTGTCATGAATATATATGAGTTTCCTAGCTTCTATAAAAATTTTAGAATATGATAATATCGTTTGCTATTTTAAATAATTTTATAATCTGTATTGCCACAGAAAAGTATTTTTCACAATTTCTGTATTTAGAGTTGAAAACATGTTTTGGCTTCTATGATTGGACTTTAAATGTGATATTTATTGGGGACATAGCTGATTGAGTTAGTTATCCCGTAAAATTGGAATTTCATGATTTTGCATCTTAATTTGTAAGTTATATCTTTTCTTGTCAGGATTGATGGATTTACATGTGTTCCAGTTGCAATTCGATAGAAATTATATTGTAAATATTTTTTTTTGTTATTCTAACACTTATTACTTGTATAAATACACGTTTTTTAAATAATGACAATCAACCTAAGGAATTATAGTGTGAGATTGAAGTTAAATGGCAAAGTAAAGTAGTTAATGAATTTAAACGAAATGACGACATATTAAGATTTTTTGGACATTGATCTTGTGAGCGGTTAAGGACACCTCCACTTGCTTCTCAAAGTAAAAGATAGAGATAGACAATGGTGTAGCCAGTGGAAAGTAAAGTAAGTGGAGTTACTGTAAGACGGTGGAAAGTAAAGTAAGTGGGGCTACAGTAATAATTACGAAGTTTATATAATATTGTAACAGTACCATTGTAAACTCCTATAAATAGGAGATTCATTTGTTAATAAAATAGATCTTGGGAATTCAATTTCTATATCTCTCTATTATCTCTATTGTTTCACAACACGTTATCAGCAAGTGTTTCTCCTTAATCAAACTATTGTGCCACTTTCCCTGCTGCCTACGGCTGACGACCATCCTCGTCAATTTCCATTTAGTAATGGAAATCTATTTGAGTTAATTAATTCTATCGGATCCCCCAACTTAAGAAAAAGTTGCTCATACATACACATGCAGTCACTGAATTCGCCAACTTCACCCCCTTATTGTACTTAAAGATGAATTTTTAGCCTCAAATCCATAAATCAGTTTCTTCTTTTGCCTCCCAAAATCAGTTGCCAAAGCCTCATCAACACACATGTTCTATTACGATAAAAATGGACTTACACAATAAATTCTTTAACTGGCTGAAACTCCCAAATTTCCTCCACTGTCGCCGATTTTTCCAACCGATATCCACCCTCGATCTTCTAATTAGATTGTCTCCATCTTTCTAGAAGACACTTGCGTTCATTTCTTTCATACACTGATATAAATATATAGCTATTTACACACGTAGAGAGTGAAAAGAGAATTTGGCAAATGATTAAAGAAAAAGCAAAGACAAAATCATTACTTCATTAATCATTACAGAGATATCAACTTTTTCATTTTTTTTTTCAAATCTCTTTATTATTATTATTATTATTTTTTGACATCGGATTTTCTTCACTAAAGCTAAAAACAAAAGTAAATGATGGGAATTTTCTACAATTTTTAGAGACTAAGAAGTGCTATTATTCGAATCATTTTAAAAGTTTTACTGCCATATGGGACGGTTTAGGCAATCTTTTATTGGTGAGTAATATATCAAGAATTTATTAATTAGGAATTATTTATTCTAAATGGTGGGTAATACCATCAAGAATTTATTTACTTACAAATTTGTACTGTATAAGTGGTGGATTAACCCACCAAGAAATTATTTATATAATATTTAAATAATACAATACCTCCTAGGTGATGGGTTAAACTATCACAAATTAGATGATTTTATGCATTTCTGTATTTTATACCAAGTGATAGATAATACCGTCTACTAATCATTTATTATTTCTACAAAAGTAGTTATTATCTATATACCTTACGTTGAACAAGTATTGTTGAATACACATAAAGGAGGCTTGGCCGACTAGTGGAGGTTCAATTGTCCATACAGTATATATATATTAACTACCATGCAGCACAATCAAGGGAAGCAGTGCCATTTAAAGGGGATTTAATTATTTGTATAATTTGGTTATCTCATGGTGGGTCACACGACCAAAGATTTTACTTTATATAACTTACATTTATGCATTTTAAAGATTGTAGTACCTCCTACGATGTCCGTTACGGCACCTATTGGGACTAAATTAATTAATCTATAATTTATATCTTGATATCACCAATGTGATTGGATTAAACCCCACGATTGGTTTTAAATAAAAATAACTAATTTATATATATTCGATAAGAATGTCATTAACAAAGGGATTTAAGCAAGAAACGCCGGAATTTTCCACTATATGTATTGATAAAATAAAATTGCTCAAAGAATCCGATGGTAATAAAAGAGAAAGAAAATTATACCATGGTGAAAAATCTCATTATGAGATTAGTATATTGTCGTATATCGATACGATGATAAATGCTCTCAAAGAAGCAGTTGATAAAGAAAAGTTGTTCTCCATACTTATTGAATATTGTTGGAGACATCGAGCAAGTGGTACTAGAAGTTACCACCAAATAGTTCAATGAAAGAAAATTGCTCAATAAATTCCATGCTGATGAATTAAAGAAATAAATAGCATGGACGAATCGTATTAATACTAAAATAATCTCATTGGTACTATGAGATCGTATCGACGTGATAAGAAAATGATATTGAAGAAGCATATGTCACAAATGTTATACTGATGGTGCAATAGACTTCTATATTCGAATAAAGCTAGCAAGCATGATTTCACTATTGTTCTTCCAAAAGAAATACAAAATAGTTGAAGTGGAACATATTAAGAACATCAAAGGTGGCAATAAACACTTGAAAATATAGAAATACGAAAAGAAAATTCATATTGAACCCAGAAAGAGCGGATGCGTCTCGAGAGTATAAATACTCCGTAACTCTGCCACCCCTAGCATCCTTTCATAATGAGAGATCCAAAGGATTCGAATTTCTTTTTCGCTTGACACCGATGGTCTGTGCCCGACGGGGTTGGGCTTCCACAAACTCTTAAACATATTATTGAATCTTTATAAGTAGCTCAGCAACCGTACTAGCAGAAAAAAGTATTTTTCTCACGGAATGAGAAATAAACTTATTACCAACGCCCTGATCTAGAAACGCTAATAAGCCATCAAAGAAATAATTAATATCCAACAAACCTGTTGGTTTGGTATGAAATTTCCACTGTGCCCATGACGCTATATTGAATAGTTCATCCAGCGTGTTATAGCTGCCTGGAAGAACAATAAAAGCATCACTATTGCTCGTCATTTATGATAAGGGCTTGAAAAACACTTTAATAACTCTCCGGTAACATTTTTTATTGTGTGATAATTGTTTTATAAGTTTGTGTTTATGTGTTTTTATTTATTTTCATATTTGAGGATCAAGAAGAGTTGAAACAAGTTTAAACAAGGCATGGAAAGTGCAAATCAGCAACTCGGATTCATAGGGCAGCTTTCAGTGTTCGGATCATAACTTGAGATAGACATATGGGATTGACCTGATTCTAGAGCCAAAAAATAGATAACTCGATTATCTAAAAATGTTATTTCCAGTCTCTTAGGAAAATTCGATGGCAAAATAGACAAAAATTGAGTTGGAAGACCGCATTATGAACATCCAACGTGTCCAATGTCAACTTTCGGTACAAATCCCATAACTTGGCCTACAAAGATCCAATTATTGTGATTCCGCTGCCAAAAGAAAGGTAACTTGATGGCCTACAACAGCTATTTCTGGTCCCAAAGACAAAAATTGACATTAAGGTGGCCAAAAGGTATGAGGAAGTGGAATAATAATGGAGGAACAGCTCACGTAATGCATTATTGAAAGATTTCTTTAGTGCCTATAAAAGGGCAAGGCCATTAAGCCATTTCCAACTTGAAAAACACTCTCCCATCCTCAATTCCTAGTGTTATATTTCATTCCAGTAGCATCCATCTTTTGTTTAGCTTTCTTTTGTATCTTATTTTGAGTAGAAGCGTGAAGAGTTGAAGTGTGAATAAAGTTTTAGAGATTGCTTAAATAGCCTTTCGTATTCCGGCGGAAGTATATTTGAAATGTATATTTTAGCCGAGAATATGATTGGCCAGGTGTTTCGATCTAGTTCAAGGGGATGTCATTGTTGTAAGCTTGCTATCCGATTAACTCACAAGTGACGTTGTTCTTATACTCTTATTCAAATTGGTTTGTTTTTCTATTTTATTTTTGATAATATGAACTTTAATTAGATTTGGCCAATTGAGTTAAAATTCTATTATCAACTTGTTAGAATTAAAGTTTCAATCTGTAGTTGTTGATTTCTTTAATTCATACGTAACAACTAGCGATCACATGTCGTTGGGAATAACAAACCCTATTGTTAAACATTTCGAGCTGACTGAAATGTTACTCTAAGTTTAACCTTTTTTCTTAATTCTTAATGCTAGCTTTTGCATTAAATCTAGAGATCGGACTTCTGGGTTATCCAAAAGTCTAAGGACTCATTGAAAAGTTGACTTTCAATTAGTTACGCTTAAGGGAAAATGGAGATAATAAAGACGTGTAATTTATTATCTCAATGTTAAAGATTTGAATAGAGAATAGAACACGTTATGAGTAAATTGAATATGCAAGTGGAGGCTCGACTGAACCAAAAACTAGATGATTTCTTTCAGTGGTAAAAACTTTCTTAATTGTTATTATTATTATTATTTTTTGTATTCAATATTTAATCCCCATTTACTAAAACTCCCAATCATATTAGTAGCATAAGTATACCAAATTGACGAACTGTTCCCTGTGGGATCGACACTTACTCACCACTGCTGCATTAATTTGTAGTTTTCAAAACTGAGTAAGGTAATTAATATTTAGTGTATCACGGCACGCACCATGTTTTTGGCGCCGTTGCCGGGGAACGGTGTTGATTAAGTTTATTTGTGCTAACATTTCATTTTGTTTTTTTATTTTTTATTTTTCCTTTTCTTTCTTTCTTTCTGACCTGTTTATGTACAACACTCGATCTTCTAATCAATCCCCTTTGCAGTTTGATTTAGAAACTGAAAGAACTTTAAACATGTTAAGAAAATTAGTGAGAACAAATCAAAATGAGAGCCTTTCTATTCTCATTAAAAGATTCAGCAAGTGATGGGTTTTACTATATACCCTCGGGCACAATCACCACATGGAATGAAATGAAAAGGCGATTCTTGGAGAAGTATTTTCCTGCTTCTTGCGCAGCAAGGGATTTGATTGAAAACATGGCCGAGAACTCCCAACAATTTAATTCAACCACAGACGTGCAAGTTCGGCGTGTGAAGGAGGTAAGTAGTTCTAGTATTGAAAATCAACTCTCTGAACTAACAATTCTTTTGAAACAGATCACTTTGGGAAATTCACAACAAGTAAAGACGTGCAGAATTTGTGCAAATATGGGACATCCAACTGATTCCTGTCCAATACTGCAAGATGATAATGTGGAACAGGTAAATGCGGCGGGCAACTTTTCATTCCCAAAAAAACCATACAATCCATACTCGAACACCTACAATCCGGGATGGAAAAATCACCCAAATTTAAGATATGGATCCAACAAACCCCAGGCATTTTTTCTGAACCAACCACAAGCACAATTCCAATCAAAAGGAAATTTCCAACCTCAAGGAAAATATCAGCAAAACTCACAATCGTCAGGTATGTCTCTTGAAGATATGGTAAAGATGCTGGCTACTAAAACATTACAATTCCAACAGGACACAAAATCAAGCATTCAAAATTTGGAAAACCAAGTGGGCCAAATGGCCACAGCTATCAATCGATTGGAATCACAAATTGGAGGAAAACTACCCTCACAGTCAGAGGTGAATCCTAAAAATGTGAGCGTGATAACCTTGAGAAGTGGGAAAGAAATTGAAAATCCAATTAAAGATTCTTTCATACCTAAAGATGCAGAAGAAAGGGAGGTAAGTCCTAACGCTCATTTCATTGCTAAACCCATCCCCCCTCCCTCTTCCTAGTAGATTGGCAAAAGTTAACAAAGAAGATAAGGAAAAAGAATTTTTTTACACATTTAGGAAGGTAGAAATCAACATTCCCTTGTTAGATGCAATCAAACAAATTCCACGCTATGCTAAGTTTTTGAAGGACCTATGCACCAACAAGAGAAAATTGAAAGGAAATAAAAATGTGAGAATGGGAGAAACTGTTTCTGCCCTATTTCAAAAGAAAATGCCACCTAAACGTAAAGATCCAGGTATGTTCACCATCCCATGCCAAATAAGTAATACTACAATAGACCGAGCTTCGATCGACCTTGGAGCGTCTATTAATGTAATGCCTAAGTCCACATACACTTCAGTCAAACTTGCTAAAATGAGCAAAACTGATGTTATAATTCAACTGGCTGATCGTTCTAATGCTTATCCAGATGGGGTGGTGGAGGATGTTCTAGTGCAAGTCGGAGGCTTCATTTTTCCTACTGGTTTTTATGTATTGGATATGAATGATGACAACTCTCTTAATTCCACACCCGTTTTGCTAGGGAGACCATTTTTATGGACTTCTCAAACCATAATAGATGTGAGGAAAGGTATTCTAACTATGTCTTTTGATGGAGATGTTGTACAATTTAATATCTGTGATGTAATGAAACATCCTAATGATAATTGTGCTATTTATGCGATTGATATTATTGCCCGTATTGTGGAATAGATTTTTGAATTGAATTGTAAAGATGACTTAGAGATAGCTCTTACGGAGTTGATTGACCAAGGAACGAAAGAAGAAGTTGAACTAAACGAAGAGTTGAAAGACATGGTGGTTGGAGTCAGATCAAAGCAGCTATAATACTAAAACCATCCAAGCAATAGATCATCCTAACAAATTGTTACCTTCAATTGCGCAGGCACCAGTTTTGGAGATGAAACCTCTACCCAATCACCTGAAGTACGTTTATCTTAGAGATGGAGAAACACTCCCCGTAATAATTTCATCCAAACTAAACATAGTAGAAGAGGATAAATTGATTCGATTCCTGAGAGATGACAAAGAAGCCATTGGGTAGACAATTGCAGATATCAAAGGTATAAGTCCATCAGTCTGCATGCACAAAATATCGTTAGAAGAATGAGCAAAACCATTGAGAAAAACCCAAAGAAGGTTGAATCCACTAATGATGGAAGTGGTAAAAAAATAAATTCTCAAACTGTTGGGAGCAGGGATGATCTATCCCATTTTAGGCAGCAAATGGCTAAGTCTAGTGTAGAAGAAAAGAAATCGGGTGTAATAGTTGTGGAAAATCAAGATGGGGAACTAGTTCCCACCAGGGTACAGACAGAATATCGAGTATGTATTGATTACAGAAAGGTAAATGCTGAAACACGTAAGGACTACTTCCCCTCCCCTTCATTGATCAAATGTTAGAAAGGTTAGTTGGTCACACTCACTATTGCTTTTTAGATGGTTTTCTTGGGTATTTTCAAATTGCTATACCACCAGAAGACCAAGAAAAAATCACATTCACATGTCTATTTGGTAATTTTGCATCCAGACGCATGCCTTTTGGGCTATGCCATGCCCCTGCTACTTTTCAACGATGTATGATGAGTATATTTTCTGATTATTTAGACAACATCATTGAAATTTTTATGGATAAATTCAGTGTATGGGGAAACTCCTTTGATTCATATTTAGAAAACCTCACATTGATTTTGAAACGATGCATTGATACTAATTTGGTTTTGAATTGGGAAAAGTGTCACTTTATGGTAAAAGAGGGAATATTGTTAGGGCATGTTGTATCTACTAAAGGGATCGAGGTGGATAAGGCTAAGGTCCACCTAATATATGCATTACCTTACCCCACTAGTGTACGGGATGTGCGTTCATTTCTTGGACATGCAGGTTTCCATTGCTGGTTTATCAAAGACTTTTCCAAAATTGCATCTATCTCCATTGTGTAGTCTGCTACAGAAAGATGTGTTGTTTGAATTCAATGATGCATGCAAAAAGGCATTTGACCAACTAAAAAGGCAATTGACAACTTCACCGATCATTCAACCACCAGATTGGGACCTTCCATTCGAGATAATGTGCGATGCAAGTGATTATGCTGTGGGAGCAGTTTTAGGACAGAGAATTGGACGAGCAGCTCACGTGATCTACTATGCTTCCAGAACTTTGAACCAAACTCAAGCAAATTACTCCACCACCGAAAAAAAACTTTTATCTGTGATTTTTGCTTTAAAAAAATTTCGATCATATTTGTTAGGTTCTAAAGTCATTGTTTTTACAGATCACGCAGGACTGAGACATCTTTTGGCAAAGAAGGACGCCAAACCAAGGCTTATCCATTGGATTCTCCTACTACAAGAATTTGACCCAGAAATCAAGGATAAAGCTGGAGATGAAAATGTGGTGGCTGATCATCTCAGTCGGATAGTGAGAGCAGAAGATGACTTGCCTTTACGAGAATCTTTTCTAGATGAAGGCTTGTTTGCTATAGAGGCAAACCTCCCATGAGATGCTGATCTAATAAATTATATCACCTCTCACCAGATCCCTGCATGTTACCCACGAGCAAAGAAAGACAAGTTAAAAAGTGACGCCAAATACTACATTTGGGATGACCCATACTTATGGAAAAGATGTTCAGGTCAGATCATTAGAAGGTGTGTACCGGAGTCTGAACACCAATCCATCTTAATGTTTTTCCACTCTTATGCTTGCGGTGGACATTTCAGACCTCGAAGAACGGCTCAGAAAGTAATGGAGAGTGGATTCTACTGGTCAACCCTGTTCAAAGATACCTATATTTTCTGTAAATCTTGTGACAAGTGTCAAAGAACATGTATTTTATCCCAACGTAACGAAATGCCTCAAACTCTTCTCATAGTATGTGAAATTTTCGATGTTTGGGGTATCGACTTCATAGGACCTTTCCCAAATTCGTTTGGCTATACCTACATATTGTTAGCAGTTGATTATGTTTCTAAGTGGGTCGAGGCAAAAACCACCCGGACTAACGATGCTAAAGTGGTTGCAGAGTTTATCAAATCTTACATTTTTAGCAAGCTCATTCCAAGAGCTATGATCAGCGATAGGGGGACTCATTTTTGCAACTAGATTATTGAAGCTCTATTAAAAAATTATGGAGTTATGCATAGAATCTCCACAGCATACCTCCACAAACAAACGGCCAAACAGGACTTTCGAATCGAGATGTAAAGTCCATTCTTGAGAAAATAGTTCGGCCAGATCGAAAGGATTGGAGTTTAAAGTTGGATGATGCTTTGTGGGTATACCGGACTGCATACAAGACTCCTATCGGGATGTCACCATATCAGATAGTGTACGGTAAGCCATGCCACTTGCCAGTTGAACTCGAACACAAGGCTTATTGGGCAGTTAAAAAATGCAACATGGATTGGGAGGATGTAGGAGAGCACAGAAAGCTACAGTTGAACGAACTTGACGAGATTCGAAATGAAGCATATGAGAATGCTATGATTTACAAGGAAACGACTAAGGCATTCCATGACCAACGCATTTCACGAAAGGACTTCAGTATTGGATAGAAAGTGCTTTGATATCATTCCAAACTAAAACTCTTCCCAGGTAAGCTTCGTTCTCGTTGGATGGGACCATTTGTTATTATTATCATCTCTTCCCATGGTGTAGTGGAAATCAAGAGTCTCAAGACCAATAAGGTATTCAAGGTAAACGGCCACCGTCTCAAGCCCTATTATGAAGACTTTCAAACCTTCAATTTTGAGGTTGTGAAGTTAGAAAAGTTAGAAAATACGAAGTGAGATGAGCTAGAAAAGCCGAGCCAACGACATTAACCAAAAGCGCTTCTTGGGAGGCAACCCAAGATTTCTTTCATTTTTATTTTTCTCTTTTTGATATTTTATTTATTTTTATTTCTTAATTTTTTTTATCTAGCGTACTGAGGAAGTTATTTTGTAACTGTGGAAGAGAGATATTTCAAGGATTGATTATTTGGGAAGAGATAGAATGGCACAAAAATCGGTGATTAGCATTAATTCAATGTTAATTATTGATGAGTGCGGGAGTTAATTCATTAATAAAGGACGATCATTGAATGAGCTTTCTCGGATACTCCTTCCAACGTACTCTTTCTAGTACACTCCACATGCATGATTGTCGGTTGAAACAGTGCTCATTTGACTATAAATCAAGACCATTCTCTACTTGAAACCACAACCACAATCTCAACCCTCTATGAGAAATTCTTTCTAGTAGTGATTAGGTAATCTTCTTCTTCTTCTTTTATAGTATGGACGTGTGTGATACGTTTATATATATATATATATATATATATATATATATTCCTCATATTAATTGATTATGTAGTTCAAATTTTGTTATTTTTCTTTATTCTTCGGTATCCTGCTTGAAAACATGGAAGAATGTGATAATCTATTATACTTAGTGATTTTGATGGTTTTAATCTTATTGCTTCACTTTTTCTTTTTCTTTCATGTGTTACGTTAAAAAAAAAATTTATAGTCGAGCCAATGACTATAAATAAAGGCACTACTTAGGAGGCAACCTAATCACTCTCTTTTCTTCTACTTCTCCAAAACACTTGAATTTTCAATGGATAACAAACTTTCCAAAATCCATAAATATTACCCATCAGTGTCTCTAAATGCTTTGAAAGAGATTTCTTGTTCTAGCGTAGGGCAGTTAAAAATGTTAATGGAAAAGGAAATCCCTGAGGATATCCGTTGATTAATTGAAGCAAAGGTTCGATTAGGAGGTGAAATGCCAATTTTTAATGTTAAATATGCACCAGGGTTAGGCAAAAGTAATTTTGCTAAGAAATGAAGAGCAAAAAGAATGAATGTGTGCTATAAATGTGCTAGATGACCTTATAAATGCTTCAATGGACCTGCAACTCAGGTAACCGTTCCATTGGATTTGTGTCCATAAATCGGGAAGATAAAATAGGTTTCATTGAGGATGGCATGAGTTAGGAGTCTCTGGATGATATCCATCAGTCTCTTGAGATGCATCCTAGTAGAATGGTGCAAATCGAACTTTTCAATTTGTGGAATGAATTTAAAAAGGAACGAGAATGATATAGTCTTGGGAATCTGACTTTAAAAGACCCTGTTTGCCAGTTTATAAGAAAACTAGATGGGAAGCCTATCCCCGACTCATAGAAGGCGTTTAAGCCGTTTCTGGACGTAAAACCAGAGGAAGATGTAAGCCACAATCACAACTACGTGTACATATTGTTAATTTTAACTATTTTCGTGTTCTTATGTCAGTTTTTAGTATGGAAAGTAAACAACCTATGGAGGCTACTACAACCATGACAACTGGGAGTTCAAAGAAGAAATTGACAACCATAAGTCTTTTTGGTGGAATCAATCTGGGGAAACCGACACTTCTCTCACCAGTAGTCAAAGCTGGAACGATATTTGGAGATCAAAAGTATAAGCTACTCTACGGAGGAGGTTATCGTGGGCTGATAGGGTGTGCGATTCAATCTGCATACATACAAAGGTCAACAATGGTTGGTGTTATTATACCGCCTCTAAAACAGGAGTATGGTAAAACCATTGGCTTTGAGGTACAAGCTAGATCATTATTTGAACGCTTAGCACTAATGATAATGTATTCGGATGCTTTCATCGCATTACCCAGGGGTTTTGAAACTCTGGAACAAATCTTTTGCATAATTTCTTGGGCCTAGTTGAAACTACACTCTAAACCAATTGGTCTTTTAAACATTCAAAATCATTTCGACGGTCTATTGGCATTTCTCGAATTTTTAACTCATCAAAAGTTGATTTCTCCTAATGCTCAAAAAATGATTTTAGTTGCACCATCAATGGATGAATTATTGGAGAAATTAGAAGCTTATGTACCACAAATGCATGTAGAAGTGTCTGTCATCAATTGGTCAGAGGAATTACGCAAAAGGAGGAGAGATCCGAATGAATTGGATTTAGAGTTAAGGTTATGAATGTGGAATAGCTAACTTCAGATTGTAGAATACGGAGTTAGCTCTAGAAACACACCTGTGTTAAGCTCTAGAATAAACAAAAAAAACCTTGGATACTAGTTCTTGTATCCCACCCAAAGGCATTAAACTAGCCTTTTTCAGTAGACCTTAAAGAACTGTCTTCTTCCTCCTTTCTCTCTCACAAGTTTTTTTTTGTAGATACACCTTTAAGAATTGAATTCTCACTTCTCTCCACGGCATCTCCTCTACGTATTTTCACTCTTCTACAAGTACTAGACTCTTTTTCTAAGCCTACTGATATCAAGATGCAAATTGTTCAACTTGTTGATAAGTATGAACGCTCCCTTTGGCATGTAATTGCCTTTGGGGCAGGATCATCACGATCTGCTCGCAAACATGAACATGTTGTTTTCTTCAAGGATGGACCGATTAGGTGCGAGGCCGAAAAGTCTATCAGGAGAAACAACCAGCTCGAATTCAGTGTGAAAGAGCTTGATAATTTATTGGACCAACGACAACGTCTATTGGAAACCAAACTCGATGGCCTAACCATTGAGTAAATACTTTTTGAGCGTGATCATTAAGCACCCATTCGAAGATGTAAAACTACGTCTCATTTACTTGAAAAGTGTCTGACTTGGGCGTTCTGCTATAAATGCTTTCTCATTTGTTGGTTCTTATGGGGCTATTCTTTATTCAATGGCTAAAATACCTTGGTTTTAAGTGTTGCCTTCCAAACCTATAGTAAATGATTTGCTTGATTTAATTTTAAAATTCTTGATGACCAAGCCACTCTTCTTTGTATATCCGGCTAGGCTATGAAGGACCTTTTCATTAAGGTTGGTTGGCAAACTATCTTGTAGAGAGTAAGCTGATTCATTGACAGGTTCCATGCGGGTCAGCCTTGGTGGAATCATGTCATTCATTTGATGTGAATACTACTGCAAGATGTTCGGACGGCTGTCAACTCCTATAGTCTTTTGTTCTTATTTTATTCTATTTAAAAAAACACAAAAAAATAATAGTAATAAAAAAAATTCTCTGGCATTTTTTTCTTGTTCTATGTATATATTGATCGCAGGATATCTCACTCTTCGTTTGTTGGGCTGGCCACACAAGGTATTACATTTGACAAAGAAACATGGGCGTGTTGTCGCAGTACGCCAAAATTTATTTTATTTCCTTACTCGGTTTCAAAACTACAAATTAATGTAGAAGTGGTAAGGGTCGAACCCAAGAGGAACGGTATTTAATCTAGTTGTTCTTATCAATTAATCTAGAAATGGGGGTTTTGTGAAGTTTGATGAAATTCGAAAATAAAATTACAAAATAAAAGAGATGAAAATGAAACAATTGAAAATATATCTAGTTCTCGGGTTCGGTTGTGTCAACATCTTGTGTTTATCTTTCCCATGCAACGTGTACTATCCCTTCTTCAATTTATCAACTCCAATTAATCAATACGATCTGATTAACGAATTCTTCCTTAAGTGTATTAAATTAAAGTGAGTTCTTTAACTTAACGTCTAGCTATTGGATAATCCTAAACAAGTTCTTAGGATTTAATGCAATGCTAGTGTGAAATGAACAAGAAGAATGAGTTGAATTAGATGATCAATTTCACAAACTTGAATTAATACATCTAAGTTGATTTATTAACAAATATGCACGACATTCGTTTGCTCTTTGTGGATTGGAATCTAGTGACAATTACGGATCAAAAGTTCCAATCCTAGCACATAACTTGAACTTAAAGATTAATTGATTCAATTGGCCAAAGTGAATGCAATAATCACATAAATTCAAAACGGGTTTAAAAGCATAACAAATCAACAAATTGAAGCGAGAGGAATAGATAAAGCGTTAGCGAAAGAGTTAGGAAAGATAACAACATGATAATCGAACACAACGTCCCCCTCGAACTAGATAGAGAAGTCTAACTACTCATATTAGCGGGTATCACTTTGCTATATGATAGATTATACTTCACTATCTCAAGTAATATATACAAAATATAGAAAACAAGTAAATAATGCTAAGAATTAAATAGAGAAGTCTAACTACTCATATATGCGGGTTAAATACTTATAACGGCGTAACACCGTGTATCACCTCTGCAATATATGAGAAATTATCTTTCTCAAATATGAAAAACAAAATTGGGAAAGAAACTAGAGAAGAAATACTCCGTTAATCATATTCACGGCCGAAGTATTGTCGATTGATTTTTCGAACCTATATTTAGGTTCTTACTTCCGCCGGAATATGAAAAACTAAGAGCTTTCAAGCTACAACTAAGAACAAATGATGAAGAGAAATTTATTGAGGAGAAAGTTTGAGAGAATCACAAGCTAATTCTCTCTACAAGTTGTGTGATTCAAGCTTGGAAATGCCTCTATTTATAGGCAAAATATTACACCAAAAAATATTAAAAAATCATAAAAGTCTTCCTTCATGAGTCTATCGTGGTGTGCTCAAGTTGTTTTATCTCTAAGAAGTCAATAAAATACCAAAAAACACGTTTTATGGTAAGTGGAGTCCTCTGGTCAAAATCTGCCCGATGGTGTCGGGGTGACTCGGAGTCACCGTGTGTGATCAGTCGATCGAGTAGCGATTACTGCTTAGTCCGTATGAGGCGGAGGACCAGGGGCGGTTGCGGCGTGACTTTCGATCACTTGCGGCGCTGATCGAGCATGATCGGACGTGACTCGAGTTACTTGCGGCGCTGACTCAATCACGTCTGGTGACTCAGTCACCGAGTCACCCTGAAAGTGCGCACCAAGTCCTCAACTTTTGAATGTTCTTCATTTTGGTCCTTGACAAATTGCATTGTGGTCCTCCAACTTTTTGAAAAGATTCACTTTGGTCCCCAGACTTTTGAAAAGTTGCACTTTGGTCCCCAACAGTTTTGGCTTTGACGCTTTTAGTCCTTTTTCTTCAAATGTCCATAACTTTCACTAGGAAACTCCGATTTGAGATCTGGAAAAAGTTTGGGAATCCTCTTTTGATGTTCTTCGACTTTGGCACAAGAAAAATTGTAAAAACAACTTTTTATAAAATTGCATCGGAGGTCCTCCATCTTTGATTCGCTTGCCTTTTTGGTCTCGAGTTTCCGTTTTCATTCGATTTTCATCCTTTTTGACTCCTTTTGATTCTTTGTGACCCTAAACACCACAATAAAGGAAAAACACATAAAACGGAACATATAACATTAATAAAGCACACAAATACGTAAAATAGAAGAGTTATTTAAGTGCTTTTCTAGCATTTATCAAAACACCACGAACGACTGGACTCATTACCTACCCAAGGGGAGTTCTTAATTCTTATCATTTTCATATTTTATATATCTACATTGAGGACAATATAGAAATTAAGTACGGGGGAGGGAAATATTTGTGAATATTTTTTTGTGATTGTTCTTTTTACAGTTTTGCATGAGATAACAACTTTTGAATATGATTGAGTTTAATTTGTGTGACTTAGCTGAAACTAAGAGATCTCGAAAGAAAAAAAATTGGTTGTGTTTTATCCTTTTCTAAGCATAGCTGGCTAATTTATCCGAGCACGTTTATAAGGTAATTTACTATCATTTTCTGGAACAAATTAAAGGTTGAAAATGTTGATATTTTTTTTTTCTTTATTTCTTTTAGACTTAGTAAACCAACTGTTTTCTATCAATTTGTTCTACTCAAAGTAACCTCGAAACATCATTTGTTAGCGAGGTAGAGTTACAATCGCATGGTCTCTGTTTTTTGTGAATATATCTTTTGTTGATAGAGTTTAAAAAGTTTGGAATGCGCACTGACCTATACTGAGAATGAATTTTACTTTTTTATTTGAAATAATGAGAGGGACCGCAAGAAAGAGCTACCTACCTCAGAGTGTGAAAGATCGTCACCTCGAATGGGTGAAGAAGGCTACCTCTAATGAAAGTGGTTAGTGTGAAAGCTACCTGCGGGATAAAAGTTGAAAAGAAAATTACAAAATTTGCTTCTTCTTCTTTCTAAAAAAAAAAAGAGAGAAATGTTATAGTTACCTAAGTGTGCAGTTAGTTAAATAAATTTCCTCAGTGGTTTGAAGTGTTCAATCAAACACTCAAAAAAAATCAAAGATATATTTGCGATAAAACACCTACTATGCTTTGTTTAACTTTGCAGTGTTAACATTTGGTAAATTTTGGTAAACAGAGTAATTTTTAGGATCCATGGGAACTATTGTAAAATAAGAGTGGAACCACGAGAGATGAAATGATATATTTGACCATTCAGGGTCAGGATTTGGATAGAACATCGTAAGCTTTCATTTGTTTCCAGTTACTGATGGGATGATAACCTTATTCGCACACATTCACAAGCCGTTGTGTATTTGAAAAGAAGTGAAATTTTCATAATTCGAGAAAATATTTAGTAAGCAAGTCACCATCTATAGTTGGATTTCACCGTTTAAAGTCGTTTATCTCATGTAAAACTAGTTTGTTGTCTTGTATCATATGATTGTTGTTCGAGGGTGAATAACAGTCGAAGTGTGGGGAGTTTGATAAGTGCTTGAAAAGCACTTTAATAACTCTCTAATAACATTTATTATTGTGTGATAATTGTTTTATAAGTTTGCATTTATGTGTTTTTATTTATTTTTATGTTTGAGGGCCAAGAAGAGTTGAAATAAGTTTAAACAAGGCATGGAAAGTGCAAATCAGCAACTAAAATTCACAGGGCAGCTTTCAGTGTTTGGATTATAACTTGAGATAGAAATATGGGATTGACCTGATTCTAGCCCCAAAAGAAAGATAACTCGATTATCTACAAATGTTATTTCTAGCCTCTTATGCAAAATCGATGGTATAGATGAAAATTGAGTTGGAAGATAGCATCATGAACATCCAACTGTCCAATGTCAACTTTCGGTGCAAATCCCATAACTTGGCCTACAAAGATCCAATTATTGTGATTCCACTGGCAAAAGAAAGGTAACTTGATGGCCTACAACAGCTATTTCTGGTCCCAAAGACAAAAATCGACACTAAGGTGGCCAAAAGGCATGAGGAAGTAGAATAATAATGGAGGAACAGCTCACGTAATGCATTATTGAAAGATTCCTTTAGTGCCTATAAAAGGGCAAGGCCATTAAGCCATTTCCAACTTGAAAAACATTCTCTCATCCTCAATTCCTAGTGTTATATTTCATTCTAGTAGCATTCATCTTTTGTTTAGCTTTCTTTTGTATCTTATTTTGAGTAGAAGTGTGAAGAGTTGAAGTGTGAATAAAGTTTTAGAGATTGCTTAAATAGCCTTTCATATTCCGGCGGAAGTATATTTGAAATGTATATTTTAGCCGAGAATATGATTGGCTAGGCGCCTCGATCTAGTTCAAGGGAATGTCGTTGTTGTAAGATTACTATCCGATTAACTCACAAGTGACGTTGTTCTTTTACTCTTATTCAAATTGGTTTGTTTTTCTATTTTATTTTTGATAATATGAACTTTAATTAGATTTGGCCAATTGAATTAAAATTCTATTATTAACTTGTTAGAATTAAAGTTTCAATCCGTAGTTGTTGATTTCTTTAATTCATACGTAACAACTAGCGATCACATGTCGTTGGAAATAACAAACCCTATTGTTAAACATTTCGAGCTGACTGAAATATTACTCTAAGTTTAACCTATTTTCCTAATTAGCTTTTGTATTAAATCTAGAGATCGGACTTCTAGGTTATCCAAAAGTCTAAGGACTAATTGAAAGGCTGACCTTCAATTAGTGACGCTTAAGGGAAAATGGAGATAATAAAGATGTGTAATTTATTATCTAAAGGTTAAAGATTTGAATATAGAATAGAACACGTTATGAGTAAATTGAATATGCAAGTGGAGGCTCAACTGAACCAAGAACTAGATGATTTCTCTCAGTGGTAAAACTTTCTTAATTGTTATTTTATTTTTTTTATATTCAATATTTATTGTCCATTTACTAAAACCCCCAATCATATTAGTTAGCATAAGTATACCAAATTGACGAACTATTCCCTGTGGGATGGACCCTTACTCACCACTGCTATATTAATTTGTAGTTTTCAAAACTGAATAAGGTAATTAATATTTGGTGTATCACAGCACGCACCAATATACATTATGCAGTCATGAATAGATTGTGTTCTTAGCATCAGTCCAGTTGGACTAATGATATTTCTAACTCCAATTCGATTACTGCCTCCAATTCGATGAAAAGGTATTACACTTGACAATCTTATCCCCCATGATTGTGCAGTCATTGTAAGACTCCTTAAAAGTTTGTTATTGGTCCTTCCATATAGTATATTGATATTTTGTCTCCCTAACTCTTTTACAAGTTGGTTTGCCATATCCACATATTAGATATGGCATACCAATCTGGAACCACCAAGAACACATATAGTTTTTATCTGGTGAGGTGAAGATTGACTTGCATGAGATGATTCTAATATCTCCACCTCCACCTCCATCTCTCTCTTTCAACGAATAAATGAGCGATACGTGAATCCCTCTATTTAAAGATAAATTTTAAAACCAATAAGTGATTTCACTATTTACTTTTTGACAATATGAAAAGGGAAACAACAGAAAAAATTTCAGTAAAATGATATACACTGCCGGTGATTGAATATATATATATATATATATATATATATGTATATACACACACACATATATATATTTCAAAAGTTGAAAAACAATATTTACAATTACAAGAAGCATATTGATCTTCGATATTACGCCAATTTGCCTTGCATCAATATGGGAAAATCACAATACTAAGTTTTTCTACTAAATTTATAAACATGATCTTTTAAAGTAAGTTTTTCGAGACTGTAACGTGTTTGTTCATTTTTGAATTTGGCCTTAAGCTCACCTTGCACGTGTCCACTAGGATGTGTCTCAAGAGCCTATTGAATATCATCCAAAGACTCATTACTCAATCCATCTTTAATGAATGCTATTTTATCTTTTCGGTTTTTAGACAAGTACCCCACAGATTTACATCGAATGTCACATGTCCACTGAGCACATTTGTAGCATCCTCCTAACCTTTTTGCTCTCCGTTTCTTTGAAAAACTACTTTTACACATACCAGGCATGTATTTAGAAGGAATTGAAACCTCACGAAATAATCGAACCCATGCTTCAATCAACCATCGAATATCTTGTGGGATGCCTTTATTCATTAGCATCCCCAACCTTTCAACCCTACCTCGATAAATTCTTTTTAGGATCTTGATCAGTAGTGATGGATAGCATTTTCGAAAATTTGAGAGCACATTATCCATTATAATGTATGGACCCTTATTAGGGTGAATATTGTAAGTGTCCGGGTGATTTATAAACGCGTATGAAGTAAAACTCTGCATTAGAACAGTGCTATAATATGAAACGTATGGACTAAAATTCAACACTTGAACAGTAATGCGTGTAATAATGCCATCGAAAGATGATGGGATATGTCGGTGTGCTATGCATATGATGAAAGTAATAAATCATGTTGAGCACTATATAGATCCTGGTTCGATCGATGTAAATAATTTATTGAAATCAAGAACCGGAAGAATTATTCAAATGATTGTCCTCGATAAATGATGAAATCATTGCTAGCCAATGTTGGGAATAAATTCCAAATGCATCTAGAACATATATAAGCGATGAGAGTTATGGGCCCACTCACCCTACACGTGGGCTACTAGGTAATATAATACGGATTCACTATGTAGTCACATGTGTATATCGTAACTGAAATTTACCGAAATGATTTGCTCACAATATGAGTATGAGTTTCAAATCTAATAAAGCTAGTAAATGTGCATCCCAATAATTTAAATAAGGTTGTAAATGATTGGATATGTGCATATGTGGAATATAATTGGAAAAATATTTAAAGTCCTCTAATCGATTTGCCAATATCGAGCACAAAATATTGACTAAATAAATTCCCCCATTAAGGCTAAATACTGAGAGTATATATGATGAAAATCATACAAATTGTATTGAGTTTGGTTATTAGCATACGGGGGAGTATTAATAGTTGAAAATGATATATAAAATATATAATGATTGAAATATAAATTTGAAATTCAAGGATGCACGACAGACTATAACGATCTCATATACTAGCTATATGTGTTTTGATTAAATTAGCAAACCCGAAACATTGATATTATTTAAATAAAAGTTCCCCAAATATATATATCAAATTAAATGATAAAAGATGGTCTTAATGAGGATATTGAGATATATCGAAGAATAATATTGAAATATACACTCTTATAATAAAGGTATTAATATGCGGGCTTGATAAGAAAAATGATGATAGAACTCTTAAAAAGATTATAGATAATAGTGCTTGCAATGGTTCAATACAATGATATTGTTGTGAAGAAAAATTCGTACGCTGTACTCTTTTCCTTGTTTGAGGTTTTTATCCCAAATGATTTTTCCTAAACAAGGTTTTTAATGAGGTAGCTTAGTCATAATTAATAGAAATTCTCTAGAGGATATTTAGATATATATATATATATATATATATATATATCTCAATGCAGTGAGAATGTAAGATCGAGATTGTCGATTAAGCAATAAATATGACACAATGATAAATATGATACCTATATAAATACCTGAAGGATTTTGATATGCTTGAAGTATACTTGTACAAAATACACGTTGCACTCTTTTTCCCTTGACTAAGGTTTTATCCCATTGGGTTTTTCTAGCAAGGTTTTTAACGAGGCAATCTTTATGGTGTATTCACATGAATAATGTACTCTTTTTCCTTCATTGAGATTTTTCCCACTGGCTTTTTCCTAATAAGGTTATTAACGAGGCTTATTTATGGTATATTAAGGACTACTGAAGAAAACAGCACAATGTATCCATTTGATCAGTTTATAATGAAGAGATTACTTGAAGTCGGATGGTGATGACATTGAAATCTTTCACCATAAGTGAATATATCAGTCATCGAGATATGAAATCAATAGTTGTACTCTCTTTCCTTCGATCAAGTTTTTTCCATCGTCTTGACAGGGATTTAACGAGGCAGCATATTGATACTCCTATAAGGATGATCGACTTCAGGGGGAGCAAACCTTTTTCTTATTGCTCAGTTTTTATTCCACAAGTTTTTCCCTGACAAGATCTTTAACAAGACAATTGGCACACTAATAGTCACTCTACTATTTAGGAATTATAAAACAAAGGCAATAATAGTAGATGGCGATCGGTATATAATTTGATTGTGAATGACTATAACTCCTATGATCACTCCAACCTCTTTTACAATCAGATGAAAAGTTGTATTGAATACTTCTCCAAACAAAGATGCAAATTATTTGTAGTAATAGCCATTCAAGGGGGATTGTTATATAATACTGGGCCAACATGAATGAGTGGATGACAAAGGAAAAGATAGAGACAGACAATGGTGTAGGCGGTGGAAAATAAAGTAAGTGAAGTTACTGGAAGACGGTGGAAAGCAAAGTAAGTGGAGCTACAGTAATAATTACAAAATTTATATAATATTGTAACAGTGTCATTGTAAACTCCCATAAATAGGAGATTCATTTGTTAATAAAATGGAATTGGGAATTCAATTTCTATATTCTCTCTATTATCTCTATTGTTTCACAACACTTTCTGAATTAATAAACGTAATGTATGAATTTTCAGGATGTTGTACTACACTGCCTTCTAGTATAAATAAAATAAGTAACAATTGCAATTGAATACCAAACTTTTCAATATGCGCAAACTGACTGATATTTTATTGGCATTGCAATTTTAACTTTTTTATACGTATTTATTTAAATTAGCGTTGAAGATGTCATTTTGCAAATCGCTTGATAAAATAATAATAATAATAATAATTGGTAAATGGGAATGTCTAATTCTTCTAATTTATTAAGTTATGGAACCAAAAAAAAATGTGATCAAGTTAAATTTGATTACATTCTTTCTTTCTTTCAAACTTGCTGTTTCACCCGTGTATTGCATGGGGGTATAATTTTTTAGCTAATAATAGTATCAATAGGTGTTAGTCGTATTAATATAAGATCTCGAAAAAAATAAAATAAATAATAAGTCGCAACAATAAACTTAATTAATATAACTAATAAAATAGTTCTTGAAAAATTTCGACAGAATTTTCCTTTATTTTGTACCAATTCATCCTGCAAACAATTCGGGGAAAACTCACCAAAAAATATAAAATTTAATTTACAATACTTTTAAAGACATCAAGAATTAAAGGAATATAAATATAACAACATTAATAATAGTCAACAACAACAGAGAAGACAAAAAAATAGAAATGTCATCGTGTTTTGACGAAAATGGTAAGTCACATCCATAATTATCATATAGAATATAAAAATTTGTGTTATTATACAATTGAATTGCACTAAAATAATAAATAAATTTTAGATGATCGGAATATCTCTGACATTAGTTTTACACAAACACTGGCGCTTTAGCATAAGAAATCTATAAAAATATTAGAAATAACACATATTTCAAATATGATCAATAAAACTCACTAAAAGTTTAATTTTCGACTACTAAGTACATTGAGTTACCTTTTTGAAATACAGTGCCACTAATGCATACGCTAATGCTCTATTCCTCATGTTGGGACAGTACCCACGCCATGTGGCTTAAGGGCCCTATGTCATCCAATTTTTTTAATATATTTTTAATATTTACGCTAGGTTAAATGAATAATACATAACTGCCCCCTGATGATAGTGGGCCAATGGGGCCTGCATGATTTTTTTTTCGGCGTGGGTACGGAATCTCATAATGCATAAATGGTACATATAATCAATTTGTATAACTTCACCATATTTGTGACGGGAATATTATACCTAAATAAAAATAAAAACACAAATACAATAAGAAACTATAATTGTTTCTTCACACGAAGTGAGTTCGGCATTCTTTTGATTGGAACTATCTTCCACTGCTCAAAAGTATTTTCCATGCAGGCACAAAAAATAAATGATCCAAGAAAAAAATTAATAGTGAGAAGAAAGTACGACCAATCTATAGATTTACTTTTAGTATTTAAAAAATCATGTTGTCTCATCCTAATAGTATAAAACTTAATTAAAAAAAGAGAAAATAATTTACAGCTATGAAGAAATAAATAATTATTTCAAAGTTGCCAAACATAATCCATCGAATTTGGTCGATTAATATTTTAATTTATTTTATACTTCTAAAAAGTAATAGTTGCTTTACAAATTAATCTACTGGAAAAAATTATAAAGTATATTGGACTTTTATAATTACAACAAATTATGTGAACTAAAAATATTAATCAATCATACAAAAGAAGTATAATTTATAATAAACATATTGGCATAAATACCAAATGATCCATGGAAAAAAAATTAATAAGATGAGGAAAGTATGATCAATCCACCGACTTATCTTAACAATGCAAAATAGTGCATCGACTCCGAATAATGGTTTAAAAAATTGATTATATAAAAAATAAAAATAAAAAATAAAAAACTTTAATAGTGTGAGTCCAACACTTTTTGGATTGGAACTCTGTCACTGTTGAAAAGCATTTTCCATGTGGGCGTAAAATAAATGATCCAACAGGAAAATTTAATCGTGTGAAGAAAATACGATCAATCTATAAATTTACCCTTACTATTATAAAAATTGTATCATTTCAACCTAATGGAATAAGAAATGAATGAGAAAAAATAGAGAGAGAAAATAAGTTATTACTTCAAAGAAAGAATAGTTGTTGCAACAAGTTATCGGAAGCACTCCATCGAATTGGGTTGATTCATATTTTAATTTATTTTATACTTGTAAACGACAATAGTCGCATTACAAATTAATTTATTGGAAAAAAACTATAAAGTATATTAGACTTTATAATTGTAATGAATTATGTGAACTAAAAATATAATCAACCATAAAAAAGCATAGAAATATAATTAATTTTCACAATGAACATATTATCATAAAAACTAAATGATCGAAGGAAAAAAATTAATAGTGTGAAAAAAATACGTTAAATGCATGGATTTACCTTAATAATTTAAAATATTGTGTCGATTTGTATTAATGACTTAAAAAATTGATCATATATATATATATATATATATATATATAACTTTTCTAGTGCGAAGAAACTATACTTGTTTCTTGGACCATGCTATAACACCATAATAGATGCCATAATGGTTGACATAATATATATGTGGCATGATCCTACAATTTCAACCATTCCATCACTTTTAGATTGACAGTTATTAAATATGTCAACTACCATTATGTCAACCATTATGATATTCATTATGGTAGTCTAGCATTTCCCTTGTTTCTTTATAATAAGTGAGTCCAACACTCTTTTGATTGAAACTCTATTCCACTGTTGAAAAGTATTTTCCATATGGGAACAAAAAATAAACAATCCAAAATAAGAAAAATTAATAGTGCAAAAAAAAATACAATCAATCCACGAATTTACCTTTAATATTTAAAAAATTGCGTCGTGTCAACTCAATGGTATAAAAAATTTAACAAAAAAAGAGAAACCAATTTATCGGTGTAGAAAAGAATAATTATTTCAACAATTTACCTCAAACAATCCACCGAATTCGGCCATTTCATATTTTAATTTATTTTATACTTCTGAATTGTAATAGTTGCATTGCAAATTAATCAGCTTTACAAAAAATTATAATGTTTATTGGTCTTTTGTAATTGTAACCAATTATACAAACTAAAAATATTAATCAACCATACAGCAAAGTATAATTAATTTTCACAATGAAAATATTGGCATAAAAACTAAATGATCCAAGGAAAATAAGTTTAAGAGTATGAAGAAAGTTCTATGAATTTACGGATTTACCTTAATAATTTTAAAAATACCGTTAATTGTTGTTCATTGTTTTGGTACGTTAATCAGTAAAATGTTCTTATTGACAATATTTATTGTAGTTTATGGTAAAATTTTAATACTGGTCAAGTGCTACATGTTCAATATCAAGAAGAAACATAGCTTAACAAAAAGCATAACTTGTGTTTGCTTTCCAGAAAAAGTTTAATCCATCAAAAAGAAATATTCGAGAAATGAAGATTATTAGTTCTTTTAATAAAATTTAAATAACAAAAACCGTGAAAATTGATGAGAACTATAACTCAAATTCCATATGAACTGTTGAAATGCAATAATAAAACTCATTCTCAAAGTTGATTGACTACTAATTAAATTCAATAACAAAACCATCCTAACTAATCTAAAACCCATTTAAAAGATATAACCGCTGAAATGCAATATTAAAACCCGTTTCCATTAATTATTTCCACTAAAGGATATCTGCAATTTAAAAGATATAGATATAGATTCAATTAATTAAAAATATTGGATTAATGTTATAATTAAATGTTTAATTAAAAAAATTAATCTTACATGTTTCTGTTAGTTTTTCTATACAAATTTGATGAATTGTAATTTTTTATCACACCAAAATGAAATTGTAAAAACATGCTAATTTTAATTAATTTTTATTTTTTAGCTAATTTTATTTTTTAAAATAATTAATTATTTCTAAAATTAAGTAAACAGACCGATCTAATTATATTACAAGTTTATTTTAATTTTTATGTAAAAGTTTAATGACTTTTAATTTTGTATCACACAAAAATTAAATCTTAACGAAATTTCTAATTTAGATTAATTTTCATTTCTTAGCTAATTATTTATAAAAAGCTAATTATTTATAAAAATCAATGTTTAGAAAACTTGACTGGACCGGCTGGTTCAACTATGAACAGGTCCAAAATCCGTTCCGGTTATAATTGAAAACTGACTATTAGAAAATCGGTCAAAAACCGTCACCCGACCAGTTCAACCGGTTGAATTGGTGACCTGGTAACAATTCAACCGGATTTTTTTATTGGTTTTAATTTATTTTTTAATTTTTTAATTAAAAACGTTTCGGTTGACCCTTGAACTGTTGCCTTCTCCAATTTGCTGACCAGTTTTGATTTTCTAATTATTGATAAAAATAATTAATTATTTAAAAAATTATTTAGTGGATTGAATCAAATTTTTAAATTTTAATGTTATACTTTTCTTTTACTTTTTTGTAAAATTTAATGAATGCTAATTTTGTATAATGCAATAATAAAATATTAATGAAATTATTAATGTTAATTAATTTTATTTTCTTAAGAATTAATTTTCGTCTCGTAATTAATTATTTATAACAAGTCTCTTATTCTATATATAAATATAAATCTTTAGATTCAGATTAAAAACATATAACAAAATAATAATTATCTATACTTATGCAAGGAAAAAAATTAGATTTAATATTTAATATTTAATATAAATAATAATTTATTAATTTGTTTGCTAGGATTGATTATGAATTGATAAAAAATGAAAAATCGAAAGACAAAAAACATATAGAAGATAAGTTCAAATCAATGGAGATTTAAAAAATCTAATTTTGTTGAGGAGAAGATTTAATATAGATAATGATTAGCTAATTGATTGTTGAAGATTAATTATTAATTATTAAAAAAGAAAAAATAAAAAGACAAGAAAGGATTTTATTTTAGGAGGAAAAACTAATTAATCTAATTAAAAAAAAGACTGAAATTTCCCTACTTTTCTATATATATAAATTTTCTATTTATATAGATTATTTATAAAAAATCTCTTATTCTATATATAAATATAAATCTTTAGATTCAGATTAAAAAGATATAATAAAATAATAATTATTAATACTTATGCAAGAAAAAAATTTAGATTTAATATTTAATATTTAATATAAATAATAATTTATTAATTTTTTGTTAGGATTGATTATAAATTGATAAAAAAAGGAAAAATCAAATGACAAAAAACATATAGAAGATACGTTCAAATCAGTGGAGATTTGAAAAAATCTAATTTTGTTGAGGAGAAGATTTAATATAAATGATGATTAGTTAATTGATTGTTAAAAATTAATTATTAATTATTAAAAAAATAAAAAATAAAAAGACAAGAAAAAACTTTATTTTAGGAGGGAAAACTAATTAATCTAATTAAAAAATAGGCTGAAAATTTTCTGCCTTTCTATATATAATAATAATAATAATAATAATAATAATAATAATAATAATAACAATAACAACTTTATTATATTCTTATTTTGTTCCATGCTATTTCATTTAGAGAAAACGATTGTCTTTTTGTCTCATAGACCTAAGCCTTCTGTTTTGTTTTGTTTTATTTTGTTTTTTTTTTTTCCCTCCATTTAAACAAGCATATTTCTGAGTTTTCCTATAATAAAAAAGATAAAAATAAGGACAAAATGTCAAGTCGAAATGAAAAGCCTCAAATTGCAGCACACTTTGCCACTTTGCAGCAATTAGCTATTGAACGTTATCCATTCGATTTTTTTTTAGTGAAACTTTGTAGTTCCAATGCATTGTTATTTGCCGCTCATATGTCGTTATCTTTAAAAATTACTACACAAAATTTGGGGGCTCGTAAAAAGACAAAGTACTCCCTCCATCCCACAAAGATAGTAAAATATACTCTCCCGATTTCAATTATATGGTCTTTTTTTCTTTTTAGAATGTCCCATTTATTTCGTCTATTTTTATATTCATTTACAATTATACCCTCATATTGTCTTTTTTGATACTACTTTTAACACACACTAATAATTAAATGAGGGTATTTTAGAAAGTTTATTTGTATAATTGTAACTTCCCATATTATTCTTAATCCATGTAAAAGAAATAAAATGGACCATATAATTGGGACAGATGGAATACTATTTTTGTTCGTCCTAAAAAAATAGTCCACTTACTACATTTATAATATTTTTATTTTTTTCGTTTCCACCAATACCGCTAATTAATATACCTTCAATTACCAATACATTGAAAATATTTTCAAACAATTAATGATATATAAGAGTATAAATGGAAAATAATGTAAAATTTAATATTTCAACTTAATTAACAATCATTTTTTAAATATGTATGAGAATAACTAGTGAACTGTCTTTGTGCGACGGACGGAATAATTTTTTTGACTTTTCTTATTTTACATTTTTTTCAACTGAGTTTATACAAACTGCATCGTGCTACACTGTTACTTAACTCTTACAACTACTTCCTCATGCTCTTACTCAAGAATATGCTCATCTTATTGCACCCTAAGCATCTTCAATACATAACGTAGACTAGATGATGTCGAGGACAAAATACTATTGATGACAATGGGTCAGCTCGGGCATGATCCAGACCTCCGAATCGACATGTGACCCATACCTAAACCAAACCACCGGCGGTTCCAGTCAAGTATCCATTTGGGTTGGATCTCAGACTTGAATGGGGTACCCATTTACCTTTTTCTTTTTTTATTTGGCTACAGATGCAATATTATATCCAACCCATATCCACTTTGGATTTAATTTACTCTCGAAAATCATATCTACCCATCGACTCGTCGTTTCTAATTTTTGTGATCCATTTGATTCGGGTACCCCGCAGTTGTCCGCTATCACTGATTGTTTTGCATCCCTAGAACAAAAGTAGAGATGAGATGATTATTGTAATTGAAGAGAAATTAAAAGAAGTATAGCAAAAAAGTATAGGAAAAAGTTAAAAAAATAAGAGATGTAAAAATGAATTCAAATAATGGAGGATATTAGGGTAGATGTGAAAATGTAGAAGTTGTTGGAACGTTGTGGAGACACTTGATATCTTAGACAAGAAGAGTATAAGAGAGTATTGTAGAACTAAAATTCTCTTTGATCGACTTGGTGAATGCTCAAGAATTACAAGCGTATTTATAGCATTCTGTGGATGAACCTAGAAATTTAAAATTAATACAAATGTGTTTAAAATTAAGTACTCGTACATTCATCATTAGGTTCATCATATATTCATCACCTAAATTCATGTACCTAGCATATAAACGAATTTATTAGGTACATGTTTGATCTCCAACAAAAGTGCCATGGGATGCGAAAAAAAAGGTGATGAAAAAGTGGAATAAATAAGAGAAAAGTTATTAAAAAGAAGAAAATTGAAAAAACATAGTGAAAGTTTAAAGTTATCTAATTACAAAAGTGGATCATCCGAATTGATTTGAATAGTGTTCTATTAACCGCATTAATGCAGGCATAGTTTACTATCTATCTATATATTAATAAAATGAGGTCATTTTCCCGCTCAAAGTTTCACTTTTCAGAATTAAATAATTCATTTTATATTTTCATTTCCCCTTTTCTCATTTACTTTTTTATCCTTTTGTTTGTTTCCTTTTTTTAGTATTTTTAGTATTATCATCACTGTAAATCTGGATAAAAAAGATCTATACAAATCAGCCTGGGATCTACACGAATCTTATCGCTATACTTTTAAATTTAAATTTATTTTTTGGAAATCAATTCTTATTGATAATCACCAATCCTCAATCTACTCAATCTTTTAATTGATCTCAAATCTCCTATCCAGATTTTCTTCAAATCTCCTAATTCACATTTAATTTATCATCATCTTCTAATCATCTTGGGTATTTCGCATCTTCTAATTCACATTTAATTTATCATCATCTCTTAATCAGCTGGGGTATTTCGCATCTTATTTAATTGCTTCGACTTAATCTTCATCTCCTACCCTATTTTGAATTGCCTTTTCTCTGTAATTTTTTATTCCAAGTGAATGATGCATGGTTTTTACATTTTATCGCTTATTTAAATATGAAAATATTCTCCACTTCATCAAAAAACAAAATAACCGTATTTAATTTTAAGATTACAAATTGAAAAATAAAATCCAATGCATTGCATGGGTGATTTAGAGTGAATATATATCTAATGAAATTATTAACTCCGCTATATTAGTTGCTTAATTTTTGTGCTTTTGCTATAAGTGTTAATATGATGAATTTATATGAAATATGAAGGGAACCTCTGTCAAAAATTTTAAACAATCTTTTACATTTTTTTCTAATACGGGTACTAAATCGTATCTTGGGCATACATCTCCCTATACATCTCTCCGTGCAACGCGCGGGTGGAAACACTAGTTTTTATAATGAGATATTAGCACTAGCAGTAATCCCCGTGCGCTGCATGGGGAGACATGTCTTTTAATACGTTATTCCTATAAATATAATATAAATAGAATACTACTACTAATAATGAAAATGATTATAGAAAAAACACGCCATAATCTAGAATATTATACGATTTAGGTAATGTCTATTTTAATTTTATAAGAATTTTGACAGAGTTTAGCTTATATTTCATACTATTCCATCCTGTAAATATCTTATGGTTTAGATATTTATTTACTATTTAGCAATATAATTAATTTTGATTAATTATTTTATATTTTTTTATCACACAAAAATTAAATTTTTGCTGAAATTTTTAGTTTTAATCAGTTTTCATGTTTTTAATTAATTTTATCTTTAAAATAATTAATTATATCTTAAATTAATTGAAGGGTTAATTTTTTTAAAAATTTTAATGTTACACGTTTTTTTTCAATTTTTGTGTAAAAATTTAAATACTTTTAATTTTGTATCATACTAAAATTAAATCATAGGGAAATTCCTAATTTTAATTCTTTTTTTATGTCTTCGGTAATTATTTGCAAAAATAATTAAGTATCACAAACCCACCCCCCCAAAATCGAAGTTTGTAATAATTTCAACCTCTTTTTGTTTTTTTAATATGGAGCCCTCCAATCTTTAAATCAAGTGTTACTGACCACCCCCAATGGATTCCCCCAATTCAACAGCTTATATTGGTTTTTTTGGTCATTTTGTACATTAAAGTTTGTGGTAAAACTTTAAACAACATTTTATTTCACAATTTTAAATCTCTTTAAACTTCACAAATTTTAACAATGTGTAAATTCTCTATATTTTAATCCTAACATTTTTTGTTTCACAATTTCAATATTATTTATGGAAAATTGAAGGAAATGATCCATAAATTTTGCGGTTGCACCGAAATTGGTACGAAATAAAAAAATGCAAGGTGGTATTAATTTTATTGAATTAATTAATTTAATACTACTTTTATTTTGTCTATAATTAATTTTATTTAATTTATTTAACACCTATCAAATAATTTTTATCTACAATTTTCAACGGAATAACATTTCTTTCCATTAATGTCATAATTTCTCAACTTTTCCTTTGCATTAGAGATGCGTATATTTCAATTTTAACTAACAGTTAATAATAAATGCAATTTTTTTATCTCCATAAAATTTTAGTATGAATTTATCATTATAAAAACTATATCAAATATAAAGAAATAATAAAATAAAATACAAAAAAATTAAAAACCTTAAACATGATCGCGACTTCGCCTCCCACCAACCAAGGCAAAAGCATATGGACTTGAGATTGCTAGTTATACCAGCAAATATTCAAGGGGTTTTCCTCTTGATTTACTGATAAGTAATTAGTTGGTTGTACCAATTGATGGTACAACCAGCATTTTGTCGCCTACGAGTGACTTTGCCAATAGGTGACAAAATCGGGAGAAAGTGTCTTGGATTATCGCTAGTAGGGTAAGTGTTGCGGGTTGGAGTAGAGGTGGGGTTTGGTGTGACCTGTGGGGAGTTAGGTTTTTTCTTTATTCATTATTCTTTTTTTTAAAGTTTGTTTTAATTATATTTTATTATTTGTCTACATTCTGGTTATTTATTATAATGATAAATTCCTACTAAAATTTTATAGATTACATTTAATATTAACTGTTGTTTGAAGTCAAAATGTTCATGTATTTAATTCTAAATAATTTTTTTGAAAAATTATGATATTAATGTGATCAAATCCTACTATGTTGAAATTTTTTGATAAAAATTATTTAATCGGTGTCAAATAAATTTGATAAATTAATTATAAACCAAATAAATTAATATCAAATTAATTAATTTGATGAAATTATTAGCACACTGCATTTTTTATTTCGTATTAATTTTGCAGCAGTCGCAAAATTAATAGACCATTTCCGCCATAAAAAATTTAGGACTAAATTGCAAAAAAAAAAAAAATTAAAGAAAAATTGTCAAGTTTAAAAAGATTTAAGACTAATCGCATATTGTGAAAATTTGTAAAGTTCAGAAAGATATAAAATTATGAAATAAAATATTGTTTCAAATTTTACTCCCCAAACTTTAGTGCACAAAAAAAAAAACAATTTAATTATTGAATTTGATGGAATCCATCCGTGAAGAAGGGGAAAAGGGGGTTTCACATTGAAAAAAGAAGAGGTTGGAATTGTCATAAACTCGAAAGATTGGGAGCTTTTGTGGAAATAACTCAATCAATAATTATGCCTAAAATTATTTAATGGTCCAATTTAATTTTTGTATTTTTAATTGTACATATTTATTTTAATTTTTGTGTAAAAATATAATCATTTTTAATTTTGTATCATATTGAAATTAAATCTTAGTGGCCTTTTTAATTTTAAATAATTTTCATTTCTTGGCTAATTATTTATAAAAATAATTTATTATTTTTAGAATAATTAATTGGTTGAATCTAATTTTTTAATTTAAAAAATAATATGAATAAAAAATTAAAACAAAATCTCCTACGTATAGGTAAGAAAGTCGATATTAAAAATATTTAAAAACTTTCCATAAAATCTGTGTGTGTATATAACGATAACTGTTAAGAATTAGGAAAGAAATAAGAAAAAGCAAAAATTATATCTTAATTTAAAAAAACCCAATAGAAGGAAAGTGTCATAAGCGGGAAAGCCAAATCTTAATTTAAAAATCAACCAATAAAGGGAAACTGTCATGCGAAGGAAAAAGCCCTTCAAAATCAATATTTAAAAAGGTTGAAAATGAGCGTGAAAATTTCCTCCAAAAGGACATCTCTTTATTAATATATAGATAGATTATTATTATTATTATTATTATTATTATTATTATTATTATTATTATTATTATTATTATTATTATTATTATAATAATATAGAAAGATAGATTTAAAAGGATTCATGGCCATTAATGATAACTATTAAGGACTGGGAAAGAAACAATAAAGCATCAGATCTTAATTAACAAAAAAATTAGCAAATAGAGGGAAAGTATCATAAGCAGGAAAAACAAATCTTAATTTAAATATCAACCAATAGAGGGAAAGTCTCATATGAGGGAAAAAAAATCCTCTAAAATCTATATTTAAAAAGGTTGAGGAATGGAGGGAAAATTCTCTCCAGAAATGGCCTTTTTTTATTAATATATAGATGTTTGAAGTTTTATGACCACTAGATTAATTTGTAAAATGAAATCCTAACAGATGAATCTAGCAGTAATGCAAAAACTGGAAAAAACAATAACAACATAAAACACAGAGATTTAACGTGGAAAACATCGCAAGATGAAAAACCACGTGTCTGTAGCCAACGCATAAAAAGCAATCCGCTGGTCAACAAAGAGTTTAATTCAATGCAAGAACACTAAATGATAGTTTACGCAAAAACCTATCAACATCTAAGAATTAACGAAAACGATCCCTGTTTTCTCCTTATCATGTGATGGGAGATAGCATCTCGTTACTCATCAGTAGCTTCTTGTAATCTCATGATTCTCTAACAGATCTGCACTCCGTGTTGATTTCGTAGCGTTGGGGTTCTCCTCGTAGTGGATGGGATTCTTCCCGGAGAACCTTTGACTGAATAGAATTAAAAGCTTGTGTACATGAACTTGTAAATAGCACTTGATCTAAAGTTGTGCCATGCACTTGATCTAAAGTTGTGTCATGTACGGGAGAAGCTTGGAAAAACACGACCAATGTAGGAGATGAAGTTCACATTATTTTTCCTCTATCTTAGGCGTTAGTTTCTGGCTTCTCAATTCTGTAGTTTTAATACAATTAAGTGTCTTGCTGAGAAATAAACTTAATTACATTCAACTACTGATATCCGGCAATGAAATAACACTATAATCAGTTGTAGGATAAAATTAATAAAGTATGAAAAATAAAATATATTCTTACCTTATATCAAAATATCCTTACATAGTTGTGGTAGAGTAGGATTCTTACCAAACAAGTACGTGCAATGAAATTAGGATTGGCAACAGGTCGATTCGGCTCGAACCATGAACCGAACCAGTGGTAAAAATCTGTAACCATAATCAAACCGAACCATTGGTGTCTCGGTTCGATTCTAGGCTTCAGACCGTTTTCAAAACCATTTTATATAAGCAAACCACTTGCATGGAAAAGAACTCAAACTCAAGCCTTTTGGCTACAAGACTCCACGGCTAACCAACCCTGCTAACCGACAACTTGTCACTACCACAAAAGTTAGATTAGAAGAGCATTTTAAAGGGCGATTATTATAGTAACCGCCCTTTAAAGCATTTTACATCCGAAAATTTAATTAGGAAATGGCAAGAAATGTGGGTAGGGTGGGGTTGGAGACAAGAATAGGCGGCGGTCTCTCGTGAAACCGCCGCCTATTCTATTTTAAATGGCGGTCAATGACGACCGCCATTTAAAGGTTTAAAAAAAAAAAAATGAATACACGGCGGTCGAAAACCGCCGTGTATTCCATTTAAAAAAAATGAACACTTTATGTGGCGGTCACCATGACCGCCGCATAAAGTCCTCCCCTTTTCTACCCCTCTTCCCCATCTGAAAGACACCAGAAACAAAACAAATATTCGAGTCACAAAATGGCGAGAAACCCACGAGATCCTTATAAATTGTGATAATTTCTGGCTTCCCATCCATTGTTACAGCTAGTGGAGCTCGAAATTCCTTGGACATTTGTGAAGGGTGCAAGAAAGTTTTACATATTACCTATAAAAATCAGTGAGTAACTTCAATTTTTCTTTTACATTATGAAATGTGGTAGATTCATCTTTAAATCTTTCTTGTTCCTACACTTAGAATCGGCCCTAAAGTTAGATCTAGATTACATTAGGCATTTTGTATAGAGATCCAAGTTTTTTTCCTTGAATTTTTCCGCTTTGGACAGAAATTTTTTTTCCCTTCGAAAATTTTCCGTTTTTTGATTTTTTTTATTCAATTCCGAAAAATTGGCATGAGGGATATTTTAATTTTCAATTTCTTGTTATATATATTGGAATCTCCCTAACTTATTATTGGAAATGCTACAAAGTGTTGGATGATTTGGCTATGTTTGGGATTAATATTTGGTTAATGTAATATTGAGATTTTTTTAATTTGTGGATTTACGTGGGATGTAATTTAGCTTGCAATTGTAATACAATTGCAAGCTTTGTAGATTGGGAATTTACAATATGTAGGATTTTTGTTAGTCAATTAATGTAAAGCTATGTGAGATCAATTTTTATTATTTGTTCTTACTTATTTTGCATATTGGTTGACTTGTCATTGCACATAGATGGTTATATGAAAAGCACATTCATGCAATAGAAAGAGTTCAAGGAAGGTGGGCATTGCCTTTTTAGTACGAGCCCCATCTTAGTCAATTTGTAGAGACGGTTAGGCTGTTCTTTTCTTAAAGAATGAAAGCTAAATTTTGCATATTATCTGAGACTTTATAGTTGATTTATTGAAATAGGAAGAGTTTTATTTACATAGTTGGTAATGTGAGAGCAGACATAATGTATTAAACAAAAGTTGAAAAACGCCCTATATTTGAGTCTCAATTTGACGGTGAATTAGTGAAATTCTAGGGCTTGGAATTTAATTGAGACTTACCGATATGAAACGTAATATGTTATACTGTCGATTCTTGAAAAGACATGATGCAAAGTCGTAACCTAGACAGTGAAGCATAGTTGAGCTTCTATATCGATTTAGATTGTCCAATTATTTGAGGTTTACATTACACTAATTTTATAATCAACAGAACCATAGAATATGTGCTTGACTCGCTATATCTAAATGATTTTAATATTACTCAGCGTTGTATATAAATTGTAATAGACTTGATAATTCAAATTGAAATGCTTATTAATTTCATAAGCGTTATGAGGGAACGTCATATTTTGGGCTACGACTGGCATGTGACAATGCAAACCATTAATGTTTCATTCTCTTGGGAATTTTATTTGATTTTATTAGGTTACATGGCAAACATCTTTTTTAACGTATTTTTTTGAAAAAATAGTTTGTTGTATAATAGTTATTCAATTCTAATTTGTGGATTTAATTAATTTGAATGCAATGTCGTTAACGATTACCTTGTTAACGAACGCATTTGATTCCTTTAGATCTTTTATTATGATTTCACTTGGTTGCATCCGTCGATATAACCTTCCGTTGGTACTTATATTCAACTGCTCAGATTAACTCTGTGCCTTTACCACCATGCAGAACATATTTTCAACGACAAAGGCAACCCCTCGCTTTCACCATATTTTCGCTTGGTGAGTATCTTCTCTCATACAAAACTTATTGTTTGTACACGTAATGACATGTCATCAATTACCACTAAGCTTAGAAAACCCATTTGAAGGTTGGTTTGTAAGTTGCACACTTCCAAATGTTCTACAGCTTTGTAATTTGCACTCGACCTTTGAATTGTCCCAATGGGACAGCTTTGTTGTTGATATATGAATTGAAGCGTTGTGTCATCGATCGTGCTACGTAGTTTGTTCACGACTTCACGCTTGATTTCGGTAGCATCCCCTAGTATTCTCCGGTGTGTTTAGCATACAATGCCGATGACACACTTAGGAGAATAAGGGGAGACATTGCCGAAATTTCTGGCGATGGAGTTGTAGCAAATAACTTGTAGCATCTGATGAGACCGTATCACGGCGCAATTCATATGCCAACAAATAATGGGTTAGGACCAATACCTTGTAGTACGGAGTGACAAGGGGAACTAGGACATACATCATGCAATATGCCATTGTAATGCACATATCCTGGACATCTGCGAGGTTGATATACGTAATACTATGTTCGCTTTTTAACCTTAACTCATAACAATGATGTGAAAATTTTCATTTATGTGTAAAAGTTGGCACATCCTCAAAGCGTAATCATGGCAACCCGTGATGCCTCGGTCAAAAAACCCCACCAAAGATGCGCCGTGAGTTTAAAATATCAAGGAGCAACTAAAGCAACAGTTCAACGATCACGATGGTCTTTTCATTGTATTATTTCGAACTCGCGATTTCGAGATTTGGAGGTATTTGTACGTACGGTGATCCATCTTCATGGGTTCAAATAATATGAAGAATCGCTGCATCGTAGCGTTTAAGCATATCACAGCTTGATCGAGCGCCCGTCAGGGTGTAAAAGTTCTTACTTCAGAACGTATCTTGTGCGACTCACGGGATCGCGCGATAGAGTATTCTCGCATAACTACTTGCGGGCGTCTCCTTTGATAATGAGGTTCGTAATTTTGTGGTTGAGCATGGTTCTCCTCGTTACTTGAGCTCAGGACACCCATACAAGCATTTTGTGTATTGAAAGCATTACATGAAGTTGCTAGGTGTGCTCAAATTGCTAGCGCGCCATATATCATTGCGTTAAGTGAGGCTAAGTCAGGCTGCATCGATGAACATAACCTGGCATATTTTCAATCGCTGAACCCATGGATTATGGAAAGCTTTACAATGTAGTAGGAGTCATATCGACATCCCACGATGTTTTCCCAGCACTAACCGCAATGATGCCGTGTTATCAAAGGGAGATGAATTCGTTTCTGGCACACACGAACAGCGAGTACCTCCCATCACCACGTGTATGGGTTGTGTGTAATATTCTGTTAGATACTTTTAAATCGTCTGGTGCCTTATTTCCGAAATTTGAAGGAGCGCTTCCCTTCTTCTCACATGGTAGTTGAACGCCATACCGGAGTGTGCATTGCAATTGAAGGTTACTTAATTCGACAATGAAGTTCTTCCCGATCATGAATAGGATACGGACAAATTTAGAATGGTGTTACTGCCTTCCCACATCGCTTATGATATCAAGTATCACGAACCCTATGTACAAGCAGTGGAACATACGAGATGCTTAGAACTATGATCGAGATGATCGGAATTGAGTTTGAGACAAGTCTTTTTCCATATCCGTAAAGTCGCGTGATTTGATCAATTTGTATTCTGGACGATTGCCCATCACGCTTATTGATTCCCGAGTTATCAGAATATGAACTTCAAGCCGTGTGCAGACTTGAGCTGTATGTCACTGATCCATTACAATGGTGGGCGGAAACACCGCGACTTACCCAACCTTATCGAGGATAGCACGGGACTTGCGAGTGTGGCGTCACCGAGGCCGCCGAGGTGGAAATTGATACGACAAATGATGGGTCACATTAACAATCGTATATGGGAACGCTTGGTGTATGGAACGACGCTGCTCGTGCACAAGCCCATATTTGTGCTAAGCAATGGTTGGGATATCCAATGGTTGCAATGCCCGATGCCTTCCTTACCTGTACATGTCGATTTAGAGATCGATGAGTGCAGTCATTTGTTTTACTACATTTTGTTACTATATTGTACGGAGAGCGTGTTATGTCTATTTGTCTTACCACATATCCGTTTTACTTTATTGTATCCACAAACGGCTTCAGTGTAGTAAATGTAACTCTGTACTTGCAGAGGTTTTTTGAATTGTTAACATGATCCTATAAAAAAATTGACACAATGACTGAACTACCATAAGCATGACATTCCTCACTAGGTTGACAAATATTGTACCTGCTCAATGATATTGTTTGTAGACTCCAAACAGGTTGACGATTAATAGATTGTTTATGACACAGGTTTTTCTGTACTTGCACAGCTGAGTAATGGATCGTAGTATCTGGATGTATAGCGGCCGAAAAAACAGAGAATATTGGGTCGGTGTTGACGAGTTCATGAGGGTGGCGGAGGAAAACATGTTAAGGAATCATGACGAAGGTATATGGTCTCCGTGTAGGGATTGTAGGAACACAGTGCTCGCTCGCAATACGGACGAAGTACGAAATCACTTGATCCGACGTGGATTTCAGGAGGATTACACTGTATGGTATTGGCATGGAGAGAGTTTGCCTCCCACCACTGGCACGAACACGGACAGGGGAAACATCTGTACTTCCAAACGACTAAGAAGTGATGCTTCAACCAATATATGGATGCACGAGAACACTGACGATGGGGACCGATTGGACGAGATGATGAACGACATAGACGATGATGTCATCAATATGCCCCACATTTTCGATAGGCTTTTTGGTAGTTCTCATACGCCGCTGTATCCGGGTTGCAGTAGCTTCACGTTGTTATCTGCTGTGTACAGATTGTACCATATAAAGGCTGTGAACGGATGGAGCGACAAGAGTTTCACTACACTGCTGAAATTGCTACAAGACATGCTCCCTAAGGAGAACAAGCTTCCTGAGACAACATATCTTGCGAAAAAGTTATTATGTCCGATGGGGTTGGAAATCGAGAAGATACATGCATGTCCAAATGATTGTATCTTATATCGGCGTGACTATAAGGACTTAGACATGTGTCCCAAATGCGGGACGTCAAGGTTCAAGGAGACAACACCGATAATGTACACCAACTCAGGGCACCTCATCTGGAATGAGTGTATCGGTAGGATTCCATATCTATTTTCTGAGCATTGAACAATTTGATTATTTAATATACATTGTTTAATGTTGTATTTCGTTATATGTAGTTGATTGATGTTTGTTACCCGGTATAATGTGAACAGGTAGGACATGGACCAGAGCACCAGTTCGTCAAGTGCGGATACATGCAAGAAAAAGAGAACGAGGGGCGCATGCAGACCAAAAACATCGTGCGATTTCACATCCGCCGATCGGGAGGAGGGGTTATGGTTCAATAAAGATAATTCACCAGCCGGTCCTTACAAGCAGGATTTCAAAAATTACGTGAACGTTCTTGTGCGGCAACGTGTCAAAATTACTTTACGAGACTGGCATGACGACGTCGATCGAGGACTGAAGGACATGATATGGGAGGACACGAAGGTAAGGAATCATGCCACTAACAATGTATCGTTAGTTTCCCGCCGTTGTTCACCGATATCACGCTTATTAATTATTATAACTGCTTGTACGTAAATTCTTTCACATTAATGATGATCGCCCAAAAGAGTGGCAATGGTGAATGCGGGAAGGCTTTGAGAACTTGGAAATCATCGCCAACAAGAAATTTGTAGAGACGGGTAGAAGTCCCTTCCGGACATACAATTGGATAAAAAAGGACGACTGGGCTGAGTTTTGGGCCCAGAGGGAGACAGATGAGTTTAAGGTAATTTCACTATACGTATTGTGTTGGTAAGGCCCGGTATTATGTGTTGTGCATTGTATTCAAGTGTTTGCCGACATAGATACAAACCACGCCGACATGCAAAGTTGATATGCAGTGCAAAGAGTAAGAAAGCATCGGAAGTTGCAAAACAAAATCAATTCCGCACTACTTGGGACGAGGGGATATGTCGGGAAGCAAGAACAATGGCGTGAAGTGCACTCCACTCAGCATCGTCTTCCTCAAATGATGAAGCGCTAAAGTTTGTTTGTAATCTGAGCTTAGATTACATACGAGCACGACACAGGTGGGAAGCGATGGGGAGTACTACATCCCGGATCCCCAGACTCAGCAGTTATTTGAGAATATCGTCGATGAATAAAATTTGCACCGCCAAGTAGTTTGTTTACGATAGCATGCTTATGGTAAAGTTTGTGTTAATTTTGCCGATAGCAGTACAGGTTGGGGAACGTGGTCAAAGAAGGCACATTCGTCCCTCGTAGGCGGCGCAATGCCCTGGCTGAGGCAATGGGTAGGGACGAGCATGGGGGCCGTTGGCGGGGGGCCGGCCAGTGGGCCACGGCCAAGTCGCTCCCTGATCCTATAAGAGCGGAGAAAAATACCACTAACATGAAGAAGATGCGAGAAGAGTTGAGCATCGAGATCGAAGCAAAGGTTCGAGCACAGGTCGAGCGAGAGATGCAAACATTGCTGGATAGATTTGGAGTATTCGGACGGCAAGGTTCACATGTGACAACTCGGTTATTACCCAGGCCGCAAGTAGGCTGCCGGTCCTGAACCACCGACCCGCTTGATGAAGTCGAGGTACGTTACATGGCTTGCCTCCCGCCTGGTTAACATGAACAATACAAACTAATTTCGGTGTTGAGTTGTAATTTACCCTCGTTGTTCTCCAGGGCCTTGCGAGTTGCACGCTAGCGATAGACGTGGCGGTGAAGCGGAATACGCCGCAAAGGCATTTTCGTGCGCCCAGAGCGACGATTATGTCAACGGAGAGCGTGTAGCGCCCGAGAATTTGAAGGTCATCGTGAGACCAGTGATCTTGTTTGAAAAGGCCGAAGGTTATCCGCTTCGCTCCTCGATCGTGGGTCGCATAGCCTCTTGGGAGATGTGTCGCTAGGGCGGTACAATGGCCTGCACGCTTGGTGCATATTGGTGAGGTAATTTAATGCCAACGCTACGTTTGCCGTCTTATAGTAACTAGGATTTTCGAGTTAAAATGTTACGGATTTCACAGACTGTTCATTCTATTTTGTTTTATTAGAATTGTACTTATAATTGTACTGTAACAATCACGTTTGTTTGCACACAAGGGGGGGACAAAATCTGGCCCAAAGAAAAGAAGTGATAAACGTGGTGTACACAACATCGTCCCGTCGTCTGTACCACCGTTGACATGCGAAGGGACACCAATGGGGATCCTGCAAATGGTGCTGAGCAGCTTTCCGCCAGAAGAGAACGGCTTCTATTTTCGCACTCGAATCGCTGTTCATCGAGAGTGGCTAAACCACGCTCGCGGGCATTCACTTACATATGGAGATTCCTCGGGATGGAGTGGCTTGATATTTCGATTCAAGCTATTCCAAATGTATTAGTCTAGCATCATAGTTGGTTCTTGGTATAATGTAGCTCGTGACGTCTTATTATATTATTATGTCATTTTAGGTACCTTCACGGATTATGTAGAGAGACTGGCTCTGATTCCATCGGCTTTATATCCCCTGAGCATATTGCGAGTGCCGTAATGTTAAACCAAGGGTATTTGGAGAAAGCGGCCGATACATTAGTGCTGTACCAATCTCAGAAATACGTGTTGGCACCTCATATCTCGAAGTACAATCCATATCGACCATGCCTCTTTAATGATCAATTCATTGTGCCGTTATTATGTATTAGAAGTTGATGAGAAGATAATTGGCTAATGAAACATTTATTTTCACTTTTGCAGCGGCCATTGGGTGTTGCTTGTCATCTCACCTTCAGAACACGTTGTATACAAAATGGATTCCATACCGCATTCTACCGAGTACGGCTCCTCCGGCGGTGGGGTTGGTGGCATAAATGACAACAACAATGATGTGAAGCTCAAATTAGCACTGAAATCGTAAGCAACTAACTTATATGTGTTCTTACTTACTTGGTGTTGGAATTGTATACTTCAATGTTTAATCCCCTCGAAATCTGTGATGACGTCTCTCAACCCTGTGGTACTCGCAGGTTGTTCAATGCATTTCACAGGCGCTTAGGTACCAGTTCTAGACAGTCATTGTCCTGACACGTAATTCAGGTATACTTTTTTGAAGGGGTTCATTTTCTTTTCTGCATTTGGGGGATCAATTTGGAGTAATGTGTGTTATTTGTTGATATGCATCTGCATGATTTAGTGTCCACGGCAGCCAACTGGCAATGAGTGTGGCTATTACGTCATGAAATTCATGCTTGATATTGTGCGGTATCATAGCCGAACAGAGTCACTGCTCGAGGTTTGGTACACTAACACAGTATTTTTTTAGCATGTGTTGCATTTCGTTGTTAGTATAGCAGATTATGTAAACCATTAATTCTTGTTGCAGGTCAATTTCTCGCCATTTCAGTATTCTGAAGACGAAATAGATGAGGTGAGGAATTTATGGGCGAATTACTTGTTAGATTTGTACGCTCAGTTGTAGGCTTTTGTTTCTAACTATTTGCTACGCAAACCATGCCCATATGTAATTTGGCAAGATTTTACTACTGTTTGATTGACGTAGTTCAGACACTACATGGAATAGTGCAGGTTATTATGTCAATTCTCTTGTTTTTAACTCATGTAGATCTCTCAAAGCATGGTCATTTTGGCGTTCTTGCATATTAATTGTAGATCTCTCTAACTCATGTTTGAGATTATTCATAATGGTCCTATTCGTTGGTGAAGTTTTGGATGTATCGAAATGCAATGTGATAGTGATGATTTTGGTTTGCATGGGAATATTATTTCCAAATGTTAGTTAATTATTGGATGGATTGGAAGTTATTTGAAAGTTCGATATAGGGACAGGTGATAATGATTGCTGGCGAATTTAGTTTTCGGCCAGCTATAGAATTATGTAAAGAAAAAAAAAAATCATACAATAGGCGGCGGTTTTTTAACCGCCGCCTAAAAGGCTTATTAAAAAAAAAAATTTTTTTACATTAAGCGGCGGTCCAATGACCGCCGCCTAAAAGGGGGAAAAAAAACATTTAACTTAAGCGGCGGTCATTGGACCGCCGCCTAAAAGCACAATAAACGGCGGTCACCGTGACCGCCGTTTATTTCCCAAATGGAAATGGTTTAAAAGGCGGTTCAAGTAACCGCCCTTTAAAGGGGTGGGTTATAAACGACTCCCAGATAAAGGGCTCCTCAAAACCGCCGTTTAAAGTAACTTTTAACCGCCCTTTAATCTCATTTCTCTACTAGTGTGTAAACATAGTTGCACAATTCATTAATTATTATCTCCGAGCACCGAGCTAGAAAACCATGCTAGCAAGTAAATAGTTCGGTTCGATTTTTTCCCTAAACCGTAACTGACCCGACCCGAACCCGGTCAGGAAAATAGAAAACCATATTTGCCCCATCGACCCATCAGTTCGGGTGTTTTCGCCCCGTTCGGTTCAGGTAACCATAGTTTTCGATTTTCACAATTTTTTTTCCATCCCTAAATGAACTTCGACACTCCCATTAGACCTAGACGTGTGCCATGGTTTCTTTGAGTCTAAGTTGCACTCTTGTTATCATGATCCAAGTAACCAGATAATATCACATGTTTAATTCAATAATTATCTAAAAATGAAGTCATGTGATAAATCAAATAAAAATATAATCAAATTAACTGAATTAAAAATTCTGTTAGCTTAGTTATAACCATATGGAAAAATAAAAATGCCAATAAAATAATTTAACTTTAAAAATTAAAGTTAACACATAGAAAAAATATGGGACTCCCCCCAATTTTTATGTCTCTATCTTTCTTCAATGGACAATGCCCAAAATTCTTATGGGACATCTTTAATTCAACGATGTGTAAGATGTATATCTGACATAAGATAGAAAGAAAAGTGATTTGAAGTGAGTGGATATAGAGAGAAAAATAAAGAAGAAATAACGGGAAAGTGAAGAAGAGAGACTGAGAGAGAGGGGGAGAGAGAGAGAGAGTTTTGAAAAGATTAATAAAAAGTAAGTCGAAGGTGCCATGTGGACTATGTGGTTTCAAGGAGAATGTGTAGAAATAAAAGCGAGGAAAAAGGAGAAAAATGTAGAAAAGAAAAAAAGAAAGCAAACTTATATATGAGATTTTATGTGTGTATCTCATATTACATGTAGATTGTGTGCATTGTTACACTAGAGATGCTATCAAAGGGAGATCTAAAGATGATATATAAGTAGCAATTAGGAACTTTGTTAAGTAAGGCTACTTTCTTCAAGGCAACAAGACATCTTGACCGCAAAAGATTCATATTTTCACCTCACTGTGGCCCCATAAATTCGGTTTTGTTATGCAAAGAAAAGATACTTTCCATAAGAGATGAAGCTTTTATAATGCAAAAGAAGACATTTTTACATGATCATTAGATATTTACAGAAATAGCAACATAATTGATTCAATACCCTGTGACCATGGATTTACTGCATTCATAGAACATATTACACTTTCCTATTAAACGGTGTCGATGTGATTATATTATATTGACATGATAACGTCGCACGTCGATATGACATGTGTGTTACACACACAAGAAGTCTGTTTCATGTAAACATTGAATCAATTCATTTAAACAAAACTAAAGTGAATTACTTCTTGAAAATCTTTTGCCAAATGTAATCCAGAAATCCAACTCCATTCCAGAAAATTACACGACACTCATATCTACAATATCAGAAAACAAGCATTCCGATATTTCCGGCCATGAAACAAACAATCCGATCATGAAAAGTTACACATTAATGGTTAGATCTTGATGCTTCTCATAAGCATCAGAATAGACTAAACAACAAACTGTTACATTCCATATTATATGGTACTCGCATTCCAAACTTCAAACACTCAGAAAACTAACACCATAAGCACCTAATACTAATAATTTTGTTTACCAGATTTTAATGGAGAATCTCTTCTACTCTTTGATTGATTGCTATTGAGTTGATGCATCCCATCTGGTTTCTTCTTCCACCTTCCAGCTTGAGAAAACCGAGAGTGATAAGATAGAATAGCAAGATCATTGAGATCTTGTAGCGGTGTTAGAACCTTTACAACTTCATCCATAGAAGGGCGGGATTTAGGATCCCGGGTTAGGCAATTATAAGCTAGTTGAGAAATCTTTTGCACCCCTTTGATGGAGTAATTTAGTTCTAGACGAGGATCTACTAGTTGAAACACCTTCCGCTTGTCAGATAAATATGGGCGGGCCCACATCACAAGATTCTGTTCTCCACTTGGCCGTTTCTTGTCCATCGACCTCCTGCCGGTTAAAATTTCCAATAGTACTACTCCGAAACTATATACGTCACTTTTTGAGGTCAAGTGTCCTATGAGAAGCGCAAGTTAAAATCAAGTGATAATTTTTTGCTCGACTTTCAGAATAACATGCATAGCACAAGAAATAGATACTACAGGGGCGACATGTCAAAAATAGCAACAACATTTTGTAATGCCACTGCTATTGCTTTGCAACTACAAAGCTATTAGAACAACAAATCACCCCTATAAGTTTTGTTATGTTGGGTCTTGAGTATCATTAATTGATAGGACCCTTTGGATATTAAAATACCTGTCATTACGTATTCTGGAGCAGCATAGCCATACGTCCCAACAACTCTGGTCGAAACGTGTGTTTTGTCACCTTGTGGACCAGCTTTCGCCAACCCGAAATCTGAAAGCTTTGCATTGTATTCCTGGAAAATAAAATCGCTTATGTTAAGCAAAGTAACTTATTAAACAATATGATTTAGCATTTTATTTAGTCACATACTGTATCAAGCAAAATGTTTGATGTCTTAAAATCTCTGTAGATGACAGGTTCAGTTCCTTCATGGAGAAAGGCTAAGCCTTTAGCTGCTCCCAACGCAATTTTTATCCTGTTCGACCATGGAAGAGGTATCGTCCCTTCAATGTTTATAACATTAGTTTTTGTTCATTTAAACAAATCAATTTTTAACATAAATATTTTCTTTCACTAACTTCGGAAAAGATGATTTTCAAGGCTTCCACGTGTCATAAATTCATAAACAAGTAGCCTTTGGTCATCCTCAATGCAATATCCAATTAGCTTAACGAGATTAGGGTGATGAAGTTGTCCAAGAAAGTCGACCTCAGCCTGCATTTGGGAAATATATCAGTCATAAACTATGCTATTTAGAGCAATGTTAGAAGTACAACTAATTGATGTAACAAAATAGTACAACCCTCTAATAGACAGGTGGACCCCCACCAATATATGGGGTAAAAATAGTTTTTTTCCCACCCCTCTATTAGACATTGTACCAAGTAATTTGTTGTACATCTATCATTATTCTGCTATTTATGACCGCCAATCATTGGATCAAAATTCTGGTACTAACCATCCATTCTCTATGGCCTTGAACACCATCTGGTTTCAAATTCTTGACTGCAACTGTAATTCCAAATCCAGGTTTCGCAGGCGCTGTACCATTCTCCTCAATCCATCCTTTGAACACATATCCAAATCCGCCCTCACCTAGAATGCTATCCGGTCTGAAATTTCCAGTTGCTGATTTTAGCTCCTGAAAAGAAAATTGCAACAGTTGGCGGGGTGCTTCTTTTTCTACTGGCAATGGATTGGATTTGGGATCGTCAGATGAGTTTCGTGCATCATCTGGTGCACACATTTCCCTATTGCTGGCATTGAGGTATCGCGTCTCTGTAACTACATTAACACAAAAAAAAAATGTTTCAAAATAAGTATAGTCTAAAACCCGCATGAAATAATAAACACACATTTCAAAAAATTATAGGCACTTTTGTTGTACTCAATATACTCGTAGCTGCTAAATGTAGACCACCTACACATAAGAGGTTCATGCTGATTGGCTTGAAGTATGTACTCAGTAGACCATGAATACTATAAATTTTTGCAAACATTACTAGCAGTTCACTCTCACTTGAAATCTATATCAACTCATTAATCAAGAAGAGTTTTGCAATGGAGATCTTAAGCCACTCTATGTTTTTCCCCTCACATGGTATTCAAAAAAGTAATTCATTTAATGGAAATATGTCTATCACTTGTTTTGCATCCTCAAATTCATTTTCAACCGCATATTTTATGGGGCTCACAACTTTTCATATTTTTCAACTAGTCCTTAAAACTCACATTTTGGGGGTCTATGCGGAAATTTGACTTTTGCAAAACTTTAAGTTGAAACCTTGAATTTGATATCTATATTTCATATTTTTTAATTTAATTACGAAGAATTACTTTTTTTCTCCATGACACCTATTATTTGATAATAGTTTTTATTTTATCTTATGGTATTTTTAATTAATGTAATAGGCTGGGAGAAAATAGGAACTAAATGAAAAATGTTAGGCTAAATTTGAAAACAAGAAATTTCCGCAATCCACCCTTTTTATCTATGCTAATTATATTGGCTTATTAGTGCAAGAAGGACATAACGCTTCAAGTCGCTATGTTTTAAGGACGACTTGTTTTTTTCTTGGAATTTTGATCATTAACCGAATATTTTCTTATGAAATCAGGACTTTTTTTGGCCAAAACGACAATAATACCATTCTTTTTACATTAAATTTAATAAACAATATTTATAATTGAGTACACAATATTTCAATAAGTACAAATTAGTTCTCAACTTCAACACATTCCCCTCTACCACCACCACCACAAACACCCCAACACCACTACTGGTGTTTAATTCAATATAATAAGAAGAATATTATTATCTTTTTGGCCTAAAAAGTCTTGATTTCCTAAGAAGATGTTAGGTTAAAGACCAAAATGTCAAGAAAATATGATAGATCCTCAAAGCACAACGATCTAAAATGTTAGGTCCTTCTTATGCCAGTAAGCCTAATTATATTAGCACTACAACTTTATAACACAAAGAGTACATTTTACATGTACTAAAAATTCTCTATCTTTGTCCATTATATTATCAAAATCCAATATTTATTTTTTTAAATTCTTATTTTTTTAATTATTAAATAATAATGGTTTCTATCAAATTTGCATTCCTGAAATCATAAGAAAATATTTTCTTTCATTTCTTTCTTAATTATTGTTTCTACATAAATAGTACAAACAAAACGTTTTGATTGCCTTTGATTAACTTTTTAATGAAAATCCATCACATTAAACCCTTATTAGAGATAATATGTATTATATACAAGATTCTAAAAGACACAAGGTATGGCAAGGCGGTGAGACCAAGCCTCAAGCCTTGGAAGCATAGGCGAAACTTGGGCATAGAAAAGCGTTTTCAAGTTTTTTAATTATTTTAATTATTCTAGAGTGATAAGTAAGTAAAAATATATATATTTAATAGGTTTTATATATACAAATTTCAATATATTTTTCAATTTTCCGAATAAAAATATATTATTTAAAATATTAAAAACTACAAATACTTAACAAAATACTATCAATTCCTACAATTAAATTACAAAATGAATACAAGTGAAAAACATCTTTTTGATGATTTGATCAAACTTAAAAAATAACAACTACAAATGATCTAACATTTATAATAATAATAATAATAATAATAATAATAATAATAATAATAATAAATTATCTAACTAAAAGGCCCATGCTTTTTCACGCCTAGGTGCACCTAGGGGGGCCTTTTCATCCCTAGGTGCATATTAGGCGGTTAACTTAGTTGACCACCTTTTTCACGCCCACCTACTATCTGAGACGTTTTCCCACCACCCCGTTCCTAGGGGCTACCACCTTTTAGAACACTGGCTGTATTAGAGCATTTCCAACAGTTGATGTCTATTCTCATCTATGTGGAAATAAAATACACAATTGTACAATCTAAGTGATATAGTGTTTAAAGAATAGACATTCAAGTCTCCAATGGTTTCTTCTACTCTCCATATACAACTAACACATCTCACCTCTCTCTTTTTTTAAATTAAATTTTAATAATCATTTACCCTAAATTAAATCATTAGTGAGCAAGAAATTAATTTTTTCCCAATATTTCCTTGTGCCCATGGGAAAATGAAATTTTGCATTGGTATAGACTAGACATTGTCCTAGAAGAGAGAAAAATTTCGGTCAAAATAACATAAGACGAAATTTATAATATAAGTAAAATCGTGGACGTGTAGTAATTTTCAAATGTGGTGCGACTACAAAATTGTGTGATGTGAATGAAGCGTTTTATTATATATCGTAGATAAATAGATAGATATCGTATAGATAATTGTTTATTTGAAGCTGAGCACATACGTTTAATGTAGGAATGGCAAAATAACCCAAAAACCCGAAAACCACAGTTACCCGAACCGAACGGGTTGAAAAAACCCGAACCGATGGATCGACGGGTCGGATATGGTTTTTTATAGTAAAACCAGAGACGGATATGGTTCGGATATGGATGATGCGTCGTACCCGAACCCGAACCGAATACCGGATATATATTTTTTTTCCTACAAAAATTTAAAATTGATTTTCAATTTAAAAATCAAAAGTTGAAAATTAAAATTTTAACCAATGATCTAGTCTGCCTGTTACTGTTAGTGAGTAGTGTGTGTTAAAAATCACTCCAAAAAGCTTAGCAAGCCCAACTCCATCTGTCATCACATTCTCACGTTAAGCCCAAGACACTCAACTCTCATTTCTCAATTACTATTAGAGTATTAGCAGCCCTAATTCCACAATCCACAGAGAGACGAAAGGCAATGGGGAAAAAAAAGAAAGAAAAAACAGGTAAACGGGTACCCGAACGGGTTTGAAAACTAATCCGAAAAAATACCCGAACCGAATATGGGGTCGGGACCTCGGTTCGGATATGGGTATGGTCGACCCGAACCGAACCCAACCCGTTGTCATCCCTAGTTTAATGACCATGTTGATATTTAAAGGTCGTATTAATTTATAAATTTTATGTCAAGACGATTAAAGAAATTTACTTATAAGTATTACTTGTTTAACGAGGCATGACATCACACATTTCTAATTCCTAATTAAGTAACTCTGAGGAAAGTTTGCCCTTTCTCAATTTTCGCCAGAAAAAAATGTTTATAATAAAGTTTGTTATTATAGACTTATAGTTGTCCAGTTTAGATGCCTCGTGCTTTACTCTCAACATCTACAACACATTGCTTTAATCGGGAAAAAAATCCAATTAACAAGATAAGGAACAAATATCGGAAAATAGTGAGCTAACTACGGGACTCTATCGGGAACTGCAAACTTACCATCATCAATTCAAGATTGGAAAGCTAGAGAACTTACTAAAAATTGTACATTAAGTACTTACTCATATTCATGGTAATTTATAATTAAGTTAAGAACTAAACAAATCTGCAAAAGCATTTGTTACAGTACTGGGTTCAGGAAATCATATCTAACAGTTAAAAGAAGCTGAAATAATCCATAAAAGGTAAAAGTTCAAAGTAATATTTTAACCAAGAAGCAATAAGAATACAAATACCTGCATCATAAACAAGGCTACTTTTAGGGATTGAATTGGCAGAAGTTCTGGAATCAGATGATTTAACACTGCGTCTTAAAAGAGCCCAACACCCACACTTCTTCTCCATCGCCATTTGCCTCTCGCAATGGATTTTGGCCTTTCATTGGCTGTCACTGTAACTGATTTCCATTACAGCACAGAGAGTGAGAGAGAGAGAGAGCGCATAAGGACAGAAAAAATTTATCCTGCCCATAGCATATCTTTTAGAGAGAGAAATGGAGAGATATTGATGGAGATGGGAATTGGGTGTTGTGAAAGATGGATTGTAAGCATCATCATCACCATCTCCGTTATCATGGCATTGGGTACAAAAAGAACTTTTTCTCCACTACTTTTTTGTGTGGGGAATGTCATTCTCTCTATCTACACCTTCAATCAACTTTTCCCATTTTAACCGGTGCTGGTGTTATTCTTTTCATTTTTTTTCTTTAAAAGAAAAATAATAAGAAAATAAAAATCTAAAAAATAAAAAATAATTATAATGATAACTAGCATACCGTTTTTATGCAGTGGAATCAAACTGTAAAAGGAAGATTACACGGCAGTCAATGTCTTGATGGTGATCAGAGGCAGAAACCTTAGATAAAGTTTTTGTATTTGGAGACAGATATATATTTCACTTTTCTGTAGCTGTGGAGAAAACTTGCCAACAAGCGATGATTTTTTTCCTTAAAAAATTATCTTAACTCGAAAATTTAAGTTTGAGATAGATTTTTATTAAAATAAAACGAATTCTTATAAAAGAGTGAGGCCTAGCTAATACCAAACCTTCCAGATAAGGATTACAAAAATTAAGCAATAAAGAAAGTCTTGTACATCACTTATCTATGACTTATATTCGCAGCACCTATCTTATCCTATCCCTCTCTAAGGATACCTCTAAGCCGATAGTTGCAAATTGTACTATGTAAAAGTGTTAGCTATCTATGACAAAGAGCGAGGCACGACAAGGCCGCCAGAACAAGATTCAAGCCACGGAAGCATAGGCGGAGCTTAGGCATAGTAAGGCGGTTTCAATTTTTTTATTATTTTAATTATTCTAGAGTTATAAATAAGTAAAAAAAAATTATATTTGACAGGTTTTATACAAACTTCAATATATTTTTCAGTTTTTCAATAAAAATATATTATTTAAAGTATTAAAAACTACGAATACCTAGCAAAATACTATCAATTCCTATAATTAGATTACAAAATGAATAAAAGTGAAAAATATTTTTTTAATAATTTGACCAAACTTCCAAAATAACGAGTATAAATGATCTCACATTTATAATAATAAAAGAATAATCTTATCTAACTAAAAGACTTGCACCTTTCACGCCTAGATGCTCTTTTTTGTGCCTAGGCACATATTAGGTGATTAACTTAGAAGTTGACCGCTTCTTTATTTTATTTTTTTTCAATCGCATAGACAAGACATTGCCCTAGAAGAGATAAAAAGTTTGGTTCAAAATAATGCAAGATGAAATTGGTGACATAAGTAAAATTGTGGACCTTTAGTAATTTTCAAATGTGGTATAACTATAAAATTGTGTGATGTAAATGAAACCTTTTATTATATACTAGTTATTGACACATGCGTTGGACGTGATTTTGTAAAACTATTTTGAATAATTTTAGATGACTTAGCAAGATTATATTTCTAATCTAATAGAAATGCATATTGAAAATAAAACTTGTGTTTATTTGATAAAATCTTTAAGTGAAACTACTCATATATATTTATCATAAGTTAGATCAATGTAAAGAGCGTTACACATGATAAAGTATGTGCCGATTAACCGTTTAGCTTAATTTTTCTATGCAGCCTAGAAGTAGTAATTAATTTGTGCAATGATATTAAACGTAGCCACATGACAATCTTATTAATACTTTTATTTTATCTCATATGTAATAATTATATTTTTAAAACCAAATTTATTTTTATATGATACTATAAATTATTTTGTATTATTAGCGTAGAAATTTAATGTGTATTTTGAAGATTGAATAATGCAACATGTAAAGAGTAAATAATATTGTGTAATCTTAGATAAAAGTGCTAGTAACTTTCACTTGTCCTCTTTTAATATTCAAATTGAGGTTGAGAGCGTACTAATTAATTATTCATTGTGGTGTTTGTATATGTAGAATTAAATTAGTATTTAATTTAATTTTTAAAGTTTCTATATTCCATGAATTAAATTAATGATCTTATTGAAATAATTAACGGCACCGTGTATGGACAGTGAACAATGCAACGTGTAAAAAATGAATAATGTCATATAATTTTAAATGAAAGTGTTAGTAAATTTAACTCTCCTCGTTTACTATTGAAACTGAGGTTGAAAACATACTAATTAGTTATTCATTATAGTATTTGTATAGGTGCAATTAAATTATTGTTTGATTTTATTTTTAGACTTTCTATATTCCATTAATAAAATTAATGATCTTATCGAAATATTAATTAATGGCATTATTTCTTTTTTTTGGATAAAAAAATTAATGTCAGTATTGGTAATAATGAAAAGGCTATAAGCGTAGAAACGTCCAAAAATATTTTACCCTCATAACCCCTTTTATAAGAGGGAGGATTATAGATTAATAGATAGATATCGTATAGATAATTGTTTATTTGAAGCTGGTTATTACGTTTAATGACCATGTTGATAATTAAAGGTCGCATTAATTTATAAATTTTATGTCAAGACGATTAAAGAAATTTACTTATAAATATTATATATACTTGTAAGTTTAACGAAGCATGACATCACATATTTCTAATTCCTACGTAACTGTGAGGAAAGTTTACCCTTTTTCAATTTTCGCCAGAGAAAATCTTTATAATAAAGTTTGTTAGTATAGACTTATAGTGGTCCAGTTTAGATGCCTTGTGCTTTACTCTCAACATCCACAAGCATTGCTTTAATTGAAAAAAAAAAAATACAATTAACAAGATAACGAACAAATATCAACGGAGGATAAAGTAAAAATTCAATCTTCAGACAAAAAAAAAAAAAAAAAATCTTAGATGGCTTTCTAGTCATAATAATAGGTGAAAATAATACACTAACATAAGTATAAGAAAATATTTTAAAAAGTAACATTCGACATGACATTTATCAAATACAGAATAACAGTTTTTGCATGAAATTACACAGTTCTATAACATATTAATGCTTTAATGTTGAGGATAGATCTAAAATGAAAAATTAATAAGGTGGAGGAAATAATAGTCAAAAGAAGTGAATTATATATTGTGGAAGGTTAGGCAAGCATGCAAGTGGGTAATTTACAGATTGGTTAAGGTCATTGATTGATGTCGGAAAGAATCAAAGGCAAAGATAAAACAATTTTGGCCATGTCTCTCCAGCATCATAATTAAATATCATCAAGTTCTCTATTATTAGAATAGAATTGAATTGATGTTGCGTATAATTATTAGAGAATTCAAAATCCCCCTCCTTTTCACATGAAAATAATGAAGATATTATTAATGTTGACTGTCGAAAATGGGAGCACCACTATTCAACAAATTTTACAAGCTTTGCGGTTAATGGGTGTTTTGAGCTTGTTTCCGGTCCCAGTTTTGGGAGGAAAAATTTCCTCCCAACAAGAGACAACTCCCCTGACGGGCTCCACTGTATTCAGGGCGGTGTGTTGAGAGAAAATGTTTCCCTCATAGCACTGGGAAGAGAACATTCTCCTAAGTGTTTTACCTGCACAGTAAAAAAAATTCATAGCAATCAACATGATATTGATTGTGAAAGTGATAAAATAAGCGAGTAATGAGATTTTTGAGTGTAAAGTGTGTGCCAAAGAGATTATAAATGACCATCAATCTAGCTGCAATTTCCGACTTGTGGGCCTTCCTTTTAATTCCCTTTCTTCACCTCCAATTAAGGTTATGGGGGAGTCTAACTATAGAAGATTATGTTTGTCAGAAAAAAAATAATCAAAAAAAAAAAAAAAAGAACTATAGAAAATTTTGGCTTTTGGACAAGTAATAATTTGATGGTTAACTCAACTTGTTTCTTTACTATGTTTGGTGGAAATTGACTAACCTTTTAAGTCTCAGTGTTTCAGTCTTAGCGTTCCTAACTAAATGGATAAGCTCTGATTACTTATTTTCTTCTTATGTTTCATTTAAAATGCAAAGTTAATTCAATGAGCGAGGACGAAGGGTCATTGCGAAGTGTTTCGACTTAGCAAAGACCTCACCTTAATTAATTTCTCAATGCAGCAACATGGAGTCTGTTATCAGTCTTGGATGTGACAAATTTCAATTGGAAAATCAGCATAACGATTTATTCTCAATTGGCAAAAACAGAAAAATCAAAATAAAATAAAATAAAATAAAGAAGGAAAAAGAGAGAGAGAGAGAACAAACGGCACGTATTCTAATGAAAAAGGGTAAATTAGGTCCCACATATATCTTTTTGGTGCAGGGAATTGTTGAACTTTTAACATGAGAGAGTCATTTGGCACGAGACCGTTCTTCCAAGTGATTATTATTTTACGGGAAAATTGACAAGTTTTACTCTATATTTGTTCCCATCCTTGTCTTTATGCGAGGATGTTTTATCCCCTGATGTGACAAATAGGATCTCTACATGTGAGAAAATCTTACTATTCCAAAATCAATATTCAAGTATCACATGAATAATAAAAAGAACAAAGTTGACATACATGAAAAAGAAAACAGAAGTAATCTATTTAGTCAATTGACTAAAATAGAATACGCGACTAAACGGTAAATGCTAGTTGTACAAAATAAATATATAACAAAAGTGTATAGCATATAGATATTACATTTCCATTTAATAAACATTAATTTAAAAATAATATAATGTGTAAAAAAATAAAATGTTGCAAGGTATATAATTATACAGCTTGTATAACTTCATTTTACTCGTAAAATAATCCGACTAGTATATTATATATATACATATATATATATATATATATATATATATATAATATCATTGCTTTCTCATCAAATGTCTCTATCTCTCCATCTGGCCTTTGCCGACTCCCATTGCAAAAAAATAATAAAGAAAAAGGAATTGCCATTTCAATTGCCGGACAAACCGACTACGAGCATCAATTCAAGGACAAGAAGTGAATCGTCCTATGGTATTTCAGATTTTCAGTCGGTGTATGGTGTCTAATTAATTGGCAGTTGAAAATTGAGAAATAGAAACATAAACATACCAATTATGAATGAAAAAGGTGAGAATTGACTCAATTCAGATGATAAAAGTCCAGGGATTGGGCATCAATTTTGCAAACGAGCAGACGCCAATTTGCAATTCCGATGATTATATTGAAAGGACGCAGCCGGCAGAGTGGCAGACCACACCATTGTTTCTTCTCAAACAACCACGCTTCGGTTTCAATTTTTTCTTTTTCAATTTAACTTAACGCTTATGGGCTGGCCCAATTGCGCCCCTGGGCGCCTGAGGCAAGCGCCTCAACAGCCTCCAACAAGGACCGGCTCTGCATCTGGGAATGGAAGTGTAAAAATATTCAAAAATTGTATTTGCAGGACCGGGATCAGGAAAACAATTTCGACTTCCCAAAATACCCTTGTATTGAAAACACAAAAGGAATGGACTCCTTTGACTTCTTTCCAGAAATCGGCCTCTTCCTTTCTTCATTTCTCTCTTTCGCCTCTTCATTTCTCCATTTCTCTCTATCGCCTCTTCAGTTCTCTCTTTCTTGGTGCGTAGAAGAACAACATTTCTCAGATCTCTACCTTGTTTCCAGCAACAATTCCTCTCGACCCATGGTTGGTTCGAAATTTTTTCGAAAGTGAGAACAATGAATTTGCGGAAAAAGAAACCAGATCGAGAAATCTTAAATTTTTCCTGAAAAATTTCTGTCGACCCATGCTCAGATTCAATTACTGCTTCATACTAGCCTTTCCTTAAAGGAGCGGGAACGAGAACGGCCATTTGGGGAAAAAATTTCGAAGACAGTCGGTACCTTCGAACGAACATTTTGGAGTTAGTGTGGACAATGAAAGCAGCTGAAGATAATTTACCACAGCAATACATACAGCAATGCATACATTTTGTAATTTTATTATGGTGACACATTTAAGAAAGAAGAAATCCCCACAAACCTTCGTCGATCTCTGCATTACCCCTCTCCATCTCTTCCATTTTGCAGCTATAATTCGCCACTTTTCGAACGAAACCCGAGGATTACCTTCGAAATGACGGAAACTTCGAACCAGAACAGCCAAATTCGGTGTTTTTGGGGATTTTTTGGCAATGAAATTTCCCCTATTTTTGAACGAGAACCATGGGATTTTTCTTTGGGAACATTTTTGGTGAAGAGAGACTTCTCAGATCTGCAATCGGGGGAACTGATTCACTATTGTAAGGTTTCTTTTGTTTTTTTCAAAGCAGGGGTATTTTGGAAAGAGAAATTTGTTTTCCTGAGCCTTTTCCTGATCCCGGTCCTGCAAATACAATTTTTGAAAAATATTCGTCCATTGCTAGAGAAAGGCGTCCTTTAAGGGATCTAATAGGGACAGAAAGAGGGTAGAGTGGGGTAACGGAAAGGAAGGGCTATTTCAGCAACGACACCACTATAAAAAGTTGTATTCTATACGACTAATGTGTAAAGAATAGCAACATAAGGGGAAAAAATTAAAATTAAAATTAAAAAATAAAAATTGTATTATACATTTGATACAAGAAGATATAAAAGAAAATATCTCATAATTTTTATGTAAAATATTTTATCTCAAGAGACGTGAGAATTGTTCTGATAGAAAATGTGCTAAAACATGCTTAAGCGGTTACATATGGAAATCTATTTCCATCAAAATTTTTCTCATCAAGCAGCCAACTTGAAATATAATTTTCTTGATTCTATATTTTTAATGGAAAATCATGAGATTCAAAACACCCTAATAAAATCTCAAATATTACTTTTTACCAATAAATATTAATCACCTTTATACAGGGATCACAATTAATTTAATAATGTGACTTCTTGTATTGATGGTTTAATTTAATTGTGTGACAAATACGAACGAATAGATACCCTTAGAGATGACTATTAACAAGTGGATTGATATGCGTGTGTTTAATATGCTTTTTAATCCCATTTTGTCCCTCATTTTGGATTGAGTATACATGCTTTTGTACAATATTTGTTGTTTCGAATGCGTATTGCTCTTCTTTTCTTTGTTTGTGGTGTGTAGACATTTTAGAAGCTAAAAGTTGAAGAATCGCCACCAACGAGAAGACCCCGAGATACAAGAGCATGAGGATGAAAAATGGGAGAAAAAATCATTTTTCATATCACCAGAAAGTGCACAGAACCAGATGACCGCACGGCCCCCTGCGCCATTGCGCACCACCCTATGCCATTCCACACGCCCGTGTGCCACTCTACACGGCCTGTGTGATGGGATTTTCTGGCCTACGCGTATTTTAGGATTTAATTAGTCATTGAAGCCCATATAAAAGGCTCCCCAAAGCCAATAGCTGACGGCTAGGCTAGTTGAGAGATAGTTTTACCTAGCTTACATATTATCTCTTATTTTCATCATAAAAATATCAGTTTTAGATTAGATTACAACTTGCTTTTGGATTATTGTTCAAGAATTGAAGATTACAACTTCTCCATCATCTCAAGCTATTGTGGATTGATCTTTATAATCGGTATTTCTTACTTTATTCGTTTAAACTCATCTAATTAGGTTTTTATCTATTTCTACATGAATTCTTGCGGGTTAATTTCTTTAATTGTATCAATTCTTAATATGGAAGAGTAATCCCCTTTCGAGAATTAGGGTTCATCTACCCAATTGATATGAATATTATGTGATTAATATTATTGTAAATGTGGGCGATTGAAATAGCATTTTTATGCTAGAATATTTAACGATTGATATTGGTATAACGTTCATCCAATCTCAATTCTTCGTACAACGAGTCAAGCACCGACATGTTGATTTCTCCTTGTGGACCCCCTAGCATGGACATAATTAGTCTTTGATCATGACGATGACCTAGACAATTATGAAGACCGCTAAGCTTTAAGAAAAGTGAGAAACTAGTTTCTTAATCCTAGTTCCATTATCCACGTCTACATCTAACCCTAAGTAATGTGTTCATTGTCAATTAGCATTGATGATTCCCTAATCCCCATTTTAATCACTGAAATTTATATTGATTATTTGCATTATTCCTTCACTTAGTTAATAGTGTTAGAAGCAATCTACATTAATTCCATCACATAAATGACCGATTTAGCTAGTTGATTGGTGAAAGAGGAATAGACAATTTTAACCTCCCTGGGAGACGACCCGTGAGTATAACGACACCGTATACTTGCGGATTCACACTAACAAGTTTTTGGCGTCGTTGCCGGGGTGACATACGGTTGATATTTTATACTTTTGCCATAAATTAGACTAAATCATTTTTTTCTTATTTTATTTTACTTATTTTCATTTTACTTTACTTTTATTGTTGTTGGCCATTGATTTCTTATTATTGAGCAACTTGACATTTGTTTCCGAAGAGTTATTTTTGTGCATGCACAGGAGACCTCAGGCTCACAACCTAGTACCACTGGGTCAAGATCTTGATATCACCTTGCGTGAGCTAAGGAAGCAAATTCGGGAAAGACGAGCTCACTTCAGAATGGCTGACAAAAACAATGATACTACCAAGACTCTTAAGGACTATGCCTTTCCCAATGCACAAGGGCTACAATCTAGTATTTCCCGACCTGATGTAGCCGCCAATAATTTCGAGCTTAAACCGTCCCTTCTCTCAATGGTCCAACAAAACCAATTCAGCGGACTTCCTACCAAGGACCCAAACCTCAATATTCAGGTATTTCTCGAATGCTGTGATACTTTAAAGATTAACGGGGCCACTACCGATGCAATCCGCCTTAGAATCTTCCCATTTTCCTCGAGAGACAAAGCAAGAGCTTGGCTTCATTCACTTGGGATAGGTTTTATCACCACTTGGGCTCAATTTTCACAAGCCTTTTTATCCAAATACTTCCCACCTTCTAAAACAGCCCAATTGAGACACCAAATCACAACGTTTACTCAAAGGGATGGGGAGTCCTTATATGAAGCTTGGGAAAGGTTCAAAGAATTGCTCCGCCTTTGCCCATACCATGGACTAGAGAAGTGGTTGATTGTGCATACCTTCTACAACGGGTTGACTTATAGCTCGAGAAATTCCCTAGATGTAGCCGCAGGCAGGGCATTGATGAATAAAGGCCTTGATGAGGCTTACGAGCTCATTGAAAACATGGCCCTCAACCACTACCAATGGGCCAATGAGCGGCACGACCAAGAAGGGAGGTAAGCATGACGTTGAGGTACTATCTTTTCTAGCTAACAAGGTTGATGCATTAGCTAAAAAATTTGATCAATTGCATACCTCTTTTAATCATGTTACTCTTAATGCTTTAATGTTTTGTGAGCTTTGCGGTGTGCAGGGTCATCCAACCAATGAGTGCCAGCTAGCTTTGCCCATCAATCCCAATCCTTCGATGGAGCAGGTAAATGCTTTCCAAGGTATGAATGCCCGTCCCCCTGGCAATCCGTACTCCAACACATATAACCCGGGATGGAGGAATCATCCCAATTTTTCTCGGAAGAACCCCAATGTTCTTCTATAACCCTATAACCCCCTAGTTTCCAACCTAAACCTAACCCACAGCTGCCCCCTCCACAAAAGTCTAATTTGGAAAGTTTGATGGAAACTTTTACTGCCACCCAGTATAAGACGAACGAAACCGTCCATAACTGTATCCAACAGTTGAATACAAAATTTGACTCCCTAACCACCCATAACAAGATGCTTGAAAACCAGCTAGCCCAACTTCCTAACTCTTCCACTAGGACTCCTGGTGCTTTACCAAGTCAACTAGTGAATCCTCGAGACCAATGCAATGCCATTACGTTGAGAAGTGGGAAAGAGCTAGAAGAACCCAAGAGGAGTGAGAGGAAGGCTAGGGGTGATAAGGTAAATGAGACTGTTGAGAGTGAGCCAAAAACAACAATATTCCGAACATAAGGGTAGAAAGGGAAAGAAAGATGAGGAGCCTAGTGAGAGTGAGAGAAAATGGAAAAGCCCTAAACAACAATATCACTCCCACCACCTACAAGCCGAGACTTCCCTATCCACAAAGGTTTGCCAAGGCAAAGTTAGATCAACAGTTCGGTAAATTCCTCGAAATCTTGAAAAAACTCCATGTCAATATTCCTTTTTTGATTTAATGACTCCAGATGCCATCATACGCTAAATTTTTAAAGGAAATATTGACTAGGAAGAGGAGTCTTGATGAGGTTGAGACCGTTGCTTTTACTGAAGAGTGTAGTGCTCTTCTTCAAAATAAGTCCCCTCCTAAACTCAATGACCCTTGAGTATCTCAATCCCGTGCACCATAGGTCAAATGAATATTCAAAAAGCCTTGTGTGACCTGGGTGCCAGTGTTAGTATGATGCCCCTTTCCATTAGCCAAAAGCTTAACATGGAGGAGTTGAAAAACACACAAATGACTCTCCAAATGGCTGACCGCTCAATTAAGTACCCCGTGGGAATTCTTGAGGACATACCTGTTAGAGTAGGGAAATTCTTCATCCTTGTAGACTTTGTAGTCTTAGAAATGGACGAAGATTCTCAAATACCCATCATCCTATGGAGACCATTTTTGGTCGTGACAGGGGCAATCATAGATGTTAAGAATGGGAAGCTAAGTTTAAGTGTGGGGGAAGATAAGGTCGAGTTTATTTTAACCAATGTTTTGAAAAATCCTAAACTCGAAAGCCCCTGTTATCTGATTGACACAGTTGAGATCATATCTAGGGAGCATTCCCCTAGAAACCTCACTCACGTTTGTGCTACGGAGGTGGATGAAGAGGAACTTGAACGAGAACTTGAGAAGGACAATTTGACTGGTAAGGCCAATGATTCGATTCTTGGCCACGACGTACAAAAGCATGAATTAAAACCCCTTCCTACCTCCTTAAAATACGCATTTCTTGTAACGCCCCGCCAAAATCTCGTCACAATTTCATATGATTTCGTATGTTTATCGTTTGTGCTTTTGGGAATGGGTCGTGATGATGTGTATATGTCGTGAGATGGTGTTGATGAGTATGACATGTTTAGGATGTGCTTTGGGTTGCCCCATGTATGTTGGAACTAGGTATGGTCGCCAAGAATGAGCCGGAAGAGAAATGCAGAAAAACGGGGATTTACGGCCGTAATTCCTTATTTACGGCCGTAAATGTGATATTTACGGCCGTAAGTCTTATGGTTACGGCCGTAAGTCAAGAATGATGGTTAAAGGGCTGATTCTCTGCTGGTCGCGTGACTGGAAGCGCGGTCGCGTGTGCCTAGTTACGGCCGTAATTTTGGAATTTACGGCCGTAATTTTTGAATTTACGGCCGTAACAGGGAGATTTACGGCCGTAATTTTAAGTCGGCAGATGTGTATTTTTGGGTCAAAAAGTCACTTTTCTTGATGGTTACCCTCATTTTCGAGCCAAGCATCCATCCAAGACATTTTGTAGACCCTCCATCTCTAGAAATCCATCCAAACTTCATACTTGGATCAAGTGTTGGTGTAGAAGATCAAGGAGCAAGGTGAAGAAGAAAGCAAGTCCATCACCTACCTAGTTTTTCCTTGGCGGTACTATCTTTCAAGGTGAGTAGTAGAGTACTTAGAGTGCTTTGAGGTAAGATCATGATCTAATGTTGGTTGGTTTGCAATAAATAGGTAAAGAGGCAAGTGTTAGGGTAGAATTAATGATGTTGATGCTTTGGTTGAGTAGATATGACTATAGGGTTGGTATAGCATGTAGATACTCAATGTGGGGGTTTATAGGACCTTGATGTTTATGTTTCCATTTTATGTTAATATGCGTATGATATTACATGTGTTTATTTATGTGTATACATTGAAGCATGATCATGCATGAAAAACGATGATTAGGGTTGCCAACCAAATGTTTATATAATGTTCGTCTCACAAAGGTCTGAGACAATTGGCCCAAATGGAGGTCCCACAAAGGATTGGGGTCTGGCCAATTAAAGTATGATGGTATGTTACGGTGCCAATGTAAACATATGGTTCGCAACGGGCCCATGATTACGAATATGTCATGCATTGCATATGATTGTGCTCCCCACTGGGCCCTCGTGGCTCACGATGTGTTATGATATGTGATAGGTGACCGGAGCGAGACCGGGACTTGGGGAAGGAGGGAATCCTCGAGGGCGTGGCGTGGAGAAACCAAAGGAAGCTCCCGATCCTGTATAGGCCGCTTTTGCGTGTCCAATGGCCATGATCTAATGTATTTTGCTTACATTATGATGTAAATGTGTAAATAAGTACTCATGAGCTGGGACAATATAATGTAAAGGTTTTGTAACGCTATTTAGCTTCTGTTGCTACTCGTTATGGTTATAAACGTATGTCTTGAGAGCGGGCGTTACAGGATGGTATCAGAGCCGGCTTCCTTTTCGTTTCCCCACACATTTGAGGACTCCCTTCGCCTCTCCAGGTTATGATTGGATTGGTAATGTGTTTTATGTGTATATACTTTATTGTTACGACATGCTATGTTATGATGTTCTGTGTACTACGCGAAGGAGATGCGTAGGGTGATGTGAGTTGAGATGTTTCCTTGTTGTCATGAATAGATGGCTGATGATCAGGCACCAGTTATTGAAAGGTTGACTCGGTTGGTAGAACAACAGTCCCAAATGATGCAGTAGATGATGACAAACGCAAGTGGGAATCATAATGCTAGCGGAAGCAATTCAGTGAGTGCTCCGAGTGTTGAGAAGACCCGAGAAGATAGGGATAAGGAGTTTTCATCCGATCGGTTCCGTCGTCTAAATCCGCCTATCTTTGAGGATGCGAAAGATCCGGTTGACGCCGAGAATTGGCTTCAGACGATAGAGCGGATGTTTGAGTATGCCCACATTCCCGAGTCGGAGCAGGTGAATTGTGCGACCTTTATGTTCCGAGGCTCGTCGGGTTTTTGGTGGGATACCGTGAAACAAGAAGAGGAAGTTGCGGTTACGGCGTGGACGGATTTTTGTACTAGGTTTCGGACCAAGTACTTCTCGGATGCGGTTCAAAATGAGAAGTTGAATGAGTTCATTCAAATTCAGCAGGGTGCTATGTCGGTGAGTGAGTATAGTAAGAAGTTCTATGAGCTTGCCCGATTTCCAACGCACATGGTGAATACCCCGGCTCGCAAAGTTGCTCGGTTCATAATGGGTTTGAAGCCAGAGTTAGCTCGAGATGTACAGTTGGCCAGTATGGCAACCACGAGCTACACTGAGGTGATAGAGTGGGCGTATGTCGCAGAACGAGCCGAAGCGAGAATTGCTCAAGCTCGTCAAGCCGCTAGCCAATCGGTTCCATTTTCGCAACCGGCTCAAGGACAATCCTTTTCTTCCCAAGGTTCATCTACGAGCGGACGAGGACGGGGTTCTAATTATAGGGGTCGTGGGAGGAATAATAAGAGGCCGGAGGGTAATGCTCCCTCCTCCCGACCATCGGCTAAGAAAGGAACCAATTCTTCTCCCTCGCCGACGTGCCAAACATGCGGGAAGCCTCATGGGGGAACCAGTGCGCCGTGAGTTATTTTCCTAATGTTCCTATACGGGTTCAGGAGAATGAGACATCCATTGATTTACTAGCTTTGGAACTCCGAGATTTTGATGTGATTCTCGGGATGGATTGGTTAGTTCAACATAGGGTTATGTTAGATTGCCCCAACCGTGCCTTGAGGTTTCCGGATGGTGAACCAATTATGTTTCCAAAGCTAGAGCGCTCCAAACGAGTTATGATTTCGGCTATGAGGGCCGAGAGGTTGATTAGTCAAGGATGCCAAGCTTATGTAGTCACTTTGTATAGTGCAAAGACGGAGATACCCGTGTCGCCACTTGATCCTTCACCTTGAGTATGTGAATTCTTGGATGTATTTCCGGAAGATTTGTCGGGTTTACCTCCACCCCGGGAGATTGAATTTGTTATTGAGGTTGTTCCGTACGTCGCCCCATTTCTAAAGTTCCCTACCGTATGGCTCCCTCGGAACTTAAGGAGCTTAGAATCCAATTGAATGAGTTGTTGGAAAAGGGCTTTATTAGACCGAGTACTTCGCCATGGGGTGCGCCGGTGTTATTCGTGAAGAAGAAAGATGGATCCATGAGGCTATGTATTGATTATCGAGAGCTAAATAAGGCCACGATAAAGAATAAATACCCATTACCCCGCATTGATGAATTACTAGATCAACTCCGAGGCTCGGCAATTTATTCGAAGATTGACCTTCGTTCCGAATATCATCAGTTAAGAATCAGTGATGGGGATGTGATGAAGTCGGCTTTTAGCACCCGGTATGGCCACTTCGAATTTTTGGTTATGCCTTTCGGGCTTACGAATGCTCCAGCCGCTTTCATGGACTTGATGAATCGAGTTTTAAAGCCCTATCTCGACAAAGTTCGTTATTGTTTTTAGCGACGATATTCTCATCTACTCTAAATCCCGGGAGGAACACGAGAACCATCTCCGCATTGTCTTGCAAACTCTTCGAGACGAGACATTATATGCGAAGTTCTCGAAATGTGAATTTTGGACGAAACAAGTGGTGTTTCTAGGACATGTGGTGACGGAGGATGGTATTTCTGTTGATCATAGTAAAGTGGAGGCCGTCTTGAAGTGGTCTCAACCAATGACGCCCACGGAAATACGAAGTTTTGTAGGTTTGGCTGGGTATTATCGGCGTTTTGTCAAGGATTTTGCCAAGCTTGCTTCTCCATTGACACGGTTGACGAGGAAAAACGTGCCTTTCCGATGGACAGACGAGTGTGAGCGGAGTTTTCAAGAGTTGAAGACTCGCCTCACTACAGCTCCTATTTTGGCAATCCCGGACGACTCAAGGGTGTTCGCCATTTATAGTGATGCATCTCAACAAGGACTTGGGTGTGTTTTGATGCAAAATGATAAATTTATAGCCTATGCCTCCCGCCAATTGAAGAGTTATGAGGAGAAGTATCCAACACATGATTTGGAGCTAGCCGCGATAGTATTTGCTTTGAAAATTTGGCGCCACTATCTTTACGGGGTTCGATGTGAAATTTTTACGGATCACAAAAGTTTAAAGTATTTCTTCACTCAAAAGGAGCTCAACATGAGACAAAGACGATGGTTGGAGCTCGTGAAGGATTATGATTGTTCGATCCATTATCACCCCGGTAAAGCAAACGTAGTAGCAGATGCCTTAAGTAGGAAGTCGCCGAAACAAAGATCTCGTAAGCTGCAACATGAAATGGAGAAGTTGGATCTTGAGGTGTTAGACCCGGATGAAGCCCGACTCATGGCTATGTCAATCCGGTCGACGCTTATAGATCGTATCAAGGAGGCGCAAGAAACTGATGACTGGGCTACAAAGATGAAGAAGAAGCTTCAGGAGAAATCAAGTCCGGACTTTCAAGTTCAACAAGGGATTCTTAGTATAAGAATAGATACTACGTCCCGGCTACAAAGGAGTTGAGGCAAGAGATTTGCCTCGAAGCTCATATGACCCCCTATACTCTCCATCCGGGCTCGACTAAGATGTATCGGGACATTAAGGTATTGTATTGGTGGCCAGGCATGAAACGGAGTATAGCGGAGTTTGTAGCGAGATGCTTGGTGCGGCCAAGTCAAGGCGTAACACCGGAGGCCGGCTGGACTATTACAACCACTCCCGATTCCAGAGTGGAAATGGGATGATGTTACTATGGATTTTGTAAGCGGGTTACCAAGAACGAGTAAGAGGTCCGATGCTATTTGGGTGGTAGTTGACCGACTTACCAAATCTGCCCATTTTCTCCCAATCAAGACGACATATCGAATGGAGCAATTGGCTCAACTGTATATTCAGGAGATTGTTCGGTTACATGGGGTCCCGGTTACGATCACCTCGGATCGAGATCCAAGATATTTATCACATTTCTGGAAAGAATTACACACAGCCTTGGGGACGAAACTTCAATTCAGTACGGCGTTTCATCCTCAAACAGATGGACAAACGGAACGAACAATCCAAACGTTCGAAGATATGTTGAGAGCTTGTGTTTTAGAGTTTCCCCAAAGTTGAGACCGTTACCTACCGTTAGTTGAGTTCGCCTATAACAATAGCTATCATTCCTCGGTTGGAATGCCTCCCTACGAAGCTCTTTACGGTAGAAGATGTAGATCCCCTCTTCATTGGGATGATGTGGGAGAAATGAGGTTGATGCGAACGAAAATGCTACAAGACATGCTGTCAGCAGTTGAAAAGATTAAGCAACGGATGAGAATAGCTCAAGATCGACAGAAAAGTTCTGGCCCGATAATCGACGTCGGCCACTGGAATTCGAGATTGGCGACAAAGTGTTCGTTCGTATCTCGCCAATCAAGAGACTCTTTCGGTTTGGAAAGCGCGGCAAGTTGACCCCAAGATATATCGGTCCCTATGAAATCCTTGAACGAATTGGAGAAGTAGCGTATATGTTGAAGTTGCCAACTTATTTGGATCGAATGCACAACGAATTTCATGTCTCCATGTTGAGAAAGTATGTTGCAGATCCTTCCCATGTATTACCCGACCCTCCATTAGATCTTCAACCGGACCTGTCTTATGAAGAGAAACCCGTGCAAATCGTTGATCGGAGCGTCAAACAATTACGAGGAAAACAAGTGCCTCTTGTACGCGTTCTATGGCGAAGTGCGACCATTGAAGAGGAGACATGGAAAAGAGAGGAAGCGATGAGACAACACTACCCCGAACTATTTTCAGGTAAATTTCGAGGATGAAATTCTTTTAAGGAGGGGAAATTGTAACGCCCCGCTAAAATCTCGTCACGATTTTATATGATTTCGTATGTTTATCGTTTGTGCTTTTCGGAATGGGTCGTGATGATGTGTATATGTCGTGAGATGGTGTTGACGAGTATGACATGTTTAGGATGTGCTTTGGGTTGCCCCATGTATGTTGGAACTAGGTATGGTCGCCAAGAATGAGCCGGAAGAGAAATGCAGAAAAACTGGGATTTACGGCCGTAAATGTGATATTTACGGCCGTAAGTCTTATGGTTACGGCCGTAAGTCAAGAATGATGGTTAAAGGGCTGATTCTCTTTGGTCGGCGTGGATCGAAGCTGGTCGCGTGCCTAGTGACTACTGTAATTTTGGAATTTACGACCGTAATTTTTGAATTTACGGCCGTAACAGGGAGATTTACGGCCGTAATTTTAAGTCGGCAGATGTGTATTTTTGGGTCAAAAAGTCACTTTTCTTGATGGTTACCCTCATTTTCGAGCCAAGCATCCATCCAAGACATTTTGTAGACCCTCCATCTCTAGAAATCCATCCAAACTTCATACTTGGATCAAGTGTTGGTGTAGAAGATCAAGGAGCAGGTGAAGAAGAAAGCAAATCCATCACCTACCTAGTTTTTCCTTGGTGGTACTATCTTTCAAGGTGAGTAGTAGAGTACTTAGAGTGCTTTGAGGTAAGATCATGATCTAATGTTGGTTGGTTTGCAATAAATAGGTAAAGAGGCAAGTGTTAGGGTAGAATTAATGATGTTGATGCTTTGGTTGAGTAGATATGACTATAGGGTTGGTATAGCATGTAGATACTCAATGTGGGGGTTTATAGGACCTTGATGTTTATGTTTCCATTTTATGTTAATATGCGTATGATATTACATGTGTTTATTTATGTGTATACATTGAAGCATGATCATGCATGAAAAACGATGATTAGGGTTGCCAACCAAATGTTTATATAATGTTCGTCTCACAAAGGTCTGAGACAATTGGCCCAAATGGAGGTCCCACAAAGGATTGGGGTCTGGCCAATTAAAGTATGATGGTATGTTACGGCGCCAATGTAAACATATGGTTCGCAACGGGCCCATGATTACGAATATGTCATGCATTGCATATGATTGTGCTCCCCACTGGGCCTTCGTGGCTCACGATGTGTTATGATATGTGATAGGTGACCAGAGCCGAGACCGTGGACTTGGGGACGGAGGGGAATCCTCGAGGACGTGATGGATGGGGAAACCAAAGGAAGCTCCCGATCCTGTATAGGCCGCTTTTGTACGTGTCCAATGGCCATGATCTAATGTATTTTGCTTACATTATGATGTAAATGTGTAAATAAGTACTCATGAGCTGGGACAATGTAAAGGTTTTGTAACGCTATTTAGCTTCCGTTGCTACTCGTTATGGTTATAAACGTATGTCTTGAGAGCGGGCGTTACATTTCTAGATGACGATGGGCTATGTCCTGTGATTGTCAATGCTGGTCTGGATGACGAACAACTTTTTAAGTTGCTCAATGTTTTGAAAGAACACAAAAGAGTCATCGGCTACAGCATTGATGATCTCAAGGGCATAAGCCCTGATTTTTGCATGCATTGCATCTCACTAGAGGAAGGACACACACATTCAATTGAGAATCAACGTCGTTTGAATCCCAATATGAAGGAAGTGGTGCGGAAAGAAATCATGAAACTCCTTGATACGGGTATTCCCTATCTCTAATAGTAAGTGGGTGAGTCCCGTACAAATGGTTCCAAAAAAGGGTGGGACAACTATTGCGCTTAATTCCAACAACAAGTTGATCCCAACCCGAGTTGTCACTGGGTGGCGTATGTGTATCGACTACCATAAACTCAATAACGCCACCCGCAAAGACCACTTTCCGTTACCTTTTATTCACCAAATGTTAGAGAGACTCGCCAAACACTCATATTTCTGCTATTTGGATGGATATTCTGGATTTTTCCAAATCCCTATCCACCCAGAGGATCAAGAAAAAATGACATTCACATGTCCCTATGGCACCTTTGCATACCGCAGAATGCCATTCAAACTGTGCAACGGCATCCCCATACGCCTCTTGATAGGCCGCGTGTAACACCCCAACTTCGAGAAAGCCGGAGCGCTACTAAATGATCTAAAACTTTGACCTAAACACGAGATTTCGATAAGTTTTTTTTTTTAAATAAAATAAAAAGAGTTAAATATTCTAAATATATAAAGACGTTTCCGGAAAATGAACAATTCAATATTCGAAATCCCTACAATGTGGAAAAATAAAGATCCAATGACTACTAGTAGTTTAAGAATGTTCAAAACTAAATAGTTCGAATAAAATGAATTTAAAAGTCTTGAAAATGCCACGCTTGCCGCCGCGCCCACGTCGAGCTCCTCAATCTGAAAAATATGTTAAAATAAGGAGTGAGTACAACGAAGTCATACTCAGTGGGGAAAACAGCCAACAATCAGTCAACCATATCACACGTCATACACGCAGTTACAATCGTGTGCATAGCGAGAAGTAAAGGTGGGTGTAACTGACAACACCCCGTAGAAGATGGAAACTGGCGCCCATCACATAGTTTGGATGCCCCCAACGACATCCCGTAGAAGATGGAAACTGACGCCCATCACATAGATTGGATGCCCCCAACGACATCCCGTAATAGTACAACTAGCATGCATTTCGCAATTATAAAAGCACGTGGAACATATAACATGGTCAACTAAGAATAACACTTTGCAAAGTAATCCCCACCTCAATTAGCAGTACTTGTAGAAATCCTTGAGTTAGAGATGATGTGATAGCTTGCGCTTAACGGGCCTCGTAAAATCGCACCTAGCAGAACAATTAACCTAATTTAATATTTTACTCTTAAAATTTGCACTTTAATAATTTATTCGGGTCATTAAATATTTATTTAAAATTTATAGGGCCTAATTGATAACTTTAAAAGTTGCTTTGATTTAAATTGGAAGAGAAGCGTTGATTTGAGGGTGGAAGTTGAAGTAATTGGTCAATTAGAGTTAATTCGAAACTCAATCGAAACTAAAAGGGTTGAAATTGAACTTTTAAAACTTGATTGGGACTTAATTGAGAGGATTAAGCAAATTGGGGACTGATTTAGAGCTAAATCGGAACTTGGGGACTTCAATTGTAAATTACATAAAGGGTGAATGGATCCTCTTTTTTTCACTTTTTACCATTTTTTACCACTTTTTTCAACTTTTTTCTCTCTCCTAAATCAATCACATCCACATATCTCATCACATCCACAAATATCAACCACTCACCTCCACTCATTCTCTCTCTTCTTTCACATTAAAATCCATTAAAAATCATTAAAAGTTACTCCCATTCACCCTTATAAATTCAATTGAAGTAAAATAATAATTTTGAGGACCATTTTAAACCATTTGAAAAGAGAGAATAAACTAAGGGACTAAGTTGAATAAAAGTTGGAAGTTAAGGGACTTAGGTTGCAATTTCTTGAATTAGGCTTATAAGAATTGGGTTTGGGCTTGGTCTGGCTTCATCACCTTCACCCAGACATACATACATACACGATACAGCAGAGATAGGAAGAGGGAGAAAGGGAAATCCGATGGAGCCATCGCCGACGCCACCGCTCGTCGCTGCCGTCACCACCGTCGACCGCCAGGGTGCGGTGACTCCACGGGCAGCAGCAGCGGCGGTTGGTGTTCGGCCGAGATGGGTCTCCCATCGGCTGCTATCGAACCCAATCGCCAGCGAGGCCGAGCCTTTTCCGGCCAAAAACGCCAACAAGATTCAAGTATAAGGTTCTCCTAGGTTGTTGATTTGGGGGCAAAATATGGGAGGAAGTTGAGGTTGAAGGTGGGCAACCATGGCCGGGCACTATTCACGCTCAGATCGTTCACGGTTACTATTCATGCGGAATTTTTTTTATAGCATCACGATGACGAGGGAAAGATGATGATATGTTTGGGTTCAATAATTCGATTGGTTGAATTTATGGACAAAGAATTCTTCCCTATTTCTTTTCTTCTAAGTGCACTATGAGGGTGGTGATGAAGTACGCACTGCGTGCTTGGTTTATGTCCGCTTCCATATCACAATTTCATTGCAGGTAGATGGAAAAAGCTATAGAGAGTCTCGCTTAAAATCCGGCAGTGGATAGTATTGTGCCAAAGTGGAATCAATAGAAAAAGTTTGATAAATTACCTATTTGTTTCTTCCTGTGGATTGGACGAATCTGGTTGCCTTGATTTCTGCTACGAAGAGGGTAGTCGATTGCCGTGAATGGGATGGAGAACTCGTGCAGTTAGGAGTGCTTCTTTGCGAGAGTGGGAGGAAGTTTAGGGGAGTCTGAGAGTTATGAAGTGGAAGGTAAGAGACGTGGGGTGTGAAGTAGTTAGGTTGGCTAGGAATTCTAAGCAGAAAATAGCTCACGTTTCAGAATTTGTGAGATTGGGTTGGCCCAGTAGAGGATCTGTTGGGCTTTAGATTATAGTGGGCCTGAAGCCCAGTTAGTAATAATGGCCCGTAATAAAATTCGACGTGATTAAATTATTAAATTTCATTTTATTTTTGTTCTGCTAAGTTATATATATTAATTGAAATTCTTATTTTAAGCGAGAAGTCGTAACGACGTCGTAAAGCGTTGAATATTTAAAATTTCTCCATTGCGGTCGTTACAGCCTCCCCCACTTAAAATAAATTTCTTCCTCGAAATTTAGACTTACTTAATTTAGAATGCCTGGATACTTGGCCAAAATCTCGTCTTCCCTTTCCCAAGTGGCCTCATCTTCTCCATGTCTGCTCCATTGGACTTTAACAAGTGAAATCTCTCTATTTCTCAGCTTCTGAACTTTCCTCTCGAGGATCACCACTGGGGTTTCCTCGTATGTTAAATCTTTGTTGACGTCCAGCAAAGCATAGTTGACAATGTGGCTAGGATCATAGATATACTTCCTCAGCATCGAAATATGAAACACATCATGAACTGCTGAAAGTTCTGGCGGTAGTGCTAATCGATAGGCCAAATCACCAATCCTTTCAAGAATTTCGAAAGGTCCAATATATCTAGGCCTGAGTTTCCCTTTCTTTCCAAATCTTACAATTCCTTTCATAGGTGCTACCTTAAGGAAAACCTTCTCTCCAATCTGGAAGTGTAAGTCCTTTCTTTTCTTATTGGCATAGGATTTTTGTCTATCCTGAGCGATCTTTATTCGTTCCCTAATCTTATCCACAACTCCAACAGTTCGTTCCACGATTTCTGGCCCCAAAATCCTCTTTTCACCGACTTCGTCCCAATGGACAGGTGATCTACACTTCCTGCCATATAGCGCTTCATATGGTGCCATTTCGATGGTAGCCTGGAAGCTATTGTTGTAGGCAAACTCAACCAATGGTAAATGTGTCTCCCAACTGCCACCAAGGTCTAGCACACACGCCCTTAACATGTCCTCCAAAATCTGTATAGTTCTCTCCGACTGACCATCCGTCTGAGGATGATAAGCAGTGCTAAAAGTCAATCTGGTACCCATAGCTGTCTGCAAGCTCTTCCAGAACTTGGATGTGAATCTAGTATCCCTGTCGGATACAATAGAGACTGGTACCCCATGAAGTCTCACAATCTCTCTGATATACAATTGAGCGTACTGGTCGAGGCTAAAGGTCATCTTCACTGGGAGGAAATGAGCTGACTTGGTCAAATGGTCAACTATTACCCAAATGGCGTGATGACCTCTTACCGTTTTGGGGAGTCCCACAACGAAGTCCATCGCGATATGCTCCCATTTCCATTCCGGAATCTCAAGTGGATTCAACAACCCTGACGGTCGTTGATGCTCAGCTTTCACCTGTTGACAGGTCATACATCTTTCAACAAACGATCCAATCGATCTCTTCATATTTCTCCACCAATATCCTTTTCATAGGTCCTGGTACATCTTTGTACCTCCCGGATGTGCAGTGTAAGGTGAAGAATGGGCTTCTTCGAGGATTTCATTTCTCAATGTCTTGTCCTTCGGGACACAGAGCCTCCCTTTAAACATGCGAGTGCCATCTGTAGCTATCGCGAAATCCTTAAAACTGCCTGCCTGTACTCGCTCCCTTATCTTGTCCAAGAACTTGTCGTCCTTCTATGCCTCTTTGATTCTGTCCCTCAATGTAGGCCGTACTACCAGGGCTGCTATAATAGTGTCGGTGCGACGCGGATGGGTCACAACTTCAATTCTCATATTGGCAAAATCCTTAATCACCGTTCTTGGCGGTGGCAAGGCACCAACCGCTCTCGTCTTTACGCTCAGCGTCGGCCACGACATTAGCCTTACCCGGGTGGTAGAGGATCGCACAGTCGTAGTCCTTAACCAACTCTAACCATCTCCTTTGCCTCATGTTCAACTCTTTCTGAGTGAAGAAATACTTGAGGCTCTTATGATCAGTGTATATCTCACACTTGCTGCCATAGAGATAGTGTCGCCAGATCTTTAGAGCATGTACTACTGCGGCCAGTTCCAAATCATGTGTGGGATAGTTCTGTTCATGAGTTTTCAACTGCCTAGAGGCATAGGCTATCACTTTCCCGTGTTGCATCAGTACGCAACCCAATCCTTGTTTGGATGCGTCACCGTAGATCACAAACCCCTCGGATCCCTCTGGAATTGCCAACACTGGAGCTGACATCAATTTCTGTTTAAGCATCTGAAAGCTCCTTTCACATTTGTCTGTCCACTTGAACTCCACTCCCTTCCGAGTCAACTGTGTCAAGGGACTAGCTATCTTAGAAAACCCTTCAATGAACCTTCGATAGTAACCAGCCAAGCCTAAGAAGCTGCGAACTTCACCCACATTTATTGGCGTACTCCAATTTGAAACCGCCTCAACCTTGGCTGGGTCGACTTCGATACCATTGGCAGTAACAACGTGCCCCAAAAGCCAATGCGATCGAGCCAAAACTCGCACTTCTTGAACTTAGCGTGTAACCTCTCCTGGCGAAGAGTCTGTAATACCATACTGAGATGCTCCTCATGTTGTGCCTTATCCCTTGAGTACACCAGTATATCATCAATGAAAACTATAACGAACCGATCAAGGTACGGATGGAAGACACGGTTCATTAAGTCCATGAAGACGGCTGGTGCATTAGTCAACCCAAACGGCATTACCGTGATCTCGTAGTGACCATATCGCATCCGGAATGCGATCTTGGGTATGTCATTTTCTTTGATCTTGAGCTGGTGATAACCTGACCTCAGATCGATCTTAGAGAATACACTGGAACCTCTCAACTGGTCGAATAAATCCTCTATTCGGGGCAACGGGTACTTATTCTTGACTGTAAGACGGTTCAATTCTCTGTAGTCGATGCACATCCTCATCGACCCATCTTTCTTCTTCACGAAGAGCACTGGTGATCCCCAAGGGGATACACTGGGTCGGATGAAACCTTTGTCTAGTAACTCTTGTAGCTGCACTTTCAATTCCTGGAGTTCCTTCGGTGCCATCCTATACGGCGCTTTGGACACAGGTGCGGCGCAAGGTACCAATTCGATTGCAAACTCTAGATGTCTATCAGGGGGTATCCCCGGTAAGTCTTCAGGGAACACGTCCATAAAATCCCGCACCAGTAGCACGTCCATCGGGGTTAGCTCCGTCGGCTGTGTACCAACCATGTTTACCAAGTACCCCTGGCAGGTACCCTTCTTCAACATCCTTTCCGCCTTCAATGCTGATACGATTCGGGGTATGGTTCCAACCTTCGCCCCGAAGAAAGAGAAATCCTCCTCCCCAGGCTTCTGGAAGAGTATCTCTCTCTCGCGGCACTTTATAGTAGCATAGTTACTACTAAGCCAGTCCATTCCTAATATAACGTCAAAATCTTTCATGTCTATCACATACAGGTCAGCCTTTAAGTTCTTTCCTTCAAGTTCAAATTTAACAAATTCTAGCTTTCCGCTTAACACTAATCGTTACTCTGAAGGGATGCTAACTTCTAGGTCATCATTCACGTTTTCACATAGATTTCCAAGCTTAGCACTAAAACTAGCGGATATGAATGAATGTGTAGCACGAGTCAAACAACATGATAGCGGTGTATATCAAATACTTGTAACATACCCGTGATCACGCCCGTCCCATGCTCAGCCTCCTGCTGAGTAAGTGCAAACACTCTGGCATTCCCCTTCTTTCGAGTGTCTTCGCTCTTACCCTCGGGGCAGTCACCAATCAGGTGCCCTGGCTTCTTGCAGCAATAGTACACTCCTGAACCGTATAGACATTCTCCTCCGTGGCGCTTTCCACACTTAGGGCATGTTGGCTTGTCTTTCATGCCAGTGTCATTCTTTCCCCTAGAGTCTCCTTCTGATCTTCCTCTCTTTTTCTGGAACTTACCCTTTCCTTTCTCTTGGCCATTCCACTTTCGTTTCCCGGACGAATCTCCGGTCTGCAGTGCGGTCTGATCTAGTTTCAGACGGGAAGCCACAATGTGCGCCTGCCTCACAACCTGGGCATAGGTGGGAAAGATGTGATCGACAAAGATGCCCCCAATTTCGGTCGTAGGCCTCTCTCAAACCTTCGCCTTAGTGATGTCAGATCCACCACCGGGAGCCCAACGGACATCTGTTCAAACTTCCTTTCATACTCAACAAGGGTCATCTTCCCTTGCCTAAGATTGATGAATTCTGCCTCTTTCTCATCACGGAGCTCCTGGGGTAGGTACTTTTCCATCACCACCTCCTTAAATAGCATCCAGGTCATGGCACGTCGGTCGGCCTCAGTTAAGGAGCGTTGATGAGATTCCCACCAATGACCAGGCATCCTCAAAGATAAACTCCGCACATGACACCTTTAGGGCATCCCGGAGAGCCATGTGCTTAAAAATGCGCTCTAAACCCCGTAGCCATTCTTCCACGCCAAGGGGCCATCTCTCCCATTGAAGGAATGAGGCTTATAGCGTAAAACTCACCAATAACCTCGACCGGTGCATCAAAGACGAGGCGGTGGGTTACCCGTGATTCGGTTATTGTTGTCCGGTTACGATTGTTGTTCTGCTGATTGAGCTCTGGACTGACCCTCAACAAGTCACGAAGAAGGCCGACTTGTGTGTTGTTGCGTGCCATTTCCTTAATCAACCAAAATAAGAGTTGATTTAGCATTCATTCAACTTGTTACAGAGGAATACTATCTCAAGGATTAATGGACAACAAACTCAAGGAACCAATCAGCAAATATAAATCTTATTTATTTATTATCAACTCAAGTTTCGATAAGAAACAAAATAGTGAACTAGCAACAAATGTTCAAGATCCATAGCCCCAACCTCAAAGGGGCACACATGCATCATAATCCTACTGAATCAAATGAATTAAGCCTACTGAACACTTGACTAAACATCATCCAAACAAATGAATAAAATCCTACTAGCTACCACCCTGAGAGACTCTAATCATCCCAAAGTTTCTTGTAGAAGTCATCATCTGAGTCCGAGTCGACTGGAGGTGCGTCCAAAAGATCCAATGACTACTAGCAGTTTAAGAATGTTCAAAACTAAATAGTTCGAATAAAATGAATTTAAAAGTCTTGAAAATGCAACGCTTGCCGCCGCGCCCACGTCGAGCTCCTCAATCTGAAAAATATGTTAAAATAAGGAGTGAGTACAACGAAGTCATACTCAGTGGGGAAAACAGCCAACAATCAGTCAACCATATCACACGTCATACACGCAGTTACAATTGTGTGCATAGCGAGAAGTAAAGGTGGGTGTAACTGACAACACCCCGTAGAAGATGGAAACTGGCGCCCATCACATAGTTTGGATGCCCCCAACGACATCCCGTAGAAGATGGAAACTGACGCCCATCACATAGATTGGATGCCCCCAACGACATCCCGTAATAGTACAACTAGCATGCATTTCGCAATTATAAAAGCACGTGGAACATATAACATGGTCAACTAAGAATAACACTTTGCAAAGTAATCCCCACCTCAATTAGTAGTACTTGTAGAAATCCTTGAGCTAGAGATGATGTGATAGCTTGCGCTTAACGGGCCTCATTGATAACTTTAAAAGTTGCTTTGATTTAAATTGGAAGGGAAGCATTGATTTGAGGGTGGAAGTTGAAGTAATTGGTCAATTAGAGTTAATTCGAAACTCAATCGAAACTAAAAGGGTTGAAATTGAACTTTTAAAACTTGATTGGGACTTAATTGAGAGGATTAAGCAAATTGGGGACTGATTTAGAGCTAAATCGGAACTTGGGGACTTCAATTGTAAATTACATAAATTCAATTGAAGTCAATTGAAGTAAAATAATAATTTTGAGGACCATTTTAAACCATTTGAAAAGAGAGAATAAACTAAGGGACTAAGTTGAATAAAAGTTGGAAGTTAAGGGACTTAGGTTGCAATTTCTTGAATTGGGCTTATAAGAATTGGGTTTGGGCTTGGTCCAGCTTCATCACCTTCACCTGCACATACATACATACATGATACAGAGAGAGGAAGAGGGAGAAAGGGAAATCCGATGGAGCCATCGCCGACGCCACCGCCGTCGCCGCCGTCTGGCAGCCACCGCCGACCGCCAGGGTGCGGTGACTCCACGGGCAGCAGCAGCGGCGGTTGGTGTTCGGCCGAGATGGGTCCCCCATCGGCTGCTATCGAGCCCAATCGCCGGTGAGGCCGAGCCTTTTCCGGCCAAAAACGCCAACAAGATTCAAGTATAAGGTTCTCCCTAGGTTCGGCTGTTGATTTGGGGGCAAAATATGGGAGGAAGTTGAGGTTGAAGGTGGGCAACCATGGCCGGGCACTATTCACGCTCGCATGATCGTTTCACGGTTACTATTCATGCAGAATTTTTTTTTATAGCATCACGATGACGAGGGAAAGATGATGATATGTTTGGGTTCAATAATTCGATTGGTTGAATTTATGGACAAAGAATTCTTCCCCTATTTCTTTTCTTCTAAGTGCACTATGAGGGTGGTGATGAAGTACAGACTCTGTGCTTGGTTTATGTCCGTTTCCATATCACAATTTCATTGCAGTAGATGGAAAAAGCTATAGAGAGTATTGCTTAAAATCCGGGCAGTGGATAGTATTGTGCCAGTGGAATCAATAGAAAAAGTTTGATAAATTACCTATTTGTTTCTTCCTGTGGATTGGACGAATCTGGTTGCCTTGATTTCTGCTACGAAGAGGGTAGTCGATTGCCGTGAATGGGATGGAGAACTCGTGCAGTTAGGAGTGCTTCTTTGCGAGAGTGGGAGGAAGTTTAGGGGAGTCTGAGAGTTATGAAGTGGAAGGTAAGAGACGTGGGGTGTGAAGTAGTTAGGTTGGCTAGGAATTCTAAGCAGAAAATAGCTCACGTTTCAGAATTTGTGAGATTGGGTTGGCCCAGTAGAGGATCTGTTGGGCTTTAGATTATAGTGGGCCTGAAGCCCAGTTAGTTATAATGGCCCGTAATAAAATTCGACCCGATTAAATTATTAAATTATTAAATTTCATTTTATTTTTGTTCTGCTAAGTTATATATATTAATTGAAATTCTTATTTTAAGCGAGAAGTCGTAACGACATCGTAAAGCGTTGAATATTTAAAATTTCTCTATTGCGGTCGTTACACCGCGCCCGGACCCTTCCATCCCGGGCCAACCCCGTCCTTTGCCAAGCCCCCGCCTACTTTCGACTTCTACAGCTTTCAAACATCCCTTAACAACCTCACTGATAGTTTCACTGCCTCCGGCACTGATGTGCATGACATGCGCACGACCCAGGACCAGATGAACACCCGCCTTGACCATGTCGATCAGCTCGTCTACTCCATGTATGATTGGCGCGTCCGCCAAGGTCACATCCACCCCAATAGCCTCCCCTATCACGGTCCGTCTTATCCCCGTCCTCCGCATTGAGGGCACTGCTTCGTTCAAGCTTGGGGAATGGTTGGTTAGTTTAGATGTACATCGGTTAGTTCTAATTTAAAGTCCTTTAGGTAGGGATTTGACCTTGTCTTGCTTTTATTCCTCTTTTGGTGACTTTAATTGCTTTATTGGTTTCCTTTCTTTATTTATATATATAAAAAAAAAGCTCACTGCACGGGCCCCTGTGCCACTCCGCATGGGCCGTGCAGACCATCCCATCATGCCACACCTCCATGCCTGCATTGCACTCATCTTAGCATCCTCTTTTAGACCTCATGGAACGATATAGCAATGATTTAAAATGTTTTGGGTCCTTATGCTTGATATACGGAGTTTGTGAACGTGGAGAAATTTTTCATTATGCCAAGGAGTTCTGGTTTGTGCACGCAATAGTTAAGTCAAATGTGCACCATTTTGAATCTTGAGCAATGGTAGGCATAACCCGGTAAGGAATTTTGAGCCTTTGCGACCGACATCATGTTACCGATCCTTTACTTCCTTTTATGAATGTGTTCTCTATTTATTGTTACCCTCTAGAACTTGCTTGCGTTCTTTGTCGAGGCTGCATTGATGCACATGCAATTGTGAACATGATAGAGGCATTCATTTGAAACAGCCACCTAGCCAAACGGCCACTAGTGCATAATTGACCACCGTGATAGCCCCGCTGAGCCTATAAGCCTATTTTCTTTTTCTTACCCTGCATAATAACCCCATACTCTTTGTTATCCCCTTTGGCCTAGAAGAGAATTGTGAGGCATGAAGGAGTAATAACCGAGTATATGGATGGTTAAGAGTTCTTCCCCTTTTTGAGATTGTTTGGGCTCTCACTCTCGTTTTCCTTCCTTCTTACTCATTTCTTTCTTTCAAAAAAAGGAAAAAAAAAGAAAAGAAAGGAAAGAAAACAATGGAACAAAAAAATGGAACACAAAAAAACAAAAAAAAAAAGAGAACAAAACAAGGAAAAGAAAAAAAATAATGAAAAAAAACAAAAAAAAAGGAGAAAAAGCAAGAATACATGGCTTTTCATTGAGGGAAGAGAGAAATGTTTGGTAGTAATGAGAAGAGAAAACTCTTTGCTTTGATGCATTGAGGTCGTTTGTAGTTGAATTATGTGGACTTTGACTTGATTTGTTGATTTATACTTCACTGTTCTCTTCTTTAAGCACCACATATCCCACAAATTTCCACACCTATTACCTTAGGCTCCATTACAACCCGGAAAAGACCTCTTGATTCATGATGCATTTGTAATCTCAAGTAGTGGAGATTGAGAACTCTTGTAAGCTTATGGTAGGGAGCGATAATAGATCAAACTTGAGCGAACGATACCTACACCAAACACATGAGAGACTGAGCGAAAATGACAACTTTTGGTGAGGGTCTATTTCGTTGCTCTCGATTCAACGTGCATGCATTGCACACTAAACTTTTGATGTGCACGGGTGAGTTCTTCTTTGCATGGTGAAGTTTCAATGCGCTAGCATTCTCTTATTGACAGCTTAGGATCAACTTGTTGATTTTGGAACCTGTTTTTACATATGTTCTTGTGGGATAGTGAGAGATGTTTATGATGCGGCGTGTATTGGATGGTGTTTTGTTTGAATGATGTTCCTAAAAGCCCATTTAGATTGACTTTTACTTCCCTGAGGTCCTTAGCTTTATAGTCCGATTTCTTGGGACCAATTTTCATTTATGCTTTCTGATAAGTTTGCTTGAGGACAAGCAAAGTTCTAAACTTGGGAGAATTTGATATGTGTGTGTTTCATATGCTTTTTAATCCCATTTTGTCCCCCATTTTGGGTTGAGTATAGCTCGTTTACATGCTTTTGTATGATATTTATTGTTTCGAATGGGTATTGCTCTTCTTTTCTTTATTTGTGGTGTGTAGGCATTTTAGAAGCTAAAAGTTGAAGAATCGCCACCAACGAGAAGACCCCGAGATACAAGAGCATGAGGATGAAAAAATGGGAGAAAAAGTCATTTTTCATATCACCAGAAAGTGCACAGAACCAGATGACAGCACGGCCCCCTGTGCCATTGCTTACGGCCCTATGCCATTCCACACGCCCCTATGCCACTCTGCACGGTCTGTGTGACGAGATTTTCTGGCCTGCGCGCATTTTAGGGTTTAATTTGTCATTGGAGCCCATATAAAAGGCTCCCCAAAGCCAACAGCTGACGGCTAGATTAGTTTAGGGATAGTTTTACCTAGCTTACGTATTCTCTCTTCTTTTCATCATCAAAAACATCAGTTTTAGATTAGATTACAACTTGCTTTTGGATTATTGTTCAAGAATTGAAGATCACAACTTCTCCATCATCTCAAGCTATTGTGGATTGATCTTTATAATCAGTATTTCTTACTTTATTCGTTTAAATTCATCTAATTAAGTTTTTATCTATTTCTACGTGAATTCTTGGAAGTTAATTTCTTTAATTGTGTCAATTCTTAATATGGAGGAGTAATCCCCTTTTCGAGAATTAGGGTTCATCTACCTAATTGATATGAACATTATGTGATTAATATTGTTGTAAGTGTGGGCGATTGAAATATCATTTTTATGCTAGAATATTTAACGATTGATATTGGTATAACTTTCATCCAATCTCAATTCTTCGTACAACGAGTCAAGTACTGACAGGTTGATTTCTCCTTTTGGACCGCCTAGCATGGACATAATTAGTCTTTGATCATGACGATGACCTAGACAATTATGAAGACCTTCTAAACTTTGAGAAAAGTTAGAAACTAGTTTCTTAATCCTAGTTCCATTTCCACGTCTACATCTAACCCCAGGTAATGTGTTCTTTGTCAATTAGCGTAGATGATTCCCTAATCCCCATTTTAATCACGGAAATTTATATTGATTATTTGCATTATTCATTCACTTAGCTAATAGTGTTAGAAGTAATCTACATTAATTCCATCACATAAACGACCGATTTAGCTAGTTGATTGGCGAAAGAGGAATAGACAACTTTAACCTCCCTGTGAGACGACCCGCGAGTACAACGACACCGTACACTTGCGGATTCACACTAACATGCATCTATTGTCGAACTTGACGTGAGTACAATGACTGCACCTCCTCGGGGGCCTATAATCTTTAAGGCCCCAAAATTTTGGATTTTATTTTATATTACATTAGGGAAAATGGTGATAAACCACCTTAATTACTAAAATACTGGTCTACCGGTTTAATCATCCGTTCCAACGCACAACCTTTTCCCCGATCTATATTCGTGTCTCTCTCTAGCTGTAACCCAATCTACGAAGGAAAATGGGAAATGGGGCTTCTGACTCCGGCTAGCAGCTTCTAATTCTGGCGACACCGCCAGTGGGCAGAGAAGTAGCGGGTGACTATTGGGCTAGAAAACAAAGGGATGGAAGTTGCAAATGGGAAAAACAGGTGGTGCTAGTTCAAAAGAAGCAGAAACTCCTCCTATTCCCTTTTTCTCCTACTTTTGTTTCCATTTTTTGGGCTTCTATTTAATGATTTGAAGTGATAGTGTATGATTCTAGTGATAATTTTTGGAGTTTGTGTGTGCATGGAACTGTGTCTAGTGAATATGATGCAAACCACGTGGAAATGGTTCCAACACAAACCACACGATATTAGATCTAACCCAAAAAGCTAATAATCTTGCGAATTGTTCGATAGAACTATTGGCCTTCAATTCACGACTCCACACTGTAAGATTCTTTATCTTTCCCTACAAAATATTTTATAGTGAAAGGTATTTATTTGTGGGGAAATAGCAGAGGAGACAAAAATATTTTATAGCCAACTTTATGAACTAAACCTTGAATTGAAAGGTAATGGACTACAAATTGTGGGAAATTCGAGGGCTAATGTTCGCTACTACAAGTCTTTTGGAGATAAATAGAGTTTGTACGGAAAGGTTAGAGGTGACAAAAGTTTAAGATTGTGAGCTAAATTTTGTCCATACAAACCATTTTGAGACAAATGTAGTTCCTAGTGAAGGTTTAGAGGCGACAAATATGCATTGTCTTCTCATGTCTCGCCTCACAAAAGATCTATTTCAAAAATAAAAAAAAAATTAATTTTTTTACCCGATCCACGAACCATCTCTTTGGCTCAACTCAATCCAACTCGACCTACTAGTTAGTTAATTGATTTCAAGAATTTGCAATGCATAGGAATTGAACCATAGTCCTTATGGTTTTGAGGTTGAGAGATCTCAACCACTGGGCTATTTTAATTTCTTATTATTTATTCTCATTCTCATTGATATAATATATAAGTTTTCTGAATATAAATCTTACAATTAATTGACAACAAAGTTTAATTTGTCTGCAAAAAATTTGTAAACAAAATCATATGTCCATGAAAACTTTTTTTTTTCGTGGAGATATCTTTTGGCTACAAATTTTAATTTACTTGGTAAAAATTGGTAGAGAAAATCATATACATACAAAATCTTTTTGTGGGAAAAAGGTAACATTTGGCTACAATTTTTAATTTTTTGGAAAAATCATATGCCTACGAAATCTATTTTTTGTGAGAAAAGATATCATTTGGCAACAAATTATAATTTGTGTAGGAAAAATTTGTAGGAAAATTGTATGCCTACAAAATCGTACTTTTTATAGCAAAAGGTAAATTTTGGCTACAAATATTAATTTGTAGGCAACATCGTTTTCATAAAAAATCCATTTTTTGTGTGGAAAGATGTCATTTAGCTACAAATTTTAATTTGTCTACGAAAAAATTGCTACAAAAATTATATGCCTACAAAATCATTTTGTTTGTGGGGAAAGGTAATCTTTGACTACAAATTTTAATTTGTAAGAAAGATTTTATGCCGACGAAATTCATTTTTTGTGAGGAAAGATATTCTTTGATTATAAATTTTAATTTCTCTACGAAAAATTGTCAGCTAAAAACATATGCCTACAAAATCCTTTTTTTATGGGGAAATGTAATCTTCAGTCACAAATTTTAATTTTTTTGTAGAAAATTTGTAATGAAAGATAACAATTCTTGTAGTGTACGACAATTGGTATATTAAACCAATAGCCTTCGAAGACGCAGAATTGCCAACCAACAGGGGTGAGCGCCAAAGAAAAGATCACGTTATTGATAAATTTTAGAGAAAAACTCACAAACACTTAATGTATTTAATAAAGGCCAAGAATTGTCTTACAATGAATTGAATGGGATATTTATAATGTTGACTACCCTAAATAAACTTGGAAAATAAGAAAACACAGAAAAAGACTCGTATTCTAGTCAAAATATGCGAAAAATAGGAATTCTAGTTGAAAAAGGACAAAAAACACAAGTTACCCAGAATTATGCCTATGTGGCCACATAGGCTTAGGCATGCAGTCGTATAGTTGTTTTCTACGCCCCTGTGCGGGCGCATACTTGAGCCCAAGCTTTGGTTCGCATCTGTTGCTATGCCCTCCCATGCCTTGGGCTGTGTGGTCACATGGCCCAAGGACTTGATCAAGAATTACATTTTGGTCTCACGTCTTTTTCTTTATGTTGTTTTGACCCCCCGATTTCCAAATTTTTCGGCATATTTGGTCTAAATGCATAAGAAATTGATTTCTTTTGGCTCATTTGCTTCCAATCCTTTCTCCAATCTCCAAGGTTACTCTTTTAGTGAATTTTCCCATATTTCTTGAATTAGTCCCTCCATTGCCACCTTGACTTTGTTCTCTCTAGATCTTGTGATTGGTCTAAAGGAGCACGTGGAGTGGATCTTTCGACGTTGACCTTCCTTGGATCATATCATTCTTTCCATCTTCAAGCAAGTTGACCCATGAATCATCACCTGTATCAAATGAAACAAGATCACTAACATTTAGAGTTGTTGAAACACAATACTCACTTAGAAGGTCCAATTCGTTGGCATTGTCGTTGGTTTTCTCAATCACTCGAAAAGGTCCGTAGCCTCTCAGCTGCAATTTTTTACTCCCTTTGCTTGGGAAACCTTTCTTCCACAGGTAAAGGGATCAAATCCAATGGAGTCAAAGCTTAAAACCATAAACAATTTCAAACATTGAAAAATCAGTAGAATAATGCATAGCATGGTTATAAGAAAATTAAGCATATGGTAAAAATTCTTCCGAACATTTCAAATTCTTTTTTTGTTAAAGTGGGCAACAATTATGATAAGGTTAACTGTAACACCCTATCCGAATTCGCCCCAAACACGTATATGATTTCATATATGATGTGTATGTGATTTTGCATACGATGTGAAATGATATGGATATGTTTTGATACCATGAATATATATATATGTTATGTTTACGGCATGTTTATAGGTGTATTTGATGCCTTGGCAACCATGACGGCCTTCAAATTCACATTGTAAGGGAAATTTCAGTAGGGACAGAATTATGGCCGTAAATGTCATGGGTACGGCTGTAAATTTTAAAGAGAAAGAGTGAAAGATTTTCAGAGAGTTTTATACGGTTGTATGATAAAGTAATACGGCCGTGTGGTTCATGTTATGACCGTAATTTATGAGTATACGGCCATAATTTTTATAATAGGAAAGATGTGGAAAATTTTCAGACGCTAAGATACGGCCATACTGGATGATCGATGCGGCCGTATGTAGTGATTTACGGTCATAATTTTGAAAGATATGGCCGTAATTTTAAGTCGGCAGAAATGGTTTTTCTAGACTTTTCTCTTCCCTTCTTGATATATATCATACCGAATTGGGTTCCTACATTTCCTAAGATCCCCAAGAATCCTCTTTAGCATGGTTAAGCTCCACATGACCTTATGAGATCATGTAATTGTTAAGATTTATCCACATATTGATATGCTTGGTGATAACAAGGAAGAGGAAAGGAAAAGAAGATGAAAGACAAGTTACCAAAGCTTTCATATGCTTTTTTTCTTCAAATCAAAGGTGGGTAATAGATGAATTGCATATGGTAAGAGGTAAATATATGCATTTGTGAGTGTTAGTTGCCTTTATGTAGAAAAGCATATGTTTAGGAAGGTTATGAACATGATACAAACTATCTTAGATGTATTCTGAATATGTTGTTGTATATGTGTGGTTGTGAATGTAGTGCCATGGTCTATGTGGTCCCCAATACTTACAAATACAAAGGAAACCATGAAAGTGAAGAGATGGATCAAATAGTGATGTATTAGTCGCCAACCAATGAAGTACTTGCCTAAATATCATGAGTTAATGACTTTGGCATTACAATATGTTATATGTAATGTGCTTTATGTCGATGTAATGTGGCAATGCTTGTGAATACGTGATGACGATATGATTTTGAAGCCGAGTGCAAAAGAAATAAACTTTTGAGGATGATGAACTTGATTGAATGACATTAGCATTGCAACATGGTATATGTGAAATATCTAATGTATTGATTGTGTAATGCCTTATGTATATGATCAACACATGATTGTGAAGCCTTGTATATGTAATTTGTAATGATGATGATGAGTTTATGTAGAAACAATACCAAGGCTGGACAGTAAGTTATTTGCACAATCATATCATAAAAACATATGCATATGAGGTTGCCTATTATGTGTTTACCAAATACGAAAGCTAAGTTAGCCCAACGGGGTATCTAAGCCCCAAATATGATGATATGGCCTTATGTGGTTGCCTAGTGGGTGAGTTAAGCCCTTGGGCGACGGCCAAATTGAGGATCTAAGCCCCAAATGTGATAAAAGGTCGGGCCAAAGATTAAATGAAATAAGATGGGGCAGTGTACTCACATGTTTCGCAACAGGGCCCAAGGAAAGAATGAATGTCACATGCACGACATGTATTGCATCTGCATCTATTCCCACTGAGTCTTTATGACTCATTATGTGTTGGTTTATGTTTTTGGAAGGTACAAAACATGCTTTATGCGTAGGAGATGGCAAAGAGTCCTCCAAGCTTGATGTGTGAAGCTATGTGAGGGAAAAAGGAATCAAACAACCCTGCAATATATTCGAATGTAAGTTCGACCCTTAGTGTTATAACTATACAAGAAAGTTTTAAAAGAAAAGTATATGAACTCAGGGTTTCGTATATGTAATGTACATGCGTAATGTTTCCCTAGTTCGCACTATGTACGTGCACGAAACTATGAGGGATATGAATTATCGTGCACATTATGTATGAAATGACGTTAAGATGACATATATGAGTATGGGACTAGAGGGGGCGTCACAGGTGGTATCAGAGTAGGGTTTCCTTTATTTTCCCGCACACTAATAGACTCTTTTCGCCACTCCACTTCAAGGTATGATAATGTTATGTTAAGTATGTTACAAAAGTATGATGTGACCGCATCTTATGTTATGTACAATATGAATGTACCATGTGGAAATATGATAAGTCCCTATGATGTGAATGTATGTTATGTCATGTATAATGTGAAAGTATGAAGCGACATGCTATATACGATATAAAGTGAAATGATATGATATGTATGATATGAAAGTTACGCTTTGATGAATTCATGAGTAGACCTGGATAAGAAGATGATACTCCGGATGTCTCCTCTTTCCCTATAGTCTCATGTCCTCTACGTGTATGATGAGTAGATGATTGAGGATCCGGGTATATGTATTGAACGAATATGATGACTTGAGGAGTAACAAAAGAGGCAATGTTAAATGATGTGAATGCGAGCTTTGACATAAGTGGAAGTGATGTTGTTAATGGTGAAGAGAAAAGATGAAAAGTTAGCGACGGAAGGCGTATGACATTTGAACTTATGATCAATGTAGTTCACATGATGAAACAAATATGAATGTGTGCATACATCGACATTTTCGGATTCTGAGCAATGAGTAAATGAATTATGATATGCTATGTTCGACTGTGGCTCAACCGGATGTTACTAGAATATGGGAAGAAAAGCAGAAGCAAGTAATGAGATATCTTGGGCTGTGTTGTTTTCGATGTTGTAATAATCAGTGAAGCATCGCAAAATGAGGCATGAAATGGTTTTATCCCTTTGCAGTAAAATGATATGTCCCTCAGATGTTTAATGACCTTGAGATATGTGCAGTAGTATATGCTACTATCATGAGTAATGCCACAAGTGAATATATACAATTGGGACGAGACAATAAAATGCTAGAATGCTAGTGATTGAGTATAGCATGAAAATTGATGATGTATGCTTATGTGACGACTGGCCAATGAGTTTGTTCATTTATTTAGAACTCAACCATTACTATTGTTCATTTATTTCGAACTCGACGAGTACTATTGTTCGTTTATTTCGAACTTGGCTAGTACTATTGTTCGTTTATTTCAAACTTGGGGCCAAGTTAGTACAAGATGTTGACATTGTAAGTATTGAACGTATGATATATGTTATGTGATGTATTATGTACTGAAAAGGGGCTCTTGGAGCTACAACAATAAAGTAAAAGTTGTGAAAATGTGAACCGCGTCATTAGTTCGGCCTCTTATTCAATGTGATTATCATGATCACATGTTGATCAAGAGATGATGGAGTTCTCTGAAATTGTGGCGGCTTATGTTGTCATGTAATGGCCGACGTTCTTAATTTATGTGATCAGCCGATGTTATATATGTAGAAAAAAAGAGTCTGTTGTTAGAAATGAAGAATCGATGGTTAATATTCTCTTAGCATTGAGTTCTTGAACAGTTTAATGTAATCGCATGTATTGCTTATAGTCATATATCACCTACACATGTTTTATGTGATTTTGAAGTTATGTATTCTCTCCGTCTCTCGTTTATTCTTTCTGTCTCACGTATGCTTCTTATGTGTATATGAGTTTGGCGCCTTTATGGCTTTCTTTTGATGTTAGAATGCCTTAAGAGAGAAAACAATGTTCCTTGTATTACTTGCTATCTCCATCAGTTATGCTTCTATATGCTGCAAGTTATATCGACCACTTCTGTTGCCTTTGTATGTAATGCGATATGTTAATTATATACTCGGAATAAAGTGAACGATAAGTAGTCATATGAGATTCGAAGGTACCAGCAGGGTATTAGAACCTCTTGAGGGTAATCTTATCATGTCTCCCAAATGATAATGTTAGATTTGGCTGATTTTCCTGACAATGAAAGTTAAAGAACTGTCAATCCAGAGATGATATGCATGTAATATGAAAGCCAAGAAGTTAGTTGTGGGATTTTTTTCTTCAATGTATCTCTCGATTATTTTCTTGGTATTCTCTATTTCTGGAATGAGTAACGTTCTTGATATGTAAATCGAAGACTCCCCATTGTCTCTTTTGAACAAAGGAGCTTTGAAAGTTGCCACATGAATTATAGACGGAGAGGTATACTAACAAGTACATTTTCTGGTGCACTAGTTTTACATTGTGATTGTGTGGCTTGGACATGATCACCGAGAATTGAATGAAACACATATATCTATGGCTACAATCTTTGAGCCTTAATGACGATCAGGTCGATTGGCAATATTTAAAATAAGAAGTTATTATGTTATGTGCTACATATAGATTTCGGGGTATTCATAACTCTTATGAGCCAAGTGTCCAAGCTTCCAAGCTATATTGAGGTATGACTATGGTTATGTTATTGATATTATGTTGAAGTTATGCTAAATCCCGAGAAAAGCACGAATGACACTCTTACATATAACTCTTTGCAAACATGTTGGGAAGTTATATGAAAAATGCTGAAATAAGTTATATATGACTTCACTACTTGAAGAGTTTCGATAAAATTATCCGATGTATAATAATGAGTTGTGAAGACTCGTGTTTGCTTTGAGAATTTGATACATGCTTTATATGAGATGAAATATGAAACCCTTATGGGCCACGAGAAATTGAAATGTTTCATGACATGAGATGAACTCGATATGCAGTGACGTTGTTGATGAAATTTGTGAAAGATTATAATTGCATGATACATTATTGTTTCAGAAAGGCAAAGATGAGTAGATGACGGGAGATATGTTGAGCTATTATGTATTGAAACCGAAATCTCATGTGAAATGCATTAGAAGATTGAAAAGCTTGAATTCGAATATTTCGAATCCGACGGAGTTAAATTGTTAGCTATGTTACTTTATTTGATTCTTCTTGTTTATGTGAAAGAAGAACAAGAAAGTAATATGTGAAATGGGACGAGATGTCTATTTATTTTATACGTAATATGTTGAATCAGAAGAAGCCATTAGCTCTCATATGATTCTTCTACCTTTTTAGTCTGGTATATGTGTTTCATCAGGTATGTGTCCCATCTTCGAAACGAAATATATATTAGTTGAGACAAAATGTCAGTACAATACGACATTCTATTCTTAAATGAATGATTCAAATGATCGAAGATATGCTATGTGTCTATGATTCGAATATGATTTGTTTGCCCTTTTAGTCAGCTATATGTGTTTCATTAGGGATGTGTCCCATCTTCGAAATGAATTATATGTTAGTTGAGATGAAACATCAGTACAATACGGTATTCTATTCTTAAATGAATGATTCAAATGATCGAAGATATGCTATGTGTCTATGATTTGGAATAAGATCCTTATTATCTTGAATAACATTGTCTATCTTCCTTCATCTCGTAGAATGCAATAGTATGAAGTTTTGAACTGATATATGTTAAGATTACCTTGATGTTGAAATAAAACAGCATTGATGAGTATGAAATGATTGAAAGATTTGAGAAAAGTTCCTTATCAGGCTTGATTATGCAAGCATATGAATCGTATGTGTGATAAGTTTCATGGGTTGGGGTTTAGAAAGTATGGTCCGGATGTTCCCTATTTACGTCACGAATGCTCTATCTGATGTTCACCAGATCCATTATATGAGAAAAAAACATATTCGACCATTGACCGATATGTTAAGTAAAGCCGAGGTACTACAAAACCTCTAACTTATGTATATGTTTTGAATGTGTAATTAACAAGGATGAGACATGGAAAAAGAAAGAGGTAGGAGAAATCGATGTCCGGGTAATTTTCAGGTAAATTTTGAGCATGAAATTTGGTTTTGGGGGGAGAGATTGTGACACCGTGTCCGAATTCGTCCCAAATACGTATATGATTTCGTATATGATGTGTATGTGATTTAGGATATGATGTGAAATGATATGGATATGTTTTGACACAATGAATATATATATGTTATATTTATGACATGTTTATAGGTGTATTTGATGCCTTGGCAACCATTACGGCCTTCAAATTCACATCGTAAGGAAAATTTGAGCAAGGACAGAATTACGGTAGCAAATGTCATGGGCACGACTATAAAAGTTATGTTACAGTTGTAAATTTTCAGAGAGTTTTATACAATTGTATGATTAAGTGATATGGTCGTATGGTTCATGTTACAACCGTAATTTATGAGTATACGACCATAATTTTGGTAAAATGAAAGATGTGGAAAATTTTCAGAGGTTAAGATACGGTTGTATTGGATGATTGATACGGTTACGATCATAATTTTGAAAGATACGACCGCAATTTTAAGTCTGCAAAAATGATTTTTCTAGACTTTTCTCCTCTCTTCTTGATATATATCATACCAAACTCGGTTCCTACACTTCCTAAGACCCCCAAGAATCCTCTTTAGCTACTTCCGTAGACCCCCAAGAATCCTATTTAGCATAGTTAAGCTCTACGTAACCTTATGAGATCATGTATTAGATCATGTAATTGTTAAGATTTATCCACATAATGATATGCTTGGTGATAACAAGGAAGAGGAAAGGAAAAGAAGATGAAGGAGAAGTTACCAATGGTTTCTTGTGCTTATTTTCTTCAAATCAAAGGTGGGTAATAGATGAATTGCATATGGTAAGAGGTAAATATATGAATTTGTGAGTGTTAGTTGCCTTTATGTAGAAAAGCATATGTTTAGGAAGATTATGAACATGATACTAACTATCTTAGATGTATTCTGAATATGTTGTTGTATATGTGTGGTTGTGAATGTAGTTCCATGGTCTATGTGGTCCCCAATACTTACAAATACAAAGGAAACCATGAAAGTGAAGAGATGGATCAAATAGTGATGTATTAGTCGCCAACCAATGAAGTACTTGCCTAAATATCATGAGTTAATGACTTTGGCATTAAAATATGTTATATGTAATGTGCTTTATGTCGATGTAATGTGGCAATGCTTGTGAATACGTGATGACGATATGATTTTGAAGCCGAGTGCAAAAGAAATAAACTTTTGAGGATGATGAACTTGATTGAATGGCGTTAGCATTGCGACATGTTATATTTGAAATATCTAATGTATTTATTGGGTAATGCCTTATGTATATGATCAGTAGATGATTGTGAAGCCTTGTATATGTAATTTGTTATGATGACGATGAGTTTATGTAGAAACAATACCAAGGCTTGACGGTAAGTAATTTGGACAATCATGTCATGAAAACATATATATATATATATATATATATAGATGAGGTTGTCTATCATGTGTTTACCAAATATGAAAGTTACGTTGGCCCAATGGGGGATCTAAACCCCAAATATGATGACATGGCCTTATGTGGCAGCCTAGTGGGTTATTTAAGCCCTTGGGCGATGATATGCATGAATTTTATATAGATTTTGCCTCATTTTGTTCTCCATTTCATTTTGAACATAGCCCATCTAGGCATAATTATAGTTTTTGGTTACTTTGAAAGGGTATTGCTCATCTTCTTTTTGTTTGTGGTGTGTAGGTGTCTTGGGAGCGAAAATTCGGTGAATTACCACACAACAAGATAGTGTCGAGTGGCAAGGATTGGAGGTGAGATAGTAGAAGCATAAAGTCGTGCTTTGGAGTGAGGAGCTGATAAAAAAATAAGCCTAATTGGAAGGTTGCAAGCCCTCCTCCTGGTGTTGATCAGCATTGGCCATGCACACCGTGATAGCAGAAATAGAAAAAATACAGATCACTGTATGGCCCCCTGTGCAGTCTGGCACGGCCCATGTGAAGGGGTTTTTGTACAACATGCGCTTTAGGGCTTAGTTTGCCATTGGAGCCCATATAAAAGACTTCCCAAAGCTAATAGTTGGAGGCCAGACTTGTTTTTGGATAGTTTCACGAGCTTACATATTCTCTTTTCTTGCTACATCAAAAACATCAATTTTAGATTAGATTACAACTTGTTTTTGGGATTATTGTTCAAAAATTGAAGATTACAACTTCTCCACCATCTAAAGCTATTGTGGATTGACCTTTGTAATTGGTACCTCTTTCTTTATTCGATTCAGTTCATCTAATTAGGTATTTATCTATTGCTACATGAATTCTTGTGGGTTAATTTCTTTAATTGTATCAATTCATAATATGTAAGAATAATTCCCTTTTCGGGAATTAGGGTTCATTTATCTAATTGAAATGAACACCATATGATTTAACACTTTTGTTAGTGTGGACAGTTGAAATATGATTTTTATGCTAGAATATTTAACAATTGACATTGGTATAACGTTCATCCAATCTCAATTAATCGTACAACGAGTTAAGCACCGACAGGTTGATTTTCCTTGTGGACCCCACAGCATAGACATGATTAGCCTTTGATCATGACAATGACCTAGACAATTATGAAGAGCTTCTAAGCTTTGGGAAAAGTTAGAAACTAGTTTCTTAATCCTAGTTCCACTATCCACGTCTACATTTATTCTTAGGTAATGTGTTCATTGTCAATTAGCGTAGATGACTTCCTAATTCTCGCTTTAATCATTGAAGTTTATATTAGTTTGTCGCATTATTCTTCTACTTAGCTAATATTGTCAATAGTAGTTTTTATTCATTTCACCATCAAAACTCAATCGATTTAGCTAATTAATTGGTAAAAGAAGAATAGACACCCTTTAACCTCCGTGTGAGATGACCCGATAGTGCAATGACACCGTATATGTGCGCATTTTCTCTATCAAGTTTTTGGCGCCGTTGCCAAGGAGGCTGCAGTTGATGTTTTATACTTTTTCCATAAATTAGACTAAATCATTTTTTATATATAACTATTTTTACTTTATTTATTCTCGTTTTACTCTATTCTTATTGTTGTTGGGCGTTGACTTTTATTATTGAGCAACTTTATGTTTATTCTCGAATGGCTATTTTTGTGCATGCACAGGAGATCTCAGGCTCACGACTTAGTACCACTGGATCAAGATCTCAACATCACCTTGCGTGAGCAAAGAAAGTGCCAACAATTTTGAGCTTAAACCATCCCTCCTTTCCATGGTGCAATAAAACTAATTCGGCGGAATTCTAACCGATGACCCAAACCTTTATATTCAGGTATTTCTTGAATATTGTGACACCTTAAAGATTAACGGGGCCACTACCGGTGCAATCCGCCTTAGACTTTTCCTATTTTCCTCGAGAGACAAAGCAAGAGCTTGGCTCCATTCATTTGGAGCAGGAACTTTCACAAGCCGTTTTATCCAAATACTTCCCACATTCCAAAACAGCCCAATTAAGACACCAAATCACAACCTTTGCTCAAAGTGAGGAGGAGTTCTTATATGAAACTTGGGAAAAGTTCAAGGAGTTGCTCCGCCTTTACCCACAGCATGGATTGGAGAAATGATTGATTGTGTATACCTTCTACAACGGGCTAACCTATAGCTCGAGAAATTCCTTAGATGCAGCTGCAGGAGGGGCTTTAATGAATAAAGGCGTTGATGAGGCTTTCGAGCTTACTGAGAAGATAGCCCTCAACCACTACAAATGGGCTAATGAGCGAAGCACACCTAAGAATGGGGGTAAGTATGACGTTGAGGTATTATCTCTTTTAGCTAATAAGGTTGATGTGTTAGCACAAAAATTTGATCAATTCCATACCTCTTCTAATCATGTTACTTTTAATGCTTCTATGGTTTGTGAGCTTTGTGGTATGTAGGGTCATCCAACCAATGAGTGCTAACTAGCTTTGCCTATCACTCCCAATTCATCAATGGAGCAAGTAAACACCTTCCAAGGAATGAAACCCCATCCCCTTGACAATCCCTATTCCAATACATACAACCCAGGATGCAGGAATCATCCCAATTTCTCTTGGAAGAACCCCAATGCTCCTCCACAACCCTACAACCCTCCTAGTTTCCAACCTAGACCTAACCAACAGCAGCCACCCACCACAAAGGTCTAATTTGGAAAGTTTGATGGAAACCTTCATTGCCACCCAATCTAAGACAAACGAAACGTTCCATAACTCCATCCAACAATTGAGCACCAAAATTGACTCCCTAGCCACCCATAACAAGATGCTAGAAAACTAGTTGGCCCAACTTGCTAGCTCTTCCACCAGGACTCCCGGTACTTTACCTAGTCAACTAGTGAATCCTAGAGAACAATGCAATGCTATCACCTTAAGGAGCAGTAAAGAGTTAGATGAGCCTAACAGGGGTTATGGGAATACTAAGGTTCAGGCGAGTGAAACCTCTAAGAGTAAACTAAAAAACCCCACCATCGAATGTGAGGGTGACAGAGAAAATAAGGAGGGAGAGCCTAGTAAGGAAATAAGGGAAAAGTGGAACACTTGAACAAGATCGTGACCCCCATCGCCTACAAGCCGAAGCTTCCTTATCCACAAAGGTTTGCCAAAACAAAGCTAGATCAGCAATTCGGTAAGTTCCTCAATGTTTTGAAAAAACTCTATGTCAGTGTCCATTTTACTGATTTAATGACACAAATGTCGTCTTATGCTAATTTTTAAAGGACATTCTGACTAAGGAGCTGAATCTTGATGGGGTGGAGACCGTTGCTCTTACTAAGAGTGTAGTGCTCTTATTCAAAATAGGTCTCCTCCCAAACTCGAAGACCCCGAAAGTTTCTCAATCCCGTGCACCATAGGCCAAATGACTATTCAACATGCCTTGTGTGACCCAGGTGCCAATGTTAGTGTGATGCCACTTTCCATTAGTCAAAATCTTAATATGGGGGAGTTGAAAACACACACATGACACTTCAAATGGCTGACTGTTCACTTAAGTACCCCATGAGAATTCTTGAGGATGTACCCGTTAGAGTGGGGAAATTCTTCATCCCTGTAGACTTTTTAGTCTTAGAGATGGACGAAGATTCTCAAATGCCCATCATCCTAGGGAGACCATTTTTGGCTACGAGAGGGGCAATCATAGATGTTAAGAATGGGAAGCTAAGCCTGAAGTGGGGGGAGGATAAGGTTGAGTTTATGCTCACTAATCCTTTGAAATATTCTATGCTTGAAAACTCTTATTGTGTGATTGATACAGCTGATAGTAAATATGGGGAACAGCTCCCTTGGGCTCTGATCGAGGATGCAAATGGAGACAAACCTTTCTCTCTCCTTCCCGGACACTTGAGGAGGAAGGCTTTATTGATAAGGCCAATGATTCAACTCTTGGCCATGAGGTACAAAAAATTGAGTTAAAACCCCTTCCTCCTTCCTTGAAGTATGTATTTTTAGATGAAGATGAGCCATGTCCTGTGATAGTCAATGCTAGCCTTGATGATGAGCAACTTTCTAAGTTGCTCAATGTTTTGAAAAAACATAAAAAAGCTAGTGGATATAGCATTGATAATCTTCAAGGCATAATTCCAGATTTTTGCACGCATTGTGTCACATTAGAAGAGGTGTACAAAGACTGCACTAAGCGACGGCATGACAAGTGCATCCTTCGCCGAGAGTTTCACGAAGGTGCCCTAGGGCTTCTCTTAAATTCCCTACTAAAGCTCTTTTCGAGAAAGTTGAAGTCAAGATGGTCCGGTCCGTTCGAGGTAGTCAAGGTCTTTCCTTATAGTGCTGTGGAAATCCAAAGTGAAAAGGGTGATAGTTTCAAGGTGAATGGTCAAAGGCTAAAGCTCTACTTAGATGGAGAGCGCTCAAGTATGCATGAAATAGTTCTCTTACGTGATATCCATTTGGGGGATGAAGATTGAGCTATATAGGTAACATGGTCGTGCAGGATGTTAAACCAATGCTTTTCGAGAGGCAACCCGTGTTTTTCCATTTACTTTCCTTAGTTTTATTTTCGTTTTTCGCTTTTATATCTTTCCACCATCCTCTGCATTGAGGACAATGCTCAATCTAAGCTTGGGGGATGTGGTAGTTTCTATGGTATATTTGTGTTTAGGTTAGTTATGTTTAGAGTATTTTTATGTGGTAGATGTTTTACTTGTAATATGGTGTTTCTTACTTTTTAGTATTCTGTTTCTTTCTTTTGTGTTAGTACATTTCATATTCCTTTCATTTCAAAAAAAAAAAAGAAAAACAAATCTAAAAACAAAAAAAAGTTTGAATTTGAACATGCCATCATGCCACACTTCTATCATTGCATTGCACTCATCTTTGCATCATCTCTTATAGACCCCATGGAAAAATATGTCAATGCTTTGAAATGTTTTGGATTTTTGTGCTTGATATATGGAGTTTGTGAATGTGGAGAAATTTTTCATTGTGCCAAGGAGTTCTTGTTTGTGCACACAATAGTTAAGTTGAATATGCATCATTTTGAATCTTGAACAATGATAGGCATAACTCGATAAGGAATTTTGAGCCTTTGCGACCAACATCATGTTACCGGTCCTTGTTCTCTATCTATTGTTGCCCTCTAGAACTTGCTTGCGTTCTTTTTTGAGGCTGCATTGATGCATATGCATTTGTGAACATAATAAGGGCATTCATTTGAAACAACCACATAGCCAGATAGCCACCTGTCCATAATTGACCTATTTGATAGCCCCATTGAGCCTATAAGCCTCTTTTCTTTGTCTCACCCACATAATAACCCCATACCCTTTGTTATCCTCTTTGGCCTAGAAGAGAATTGTGAAGTATAAAGGAGTCATGATCGGGTATGTAAATGGTTAAGGGTTCTTCCCCTTTTTGAGATTGTTTGAGCTTTCACTATCACTTTCCCTCTTCCTGGTTCCTTATTTCCTTCTTGCAAAAAAAAAAAAAAGAAAAGAAATAGAAAAATAGAAAAAAGAGAAAAACAAACAAAAGAAAAGAGAGAAAACAATGAAAAAAAAACAAAAAAACAAAGCAAGAATACATGGTTTTTCACTGAAGGAAAGAGAGAAGTTTTTGTAATAATGAGAAGGAAAAACTCTTCATTTTGATGTATTAAGGTTGTTCGTACTCGAGTTATGTGGACTTTGATTTGGTGTGTTGATTTATGCTTCACTTTTCCCTCCTTTGAGCACTACATATTCCACAAATTTCCACCCCTATTACCTTAGCCTCTATTACAACCCCGAAAAAGACCTTTTGATTCATAATGCATTTGTAATCGCAAGTAGTGGAGATTGAGAACTAGTGCAAGCCTATGGTAGGGAACAGTAATAGATTGAACATGAGTGTTCGCTTAAAAATATGAGTGCAAATGCGAACCGCAAGTGTACGGTGTCAAACAAGTAGTAAAGTGGATTTGAGTCCACGTATCGATCCCACAGGGACTTGTTTTGAGTACCAAAATTTGTCAATTTATCACTTTATTTGATGGATCAAATTAATGGGTGTAATAATACTAAATTTAAATAGAATGCTAGGAGAATAATGCTCTACTAAATCTATTATCCAAGAATTAAAAGAATTTGTAGATTAAATCAAGGTATTTAAAGACTTGAGACTCATTACTTCACCCAATTGATCCCCTTAATCCTACATTCATGGATCCAAAATAATTAACTCAAGTTAACTGGTCAATTTCCTAAATTATATAACTATCTCTCGATGATAATTAAATCTATTCAATCGGGCCAATTTACCTATCTCTAAGTAAATTGCTATCAACCTTCATGAACGTATTCAAACAAGAAATTTAATGGTTTCCTCGAATTCCACCTACGTGACCGCACTAACCACAAGTTTATCTCTAAATCTTGTCTAAATTAGTGTTCTATGTTGTCTAAATCTAATTCATGTTCTCCTCTCTAATCAAACATAAACCAATAGATAAATTCACCAATTGATCGTAAAGGCAAATAAAATAACCCAACAATATAGAATTAACACACAATCAATTACTAGAAATTTGGATCCATTCACATGGAATTAAAGTTCACAATTGGGATCCATAAATCGTCCCCAAGTAATAAGAGTTTAGCTACTCATGGAATTGAAATAAAAACCAAAGACAAGAAATAAAACGAAATACATAATCGGGTTTGAGAGAAATAAAGTTGAAGCCTTCAATCTCTTGAATTCCTCAATTTCTCTTCTCCAAACTTGTGTTGTAGCTTCCTCCTCTCTCTAATCTCTCTAACCTCCTTTATAGCCCTAAAAGGTCCCAAGAATCCTCCAATTTCGTGTGTAAAAAGGAGGAGCCCAAAAAGTATACCATAATTGGAGTCCTAGTCCAATTAGGAATCACGCGCGCAAATCGACAGCCTGGCGTGATTTACTATTTCGGTCATAACTTCTTCATCTGATGTCCGATTGAGGCAATTCAAATTCTGTGGAAACTAGACGAAAATATCTACAGTTTATTCAGAAATAGCCACGTCCCAATTCCACTTTATATAGGTCAAAATTCGTTCCCAATCTTTAAAGCATAATTTCATTATCGCCCTCAAACTTAAACTTTCATTATCTTCATATCTCTTCCTCTTTTGGCCATCTCCACTCCAACATTGTTCGCTTTCCTCCATATCTAATCCTTCTCCTAAAATAATAATAAATTGCAAAATTTAGGCACTTAAATAGATAGGAAATAAAATTAATTGAGTTTAATCTATTTCTAAATAAGTGCGTGAAAACGCACTTATCAACACCCCAAACTTAACTCTTGTTCGCTTCTAACAAGGAACTAAGTAACACAAAGAAATCACACAAGACCGAACACTAACCACGTATAAGACTCAAACAAGTCAAGTAATGTACCATTCACCTCGTAGTTAAATACTCTACAGAGCTCCATTTGGGCCGAATAAACATGCACCAAGCTTATTCACTTAACATGTACACTACTTTGTAATGTATTTGCTAGCCATGGCTCGACTCAAATCCACGCCAAAATCTAATCTGCATCACACAATACAAAACCATGCCCATTTCCCCTGTGGTAAGATTATTCTCGCCCACTCGTGAGTTCACTTTTTATACTTTTCTCTCAAGTCCCCTAGATATTTCACTGATGTGGTGTTCTAAAATAAATGTATTTTTCCACACAAGATGTTAAGTAGAAGTGACTGGATGTTAAAGGAATTACCGTTATCCGTCCATCCATCTTTACTTCCAAATTTCCAAATCTCTAGCTTGAACCTTTTCCCAACACTTCAAACCCTATCAATCTTTATTTCCGGATTTTTTCCCTTTTTTTTCTTTTTCTTTTTCTCTTTTTTGTGTCGCTTTTTTTTTTGTGTTTTTGTTTAGAAATGTGGAATGTAATGCAATGCACTACTCAACAATAATGCTTTTCTCAAGGACCCGTGTAGCAGTTTTAGATCGATGACTCCTGAGCTCACTCAAGGCACCAGTAAAATACCCCTCGACTTAATCACTCGAATCAATGAGACAGAGAGAATAGGCAAGAATGCAAATGATTTTTCTCCTCTTTTTTTTTTTTTTTTTTTTTTTTATAGAGACTGATAGTATTGGTTAGTGTAGGGCAAACCATCAACCTAAGATTCTTCAATTTAGAGTAAAGATATCAAGGTATCAAATTGCAATTCCCCAACATAAAGTCACTAATCTTACCACCCCCAAATCGAGCCTTTAGTTAATTATTCCTACAATTTAGTTTGGGACAATTGCCTATTTCCACTAGTCGAAGCTGTGCATTACAAAAAGTGTGAGGGACAGCATCTAGATCAAATTCGCACTTAGATTCAAGCCAAAACCATGACCATGTGCTCTTATAAGATCACTGCGGCACCACTAAGGACATGAAAAGTTAAAAGGATTAAGTGATGTTGTAAAGGTCCAACTATCGCTTCTATTTCAATTTTACCCAAAAGAAAACAATCATCGGGCGATACGCCACTTGGACAAACAGACACAAGACACATTTTTTTTTTTTTTTTTTGGAAGACTAACATTTACGACTCACAAGTAAACACATAAGTAAAAATTGTAAAAAGTAGACTCAATGAAAGACCCATCGACATAACCACAAATATTGTCACACCCCCAAACTTAGCACATACATTGTCCCGATGTATCAAAAGAATAAAAAGGAAAGATAGTAAAGGGCGTGTAAGTTGGGAGCAATCGTGCCATCTCCACCAAATCATCCATTGAAAGGGCCGGATGGCTTGATGCCGCAGAGCCGCCAAACATCCAGATATCCTCTTGATGATCTCAGCCCGAGTAAAGTCTCTGTCCTATTCATGACCCTCTTGAATGTGTTTGGTTTTTAAGAGAAACACTTGGAGAAGACAAGTAGTAATTAGGGGATAAACCTCTCAAATATGCAATTGGTACTTTGCCAAGTGATTGTGGGAGGAAGACAAGATGGAAAGAGAGAGGAAGTTGAGGAAGAGAGAAATTGAAACTAGAGAAGGGAATTGGGTTGTAAGACCAAGTTTTATTCATTTATTTTATTTTTATTCTTATTTATTATTATTTTTGGTCATACGGCCGCTCAAGAGGGGCGCGTGGACTCGCAAAGGCCAGGTCGCTGGGTCGCGCTTAGGTCGCGCTGTCGCGCTCAAGAGGGGCGTGACTGCAAATACCAGTCGCTGGGTCGCGCTAGGTCGCCTCGGTCGCGCTCGCGATTTTTTTTTTTTTTTAAATTTAATGGAATTAACATACTAAGGAAATTTCTTTAGGATATACTTATTAAAAATAGGAAAATAAGAAAAAAATGCAAAGAAGGCTAAAAAATTAGTAAAATTGGACCGAGTGTACTGTGGGTTGCCTCTCCTCTAGCGCTTGTTTATAGTCCCGAGCCTGACTTTTGATGATCATGGTCATGGAGGTTTGAAACGGATTGGGAGTCTTGTCTATTTTGATGTTGCCTTCTGATTCGCTTCCAACTTTTTCCTCTTCCATTTAGGCATCCACAATTCATGCAAATTGCTTTGAGTTTTCTCGATCGCTTGTCTGGTTTAACATCCTTTTTTTCAATCGAGTTCAAAACAATCGTCACTTTGAACTTCTTGTTTTCTCCTTTATGAATGTTGAATATGACTTTATCCTCATCAACCCTTAAGATTAGCTCTCCTTTCCACATCAATTAGAGCTCAAAGGCTAGGAATGGTCGCCCAAGAATGAGCAGATTCTCGATATCCTCTCTTCAATGTCCATTATCATAAAATCGCAGAAAATAAATTTTCCCACTTTTACCAGACATCCTCTACTATGCCATATGGACGCTTGATTGTGCGATCCGCTAGTCGCAATGTCACCTGCTGCCCCGCTTTGGCTCGCTAACCCAAGTTTCGTGAAACGCACAAGGCATTAAATTTACACCGCACCTAAATCACATAAAGATCTATCAAAATTTATATTACCGATATTGCAAGGGATAGAAAAACTCCTGGTCTTTTAGTTTTGGTGGCGCCTTTATTCGCAAGATTGCACTACATTCTTCCACAATGCCACGCCAACTCCTCCAATTTTCTTTTCTTTGACAAAGATCTCCTTCATGAACTTCAAATACATATGCTTGAGCGAGAGCATCCGCAAATGGAATGTTAATGTGCGCCTTCTTGAAAATCTCCGTAAATTTGGCAAAATGTTTGTCCAGCTTACTCTTCGTAGTCTCCGAGGATAGGAATCGGGAACGTAAGCCTTGATTGGATGTGGCCTGCTTCTCATTTTTGTCCACCCTTGGCCCTTTGTCCATGATTCGCTGTTTCTTGTTGCTCTTCCTTCTCATTCTCAACCGTGATCTCGAGGTACTGGTTCCTTATTTATTACTTATCTCCGACAATTTAAGTCCACTTCTAGTGGTGATGGCATTGATTTGCTTTGGGTTGGTCACCGATCACTTGGCAAAGTACCCGGGCGTATGCCATCGCATTTGCTAAGTGCCCAACTTGAGTCTCCAAATTCTTGATTGCAAAGATTTTGGTTTTGGAGAGTGTGTCTGCCTCTTTGCATGAAATTGTTGTTTGCTTCCATATATTTGGCTAAGACTTCTTCCAATGAGCTTTTCCTTTCCTCGCGCGATTAAATCCAGGTGGCCTCATTCCTACATTGTTGTCCTTCCAAGAGAAGTTCGGGTGTTGCCTCCAACCCGATTATAGGTTTGAGCCGCACGCCCATATGGTGGCCTTTGATTATTTCCAGCGAAGAATGCCCTCGATCAATTGGTAAGTTTGAATGGGCCACAGGCACTCTGTAGTAACATGGTTAGCACAAAAATATCACATATAGCACTCGACCGGGCCATGTTAGTCGTAGGGCAAAGTCATATTATCCAATTTCTTGAAAGAGTCGCCACTTGCGCGAGTGATGTCACCGGCATCAACTTCATGAATTCCAAAGATGCTTTGGCAAATAACGATTCAATAATACCATCGATAACTATTTGCACCATCTTCTCGAAAATAGAGGATGCTCATTACATGTCTTATCCATGAGTGAGCCTCCGCACAGAAGTTCCAGATAGCTTCTTGTTCTCATCACTCAACCCATTATAAAGGTCCGCACGATGAGCCGGCTTCGGTATGCCATGATTTGGGCAAGGTCTCAAATAAGTCATTGAATCGCTCCCATGCTTCAAATATAGATTCTCCATGGTGTTGGGAAAATGAGGTTATTTCACGCCTTATTTTTAACATCCTGCTCGAGGGAAGAATTTGTCAAAGAATTTCGACACAAATTAGCCCAACTTGTAAATCGAATTGGCGGTAGAGTATAAACCACGTTTCGCCTCCAGCAAAGAAAATGAGAACAATTTCATTTTAATAGCCTCTTGAGGTACTAATTTTGAACATATCGCAGATTTCTAAAAATCGCCTTATATGCTCATGGGGATCCTCGCCCCGCGTTTCATGAAATTGTACCGCTTGTTGGACAAGTAATAGTTCCCGCTTAATTTCGTAGTTATTAGTGGTGAATCGCAGAGGAACCAAGCAGTGAGATTATTCCCCATCGCTTCTGTGACATATTCCTCAACGGACGAGCGGGTTAGCTTACAAGCCGCTTCTTCTTCTTCACCATCTCCGTCCCTCGCTGCTTTTTCTTAGCTTCTTTTGCTTCTCTTAATGTACGCTTAAATGTGCGCTCTATCTCAAGATCAAAAGGCACAAACTCAAATAATGGGTTCGACCGTGTTTAGCATGCAAATCGCAACACAAAATAAGTAAAATTTAGATGACTAAAAAAATAAATAAATAAAAATCAAATCAAATTAAAGCAATAATTGACTAGTATCGATATCAATTACTTAAGTCCCCTAACGGCTACCAAAAACTTGTTCGCTTAAAAATATGAGTGCAAATGCGAACCGCAAGTGTAATGTGTCAAACAAGTAGTAAAGTGGATTTGAGTCCACTTATCGATCCCATTGTGGACTTGTTTTTGAGTACCAAAATTTGTCAATTTATCACTTTATTTGATGGATCAAATTAATGGGTGTAATAATACTAAATTTAAATAGAATGCTAGGAGAATAATGCTCTACTAAATCTATTATCCAAGAATTAAAAGAATTTGTAGATTAAATCAAGGTATTTAAAGACTTGAGACTCATTACTTCACCCAATTGATCCCCTTAATCCCACATTCATGGATCCAAAATAATTAACTCGTGTTAACGGCTCCAATTTCTAAATTATATAACTATCTCTCTCGATGATAATTAAATCTATTCAATCGGCCAATTTACCTATCTCTAAGTAAATTCAAGTATCAACCTTCATGAACGATTCAAACAAGAAATTCTAATCGGTTTCCTCAAATTCCACCTCCACGTGACTGCACTAACCACAAGTTTATCTCTAAATCTTGTCTAAATTAGTGTTCTATGTTGTCTAAATCTAATTCATGTTCTCTCTCTCAATCAAATATAAACCAATAGATAAATTCACCAATCGATCGTAAAGGCAAAAATAAAATAACCAAACAATATAGAATTAACACACAATCAATTACTAGAAATTTGGATCCATTCACATGGAATTAAAGTTCACAATTGGGATCCATAAATCGTCCCAAGTACAAGAGTTTAGCTACTCATGGAATTGAAATAAAAACTAAAGACAAGAAATAAACGAAATACATAATCGGGTTTGAGAGAAATAAAGTTGAAGCCTTCAATCTCTTGAATTCCTCAATTTCTTCTCCAAACTTGTGTTGTAGCTTCCCTCCCTCTCTAATCTCTCTTAACCTCCTTTTATAGCCCTAAAAGGTCCCAAGAATCCTCCAATTTCGTGTGTAAGGAGGAGCCCAAAAGTATACCATAATTGGAGTCCTAGTCCAATTAGGGAATCACGCCACAGAAAACCTGGACAGCCCGGCAAGATTTTACTATTTCCCGGTCCATAACTTCTTCATCTCGATGTCCGATTGAGGCAAATTCACATTCCCTGGAAACTAGACTAAAATATCTACAGTTTATTCAGAAATAGCCACGTCCCAATTCCACTTTTATCTAGGTCAAAATTCGTTCCCAATCTTTAGCATAATTTCATTATCGTCCTCAAACTTTGAAACTTTCATTATCTTCATATCTCTTCCCTTCTTTTGGCCATCTCCACTCCAACATTGCTCCGCTTTCCTCCATATCTAATCCTTCTCCTAAAATAATAATAAACTGCAAAATTTAGGCACGAAATAGATAGGAGATAAAATTAATTGGAGTTTAACGACCCTAAATAAGTGCGTAAAACGCACTTATCAATGAGCGAAACAGATGCCCACACAAACACATGAGAGACTGAGCGAAAGTGATAACTTTTGGCAAGGGTCTATTTCAGTGCTTTCGATTCAACTGGTATGCATTGCACACTGAACTTTTGATGTGCATAGGTGAGTTCTTCTTTCTATGGTGAAGTTTTGATACGCTAGCATTCTCTTATTGATAGCTTAGGATCAACTTGTTGATTTTGGAACTTGTTTTTAGAGGTGTTATTGTGGGGTAGTGAGAAATGTTTACAATGTTACATGTATTGGATTGTGTTTTGTTTGAATGGTGCGCCTACAAGTCCATTTTTATTGACTTTTGCTCCCTTGAGGTCCTTAGGTTCATAGTTCAATTTATTGGGACCAATTTCCAAATATGCTTCCTTGGTGAGTTCGCTTGGGGACAAGTAGAGTTCTAAGCGTGAGGGAGTTTGATATGCATGAATTTTATAGGGATTTTGCCTCCATTTTGTTCTCCATTTCGTTTTGAATATAGCCCGTCTATGCGTAATTATAACTTTTTGTTACTTTGAATGGGTACTGCTCATCTTCTTCTTGTTTGTGGTGTGTAGTTGTCTTGGGAGCTAAAATTTGGGGAATTACCACACAACCAGATAGGTTCGAGTGGCGAGGATTGGAGGTGAAACAATAAAAGCATAGAGTCGTCCTTTGGAGTGAAGAGCTGATAAAAAAAAACGAGCCTAATTGGAAGGTTGCACGCCCCCCAGGTTGTTGATTAGCACTGGTCATGCACACCATGATAGCAAAGAAGTAGAAAAAATACAGATCACTGCATGGCCCCTTGTGTAGTTTGACATGGACCGTGCAGAGTCAGCATGACCCCCTGTGCAGTCTGGCACATCCCATATGAAGGGATTTTTGTACAGCACACGTTTTAGGGCTTAATTAGCCATTAGAGCCCATATAAAAGGCTTCCCAAAGCCATTAGTTGGCGGCTAGACTTTTTTTGGATAGTTTTACCGAGCTTATGTATTCTCTCTTCTTGCTACATCAAAAACATCAATTTTAGATTAGATTACAACTTGTTTTTAGGATTATTGTTCAAGAATTGAAGATTACAACTTCTCCACCATCTCAAGCTATTGTGGATCGATCTTTGTAATTGGTACCTCTTTCTTTATTCGATTCAATTAATCTAATTAGGTATTTATCTATTTCTACATGAATTCTTGTGGGTTAATTTCTTTAATTGTATCAATTCATAATATGGAAGAATAATCCCGTTTTGGGAATTATGGTTCATCTATCTAATTGAAATGAACACTATGTGATTTAATGTTGTTGTTGGTGTGGGCAATTGAAATAGGATTTTTATGCTAGAATATTTAGCAATTGATGTTTGTATAAAGTTCATCCAACCTCAATTCATCGTACAACGAGTCAAACACCGATAGGTTGATTTCTCCTTGTGGACCCCTCAGCGTAGACATGATTAGGCTTTGATCACGACAATGACCTAGACAATTATGAAGACCTTCTAAGCTTTGAGAAAAGTTAGAAACTAATTTCTTAATCATAGTTCCACTATCCACGTCTACATTTATCCCTAGGTAATGTGTTCATTGCCAATTAGCATAGATGACTTCCTAATTCTCGCTTTAATCATTGAAGTTTATATTAATTTGTCACGTTATTCTTCTACTTAGAAAAGCTAACTCCATTGATTTAACTAATTAATTGATAAAAGAAGAATAAACACCCTTTAACCTCCCTGTAAGACGACCCGTAAGTACAATGACACCATATGCTTGTGGATTTTCACTATCGGGCGACGGCCGAATGGGCTATCTAAGCCCTAAATGTAATAAAAAGCCGGGCCAAAGATGAAATGAAATAAGATGGCGCTAGTGTATTCACATGATTTGCAATAGGGCCCAAAGAAAGAATGAATGTGACATGCACTGTATGGATTGTATCTACATCTATTCCCACTGAGTCATTATGACTCATTATGTGTTGGTTTATGTTTTTGGAAGGAACAAAACATGCTTTATGCGTGGGAGATGGCGAAGAGTCCTCCAAGCTTGATATGTGAAGCTGTGTGAGGGAAAAAGGAATCAAATGACCCTGCAATATGTTCAAATGTAAGTTCGAACCCTTAGAGTTATAACTATACAAGAAAGTTTTAAAAGAAAAGTATATGAACTCAAAGTTTCATATATAATGTACATGACTAACGTTGCCCTAATTCCTACTATGTGCTTGCACGAAACTATGAGGTATGTGAATTATCGTGCACATTACGTGTGAAATGATGTTAAGATTACATATATGAGTATGGGACTAGAGGGGGTGTTATATTAACTACCTCAGTTTGACCATCTGTTTGAGGGTGACTAGTAGAGAAAACATCAATTTCATGCCTAATTTATAATACAAAGTGTTTCAAAATTGTAGCTAAAGAATATAACACCACGATCCAACACAATGGTTCTAGGAATCCTATGTAAATGCACTATCGAACAAGTCTGCAATTTATGCAACGTCATTGGTTTTGTGACACAGTATAAAATGAGCCATTTTACTAAACCTATCAACCACCACAAAAATTGAATTTCGACTGTTCTTAGACCTAGATAATCCCCAAATGAAATCCATAGATATATCAACAAAGGGCTCTTGTAGAAAGCCTTGAGGTAATTCCCTAGATTTAGCCTTCTTATAAGTTATGCGATTAGCACAAATCTTTTCAAGGTCAAGTTTCATTTTAGGCCAATAAAAATGCTCATGTGGGACATCTAAGGTCTTTTGAACCTCGAAGTGTCTCATCAACCCACCACTATGGGCTTCCCGAACCAATAACTCTCTAATAGAACTAGCGGGCACACACAATTTATTCTCTTTAAACAAATACCCCTCTGGGTTATAGAATTTGTCAAAACTTCATTTTTCACAAGTAGCAAAAATACTAAAAAAGTAGGAATCATTTACATATAGGTCCTTTACCATTTCAAAACCTAACAATCTAGTACCCAAAGTAGTTAACAATGCATACTTGCGCGACAAAGCATCTACTACAACATTCTCTTTACCTTGTTTGTACTTGATCACCTGCAGGAAGGTCTCAATGAAATCCATCCACTTTGCATGCTACTTGTTAAACTTGCTTTATACTTTGAGATGTTTTAGAGACTCGTGGTCATGTAAATCACAAACTCCTTACACCAAAGATAGTACTGCCAATTCTACAATACCTAAACCAATGAGTATGACTCCTTATCGTAGGTTGGGTAATTGAGCAGAGCTCCATTCAACTTCTTACTAAAGTATGCAATTCGCCTCCTTTCTTGCATCAAAAAAGCACTAATACCTATTCACAACGCATCACATTTGATCTCAAAATTTTTAGAACAATCAAGGAAAACAAGCATGGGCGAAAAACACAATTTATCTTTCATAGTTTGGAAAGCAAGCACTTGTTCAACACCTCATTTAAACCCCATGGATTTCTTGATTACTTCAGTTAGCTGCACAACTAATATAGTAAAATTAGGCACAAATCTTCTATAGAAACTAGCTAGACCATGAAAGTTCCTAGGTTAGTTATGCTTTTGGGTTTAGGCCATTCTCTAACCTCTTTGATCTTTTCCTCATCTACCTATATCCCATTAGCACCAACAACATAACCAAGAAACATAATTTTTTCTAAGAAAAAATGACTCTTGTTCTGCTTAGAAAATAATTTTTCTTTCCTTAAGACCATAAATACACTTTTGAGGTGATTAGCATGATCTTCTAATCCTTTGCTATAAATCAAAATTTCATTGAAATACACCACAATGAATTTTCCAATGAAAGCACGTAAAACATGATTCATTAAATGCATAGAAAGATTAGATGCATTCATTAAACCAAACATCATAAACCAACCATTCATACATACCATATTTAGTTTAAAGGCCATTTTCCATTTATCCCTTCTCTCATCCTAATTTGATTATATCCACTTTTAAGGTTATTTTACTAAAAATTTTAGCACCATATAATTCATCCAACATATCATCTAATTTAGGAATGGGATGGCGATATTTTACCATAATGTTGCTGATCGCTTTGCAATCAGCACACATCTTCCATAAGCCGTCTTTGCCCCCGTTCTTCTATATATTTTTACACATTTTTACATATTTTTATACATTCTTTTCAACTCCACTAATTCTCTCTCATATTTCACATCCACATATCTCGTGGAACCTACCTGTACTACACAAATCTCTACCATTCAACTTCACTCATTCTCTCTCCTATATCGCATAAGAACACATAAAAATTCATTTTTATACATATCCTAACACTTTTTTGTTGGGTACAAGAAATACCAGAACCGTGCATAGGCTCATGTTCTCTCGTACATACCCTTGCTCATGAAATCCTCCACTTGGCGTTACAACTCCTTTCTTTCCTCCGAGCTACTTTGGTAATTTGGGTAGTTCGGGATTACTGCTCCACGTACAAAGTCAATCTAGGGTTCAATGCCCCGAATCAGTAGCAATCCACTTGGGAACTCATCACTCTTGCAAAAAAGAAATAACCAAATTAGGAAGGGATTCACGATTATTGCGAAGTATAATGTGTGATTCCTTGTACACCAACAAAATAAGTTGGTTTTCCGAAAGGATCCTCGAAATATCTCTCCTTCTGACAAAGAAGTACTCACTCTTTTCCCCTCTTGTTTCTTTCCACCCACCCACCCCTCCTTTTTCCTTTTTCTTTTTCTCTTTTTTTTTCTCTCTTCTACCTCACTCTTCAACTTCAATTGATCTTCGTAAACTTGTTGTGGTGTCAAAGAAGTAACTACAAAGGGTTTTCCATCCATCTTGAAGCTATATCGATTTCTGTATCCACCATGTAATACTTTTTGATCATATTGCCAAGGCCTGCCCAACAAAATATATGTGGCTTGCATTGGGACCATATCACCAACCACCTCATTAGAATAGGGTCCGATGGTAAGATATACAAGCCCCTACTTGTTTACCCTTACCTCTCCCAAATTATTAAGCCATTGTTGGCTATATGGTTTCAGGTGTTTGAGTAGAGGCAATCTCATTTCTCCACAAAAGTAATACTAGAAATGCTAGTATAATTACCCCCATCAATAATAATATTATAAGGCTTACGATTTCACCCAACATTGTGTGTGAAAAATGTTCTCCCTTTGTAGTGCCACTTCATCAGCTTTCGTTTGCATGCTACGGCATCTTCGTGTAACCAATGCCTTTGGGATGAGTGAAACATACTGGTAATCTATTTTATCCACATCTTTAGTCTCTAGTCCACATCATCTCTTATCAATAAAGTGTGCCTATTACGGCATTCGAATGCAATATGCCCAAATCCTTGGCACTTTAAGCACTTAGTATCCCAGTTCCTGCTCAAGGGCTCTCCCACTTTCCCCTTGCCCTTAGTACCCACCACTTGCGTGGCTTTTGGCAGTTCACTCCTTACCTTCTAAACGGTTCTATCATTTTTGTTGTCCACAAAAGTAATACTAGGAAAGTTAATACAACTACCCCCATCAATAATAACACTACAAGGCTGACAATTCAACGAACATCGTGTGTAAAAGATGTTCTCCCATTTCAATACCGCTTCATCAACCTTTATCTACGTACTAAAGGCTCTTGTTGTAACCAGTGCCTCTGGGATGGGTGCTACATACTAGTCGACAATCTCGTCTTCATCTTCATCTTCCTCTACAAATGGAATTTCCTCATCATCATCTTCAATCTCTACTCGCATTGTCTCTCATCAACATAGTACGCTTATTGGTGCATTCGAATGTAATATGCCCAAATACTTGGCATTTGAAGCACTTAGTATTCCAGTTCCTATTTAGGGACTCTCCCATTTTGCCTTTGCCTTTAGTGTCCACCACTTGCATAGCTTTTGGCCGTTCAATCCTTCCCTTCCAAGTGGTTCTATCATTCGTATTGTCAACCCACTTTGACTTCCTAGGGTTATTGCCATTTCCCGCTGGCGGTTTGTTCCAAACCTTCTTTTTAAGCTGTTTCTCTATCTTCACTGTCATATGGAGTAATTCACCTATGTCTATATAATCTTGTAATTTAGTTACATTGGCAATTTCTTGATTTAAACCACCAAAAAATCGTGCCATGGTGGCTTTCCCTGGCTTCCACTATATCGGCTCTGGTCATTATTGCTTCCATCGTTTGGTAATACTCCTCTACACTTATCCCCCTTGAGTTAAAAATTGCAACCTCTGATATAGTTCTCTATGGAAGTGCTGTAACAACTCGACCCACATCATGGCCCACCCGAATCTAGCCTGCTGCGCCATGGGTAAAACCATATGGATTTGGATTCGATCTTCTAGCAACCTAATCCACTTTGACATAATATTATCCTCTGTGGGTTTAGCCCACGCGGTTTTTCTCTTGGACTTACCCCAAAAGGTTTCATACTTTGTTGGAAGGATCTCTTAACTGATAAACTGGCCTATTAGTTTCTACACAAATGATGTGGGATTGTGCGTATTATAATCACCCCCAACGTCCTCATTGGTCACACTTCTGGTTGGGCTCTAACTCTGATACCATCTGTAACGATTCGACCCTCGTCATGGCCTACTATGCCATGGGGAAAAATCATACGGATTTGGGTTCTATCCGCTAGCCACCCGATCTACTTTGGCACGATATTTTCCGCTTTTAGGCTTCACCTGAATGACCTTGCTCTTGGACTTTCCCCAAAAGGCCTTATGCCTAGTTTAAAGGGTCTTTTAACTTAAAAACTGGTCTATTTATACCCAAACGATGTGGGAGTATGGGTATTACAAGTGTAGTGGTACAAACTTTTTTCTCATGATTACTTTCAACTCTTCCCAAGTTCCAATTGGGTCCCTTGTGATTCCTAATTGCTTCCACCAACTCAATGCGTGAATTCCTTCACTATCATTTGTACCCTTCGCGCTTCCAAAATTTGATGTAGGTAAATATTAGGTCTATCTAGTGTTTCCAATCAAGGTAGATCTCTGGATCTGCTTTACCTTGAAACTTAAGCACTTCAATCTTCACATTTTTATCATCCCTCCCATCTTCGTTTCTCCCTCGTTCATCTCTTCCCCTCTGTTATTCTTTCTCATAACCATCCTCATCTCATTCATCCATCCTAGATCCTTGACTATGATCTTGTTGCCTTCCATCTGTTTCATTCTTTCATCCACGAGAAACCTCTAACTGGGCTATTCGGCCTCCCAACCTCAAGATAGATTCCTTAACTGTCATTCTCAACTGTCAGTTCTGTTCTAACAACTGACGATCGTTTTATGCTAGTAGCCTTCCCAAATCCTCCATGGTAATTGCGTTGCGTTCTTGGGCTGCTATAGATTTTTCATCAGACATGGTGTACAAAAGTGTGTGAAAGTGTCCTCGTATTAATCGCTCATATATCACTCAATTAAGCTTTTACCGGTTAATAATGTCAACCATTCCGCCTTTTACCACTCAATCTCTCAATCTTCATTGCAACATGAATCAAGCGAACTAAATCTGAGCGAAATAATCTTGTTTAGCTCAACTCGCTATTAATAGTTTCACCCCAAAATTTTCCATAGAAAACTTTCCAATAAATAATGCCTAGCTAATAGATATGACTAGAGTCGTGCAAACTACAAGAACCTTAAAAAAGTCCTTTTTTCTTGCTCGACTCTAATTTTTTTTTCATTTTTCAACTTTTTTTCATTTTTCAACTTTTTTCCATTTTTCAACTTTTTTTTTAAATCTAACATGAAAATTAAATAATAACAAGACTTCAAACAATAACAGACTGGATCCCAGACCTCTAAAAATGAAAAGACTAACAAAAACTAAAAGGATAGTAACCGGAAATTATAGCATGCGATATGATACCAACTGATGCAAACCACGTTGAAACGGAGCCAATGCAACCCATACGAGATTATATCTGATCCAAAAAAGCTAATAATCCAGCAAATTGATTGGTAGAACTATTGGCCTTCAATTCACGACTTTGCAATAATTGGTACATTAAACCAATTACCTCCAAAGATGCAGAATTGACAATCAATAGGGGTGAACGCCACAAGAGAAGATCACACTCTTGATAAGTTTAGGTTGTTTGCAAAAGATGAAGAATTTGAGAGAAAAACTCACAAACTCTCAATATATTTAATAAAAACCAAGAATTGTCTTACAATGAATTGAATGAGGTATTTATAATGTTGAATACCCTAAATAAACTTGGAAAATAAGAAAACACCCAAAAGACTCGTATTCTAGTCAAAATATGCCAAAAATGGGAATTCTAGTTGAAAAAAGACAAAAAAGCGAGTTTCCAAAAATTATGCCTATGTGGCCGCATTCCATGTGCGATCGGCAGTGAGTCCAAGCTTGGGCTGGAGTCAATTGCTATGAGGCCGCATGGCTCGAGGACTTGACCAACAATTACATTTTGGTTCCCCATCTTTTACTTTATGCTACTTTGATCCCCGATTTCCAAAGTTTGAACAGATTTGGTCCGAATACATAAGAAATTGAATTCTTTTGGCTCCTTTGCTTCCAATCCTTTCTCCAAGTTTCAAGATGAGTTTTTTCATCATTTTCCCATATTTCTTGAATTAGTTTCGCCATTGCCAGCTTGATTTTGTTCGCTTTTGAACTTGTGATTGGTCCAACGGCATGCGGAGCGGGTCTTTCGGCATTGGCTTCCTTGGATCATATTAGTTTATGTTCTTGGTTTGTGTAGCCTGTGTTGTGACTGAGTGTGCTTCAGTGGTGGCGAATGATGTAGATGGTGTTGTAGGTGTTTCCGGTGGTTAATGGTTGTAGCAACTTGAAAGTGATAGTGTTAGCTATGATAAGTGTTCCTAGTGATGAAGGCAATTTGAAGTGCTTGAGTTAGTTTAGTTGTGTTAGTTGCTAATTAGCGAATAGTTAGATGTGTTAGTTTTGCGATTCGTAAATTATAGGTGTACACCTTTAGTATTTACATTCCATGTTCACGTGAGATGTACAACTCAATCTACTGGAATACAACATACTTTCTCTTTCTTATTTTACCATATTCCTTGGATCTCTTCTTCACCGTACTTTAGCTTTTGTATTCAATAGGCAGTTAAATAAATTGATACTGCTGTGATTTTGTGGTGGGAAGAATTGCAATGAAAGGCGTGCAGTATAATTGTAAGGAGATTAATGGAGAATTAATGCACTCTAGTCATTTAGCTTGCTGTTATGAATTGCAATTGAGATCAGGGCTATTGCAGAGAATATGTAATCTATCACAAAAAATGTGTAATAAGTTGCAGATAATCTATAATGAATTACAAATAATATGTCATTCATTACAAATAATTTGTAATGCTGAATCATAAAGAATATCTAATAAATTACAAATGGATTACAGAAAATGTGTAATATTTAATTTATAGATAATCTTTAATGAATCACAAAGAATATATAAGGATTACAAAAAAAGTATAATACATTGCAGATAATCTGTAATAAATTACAAAAAGTATGAAATTCATTACAAATAATATGTAATAAATGATAGATAATGTGTAATAAATTACAAATGGATTGCAGCTAGTCTGTAATGAATCACGAGAAGAATATGTACTAAATTACAAATGGATTGCGAAAATGTGTAATGCATTATACATAATATTTAATGTATAATGGTGTCATAATGCGTTACAAGCTAAAAAAAATTAAAATAAGAAACAAGAAAAAATGTTTAAAATGAAAGTAACAAAATATACAAAAATTGTAAGGAAAAGGAAAGCAGAAATAAACTAAAAATTATAAAAATATGTATGCATCCTATTGGAATTCTTTTAAAATAGAATTTGATTGTACATTGTTATTGTCACGAATCATGATTTTCAGTTCAATTATAAATTTTAAAGTTTATTAAGTTATAATAATTATAAAATTTCACGATTAGTCTTTAGTTATACCCCTGTTTGTTACACGAAAGTTATCGATGTCAAAATATTGTTTTATATTCCGGAGTCTTTGTGAATAAATTAATATTTTACAAATGATAATGATAATGACGTAGTTGAATGATCAAAACATCGCATAAAGATAAAACATACTACATCTTCACCCTCCTCTTATTTTTTTCTCAAAAACGGGGGAATGAAGTGGAAACTTTGATTTCCCCATCTCACCCTTTTTTGTTTCTTAATTTTATATTAATACTCTTATTTATTGGATATATATTTAATTTCTGTTTTTATATAATTATTAATTGTTAATAGTATTTAATCAATGGAAGACAATTTGACTTTTCCTACCAAATGTTTTCTTTCTTTCCCTTTTTTTTCTTTTAACTTTCACATAGTTTATAAACTTAATATTTTATTAAAAATTATATCAAGCCAACTAATAACTTTTTATCGTAATTTTAGTCATTATATTGTTGAACAAATCCTTTTTTTTTATATTACAAACTTGCAATATATCATAATGGTCACTTCACAAACGTAAATTCTAAAATAAAAAATAAAAAATCAAATGTGACCCCAAATCAATTTTCTAATTGGAGAAACTTGATATTTTCTAACTTATCTAACATTTGATTCATAAGTTTCTTTTGTGATAGAGGTCATGCACGACCATATCTATATCATTATTTCTTTTCTATTTTTCTCAACTACCACAATTCTATTCTACCATCTACATCTACATCTACTATCTATATTAAAAATGAACATCTTGAAATTTTTTTGATTTTCATATTTATTCTTAGTGATTTTTGTATAAGTCTATTTATCCTTATATTTTTTTATTTCTTTTTAGATTTTATTATCTCAATCTTTTAACATTATTCCACATGGAATTATTCCATAATGTTAAAAGGATACTCGATTAGTCTTCAATTAGCAATTGCTTCAACAACATTTTGACTTTCATAAAATTTTAGTATTTGAAAAATATTATGCATACCCTTCGCCATTTACACACGACGTGCAACGCACATACTCATAGACTAGTTTATATAGAAGTACTTATCTAAACTACACCTTTATACACTTATTCACAACACGTTCAAAATATATATCGAAATGGTCGATAGTTTTTAAATAAAAACTTCGCTGCCAAAAACACACGAAGTTCTAATAACAGCGCTTAATAGACCCTTTAAATCCACTAATAATTTTATAACTGCATAAATCCTTTTTACACATGCAAATTTCTAATTTTACGAATGAAGGATAAACTTAGAAATTTACATGTAACAAATGTGTGGAGCAAGAATTTTTGTGTACTTGTAACATTATTGTAAATCGATTAAGGAGCGAAATCCCAAGTCAACATTAGAATACATCACCCATTATCATTTAGGGTGATTTACTAGTTTATGAAAATATAAATTGCCAATTACTTATTAGTTTAGCCTAATTTGAACATGTAAATATCAACATTTAAGGTTATAGAGACCAAAATACCCTTACCCAATTTCGGAAATGACAGCTCAGTCCAAATGTTCATTTAATGAACATTTATGCCTATGACTTGGGTTATAGGAATTTGAACAATCATACACCTCGAGCAATAAATTTATGATCTTTTCTAATCGCTGTTGATGAAATGAGTTGAAAAGAAATGTGTCTACAGAAGATTTTCCTTTCATAATCATCGATGTCGAATAAAAAATCGAAGTTGAACAAGACTTGACCAAAAAATATGGTGGTTTGGTCAAGAAGAAAAATAATCTATTTTAATTTCTTTTTTAGAGTGGCAGATAGATATGATTTTGGGACGAGATATCACACAAAGAAGATAAACAATGAAATGAATTTGTCTTATTTTGCCGACCACCATTTTTTTAAAAGATTTTTGTCCATAGATCTGAACATTTGAGATATTGTTTTCTTCAACCTTCGGGAATTTTTTATTGTGTTTAATTCATGAATGATTTAGGTGCATGTCGGCTTCATCTGATTTCGCTGGCAACTAGAGATTTTACATTAATCTCAAGAGCCATACAAACCATCACTACTATTCTGTCGCTTTAGTTGCAAAATAACAAAATATTTGAAAATTTTTTATTGTGCTTGATTTATGAATGATTTTGGAGCCGTTTGATTTATCTAATTTCACTAGCCAGCATTCACCGACCACTGGAGATTTTGCATAAAGAGTCATGCAAACTATCACGACTGTCATATTGCTCCGGGTGTGAGATAGCGAAACATGTATCATTATGGTTATCAATTAGAATTTTTCAATTTTTCATCAGGGCACTTCGAAATGTTAACATGTGTAATTCTAATGGGTAAATATATTCAAACCACAAATTTTATTAATTACACCACTTTTATAAACACACTACTAATTAAAATGAAATTTTATAGCTACACCACAAGAAATTTACAAGTTTAACCTAAACCTATTTAAACATACAATAAAAACTAGAAATAAAATGATAAAGCATACCTTCAACCAAACAAATTAAAGATATATGCCTCCCTATCTGCTCTCTATTTTCTATCATCGTTTGTATTGGTTGTTTATTAGTGGCAAATTCTTTCAAAATACACAAACATTTTCAGTAAATACGACAGGAGGTCTTTGATGTACATTATGTATTTTAGGTAATACATTTTGGGTGGCAAATATCGAGAAAAACTTCTAAATAGGATTTGAGGTATTTTTTTAAATAAAAACCTGGTTTAATTAAATGGATGATGGATGTAAAACTTTTTGATAAAAACTCAATTTTAATCACACGAATAAATTTTAACCATCTACCATCTTCTAATTTTTTATTTATTTATTTTTTTGTTTATGCATTTCTTCAGCATAGGATTTTATCGTCACAGAGCTCGTAAATGACCAAAAAACCATCTTCTGACGACTTAATTGGCAATTTTAGTGCTCACCCCTTCTCCTTCATGGTATTTTATAGGTACACTATATGACAAGTTTGATGTTGTTACGAATACCTAAATTATGACCACATAAAAGAATTCAAATTGCTTCAACTTATAGGGTGAAAAAAAGAGAAGTATGGAAAAAAGTAAAGTATGGAAATGACAATTCCAACTTGCGTGGATGAAAATGACTATGAAAAGTTCTTTGATCAAATTGATGACTTGATTGAGTTCTCCCAAGACTATGAGTATAGTGATGGAAACCTTGTGGACTCTATTGATTGTGATTTGTAAGAATTTCCCAAGATTGGAATAGGCTTTCGCAACCTTTCGGCCCTTTTTTCTTCAATTGCATTACCAATGCCGCCTCTGATCTATCCATCGAGATCTTTGATCCGATGAGCATCATCTTTGTTATGTAAACAAAACACCAACTAGACCCGTATGTCCGTTTTAAAATCGTGCCGAGCCTAGCTAGTGGGGGCTTGGAATCCCCTACCTTTTTATTAATAACCAAACATATAAATACAAAAGGAGAAGGCATAAACCTGACCTCCTAAAGAATAGATGCAACAAAAGAATAAATGTGGAGGAACTTCCTCCCTTACAAATTAGAAATAAATAGCATCTAACACTACGAGAAAGTGATAAATAAGGAGGGATTCCCTCCCTAAAAAGATAAGAAATATCATAAGCAATATCATAAGAAATAAAAGAATAAAAGAAAGAAGGATAATGCAACCATCATGAGAGACCAGGAACTGACGGAAAGCCATGGCCGTCCATCTGTAGAAGAGCCCTAGCATATGCCGGTAGCTAATGGGACTCATACTCGATGTACTGCTCTTGCAATAAGCCCTCTGAAGTAAGTGCGTTGGCAACCTGATTACCTTCACTAAAGATGTGAAAGACTACGTCCCTATCCGTCGGGAGAAGCTGACGAATATGCCGGATAAGAAGTTGTAGATACCATGGACCTCCCCGAACGATATAGTGAATAGCAACTAAGGAATCTGCTTCTACCCAAACTACGCCCAGACAAAGAGAATATGCCAATAGTACTCTGTCAAGTATGGCACGGCAGCTCGGCTTCCAAGATCGCATAGTCACCATAAAAAGAGTAGAAGGCCCGAACACAGTGCCCCAAGATGGTCTGGATCACCCCACCCTCCGACTCTATTATCGACCACGCAGCCATCTGTGTTCACCTTATAACAGCCCACAGACGGCCTACGCTAGAACACAATAATAGGAAAGAGGAGGGGAAACAACAATAGAAACCCCAAATCGGGCAGCCAAATCGATATCTCCCCGCCAATGAAGGAAACTAAGCATCCCAACAACATGAATGGGGGAAATAGCTATATTGGCATGCCAAATAATCTGCCTGGAGTCAACAAGAATGCCCCAATACTTCGCATCATTACGGACCATCCACAGATGCTAAAAAATAAGAAGAGGCACAATGATGCGAATGCGGCTCTGCCTAACAAATCGACTAGAATATCGCCATCGCTGAGCATGGTGCCAGATACCGTCAGCACTAAGGGACGAAATATGAAAGACGGCGGAGAAATGCTGCCAGACGTGAGATGTAGAGTCACCATTGATGAAAACATACTAAAGTGTGTCCTCATAAGAACAACACTGGTAATGTGAAGGCATCTACGTATGAATTCGCTGCCAAATCACGTGATCAACGGGCACAAGGCCCTGCAACAACCTCCAATGGGAAAATGACAAAGTCGTAGGTACAGCAGGGCACCATAAGTCACGGAATATGGGCCCGTACATCAACATACTGCCATACTAACTCCCACGCAGATCGAAATCGGCCATCAGAAGTATCTAGCCACAACATCCTATCCGGGACCGTAGTGTCCAACGATATAGAAGAAATCCGAGCGGCCATGTCATTAGGAACTGCCTGCAGTAAATGACCAAAGTCCTAACTAGTATAATCAAAGAAGTCCTTGACCCTAGCCGATGAAGACCTATAATCAGGCAACACATCATTGAGAGGAGTATCATCTATCCAACAGTCATGCAGAAGAACCCTCGGTCGTGACCAAACAGCCAAAAAATGCGAGCTCTGCAATGGCCCTAATATCCAATAACCGTCGCCAATCCCCAGAGTCGAGATAGGACAATTGAACCTGTGTAGGAGGATGCCCCCAACAGAATTTGTCTCACAAGTAGAAAGTCCAAAGAGATTCCTGAGAGGAAGGAAAGACCCCGAGAGGAAGGAAAGAAACAAACCAACTAACCGTTGACGACGATAGAAAATCGACACTCAGAGAGACGTTGCCTTATCTTGTCAATCCACAACTGGTCAAACACAAGCTGCTCCATCACAAAGAGTAAGAAATCCCATTCCATTCGATCATCTACCTTAGCCATATCAAGCTTGAGGATAACGTTGCCTCCCCTCCGGAACCTACCTATCAAGGCTATGCACCATCTCTTGTGCCAGCAAAACGTTATTCGCAAGTAAATGCTTAGGCACAAAATTGTTCTGTTGGGGAGAAATAATACGCGGTAAGAGTTCACTAAGGCAAGTGTTCAACAGCTTCGTGATGATCTTCTCGAACACCATGCAAAGGCTGATAGGCCAAAAATTTGTCCAAGGACAAGCCCCCTCCTTCTTAGGCAAAAGGGCAATAGAAGTACCAGAGAAACCCTGAGGGAGGCAACCACCCCCGAAGAAATCAATCACGGCCTAAAATACGTCCTCCAAAATAATATCCCAACACTGCTAATAGAATGAAGATGTAAAGCCATCCAGCCCGGCCACACTATCCCCATCAATACTAAGTACAGCCTCATGGCATCAATAGTAGGGAGCCAGCTCAACGGACCATTATCCTTCATGGTGATGGGTGAAGAAATAATACTAGGCTAAAACGGCTACTGTGGGGTCCCCAGAGAAGACAACGATCCCTGAAAAGAGTCCACAGCTGAACTCTTGATGGACTGCTGATCAGATAAATGAACACATTCAGAAGTTCGGATATAATGAATACCAGGTCAAATACGATGTCCCTGAACTAAAGAATAAAATATCTGGTATTACGGTCTCCCTTAGCCAACCAACACGCACCTGACTTCTGATGCCAGAATCCCTCCTCAATAGAAAAAATGTGGTTCAAGTCAGTCTGAACTCGATGTAACTGTTCACGATGCCCAGCGAAGGGTCACTGTCAAAAATCTACTCAGCCTCATCAACAGACAACTCAATATCCCAAGCCCGATCAAAAATGTTCCTGAACACATGCCGATTCCACTAACCAATTACCTACCGCAACTGAAAGATTTTCTCCTGCAAAGCAGACATTCCCATGTGACGGAAGGGATATGACCACTTCTGAAAGATAAACAAATGGAAATCATGATGATGGGCCCAAACATTAAGGAAACAGAATGTTCGGGGCCCTGACTACAGAAACAACTCCCACTGTACGAGTAATGGTGAATGGTCCAAACAATGCCTGTTCAAATGACGAACAAATAGCTGATGAAAGAAACTAGCAGCATCGGGATCCATAATGATCCTATCCAAACACTTCCACACCCGATGATTAGTCCACGTGTAAGGCTCCCCAAAAAAACTAACATCCGAGAGACCACAATCTAACATCATATTACAGAAATCCTAATTCCCCCTATCCTTCGTGCTAAAGCCAGTGCGTTCACTCTCAGCAGCGATGACAATAAAATCACTGCCTACCAACCATAGCCAATCCATACCAATAGAGATATTATGCAAACCAGTCTACAATACCCTCCTCTCCACATAATCACAGGAAGCGTAGACATAAGTCATACAAACAGGTTCTCGAACACAGAGGTGCAAAAACTGGGGGTGATCAATCAAAATATCAACAGTAATACCTTTCCTCCAGAAACACCAAATACCATCAGCCTAATTCTAAACCCTAGATCAAAGGCCAAGAACCCAAGAATAAATGCAAAATCGCAGAGAAAAACCATAGGCTCAATAATATAAAGAAAAGAGACACCATGCATCTGGATGAGCTTTTTCATGCACCTCTTCATGCGCCTCTAAACAATTAAACTCCAACTGCCCCTAACATTTCACACGAAGATGCTCATCAATATAAGGAACGAGGAGGAGAGGAAGTAACTAACCTGGACCGACTACGGGTCTGCATGTAGGAGTAGCAGCAATTTGGAGCTTGGTCGAATGGGCCCGATGCTTCCTCATCTGCTTACTAGTGACCAACTCAAAATCATCCACTTGCTCGGCCAATTCAACAAGATCACCAGTAGAGCCGCATATAAGGAAACAAGGCTAATGGGGCACCGAGAATGAGGACTGCGAAAAGAGGGAAGACTGTGAGGGGACGAGCGCCCCACCGTTATACTGGCAGTCTGGAAGATGATAGGGCAACTACGATCCCACAGACGGAATGGGGTCCCCGATAGAGCAGGAAGAGGTCGAGACACCATCCGAGTGAGTATCCACCCCGAGAGCAAGCTAACCAGTGGTGAGTGGATCTTGACCCAAAAAAACTCGTCTCGGCATCAGAGCCAATGTCAGAATTAGAACTAACAGAATGAACCTGAATCGGAAAATTGACCAACAGAGGCACTGGGGTGGCTGTAATCAGTGCCGTAATAGGCACAACATTTGAAATAACAAGCAGAAAAGCCCCCACTGGGGTAGTAACGAATTGATTTTGAAACGGAAAATAGGTCGCCACAGATTGGTAGACTCAGAGACAACTGCAGTTCCCTTCTCCGGCCGAGAATGGGGACCAATAATTGGGCCAGAAGTAATAGGCAGAGTAGTGGTGGGTAGGGGACTGGAGAACTCGGGTTGGGGCCACGGCAAAACCAACCTTACACTGCTAGGCGGAGTGTCCCAAATGCCGACAAGTAGAACAAAATGAGGGCAAGTGCTCGTACACAATACACTACCAGAAACTATGCTCGGCCCACGCTCAAATCCAAATAAGCTTGAGGAGCATATGCTCTAGATGTACCTCTACACAAACCTTAGCCTCACTCGAGCACAATAAATTTGCTGTGGCCTCATCAATATGCAACTGCTGGCTCACAACCTTTGCTAAGGAATGCAACATGTCCTTCGCACAAAAATGAACAGGCAATAAGGGATATGAAATCCATACGGGGCACTATAGGTGTTTCTTTCTCAAGATGAAAATCAATGGTCCACTTTAACACCTTCATCTCATAACCACTAATAAACCAATGGGGCCGAGAGAACAGACGAGTATAATCCATCTCACGGGTGAGATGAATCAATATATGTATGCTATCAATTAATCCAATGGTATGGGAGCCAACTAAACCAAACTGATCGAAAGTCGTACGAATAGCAAGCATGGGGGTTTTCACAGCAAGAACTTACCCACAGAAGTATAATGGAACGGGACAGCCAATTGAGACTCCTCATCGACCAAAATGGAGATAGCCAACTTACCACAATACATATCAAGCTACCTAGAAGAAATAGTAGATGGTTGGGAAGTGCCAAACCACGAATCATATGACTTCCGCTTTGCTCAATCCTCGGTTTACAAAATGGGCCTATTAGCAATAGCAGAAGCATATGTACAACCTGTGGGAATACCTGTCTGAGTTTGGGGGTACGGCAAAGCACGTGAGGTCGTCAGGAGTGCCAGAAACTGGCCGGAAGCCGGCACGTGTGGCTCACGCCCCAGGCGAGACACGCGTCCATGCACTGGCTCGTGGAAGTTGTGCGCCACTACCTGGTGGTGAGCCTCAACGAAGGGATCAACTTTTTCAACTAGCCCAACTTCCAATTCTGCCCCAAAAGTGTTCAAATAAACTCTGAAAGTGCAATTTTTAGCCAAATTTGGGGCTTTTTTATCCCTTTTTTTGGCAAATTGGCTTTCATGGGGTTGTAAGACATCATGAGAAGAAGCCACAACTCCATTTTGAGCCATTGATTTTGAAGAATTCACGAGAAATTTTTTGAAATGCCGAAAGTTAGGGTTTGGAGAACTTTCTTTGATTGTGTTAAATCCTTCAATGCCTATGCAAAATTGAGTTTTCGGACAAGTATTAGCGTCATATGCACTCGTTTCTAGGGAAATTGAGTGGAAGTGGCTTGAACCAATGGGGAGCTTGCATGGGTCACAGTGGCCGAAAATTGGACGGATTTTTGGGGGTTTGGTGGGCTCCGCCGGCGGTGAGGGTGGGTGGTGAAGGTGGCGTGGTGGTGGGTGATAAGTGCTAGAAAAACACTTAAATAACTCTTCTATTTTACGTATTTATGTGTTTTATTAGTATTATATGTTTATTTTTATGTGTTTTCCTTTTATTGTGTGTTTAGAGTCACAAGAAATCAAAAGGAGCCAAAATGGATAAAAACGGAGCGAAAACGGAACTTGGGACCGAAATGCAAGCAAATTCAAAGATGGAGGGCCTCCGATGCAATTTTATGAAAAGTTGTTTTTACAATTTTTCTTGTGCCAATATCAAAGAATATCAAAAGAGGATTTCCACATTTTTTGTCGGATCCCAAATCGGAGTTTCCTAGTGAAAGTTATGGCCATTTGAAGAGAAAGGACAAAGCATAAAAAATCAGCAGCTCGAATTTACTGCCGCAGTTCAGTAATTTGACCATAACTTTTGCTACAAAATTCGGATTGACCTGCACTTTATATTGTTGGAAAGGAAACGCAGAGGGCTACAACTTTGATGTTGACCTCTTCAAATGATTCGGATTATATCATGGTCAAAAATGGGCAACACTGAGAGTGATGTGAATGGAGGATTTCTTGGGCCATGTTTTGGTAGAAAATTCATAACTTTCTATTAAAATATCAAAAAAGGGAAATTCCAATTGCACAATTCAGCCAAGATGCCTACCTATACCATGATACAATATTTGAACTAATGGAGCAATTTAAGATCATGATTTTGGTGGTTACCAATTAGTGGAATCATAATGGAGTAGTTGTACAATTTTTTATCATGTTTTCTTGTGAAATGTTTCCTATAAATAGAGGCATTTGTAAGGAAGGAAATGCACAACTTAGTGGAAGAGAATTAGCTAGTAGTTCTCTCCAACTTTCTCTTCAATAAATTTCTCTTCTTCATTTGTTCTTAATTTTAGCTTGAAAGATCTTAGTTTTTCATATTCCGGGGAAAAAATAAAGGCTTAAATTGATCAACGATACTTCGGCTGTGAATATGATTAGCGGATCATTTCTTCGATAAGTTTCTCTTTTCCCTTTTATTTCTCTATTTATTTCTTAACATTTATTTACTTGTTTTCTATATTTTGTGTATAATCTATCATATAGTGGTGGTGATACAAAGCGAACACTCGCTAAAAAGTATGAAACCCCGCAAATATGAGTAGTTAGACTTTTCTATCTAGTTCGAGGGGGACGTTGTGTTCAACTAACATGTGGTTATCTTTTCTAACTCTTTAGTAACGTTTTATCTATTCCTCTACTTCAATTTTTTGATTTGTTATGCTTGTAAACCCGTTTTTGAGTTTATTTGATTATTACATTCACTTTGGCCAATTGAATCAATCAATCTTTAAATTCAAGTTACTTGCTAGGATTGGAACTTTTGATCCATAATTATCACTAGATTCCAATCCAAAGTAGCAAATGAATATCGTGCATATTTATTAACAAATCAACTTAGATGTATTAATTCGAGTTTGTGAAATTATTCATCTAATTCAACTCATTCTTCTCGTTCATTTCACACTAGCTTTGCATTAAATCCTAAGAATTTGTTTAGGGTTATCCAATAGCTAGATGTTAAGTTAAAGAACTCACTTTAATTTAACACACTTAAGCAAGAATTCGTTAATCAGAGCTTCTTGGTTAATTGAGAGTTGATAAATTGAAGAAGGAATAGTAACACGTTGCATGGGAAAGATAAATATAAGTTGTTGACACAACCGAACCCGAGAACTAGATATTTTGTACAATTGTTTTATTTCAATCTTTTATTTTGACGTTCGATTTTCTATTTTTATTCAAATATCACAAAACCCCCATTTTTTCTATATTAATTGATAAAATCAACTAGATTAAACACCGTTCCTCTTGGGTTCGACCCTTACTTACCACTTCTACATTAATTTGTAGTTTTGAAACCGAGTAAGGAAATAAAATAAATCTTAGCGTACTGCGACAACACGCCCAGTGGGGCAGGTCGTCGGTGCTGAAGGGTCGGGTGGGCCATGGCCGAAAGTGGCCAGATTCATCAATTAGGTAAAAATTTCCCAAAAGCTAGAGAGAAAATAAAGAAAATGTGAAGGTATTGCCACGCTAGTGCATCAGCTTTGGTATGTAGTCTTCGTCTATAAACAAATATAGGTCGATTTTTTTTTCAGAAAGTTATTGATTTCCGAATAAATTAATGTCTGATAGCATGATGATAAGTGCGTTTCACGCGTTTATTTAGGGTCATTAAACTCCAATTAATTTTATTTTCCTATTTATTTCATGCCTAAGTTTTGCAATTTATTGTTATTTTAGGAGAAAAATCAAATTTGGAAGAAAGTGGAGCAAAATTGGAGTGGAAATGGCCAGAAGAAGGAGAAAATACTAAGATAAGGAAAGTTTCCAAGTTTGGCAACGATAATGAAATTTGACTAAAAATTGAAGATGAATTTTGATCTATAAAATGTGAAATTTGGGAAAGGCTATTTTTAATAAATTTTAGATAATTTTTTGTAGTTTCCACAGGATTTTGAATCACCTCAATCGGACATCGGATGAGGAAGTTATGGCCAAAATAGTCAACACTGCCAGGCTATCCTATTTTACGCGCGAATGCCTAATGTGACTAGGACTTGGAAACCCATTACACTTGGGCCTTACTCACGACTTTGAGGAAAAAAATACTCTATATAAGCAGGTTTTATGAGAGGAGAGGGGGAAAAGAGAGAAGATTGAAGCCACAACGAAGCAAGTTTGGAGAAGAAATTGAAGAACCCAAGAGATTGATGGCTTCAACTTATTTCTCTCAAACCCGATTATGTATTTAGTTTTAGCTATTGCTTTTAATTTTTATTTCAATTCCATGAGTAGCAAAACTACTATTATTTGGGACGATTTATGAATTCCAATTGTAAACTTTAATTCTATGTGAATGGATCCGAATTTCTAGTAATTGATTTGTATTAATTTTATGTTGTTGGGTTATTTTATTTGCCTTTTTGATTAATTGGTGAATTTATCTATTGGTTTATGTTTGATTCGAGAGAGGAGAACATGAATTAGATTTAGACAATATAGAACACTAATTTAGACAAGATTTAGAGATAAACTTGTGGTTAGTGCGATCACATAGATGGAATTTCGAGGAAACCTATTAGAATTTCTTGTGTGAATGCATTCATGAAGGTTGACAACGAGTTTGCTTAAAGATGGGTGAATTGACCTGATTGAATAGATTTAATTATCATCGAGAGAGATAGTTATATAATTTAGAAAATTCTATCGTTAGCACGAGTTAATTATCTTGGATCCATGAACATGGGATTAAGGGGATTAATTAGGTGAAGTAATGAGTCCCAAGTCTTTAAATACTTTGATTTAATCTACAGTTTTTTTAATTCTTGCATAATAGATTTAGTAGAGCATTATTCTCCTCGTATTTTGCGTAGATTCAGCATTATTACACCAATTAAATTAATTCGTCAAATAAAGTGATAAATTGACAATTTCGGTGCTCAAAACAAGTCTCTGTGGGATCGACCCGTGGACTCAAATCCACTTTACTATTTGTTTGATCCGTACACTTGCGGTTTCGCATTGCACTATTATTTTTAAGCGAACAGATGACGCTTGGCTAATTCAATAGGAAATGAGAATATTTTTTTTAATCATCACAATATCTTTCCCCGAATTATTTTATTCCTGGCTATGGGTAATCGGTGGAATTTTTTCCAAACATAAAAACGAAGCTTCCACTCTATCAAGAATCTTTTGTGGTACAAATCTTTACATTCATGTATCTTTTTTTTTTTTTTTTTTGGAAGCACTACATTCATGTATCTTTATAAAGCCCATGTTAGAATTGAAATTTTTTTTTAATGAATTTTTATGCGAAATAAGAGAGAGAATGATGCCTTGTTCTATACACAACGAATTTAAAAAATTCAAATATACTTTTTCTGTCTTATTTTTTTCCATCACCCAAACATTGATTTCACAAAGTATTTACATTTTAAATGCATCTTCTCCAAATTTTAACCACCCAATCTGCACGAAATTCGAGTAAATAAATTTTATTGTATATAGAACAAGGCATAAGTGAAATTAAACGCTGGAGATTTGTATAGTAGATGCAAATTCCACGAGATACGTGTGTAAAGAAAATAATTTACTTGCCCTACAAGTCTTTTCCTAACCCGTAATATGGTCCATACTGGAATTCCGTTTTCATCAAGAAATATGCTATTCATGTCCAATTCAATTCACTAAAGGAAATCTTTTCCAGTTATAACTCTATCTTGATTGACGGTTGAGATTAAATCATGAACAAATCTAATTGGAATTCGATCCACTCTCTACCTATAAATATGATGCTTTATTCCATCATAAAGATCAATTATGAAATCTGACACATAAGGGTTTATAGATCAAAGGGGAGAAACCGAATCCCTCCTCTTCAAGATCAATTCTCTATAATGAATTGTGGTATTTCTCTAGCTCCCCTCTTTTAATTTCTACGTGATAATCATGACGTTCATGATCTTAAGGTTCATGTAAATAATTGCTATTATATGTGGTATCAGAGTTTAGGTTTTCGAACACGTGATTGTCCATTTGAAGATGTATTGGACTAGCATGTATGCCATTGTTCTTTTATATTGGATCCAACTTTTGCCATGCATTGGATCTGCAAACATACGAAATTCAAGAAATCTAAATTTAGTATTCAATTGCCTAGGGACTAATTATGCGCATATGGTTTGTATTATGTATGATATTCAAAATCACGTTTTGGAATTTATATTACATAATTGTGCATAAAGTAATTTCAACATGGTATTCATATGTATATGCGTATCTTTATGTTTGCTTCTAAAATATGAAATTCAAAATCCAAAATTGACCTTTACATTTTGAATTGGACCTGCGTATATTAATTATGAACGAAGTCCGATTTCGAGCCTTCCCCAGAAATTATAATTCTGATTGTGGCTTCATTGAAACTCGATTGAGGGAAAATTGCTAAGGACTACCAATTGTAAATTTGAAAATATTCTGGGCACAATTGCAATTTTATAATTGGTGCTAATTGCACAATAAGTGTTTGGCACATGTGTTTCAATTTCAGAAAATGCATAACGGGCCTTCTACTAGTTATGAATTTACAATATAGCCTATAAAGTTGAAGATTCTGTTAATTAAAGCCATTAAAGTTTTGAATTTTATATTTTTAACCATAAAGATTGGGATTATATTACATTGTAGTCCCTAAGGTGTAACGATTTTAAGATTTAGCCAAAAGTTTGTCGATGTTAAATCTTATAAGAATAAAGTTTAATTTGGAATTTTGTTAAATTCTAGTCGTTAAAGTTTCAATTTTGAAACTTATAATCCTTGGAGATTGGACTTCTTAAGATTCAGTCCCTCAAGTTTGGATTATGAGTTGTTTGATGATCAAAGTTGATAGTTCGGGTTCACCACAGCAATCGTAACAAATACAATGAAATGTGATCATCGCCTTACCATCGTAATACTTAAAATACGTTTGTTTGTTTGTTTAACACTTGTAATAATTAGTTGCCTAAAGGCGAACTATATTCATATGTTGAATCAACAATTAAGGAGTGTTTATATTGAGATCAAAGGATATCCACAGATTCCTTGATTATCTAAAATATCACTCAATTAAACTATGATGAATATTACGACCTTAGATGGTATAATGTGTAGAAAATATGGTGACTACCCATAGGAACACCTTATTTTCCTATCGTATATATTCAAACATTATGAACGTGTTGATTAAATTCAAATGCTTGGAATTGAATTGTTGTTGAATGCACAACATCTAGTTCTCCATGAAAGAATGGTGTTGCTGAAAGGCAAAATCATATGTACATTGTTAGATCTATAACGAGTCATGCTAATTTACCCATATCCTCATGGATGGATGCTTTACGCACAGCTGTTTATATTTTGAATTAGCATCCCAGTAAGGCAGTTCCAAAGACACCTTTTGAACTTTGGAAATGTTAGAAACCTAGTTTATAACATTGTTCACTTAAATATGAGTGTAAAATGTGAACCGCAAGTGTAAGGTATCAAACAAGTAATAAAGTGGTATAATAATACGGATGTCGATCCCACAGAAACCAACTGAGTACCAAAATTAGTAGTTGTCGCCTTATTTGAATAAACCAATTCTATTGTGTTTTACCTAACCAAAGAGATTAAATAGCAAATTGAATATACTAACTTGTAGTGACGCAAATTTCCTTAAATTAAAATATTTAATTAAAGTAAAACTCAAACGTGTCGCTACAACTTCACCTATAAAATTAAAACAGCGTACTCGTCTAGTTAAATTTTATATTATATTAAATTATTTAAAATAATAATTTATAAAACATTTATTTATTTTCAATTTACATTTGAGGACCAAATTTTAGAAATTCTTCTTTTTAACCAATTTTATCTCATCTGCTATAAGAAAACTCATTTAGAGGAGTAACCTAGTTTTTACCCTATTTATACAAGTTAAGGTTGATTTTAGAAATCCTAGCCTCACTATTTTCCCCTCTTTCCACAATTGGCATCTTCAAGTTCATCCCATTCTTTCTCATTCAACAAATCAAACTTCAAGTGGTAAGATTTCTTGATATTTCCATTTATATCTCCATTTTTATTTTGTTGTTCTAAGTTTTTAATCATCTATTTGTATTTTTCACTTAGATTTTCTACACAAAACACGATAAATACACGTATATGTGCATCACCACCACACAACCACCGTCATTTCCACCATCCACCATCATTTTGGCCAAAACACACACAATAGCACGCATATACATACGCAATACATACACCATCGCATACAACACGCATATACGCATAGCATCTCGGCCCAAAAATTTCAACCACGCTCAAAAATCCACTTCACAACGCAAAAATTATACCTACACCTTCCTCTACCTCTATAGAACATCGTAGTATAGTTTAATTTCGAAAATTTTTAAAGATTTGATCGAATTTTAAAAATACCCAATTTTTTCCTTTAGTGTTCTAGCTTCAATTTCTCCCCATATACTCTCAATATTTCTTCAAATTGACTTCACAACTAGCTTCACCACCTTCAACTCCACCTTCGCCGCCCTTTTCGCCGGCCAAATCGCCGGGAGTCACCGAGAGAAGAGAGAGAACCGAGAGTAGCGAGAGCCGAGAGAGAGAATCGGGTAGAGAAGGAGATGATCCGGATCCGTTTCCTTTTTTTAAAATTTTCTTGGTTATTTGCAAGTCAAGTCCCTCACGTTCCATCATTGTTTTAAGTTGGTCCCTATAATTTATTTAATTTTCAAATCCGTAACTTTTAATTGTTATAATTTAATCCCTAAACATTATTTGCAGATTTAATCCCCCATCTTATTTGTTTTATTTAAATGAGCTCTCAAATGTTATTTAATTTCAAGTCCCTAACTTTCAATTGTTGCAATTTGACTCCTAAACTTTTATTTCACTTTTAATCCTTCAATTTCTTTTTCCTATTTAATTTGACCCCCAAAATTTAATTGCATATTAGTCCCTCATGTTTTAAAAATCCTATAATTGAGCCCAAAATATTTTTAGTTCACTTTTATTTCATAATAGGTCCTCAAACTATTAAATTCTTTCAAATTGAACCCCAGAGTTTTATATTCTTTCTATTTTGGTCCACAAACTTCTATATTACTTATAGATACTTAATATTTAAGAGTATTAACATAAATTAAACTCATTATTGACTAGACGAGGCGTACGAACAGCTAGAGGATTGATTTTCACCGCTTAGTATACTCAAAACTCCAGAGATACTTCAGGTAGGCTCAAAAGACTCATTTTTACTTATCGCGCAATTATTGTTAACTATCTGTACTATATAAGTGCTTTTAGTGTGTAATAGACTTGCCTTCGGGCCCAAACTTGCCTTCGGACCCAGACTTCCCTTAGGGCCTAGACTTGAGATTACTTGACTATTTGCCTTATATATATTTGTATAGATGATTAATTTGCGCAGAGCCTACTGAGTATTGTTTAAATACTCACACATTTCATTCTTTTATAGATTGAGGAGTTCGGAGGCGTGACGAGACATGGGAGTTTTATTTAGGTTTATTAAATAAGAGATTTCACTTCCGTTTCTATTTTGGTAAACCGATATATGGGATTATGTCGTTTTCAAACTTTTGAACTATTTAGTAACTTGTGTTAGATGTTTTGGACGTTTGGTGATCAAATAATTTTAAAACACTTTAGATGGTTGTTTTATCAAATGAATTTCCGCTTTTAATCATTTATTATACTTCCGCATTTAATATTAGAAAAAAAATGGTGAGTTTTAAAGAAAGAACTAACGTTTCAAGTTCTTCGAATTCGGGGCGTTACACTAACACTAAATTGAAAACTAAAAATGCAAGAAATAATGAATGAATGCTTATAGATGTTAAAACAATGATTTTTAAGGTCTTGGGATTCCCTATTGCACCCAACCGATCCCCCTAATTTATGCTCGTGAATCCAATAGCAATCAACAAGTGCTAACGATCGAATCTTCCTAATTTAATCAACTAACCCTCTCGAGGCTAGGTAAATCTACCATATTAGACCAATTTACCTATCTCTAAGAAAATTCATTATCAACTATCTAGGATGCATTCAAACAAGAAAATTCAAGTAGATCTCCTCGAATTAAATCTACGTGATCGCACTAACTACAAGTTTATCTTTAAATCTTGTCTAAATTAATGACTTACGTTGCCAAATTCTAATTCATGTTTTCTTCTCTCGAATCCAACACAAATCAATAAATAATTTATCAATTGGTCAAAGAGATAAATTAATAACCACAACAACGCAAAATTAACACATAATTAACTACTAAAATGTTAAATCCATTGACATAAACTAGAGTTCACAATTGAGATCCATAGTTTGTCCCAAGAAAATAAACTAGTTATTCATAATAAAAATTAAAGAAAAGTAGAAAATAGGGGAAAAAAGCCGGATCCATGATGCGATCTTGAAATCTTCTTTAAAACCCTTGATTAATGCTCCAATTCTCTTATCCAGGTGTTTCCCCTCTTATCCAGACGTCCACTCTCTTCTCTTCCTCAAAAAATCTGCTAATATAGGGTATTCTCCTCCTCAAAGTTGTGAATAAGGCCCAAGTGTAGTAAGTCTCCAAGTTATAGTCACATTAGGCATTGGCGCGCAAAACTAGACAGTCTGGAAGTGTTGACTATTTTTCTCATAACTTCCTCATCAAATGTCCGATTGAGGTGATTCAAAATCTTATAGAAACTAGACAAAAATATCTACAATTTATCCAGAAATAGCCTTACCCAAATTCTACTTTTATCTAGGTCAAAATTTTTTCCTCAACCTTTAGCACAATTTCAGTATCGTCCCCGAATTTGGAAACGTTCCTTGTCTTGGTGTTTCTTTCCTTCTTTTGGCTCTTTTTACTCCAATTTCTTCCAAGTCTGTTTTTTTCCTAAAATAACAATAAGTTATAAAACTTAGGAATGAAATAAACATAAAACTTAATTAACTAAAGTTTAAAGGCCCTACATAAGTGCGTAAAATGCACTTAGCAAACATCTCCAAGTTTGGGGTTGTCCGGCTGAGGCTAGAATTTATAATCCACATGAAAGGAAATTGGATTTTAAATGGTCAGTTGTTACTGTATAGGTTATCCAGAAAAGTCCAAATGATATAGGTTTTATTGCCCTAACAATAGTATGAGAATTGTTGATACCATCAATGTTTGATTCTATCAAAATAGTGAAATCAATGGGAGTAACAAAGTTCAAAATATGATCATTTAGGAAATAAGGTACCTATCCTTCTGCCCTCTATTTCAAAAGAGGAATCAAGTCCTCCAATTGTTTAACAAGTAAACAATGAGGGGCATGCGTTAAATGATCAACAACTCCATAATGAGATTATAGGTTTCATATCTAACCCATCAACTCTTTAATGTGACAATGAAACTGCAATCTTATTCTCCAAGCATGACAGGATATCTAAGGGATCAAAACACATGGACCTTAAATATCTATCATTAAGAAAAATGTTAGAAGACAGAAAGTGTCACTGAACACACCAGGATAGAACTCCTGGTTGCAAATATATTTACGAAAGGACTACCTCTGAAAACATTTCAGCGCCACACTAAAAGCATGGTTCTTCAGGATAGCTCGTAGTTTCCATTTTTTCTCCCATTATTTCTGCACTTGTGTTTGACATTTATTGAGCTCTTACTGGACTTCTACATCGATTTCTATTTTTTGTTTTCCCTTCTGTACCGTTATGATTGGATGAATGATAATAGAAACTATCTTTATTAAAAAAAAAGGCATTATGTGACCATTATGTAATCTACAATTACGGCCTAGTTAAGAAAGTTGTCAATGGTGTGGTACATAGAAGAAACCATGTTGAAGAGTGATGTGGGATCGTTGTGACTCCCATTGACAGTCGAATTAACCAAGGCACTCATAATAATCAACTAAAGAATAGTTTAGCATATAATGCTAAACTTTATGTATCCTAAATGAAAACAATAATGGATCTTCCTATTGACCAAGTGGGAAACTGTAAGGAAAATAATTTACTTGCCCTGCCAAGTCTTTTCTGACCCGTAATGTGGTCTATATAGGAATCCTATTTTCATCAGGGAACATGCTATTCATGCCCAATTCGATTTATTAAAGGAGATGTTTTCCAATTATAACTCTACCTTGATAAACAGTTGATATTAATTAAATCCTAAACAAATCCTTATTGGAATTTGGTCTTCTTTCTACCTATAAATTCTTGGTCTCACATACCCGGATAGTCCATTTCCAATTGTCACAAATCTGACCCGGCCCATTTCACCACTCAGGATCTAACTCAGCCCTCTCTTCCTTTGTACACTTCCCCACTCTCAACTTGCAACGTTTCTATCTCTACTATTTCTCTTCTTATCTCTTCGTTTTTTTCTGAATCATACTAGCACTCCTTCCTCTATTCTTTCTCTCTTCAATGGATTGCCTTTTCCAGTGGCTTTCTTTGTTAAGATTCAACCGCTCTGTTCAACAGCTGTACTTTGGTTTTTATCCCTATTTTTGTAAGTCGATTTTGGTGTTTCTTTCATATTATTGTTGATCTGTAACTAGATCTCTAATTTGTGTGTTTGTTGCTCGCATATATTACCAACGATACATTCTATTGCCCATTTGATTTAGTTGTATTGGCTGAATCCTTCCCTTCTTCTCTTACTGGTTTTCTGCTAACTAGCTTCTCTTTGGTGTGTGGTTAGTGTTCTTGAAATTATGGTCTACTTCTAATTCCAGTAATATTCTACAAAGTTTTAAGCATATTAAGCTTTTCTTTTCTTTCTTTTTAATCTTTTTTGCTTCATCCGACATGATAGATTTTTAGCCTTTGCGCATGACATCGATTGATTACTAACTTAAAATAAATTTTCAGTTTGTAGGTTTGCAGTTTTTGGCGACTATGGTTTTGATTTGTTTTTAAAATGGGTTTTACTTATTTATTTATTTATTTATTTTTGGCTATCTTATACTGTGGAAATTTGTTTTACATTTGTCTTGTATTTTGCAGGTACCAAATATCCAGGCAAATGGTCAGGTTGCTATCAAATTGGTGAGCAAATTGAATTTCGATTGGAAATGGGGGGTTTGTGAATTTTATTTATTTTTCCTTAAATTTTAAAATAGTCTTTTTATCTGACCTTTTTCTTCCCTTTGATCCCACAGTCAGATTTGAAGGTCTGTCAAGCTGATATATGTGGTCTTCTATTTAACTTTATAACATTTGTATATGAATTTAGTTGTGAAATTTTGTTGAGATATTTATTTTTTTTAAGAAGATATATTCTCCTCGTGGGAGCCTCTCCTAGATGAACCTAATACCGAACTAGACTTTGTTGAGGTTGATCTAGCTGGTCAATACGGTAGGGTAAGTGTAAATTTTTCATTTTCATGCCACATTAGATGTAAATTTGTAATTTTGTACTTAAATATACCTAATGTTTGATCCAATTATACTCAAACCTTTTATGCTTTTTTTGTTACTATAAATTTTCTATTTTTATGAATCATTATGTTTGTTCTATTTTGTGTTTCAATTGTATAGCATAAGTATTAGACAAAGGAGTTTTCAAGAAAGTGAGGTTAAATGGTATTTCACTCATCATTGGTGCTGCTATTCAGTATTCACGCTAATGCATAGAAAATTATGTGGTCCTTTTTTTTATTCTTAAATGAAAAGGACTTTATTCAGTATTAAAAGTACTCTAGCTTCCGTTGTACTGCTTTGATTGATCTAATTTGATCATGTGTATGTCTTTCTTTGGTGCATTCACCCACAGTTATACATGGTGTTGTTTATCTATTAGTCTATTATATTTTTGGGGTCCAAAAAACAACTTTTTCTACCTTTCCTTTTTTGATTTTTTTCATTCGCCTACATCCTCAACTTCTTTGACCTTAATAGAGGAATGTTTACATTACTACTTTCTTTTAATTTTTTTATTTCCATTTTTATAGCATCTCTCTCTCTCTCTCTCCCCCCCATATATGTGGTTGTGGAGGTAAGTTTCTTATTTTCGCTGGTTTCTTTTTCTGTGTGATGTGGAGATTATTGTTATAATGATATTGACAATTTCATTCTTATTCAATTGATTTCATTTCAACAGTTTTAAATGAGTTCTATTCTAAGAGTCAACAATCAAAGAAAAACTTGCTAATAAAAGATGTAGAGATCTTTATACTATATGAAAGAATATTAACACCCAACAACGAGGAGAAATTGATGCTGAAAATAAAAGAAAGAAACAAGTGAATTGTAATTTCACACCCCATTGGCGAGCCATATTTTCGTCTATGGAAGGTGAATTTTAAGTCTATTGTTTCACGTTTGCAAGTATCTTTATATTTTGCCGAATTATGTATGTGTAATTAAAATATTCATTTTCTCTGTTCCAATCTTTTCATTCTTTTTTTTTCCAGTATTAGCATCCAACAATAATGTTCATGAACCATCAATTGATAGAAATACTTTCACCATAGACTACTCGGGTACATCTCTATATATATTTTATACCATTACGTGAAATTAAGTAGAGTGCTTGGTCATCTATTTATTTTACTTCTATATGTCAAATGATGATTGTAACCTTTTGGGTGCATAAATGGATAAGTTTAAATGCAATACTCTACTCATTCTATTGTTTATCAATATAGATCTGCTATGTTTTAATTAAGATTGCAAGTGATGGTGATGCAAAATAACTCTTATTTTGAGTTTTGCATAGGTAAGCGGATGTGCCCACGGTGGAAAATATGATGTGCTTCATGATATTTATGGAGCTAGATTTTTTTTCTTTTCAAGTTACATTATTATTTTCTTTTACATACTTGCGTCCATTTGTTATTGTTGGAAGATTGTGTACCTACTAATATAGATCATGGTCTACTAATTGTGTTGTTTTCAATCTCTTCATAGAATGAAGATCTAGGCGCGAATTGTCATGCAGCTAACAGGAATTGCTCAGCTTAAGTAAATGGCTACTTCTTTCATGCTTTTACTTTAATATCTATTAATTAAATTTACACATTTCACAATCAAGAATGGAAAATTTGCCTACTAGATGGAATCGACACTTCCTTTTTTGAATTATTTGATTCAATTGTAATTGTTTCTAGAAAGTTGCTCTTAGTCCTCCTCTTTCTGATTAATTTGGTTGAATTCAAATTGTTGCTAGAAAACAGCTCTTAGTCTCATGCATGATAAGACAAATATTGTTTAATAATGAAAATAGTGGTTGTTTAGGTTTCTTTCGAAGTATAATTATAAATCATTTGTTGCTTTTTCTTTTAATGTATGTGTTGTTCACTCACATGCCTTGTGAATGATATCCGTCATCATCCATTATATTTACTTGGAGATTGTTAGAGGTATAAAATTTCTTCATTCTTCTCTTCTGCAAAGCAAATTGCATTTTTTTCTCTCTCTTTTTCTGTTTCATTTTTTTTAAACCTTCTATTAGATTAAATCACACATTTCTTATGGTATAACAGTTATTCGTATTCTTCTAAATTGAACCGACCCTAATTTTTGGGGGGCGTGTTTTGGGCCTCCCCTTCCCACTTTTTGCCTACAAATATTTGTGCTCCTATTACCTTGTTTGTGTCGGGTGTTATCCTATTTTAGTTAATTTCATTTTATTTGTGTTAATTTGATAAATTCAGGTTATTAAATATGTGAAATTAATACTAAAGCTCATTACAACATGAGTAAATTGACTACGTATTTTTTTTAATACATCCAAGTTTAATATGAGGAAAAACAAAACCAAATGAACAAAGTTTTTCTTCGATATAGTTTTTCTCTCAAAATGGCAACTTCATTTTTTTTCTCAATTTTTTTTATAGAAGTTGCAACAAATGATGATTCGCCATATTTACTCATCTTGAATTTTGCAACTTTTGAGATATTTGGACTTTAGATTCTAAATGCTAATGTAGCTATATATTTAATTTAAGACTTTGATAATTTAGGGATAATGCTCTTTTTAATTGGCTGATTACATTATTTGATTGTTGTGTCGAGCATTTTATAATTTTTTGTCTAATGAGATGCATTTCTTCAAATGGCAACTTTTTTTTCTCCTTGAAATTTTTTTAGAAACTGCAAGAAATGATTATTTTCCAAACTTACTCTTTTTGAAATTTTTGTGCCAAACTACAAGTAATGATTATTTGCCAAACTTACCCTTCTTGATTTGTCTAATTTTATGGTCTATGTTATGTCTCATGTAGTTTGCAAAGAAGGAGTTTGTTTTTTCTATTTTGCACTTCACACATTCCATTGAATGCTTGAGAAGCCGATACCAATGAAGAAGGAGAACTAAGTTTTGACATAGAAACAGGGTTAGAGAGAGAAAAAACCTCCAAAGCCATGAAATAACCATCCTAACCTTACCAAGTACGGTATTGTGCCCATATATTGCAGCGGTAAATGGACATATATGGTATTCGATAGAATTAGTATAATTCTTGAACGTTGCAAAAACGACGTTTTATACTAAAATGCTTCAAACGACATCGTTTCATCATACCCACTTGCAAATTTACCCTGTTAATTCTTGCAGATCTCTACCCTCCCGTGATAACACCCGACCCATCTTTCTGTTCTTCAGCCTTATCCCAACTAGGATTTTATTTCACTTCCTTCATTTCCTCTATGGTAAACGCAATGCTTTTCTCTCTTGCTTTAGTGTAGGACAAATTGTTTTCGATTCAAGTTCATCCTACAGGCAAAGCACATAGAAAAGATTAATGGTTTTATAGATGTTTACCAGTAAAACTGCAAATCATACCTTTTCATGTTCAAGTTCTTTCTCGAGTCTTTTACTTTCAAGCTAAAGCTCTCCTACCTTCTCAGAAGACATTAATGGAATAAATAAATATTTTAAGATGGTAGAATCTAGTGCAGGACAACGTGAAGCAAATACTTTTTTATTGCTGCGAAAAGCAAGCTGCTGGAAACTAATTTGAGCCTCTTTTTGGCAAGCTTTATTATCAGAAAAAGGCATCTCTCACCTAATGTCTGTCTGTAATTGACAGAAAATGATTTGACTCCAATAAATATTAATAAATTATTAGAATAAAAAGACATCTCTAGAGATTTATGTGTTTAACTAAAGCTAGGCAATATATTGGTAAAACTAAAAAGAAAACACATACACAACAACTGATGCTATCCAATTGACAAATAAAGAAGTATGTCCTTCACGTACAAGCTCCACATGTATATTATGTCCAACTTGTAACTTCTGCTACACCATTTTTTTTAAATCTCGCGAAAATTCAAGTTTGTTTGTGTATAGATATACCTTGTTTGAGTTATTTTTTCTTATTTTCATGTATTTTCTTATTGATTCCATTGCGTATTTATGATTAAAAAAAAGGACTTAGGTCAATGTGTTTGAAAATATTTACGATATTTAACTCATTGTATTTCAAAGGGACCAGACAATGATAAGAATATGTAGGGTTTCAAAACATATTTCAATAGAATAGGGTTGTATTTAGCTATCTTCTAATCCAGTTTGTTCTCATCGTATGCTCTATTATATACTAAGTTTTAGTTTCTTTTTGTAGTTTGAAGTCAGCTCTAATAGCATTCATTAGTATACTATCAGAAATGACTCAAGATGTGGATTGAAGAATTGGTTTTGATTCATTATATATTGTTATACATTTGGAACATCTTCATATATAGATTATATTTAATCACTTAGACGTGGACTCAAGATTTGGTTCTTCTTGCCTAGGAACGAAATTTAATTTCCATTAGTTCGACCCTCTCGCAAATCTTCTACCATTATAACTGAACTTAGGTTCTTTTGGGACCAATGGGAGAACTATCACTAATGATTGTATAAATTTCAGGTACATGCTTTCGCACTTTTGTTTTGCTAATTTCTAGAAATTTAGGTTGATTAAATCATTACAACCATCTTCAGAGAATATCTTAGTTGCATGACTCTAAACTTGCAAAAGATTGTAAAATCTTTCAATTTGCATCTATGTGAAACAACTGGCTCAAATTTAGGATGCTTATATGTATGGCTTATTTCTTGAGCATCATTCAGTTGTCAATTCATCTACGTATAGCAATCTGCTTTTTTTAATGACAAATACTTTGACTATTAACATTTTCCTTAAAGTTGAAAGTCTAGAGTTGAGGAGATCCTTTGTGAACGAAGATGAGGTTTATGAAGCTTGGCTCTAAGCCCGATCAATTTAAGATTGTTGGGGAAAATATCAGGTCGGTTTGCACCCTGTCTATGATTTATAAGTTATTCATTTTTTTAAAAATTTTTTCTTGGTATGTTAGTCATGAAAGTATTTCTCTGTTTTTCTTTATTCAAACTTGGATCAACGTCTAATTATCTCTGTCAAGAAATAGAACTCTCTTGAATTCCCAAACAATTGTAAATGTACACTTATGAAAGGACGTAAGTATTACTTTTATTTTTGCTCTTCATCAGTCTTTTCTCATCATGAATCCGACAAATGTATGCCATTTTCCATTTTGAAGGTTGTTTAATATGTGAACATTGGTTTTTTGACAATAGTTCATCTTTGTTTGTGCTTAGACTTCGTCCTCTGGCTGGAAGATTCCAATTTCAAGTGTAGCTTATCTGCTAATGGAACAACTGATTTTTTCCCACTTTCTTTATTCCATTTTCGTTATTTTTTCCCCCTCTCTATTTTTGAAGTTAAATGTGCCCAAATTGAACTTATTAGTTCTCTTTGTATAGTATATTTTTTTTATTCTTATAAGTTTAATTTAGGTAGATGTGTGTATGACTATCAACTTTAAAAAATGATGGAAGGAGATATGAATACGCAATGATTGATGATTGCATTTGACATGAGCTATGATAGACTCATGGATATGCTATGTACATTTTAATTCTCTCTTTTTTTAACAATTTTTGAAAGTATTGAGATTCCTCTTTCTCTCCGTATTTTTATGCATCTCCACTTGCAAAAAGGAATCTGTTTGAAGATGATACTTCATGCGCAAGCAATAAAAATGTGCGGTCCAAGATGTGGACTAACACGTCCTACTCATGCATTTTGTCAAAAGAAAGAAAAACAGTCTTTTGCAAAGTTATTTGCAAAAGATAGAATGAACGACATTTACTAAACTCACTTTCGTTTAAAGAAATGTTGTAAAATGCACATCTTCCATTCTATCATGTAGAAGTTCAATGGTACGATGCCCAGGCTGCCAACTTTCGTTTTGTCATGTCAATAAATAACGTGCACACCACTGTCTTGGAAGTTTCCTATTAATTATGTTTGATATTAATGCAATAGCATTTGTATGTCATCTCTTATTGCTTTCAACTGCAATAATCAACTATTAAAATATGCCAAAATACTTAATATTCACCCTATGGAAATTCAATATGGTTCTACAATGTCCTTACATAACCTAATATTGAATATCGGGATATTACACAACTTTCCTAGGCTTCGTTATTTGAGTGTGAACTTTCCTCATGCTAGCTTACACAAATTTTCCCCAACGTACATCACACGTTGTTTTCGAACCTATTACAAGGTTATTTATGTCAAATGTGTTCAATTTTTATTTAACTCAATAATAAAATTAATTGTGGTATATTAAATAATTAAAGTGGTGCATATATAATTAACCAATCTTACTATATATAAAAATTAAAGAACCATTTAAGCAAGGTATTTAGGTGACAGTGTCATGTTTGATATTTTTTTTGGGATTAATTTTTTTATTATTTAATTTATTCTATTTTTTATTTGATATTATTTTCCTTATGTTACTTTATATATATATATATATACACACACACACACACACACATATATATATATATAAGTTTTTTTTAATCTATGTAGACATTAAAAATTTTTTAAAACAAATAAATTCTTTTGGCCCAGATTAATTTTGATAAGTTAGTCTATTAAACCATTTAAAGTCCAAATGTCCATTAAAGCCCAATTTCAATTTAAAAGTCCATGAGGCATATCCTACTTTTCTTAGCATTTATTTGATTTGATTTTGTTAAATATAATCAAAATATTACATTTATATAATTAATTTAAATAGGTTAAGATAATTAGTAAAATTTTTAAAGAATTTTATTCAAATCATTTGAATAATTCTCTAGTGGTTACAAGGGCTATCCTAATGTGCTTATAAATAGCCCCTAGACTCATTTGTAGAACCCCAAGAAGGGTCAAGAAGAGAAGAGCTGTAGCAGTTCCAAATCCAAGCCAAAGTCAATAAGGAAGGAAGAAGAAGAGATATAAGGGTGTGTTTGATACACGTTTTTTTTTCCGGGAAAATCGGTTTTCCAACTTTTTTTCCTTTCTTGGTTGTTTGATTGTCATTTTTTTCCCGGAAAATGTTTTCCAACTTTACTCGAAATCCGCACTTTTCCTTATTTTTTTCTTTGGGGGGAGGTAGTTTTTATTTTCCGGGAAAAGTTTGATACTTTTTTTCTTTTTTTTAATGGAAAATTTAATTTAACCACAAAGATAAGGAAAATGATCAACTTTCATTAAAAAAAACTCAAAAATAAGGAAAATAACATCATTTTCCAACTTTCAAATTAACCCAATCAAACACCTACAACTATCATTTCCCTAAAAAACCTTTTCCTAGAGTTCATTTACCCGGAAAACGTTTTCCTTCTAACTATTTTCCGGCTTTGCAATCAAACACACCCTAAGCATCTCTTCAGTTCTTCAATTCAAGCTCAAGTAAAGAAAGAAACGAAGAAGAACAGGATTAAATCCTCTTCAGTTATTCAACCCACATCAAAGTCAAGCTATTTAAGATCAAAGCCGAATCCATATTCAAGTCAAAGTCAAAAGCCAAATCAAATTTGGGAGACAAAGCCCTCCGACAAAGCCAAACCAAGCTAAGTTCAAACACGAAGAGTCAAGTCAAAGCTCTCTTCAACAAATCCACACCGTCAGCAATCAAGACTTTGGGAGCGTAGGATTAGGTCACGTAACCCCTCGCCACCAATTGTAGATCGTTAATCAGAGGAACGTATAAGTCGGGAGAATCAATCAACTACAGATTCTCAAATTCAATTTGCAACATTTCAGATTATATTATTTTATTAATACAAGAGAAATTTGTCGTTACAATCTATATTCTAATTTTTGAATTAATTTATAATGCATTAATAAAAATGTGATAAGAGATCAAAATTATAACCGACAATACCTATTAAATTAAGATAATATAAATTATTTTTATTTTGTATTAATGTTATTTTATATAAATAAACTATTTTAATCGTCTCGTGGATCACACGGGAAATACTAGTTTTATAAGTTTTCTCTCCCACTGAATTAAAAAAAGATTATGTCTGTCTGTATATTCGTCATTCTGTCTTCACTCTGCTTATTCTTCTCAATTCTCTTACAGATGCTTCTCAAAATCTCTATCAACCTCTCGGTCAGAACCACTACTGTAGCGCTATACCAGTTTATTTCGACCGGATGTCTATTTTCTTTTCCACTCACGAAAAAAAGGAAATGTCCGTCGAATTTCCGTCATTTCATCTTCGACCTCCTTCTCCTCCTCAACCTCACTCTCCTCTCGTCTCCCAAACCAAACTAGTTCCATTCAACATCGCCGCCCCCGTCTCCACCCGCCATCGTAAGCCAGTCTCTTCCTCCACTTATCGACGGTCGGATCCACAGCAAGGAACTGTAGTATACTAGTTTATAATCCCGACCGAAAGAATATTTTCTCCCATACTTTTACAAAAATGAACATGTCTATCCCTTATTCCGTCTTCACCGTTTCCTCTTCTTTTCTTTTTCTCTGTTCTATTATAGGGTGTGTTAGGGAATAGATTATAATAGTTTTTAAATGTTTTTAATGTGAAAGAGGAGAAAGAATGAGTGGAGTTGAGTGATGGAAATTTGTGGATGTGATTAATTTAGGATAAAGAAAGAATGGATAAAAAATTATAAAAAAAATGATAAAAAAATGAAAAAAATAATCGGTGAACGGGGCATAGTTGCTCTTTTAAATCTTCACCCACCGAGTGCTATAGCGGTATATTACTAATATTAGTTTAGAGTTTTGTTCCGGTACCCAATATATCCAATGAGGCACAAAAAAAAAAAAAAAGAGGAAAAATGTGTGGGGCCTCCCCCTGCAAGGGGCTGTAGAGATTGGGTATAGTACCCGTGTGAAGGGTACCATATCAAGCGTGTATTAGTTTAACATTCTAGTACTAAGGGGGCTGTATTTAATTTAGATTTGTAAGGATTTTAATAGACTTTTAAATTAAATTATTTTCATGAAATTTAATGGACTTTTACTGATTTTTGATAGGATTTCACGGATTTCCACAGAATCCATAAAAATCTTCAATGGATTTGGAAGAAGTTTTATTTCAAAATTTTCATTGGATTTCTTTGGAATTCATTTGACAATATATATTTTCATTTCATAAAATAAATATTATAAAACTTATTGAGATTAGAATTTTATTATTTTTCTCATTAAATTACTATTGTTTCAAAAGCTGAAATTAATAATAATTTATTATTGTCTATACAATATTTTTATAAAAATTAATAATTTTATAACTACAGAAATACATGACTATTACAAATAGAGAATTCACAATATTTTGATATAATTTAACTCGAAAAACTAAAAAGCTTTCACATGTTTAATTAGTATATCAAAATATATATCAAATTATTAAAGTAAGGAGTAGATATAAAATATTTAATTATAAATTTTAAAACTTTTTACAAACTTTTGTAAATAATTTTCTTTTTCATGAAAAGTTAAACAAAAAGAAGATAAAAATATTATAAGAATATTTTTACATCATTCTTATTGTGAAATTAAGAAAAAACCTAAAAAAAAAAAAAGAAGAAAAAGTAATGAAAGATTGATGGTGGTGGCGGCGGTAGAGATGGCAATGCCGTTGGTGGGATGGTGGCAGTGGTGGAGGGATGCAGCAGCGACAGTGGTAGCGGGTGATGGTGATGAATAAAAGTCCATCAAAATCTTAGGGGTGAGTGATAGATTTCATCTGACAATTTATGTTTATCTTTATCTTTAAAAGATGAGTACCGAAAGGATTCCATTAAAATTTTTAAACATCCAAGACAATTTTGAATACCTCAAAATTTCATAGGATTTTAAAAAGTCATCATTTAATACCTCATGATTTTGATGGACTTTTAAAAAGTTCACAAAAATCTATATTGAATACCCTAATATTTTAATTGACTTTCAGAAATCTCAATTGAATACACCATAACTTTTCCAAATCCATCAAATTCTTTAAGGGTGTGTTTGATAGGATTTCAGGAAAAGGAATTCCCGGAAAACCGATTCCTACCCTTTTCTTGGATTGAGTTTTTCAGGAAAATCATTGTTTTTGTGCTTTAAGGACTTGTACCTGGAAAACGAATTCCCGGAAAATAAATGCAATCAAATACACAAGTTGAAAAATAATTTCCTTGATTTGACATTTTTCGGAAAAATATTTACCAATCAAACACACCCTAAAAATCTTTAAAATTCCTTTAAAATGTCAATTGTATACACCCTCCTAAATATCTCTATCATTTATCAGAGATAGTAGGCCACGTGGCATTTTCTGTTCTCGTAACGTCTGTCATTCATGACACGGTTCGGTCCCTTTAGCATCCTGCAAGGCTGCAATCTCATGAAGACGCCATGAATATTCGACCGATCAGAAAATAGAAAACCGGTGAATTGCTACAATTTCTTTCCTGTTTAACCAAAAAATTCTAACTACGGAATAAAAGCTTCTTTGAAGAGATTGTATATACATATACGTGTAGATACAGATAATTGTAACCTGTGATTTGCAGAAACCCTAGAAATTTTAAACCTCTCTGCAACTCCGCTGTATGTAAATGAATCTGATCGGGTCGGTTGATTCGATCTGATTCGTTTCGTTTCAGTATTTTTTTGGGTAGAATTTAATTGGTGAAATTTCTGCATGAAAAGAAGTGGTAGGAGAGGAATTGGAGACAGATTAGAGATATAGAATTTTATAGGTTTGTTGGCGCAACATGTCTGCCGTAGTGTGCGGGAAGAGATCGAACTTTTTCGAGGAATCGCCTTCATCGCCGCCAGTTTCAAAGAGAATCCGTTGTTCTTCATCTTCCTCCCCCGGCCGAGCGCTATCTCCTCCAAGGGCTGCTTCTTCGCATAGCTTTGTCGCCAATTCGTCACCTGCCGATTGTCTTGTTGCTCTGTTTCCTGATATGGAAAAGCAGGTTTTTGCCTTTGCTTCTAATTCTGTTGTTGGTTTTTGTTTCATTTCAATGTATTTTGAGCAGAATTGTTTCTTCTTTGCTTGATCATTTCATGACTAATATGAATTGCAACTCTCTCGGGGCTGGATAAGATCAATAGTTTTCTTGTGATTTAAATTGACCATTGTGCTGCATTTATTGTGTTCTTTGGATAATTCATTGATATCAACTATTAGAGATTTCACTGTAGGACAAAGTTGATTTATTTAGGAATTCTGGTAGGCCGTAAGCTTGATGTGGAGCTACTTAAAAATATGCAAATCCCATGTTTTATTTGTATGATGATGTCTATGTAACTTTCGAATTTTTTGCAAGGCCGGTAAGTCTAATAAAGTTCTTGATGTGGAGGAAAATGGAAGCATTGCAATATACAATGCTTTCCCCTGATTTTCATTCAAGTTAGTATTTACTATCAAATTAGCAGTGAAGCAGTGATTGAGTCAATAATAAGCTTGTCAGTGATATTCATTGTACCAAGACCAACCTAACCTTAAAAAGTTAAGTGTTTGATAGATCCTGAATCCCTTCCTCTTAGTGAACTCCCAAATGTTGTAATAGTCTAGGCCTTTCTTCTCTACACGTCCTAAATGGCTCATCTGGGATCTCTCATCCCTTTGTTTAGAGCATCTCCATTGCATAACTTCCCCACATCCTTTATTTTTATCTACGTGGCGGAGAGATAGAGACTCCTAAATGGCTCATCTGGGATCTCTCATCCCTTTGTTTAGAGCATCTCCATTGCATAACTTCCCCACATCCTTTATTTTTATCTACGTGGCGGAGAGATAGAGACACACAAAAAAATTACGGGTCTCACATTTCTTCTCTTTTTCTCACTTTCCCTACTTTTTCCCCACTTTTTCCCACTTTTTCCCACTTTTTCACCATAAATTCCCGTGCCACCTCTATATCTAGAAGTCCAACTTTACATCCTCCATTATTATTTTATTATTATTTTTGAATTTGTTTCTATATCTCTCCTACTTTTTCACTTTTCCCTCTCTTTTACACTACACATCCTCTATTCTCTTTTCAATCCACCTAATCATCTTCTCTCCATCTCTCTCCTCCACATTATCCCTTAACATCACTATCCATTGAAGATGCTCTTAGGTGTAGTTTGGAGAGAAGAGGACAAAAGGAGGAAAGAACGAAAAGCAGACGGAAAGAATCAAGTCCTATGTAGTTCTCATACACATCTTGTTTTTAAAGGGAATTAGAAGACAAAAATTAAAAGTCTGTATAGAGAGGGGAAGGTGAAAAAGCTATAGGTAATGAGTGTTCTGCTTGTGATGTGCAAACCAAAGGTTGAGAGAATTCAAAAAGTTCCTTCTTTCCTTGTTTGGTACTATTAAGTCCATATGAAATGTAATTGGAAAGAAAAAGTGTAACATATTAAGTCCATATGAAATGTAATTGGAAAGAAAAAGTGTAACATATGAAGAAATATTTGGGAAAAGAAAAAGTTCTTAATTAAAATTTAATAATCGATCCTTTGGGGAAAAGAAAAAGTTCTTAATTAAAATTTAATAATCGATCCTTTGTCTAAGGAAAATATGATTAAATACTTACTCTATCAATGTTATACGGCTATGAAGTCAAGTTCCTGTTGAAGTATGTTGACCAATGTGCAAAGAAATCGGGGTCATGCTACTGAGTTCCAACTCACGTGTGATCGAGCTGGCCAGTTTTGTGACTCAGTGATTGTGTACTTCTCGTGTGGCATGTTCAACATTTTACCTGTTCATAGTGGGCATAGAAGGTTTTTGATTCAGATGTAAGCTACACACTACTAATGTCCGAGGCTGAGATTCAATTTGTGGATGATAGACAATATAACCTTGTTGAAATGAAAACTCGAAAAATTTTTCGATCATGTTTCTTCTTCTGTTTTTATTGTAGAAAGATCTTTGTTCTGGCTCACTTTGTCGAAGCAAGGGAAGGTATGAACTAATTATTCACGAGGGGCTGGAAAGAAATGAAAGGAAGCCAATGTTTTGGAGCATATTTCTTAATTCGTCTGTAAACTAGATACCCATTTACTGATATTCTGCACATTCATCTTTTTACTCTTTATTATCGCCTAAAACTGTTTCTATTACTCATTTAGTCACCTTATTAGCACTCATCAAATAATGTTGTTTATAGACTACTTGGAGATATGCCTTTATTCTAATGATACTTATTTCTAAGTTTTTATTTTTCTGCTTATTAAGTATTCCTTTCTGTTTCTGTCTTAGCACTCATCAAATAATGTTGTTTATAAACTAGTTATTAAGTATTCCTTTCTGTTTCTGTCTGTTGCTCCTCCTTTCTTTGCTGTTGCTTACTCAGGGTGGCCTTTATAGGTGTATAGCTCTAAAAACTTATATACCTCATCTGATCTTAGCGGAAAGGCTGAGATATGTATTTCTGTGGAAGGAGGGTTGGTTGTAATCATTTGTTGGCAACATGGCATTAGATTTCTTTTCTTTCTGCATTTTTCTTTTTCTTTCTTCCCTGTTCTTTTTGTGGGCATTTGCTCAGCAGAATTCGCGAATTCTTATAATTGAGAAAAATGTTTAAGAAGAAATTTTTTAATAATAATAACTAAATGAACATATTCCATGATTTGAAAATAATGCTTGAGTGGTTAAATTGATTTCTTTCTACGTGTATGCCAAAGCGATTTGCATGGTTCCAGAGATGATGATCTTACCCATGATTCCTTTCCCCTGTCTCCCTCCTGTACTTAACTTTCGAAGAATGACTTAAAAGATTGCTTTGCTCTTTTATAATTGTTCTTTGATTCTACTTATAGGTGTGAGGATGAAGTTAAATTTTTACCATTAATGCATTCTTGTCATTAATAATTTGCTAAAACAATTAAGTTGCCAAATAGCATGTCAAGGTTATTACTCATGATTAAGTTGTCGAATAGCATGTCAAGGTTACCACTTATGATGTACTTTGCGCTATGTGTTACTCTATTCGCCTCATATTTTCTTCTTGTCTGGTAATCTCTTACATCAATCCATCAGTCAGCAGTTGCAAATTTAATTACTTAAGACTCTCTTGTACAAAAAATTTAATTACTTAGACTTATGGAATGACAGGAGCTTAAAAAGGCTCAATCGGCTGTTGAGGTGTTTTATTTCCATGAGCTGGTGCAATGAGCCTCGAGGCACTTTTAGGTGCAAGCCTCAGGATAGAATAATTTATAAAAATATAAAATTCAGAATATGGTTGTAATATGTTATGAAACTTCTGAAAAATTCCACAGTGAAGTTAATTAATGGATTTGAGGTCTAATTTGTAGACAAGCATAAAGTAGATCAAGGAAGTAGGAAATGATAAGTTATCATAGTAGTAAGAGTGCAATAGATTCATAATTATTACTTAACAATTCTTTATATTAATGCTAATCACGAGCTCCTTAAAAATCACTAACATAACCATCACCCATCACCACAGTACAAGTTTCTTTTCGTTTTTTATCATTATCTCCTGGGTGCAGTGGTGAGTGCTCGTCCCAATTTGCTTCCATGGCGGTTGAGAAAAGAAAATAGGACTACCCGTCATAAAGAAATAACTCACACAACTAAGAGTATAAATAAGTCTTCAGAAAATGCAACCCAAATGAGCGAACATCCTAGTTGGCTTGAGGCATTGCTCGCAAAGTCAAGGTGTAAGCCATGGTAGAACTATGCACAAGTGAAAAAAATAGCATTAAAGGTGAGCAGGGTTTCAGGAATTTGTTTATGTCCTCACTATTTTAAACCGTTCCCCACACTTGGAAATTGCCAAAGTGAATACTAATTTTTCTACCAAAAAGTGAAACCAAAATATATAAAGATCTCATTAAATTGGTGACATTAACTAAATTTTAAAAGTCAACCAATGCCAAACAACGCGGGTGAAAAATAATAACAATTAGAAGAACTATCGAATTGATTAATACTAAAAAGGTCGCTAGTGGCTAGTTGTGTGGGGTGGGTATAATTGTGTAGAAATAATTTACCTTGTGTTCGGGTAAGTTTTTATTTTGTAAAAAGTTCTTTTCTATTTTGAGTAACTTTTTAGTGGTAGTAAGGACTACCAAACATATTGGTAACTAGGAATAATAACTTTGGATGTGTGAGAAATTAAAGTTTGACTTTCATGCAGTAATAAAATAAAATTTTTAGGTAGAAAAAGTTGAAACAAACACGGGCTTAGTCTTAAAGAAAGGATATTGGACTTATGTCTGCATTACACATGAAATTTATACTAATGATACAATCTAATCTAATCTATGAAATAAAATACAAAGCTTTTCGTAACTAGAGCCTAGAGGTGTAAGGAAACCGAAACATCATTATGTCACTCTGCATGTGTTTGCAAACAATTTCTTCTTCATATTTTTTCATATTGTTTTAAATTCAAATTTGATCAAACAAATCACGTCCACATATTTTGTGGGACCCACATGTGTTAATAAATCTGCACCATTCAACTTCATTCATTTTCTCTCTTCATACTCCTAAAAATACATTTTAATAAGTTTGCAAACACCCCCTACATTTATTCCTAGTTAGATTAGAATGTAAGAGTAAATTGAAATTAAGTGGAAAACATATTTCGTTTGTGCGAACTCTTTCTATCATACATGCTAAACTGTTGTGTAGAATGGCCCACTACGGGTAATTGTTGCGGGAATCTAATTGCTATTCTAGCGATGATTCCGCCTCTTTACTATTTTCTGAAGTCCCCTTTCTAGCAGTCATACTGGTTAGGTACTTGGATTGTACTGTTTGAGATAATTGAGAATGAAGAGAGGCATATGCCCTGTTGCTCAATTTGGTTTTTTAGGCTTTCTTGTTTTGAATTACTTCGGTAACAATGTGGTTTTGAACGAATATTGATTATTAATAATGGAATTTATGATCCCAGCATTGAATAAGGCATGTTCCACTCTCCACAGCCCTCCCACCCTAACCACAACGAAACAAAAGTAAACAAAAAGTAAAAAATAATTGACATAACATAACCATGATGCATCTCTTCCCGTGGAAGCTTTTGTTAGGTGAAACCAAGTTAAAGTGAAGGTCTATGATTTTATAAACAATCATATGAATGGAAACTAAAGACTAATCTCAAATATAGATTGGAAATAAAATGAAACATAACTGTAGCCACCATATTAATCCTCATGGGTAAACTACACAAAAGTAATTGAACAGTCATGATTTTATTGGTCAACAATCATATGAATGGAAACTAAAGACTAATCTCAAATATAAATTGGAAAATTAAATGAAACATAACTGTAGCCACCATATTAATCCTCTTGGGTAAACTACATAAAAGTAATTGAACAGTCAGTTTAATTAGATTCCATAAATATACAGCATACTAATACCATAAACTGTTGCGAACTGGAATTTTATACATACTAATATCATACATATTCAGCAGAAATTAGCTAATGTATGTCTTTGGACGACCAAATTATTAGATGTTTCTTTAATCGCTCTGCTGAAATTTCATTATTTCGTTCAAGAGATGCAAAGTTTCTCAAAAGATGTAGAAATGTTATGAAGGTTTAATTTGGGACTGAAGCGCTTTATTCTCCATGGGGCAAGTTGTAAGCCTTCACAAGTCTCAGAATAATATAGGAGTCTAAAAAGCTATAAATTTGTTAAATGTGCTTGTAATAGCCTCTATGTTGGACAGATTCTTCATATAGGTGGCATGTTGCGGGTCGTGCCATGTCGGATGCCGACGCTTATTGAATACTATTGTAATACTTTTGGCTATAATGATATAATTGCAAAAGTATTATGATCTAAAATAATTAATGATTTTGGCAATAATAATGATATAATACAAAAGTATTATGTTCTAAAATAAACTACTGTTAAAGATTTTAACAAAAAAAAGTAAACCAAAACTATAGTAGCAATCTTAAAGAATTTAATTGAGGTGTTAAAGTGGGATATGTTGGTTCTTTCTCGCAAAATCTTGTGTTTGCAAGTTTAACATGTCATGTTGGACATGTATGCCCGTGTGAGGGGAACCTAGATATGCTGTCATCCATAGCAAAGCTAATTAACAAATTCAAACACCTGACTTGTAAACCAGCATAAAATATATCAAAAGTAGGAAATAGTAAGTTTTTAGATTCTTAATCGTGCAACAAAATTATGGCTAAATAGATTCTTGTATCACACCATATGAAGATTTACGAAATCATTGACTTCTTTATCTTTTCATTCTTTGTTGTCATCCTTCAATTCCCAATGGGATATTCGAAGTATGCTCGATATTGTGCTCTCTTTGAATACAACAGTGACTGTTCTTGTTGGTACTGCACATGTTTCCTTGTGGATAAAAACATCTCACATTTGCATGCATTGTTTTAGTTACGAATGAATGATTTTGGTGTTGATTTGTAGGTTCTAGAGAGAGCTCTTGAAGACTCTGGCGACGATTTAGATTCTGCTATAAAGAGGCTGAATGAGCTTCGTTTAAGTACTGCCATCAAAGCTGATGTTACCCAGGGAACTGATGCCCAATTTTCAACTCAAGGTCTTCTATCTGTAATTTTGTTCTTTGACAGATCTATTTGTGGAGCTTTAATGATTTTTTCCTTATATTTATTCTCTGATAAATGATTAGAGTAATTTGATTCTATGTCAAATATGGCAAATTTGAAATTATCTGAAAGATGTTGATGCACCGTGGAACATATCTAGATCTTTGAAATTATATCATTAGATTTCATATTACATGTATCAACCATTTATTTACTGCAAAGCATCCATCTCGATCTCACTCGGCTTATCTGACTATTTTTGAAGTTGAACAGTGTGCAGGCACATTGCTTCACATTATGTCTGCTTCCCCCTTCTCTGATTACTGCTTTTCTGATAGGCACACGCACATGAGCTCAGGCAGACATGTTGTGTGGGGGGGGTGGGGGGGAATTCTATATAGAAATTCTTGATGTAAATGGCTTTATCATAGTTTCATCTACTGTGATTCATCGCCCAGTTGACCTGGTTAACACACTCATCTAGCACCATTGATAGAAGAAACACGAACTTCAGTTACACGTGAAGAGACTGGGATCTTTATTTTGTGGCAATATTTAGTTACATTTCTGTTATGCTAGGCCTCTGTTGCCGTGTATTTTCTTTTTTTGTTTTTCAATCATATGCCACATTTCATACTATTCTAATTGTAGAGATAGCACTTCAAGATATTTTTCCTTAATTCCTTAACCCCCAACCCAACCTCAGTTTCCTAGAGCTTGCTTGATTTACTTGTTTGAGGCATATATGGTAAAAATGATTTTCACTGAAATATGATGTTTAAAAGTAGTTGAAAATGGTTAAAAATTATGGGTCTCATAAAATATTTAGTTGAAAATTAGTGTAGAAAGTGAAATAAATTTATTAAAAATTAAAAAAACAAAAGTTTGATCAATGTAGTGAGTGGTTTATTAGGATATTGAACTTAACTCTTCCTAACGAAACCGGCATGCTAGGGCAGGTTCACCTTCACCTTATAAATTGGATCATATACATCCTCATAACCCAATGTAGGATTTTAATATGCCACCTCACGCACAGCGTGGTCCATGGCAAACAACTGTGGATAAACCGATATTGAGGGTATCCAACATTGTAACTGGGTCTGGCTCTGATACCATATTAGGATATTGGACCTAATTCTTCCTAACAAAACTGGTTTGTTGGGGGAGGTTTATCCTCACCTTATAAATTGGATCATATACATCCTCATAACTCGATGTGGGATTCTAACATGGTTAAAAATGCTGAGGGGGAAAAATGGTTTTTTGTTTGAAGTTGTATGAAACAGGCCCTTAAACAATTGTAAGCTTAAGAAAAGTTTGCAGTTCTTTACATATCATGTAATTATTTACACTGATGTAACGAGATAAAAGAGTAATTTATTGTCTTTAAACAAATTAGCTTTGGGGTTCATTGAGAAAAATCTTATGAACGCGATGAGAATGATAACATATATTTTTTTTCTGAAGTAAGAGCTCTTGATAGAATTTTCAATTGGTTAGTGGATTATAATAAATATGATAAATGCAGCTGTCATTGCTCTTTTGACATCTGGTTGCTATAATTGAAAGAAAATAGCACCTTAAATTTAATCTGATTTTATTTAATATATAAAATAAAACTCTTATCAACTTTAGATTATTTATGTACTTATTTGCGATACTTAAAATTCATTTTATTGAACTTTGTTGCAAGGGAAATTCTTGAGTACAGCTATATGATAGTTTGGTGGCTTTTGCATTTTCTGATATATTTCCTACTAGGTGTAATCTGCTAGTAAGTTTTTTAGTTGTCAACATCTTCCCTTTTGATAGATTTCTCTTTTGAGTATTTGTTTCAAGCACCATATGACAAAAGGCTTTTCGCATTTGGTTATGAGAAGTCTTAGGATTTGATTCCAATGCTTGTGGAGTTGTCAATATGTGCTTTTATTGGTTTTCATTATCAGCAGAAGCTGCATGAAATATATACATTTTTCGTTCCTTTGTTATGTATCGGAGTGTCCTAATAGACAAGAAATCTCATCATCAAGTCGGCAATTGTGAGAGTTTATCAAGATGACATTCTTCTGCAGGGGAATTACAGAAATATATGTAGAATCAACGCGGGTGTTGTCATATTTACATTGCGGTCATTACTATTGCATGTTTACATTTCTGAAATCCTTCCATTGGTTGAATTATGGGTCAAAGATAGTCTTATTTTAGATACTTCCGTGGTTTCCTGCAAAGAAAAAACTTTGAAGGATGTTCATAGTTGTAATTTCGGGAATGTTTGGTAGGGAATGTTGAAAAAATGATTTTAAGATGTGTGATTGAGAAGTAAAGAGAATCTATTAATAAATAGAAAAAAAAATGGTCAAATCAAGATAATGAGTGGTTGAAAATGATGAGGGAGAGAAAATGATTTTTTGTTCAATATTGTATCAGACAAGCCCTTATTATTTGTGAGTTTGTTACTACTAAAATATTATCTGTCTTCAGATTGCAAACTTCCCCTGCTTGTATGATCTTTTGTGACTACTCAGTGAAGGGTGGAAATCCATCAGAAAACATATGAATGTGATTATGAAGCTTGACCTGTGATAGCCACAGGTTGGCTATCATGACATTGGAACTGCAATCTTATAGGTGTTAGAATTGCAATCCGACTGCCTAAATGATAGTTTGTAGATTTATGTGTGGTGTACTTCAGAAAATTATTTTCCCCTCCATCTTTTTAACCACTTGTTACATTGATTTGACAATTTTTTTAAATACATTTTGACTACATTCGCCTTATTTCTCAGCGCACATCTAAAAATCATTTTTTCAATACTCTGTCACGCATACCTTAACATTTTTTTAAGTACTATTGTTCAATCAACGGTGTTCATCTGTGTGACCAAGGGGAGCGCATTTATTTTGAAGCACTTGCGAGCTTCTTGGATAAAGCTGCTTTGATTTGAAGAAGCCTGCAGCATATCAAAATGAAGAAGTTAACTAGTTTCTGTTTAGCTCCTTGATATTTGAAGGCACCCACGGTAGATGAAAATGAAGAATTTACCCATAGGTCTTATCGAAATTATTCTTTCTTGTTCTTTGTTGTTTTCCTGTGTTGGGTGTGAAGTCCTCCTCTTTTTTTTTTTTTTTTTTTTTTTTTTCACGATCAGAATTCATGATGTTTCAATTATGAAACATGAAACGTTTTTGCTGTCAATGATGCCATGTTGTAATGCAGGTACCGAGGCAAATAATGGTGAGAGTTCTGAAGAGGAACCATCTGCTGGATGCAATCTCCCATTGGATGGTGCGGAGTGGGTGGATCTTTTGGTTAGAGAAGTAATAAATGCTTCAAATGTAGATGATGCTAAGATGCGTGTTTCCCAAGTGCTTGAGGTACTTGAGAAGTCCATTTTTGCATCTGCAACTGCATCTGCTGAGAATGTGCAGAAGGTGTGTTCTTTTCTATTAATGGTTTCTCATTAGCTTGTGCATCATGTTTTATATTTGGGCTATGTTTGGTAGACCAAGCTAAGAAGTTAACTGAAAACTGAAAAGTTAGTTGGGAGCTTGTAACTGATAACTAATACTTGAAAAACTAACTGGTTGAAATCGAACTATTTGATAAAACTAGTTGAATAATTAACTTAGAAATACAAAATTACACAAGGGAGAAAATTTCTTTTAAATATGCTGGTGGCATGACATTGTAATTTTACTAAAGAGGCTAAAAATGTAATAAAAAATGAAAAGCACATGTAGCTTACTTAAAACGCTTGTAAAAGAAGTGTGTGAGATAAGCTATATCTTATTAAATAAGCTCCTAAGCCAAACGGAGCTTATTTGACTAGTAGGAGCTTATAGGCTTTCCAAATAAGATATAAGCTAGCTTATTTGACTTACTAAATATATTCTTGATTCATATTAGACCATATAGAATATGTTTTAACTTGTTTCCAATTTAGTAGTATCCAATATACCCATAAAGTTCTCCTACTACTTTGTTTCATCTACGTGAGTGTCGCATTTTGTAGGAGAACATAGCCCTAAAACAACAGCTGGAAGCACTTATACAGGAAAACATCATTTTAAAGAGAGCAGTTTCCATCCAACATGAGCGTCAGAAAGAGTTTGAGGAAAGAGGCCAGGAATTGAATCAGTTGAAGCAGCTTGTTTCTCAGTACCAGGAGCAGCTAAGAACTCTCGAGGTCAGATTTGCAGACTAAACATCATCAGGCATATTTATAATTCATTCATAAAGTAGAATAGTAAGAGAGAGTGGTGATGGGTCGACTAAATGTATGAACATTATAATTGCGTGCTTGATTTAATCTCACACTTGATTAGCCGTTTATAAATTGGTTGCCAAATAGAGGTGAGCGGGTGTTTGCATGCAAATATGGAAGTGAATGAGGAACATAGTGATTAAAAATGAATGGTGGAGAAATATGTAGTACTTATGGGTCCCACAGAATATGTGGGAATGAACCCATTGGATTTCAGATGTGAATGCGTTTCAAAATGTGAATGATATACCCTCTTAACATGTTTTCGGGTAAACTTTTATTTTACACAAACTATAATGTTTATGTGCTGAATCTCTCCTTCCAATATGCTAATCACCAATTTATCTTCATCAGGTCAACAATTATGCGCTTGCAATGCACCTCAAGCAGGCTCAGCAAAGCAACTCAGTACCTGGGCGCTTTCACCCCGATGTGTTTTAGCATTCATCATGCATTTACTATATAGAGTTGTGTGGCAAGTTTAATACAATTAACTGAGCTTCAGTTTGCTGTTTGCATGTATTGGTGGGTAGTCAAAGACACGTTTGAACTATCTTTTAGTTCCATTTCCATCATATTAATAAAGGATTTTATGGTCATAACAGAGGACACGTTTTAGTTCTGGGAGTTGTGTAACACACACTAGTGCGCTATATTGTAATCATTCCATGTTTCTTAAATTTCTCAATTGCAAGGTTAAAATGCATCTGAGTGTTTCTGTTTGAAAAATTGCGTTCGTCTTTTTCTGTTGGATACTTGGTGTTCATCAGCATTGGATCTTAATCTTGAGTTTCGATGAATCGTGGAGCATCGAAGATCATTCACGTTGTCATCTTTCTACCTAGTGCTTGTTTTGCAAAATTAAATTTACAATCAACATGTGCTGTTATGAAATTTTTATGTTGCAAGTGCTGGCACGTGTCAGCGTGACTCAACCTCCCGCCCCCTGATTGTAGGGGGTCAGGGGGCTGAGTCTCATTGGCACGTGCCAGCGTCTGCAAGAGAAAGAAGTTGTGTCCTATTATTGTCAAAAATGGATATTGCCTTTACGTTGATCTCCCCTGTCAATTGGTTTTATTTATTTATTTATTTTTTTGAACTCGAAAATAGATTTAATTAGTCCTTCAAAAGGGTTTGTCGATCAAGCGATTCGTTTGTAAAGCGCAATTTCTCGAGGAAAAGGAATATGGATGCTTGGCTAATCTATCACCTAAGTTAACTCATGGCCGTAGAATGAGAAGCCATCTTCTGAAAGCATCAATGCGCAATTTCTCGAGGAAAAGGAATATGGATGCTTGGCTAATCTCTCACCTAAGTTAACTCATGGCCGTAGAATGAGAAGCCATCTTCTGAAAGCATCAATGGTTTTAAAAGTATACAGTTCTATTTATTTTCTTCGGTATATAAACGGTCAATGTTTATTTATGTGGAATATATATTTTTTTTAATTACCATTTATGTGGAATATTGACACTTCGATATTTTAAAACCACTGGATATTTTTGTTTGTAAAATTATTTCTTAGCAACACTGAAGAGTCCCGATGGATCCGAGATCGTTGTCTCCTATTTTAATGGTTTCTTTAATCAACAATGGCATCGTGATTCATACTTCCAATAATCAATGTACGGATAAAATAAATTAATGTCGACTCTGTGTTTTGATCTTTTATAATCAAAACAGTGCATCTCCATCGAGATTTAGGATCGATAAATATTATCGGTATTAAATAACGACTAGGTAAATCTTACCACGATTTTGGTATATTATAAAAAATTTGAAAAGTGGCGACTGTATCAAATGTATTAGAGATCTGAACTATATGAATTAGGGTCTTAAGTTGGAATTTGAACTTGAATCAACGACTGAAGACATAGAAATAGTTTTAATTTTGGTCTCTTGTCAACAGTACATGCTTATTGTACTAATTTAGAGAGTGTTATAATTTCAAACTGTATGTTTATTGTACTAATTTTACGGTACGCATAATCTCAAGTTGAACATGATAGCTTGAGATTATATCGATCTAAAGTTGGTATAACAAGCACGCCAACTGTTATTAAATTTGTTAACGGAATAACTTACGTTAAGAAACTTCGAGATAGAATTGAAGAAAAAGGATTATTTGAGAATGAAAGCTGTTACACAATGTTGTATAATGTAATTTCTCAATCAGATTGGGTGAAGAACAATATAATGAAGGCTAATTCGAAGTAAATATCCCTTTGTGTATAAGAATCTTGATTTAATTTGATCCTTCAATTGAAATAAACTCACGAAAATAGTTTCACGAACACCTCCCTTTGTGAATCCTGTTCAGTCTTGTTCAATCGAATGCGCAGCTTTAGAAAGCGGAACAAGCCTTAAACCACCAATTTTCATCATTTGCTTAAACTCAACAAAATCAACCATCCCATCTCCATCTATATCAACCTTGTTAATCATCTCCTTGCAATATTCTAACTTATTGCCTTCTGTAAACCCTAAACAAGACAACACAAACCCTAATTCTTCCACTGTTATGACCCCATCTTTGTTCTCATCAAATACGTCAAAAGCCTCTTTCCAATCCCCAATATCCCTTTCTTCTTCCTCTTCATCTTCTTCATCTCTACGCGATTTGAAGTCGAAAAGCCGACAAAACTCGGCGAGATCGATCAACCCATCACCATTAGAATCAACCTTGTCAACCATATCTGCTACATCTTTTTCGGTCGCGGAAATTCCGATACTCATAAGCGATTCTTGGAGCTCTTCCTTCGTTATGAATCCATCGCGGTTCTTGTCGAAGGTTGCAAACACTCGTTTGAGGTCAACTTTATTGCTTGTATGACTATTGTTGATGAGCTTGTTGTCAGTTTTGGATTTGAGATTATTTGAAGTTGCCTTGTGAAGAAAGATTTGGTTACACCATGCTGATAACTTGTTTCTTGTGGAAATGGAAGTTGTGCAGATTAGGCCAACAATGAAGAGGACAAGAAGTAATAGCAACATTGTTGTTGATATGATTGTATTCCGCTAAGATTTATTTAGCAGAGAGATTAATGTTATGGAAATGACATGAAGAAAAGAACAAAAGGAAAACCTATTTTTGGTTGAGACAAAATCTTTGAACATTAGGTGCAAAATGTTAAGATAAAATACATTTAACGAGGAGATTTTTGTTGATCTACATAAAATATAAAATAAAATCATTAAAATGTGTGAAATAGTGGGATCTACAAATGGAAAGCAGGTAAAAGGAGAGAGAGAGAGAGAGAATAAAATTAAAAAAAAAAAAGAATTAATAGGTTGGTCGTGAGTACAGTGTAGTTGCAATTCATTTTATATAATTTCATTTCATATGTCATAACGCGTTTAATTACTTGAAGAAATAAAGTCGACCTGCTTGGTGCTTGCAGCTTGTTTGGTGGGACACGTGTTATTCACTACAAATTAATTAATATAAATTTTCATCTTAGCATATGCTTTTTTTTTTTTAAATGAGGCATATGGTTTGTTAAATACTTAGGGTGTGTTTGATTGCAAATATGAAAATTATTAAAAGGAAAATATTTTGGGGTAAATAAATTCTGGAAAAGGATTTTTAGGAAAAATGATAGTTGCAGATGTTTGATTGGATTAATTTGAAAATTGAAAAATAGTATTTTTTTTCCTTGTTTTCGTGTTTTTTTCAGGAAATTTGATCAGTTTCTTTATCTTTGTGGTTAAAATAAATTGTTCATAAAAAGAAGCAAATTTTTCTCGGAAAACAAAAATCACATTCCCTCAAGGAAAACGTTTTCTTCCAAAACAAGAAAAAGTGTGAATTTCGAGAAAAGTTGAAAAATATTTTCCGGAAAAAAAGGCAATCAAATAGTCAACAAAGGAAAAAAAAACTTGGAAAATAATCTTTTCCTTAAAAAAAAAACCCCATGAATCAAACACACCCTTAAACTTTTGTTTTTCTACAAGCTACTCAATAATGGTATCAACAATGAAATATGTGGATACAAATGAGTAATTATTTTGAATGTAAGTTAATATTAAAACTTGATTTTGACTAAATATTAAGTTTAAATTTTAAATAGATAAAAATTTGAACAAATGCTACTTTTTTCGTCAAAATTCATATTTTAGAACTTCACAATCGGCCAATCCCTGATCAATTTTTAAGCACACATTTTAGTTCAATGTCAATTTGGAATTATTCGTTTTTTATTATTGATTTTTAAATGCGACTTAAGAAATAAATTGTGAAACAAGGGATAATGCAAGCTTTGCGAAATACGGATGTTTAAAAATTTAAATTGTATTCTTGTTTATGAAATATGTCATGATCTAGGGAACACCAACATATTATTAAAATGTAGATCTAGCATACAAACTGAAGATTGAGTTGCAATAATAAAATCTAATTGGTTTAAACCGTCTAAAAATTTTTCTTTGATGGCTTATTCAAATGCAAAAATGAATGAATATATTCAAATGCATTATCACTGATGAATATTTTGTGAAACGACTACAATTATTATTATTATTATTTTTATGACCATGAAACTCTAGACTATAATCTTAGTTTTTTAATAAAAATATGAAAATAATATTCTTAATTAACAAAAATACCTGAATCTAAAATATTTCTAACACCTCCTATAACACTCACGATACTATCAAGAATTTTCTAAAAATTAATCTTTAATATTTAATGATTAATCATATTTAAAAAAATAATATTTGATGATTAATTACTTCTTAGAAAAAGATACAATAGTAACATGAAGGTAATAAATAAGCCCATGTTCTTCTATAAGTTTTAACACATTTTTATATATTTTTATACACAAATCTCGTGGGACCTATCTGTACTACAAAAATTTCTACCATTCAATTCCACTCATTCTCTCTCTTATATCGCATCAAATCACATAAAAACACACATCCTAACACCCTATAAGTCATGCGGTGCCAGAATGGTTCATCCCTATAAGTAATACGTGTCATCAACATCTTTTGATAAACTGAGATACGTGTGCTATATATTAACTGTCGAGTCATTTCAATAAAAAATTGTACATTTTTATTGATTGTACATAGTGAACATAAATATTAAATATGAATCTTTTAATTAAAAATATTGATTTTGAGAACAACGTCAAAAATATGGTGGCTTTTAATTAATTAATATATTAAATAAATTCTATTTTTTCCCCAAATATTTTATGACCCAAATTCTTCTAACGTTAAAGAAATATTTTAATACACCGGATAGTGATACAAATTGATTGATAATACGCCAACAAATTGAATTTATAATTATATTGATAATTCTACATTATTCTCAAACAAATATGAAAAATGAGAATACACGTTAAGCAATGATAATTTATTGTCAATAACATATATTATTAAGTATAACATATATTATTAAGTAAAAGTTAAAAATTACGAAGACTTTTTATATTAATAAATTTTTATTTGGTAGAAATAATTAAAGAAGTCAATTTTTGTAAATACTGTATTTTTTGGAGAAAACTTGTGTGCATGCATTCTCACTGGCGGAGCTGGCTCCAGCCTAGCAAGGTCATAGGACCTCACTAGAATTTGGGATTTTATTTTATTTTATTTTTTTTGAGGTAGGATCTTAACTTTTATTAATTGTTCCTTGATCTCTGATTTTATCTTTTTATATTAACTTGCTGTTTCACCCGAGCGTTGTACGGGATATAATTTTTTAGCTAATAATAGTATTAATAGATATTAGTCGTATTAATATAAGACTTTGAAAAAAATAAATAATAAGTAACAACAATAAATTTAATTAATATAACTAATAAAATCATTCTTGGAAAATTTCAATAGAGTTGTCCTCTATTTTGTACCAATTGATTCTGTAAATAACTGGGGGAAATTCACCAAAAAATACAAACTTAATTTATAATACTCTTAAAGATATCAACAATTAAAGTAATCCAAATATAATACCATCAATAATAGTTAACATAACACACAAGATAAAAAATAGAAACATCTTCGTCTTTTGACAAAAAAAATGACGAATGCACTCAAATATAAGGCGCATCCATAATTGTTACATAGAATATAAAAATTTGTATTATTATACAATTGAATTGTACTAAGATAATAAATAAATTTTTAGATGAGTGGAGCATCTCCAATATCACTTTTACACAAACACTAGCGCTTTAGCATAAGAAACTTACAAAAATGTTAGAAATAACATTATATTTCAGATATAATTAGGGAAACTCATTAAAGTGTAATTTGCGACTACTAAGTACATCGAGTTACCTTTCCGAAGTATAGTGCCATTAATGCATAAATGCTGCATATAATCAATTTGTATAACTCCTCCAAATTTGTGACGGGGATATTATACCTAGATAAATATAAGAACACAAACACCACAATATATAAATGCAATCATTCACTTCACATATCAAATCAAACCCGGAATGATATAAAGCTTTTGTGTAAAAAATCAAATAAAGTGAACAACGTACATGATGCGATTAATAAATATGAAACTATAAGTTTAAACACTTCTTTATAGACGACATTTGTGGTGGTTCTGCTAGTTGGACAACCATTGTCATCATATATCACAAATTTTAAAGGCTTCCTATGCGTCACCCTCGAGACTACAACATGCCATTTCTATTCAAACTCTAGCTATTTCACCTGTGCATTGTATGGGGGACTAATTTTTCAACATCTATTTTTTTCCATATATATTGATTGAATATTGTATTATCATAAGAATTAGAATATCAGAACAACTAATAATCACATAAAAGCAATATTTCTTTACCTTATGGCTTGATTCATACTTTAAAATTATAATAATTCTATGTGAATTAGAAAAATAAAAATAATACAATATAACATAATTTATCTCATTTGATATTGGTCCATTACAAAGATGATAGTGTAAGTACTCACAAGATAATTACAATTTTAAATATAATCTTTGATAATTTAACTCAATAAATATGTACTTTTAGTTTTAAATCTCTCTTTTCTTATATATATATATATATATATATATATATATATATATATATATTTACTCAATAATTCATTATGATACAATTAGAATAAGAACACATTCATACTCTTAACTTTTCCACTTCAACGTTCCGTAACTAATAATATTGATTCATGCTTGAGGTGCCAATTAGACCAATGAAGCACTGATTTACTAAGTTAATATGTGAACAATTTGGCAAAAAAATAAACATTCCATGGAAAAAAATTAAAAGTGCGAATAAAGTACAATCAATCAACAAATTCACCTTTACAATTTAAAAAATTGTGTCGACTCAACCAAAAGATATAAAAAATTAACAATACAAAAAAATAAAAAAATTATCAGTATGAAGAAATAATAATTATTTTAATAATTTACTGCAAATAATTTATCAAAGTGAATCAATTCATATTTTAATTTATTTTATGCTTGTAAATAGTAATAACTGCATTACAAATTAATCTACTACAAAAAATTTAGAAAGTTCATTAAACTTTTGCAATTGTGACGAATTATGTGAATTAAAAATTTTAATCAACGATACAAAAGAAGTATAATTAATTTTTACGCTGAACATATTAGCATAAAAACTAAATGATCAAAGGAAAAAAATTAATAGCGTGAAGAAAGTACGATTAATCCACGGATTTATCTTAACAATTTAAAATATTGATTCGGCTCGTACTAATCGTTTAACAATTTGATAATACAAAGAAAAAAGGAAAAAATTATTATTGTGAAGAAACTATAATTGTTTTTCATAGGAAGTGAGTTTGACATTATTTTGATTGGAATTTTCTTCCATTGCTTAAAAGCATTTTCCATGTAAGCACAAAAATAAATGATCAAAAACAAAAATTTAATAGTGTGAAGAAAGTACGATCGATCCACAAATTTACCTTTAGTGTTTAAAAAATCATGTTGTCTCAACCTAAATGGTATAAAAATAAATGAAAAAAAAAAGAGAAAACAATTTACCAGTGTGAATAAAGAAATAATTATTTCGAGAAATATTTTAACAATTTGCTGAAAATAATCCATTGAATTGGATCGATTAATATTTTAATTTATTTTATACTTGTAAACAGTAATAATTGCATTGCAAATTAATCTAGTGGAAAAAGTTATAAGTATATTGGACGTTTACAATTGCAACCAATTATGTGAACTAAAAATATTAATCAACCATACAAAGAAGTATAATTGACAAGGAACATTTTGGTATTAAAACCAAATGATCCAAGGAAAAAAATTAATAGTGATAGAAAAGTACGATCAATCCACGGACTTACCTTAACAATTCAAAATATTGTATCGGCTCCTATTAATGGTTTAAAAAATAGATCACATAAAAAACAAAAACAAAAGAGAAAAAGAAAAAGCTTTAATATTGTGAATAAACTATATATAATTGTTTCTTCACAACAAGTGAGTCCAACACATTTTTTATCGGAACTTTTTTTCACCATTGGTAAGCATTTTCCATGTGGATCAAATCCATTTTTTAAACTTTAATGTTATACTTTTCTTTTAGTTTTTGTAAAAATTAATAAATGCTAATTTTGTACCACGCAATAATAAAATTTTAATGAAAATTTTAATTTTAATTAATTTTATTTTCTTAATAATTAATTTTCATTTGATAGTTAATTATTTATAAAAAAGTCTCTTATTTTATATATAGATATAAATATTTAGATTCAGATTAAAAAATAAAAAATAATAATTATCAATACTTGTGCAAGGAAATAAAATTTATACTTAATATTTAGCATTTAATATACGTAATAATTAATTATACTTCCAATTAAATCTTGGTAGTATAATTAATTTTTATTAATTACAACACAATTCGTTTTAATTAATTTTCATTTTTAGCTTATTATTTCGATAATAATTAGTTTAACACGTGTACTTTTAGGAATTGTATGAATATAATTTCAAAAATATCTTATAATTTAAAAGATGCGTTTTAATTTAAAATATTTCTTTAATTTTTTCGGGAAAATCATTCCGACTGTAGGAATTAAATGAATTTGAACTATTTTTTCAATTAATTATATTTTTCTCGTTTATCAATATAATTAATTTTGATTAATCTTTGTCCATTGAAACATATCAAATTAAATCTTCACAAATATAATTAATTTTAGTTAATTTCAATAAAATTAATTATAATTAATTTACATTTTTTGGCTAATTATTGTTAAAAATAATTATTTTTGTTAAAAAGTGTTGATTATTTTTAAGATAATTTGTTTAATCTTTGTCGAGTGAATTTGTAGTTCTTTTTCTTTAAATTAAAAGAGGCGTGTAGCATTCAAGTTAAAAATTATATTGAGATAACTTATTACAAGACATCAATTAGTTATTTCAACTAAACGGTATCCCCAATTTAAAAGATATTAATATAGAAATAGATAAAGATTAAATTAATTAAAAATATTGGACTAATGTTACAATTTAACAATTAATTAATAAAAATTAATGTTACATGTTTCTTTTAGTTTTTGTATACAAATTTGATGAATTGTAATTTTTTATCACATCAAAATAAAATCCTAAAAAATTAATAATTTTAATTAATTTTCATTTTTATCTAATTTTATTTTTGAAAATAATTAATTATTTCTAATATTAAGTAAAGGGGCCAATCTAATCATACTACCAGTTTCTTTAATTTTTATGTAAAATTTTAAGAATTCCTAATTTTGTGTTACATAAAAATTAAATCTTAGTGAAATTTCTAATTTGGATGAGCTTTCGTTCCTTAGCTAATTATTTATAAAAATAATTAATTAGTTCAAAAATTAATTAGTGGGTCAAACCTAATTTTTAAATTTTAACTAGTGTTTTTATCCGTGCGTTGCACGGGAAGACATATACACATGTAATAAATTAGAATCCACATAAGGGAATAAGTGCAAAGAATTTCTAAAATTTTTAGTAGACTTTCGCCTATATTTTACATAAATACATCATGTTATAGTAAATAGCAGGATTAAAAACAAAAAAATTTTACATAATTTTATATTGTGTTGATCCAACTTGCACATTGTTGGATTATTTTAACGGTATGATTTTTTTACTTCAGAAAAATAGGTCGACCCTATGCGTGTATATATGTATACATGCCGAAGAAGAAGTCGAGTTGGAAAAGACATGTAGAAGCGGTAAAACTCGTTGCCATAATTAAAATTTAATTTTTTTATTCAGAAAAATAGGTAAAAGTGGCGGGAAAATGTGCTGGTTTTATTAATATGTATACACGCTGAAGAAGAAGTCGAGTTGGAAAAGACATGTAGAAACGGTAAAACTCGTTGCCATAATTAAAAATTGATTTTTTAATTCGGAAAAATATGTAAAAGTGGTAGGAAAATGTGCTGGTTTTATTAATATATAGATGTTACACTTTTCTTTTTATTTTGTGTAAAAATTTAGTGAATGCTAATTTTGTATAGCAGAATAATCAAATCTTAATGAAATTTTTAATCTTAATTGATTATCATTTCATAGTTAATTATTTATAAAAAAAGGTCCTTATTCTATATAGTATAGATATAAATCTTTAGATTAAGATTAAAAAAATAAGAAAAAAATTATCAATACTTATGCAGATAAGTGAAATTTAGATTTAATACTTAATTGTTAATATAAATAATGATTGATTAATTTGTTTGTTAGGATTGACTAATAATTAATAAAAAATTAAAAGATAAAAAACTTATAGAAGATAAGTTCGAATAAGGGAGATTTGGAAAATTCTAATTTTTACGATATAAATTTCCTTATAGAGAAGCAAAATTTAGATTTAATACTTAATAGTTAGTGTAAATAATGATTGATTAATTAATTTGTTTGTTAGGATTGATTAATAATTAATAAAAAAATTGAAAGATAAAAAACTTATAGAAGATAAGTTCGAATAAGTGGAGATTTAGAAAATTAAATCTAATTTTTACTATATAAATTTCCTTATTTTGGTAAGGATAAGATTTAATATAGATAATGATTAGCTAATTTGTTTGTTAGGGATTTATTATTAATTAATAAAAAAGGAAAAAATCAAAAGACAGTAAAGGATTTGATTTTAGGAGGGAAAACTAATTATTCTAATTAAAAAAATAGGTTGAAATTCCGTGCTTTTCTTTATAACTACTTATGCAGAGAAGCGAAATTTAGATTTAATACTTAATTGTTAATATAAATAATGATTGATTAATTTGTTTATTAGGATTGATTATGTAGCAACCCGAACTTTTCATAAGCTAAAAAAAAAAAAAAATTAATTAACGTGTCGCTAAGCCGTTACTCAAATTTACTTATAAACCTCGTCGCCCGTCTATAGTTAAAATTATATATATATATATATGTATAATTACACATTTATAAATTAAATTAAAAATTCTATCGCTTAGTAATAAAGAGAAATAATGATAATGTTGTTCCATTAACTAATTTTATTTCATTTTTATTAGCCTCCTAATAAACTAGTCCTATCAGTTGGTGGTCTATTTTCTAATATTTTCTTGTGAGCCAAGACAACCTCTTCATACAAACAATAGAGTCCCTAGCAAACTCAACACCATGTGAGGAAAACTATCATCAAAATTCCCTCTAGTCTAAGGATTCTAAAGCAATAGAACATCTATTTTCCTCGTCAGTTTAAAAGGCTCGTGTTGCTTACTTTAACAATGATAACCTTAGCCTTACTATTTCATATACCACACGCATAGCAACCACAATATTCAACCCTTTTCCGGAAGCCACGTCATATTCCCCCAGCCTGCAAACCCCTCTCCAACTCGTGCAAAGGGAAAAAGAAAGAAACCCCGAGCCGACAACTCGAGACGTAAACAAGCCCCTTTTCTAGCCTCCGTTCCATCATCCGGTGAGTCCTCTTCCCTAGTTTCTTTCATTGATTTATGCTAAATACAATGCACACAATCATCCTTTTTGGGTTGTTCAAAACATGGATACACCGAGAGGAAAAGGAAGACAATAGAAAGCTATAAAAATCCCTTGCCGAGTCGACAACTCGGCTCGAGAATTAAATGGCCACCACCGCCAATCACCTCCACCACACGGCCGACCACCACCACACCGCACCACCATCATCATCGTCACATCCCCACACTCATGTCCACAACTCATGCACAAGCATCCGAACCTAAATACATACATACATACACGTTCTGCGCACACATGAACACATGTATATATATATATATATATATATATATATAGATGTATGTATGTATATAGATATACATATACACCATGGATTTAACACCTGGACCACCAATAATCGATGAAGAGGAGTAGAACTTGGGGAGGATTGAGTCGTGTGAGTTGGATCCCCTTTTTCTTCTTCCTTGTTTCTGTATATGAGAAAGCCACGAAGGAGAGTAGCCTACTGCAAATTGAAACCAAATTAATTAAGGATTTTGCACTCCAGGTCCCCCATAGTCCGAGAGTGATATAAGTTGGTCCCCATCCTTGATTTCCTTTAAAAGACAAGTCCCAATTCCTAAATTTTCCTTTAAATCAAAGGTAGTCCCTGCATTTTTATATCCTACTTCTATAAACAATCCCAAAAGCCAAAATTTTCCATTAGCCAATTGCATCCCTTACTCTATTTTATATTAATTGGTTTCTTCGTGATTCTTATTACACATTATTCTATTTAATTTTATTTTAATGGTAAGTTTATTTTGTTTAGTTAAATCCTATTATATTATTTTATGTTTTGTTTCATTTATTATAATGCCCAATTTATTTAATATTACTCTATTTAGGTTATTACGAGGATTACCAAATTTTATTTAACTTAACCTTAACGATTATCTAATTTCATTTAACATATTACTATTTAAATTATAATTCTTATTTTATTTTATTCTAATTATTTTACTTACTTTAAATGAGTAAAGCTAAAAACACTTTAAACATTAGCCAAAACCCTCATTTATTCTATAAGCTAACATCCGCACTAATTTAATAATTTCCTTTAAATGTAGACGATGCACGGGATTTAGAGAGTTAAAAACCACCCCCAAGCTATGCTCAAACTCAGAAAATAAGGTAGGTCCCTAAACTAAAGTTTTATTTTTCTTGTCTGCGCACTTGTTATGAAAACTATTTGTGTAGTGTACATTGCCTCTGTCATTTTATGAATAAAGAATGAAATGGAGCTTTCGAGCTCAACAATGCTATGAAGCCTTCGGGCACATGAATGTCAAGGAGCCTACGGGCACAAGAATGTTAAATGTTTACGTGCACGTTTATTGTTCGTCCGGATGCAAGTAATTCATAATATGCATGCATGTACCTACCATGTTATTACGGATTTGACTAACGTCTTGTGTGGACCTCTTGAGTAATTCATTACTCATATTTTCAAATTTTATGAAACATTTGCAGATTATGGAATCGGCGATGTGGCAAATGGCAATGGTAACTGATTAGAGAATTTACAAAACTATTTTATGAGATTAATTTATTTATGTTTAGTAGAATTACTCTTCACATATTGTCAAGTCTTGAATTATTGAAGCTTCTAATTTTAAAAGTTAAATTGTTTAAAAATTCAAATATTTAAATTCATTTACGAAGTGAAACTCTATTATTTAAAAACTGAGTTAATTTTGACAAAAACCTTATATACCCTCTCATCTTCTTATTCACCGTCAACTTTTGAGAATTTTTGAAAGATTAAAGTGAATTTGATGATCAAAATTTCTATTTAGTCTTCCGCTTGATAAGATTTATAAGAAAGGTTAACGTCACGGATTTAAGTGAATTCGGGGCGTTGCAGAATGGTATCAGAGCCAAGAGTTCTAAAAGCGATTCTGTAGACTTGCTAAAAAAAAAAAGAGGAAGGGGTTTTAACTATTGATTTGAGAAATTACGATGCCACTCGCCATTGCCTATTTCGTCGACTCCAAGGTAAAGATTGAATTTTAAGATTTTAAGGAATGATCTACTCAGTTTAAATTACCTATTTCGAGAAGCTATATTTTCATAAAGAGAAAGATGATTGTTTGAGTAACTTTATTCAGATACAATGATAAGGAAATATTTGCTAATGCCTTCGTCATTTAAAAAAAAAAAAAGGAAAGTTTATTTCAGATACAATATTAGAAAGTTTTATGGATGTTTGTATCTGATAAAGTTGAGAAGGGCCTTTAGAAAGATTTCTTGTGAGATTTATGATTTCAGCACAGCATTAGGAAGTTTTTAAAAGTGTTTGTATCTGAATAAGTTCGAGGAAATTTTATAGCCAAATACGGTTTAGTAAAGTTTATAAGATTTTATATGATTGAGTTTGAGCTAGTGTTATGATTCGCACCTCATATCTTCTTTTTAAAAATTATTTTATGTCCTCGAAATTAACTTGGAAAAAAAAGGATATTAGAAATCACTATATTGGACATTGCATAGATGGTTGGATGGACGGACACGGTCGAGATAGAATTAAGCTGTCCCGGCTATGTGCCGGAGATTACTAAATGCGGGGGATGAATATGAGTTGACTAAATATAGTAATGAGGATAATTCGGTGTACGATTATGACTAAGTGTAGATATTATGGAATTGGTTAAATTGTGTGCACTTACGGTGACATTGATGAGTCGTATTGCTATGAAATGGTGCTGACATAGGAATCGATATTTTATTGCATGGCTATATTTTTGGATTTCCGCATATGTTATTCTATCCTCAAGGTAATGTTGAAATTTGAGGCTCACATGTTAAAGTATTCTGAAGGGAACACAATTTAATACTAAAGGTTATAGATTGAGGATAATTAGTGAAAGTATGTATTGAGATTATGTTGTTACAGGATTTCCAATAAATGTTAAGATTCACGATTTAAACTTATATTACTATCGAATTTGGGAAAAAGGTTGATTAGTGGTGAATAAGTTTAAACCGTATGAATTGAAGTTAGATGTATTTATCGACTGATAGGTCACATGTATTGCTTTGGGGTATCTACATGAGAAAGTTGAGGAGATACACCATGTTGATCTTCATCGAATTTCGGAGGTATACTTAAAACATTGTAGGAATAAATTTATGAGGCTATATGATTTTGAGTTTGAGGATTTAATGCATGAAGATATAATGTGAGTTTGGGATGTTGGAATTGGATTATTAGGAGGTAATTGAATTTTGGGAGGCGATGCTATGAGAGATGAGAATGGAGGGTGTAATTGATTTTGTGGATTGATTTCTTTTTCGAAGAGTATTTATGGATGAATCCGTCGGAAATGAGGGAGAGTCGATTGTGGAAGATTCGAGCTACAAAGGATCCAAGTGATAACATTTTTAAAGTCATGACATTATTTACAATGTTTTCAATTAACCTCCACCATATTTTTCCAAGCCCAATAAATGACTCATTTCTTTTCAAGCTTCCTAGAGTTGCGTTTCAATTCAAATTATATTTTTTTATGGTGAAAGGAAAACGTGGCAATAAACATGTACTAAGTAGTTGAAATTTCAATTACTTCCTTTCAAAATTAGTCTTATGATTTTGATTCATATCATGCTCAAAATTTTTTTTTTAAAAAAAAACAATGAGAAAATTCTTGTAAAAAAAAAATTTTTAATATAAACAAGCAGTTCCAGTGGGAAAAAAGGGGAGAAAACGAGTGATCCATGTGAAGAATTTTTTTAATCAAAATTTTAATTTCAGATTAAAGTTTTGATTTAAACTTGTGATTTCAAAGTAAATGAATATACTTATTTATTTTAAAATAAAAATTATTTCCAATTCTCTCGGGGCATTATTTAACTTGGCTATTCAAGGTAGGAATGAACGGTCGTAAATTTATGGTAGTTCCCAATTCAGAGAATCTGAAAAGGGAATTGAGATTATGAGGATATTTGAGATATTTTGGGCTGCATGGTTCAATGACTGGAGAATAAAAGGTATAGAAGCGCAGGTCTTACCAACAACTAAAGATTGACAATACAATATATTGGGTATTGTTATTATTATTTACCAGGTGATGGTCATGATATTGTACTTGTTTGATTTATTAAATTCCGCAAGAATAAGACCCAGAAGCGGCTTGACATTAATTCTTGAGTAAAAGGGTCCATCCCAAGTAAGCAAAAAAACTCCATTTAGTCAAAGTCCAATAAGGTACAAGATTAAAAGGGGGGTGTTGCCTTAGAAAAGCAATCCCGACCTTTCAAATAAGTTGAATTTCGAGGACGAAATTATTTTAAGTGGGTAAGGTTGTAGCAACCCGAACTTTTCATAAGCTAAAAAAAAAAAAAAATTAATTAACGTGTCGCTAAGCCGTTACTCAAATTTACTTATAAACCTCGTCGCCCGTCTATAGTTAAAATTATATATATATATATATGTATAATTACACATTTATAAATTAAATTAAAAATTCTATCGCTTAGTAATAAAGAGAAATAATGATAATGTTGTTCCATTAACTAATTTTATTTCATTTTTATTAGCCTCCTAATAAACTAGTCCCTATCAGTTGGTGAGTACATTTTCTAATATTTTCTTGTAGAACAAGACAACCTCTTCATACAAACAATAGAGTCCCTAGCAAACTCAACACCATGTGAGGAAAACTATCATCAAAATTCCCTCTAGTCTAAGGATTCTAAAGCAATAGAACATCTATTTTCCTCGTCAGTTTAAAAGGCTCGTGTTGCTTACTTTAACAATGATAACCTTAGCCTTACTATTTCATATACCACACGCATAGCAACCACAATATTCAACCCTTTTCCGGAAGCCACGTCATATTCCCCCAGCCTGCAAACCCCTCTCCAACTCGTGCAAAGGGAAAAAGAAAGAAACCCCGAGCCGACAACTCGAGACGTAAACAAGCCCCTTTTCTAGCCTCCGTTCCATCATCCGGTGAGTCCTCTTCCCTAGTTTCTTTCATTGATTTATGCTAAATACAATGCACACAATCATCCTTTTTGGGTTGTTCAAAACATGGATACACCGAGAGGAAAAGGAAGACAATAGAAAGCTATAAAAATCCCTTGCCGAGTCGACAACTCGGCTCGAGAATTAAATGGCCACCACCGCCAATCACCTCCACCACACGGCCGACCACCACCACACCGCACCACCATCATCATCGTCACATCCCCACACTCATGTCCACAACTCATGCACAAGCATCCGAACCTAAATACATACATACATACACGTTCGCGCACACATGAACACATGTATATATATATATATATATATATATATATAGATGTATGTATGTATATAGATATACATATACACCATGGATTTAACACCTGGACCACCAATAATCGATGAAGAGGAGTAGAACTTGGGGGGAGGATTGAGTCGTGTGAGTTGGATCCCCCTTTTTCTTCTTCCTTGTTTCGTATATGAGAAAGCCACGAAGGAGAGTAGCCTACTGCAAATTGAAACCAAATTAATTAAGGATTTTGCACTCCAGGTCCCCCATAGTCCGAGAGTGATATAAGTTGGTCCCCATCCTTGATTTCCTTTAAAAGACAAGTCCCAATTCCTAAATTTTCCCTTTAAATCAAAGGTAGTCCCTGCATTTTTATATCCTACTTCTATAAACAATCCCAAAAGCCAAAATTTTCCATTAGCCAATTGCATCCCTTACTCTATTTTATATTAATTGGTTTCGTCGTAATTCTTATTACACATTATTCTATTTAATTTTATTTTAATGGTAAGTTTATTTTGTTTAGTTAAATCCTATTATATTATTTTATGTTTTGTTTCATTTATTATAATGCCCAATTTATTTAATATTACTCTATTTAGGTTATTACGAGGATTACCAAATTTTATTTAACTTAACCTTAACGATTATCTAATTTCATTTAACATATTACTATTTAAATTATAATTCTTATTTTATTTTATTCTAATTATTTTACTTACTTTAAATGAGTAAAGCTAAAAACACTTTAAACATTAGCCAAAACCCCTCATTTATTCTATAAGCCGAACATCTGGCACTAATTTAATAATTTCCTTTAAATGTAGACGATGCACGGGATTTAGAGAGTTAAAAACCACCCCCAAGCTATGCTCAAACTCAGAAAATAAGGTAGGTCCCTAAACTAAAGTTTTATTTTTCTTGTCTGCGCACTTGTTATGAAAACTATTTGTGTAGTGTACATTGCCTCTGTCATTTTATGAATAAAGAATGAAATGGAGCTTTCGAGCTCAACAATGCTATGAAGCCTTCGGGCACATGAATGTCAAGGAGCCTACGGGCACAAGAATGTTAAATGTTTACGTGCACGTTTATTGTTCGTCCGGATGCAAGTAATTCATAATATGCATGCATGTACCTACCATGTTATTACAGTTTGACTAACGTGCGCTGTGGACCTACTGAGTAATTCATTACTCATATTTTCAAATTTTATGAAACATTTGCAGATTATGGAATCGGCGATGTGGCAAATGGCAATGGTAACTGATTAGAGAATTTACAAAACTATTTTATGAGATTAATTTATTTATGTTTAGTAGAATTACTCTTCACATATTGTCAAGTCTTGAATTATTGAAGCTTCTAATTTTAAAAGTTAAATTGTTTAAAAATTCAAATATTTAAATTCATTTACGAAGTGAAACTCTATTATTTAAAAACTGAGTTAATTTTGACAAAAACCTTATATACCCTCTCATCTTCTTATTCACCGTCAACTTTTGAGAATTTTTGAAAGATTAAAGTGAATTTGATGATCAAAATTTCTATTTAGTCTTCCGCTTGATAAGATTTATAAGAAAGGTTAACGTCACGGATTTAAGTGAATTCGGGGCGTTACAGATTAATAATTAATAAAAAAATTAAAAGATAAAAAATTTATAAAAGATAAGTTCGAATAAGTGGAGATTTAGAAAAATCTAATTTTTACTATATAAATTTCCTTATAGAGAAGCGAAATTTAGATTTAATACTTAATAGTTAGTATAAATAATGATGATTAATTTGTTTTTTAGGATTGATTAATAATTAATAAAAAAATTGAAAGATAAAAAACTTATAGAAGATAAGTTTGAATAAGTGGAGATTTAGAAAATCTAATTTTTACTATATAAATTTCCTTATTTTGGTGAGGATAAGATTTAATATAGATAATGATTAGCTGACTTGTTTGTTAGGGATTGATTATTAATTAATAAAAAGGAAAAAATCAAAAGACCGTAAAGGATTTGATTTTAGGGGGAAAACTAATTATTCTAATTAAAAAAATAGGCCAAAATTCCCTACTTTTCTTTATATATAGATATAGATTAGTTTATCCAATGGTTCTTGTTCAAATCCCAATGTACAATGAGAAAGAGGTCCATTCTTGAGTTCTTTACAACTTGGAAATGCAACTTATCCAATGGTTCTTGTTCAACTCCCAATGTACAATGAGAAAGGGGTCCATTCTTGAGTTCTTTACAACTTGGAAATGCAGCTTATCCAATGGTTCTTGTTCAAATCCCAATGTACAATGAGAAAGAGGTCTATTCTCAAATTCCTGCAAAAATGTTCTCTTTTCTTTAACATGTCGATCAATGATCTCCTATTCCCGTTGAATAGTATAAGTCATGCTCCTTGATATTTGACAATATAACACGTTACTGCATCATTTGTTTGTTGAAAACGATGTTTCAAAGTGAAGTTTGGAAACAGATGATGGAGTCTTGCATTTATCAACAAATGGAAAAACATGGGAAAAAGAGGTTAAAATAGAGAAGTCATCATTGATCAGCAAATGGAAAAAAATATCCTATGTGTCCCTTTAGGGTATGTTCTTTGGGAGAGAAGTTTAATTTTTTTTATTTACGTGTTGAAATGTGTGGTTGGAATTTTAGGAAAATATATTAAATAATTGAATGAGTGATTGTAAATAATGAGAGAGAAAAGTTGATAAAGTTTATATTGGATAGAACAAGACCTTAGTCCCATACCATGGATATGGTTTGAAGATTTTCTACCCAAAAAGATAATAATTTTATCCAATAGAACCGAGATCCATGGGTACCCACCCTTAATGGGGTGGATCTGCCCCTATTAGGGGTTGGTATGGTTCTCGATTTAGAATCGAGAAAGTTTTTGGGGCTAATCGGGGCTAATATGTACCCTCCACGGACTCGACCCTGAACCCATTTTTCCTTTATTTTTAAGCAAGAATTTTTAAAATTACCTAATATTTTTGAGAAATTGACAAGAATTTTCTTCTTCTGAGTATTGTTTTAAGAAAGTTAAATTTTAATAACTCCAAATTAGACAAAAAAAAAAGGAAGATACAACATAATATTTAAGGCCACAACGATAAAAGAAAAGGAAAAGGGGTAGTTAGTGGATTTTTTATTGGACCCACCTCGCTCCTAGAATCGACCCACCCAGACCTGCCCCACGACTCACGGGTCTAGGGGCAGGTCTAGTTGACCTTAGACTTCGGGTCTAGAAACAGTTCTTGGCCAACCCGCTCTAGAACCAACCTATTGCCATTCCTATCTACCCACTTTTATAAATTCTAATTCCAATTCGTCTTAACTTTGTTGAACTTATTCAACGTTTTAAATTGTAAAACAGATTCGTATGAACGTTGTGATCAACATTTAAAATATAGAAGTCATTTCTACGATGAAACGAAAAACGTCATTTATTTTTATTTTTTAAAATTGTTCCCACATGTTCATTAAATGTGGAGCAGTCAACATATTAAGGAGACTCCTTAGAAGTAGTTTATGTAAAAATAAAATATTGATAAAAAATATCAACTAATCTTGCAGGGACTTATCTAGAAAATTTTTATTGGGGGCTATAATAAAGAAAAAATCTAATTCAATTAAAATTATGTATAAATTTGTTTTCTATATGAAACATGGAATTTTTCTCAAGGTCAAGGGGCTTTGACCTTTTCAAGCCCTCTAAATCCCGTCCCTGAATAAATCTTGCCCGCACTGAATAAAAATCCTAGCTTAGCCACCGTGTGTGTTCTTCTGTGGCGAATATCCTAATGAAGGACTAGCCCGTTCATTTACTATAGTGCACCATTTGTTTTGTAGAAGTTAAATCATTAGAAAAAATTACGTATAGCAAACACAATCTCTATATTATAAAACTTGAAGAACCAACTGGGCACTTTGCTACGTTGGCTATGCATAGCTGGCACAAGATTATTTTTTTCAAAGTAATTAATTAAATAAGTTTGTAATTAAATAATTTTCCATTACTTTTGTAACTTAATTCCAAAATTAAACAGGCGTTATGATATAAATTCTGCATATTTTTGTGATTAATTAACAAGAAAGGAAGATTTTTATATTTTTATGGCACACGTCTATTCAAAAAGAAAATTTCAATTATTTAATATGAATAATTTTTACATAAAACAAGTTATTTCATTATTTTAATTTAATTCTAAAAATAAAAAAGTGATTTCATTATTTTAATTTAATTCTAAAAATAAAATATGTTTATATACTATTAACTTTGCAGATCAATTAATAGTAAGATACTATATATCAATTTTTGTAGATTAACTAATGGTAATACCACAAATTTCCATTACAAACAAAAATTAAAAAGAAATCACGAAATTACAATTTTTATTTTTAAAAAAATTATTTATTTATTTATTTTTATTTATTTGCCCACACACTGATATTGATCACTTGCAAACTATTATATTTACATATGAGTATTTTAACATGGCTACATGTGGATAGGAGATCGAAAGTGAAAATATCCAATGTTAGATAACATTTATTATTAATTAGTACCAAATTCAATATACATGTGATTTTTAAAGAAGTTCTGCAAATTTTGAACTTGTTGTGTATATTTTTAAAATTTCAATTTTGAAATCTACACCTATTTAAATATAACGCATATTATAGTTTCATTTTTAGCTTGATTATATAATTAAATTTGTTTTATGAATTCTTATCAAAACTATTTTTACAAATAAAATTCCCATGCATCGCACGAGGAATGTATTAGTGTTCATAAATGTGTTAAAAAGATATAGCATGTATGAAAATAATTGCAAAAAATTTTATTAAAAAAAGGGAAATTGGAGCAAATAATTCAGTTTAATTGTTCATTTTACGAGATTGGTCCAAAATAAAATAACATAGCGGGATTGGTCAAAAAAATTTTATGGTAAAATGGTCCTAATGGACGAAATCCATCTATTCTCAACATTAGTTTCCTGAGGGAATTTTGGTCATTCTCATTATGGTAATGAACTTGCAGTTGTAATTGAGTCCCAAAGTCTCAAACTTGTATACTTTAGTCCCAAAAATTTGTATTAAATTGCATAATTTGGTATTTTATTATATATATATTTTTAGTTGGTCCATAATTAATTTTATCTGATAAATTTCACGCTAATTAAATAGTTTTCCGCAAAAATTTTCAACACCGTAGTATTTATTCGCATTAATATCATAACTTTTCATGATATTTCTTTAGCGTTAAAAACATTAAGGCATGCACATTTTAATATTACCCAACAATTAATGGTAAATTTAATTACAATAACTACATAAAATTTTAGTAAGAATATATCACTATAAAAACCTACCAAATATAAAAATCAAAAAATCAAAAATTTAAAAACCACCTAATCCCACTGCACCATCCAACCTCGCCTCACCCCACACCATTCCCCAAAATGGGATTGGGTGAAGTGGGGGGTTTCCCCCAGATTTAAGGATATGCCAATGAGGTCACGGGCTTGCTGGCATCCTTAAATTCGGAAGGCAACCCCCCCCCGATTACCCAATTGTAATCGAGTTGATAAACCACCATAGTAATTGAAGTGGGCCGTGATTTACGACCAACTTCAGTTACTTGACCAGGGACCTCCCTACCTCCTCGGGCGACACAATTTAAGGTCGTCGGCGAGCTTCTTGTGGCCTTAAATCCTGGGAAGCCCTGAATCAAGTAATCGAGTTTTGGAGGGTTGGGTTGGGTGGGCTGGGGGTGGTGGGGTGGATTTAGCGGTTTTTATTATTATTTTTGAATTTTTTTGTATTTATTTATATTCGGTAAGTTTTTAAAGTGATATATTTCTACTAAAATTTTATGTAGTTGCTGTAATTATATTTATTATTGACTGTTGGGTACTATTAAAATGTAGGCAAAAAAATATCGTGAAAACCTACGATATTAATTTGAACAAATGCTACGGTATTGAAAATTTTCTGTGAAAACTATTTAATTAGCATTAAATTAATTCGATGAAATTAACTATGAACCAAATAAACATATATAAAAAATAAAATATCAAATTATGCAATTTAATATAAATTTTGGACTAAAGTATACAAGTTTAAAACTTTGGGACTCAATTGCAATTGTAAGTTAGTTACCATAATGAGAATGACCAAAATGCCATTGGAAAAAAGACAAAATAGCCCAAACTAATGTTTAAAATGGATGGAGTCCATCCATTAGGACCATTTTAGCTTAGAAGTTTTTTGGGACTAATCCCACAATGTTTTTTTTTTTATTTTGGACCAATCACGTAAAACAACCAATTAAACTAGACTATTTGCACCAACTTCCCAAAAAAAAAAAAAAAAAAAAGACATAACTAATCGAAAATTTGGAAAATCTCGTTAATTAAACAATAAATTTGTGGTTTGAATAAGTTTGATCTCCACATTTGTCGTAGATACATGAACATAATTAAAATACAAAGCTATAATACAATACGAAAATATGTCCTTAAAATTTTTTATGCAAGTTATTAACATTTTTAGTAATCTAAAAAAATATTAAATTTCTAGTCTATGTGGGTTTTATTTGAAATAAAATACACTAATACGTCTCTAGAAATTAGTTTTTGATGCTGATGGAGAATGTCCTAGAATATTTTCTAATTGGAAATTTAATTTTAGGTTATTATATTTCCTTAAATTGTTTCAATTTAATGAGGATACTTGTATCCTAATTAGGTTTTAATTGCTTCTTTGTTTTATATTTCTTGGTAGTCAAGTTAGCTAGTGCCTATTTAAATCATAGTCAGATCTTATTGTAACTTAATTGGTTTCGAATAAAAGATAATGTTTTATTGAAATTGCAACCCATTGTCTTCTTTATTTCTTGATGTAGAGTGGTGCTACATCATATTGATATATAGTAGAGCTAGAGAATCTCGTGGGAGATTATTGTGGTCCGGGATGATGAGGGGTTGTGGTGACTATAGTAAGGACGAATTTACACAAATATGTTAGCAGGTGAAGATGTTGGCGCAAAAGATTGCTGAATTGACTAAACTTTTTGGCTCTGTTATATAGGAGCAAATTGGTGGTCGTGAGGTGAGCGTTACGACTAGGTGAGACTGTGATAATGATGGGACTAATCACGAGTCTGATAGTAAGCGGGTTCTAAACAAAGAACTAGGGAATTCAGACTTCACCGACGGCCAAGAGAGTACTGTTGGTTTTGGGATTGGGGAGCTAGCAAGAGAAGAGAAATCGGTTGTTGGTCTTGTAGTTGTTGATACTATAGGCCTGTGGTGGTCGTTGTTCAACAGACAGATGCTGGAATTAAGAAGGTGGAGGTTTCGAATGATGGGAATGCAAAGCCAATAGGTGCTTCTAATGAAGCAACCCATGAAGCTGAAATTTATGATATGAAGATGTGTTCCTAAGAGACTAATGGAGTTGTGGATGATGTGGAGCTAATTGCCGAAATTGGCATTCTGGGTGACTGCAAAGTAACAAGACATTCTATAAATAATATACCAGACGTGGCTCATGTCATAAATTATGATCTGTTTAGTTTTTGTTTTGCGGTGAGGATTGACTCAAAGGATTTAATTACAGATCTAACAATAATGATGTGGCGATTTAAGGGCATGGAACACACTGGTATAGGTTAACATACGATTCAAGATTCGAGGACGAATCTTCTCCAACCAGAGAGGAATGATGCGGATGGAGAATGCCCTAGAATATTATTCTAATTAGGAATTTAATTTTAGATTATTAGCTCTCCTTAACCATTTCAATTTAATAAGGATACTTGTATCCTAATTAGGTTTTAATTGTTTCTTTATTTTATATTTCTTGGTCATCAAGTTAGCTAGTGCCTATTTAAATCATAGGCAAGTCTTATTGTAACTTAGTTAGTTTCGAATAAAAGATGGAGTTTTATTGAAATTGTAACCCGTGCATACATCAGTTTTGCACGATATTAAGCAACAACATTTTATACCTTGAGCGATTCATGTATGAAAAAATCTACATAAATAAAAATTATGATTCTTATTTATTAGATATATATAATTTTATACTATTAATATTAATTCATAGGACAATTTTGAATAATGCACATGATAAACAAATGCATCAAATGTAGGTAGACAATTAATAAATCTCTAACATTAGCAATTTAGTTATAATTAATAAAAGATGTATTATACAAAATCATTTATAATATAGTTTATGTAATTTATTTGTATAAAACCTTTAACCTATGTGTACAACATTATATTTAAGTATTAATTAATTTCAATAGATTTTTGTATACATTATTAAAGTTATAGAGCATAACATATAGTCATTGAGCTAAAATCACAATCTATATATACAATAGCAAACAAAAGTATATAAAAAAGGAATATAAAGAAATATATAAAAAAAAATCCTAACTGAAACACTTGTTCAAAAAATTCCAGTACCCACAAAATAGATAAGGACTTTAGACTTCTAGCTCACTATTTATACAAATGGTAGAAAAGCATATACCGACTAGCGTTCCGTTGTCCATAGCGGGTACTGTTATGGTACCCACAATAGCCAGGATCAATGACACGTGCCCCTGATAGCCGAGGGGACGGGGTCATAGCTTTTCCACACATGTCATTGATCCAGATTATTGTGGGTACCGTGACAATACTCATTGTGTGCAACGAAACGGGATTGAGCATACACCTACGCACATTTTTTCCTGTTTTTGAAAAAAAAATATATCAATACTCAATTATTAAAAAATACAAAAACAAACTTTACTTCTAACACACATTACACACCATTGTTTAGACACTTCCAATCAAGAAACCGCCGCTCACAGCCTACATATTTCCTCCCACCTCCACCAAAATAAATTCTAGATCTATATGGTGTTATTTTTATTAAAAAAAAATTACTAACTTTGCAGAAATCTCGTCTAGATTCGTCATTGCGACACATACGGTTAAACTTTATATATCTTAATTTACTTAATTTTTCTTTAATGATGAAAAATGCATGCATCATTATGATATAATATTATCTAGCAACATTTAATTTTGTTTACAATAATAAATATTAATTCTTTAATAATATTACTATAATTTTTTTAAGAGTTAATTTATTCTAGTAAGATAGATATTTTAATTAGTTTCTAATAAATAATATAAAATGAGAAAAAAACAAAAATGAAATACAATTAATGTTCAACAAAAAGTTGCCAACTCCAACAAAATTAAAATACAAACAATAACTTATTTTAAAATTTTTATTAAAAAAAAAAAGGAATTGCAACCGATTCGGCTACAATTCCCTCAATCGCAACCATATCTGACTTTTATTATCTATAATATATATAAAGTAGAGGTGCGTGATTTTTTGTTTTCTGGTAGTAGTTTTAGAACAACAATACCTAATTCTAATACAATTGTCTAATACAAATGTTGTCATGTGTCCATTTGTTATAACTACTAGCACATACTAGGATAGAATTAGCCACTTTTATTGTATTGTACACCTATAAATTTGCCATGCGTCAAGATTCTAATTGATATTCTAGAATCCTTTTTAGTTAAAATCTCAATGAGACTTATTTATTAAAAATAGATACAGTTCTCAGTTATAATCTAAATTAGGCTTATTTATTAAAAATAAATACAATTTTAAGGCTTGAACCTAAAATCTCTTATTTAGAATAATAGGAACCTACCATTTAATCCAACACCATTTTTGTGTTTAATTTAGTTGATAGGTTATTTTAACCCATTACAACTACCATTTAATTATTTGCTCCAATAATAATTTTTATTTACCAAAAAAAAATTATTGGTTACAAAATAATTCTTATTTTATAATTTAAGTTGAATTTAGTGTTCAATAATAGCTTAATAAATTTATATCATTTACCAATTCTATCAACTAATTTTAATTCTTATAATTTTAATTTTAATTTATATTTTTGTGCATTAAAATACTTTCAAATTATTACTATTTATTTGAAACATATAAAGCATTTGCATATTTTTTAATCACTCATATTTTTGTGATAAATTTTAAAATAATGATACAATAATATGAAAATAAATTTATAAATATATGATGCATAACTGTAAACTCTATATTTATTTATATATAAGATATTTAAATTAAAAATGATATTATAGGTAAATATAATTTTCATAGATACGATTGTGAAAATACTACATTTTTAATATTTTTATTAAATTTCCAATTATAAATATTTGAAATTTCTTATTTAAAATATTTATTCCTTTAATATATCTTAAATAGAGTGAAATAAGTATTTAATTTAATACATAAGGAAGCATAGACAATAATATTTTTATTATAATATGGGAATTACAATATGTTAAAGTTCTTGTAAAAAATATTTTTACGTTCATAATTAAATTATAATCTCAAAATTTAATTACTAATATAGTTAAAAAATTGCTCACTTTGTTTTTTTAGTTTGTTAGCCGATAACTAAATTAAAGGAAATGAGATAAATCAACTTTTGTGATTTATATATTTTAAAGTTTTCATTATTTATTATTTGACTATAACTTTTAGAATCATTTATTACAACAATTGATAGATGTTTGTAATTTTATTAAATTTATATTTATAAGAGAAATCATTTCCTTACACCAATTGATATTAAACATAATTTTTAAATGGGGTGAGATATTCTTGTGTTTTCAATTATGAGTTGAAACTAAAATTGGTGTATTAATGATGTTAACAAATATAGATCATACATCGATATTAAGGTTGATCTATTATTTATATATATTTTTAATTTTTCTGGATAAAGTGTATGTTTCTTTGCATTATTTTGTCTTTTAACTTGGTTAGTTCTACTTATATAAGTTTTTATGACATAACATAATTATTTAATTACTTTATTCATACGTAATTCAGATTGCAGATAATTTATTGGTATAACATAACAGTATACATATCAATTGCTTATTAGTATATACACTTAATAGATGATATGTGAAATATAAATTTAATATACATACTTAATTAATTAAGTACAAATGAGAATTATGTGTCAAATATTTTGTTTTCAATCAACTTATAAAGTTTTACACTGTAAATGTGTCAAATATTTCATTTTTAATCTACTTACATAATTTTATTCCCGTGCATCGCACTGTAAAACTAGTATATATAAAAAGAAAGAATTAATGCTGCAATTTTGAAGCCAACTTTTCGTGCAAGCCACTATCGTTTTTTTTTATTAATTAATTAACTAATACATTTATTTCTAGATTAAGATTAATTTAGAAGTCATATATTAAAAATCATGATAAATTTGTTTCTTGGAGTCATGTTTTTCTATTGGGCACTCAGATTACGCTTTTGCATGTTTGACCAAGGAAAGGTGTTTGGGAGCCCAATCCACAATTTTGTAGAGGTTCAATAGTAGATGTAGGATGTTAGATAGCGGTCCCCGAACCACTGGTCCCAAGTGCGAGTAAATCATGTGTTTGTGTTGTTTTTATTTGATTCTGCTGCTTTGTTAGTGAAAAAAGTATTAATATGGGCTTAACAAAGTGGTATCACAACGAGGATCAAAGGATTTACTTTTTCTTGACTGGTCGAACAACTTCTAAGGCATCAGGGTTTCTCAAATCTAATCGCTATAAGAAACTCTCCATCTTTGACATTCAATTGGGGATTTTCTACTTCCTGACTGGATACTACGATACTATTCTTGCCTCTCTATTCTTGCAAAACCTAGGGTTTTATTCAGGTATCATTCCTTTCTTTTTTTACTCTTATTCAAAGTCATAAAGGTATGGAGTACCACCCTTATCTACCTTTCTCCAGGTCTTCTGCGAGGATCTTTGGAATCTAAGTGGGTAGGGGACTACTGGGGCTCTCAGTCATTAGACTTTGATTGGATGATATCTATTATCTCATTCTTGCATCATTTTTTATATAATTTCTCTGCTTAATTGTATTACTATAATCTTTGTTGAGTGACACATCTCTGCTGTACAATATCCTTGTTGGAATGTTCTCAAAAATAAATACAAAAGAAAAAAGGAAAAATAAGCCAATTGAAGATACATAAAAAAAATTGGTGCGTACCAAAGACTCAGAGACTAAGACTTTCCTTATTTATGTGTTTTTCTTTCTTAGAAATAGAGGTTTTCTTTTCTTTTCTATGTATAAAGGTGTTCAGAGCTAGAGGAAAAATTGTTGTGAGCCTAGTATCTTTAGAGTTTTCTTGTAACTTCTTTGTGGTTCTTGCAAAGAGTTGAAAATTAGGTGTGGTAAAGGTCGGATTATTTTTCTTGTAATACTTGGATTGTGGGTTTTCCTGTAATGCTTGGGTGTGGGTTGATCGCCCGTGGTTTTTCTTTGATTTTGTAGTTTTTACGTAAATCTTGTATTGTTATTTCTTTGCATATTTATTTCTCCTTTTTTTTGGTATTTCTCAACTTGAATGCACGATCTTGAGATAAATATGAAATCATATTAGGGTTGATTTCCTAACAAATGGTATCAACGAAAGGTCCTTCAGTGTGTTGGAAACTATGATCACAAAGTAGAAACTTCAAGTTCCAAATTAAGTGGAGAAATTTGATGGAAGAATCAAATTTGATTTGTGCCATGTACAATTCAATGATATATTGATTCAGACTGGACTACATAAGGCTTTGAAAAGAAAACCGACTTGTGTTCTGACAAAGCTGCTGAAACTAGTTTGAATGATGATGATTGGGATGATCTGGATTTGAAGACTGGAAGCAAGAGACATTCAGATATGTTACACTTGAAAGAATGGTGTAGTTCTTCTCGAATGGGTCAAGATATGAAAATTATCAATGGAATCATTGGTCAACGGTGGTTGTTGCAACTTGGTGGTGTTGTAGACTGAATGGTCACGTGAAAAAATATTTTCTAAAAGGTGGAGCAGATTCGACTAACTACTGCTAGAAGTTGAATAATCTGTCTCTCATGGTAGAGTGCGGTGAGTATGTGCTATGAGTAAGATGTTCATCCGCATGCATGTCACTAGTTGCCATGATAGAGGATGTGTTACTACTAGCAAGTTTGCACACGAGCACTGGCTCGCATCGATGCAGCCTATATATTTGAAGTAATGTTGATGGCTGATGGAAGAAAGCCAGAAAGAGAATTGCACCATAAATTTCAATAGGTTTTACTTCGAAAATCAGCCAATGAAATTCTTAGAATTGGTAATTGATTCTAAGTGGTTATACTTTTATTGTAGAATATGTTAATTCCCTGGTTTTGATAATTGCAATTGTCAAAGTGTGTCAAAGGTTTGCATGGTAATTTTGCAAGTATTGTGTACAAGGTAGAGATTGTTGGAATATCGCAAAAAAAAAAAAAAATCCAGAGAAAAAAGGAAAAACAAAGCAATTGAAGATATGAAAAGAAATTGGTGCTTAAGGAAAAGTATGACTTGGAGACCGAGACTTTCCTTAGTTATATATTTTTATTTTTTATAAATAGAGGTTTTATTTTCTCTTCTATGTACAAGGGTGACCGGATCTAGAGGAAAATTTATTGTGAGCCTAGAATCTTTAGAGTTTTCTTATAACTCTTAGTGGTTATTGCAAAGACTAGAAAATTAGGTATGGTAAAGTTCGAATTATTTTTCCTATAATACTTTGGTTGTGGGTTGGTGAGTAAAAAGTCTATATAATTGTAAAATTTTTCATCTAGTAGAAAGTTTTAACGGTCTGCCGTGGGTTTTCTCCGATTTTGGAGTTTTCCACGTAAATCTTACGTTGTTATTTTTTTTGTATATTTATTTCTCCTATTCTTTTGGTATTTCTTAACTTAAAGGTACTTGTCTTGGGATAAATGTGAAATCATATTCGAATTGATTTCCCTACAATCCTAAATTTTTCATGGCCACTTCAAAATTTGAGGTGGAGGTTTGGAATGGCATACGAGATTTCACCATCTAGCGCCAAAAAGTGAGAACACTGTTGTTACAACAAAGATGTGCTAGTGTATTAACTAATACCTATGCTACTAAGATGAGTGCATCCCATAGAGCTGAAATTGAAGACACTATTTGAAGTTCTATATTAAAGAGGTAATTAATCTCTAATTCTTCGAAAGTTTCACCTTTGAGCTCTTTGTTAAAATTTGGAGTATATTTGTAACATGCATCATTCAAATCCTTCATATTTAGATAGTAGTACGTATCAAAATGAGGTGAGTCTTGATCAAGTTCTCCATCTTTAACATTGCAATCAAGAAAAAATGGTACAAAAAGATCGATGCCTCACTCTAATTCAATATTGGACTTGAACGATGAATATTCTTCATGTAACCAATACGGTTCCATGTCATCTCCATGCTCTGAATCCACTTTAATAAAAGGTTTGTCAACAAAGGAAGTTTTCATATTACAAAAATATCCAATCGTTAGTAGAAATCTACCATCGACGCCATGAAAACAATGCCCATGGCCAGCTCTACCCTGAATAACACTGGCAATTTTTCTGCGCACGCCACATGCTCTATTTAGAAATCCGGTCAAAATGACTAGCACCTCAATGTTGTGATGCAATAACTCGGCCTTCTGATCTCCATTGTATCCAAATGAAATGATAATAAATTGATCTATTTACAAATTTGATCTTCATTACCATACGAATCCAAGAAAGCATCGTTGGCTGGTTGTGTTCCTGAAGGTATCTTCCCACGGAGATCTTAACTGGCGCTCTAATACCAACTGGTGTAGCAAAACCAAGCAAATACAAGAAAAATCGAAATATTGTTTGATTTTATGAGCTTCAATAATTTGTTTATTCATCCAATTAATATAAAAAAAATTGACAAATTGGAGAAAAGTCTCGCCATGTTTGAAATTCATTTTAAAAATAACCAAGTTACAACATACCCTCATTCTAGTTTAAATAAAGGCTAATTATATCAACACTATACTTTTTTTTATATTAGAACCACATTTTAAGTGTTTTAGAGGTTCTCTATCGTTGTTTATTATGAAATCTAAGTCTAACTTTTTTTTAAATTTTAATTTGGTGCTTTTATTAAACTATACATTTAATCCAATAATGATTTTTTTAATTTATATGTTTGAATTTAAGATAAAATATGTTCTTGCATTAATCTATTAATTATTATTTTTATGTGTGTAATACAAATACCATTTTCTATGTTTTCTTGGAAAATATTTTAAGAGGGAAAGACAAAAAAGGCAAGTCCCTTTTTTAATCCCAATCACGTCAAGTTACTTTTTTGAAAATAAATCTGGCGGAACTTTGACTTGCTGTGTCCAAATTACCCTTACTAATTGACTAATTCGCTGAAATATTTTTACTAAAATTTCAGGAAATCCCCATACTCTATATTATAAGATATAGAGATATATAATATAAAATCAGTGACTGTTGATCTTCTCCGGCGATTGGCGCATCTTCTCTACCACCGTTGGTTGCTGTTTAATTTAAATGTTCATAACTAAACCCATTTCATCTTCTATTGATTTACTATGAGTGTTTCCTCGTAAAAACGAAATTAGTTCCAGACCCAAATTGAAATTTGATTGGTCCAAAAATTACAAAAACGTTCATGGTTTCACCTTGGTTTCAATATACCCCACCCCGAGCAAAGCATGGCTAATTTTGATTCGTTGAGTGGTCCTTTGGAACAACAATTGAGTCTTACCACCAACCCCTACATAATGTTGATGATACGTAAACTGATAGAGTCTGGGAGGAAGAGGCCAGTGGGAAGAGCAGAGAGGGATGGGAAGGGAGAGAGATAAAGGCACGAGAAAAAACATTGCAGAGAGAGAAACAGAGATACACTATTTGGTCAAAAAGAGAGGAGGCCAAAAATTGGTCAAATTAAGGGCACTTTGGTCCATACAAGTTGAAAGTTATGCCATTCTTGTCTTTTGTAAAATTAACTTGACAAAAAAGTCTTTATGATTTTAAAGTAGCCCATGTTTGGGATTCTTTCATATTTTAATGGAAACTCATTAGTAGAGATAATATATGCTATAATAAAACTAGATATAAAAATTTTGACTCAAAATAATTTGCTATCAAAATTGCTAAAATAAACAAAGTTTAGGATCTTTAGTGATATTTAAATGAGGTGTCATTATAAAATAATATAGAGTGAATATAATTGGCCTTAAATAAAATATGCTACAAAACCTTAAAAATGAAAATGACATAATTATCCCTAATTTGACTTAAAGTGTAAAAAATAAAATATAGAGAGTAAAATTGGCTACGACACGTATGTCACTTATTCCTATATTATTATCTCTACCATTGGGCATCTAAATATTTAAAATATTTTTTTTGTGAAGTAACGGTTTATATTAGATTGTAAAAGTCATGCTATGTGCATAGACTGTAGATAAGCAAATATTTTTAAATAGGGAAAATGAGTGTGCTAATAATACTTAAGTCATAATATGAATATCTTGAAAATTTAAATTTGAGGTACGACAGATTGAAACAAGCTAGGCCTAGATTAATACCTACTTCACCAACAATAATAGTAGTCAAATAAAAACAACACAAACACACGATTTACGCCAATTCGGACTAGTAGATTGGGGATGGCTATTTAACTTCTACATCCACTGTTGAGCCTCTACAAGATTGCAGATCGGGATCCCAAACACTTTTATTAAGCTAAAATCAAAGTACAAGTGGAGTTTACAATCTGTGAAATCGGTAATCATAGAAAGCTCCCCATACACAAAATTCCCTCTCAATTCTCTAAGCCCAGTGAAAGAAATCACCGGTTTATATCAATTCTACAAGAACTATGTCCAAAGAAAGCCTAGAGAATTAGCAATTTGTTATAGAGAGAATAGTGAAGACGAGAGGAGAAAACCCTGAGAATAACACTATGTATCCTCAAGTCTTGGGCTGAGGGGCATTTTTGTGGATTTTCGGCAAATTATTTGGCGTGTTTATCGGGCTCTCTCCCTCATGCACATCGTTGGGGTCCTTAGTCCCTCTAATTGACGGGGTGATCATCACTTGGTTGCCCTATTTGGAGTCACTATTGTTGATCCACCTCCCATTTTCAATGTTGGTGTTCTGGCATAGGCCGTTTGTAGGATCTTTTAAGGTTAACACTAACGGCTGTGTGGTTGATGGTAGAGCTAGTGGGGTGGGGTGATCCAAGACTATCTTGGTCATTGCATTCGGGCCTTTTCCCCATTCTATGGTGACTGTGCCATTTTGGAGGTCGAGCTCCGTCGTTCTTGACGGACGGTTGCTTGCACGCTCTTTGGGAGTTGGTAGAGTTTGGGTGGAGGCAGACGCATCAGCTGCTATTCATTGTATTGTTCGGGGAGGCGGTCCGTGGCACCTACAGGTAATTATCCAACATATTCGCCAGCTCCTCCGCATAGACTGGGACTTGGTCTCATATGTCTTTCGCAAGGGCAACCAGGTTGTCGATGCACTCGCTTTCGAGGGGTTACTACAGCAGCGATACGCAGAGTTTGACTCACATCAGTTGCTAGCGGTACACTAGAGCTCTCCTGCAGATGGATCGTCATGGGTTTCCATTGGTCCGTGGATTTCAGCAAGGATACAGTTCACTACTTTGAGCTTCTTCATGGCTTTATTTCTTTTTTTTTATTATTCTGTATAGGGACATAATACCTCCTTATTTATTATTTTGTTATTCTTTTATTCATATTATTAGGGAGATAGTATCTCTTCGTTTACTGTTTTTCGCATTCTCATTGTGTTTTATTGTTTGGAGGTCAGGCTTATGCCTCCTCCTTTTGTAGTTATTTTTTTATATATTAATAAAAGGTAGGGAGATTCCAAACCCCCACCAGCTAGGCTCGGTGGATGTATAAAACCGACGTACGAGTCTCGTTGGTGCTTTGCTAAAAAAAAGTCTAGGCTCAAAGGAGTATATAAATGGAACAAAATGCTAGCCTCTAGATATGCTCCACGTGTAGGGTGAGGATTTGTCCTTGGTCCAACTGGAAAAAGTGTAATTCGAGTACCAAATAAAAAGCATGGCCCTACAAATCTCCACCTTGCTTGATATTTGGCTTAGTTGTTTCATCAGCTCTAAAACTTGTAAAAGAAAATTAAAAAAATTAGTAACTTCAAATAATAAAATATGTAAATAAAATTTACCCGCTTTTTAAAGAATTTTTGTTAAGCAAACGTTAAGAATTTCTAGACAACTCTTAAACTTGTTCAGGGGGAGAACCTTTGTTCCTATATCAGAGGGCTTATACTCAGTTGGGATTTTCACCAATTTGGCCTTATGCTTTGTTGCGATTTTCACCAGTTCGGCCAAACCTTTATCTACCATGTCACCCATAAAATAAACCTTAATGTCCACATGTTTGGTCTTTCCATGATGAATTGGATTTTTACGCAAGTGGATTGCACTTTGATTGTCTATATGCTGCTCAAAGTATTGATCTTAGAACCCAATCTCACAAAGCAACCCTCTAATTCATATTCTTTCTTTAACAGCTTCAGATGCAAAGATGTACTCTACCTCTGTTGATAAAAAAGCCACCAGCTTCTACAACTAGGTTTTCTATTTCCCACATAAGCCAAATAGAGTGAACTAATAAGTTGAAGTTGATTTTCTCTTGTCTAAATCTCCAACAAAATCTGTATCACAATAAATCTTTAAGATCACCCATTCTGTCCCCATTTTGAACATAATTCTCATGTTTGATGTTCCTTTCAAGTATATAAATACACATTTCATAGCAACCCAGTGAGATTCTCCAAGATTGGCCATAAACCTTCTGAGCATATTGATAGCATGTGCCAGTCTGGCCTAGTAGAAACCATTAGATACGTTAAGGAACCAATACCATTTGCATAAGGAATAGAGTTCCTGCTTTCAATTTCATCATTAGATTTAGGGGATAGCTCACTAGAGAGTTTAAAGTGATTTGGCAAGGCAAAGAAACTGGTTTTGAATTGCTCATTGAAATTTTTTTGAGACTTTAACTGTATAAAAAGTTTGGTGCAGAAATAGAGATTGACATTTCCTATCTTTCCTAGTTTCCATTCATAAATTCTCTTTGCTTTCCCTAAATCCTTCATCGCAAATTCAAATTGAAATCTAGTTTTTATAGAGTTAATCTTAGATCTATCACTACAGCAAGTAGCATATCATCCATAGATAAAAGCAAGTACAAAGAGTCAATGCCACAAGATCTTTTGAAACTACTATTTACAAACCCAAGACCTTGGACAAAGGTGTTAAATCTCTTGTACCATTGTTTAGGGGTTTGTTTAAGTCCATAAAGTGATTTTTGCAATAAAAATCATGATTCTTTTTCTGGTGATCAAAGTATCCAGTTGGTTGGTTCATATAAATGACTTCCTCAAGGTCACCATGAAGAAAAGCTATTTTCACATCAAGTTGATCCAAATACTAGTCAAAATGGTAGACAAGTGATAGAAGTATCCTAATAGATTTGTATTTAGCAATTGGAGAGAAAACCTCAATATAGTCTATTCCTTCATTTGTATGAATCCTTTGGCAACTAGCTTGTTCTTATACTTCTTGTTATATTCAGAATCTGCCTCTTTGATCCTAAACCTCCGTTTACAGTCTACAACTCTGTGATTCTTAGGTCTGGGAACAAGTTTCCAAGTGTTATTCTTGTGAAGTGATCTAATTTCCTTATTCATAACAACTATCCAACATTCAAAATCATCACAAGAAATTGCATCTTCATATGAAGTATTTTCAGTGCTAACAAAATCTTGTGCAATGTGCATCAATTGTACATATCACCATTATACCTAGTAGAAGGTACTATAGTCCTTCTACTTCTATCTTTAGTAGGCATATATTCAGACAGGTTGCGGGAGTTATTGTTGCCAAAAGTCCCATCTTCAGTGGACCATGTTGTACCATTTTCAACATGGTGGTTTTGGTCTTCATTAGTCTGATTAGTTTCTGGATCAAACTCTACCTCAATTTGTGCCTTATCTTGCTTCTCTTCACCATCATCCAAGTCATCTTGGTACTCAAGAATGACCTATCTCTTAGTTTGACCAGTCACAGCAGAGCCATCAGATGTTTTAAGACATGGCATAGTATTCTTGTCGAAGATAACATTTCTGCTCAAAATTACCATATAACCTTTAGGTTCAAGAACCTAGTGCCTATAGCTCTTAGATTCTACACCATAGCCAAAGAGAACACATTTTTTAGGTCTGGCCTCTAACTTACCCCCACTCTGACGAGCATATGCAACGCAGCTAAAAATTTTTAAGTGATAGTAAGTTACAGGATTGCCAGACCAAATAAATTCAGGAATCTTAAAGCTCAAAGCACTAGTAGGACTTTTGTTTGACAACTAAGTGGCTGTCACTTCAGCTGCTCCCCGAAAAAATTTTGGAAGTCCAAAGCTAATTATCATACATTTTACCTTGCTTAGGATAGTTCTATTCATCCTCTCAGCTACACCACTCTGCTATGGAATGTAAGGGATCGTTTTATGTCTCAAAATGTCATTTTATTTGCAAGGCTAGTCAAATTTAGAGTTGTAGAATTCCAAACAATCATCGGTCTTATGTGCCTTGGACCTTTTTATTGGTTTAGTTTTGAATTAGAAGCTTCCAATGTTTTAAACTTTGAAAAGGTCTCAAATTTTGACTTTACTAAAATGGTCCATGATTTTCTAGAGTAGTCATCAACAATGAGTAGAAAATATCTAAAACCAGTAAGTGTAAAAATAGTAGAAGGACCACAAGAGTCAGAGTGTAGATAATCAAATATAGAATGAGACTTGTGGATTTCATTTTCAAAAGGCAGCCCACTTAGCTTACCTATTACATAGTTTTCACAAAAATGTACTTTATCGAAGTTACCTTTTCCAGGAGATCCATTCTTAAATAGATGTGGGAGTCTTTTTTCTCCAATGTGTCCAATCCTTTTGTGCCACAAAATGGTAGCCTTGGGCTCAGTAGAAACATTAGTAATAGTCCCACTAGTGATAGATATAGCATTTAGGAGGTACAACCCATGAGTTTTAGTATTTTAACAAGATTAGAATTCAAAGAAAGTTTAAAAAAACATTTATGAATAGAAACCTCGCAATTTTCGTCTAGTTCACCAATTGAAATAAAGTTTCTTTTTAAATCGGAGATGTATCTCACTTGTTTCAAGTTCCGAATATTGGAATTTTTCAAGAAAGTTATATTGAGCCAATACCATGAATTTGAAAGGTTATGTCATTACCAAGATGGACTAGACCATCCCTAACATAGGTCAGATCAAAGAAGAAATGCTTATTAGGACACATGTAGAATGAACAACCAGGGTCAAAGATCCACTCATTTGATCTGAACTATTCAGTGGCACACAAAACAACACCATTTAAATCATCTACCTTAGCCTTACAGGCCGCAACTATAGTAGTAATATCAAGATCGTGGTTCTTTTTGAGATAACTGATCATCTTGAAACAATTCTTGATTCGATGCCCAGGGTTTCTACAATAGTAGCAAACAAAATCCTTTCTATTGTTCTTTTTCTCAGCCTTTCCTTTTCCCTTGTCTTTATTCCGTTTTCCATTCCCTTTCCCTTTAGACTTGGGAGGTTTAGAAGAAGAGGGTTTGCTTGCTACATTTCAGCCTACTCTACCTCCCTCATCTTTTACATCATTCTGTAACTCTAGCTCTTTATTTCTAAGCATAGCAAGCATTTCATCTCCACTCAGAGTTTGTCTTTCGTATTCCAATGCATTCTTCAAGTCCTTATACCTATCCCCAACTAAATTCAAAAGGCCTATAACCTACTGGTTATCAAAAATGGTTTGTTTAGTGTACTAAAGATCAACAATAAGTTTGGTGAATCTATCAATGTTGGCTTCAAGGTTTAGAGATGGATCAAATATGAAGTTGTAGAACAATCTGAAAAGGTAGCACTTTAGGTAAAATTCTTCTAGTTTGTCCCACTACCCCTTAGCGGTAGTAGCCTCCCCAACTTTCCTAATAACCTCACTAGACAAGTGCAAGAAATTTGTTGATGATTAGTGTATTTTTGGAGCTACAAATGATATTATGTTGGGAGCAAAGATGCCGACTTAGGTGGAGGAATTTTTTTAACAATTAGGAGAATCTTGGCATACATAGGTTCTACAAGAGAACGGAAAACTCAATGGGAGAATCCTCTCTCCGTCCACATACACAGAGCTGCAAGCTTAATTATCCCAATAAGAAATATATAGTACATTTCGATTGTGATAAGAATTTTTTCTTAAACTCTACTATCAAATGAAGAGTAATAATATAGTTGGCGACAAACAAAGATTATCTCCTACAAGAAATATGTATTGCATTGCGATAGCAATAAAGAGTTTTGATGTAAGTGAGTATTTTGAACTGACCTATAAGTAATTGTTGTGATCAAATCACAGTGTAAAACACTTCCTTGGAGAGTTCTAGAAAACAATTTTCTTTTGGAGATAGGCACTCCAGAAAGCTGCATGTCTTCTGCACTTTACACAATTGAAGTTAGTTTCCAAAACACTGCCTCAGGATGTGGAACGACTATAAACCAAATTTACATCATGTATGCACATTTTGATGTTTAGCACATATGCTGAAATAAGGTTCAAGAAGTTAGAGTCGAGGATGGAAATAACCTATTCGTAGGATATCCTAAACGAAGTAGAGGATACTTCTTCTCTAGCCCTCAAAATAGAAAAGTGTTCATATCCAACCTTTCTAGAAGACAAGTATACACAAGAAAGGGGTTTCAAAATATGAATAATATTGAAAGAGATAATGAAGAACACTCTCTAATCGTCTCAATATGAAATATAATAAGATATCCTGTGGATCATCCTAACGGCAGAATTCATAGGTTGCTGGAATTGTCTGGGAGTTCTAAGAATTCAACCTATTCAAGATCATCAACATGATATGAATATTGAGAACGGTGTTCCAGTAACAGACATTGAGAATATCCGTCATGACGCGCAATCCAATCAGCGAGCCCAAGAACTCCCAATGTCTAGAAGAAGGTAGAGGGACACATGGAGTCCCGCAAGATACACTCATATAGGATAATCGCATTCATGGAGTTCTTAAAAAGATGAAACTCGCCCCATAAAATATCTTGAAGCAACAGAGGATAACGATGCACATTCTTGGAAAGTACTAATGAGTAATGAAATAAGACTGAGTGTATAGGCTCTACCCATGTGTGGGAGCTTGTAGATATGTCTGAAGGGTAGAAATCGGTCTACAAGAGTACTTGGGAACGTCAGGACCTTCAAAGAGAGATTAGTTAATAAGGGCTTCACCCAGAGAGGAAGTATTCGTTATAATAAAACTTTTTCTCTAATCTCCATGCTTAAGCCCATCGGATACTCCTTATCATTGCTGCTTATCTGGATTATGAAATTTGGGATATTCACATCAAGATGACATCTCTCAATGGACACGTAGATGAAAACATCTATATAGTGTAGCCAGACGATTCCATAGCTCTAGTAAATGAAAACAAACTCTACAAATTACAAAGGTCCTTTTGCAAACTCAAGAAGCATTGAAGTCTTGGAAGAACGGATTTGACAAATTGATTAAAACGTACAGCCTTGATAAAAATTTGACAGATATTTTGTCCATAAGAAGAAGCAAGATGCTAAGATAGTTTTATTGATCTTATACGTAAATGACATACTACTTGTCAAAAATGATGTAGAAATATTACTCGCAATAAAACCGTGGTTGGTCCAATAGATGAGTACGGGGGACTTGGGTAAGGAAAGCTATGTTCTAGGCTTTAAGATCATAAGTAAATAAACTAATTTTCTTGTCACAAGGTTCATACATAAATCGCATATTGATCCAACTCATAATGCAGAATTCCAAGAAAGGATTTCTACCTTTTAGACTTGAAATTTAACTCTCTAAGGGTAAGTATCCTAAGATGCCTAAATGGGTAGAACACATGAGAAGGATACCCTACATTTCGGTTGTGTGTAGTGTCATATAAGTCATGTCGTACACTAGACCCGATACTTATTATATTGTCAAGATAATGAATCCATTCCAATCTAACCCGAGGCAAAAGTAGTGGGCAGTCGTGAAACATATATTCAGGTATCTTCAAAGAAAGAACGACCATATGCTTATGTACTCAACACAAGATCTAATTTCGATGGGTTATGCCGACTTTGATGACTTTCAATCAAGAGTAGATTCTAGAAAATCTACATTATGAACAGTTTCATTGTTGGTGGCATGATTATCATTTGGAGAAATGTAAGAAAATTGTGTATTGCTAACGTATGGTTGACTACACCATGGAAGTCGTATGGCTCAAGAAATTCCTTGCAGATCAAGACGTAGTACCTGTAGCAGGAAATTTTGTAACATTTTATTGAAAGCAATGATGGCGGGAAAGGGCCAATAGAAAAGAAAAAAGTGACAAAAGAGGAAAATAAATAGAAATGAAATACCATTTCTTTTGTGATATTTCTCGATCCGGAGGTGTATTAGTCTCTAAGAAATTGTCTCCAGGTGACCTTATCAATCCACTCATGAAGAACCTAATAGCTAGGGTCTTTCAGGATCATTTAGAGATGGTGGATATAGTTGACATGAGACACAAAATTGAGGACTGGTTGGAAAATTATTGTGATATATATATATATATATATATATATATATATATCAAATAAAGCATCAGGACGGAAATAAAAAGTATAAATAAATAATTATTTATATAGAATAAATTATTAATTTATGTTAATTTTATAATATTTGAGCTTGTGACGAAGTGCCCTCAATTGCTTAGAGGCGATCTGAAATAGGTACTTTAGAAGAAGTATAGAAAATACGTCTCATATCTCAGTAGAAAAATTATATAGTCGTAAATCGAGAGTAAGGGTGGTCGCCTTATCTTATAGGAGTACATTTGTCATTGCTCTAACTAATACGAGTAGGAGATCTATCTTCATCATCTCGATTAGTAAGGTATTGAGCAGTGACATTTATACATATCGGGTAAGTATATTGGACTAGACCATCATGTTGAATTTAATTCCACAGCATGGCTATGTGCGAGAATTATCTTCTACATGACTAAGTGGTAGTTACTAAGTGAACGATCTGGAGCAATTTTGAGTGCCATAGGTGAGGCCAATAGTTTATATGGTCGATATTCTCTACACTATGGGAACCAAAGAAAAATCAAAATAGTAAAGTACGCACTGCAAGGAAAGGTCGTTGGGTTTATTAAAAGAGTTAAAGAGTACGCTTAAGTACATTTATATAAGATTGATTTAACTAATCTAAACTTAGTATTTGACAAAGTGTCACTAAATAGAAATCATAGCATTAAAAATATTGACTTAAGCAAAGCGTACAACTAGTCAGCAGACACTATCATTAGAATGTCAAATTAATTGTCAGACTAAAGGGGGATGAGTTGTTACACTCAGAAGTCAAGAGGATATTAATGTACAATGAGTGTAAAAGATTCCAAGTAGGGCCAATGCAATGAAACTTGATATTGAGAAGTTCTTATATAGCATGTACAATGAGGATAAGAGATTCCATGAGCATGGGAGAAAAAAAGGAATTCGTGAAAGTCATTCTAAAGAAGGCCTGGATGTAATTGATACTGTTAAGGATAATGACGAGTTTAATGCTTTCAATATGGTTGATTTGCTATACAAAAAGAATTATGACATCTCACATAGATGCATCGCTAAATGATGAAATTAAAAAATATTTGACTGAGGCAACTGATGACCCTTCCAATGCCTTTAACATTTGGAGTTAGTGGAACATTAATAGTCCGAGATTCAAGATTTTGTTTGAGATTGCAAGGGATGTACTTGCCATTCATGTATCCACCGTAGCTTTTGAATATTCAATTAGCACTAGTGGCCGAATTTTGGGTTCATTTAAGATTCATTTAGGAGTTCACTAATTCCTAAAATAGTTGAGGCCTTGTTTTGTACACAAAATTGGCAACGAGAAGAATCTAGATTGTTGAGAGCATGTGAAGATAGTTGCATTGACGAGGAATAGTCAGAAAATGCTGAGGTAGGTGAATACATATTTATTCTATATTTTTTCTTTTCTTGTGTTTTTTTCATAGTTTCAATTTTTTCACTTCTCATGTGCCTATTTATTTTTGAATTGTGACAAAGTTTATCAATAATGTTACAACTAAAGGAGTGATTCAGCTTGACGAACCATAAAGAATAAGTGGTTTCGTAAATGATACACGATAGTGAGAAATTGTGACCTCTGTTATATTGTTTACAGAAATTTTCGTCTTCATTTATTGACTAAATTTCATTATCTTATTGGTGATACATGATAGGTTATTCATTGTTGGATGAATGTGGAGAGTGAAGATGTTATTTGAGTTCTATTTTGCTTCATGGAAAATATTTTGGAATTCAATTTTCAATCTAGTTTATGTACTTTAGTTTGAAATTGCATGGTTTCTACTTTTATTTTAAGTTATGAACTGTGATTGACTTATTTTGAAATTAGCTATTGCCTACTAAAGATTGATAAATTAGCTACAACCTACTAAAGGCTGATTTGTGCTACTGCTTTTGTAACGAACATTGGCTACTACTCCTGCTATTGCTTTTGTAATTGCTAGTAATGAAAATTGGCTGCTTGTGTGCAAGCTGCTGCTGCTGGTTTTATGCTACTGGTGCTACTACTTTTGCATCACTACTGCTATTACTTCTGCATCACTACTATTACTTCCTTTTTTCTGCGAGTTCTATAGCTTGTTGGCCACTGCTGGGACTGTATTTTTGGTCTATAGTTGTTGGGAAATTTAAAAAAAAATTTTCTATTTTCCTTAATTTGCCCGTAGGATCTTTTTATTGTTCAGAGAATTTAATTGAGATAAGAAAAATATAAATAATATGACAAGAAATATATGGACTAAACCGTCTTAGCTTTCCACTATATAAAAAATTCTTACAATCATATAGATTTTTCACTCACCCAACCCCAATCCCAACCAAAGTATTATAGGAAAAATAAACCGAGCTTTACCACATCTAATTTTCTACTCTTTACACAAACTACAAAGAGTTATAAGAAAACTCCCAAAATGCTAGGCTTACAATTTTTCCTCTAAATCTATTCACCCCTGAGTATTACAAAGAAAAATAGATCAAGCCTTGCCACACTAACCAATTGCTATTCTTTGCATTGGCCACAAACTACAATTTTTCTCTCAACTCAAGCTTATTACTCAAGAAAAAAAAGAATACATCAATTTATAGGAAAACAACACACCTGAAACTACCAAAAGAAGGATAACTAAATTCCTAATTCTAAATTGGTTTAGGACTCTTGACCATAAGTTTTTATTTTTTCTTTGAGATTTATTTTTGGCAATATCCCAACAACTGCTATTACTGATTTGGTATTTTGCCTACTGCTATTGCTGTTTTAGTCATTTTGTAGTTGCATGGAAGCAGATAATGAAAGAAGCTGCTTATAATTGCTAATGTAGATAATGAAAGAAGTGGCTATTGCTAGCTAAGATATTTTGTTGTTTTAGTCATTTTGCTTCAAAAGGTCACTTTTTGTAAGAAGCTTTTGCATAAAGTGGGACTTGATTTAAGTAATATTGTAATAATATAATATTAAATTTGTGTAGGTTCGAAATAAATCAGATGGAAAGGAAACTGGATAGGTATTTTGTTTGAAATAAACCGAATGGTTCCATTTTTTGTAGAACCAAAATTTATGGCTCGGTTCCGGGTAATGAACTACCCGGAATTGAACCCGAATCGTCCACTCCTAGTTGAAGGTTTCAGGGCTAACCATGTTGCAACTTTGTGACTGTGCATGATAGAATGCGACTACAAGATTGTTGTTATTATGTTTTAGATTTGAGGGTTTGTATGGTGATGGTTGGCCTGCGATGGTGCGGTAGCGCTACTCGAGTTGGAGTGATGTTTACGCTGTTGATGGTGGCGGTCGTGTAACTTTGGAGGGATTTGGATTGACAATTGTGTGACTTTGCTATCATACTATGCCAGGATCAAAATGGTGTTTTGTGATTGTTTTGTCAATAGTGGTCACAATAGTGTTATGGCGTTTCATTATTATTTTATCAACAGTGGCCACAATGGTGTTTCTTATGACCAAAGATGAGTTATTATGTAGTGGTGTGATCGAAGATGGGGTATGATGTGGTGGTGCGGCGCTTGTTGTATGTGATGTGGTGGTGGTGGTGTGACTTAATAAATATAATAATAATTGTGACCATGTAATGAAAATAATTGAATTCTTATAATAATTAAACACTATTACAGATTATACATTGGGCATCGCACATTAGGTGGCGTTTTTTATAAAAATGCCACCCGAAAATGTATCAGACATATAAGGGCGGCGGTTGTGTAAGAAATCCGCCACCCAAACTATTTAAAAACAAAACAAAAAAAGAAAAATTTGAATTTTGGTGGCGGTTGTTGACCACAACCGCCACCCTTAATGAAACATGTGAGAAATTGGGTGGCGGTTGTCTTCACAACCGCCACCCAAAATTTAAAAAAAAAAATTAATTGAAAACGGGTGGCAGTTGTGATGACAACCGCCACCCTAAAATTAAAAAAAAATTGAAAATAATCGTGTAAATTGGGTGGCGGTTCCTCAAAGAAACCGCCACCCGTTGTAAATAAAAGGTGGCGGTTCGTTGAGGAACCGCCACCTTAGAGGTTCATATACAAATCCGGCCAGAAGCGAAGCGAAGAAGAAGAACCAGCTAGAAACACTCAACATTTCTCACCATTTCTCACTCGAAAATCACCCAAACTGCTGCTAATTCTTCCTGAGTTCGGCCACCATTGAAGTGAGGTAGTATTTCTCTAGCTATTTGTCCCAATTTCTTTATTTCTAAGTTAGAATTTAAGATTCCAAATTCTAGGTATTTGCTTGGAAATCGGCAGGGATTTGGTCAATTTCTTGGTTTGTTGAAGACAACATTAGAAGAGAGCTTGTCATCTCCTATCAATTGGTGATATTTTTTCATTTTTGAGGTTAGAAAATACCAATCCCAATTTGTAGCTAGATTTTTTTGGTGTAATTGTTGATTTTTCGTTTTTTTTTTTGTGCATATTTTAATATATGTATATGCATTGTGATATATATGTGGAATTTGGGGATTATTGTTTGTTAATTGCCATATAGATATATTATGTGTTTTTTCCCCAAATTTTCTTAATATTTGTTTTAATATATATGTATGTGGGATTTATATATAGCATGGTTAAATTAGATGTATTTATTTAGTTAGATTATTTAGTATTAGTTAAATAAGTGATAAGTAATTTTGGATGAATTAATAGTTAATATAGTTATTAAAATTATTATTTTACGGAATAACAATGGCTAGCTTTAATTTTTTGAAATGATCCTAATTTAGCCTTCTACATAGAGAAACTAATGCATACAATATTTATAAATTATGTTGAATTATATTTCAATATATAGTAAATAAATAAATATTACTGTTAAACAAATATAATTTAGTAAAATGGTAGTTTGGGAATAATATTTCAAGAAAATTAAATAAATTAGTTTGCAAATAAATTTATATAAATATATTTTATTCATGAAATAAATATTATTTTGGATATGTCCCTAATTTAATTTTCTACATATGATACAATAATGCATGCAATATTTATAAATTATATTGAACTATATATATGTCAATATGTTATAATAAATAAATAAATATTGCTTTTATATAAATATAATTTATTAAAAAATAGTTTGGGAGTAATATGTCAATAAAATAAAGTAGTTTAGAAATAAATTAATATAAAAATTATTTTTATTATCAAATAAATATTATTTTTTTATATGTCCCTAGTTTAATCTCATACATATAATAAACTAATGAATACAATATTTATAAATTATATTGAACTGTATTTCAATATGTAATAACTATAGGCAATATTAGGTTTACAAATATATATATATATATATATATATATATATATATATTTATATATATATATAACTTATTAAAAAAGTGTAATAAAAGGAGTATTTAGTATTTCAATTAAATTAACATTAATTTCGTAGTAATATGATCAATTAGCTTGGGAATAAAAGTTTTATATAATATCATTTTAGTATAGCCATTCTAATAGTTTTGTGGTGTAAATACATCAAATTATCGAATTATTTCTCTATCCTTTCGTTATAACGGATCTTATTGTACTACTCCGCACTTCATTTGCATTGAGCTTAGAAAACCGTTTGAAGATAATCTTTTATGTTATTAACTGTGATCAATTAGACCATAGCTTAAGATGCACAAGGTTATCTTTGAATTCTCCCAGTGGAGAGTTTGTCATCGATCTGCGTATGTCAAACTGTGCTAGATTTAATTTTTTGTGTGGACGATTATGTATTTATGTGAATTTCAATAGGATCCTCATTCGTTCTCCAGGTGTGGATTATGTTTTACGTGAATTACACACTTAGGAGAACTAAGGGGAGATGCTGCCGAAATTTACAGTAAAATACAATGCCGGTTCTAAACAAAAATAACACAGTTTGATATTACGTAGAGATGACGAATGGTTTAGGTCCATACCCTTTAAATTAGATACGGACTTATAAGGCCGATTTAGAACACTTCCATTACTTGCTTCATTACAGAAAAATGTCAAGATCATTATCTTTTATGATATAGCTACAGAGTTAATATTATGGAGTAATAACTTTATAGGTTGTTCGAAATGGATCGGAGTTGGATGTATGAGAATCCTACTGCTCTTGAATATATAAAAGGAGTAATTGAGTTTTTGAAATGTGCGGAGGAGGATAAAATAAAGTATAATAAAGATAAGATTGTATGTCCTTGTTCAGTTTGCAATAATACAATTGGATTTGACACCGTTGCTGAAGTAAGAACCCATCTATTGAAAAATGGGTTTAAGATGGGTTACACATGTTGGTTTTGGCATGGTGAGAAAATAGTGTGTAGTACAAGCAGTGGTGGCACCGGTTCATACTTGCGTAATGAACATCGGTTGGGCAGTGACAGCGACGGTCATGCGGAAAACGTAGAGATGAATGTGGAACACGATCGGTTGGATGAAATGTTACGTGATGTGCAAGATGACTTCATTGACAGGCCATATGAGTTCGATAAACTGTTCGCAGATTCTGAAAAGCCTTTATATCCTGGTTGTCTAAAATACAACAAATTATCAGCTGTGTTCAGTTTGTTACATTTGAAAGCGAAAAGTGCGTGGAGTGATCGAAGTTTCACGGCACTATTAGAGCTTTTAGTAGATATGCTTCCGGATGACAATGAGTTGCCTAACTCAACATACAAGGCAAAAAAGATGTTATGCCCATTGGGTATGGAGATTGAGAAGATAGACGCTTGTCCAAATGACTGTGTACTATATCGGAAAGAGTATCGGCAATTGCAAGTGTGTCCGAAGTGTGGGGTATCGAGGTATAAGAGAAGCAATCGCAATGGTAATGGCGGGGGTGAGAATGGTTATCCAGCTAAAGTGTTATGATATTTGCTTCAGATTCCAAGGTTTAAACGATTGTTTGCAAATGCAGACAATGCAGTAAAATTGTTGTAGCATGCAACAGAGAGGAAAAAAGATGGTAAATTATGACATCCTGCTGATTCACTTGAATGGTGCAATTTCAACAGGAGATTTCGTGATTTCGGAAATGAAGATCGGAACCTCCAGCTAGGATTATGCACAGATGGAATGAATCCCCAAGGCGATATGAACAATCGACATAGCACTTGGCCAGTGCTTTTGGTGATCTATAACCTCCCTCCCTGGCTGTCTATGAAGCGTAAATACATGATGATGTCCTTGCTAATCTCAGGGCCAAAACAGCCAGGAAATGATATCGACGTGTACTTAACTCCATTAATTGATGATCTAAGAATGTTGTGGGATGAGGGTGTAGAGGTATTTGATGCTAATCGTCGAGAGAATTTCAATCTACGTGCAATGCTATTCTGCACCATAAATGATCTCCCTGCTTTTGGTAATTTATCGGGTTACACGATTAAGGGTGGTAAGGCATGTCCCGTGTGTGAAGATGCAACCTTTAGCCAGTATTTGGGTAATTGTAAGAAAAATGTGTGCATGGATCATCGGGCTTTTCTTCCTAAAAATCATAAATATCTAAGAAATAAAGAGGATTTCAATGGGCAAACTGAGAATCGAGTCGCACGATTGCCGTTTTCTGGGGAAGAGGTGTTTGAAAGAGTTAAAGACATTTCAGTTCAATTTGGCAAGACTTCTAAGCCGACTAGAAAGAGTATATGGAAGAAGAGATCGATCTTCTAGGATTTACCGTACTGGAAGTACTTAGAGGTGCGACATTGTATTGACTTCATGCACGTAGAGAAGAATGTTTGTGATAGTATCATCGGGACGTTGTTAAACATTCCAGAAAGACAAAAAGATTCTCTCGAGTGCTAGAAAAAGACATGGTGGAATCGGGAATACGGCCTGAGCTAGCACCTATTGAAGAGTTGGGGAAGCATCCATTCTTACCAGCTGCGTGCTTCACACTGTCTAAAAGGGAGAAACAAAAATTTTGTGAATGCTTGAAAGGTTTGAAGGTTCCATCCGGCTATTCATCAAACATTAGCCGATTGGTGTCGATGAAGGACTTGAAATTGGTTGGGATGAAATCTCACAATTGTCATATTATGATGCAGCAGCTATTACCAATTGCCGTTCGTGGCATCCTGCCCGAAAATGTAAGGCATGTAATTACACAACTTTGCTTTTTCTTCAATGCAATATTCAGTAAGGTTATTAAGCCTGGCGAGTTAGATAGATTGCAAGCAAACGTTGTTGTAACCCTCTGCCAGCTTGAAATGTATTTTCCACCATCTTTTTTCGATGTTATGGTGCATTTGGTTATTCACTTGGTTCGACAAATCAAGTTGTTAGGTCCGGTGTTTTTGCACAATATGTACCCGTTCGAACGGTTCATGGGTATCCTAAAGGGACATGTGAGAAATCGATTCAGACCCGAAGGCAGTATCGTAGAAGGTTATGTTGCTGAAGAAGTCATTGAGTTTTGTACTAATTACCTAGCAAGAGTCAGACCCATTGGTATTTCTACATCTCGACATGAGGGAAGGCTCGAAGGTAAGGGTATTATTGGACGCAAGCCGATCGATCCTAGTGCTGAAGACTTAGCCAAAGCTCATCTCTCGTCTTGCACCATCTTGCTGCGGTTCAACCATACTTCTATGAGCACAAAGCAGTGCTAAGAGTAGAGAATCCTTTAAAATGGGAGAGGTGGTTCGTTACTAAACATAATCGTTGTTTTGCAAAATGGTTCAAAAATAAAGTAATGAACCAATTGACGCATATGCCGGAAATTGTTACAGAAGCGGTCAAGTGGTTGGCTTACGGGCATGCTTCGCGTGTTACCTCTTACCAGGGATATGACATTAAAGGGTACACATTTTATACAAAAAGTCAAGATGATAAAAGTACGATGCAGAACAATGGAGTCACACAAGTGGCAATATCCACTGATAATAGTACTGATACATAGTACGGCGTGATTGAAGAAATTTGGGAACTTGATTATAAGGTATTTTAGATGTGTGTATTCCAGTGCAAATGGGTGGATAATGCACGGGGTGTATCGAAAGATAAATTGGGTTTCACTAGGGTGGATTTTTCTTGAGTTGAAAGTCGTAATGACCCGTTCATACTTGCATCACAGGCTAAACAGGTGTTTTATGTTACTGATCCGGGCGATGCAAAGTGGTCGGTTGTTCTCCAAGGAAAGAGGCGTATTGTTGGTATCGGTGATGTGGTTGACGAAGATGAATATGACCACTGGGATGAAACGCTACCATTTTCTAGTGAACTACCTCAACTAGATCCCTAGGAGCACAATAGTGCAACAAATTACCTTCGTTTGGACCATCAGGAAGGAGAGTACGTGGAATGATAGGTGAATTACTATTTTTGTAAGTTCAACATTATTTCATTATTATTTAGTGGTAATAACAATCTATTTGCACGTCATATCTTATCTTTTGTTATAATTGTGATTATTAATGTTATTTTTTGTTAAAATGCAGGGAGGCGGCGAATTGTGGTAAATATGACGGATTCTTCATCCCCATCAGGTTCACCATGTGCTACTAACAGCACAAGACGGAGCAGAGGGTTGACGACCATGTCGAAGTGGAAGGGAAAGAACATTCAGTTAACCGAAGATGATTTCGATGATCTACTCCGGCCGAAGGAGCCGCATAGTACTGGGTTCCGTCATTACATTGGGGTAGTCGCGCGCTCCAGAGTAAATATAAATTACGGTAAATGGACAAAGGTGGAAAGCGGGCTGAAGAACACCATTTGGGAAGATATTAAGGTAATAAAAATATAAATTGAAATTTTGTTACGGTTAACACCACATATATTAGTGCTTAGTGACCCATTTGTTTAATATTGCAGATACCGTGTAATTTGAAGGATGACAGCCTTAAAAATACGGTTGTGTCACAAGCTGGATTACGGATAAGAAATTTCAAAAGCAAGCTCGTGAGGAATTGGATTCACCCAAAGAAACCAAGAACAGACACGCCACCACAAGTGTATAACTTCATTACCGAGGAAGATTGGGAAGAATTCAAACAAACAGTCAGTAGTAAGGAATTTCAGGTATACTCTAGTGATTACAATTAAATATTTAATAATTTTTTCCCTTTTCCTAAAAAATAATATTTGTGTACCGGCCACATTAGCATTGAATCCATCGTAATTCTCACTAATGGTATACTATTAATTTCTTGAAGGACATTAATGAGAAGGCGAAAGAAAGCAATTGCATAACAAATATCCCCATCACATGGGAGCCGCAGGTTATGCAAGCATGAAGGAAGTGTGGGCGAAGAATGATCCTCTGGGGCATTTATCATCATCTAGGTCTGTACCCGAAGAGATTTTGCAGAGTGATCGGTCATGGGATTACTTACGGGCAAGCTTACAAGTGCGCCCTGATGGAACTGTGGTGTGTCCCAATGAAATTCAAGAGGTGTATGACAAGATTGTGAGTAATTTCCCTTTCATCGTGTGCATACTTTCGATAAGTTGACCAGTGATAATTATTGACACTTAATTTTAATTTCATTGAAATAGGTGGTTAAGTCTCAAGAAGTTATGGAGGGGACATTCGTCCCAGACCGACATCACGACATACTCTCGGAAGCTCTAGGGAAAGAGGATCATTCGGGTCGGCCGAGAACTTTCGGTGGCTATGTAGGCACGGGCAGTGTTTGGGAAAAAATCTGAAAAATCCAAAAGACGCACTTCGGACCAGGATGACTTAGATACTCGGGTTGCGAGGGAGGTCCAGAATCAACTGAATGCTGAATTTGATAATAGGGTGCAGTAGAGAGTTGTTAATACACTCATACGACTAGGCATCCAATTGCCTCCTGATATTGGAATGACGATGCCAAATCTAGACCTGCAAGCAAAAACAGTGTTTGTCGTGCCTCGGCTGCGCCTGATCCATCCATGACGTTACGGTATTTTAATATTTTTAATTTGTTTTATAATGTTGGTAATAATTGCAATATTTCACTTATAATTAGTTTTATAATGTTGGTAATAATTGCAATATTTTACGTATAATTAGTTTTTTAATATTGATAATTTTTTGATCGATAGGAAATTACCAATTGCACGTCTGTACTATATGGAGGCCGATACTACGGTGTAGCGCAAGGGATTTCTTTGTCTGTTACAAAAGACATCATCGTGCATCGTTGCAAACTCAAAGAAGGAAATGTCAAGGTACGAGTTGATATGGTTCATGAGCAATGTCGTGAGTTGCCTCTTCCCGAGCCAGTTCGAGATGACTTGGTTACCATCGGGGACGCCATTGGAAGTTTTGTTCAGTGGCAAAAATGCATGGTTTGCTTGGAAAATGTAAGTTGTTGAGTTGTTGAGAGTCTTATAATATGTTTTACTTGTTTATTTTTAATATTTTATAATTATTTAATACACACGTTGTCATAACTCGAAGTACTATTGGAGGATACTATTGTTGGTGATAAGGATAATCAATTATATCAACAGAAGAAACCGCAAAGTGTTGTTGTGTCAACCGGTGGTGGATCACGCAATCTCGTTCATGAAGCAACATATCAGACTCTTCCCGGTTCTTGCAAGCTATTGGTCGATCCGATCAATATGATGCCCGATGGATAGTGATACTTTGGTGGTCCCGATCGGCTTGTTTCTGAATCACCCGATAATCAAGTTTTTGTTATCAAGCATCGATATCGCTGGATTTCATGACGATGAATCCGGTTGAATACTTCTATTGTGGAAGTATTTCAAATGTGAGCCTTCAATTCCAATTTTAAATTACATAACTCTTTCAATATTCGGGTTACCAAATATAGTATCTTCGTATGTTGTTTAATATAGGTACATCTATCGGAGGTGTGAGCAGTTTGATGTGCCATTCGGCTTTATAAGTCCATCGCGAATATCGGCAGTCATGGTTAGGGCTCAACATCGGGAGACGTCACTCTATATTAACCGGGCACTGCGCCGTTTGAAGGACAGCAAATACATTTTTGCCCCGTATCATCAAGAGTAAGATCACTCATTTGTTGATATATACATCTAATGTTAATTAATTAGTTCGAAAATTATGAATATGTAATTAAAAAACTAACTATCTCGTTTGTTAGCCATCACTGGTTATTGCTTGTTATCGAACCATCGGTCAATATAGTATACGTATTGGATTCGTTAGCTAATCAGGAGAGAAATTTGAAGGTCAAATCGCTCATATGCATGTAAGTGATTATCCAATGACTTTCATTTCATTTATTAGTTTTCGTATGATAAGTTGGAGTTTAGATCACTTAAGTATTAATATTATTCATATAATTTAAATTTTTAGGGCTTTTAGAGGGATATGGAAACAAATGGGTATAAGACAAAGCAGTGTTGAGTGGAAATATCCTCCAGTATGTATATGCACAAATTTAAACAATAATAATTTTTTTCGTAATTTGGTTCGTCTTTTATTATATTGGAAGATATATGGTTTTCTTTTAAATTTTCTTTTTTTCGTATTACTTATTTTATTTTTTGGCAATGTACAAATTTTAGTGTACGCAACAACCAGGGGGCAATGAGTGTGGTTATTGTGTCATGAAGAATATGCATGACATACTGATAGACTATGCTCAAGGCCATGAACTACAAACGGTATGTTTATTATCATAAAATGTAGATTGTTAATTTAGGCATTCAGTACTTTATTAAAAATGTATGTAACTTATTATCTTTCGTTTTACTCGCAGATAAATAAAGTTGAAGAGTATTCTCAGAGCGATATCGATATCGTACGAGAACTTTGGGTTCAATTCTTCCGAGAGGTTATGAATTGAAATAATCATTTACATGTTTAATTATACTCATTTTACTTCGATTTTTATAATATTTTCGTGCACCGAATTTCATGTTAACTCTTATACTTGTTGTCATGTAACTATAGCAACGAACTTTATTTAGAGTTTTATGTAAAGTTGTTGTATGTAGAGTTGCATTGTGTAACGTTTTGTTAGGTAGTGTTAGCTCTAATTTGTTAACTAGTTGGATTTGTGTTCTTTGCGTTGTATATAGTATGAATTAGTGGATGTATTTGAGTTGTATGGATATATTTGGGTGATGAAATGGTTGGATTGCAGGTTCAAAAAACTGTATTAAATTACAGTTTTTTAATTACAACAAAAATTTTAAAAAAAAATTATAAGTGGTGGCGGTTGTATTATTACAACCGCCACCTAAATATTTAAAAAGAAAAAAACAATTTCGGGTGGCGGTTGTTTCGTTACAACCGCCACCCAATTTTTTTTTAAAAAAAAATTTTGATTACGGGTGGCGGTTGTTCAGCTACAACCGCCGCCCAAATATTTTAAAAAAAAAATTCTTGTGGCGGCTGTTTCGTTACAACCGTCACCCGAAATAATAATAATAAAATAAAATAATATATTGGGTGACGGTTGTTTTTTAACAACCGCCACCTGAAATAATAATAATTTTAAAAAAAACATTGGGTTGCGGTGGTTTTTAAAAAACAACCGCCACCCGAAAAATAAAGGGTGGCGTTTTTTAACTGACACCCAAAATTATACACTAGTACAAAAATGAGCTTAGATGGCGGTTATTTTACACTTCGGGTGGCGTTTTTTTTATCGCCACCCAAACCAGCGACACCCAAAGTCGGCGAAAGGGTGGCGGCTGAAAAAATGCCACCCAAAATAGACTTCGGGTGGCGGTTGTTAAAAACGACCGCCACCCTTTATTATTTTTTAAAAAAAAAAGCACTTCGGGTGGCGGTTCTAGTGCAAAACCGCCACCCCAAGTTTTTTGTTTTTTAAAAAAAAAGCACTTCGGGTGGCGGTTCTAGTGCAAAACCGCCACCCAAAATCCACTTTTTTTTTTTTATGATATGAGCGATGGAAAACACACGAAATAATTTTTATTCAAAACGAATTGCATCCAATTACATCAAAATGAACAATTTAGGAACAAAAACACAAAATTATAAGATGAAAAACTAAAAATTACGTTTTGAGGCCTTAGATGACCTCAGATCGACCTGAAATATGGGGTCATAGCGATAGTGGTAAATGTCGTAGATCTCGTCGCGACGATTCCGGAATGTACTCGTGGGCTGAAAACGGACATCGTATGCAAAAGTTATGGCCATTTAAAGTTTACATGCTCAAAAACTCGAAAAAAATTATATTAACAATTATACAAAAATAAACGAGATTTACATGACCAAAAGATCAAAGAAGCTTACCTTACTTAAATTATGGCACCAATTTATGAAGAAATTGCACTTAAATCTGATTTCAAACCATAAATATTTGAAGAAATTTCAAAAAATTTTCAAAAGAAGGAAAACTCAGAAGCAGGAATACCAGATCTGATGAGTTGGTGGAATATTCAAAGGGAAAGGGTGGCGGTTGTAATAAAAAACCGCCACCCAAAAGTATTTTAATAATAAAAAAATAAAAAAACGGGTGGCGGTTGTTAGCTTACAACCGCCACCCGAAGTACTAATATTTTTTTTTTTTTACGTTGGTTTAGGGTGGCGGTTGTTTTACACAACCGCCACCCGTTGTACTAATTTTTTTTTTTTTTTTACGTTGGCTTAGGGTGGCGGTTGTTAACACAACCGCCACCGGAAACCAACTTAGGGTGGCGGTTGTTTTACACAACCGCCACCCGTTGTCCTTTTTTTTTTTATTTGAAAGTTGGTTTAGGGTGGCCGATTTTTGCTATAACCGCCACCCTTTCTTAGTTCCGAGTATCAATGGTGGCGGTTTCAATAAAAACGCCACCTAATGGGCGTCACCTAATGTCACTTGTGTACTGGTGATATTTTGGGTGGCGGTCAAAGAATCGCCACCCGAGCCATAAAACAACCACCACCAGATAATGTTTCTATACTAGTGAAAATAATTGAATTCTCATAATAATTATATTATTATCATAATAAATTATAAATATATTTAATTCTAATGTGACTTGTTTTTAGTTGAATAAAATGTGTTTTGTGTTATAAAAGTATAGAAACAATAGAGAGAATTTAGAGAGAATGAATTCTAAGGAATTCTCAGGAATGAATTTCATTAATAACTGAAGCCCTATTTATAGGAAAACTTCGAATGGCACAATCGTAATTACATAATTTCATCAAGGGTATAATAGTCATTCACATATAATAATTACATCTTTTACCAAATTATTCCTCCACCAAATTATTCCTCCACCAAATTATTCCTCATAATTCATAACCACCACATTATTCTCAATTATTCATAACACCTAATAATTATTCTTCAATTATTATTCATAACACTCCCCCTTGAATGACTATTAATACAAATGTCTTCTGGACCTGTTTGGAGAAAAACCCAGTGGGAAAAAACTTCCAAACCGGGACAAGTGGTGGATAGCTTGGAGTGGTTATATACTGCTTCATCAAAACATTGCTCCCCCTGATGTCTATCAGCGGCATATGAGTATTCATGTGCTGCCTCGTTAAAACCTTGTCAAGAAAACCCAGTGGGAAAAAACTTGATCGAAGGAAAAAGAGTACAGCTGCTCCGTTTGATTTCATATCTTGAGAACTGATATCTTTACTTCTGGTAAATGATTTCAATATCATCATCGTTTGGATCTAAAGCATTAGCTCCATTATAACTTGATCCAATAGATACAATATCAATTTCTCCTATCGTTCTCAATATACCATGAATATGCCTCGTTAAAACCTTATTAGGAAAAACCCAGTGGGAAAAACCCTAATGAAGGAAAAAGAGTACATTATTCATGTGAATACGCCATTAAAGTTGCCTCATTAAAAACCTTGCTAGGAAAACCCAATGGGATAAAACCTCAGTCAAGGAAAAAGAGTGCAACGCTGTATTTTATACAAGTATCTTTCAAGCATTTCAAAATCTTTCATACATTTGTATGAGTATCATATACATTGATTTTATACTCTTCGTTCATTTAGAGTGCATCGATTTTCTTACACAACTACAAAACATTCACCATGAACACATGTCTCCAAACACACAATTTAAAGCATATAAATTCATAGTAAAAACATGTAAACATATAAGTAAACCTTCATAACTAACTAACACTTAAAATATATCATTTAACATTTAATACTCACTTAATAGGTTATTTCATTCCCAGGGGCTTAGCTCACCCTTTAGGGTACTTATAAACACGAGCTTAGCTCACCCGATCCTTTAATTTTCTTTTCGGTATTACATACACGATCGGTAATTTAACTTTCATGAGCATGCAACATATAATGACCACCATGCTTATCTTTAAACTTGAGCAATAGTCATCATCATCTCATCATCTCATAAGTTAAGGGTTTCACATTCACCATTTATCATCTTCAATATATCTCAATATTTTCATTATCATTGATCATATGTAGCGCTACATTTTCATATCGTGTCGACACTTTTCAATTTCATTTCTTTCCCCATATCGACATAACTTATCGAGATATCTCATTATCAATCCTCTTGTAGGATTACACAATATAGTTATGTCTATATACTCTTCAAGAGCATATGCCTCCGTTATTAAGACCATCTTTTATAATTTTCTTTGATATATATGTTTGGGGAAATCTCATAATATCAACGCTTCTGGCGTGCTAACTTATCAAAGCATCTCAACTGATATATGTTATTGTTCATAGCATCTTTTATGCATCTTTGAACTTCAAGTTCATATTTTAATTGTGAGGATATAACATGATGCATTTCACATATCATTTTCAACCTTTAATACTCCCCTCATCTTTGAAAATTTAGAACACCAAAACTCATAGAGTTGGTATGATTTTAATCATATATGTTCTCATCATTCAGCCTTAATATGGGAATTTAGACCGTTTGCATTCTATTCTCGATATCGGCAATTTATTTGAGGACTTTAAATAATTTGCCATATAATATCCCACTTGTATGCGCATACTCAAATCCTTGAGGATTTATTCAAGTATTGGGATATACATTTACTAGCTTTATCATTAAATCTGAAAATCATGCTCATACTGTGAGCAAATATTTAAATAAATTTCAAATTAGAATCATATACACATGTGACTATCTAGTGGATCCATATCATAATATCTAGTAGTCCACATGGAGGATGAGTGGGCCAATATTTCTCATCCTTTATTCCAGATATATTTGGGATTTATTTCCAATATTGGCTAGTAATGATTTCATCATTTATCGAGAACAATCATTGAAGAATTCCTTTAATTCTTCACTTGAAATATTGATTTCAATAATTATTTAAACCTGGATGGTCAGTCCGGTTTTGCAAACGAGTATTATTGAACTTCTAGTTCAGTAAATTCTTATATCGATTTCACTAGTATCTGTATAGTGCTCAACATGATTTATCATAGAAACAATTCACCGACATATTCCATCATCTTTTGGTGACATTATTGTCTACTACTGTTCAAACACGGAGTTACTCATACGCATCACATCCGGCTATTATTTAATTCAAATCGTAGCTCTTACGCTTTATTTAAAATCGGAGTCTTATTTCATACGCGTCGTATTATTCTATAAATAAATCATCAAAATTATTGCAAAATTCATCCTAACAAGGGTCTATACATTATAATGGATCATATGCTCTCAAATCTTCGAAAATACTATCCATCACTACCGATCAAAATCCTAAAAAGGATTTATCGATGTAGGCTGGAAAGATTAAGGATGCTAATGAATAAGGGTATCCCACAAGATATCCGATACTTGATTGAAACAAAGATTCGATTATCTGGTGAGGTTTCAATTCCTTCTAAATACATGCCTGGTATGGGTAAAAGTAGTTTTTCAAAGAAACGGAGAGCAAAAAGATTAGGAGGATGCTACAAGTGTGCTCGATGGACATGTGACACTCGATGTAAATCTGTGGGGTACTTGTCCAGAAATCGAGAAGATAAAATAGCATTCATTAAGGATGGATTGAGTAAGGAGCCTTTGGATGATATTCAATGTGCTCTTGAGACACATCCTAGTGGACACGTACAAGGTGAGCTAATGGCCTTATGGGCCAAATTCAAAGATCAACAAGCAGCGTTCTGATCTTGAAAAACTTACTTTAGAAGATCCTGTTTGTAAATTTAGTAGAAAAATTTAGCATAATGATTTTCCCATATTTATGTAAGAAAGCTCGGTGTAATAACAAAGATCAATATATTTCTTTTATTTGTAAATATCGTTTTTCAATTTTAAGATATATATTATTTTTCAATCAATGACAAATTTATATGTCATATCACTAAAGAAAAATTTACGCCTTTTTCTCTTTCATATTTGTCAAAAAGTAAATAGTGCACTCAATTATTGGTTTTAAAATTTTTCTTTAAATAGAGGGATTCATATATCTCTCATGTTGAAAATATAGTGCAAAAGAGAGATAGGAGTAGAGATGGATGTGGAGATTTTAGAATCATCTCATACAAGTCGCCTTTACCTCGCCATATTAAAACCGTATGTATTCTTGGTGGATCTAAAGCTGGTAGGCCATATCCAATATGTGGATATGGCAAACCAACTAAATAAAGAGTTAGGGAGAGAAGAAATCAATATACTATACGGAGGAACCAACAACAAACTTTTAGCTAGACTTATAATGGCCGCACAATCATGGGGAATAAGAGTTTGAGCGTAATACCTTTCCATCTAGTTGGATCTAATACTCGAATTGGAGCTAGTTCTACCATGGGTCCAGCAGGTTGGGGCTACAAGCGCAATCCATCCTGGCGCATGATGTATATGATGAATAATAGTGATGCTTTCATTGTCCTTCGGCGGCTACAACACACTTTGGAGGAAATATTCAATATAGCCTCGTTGTACAGTGGAACTTTCATGTCAAACCAATAGGTTTGTTGAATATTAATAATTTCTTTGATGGCTTACTAGCGTTTCTAGATCAGTGTAAATAATAAGTTTATCTCTCATTATTGAGAAAAATACTTATTTACGCTAGAAATCGTTGATGAACTACTCATCAAATTTCATGCATATGTTCAAGAATCTGTGGAAGCCCAGGTCCGTCGATCACAGACCACTGGTGTCAAGCGAAAAAGAAATTCGGATCCTTTAAATATTTCATTATGAATCCTAATGTTGATGGTGGCGAGTTCACGGAGTATTTATACTCTCGAGACGCATCCTCATTTATGGATTCAAGATGTATATTCTTTTGCATTTCTATATTTTGAAAGTGTTTAATGCCATCTTTGATATTCTCAATATGTTCCACTTCGGCTGTTTTGTACTTCTTCTGGAGTAATAATAATAATATCATATTGGCTTTATTCAAATACAGAAATCTAGTGATTTTGCTTCTTCAAGAGCATTTTATTCTCATATTAATACAATCTCATATCATCGATGAGATTACTTCATATAAGCTCTCCATGCGATATATTTTCTTTGATTTATCAACATGGGATCTATTGAGCATTTTATTTTCATCTATTTATCCAATGGTAACTTCAAGTACCACTTGCTCAATTTTCTCCATTCATATTCGGTATATATGAAGAAGTAATTTTATTCTCATCGTCTACTTCTTCGAGAGTATGATTAGAATATTTGATCAACTACTTCTTCTGGAGTAGGATTCGTTATAACCAATCGTGTAGTATAACCCACCACATTGGAAATATGCACACCAATCGTGTGGTATTACCCACCACATTGGAAATATATGCGAAATCTAAAGTGCATAAAATTAAATTACAGAAATTAAATTTCCTCCAATAGGTGGTCGAACCTACCTTATGGGAATTATTGCAATAAATATAAATCTACGGAATTTAAATAGCAAGAATTAAATTGCATAATATTTAACTACTTCTTCAGGAGTAGGATCTGCTTAGTAGAAGGTATTACCCATCACTTAGCATATAAAGTGCAGAAATATATAAAACCTTACGTTTAGTGACGGTTGAACCCATCATCAAGTAGGAGGTATTGCAGTAATTAAATTACAGTAAATAAAGTGCGAGAATTAAATATTGAACTGCTTCTACGGGAGCAAATTTGTTCTTCTAGAACAAATACCCATTACTTCTACAAGAGCACACTTATCCTTCTAGAATAAGTACATTATGTAATTGACTCTTCGGGAGTTAAAATAATATTTCGATCTTTTAACTCAAATGGACTTCAAGCCATTTTATATAATCAATGGATTTAGAATTTCTCCATGAATATTCTATCCATTTTTCACTTTGTCGTCAAAATTAGGTCGGTTTACCCTAAGGGTAAAATTGTCCATTCCAATTAAATAAAGGTAAAATTGTCAAAAATATTTTATCAATGTTTCACGATTGGAAAAATTATCTCCTTTCTACTTCAATTTATCAATATCAAAATATTCAAGGACTATTTTGTAACTTTTTCAAAAGTTAGTGTACTGATTTGTAAATTTTGAAAGTTTGATAATAATATATTTCAAAACGAGTTATTACCCTGTCAATATTGGTGTCAAATCGAAGCTCTCGTTAAATCGAGTATAATGGAGTCGAGAAAATTTGATTTTGATAATGTATGCTCCTTATATCTCGATAAAACAGATGTTATAGTTTAATATATTATTATATTATAAAATCATATGATTTACCTTTTTTCCTTTCTCTAATTATTCCATGGATGAGATTTACTTGCAATCCATTTACGTGATCGGAAAATTCTTTGGACTCCATTCTTCCAATTTTGGGATTTCAGACATCTCCAAGCAGGTTGTGTAGAATGAGGAATTGTGGGAGAGGAATATGAACAAAAGGGAAGTTTCAATGATGTATTTGCAAAGAGAGAGTTATTTAGGATTGATGAGGATGAATTAATTCATTCGTAATAATCCAGTTTCTGATACAGAAGATCATCTATAAGATGCAACTGTAGAGCATACTTCTTTCATATTACTCAAAGGGCTAGAGACTCGTGCTGATAACGTGTTATAAAAGTATAGAAACAATAGAGAGAATTTAGAGAGAATGAATTCTAAGGAATTCTCAGGAATGAATTTCATTAATAACTGAAACCCTATTTATAGGAAAACTTCGAATGGCACAATCGTAATTACATAATTTCATCAAGGGTATAATAGTCATTCACATATAATAATTACATCTTTTACCAAATTATTCCTCCACCAAATTATTCCTCCACCAAATTATTCCTCATAATTCATAACCACCACATTATTCTCAATTATTCATAACACCTAATAATTATTCTTCAATTATTATTCATAACATTTTGTTAATTGTGGAAAGTGTAATGTAAAGCTTTGCAGCTGCCAAATTTTCCCTTTTACTTAATGGGTAAGCTTAACTCTAGTGAAAAACTACAAAAACCCATCTCACATTTTTAATTTGCACTTATATCATCAAAATAGATCAGTTTGGTGACAAAAGCCAATGCACCATACTTAGATCATATGCTATTACCTGTGATACCAGAAAAGGGAGATGATAAAAAGAAAAAACAAGTTGTGCGCTCAACCTCTAATTGTGTCTCATTCAAGCTCTACTAGATCTGACTTCTATTCTAACTTCTATATACTAAGTAACTTCGTAGTAAAACGTAGCTAGTAAAACCAAAAATTGTCCACCATTGTAGCACTTCATTTGAGAAGTACCTTGTTAGTTTGTGTGATTGAAATGTGTGTAAGAAAAAGTGGCTGTGGAAATGATTTCGTCAAACAAGCACTAAAAATGAACATTACGCGAAATGAAAATGTCCATAGACCATTACATGTATATGCATCATAAAATAAATTCCTTATTATCAACACCCCACATTGACATATTAGTCAAATAAATGAATAGATTAAATACATCAACGTAATCAATGACATAAGAGTAACACTAGCAAAGAAAGATCCATATTGAATGAAATCGGTATGAAGTAGTTTGCACAGATGTTCTAGTTAAGAATTGATAAACCTAATGTCAAGATATATATTCATTTTGATATTTTGTTCCTTCGGTTGCTCCACCTATTTTGAATATTATATCTTAAGGCATCGAGTTCATCCATTCTCAATAAGAACTATATGCAAACTACTTTGCAAAAAAATTCATTGAAGAATAAGAAAGATAGAAATGGTTTGCAGCATTATGTTTTATATGGATATATATTATCTCTAACTTGCTATTTAACTAGCGAACAAGTTATATAAGAGACGCATGATACCATTCTAGTCGAAAAATATAAATAGTTCATTCAAATCATATCAACAACCATGAGAAAATTCGACCGTTTCATTGAATATAATTAAAATACCTAGAATGAAGACAATTCTACAAAGAAAAATAACATATTTATGTACCTTCCTACTACAGTAAAGTGTATGTTTTTCCAACTATGAAACTTGACTTTAGAACGCTAACCAAAATTTTATAAAAAATATCAACAGTACACAACTAAAAGCTTTGACTAAGAATTACTTGGTGCAAACAACACCTCCAGCCTTTTGTTGTTTATGTCTTCTTGAATATGTCAAAATTTGTCCTGTCGAAGTAGGCTTGACAGTTCCAAGAGCTCTTCCTTCTTTTTCATTGGGGTTTTCCGTGTTGTTTATCTCCATCTAATCAACTTGCATGGGATTTTTATCATCTTTCAAGGCTCAACTATAGTCTCGAGAAGTTCCAAATGGGGTGAAATTGGATCTAGATCCCAACTATCCCTTGAAATATTTTGAGCTTCATGGTTAGTTGGAGCATGAGAGGCAACCTAATAGGAGAATCTAAACATCTATTCTCTCGGAATTGTACGAAGTTCAATGCATCCAAATGCTGGTGAAACACTGATGTATAGCCATTAACTTTTACCAAAGGTGAGAATATAGTACCTTTGTCTTCATTGTAATCTTCAATGGCCACCATCATTTTGTATTTTTGCACAGCTTCATCTTTAATAAATTGATCCCAATCAACCCAAACATCTCTCTTTGCTAGAAATATTTTCACAATCCCTCTAGCCCCTTTCCTCCACTTAACCTTATATGAAAATGGGATAAAGTCGTGGGGACTCTAGGTTGTCCAAACTTAAAACCCGCTTGTTTGGACAAAACCACAAGATACCTAGCTAATTCAAGGTTCTGCCAAACTCAACAATGCTTTTTGAGCTCAACCAATTGATTTGAACCTTAGATGGCTTTCTTGACAACACTTTCGACGTACATCATAGCATAATAACATGGCAAGCCGCCATCATCATCATATATAAAGAGCCCATACTTTGTTTCTATTAAAAGATGTCTCTATTCTATCTTGCTGGAACTGCCATTTGCTGTTGTTTTTTGTATGATTCTTTAAATCATTGGCAGCCAATAACTTCTTAGTTTCAATGTTTTTCTATTTCTATGTTGAAGATCTCAATGAAGCGGAATTGCTGCCCTTTTATACTTGTTATAAAATCACTTTTTCTTCCACTTGTTTCAAAAAATGGCTCCATTTTTAGTGTTCGTTGGTTACCTTCTTGATCTTTTAACTACATATTTTCCAAGAAGTCACTTATTTCCTCAAAAAAGCTTTGCAAACATGCACTTAGAAGTTTTTAAAAATGGGAAAAATATTTTTGATGAAATGATAATGTTTAGTAACACATTTACATTCTTCAGCACTAGTAGAGAAATGGCTTTAAAGGGCGGTTAAAATATACTTTAAACGGCGGTTATTAGGCGCCCTTTATCTGGGAGTCGTTTAAAACCCACCACTTTAAAGGGCGGTTAATTGCACAGCCGTTTAAACTTCTTCCATTTGGGCCAATAAACGGCAGTCAATAGGACCGCCGTTTATTGTGCAAATTTTTTTTTTTTAATTACGATTTTTAGGCGGCGGTTTTGTAACCGCCTATTGTTTATTTTTTTTATTTTGTTTTTAGCGGCGGTCAGTTGACCGCCGCCTAAGCCTTTCACAATTATTTTTTTTTAAATAACGCCTTTTAGGCGGCGGTTTTCTAACCGCCGCCTATAGTTTAAATTTTTTTTTTCATTCCATAATTCTATAGCTGGCCGATAACTGAATTCGCCAGCAATCATTATCACCTGTCCCTGTAGCGACCTTTCAAATAACTTCCAATCCATCAAATAATTAACCAACTTCGGAAATAATATTCCCATGCAAACCAGCCTTCAATACACCAATCAATAAAAATTTTCCCATGCAAACCAAAATCAGCACTATCACATTACATTTCGATACATCCAAAACTTCACCAACGAATAGGACCATTAAATCATAATCTCAAACACAAGTTAGAGAGATCTACAATTAATATGCAAGAATGCCAAATTGACCATGGTTTGAGAGATCTACATGAGTTAAAAACAGGAGAATTGACATAATAACCTGGACCATTTCATGTACTGTCTAAACTACGTCCATCAAACACCAGTCAAATTGCCAAATTACATATGGCCATGGTTTGAGTAGCAAGTAGTTAGAAACAAAAGATTACAGTTGAGCATACAAATCTAACAAGTAATTCGCCCATAAATTCCTCACCTCATCCATTTAATCTTCAGAATACTGAAATGGCGAGAAATTGACCTACAACAAGAATGCATCGTTTACATAATCTGCTATACTTACAACGAAATGCAACGCATGGGAAAAATAGTTTGTATTAGTGTAACAAACCTCGAGCAGTGACTCAGTTCGGCTATGATACCGCACAATATCATGCATGAATTTCATGACGTAATAGCCACACTCATTGCCAGTTGGTTGCCGTGGACACTAATTCATGCAGATGCATATCAACAAATAACACACGTTACTCCAAGATTTTTTTACCACATGCAGAAAACAACATGAACCCGTTTACAAAAGTACACCTGAATTACGTGCCAGGACAATGACTATCTAGAACTGGTACCTAAGCGCCTGTGGAATGCATTGAACAACCTGCGAGTACCACAGGGTTGGGAGACGTCGTCACAGATTTCGGTGGGATTACACATTGAAGTATACAATTCCACTTTGATGTAGAAAAATTATATATACGGTAGTTGCTTACGATTTTAGTGCTAACTTGAGCTTCACATCATTGCTATTGTCAGTGATCCCACCAACCCCACCGTCGGTCGAGCCGTACTCGGTAGAATGCGGTAGGGAATCCATTTTGTATACAACGTGTTCTGAAGGCGAGATGACGAGCAACACCCAATGGCCATTGCAAAAATGAAAATAAATGTTTCAGACGCCAATTAACTTCTCATCAACTCCTACTACATAATAACGGCACAATGAATTAATCATTAAAGAGGCATGGTCGATATGGATTATACTTCGAGATATGAGGTGCCAACACGTATTTCTGATATTGGTACAGGACTAGTGTATCGGCCGCTTTCTCCAAATATCCTTTGTTTAACATTACGGCGCTCGCAATATTCTCAGGTGATATAAAGCCGATAGAATCCGAGCCAGTCCCTCGACATACTCCGTGAAGGTACCTAAAAATGACATAATAATATAATAAGACGTCCGATAAGTAATTAAACCAAGAACCGACTATGCAGCTAGACTCGCACGTTTGGAATAGCTTCAGAAGTGAAATATCAAGCCATTCCATCCTGAGGAATCTCCATATGTCGTTGAATGCCACGAAAGTGGTTCGCCACTCTCAGCAAACACGAGGTCGGGGGTGCGAAAATAGAAGTCGTTCTCTTCTGGCGGAAAGCTACTCAGCACCATGTGTAGGATCCCCATTGGTGTCCCTTCGGATGCCAACTGTGGTGCAGATGACGGGACGATGTTGTCTACACCATGTTTATCACTTCTTTTACTGGAGACCGGTTGTTTGTGCACTATCTGTGTGCAAACAAACGTGCTTGTTATAGTACAGGTTACAGATACAATTCTAATAAAACGAAATAGAATGAATCATCTGTAAAATCTAAAACATTTTAACTCGAAAATCCTTGGTATTTTAAGACGGCAAACGTAGCATTGGCATTAAATTACCTCACCAATATGCACCAAACGACTGGGCCATGATTACGATTGGGGATGTGCCAACTTTTACACATAAATAAAAATGACTAAGGCATTGTTATGAGTTATGGTTAAAAAAATGAACATAGTGTTACGTATAGCAACCAAACAGTAATCCGAATATGTGCATTACAATGGCATGTTGCATGATGTATGTCCTAGTTTCCCTTGTCACTCCGTACTACAAGGTATTGATCCTAACCCATTCGCTGTTGGCATATGGATTGCGCACACACGGTGCCACCGTATGCTACGTTCTTTGCTATAACTCCACGCGTAAATTTCGGCAGCATCTCCCCTTATTCTCCTAAGTGTGTCATTAGCATTGTATGCGAAGCACACCCGGAGAATAATAGGGGGATGCTACCGAAATGCAGCGTGAAGTCGTATCAAACTACGTAGCACAGTCGATGACACAGCGCTCAATTCATATATCAACAACAAACTGTCCATTGGGACAATTCAAAGGTCAGAGTGCAAATTACAAACTGTCCGAACATTTGGAAGTGTGCAACTTACAAACCAACCTTCAAACGGGTTTTCTAAGCTTAGTGGTAATTGATGACGTGGCATTACGTGTACAAGCAATAAGTTTTGGACGAGAGAAGAAACTCACCAAACGAAAATGTGGCGAAAACGAGGGGTTGCACTGTCACTGAAAATATGTCCCTGCATGGTGGTAAATGCACAAAGTTAATACGAACATTTCAATATAAGTACCAACGGAAGGTTATATCGACATATGCAACCTAGTGAAATCATTATAAAAGGATCTAATGGAATCACATGTGTTCGTTAACAAGGTAATCGTTAACGAAATTACATCCAAATTAATTAAATCCACAAATTTGAATTGAATAACTATTATACAACAAACTATTTTTTCAAAAATTACGTTAACAAAGATGTTTGCCATGGAACCAAATAAAATCAAATAAAATTCCCAAGAGAATGAAACATTCCCAAATTGCATTGTCACACGCTAGTTGCAGCCCAAATTATGACGTTCTCTCATAATGCTTATGAAATTAATAAGCATTTCAATTTCATTTATCAAAATAGTTTTTTATCAAATTAATAAGCATTTCAGTAGAACGTTGATTGTAATTTTGTAATTGGACGAAATATTTGTAGAACATTTTTTTTTAAAAAAACCCATAAACTTGATGGCATCTATATTTGAAAGATTGAGAACCACATTAGTTGTTAAAAGAGAAAAAGTTATCAGAATGAAAATAAAAAATGAATTTGAACTAATATTGAATCAACATGTTCGAGATGTTAAAATTAATTAATTACAAAATGATATAATTTCTTAATATAGTTTAATCTCTTATGAACTGTAACTATGCAACGTCTAACTTAGGCATTCCCAAATGACACCAAAATACAATACCATCCTAGCTATTCTACTAAATGAACTTTTAAATGTATTATTATATTATAAGTAAGAAAAATTTTGATCCAATCCTAACTGCTGTACTAAATAACCCTTGATTAACTTGTTATATGAAGGACAATAATTAGGAGTTAAGCTAAGCACAATGACCTAATTACAAACGAAATTACATCCAAAAGGCTTCCGGTATAAGAACATCCCAACATTAAACTAGCATAAGAACATCCCAAAATTACATCCTAAATGCTTCCGGTATAAGAACATCCCAAAATTAGTTTGACTATTACATAAAAAAACAATTGCACAAGCATGAAAAATACCAATTTAAACAAAAATTCAAAATATTGTAAATTCCCAATTTACAAAGTTAGCAATTATATTACAATTGCAAACTAAATTACATCCCACGTAAATCCACAAACTAAGAAAATGTCAATATTACATTAACCAAATATTAATCCCAAACATAGCCAAATCATCCAACACTCAGTAGCATTTCCAATTAGTTAGAGAGATTCCAACATATATAACAAGAAATTGAAAATTAAAATATGTCACAACCCCCAATTTTTCGGAAATGAAAAAAAAAGAAAAACAAATCGGTCCAAAACATCAAGAATTCGCAGGAAATAGAAAAAAAAACGTGTCCATTGCAGAAAAATTCGAAAGAAAAAAAAAACTTGGATCTCTACACAAAATGCCTAATGTAATCTAGATCCAACCTTTACTACGATACTAGGTGTAGAAACAAGTAAGATTTAAAGATGAATCTACCATAATTCATAATGTAAAACAAAAATTGAAGTTACTCACTGATTTTTATGGGTAATACTTTCTTGCACCCCTCACAATAGTCCAAGAATTTCGAGCTCCACTAGCTGTAACAATGGATTGGAAGCCGGAAATTAAAAGAATTTCGCAAGTATGAAGCTGGGTTTCTTCGCCATTTTCGCGCATTGGAGGTTTTACTCTGCCAATGGGTGTGTTTCAGATGGGAATGGGGGAGAAAAGGGGGTTACTTTAGGCGGCGGTCATGGTGACCGCCGCATAAAGTAGTTCAAAATTTTTTTATATGGAATACACGGCGATTTTCAACCGCCATGTATTCCTTAATATATATTTTTTTTTTAACTTTAAATGGCGGTCGTTTTTTACCGCCATTTAAAGTGGAATAGGCGGCGGTTTCACCAAAGACCGCCGCCTATTCTTGTAACCCACCACCCTATACCCACATTTTTGGCCATTTCCGAATTAAATTTTCGGGTATAAAACTCTTTTAAAGGGCGGTTACTATAATAATCGCCCTTTAAAGTAATCTTCTAAAGTTACTTTTGTAGTAGTGAAAGAATCGTTTGAGAGAACAACAGAAGTCTTTTTTTTTTTTACTTATCTAACCATTTTGATACGCTTACATATTCTTTAGCTGTTTCAGCCGCCTAAAGGAATTTATTTTCTTCCTCGGCCATCTTCTAATAGCTATTGAAGCAGTTTCTTTGAATTGTTTCTTCAAAGATTTTTGAGAGGGAAGTCTGCGTTAGTCTTGGTTTGACTTTTCTTGGTTGGAGCATAGGAGTTTCAGCACCTCAAAGCAATGTTTGATCTTGTAGATGTCATAAAACTATATATTGCATATGGTGAGTAAACAAATTGAAATGTTATGAAATAATATAGTCATATTGGGAGAAGATGCTATAGAGGTGGAAAATTGTACCCTAGCTAAAGTTCAAAATCAAATTAATTCTCATTTTTTCACCAAGAATGTTGGCCAACTTGTGTTATGAGAAAAGAAGTGAAGTCCATGTTGTGCACTGTGCAGATAATAGGAGCTTCAGGCCATGAAAAGTTGATAAAAATTCATGTCATTTATATAGATGAGAACTTAAAACGAACTGGAAGCCACTATGGATAGAATTTTAGAGAACATAAAGGGTATGTTTGATAAAAATTATTGAAAGAATAATTTAATTTTTATATGTGATAAAGAAAATGTATTAAACATATAAAAAAATGTCAAATCAATGTATTAGGTAATTGAAAATGATGGTGGAGAACAATTATTATTATTATTATTATTATTATTATTATTATTATTATTATTATTATTATTATTATTAGTTTTAGTTTTTTCAAAAAGTTGTATCAAACAAGCTCAAAAAATCCTGCACTCATGAAGCAGAGCATTGACCTCTTAGTCCAAAAAAATCTTATAGAGAACTAATCTAATCTACTACTACGTGAACATTGATCTTCAAGCTACAAAATGTTGATTTTGTAGCTTAGTTGGTAAAAGTTTGCATGAACCCAGTGCATCTCAGTCATTAATTAATCAATGGATAAGTCTTAACTGAGAAAGTAGAAAATCCATGTTATAATTTACTACCCAATTAATTTATGCCAACTCAAAACCTAAAAAATCCATTGCTCCTTTATATCATTCAACTTGGTAATATAAACAATGAACACTGTGCTATTACTGAAGATATTCAAATAAAACAAGATGGTTAACCAAAAAAAAAAAACGAAAGAAGAAGAAGAAGATCAAAAAACCTTGCACATTCAACCTTTAATAGTGTCACCTAGGGTATTTTTTTTGACACTAAATAAACCAAATAAAGTTGCTGATGAACAACATTTGGCCTATAATCTTCATAGGCATTGCCAATGATTAAAGAATTAAAAATTTTACGCCACAAGTGAATAGCCCAATTTTGTGGCTTGAAATATTTTGAGATTTTTACACAACCACAAATGATCTTAATTTCACGGATCAGCTCGGTATCAATTTTTTTTAATGTGAACCCAAATAAAGGAATTGCTGAAACCTAACAAATGCAAGCTAAATTGCCCAAGAACTGGTATTTTCAGAGGTAAAGTGATCGGTTGATAAGTGCTAGAAAAGCACTTAAATAACTCTTCTATTTTACGTATTTGTGTGTTTTATTAGTATTATATGTTTATGTTTATGTGTTTTCCTTTTATTGTGTGTTTAGAGTCACAAGAAATCAAAAAGAGCCAAAATGGATAAAAACAGAGCGAAAACGGAACTTGGGACCGAAATGCAAGCAAATTCAAAGATGGAAGGCCTCCGATGCAATCTTATGAAAAGTTGTTTTTACAATTTTTCTTGTACCAATATCAAAGAATATCAAAAGAGGATTTCCACATTTTTGTCGGATCCCAAATCGGAGTTTCCTAGTGAAAGTTATGGCCATTTGAAGAGAAAGGACAAAGCGTAAAAAATCAGCAGCTCGAATTTACTGACGCAGTTCAGTTATTTAACCATAACTTTTGCTACAAAATTTGGATTGACCTGCACTTTATATTGTTGGAAAGGACACTCCGAGGGCTACAACTTTGATGTTGACCTCTTCAAATGATTCGGATTATATCATGGTCAAAAATGGGCAAAACCGAGAGTGATGTGAATGGAGGATTTCTTGGGCCATGTTTTGGTAGAAAATTCATAACTTTCTACTAAAATGTCAAAAAAAGGAAATTCCAATTGCACAATTCAACCAAGATGCTTACCTATACCATGATACAATATTTGAACTAATGGAGTAATTTAAGATCATGATTTGGTGGTTACCAATTAGTGGAATCATAATGGAGTAGTTGTACAATTTTTTATCATGTTTCTTGTGAAATTTTGCCTATAAATAGAGGCATTTGTAAGGAAGGAAAGACACAACTTAGTAGAAGTGAATTAGCTAGTAGTTCTAAGATGCCCACTCCAACGTACTCTTTACAGCACACTCTGCATGCACGATTGTCGGTTGAAACAGTGCCCACTTTGACTATAAATCAGAGATCATTCTCCACTCGAAACCACAACCACAATCTTCATTTTCTGTGAGTATTCCTTTCTGACAGTGATTAGGTAATTTTCTTCTTCTTCTTCTTAATTTTTTTTTCCTTCCTTTTGTTCTTCTTTCTCTTCTTTCTTTTCTTCTTATTTGTTTTTCTTATAGTATGGATGTGTGTGATATTTTTGTATATAATGTCTTTTCCTCATATTAATCGATTATGTAATTCAAATTTTCTTATTTTTTTTCCTTCTTCAGTATCTTGTTTGAAAATATGGAAGAGTGTGATAATCTATTCTGCTTATTTATTTTGATGATTTTAATCTTATTACTTCAGTGTTTCTTTTTCTCTCGTGTGTTACGTAACTAAAAAAAAAAAAAAATTTATAGTCGAGCGAACGACTATAAACAAAGGCGCTACTTAGGAGGCAACCTAAGCACTCTCTTTTCTTCTACTTCTCCAAAACACTTGAATTTTCAATGGATAACAAATTTTCTAAAATCCACAAATATTATCCTTCATTGCCTTTGAATGCTTTGAAAGAGATTTACTATTCTAGAGTAGGACGGTTAAAAATGTTGATGGAAAAGGAAATGCCTGAGGATATCCGTTGGTTGATTGAAGCAAAGGTCGATTAGGAGGTGAAATGCCGACTTTTAGTACTAAATATGCACGAGGGTTAGGCAAAAGTAATTTCTTGAAGAAAGCGAAGAGTAAAAAGAATGAATGTGTCTTTATAAATGTGCTAGATGGCCTTATAAATGCACTCGATGGACCTGCAAATCAGGTAAGCGTTCCATTGGATTTGTGTCCACAAATCGAAAAGATAAAATATGTTTCATTAAGGATGGCATGAGTAAGGAGTCTTTGGATGATATCCATCAAACTCTTGAGACGCATCCTAGTGGAATGGTGCAAATCGAACTTCTCAATTTGTGGAGTGAATTTAAAAAGGAACGAGCGATATAGTCTTGGGAATCGACTTTAAAGACCCCGCTTGCCGCCTATAAGAAAACTGGATGGGAAGCCTATCCCCGACTCATAGAAGGCGTTTAAGCCGTTTCTGGACGTAAAACCAGAGGAAGATGTGAGCCACAATCACAACTACGTGTACATATTGTTATTTTTAATTGTTTTTGTGTTCTTGTGTCAGTTTTTAGTGTGCAAAAAAAATCGACAACCTATGGAGGCTACTACTTCTGCCGGAACTAGGAGTTCAAAGAGGACATTGAGGGTCATAAGTCTCTTTGATGGAATCAATCTGGGACAACCAACGCTTCTAGCACCCGATGGTCGAAGTTGGAGCAGTGCTTGGAGATCGAAGGGCAAGATAATATACGGAGGAGGTTACCGTGGACTGATAGGGTGTGACGTTCAATCTGCGTACGTACGAGGATCAACAATGATTGGTATTACTGTGCCACCTTTAAAACAGGTGTATGGTAAAACCATCGGCGTTGAGGTAAAGGCTAAATCGTTGTTTGAATGCTTAACACTGATGATAATGCATTCGGATGCTTTTATCGTATTACCAGGGGGTTTTGAAACTTTGGAACAGATCTTTTGCATAATTTCTTGGGCCACGTTGAATCTACACTCTAAACCAATTGGTCTTTTAAACATTCAAAACCATTTCAATGGTTTATTGGCATTTCTCGAATTTTTAGCTCATTCAAAACCATTTCAATGGTTTATTGGCATTTCTCGAAGTTTTAGCTCATCAAAAACTGATTTCTCCTAATACTTTAAAAATGATTTTTATTACACCATCAATTGAGGAATTATTGGAGAAATTAGAATCTTATGTACCACAAATGCATGTAGAAGTGCCTGTCATCAATTGGCCCGAGGAATTAAGCGAAAGAAAAAGAGATCCGAATGAATTGGATTTAGAGTTAATGTTATGAATGTGGAATAGCTAACTTCAGATGGTAGAATACGGAGTTAACTCTGGAAACACATCTGTGTTACGCTCTGGAATATAAAAAAAATATAAAAAAAAAACAAAACAAAACAAAAAAAAACAATAAAAAAAAATTCAAATGTTATTTTTCTTATTCTGTACATATATTGATTGCAGGTCTCTTATTCTTCGATTGTCGAAGTGTTCTTAAGAAGTGCTACATTGTGCAACCACCATCCCGATTGGCACGACTCATTACTTACCATAGGGGAGTTTCTATTTCTTCTCTTTTTCATACTTTCTATATTTCCACATTGGGGACAATGTAGGATTTAAGTGTGGGGGAGTGGCGTATTGTGGTCTGCGTGTGATTTTTTTTTATTTGTGTCGACGATTTTGCATGAGATAGCAACTTTTGAATATGATTGAGCTTAATTTGTGTGACTTAGCTGAAACTACAAGATCTCGAAAAAAAAAATGTGTTCTGTTCTTCTTCAAGCATAGCTGGCAAATTTATCTGAGCACATTTATAGGTAATTTACTATCATTCTCTGGAACACAAATTGAAGGTTGAAAATGTTGATTTTTTTATACTAACTTTCTACACCATAGTAAACTAACTTTTTCTTTTTTTTTTTTCCTATCCATTCGTACTGCTCAAAGTAACCTGAAAACATCGATTGTTAGTAAGGTGGAGTTATAATCACATGGTATCTGTTTTTTGTGAATGTGTCTTTCATTGACAGAGTTTAAAAAGTTTTGAAAAAACACTGACCTATGCTGAGAATGAATTTTACTTTTATATTTGAAATAAAGGAGAGAGACCACAGGAAAGAGCTACCTACCTCAGAGTGTGAAGCCGTCACCTCGAATGGGTGAAGAATGCTGCCTCCAATGAAAGGGGTTTAGTGTGAAAGCTACCTGTGGGGTAAAAGCTGAAAAGAAAATTGCAAAACTCTTCTTCTTCTTTTTTTCTTCTTCATCAAAAAAAAAAGAAAAAAAAAAGAAAAACAAATCGCGAGAAATGTGATAGCTACCCAAGTGTGAAGTTAGATAAATAAATTTCCTCAGTGGTTTGAAGTGCTCAATCTAAACACTCTTTAAATTGAAGACATATTTGCGATAAAACACCTATCATGCCCTTTTTTTTTCTTTGCAGTGCTAACAGTTGATGATTTTGGGTGAACAGAGTAATTTTTTAGGAACCATGGGAATCATTGTAAAATAAGAGTGGGATCACGAGAGATGAAAGGAAATATTTGACTATTTCGGGTCAGGATTTGGATAGATCATCGTAAACTTTCATTTGGTTCCAGTTAGTGATGGGATGATAACCTCAATTGCACACACTCACAAGCCATTGTGTATTTGAGAAGAAGTGAAATTTTCATGGTTTGGGAGAATGTTTAATAAGCAAGTCACTATCTGTAGTTGGATTTCACCGTTTAAAGTCGTTTATCTCATGTAAAATCAGTGTGTTGCTTGTGTCATATGGTTGTTGTTCGAGGGCGAACAACAGTCTAAGTGTGGGGGAGTTTGATAAGTGCTAGAAAAGCACTTAAATAACTCTTCTATTTTACGTATTTGTGTGTTTTATTAGTATTATATGTTTATTTTTATGTGTTTTCCTTTTATTGTGTGTTTAGAGTCACAAGAAATCAAAAGGAGCCAAAATGGATAAAAGCAGGCCAGCGGAACTTGGGCAGAAATGCAAGCAAATTCAAAGATGGAGGGCCTCCGATGCAATTTTATGAAAAGTTGTTTTTACAATTTTTCTTGTACCAATATCAAAGAATATCAAAAGAGGATTTCCACAGTTTTGTCGGATCCCAAATCGGAGTTTCCTAGTGAAAGTTATGGCCATTTGAAGAGAAAGGACAAAGCGTAAAAAATCAGCAGCTCGAGTTTACTGACGCAGTTCAGTAATTTAACCATAACTTTTGCTACAAAATTCGGATTGACCTGCACTTTATATTGTTGGAAAGGACACTCAGAGGGATACAACTTTGATGTTGACCTCTTCAAATGATTCGGATTATATCATGGTCAAAAATAGGCAAAACCGAGAGTGATGTGAATGGAGGATTTCTTGGGCCATGTTTTGGTAGAAAATTCATAACTTTCTACTAAAATATCAAAAAAAGGAAATTCCAATTGCACAATTCAACCAAGATGCTTACCTATACCATGATACAATATTTGAACTAATGGAGCAATTTAAGATCATGATTTGGTGGTTACCAATTAGTGGAATCATAATGGAGTAGTTGTACAATTTTTTATCATATTTTCTTGTGAAATTTTGCCTATAAATAGAGGCATTTGTAAGGAAGGAAAGACACAACTTAGTAGAAGAGAATTAGCTAGTAGTTCTGCTCTCCAATAAAATTTTCTTCTTCATTTGTTCTTAGTTTTAACTTGAAGATTTTAGCTTTTCATATTCCGGCGGATCAATTCTTCGCTAAGTTCTCTTTTCCCTTTTATTTCTCTATTTATTTCTTAGTATTTATTTACTTGTTTACTATAGTTTGCATAATCTATCATATAGTGGTGGTGATACAAGGCGAACACTCGCTAAAAAGTATGAAACCCCGCAATTATGAGTAGTTAAAACTTTTCTATCTAGTTCGAGAGGGACGTTGTGTTCAACTAACATGTTGTTATCTTTTCTAACTTTTTAGTAACGTTTTATCTATTCCTCTACTTCAATTTGTTGATTTGTTATGCTTGTAAACCCGTTTTTGAGTTTATTTGATTATTGCATTCACCTTGGCCAATTGAATCAATTAATCTTTAAATTCAAGTTACTTGCTAGGATTGGAAGTTTTGATCCGTAATTGTCATTAGATTCCAATCCAAAGTAGCAAATGAATATCGTGCATATTTATTAACAAATCATCTTAGATGCATTAATTCGAGCTTGTGAAATTATTCATCTAATTCAACTCATTCTTCTCGTTCATTTCATACTAGTTTTACATTAAATCCTAAGAGCTTGTTTAGGGTTATCCAATAGTTAGATGTTAAGTTAAAGAGCTTACTTTTAACTTAATACATTTAAGGAAGAATTCGTTAATCAGAGCTTCTTGGTTAATTGAGAGTTGATAAATTGAAGAAGGAATAGTAACACGTTGCATGGGAAAGATAAACACAAGTTGTTGACACAACCGAACCCGAGAACTAGATATTTATTTCAATTGTTTTATTTGATCTTATCTTTTGTCATTTGATTTTCATTAAAAATTCTCAAAACCCCCACTTTCCTATATTAATTGATAAAGACAACTAGATTAAGCACCGTTCCTCTTGGGTTCGACCCTTACTTACCACTTCTACATTAATTTGTAGTTTTGAAACCGAGTAAGGAAATAAAACAAACTTTGGTGCGCCGCGACAACACGCCCATCGGTTGAATCCGATTCATTGAGAAATGTGAAAAACATATATTATGAGCCTAGAATGGACATTGTATACGAATTCAATAGAAGAAATTAGGACTCGTAGAGCATTTACATTTGATAATTCAAAAATCCTGGTAAATGAAATTAATTACTATAATACGATATCCCGGTTCAAAGGTAAAATAAGTAATATTTCTATGCCTAATAGGTCTGTGAAGGGAAGAAGCGAAAAAGGGGCTGTCGTGGCTGCTACTGGTCGAAACACTGGCTTCTAACTCTGTTGATGCCGCCGATGGGTAGTCGAAGTGCTGTAGACTCTATTGGGCCAAAAAACAAAGGAAAAATGGGCATTTCAAATGGGGAAAACAGGTGGCTCTAGTTCAACAGAAGTCAAAATTCTTCCAATTCCCCTTTTTCTTGTACATTCTTTTCCCTTTTTCGTCCTTCGATTGAACGATTTTGAAGTCACAATGTGTGATTGTGGACACAATTTTGTGTCTCTGTGTGTATGTGTGCATGGAACTGTGTCTACCATATGTGTGCGTGGTTTGTATGGTCTATGTTGTGACTAGGTGTGCTCTGGTTGTGGACAAATGATATAGATAGTGGTGCAGATGGTCCTGTGGGTGAATGGTTGCAGCAGCTTGAAAGTGGTAACGTTAGTTTTAGAAGTGTTGTTGTTTGTGTTTGATGCTACTGGTATTGGGGGTGGTGAAGGTAGTGTTAAGGGCTTGAGCTAGTTTAGTAGAGTTAATTGCTAATTAGCATAGTTAGATGTGTTAGCTTGGTGATCAGGGGATTACACTTGGACACCTTTAGTATTTATATTCCCTTTTCACGTACGTGAGATGTACAACTCAATCTATTACAATACAACATACTTTCTTTCTCTTACTTTACATCCTTCCTTAGACCTCTTCTTCACCGTACTCTAGCTTCTACATTCAATAGGCAATTAAATAAATCGATTCTGTGGTGATTTTGTGTTGGGAAGAATTGCAATGAAAGGCGTTGGTCATAGAGTGGTAATAAGGTGTTGTTGTACAATTGTAGGGAGATCAACGGAGAATTAATGTAATCAACTGATTCAGCTTGCTATTGTGAATTGGAATTGAGGTTAGGGCCATTACAAAGAATATATGATGCATTACAAAAAATGTGTAATATATTATATATAATCTCTAATAAATTACAAAGGCTATATAATGCATTACAGGAATGTGTAATACATTTCAGATAATAAGTAGTGAAATACAAAGAATATATCATTCATTACAAATAATCTGTAATGAATCATAAAGAATATATAATAAATTACAAAAAATGTGTGATGCATTGTATATAATCTTTTAATGTGTAATGTGTGTTGTCAAGCATTACACACTCATTATGCACTGTGTATAACATACATTAATTAAACTAAATGGTTAATCTGCAAAACTATACGAGAAAATGAAAAACGAAACATTTAAACTAAAAAAATCCATGAACCATCACAGAAAAAATATAAAAAACAAATTAGAAATCACAATATGAATTATGTAAAGGAAAAAGAATGTCTCAAATGAAAAGGATAAAATATATGAAGAATTTTAGGGAAACAAATTAAATTGAAAATCAATGTATTACACAAAGTATGTAATTATATTGTAATATGTTCCATCGTGTGTGTAAGGTATTACACAGAGTGTGTAATGTATATTAATTAAATTAAAGGGCCAAGTTGTAGAATTATGTTGAAAAAAATGAGAACAAAATGCTTTAGCACAAAAAGGATAGAATCTATTAAGAATTACATAAAAATTTAATTTAAAACTCAAACTATGTAGAATACATTAATTAACTAACTTAAAAGGTTAAGGTATGAAATTATAAGAAGAAACAGAGGCAAAATGTTCAAAATTAAAAAAACAAGACATAAAAAAAAAAAAAAAACTTATCGAAAAAGGAAAATGATATAAAAAATTGCATGTGGGAAGGATCTCACCATGGACTTGCTGCATATGAAGGCATGGATTCCAGCCAACTATGTCAGCCCCTCACTTTGGTCTAAGCTAATGTCTCTATGGATTTTATTTCTTCCGCGAGCCGAACTAATTATTACATAGAATCCAGTTTTACCCAATTTTTGTAATTTCAGCTTCAAGTTTGTGTTAAATGCATAATTAACTTAATTGTCCCTTATTTGTGAAATATCAAACTTAAAACCTTGTATCAGGGTTAAAATCCCGGTTCAATACTCAAAACATTGAAAGCTTAATCTTAATAATTACATATTTTATGTAATGCACTACGTATTGTGTGTAATGGATTATAAACTCTATATAATGCATTACATACTTTGTTTAATCCATTACACTAGACACTCTATAAAACGCATTATATACATTGTGTAATGGAATCAAAATTAGGAAATTTTATTTATTAAAAAAAAAAAACTTAGTCACCCACATTTGTACTGGGCAATTCCCTAGTGAAAAATTTGGTATCACTTAGAATTTAGCTAGGCAATCCCCAGAATAAATTTGGACAGTAGCGACACCTTATTTGCAGAAAATCAAGTCGTGCAAATATCTCAATTTCACTTTATTTTTGTATTACTGAACTTGAAAACCATATTTGGAATACCTAACTTCCTTAATGTTTTGAGGTAATCAGCCCACGAAGGCTAAGTGCTTAATGTTTGACTTGGCCCATCCTATTGGCCTAGTTTTTTGGAAACGAACTGAGTATTTAATTTAGGTTTATCCAATAACATCTCTTGTAATCTCTTTTCATTATCGACTCAAACTCCTACCTATCAAGATTTTTGCCATGTCTTTTCTTTTACTTATTTGGCTGTATCTTCATACACACACACATGGTGAGAGTGTAATCTCTGAGATCTATATTACATTCCTACTCTCTGTTTTCTTCGTGAAAATTGATGCAAAAAAAAAAATACTTACTCTGTTTTTCACATGGTGTTACCTTTGTGGTGGTGGGCTTAAATGTCTGAACATAATTGTGTTAATCAATCTTGATTGCTAAATCCAAGGATTTAGTTTATTTATTCTTTTTATATTATTATTTTTCATTTTTTCTTTCTTATAATTGGAATTAGTAGTATTTTTTGTGATTTCTAGGTGACTCCAACTCAATAGTTGGTATCAATGCTGGGGTCAAAACTCACCCATGTGCATGCACAAGAAAATTCTATTAAGGTAGTGGGCTCCAAGGTGGATGATGATGCCACTGAAAATTTCATGTTTGGCTCTTGGGCTTCAGACACAATTTAATAGTTCAGCCTCGATAGAGCATTCAATGGAGTAGATAACTCTTCAGGTAGTTATTCCCATGTAAGGCAATGATCTTGCAGTAGTAGAAGAGTTGAGCCCTGAAAATAAAGATGGATAGATGGGTTATTGATTGAAGGGAAACCACCATGACATGGTACTTTTTCGGGGAGGAGGATTGTCGAGAGTGTGCGAACAAAGCCTCACACTATTTAAATCGAAGATAAGTAATGTGTTTCATTTTAATTTATCAAGGATAAGTGTCAGTCACCAGATTATATTAATTGTGCATATTTATCATTTGTTGACTAATTTGGATTAGATAGTTATCAAATGTATTTATAATTATCTTATATATTTGCTTGTAGTAGGAATCATTATACTTGTGACTCAAGAATGTATCTTGTATAGTCTAGAGTTGTACATGAGCAGGATAGGATGTATTATATATCCATCTTTTATCTCAATAAAAGTCAGTTCGGTTCTTCTCATCATCCTTTCTTCCTCCCCTTCAAACGCAAGTTGTATCAGAGCCTCACTCAAACGAGGCATCAGGATATCCACACCCCTTCAATTGACTTAAACACCCACTTTCCCATCTCATACGTTAACCTCCATTAATGTATCTTCACAAGCACCTCTCAAGTTCACAAATACAAACTACTCATCATGGCGCATCTAATTCCAGACCCTATTAGTTGGCTATGATCAGATGGGCTTTATTGATGGATCAAATCCGCCGACCTCAACTACCATTTTCAAGAGTGTGTCAAACTCGAGTGATCCCAAGGCCTCACCGTCCACTGTCTTCTATCCAAACCAGACTATTGCCCTTTACGTGAGACAAGACCAACTTTTGCTCAACGCCATCATTGGTTTTTCCTCGCCCACTTTGGTACCTTTCATTGCCCTCTCTAAAACCTAAAAAATGGTTGGGACATTCTAGCAAACATCTTTGCTAGGCCTTCACGAGGATGAATTATGTAGTTGAAAACTTAGTTATCTAGCATTACCAAAAGAGCTTGTTTGACAAACTTGCCTTGATGAATGCTCTATTTCACCATTAGGACCTCACAATTAAAATACTTGAAGGATTGCCGGATGAATACAAGGACTTATGTGCAGCCGTTAGAGCAAGAGATACGCCCATTTTGTTTAATGAACTTCATGAGAAGCTAATCAATTTTGAAGGCTGCATACTTAAATATGCTGCCGGCAGACTTCAGTCTCCTACCTCTGCCTTTTAGACTGCCAAAAATAGCCAACAAAACCACCACGTTCTAAACAAAATAAATACAATCGAAACCAACAATCATCTCCCCAAAATCAATAGAATTAATACTCGTCAAATCAAAAATCCTACAGAGGCTACCACCAACTGTATTCACAATAAGGCCACACGGCCAAGAACTGTCTTAATTAAATTCACCCACACACCCCTCACTCAGCCCAAAAACAACTCTCGACATGAGCACTATACCTGACTCCCACAAATGTAACCCTTTGGCTAACTACATGCCACACTATGATCCTTCAATTAATTCATCGGTCCTGGACTCGGGAGCTTGCTGATAAGTGCTAGAAAATCATTTAAATAATTCTTTTATTTAATGTATTTTCGTATTTTTATTGGTTTTATATGTTCGTTTTTATGTGTTTTCTTTTATTGTTGTGTTTAAGATCACAAAAAAATCAAAAGGAAGCAAACTGGATGAAACGAGAGCAAAAAATGGAAACTATGGACTAAAACGTAAGTAAATCAAAGATTGAGGACCTCCGGCAAAATATTTTGAAAAGCTTTTGCGACTTTTCTTCAACAAAATGAAAGAGTATAAAAAGCGGATTCTCACACTTTTTCCGAATCCCAAATCGGAGTTTCCTAGTGAAATTTATGACCGTTTGAAGAAAATGACTAAAAGCGTCAATTCCCAAACTATTGGGGACCAAATTGTAACTTTCAAAAACCTAGGCAAATTTCATGCAGTTTCGTCCAGATTGCTCCCACTTGATTTCAATGTGATTTTTACCTAATTTTTCACATCTTTGAGATATTACAACTTGCGCACACCATAAAGACTCATGGAATGTCACTTTTATAATTTTTTAATATTTTTTCTTGTAATATTTTGCCTACAAATACAGACATTTGTAAGAAACAAAATCACAACTTTGTAGAGAGAATTAGATGGTCATTCTCTCCCACTTTCTCCTTCAATAAAATTCTCTTTTTCACTGTTATAAGTTCTAACTTGAAAGCTCTTATATAGTTTTTCATATCCTGGCAGAAGTAAAAATCTAAACTAAATAACTATAATCAATCAACGATACTTCGGCCGAGAATATGATCAACGGAACATTTCTTTGCTAGTTTCTACTTCTTTTGTATATTATTTGTGTGAGAAAGGTATTATCTCTCATATTTTGCAATGACGATACAAGACGAACACTGGCTAAAAAGTATTTAACCCACAAATATGATTGGCTAGACTTCTCTATCTAGTTCGAGGGGGACGTTCTGTTCAAACTAACATGTTGTTATTTTTAACTCTTTAGTAACGTTTTATCTATTCCTCTACTTCAATTTATTAAATTGTTATGCTTTTAAACCTGTTTATAAGTTTATGTGATTATTGCATTTATTTTGACCAATTGAATCATTTAATCTTTAAATTCAAGTTACATGATAGGATTGAAACTTTTGATGCATAATTATCATTAGATTATAATCCAAAGTAGCAAATGAATATTGTGCATATTTATTAACAAATCAACTTAGATGTATTAATTCAGGTTTGTGAAATTGTTCATCTAATTCAACTCACTCTTCTCATTCACTTCACACTAGCATTGCATTGAATCCTAAGAATTTGTGTAGGGTTATCCAATAGTTAGATGTTAAGTTAAATAACTCACTTTAATTTAATACACTTAAGGAAGAATTCATTAATCGAATCTTCTTGATTAATTGGATAAATTGAAGAAAGAATAGTAATACATTCCATGGAAAAAATTAACAGAAGTTATTAACACAACCGAACCCGAGAACTGGATATTTATTTCAATTTTTTTATTTTATCAATCGTTTACTTGCTATTTAGTTATCAAATTTCATCCAAATTTCACAACCTCCCATTTCTATTTTAATTGATAAAAACAACTAAATTAAATCTCGTTCCTTGTGGGTTCGACCCTTACTTACCACTTCTACATTAATTTGTGTTTTAAACCTGAGTAAGGAAAATAAAATAAATTTTGGTGTAACACGGTAGTGCACCACTAGCCATCATGTTACCACAGATCTTGAGAACCTCTCCGCTGCACTCTAGTCACAAAGGAACACAAATTAGAGATGGCTCAAACCTACAGATCACTTATTCTTATTCAACCCTTCTCTTTACTCCCTCTTGTACCTTTCAATTACATGATGTTCTGTGTGTGCCTTCAATTACTAGAAATTTAGTCCCTATTTCTAATGACTAGAAATTTAGTCCCTATCTCTAAGTTATGTTTGGCTAACAAGGTGTTTAGTGAATTTTTCCCCTTATTTTTTCAGGTGAAGGACATCAGCATAGGAGAACCTCTGTTCCATGGGGAAAATAAGAACGGGGCCTACGAATTTCTAGCAGTTGACAAAACTAGCTCCATTCCAAAATCATCACCCTTAGTCGCCTTTGCCACATCAAAAGGGTCAGTGTTAGATTGGCATCATCATATCCACCATCCCTCTTTTTCAATTTTTAAATTTCTAGTTAGGTCCAGTTTATTACCATTGTTTTCTCCAATAAAGAATGAGTTGCATTGTAACTTTTGTCAGTGTCAAAAGGCCAAAAAATTACCGTGTTGTAAGTCTTCGCTTTTAAGTTATAGTCCTCTAGAAATTGTCCTTTTTGATGTATGGGCATCTCCCGTTTATTCAACAAATAATAATAAATACTACGCTATGTTTATTAACCAATTCTCCAAATATATATTAACCAATTCTCCAAATATATTTGATTATACTCTATGAAGTGCAAGTTCGACAAAGTTTTCACCTTTAAAATAATAATAAATACTACGCTATGTTTATTAACCAATTCTCCAAATATATATTAACCAATTCTCCAAATATATTTGATTATACTCTATGAAGTGCAAGTTCGACACAGTTTTCACCTTTAAAAAGTATAAGAGTCTCGTGGAAAAGAAATTTTGCAAACCAATTAAAACATTCTACACTGACAGCGGTAGCAAGTATATTCTAAAACGTGAAAAAGCTTTGAAGGAACACTTCATGCCTTTTTTTGTACTTAAACACACTTTTACACACTTTCGTCCACTTTTTTTAAAAAAACTTACTTTGTACATCCACTTCACGTTTTAGCATGTTTCAACGTGCTTTTTGACTTTTTTAGAACATTGCTATTAAGTGGACTTTCTAATTTTGTCACGTTCTCCGCCCAAGCGTCTCTATGGACCGTGTCTCTGTTGTGGGTTATGGAATCTTTGCTATGTTGCCATTCAGTTTTAAAATGATTAAAAATCGGTAAGTGTAAGTTGCAATTGCTTTAGTAGAGTTGTTGCCTTACCGCCCAAAAAATAAGAACTTGTTTGTTTGTAGGTAAATCTTATAAACCAAAATATAATTTGAAGAAAAACACCGGTATGTTTAATAAAATAATAGAGATAAGAAATAAATGAGAATAAAATTTGAGATAATGTTATTAAGGAAAAAACATAATAGAAAATATTTAAAAATTATCAAACTATTTTCTTTTTGATTTGAATAAAAAAAAAGTTGTCAAACTATTATGTAGTTTTTTTTTAAATCAAATTATAAAATAGTCAAAAATAATGATAGAAAAAAAATTATTTGGTTTAAAATTGTATCAAACGAATAGAGTCGATCCTGCTTCAAGGTGAAGGAAACCAGTGTCTCAGGCACTGGGAGAATTTTTTTAAAGTAAAAGAAATAGAGGCAACAATTTAGATTTTAAGTTGAAAATTGAAAAAAATTAGAAGAACAAAATAGAAAAAATTGTTGCAACTAGAAAAGAGGAAGCGAAATTTTTTTTTTCTTTTTAAAGTTTGCCTCAGACGTCAAAGTCTCAAGATTGGCATTGCAAACAACTAAACAAGGGATCAAGGGCTCTTCCCCAATAATTAGAGGAACCCCTTACTTGACACTAACCATAATCCGTTGTCCATATATAGGTATCTTATAGTGATCATATGTGATTAGATGATGAGCAAGTATCATTCTTTACCATCAATGGAATACATATTGATCATTCAGCCATGTGTGAGCAAAAATGCCCATATATAAACACTGAATAGTTTTTCCACTTGACACATCACCAAGATTAGAATCCCATGGAACGTCCCCGTCCTCCCCCTTCCCTTGTGGTAAAAAAGAAATAAAAATGTGTATCAAACGAGAAGTACATGTACTAAAATCTCGGGGAATTGAAAATTTAAGAGACAATCGCGATTGGTGCAGCTCAAAAGACGTGACTGTGACTCTGACAGAAAAGTCAAAAATATCCAAAACTGAGGCCTGGACCAGACTCACACATGCTGCCAGAATCAGACAACAATATCATGTGCGTGCACGGATCTGCCACTAACTAATGCACACGTTTGCTGCCGTAGATTCCTCGCCTGTCTCGTGGTTAATAATGGTTATATTTTATAATATTTTCTGTCAAAAATCCAAATTCCTCAATTTCTCATGTCCCCTTGAATTGGTTGGATGAAGTTTGTCAGGAGCAAGTGTCATCTTTTGCTTTGATAAATGAGCTCGGAGTCGTTTCCAATGACGATGAGTGAGATGAATTGGGAAGATTTTATGTCACTTTTGTTATGTTAAGTAAATGTTGCTAGTAAGAATTGCTTGATACATGCACCTTTTGTGTATTTGCAACTTGGTAAGTTGTAGTAATTCGATTTTTTCCGAAATATTAGTTTGAATGATGTAGTTAAATTGGACAATTTTAATCAATTATTCAAGTATGGACATCTTAATATATCCAAATTTGATATAGTAATATATCACATCATATTATTGTTGCGGTCATATCAAATTAGATATATAAATGTACATAAATTTGAAAGCTGAATCAAAAGTACTAAGTACAGATTAGTTTAGAAGGTACAAAAATTTTAACATGCAGCGAGAACCTCACCATTAGCTATGTAAAACACGGACAACTAGTTAATTACTATAGTTGTTTGCTCAAGAACATCTAACTTCTACCGTCCAGTTGGATCTGGCAAGAATTAAAATCTGATAATCCCATATGAGTTCTAATTACCGAAAAAATATTATTAATCAATTACAAAATAATTTGTAAATATTTGCCTAAGATAGTCCCTCAACAAATTATTAATAGGGGCATAGGCGCTCCTGTAATAAGGCAGATGAGGCGGTTGCATTGGACCCGACTCTTCGAGGGCACATTTTAATCCGTTACACTTGATGCCCCGATTGTGTATTATGTTTTTTTTTGAATTGAAGGATCCAATTTTGAATTCAACCAAATTTTGAGACCCAATTTTAAGAGTAATAAGAAACAATTACAGTATTCAACCAAACTTTTAGGCTTGTTTTTTATTTGACAAATTTAGGCCCAATTTTTAACAATATCTACTCAAATATTTAGGTCTTTTTCAAGTTTAATAAAAGAAAAAATATGAAAAAAAGGGAAACAATTGTAAATCCAAAAAAAAAGAAAAAAGAAGAGAAAGCAGCGACTCACTAACTCTGCACTCGGGCCTCAGCGTTGGCGCTCTGATTAAGTTTTTTATATTCTTTGTTAGCTTATTACTGTGCACTGACTAATTCTTATTATGACTCAAGTTGAGTTTCGTGTATTGATTTATATTAGTTTTACGGAAAAAAAATAAATAGAATTACCCATTTTTGGAAGTTTGCCTCAGGCCTAGCAAACTACAGGATCGCCGATGAATATGGGAATATTCATTAAAGTAATCCAGCAGATCTAGATAAGTGGTATTGATACTACTTAGTGGGACATTCTTATAATTAGAATCTTCATATTAGAGATAAGTTATCATATAAGTTGTAATTACCGGAAAAAATATTATTAAGCAATTACAAAATAATTTGTAAATATTCTTTTAAGATAATCCTTCAATAAATTATAAGTAGGGGAATATTCATTAAAGTAATCAAGAAGATCTGGATAAGCCAAATTAATAATATCTGGGCCGGAGAACCAAGATTGACAGGATATCTGATTACTATTTTGTCATCCACAAAAATGCCCACGAATCTTGGTGGACAGACCTCAATCAATGTCACATGCGGACTTATAATTCACATAAAATTATTCAATTAATTAATTAATCCTAATAATTCTACCTTTAGGTGTCCAACTTAATTTAAGAAAATGATGATGCTCTTCCCAGAATTTTCACTGACTGTTAATTTTATGTACTCGAGATCTTAACTCTATCGCACCTATGGTATCAGAGATCACATAGTGCCATATTATTTTGTGGTTTATTAAATGATATATCATATACAAATAAGTTCATATTTGAAAATTTTGCACGTAGTTCTTTTTTAAGAGTCTCTCGTGATGGATTACAAAGTTGTGTTGGAGAGGATTAAAAATGCAAATAAAAAAGAATAAGATGTTTTGTGACAAAATTTTATTTGTAAATTGTTAAGACTTAGCCGAAAAAAATAATAAATAAATAAATAAATAGCCCTCTTCTTGTTGTAGACATTAAACATGTGCTTGTGTACATTTTTTTTACCTAAAAACTATCTATTATTAAAATTTAAAATCAAACATCAATATCAATTATACATTTTATATTATTATTCATTATTATTTATACATTTGGCGCTTCAAACCATTATCTATCAAAAAAATCAATTTTAAACAATTTTAGACTATATATATGTGTATATATATATATACACGCGAATACACGCTAAATAGAAATGATGATGGGATATGTCTGCCGGTAAAAGTAAAATAGCTGGCATGTACGCATCACTAGCCAGTACAGGTTTCCACCCTTTCAGCATCATGTCTGCCCTAACATAAAAATCCGTCAATTTTCAACAAAGGTCACAATTGTTTTGTCAGAATATAACTCCCCACTTGCATATTATTATGTAAGAAAAATACTAATAATTCCTTTTCTAGGATTAAACTAGACCCATAATTTTGCAAGTGTTTGGTTTTATTTTTTTTTATCTAAAAATGACCTATTACTAAAAGTCAAAATCAAACATCAATATCAATCATACATTTCACTTCATCACTCATTATTATCCACACATCTCATGGTCCCCACCACTACACTCCACTTTTGGTAAAATTTTAGATAAAAATAAGTACAAATAAATTTTTATTTATTTTTCTATAATATAAGAGAGAGAATAGTGAAATTAAATTATGGAAATTTGTATAATACAGGTAGGTCCCATAAGATACGTTGATATGAAATATGAGAAAGAATAAGTAAAGTTAAAAAATATATAAAAATGTATAGATTAACACCCGCCATATATATATCTTAGAAAAGTTAAAAATAAAATGAAAATTTTGGTTATCTTCACTTAGTCAAGTGGATGTATACATGGACCACTCAGTATATTTACTTATTTAGGGGCCATGTGCATCCAATCCCACCACACTTTGTCTACACTCAGATGAAAATATGTTATTAGTAATATTGTTGGATACGTGTTTATCCACGTAATCCTGATACCACCAAACACGTGGTCTATTGTAATTGGTTTCACTCGGCAACGTGGCTGATCAAATCATCATCATTGTATTATAAAGTTAATTATGAATAATGTTAGTCTTAATCAAAGAATTCAAATTGTATTAAAAGAGTTTGAATATGATTATAGATAAAATAATAAAAATTAAGCGTAAGAGACACAGTCAGCAATTCCATTATTGATCAGATCGAACAACTAATTAAACAAAAGCAATTCATAGAAGCAATTAGACAATGAACAAGAACTTTGGAGTTTTTAAGGGACAGATCAGATGTATGAATGTATTTGCAAGATGCGGCGAATCAATAACGTGATCACATTCATAACAGTACAATACGATTCCAATATGAGTGTCAAGCATGCAAAGATAGTAGGTCTATCTCATAAAATCACAAGATACTCTTATCCATTGAATGTAGAAAATTTATTCTGTGGAAATAAAACTTTTAGAAAACTACAAGTTAGGCGTTTAATTCAAATACATTATATAATAAGCAACAACCGAAAACCTATCAACTCCAACTCATCAATTCAACTCAAACATTCAAATTACATCACCTAATCGTCCAACAATTCAATTGACTACGTAAATGATACTCAGTCTTAAATGAATCAAGTTATCACAACATCAATAAATAAGTTTGAGTAATTATTGATAGACATTCAAGTTTAACATTTTCAAGCAACGCGATTGATATGTCATATTTTCATTAAGCATAAACTATAAAGAGATATATACATGTGTGTGCACAAAAGATCAATTACACACGTATACCCAGATGGATGACAAGTGCTCCCACCATCTAAGGGGTTACATCTGCCCCTCACTGCCAGGGGACCCCTTGATGGTGTATGAGGGCACATATCGCCCATCGGATATATGTGGGCAATGTAAGTTACTCACATATAAACGATGGATTGTGTTTGTGTGTGTGTATATATATATATATATATATATATATATATATATCTACATTAGTCAATAAAGAATTAATACATCAATTTGATATTTAAAAATATCGCTTTATAATATCCACCTAAAATTACCCAATAAATTTCGTAATTGCAAAAACATGTCCTCTTTCAAAAAAAAAAAAAAAAAAACCGTGCCTTATTGCTTCTAGATCAATAAGGAACGAGTTCAATCATTTTCAAAGTAATTTGTTTATGATTTCTACCATCAATGATTTTAGGTTCCTTGTACAGAATATATTCATGAATCACATCCATTCCCATGATCCTTCCACGACGCACACATGCCACCTCGGATTACATTATTTAATCACCAATAATTAAAGATTTATTGATTGATGCAGTAAAAAAATGATTCCCCGGTCAATCATTTCAACAAAAAAATCCTAGCCGTCGATGACGTCATAGTCTTCTGGATCCACGTGTACAATCAAACCGACGCCTCAAGTTTTTCAATTCAACCCGTTTACCCATCTAGATCTTGACTTGGATCCACGTCAGATACTTAATCATTACTATTGAACGACAAGTTGCATATACCGCCATTATTGTCTCCCAATAATTGTGCACCACGTGTCGTAAGTCGGTCTATCCATATTTGTATCGAAATTTCGTGACAATTTCAAATCATTTTTAGAATTATTATGTAGATTATTCGTTTGACTCCTAATTTTTACCACGGTAAAATAATAAATATTAATATAACTGCAAACTGACAAACACTAAGGGTGTGTTTGATTGAAATAATTTACATATAAAATGTCAAATCGTGGAAAATATTTTTCTACTTTAATTGTTTGATTGCAACATGTAAAATGCATTTGTTTTATAAGGTACAATCACTTCAAGCACAATTTTGGCCAAATGCATGTAAAATATTTTCCTATAGGTTTAGATGGGAAAACATTTTACATGTAAAATGCTTTTCATGTAAAATATTTTCTTCTAATCAAACACACCCTAAATGTTCCATGCCATGGCAGAACATGGTATTATTTTAATTAGAAAATAATGTCTTGAGCCTTGTCCCATATCCGTAACAATGTAACATGAGGCTGAATATTTCTTACAATAAAATAATAGATATTTCAATGGTATTTAATATTTAGCATTATTATCATCAACCAAAGCAATTGAATGCCTTGATGAGTCATTTAGCACCTGTTAGCCTTTATTTTTACAATTTTTTCTATTTTTATTTATTTTTATTCTTTTTTATCGAACCAATTATATTCACATATTTCATAAGAGCCATATATAATACACAAATTTAATTTTACTCATTCTTTCTCATCTTTTACATTAAAATCCATCAAAAACCATAAAAAATTCAATCCTGTCACCCCCTAAGACCTCGTTCTCTTTGTGAATTTTAAGTTTTATTTTCCATTTTTTTATGTTTTGTTTTGGAAACAAGAGTGAAGATTTCCATGTTTCTAACCTATTTGCATATTTCCATTTAAAACACTTGAAATTAACTATAAAAAAAAATTATTTTGAATTTTATTTGCATATTTTCCCCCATTCTTTAAAATGCATCTCGAAAATACAAAATGAGCAAAAATTTCAATATTTTGAAAAACTGAAAATTCAAATCTTTAAGGAGAACAAATTCTACCTTAATGGTTGTTTAGGCAGAATTTAGAACTTATCAAGCTAAAACACATGTCATAGATAGCAACATTATAATATATATCAAACTCTGAAACGATGATGCATGTAATGACACACATATAATAATTAATCATTAAGATCGATGTTGATGTCTGGTAGAGACGTGTTTCCTACTCCATAGTGAGCAACTTCCACAATGATTATTTTGCACGTGGTGTTTGTGACGAATCACTTCAGCGTACTGTGGATTTCAGTTAATAAACTTCAAAATTATTTTTCTTTTCGTTGTTATCTCCAACTAAGAAAATGTAAAGAGTATAACAAAATAAACTATATATAGTATATAGTTAGACATGCCAAGCTCCAAGTAAATCGCAATGTTCCCCCAACCAAAAAAAAAAAAAAAACCTTATAATTTAGAACATGAACGATAACTCAGTCAAATATTGAAGAAAATGTAAGGGACACAATCAAGTGTTGGATCCAATCCAACTATCCAGGTGCCAAGACTTGCAGTCTTTTAATTAAGATTCACATGTTTGTATTAATTAATATAAGTTATCTGTATCGTAAACGAAAAACTTAACTTATTACTACTATTGAAAAATCTGAACGAAAAATCCAAAAATGATTTGCAGTTGGTACACGGATTAGCCCTGTCGTGGATCCAACGTGGCAATCCGAGAGATGGTTGACAAATTGACGAAATCAAGGAAATTAGCCTCTTTTACACCGTTGGATTACGCGTAAACAACCTATAGAAGAAATCGCGAGGATTGGTGGGTGGGTGTTAGGGGTACCCCCATACAACCTCCTGTATCATAATCCATGGTGCCTCTATCCATTTCAATTCCCTCTACCAAACCTCCGACCACTATAAATTCGCCATTTCTCAGGCGTTCTTCATCATTCATTAATCCATTATTCACTTTACATTATCAGATTCGAACCAATCGAAAGCGAAAGCTCTTTCTCTCTCCCAATTCTGTTGTTTCTTACAAGGTATTTTTTATTTTGCATCTCCGTTCGTTTTTTTGATCTGATTTGAGGTGGGTTTCTTTTGATTTTTAGGAATAAGTTGATTAATCAAGTGTTTGTGTGAACAATTCTGCAGTTCGATACAGTTAAAGAAGCGATGACGATCAAGCCAGCTGTGAGGATCGCGGAGCGCAAACTGGTGGTGAAGGACAGGACTCTGCTGACGAATGTCCCGGATAATGTGATCGCCACCTCCGGCGCGGCGGCGGAGCCGGTGGAGGGGATGTTTCTTGGGGCGGTTTTCGACAAAGAAAACAGCCGTCAGGTGGTGTCTCTCGGTACACTGCGTGACGTGCGTTTCTTGTCCTGCTTTAGGTTCAAGCTGTGGTGGATGGCCCAGAAAATGGGAGACAAAGGCCATCAAGTTCCATTAGAGACACAGTTTCTCCTCGTGGAAACCAAGGATGGGTCTCACCTGGAATCGGACATTGATGGGGATGAAGATAATAAGGTTGTTTATACTGTGTTTCTCCCCTTGATTGAAGGTCCATTTAAGGCTTGTTTACAGGGGAATGATCAAGATGAGCTCGAATTGTGTTTGGAGAGTGGAGATTGTGACACCGTTGGATCATCTTTCACTCACTCCATCTACGTCTCGGCTGGTACCGATCCTTTCGGGACCATATACGAGGCGATCCGAGCCGTTAAATCTCATCTTGGGACATTTAGGCTAAGGCATGAGAAGAAATTGCCAGGTATTGTGGACTACTTTGGTTGGTGCACTTGGGATGCATTCTACCAAGAGGTGACTCAAGAGGGAGTCGAGGCCGGTCTCGAGAGCCTCGAGGCCGGTGGGACCCCTTCTAAGTTCGTTATCATCGATGACGGTTGGCAATCAGTCGGAATAGATGAGGTTAAGGATAACAAACAAGAAGATCACCAACAACAACAACAACAACAACCGTCTCTACTTAGGCTAACCGGGATTAAAGAAAACGAGAAGTTTCAAAAGAAAGATGACCCCTCAGTCGGGATCAAGAACATAGTCAACATCGCGAAAGAGAAGCACGGATTGAAATACGTTTACGTGTGGCACGCGATCACCGGGTACTGGGGTGGGGTCCACCCGGGCGTTAACGATGAGTATGGTTCGGCTGTGAAGTATCCTATGTTGTCAAAAGGAGTGCTAGCGAATGAGCCGGGGTGGAAAACTGACGCGATTGCGCTTCAAGGGTTGGGTTTGGTGAACCCAAAAAATGTGTACAAGTTTTACAATGAATTGCATAGTTACTTAGCTGCTGCTGGGATAGATGGTGTTAAGGTTGATGTGCAGTGCATCTTGGAGACCCTCGGGGCGGGTCTTGGTGGGCGGGTCGAATTGACCCGACAGTATCACCAAGCTCTTGATGCTTCTGTTGCTAGAAACTTCCCTGATAATGGATGCATTGCTTGCATGAGCCACAACCTTGAATCCCTCTATTGGTAAGCACTTTTCAAGTTTTCATCATTCTATGTTAAGGGCATCATCCTTAATTTTTCAGAACACTTAACAGTTTTTATATTTATGAAACAGCTCAAAACAAACGGCTATTGTGAGAGCGTCGGATGATTTCTACCCGCGTGATCCCGTCTCACATACGATCCACATTGCTGCGGTGGCTTACAATAGCGTCTTCCTTGGAGAGATAATGCTTCCCGACTGGGATATGTTCCATTCATTGCACCCGGCAGCCGAGTACCATGGATCGGCTAGGGCAATTAGCGGAGGACCTGTCTATGTTAGGTAAAGATTCCTAGCCCGTCTTTTCTCATTATCATAGTTTCAGCAGATCTTGAATTGCAAGTGGAACTAATCTTGTGTGACATTTTTTTTCAACAGTGATGCACCTGGGAAGCACAACTTTGATCTTTTAAGGAAGCTTGTTCTTCCGGATGGCTCAATTCTCCGAGCGCGCTTGCCAGGTCGTCCGACCAAGGATTCTCTATTCACGGATCCTGCTCGTGATGGAGTTAGGTAAGCCTTTTCGGTTGCAAACTATGAATTTTAAGAATTGAAACTTTTTTCAAGTTGAATGTTGTATTAATTTAAATTTGGATGTATTTTTCAGCTTGTTGAAGATATGGAACATGAACAAGTACACTGGAGTACTTGGAGTATACAATTGCCAAGGTGCAGCATGGAACAGTACTGAGAGGAGGAATACATTCCACCAAACGAAATCTGACGCCTTGACTGGCTACGTCCGAGGCCGCGATGTCCACATGATTAAAGAGGCGTCGGTAGACTCCGATTGGGCTGGTGAAGTGGCGATGTACTCTCACCGGAGTGGTGAAGTTATCACCCTTCCGTATAATGTCTCTATGCCAATATCGCTCAAGGTTCTCGAGCATGAAATTTATACCGTGACTCCGGTCAAGGTATTGGCACCCGGGTTCAATTTCGCACCATTCGGACTCATTGACATGTTCAATGCCGGTGGAGCAATCGAAGGGCTTAAGTATGACATTAAGTCTGGTGCAAAATTAGCAGAATTCGAGAATAGAGTCGAAGGAGAGAGAGTCGAAAACTTGAGCGACGAGGCCGTGGCTGTAGTTTCCATGGAGGTGAAGGGCTGTGGACGTTTCGGAGCATACTCGTCTGCAAAGCCCAGAAAGTGCACTGTGGGATCGGTGGTTGTTGACTTTGACTATGACTCTGCCTCTGGCTTGGTCACGGCGAAGTTGGACGATATGCCTGTCGAGGATCAGAAGGCTCACATTGTTGAGATCGAATTATGAGATCATTATTTTTGAACTCTATTGACTATGGATTTTCCATTGAGATTCATATATAGCTTGAGTTCACTTCATATCCTATCGGGGTTCGTGAGGGACATTGTATTGACTGGAGAAAAAATTCAAATTCGAAATGAATGTTTTGAGTCCAGTTTGTGAGAGAGATGAGAACCCTAAATGCAATGAATTTAACTTCTTACTAGGAAGAAGATCATGTAATTGTAATACAAGGAGAACAAGTGAAAACATCATTCAACGTTACATCAATAAAATTGTGGCATATTCTGCTACGTAATATATATACCTCACCCTTGTTGGTGCTTCCATTTGAGTTATAATTTAACGTATTTGAGGGGAAATATGCAAATGGGGGGCCAAATTCACACAACCTTCCCACAAACAAAAACCCCAACTGGGCCAAAATCAGTGTACACTTTCCTCAACCATCATCACTACCCCAAAAATCCAGTAATACACTCTGTAGCAATCCATTACCAAATCACCACCATGAAACTTTTTTAGGGACCATTTACAAAGGAACTAATTATATTAACACCACATTTTATGTTTATCACACCATATTATATATACACAAGAATTAAAAATTATATTAAGTACATTACAATTATGCCCCTAACTGAGAAGGAAAAAAGGGGTGAAATATGGTGCACCGCCACGATGATTCTGATTTACTCGTTTTTGTACTCTCGTATATCAACTATTGATTTGTCCATTGGATTTTCATTGAAATCGGAAGTGTTGGGCTGAAGGATTGGTGTAAAAAAGGTGAAGCAAGTTGTGGTGCGCACATAAGAATAATAATAATAATTAAAGAAATTGAGCAAGAGGTCATTTATGTCATATTGCCGTAGCAATATGACCACTCCTTTCTGATGCAGCAAAAATACACATATATAGTAATTCTAAAAAGAACAATTTTACTTTGATAAATTACAAAAATGACAACTTTTACACCAAAATGAGTACTACACTGAAAATCATGTTCAAATAGCGACTGTCTTTCTTTCTGTCCAGCGGTTCACACTGCCCCCAAAGAAAGCTATGGATTCCAACAAGCAAGAATTGCATGAGATTCAAGACCATGGTGCATTTATCCTCTTTCATTAAGTTCCTTTTCGGATGAATCAAACCTAGATTCAGAAAATATTATATTATATAAAGAAGAAGTGATTGAAAATTAGTAATTGAAAAATGATTATTTAGACATAATTTTGGTTGTTGATTTGTTGTACCAATTAAAAATTATCATATATCATGTTGTCTTTTTAACTTTTTTTTTATTTAAAATAACCAATTTATTACACTACCCACTACCTGTAGGAGTTATCATATTCAAATATAATATAAGCTAATTTGTAGTGGGAAGTTATCATATCTATAATATATATAAAGTAGAGGTGTATGGTATTTTTGTTTTCTGATCGTGATTTTAGGACAAAAAAACTTGTTTTTAATTGTTTTAAGACATAAAAAACTATTTGTTTCTTGCTATTGCCAGGTGGTGTGATTTTATAGGGATGGTTTATTTATTTATTTTTATTTTTTTAAAAGATATATGGGTGGTTTATTAATATTAAAACTGCTACACATTTTGTGGGCTTTTCGAATTTTGAATTTTAAAATTAAATTTAGAATTCATCAATTAATAATTCTGTGGTAACTACCCATCACTACTGTTATAATTTTGGACATAATTAATAATTTTGCTACAATTTAATTTGATTTTTTCCTCTTTTAGGTGCTCCAATTCTAAGAATCAACTACAAATATTTAATGAATGTCAACAAAAAAAAAAAAAAATGAGTCTCATAAATAAATGTCGTATATATTAACAATTACTAATTAAATAAAATAATTATGAATATTTTAATATTGTAAAATATTTTAATATTAGTATTAATATTGCTAATTAAATGCAAAACTAATTAGTTTAATTTATAATGAATTTATTATTTTATTGAGGTTAAATTATTTTTTAATTGTTTTTCAATATTTTTTATTTATACATCCAAAATTGATAGACGATACATGATTTTCTTTTTTCCTTCTACAATTTTGATACTAGAAACTTTTAATTAATTTAATTTCACTTCAAGTTATAAATATTTAATAATAGTATAATTCAAACTCACAAAATAAATAAATGTTTCACTAAATATATTTTGTAGTGACTATCAATTTGTAAAGTTATGTTGCATTGTTTTTGATAGTACGTTGGTGTTTTTTAATTCTAAATTTGCAAAGTTCATGTAAAATTATAGAATTAAAATAATTCATTCCTTTATGTAAATGCACACTTCTTAAAAAATATCATGTAAATTTTATTTTTTTATAAATAAAAATTTATATAGAAATATTACATAAAATTAGTGAACATGACATTGCAATGAATGTGTATATTCATTAATTATTTGATATTTAAAAAATTAATTATTTGATATTAAGGTAGTTTTTTTTACCTAAATTGTTAACTTGAATTTTAGTATGTCACACAATTTTACATTTTTAAAATTATATGGCATTTCTTTTCACGATAGATTTATCACAGTAGTAGTAGTACGAGTAGGAGTAGGAGTAGGAGTAGGAGTAGTAGGAGGAGTAGGAGCGATGCGATGCGATGTGATGCGAGGAGGAGGAGTAGGAGGAGAGCAGGAGGAGAAGCGATGCGATCGCAGGAGCGAGCGAGGAGGCGAGGAGGAGGAGGATGAGGAGGAGCGGAGCGGGAGGCGAGCGGAAGCGGGGAGGCAGGAGCAAGCGGGAGGTAGGAGTAGGAATAGGAGGAGTAGGAGTAGTAGGAGTAGTAGTAGTAGTAGTAGCGAGCGATGTGATGGGAGGAGCGAGGAGGAGGCGGGAGGCGAGAGCGGGGCGATGCGATAGGAGTAGCGATGCGAGCGATGATGCAGAGGAGGAGGAGGAGCGGCGGAGCGAGGCGATGGGAAATATGATGCGAGCGATGGTAGGAGCGAGTAGGGAGATGATAGGAGGATGAGGAGTAGGAGCGGAGTAAGATGGAGTAGGAGTAAGATGGAGTAGAGTAAGATGGGAGTGGAGAGGAGCGAGGCAGGGAGTAGGAGTAGGAGCAGGAGCGGGAGGAGTAGGAGTAGTAGGAGTAGTAGGAGTAGTAGCAGAGCGGGAGGAGGAGCGATGAGGAGATGCATGAGTAGGAGTGATGCATGATGGGAGTAATGTGATGAATGATGTAGGAGTAGAATGCTTGATAGTAGTAGTAGGAGGAGCAGGAGGAGAGCAGGAGCGGGAGCAGGCAGGAGCAGGAGCGAGTGATGGTAGGAGCTTGATGAGTAGGAGCTTGATGGTAGGAGTAGGAGCGATGAGTAGTAGGAGTAGGAGTAGGAGTAGGAGTAGGAATAGTAGTAGATGCGATGCTTGATGCGATGTGAGCAGCGAGGAGTAGTAGTAAGAGTAGAGCATGACGTGTGTGTAATGGCCAGCAGTGAGTACTTAGTAGTACTAATAATAATAATTAATGTATTGAAACAATAAATAAAGTAAAATGAATTTGAAAAAATAAATAAATAAATAAAGTTTGGTTCATGTGTATAGTTGTATATTATATGATAACATCATATTAAAAAATTATGTTTGATTTTTTTATTAACAATTAATCACGTATGTGTTTTATGTTATTTATTTGAATTGAATGGATTATTTCTTTGATTTTATAACCAAACAATTACAAAAAATTTCTTCAGTGTAACGTACGAGTGTGAATACTAGTTAAAATTCTAATAATTTAGGGAGCTAATTTTACTATTACTATTATTACTTTCCTCTTTTTTTTTTTTTTTTAATCAGGTTTAGGGAGATAATTGGTCTCTCTCTCTTACCTAAAAAAAATTAAGTGGTGTTTGTGAAGGAATTTAGTTTAAGGTGGATCGTTTATATTTTCATGTGGTTTTAATTTTTAGCTTCGTATTGGTGTTTCTTCTAATTGTTTAGACTTTCACAATGACATTGCTTATTTGAGATGTGATTAATAAGATCATTTTATTGTTTTTATTATTCTTTTATACCTTGAATCTTGATCTTAATTAAATTTTATTGTCTCTTACTATTTGTTGCGATTAATAACTTCTAATTCTTTAAAGAGAATGAAACATATGCAAATGATGGTGCTAAAAAATAAATTTTCAAGGTCACTTTAATGCTAAGGTGTGTTTGATAGCAAAGCCAAAAAATGGTTGGAAGGAAAATATTTTCCGGGTAAATGAATTCCTAGAAAATATTTTTCAGAAAAATGGTAGTTATAGGTATTTGATTGGATTAATTTAAAAGTTGGAAAATAGTATTGGTTTCCTTGTTTCATGCTTTTTTTTTTAATGAAATTCAATCATTTTCCTTATCTTTATAATTAAAGCAAATTGTCCATTAAAAAAAAAAGAGACAAACTTTTCCTGAAAACAAAACCACCTCGCCCCCCACACAAGGAAAATATTTTTCTCCAAAACAAGGAAAAATATAGATTTCAAAAAAAGCTGAAAAACGACTTTTTCCTTAAAAAAAAAAACATGAATCAAACACACCCTTAGTGCTTCAACCTCAATCCATTATATTGGTTTTGAAAACAACTTTTAAATCAATATGCCTTTTTCTAATAATTATGTACGTAAATATTACTACCAAAATGAAATGAAATATTTTATTTTTAGATGATAGTTAATTAATCTATCAAAAGGCAATTTTCTTTTAGTGCTATAATTATCAACAAAAGTCAGTGCTTAAATGGTTGAAATGAGGATTAACCCACCACTTTAGAATTTGTTATTCACCTCAACTATTTAGTCAAGTTTAGATAGACTTTAAGTGAGGAATGTTGTAAATGAATATAGACAAACTTTATGTATCAATTGTCTTAAACTTTATGTATCGATTGTCTTAAACGAAAATTGGCCAAAATTATGTATCAATTGGCCAAAATTGTCTTAAACTTTATGTATCAATTGGCCAAAATTATGGCCAAAACTTTGACCGGCCACCACCGGCATCCACGGTGTCCAAAAAAAAAATTTTTTTTTTGCTGGAGCTCACCCTCATCGTGCTAAATTTAGATCAGGTCCCGGAATTAAAATCGGAGGTCCGACGGAGCCGTAAAAGCACCCGGGAGCACCATAACTATGGTGCACCCGGGTGCAATAGATCACCCCTGATGTAGTGTGTTCAGGGAACCCTATATAATAAAGTTGTAGTGGAATTTTTCCAATAGCTAATCAAACAAACTTCTCATTTATATTCAACTTTTAGGGGGTCCCATCATTTTGGATTTCAGATTTTAGAAATTTATATAAGAAATAATAGCAAGAATGTCAAATTTTAATTATATAAATATTATATTGGCATATAAAAAATTATGTTTGCAAGAGTAACAATGATTAATTCACACGGGCCAAAATACCCCTCTACCCTTGACTAAATTTATTGACCAGCTGACCCACTTACACCCCCCCCAACCCCGCAACCCCCCAACGACGATCTACCTCCATGGCCATCAATGGAGAAGCGGATGGTGATTCTCCATGGATGGAACCACCTCGACATAGCGGCACCACGGGATCTTCCACCAATGGAGTGGTGGCCCCAATTGGCAACAAGCATCCCTCTAGCAATAATAATTCCCTCTTGAATCATTGTTTGAGTTCTTGGGCACTTCGCTCTCAAAACTCTCGAGCCAAGAAAAAACCATGGTAGTGGTACTTCATCCACTCCCAGCGGCATCAACACGCGGAATTCACACGGGTATTTGAAACAAAATCATGGTACTTCATCCCTTGCTTCGTCTGCTTGGAAAATGCCAAAATGACATCTCTAAAATTGCGGATCTGCTTCGTCTACTTCCAACAAGAGTGACCAAGCTGCACTAAGCCTAGCTCCACCTCCAACAACTGCGGATCTGGTTTTCCGGATCTGGATCGCCGGAGATCCCTGGTGATGGAAATATGATTTGAAGAAAACTTGAACGAAATAGAAAGATGTTTTAATTTGGTGTTCAAATTTGGTGGATAATACATTGGTCTGCAGTTGGGAGGTTTTGGGTGAATAAGATTTGGCCGGATATGGAGGAGAAATGACCGAGAGAAGCAATTGGTATGGATGATCGGAAAATAGAAAGTTTGGCTGGAGAAGGTGGCCGGAGTTAAATCGGAGAAGATGACCAGAACTTCCTATTAGCCGGAGAAGATGACCGGAGTTTGCCGGAAAAGATGGTCGGAATTTCCACTCTCACCGGAGAAGACAACCGGAATTAGAGGAGAGAGAGAAGATGCAAAGGTGAAAGGACATTTTTGTCATGGCAATTTTTAAAACTTGCTATTCTTGCTAAATGAATATTTTTTTGATTTTTATGCTATTAGGACCCCTATTTTTGCTATTCATGCTATTGTCTCTTTATATAATTTCAAGTCCCCTCATATGGATTTCATGGACTTTAAAAATTCATATAATTTTAAGTGTCCTCAATTTAGAATTATGTGGATTGTTGGAATATTAGCAAAAATAAATCCAAAAGAAAAAAGAAACAATTGAAGATATAAAAAAAATTGGTGCTTGATGAACTTGCAAAAATTACAAATATGACTCAGAGGCCAAGACCTTCTTTCTCTATGAGTTTTTCTTTCTTATAAATAGATGTATTATTTTCTCTTCTACGAACCATTCAAGTATGAACTGAGAGAAAAATAGTAGTTTAGCACTTTAGTTTTTATGGTCTTAGTAGGTAGTACAAAGAATAGCAATTGGTGAGAGTGGTAAGACTTGATGTATTTTTCTCTGTAATATTTTGGGTGATTAGATCTGAAGGAAAAATTGTGAGCCTAGTATATTGAGAGTTTTCTTGTAACTCTTTGTGGTTTGTGCACAGAGTAGAAAATTAGGTGCTGCAAAATTCGCGTTATTTTTCCTATAATACTTGGGTGGTGGGGTGGTGATCAAAAAATCTATATGATTGTAAAAAATTTTCATACAGTGGAAAGTTTTGATGGTTCACCCGTAGTTTTTCACCGGTTTTGGAGTTTTCCATGTAAATCTTGTGTTGGTATTTCTTTCGTTCGTTCTTCTAGTATTTTTCAACTTGAAGATAAGATCTTGGGATAAATATGAAATCATATTCGACTTGATTTCCCAATAAGTGGTATCAGAGCAAGGTCTTTTAGTGTGGTAGAGTTTGGCGTCTATATTTACCAAACTAAGATAGTAGAGCAGAAATATTATAGGTTCCAAATTGGAACTGGAGAAATTTGATTGAAGAATCAATTTTGATTGGCAGCAAGGAAAAATTAAGGATATATTGATTAAAGCTGGACTACACAAGGATTTGGAAAGGAAAGTAACCTTGTGTTCCAACAAAGTTGCTAAAGCTAGTATGATTGATGATGATTGAGAAGATCTAGATTCGACTATTGTAAGGAGGACAGTCATCCCCATGGCATGTGAGTAAGATGGTCATCCTCATGGCATGTCGATAGTTGCCAAGATAGTGGAAAACTATATGATTGTAAAAAAATTTCATATAGTGGAAAGCTTTGAAAGTCTGCCCATGGTTTTTCTCCGATTTTGGAGTTTTCCATGTAAATCTTGTGTTGTTATTGTTTTCTATATTTCTTTATTTTGTTCTTTTGGTATTTCTCAACTTGAAGGTAAGATCTCGGGATAAATATGAAATCATATTCAGCTTGATTTATCAACATGGATTCTATAAAAATTCGGTGTTTTCAATCGATTCAGAATTTTATGGATTAATTCTATAGAAATCCAATGTCTTATGGATTCTAGTTAATGTTGAATTTTTATGGAATTTCATGGACTTTAAATTTAAAGATACACTTAAAACATTCTTATCAAAATCGGACCTCTTACCCTCGGATTCTCATGGAATTCGTATTTTCTTTTTAAATCTGGATAATCAATGAAAATTCATAATGATAAATTGAGGAAACCTTTTTTTTTCTATCACTCAAGTTTTTAGATAATCATATTACATTCAATGTTTTACGTGTGTAAATGGTCCATATCTATGATGAGATGAGAGGTTATTATAATAAGGCAATGATAACTTCAACATAATTTCAATACACTAAAAGTCATTATATAGAATTCAATTAGCATCGGATGGATTTTGTGAAATTTTATTATTAAAATACATAAAATCGATAATAATCCATAAGATTAGAAATTAAAATCTATCAAATTCTATGTTAAGGATACCCCCCCTCCAGTTTTATAGTGTTGTAAATTTTCGAATGAACAGATTCGATCTGGTGTGGTGAATAAGAAAACAATTGTTGAGCAAAAATCAATTAGTGCTTGATAAACTTTCTTATTAAAATTGTTGTACAACCCAAAAGCAGTTTTAAAGTGTTTGGTAAATTCAACTATTTTATTGCTATGTTAGTTTATAATTACTAAAAAGTATATGAATTTTACTATTATTATTGTTATTAATTTTTTTTTTTGAAAGAGATATTTTAGTAACACCAATGAAACCAACATAAGAGGAGCTCCCAAAAATGAGGACGCCGCTTGCCAAGTACACCAATTATTGTGAAAGCAAGAATATTTAGCTAATACGTGACCTACTTCATTATCTTATCTACGAACAAAACGGAAGGAGAAGTTGATTCCTTGCAAAGTGAGCCTTCAAATGTCCTTTACAATGAACCCGAAGCAAGAGAAATCCATGTCCATAGCGTGAACGTACTGCGTGAACCACACTCTTGGCATCCAATTCAAACAACACATTTTGAAGGCGCAATGTAATGCCCCGCTCAAAGTCGACCCGACATCATGTATATGTGTATGATGTGTTCATGAAATGTTTGGGAATGTATGAGACATGTCGGGAGTCAAAACGGCCGTCGAAATGATGAAAACGGAAAATTTCAGCAGAACTGGAGTTACGGCCGTAAATGTAAGGATTACGGCCGTAAATGTCAGGTTACGGCCGTAAGTCAAGAGTGATGGTTAAAGGGCTGATTTTCTGCTGGTCGCGTGACCGGAAGCGCGGTCGCGTGTGCCCAGTTACGGCCGTAATTTATTGGGTTACGGCCGTAATTTTAAGTCGGCAGAAGTGTTATTTTAGAAGATTCTAGCCATTTCTTGACATTTGAACACCCAAACTCGGTTCCAAAGCTCCCAAAATCCTTCCAAGTCTCTCATGAACCTATGGAATCATCTCCCACTCCATATATGAGCTATGTAATGTTTGTGTAATCTATGATTACAAGAAGAAGGAAGAAAGAGGAAGGAAGAGGAAGAAGAGGAGGAAGCTTTGGGATGTCAATGCTTGATGATCTTGCAAGTACATGGTGAGTAATGGATGTATCTTTGATATAGCATGCATTTATGAAGTATATGTATGTTTATGTATGCCTATGATGATAGTTATGATGAGTATCAAGCCTACAAGTATGCTAGGGTTCCTTTGGGTTGTGTTATGCCTATGTGATGATTAGGTGATGATAATGGAATGATGTGGACATGATTTTGTGACTTATATGACCTTTATGTCAAGTCCTATGGGCTAAGGATCTATGTACATGAAAGGAAACTAGTTATGTTAATGAACATGTAGTGAGACAAGAAAGTAGAGTTTATGTGTTTCATGTGATGTCAATGCATGTTATATGATGTTCAAGAAATGGAATGCGTATGATATGACGAGTGTAGCGCCCCAAGAGTAAAAGAACCCTTGGGGGACGGCTTATGAATGTATGAATGCCATGTATGTATATGTACGATCATCAGGTAAAGCATGCATGATGTATAACACGAGCATGTATGTAGAATGTAGTTGCCTATCATGTGTTTACAATGCGGTTGGCGGCCTAACGGGTAAAAGAACCCTTGGGTGACGGCCTAGGATGTGATGGGCGGTCTAAGAGTAAAAGAACTCTTTAGACGACGAGTCCGGCGCCCCCAAAGCGTAAAAGAACCTTTGGGGGACGGCCTATGCTATGATATGACAAGGTATTCACATGATTCGCAACTAGGGCCCAAAGAAAGAAAGAAAAGAATGTCACGTGCATTTCACGCACTGCATTGCATTCATTATTCACTGGGTCATTATGACTCACTATGTGTTTACGTTTATGTTTTGTAGATTATGTATGCGGGAGTTGGCGAAGGGTCCTACAGTATGTGATGTTGGTGTGTGAATGGGAAAAGGAATCAGACGATCCAAGAGCCACGCGAAGGGTTTTGAAATTTATGTACACGAGTAGCGCTCCCTCCATCCGCTGCAATGTGTTTGTGTACGTATATGTATCGTATGTTATATGTGTTACGGGGGCGGGGCGTTACAGGTGGTATCAGAGCGAGATTCCTTCTTCCCCACACATCAACGGACTCGTTTCGCCACTCCATATCAAGATATGATGTTGTTATGTTATGTGAAGCATAATATGAAAGTATGTTATGTTATGCAATGCAAGACGATGATGTTATGTTATGCTATGAAATGAACACGGGAGCAACCTTAAATGCATGGTAGGTTATGACATGAAAGGTATGCTATGCACGATGTTATGTTACATGATGGGAATGCATGATGAACGAAAAGAAAGTATGTTACGTTATGTTATGCTATGATGAGAACGAGACAAGGAAGTATGTTATGCATGATATGTTATGACTATGTTATGACTTGAACGAGAGAGCGAGCATGTTATGAATGTATGTTATATCATGTGTGATGTGGTGTGATGTTGATGAACGAAGAGACATGAGATGTATGTATGAAAGGGATATGATACGGGACGCTAGGCGGGTGAACGTATGTTATGATATGCATGTAGGTTATGTTATGTGGTATATGAACGTACGGAGGAATATGGGACGTATGATATGAATGGAAGTTATGGGATGGAAGCTAAGTTATGCTATGGCCGTTTGGGATATGACCGTGCACGGTATGGCCAATGTATGTTGTAAGAAGGAAACGTGAAGGGTACGTGAAGCAATTTCGAGGGACTAAATTTATTTAAGGGGAAGATTGTAATGCCCGCTCAAAGTCGACCGACATCATGTATATGTGTATGATGTGTTCATGAAATGTTTGGGAATGTATGAGACATGTCTGAGTCGAAGCGGCCGTCGAAATGATGCAAACGGAAAATTTCGTGACCGAGTTACGGTAGTAAATGTAAGGATTACTGGCCAGTAAATGTCGAATTCTGACCGTAAGGGTATAAGGTTCACAGTAGTAAGTCAAGAGTGATGGTTAAAGCTGATTTTACTGCTGGTCGCGTGGCCGAAGCGGATCGCGTGTGCCCGGTCTGGACGTAATTTATTGGGTTCTGGCCAGTAATTTTGGAATTCTACCGTAAAAAGGATATTCTGGCCGTAATTTTAAGTCAAGTGTTATTTTAGAAGATTCTAGCCATTTCTTGACATTTGAACACCCAAACTTCGGTTCCAAAGCTCCCAAAATCCTTCCAAGTCTCTCATGAACCTATGGAATCATCTCCCACTCCATATATGAGCTATGTAATGTTTGTGTAATCTATGATTACAAGAAGAAGGAAGAAAGAGGAAGGAAGAGGAAGAAGAGGAGGAAGCTTTGGGATGTCAATGCTTGATGATCTTGCAAGTACATGGTGAGTAATGGATGTATCTTTGATATAGCATGCATTTATGAAGTATATGTATGTTTATGTATGCCTATGATGATAGTTATGATGAGTATCAAGCCTACAAGTATGCTAGGGTTCCTTTGGGTTGTGTTATGCCTATGTGATGATTAGGTGATGATAATGGAATGATGTGGACATGATTTTGTGACTTATATGACCTTTATGTCAAGTCCTATGGGCTAAGGATCTATGTACATGAAAGGAAACTAGTTATGTTAATGAACATGTAGTGAGACAAGAAAGTAGAGTTTATGTGTTTCATGTGATGTCAATGCATGTTATATGATGTTCAAGAAATGGAATGCGTATGATATGACGAGTGTAGCGCCCCAAGAGTAAAAGAACCCTTGGGGGACGGCTTATGAATGTATGAATGCCATGTATGTATATGTACGATCATCAGGTAAAGCATGCATGATGTATAACACGAGCATGTATGTAGAATGTAGTTGCCTATCATGTGTTTACAATGCGGTTGGCGGCCTAACGGGTAAAAGAACCCTTGGGTGACGGCCTAGGATGTGATGGGCGGTCTAAGAGTAAAAGAACTCTTTAGACGACGGTCCCGGCGCCCCAAAGCGTAAAAGAACCTTTGGGGGACGGCCTATGCTATGATATGACAAGGTATTCACATGATTCGCAACTAGGGCCCAAAGAAAGAAAGAAAAGAATGTCACGTGCATTTCACGCACTGCATTGCATTCATTATTCACTGGGTCATTATGACTCACTATGTGTTTACGTTTATGTTTTGTAGATTATGTATGCGGGAGTTGGCGAAGGGTCCTACAGTATGTGATGTTGGTGTGTGAATGGGAAAAGGAATCAGACGATCCAAGAGCCACGCGAAGGGTTTTGAAATTTATGTACACGAGTAGCGCTCCCTCCATCCGCTGCAATGTGTTTGTGTACGTATATGTATCGTATGTTATATGTGTTACGGGGGCGGGGCGTTACACGCAATGCTCGGACCCTAACCAATAGCCTCATGCACACCCAGCTAGTATTCATACCCCATGCGTTGTATGGATAAAAATTTCATGTTAACTGTTAGACAAAAAAAGATATTGTAATAGGAATTATTATAAGACATTAAAATAATTTCTATCACAATGAGAAAAATTAAAATGTGAACTACCGTCCTTAAATAAATTTAGAGAAAACTATATAGTAGTTGACAAAATGGCATAAAAGAACAAAAAAATTACGTAAGCAAGGCCTAATTAATCAAGCAAATAAAATGCTACACGGCAATATTATGTCAAATAACAATTTTTTTTTTTGTTGGCTATCTTCAAGCATGTAATACATAATAATACTAAAACATGTAATGATATATCACTTTTACATTTAAAAAAAAAAACTGTTATTAACTATACTTAACATACTGCCACTTTTTATTTTTTATTTTTTTGAAAAAAAGGTAACAGATTATACTTGAAACGGAGTTTGAATCCAACAATGTCTTATTATCATTATGTCATTCATGTTGAAAGGAAAATTAGGACACACACTCTTTTTTTTTTTTTTTTTTATGTATTTCAACGAGCTTATGTTACCGTGCAGATATTGTACAATTCATATAAATTTGTGTCTAAAAAAATAAAGCAAATCAGGCTATCAATATTTCCAACTGAGCTCATTACAAATGCAAAATTGGACCAATTTGATCGGGTCCATTTTCAACCCAAAGAAATCTAACCCTAATGCACAACATTCTGAATCCAAGGCTACTGTTGTCCATCTCACGCTCTCTTGGTTCATTTTCAATTCCAAATTTGCATGCTAAAATTGCTTTTGCAACTTTGTGGGAAGAGAAATATTAAGACTTGCTAACTATTTTTTATATAAAACAAATTAAATAAAAATAAAAATAAATATAATCTACAAAGATCTAGTAATCTCTATAAATGATTTTAAATGCATTATTTCAAAATTAATAAATAACTTAATTAATCCATTTCTAAACCAGGAGCCAATAGAGCTTTGCATGCAGACAGATGTTAAGATTTTGTAACTTTTTTGGGCATAAAATAAATTAAATAATAACAAAAAAATAAAGCGTAACAAAATATAGAAAAATAAAGACAAAGATAATTTAAGATAAAGATGAACTTTGTATAGAGATAAGTATTAAGAGTTGCTGACTATTTTGATATAAAATAAATTAAATTAGATAAAATTAATAGTATAATAATCTATAAATAAAAAAATATAGATTTTCAATAACTTTTTGGTGGAAAACTGCTTTAATTGACTATTATGTTTTAATATATTTATTATAGATGCGTGGACTTCTCTTCACTAACCTTCCTGCACAAGTACTTCCATGCGCAACAAAACAAACTCCCCCGAATCATCCCTTACAATCATACAAACACCAAACTTACTACTCTTCCAGAATAACACAGCGTCGACATTACATTTCAACATACCAGATGGAGGATTTTGCCACCCCACTCGGGGTCCCAATGGAGAAAGCATGTGAAAGCTTTGCTCGACAACATCAGCTGGACTACTATATTGGCCACTCCAAAGCTGACAATTTCTCTGCATCCAAATGTTCCAAATAACCATCCTCATCCAACTGATAACAAACTTATCAGATGTAGAAAGCAAAGAGAAAATACCAGTTCCCAAAATCCTCAAACCCAACTGAGTGTACTTGCAATTAAGCCCTGCTCTAACAGTTTTGAGCGAAAGGGCAATGAATGAAAATATACAACGGATTCTCCTCCTCTTGAACACCTCCTCTTGATCACAAAACATGCTGACATCTGTTACAGGTAAACCACATCTTTGCGGCTTAACAGGTGCCGTGAGCCAATCTTGCGTGCGAAATGTCGTCCCTAGTGAAACTCCAAAATGCGTTGATCAGCAGAAGGGTCGAAACAAAAGAGAGATTTTCAATATGGCTTCCGGCCACGTCTCTCTGCGTCAAATTTTCTTGAATAAGTTCTAGGGCCCACTCTTGACACTCGAGAATGAAACGGTCATTGATAACCAAGTCTTTAAGTCCCGCAACCATTGCCGTTTCACCTTTGAAACGTAATTCCTTCATCACCAGGCCACGTGTCATTCCAAAAGGTAAGGGTGCGTTCTCTTTATCGTTTCACCCCGCTGCTTTCGCCAAAACGCCAAAACGCTGCTCGTTCATTGTTTTGAAAATCCATTTTCAAAACGCTTTTCAAGATTTCAGATAGAAACACGAAAACGCCTTTTTAACGCTTTTGCCATGTTAACGTCGAAAACAGCGAAAACGCGCTTTCGGATTTTAAACTTTACATTTATTATATTTCCCCAAAATTTTTTTCGTGACGCTTAATCCTCGACACGGCCACCGCCGACCACCGCCAACCGCCTCCGGCAATCACCGCCGCCAACGTCCGGCCACCAAATCTGGCGGCAAACCACCAGATCTGGTGGCTAACCACCGATCTGGTGGCTAATCACCGATATAGTGGTCCAACCACCATAAACAGTGGTTTCGACCACTGTTTGTGGTCGAAACCACCTGCGTGGGTGGTTCGATTTCACCAACAGGTGGTCGAAACCACCTATAGTGGTCGCGAACCACCTGCGGTGGTTCGCGATCGCCAAGAGTTGGTGGTTCGCACCACCATAGTCGTCACGATCGTTGAAGAGAGAGAGGGAGGTGGCGTGGGTGGGGTGGGGTGGGGATAGGTGGGGTGAAGATGAGGGCTTGTTTGAATATTTTGAATAGTTTGAGACCTTTTGTAATTTTTATTATACCAATTTATATTTTTTTAAAAGATAAACCAAACATCGCTTTATTTTCTTTTCAAAAATAATTTTTCAAAACAACAAACCAAACGCATTTTCAATTTTCTCAAAACAAAAATTGAAAACAGAAAACACCAAAACATTTTCGAAAATGAAAACAGAAAATACAAAACAAACAGAACGGCCCCTAATATTTCTACCATCCCCAACCATCAATCGGCAACCCGCCTCTAAAATGGACCTTGCAATCCAAATTCGGTAAGACCTTGGAGATTTTGACCACTATATTTTTATTTATTACTCCATGATATCGTTAATTTGTTTTTCTCTCGTAAAAAAAATGATATTATATAATATACTTTCACATAGGATGTTATATCGATATATTAAATTAAATTATAAGATGACATGCAGATAATAGAAGATAACTAGACTTTTCCTCCCAATAATTCAAAATGAAAAATTATTTCAAATTAACCAAATAAATAATAAAAAAATAAAATAAAATCAGTGAAGCAAGATGTTGAGAGGAAGTAAATAAGTTTGGCAAAAGAGTAAATTTGACAAAAATCAGCAAAATGATAAATAAATGCGATGAATTAAATTCGGTATTTTAACTATTGTTTGTTTGAGAAGTCAAAATGAGAAGTGAAAAGTTGTCTTCCTATTGCTTCTCAAAATCTACTATGGGATGCTATATCTTCTTCGACAATCACAATTTATCAATTTCCAACGAAAAAAATTACCAAACGTCTAGATAAGTTGTGCTCCTTAAAAAAAGTAGAAGTTGTGGCTTTCGCTAACAGTAATACCAAATATCAATACTGTTAATCTCCCACCACTGATTGGTATGGTATATCCTACCTACTTGAGTGCATATATATATATATATATATATATATATATATATTAGCAACAAAAATTACTTCTAAAATTCTACTTATAGCTGGGCGGCATACTAAACACACCGGCAGAAGAGTGATCAAAATTTTTGAATTCAATTTTAATTCAACCCCAGATTTGCAAATATAATAAAAATTCTAAATATGAGCTTTTACGTATTGATATTGTTACATATTTTTCATATTTCTCATTACTGATAACATTAAGAAATTTCAATTTGATAAAAAGAATTTGTTTAAATCATTTTGTACGTGCATTAATTTAATAAATACTGATGTATTATTGAACCATGTATCCATCTATTAATAAAGACAAGCAGCTTTTGGAGAGAATTTTCCCACTCATTTTTTAACTTTTTTAAATATAGACTTTAAAGGGTTTTTCACCCCCTATTAGACTTTCCCTATATTAGTTGATTTTAAAATTAATAAGATTTAGTTTTCCCACTTATGAGACTTTCCCTCTATTTGCTTATTTTTTTATTCAGATCTGATTTTCATTTTTTATTTTTTTTTCTTTTCCAATCCATATTAAATTCATTTTTCCTGCCTACACGTTGGAGATTTTGTTTCAATTTTTTAGTTATATTATTTTTTTAAATTAAAAAATTATATCCGACGAATTAATTATTACGAAAATAATACATTACTTTTATAAATAATTAACTAAGAAATGAAAAATAGTTAAAATTAACAAGCTCGCCAAGATTTAATTTTAGCATGATACAAAATTACTATCGATTCAATTTTTATACAAAAATTAAAAGAAAATGTGTATAGTTAAAAACAAAAATTAAATTGGACCACTAAGTAATTTTAGACATAATTAATTATTGCGTTATTTTCACAATACCCCACAATCTTTCAAGTTTATACCAATTCTAACCCATTCTTTTTTTTCAACGTGGAATCCCGTTATCATTAACACAGTGTCATTGGACTCACCGACTGAGCGATTCCAACCAATTCAACCGTCAAATTGGCTTCATTTTTTACTTTCTTTTTATCTTTTTGTACACTAAAGTTTTTGGATAAAACTTGAAACAACATTTTATATCACAATTTTATATCTTTTTAAACTTCATGAATTTTAACAATGTGCAATTTAGTCCTAAATCTTTTTAAACTTTACAATTTTATATAACTTTAATTTTTCACAATTTAGTCCTAAATTTTTTAATTTCACAATTTTGACATTATTTTTAGAAAATTGGCAGAAATTGTCCATAAATTTTGGGGTTGTCGGGAAATTGATACGAAATAAAAAAAAGGTAGTGTGATATTAATTTCGGCGTATTAATTAATTTGATACTAATTTATTTGGTTTATAATTAATTTAATCAAATTTATTTGACATCGATTAAATAGTTTTTATCGAACATTTTTAACATAGTAGAATTTGATCGCATTAAATATCATAATATTTGAAAAAATATTTAGAATTACACACATCCACATTTTGAGCATAACCAACAACTAATAATAAATGTAATTTATAAAATTTTAGCAGGAATATAACACTATAAAAAATAACTTTATAAAAAATAACTTGAATGTAGAAAAATAATTAAATATAATTTTAGAAAACTTAAAAAATGATAAAAAAAAATAAACGAAGACCCAACCCCCGCAGGCCATATCAAACCCCATCCCTAATCCAATCCAGCAATACCCACCCCACGAACGACAATCCAAGGGGCTTTTCCCCGATTTTGTTGCCTACGGGCAAAGCTGCCAGTAGGCAATAATCTGCTAGCTATACCATCAGCTGGTACAACTAGCTAGCTGATTACTAATAAGTAGATTAGGAGGAAAGCCCCTCGAATTGCTGATATAACCGGCATTATCAAGCCCATGGGCTTTCCCCTGGTTGGTACGTGACGAAGTCACCGCCCTGTTTAGGCTTTTTAATTTTAATTTTAATTTTTTATATTTTATTTTATTATTTCTTTATATTTTGTATAATTTTTGCGATGATAAATTTCCACTAAAATTTTATAGAAACAAAATAATTACACTTGTTATTAACTCTTAGTTAAAATGGAAATGCATGTATCTCTAATGCTAGGAAAATTTTGAAAAATTATACTATTAATGCGAAGAAATACTATTTTATTGGAAATTGTTGATAAAAATTATTTAATAATGTCAAATAAATTTAATAAAATTAATTATAGACCAAATAAAATTATTATCAAATTAATTAATTCAATGAAATTAATATCACGCTATCTTTTTTTATTTTGTACCAATTTTGCTGCAACCGTAAAATTTATTTATGTACCATTTTCACCAATTTTTCAAAAATAATGTTGAAATTTTGAAATAAAAAAATTTTGGACTAAAATTAAAATTGTGAAGTTTTAAAAGATTTAGGACTATACTGCACAGTTTTAAAATTTGTGATCTTTAAAAAGATTAAAAATTTTTTAATTAAATGTTGTTTCAAGTTTTACCTCCAAACTTTCGCACACCAAAAGACAAAAATGCCAATTTAATAGCTAAATTAGGTTGATAATATCCATCGGATTTAGTAAAAAAGAATTTCTATCTCAATTCTCAAATTTTTAGGCGAAAAATGATAAATCATAGATTTCAAAAACCAGATGTGAATAGTTTTTTTGGATTTCTCTGTTGCAAATCTGAATAATTGAGTGACTTGAATACAATATTTACAATAATTTTTATAAGGAGTTATATTCACTCCCGACAAATTGTTTGTGGCACCACATTTCTAAATAATTTTGGCAAAATATATTACCACCATCTTATTTTATTCAGAAGACACCACATTAATATTACCCTTTTTTTAAACACACCACTTTTATTAGACAAATATGACCAAATCTGCACCACAATTCATTTTCTCTTGAAAATCAATCAATCAACAATGTTTGATGATTTAATATATGACTCTTTTGCAATTTTTAGTTAATGATACAGTAAAATTAAAATAACCTGATTGGTGAAGGTTTTTTTTAAAAAAATAAAAAAGTCCAAATTATCTGTTTCAAAGTGAAAAAATTTAAAACGCTGAAACTGCGATTTTTTCCATGGCGATGGAATCAGTATTTAAATAATGATTGACTTCACATAATCCGTTTCCGGACTTAATTCCATTCTTGTCTTCCAAAAAGCATTCGTCTTTCCAAGCTTCTTTCGATGCTGGTGCAATTTTATTGATTGCAATCTTGATTTGGGTATTAAATTAAGAAATTGGGGTTTATTGTAGTGTATATAAATATTAATTGAGGGATTAAATCATTAAATTTATCGTGGTGTATGTAAATATTTATAGATAGATCGATTAGGGTTTATTGTGGTGTGCATAAATATTAGAGGAAGATAATTAAAAGGTTGCTAATTTAGGTAATTTTAATTATATCTGATTTAGTAAATAATAAAAAAGTGTGGCGTACCAAAAAAAAAATTGTAGTGTTAAGATAATTTTCAAATAATTTTTTTATTTAGATTAATAGACATAAATAAATTAAAATGACATCAACAACATTTTAGTTCTTTCAAATTCTCTATCTAATTTTATGAGGTGCACCACAATGTACCAGAAAGAAGGGATCAAATCAAATCTTTTTTCTTTTCTTTTCTTTTGATTTTTTTTGGGATTTAGGCACATTTGGTCCAAAAAAGTTAATCTAGTACGTATTTGGTCCGAATTAAAAAAAGAAAGCGCATTTGGTCCAAAAAAAGTGGTTCGGGTGTGCGTTTGGTCCGTTTGGATGGAATCCGCTTATTAAACCGTTAGTCAAAGCCAACTTTTAAAAATTTGGATGCGCGTTTGGTCCATTTAACTTGAAATAAATGACACAAAGGATCATTACCTTTAGGTATTGTTACAGTCAAGTCCCAAAGTTTGAAAAATGTATATTTTAGTCCCAAATTTAGTTAAATTGTACAATTATACATTTTATTTTTTCTATAGATGCTTATTTGGTCCGTAATTAATTTTATTGAATTAATTTTATACCGATTAAATAGTTTTTATCAAAAAATTTTCAGCACAATTGTAACACCCTCCCTAGACCCATATCAATTACGTCACCATACACTCTATATCATGCAAGTGTACAATGATTCATGTATTACGTGCGGTCTAAAGAGAACGTCACACTAATATACCATTCTTTTGGGACAAATATATAAACGTGAGTCTATTTGAAAACACAACATCTTTACTGGCGTCATGTCCATCATACAGATTACAAACCAAGTTAGGACTTAAACTATAGATAAAGCATATACAACTTAAAGCGTTTAATGTACAAACGGAACTCAAAATGTTTTCCACAACAAGCATGGCACAAGATCCTTTCTTCCCTATCTTTCACACATCATGTCCTGAACGACTCTCCACCATCTCCAACCTGTTTTCCACGTCCTGCATCAACTAAAAACCATAAACGAACACAACATGAGTCATGAGGACTCAGTAGGTACAGATGCGAATGCAATGCATGCTACGTTCTTACACGAGGCCTTGTTGCAAATCATGTGTTTACAATGGCGCTAACTCATTCATTTCATTTATTTGGCCGTTGCCTATGGCTTAACTCATCACTAGGCTGCCACACGTACGCTATCGTAATTAAATCTTTACATTGACCGTCACCTATGGGCTCAACTCACCCAATAGGCCATTCCACGTTCGTAGGTTGTAAACACATCATAAACAACTTACATTCACATGCCTTCATGCTAAAATCATGTAAACATTTTCATTTCAAACTTTGAAACAAATACACTTCATAACATACCCATAACATTCTATAATCATATAGGCATCATATGAACATCAAGGTCAATTTCCTAACATCACAACTTCATCACATATAACATACTAAGATCCCAAGTTCACCAAACATGTTATAGAAACATTTAGTTTATTTGATTAGCAATAACTTGCTCACACAAGAAACTTGAGCTTTCAAACACTAAATCAATCAATCACAAAGCTCAATATAGTTCACAAACATATTTCTTACCTTGCACCACATGTAAATACATCTATAACCTACCTTAATGTAGAAGAAAACAAGCTCAAGGGTATTTGCTTAGCTCCTCTTCTTTCTCCCTTTCTTTCCTCTTCTTCCTCGTTTGTTATCACCAAATATGTAATCTATATATTGCTCAATAAATTCAAAAAGGGATTTGGGAAGCTTGGAATGTTTGGCGATGTTCTAAGGTAGTGATGGCAGAAAAATCCGATCCGATCCAAATCCGATGGATACCTTATCCGAATGGAGCAATTTTTTGCCGATCCGAAGATCCGTGGATCGGCCGATCCGAGACGAATTTAGATTTGGATTTGGATCTGTCTGATCCGATCCGAATTGATTTTTTATTTTTTATTTATTATTTATTCTATTTTATTTTTATTATTTTTTATTTTTTTATAAAAACCTCTACCAATATGGACCATATTTGGATTTTTTCTTGATCGGATCGGATCGGATCCGATCCGGTCCGAATCCGATCCGAAGAATTTGGATTTGGATTTGGATTTGGATTTGGATCGGGATCTTTGATTTGGATTTGGATTTGGATTAGACCGATCCGAGTCGAACCCGATCCATTGCCAACACTATTCTAAGGCGTCTTAGGGTGTGTTAGGACCGAGTTTGGGGTGTAAAAATATCAGCGGAGTGATTGACAATGTCCATAAAATTTCTTGCAGCCTTACTTTTACGGCTGTATTTCTTACAATTACGGCCGTAATCTTAACGGTACGACCGTATTGAAAATAAGTACGCCAGTATAAAAGTTTTTGAAACTTTTCCACCTTCCTTCATACATTGTTGTTACTGCCGTATAGTGACCATTACGGCCGTAACCTATGTATTATGGTCGTATCATGCATAAGTATGCCCGTATAAAAGTCTGAAATTTTTTCACCCTTTCTTCATAATTTACTAGTCGGTCGTATACTTAATATTTACGGCTGTAGACTGGATTTTATGGCCGTATCGTATCATCTTACGGTTGTAATTCATCATACGGTCGTATCTTACCTTTATACGATCGGATAATACTCTCTGAAAGTTTCACTCCTTCCTCTTATGGCCGTGTATCATAAAATTATGGCCGTAACTAAACATTTACGACCATATGGTGAAACTTTACGGCCGTAATTTTCAATTTTCTGCAACACCCTTCCCGACATGAATTCCAAAGCCGTATTATATCCCAATACATCAAATGTACTCCTGAGCATCCCGTAAACATGTCACACATATCATCAACACATATGAACTTTACATATAAATCACATATAATCACATCTAATCATACACGTAATTAGTCGGCATGTTACAACAATAGCATTTGTTCATATTAATATAATAACACAACTTTCAACGATTTTCTTTAGCATTAGATACGCGAACATTTTGATTTTAACCAATAATTAATAATAAATGCAATTATTATGCATACATATAATTCTATTACGAACGTACTACTACAAAAAAATTAATCAAATCAAATAAAAAAATTACAAAAAAAAATGAAAAAAAACCATAACCCCACCTACCCTACCCCATCCCGACCCCCCACCCCCTCACCTACCACCGCATTGGTGGTAGTTGAAGGGGTGGGGTGTGTGGGGGAGGGTTTTTTTATTTTCTTTTTTTTGTATTTTTTTATTTGATTTGATTAATTTTTTGTATGCAGTATATTTTTTTTACAGTAATAAGTTCCTAATAGAATTATATGTAGGTATAATAATTATATTTATCATTAACTGTTGGTTAAAATTAAAATATTCGCGTCTCTAATAGAAAAGAAAATTTTCGAAAGTTTGTTATATTAATATGAACAAATGCCATTGTGGCTGAAAATTTTTTTATAAAAACTATTTAATCGGTATAAAATTAATTCAATAAAATTAATTGTGGACCAAATAAGCACCTCTAGAAAAAATAAAATGCATAATTGTACAATTTAACTAAATTTGGGATTAAAGCATACATTTTTCAAGCTATGGGACTTGATTGTAATAATACCTAAAGGTTGGAACCCTTTGCATAATTAATCTCCAGTCAAATAGACGAAACGCGCACCTAATTTTTCAAAATTTGCTTTGACTAACAGTTTAATGGACGGATTCCATCCAATGGACCAAATGCCAACTCTGAGCCACTTTTTGGACCAAATGCGCTACCTTTTTTTAATTCGACTCAAATTCACACGAGAAAAACTTTTTTTAGACCAAATGCGCGAAAATCGCTTTTCTATTTTTATTTTTTATTTGAGATTTTGGCGCATTTGGCCAAAAAAAAAGTGGTCTGAGTGCGTTTTTTGCTTGAATTAAATAAAGGTAGTGGATTTGGTCCAAAAAAATTTGGGGCCGCGTTTGGTCCATTTGGATACAATTCGTCCATTATATCGTTAGTCAAAGTCAACTCTTGAAAAATTAGGTGCGGGTTTGGTCCATTTCACTTCAAATAAATTGCACAAAAGTTCTAACCATTAGGTACTGTTACAAACAAATCTCAAAGTTTGAAAAATGTATACTTTAGTTCCCAATTTAGTTAAATTGTACAAATTCACATTTAATTTTTTCTATAGGTACTTATTTGGTTCGTAATTAATTTTATTGAATTAATTATACTGATAAAATAGTTTTTATAAAAAAAATTTCAACACAGTAGCGTTTGTTCATATTAATATAATAACGCGACTTTCGAAAAAAATTTTAACATTAGAGGCGCGCACGTTTTGATTTTAATCAACAATTAATAATGAATATGATTATTGTGCCGATATAAAATTTTATTAGGAATATATCACTAAAAAAAGATCGAATACAAAGAATTAATCAAATCAAATCAAAATCCCCTGCACCCACTCCAACCCCACCCCCACTCTCCAAAAACAGCACCACCGGGATGGTCGTGGTGGTTCGAACCACCAGCTGCTACTGGTGGTTTCAGAACCACCAGAAGATCTGGTTGTTAAACCACCAAATTTGCTGGTGGTTTTGGACCACCAGCCATTGGTTGTCCTAACCACCAACTATGGTGGTCCAAACCACCACCACCATCTCCGTGGTGGTGTTGTTTGGGGTTCAGTGTTGTGTTGTGGGGGTGGATGTTTTTTTTAGTTTGATTTTATTTTTTTGATACAATTTATTTAATTTTATTAATTCTTTATATCTTCTATATTTTTTTGCAGTAGTATACAATAATTATTGTTTAAAATAAAAATGTGCGTGTCTCTAATATTAAAGAAAATTTTTAAATTTTTCTTTTTTTCGTATTTTTAGATTTAATTTGATTAATTCTTTATATTAGATATTTTTTTTTGCAATAATATGTTTCTAATAAAATTTTATGTAAGTACAATAACTATATTTATTATTAGCTATTGGTTAAAATCAAAATGTGTGCGTTTTTAATACTAAACAAAATTTTCGAAAATTATGTTATTATATTAATACGAACAAATGCTACTGTGTTGAAATTTTTTTATAAAACCTAGTTAATCAGTATCAAATTAATTCAACAAAATTAATTTCGGATCAAATAAGCACCCATAGAAAAAATAAAATGTAAATTTGTACAATTTAATTAAACTTTGGACTAAAGTATATACTTTTCAAACTCTGGGTCTTGATTGTAACAATATCTAAAGGTTAGGACTTTTCTGCAATTTATCTGAAGTGAAATGGACCAAATGCGCACCTAATTTTTCAGGGTGGAATAAACACGCGCCAATTTTTTTTTTTTTTTGGGTAAAATCCAATGCCCTTTTTAATTTGGACCAAAAACACACTCAGACCACTTTTTTTGGACTTAATGCGCCAAAATCCATTTTTATTTTTATTTTTTTGAAAGTGTATAAAATAAAATCTTAATAGTTATCATATACAAGTTCAAAAATCTTGCGATTGACTTAAAAAATTAAGCAACACAACACACATAAAAAATTATACCCAAATTTACTATAAATGTACGTAATAATTATGAATCTTAATCTTAATCTTAATCTTAATATAATAATAAGAGAAGTGTCACATAGGCAAAGTATCTAGGTGGCAGTGCCATGTTTGGCTTAGTTTTTAGAATTAATTATTTTTGTTTTTCAATTTATTCTACTTTCCTTATTTAGTGTTTTTTCCTTATTTAATTTTTTTAAATATATTTTATCATTTTCATATGTATTTTGTTTTTCAAATTAATTTATAAATCCTTCTACTTCTTCTATAAGGGTGATAGGGAACCATTTATAATATTTTTTAATGTAAAAGAGGAGAGAAAATGAATGGAGTTGAGTGGTGGAGATTTGTGGATATGATGAGATATGTGGATGTGATTGATTTAGGATAAAGAAATAATGGATAAAAAAGTGATAAAAAGTTGTAAAAAGTCGAAAAAAGAAATAATAAGTAAATAGAATTTTCATAAATATGATTGTGGAAATACTGTATTTTTTTGTTAAATTTCCAATTATAAATATTAAAAAAATTCATATTTAAAATATTTATTGCTTTAGTGTGTCTTAAATAGAGTGAAATGAGTGTTTAATTCAATATATATGTACGGAATCATAAGTTATACTTTTTTATTGCAATATGGGAATTACAACATGTGAAAATTCTTATAAACATAATTTTTATATTAATAATTAAATTATAATATCAAAATTTAATTATTGATACAGTTTGTTGGAGAATTACCCACTTACTTTTTTTAGTTTGTTGGCCCATAACTAAATAAGAGAATTGAGATGAATCAACTCTTGTGATTTAAAAATTTTAAGAATTGCTTTATTTATTATTCGATTATAACTTTTAGAATCATTCATTATGAAAATTTACGTATGTTTATAATTTATTTAATTTATATTTTATCGAGAAATAATTTTCTTGCACCAATTGACATTAAACAATTCAGTTATAAAATCAGTTATGTGATGTTCAAATATAAAATCATGGATTAAGAAATTAGTTAGTGATTTTCAAATATATTTTCCAACGTTATTGACATAAAACATTTATGTGATGCTCAAATTTATTTTCCAACGTTAGTGATTTTCACGATTGCCCACTTTAGACCAATTTATGAAAACTTTATAAATGTTTTTCCTTCCATGAATTTTTTTGTAATGTGTTATAAAATAACAGATTAAGAATATCAGTTATTCCCGGCCGTGCATCACATGGGTGGGAAAACTAATTCATATAATTTATGGTGTCTTCAGTTTAGAATTACGTGGATTCTATAAAAATTCTACGTTTTCAATCGATTTAGAATTTTATGGATTCTATAGAAATCCAATGTTTTCAGATGGATTCTATTTAATGGTGAATTTTTATGGATTTTTATGGACTTTAAATTTAAAAATGCATTTAAAACATTCTTACCAAAATCGGACCTCTTACCCTCGGATTCTCATGAAATTTGCTTTTTTTTTTTAAATCTAGATAATCAATGAAAATTCATAATTATAAATTGAGGAGCTCTATTTTTTCTATCACTGTAATTTTTACATAATCATATTACATTCAATGTTTTACGTGTGCAAATGGTCCATATCTAAGATTAGATGAGAGGTTATTACAGCAGGACATTGATAACTTCAAAATAATTTCAATACATTCAAGGAATTGAAAATCCAAATTTACAAAACTTGTGACTTCTTTCTCGTCACACAATTTTTTTAATATAATATTTAACTTGTGTAAAACAAATGACCAAATGCTGAAATGTGGTATTAGGAAGAGATTTTATTGCAGTAAAACCTTGGTAAATTAATACTGTTGGGACCAAATAAAATTATTATTTTAGCGAAGTTATTAATTTATTGATTAATTAATAAAGAGAGACCGATTTGGGAGGGAACATTCCCGCTCATTTTTTTAGCAGATTTGAATCTTCTTTTCCCGCTCATATCACATCAAATATTTTAGATTAATATTAATATATAGTTTACAAATTAATATAGGTTATAGTTTAATTTAGATATTGAGAATCTATATTTATTTTCTTTCTTTTTTTTTAGCTTTTTTTTTTATAATCACATTTCCTTTGTTATAGAAGATAAACATAAATCTATATATTATATATATACACTATATTAATTTAATATAGTAATATACTATATTTCAATGACTAATTAAAATCAAGAATCCAATCTCCCAAAATTCAAATACGGCTTGTATTTTGATTTTAATTAATTTTTTTTAAATTTATTTTCAAAATGTCTTGATTATCCTATTAATTTATATAGATTAGTATATCACAATTGGTATTATTATTGCTCGAATATTAGTCTTTGTTTTTTCATTTCAGAGGGGAAATTCCTCGCTCATTTTCAAGCAGATTTTAATCTATTTTTCCCACTCATGACGCATCAAGTATGTTGTAGATTAAAAATATATTTAATTTTTCCCCCTCATGACGCATCAAATATATTGTAGATTAAAAAATATATTTAATTCAATTTAATTTAATTAATTTAATTTATTAATTAATTTTTAACTGTCCTAAATCACCGTATAAGCCCATATGAGTTGCTACCAGTAGGTCCCACTTGCCATATCTTTCTTTCCATGTTTATTTCACCTAAATTGCCCTAATTCCATTTGATTTTCCCATTATCCAAATCCTCCTGTGATTTTATCCTTAATTATCTCAAATATTCACCCGTCTCTTCTCCCTTTTAGATGATTATCACGCTTCTCCCTTTCAGATAATCACACGGCAAATATATTTGTGAGATAAATACAAATCCCACAAATCTCTCACCCCTAATTTTCACACCGATAATCACGAATCCTTTTCCATTCTCAAACACAAAAGCCGTTTCTATTCATTCATTTGAATCATAATAATCTTCACAAAGCTCTCCTTCTCACTTTCATCTTTTGATTCGGGGGTCTATTTGATTCCTTTTCTTCAATTTAGAAGATTTCGATTCTCATTAAAAAATTTTGATTTGACAATGAAATGAAATTCCTAAATTGGAAGGGTAAGCAGCCATAATCGAGGTATATTTCTTGATTTTTTTTCTTCAATTAAGATTATTGTATTTCATTGACATTTTGAATCATTTTTTATGCAATTTGATGAAACCTTGTTTGTAGATTGATGCAAATATGGCATGGGAGATCATTAATCACAGACCACTTCGTAGTCATAACATAATTCGACTTAAAGAGGTGAAAAAAGCAGAATTTTCCTTCTTTTCGATTTTGATTTTGCAAAATTTCCTTACAGATTTCAGTCCACTATTATCCTTATAGAATGTAGTGTCATTTTTTTGTTTTTTGAATGAGGGTTGAAATAATCATTATGCTACAATGACGATTGAGGGTATAAATTTTTCCTAATTTTTTGTGTTCATGTGTCTCTGAATAATTTCTGTGTGATTTTTGAATTGTGTTCGGCATTGTCATTCAGTTTTTTGGGATATATATTTCAATAAATAGTAGTTGATATTGTTTATTATGATGGGTTTAGTTTGATAAATTATAAGCATGCATTAGAATTGGATTCAGGAGCCTTTTAATTAGGCGAGATAGTTCCCTTAAAAAAATTAGGTGAGAATTGTTAACTGGTACTCTCTTGGTGCAGGAGCCTTTCAATGCTAAGGTCGAATATCATCTTATGTTCATATTGACAACATCGAAAGGTCTAGCACGTTCCTTATTTATGAATACAACTTTTCCAATTTTCATATTTATCACAACTTTGCTTTACACCATTAATATTGTTTGATGGATGTAACAAGATTCGTGTAATTGAATCCAATATCAGGAATAAATTTTTAGTTTGTTGTGATAAGAACAAGTCCAGTTGCATCTTTCTTCCGGCAACAATCCATTCTTCATGCTTTTCATTGTTCATCCCAACATGGGATAGGGAAAAAAATAAAAATAAATAAAGCTAATTTTCTCTCTTTTTCGGGGGAATTATTTTATTTTGTTTGTTTTGACCTATTTTTCTCTCTCTCTTTTTGCAGTATTGTATTTGTATTGCATGCCTCCACAGTGTCACTGGGTACGTACCTCTCTATTTACACACACTAGTACAAAATGGACTTTAGGAAACGCCCATTAGGTGGCATTTTTTTCGGAAACGCCACCGGAGGTTTATGTGGTGAAGATAGGGTGGCGGTTGTGTTGAAATCCGCCACCCTATGTTGAGGTTCGGGTGGCGGTTGTAAACACAACCGCCACCCTAAGTTGAGAAAAAATTAAAAAAAGAAAATTATATATTTAGGGTGGCGGTTGCAAACACAACCGCCACCCTAAGTTTGCACAAAACAAAAAAAAAATTTAATTCCAGGGTTCGGGTGGCGGTTGTAAAAAAACCGCCACCCGAAGTAAAAATAAAAAATAAATAAATAAATATATAGGGTGGCGGTTGTATACAACCGCTACAACCGCCACCCGAAATGAAAATAATTAAAAAAACAAAAAAACTCAATTGGGTGGCGGTTGTAATGTTACAACCGCCACCATACATTAGTTTAGGGTGGCGGTTGTCCTACAACCGCCACCCTAAACTTGAATAAAACCAATTAACACCACCATTTCCACCAGATCGATAACCAGTCGGCGAAACGAAGGGAGAAATTAAGAACGCACACCCATTTCCACCATTTCCACCATTGAGCTGCAAATTGGTCGTGGGTTAGAGTTACATTTGAAGTAAGATTCTTCCCCTTGATGTATTTCTCCAAATTTCGAGTATTTTGCGGGATTTAACATGAGAAATTGTAGGTATTTTCTTGAAATAAATTTGGGGAATATTGGTTGTTGTTGAAGCACATTTGGAGAAAGCTCGTCCTCTCTATCAATTGGTGACATATTTTCGTTTTTTGAAGGTTAGAAAATATCATCCCCAAATTCTATTGTTAATTTGTTGCTATTAGATCTATTTTTTGTTCAAATTTTCGTATATTATTTGTTGAAATGGATATATACTTAGGGTTTATATATATTTATTGAATTAGTGTATTATGATAGTTAGGTAGATTGGTTATTATTATGTGGGATTTAATGTATATGTATGTGGGATTTATATATAGTATGGTTGAATTAGATGTATTTATTTAGTTAGATTATTTAGTATTAGTTAAATAAGTGATAAGTAATTTTGGATGAATTAATAGTTAATATAGTTATTAAAATTATTATTTTACGGAATAATAATGGCTAGCTTTAATTTTTTGAAATGATCCTAATTTAGTCTTCTACATAGAGAAACTAATGTATACAATATTTATAAATTATGTTGAATTATATTTCAATATATAGTAAATAAATAAATATTACTTTTAAATAAATATAATTTAGTAAAATAGTAGTTTGGGAATAATATTTCAATAAAATTAAATAAATTAGTTTGGAATTAAATTTATATAAATATATTTTATTCATGAAATAAATATTATTTTTGGATATGTCCGTAATTTAATCTTCTACATATGATACAATAATGCATGCGATATTTATAAATTATATTGAACTATATATATGTCAATATGTTATAATAAATAAATAAATATTACTTTTATATAAATATAATTTTGTAATTAAAGTAGTAGTTTGGGAACAATATTTCAAGAAAATAAATTAGTTTGGAAATAAATTTTATTGGATATGTCCGTAATTTAATATTCTACATATGATACAGTGATGCATGCAATATTTATAAATTATATTGAACTATATATATGTCAATATGTTATAATAAATAAATAAATAAATATTGCTTTTACATAAATATAATTTAGTCAAATAGTAGTTTGGGAACAATATTTCGTAGTCATATGATCAATTAGCTTGGGAATAAAAGTATTATTTAATATCATTTTAGTATAGCCATTCTAATATTTTTGTGGTGTAAAAACATAAAATTATCGAATTATTTCTCTATCCTTTCGTTATAACGGATCTTATTGTAGTACACCGCACTTTATTTGCATTGAGCTTAGAAAACCGTTTGAAGATAATCTTGTATGTCATTAACCGTGATCAAATTGTTGCACAGTTTAAGATGTACAAGATTATCTTTGAATTCTCACAGTGGAGAGTTTGTCATCGATCTGCGTATGTCGAACTGTGTTAGATTTAATTTTTTGTGTGGACGGTTATGTATTTATGTGAATTTCAGTAGTATCCCCATTCGTTCTCCGGGTGTGGATTACGTTTTACGTGAATTACACACTTAGGAGAACTAAAGGGAGATGCTGCCGAAATTTATAGTAAAATACAATGCCGGTTCTATACAAAAAATAACACAGTTTGAAAATTACGTAGAGATGACGAATGGTTTAGGTCCCGACCATTTTGATTAGATACGGAGTTATAAGGTTGATCTAGAACACTTCCATTATATTACATGCTTCATTAAAGAACAATGTCAAGATCATTATCTTTTGTGATATAGCTACAGAGTTAATATTATATAATAATAATTCTATAGGTTGTTCGAAATGGATCGGAGTTGGATGTATGAGAATTCTACTTCTCTTGAATATATAAAAGGAGTAATTGAGTTTTTGAAATGTGTCGAGGAGGATAAAATAAAGTATAATAAGGATAAGATTGTATGTCCCTGTTCAGTTTGTAATAATACAATTGGTTTTGACACCGTTGTGGAAGTAAGAAACCATCTATTTAAAAACGGGTTTAAGATGGGTTACACATGTTGGTTTTGGCATTGTGAGAAAATAGTGTGTAGTACAAGCGGTGGTAGCAGGTTCATACTTGCGTAATGAACATCGGTTGGCGATGTGATGGCGGTCATGCGGAAGCGTAGAGATGAATATGGAACACGATCGGTTGGATGAAATGTTACGTGATGTGCAAGATGACTTCATTGACAGCCACATGAGTTCGATAAACTGCTCGCAGATCTCGAAAAGCCTTTATATCCTGGTTGTCTAAAATAAAATAAATTATCAATTGTGTTCGATTTGTTACATTTGAAAGCGAAAAGTGCTTGAGTGATCGAAGTTTCACGGCCTTTATTAGAGCTTTTAGTAGATATGCTTCCGGATGACAATGAGTTGCCTAACTCAACGTACAAGGCAAAAAAGATGTTTTGCCCATTGGGTATGGAGATTGAGAAGATAGACGCTTGTCCAAATGATTGTGTACTATATCGGAAAAAGTATCGGCAATTGCAAGTGTGTCCGAAGTGTGGGGTATCGAGGTATAAGAGAAGCAATCGCATAGCGGTAATGGTGGGGGTAAGAATGGTTCTCGGCTAAAGTGTTATGGTATTTGCTGTGATTCCAAGATTTAAGCGATTGTTTGCAAATGCAGGCAGCGATAAAATTGTTGTGGCATGCAGCAGAGGAAAAAGATGGTAAATTAAGACATTCTCGATTCACCTGAATGGTGCAATTTCAACAGAGATTTCGAATTTCGAAATGAAGATCGGAACCTCCGGCTAGGATTATGCACAGATGGAATGAATCCCCACAGCGATATGAGCAGTCGACATAGCACTTGGCCGGTGCTTTTGGTGATCTATAACCTCCCTCCATGGCTGTCCATGAAGCGTAAATACATGATGATGTCCTTGCTAATCTCGGGGCCAAAGCAATTTGGGAAATGATATCGGCGTGTACTTAAGTCCGTTAATAGATGATCTAAGAATCTTTGTGGGATGAGGGTGTAAAGGTATTTGATGCTAATCGTCGAGAGAATTTCAATCTCGTGCAATGCTATTCGCACCATAAATGATCTCCCTGCTTTTGGTAACTTATCGGGTTACACGATTAAGGGTGGTAAGGCATGTCAGTGTGTGAAGATGCAACCTTTGCTTGATGATTTGGGTAATTGTAAGAAAAATGTGTACATGGATCATCAGGCTTTTCTTCCTAAAAATCATAAATATCGAAGAAATAAAGAGGATTTCAATGGGCAAACTGAGAATCGAGTCGCACGATTGCTGTTGTCTGGGGAAGAGATGTTTGAAAGAGTTAAAGACATTTCAGTTCAATTTGGCAAGACTTCTAAGCCAACTAGAAAGAGTATATGGAAGAAGAGATCGATCTTCTGGGATTTACCATACTGGAAGTACTTAGAGGTGCGACATTGTATTGACTTCATGCACGTAGAGAAGAATGTTTGTGATAGTATCATCGGTGTTAGTTATGGTATGTACAAGGCCCAATAGTTGGACCGGGTTGAGTTATCTTGTGGCTCAAGAAACCCAAAGCCCAATAGGATTATTGTAAACCTATAAATAACTCAATGTAGCCCCATAAAACACAAGTTATTATTCTTACATTGTCTCCAGACTCTCTCTAAATTAGCTAGCACTAAAATCTAGAGAGATCATCCTACTACGAAGTTGTTCGTTGTTCGGGACGAGTCTTGACGTGTGGATCAACGTTAGAGGCCGTTCGCTTGGACGGTTGTGGAGACGAAAGAGCACAAGAGAATTGCGCCGAAAACCCGCTTTGCAGGTAATCTCTTGATCACAAATTTCATCTAAGAGTCGAGAGGATCCGGTGTATGGAATTGGGCAATTTTATTTCCGCTGTGCTTGTTTTGTGGATCAATTCCTAACAGTGGTATCAGAGCCAACTCGATCTCTTGTTGAGATTTGATTTTATGTTATGTAAAACAATTTAGTTTGATTTATTTGTGACGATGTAATTGCATTAAAATTAATTTTAGATTAGATCTAATAATTAATTATTAATTGCATGAAAAAGAAAAAAGGGGAAAAAGCAGCGAATAGATATGCATGAATTTACAATCTCGTTTGTGTATATGTGAGATATATGTACAAACTAGAAATTGAATTCACTTGCTGCTGTATATGTGAGTTGCATATGTGATGCATTCATGAAGAGCCGTGTATATATGTGGTTCCAAGAAAAAAAAAAAAAAAAAAGGAGTTTTTTTTTTTGGTATGCTCGCCGGAGAACCACCGGGCTGGCGGCGGCGGTGGCGAAGGTTGCCACTGCCGCCTTGAACAGCGGCAATTGTTGCCGGCTGGCGTGCGGCGAACCACCGCCACAACTGGCGATTATCTGCGATTCTGGCGGCGGTCGCAAATAGAGCAGTGGCGACTTCGCCGCTGCGTGATATGGCAGCGGCGACATCGCCGCTGCCCCTGGTGGTAGCGGCGATGGTCGCCGCTGCTCGCAGAGGACCGGAGGGTGGAACCCTAGCTCGGGTTACAGAGACGGGAGTTGACGAGGGCTGGTTTGCAATTTTGGAAATTGCACACCAAGCCCCCATTCTTATTGAAAGGAGTTGACCTTCCGGACGTTTCAGAAACTTGCAAGTTGGTCCCTCATTTCAGTTTTTTTTAACAAAAGTGGCCCTAGGGATAAAATAAAATTTCGAAAATTTATAATAAACTAGAATTTTCAATTTTCTTCCAAATATTCAACTTTAAATATTTAATTTCAGATTTAAAATTCTTATTTGGACAAAAGTTGAATTTTTGAAAATTGTAATTTTAGTTTATTCTTCCCTAGTGTTTTTGTAATATTTTATTAAAGTATGACTTTAATATAGGTGACAAATAAAATGTTATTTTATCTAATCCGTCTCCAATAATATTTAATTAATGAGATTAATTATTTATTATTACATGTAATTAATTAGATCATTTATTTATTTATTTATTTATTCATTTTTCATGGAATTAATTAGATTAATTTATGGAGTTTTGTTTTTCCGATTGTTTAAATTGTTTAAACAATACAAGTCGTCACAATAAATCTAGAAACTGAATTGTTTGTCAATATTGGATATTGTGGATGATTGTGGACCAGACCAATGTGATTGGATGAATGTATGGTTTAAATTCTTGTTGCTATTGTGGGCCTACGTGCCTGTTAACAATTTGGGGCCTGTGTGCCATTTAATTTTTGGTTTAATTCCGGACCTGCGATTCCATATGATATGGCGCATGTGCCAACTAGTATTAGATACAAGTTGAAGAAGAAGATGGAGATCAATGGAGTAGCCAATGGAAGACGAAGCTTCGCCCCTTAGGATTTGACCAACCAGTTTTTCCTGGTGGCTCGGGAAAACTGGATAAATACACGTCCACAATCATCCACCAATTTAATTATGCTTTAAATGCATGCATGGTTGATGTATAATATTTTGCATAGTGTTTGATGAGACCGATCCCCCTTAAAATGATATTAAATTCGCGATTAAATGTTAATCAATGCCTTCCAATGCTACGGTGAAGAAAATTGGATTCTCACAATCGCAGTAAGTTTGTTGAGTGACTCAAGACTACTCGATCGTAGGGAATGTTTTCTTCGCTGTGAGACATGTGACGTCTCTGAGCATTGGGTCGAATTTAACTAAAATTTATTTCTTGTTGAGTAACTCAAGGAAATTGGACTTTAGAGGCGTGTCAAGTTAATACATAAGATGTATGGGATAATAAGTTATCCGCTTGATGATCCGGGAGTCACATGGAGATGTGACTGATGAATACATCTACCTGAACGTCGGTTAGAGCTTGTTGAGTGACTCAAGGCTCTTATTGAACAATTGGGATCCTGGCCCACTGATAAATTTGAGAAATTTATTTTACCAATGTTGGGGATCATTGATTCAGTGGGAGCATAGTTAATATTATAAAAGTCCATATTTTATTAACTTTAAGCATATAGTAATTACTCTATCTTTATCATTACAGTTAATTGACTCATGGCTGGTCACATGAGTTTGAGGGGCATACTTGATGCTAACAAACTTAATGGGTCGAACTTTAATGACTGGCACCGCAATCTGAGAATTGTTCTCAAACACGAGAAAATTGCATATGTTCTTGAAGAACAGTTACCGGAAGCCCCTGCAGCGGATGCAACGGCGGAAGTAGTGGAGGCATATAATCAACATGTGGATGATGATAACACTGCAGCATGTGTGATGCTTGCAGCGATGTCTCCTGAGTTGCAAAAGCAACACGAGGACATGAATGCCCATACAATGATTGCTCATCTCAAGGAGTTGTATGATGAACAGTCCCACACTGAAAGATATGAGATATCGAAAAAGCTTTTTATGGCTGTGATGGCAGAAGGATCTTCAGTGAGTGCTCACGTACTGCAGATGATTGGCTACATTGAAAAATTGGAGCAATTAGGTTTTTCCATGGACCATGAGCTGAGTGTTGACTTAGTTCTACAGTCACTCCCGGATAGCTATTCTCAATTTATCATGAATTTCAACATGAATAAAATTGAGGCGACACTCCCGGAACTGTTGAATATGTTGAAAACTGCTGAGCCCAATATCGCCAAAACCAATGTGCAAGTGTTGGCCATTGAATCCTCTAGAGGGACTAAGAGGAAAGCGAAAAGATCCTTTGTGAAAGGGTTAAAGAAGGGTAAAGCGAAGGCAAAAGTTGCCAAAACAGAGAAAACGAACAAGAACAAGTCTCAGGCTGATGCCGAGTGCTTTTATTGTAAAGGCAAAGGACATTGGAAGAGGAATTGCAAGCTCTACCTTGCTAGCTTGAAGGGAAAGAAGTCTTACAAACTTCGCCTGGTATACACTTCATTGAGTTGAACATGACTGCATCTTCAGCCTCTTGGGTATTAGATCCGGATGTGGATCTCATATTTGTTTAAATATGCAGGGACTAAAGAACAGTAGACCATTGCGGAAGGGAGAAGTAAACCTACGTGTTGGAAATGGAGCAAGAGTTGCTGCTTTAGCCGTAGGAAATTACTTTTTATCGTTGCCTTCGGGCCTTATTTTAGAATTAAAAGAATGTTATTATATTCCCACCATTACCAAAAACATTATTTCTATTTCTTGTTTGGACATGAATGGTTTTATCATTGATATTAAGAATAAACGTTGTTCTATTTATCGTGATAATGTGTTTTATGGTTATGGGGACCTAGATAATGGCATCTATATTCTAAATCTCGAACATTCTATAATGAGTATAGAAAATAAGAGACAAAAAGTTGATAATAGTATCAACAACTTGTACCTGTGGCACTGCAGGCTCGGGCACATCAACGAAAAACGCATCAACAAGTTACATAAGGATGGATACTTTGGGAAGGGGGATTACGAATCTTTCGAAAGATGCGAATCGTGCCTTTTAGGCAAGATGACCAAACTCCCCTTTAGTGGAAAGGGAGAGAGAGCTGCAGAAAAATTGGAACTCGTACATACCGATGTATGTGGACCAATGACAACAGAAGCTCGGGGAGGTTTTTCCTACTTTATCACATTTACAGATGACCATACTAGATATGGGTTTGTATACTTGATGAAGTTCAAGCATGAAGCACTTGAAAAGTTTAAGGAATTCAAGTAAGAAGTGGAAAATCAAATTGGAAAAAGTATTCTAACACTAAGATCTGATCGAGGTGGAGAATACCTTAAGGCCGAGTTTATGAATTACCTCAAAGAGAATGGGATTCTCTCGCAGTGGACTCCACCATATACACCACAGCACAATGGTATATCTGAGAGGAGAAACAGCACCCTATTGGATATGGTGCGCTCAATGATGAGTCAAACAAACCTTCCAAAGTCATTCTGGGGACATACAATTAAAACTGCCTGTTACACACTAAATCGTGCCCCATCTAAATCGGTTGATAAAACACCGTACGAGTTATGGACTGGTAAGAGACCAAATCTTTCATACATGAAGGTTTGGGGCTGTGAAGCTTATGTAAAGCGCACAAACTCGGATAAATTAGATGTTAAATCCGACAAATGCTACTTTGTAGGATATCCAGCAGAAACAGTTGGATATTACTTCTACAATCCCAATGACTTGAAAGTCATCGTGTCAAGACACGCTGTTTTCTTGGAAAAAGAGTTTATTCGAAAAGAGAACAGTGGGAGCAAAGTAGATCTTGAAGAGGTTCAAGAAACCATGGAACTCGACAACCGATTAGATGAAACAGTAGTTGAGACATCATTGGATGAAGTTGAACCTACTGAAAGGGAGATAATAGCTCCCAAGGACACACCAGCTCCTCGTAAGTCTAGTAGGATGATATGTCCTCCTCAGAGATTAGATCTCATGATTACTAATGAAACATTACTAATAGAGGAAGACGAGCCTACCACTTATGAAGAAACGAAGTCAAGCATTGACTCGAGCAAATGGCAAGAGGCCATGGAATCCGAAATGAACTCCATGTATGAGAACAAGGTGTGGACCTTGGTGGATCTGCCTAAAGGGGTAAAACCAATAGGTTGTAAATGGGTTTACAAGAAAAAGATCGACATGGATGGTAAAGTTCAAACTTATAAGGCAAGGCTAGTAGCTAAAGGCTATAATCAAAGACACGGCGTTGACTTTGACGAGACCTTTTCACCTGTAGCCATGTCTAAATCAATTCGGATTCTACTTGCGATTGCAGCGTACTATGACTATGAGATATGGCAAATGGACGTCAAAACCGCATTCCTAAATGGGAATCTCAATGAGGATGTGTACATGACACAATCGAGAGGTTTTGAATCAGGTGAGCCACATAAGGCATGTAAGCTGCAAAGATCCATATATGGACTTAAGCAAGCGTCTCGGAGCTGGAATCTTCGCTTTGATGAGACAATCAAAAGGTTTGATTTGATCTAAAATGAGGACGAACCGTGTGTATACCAAAAGGGCAGTGGGAGTAAGATCGTTTTCTTAATCCTCTATGTGGATGACATACTAATATTAGGAAACGATATTCCAATGTTGAAATCAGTGAAATCCTGGTTGTCCACAAATTTCTCCATGAAGGATTTGGGAGAGGCCGCATACGTACTTGGGATTAAGATCTATAGAGATAGATCTAGAAGATTGCTTGGCCTATCCCAATCAATGTACATAGACAAAATCTTGAGAAGATTTAACATGCAAGAGTCAAAGAGAGGACACTGTCCCATAGGGCATGGGATTAATCTCTCAAAAGATATGTGTCCACAGACACGGGTTGAAAGAGATCGCATGGATAGGATACCTTATGCATCAGCAATAGGATCCATCATGTATGCGATGCTATGCACGAGACTAGATGTCTCATATGCTCTGAGTGTCACGAGCAGGTTCCAAGCGAACCCTGGAGAAAAACATTGGATTGCGGTTAAAAACATCCTTAAGTACTTGAGAAGAACTAAGGACATGTTCTTAGTGTATGGAGGAAAAGAACTAAGAGTTCAGGGATTCACGGATGCTAGTTTTGATCGGATAAAGGCGATCAGAAATCCCAATCGCTACTCGTCTTTACCCTCAATGGGGGTGCCGTAAGTTGGAAAAGTTCCAAGCAAGAAACTACAGCCGATTCAACAACAGAAGCCGAATACATAGCTGCTTCAGAAGCAGCAAAGGAAGCGGTCTGGATCAAGAAGTTTGTCACCGAACTTGGAGTTGTTCCTAGCATTGTTGATCCGATACCATTGTATTGTGACAACAATGGAGCCATCGCGCAAGCGAAGGAACCGAGGTCTCATCAACAATCCAAACATGTATTGAGGCGATACCATCTCATCAGAGAGATAGTTCAGAGGAATGATATAAAGATAGAGCGAGTCCATACTGATGATAACGTGGCTGATCCTTTAACCAAAGCGCTATCGCAGAATAAACATGATAGTCATGTCTTGTCCATTGGTATAAGATACATGAGTGAATGGATTTAGTTTGGATGTTGGTACTCTTATGTAAGACACTTCGAGTATGATTGATTATTTATATGCAATTGAAAATGGCAGATCTGTTATATTTATTTGTTGTTCTACTATAACAATTAAAATAATAGAGTCCGTAGAATAAAAGTGGAAAAACTTATTAATCACAAGGTGTTGTGATAGTGAGATGAAAGTTTTTAGCATTTTATTCTTAAATTATCCCTGGTCTTAGTAATGACAAAATACGGATATTGTTATTGCGGATAGACTGGCATGTGTTGCATCTCCTTCTTGAAGAAGAAGTAACTGATCTCACAAGTTAGAATGTGGAGACATTTAGATGAACACATGGATGCTTTGTTGGTGGAACAAGCATCTGGATGACCCGCCTAGAGATGCTGCATGGATAGTTATCCTTGCGTCAGCAGTTAATCTCTAATGTGCGGTGGTGGAATTGGTCCTTAGACTTGAGAATACCATAGAATCTTATGCACCGATCGCTTTACTTTGGCGGACATTGAAGGATACTCTAACTGGGTTGACTGGAAATGCCGTACGAGTATAGTGAGAAATGCATGAAGCTTGTGAGTATTCAATACAGGATTCATCGCTCCTGTATAACAGGAGATTATAACCTGCATTTCGCCCAATCAAGTTGGCATAAATTCCTTGGCCAAGGTGGGATTGTGGGATTGAATGGAGTTTTCAATCACAATCACTGATTTAATCAACGTTGAGTTTGAGAGAGAATAATATGGTTGGTTGAACGAGATTGACGTGAATCCATATCTCTGAACCAATTGGGTTTATATTGATGAAGGGATTATAGTTCCACGGTAACCGTACATGTAAAGGTTTCGTCATTTCCACATGACTTATCCCGTCACATGGATTGCCATGACACATTGCTAGATGTCAATCATGGACGGCGACATGGGTCGATCGATTTGGGTGAATCGATGATAAACTGAAATGGAGATTTTATTTTATTCTATCGTGAGAAGATCAAATAGTGACACCATGACATTTGCCTTTGTGAATGGGAGCCTAATGGGTCACACACAAAGTCAAGTACTCGTGTCTTGAATTGGACCTTGTCCAAGTGGGAGAATGTTAGTTATGGTATGTACAAGGCCCAATAGTTGGACCGGGTTGAGTTATCTTGTGGCTCAAGAAACCCAAAGCCCAATAGGATTATTGTAAACCTATAAATAACTCAATGTAGCCCCATAAAACACAAGTTATTATTCTTACATTGTCTCCAGACTCTCTCTAAATTAGCTAGCACTAAAATCTAGAGAGATCATCCTACTACGAAGTTGTTCGTTGTTCGGGACGAGTCTTGACGTGTGGATCAACGTTAGAGGCCGTTCGTTTCGACGGTTGTGGAGACGAAAGAGCACAAGAGAATTACGCCGAAAACCCGCTTTGCAGGTAATCTCTTGATCACAAATTTCATCTAAGAGTCGAGAGGATCCGGTGTATGGAATTGGTCAATTTTATTTCCGCTGTGCTTGTTTTGTGGATCAATTCCTAACAATCGGGACGTTGTTAAACATTCCAGGAAAGACAAAAGATTCTCTCAGTGCTAGGAAAGACATGGTGGAATCGGGAATACGACCAGAGCTAGCACCTATTGAAGAGTTGGGGAAGCGTCCATTCTTACCAGCAGCATGCTACACACTGTCTAAAAGGGAGAAACAAAAATTTTTTGAATGTTTGAAAGGTTTGAAGGTTCCATCCGGCTATTCATCAAACATCAGCCGATTGGTGTCAATGAAGGACTTGAAATTGGTTGGGATGAAATCTCACGATTGTCATGTTATGATGCAGTAGCTATTACCAATTGTCGTTCGAGGCATACTGCCCAAAAATGTGAGGCGTGTAATTACACAACTTTACTTTTTCTTCAATGCAATATTCAGTAAGGTTATTGAGCCTGACGAGTTAGATAGATTGCAAGCAAACGTTGTTGTTACCCTCTGCCAGCTTGAAATGTATTTTCCACCATCTTTTTTCGATGTCATGGTGCATTTGGTTATTCACTTGGTTCGACAAATCAAGTTGTTAGGTCCGGTGTTTTTGCACAATATGTATCCGTTCGAACGGTTCATGGGTATCCTGAAGGGACATGTGAGAAATCGATTGAACCAGAAAGCGATGTCGTGAGAAGGTTATGTTGCTGAAGAAGTCATTGAGTTTTGTACTGATTACCTAGAAAGAGTCGGATCCATTGGTATTCCTACATCTCGACATGAGGGAAGGCTCGAAGGTAAGGGTATTATTGGACGCAAGCCGATCGATCCTAGTGCTGAAAACTTAGCCAAAGCTCATCTTTTCGTCTTGCACCATCTTGCTGCGGTTCAACCATACTTCGATGAGCACAAAGCAGTGCTAAGAGTAGAGAATTCTTTAAAAGGGGAGAGGTGGTTGGTTACTGAACACAATCGTTGTTTTGCAAAATGGTTCAAAAATAAAGTAATGAACCAATTGACGCATATGCCGTAAATTATTACTGGCGGTCAAGTGGTTGGCTTACGGGCATGCTTCGCGTGTTACCTCTTACCAGGGACATGACATTAACGGGTACACATTTTATACAAAAAGTCAAGATGATAAAAGTACGATGCAGAACAGTGGAGTCACACAAGTGGCAATATCCATTGATAATAGTACTGATACATACTACGGCGTGATTGAAGAAATTTGGGAACTTGATTATATGGTATTTCAGATGTGTGTATTCCAGTGCAAATGGGCGGATAACGCACGGGGTGTATCGAAAGATAAATTGGGTTTCACTAGGGTAGATTTTTCTCGAGTTGGAAGTCGTAATGAACCGTTCATACTTGCATCACAGGCTAAACAGGTGTTTTATGTTACTGATCCGGGCGATTCAAAGTGTTCGGTTGTTCTCCAAGGAAAGAGGCGTATTGTTGGTATCGGTGATGTGGTTGACGAAGATGAATATGACCACTGGGATGAAACGCCACCATTTTCTAGTGAACTACCTCAACTAGATCCCCAGGAGCACAATAGTGGAACAAATTACCTTCGTTCGGACCATCAGGAAGGAGAGTACGTGGAATGATAGGTGAATTACTATTTTTGTAAGTTCAACATTATTTCATTACTATTTAGTGGTAATAGCAATCCATTTGCACGTCATATCTTATCTTTTGTTATAATTGTGATTATTAATGTTATTTTTTGTTAAAGTGCAGGAGGCGGCGGTGTGGCAAATATGGCGGATTCTTCATCCCCATCAGGTTCACCATGTGCTACTAACGGCACAAGGCGGGCGAGGGGTTGGCGACCATGTCGAAGTGGAAGGGAAAGAACATTCAGTTAACCGAAGAAGATTTCGATGATCTACTCCGGCCGAAGGGGCCGTATAGTACTGGGTTCCGTCATTATATTGGGGTAGTAGCGCTCCAAAGTAAATATAAATTACGGTAAATGGACAAAGGTGGAAAGCGGGTTGAAGAACACCATTTGGGAAGATATTAAGGTAATAAAAATATAAATTGAAATTTCATTACGGTTAACACCACTTATATTAGTGCTTAGTGAGCCGTTTGTTTAATATTGCAGACATCGTGTAATTTGAAGGATGACAGCCTTAAAAAGACGGTTGTGTCACAAGCTGGATTACGGATGAGAAATTTTAAAAGCAAGCTCGTGCGGAATTGGATTCGCCCAAAGAAACCAAGAACAAACACGCCACCACAAGTGTATAACTTCATTACCGAGGAAGATTGGGAAGAATTAAAACAAACAGTCAGTAGTAAGGAATTTCAGGTATACTCTAGTGATTACAATTAAATATTTAATAATTTTTCCCTTTTCCTATAAAATAATATTTGTGTACGGGCCACATTAGCATTGAATCCATCGTAATTCTCACTAATGGTATTGCTATTAATTTATTGAAGGACATTAGTGAGAGGGCGAAAGAAAGTCAGTCGCATAACAAATATCCCCATCACGTGGGATCCATGAGTTATGCGGAGCATGAAGGAAGTGTGGGTGAAGAATGATCCTGCAGGGCATTTATCATCATGCAGTGCATGCCGAAGAGATTTTGCAGAGTGATCGGTCATGGGATTACTTACGGGCAAGATTACAAGTGCGCCCTGATGGAACTATTTATTGTCCCAATGAAATTCAAGAGGTGTATGACAAGATTGTGAGTAATTTCCCTTTCATCGTGTGCATACTTTCGATAAGTTGACCAGTGATAATTATTGACACTTAATTTTAATTTTATTGAAATAGGTGGTTAAGTCTCAAGAAGTTATGGAGGGGACATTCGTCCCGGACCGACATCACGACATACTCTCGGAAGCTCTAGGGAAAGAGGATCATCCGGATCGGTCGAGGACTTTCGGTGGCTGATAAATGTGTATTTTGTATACTTATTTATATCTCTTTACATTCATTTGGAGCGGATATCTACTTATATATGTGTAATTATTGTGTTTTTAGGTATTATTCCTCATTGTGGAGGAAAACGAGACTAAAATGAGGAAAAATGACTAAAAGTGTCAAAAAAACCCGAAATCGGGGACTAAAACGCAACTATTTCAAAATTGGAGGACTTCGGGTGCAAATATGTGAAGAAAATCTCGGCCGAGAGTCTTGAGCTTACATGGAAGAACACGGAAAGTGGAGTCCGTAGCTTTTTACGGATCTCAATTCCGAGTTCTGGATCAAAAGATAGGGCCAGACGAAGATCGGTACCTAAAATGCAGGATGTCTGAAGAAGAGGAGCACTTTTGATACAGATCAAAGTTGATTTGGAGAAAACAATAAACTAGAGAGTTGCAGATCATCGAGTCTAGTTTCCAACGCAACTTGAATCGACTCAATCGGACATCGGGATCAAAAGTTATGGCCAAAATACTGAAGCCTGCGCGTGCAGAAAATTTGTACGGCCGTAAATTATATTGGTACGGCCGTAACTCATGTTTTGCGGCCGTAACGTATATTTTTACGGCCGTAATTTATCAGAAAACTGGCCAATTTCATGCAGAGAGCAAAATACGGCCGTACCAAGTAATTGTACGGCCGTAAAATGGTAAATACGGCCGTAAAAGGGGAAATACGGCCGTAAAAACACTAGAACCAGCAACCTCGGATTTCCCATGTTTTTTTCCGATTTTCTCCCTCTTCCTCATCACTTTTGGGGATCATTTGTACACGAAATTGGGGTCTAAAAACACCCTTTTCTTCCCCAATTCATATCATATCTTATCTTCCTCTTTAGTTTAGGTTTTAGCTTAGGTTTTCTTGCTTTCTTCTTCTCTTTTCTTCTTCTTTTCCCTTCTTTCTCTCTTCTGTCTTTCTTTTCTTTAGTTAGGGTATTGATTGGGGATTGAACACTTGGAGAAGAAGCCAAGGAAATCAAGAGAGATGGAGAAGAAGTGAAGAACAAGACTTTACTCTACAAAGGGAGATTGTCTTTAATTTTGTTTTGTTCTTTCATTTCTATCTCATTTGTATTGATTGTATATGTATAAATGATTTCCTATACCATGAGCTAATATTGTAAGTTTGGATTTTTGATTGATCATAATATATGTTTAGTTAATCCGTTGGAGTTGTTGGAATTGAATTGTATTGGATTATTCTATCTCATGTGTGTTTGCTATTGATCTTTCCACATATACTTGCTTGATCACCAAGTGTGTGCAATTGTGATGAGTGTGGGATCTTAGAGATGGGAGTGCACTTATTAAACCAAATAGCATTCACTCTAAGTTCTTGTAGGGGATAGAGATATACCCCTAACCTTAGACGATCCATTGAGTGTTTTCACAAACCTTTATGCGGTTAATTGGTAATATATCGACACAGAAATATAGTAGGTTGAACCAATTGGCTAGGGGTAGCTTGACATGTGAGAGCGGAGCTAGCTATATAAGGAAAACCGGATCTAACACTGAAGATGGATAACATGTTTAGTTCAACAACGGGTTAGCATAACTTAGATTGAGTGAACTTATGAATCCCAACTATCTATTTATCCAAGTTTTATCTCCATTCATGCCCATTTCATTTTCTTTAGTTTTAGTTGCTTTCTTAGTATAGCTTAGTTTAGTTGCTTTCTCTTCTTTTGATTATGTGTTCTTTTGAATAGTTTTCTTTTCTTTGCTAGAATTTGTAACTCAATTACAAATACCATTCCTCGTGGGATCGATATTCGGACTCTTTGAGTCCTACTTTATTACTTGTACGGCCCGTGCACTTGCGGTTTAATTTGTGTGTGAGTATACGCCCATCAGTGGCTATGTAGGCGGTGTACGGGCAGTTTTTGGGAAAAAATCCGAAAAATCCAAAAGACGCACTTCGGATCAGGATGACTTAGATACTCGGGTTGCGAGGGAGGTCCAAAATCAATTGAATGCTGAATTTGATAATAGGGTGCAGCAGAGAGTTGTTGATACACTCATACGACTAGGCATCCAATTGCCTCCTGATATTGGAACGACGATGCCAAATACTAGACCTGCAAGCAAAAATAGTGTTTGTCGTGCCTCGGCTGCGCCAGATCCATCCATGACCGTTACGGTATTTTAATATTTTTAATTTGTTTTACTTCATTGGTAAGAATTGCAATATTTCACTTATAATTAGTTTTATAATGTTGGTAATAATTGCAATATTTTACGTATAATTAGTTTTTTAATATTGATAATTTTTTTGATCGATAGTAAATTACCAATTGCATACTGTCTGTACTATATGGAGGCCAGATACAACAGGTAGCGCAAGGGATTTGCTGTCCTGTTACAAAAGACACTGTCGTGCATGGTTGCAAACTGAAAGAGGGAAATGTCAAGGTACGAGTTGATATGGTTCATGAGCAATGTCGTGAGTTGCCTCTTCCTGATACGATAACGGGCCGCGCTCGACTCGAATCGATCCTCGCGGAATGAATACAACGCCAGAAAAGCCCAAATATCCGGTAGAACGATCGGAAAACCCGGAAATCCCTCGACCGACGACGTAGCAACAAAGGGTATATCGAACCCTTCGCCTCAAACGGTGCGCAAATCGAAGAAGGAACGGGGTTGAGCGCCACGCGAGTCGATCACACTCACGATAAGCTCGAGGTTGTGTTTAACAAGCCCAAACACGGGGGACGAGGTGGGGAGAAAGCTCCACCCGAATATTGGCTTTCAAGCTCAACATCTCATTCAAAGCTCAAAAGTTTTTTTACAATGAAGGTTTTGCCTTCATATACATGTCCAACTCGAAAATAATGATAAAATAATGAAAATATCCGAAAATATCTACATTTGACTCTAAGTCGGTCTAGAGTTACGACCGTAATTTTAGGATTTACGGTCGTAAATCCTCGGTTACGGCCGTATTACTCAAACGTACGGCCGTAATAAGCTTTCTGCTTCAAAATTGCCCAAACTTGATTCTTGAGTTACGGTCGTATGGACAATTCTGATCGTAAGTCCTGAGTTCTGGCCAGTATCTTCGATAAATACGTAATTTACTCTGCATAACTTTGGCCTAAAAGTTTGGAAATTGAAGTTACGGCCGTAAGGACCAATGATACGGCCGTAAACATACTGAGACGGCCGTAAGACTTATAATTACGGCCGTAATTATTCTCTGCTGAAATTTCCCCAGCTTCACTGCCTGGACAACCTTCATTGTTTTGGCCATAACTTTCGAACCCGATGTCCAAATGAGGTGATTCAAAGCTCTATGTAATCTAGACTCGACGAGCTTCAATTCTTCGAAAGACTCTGCCTTCAGATTCTCGCTCGTTCCAACGATGTACAGCTTTGAACCCGGTCGAACATCCCAAGTTGCGTGAAACCTCTTCATTTCTGCTCCAATTGGCTTGAACTTGATTTCACTTAGCCTAAACAACGCTCCAAGCTTCCTTGTCGTGCATGGGGGCATGCAGGATCATATCATCCCCTCCCACTTCAAGATGATTCGTCTCGAATCAACATTGGCGCACTCAACAAAGTTACCCCGGGGTGATACGATACTTCGGCCTTTTTTTGCTTGAATGACCATCTGATTCCTCCCGGGTCAAATGGGAAAGAATGGTCATCGCCATGTGTGAAGCACGTGACCGGCTTGTGGAGTGAAGGGAATTCTTCAGGAAGTGGTTGACGCTCAAACTTCGCAAAGATTAAGGAAAATAGAATTCCTTTCGTTCGGCTGGCATCAACCTGAAAAAGAAAGATAATAAAATTGGGGTGGGGTATGTTAGAGGTGTGAGATACAAGGAAGGGATCCTCATACTCAAGCTCGACATTCTCCTCGACCACCATTTTCTCAAGTGGTATTTCATCTTCCCTCACTTTTCTTGCAACTTCTATTCCTCCACTCTTCATTTCTTCTTCCTTTGGGTCAATGTTATGGATGTCAACAAGTTCATCCACAACTACAACCTCTAGCTCCTCTTCGACTTGCTCCATCGAGCACTCCACTCTTTTATCCTCCTCAAGATCAATTGGATGTTGAGGGTCAACAACCAATTTCATTTCTTCTCTATCAATGGATTCTCTAGCCTCCTTCTCAACTACATTGGCATTTGAACAATATGGACTAGGAGAATCAACACTCACTTCCGAAGGCTCTTTTCCAACTCCCTTTGGACAATGTTGTTCAAACGGCTCAACAACCACTTTAACACTTGCATTGTCCTTTTTCAATGCAATCGTCGCCTTCTTCAGTTCACCTCCTTTCTTTTTCTCATATCTTCTCACATCGGCCTCATCCTTTAGCTTCATTTGATGTATATGTACTTGTTCCGGAGATAACGGATCAAGTATAATAGTTTTTCCGTTCAACTTGAAACTAAAACGGTTTCTATAGCCATCATGCAATACTTTCTTATCATGTTGTCACGGTCTTCCCAACCAAACGTGGGTAATATGCATAGGTACTACATCACAAAGCAACTCATCCGTATAAGATCCGATCGAGAATGGCACTAGTACTTGCTTGTTAACCTTAACATTTCCCGAATCATTAAACCATTGCATGTGATATGGATTGGGGTGTTTAATCATATGCAATCCCAACTTCTCAACAAGCACAAGACTAGCTAAATTTCTACAACTTCCCCCATCAATAATAACACTAGAAGGCGTACCTTTCACCAAGCAACGAGTATAGAAAAGATTCTCTCGTTGTGAATTCGACTCATCCTCCCTTGCTTGAGTACCAATGGCGTGCCTTACTATCAACGCTTTGGGAATTGTCGTAGAGCTTTTGTCAACAACCACCAACTCCTCTTCGTCTTTGGTTGAAGACTTCTCTTTCACCATCTCCTTCTCGGGAACCATTTCTTCATGCCCCGGTATCACCTTTGGTTTAGGGCATTCGGACGAAATAGACTCAATCCCGTGACATTTAGAACATAGCTTGTCTCGGGTTCGACTTGTCTCTTTACCAACTCGTCCTTTACCCTTATCACTAAGCTCCCGTGATACTTTAGATGGTTCTTTCCCACTCTTCCAAGCCTTTCGATCAATCTCGGCGCCGGTCAATGTAGTTTGATCAAAGCCACTACGATTCTTGGTTTGGAATAGATTTGAACTTCTTCCCTTAATTAGCTTCTCCACCTCCACCGCCTTACAAACTAATTCCTCAATATTCGAATAGTCTAGCAATTCAATGAAGTCGGCAATATCTCGGTTCAATCCCACCAAAAACCTAACCATAATAGCTTCTTCATCTTCAACAATATCGGCACGAGTCATCAATCTTTCCATTTCTTGGAAGTACTTCTCAACGGTTCGTCCACCTTGAGTTAGGTTTTGTACACTCCGATACAAATCCCTATAAAAATGCGATGGGACGAATCTCTTTCTCATCAACCTTCTCAAGCAATCCCAAGTGTCAACGGGTTCCTCTAAATTTCTTCGCCTCGCAAGGGTGGTTTGCTTCCACCAACATAGGGCTTGATCCATGAACTCCTTGACCAACAATGGGACCTTCTTCGTCTCCCGGATTTTATGAGTTTGGAACATGAGATCCACTCGACTTTCCCAATCTAGGTAAACATCCGGATTGGCTCTTCCTCGGAATGAAGGTACGTCAATGTCCGCATTCTTCGCATCCCCTTCATACTCACTTTGCCTCCGTTGTTCCCTCTTTCTAACCCTCCGAATCTCTCTATTCCCATCCTCATATTTTCCATCTCCAACCCTATTACCCCGAAGACTTGTCTTACTATACACTTGAGCAACGAATCGTTCATCACGTTCCTTCAACTTTTGACTCAAACGATACTCCAGTGTGATCTTAGAATTGTGAGAGTCTTCCACAGTCATAGCTTTTGGACGATGTCTATCATTGAATCTCAACTCCGGCATTGTGTTCTCAACTCAAAGAAATAACACAAACTAGAAATAACAACTCCAACACAATGACTACTACACAACAAACTAACACAACTCAACACACTAATACTCAACAACAAACTAACACAACTTAACTAACACCTACAAACTTGAAACCCTAACAATGTTAATCCAAGCAATAAAATTACAACTCACACTACTAGGATAACAACACAAGTAATTAAAACGAAGTGTAGCCAAGAAACTCGACTAACACTCGTTCACACAACATTGGAGCCATAATTTTTTTTTCTCTTCTCTTTTTTTTTTCAATATTTTCGGCCCTCTTTTCTTTTTTTTTTTTTTTTTCACAACATATACTCACAAACACAACAACAACACAATACTAGAAAAGAAATGGATTCTAAGCACAAAATTAATTTGCACCAAGAACACCAAGAACACACACTAAATCCTACAATTCAAAAAACCGAAAATCGATAATCTAAACCGATAAAAACAACAACAACAATCTAAGAACTATTAATAAAGGATAGATACCAGATAATTGGATTCTAGCTCTGATACCAGATGATACGATAACGGGCCGCGCTCGACTCGAATCGATCCTCGCGGAATGAATACAACGCCAGAAAAGCCCAAATATCCGGTAGAACGATCGGAAAACCCGGAAATCCCTCGACCGACGGCGTAGCAACAAAGGGTATATCGAACCCTTCGCCTCAAACGGTGCGCAAATCGAAGAAGGAACGGGGTTGAGCGCCACGCGAGTCGATCACACTCACGATAAGCTCGAGGTTGTGTTTAACAAGCCCAAACACGGGGGACGAGGTGGGGAGAAAGCTCGACCCGAATATTGGCTTTCAAGCTCAACATCTCATTCAAAGCTCAAAAGTTTTTTTACAATGAAGGTTTTGCCTTCATATACATGTCCAACTCGAAAATAATGATAAAATAATGAAAATATCCGAAAATATCTACATTTGACTCTAAGTCGGTCTAGAGTTACGGCCGTAATTTTAGGATTTACGGCCGTAAATCCTCGGTAACGGCCGTATTACTCAAACGTATGGCCGTAATAAGCTTTCTGCTTCAAAACTGCCCAAACTTGATTCTTGAGTTACGGCCGTATGGACAACGGTTATGGCCGTAAGTGCGGAGTTACTGACCGATAGTATCTTTGATAAAATACGGCGTAATTTACTCTACGCATAACTTTGGCCCAAAAGCTGAAATTGAAGTTCTGACCATAAGGACCAATGATCTGACCGTAAACATACGAATACGGCCGTAAGACTTATAATTACGGCCGTAATTATTCTCTGCTGAAATTTCCCCAGCTTCACTGCCTGGACAACCTTCATTGTTTTGGCCATAACTTTTGAACCCGATGTCCAAATGAGGTGATTCAAAGCTCTATGTAATCTAGACTCGACAAGCTTCAATTCTTCAAAAGACTCTGCCTTCAGATTCTGGCTTGTTCCAAAGATGTACAGCTTTGAACCCGGTCGAACATCCCAAGTTGCGTGAAACCTCTTCATTTCTGCTCCAATTGGCTTGAACTTGATTTCACTTAGCCTAAACAACGCTCCAAGCTTCCTTGTCGTGCATGGGGGCATGCAGGATCAGATCACTTCCCGAGCCAGTTCGAGATAACTTGGTTACCATTGGGGACGCCATTGGAAGTTTTGTTCAGTGGCCAAAATGCATGGTTTGCTTGGAAAATGTAAGTTTTTGAGTTGTTGAGAGTCTTATAATATGTTTTACTTATTTATTTTTAATATTTTATAATTATTTAATACACACGTTGTCATAACTCGAAGTACTATTGTAGGATACTATTTTGGGTGATAAGGATAATCAATCATATCAACAGAAGAAACCGCAAAGTGTTGTTATGTCAACCGGTGGTGGATCACGCAATCTCGTTGATGAAGCAACATATCAGACTCTTCCCAGTTCTTGCAAGCTATTGGTCGATCTGATCAATATGATGCCCAGTGATAGTGACACTTTGGTGGTCCCGATCGGCGGCTTGTTTCCTGAATCACCCGTCACAAGTTTTGTTCGCTCACGATATCGCGGATTTCATGGCGATGGCTGGTTGAATACTTCTATTGTGGAAGTATTTCAAATGTGAGCCTTCAATTCCAATTTTAAATTACATAACTCTTTCAATATTCAGGTTACCAAATATAGTATCTTCGTATGTTGTTTAATATAGGTACATCTATCGGAGGTGTGAGCAGTTTGATGTGCCATTCGGCTTTATAAGTCCATCGCGAATATCGGCAGTCATGGTTAGGGCTCAACATCGGGAGACGTCACTCTATATTAACCGCAAGACGCTGCTTGCGCGTTTGAAGGACAGCAAATATATTTTTGCCCCGTATCATCAAGAGTAAGATCACTCATTTGTTGATATATACATCTAATGTTAATTAATTAGTTTGAAAATTATGAATATGTTATTAAAAAACTAACTATCTCGTTTGTTAGTCATCACTGGTTATTGCTTGTTATCGAACCATCGGTCAATACAGTATACGTATTGGATTCGTTAGCTAATCAGGAGAGAAATTTGGAGGTCAAATCGCTCATATGCGTGTAAGTGATTATCCAATGACTTTCATTTCATTTATTGGTTTTCGTATGATAAGTTGGGGTTTAGATCACTTAAGTATTAATATTATTCATATAATTTAAATTTTTAGGGCTTTTAGAGGGATATGGAAACAAATGGGTATAAGACAAAGCAGTGTTGAGTGGAAATATCCTCCGATATGTATATGCACAAATTTAAATAATAATAATTTTTTTCGTAATTTGGTTCGTCTTTTATTATATTGGAAGATATATGGTTTTCTTTCAAACTTTCTTTTTTTCGTATTACTTATTTTATTTTTTCGCAATGTACAAATTTTAGTGTACGCAACAACCAGGAGGCAATGAGTGTGGTTATTGTGTCATGAAGAATATGCATGACATACTGATAGACTATGCTCAAGGCCATGAACTACACACAGTATGTTTATTATCATAAAACATAGATTGTTAATTTAGGCATTCAGTACTTTATTAAAAATGTATATAACTTATTATCTTTCGTTTCACTCGCAGATACATAAAGTTGAAGAGTATTCTCAGAGCGATATCGATATAAATGCGAGAACTTTGGGTTCAATTCTTCCGAGAGGTTATGAATTGAAATGATCATTACATGTTTAATTATACTCATTTTACTTCGATTTTTATAATATTTTCGTGCACGGAATTTCATGTTAACTCTTACACTTGTAGTCATGTAACTATAGCAATGAACTTTATTTAGAGTTTTATGTAAACTTGTTGTATGTAGATCGAGATGCATTGTATAGCGTTTTGTAAGGTATTGTTAGCTCTAATTTGTTAACTAGTTGGATTTGTATTCTTTGCATTGTATATAGTATGAATGAGTGGATGTATTTGAGTTGTATGGATATATTTGGGTGATGAAATGGTTGGATTGCAGGTTCAAAAAACTGTATGAAATTACAGTTTTTTAATTACAAAAAAAATTTTGAAAAAAAAAATCATAAATGGTGGCGGCTGTATTATAACAACCACCATAACAACCGCCACCTAAATATTTAAAAAAAAAAAAATTCGGGTGGCGGTTGTTTCGTTAGAACCGCCACCCAAATTTAAAAAAAAAAAAAAATTTGAATACAGGTGACGGTTGTTCAGTTACAACCGCCACCCAAATATTTTTAAAAAAAAAAAATCATATGGGTGGCGGTTGTTTCATTACAACCGCCACCCTAAATAATAATATTAAAATAAAAAAATACATCGGGTGGCCGTTGTTTTGTTACAACCGCCACCCGAAATAAAAATAGTTTAAAAAAAAACATTGGGTGGCGGTTGTTTTTAAAAAACAACCATCACCCGAAAAATAAATGGTGGCGTTTTTTAACCGACACCCAAAATCATACTTTGGGTGTCGGGGCTTTTGGTGGCGGTCAAATAACCGCCGCCCGAGCAATAAAACAACCGGCACCAGATAATGTTTCTGTACTAGTGACATTTTCATCTAATCATGTTGGTAGCAATGAACTGAATGCAGTTCATTATTGCCCTGCTTCCAAAATTTTCACGTTGCTCCACATTCGTGATGGTTTGCATTTCATCTAAATAGATTTATGGAGCTGCCTTTTTTCCCTGATTTTTTGGACTTCTAAAAGTGTTTTCCAACACCAAGCAATTGATAGTTAAACAAAAGCACTTTTACCCTCTAGAATGTGCTTTTACCTTGGTTAGGAAGCCTTTCGACACACTAATTATTCAAGGGATTTCCAATTTAGCAAATTTGATAATCATGTTCTTCAATTTTGTGAATTGAAGAAGTAGATCTCCTCTTCGTTGCATTTAACTAATTAATTCGATGATCATGCGGCCTTTAAGCTATCAGTTTTCACCATTTGAAGTATATGTACCTATTTGCATCTGCATTATTTGGTTTTTTTTTTATTTTTAGGTCAAGCAATGAATCCGAAGAAGTATTGTGTTAGTACGAATATAGGAATTGTTTTGCCGCACTCTACTCGTGATATCATAGGTCTTTCCTAGACTTTCACCATCACACAACTCTTAATTTCCCAATTAAGAGTTGTGTGAGTTGTCTTAAATATCATATAGTGGAATTATAATTGACCGGGGTTTTGAAAAGATAAAAATGTGCCTTTTTATTGTTAGCATTTGGATGGAATTATTGAGTTAATGTAAAGTTTTAAAATATGTAGTTACGATACAAGCAAGAAAATGTTCTCCTCCGACTTTGCAATGCAATGACAAGTTTTTCCTTCAGAGCTTAGTTGTGAGTCCGGGATTAACCACAGAGGTATCCTGATGTGGTAAAATTTATTGCAACTTAGGTGTTTACTCTACAGTTAATTAACTGAGACTCAATAGGCTTGGAACATAGTAGGTTGTAACCTATTTTCTGTTTTTAGTTTAACAAGGAGTCTGGGAACCATGCTGAAGAATGCAAGTTGTTGAGAGTTTCCTATGTTCCACCCCCACAACCACCATTGTTAGTGTGAGAAGGAACTAAAGAAGGCTCCTCTATCACGATTACCTTCCGTCTTCCGAGGTAAGTTGCTTTTACTTTTAATGGCATGTCAAAATTTAGATTCCTATGAATTACGTTTTTAATGTACTTGAATATGATATTTATATGCAAAAGAAATGAAATAGACATGACCCACAAAATCTAAGCTAATAGAATATTCTCATTAAGTCACTAATTTAAATTTTAGCCCTATTAAATCCTGTAGTATATTTTGGGAAGGTGAAATCACTAGCAAGAAATCATTAGCAAATGGAGATAAAGAGATGAGAAGAATGAATCCATTTTGACTACAAAAAATGTTGAAGCCAAACAAGTAATTAAACATGTGTATCCCTGTCTTGCAACTTTAATTTCTTTTTTTAGATTAGTTCTCACAATCCAAAACCCATCTTGAATGAAATAATTATCACAACCTGCACATGAATACGACTAAGAAGTAACAATAGTAGCAACCTTAGAAACAGCAACAAGTAGCATGTCTTTGATGAGCAAATATGTTGCTAAGGAGACAAGATGTAGAGTCCATTTACATATTGTTTCCCTGTTCACATATCAAAAGTTGAAACTACTTTATTTTTCACTTCTTTTTTCCCACAATAAATGACAAATGTTCATGCATGGATTCTTTTTTTGATAGTGTTTATTTTAAATCCGCATAACGTGTAGTTAGTTGTTATTTGATAGTTTATAATCGTCTTTAGATAGAAGTAAGTCCAATAAGTTCTCACTCTCTATTTTCCTTTAAACAATTTCTACATGACTCCAATTAACAAAAAAGGGCTGTGTGCCTGATGTTGGAGCTTACAATGTGAGAATTATGCATATTCATGACAACGATGGAGGAGTTAAGAAGTTAATCGATGAAATGATTAAAACTGTTATAAAACCAGATTGTATTAACTATAACTATTTGATGACTTGCTATTACAAAAATGGTATGATGGATGAAGCAAAGAAGGTATATGATGAATTGGGGTCGGATGGATGTAAACCGAATACACCAACTTTAAGACTTTGATCTTTTACTTTGTATGTAAAAGGTCGATATGTGATAGGGTATAAAGTGTTTTAAGGAGAGTGAAGTTGGACAAAATTACAGTTTTCAATACTTTGAAGTATTTGGCAATAACATCTCTGATACTCAATATCTATATTCGTTTATGTAGTAATTAAATGGAAGTTTGCAATCCACATGACATCAACATATCTATGTCATATGTTTTTTAAATCTCAAGTGTTTCTGATGATGCTGCTGCCACACAAGTTGCGGTAAGAATTTGAATATAGCAGGCCCGCCACATAAGTAGGTTTTCTCAAATGACAATATTACCTTTCCTTTAAATTCAAATAAAATATGATTCATCTTTTCTTATATTTTGGTTTGGCCCATGACTTAATAAATACACAAATTTGATCAAAGTTAATGAATTTAAATTGAAAATCTTTTCCAAATAATTAATATTTTCCCACGCAGAAAAATGATTAATATATTAATGTAATTCAATTTATTAAAAATATAATAAATATTACATTTGACGAAGAAGTCCAATCAACAAAGACGCAAAAAGTATTCAATAAAAATATTTCATACTCAAAATAGCACAATTAAATCCGTTGTATTCAAAAAGCACAAAGGTTATTATTGCTCGATATCAGATTATGCTCGAATGTTATTATTGCTCGATATCAGACTTTATTTTTCATAGAGTTTTTTGTATCTTTGTGTATGAAATGATTGTTACGATATTGTAATTAACTTCTATAGGTTGGATTTACCCCAGTTACAAGCGAAACTCTGTCAAATTTTTTCAAAAAATGGAACATTGTTCTCTTAATTCCTGTGATGTTAATGTATGCACTCAAATAACTCGAAAAATCTAATTAATGTAATTAACCCCCGTGCAACGCACGGGTGTTCGAACTAGTAATTTATTAATTTATTGAGTATTTTTGTGTTTTTATTATAGCCAGTGCATAACTTACTATTGGGATATAGCGTGCATAATAAAAATATGTTGGTTTCAACATTTAATAATATGTTGGTTTCAAAATTTAACAAATGTTGAAAATTTTAAATAATTATATTTAAAAATTATGTATTGTTTATAGGGAACATGAAAAGTCAATTACAATTTTACTAATATGTAACATCTATCTACGCTTCATCACAATAATGTAGAAAGAAGTATTTCAAGCAATTGTAACTTTAAATAATTTCTTTATTAAGATGAAGAAAATAGGTGAATTGAGGAAAAAAGAATATTTGTGAATTTGAGTTATGGTTATGAAATTTAATGAATTTCACCAGTTATTAATTTATATACTCGTTGGGCCTTAAGGATTTTCAAAAAAATTATTATCTTATAAATTTAGCGAGGTTATTAATTTCGTACATATGCCCGAGTTGGAACCGGAGATTTTTATTATTTATTCGAGGTTATTAATTTATCGAATATTAGTTTATCGAGGTTTTATTGTATCTCCATCCATTTAGTTAAAAACTATGAATCCTTTTTATTTTTCTTTTTTTATATATACAAAGTTATGGGTCTTTTTTTTAAACTATATAGTCACTTGGAATATTTTTACTTATTATTATTTTTTAATGTGGAGTCATAAGATATGTAACTTTCTATTTCTATCTCAAATTGATGTTCAACTTGCACAAAAAATAAGATAAAATAAATTAAAAATGTTACTCAACTTTTAAACTTAGATATCAATACGAGATTAGCGAATTTTAAAATAATTTTATAAATAAATCTAACTTAATAAGAGTTAAAGGAGGGCGTTCTGTTTGTTTTGTATTTTCTGTTTTCGTTTTCGAAAATGTTTTGGTGTTTTCTGTTTTCAATTGCTGTTTTCAGAAAATTGAAAATGCGTTTGATTTGTTGTTTTGAAAAAATTATTTTTGACAAGAGAAAATAGAAAATGTGTTTGGTTTATAGTTGTTTAAAATGTAATAAATGTAAAGTTTAAAATCCGAAAACGTGTTTTCCTTGTTTTCAACATTTAACACAGAAAGCGTTAAAGACGTTTCGTGTTTTCTATACAAATCTTGAAAACGATTTCGAAAACGTATTTTCGAAAACAATGATCAGAACGCGTTTTCAACATTTTCGAAAACAGAAAACAGAAAACGGCAAACAGAACGCACCCATGTTTTCCTTTCCTTTTCTTTGCTTTGCTTCGCTTCCCCCCCCCCCCCCCCCCGGTAGAAAGGAGTTTTTATCTGTGTGTTAGTTTATAATCATCTCATTTTCGTATCTACCAAAGTTTATTGTATCAATTTTTATGGTAATAATAACCCCACGAAAATACATTAAGGGTGTGTTTGATTGCCATGATTTTCTATGGAAAATATGGAATCTTGAAAATCACTTTCCAAGTTGGTTGTTTGATTGTAAAAATTTTCCATGTACAATCACTTAAAGCATGTTTTAGCCTATTTTCCATGGAAAATAATTCTCACCTCCTCTTAGAGAAAATATTTTTCATATAAGATGGAAAATATTTTCTTTTCCATCTTTTCCTATCAAACACGCCCTAAAATTTATGATACATAATTCCATTAGAATTAGAATTGGATGGATTTTGTGAAATTTTATTAAAATCCATAAAATCCATAAGAATCCACAAGTTCTGAAAAATCTATCAAATTCTATGCCAAGGAACCACCAAACCCCCTCCCCCCGGGCATTTGATGTTATTGTAACTTTTCAAATAAACGGACTATGTTGAATAAGAAAACAATTGCACATGCTAGGATATAAATTTTTATGGATTTTAATGTGAAATAAGAGAGAGAATGAGTGGAGTTGAATGGTGGATATTTGTGTAGTATATATAGATCCCACAATATGTGAATATGATTAGTTTGATCAAATTTAAATTTGCAAAAGAATATATAAAAGTATGTAAAAATTTGTATAGTGAGTTGGGAACAATATGATGGACAACGTGTATTAAAATAAAAATCATGGCACTAAGAAAATGTGAGTTGGGTCTTGCATGCATTGTATGGTGATTTACATGATTATCAAATTTCCCAATTTTAATTGCTGATTAAGTATACATTAATAAAATTTACAAGATTGTCAACAATAATAAATGGAGATGCCAAACTGCCCTCAAAATCTTTGAAGTTATAATGAATTTGGTGTCACTATATAAAATCTTACTAATTTACCCTTATCTTTTTCCCCTTACTAGTAAGACTTTATATAACGATGTCAAATTCTTTATAACAACTTCAAAGATTTAAAGGGAATTTATGTCCTACCACTTGAAATACTTGACAAATCTATAAATGCATAATTATTTCTGATTTTTTTGAATATAAAGTAATAGCAGTCGATAATCATGCAATTTATTTTTTTCTATACTAGTATTTTTCCAGTGTGATGCAAGAATGATTAAGATAGTTTATTTATATAAAACAACAATAATAAAAACAAAAATAACAAAACATATATAATATTATAGATTTTAATTATGATTTATAAATTTTAATCCGAACTATTATCTTGTAAAAAACTATTTTATCAGTTTTTAATGATTTTAAGCAATAACAAAATATTTGGGATCAAGATTTAGATAATAGTTATTTGAACAAAAAGAAATGCTCCGATTAAAATTTTTGCCAAAATTTTTATCAGCATCGTCATTCAAATAGCTAACCATGACAATATTTTTGAAAATGGATTTTTGAATCTTATGTGTTAGAGAATTTAAGCGATGTGGATTGTATATTGTATAAAATGATAATATCTCTATATGAAGTATTTTCATGCACTACTAAATATAAAAAAAAATTAAATTAATTTTTTATACTTATAATTTTTTTGACAAAAAATAAAGAAATGATTAAACGATAATTTTAAAAATTATTTTTTTAAGTAACTTGCGAAATAATGAAATGAGACATGAAAGTTATCGTTTTGCTATTTCTTGTTTAATTAATTAATTGTTCATTATAAATTTAGTTATTTAATGACTCACTGTTTGATCTTAAAAAAATTACTCACTATTTAAATCGATGAATACACATTACCCATGAAAACTATTTACAACTACCATTTTAACATAGTAAAAATAAAAAAATATTTTTATTTATTTTTTTAAATATATAAAAAGGTTTTTTCAAAAATAGAAAATCATTGTCTGCGTGATACTGTGCCGAGTTGGCACTTCAACTTTTATTAATATGAATAAGACATATATATATATATATATATATATATATATATATATATATAATTTGAAAATAATAATTAAAATGTAATATCCAAAACTTAAAATGTATATAGAAAATATTAATTCTCATTTTTAGAATTAATTTAATAAGTACTAGTATTTTCTCCCGTGCGTTGCACGAGGAGATTTATGACCAAGTTATAATTTAAAATATTTATAAAATAAAAATTATAATAACATATTTTCCTTTTTTTATGGTAAATAGGATAAGAAACAAAATAATAAAACCAAGAACTGGATCAGAAATAATGTGTGATATAATATTTTTAAGGGAGATGACGAAGATATATAAAAGCACATTTTGTCAAAAAAGTATAAAAACACATCATTTCGTTCCCGTTTGGTTATAAATTTTTCCTTGATTTTGCGTGATTTAATGGGAGAGATATGGATGGGAGATTTAAAAAGATCACACACGATAATGACACGGATTGGAGGGATAAGGAATGATTCTGTCAAAAGATCAAGGGTGATAATAATGGGAGATTATGCATGGGTTTAAAATTAGGTATTTGTGTTTGAGTGGGAAATATAAATAAAATATTATTTTTTAATTCTGAAAATTGTAAGATTGAGCGGGAAATTGACCTCATTTTATTAATATATAGATAGATTGTAAGTTGTAACTTTCATCACTCGTCAGATTTTCATTAATTCATGCAACACTAAATATAAAAGAATTCAAAAAATTATGTAAATGAATTCAAAAGTTAGCATACATATAAAATATATATATATATATATATATAATATAAAATAAGGAAAACAACATTAAATAAGGAAAGTAGAATAAACTAAATAATGAAAGTAATTAATTATTTAAAAAATACCAAATATGACACCGTCACCTAAGCACTTTACCTAGGTGGCTCTTTTACCTTGATATGTAGTTAGATTTTATGGGGCCGACATCATTACCCACCACATTAAGAATCGTGAAAAAATTGCATGATTGGCTCCAACCCAAAAAAAAAAAAAAACAAAGAAAGAAAGAAAGAAAGAAATTTCATTTTATCATTTAATCTTGAAATACATAAATTGGGCCGACCTCATTACCCACCACATTAGGATGATTAACTAGGAACTTTAAAAGTAACACATTAATTAAAAAGAACATATTAAATGCATGCGTCTGACCCAAAAAGAAGGTAAATTACACAAAATATCCCCAACTTTTTGATTGATTTGTTATGTCGTGCATGATCGATGTCTCGATCTTTTTAAATCAGCTAAAAACATTAGTTAATTTGCGTAGTTAAAAAATATAATTTAATTAACCAAAAGGACGAATGGTGAAATACTAGTAATCATTAGCAAAGTCTTACATTAGATAATCTCCCATGAGAATGTCAATTGGAGGCTTTGTATGTGTGGTGATCAGGTTTGATCTAGGACCAGTGCTTATATTTTGTTATAGCACCAGAATGATAAAAAAAAAAAACAATATTCTAACACTGATCCTATAACAAGATACGAGCGCAATGCTAGATCATATTTGGTGTAGTGATATATGAGAGAGAGAGAGACAAATATTATTTTAATTTGAATGGTAAGAGAAAGAAATTTGGGAAAAAGAAAGAGAAGTGAAAAAAAAAGAGAGATATAAATTATTTCAAAAATAATAAAAAATAATAATGGAAGATGTGGAGATGGATGCATGAGTTTAGACATCACAAGCAAAGTCCTAAAGAAAAAGTGAGTAAAAAGTGAATAAATATAGAGAGAAAAATGATTTAAAAAAAAAAAAGAAGGAGAAAACAAGTGGGACCGGCTAATTTTTTGTGTCTCTCTCACATACGCTAGTACACGTTAAGAAATATTACATTTGAGATGCTCTAAATACTATTGCTGCAGAATTAAACTACCGATAAACGATATTATTTAAAAAAAAACAAAAAAACATACACATAAAATAATGATCTCTAATCACACAGCACGGATTGCGGAAGTCTAAATTAAAGATGTTGTAAATTATTGTTTGCCAGCTAACTTAAAACAATATCTTGCGTCCATTCCATGAATGTATGTATCTTTCCTATCTGTCAAGTACATGGTAACATAATGAAAATGGAGTGAATTGCCCTCTTAAAGGGAAACAAGAAAAGGTGAGTTTGTAATTTGAATATGCTTTTCTTATGGCAGGTTGTAAAAATAAAGCAAACAAGTTCTAATTGTTTATTTAGACTATTTATTTCCGAACTATTTATTTATAACAAATGCTACAAATTTCTTTATAACTTAAATATAAACATGTTAAGTGTTGATTGGCCACAATTTAAAATTAATTTTTCTTTCATTTTTTATTTTCAATTATTCATTTAATTGATTTGATAATTATTTTATTTTTTTATCCTATTTTCCTTCGCTTTCTAGCTTCCACATATTTAATATTGTCTTGATCTATAATTTCTATCGAAGAGTATAATTTTGAGCAACCGTTGAATTCCTGTTTTGGTGTTTAAAAAAGATTTTATTTTGTTAAAATATTAATTTTTGTTAGGAAAATAATAGAAATTACGAAATGTGCAATGAATAATAATGGGAATTTGGAGCAAATGGTCCAGAAAAAAATAGGTTAGTGCACGTTTGGTCCCAAAAAAAAAAAGGTAGCGCCAAATGGTAGGAAAAAATTAGGAAGTTGCGTTTGGTGGAATTGGATGATTTCCATTTTCTGCTAACTTTCAAATAGTCTTATTTTGTCACTTTTGTGAGCTACAAATTGTTATGATAAATTGCATAAAGGCCACAACTTTTGAAAGTTATTAAATCAAGTCCTAAAAATCCAATTTGTTTATATTAGTTCAAAATTTTAATTAAATTATACAATTTTATTTTTATCTTTTATGGGAGAGAATTTTGTCCATAATTAAGTTTATCTAATTAATTTGATACTAATTAGATAATTTTATCGAAAACTTTCAACGTAATAGGATTTCTTTACGTTACTTTAACATTTCAAAATTTTCAACGTAAATTTAATTATTGTTCATAAATAATATTTTATTAGGAATATATTCAGAAAAATATATCAATACAAAGAATTAATAAAATCGAATCAAAATTAAAAAATTTGTTGCAATAAGCCTATATCTTTCTTGTAATAACTCTTATCAATAAAATTTATTTCACGAGCTTGAATTTTCGAATCCGATATGTTTTAAAAATGGAAAAAGAAATTAAAAACCGAGAAAAAAAAGAAAAACCTACCCTACCCACCGCCTCACCCGCACCCCCCCAAACCACCACCAAAGACGCCGGGTGGTGGTGGTGTGTTTCGAACCACCACCTTGTGGTGGTTCGAAACCACCACGGACCGCGGGTGGTTTCGAACCACCACGGATCCGTGGTGGTTCGAAACCACCCTGGCGGGGTGGTTTCGAACCACCAGCGTGCGATGGTGGTTTCGAACCACCATCGCTGGTGGTGGTTTCAACCACCACGGATCCGTGGTGGTTGAACCACCCGCGGATGTGGTGGTTTCGAACCACCACGGTGGTGGTGGTTCGAAATCACCACCACCACCACCACGGTGGTGGTTTGGTGGGAAAGTGCGGGGGGGTGGGTAGGGTAGGTTTTTCTTTTTTCCTGGTTTTAATTTCTTTTTTCCATTTTTAAAACATATCGGATTCGAAAATTCAAGCTCGTGAAATAAATTTTATTGATAAGAGTTATTACAAGAAAGATATAGGCTTATTGCAACAAATTTTTAATTTTCTACGATTCGATTTTATTAATTCTTTGTATTCAAGATATTTTGAATATATTCCTAATAAAATATTATTTATGAACAATAATTAAATTTACGTTGAAAATTTTGAATGTTAAAGTAACGTAAAGAAATCCTATTACGCTGAAAGTTTTCGATAAAATTATCTAATTAGTATCAAATTAATTAGATAAACTTAATTATGGACAAAATTCTCTCCCATAAAAAGATAAAAATAAAATTGTATAATTTAATTAAAATTTTGAACTAATATAAACAAATTGAATTTTAGGACTTGATTTAATAACTTTCAAAAGTTGTGGCCTTTATGCAATTTATCATAACAATTTAGAGTCACAATGACAAAATAAAGACTATTCAAAAAAGCTTAACGAGAAAATGGGCTTAAATCATCCAATTGACCAAACTGAACTTCCTAATTTTTCTGACTATTTATGCTACCTTTTTTTTTTTGGGACCAAACGTGCACTAACCTATTTTTTTCTGGACCATTTGCGCCAAATTCCCAATAATAATTGAATGAATGATTCACACTGAAGTTTGAGTTGCACTGTGTTCTAAAAATTAAGTTTTAAATTTTAAAAAAGCAAAAAGAAAGTTGGAATGAATGCAAGAATACTCAATATAATTACGATATTGATTCAGAAAGATTGTTGTTTAAAATTTTTCTCTGCTTTCAAATTAATTCTTCAAGATGTAGAAGTTGACTTCCTAGATTTTTAGTTTTATATTATATTAGTTCTTTGGAGCCAAACCTAGTATGAGGCTAAAGACTCCACAAACTCTGATATCGTATGAAACTAAAAGACTCAGTCGATTTTTGAATACAAGGTGAGGATTATAAGAGTATTATAGTGTCTCAAATTTGGATTAATCACACAGTAAGGGGTATCTTTTCTACTAGATCAACCTCCTTGAACAAAAAACTCAATCGATTAGCACACAAATATATTTAGGAACTTAAATTTTCTTGAGAAAAAACATTAAATAATTAATTAAAAATGAACTTAAATTTTGACCCTACATCTGCCATCAATTTTACAATTTTTTTGCAAGAATTTCAAGTTAATAAACTCCTAATAATTACTATGTCCAAAAAAAAAAGATTGAATATATTAGCCATGTTTGATCAAGTATTAAACTAAATTAATGATTGTTAATGAGTGTTGAAAAAATATGATATGGTCAAATAAAATTGTAATTCGTTTATAAAATTGGACCGTAATTAACAATCTCATACTCGATTTAAGATCCAGCAGCAGGACGTTATGATCCAAGTAGAGTTATTTCCTTAGAATAAAAATAAAAGTACTGCTAAAGAGAAAGTTGTTCACATTTATTATTATAATAAATAATAAATAATAATAATAGTAAGAATTAAAAAGAGAGGGGGTGGGGGTGGGGGATAGTGCAATGGTAGATACAGATGTAGAAAAAGAGGAGTCTTTTTGGAATTTAGGAAGGTGGCGTTGTACATATACAAGGTGTCCGCCGTGAAACATACCCCGTGCTCACAGAGGGAGACCTTAGTCCGCGGAAGACGGGGTGCATGTCATTTTTGAAAGTGGGTCACCCTCACATGCCGCCCATGTGGATCCAATGGTTTTGTTTCATTCTACTCCTTATAGTTTTGCTTTCTTTTGTTTTAGTACACATATATTTGGACCACTCACCATTTTCTTATTTTGGCATAGGCGAACATGTGGTTTCATGGCGGCCACATCAAATACGAATACCTTAAGCCGTATGAGTGTGGATAATACTATATGGAGAAACGATGAAGAGTATATGGGAGAACTCAACAATTGTTGCTTATTAAAAATAATGAAGTGAAGTGTTTACAATAAGAGGACTTGTTATGAATTTATAATAGCTGGCTAAACTAAAGTTGAAAAATTAGTGGAAATAGCTTAGATAGATTAATTATTAGGGAAAAACTGGGGTAATCAAATGTTCAAATGAGTGCATCAAAGGAAGATAGATTAAAAATTCTACAACTAATTTCTAGCGTTCCTCCATGAAAATAGGTTGCACTATATTGCAGAACTTCCCCTTACTGCAGGCTTCGATCAATAATACCAAGAACAACTCTAAACTTTTCAAACTTAGCTCGTGACAACTCTTTGGTGAACGCGTCGGCAACTTGATCATTTGTCCCTATTTTGTGCAACACAATCTTTTGTTTAAGCACCCTTTTCAAGCAACAACATGGTAATGGACTTCTATGTGTTTGGTGCAAGCATGAAACATTGGGTTGCTTGCTAATTTAATTGCGCTTTCGTTGTCACACTGAATGGCAATTGGATAATTCAAAACAATTCCAATATCCTAAAGAAGTCGTTTAATCGAGATACATTCTTGGGTGGCCGTGGTGGCCACCATATATTCTCTTTTTGTACCTGAAAGAGAAACAGGCCTAGTACACTAGGAAATTACGGCAGCACCAGTATAAACACAATACCCTAAAGTTGAGCATTGATTTGTAGTCGTGGCAAAAAATCGATCTAATCCGATCCAATCCAAATCCATACCCAATTCAAATGGATTAATTTTTTTACCAAACCAATAATAAGTAGATTATTGATCCGCGGATCGGTGTGATCCGAGATGGATTTAGAGTCGATCAAATCAGATCAGACCTAATCCAATTCAACCCGATCCATTTAATTTTTTTAAATATGTTAAAATAGAAAATGTCGAGATTCAATTTTTCGAATCCCAGATTAATTAAAATTTGAATCCAAAAGAAAATAAAAATAAAAAAGGGTTAAGTCATCTATGAAGGACCAAAAGGGAAAAAACCTAATCCTGACAAAGTCACAGTTCCTCAATCCTCATTCCTATGAAAAATAATGTCTTTATTTTATTATTATGGGATTTTAGTGTAAATCTTAAAAAGCCCAGTGTGCGTATTTGATAAAGAATAATAAAAGGTAGGCATGGCGGTCAAAAAAAAAAAAAACTTTGAAGTAAATGGTATTTGGATGGAATCAAATCTGTTTAGCAGATTAGTTAGAAATCATTCTTTGAAAATTTGGAGTCTTAGCGTTTGGTCCATTTCACTTAAAATAAATTGCAACTTTATATATTGTTACAATCAAGTCCCAAAGTTTGAAAAATGTATACTTTAGTCCCAATTTAGTTAAATTGTATAATTTTATATTTTGTTTTTTTCTATGGGTGCTTATTTGGTCCGTAATTAATTTTATTGAATTAATTTGATCTGGAATTAAATGATTTTTATCATAAAACTTGTGATAGCATTTGTTAAATATTAATATAATATCACAACTTTCGAAAATTTTCTTTAGCATTAGAGATGCGTACATTTTGATTTTAACCAATAGCTAATAATAAATATAATGATTTATAATAAATATAATTATTGGTTAAAATCAAAATGTGCGCGTCTCTAATGCTAAAGAAAATTTTCGAAAGTTGTGATACTATATTAATACGAACAAATGCTATCAAGCGTGAAGTTTTATGATAAAAACCATTTAATTCCAGATCAAATTAATTCAATAAAATTAATTACTGACCAAATGAGCACCCATAGAAAAAACAAAATATAAAATTATACAATTTAACTAAATTTGGGACTAAAGTATACATTTTTCAAACTTTGAGACTTGATTGTAATAATATCTAAAGTTAGGACCTTTTGTGCAATTTATTTCAAGTGAAATGGACCAAACGCACACCCAAGTTTTCAAAGAATCGACTTTGACTAACTAAAACTGGATTCCATCCAAATGGACCATTTGCCACCAAAATATTTTATCAATATTTTACGATTGAAAATTATCTCCTTTCTATTTCAATTTATCAATATCAAAATGTTTAAGGACTATTTTTGTAACTTTTTCAAAGTTGGTGTCTTGATTTGTAAATTTTGAAAGTTTGATAATAACATATTTCAAAACGAGTTATTACCCTATCAATGTTGGTGTCAAATAGGCTCTCGTTAAATCAGTATAATGGAGTCGAGAAAATTTGATTTTGATAATGTATACTCCTTATATCTAGATAAAGCGAATCTTATAGTTTAATATATTATTATATTATAAAATCATATGATTTACCTTTTTCCCTTTCTCTAATTATTCCATGGATGAGATTTACTTATAATCCATTTTTACGTGATCGGAAAATTCTTTGGACTCCATTCTTCCAATTTTGGGATTTGGACGTCTCAGAATAGGTTGTGTAGAATGAGGAATTGTGGGAGAAGAATATGAGCAAAGGGAATTTTCAATGATGTATTTGCAGAGAGGTTATTTAAGGATTGATGAGGATGAATTAATTCATTGGTAATAATCAGTTTACGTCTGAAGATCATACATATAAGATCGGCTATGAAGCATACTTCTTTCGTATTACTCAAGAGGTTAGAGCTCGTCTTGATAACGATGTTATAAAGTATAGAAACAATAGAGAGAATTTAGAAGAATGAATTCCAAGGAATTCAGGGAATGAATTTCATTAATAAGCTGAAACCTATTTATAGGAAAACTTGAATGGCTGTCGTAATTACATAATTTCATCAAGGTATAATAGTCATTCACATATAATAATTACATCTTTTACCAAATTATTCCTCCACCAAATTATTCCTCCACCAAATTATTCCTCATAATTCATAACCACCACATTATTCTCAATTATTCATAACACCTAATAATTATTCTTCAATTATTATTCATAACAGTCTTTATTTTATTATTATTATTATTATTATTATTATTATTATTATTTTATCTTTTGGAGTGTCTTAACACTTGACTTTATGTATTTTGAACTATTAGATATTTAATTAAGCAGCTGATGTTTGAAAAATCGGAAAAAAAAAAAAGCTTTACCAATATGGATTGTATATGTATCTTTTCTTGATCCGACATTGATCCGATTTGAATTTGATATGAAGAATATAGATTTGGATTTGGATTTGGATTTGTATTAGGGTGGATCCGAGCGAATATAATCCATTGTCATCAGTATCTATCTATGACATCTCCAGTCCAATTAGCGTCTGCATAACCATGTAAAGAGAATGCAACGCCCCCTCTAGCCCCACATTTATATACGTCATCTTATCGTCATTGTCTTACATAATGTGCATGATAATACATTACATCATAGCATCGTGCACTCATTTATGATACATAGTGGACCCTAGTTCAACGTTACTCATATATATAGTATATACGAAACCCTGAGTTTGTACTTTGCTTTTAAAACGTTCTTACGTATTGACATAACTCCAAGAGTTTCAAACTTACATTTAAATGTGCTGCGGGATCGTTAGATTCTTTTTCTCCTTACACATTTTCCCACATCAGCCTGGAGGACTCTTCGCCATCTCTCACGTACATAACATGATTTGTACCTTCAAAGACATAGACAAATATGTAATGAGTCATAAAGACTCGGTGGGAATATATGCAGATACAAATGCGTATTGTGCATGTCGCATTCTTTCTTTTCTTGGGCCCTATTGCTAATCATATGCTTACAATGGCTCCAACTTATCTCATTTCATTTATCGGCCATTGCCTATGGGCTTAACTCACCCCTACGCCACCATACGTAGGCCATCATAAATAAATAGTCAAATAGGCCGTCACCTATGGGCATAGGCCATTCCACATTCATAGGTTGTAAACACATGATAAACAATGTCACACACATGATAAGCAATGTCACATAAAATGCTTTCATGACATGATCGTGCGAACATCTTACCTCTTTAAGCCTTGATATCGTTTCTACCTAAATGCATCAACATCGGTATATATCACATATGCAAGGCTTTACAATCGTGTATTGATCTTAAACATAGAGCATTGCACATTCAATACATTCACATTCCACATATAACATATCGCAATGCTAACGTCACTCAAACGAAGTCATCATCATCAACATTCATTTCTTATGCACTAGGCGTCAATCCTATCCTCATCACATATTCATAAGCATTGCTCTTTTTCTACATAAAGCACATTACATATAACGTATCGTGGTATTGGTGCCATCCAAACATATCGATCATATGATCACGTAATTTCATTGGTTCACATTAAACGTGGATAAACAAGGAAACTTGAGCTTATGAACACATTCATTCCTCCTACATATTGAAGGTATAATCTATAACATATTATACGACTAAAATCATCCAAGCACGTCATAGAATTCAATACTTCAATTAGTTCTTAACATACATACGAATACTTAACATTGGTTCTTGGCTTCTTCATGAATTCTTTTACATACCTAGCTTATAAGGTTGTCAAGAGTCATAAGCATATTCATATTCATAGAAACTGTCAACTTAATTATCATGCATGTAGGGTAAGCAATACTAAGTAGTCATTCTTCAAACTTGCCTAATTCCAATGCTTTCAATACTAAATCCAAGGAAACTACCATAAATACATAAACTCACCAATTTACATGTTTCATACATCCATTACCCACCTTTGATTTGAAGAAAAACAAGCATAAGAAAGTTTTGAGAGCATTCCCTTCTTCTTCTCTTCCTTACTCCCTTCTTTCCTTCTAAGCAACATAGATCAAACATGGATTAATCAAGGATATGGGGAGCTTGGGAAGCTTGGACATGTTTAAGAGAATTCTTCAGGGTCTTAAGAAGTGTAAAAACCGAGTTTGGGTGGATATATATCAAGAAATGGAGAGAAAAGTTTAGAAAACCCATTCTGCGGATTTAAAATTACGGTCGTAACCTTCATATTTATGGCCGTAACTCAGGCCACACGGCCATATCACTTTTTCATACAACCGTAATGAGTCCTTGGTTAACCTTAACACCTTTCATTCGTCTTCAATTTATGGCCGTACATCCATTATTTACGGCCGTAATCTAACCCATACAACCGTATCATTGTATTAGATGGCCGTTTGAAACCTTCTGCCAATCTTTCAAATCTTCTTCTTGACTATTACGGCCGTAACTTACCTTTTACAACTGTATGCCATCGCATTTATGGCCGTAATTTCCATTTTGTTGAAATGATCCTTACAACATGAATTTGAAGGCCGCATTTTCCAAGACATCAAATTCAACTATAAACATGTAGTAAACATAACATATACATATTCATCATATCAAAGCATATGCATATCATTTCAGATCATATACGAAATCACATACACATCATATATGGAATCATATATGGCTTTGGGACGAATTCGGGCGAGGTGTGACAGAGAAGGGTACATTTGCCTTATAGAAGAGACCAAACTCTACTGTTCCTTTACATATCATAAAATTCTCTTTGCAAAAATTAAATGAACAGCAAAGTGGCTTGCCATAAATTGAGATACAACTCCAAAAGCATATACTATGTTAGGCTTACTAATAATTAGAACAAACTACCAACACATTGGCGGAATTTTGTGACATCATCCAATGGTTCTCTTTCAATTTTCCATATATTAGGTTGCAGCTCCATGGGAGAGGTTATTGGTGTTGAATCTCTCATGCCAAAGTGAGTCAGCAAGCTTGTGATATGAGATCTCTGAGCTACGAAGTAAGCAACTGTTTTGACTATCTCTAACCCAAGAAAAGGATGGAGTTCTCCCAAAATTTTCATTTTAAACTAGATCGACAACTCATCATAATGATGTGAAATTCCAACATTATTTTTCACTAGTGAGGATCATATCATCCACATAAAGAAGTATAGTGTACGTACATGGACGAAGTGATCTTTAGAAACAAACTAGGACATAAGCTTGAAGAATCAAAACTACCAAAAGAGAGATATTGAGCAATTTGAACATACCTGGCACTTAAAGACAGCTTGAGGTTATACAATGCCTTCCTAAATCGACACATGTGATGAGAAAACTCCTGTAAGATAAATCCATGATGCTGTTCCATATAAATTTTACTATCCAGCTCATCACAAAGAAAAACATTTTTTACATCGAGTTGCCATAGCAGGTATTTAGGGTTTTCCTAATTTTACGATGATTCTCTTGGAATCTTTGATGTTGTGTCATTCCAATTGTAAATTCAGTTAATGGGGTAAATTATTGTAACTCTTCAATTGAGCTTAGGGATGTACTAGTTATGCACTGTGAGATACACGGGCATTGCGATGTTTAAAACCAAATCGAAAATTAAAAGTTCTTTAATTTATACACAAGAATGTTGAAGATGATGTGTCATATAAATTTTAATTGATTTATCATAAAAATAAAGTTATTATCATTGTAACTAATATTTTGCAAATCAGTGTTATTTTTTCTAATTGGAAATTAAGTTTTCGTAGTTCAAAAATCTTTAGGTAACTCATAGGTATCAATTATGCAGTCAAGTTTCCAATTCAATCCTTAGTTAAAAAAAAAAAAAAAAGGAAAAAAATTCCATAAAAAATGTTCTTATCTTACCATAAAAATATAACAATAAACCTTATCATCTTATCATTAAAAAATAATTGATCTTATTTGAAAAAAAATCTTTCTCATCTTATCATTAAAAAAAAATAAAAAATCCATCTTATGTGCCTATGTGAAGCACGAGCATTATGATGTTTAAAACTAAATTGAAAAAGAAAGCTCTTTATCTGATACAATTTTAAAGATGACGTAGAGCATAAATTTTATTTTATTTTTTGAATCACAGTATAAATTTTATTTAAGTTATCATAAAAACAGTTATTATCATTGCAACTAATATTTTATGACTCTTTGTTTTATTTTTTTAAATAAATAAAAATAATTTTTTAAATAGAAAATCGCTGCCAACTTGGTACTATACTAAAGTGACACTATAATTCAAAAACTAAAAAATATATAAAAAAATTTAAAATGTGTATAAAAAATGAATACAGAAAAAATATATATAAAATATATATATATATATATATATATAAACCAACGATATTTTTCCACTAAAACTTGAATTTTTCAAAATTAAAAATTATTATTTTATTCACATTTCCCACTCATTCTTTTATTCACAATAATTATTATTTCATTCCTTTCAAAATTAATTCATTGTCCCTAAATTCACTCCCATTTTCATCTTCCAAAATCAATCTACATTTCCCTCTCTCTCCCTCTCATACTCTCAATGAGAAAAAACACATGCCAAATAATTTGTCATTTTCTAAGCTCACAAATTTAATTGGCATTTCCATAGGAATTTACCCCGTTGAGAATTCTAAAATATATAAATATATATTTTCAAATTTTCAAAAAAAATTTATTGATGACTTATATAAAATATTTAGCTTTATTCTTCCATTTCTACTTTTAGGATGAAGTTTGTTATGAAATTTCAATGGATCCTAATTTAGTTGCAACTCCCTGATATTTGTCATCTAAGGTATATCCATTTTTGAAAGTGATAAGCATAGCATATGTTTTAGTATTCTTAAATGGAAGCTTATTATTGATTGGTATAAGATTGTTGCATTGGATACTTGTGTAGTCGAATGTGGAATATTTTTATGCTTGACTAATTAATATATAGTATAGGTATTACAACCTATAAACCTCAATTCTTGAATTAACTATTATATTTTTGCCAATAATAGACCTCATTAATTATCAAAAAATCTCTATTTAATGATTTATTAATTTATTTTGACAACAACAAATTAATGTAATAGTGATTGATGAATTTAATTTTATTTCACCATTTAATTAAGAAAATTGAAAATTGAGTTAAATCAATTCGCAATACAACTATTAAAACACTATATTCAGAGATCAATTTAAAAATGGTTTAATAGTTAATCGGTATTATTTATTATTTTTAAAATTAAAATTTTTATTGTTAATATTATAAAAATTACCAAATTTAGGTTGATTTTCCAATTTTATAAAGATATATAGATAAAAGAACTTAATAAGAATTATTTAATTTAATTTTCTTTAATAATAATTAATAAGAAGAAACTAATTAATATATAAGACCCGTCCCTAAACGTATGAGCTATAGAGTTGTCTTGACCCGCGAGTTCTAGCGGCAGGGCAAGAGACGGTAGGGTTAGATTTTAGACCTGTGAGTTGATGCACAAAGCAATTTTTTTCTCACATCGAATTTTTTCTTTAGTAAATGATAAAAGAGATGATGGCGAGACACTTCATCATAGACTTATTATTTATAGGCTCAAATATTTTTCTTTTTCAAATGTCAAAATATTTTAATTTATATTAAAATTTTTAATTTTAAAAATAGAATTATATCCGTAGTTAATAGAGGCGGATACATGCCAACCCGAACCTATTCCAAAAACATTTGCAGGTTGCAAAACCCTGCCTTAGTTTCTAAATTATATCTTGTATATATGTTTCCATGTGCAACGTACTAAATAAACAAAACAAAATAAATTAAATAAGGAAAATAGAATAATAAAGTGTGCATTTAATATTTTTTCCAAAATGAGATTTTTCTTTGTTTAAAGTAAATGAGTGCTAACTTGGCACTATCAACATAACATAGTGTCTAGTTTGCACTTCTCTTGTTACTAGTATTCATACCCGTGCATGCATTACACATGGATGAAAACATTCTAAAAAACACATTTTATATAAAAAAAAGAAAATCTTTTTGAGTAACATGAATTGGATACAAATATAATTGAAATGACAAGAAATATTGTTGGACAATTGATATAAAATATTTATGATGTGTTTCATATAAGATATAAAAGTATAGTTGAACAATATTGTATGATAATTGAACTAAAATACATATAATGCAACGCGTATTAAATGGAAGCAAATTTGAATAGATGGAATAACATTCTGGCGGGATACATCTAAATCAAATAAATATTACAAATATAAACAAATCATTTTAAATTTTAAAATACTTTTTTGAACACTACATTCGTTGTTGAATTTTCTGATTAACCTTTTTGTCGCAACTCAAAACTTTCAATCCACAAAAATGAAAATATTGAATAAAATAATTTATAGTTTAAGAAAACACTAAAACTACAACCATTAATTGTACTTAATGGACACCTAAAAAATGATTTTGATTGACGAGGATAACTAGGTTAACATTGCGGAGATATATTTTTAATTATTTTCTGTGAATCTTTTTATTCTAAAATTTTTAATCAAGACTCACTTTTTCTATATGCAATATTTTTTATTTTATTTAATATGTGATTTTTATTTTAAAAACTATCACTAAAAAATTAATTACTTAATTTAAAATGAAAAAAGTAAAATTTCCCAATTTTTTTCAAATAGTACATTATTTAATATTCTTCCTTTTGACATATCACTTTTCAAGCCAAATATCTGTCTTATAGTCGTGTATATGTGTATAATTATCATTTGCCTGTGATCATTTTTATTTTTAACTTTTTAATCAAGTGTTGCTTTTTATTAATTCAACTTTTAAATTTTTAATCTACAACTTTTACTACCAAAAAATAACTAATAAATAAGTTATTAAACTAAATAAATAAGTTTCACCAAATTTTTGTTTGAAATTAAATTAGATTCTATGTTCTCTCCATGAAAATAATTATAAATTAAAAACTAAATAAGAAAAATATCATGTAAAGTTCTCTTAAGTTAGAATTAGGCGGCATTTCAATCAATTATATTGATTTCATATTCCTAAAAATATTTAATAAAAACTTTCTTCTAATTGTGCCACAAGTTAATATATAAATTTATTAGCAAATAAGCGGCTATTAAATCTAGCTATATATGTCCAATATGTTTTCATTAATATGCTAATATCAAAATCCAAAAGGCCCATATATATATCATATAAAAATCCAAATGTTTGAACAAAAATACTTATACTAAGATTAAATCTAAAAATGCCATACTAAATTAAAATCTAAATATTTTAGGAAAAAGACTTATACTAAATTAAACATGAAATAACTATTTTTATAATTCAAAATTCCCAAAAAAAAAATTTATTTTAATATATTTTTATTAAATTGAATATTTTTTTATCTCTATTAATGCATCATGTTACTTTTATGAATCATAAATTCAAACCAATTTCAGTTCAGTAATATGAAAATTTCTATGTATATATTACTTTAGAAAATAAATATAAAATATGAATATGACTTGAAGAATAATTTGTTTGATCTAATATTAAAATATTTGTTAATTTAAACATTGTTATTATTATTTCACATAAATTAATATAAATCACATGTAACCTTTCAACCAATAATACTTAAATTGCACTTTGTGAAATTTGATAAATGTAATATTATCGTTACTACTCTAAATAATATAATTTTCAACTACAACAAAATTAAATTATTATTACTGTATAAACTACTATCATTGGTCCCTTCGACTATGGTAGTGTGTATATATACACATTATCATATATTATTGTGATATATTTCTAATATAATATATTACTACTATTATATATCGACTATAATACATTTACTATTATAAATCATGTATTATATAATAAATTGTCTTAATTGAGATTCTTATGTATCACACACGCGGATGTGTGTGTGGGGCAATATAAAAAAAACTCTGCTATCTATATTATATAGATTTTTAATATTATATTATATAAAAAATTCTTATGACACGAGATTCTTATGTATCATATATATATATGACAATATGACATATTATTCCATGCACTTGTTGATTATTCTTATTTGAGATCCCTTTTGTTTTTCACATTTTTCTTAATTGAGGTTCTTTTATATAATATATATATTACAATATATAGAATTATATATTTATATATACTATGAATGTGATTTAAAAAGGAATTGACATTCAATTTTTATTTACCATTTTGAAAACATGCAAAAATGCATATGGCATTTATGTATATATAGTATCTTTTCTTTCCTTATACATCAATCAAAAATTCAAAAAATTTGACTTTTGGGGGAGACTATATATTTTCCAGCCTACTAGTGGAAGAACTTTTATACATTTATATATTTGTTAGAAAATTATGAGAACTTTGTAGATTATATGATTTTTTTGAAGATGTTGGTAATTCATATTTTATCTTTTATGGTAACAATCCACATCCCAAGTGTTGGGAATTTACATTGTTTTCATACTTACTAGTTTTTTTGTTCATGCGTTGTACGGGAGCATAATTTTTTAACTACTAACAGTATTAATAAGTATTAGTTGTATTAATATAAGTTCTCGAAAAAAATAAATATTAAGCCGCAATAATAAACTTAATTAATATAACTAATAAAATAATTTTTGGAAAATTTCGACAAAGTTTTTCTCTATTTTGTACCAATTCATCCTGCAAACAATTGGAGGAAAACTCACCAAAAAGATACAAATTTAATTTACAACACCTTTAAAGATATCAACAATTAAAGCAATCCAAACACAACACCATCAATAATAGTCAACAACAACACGCAAGACAAAAAAATAGAAACATCTCCGTGTCTTGACAAAAATGATAAATGCACTCAAATATAAGTCACATCCATAATTGTCACATAGAATATAAAAATTTGTGTTACTATACAATTGAATTGTACTAAAATAATAAATAAATTTTAGATAATCGGAATATCGATGACAGAACTTTTACACAAACACTGGCGCTTTAGTATAAGAAACCTACAAAAATATTAGAAATAACATCATATTTCAGATATGATCAATAAAACTCACTAAAAGTGTATTTTCAACCACTAAGTACGTTGAATTACATTTTTAAAACACAGTGCCACTAATGCATACGCTAGTGCTCTATTCCCCACCTAGGGATGGTACCCACACCACGTGGCGTGAGGGCCCCACGTCACCCAAAATTTTTTTTAGTATCTATGTTAGGTTACTGCCCCTTGATGGTAAGGTTCCGACGTGGGTGCGGGATCTCCCAATGCATAAATAGTATATATAATCAATTTGTATAACTCCACCAAATTTGTGATGGGAACATTATACCAAATAAATATAAGAGCACAAACACAATAATATATAAATACAATCCTTCACTTCACATATCAAATCATGAATGACATAAAGGATTTGTGTAAAAAACCAAATAAAGTTAACAACGTACCTGATGCGATTAATAAGTATGAAATTATAAGTTTGAACACTTCTTTATGAACGACATTTGTGATCATGATAGTTGGACAACCATAGCTATTTCACCCGTGTGTTGTACGGGGGACAAATTTTTCAACATCTATTTTTTCCATATATATTGATTGAATATTGTATATATTACCATAAGAATTAGAATATAAGAATAACTAATAATCACCTAAAAGCCCATTTCTCTACCTTATTATGGTTTGATTCATACTTTAAAATTGTAATAATCTATACGAATTAGAAAAATAAAATAATAAAATATAATGTAATTTCTCTCATTCAAAATCGATCAATTACAAAGATGATGGTGTAAGTACTCATAAAATAATTACAATTTTAAATCTAATATTTGATAATTTAACTCAATAAATATGTACTTTTAGTTTTAAATCTCTCATTTCTTTTTTTTCCATATATATTCATTTAACAATTTATTATGATACAATTAGAATAAGAACACAATTCAGACTCTTAACTTTTCCACTTCAATATTGCGTAACTAATAACATTGATTCATGATTGAGATGTCAATTAGATCAATGAAGCACTAATTTACTAAGTTAACATGTGAACATTTTGGCACAAAAAATAAATGTTCCCAGGAAAAAAAAGTGCGAAGAAAGTACAATCAATCAATGAATTCACATTTACAATTGAAAAATTGTGTTGACTCAACCAAATGGTATAAAAAATTAATAATACAAAAAAAATATCAATACGAAGAAATAATAATTATTTTAATAATTTATCGCAAATAATCCATCAAATTGGGCCAATTCATATTTTAACTTATTTTATGCTTGTGAATAGTAATAATTGCATTGCAAATTAATCTAATACAAAAAAATTAAAATGTTTATTGGACTTTTGCAATTGTGACGAATTGTGTGAATAAAAATTTTAATCAACCATACAAAAAGTATAATTAATTTTCACAATAAACATATTAGTATAAAAACTAAATGATCTAAGGCAAAAAAATTAATAGTGTGAAGAAAATATGATCAATCCACGGATTCATCTTAACAGTTTAAAATATTGCGTTGACTCGTACTAATGATTTATAAAATTGATAATACAAAAAAGTAAAAAAATTTATTATTGCGAAGAAATTATAATTGTTTCTTCACACGAAGTGAGTGTGAAAAAAGTCCGATCGATCCACAAATTTGCCTTTAATATTTAAAAAATCATGTTTTCTCATCCTAATGGTATAAAAATTAATTTAAAAAGAGAAAATAATTTACCAGTGTGAAGAAAGAAATAATTGTTTCAAAATTTCCAAAAACAATTCATCGAATTGAGTCGATTAATATTTTAATTTATATTATAGTTGTAAACAGTAATAGTTGCATTACAAATTAATCTACTCGAAAATATTATAAAGTATACTGGGCTTTTACAATTGTAACAAATTCTGTGAATTAAAAATATTAATCAACCATACAAAAGAAGTATAATTCATAATGAACACATTGACATAAAAATTAAATGATCCAAGAAAAAAAATTAAATAGTGTGAGAAAAGTACGATCAATTCACCGACTTACCTAAACAATTCAAAATATTGTATCGACCCCTATTAATGGTTTGAAAAATTGATCATACAAAAAATAAAAAAATAAAAAACTTTAATAGTGTGAAGAAACTATATATAATTCTTCACAATAAGTGAATCCAACACGCTTTTGATTAGAACTCTTTCACTATTGAAAAGTATTTTCTATGTGGGCACAATCAATAAATGATCTAAGAGGAAAATTTAATCACGTAAATAAAGGACGAGCAATGCATAAATTTATTCTTACTATTTTAAAAATTATGTCTTCTCAACCTAATGATATAAGAAATGAATGAGGAAAAAAAGAGAGAAAATAAGTCATCATTTTGAAAAAAGAATAATTGTTTCAAAACTTACCGAAAGCACTCCATCGAATTGAATTGATTCATATTTTAATTTATTTTATACTTGTAAACAACAATGGTTGTATTACTAATTAATTTATTGAAAAAAAAAATATAAAGTATGTTGGACTTTCCAATTGTAATGAATTATGTGAACTAAAAATATAATCAACCACACAAAAAAGCATAGAAATATAATTAATTTTTATAATGAACGTATTGTCATAAAAACTAAAAGATCTAAGGAAATTAATTAATAGTGTGAAGAAAGTACGATAAATCCATATATATATATATATATATAATTTTTATAGTGCGAAGAAACTACAATTGTTTCTTTATAATAAGTGAGTTCGACACTCTTTTGATTGAAACTTTATTCCACTATTGAAAATTATTTTCTATAACGGTATAAAAAATAAACGATCCAAGACAAGAAAAATTAATAGTGCGAAAAAAGTACAATGAATCCACGAATTTACCTTTAATGGAAAAAAAAGAGAAAGTAATTTATCAGTGTAGAGAAAGAATAATTATTTCAACAATTTGCTGCAAACAATCCGTCGAATTGGGTCAATTCATATTTTAATTTATTTTATACTTTTGAATAATAAATTTGCATTGTAAATTAATCAACTTTATAAAAAATTATGAAATTTATTGGACTTTTGCAATTGTAACCAGTTATGTAAACGAAAAATATTAATTAACCATGCAAAAGAAGTATAATTAATTTTCACAATAAACATATTGGCATAAAAACTAAATAATCCAAGGAAAATAAATTTAACAGTATGAAGAAAGTTCTATAAATCTACGGAATTTCCTTAACAATTGTAAAAATGCCGCTAACGACACTCATATAATCGTTGTTCATCGTTTTGAAAAATGACTTTTTCGATATCTTGTTGGTGGGTTAATCAGTAAAATGTCTTTATTGATAATCTTCATTGTAGTTTATGGTGGGATTTTAATATTGGTCAAGAGTTACATATTCAATATTAAGAAAAAAATATAGCCTAACAAAAGGTTTAACTTATGTTTGCTTTCCATAAAAAGCTTAATCAATCAAAAAGAAATATTCGAGAAATGAATACTATCAATTCTTCTGATCAAATCCAAATAACAAAAACCAGGAAAATTGATGAGAATTATAACTCAAATTCGATAAACTGTTGATATGCAATAATAAAACCCATTCTCAAATATGATTGACTACTAATCAAATCCCATAACAAAATCATTCAAACTAAGCAAAAATTCATTTAAAAGATATAACTATTGAAATGCGATATTAAAACCAGTTTTTCATTAATTATTTCCACTAAAGGATATCTGCAATTTAAAAGATATAGATATAAATTCAATTAATTAAAAATATGGATTAATGTTACAACTGAATGGTTAATTAAAAAAATTAATGTTATATGTTTCTTTTAGTTTTTATGTATAAATTTGATGAATTGTAATTTTTTATCACACCAAAATGAAATCGTAAAAACTTGCTCATTTTAATGAATTTTTATTTTTAAAATAGTTTTATTTTTGAAAATAATTAATTATTTTTAAAATTAATTAAAGGGACCGATATAATCATATTACAAGTTCCTTTTAATTTTTATGTAAAATTTTATGAATTAAATTTTGTATCACACAAAAATTAAATCTTAACGAAATTGCTAATTTAGATTAATTTCCATTCCTTAGCTAATTACTTATAAAAATCTATCTTTATAAAATTGGATCTGATCGGCCGATTCAACCATGAACCTGTCCAAAAGTTGATCCGGTTATAGTTTAAAATCGAACTATTAGAAAACCAGTCAAAACCGGTCAACTACCAGTTCAACCGGTGACCCGATAACGGTTCAACCGATTTTTTTTTACTTTATTGGTTTTAATTTATTTTTTAATTTTTTAATTAAACGGTTCGACACGATTCGACCCACTTCAATTGTTTGACCCTTGAACCATTGCCTTCTCTGATTCTTGATCTGTTCGGTTTTCTAAATATTGATAAAAATAATTCATTATTTAAAAATTAATTAGTGGATTGAATCAAAATTTTAAATTTTAATGTTATAGTTTCCTTTTAATTTTGTGTAAAAATTTAATAAATGCTAATTTTGTATAACACAATAATCAAATATTAATGAAATTAATAATTTAAATAATTTTATTTTCTTAAGAATTAATTTTCATCTCGTAGTTAGTTATTTACAAAAAGTATCTTATTCTATATATGAATATAAATCTTTAGATTCAGATTAAAAAGATATAATAAAATAATAACTATCAATACTTATGCAATGAAATAAAATTTAGATTTAATATTTAATATTTAACATTTAATATAAACAATAATTTTTTAATTTTTTTGTTAGGATTTATTATGAATTAATAAGTTCAAATCAGTGGAGATTTGAACAAATCTAACTTTGACTACACACATTTTCTTATTTTGGTAAAGATAAGATTTAATATAGATAATGATTAGGTAATTGATTGTTGGGGATTAACTATATATTATTCAAAAAGGAAAAATCAAAAGACAAAAAAGAACTTTAGGTGGGAAAATTAATTAATCTAATTAAAAAATAGGTTGAAATTTCCGTGATTTTCTATATATAATAATAATAATAATAATAATAATATATAGATATAGATTAAAAAAACTATTTATTATTACTATTGTTCGAGTAGTTTGTATTTTGTTTTGGGTTTTTTTCCTCGATACATTTCCTTTTTATTCTTCCTTTACAAATTTATTTTAAATAATATAATAATTTTTTGTTTACATCTTTATAGATTTTCGTAAGAGGAAATTACACTGAATGTGGTTTTTATGTGTAATATCTCAAAAATCATGCAAAACATACTTAATTACAAAAATCTTGCATTCAGGTGTAGTTGATTACAAAAATTTGGTATGTGTGATTGCATGTGCAATCAAGCAGTGTAAATCTGTGCATCGCTCTAATTTTATGCCATGCGATCACATGGCACAAATTCTGCAACGTCGCACATAACATGTAACAGTTGTGACACGGTTATGTAATCTGTGTGTAATATTACCAAAAATGTGTAGGTGTGCATGCAATGGGCGTGTAAAATTATACAAAGTGTGTAATCAGTGTGCAACTAGCTAGTCTATGAAATTACACAAAGTGTGTAATGGATGTGTAATGACGTTTGGTGGATATATTTTCTATAATAGATATATTTGATGAAAGTTTTTCTTTGAAAGTATGGGTGATGTGACATTGTTTTCCATAGAAAATGTATCAAAATGTATTTAAAAAGATTGTACTATGTAAATTCAATTTCATTTGTATTTTTTTCAATTTGCTTTATAATATTAAACAATTTTGGAAAATACTTATATATTTGATCTATTTTGAGATTTGTAGCATATTTTCATTGAATATAATAATATGAAATACAAGACTATAAGTTTTAAGTACAACAACACAAAGATCAAGATGTCAATATCATAAGTTATAAGGACGAGCTAAACTTTATGTCAAAAAGTAAAGTCGCAGATGTTAGGTAGGGAAATTTTAATAAATTTACACAATTTGAAAATTTTCTTAACCAATTTTTAATTCCCAAATTTTTATTTTAATCTATACTTTCTGTGTATTAGAATACTTTTAGTTGGTAGTAATTTTTCGAAAAATGTAATTTTGTAGGATATTTATTAGTGACTCATACTTTTATTAGTTTTAAAATTTAATGCAATAATATTAAAATGAAATTTATAAATGTGTCATACTAATTTTTAAATTTTTGAATTTTTTTCATTCCTTATTGAACATGCCCATATGTGTATAGGCGATCAAAACTACTTACTTAAGTCGATGGTCATATACTGTTAATTTATAATGATTTTATTTTAGTTTCATAAAATAATTTTATTTTTGTAACTTAATGGGAGATAGAGTTATTTGTGCAACGACATAAAAAAATAATTTGGTGAAATTCATATCAGCCATTTTTTAAACAAATGTTCGGCTAAAATTGCAATTATAGTGTTTTTTAAATATTTAAATTTTTAAATAAACTTATGAACTTAAAATTTCTAAATTGAAAAACTTTTCACTAACAATTTTCATAGGCATTGTCTTGGTTTGTAACAAATTGCTATTATTTTATTTATATATTTTTCTTGGATGTCCCCAATGGGACTATTTATATGTTTGTCTAATTCAGATATTAAATGAACTATACTCTCAGTGTGATTTGGTTTAAGTTTAAAACAGTCGTTGTCTACTAATTTTTAGTTGTTCTTTGAAGTTGACACACGTTTAACGTCGTAAGTATTGTAATTACACGATGCTTATTCTTCTTGTTTTTTCACATGGACTATGTGTGCACTATTTGATGTTTTAATTAGCCGACATAAAAAAAATATCGCTAATGTCAGTGATTTTTGGGCACTGCACAGGGTGTAAACATCAAACTATTTAAATTTTATAAGTCTAATAAATAAACTAAAAACTTTATCATATGATTGAAAATCATGATTTGTGATAATAATGATGCATGAACCAATTCCAACACAAATATCCTTTTCAAATATATTTCCCAACACTAATAATTTTAGCGATCACCTAGTTTAGACCAACTTATGAACATGTTATACATGTTTTTCCGTTTATAAAATTTTTTCTTCATATCTTATCTTAATATAATAATAAGAGGAGTGCCACCTAGACAAAGTGTGTAGGTGGCAGTGTCATGTTTGGTTTAGTTTTTAGGATTAATTATTTTTCTTATTCAATTTATTTTGCTTTCCTTATTTAGTATTGTTTTCCTTATTTAATTTTTTATATATTTTATTATTTTCATATGTAGTCTGTTTTTCAAATTAATTTATAAATTCTTTTACTTCTTCTATATTTAGTGTTGCATCATTCATGTAAATGTGATATAAGATAAAAGTTGTAATTTACAATACTTATTAAATTAATTCTGAAAATGAGAATTATCATTTTCTATATACATTTTAATTTTTGGATATTACATTTTAGTTATTTTATACACATTTGAGTTTTGAAACCTATATATTATAAGACTTGAAATGCTAACTAGATACTTTGCTTGTAGTATTTTTTTTAAAAAAAGAATATTCTTTAGGGTTTTATCGATTCACCAAGTGATATTATTTATTTATTTTTTTCTAAATCTAACATATTGTATGTATAGGCTGACCGAAAAATTATTTTTAGTCTTATTTGAAATAACTTTGACCATTTTTATTGAAATAAGTATATTATCTAAATTTTGTTCCCAAATATTACATTCTTATTTAAAATCATTAACTATGATAATTGATATGATATTTTTTCTTACAAGATAATAATTCGGGCCAAAATATATAGATCGTTAGTGAAATCTAAAATATTAGATATTTTTTTATTAAATATTCATAAAAAATAATTTTCTTATTTTATAATATTATTTTATATAAATATACCATTTAAATCGTCACGTGCATCGCACGTGGGTAATGCTAGTAAAATTATAAATTAAGAAGATTAGTTTTTGTTATGTCTTATAAAAACTAGTTATTATTATTTTATTAATTTAAAAGAAATCATCTACAAACACTTATAAGAAAAATTATAATATAAAAACCTCCAACATCTCATGGCTGATCCATTCTCAATTAAAAATATTTAAACAAATTTGCCGACTTCTAAAATTTATCCAAAATCTCAATCCAAACAAACTCGATCGAGAAGATATATAGCCATATTTTTTTTTAACGATTAACTCAAGGAGATAGCTTAAATCAAGGGACTATCCCAAATTTTTTGAATTAGTTACCACTATATCCAGCATTTTAACCGAGTCCATAAGGAAGGGTAGGATAAACTATAAATAAATCGTAACGTACTGGGAAAAAAAAAGTGTGTCATAATTATAAATAAAGGAATAATTCTAAACAAAAACTACTACATACATACAAACTTCATGTAAAGTATTGTTGAAAATCAATTGACAGCCTTGACCATGCGCAGTTGCACACGAGCGTGAGCACGTACCCTTCTCAATGGGACAGATCTGAGTAGGGACCCTCCTACGTCCTCTCTCTTAACCGTTGGATCTCATAGGCTTCATCTAAACCGTTGATATAATGACGATAAATAAATTCAACTATAGGATATTAATTAATGGGATCAAATGTTCACAGCTTTTTAATATTTAGCCCAATATTCTTCTAGGGATCGGTGGAAAAGACTTCCGTTCCCCTATAAATACTGCCCTTTCTTCTCCCTTAATCCTACATCCCACCCCTTAGCCCCACCCCGCCCCACCCCACCCCACCCCAACAGCATATATACATAGATATACAGAGAGAACATTCATCCTCTATCTTCTTTTGTGAGGGAACCCTATTTAGGGTTGCAGAATGTGCAGAGGCTAACTAATTTAAGGCCCTTTTTCATACTTTTCCACAGCTTTCTTGAACTGCATATTTGTATGGGCAAAAACCCTTTTGCAGTTCAATAAAGCTGTGGGAAGATATGGAGAAGGTCAGATCGGAGCTTTCATTGTGGTGTCCAGTATTGTTTGCTGCTAATCAATATTCAGTACATTGATTTCTTATTTTCTGTTAAATTATTTAAGCTGATTTGTAATTTTATTGCGTAATTGTTTGCAGATCTATTGGCAAAGCTTTTCAAAGTTACTGTCTTTTAATCTTATGGTCAAAGTAAGACCCCAAAATTTTTGCTCCATATAATAATAATAATAATAATAATAATAATAATAATAATAATAAATACTGATAGCTCATACGTGGGAATGAATCCATAAAAAATTGCGTCGCGTGCGTTTGAGTGTCTTGTAATGTTTTTTTTTTGGTTGATTTGATTTAGTTTGGTTTACAATTTTTTGTCCTTTAATTTAATTTCATCATATGTAATAATAGAGTTTAAGGATTCATATGTTGGCCACGATTCGTATTTGATGGTAATGAATCCATAAAAATTGCGTTGCGTGCGTTTTGAGAGTCGAAGTGCACTGAGAGAGGTTGAATCTGTATTTTCTCTCTCTAGAGTGTGATAATGAATGAGTTGCCCTCTTTTACAGGCGTTCTAGAGTGTGATAATGAATGAATTACCCTCTTTTATAGGCATTAGACCTTTTTTATAAACTGCTGCGGACTTGTCGGATTGAGCCATGGCGATGTTATGACAGTTGTCGGTCCATAACGGGCGATCTCAATAATCAAGAAAGCCGTGGTGAGCCTTTGACAGCCGTCAACATATATATGGGGCGATCTTAGTATTCCCGACGGCCGTGGTGAGGCTTTGACATTCACTAGTTATTTTGCTAATGCCCGTTATCCACGAACAGCCGTTGACTGTTTCCACCACCAATATTGGCTTGTTTTCAGACGATCGCTATTACTTTTCTCCATTTTTTACCAAACAAGTTTGTGGCAACATTAAAATCAATCTTAATTCTTAGGATCTAGTAATTTTTTTAAACAAAATTAATTTATACGAAATCGAAGGCGCCATTTATGTAAATTAGGCAATTAATATTTTGTCAACCCATTTTTAGAAAATGGGAGTTCTACAAACCTGCAGATCTCACCTTGGAAAAGGAAAAGAGAAGGAAAAAGGACGTACAGTCAATTTTGCTGAAGAAAACTAGGGCTTCCTCATTCCTCACTGTGGTATGGACTACAATGTATAGTACAAAAGAAACATCGATTACAGTGTACCGATGTTTAGAACTGCTTCACTGGATTTTGAGATTCACATTTTTTTTTTTTTTATTTTCTCTTACTCTTTTTTTTTTTTTTTTTTTTGTTTATTACGTTCTCCATCTTAATGTTATCAAGAATTTGCAAATGCTTTTTGAGTTTAAATTCTCTAGACAGTTTGAAGAAACTAATTGACTTTATCCTGTTTTAATTTGAGATTGTTCATATATATAATTGGCATGTCTCTTCTTGTAACTGTAATATATGGAATCCAATGGAATCAATGTGATCTTGATGCTAGGGGATCTAAGCAACCAATAGCCCCAAACTTAAAATATTTAAACTTACATATGTAAACAAAAATTCCTAATATCAAGTTTCGTAAAAAAACATCAGATATATATATATCAAATTTCGCCTTGAACTCTTAATTACATCTCATGTTGATGTTTATGTGACGTGACTTGTGAGAATCGATTTGTCCAACCGACCCAAAGTGCAAATTAGATTATTACCCCTTTTTTTCCTTTCCCGGTTTCCCCCTTTTATATAATCTTATTTTCGATTGAAAATAATATTTGTTCGATCATTTATGAGTATATATTTTTGAATTTGTGTGGTTGCAATCAATTTTTACCATTTAATAGCGATACATAATACTAAAACTAAACTGAGCAAATTATTAATTCGCACAGATTGCTTTTCCACAATGATGTTCTGAATACATCCGAGAAGACAAACAAGTCTATATGAATGGGACATTTACAATACTTGTTATTTTTATTCATTGCAATGTTAAAGTCAAATTGTTAATTTTAAAGGGAAGAGTTGTTGATTATTGTTATTCATTGCAATGTTAAAGTCAAATTGTTAGTTTTAAAGGGATCGGAAGAGTTGTTGATCGATGATCATTACTCAATTCAAAAAGATAGTCATTTATTTTCTTAAAGTGTTTATTGTTTTCTGCTTTTGGCTATAAAGACAGGGTGAAATGATAATGCTACAACTTTGTGCTTTGCTAAATATTTATGATAGAGAAATTTAAAAGTGGTAATAGTTAAAAAGATTAGGAAACAAAACAAGTTTGATGTAACAACCCAAATCTTCTTGTTGATATTGTTGTCTTTGTACTATTCAAATCAATTTATTATTTTATATTAGTGTCATTATTAGAAATCAATAATGAAACATTTTGCAAACTTCTTTTTTGCAATTTCTTTTTCAATATGTCCTCCTTGGTAGCTCCATGTTAAACGCTAACGAAATAAATGTGCTACGACTGAGCGATTTTTTTTTTTAATTCAAATCAATTAGTTAGAACGTTTCATCGCTGTAGTGAAAAAAATAATTAAAAAAAAAAAAAAAAAGAATCCAGGTTGTCCATGTCTTTTTTGTAATGGACAAACATAATTCTATATGCCGATGGGCCATGTACACATCAAATATGATATATGGTAGGCTCTCATGGATGAAAATTTCTTGCAGTAATTTCTTGATTACAAATTGAGAGATCGATGATGAGTACATGTCTACAGTGACATGACTGCAACACATAGGGACAGAATTATTGGTTCTCCCTTGGCTTTTTTGGCTTTCTACATATATATATGCTGTTAAACTAGACTAATTTTCTCCTCGCTTCATATGTTCTCTTCACGAAAACTAAGTAAAATTGAATATTGTTAATGATCTTTATTAATTAAGTTAAGTTGGTTGTCATCCTGAGCACAATATATGAACACGTAAAATTTAATTTGCTCCTAAATTCCTCTTCATCATATCGTACCAGCTTAATCACTGATTGTACAGAAAGAAATCATCTGATATTGGACATTAAACACGACAATGTAGGTAAATTTTATTTTGGCTATTTCTTGTTTTTGTATGGATAGAGTCAAAATCAAGGTAGAATAGTTTAAACTTGAACCTTGTGCTGCAGTATATGATCCCCTTTCTGTGTGTGATATCCAGAAATCAACAGGTATACATATGAATATGTTTCAGAGTCAAATTAAAGCAAAAGGTAACTGTGTTGAATCTGATTATTATTTAAGTAATTAATAGCACATAAAAATCATTGTATTGTATCCTATTTAGAGTTAACAGAACAACCATGCCTTAGTCTTTCTAACCAATCCAAGCTATTTTTGGCAACGCTCACCAATCACAACTGTTTCTTTTTTATATCTTACAATTTTAGGTGTAGAACGTTATATGCTAGTCAAATGATTTATTTTGCCTAATTCCCCCGGGTTGGGGGGGATATTCAGATAGTTTGTATGCAATTCTTCGACCTAGTGTATTGAATACTCGGTATTTTCGTTTTATTTGGTCTTAATTGATTTCAAATGAGAAGATTAAATTTGATGTGCATCCGACATGTGGCCGTGTGATGTCACCAAAAAAGTAGTTTAAGCTTCCAAAAATTCTTAAGGCATAAGGTGGGCTAAGAGTCTTATAAGACAACCTCAAAGATTCACGTGTAGAATATAATCGATACGATATTATGTTAAAAACTCTTCAACAAAATTTATTGAGAAATTTCATAACAAAGTTGATTTCGACAATTGGTACCAATTAACACGTAATAAAAGAATTAAGAAAATGAGAGTAAACCATTGCAAATAATATGTTGTTTTGTAGTAAAAATTTTCTAAGAAGATGAATGAAACTTGAAGTTCCAACTTGAACTCAATCACCAATACTACTCTTAAGCGTGTATTCGTCTACACTATTTTTTTACCTAGCTAAAAATCATTTACTGTTAAAAGTCAAAGTCAAACATCAATATCAACCATGCATCTCACATCATCACTCATTGTTATCCACACATCTCATGGTCTCCACCACTATCTATCCAAAAAATTCATTTTTAGAAAGATTTTAGGCAAAAAAAAAAAGTGTACACATACGACACACGCTAAGTGTATGTTAGCAAACAAATTTTTTCTCCTACTTTCTCATACATTTCAAAATTCAAATCTAGTCAAATAAATAACATCCACATATATCGCAGGACCCACCTGTATAATTAAATTTTCACAATTTAACTCCACTTATTCTCTCTCTTCATACTCCTAAAAATACATTTTAAAAAGAATAAAGCTTGTGGTGTACACAAAATGTGTACCACACAATTGCCACACCCTAATAGATGTGGCTACAAGATAACGATTATAATGCCGAAACATGACGCCTTTGTGTCATACAGATTCGCCACACACAAATTTGTGTGTACTTGTAGAAGGGTCCTTTAAAAAATTTGCTAACGCCCACTAAAACTGTGAGTCCCAATGTGTGTATCTGTTGGTATACACACTGTGTGAAGTGAAGTGTGTGAATATTCATCTCATATGTACATCAAAACATGTACTCCTAATGTATGCAAAAGTTAATTTGTCTGCATCGCTGCATGCGTGCGTGTGTTTGGCAGCGTGAGAATAGGAAGGGGGTAAATAAATAATTAAATTTTAGTTGCACAAAATGACAAAAGTTAGCCTTTTTCATGGAAATAATGTGAGATCACAGTACAGAGGTAAAAACAAAAGGCAAAAAAGATGGACAATTATTATTTATTGATGATAAGGTGGGAAAGATAGAGGGAATCCACTCTGCGACATATACTCATCAGCAGTTTTCATTGCCTTTTCACATTCAACTACGCAGTAAAATTAGCAAGCACAAAACAAGGGTATCAAAAACGTATATTCGCACTTTTAATTGCTAAATATTGATAGTAATGTGGTTAATTATATATAAACAATCAGTACTGATTAACTTTGAACTACTCTCCTACAAGTAGTAAAAATTCCCAATTAGTGTGCCGTAAAAAGATAAATATTCTCACCCTTCTTGCATGATATAATTAAGCAATTCGGTAACTAAATTGTGAAAAAAGAAAGAAAAAATGAAATTTCATTAAATGAATTTCACCATCATGGTTTATATTTCCGAGAATTGTGGAAATTTTCATGCCTCAGTCAAAAATCGTCAAGAATTATGCAAATTTTCATGCTTGAACTTGAAGAATTATATGAAAATTTGGGAAATTTCATTTATATGGTTGTCAGTGAAGAATTTCAAGAATTAAAGAAGGGGTTTCTTGAGAAATTAAAAGAAAATTGAAGTCAGTAAAAAATAAAATGAAAAAAAAAAATGAACCTTGTATTCAGCAACATTAAAATTGGAGTGAGGATGAACCAAATAGCCCTAAATTTCCATGTTGTCCCACAGCTTTCTTGAACTTTCATCTTCTATCGGTCGAGCAATCGAAATTAATCCCGGTCGAAGGAAGGAGTTAGTTCAAGAAAGCTGTGGAAAAGCATGGGAAGGACTTGTAAAATACCATCAACTTTTCACCTCATCTCATCTCAGATCTGTCTTTAAGTGGTAGAAATGAAAATTGTTACTCCCTCTATATATATTATGTGAGAAATTAAAGAATGGAAGAAAGGGTATGCTATGCAAAGTTTGAAGGACCACTCTAGCATATACTATTACAAAACAAGCTTTATAGAGAAGGGGATGAAGAAAGTAGGGTTCTTGCTCACATGTATCCTGCCTTTTTTGCAAGTGCTCAGTGGGGTTGGATACCTAATAATTTCAAAAAAGAATTAATTTAATCATCAATCTCTTGTATATTAATTATTTAGCACTAAAATTAAATATTGGTGTGCCATTGAGTAGTAATTCCACACAAACATTAATTTCATAATTAACTCATACTACTAACTATTTTTTAATAGGCTTCTTTTTCAAACTCCCTGCGGGGGGTTTGGATGCCCCTACCCTTCTATTGATGTAATTACTACGAGGGAGACTAGGCCAAAACCTCTTATTCGGGAATTACATAGTGCTTGAAGCAACAAAATAAACTAAGCAATCTTAAGTATAACTCAAAATAAAGACACAATTAATCTAAAATAAAGCAAGAAAAATAGACATTACCAAGCATCACCTAATCAGCATAACCTAATATAGGGAACTTGGGCTTTGACTTAATAGGTCTTTTAGTTACTGTATTCAAAAAGATTTGAGGAGGAGGAGGGGGGGGGGGGTGTAAATTTAGTTACTGAAGTTTTAGCAAAATTATGAAATGATCGATCATTGAATTTCAAAAATTCCATTACTGGATATGTTTACTTATACTTTTCTCTGTTGTTACTTATTTATGTTTTGAAAATATTAGGATGATATTTCATCCAACACTGCACATGTGTGCGCCACATGTCCATTGTCATAAATTTATGCAATGTGAACCAGTACACTATTAGCACCAAAAATTAAATTTTTATGGGTGGTCAGTTGCCCTTATAGCATCATGTTTGTGGAGCAATACTCTATAGGCTATAGGGTCCACTTAGCTGCTCCTAAAGAACCAATTTTTTGTAGCATATATTTTAAATGAAATTGGACATAAATATTTACCGCATTATCTTTCGAATAAATTTTACAGTCCAATTTTACTTAAAATAGCTTTTAAGCTTAGGTAGCCTATAAATTCATCACAATCTTTACATACATGGCTTCTAAACATTCAATTTGTGGTGACACATGATGTAAATATTTTTAAAATACAATAGAGTGGACACCGATGCTAGATAGAAGCAAACTTTAGTAAGCATTGTTGAAACTTGTGAGATTGAATAACCGCTTTACAATTCGTTGAAACTTCAGTTGCGCTTAATGAAATCAACCCATTCATATTATCCATTATACATACACAAATATATAAATTGTGTACTTTATTAATATGGGAGCATGCAAAGGATCTAATGCTGACTGAGGAGGACGTAGTGAAATGGACAATTCACCTTAGTCGTATTCGTCGTCACTATACTTAAGAAATGGCATCTATATATTTTGATATTAAATGTGGAAGAGCTTTATTTTTAAGCATATATAGTGACGCAAATTGAAAGAAAAATCACAAGGCAAATGATAAGGCACCCATCCCCATTACATATGCAACCATGTGGATACAATACCATCTCCCATTAATTTAATTGGGAAAGAAAGGCATGGGAGTGTTTATGGTCCCCCCACCCCTAATTTTTATTGTTTTTTTCTGCATCATCCACACTAATATATATTATCTTCGCTAAAATAACTGTCAATTTTAGCTTAGCTTATTATTTTTATCGTTTTTTAACGTAGTTTATTGTTCTTATTCAAAAAAAAAAAAAAAAACCCGTAGTTTATTGTTTTTAATAGTGATTTTGTGGGACTTTGCTAAATTGTTATTTATTGGACATCAATGAAAATTAGTAAACGGTCCACCATAACTACATTTTACTATTAAGTTCATTTGTCCGTGACTTTGATCACTACTAAAAATTGGATTTTTAAAGGCATTCTGTTGCCACTATAACCTTGTACTTGTAGAGCAATAGTAGTAACATGATAACATATTGCTACTATTATATTTCTCTATAGAGGTACGAGACTATAGGAGCAATAAATCGTCTCTAAAGGTCTAATATTTTGTAGTGAATTCTTTTTAGAAGAACATATCAAGAAATATAAAAATAATGTTTATTAACTGGTTGAGTAAAATGATCAAATAATAAAATAGAGATATAACAAAATTTCTAACAATGTTAAATGTTACATTCCACTTTAACCTTCAACATCATTTTCGTTCATAGTCACTAATAATGTCATTACTCACTACATTAATATTAAAAAAAAAGGCACATATATCTGAATTGTAATATAATTTAATTTTGAGTGACTAATAAGTGTGCATTGTATACACTTATTTATATCTCTAAATGATAAATTTATTATTAGATTGAGCGAATTTCTACTTATTATATATAAATATTGTGCTTGTAGGTCAATAACCTAAATGTGGAAGAGAACAGGGAAAAAGAAGAGCAAAAATGATAAGAATGTCAAAAAATCCAAAGTTTTGGGACTAAAACGAAATGCACCAAAAGATGGAGCACTTTGGATGCAATTTTTGAAGACCTTTTTGAAAACTTTTCTTTTGCTCAACTAAAAGATCATTGAAAGATGATTCCATCTTTTTAAGGATCTCGATTCCGAGTTTCTTAGCATAAGTTATGGCAGTTCAAAGTTTAGAAAGCAAGGCAGCAGAAAAGTGCAGCCGCACGTCTCATTTGTGTGGCCGACAGACCATTTCTTCTGCACGAAATGTTTCCCAAAAATCTCATTTTGAACCACCAACTTCGAGGGCTTTTTGGTCAATTAATTAACATGAATGAGGGCTAATATACACACCTAAGAGCCCCAAACTCTTCATTCCATTCTCATCTTTAGCTTAGGTTAAGTTTTCTCTTCATTTTTCCTTCCTCTTCTCTTCTTCTCTTTTCTTTCATTTCTTCTTTCTTCCTCTTTTCTCTTTCTTTTCTTTTGGGTTTGAATTGGGGCTAATTGCTAGGAGTAAAAGATGGAGAAATCAAGAGATGATGGTTGGAGGTGAAGGAGAGATCAAGATTGGTCACTTTCAAGGGGGTTTCTTGTCATTTTCTTGAATTTTAACCATTAATTCTTCCATTCATGGATTGTGTGTATATATTTCTATGATTATCTTCATCATGGGCTAAAGTATTGTAAGTTGGGATGATTGATGAATACTAACCTAGTTTTATTAATGAATTTATTTATAGCTTTGAATCATTGTTCATTTCGTTGTGTGATTACTTTTGAGCTTGATTCCATTTGAATGATTGATCATCATTTGAATGCTTCGTGAATTGTGTATCTATTTGAGAGAAAGTTCACACTTTAGACCCTGAAGTAATCACCTTAGGTTTTTGTAGATGATAGAAATATACCTCTAAACATAGGTGACCCTTTGAGCTACTTTCATAGTGTATAATGCGATTAGTTGATTTCCAATCGACACAAATGTAGTAGGTTAAATCAATTGATTACGGGTAGTTTGACATTCAAAAGATGAACTATCTATTCTTGGAAAGTCGGGTCTAACACTGAGAATGTGCATTATGTTATGGTTAGACATTGAATTGATTAGGCGATGGTTAAGTGAATCATGAATCCCAACTATCATTAACCCGCGTTTATCTTCCATTCATGCCTTATTTTAGGTCATTAGTTTAGTTGCTTTGTAGTTAAATTAGTTAGCTTTCCTTCCACCTTTCAATTGTTTATGTTCCCTTTTCCTTCTTCCTTTATTTTTCTTTCACACTAGAATAGATAATTCAATTACAAATACCAATCCCTGTGGGTACAATACCTGGACTTCTAGGTCCACTTAATACTTGTACGGTCCGTGCACTTGCGGTATTCTATTTCGTGTGTACAAAAGCCAAACAAACATGAAAAGAAAAAAAAAAGTTCATTGCCTACTAAAATTAAATATTAACATTTTGATACGTGTGGCTTTCACCTCTTTAAGAAACAACCCCATAAAAAAAACAAAGACTGCAGCATGATGTCAGCCTCTTGGAGGGTCTCTCCATACGCAGCCGCAATTTCGAGAGTTTCTATCATGTGTGGCCGTAGCACTGCCTGTGCGCTTTCTGTGGATCTTCTCTTAACGATATGCCCTACGTCTTCCTTCCGACTCCACCTTAATGCTCACACCCAAAATGAAAAGGATTTGATGACCAAAAAACCAATGTTATATATACTTTCCGTCTCCCATTCATCTCTCTTACAAATACGGTTTCCACCTGGTTTAAAAAGGATTTACTTACAAAAATTTTTCGTTCGCACATTTTACGCTTTTATGCTTATATATACTAATTTAAACTTGGCAAAAAACTCGAAACTTAACCATGTTGCTTAGAACACTGTGTTTGTATAAGTTCTCTCTCTTTTTTTCCCTTGCCTCATTTACATAGTTGTATTTCTATATTGACTTTACAGTCTTTACTACTCTGTCATATAAAGATAAATCTAGTTTGACTTTCAGAATAATTTTGAAATTATAATTAATATTGTGAGAAAAATAAATTTTAACTATATTTTGTCAATTATATCGTTAAATTAAATGACGATAATATATTTTTATTAATCATGATAGACATTGAATAAGAGTATAACGGAAATATAAAGAAATTAAATGCAAAAAAATATGAAAAGTGACTTATATTTTTGGACAAATAGAAAGGGAAAACGAATATATCTTTGTAAGATGGGGTAGTATTAGTTTATTCATTTATTTATTTATTTATTTTAAGGCACAAGCATTTACCAGTATAGTATACCATTGGTTAAGTTGTGTACCTCTTATTTCCAATATAAGTTTTTAGAGTCGTTAAATAGGGGTAAATTAAAGAAAGTTGTTGTATTATTTTTTTCCAATAACATAATCTTAATCCGTATTATAATTTTTTAAAAAATAAAAGCCTAAACAAATGGGACAAATCTATCTCTACATCTATATCTATATATAAAGAAAAGTACAGAATTTTCATCCTATTTTTTAACTCCTAAAATTAATTTTCCTACCTAAAGCTTATTATATTTTTTTATTATTTTTTTTAATTTTAATTACCTTTCCTTCAAATTCCTCTTTCTTTCCTCCTAATTGATAAGCACACAAACAATTACCAATTAATATCAATCCCAAAATCATATATCACGAAATCATTTTTATCATATCCAATTGAAACTGAAATAATTTTTTATCATATCCAATTACCGACTTTGAATTTTGATTAAAAACACGTGTTACCTGGAAATTATGTATATAATAATTATCCAAGATTTTTTAGATATGAGTTTCAAATAAAACTTTATTATTATTATTATTATTATTATTATTATTATTATTATTAAATTTTTTATATTTAAACATAATAAACAAATATTTGGTCAATGTGGTTTTTTATCTAATTATACTGAGGAAAATATATTCTCTTTATTCCTCAATTAAGGGTTTGTTATATTGACAATGTAGAAAATTTACTTGAACGACGTGTTAGATTTGTGGCTGAAAATTTGAGAAAATATATTAAAAAATATAAAATAATTGTATGTATGGTTGAAAATTATGAGAGAGACAAAGTTAATGGAAGTTAGTGAGAATTTATTGTGTATAGAACAAGCCCTAAGTACAATAATTTTTTCAGCTATGTTAGTGTCTTGCCTTTGCTATTCAGCGTCGGTCTTGTGGTTTCTATAGCCTGAGACGATATATAAATTAATCGCCTTGGAAAATAATGGATCGACGCAAATGGGTTGTTAAATAGCACTCTAACTACTAAAGAACATTCAAAAAATTTTTAAAAAATTACTTGTTTTATTAGCATTTGCATTAGTTTCTATAATCATAATATTGCAAAACAATTTCAATAATTAATATACACAACATCAACAAGATCATAATCATGTAAACCGACAATGTCATATTCACATTAGCTAACAATGTTACATTTGTATATAATAAATGAGTATGGGCAAATCATTACTTGTACAAAAAATAGAGATAAGAGAGTATCTAGAAGGAAGAACTAACTCAATTCAGTGAGTATGGGCAAGCATTGCACATGAATCCATTTAGTCATGTCCAGAACAACCCTAATTTGTTCCAAGTTGGCTTTGATTCCCCATCAATTTACCAAGTACCCTAGGAACTTCTAGAAACTTACTCCGAACGCTTACTTAGTATGATTGAGTATCGTCTCATACCTTTTCAGGATGCCAAACATCTCGATTAAGTGCCATATGTGATCCCCTGCTTGGGGACTTTTAATGAGCATGTTGTCTATGTATACTTCCATACTTTTCCCAATTTGTGCAACAAACATTGTGTTTACAAGTGTCTAGTATGTCGTCCTAGCATTCTTTAGTTCGAATGGCATAACTTTGTAACAATATAGGCCTCGATCTGTAATGAATAAAGTGTGCTCTTGGTCAGTGTAACAACCACAACCAAATTTCTAAAATTTCAAAGTAAAACGTCATCGTTACTACTTAGCCTACTAAGTTGAGAATCCATATTAAGCGATCGTCTAACAAAAAAATCCATTTAATAATTTAATTGAGTCAAAATTTTATTAAGGGCCAATAAAATTATCCGTTGGGCCTTAGGCCCAAAATATTAAATCTAATGCCCATTTGAATTCCTATCTGACCATTATATTTAGCTCATTGGGTTTTGAGCCCAACTAATGATTTGAAAAGCCCATCCTAACACAAATTTTATCTCTAAGGAAATTAGAAACGTGGGTTAATTGAGAGTTCCTTCTCAACTCTACTTCTCCACTCATAAATCTCTATGTTTCCCATATCCCTCAACTACACCATGTTTCCCTTATTCACGCTAGAACTCTCTGCAAACCCTCCAAACTCTCTCAAGCTTTTCCTCAAGAATTTCTCATCTACAACGTTCACGCCCTACCTCCAGCAAGAAATCCTTCAGCTGGCACTCACAACAGCCTTTAGTTTCAGTTTCTCGTTAGCATCACAACTCACAGCAAGGTAACTAGTCTCTCTCTACTTATATTGAAAATTTCACTCAATTGTTATTAGCTTTTCCTCTATGCAGTGATGCCACTGATTTAGCAAAACACATACACGCATATAACAACCATTCATCATCATCATGCTCACAGCTTACTCAAAAAAAAGGAAAGAAAACTCCATATTCGAACCACCAATTCACAGAAACTTAGCCAATCGAAACAACACACATAAATATAGAACTCAGTCCATCATCATCGTGATGCTATTATAAAAAAAAAATCAAGAACTCGCACGAACAGTATCAACCATGGCTAATGCACTGAAGTTCGAAATTCCTTACATAAATTGTTTCCTATATGATAGCTGAGCGTAGTATAACCTGTAACTTGATTGTAATTGACAAATTTTGGCAGAATTCAACTGGAAATCCACCATATTCTTATGACCAAGTCGACCGATTGGGTATTCGGTCTCACCGATTGCTTCCCACACCAGGTGACGGCGTCACAGCCGCCCACCAGTGGCTACATCGGTGGCATCGACCTCCGGCGGGACCTCCGTCTCATCCTCGCCCAATGGAGTTCCCTCTCTCCCTCTCCGTGTATGTATTGTGTGTGTGTGTATATATATATATATATATATATATATATATATATATATATATATATGCATATGAATGGTGGAAATCTTGAATCAATTTATGACCTTTAATAAGAATTTGCAACCTTAGTCCCTCACGTTTTGACACCCATTTAAGTAAAAACTCCACTTTTACCTCCTTCTGTGTTGGTCCCATAAAGTCAATTATTTCTTTCAATTGAGTCCAATTAAGTTCTAAAATCTCATTTTAAGTCCCCAATATTATGTATCTAATTCAATTGAGTCCAACTAAATTCATATAAACTGCAATCAAAGTCCCCAAGTTCTAAATTAATTGTAAATCAATCTCAAAATTGACAATTTCTTCCAATCAAGTCCCAACTAAGTTTCAAAAATTAAATTTTAACCCCCAAAGTTTCGATTGAGCTTCAATGTAGTCCTAGTCGACTAATCACTTCAATTTCCACCCTCAAATCAATACTTCTCTCTCAATTTAGCTCAAAGTAACTTTTAAAAGTGTCATTGTGGCTCTAAAACTTTTAATTAAATACTTTAAGACCCGAATAAATTATTAAAGATTAATTTTAAGATTTAAAATACTAAATTGAGTTTAATTTCTTCTATTAGACGATGTGCAAAGTCCGCAGAGGTGCTCACTACACCATAACTCGCGAATTGTCACAGTTTAAAACCGTGACAATTCAATTTGTCACGGTTTTAAACCGTGACAAAATTCACCGTCGCAACTGGATCGTCACGGTTTTAAACCGTGATTTAATTCACGGTTTAAAATCGCGATTTATTCCGCGGATTCGTCGTCACGGTTTAAAACCGTGACCATTTCGTCCGGAATGGTAATAGACAAAAATTACCACGGTTTAAAACCGTGACAAAATTGGTCGACCAGCATATTTGCAATTTGTAAATTGGTTGTAACTTGGTACAACCAAGCCCATCTTCATCAATCACTCCCCTAAAAACACCATGCAATATTTATTCACATAAAACGACCATATCCATATATATATGCACCATAACACAAATTCATTCACTAAATCCATCACCAAATCCATCACCATAACACAATATTGCTCTCACTAATTCCATCACCACAAATTCATTCACTATATATGCACCATAACACAAATTCATTCACTAAATCCATCACCAAATCCATCACCACACTACACAATTCAAATGTAAGATTACAAACTAGAACAATGAGTTAAAACAAATATCTTCACCATCCATTACAAACTATCAAGCATCAAATTACCAATTCATCACAAATAAACTACTCCACCAAATATCAAACATCACCATCCATATATTACAAACGGTTCGTCATTGAAAACAACATGAGCTAATTACTATAAACCATAACGAATATTACTAAGTATGAAACAAAATACTCAATCAAACACAAGCACAACCATTGTCTTAGAAGTTAACAAACATAACTACTAATTAAAAGGAGAGAATTACATCATCTCCTTCAACAAGTATGTCGGCCACGCAATGAATGAACCGTTACCAAAATCTGCCAAACACTCTGCACCCCCTTGTTTACCAAGATACACAGGCTCATTCTCGAAGCCCGGATAGATATACTCGATATTTACCTTTGCTTCAGGGCATTGAAGTTTACGACCATGAACAAGAGTACAGGCGAAACGGACTCAATTCTTACCATTGCAATATTATTTTCATTGCGTAAATCTCTAAGATGGTAATACCCTTTGTCTTATTTGGAATTGGAGAGTAATCTGCATTCATAGACTGGCTGGATGAACCTTCTCCAACTGTAGTGCCTTTCTTGGAAGCACTGTGACCACTACCAGGTGAATGTTCATTTGGATTTGAACTGGGTCGGCCCTTAACCAAGGTTTGTAACAACGTGCTTTGGTCCTTCATTTGATGCAGTGGTCCAGAATAGTGAACCGTGGTCTCAGACTTCACGCCTGAAGTCTACCAATCTCGCACACTACAGTGTGTGGCTTTAAACTTAGTCATCGGCACCTTCGACCCAACTCCACGAGTACGGCCACTTTTGTCCTTCCCGAACACTTGAGTCAAGGGATCATTATCGATATCTGTTGAGCTTGAATCTCCTCCTTGATCGCCCCTGTAGCTCGGCAATTTTGGCCTGTGAAAGAGTAAATAATAGAATGGCATCGATAGCTTAAATATTACAATATAACATGTACATATATGTACTCAAATTACAATAAATTTTACTAACACTTCTATACCAAATTTCCCAAATGAGTTGTCAAATTAAAGATGATTCACCAATTGTATTTTCATAATCCTCACAAAATTGTCAATAATCCTATAATGTTATAACTTTGAAACATAAGATATAATTCAATCAAAATACCCACGTAAACGTCGAAGTTTATAAGAATACAACGCTTGTGAAATTCTCTCGGATTCGCTTTTGGGTAGAGTTTTCTTTGCAATATATTATTCAGGTGTGCCAAGTGAAGTCACTACGATATTTTTGTCACCAATGAGATGATATAATAGTTATGATCAAACCATTAAAATGAGATCTCTTGGCCGGTCTTAAAAACTAGAAACCAATGTATGACCAGCTTCAAAGAACTTCATCACCATTTAATAGTAAGTGCATCAAGTATACAATTTAACAATTTATAGGCAATTTTGAAATTATAAGTTTAGAAATTTACTCAAGCCAGTCTCAACAAACTCAAGGCGATATCCGTCTTTTGTTTTTCGAGCATGAAGGTAGAGATTATCTGAGTGGGAGGTTGGCCCTCATCATCGATGCCTTGTAATCGCTCCTACAAATTAATAGAAGATTTACATATAAAATAAAAAATATAGCATGGCATGTTTAATATTGACACTGCATCTTTATGCATGTGAATCAAGCCTGGATTATGCTAAATAGGTGATTGGCAAAGGCAAAGGCATAGGCATACCGTCCCACTCTGCAGATACCTCGGCATATGATTTAGAACCAAGGAAATGCACATCAGCCTTCTTCGCCTCTATTTGCTTTGCCTTGAGCCCTTTGTTTCAGCTTTCTTCTCAAGAGACTCATGTTCGATGAATTGGTTCCATTCAGCTATTGGAACATACTCATTCTCCTGAGGATTATCTTTGAATTTGAGAATTTCTTGAGTTGTTGCATTCTCCCGTAGGTACGGATCGAGGTGATTCTTCCAACTCTTATATTGCTCTCCAAATTTATAGAACAACAACAAAGATTTGGGCTAAATCAAACAAAGAATATATATTGCACAAACTAAACATATGATAATTCAAGATTTCAAAATAATAACAAAGATATGTGCCGTTAAATTAAAAATTAGCTTGACAATATTAGAATTGCTGACGAAATATACGGTTCTTGTGAGCTGGATCGATATCAAAATCTGAAGGAGAGAATTCCACAAGCTATCTTTCACCTCTGAGGCACATGCCTCGGCCGTCATAAAGAAGCCCAATGTTACACTTCAACGAGGTTTCGAATACGTGCCACTAGCAACTTCTTATTACCAACAGATTTCCCAACATGTCAAACCCAATCTCCTTTACGCATAACGGTGTCGATGGGTAGCCATTATCTGCGCCAATAAAAAATAAGGATTACCGACATGAAACTAATTTAATATATAAGGCAATACAAGTACAATTAGATCGATAAGATGTTGTCAATACAGCTTGTACATGTGTACGGCCATCACAAAAATGCATCCAATTGTATTGCGAGCCAACATAGAAAAATTACAAAATGAGAATTACAAGGAAACATTGAATCTTACATTTATAAGAATAACATTGTCTACATCAAAACATGAACAACATAAGTAGAGCTACACATCCAAATAATCTAAGAAATCACACAAATTCGGATTGTCATCCAAAGCAGTTAGTAATCGGTAGGGGCTTCCAAAGCGTCTACATGATCGCTTAACCGCTACAAGATGAAGAACAACCGACCATTGATTGTCAATACAGCTTTGAATAAAACTTGCTTTATGTTTTGAAAAGCACAAACAAACGGTTCATCCTTAATGCTTCCCTTGCTCTTCAATTTTGACAGATCAACCATAACCATCTTCGTGGCGGGGTCCCTTTGTGCAAGCGTTTTTGTCCTCCACTGCACTCCAATCACGCCAAATACTATCTCCCGAAACTTGAATAATCTAGTTCATATATATGTTGAACAACGCCATAATATACCATCTCCACTTGCTTTGGGTTTTTGTCTTTAGCACTAGACACACAAGTTGTAATTGCTTTAATTGCGATGCCGCTATTTTGATTCCGCATGCGACGTTGCTCACGACCATATTCAGAGAATACATAGCCCTTCACTCGATATCTGTCAAACTGTTTAGCAACAAAACTAGGGCCTTTAGCTAGATGGGCGAGTCTTGAGGTAACATCACCCAATTTCAACAGCTGACGGATATATGGAAAACAAGACATTAGTAACATATAAAGGGATTTTTTCTAACTATTTGGTTAAAATTCGAAGTGTAATCGGAAAAAATTACCTCGTTCGATACCCAAAGCCTGAAGTCCGAATTTGAATTTGAAACACCTTTTCTTCTTTTGGATTGTGGAAAAGAATTGTACTTCCTACAATTTGTCATTTGGTCAAACATTTTGATGGGATGTAACTGTAATGTTAAGTTTCATTCATTGAAGGTACTTTAAATGTAAATACTTACTCTCGCCATACATCTACATCTTCGTGAGTTTCGAAAACATAACGAGCCACCTGCTCGTATTGAAGATTTGAAAGTTTCACTTTATTACCTTTCCCCAAGGCCTCTTCATCAACAAACTCGCCAAAATCGTCAACAAAGCGTTCACGGTGCGGATTAAAACTACCAATACCGGATTAGGCATATACTCTCGCGAACAAAGAAGCTTCGTCGTAATATACGCCCCGCAATTGACCCACCAATGTATCTAGTATTCTTCACGTAATCTTTGAAGGATTTCATTAGTCTCTCGAATGGGTACATCCAGCGATACATGACAGGTCCACACATAAGAGCTTCATCGCATAAATGTACCAACATGTGGATGCTAATGTCAAAAAAAGCTGGTGGAAAATACTTCTCCAGCACACAAGTTGCTTCAAAAATCGTCGCTTTGGCTGCCACGATATGCTTTCGATTAACAACTTTTGAACATAGAAGGGTGAAACATAGACTTATCTGCATAATAGCCCTTCGAAGCTCCTTCTGTTTGGAAAAGCAATGCCTGAATAGCAATGGGAGCAATTGCATAATGACGTGCCAATCGTGCGACTTACATTGTCTTAGATCATGCACACTGAAATTCACAACCCGGCGTAAATTAGAAGAGTAGTCTATTGGCGTCTTTAGATCATGTAATGTTTTAAGAAACACATCTCTTTCTTCTTTAGTTAACGTGAAAGCTGCATTGGGCATTACAGTTTTTCCACTTTCCAAATCTTTCTGTATCCATAAGCTCTTTTTGAGTTTCATTACCCGAAGATCCTCACGTGCCTTCTCACCATCCTTTGAATGAACTCCATGTAAGCATGTACTCACAATATGCTCTATGATATTCTTTTCTGCATGCATGACGTCGATCACATGTCTTACCGAATGAGATTTCCAATATGGCAAATCGTACATCAGTGACCTCCTCGACCAAGGCTTTACTTTGCTAGGATCTTTCGGATCAACTCTACTTTTGCGTTTCAAGGTCAATGTCTTAGGATGTTTACCAGTTAAATTATGAGCAGCCCTTGCGACCTTGATTCAATTTCGCACTCGTTATCCTCTTCTGAGTCGACCTTTCCTCCACACCATCGGGAATAAAATTGCTCTTGTCCTTCCTAAACTTGTGATCGCGAGGTAGCCATCTACGATGACTATGGTAGCAAATCTTATGACCGACCGTAACCAATCGATCCGGTCTCCTCGGCACGATGGGACATCCAAAATAACCATGAACATTACAAAGATAAAGTCCCATAAGTCGGCAAGTCGTGAATTGCCCACAATAACATAGCTTTACGTGAAATGCTCATGCTTGTGTGAATCGAATGCTTGCACTCCTTCGAGCCATAACTCATTCAACTCTTCAACCAATCGGGCTAGAAATACATCAATATCATCACTTGGAGCTTTTGGGCGGGGATTAAGAGTGACAACATAGAAAACTCTTTTTCGCATGCATAACGAAGGAGGGAGATTATACGACACGAGAATCACCGCCAAATACTTTGATTGGTACTTAAACTACCAAATGGATTGAAACCATCGTGGCTAATCCAAGCCGAACATTGCGAGATTCACTAGCAAAACTGGGTATGCAACATCGCAGACTTTCCAAATAGTAGAGTCGATAGGATGTCTCATGAGATTGCCCCCGCTCGCTTTCGTGCATGCCAAGTCATAGCTTCGATATCCACGCACCGTGTAAAGTCGCTTCAACCTCGGCCCTACGGAAAGTATTTCAATACCTTCTGCGGTTCTTTGTGCATTCTTAAACCCTTCTTATTCGGATTCTTTTTCACAACAAACCGCTGTTCATCGTGATACCGGGCATTTGTCCTCAAATTCATACTCTTTGCGATACAAAATGCAACAGATTTACAAGCATGAATGGACTTGTACTTCATCCCTAACCCCTTAAGCTACTTTTCATAGATGGGTAACTTGTGGGCAACAAATTTTCCGCAGCAAAGAATTCTTTCATCCATAGCGATAAAATACACTGCTTTCCAGATAAACCAAATTGGCTTTTCACATTCTGCAAACCAATCATTGCAAATAAAGTAGTGTGATCCTTGTTGCAGTTGGGATACAAAGGCTTTGAAGCATCTAATTTTAAACGAATATAATCTTGATCTGCATGGGCTTCAGCATCAATATTATTTCCACTTTCGAATCCCGTACTTTCATTTTCATGAAACTGATGAATGCCAAAGGCATCATCGACCAAATTATCTAACATAGGATGTGCCGAAGAAGACTCGTCCACACTCAAATTTTCGGTGGTATGTGGCTGCTGTAAGGTCGAAATCGAATCATTTTCCCCATGGTAGACCCAAGTCTTGTAGTTACTTTCCATACCCCACTTGATTAAGTGAAACTCAACATCTTCAACACGAAGCCGTTTACTATTACGACAATAGATACACGGACAATGTATAATATCGTTGTAGATTTTGCTCTGAGCAAACTTAATAAAGTCCCTAACACCTTGTACATAAACACGACTAGTTCTTGGAAGCACAGTCATCCATTCTTTAGAAAGTGGTAAATCCATCGAAAAAGCTTCAGTTTATAATTCACGAGTTAATGAGCCGAGTACGTGGAATAAGAAAGTAATGTAAAACAAAAGATATCTATAAGGAATAGCTTTGCAAAAAAAAAAATTATCACGTTTCAAATCAATAAATGTCCTAATGCATCTTATAAGTCCAACACTAACTGGTTAGGGCCCTAACCCATTCATCATTGATTTGTGATGTACGCTTGTTATGCTATCAAAATATATTATATAGTCATCTATAATATCATGTGTAAATTTCGACAGCATCTCCCCGTATTCTCCACAATGTACGATCTACAGCACCCGTAGTGTACACCCGGAGAATAACAAGGAGACACGATCAAACCGTTACACACGAGATTATGACTGACTATATAATATATTTTGATAACATATAGCATGATTCACAAATAAATGACAAACTGTCCAAAAATGGGACAATTCAAAGATTATTTTATAAATTTCAAACTATCCAATTATATGGAAGTTTGTAAATTATAAACTAATCTTCAAACGGGTACTCTAAGCTCAATGATGATTCTAAAGACATGTAAATAATATAAAGACTAAGTAAAATAAACGACGAAACGAATAACATACAAAATAAATGGTTATATGACCACTTAGATTAACGGTATCAAATAGAGACACATAACGCTATGAGGGAGATAGAGGGGTAAAGGAAACAATGAAGACTTACATTATCGTGACAAAATAGGTCTTTAAATGATTCGGTAAAAGATAGGGATTTCCCAAATATGACAACGTGAATCTTCAAAAACCTGTACAAATTCGGGGAAAAAATCATTGTTAACAAGAATAGAGAAATTTATTGTTGGGAAGTTACATGATATTCAACAACAAATGGGACAAAAAATATTTGTATTTGTAATGTAAGATTCATTGCAATATAACTACGGGAAACAGGCCGGTGCCATCCACTTTTTATAACTTCTCATTTCTTTTTATAACTTTCAATAAAATCTCTTCTTATATATAACTTCTTATATAAAAACAAACATTTTGAAATTTATATATATTTTCATTTGTATATATTTTCATTTATATATATATATATATATAAATTTGCTTAGGTTTCAAGTACATATTCCCGCTAAATTAATTATCCTAAAAAAATATAGTAATAATAAAAATTTATCATTTGTAAAATGGAAACTAATGCGTCGAAAGGTCGAGGGCTTTGTTTCCATTCCCGTATGTGAACTTATCTCTTTCTACTTTCTTTGCGTTTTTAAACGCATCAACAAGTAATCATACATTCTCAAAATCACTTCTTTCCAATCAATATTGAAATCCCAATTATCTTAAATTGCTAAATGACTAAATAATTATTTCTAAACTATACATTTACCAAAAAAATGAATATAGTGGCAATGTCACAATCCAAATGTATGCCTCATTTATCTATCAACTAAATATACTCACTAATTGTAGTAAATTATATATTGAGTACCAAATTCACTTAAACTAGCAAACCCATTCTAAGAAATCCTAAAATTTGTAGTGAAGAGATGATAATTATGAAAAATGAATTTAAAAAAATAAAAAAAATGGACTAAATGTTTAATTGAGTTTAACAGTAGAAACAAATCAAAGCAAACATTTATCTATGTTTCCCCAAAAAATGCCAAAAAAAAACGAAAATATGGCTAATAAAAAAAAAAAGAAGAAATGGTGAACCAATAAACTAGAAATTACCTAATGCCGGAGAAGACAACTTCTAGCCTCCAAACCACCGGAGAAGACGAGCTTTTATGTGCCAAACGCCATTTATGAAACTTGGAGCAATAATAATACCTTCTTGTGGAGTTTTAATTCAATAGAGTACTCACTTCAAGAAGAGGAGCTGGTGCACTAAGATGGGAAGGGTTTTTGTGCAAAGGAATTCATGCATTTAGAGGATTTGGGGGTGAATATTTAGGGTTCTTCGCGATTTGGGAACACACAGCCGACGGGTTGCTTATTCTGGGATGCAGCTGGTTTTTATTTTTTTTATTTTTTTTTCGACGGGGGTCACGGTTCATAACCGTGACCCCCACGCCCGCGGATGGTCACGGTTTAAAACCGTGACCATCATGAATATTTTTTTTTTTTGGGGTTGGTCACGGTTATTAACCGTGACCAACCGCGCGTCTGGGGGTCACGGTTTTAAACCGTGACCCCCTTCAGATCCCATGTGTGACAAATTATCCGTTTTGGTGTAGTGGCTAGCATCCCACTAGCCCTAATTTCGAGGAATTTACGAGAACTACGAATTTGAGGTGGGGTTTTATTTCTTGCAAAATATTTTTATTTTAAAAGCAATTGTTTACTTCACAACCATGTCATTTCTTTTCGTGTGATTATGATTGTGGTATATTTGCTATTTGACATATATGTGATGGTGCTAAGTACTATCTTCTACGGGATGGTGTAAGGGCCATTCGGAGAGTTATAGCGACTTTTCCCTACGTTGGACGGGAGTTTCCACACTCGACTTTTCTATAGTTTGATTGTCTATAATCTTAATATCATATGTGGGTATGTGATATGGTGAAAAATTCTCTATTGTACCCCATTGAGTATAACCACGTTATTTTCACTCTGATTATTTCAAACTCTTTTTCAGATTAGGGAGTCCAACGAAGCGGTGTCAAGTGGGGCGACATCAACCACCTAAATGACATTATTATTTTAGTTTCTTCTTCAATTATTCATTAGTGAACCATTTAAACTTAGCAGTACATTGTTCTTGAGTTTCCGAATTTAATTTAGAAGATCTAATTTGTTTATTTAGAAAATAAATTTTGATTATTCAACGAGCGACTGTCATTTTATTTAATTACATAGATCTTAAACTTTAGAGTTATTATTATTATTATTATTGAAAATGTTTTTTTTTTAAAAAAAATTTGTCATCAAAATTTTCATGTTTTAATAAAGATATAACTATTTTAGTAACACTTCGATATTCAAAAATCAGGGTGTTATAGTCGGACTCGTGCATCTGGATTTCGTTATTTCCGGAGTATGCGACCATCATACTTAGCAGCTCATGTCCTAATGTGGCATCAACCATTTGGTCTATCAGGGGGAGCAGGAACGAGTCTTTGGAGCACGCCATGTTTAGGTCAATAAAATCTATATAGGCCCTCCATGATCCATTACTCTTTTTGACTAACACGGGATTGGCAACCCAAGTCGGGAAATTTGCGTTTCGAATAAATCCACAACTAAGTAACCACAACACTTCCTTTGCTAAGGCTTTGTATCTTTCGGCGGCTAGAGGACGACGTCGCTGTTGTGTTGGCCTAACCATTGGGTCGACATGGAGCCGATGGCAGGCTAGATCAGGATGAAACTTGGTCATGTCCATGGTTGACCATGCGAAAACGTCGATGTTTTTCAACAAGAACATAACCAACTCTTCTCGTATGCCCATTTCCAGCTTGCACTGTACGCAGAGGACTTTGCTGGGATCATCCAGGGAGATGTAAATTTCATCAAGTGGTTTGACCGGTTCTACATATCGATTGGCTTCCCTAATTCTTGGGTCGCTCACTTGGCCTACCAGTTTAGTTTAGGTCATGAACGCTATGGCTGTTGGGTCCACGGTGATAATCGGTGGGAAGGTGATCATAGACGTGCACGCACAGAATTGATAGCCCTTGACGACTACTACTCCACTATCAGTTGGAAACTTCATCATGTAATGGTAGATTGAGACGGCCTTTAGTTCACATAGGGTTAGACGCCCAAGGATGGCGTTATACTAGCTCAGAACGTCAAGGATTACGAACTCCGCGAGAATCACTCGCCTGGCCGATTCTTCTCCAATGTTGACAGTGAGGGTTACTTGCCCTAACAGATCTACTCCATGCCTAATAAGCCTAGTTATTGGACCTATTGAGCTGAGAACTATGAACCTCTGGTCAATTCCTATCCGGAGCAGGGTCCTTAGGTACAAGATATTGGTGAAATTCCTATTGTCTACCTGGGTGCGATCTTGATTCAACTCACAGACAAGGTGATGACCAGCTCATCTGAGTGAGGGTGGATGGCCTGGATGGCGTCTTCCTCATAGAACTTGATCTCATCCCCTGTTAAGTTCAAGTTTACTTACTCTCTTGCAACCACCTGGTCGTTGTGTAGTCTTGGGACCGAGCGTGTTAGTCAGAAAAGTAGGTAAGCCTACGAAATGGTTGTGGAAGCTTGTCGGGGCAATTTTCTCCCATAATGCGCTGGTTTTCGGCCATAATGATATAGATGTCTGCTCAATTTTGATCGTGGCAGAGAGAGGACGGTTGGCTGATCAGTCCGTAGCCGGCGAATAACATCCAGAAGGTACCACAAGATATTCTCGGAGCTGCCCCTTTTAGGTGAGACCTTCGATTTCATTCTTTAGGTCCCTACAAGCATCAATATCGTGCCTTGCTGTCCAATGGTACTGGTAGTACTTTGTTTGGTTCAGGGAAGACTAAGGTACCCCGAAGTGATGCTGGTGGGCGAAGCAAGTTCCTGTCCTTAATTTGTATGAATATTCTTTCTAGATTTATGTTAAGACATGGAAGCTCTGGAGCCTTTGTATTGGAGATCGAGGAGGTAGGAAATGGCTTGTCGTTTGCTTCGCCAGTGCAGAGGTAGCTTTATTCTGCTCTGGGATGGTGGCCTTGCCCTTCTCGTTCCTATCTGTTCTGCTCACGTGGTCTTCATTGTTGTCTGAGATTGCCTCTTCTATGCTTATGTGTTTCTCTGCTCAAGCCAAGAAATACTTATACATTTCAGGACTGTCTTCATGTATGAATAGCCAAAAACGGGTCCGAGGTTCGAACCCAAATAGAGTAGCCATGAGTGTGGCCTCATCCAAGACAAGTCCGATATCTATTGCGCGATTGTTGAATCGATCGATGTAATTTTTGAGTGTCTTCCCCATTCCCTGCTTTTTGTTAACTAACCTCTGTTTGGTGCTAGATCTGAGTCGAGACCATATGAACGTGGCGATGAAAGCTGATGAGAGGTCATCCCATGATTTGATTGAGTACGCTGGGAGTGTCTTGAACCATTTTATTGGCTTGTCCACTAAGGTAAGGAGAAAGGCCTTGCATTTAATTGCGTTGCTGGCTCCATGCAAATCGATGAAGGTAGTATACTGATCGAAGTGTCCACACGAGTTGGTGTTGAACCATTTCATTCCTTGTCCCCTAAGGTAAAGAAGAAGGCCTTGCATTTAATTGCGATGTTGGCTCCGTGCAAGTCGATGAAAGTAGTATACTGATCGAAGTGCCCACATGGGTCGATCACCCCGACATAGTTTCCCTGCTAGGGAAATTTGACTTTTAGGGGCATCAGCTCTACTTGAATTTTCATGCTTAGGTGGGATTGTCCATGCCCTGGTTATTTCTATACCAGTGGTTGAGGTTGCTCAATTCGCAGCTTTTGGCTAACCTGCTTGGCCTCAAGGTCGGCAACGTCGACTTGCAGTTGCTTGAGCTCATTAGCCTTTGCAAATCTAACTGAGCTTTCCACTTGGCTCTCCGTCTAGGTGGTCGACCCACTCTTTGGCCTGAGTTCTATACGGGTTGATAGCACTGGTTATTTGACTCTTACGGATTCCGTTCTGGCAGGCAATAGACTATCGTTGAAGTCCAGTCGCTGGATAGTATGCCATCATTCATTAGTTCTCTGTGGAGAGTGGTGTCGCCAAGCCCCCGAGGTCGGTTTTCCTCCGGTTTGCCTTTGTTGCAGTGATTCTTCTACACATGATGCTCTATCCATTACAAGACCAATTTCAACGTGTAGAGTCCTATTCCTGTGCATTTCCCAAGGTTTGGTTGCAATGTGTACCCCTCACTGTGTGTGGCTGCGCATTCCTTAGTCGGTGATGCAAACAATGTTAGAATGGTGCTAACGCAACCTGTACGAGATTAGAACTACCCCAAAAAATCTAAAAATCTAGCTAGTTGGCCTGCTAACTGTCAACTTTCGACTCACGACGTGACAACAATCGGTATATTGAACCAATCACCTCGAACAATGTAGAGCCGACAACCAACAATGGTGAATGCCACAAGAGATGATGAAGCTCCTAATAAGTTCGAGTTGTTCTATGAAAAAGGAAAATTTGAGGAGAAATCTCGGCTAAACAATTTTCATAAAAGCTCAAAGATGTTTTACAAATAAGGAAAATAAGCCCTGTATACCCAAAATGGCAAGTAACTTAAGTAATAAGCTAACAAGGGAAATGTTATTAAAATATACAAAATATCCTTAAAATATCTTGCTGACTCAGTTGTTAAACAATGCGATCACGCAGGCAATGGCATGCGTTTACTATATACAGCTGTGAAGGCCATTGTCACAACCGTAAAGAAGCTTCTACCCATTTTTCCTCCTTGGCTCCAAAATGGCGCATGCAGTCGCACAGGCGATTGCATCTTTGGGCATTTCCTCAAAAATTGCTATTTTGGTCCCCAAGCTCTTTCCTTGCGTTGTTTTAACCCTTGATCATCATCTCTTGTTTAGAATAGGTCCCAATGCTTACTAAGTTGATATCTCTCAACCCATTTACTTTCATGTTCCAAGCTATAAGTTGTCTCTTTTGACGAATTTTGCCATATTTCTTCAATCAATCCTGCTATTACAATCTTCAACTTATTTGCTCGAGATCTCGTGATCGGTCCAATTGGCACTCGAAGTGAATCTATTAGCATTGAGTTGCCATGAATAATATCGTTCCCTTTTTCTTCAACCAGATTCATCCACAAATCATTGCTTGTATCAAACGGAACGAGATCAGATACATTAAAGGTAGTAGAAACACTGTATGTGTCTGGAAAGTCTAACTTGTAGGTATTGTCATTCACTTTCTCGATCACTCAAAATGGTCGCATCTCTGTTGTAACTTCGACCGCCGTTGTTGGGAAAATCTTTCTTTTCTTAAATAACGCCAACCCAATCCCATGGCTCGAAAGTAACTTTCTTTCTTCCTTTTGTTGACTTGGTTCGAAACTTGTTCGTTGCGTTTCTCAATACGCATCTTCACCTTCTCATCCAAATCCCGAACAAGCTCCGCTTTCCTTTTATTGTCTAAACTAATCCTTTCACCCGCAGGTAAATGAATTAAATCTAACGAAGTCAAAGGGTTAAAACCATACACGATTTCAACGGGAGACCAATCAATAGAAGTATGCACAGCACGATCATAAGGAAATTCAGCAAATGGCAAGCATTTTTCCCAACTTTTCAAGTTTTTATCAATCAAAGCATATAACAATTGTGATAAAGTTCGGTTAACTACCTCAGTTTGACTGTCAGTTTGAGGGTGGCTAATGGTAGAAAATAAGAGTTCCAATCCTAACTTTTCCCACAAAGTCTTCCAAAAGTAGCTGAGGAACTTAACATCACGGTCTAACATAATTGTATTGGGAATGCCATACAATCATACTACCGTCCTCCTAAAAAACAAGTCAACTACATATGTAGCATCGTCGATTTTGTGGTAAGGTATAAAATGTGCTATTTTGCTAAACCTATCTACCACAACAAAAATTAAGTCTCGACCATTCTTAGACGTAGGTAATCCCAACACAAAATCCATTAAGATATCCTCCTATAGCGTTTTTGCCACCAGGTAAAAGCATATATAATCCATGAGGTAAAATCGTGGAGTTGGTTTTTTTATAGGTAATGCAATTGGCACAAATTTCCTCCACCCCACGTTTCATTCTTGGCTAAAAGAAATGCTCTTGTAAAACTTCCAACATCTTTTGAATACAAAAGTGACCCATCAAAGTTCCACTGTGGGATTCTCTAATCGAGCTAATAGGCACACACAACTTGTTCTCTCTAAACAAATAGCTTTCTAGTCTACAGAACTTGTCAAAACTTTCCTTCTCACAAGCAACAAAGATACTAGAAAAGTCAAGATCTTTGTCATACAAATCCTTCACCGTCTCAAATCCCAGCAATCTAGTACTCAAAGTGGTTAGCAAAGCACACCTACTTGACAAAGCATCGACAACTACATTCTCTTTACCTTGTTTTGTACTCACATAGGGAAATGTCTTAATAAACTCCATATACTTTGCATGCCGCTTGTTTAGTATGCCTTATCCTTTGAGATGCTTTAGAGATTCATTATCTGTGTGAATCACGAACTCCTTAGGTCATAGTTAATGTTGCAAGTTTTCCAATACTCGAACCAAAACATACAACTCCTTGTCATATGTTGGATAGTTGAGTGTGGCTCCACATAACTTCTCACTGAAGTAAAATACTATTCTGACGCATCACATTCAATCTCAAAGCCATATTAAAGTAGGGCAAAATAAGCACAGGCGAAGAACACAACTTATTCTTGATCTATTGAAAAGTATGCTCTTGTTCAACACCTCATTTAAACCCACAATTTTCTTGACTACCTCAATTAACGGTGCAGTTAGTGTACTAAAGTTAGGAACAAACCTCTTATAGAAACTAGCCAAACCATGGAAACTCCTAACGTCAGTTATGCTTTTAGGTGTAGACCATTCTTTCATTGCTCTTCGCTTTTTAGCACCCAGTAAATAGCCAAGAAACACTATCCTGTCCAAACAAAATTGAATATTAGCCTATTACCAACAACTTTTCTTCATTTAGGACCTCTAAAACGAGCACAACGTGATCAACATGAGCTTTTAAACCCTTATTACAAATTAAGATATAATCAAAATACACTACAAATTTACCAATGAAAGCACGTAAAACATGATTTATTAAACGCATGAAAGTATTAGGTACATTAGTCACTCCAAATGGCATAGTCATCCACTCATATGAACTATGCTTAGTTTTAAATGCCGTTTTCCATTCGTCTCCCTTTTTCATTCTAATTTGATGATAACCACTCTTAATATCAATCTTGCTAAAAATATTATCACCATACAATTCATTTAGCATATCATCTAATCTAGGGATACAGTGACGATAATTTACTGTGATGTTGTTGATGGCTCGGCAATTAACACGGATTCTCCATGAGTTGTCTTTCTTTGGCACTAGTAACAATGGCACTACACAAGGGCTCATGCCCTCGCAGATGTAACCTTTGCTCATTAGATCCTTCAGTTGGCATGTAATTCCTTCGTTTCCTCGGGATTACTTCGATAAGCGAGACAGTTTGGTATAGCAGCTTCGGATACGAAGTCGATTGGATGCTCGATGCCCCTAATGAGTGGTACCCAACTTGGCAACTCGTCGGTTAGCATGTCTTCAATTCCTGCAAGAAAGAATACAAGGTGAGAAATCATTGTATACCAACAACATAAGTGGCTGGTTTAGCAAAAGGGCCCTCGAGTTGTCTCTCATTTTTGCAAAGAATCGGTCTTTCCTTTTACCCGCTTATTTCTTCTCACTTAACTCTCATTTTAATTTTTTTCTTTTTCTATTTTCTCTTTCTTCAGCCTCACTCTTTAGCGTCATTTGATCCTCATGACCTTGCTATGGAGTCAAAGGAGCAAGTATCACAAGTTTCTCGTTGAATTTGAAGTTATAATGGTTTCTATACCCATCATGTAATATCCTTCGATTGTATTACCAAGGCTGACCCAATAAAATGTTGGGTGCATTGGTACCAGATCACAAACCACCTTATCGGAATATGGTCCAATGGATAGAGGCACTAGCACTTATTCATCCTAACCTCTCCCGAATTACTAAACCATTGCAATCTATACTGTTTTGGGTGTTTGATTAAAAGAAATCCAAATTTCTCCACAAATATAGTGCTGGCTACATTAGTACAACTTTCTCCATCAATGATAATACTACAAGGCTCACCGTTCACCAAATACTGGGTATGAAAAATATTCTCCATTTGTGGTGCCACCTCATCTACCTTTATTTGCATGCTAAGAGCTTGCCTTCTAACTAAGGACTTGGGGATTGGAATAACAAACTAATCACCGGCCTCTAAATCTTCTTCTTCCTCAATATAGGGAGCTTCTTCATTTTCCTCTTCAGTTTCTACCTCTCCATCATCTCTACCTACATAGTTCACCAATTAGGGCACTCGGATGCAATGTGGTCGATCCCTTGACACTTGAAACATCGGATGTCTCGGTTTCGGACTAATGGAACTCCTATCTTGCCCTTGCCCTTATCATTGACAATTGGTGTCACCTTTGGTGGGTTAATCATTCCTTTCCAATGTGTCTTGTGCCAAAAATTAATCCCACCACCGACTTGAGGTTTACTTAAACTTTTCCTTTTAAATTCCTTCTCGACTTTCACGGCTTTATATACTAACTCTTGTAGATTGGCATAATCTTGTAGCTCGGTATAGTTAGTAATTTCCCTATTCAAATCGCTCAAGAACTTCACCATGGTAGCTTTCTCTTCTTCAACTATATCGGTCCCGAGTCATGAGAACCCCCATCTCTTGATAATAATCCTCCATGAATCGTCCTCCTGGATTACAAGTTTATAATCTTTGCTACAATTCTCTATAGTAGTGTGTTGGGATGAATCTCTTCCTCATAATAGTCTCAAACACTTCCCAAGTATCCACGGGTCCTCCAAGTTTTTTTACCTGGCGGTGGTTAATTGTCTCCACAAACTCAGTGCATAACTCGTGAACTCATTAAGTATCAAAGGTACCTTTCGTGTCTCCGAATTTGGTGAAATTGGAACATCATGTCTATTCGACTCTTCCAATAGAGATAACCATTCGGATCTACTTTGTCTTGGAATGTAGGCACTTTGATATTCATATTCTTAATATCGCCTTCATTTTCATTTCAGCTTGACGGTCCCTTTATTTCTCTATCTCCCATTCGATTTCTCATATGCTCTTCCCCATAATCATCCTCTTCACGCTTATCAACCATAGAGCCAACACTCTCATCCCTATTATGTTATCGTCCACGTTGGACCTCTAATCGAGCTAACCATGCACTTAGACTGGCTATAGATACCTCCAATTGTTGATTATTCTCCTGCAATATTCTCCTCTATTCATTTTTAGTCATCGTGTTGTGTTATTGACCTTCAGTAGAGTCAATTTTAGATATTGTGTACTCAAGTGTGTGATAATATTGTCGCGTGTTTATATCACTTGTATTTGGTGACACAATTTGGCTTTTACCGGATAATAATCTCACTTCTCTACCTTTTACCACTCATTCTCCCACAATTCTTCGAAGACAAGAACTAAACAAACTAAATCTAAACGAGAAAAACTCTTGGTCAATCCAATCCACAGTTGATGTCAATGGTCATTAGCAAGTGAAAATAATCCCAAGCAACAACTCACAATTACCAATTTCAACTAAAAAATACAATTATCAAAACTAAGTGTAGCCCACAATTCTTGCTATCACTCGTTCAACAACACTGTAATTTCGATTCTTTCTTGATGTTTTGAGCTTTCTTTTTTTTTTCCAAATTTTTTAGCCCCCTTTTGTTTTGTGTTTTCACAACAACAACATTAAAAAGATTACTAGAACAATAACAACAAAAACTAACAATCTAAAAATCAAACAAGACCATAAAACTAAAAATATAATACCGGATGGTTATAATCTGAGCTCTGATGCCAATTGATGCAAACCATGTTAGAATGGAGCTAATGCAACCCATACGAGATTAGAACTAATCCAGCAAATAAAAATCCGCTAGTCATCCGCTAACTGTCAACCTTAGACTCATGACGTAGCAACAACTAGTATATTAAACTAATCTTCTCTAATGATATGGAGCCAACAACTAATAGTGGTGAAATGCCACAAGAGATAATGAAGCTCTTGATGAGTTCGAGTTGTTCAATAAAAAAAAGAAAATTGGAGAAGATATCTCGACTCAACAATTTTCATAAAAGCTTAACGATGTTATACAAATGAGGAAAATAAGCCTTATATGCCAAAAATAATAAGTAATTTAAGCTCTAAGCTAAAGAAATATTATTAAAATATACAAAATATCTTAAAAATATATCGCTAGCCCAATTTTTGAACCATGGGATCACGTGCCATCGCATGCGTTTACTAGATACAATCGTGAAGGCCATTGTCATGGCCGTAAAGAAGCTTCTGCCCATTTTTTCTCCTTGACTTCAAAATGGCGCATGCGCTCACATGGGCGATTGCATGCCTTGGCCATTTCCTCAAAAATTGCTACTTTGGTCGCCGAGCACTTTCTTTGTGCTGTTTTTACCCACGATCAACTTTTCTTATGTAGAATGGGTCCCAATGCTCACTAAGTTGATCCCTCTCGACCTATTTGCTTCCAATTCAGGTTTCAATCAATAAATTGTCGCTTTTAACAAATTTCAACACATTTCTTCAATCAGTCCCGCCGTTTCAATCTTTAACTTTTTTGGTCGAGATCTCGTGGTTGGTCGAATTGGCACTTGGAGTGAATACATTAGCGTTGACCTACCACGAATCAAATCAATTGGCATACAGAGGTGTTTCTTTACGACATGGTAGTAAACGTAGAGGTATGGTAGGCTGTTGCTCATAACTGGGTGCTTGGGCGGAGGCCCTCCTTCTAGCGCCAAACTGTTGGAGCCAAAGTTTAAGCTTTGCTTGCCCCACAACTTAATTGTAAGGAGTTAAAGTTTTTGTATAACGTTTTGACTGCGATTTTCGCTTGTCCCTTGGGATAAGAATTGATCACTCTTTTATAGTACAATTTTGACAGCCTTTTTAGGCTTTAATTACACCTAACCCCAGACTAAATCATTTTCCTCAAGTTCCCAAGCCTGCAGCCACAATTTGCCTGATCTCGCATTTAATGTTCCTGCTGTTATCTATCGGGTGTCACTTCCTCAGGTGCTTTCACAGCAGATGTCAGCCTAAGTTAAACCATCTCCTAACCTCCACCTCCCATCGTGCCTATCTTCATTCATTTAGTACCTTGATTGGTTTAGAACATCTGGCCTGGCCCCTGAGCAATAGGTCCGTTGATAAGTGTGTATTTTGCACACTTATTTATATCTCTTTACATTCATTTGGAGTGGATATCTCCTTATAATTATGTATAATTATTATTTTTTTAGGTACTATTCCTCCTTGTGGAGGAAAATGAGACTAAAAGGAGGAAAAATTACTTAATGTGTCAAGAAACCTGAAGTCGGGGACTAAAACGCAACTATCTCAAAGTTGAAGGACTTCGGGTGCAATATTAGTGAAGATCTTTTTTACCTGGTTTCTTGAGCGTATATGGAAGAACACGGAATATGGAGTCCAATGTTTTTTACCGATCACAATTCCGAGTTCCAGATCAAAAGATATGGCCAGACGAAGATCAGGGACGAAAAATGCAAGATGTAAGAAGTTGAGGAGTCTTTTTGATATAGATACAAGTTTATTTGGAGGTAACAATCAACTAAAGAGTTGTAGATCATCGCGTCTAGTTTCCAACGCAACTTGGTTTGGCTCAATCGGACATCGGGATCAAACGTTATGGCCAAAATACTGAAGCCTGCGCGTGCAGAAAATTTGTACGGCCGTCAATTACATTTGTACGGCCATAAATCATATTGTACGGCCGTAACCGATATTTTTACAGCCGTAAATTAGCAGAAAATTGGCCAATTTCATGCAAAGAATTAAATACGGCCGTACCAAATAAATGTACGGCCGTAAAATGGTAAATACGGCCGTAAAATGGGAAATACGACCGTAAAAACACCAGAACCAGCATCCTCGGATTTCCCCTGTTTTTGCCCGATTCTCTCCCTCTTCCTTAACACTTTGAAGAGTCTTTTGGGGACATAAGAATCACGAATTGGGGACCTTTTACACCCTTTTTCCTCCCCCAATTCATATATCCATCTTCAGTTTTAGGTTTAGCTTAGGTTTTCTTGGTTTGCTTCTTCTCTTTTCTTCTTCTTTTCTCTTCTTTCTCTCTTTTTCCTTTCTTCTTTCTTTCTCTTCTTTAGTTTAGGGGTATTGATTGGGGGTAATTGCTTGGAGCTGAAGCAAGGAAATCAAGAGGACATGGAGAAGAAGTGAAGAACAAGACTTTGCTCTACAAAGGGAGATTGTCTTTAATCTTGTTTTGTTCTTTAATTTCTATTTCCTTTGTATTGATTGTATATGTATAAATGATTTCCTATACTATGAACTAGTATTATAAGTTGAGATTTTTGATTGATATTAATCTATGTTTTGGTTAATCCAATGAGTTGTTGGAATTGATTTGTATTGAATTGCTCATATCTTGTGTGGTTGTTTGTGAGCTATTTCCATGATTCGGTTGATCACCGGATATATGTATTTGCGAGTTGTGTTATTCTTCGAAAGAATGGGCTCATCTTGGACCGTAGAAATAACCACCATAGGTTCTTGTAAGGGATAGAAATATACCCCTAACCCTATGTGATCCTCCGAGCTACTATCACAAATTTTAATGCAATTGATTGATTTACAATCGACACAGAAATATAGTAGGTTGGATTAATTGATTAGGGGTAGTTTGACATTCGAAAGAGGAACTACCTATATAAGGAAGTCGGGTCTAACATTGAAGATGAGTAATTTATTAAGTTCAACGACGGATTGGCGAAACTAGGTTGATTGAAGTCATGAATCCCAACTATTTCTTTAACCCGAGTTTCATTGCCAATCATGCCCATTTCGTGCTTTGCTTCATTGCTTTCTTAGGTGAGATTAGTATAGTTTATTTTCCTTCTTTTAATTGTGTGTTCTTGTGTATAGGTTTCTCTTTGCTAGAATTAGTAACTCAACTACAAATACCTTTCCCTGTGGGATCGATATCCCGACTCCTAGAGTCCACTTTATTACTTGTACGGCCCGTACACTTGCGGAGTATATTTGTGCGTGTATATTACGCCCAACATCCTTTGGCGCCGGTTGCCGAGGATTGGTTCTTTTTGTGTTGAGTTTTCTTATTCTAGTTTTTTTTTCTTTTCTTATATAACTTTGTTTTTCCTTCATTTCTCTCCGAATGGCAGGTTACACTTCATTTTCGGATCTTGTTGAAGATGATGAAGAAAACAGGCTATTTCGATCTTATTTCCCAATGGAATACACCTATACATATCCCAGTTGGAGCAATCAATCGGCCGACCAATCACACCTCTACGAAGAACAATGGGAGCACTACATTTCTTCAACCTGTGAGATTTGTCGAGCTATGCATCCAAGCTCTACTTTCCCTTTGATCCAATTTGGCTACTCATTTCAAGAAACCAAGCAAGAAGCTTATGGGCCACAAGAGAAGATGTCGGATTGGGAAGAAGCTTTTGCTAGATTGGCTAACCAACAATTGGAGTATCAACAACGAAATGATGCAACTATGGAGAAGTTGGCAAACCAAGTCGGCCAATTAACTAAACTTGTTTTGGAGAGTCAACAATTACCATTGTCAAGGCACGTAGAGGATGTCATTCAAGAACCCGAGGTTGAAGAGGAAAGGAGCTTAGAACATCCCTTCAAAGGCATCATTCCGCTCTTCTCTAATGAATTGGAATGGGTGAAGTCTCTTGAGGAAATCATACTGATTAAAGAACAAGAAGTTGAAGAGATTGATGTGGATGAAGAGGTGAAGAGCCTTGAACTAGTTGAAACGACTCCCATTGACTTCATCATTGGTGGCGAGGAAGAAATTGAGATTTACATTGTCAACTTCGAACCGGATATGATGAGGTCGAGAGACTTTGAGAAGGGCATGGAACTCAAGTGTGCTTTAGGCACACATTCAAGAGAAGCCATGCTTAGCAAGTGTGGCAAGAAATCAAAAGCTACATTCTTCGTGGATTGACAAGCCACCTAAATGATATCCTTTTTGTGTCAAGCTAATGACATTAAACAAGCAATTTCTTTCCCTTTTACTTACATGCTTTTTATTGCTATCAATAGTTAGGTTATATCATCATTTTTGGAATGCATAAGTCATTTGATACTTTCTTGAGCTTTACTTAGAAGCTTGTGCATCATCTCCCAACGATTCTCATTTCACTCCAAGTAGGGTGTGTTTGTGCCCTAGTTATCCTTCATGCCCCGTCCCCTCAACACCTTACAAAATCTCATCTCATTGAGTTTTATGGAAGAATTGTTTTTAACTCTAATATCATTCTTGATGTATAAACTCTTCATATTTTTATTGAACTTTACATGTGGAGTTTAGAACAATTGTTTTGAGTTTTAGTTTAGTGAAGTTGTTATTGTGGTTGAAAATTATTCATCCCACAATTTTCTCTTTGAATGTCCATTGAAAGTTGTTTCAATTCCTGCTTCTCATTTGATGCTTAATATTTAAATCTTCTTTGAGCTTTGTTTTTGAGGAATATGGAACAACTAGTGTGGAGTTGAGTAGTTTGACATTGTTGTTGCACTTGAGAAATTTATTTCTCATATTACTCTTTTCTTGTGATCTCGTAGGACACTCCTTGGCCAAGAGTTGTTCGACGCATTGCCTTGTGCTTTGATGAGCTATCAATCCAAGAGAGGCATTGTCACAAGTGTGGGGGTGACTTCGTTGGTCCTTTGTGCGAAAATGGGCACTACAAGTCACGTTCTTAACCCGGAAAGTTCCATTGTCCCTTGTGTTTTTTTTCGACATTGAGGAATATATTTGTGTTCACTGTGGGGGTGTTTGTGTGTTTGTTAGTATGTTGGTTGTTTAGAGTGTTTGTTAGTATGTTGGTTGTTTAGAGTGATGTGTTGGTTTATTTTACGGGTGCTTGTGTGTTAATTGTTGTTTTGAGTGTTTGTTGTTAGTTTGTTGTTGTTAGTGTATGAGTTTGTCTGCTTTGTTATTAGTTTGTTGTTGTTAGTTTTAGGTGTTTGTGTTTATGTTTATATGTTTGTGTGTTTATGAGTTCTTTGTGTTTATGTGTGTTTATTTTTTCTTAAGTTTAAATTGATTTTAACTCACAAAGGATGCTATTTGAGTTTCATTTTGAAAATTGCTTATCCATTTGAAAGTTGTGACTTCTTGTTAATTGGATTTAGAAGTTGTTGTTGGGTTTGGTTGAGAATTGAGCTAGAATACTTCCATTGCCAACCATTTGTGAATCACTTTTACCATTGTGAAGGGTTGATTGACCCGGTGGATGATTGGTTTGGTAAAGTGATGATTCCATGCATGTTTATTGTGTGGAGTGTCTTCGGTTAACGAGCAGAAATTGGGTAATGACCATTTGCTAGAGATCTATCCATGGAAATAAAACGAGAGTTGATATATATGTAAAACAAACAAAAAACAAAAAAAAAACAAAAACAAGAGAAAAAGTTTTGGCTACCTCGCTTGCATTTTTTTGAGCCACCATTCTCTTGCCTCATCGACGCGAGTGATTAAGTTCTTCGGGGTATTCTATACCTGGTGCCTTGAGTGACAAACTCGGGAGTCACCGACTGAAAGCTTGCTATATGGGTCGTTGAGAAAACATTATTGTTGGGGGCTTTTCTATTTGCATTTGAGAAGCAAAAAAAAAGAGAAAAAAATGTGTGAGAGGTTGTGAGGATCATGGATTTAGATAGCTAGTTTGGTTTGAATTGCCTAGTATAAGCTTGTCATTTGGAGCACTAAAACCAGGAGAATTGTCACTTTACTTGATTTTGATTTTGCCGGTGCAATTTGCCCAAGCTTTGAGTCAAAAGAAAAAGAGTGATTGAGAGCAACACTTTGAATAATCACCGGGTGGATTCGAGAGAAAATGAGCAATGAGTGATTACGAGAAAGTAAAGATATATTTGACCATTGAGGGTCGGGTTGCTAACCACGTAGTTTTTAGATCCAATTGGTGATTTGACATGACTCCTTGCGTGGATGAGTTTAAACATTTTTGTAGTAGTGTAAATTGTGAGTTAACTTCAATTTTCTACTTGAGATTTTTGTTGTTGTTGCAGTAGATAGACTTGCTCGGGACTAGCAAGAGTTCAAGTGTGGGGGTGTGATAAGTGTGTATTTTGCACACTTATTTATATCTCTTTACATTCATTTGGAGTGGATATCTCCTTATAATTATGTATAATTATTGTGTTTTTAGGTACTATTCCTCCTTGTGGAGGAAAACGAGACTAAAAGGAGGAAAAATTACTTAATGTGTCAAGAAACCCGAAGTCGGGGACTAAAACGCAACTATCTCAAAGTTGAAGGACTTCGGGTGCAATATTGGTGAAGATCTTTTTGACCTGGTTTCTTGAACGTACATGGAAGAACACGGAATATGGAGTCCAACGTTTTTTACAGATCACAATTCCGAGTTCCAGATCAAAAGATATGGCCAAACGAAGATCATGGACGAAAAATGCAAGATGTAAGAAGTTGAGGAGTCTTTTTAATATAGATACAAGTTGATTTGAGGAAACAATCAACTAGAGAGTTGTAGATCATCGAGTCTAGTTTCCAACGCAACTTGGTTTGGCTCAATCAGACATCGGGATCAAACGTTGTGGCCAAAATACTAAAGCCTGCGCGTGCAAAAAATTTGTACGGCGGTAAATTACATTTGTACGGCCGTAACTCATATTGTACGGCCGTAACCGATATTTTTATAGCCGTAAATTAGCAGAAAATTGGCCAATTTCATGCAGAGAGTTAAATACGGTCGTACCAAATAAATGTACGGCCGTAAAATGGTAAATACGGCCGTAAAATGGGAAATACGGCTGTAAAAACACCAGAACCAGCATCCTCGGATTTCCCCTATTTTTGCCCGATTCTCTCCCTCTTCCTCAACACTTTGAAGGGTCTTTTGGGGACATAAGAATCACGAATTGAGGACCTTTTACACCCTTTTTCCTCCCCCAATTCATATATCCATCTTTAGTTTTAGGTTTAGCTTAGGTTTTCTTGGTTTTCTTCTTCTCTTTTCTTCTTCATTTCTCTTCTTTCTCTCTTTTTCCTTTATTCTTTCTTTCTCTTCTTTAGTTTAGGGATATTGATTGGGGGTGATTGCTTGGAGTTAGAAGCAAGGAAATCAAGAGGACATGGAGAAGAAGTGCAGAACAAGACTTTGCTCTACAAAGGGAGATTGTCTTTAATCTTGTTTTGTTTTTTAATTTCTATTTCCTTTGTATTGATTGTATATGTATAAATGATTTCCTATACTATGAGCTAGTATTGTAAGTTGGGATTTTTGATTGATATTAATCTATGTTTTAGTTAATCCAATGAGTTGTTGGAATTGATTTGTATTGAATTGCTCATGTCTTGTGTAGTTGTTTTCTAGCTATTTCCATGATTTGGTTGATCACCGGATATATGTATTTGTAAGTTGTGTTATTCTTCGAAAGAAGGGGCTCATCTTGGACCGTAGAAACAACCACCATAGGTTCTTGTAAGGGATAGAAATATACCCCTAACCCTATGTGATCATCCGAGCTACTACCACAAATTTTAATGCAATTGATTGATTTACAATTGACACAGAAATGTAGTAGGTTGGATTAATTGATTAGGGGTAGTTTGACATTCGCAAGAGGAACTACCTATATAAGGAAGTCGGGTCTAACATCGAAGATGAGTAATTTATTAAGTTCAACAACAGATTAAAGAAACAAAGTTGATTGAAGTCATGAATCCCAACTATCTCTTTAACCCGAGTTTCATTGCCAATCATGCCCATTTCGTGCTTTGCTTCATTGCTTTCTTAGGTTAGATTAGTATAGTTGTTTTTCCTTCTTTTAATTGTGTGTTCTTGTGTATAGTTTTCTCTTTGCTAGAATTAGTAACTCAACTACAAATACTTTTCCCTGTAGGATCGATATCCGGACTCCTAGAGTCCACTTTATTACTTGTACGGCCCGTACACTTGCGGAGTATATTTGTGCGTGTATATTATGCCCAACATCCATTTTTCAATAGCTACTCGATACGTTTTTTAGATATTCCCGTCCTCGTGCTAAACTTCTTTCCTTCATCTGGCTGGAGCAATCTCTAATGGCTGGTTCAATTGACATAGTTTTCCCGGACTGACCATCGAGGGGACTGATAAGTGTGCATTTTACACACTTATTTTACACACCTATTCCTATCAAAAGTTATGTTCGTTTGAAGTTCAAAAAGTCGATTTTCAACAATGCAAGTGTAGCTGCACCCCTGTTTTGTACATTCGCATAGCCCAAAAAACAGCACTCATGGTTTTTTTTTCTTTTTCTTTTTCTTTTTACCCCTATTCTTGGAGGCTTTTTGGTGCACTATTTCGCCCACAAGTTGGAGACCTTTATAAGAATAGATTAGGTTTTTATCTTCCATTCTTCTTTCCCTTTCTTTTCTTCTCTTTTCTTTCTTTTTTTTCCTTTTCTTTTCTATTGGACATTGAATTGGGGCTCTTGGCTTGGAGTAGAAGAAAGAGGAATCAAGAAGAGAGTGAAAGAAGCAGAAGAAATCAAGATGGATGATTCTTCAAAAGGGAGAATCTAATCCCTAAATCTTGTATTTCCTTATTTCTTTTACTTGTATTTCCATTATTTATATCTTGTAATTCCTTCATTATGAGTTAAATCTTGTATAAGTTGGGATGATTGATAGATTTTAACCTAATTTAATCAATAGATATGTTTATAGTTGTGTTATTAATTGTTCATTCCATTGTGTGCTTGTTATTGATTTTAAACCACATGCTTGATCGATCACCGGCTGTGTGTATTTGTGATTAATGTAGGATCCTAGAGATAGGAATACGGTAATTAGATCAAATAGCAATCACCATAGGTTTTTGTAGGAGATAGGGATATACCTCTAACCTTAGGTGACTCTTTGAACTACTTTCAGAAATCCTAATGCTAGAAAGTAACTTCCAATCGACATAGAGATATAGTAGGTTGGATTAATTTGTAAGGTTCTGTTTAACACTGGAGAGAGGTAATCGACTAAAATAGGAAAGTCGGGTCTAGCAATTGAGAATGTGCATTATCTAGAGGTTAGGCATTGAAATTGATTAGGCTTAGGTTGAATGAAATCATGAATCCCACCTACTGTTCATCCTAGTTAATTCTCGTTCAATTCCATTTTATGTCTTTATTTCCTTTTGCCTTTTAGTTTAGTCAAAATAATCTTCAAGCTTTTTAAGTGTGTGTTTTCACTTGCTTTTCTTTTTACGCTAAAATAAGAGATTCGATTACAAATTGATAAGTTATATTTTTAATGTTTTAATTCTCGCATTTTGATAATGTTTTTATTATGTTTTTATATATTTTTCTGGTTATTATGTACTTTTTGTGTTAGGAGTTACAAAGAGGCACTTCTACAATACTTCTACAACATTTCTCCTTGTATTGGCATTTCCGGATGATAAATTGGCTCGTGAAATCAATGGCTAGTGGGAATATTTTGGAGTGGAGATAATGATGGAGACAAGTGCTAGTGGAGACAAAAGAGAAAAAGAAAAGAAAAACATCATCATGGCACATCATTAGGACATAATCATCACACCTCTTTTTCTTCTTTTGACTTGCATTTTGGAGAATATAACGTGGATGTCATATGTGAAAGAAAAGGTACGTAGAAGAGATAAGAGGAAGCAGAGTGAATTGGCGATGAACATATAGCATATGCACAGAGAGTTGGAGGGAGGACATGCAAGAATTTCAACACAAGAAAATTGAGAGATAAATACGAGTGAAGAGAGAATTGAACACATACACAATTGAGGAGCACAGGAAGGGAGAAAACACCGGAGGCCAAATATTTGTTTCTACCCTTAAAAATCTGGTTATGTATCTCTTCATTTTCTCTATTGAAACTCTTGTATTTAAATTTATGTGTAGCTAATTTTCTATACTTGGGACGAACAATGAATCCTCTTTGTGAACTCTAGTATTTTGTTATCGGATTTAATATTACATGATTGATTTGTCGTTAATTTTATGTTGTTAAGCTTATAAATTTATCTTTTTGATCAATTGATAAATTATAAATTGGTTTGTGTTGGATTTGAGAAATGAAAACATAAATTAGAATAAACAACATAGAACACTAATTTAGACGAGATTTAGAGATAAACTTGTGGTTAGTGCGATCTTAGGTGAAGTTTCGACGTAACCTATTTGAATTTATTGTTTGAATGCATTCTAGAGGGTTGATAACGAATTTATTTAGAGATAAATAAATTGGCCTAATAGAATAGATTTATTTATTATCGAGAGATATAAATAATTGATTTAGTAAATTCGATCGTTAATGACAATAAAATCACTATTGAATCCAATAACGTACTAGAGGGATCAAAGTCGGTGAAATTGTAAGTCCCAAGTCTCATAATTCCCATCTTTGTTTATTTATATTTCGCAATATTAATTCTTGTTAGTTAGATATCATTTAGTTTTTATATTTAATTCGTAAGAACTTATTTTCATTGAAAAAACAAAGCAACCTTCGAATTGTCTTTTCAAATAGAGTATAAAATTGATAATTTTGGTAGTTAAATCAAGTCCTTGTGGGATCGATATTTGGACTCAAAAATCCATTTTACTACTTGTTCGACCCGTACACTTGCGGCATTTATTGGACACATTTCACAACGAACAAGTTTTTGGCGCCGTTGCCGGGGACTAGATTTAATATCAATTCCAATCAATTTTTTTACTTTAATTTGAATTTTTATTTATTTATTTATTTTGTTTCTCACTTTTATTTTATTTAGTTTTGTCTAATTTTGTATGCGTAGTAAGAAGTTTAGTCCATTAATTCCATTTGACCCTGAAATCGAACGTACTTTTAGGAATAGATTACGTGCTATACACTTGGAACGAAAAATGGCTGAAGAAGCAGAGGATCGAATGATTGTTGCAGAGCGTCCTTTGAGGGATTATATTATTCCCACAATTGGGGATAATTTCACTTGCTTAGTTCCTCCAGCGATTCCCGCAAATAATTTTGAAATCAAGCCTGGAACTATTCAATTAGTTCAACAAACCGTTCAATTCCATGGCCTACCCGATGAAGACCCACACGAACACATCAGAAAATTTTTAGAAATTTGTGGCATGTTCAAAATTAACGGAGTGCCGGCAGATGCGATAAAAATGAAACTTTTTTCATTTTCATTGACAGAAAAGCAAAAACATGGTTTTACGCTTTACCCGCCAACTCGTCACCGATTGGGATAATTTATGCGAAATTTTTAGAAAAATTTTTCCACCGTAGAATGCTTAAAATTGACTGAAATTTCATCTTTTAGCCAACGACCAGGAGAATCTATTTACGAAGGATGGGAACGTTTCAACGATCTTTTGAGACACCGCCCAAATCATGGGATAGGAATGGCTTATTGTCCAGGCGTTCTATAACGGGTTGGGAAACGAAAACAAGAAGCACGCCGATTCAAAGCAGAGGATCACTAATGGACAAAACTTTCAACGAAGCATCGTCACTCGGAGAAAATGGTCGCAAACGTACCATCAATGGTATTCGGATCGAGCAACGCCTAAACATGCTTTGGAGTTCATGGAATAGACGCTTATCCTTTGCACTCTCTGCTCAAGTTGCAGCCCTATCAAAGAAAATTGAAGGATTGACTTGTTCCAACGGTTAATATGGTTCAATCATCCGGAGGGTGCGAAATTTGTGCGCCAAATCATGCCACTACCGAGTGTCCCGTCACTCACTCAAATGGGCCCATCAAGCAATGTTTGTTGGAAGCAATCAAAGGCCACAATTTGGGCCTTATGCTCCCACCTACAATCCAGGTGGCGACAAAGATCCAAATTTTTCATGGAAAGATAATCCAAAGACGGTGAGACCACCTGGATTCCACCAGCCATAGGAAAAGAAAACCTCACTCGAAGATGTATTCGCAAAGTACATGGAGGTTAACAGCAGTTTTATGCAGAAAACCGAACACACTCTCCAAAATCAAAACGCTGCGATAAAAAATTTGGAGACTCAAATGGGACAAATCGCATCGGCAGTTGCAGGACGAGCACCTGGTAAATTACCAAGTGATACTGAGACAAACCCTAGACAAGTCAATGCCATTACAACAAGAAGTGGTTTACAACTTCCGGAGAGAGAAGTAAAGAGAACGGGGAACAATGAGACCACAGAAATGGATGGAAGAAAGGAAGAGACGAAGAAAACAAGTGTTGGTGAAACATCCTCTGAAAAGTCCCGATTCGAAAAGGAGGAAAATGAGATTCCAAAACCTGTGAAAGCATATGTACCTCCTATCCCATTTCCTCAAAGGCTACAAAAGAACAAATTGGATAAACAATTCGGGAAATTTCTTGAAATCTTCAAGAAATTACACATCAACATCCCTTTTGCAGATGCTTTAGCACAGATGCCCAGCTACGCAAAATTCATGAAGGAAATTCTTTCTAACAAAAGAAAGCTGGAAGAACATGAGACAGTGATGCTCACTGAGGAGTGTAGTGTCATTCTCCAAAAGAAACTACCTCCCAAACTGAAAGATCCAGGGAGTTTCAACATTCCCTGCACCATTGGGTCATTCTACTCTGGGTTTGCCTTATGTGACCTTGGCGCAAGTATCAATCTCATGCCCCTATCTGTTTATAGGAAGCTTGGATTGGGAGAATGTAGGCCTACCACCGTGACTCTACAATTGGCGGATCGATCTATCACATATCCTAGAGGAATTATCGAGGATGTGTTAGTCAAGGTCGATAAATTCATTTACCCAGTGGATTTCATCATTCTAGATATGGAGGAGGATAAGGAAATTCCTTTGATTTTTGGGAGGCCATTTTTACGAACTGGGAAAGCTTTAATTGATGTTTACGAAGGCACATTGACACTAAGGGTGGATAAAGAGGAGGTGACTTTCAATGTCTTAAAAGCATTAAAACATCCTTCCTCTTCTTCCACAAATGCTTGTTTTCAAATCGATGTCATCGATCAAGTAGTGAAAGATACTTTTGAAGAGAATCTACCGACAGAACCTCTGGAAGCTTGTCTTGTCAAATCGGAAAGTACTGACACGGAGAATGAAGTCCGAGCTGAGATGGCTCATAACTTGGAAGCATCACCCACCATGACGTACAGGAGAAATTGGATTTACGAACCGTTGGGTGAAGCCTCGAAAAAATTCTTGCCATCTATTGACTTTCCCCAACTCTTGAATTGAAATCCCTTCCCACTCATCTCGGATATGCATATTTGGGAGCTTCTTCAACTTTACCTGTGATTATCTCTAATCACTTGACGAAGTTAGAAGAGGAAAAACTGCTTCGAGTCTTGAGGGAACACAAAAAAAGACTGGCATGGACAATTGCTGACATAAAAGGGATTAGTCCCTCTATATGTATGCATAAAATCCTGCTGGAGGAAAATTCGAAAACTTCCATTGAGAATCAACGCAGATGAATCCCACGTTGAAAGAAGTTGTTCGCCGAGATAGTTAAACTTACGGATGCAGGCATTATTTACCCTATCTCGCATGTGAGTGGGTCGGTCCGATCCATGTGGTGCCTAAAAAGGGAGGGATAATCGTGATAAAGAATGACAATGATGAGCTAATTCCCACTAGACCGCCATCGGATGGAGAGTATGCATTGACTATCGAAAGCTCAACAACGCAACCAGGAAGGACCACTTCCTTTGCCCTTTATAGACCAAATGTTGGAACGGTTAGCGTGGTACTCTCACCATCGCTTTTTGGATGGGTACTGGGATACAATCAAATTCCCATCGCACCTTCCGATCAAGAGAAGACAACTTTTACCCGCCTATGGGACATTTGCTTACTGTGAGAATGCCGTTTGGCCTATGCAATGCACCACCACCTTTCAACGATGCATGATGGCGATCTTCTCGATATGGTGGAGCGGTTTATAGAGGTTTTCATGGATGACTTCTCTGCTTTTGGGTCATCTTTCGATGAGTGTCTCCATCATTTGAGTTTAGTGTTAAGCGATGTGAAGAAACAAACCTGGTACTCAATTGGGAGAAATGTCATTTCATGGTGAATGAAGGGATTGTCTTGGGCCATCGTGTATCGTAGGTAGGGATTGAAGTTGATAGAGCTAAGGTGCAAGTCATTGAGAAATTACCCCACCTACATCCATCAAGGGCATTCGTAGCTTTCTTGGCCATGCAGATTTTATAGACGGTTCATAAAGGATTTTTCCGCCATTTCAAGCCATTGTGCAAGCCGTTGGAGAAGGATGTGCCGTTCCATTTTTCGGAGGAATGTCGTGTTGCCTTTAACACTCTAAAGGACAAGCTAATTTCAAAGACTGTAATCATCGCAGACCGGATTGGAATTTGCCTTTTGAAATCATGTGTGATGCTAGTGATTATCTTTGTGGGGGCACTTTGGGGCAAAGGAAGGACAAAGTTTTCAGAGTGATCTACTATGCTAGCAAGACTCTCAATACGACTCAAGTTAACTATGCTACCAGCGAAAAAGAACTACTTGCAGCTTGTTTATGCTTTGACAAATTCGAGCATATCTCATTGGGTCGAAAGTGGTGGTTTACATGCATCATTCAAATTAAAGTACTTGTTTGGAAAGAAGGATGCCAAGCCGAGGCTCATTCGATGGGTATTGCTTTTACAAGAGTTCGACATTGAAATTCAGGATAGGAAGGGAACAGAAAATCAAGTGGCAGATCATTTGTCAAGACTTCAGCAGGGTGTGGAGCCCACAGACGGTGACATCAATGAGAATTTTCCTGACGAGCAATTGTTTCTAGTTGACAAAGCTCCTTGGTTTGCCGACACGCCAACTACTTAGTTGGGCGTAATTCCACATGAATTTTCCTATCAACCGTAAGAAAAAGTTTTTCCATGACCTTCGTTACTTCTACTGGGAGGAGCCATTTCTGTACAGACGAGGACCTGATCAAATCATCAGAAGATGTGTGCCTGATGATGAAATGAGAAGAATTCTAGAACGTGTGCATTCATCACCTTATGGTGGCCATCCGGGACCCACCAAAACACCGCTAAAGTGCTACAGAGCGGATTCTATCGCCCACTTTATTCAAAGACGCGTTTTCATTTGTCAAAGCGCAGGATCGCTGCCAACGCATGTGCAACATTTCCGCACGACAAGAGATGCCATCGAACAACATTTTGGTGGTTGAAATCTTTGATATTTGGGGAATTGATTTCATGGGACCATTCCCATCGCCCTACAACAATCAAGATATCTTGGTAGCGATTGATTATGTGTCAAAATGGGTTGAAGCACGTGCTTCACCGACTAACGATGCTAAGGTGGTGGTAGAATTTGTTAGAAAGAACATCTTCACAAGATTTGGAGCACCTCGTGCTATCATTAGTGATGGTGGTACTCACTTCAACAACAAACTTTTCAAACTGCTTTGGCCAAATACGGAGTTCATCATCGAATGACCACACCTTATCATCCACAAACAAGCGGACAAGTTGAGATATCAAATCGACAGCTTGAAAAGAATTGAAACCATGTTAACTCATCTCGACCGATTGGTCAAAGAAGTTGGATGATGCACTTTGGGCATACCGCATCTGCTGCTCAAAACACCTATTGGTATGTCTCCTTTTCAATTAGTGTTTGGAAAGTCATGTCACTTGCTGTTGAATTGGAACACAAGGCATATTGGGCGGTAAAACAATTGAACATGGACATGAAAGCTGCAGGAGAGAAGAGATGTTTGACTCTCAATGAATTGGATGAATTTCGGTTAGGTGCTTATGAAACTTCGACAATCTACAAAGAGCGTACTAAGAAATGGCATGATCGGCACATTCAACAGTGAGAATTTAGGGTAGGGGATCAAGTTTTACTCTATAATTCTCGTTTGAAGCTATTCCCAGGAAAACTCCGGTCAAGGTGGTCAGGGCCCTTCACTATTTCACAAGTGACTCCATATGGTGCTATCGAGCTCTCTCACCCTACCAAAGGGACCTTCAAAGTCAATGGTCAACGACTAAAGCACTACTTTGAAACCGATTTCTCGAAAGAAAAATCGATTTTGGAACTTCAGTGATTCTTTCAGTCAGGCTCGTGACTATAAACAAGCGCTTTTTGGGAGGCAACCCAAACTTCGTTCACTTGATGTGTGTTGTGTGTGCATTACATTATTTTATGTTCGTTTATTTTGTTTTATTTGAGTGTGTTTATTTATATTTAATTAAGTTTAGTGTTTTTCTTAAATTATGTTTTATCTCCATATTTCTATTTTCATTTTTATTTACTTTTTATTTGATTTTTAGTAATGCAGTTCTATTGATACATATGTGAGATATTTCAGGTGGTACAATACTAATGATTTAGGCGTGCTATGGAAAAGTATCCGTTGTAAAAAAAAAAAAAAAAAAAAAAAAAAAAGAGAAGAGAGCGAAAAGCGGGGAAGCGACAGGTAACAGTGGACAGCTGGCAGACGCGTTTTCTCGATAACTCGACCGACCTCCTTTTTCCTCGGATACCACGGATACCTCGGCCACTTGTCGGGTTAGTGGTTGCCACAGTAGTCGTTCCGATCTCTAAAGTCAGACGAGGTACACCATTTCTACACACCACTCTCAGATCTCACTTGCTTTTCTCTCTCGGTCTTTCCTCAATCACCTGTTAGGTAACATTCTTCTTCTCTCCGATCCTCTAATCGGTTATGGATGCATGCTTGTATATATATCTTCTTCTTGTGATTGTTGAGTGTGTGATTCAAATTTTTATCCTTTTCTTCTTTTATTTCATCAATTTCTCCCACTAAACATGGATTCTGCCATAGAAAATTCAAAATACTACTCATCTTTTCCTTTGAATGATTTGAACGAATCTACCGCCTTCGACTGAGCGGTTGAGATTGTTAATGTATTATGGGATGCCCGAGGATATCCGCTGGTTAATTGAAGCCAAGGTTCGAATAGGGGAGAAATTCCACCATCTATACCAAACATTTATCGTGTTTAGGCAAAAGCAGCTTTTTCAAAGAAACGACGAGCAAAAAGGATGAATGTTTGCTATAAGTGTGCTAGATGGACATGTGATACAAAGTTGTCGCTCACTTGGATTTATGTCTAAAAATCGAGAAGATAAGATCGCTTTCATTAAGGATGGCTCGAGTAAGGAGTCGTTGGATGATATCCCATGCACTCTTGAGACGCATCCTTGTGGAGTCAGGCAAAGATGAACTTCTTGGTTTATGGACTCAATTCAACAAAGAACGTGACCACTACAGCCTTGGGAATCGACTTTAAAAGACCTCGCTTTGCCGCTTTTAAGAAAACTGGATGGGAAGCATATCCCCAACTCATAGAAGGTGTTGCACCAAGCTCGGGACGTAAAACCGAGAGGAAGATGTGAGCCACAATCACAACTACTTGTTTATATTGTTGTTTGTGATTTTCTTTTCTATTTGTTTCAGCTTTAGCTTTTGGGTAAACTCGAGTGATTATGGAAGCCATTCCCCACACGTAAGCACCTTCATATGTACAATTAAAAACCATTGGCCTCTTTGGTGGCTCGACTATGGGGTGAGATCGAATACACCACCGCAGCTAGCCGATGTAGGCGTAAAACCGGGGAACTTCAAGCCAATGTCATCTATGGAGGAGGACTGCGGATCGTTAGGTCAGGCTTACGGTTTGCCGAGTACGAGGATCTCGAGTGATTGGAGTTACTCTCGAGCCCTTATCACGGTGTATACGGATTCACAAAGGGGTACCGAGGTAAACGCTCGATCCCTTTATGAGCGTCTGTCACTCATCATCTCATATTCTGATGTATTCATTGCACTTCCGGGAGGTTTTGACACATTGGAACAAATTTTTAACATTATCTCTTGGTACCAGTTTAACTTGCACAATAAACCTATTGGCCTGCTAAATGTGGATCATTTCTTCGATGGTTTATTAGCTGCTTTCGATTTTGCCACTGCCAAGCAACTAATTTCTCCCATTTCAAGAAACATGATTTTAGTTGCCTCATCCATTGAGGAATTGTTGGAGAAATTTCATGCTTATAAACCACAACTTGATCCGTCACACCCTTCAATCAATTGGAACCGAATCTCCCACAAGCGAAAACGGGATCCGAATGAGCTCGATTTAGAGTTGCGATTATAATTGTGGAATTTGAGCCTTTGATTTTTGCAGCATCTTTGTGTGATTCTGTTTAGTTTTGTTTTCAGGATTTGCGTATGACCCCCAACTTGAGTCGTCTTCAGGTGTTATCTCTCCTTTTTATTGAACATTGAGGACAATGTCCATTTCGATTTGGGGGGTGGGATTTTTGTGTTGTTATGCAATTAGTTGAAATTTGTGTGGAATTTGATTAGCTGTTCCTGAGATGGCAGAGTAAGGAGTGGTAGACTCTTGAGACGCATCTTATTGTTATTTGTTCTATACATTTTAAACTGTTTTTGTGTTTTTATGCTTTAATAAAAACACAAGTGTGGGGGTTAGTAGTTTGAGTTTACCTTTTGATTTTTTGTGCGTGTTTGGTGTGTTTATTATTTATAAGTTGCTTGCTATATGTCTAGTATTACGTGCATGTGTGATAATTTTGTGTAAAAATTTTCATTTTTCTCAAATTTAAAGTGTATTTAACTCACGAAATATACTACTCAAGTTCTTTTCATGCTTGCTCGTCCATTGGATGTCATGACTCCGTGTTTTTGGATTTAGAAGTTGGTTGGTTGGAATAAGAAGTGTGCTTGAATTCTTCCCACCACCCTTCATTTTCGCAACACTTTGCCGCTAGAGATAAGTGGTGAATTTATTGATGGAGGATGAGTTAGTATTGAGATGATTCCGTGCATGATAACGTGTGTGGAGTGTATTTGATCAACAAGTAGAAACAAGGTAATGACCGTTTACTAGAAATGCAATCCATGTCGTGTAAAAAAAAAAAAAAAAAAAAAAAGCAAAAACAAACAAAAAAAAAAATGCATTCATTTCATTGTGCTACCACTCTCTTGCCTCATTGACTCGGGTGAATAAGTTCTTAGGGGTATTTCAAAACCTGGTGCCTTGAGTGACGAGCTCGGGAGTCGCCGACCTAAAGCCCGCTACATGGGTCAGTGAGAAAGCATTATTGTTTGGGGCATTGCATTGCACGTTTACATTTTAACAGTGTAAAAAAAAAAAAAAATGGTTCCGTTGCCGGGACCATTGTTGACTTGGAATTCTAGTTGGTTTGAATTACTTTGGAGTAACTTGTTTGTTGAAGCACTCAAAAATGGGGAGAGTCATCACATTACTACACTATTGATCCCACCAGTAAAATTCACTTCAGCATAAGAGTTAAAAAAGAAAAGAGTGATTGAGAGCACCCTTTGGGATGATCATCTGGCATTGAGAGAAAAGAAGTTAGATGTGACCACGAGAGGGTAAGGATATATTTAACCATTGAGGGTCGGGTTGCTAACCGCTCAATTTTTGAATCTAAAAGGCAATGAGAAGTGAAGATTACCAAGGGACGAGCTAAATATTTTTGTAGTATGAACAGTGAGTTGATTACATTATTTATTTTTATTTTTATTTTTATTTATTTTATTTTATTTTATTTTTTTTTGTTTGTATTTGTGTATGTTAAGTTGTTTAGAATATTATTATAGTTGATGGTATGCTTATTTATTTTTTTCTGGCTTGTGGTGTGTATTTTGAGTCTTTGTTGTTTGAGGACGAACAACAGTTTAAGTGTGGGGTATTTGATAAGTTATATTTTTAATGTTTTACTTCGTGATTTTGATAATGTTTTTATTATGTTTTTATATATTTTTCTGGTTATTATGTACTTTTTGTGTTAGGAGTTACAAAGAGGCACTTCTACAATACTTCTACAACATTTCTCGTTGTATTGGCATTTCCGGATGATAAATTGGCTCGTGAAATCAATGGCTAGTGGGAATATTTTGGAGTGGAGATAATGATGGAGACAAGTGCTAGTGGAGACAAAAGAGAAAAAGAAAAGAAAAACATCATCATGGCACATCATTAGGACATAATCATCACACCTCTTTTTCTTCTTTTGACTTGCATTTTGGAGAATATAACGTGGATGTCATATGTGAAAGAAAAGGTACGTAGAAGAGAGAAGAGGAAGCAGAGTGAATTGGCGATGAACATATAGCATATGCACAGAGAGTTGGAGGGAGGACATGCAAGAATTTCAACACAAGAAAATTGAGAGATAAATACGAGTGAAGAGAGAATTGAACACATACACAATTGAGGAGCACAGGGAAGGGAGAAAACACCGGAGGCCAAATATTTGTTTCTACCCTTAAAAATCTGGTTATGTATCTCTTCATTTTCTCTATTGAAACTCTTGTATTTAAATTTATGTGTAGCTAATTTTCTATACTTGGGACGAACAATGAATCCTCTTTGTGAACTCTAGTATTTTGTTATCGGATTTAATATTACATGATTGATTTGTCGTTAATTTTATGTTGTTAAGCTTATAAATTTATCTTTTTGATCAATTGATAAATTATAAATTGGTTTGTGTTGGATTTGAGAAATGAAAACATAAATTAGAATAAACAACATAGAACACTAATTTAGACGAGATTTAGAGATAAACTTGTGGTTAGTGCGATCTTAGGTGAAGTTTCGACGTAACCTATTTGAATTTATTGTTTGAATGCATTCTAGAGGGTTGATAACGAATTTATTTAGAGATAAATAAATTGGCCTAATAGAATAGATTTATTTATTATCGAGAGATATAAATAATTGATTTAGTAAATTCGATCGTTAATGACAATAAAATCACTATTGAATCCAATAACGCATTAGAGGGATCAAAGCTCATGAAATTGTAAGTCCCAAGTCTCATAATTCCCATCTTTGTTTATTTATATTTCGCAATATTAATTCTTATTAGTTAGATATCATTTAGTTTTTATATTTAATTCGTAAGAACTTATTTTCATTGAAAAAACAAAGCAACCTTCGAATTGTCTTTTCAAATAGAGTATAAAATTGATAATTTTGGTAGTTAAATCAAGTCCTTGTGGGATCGATATTTGGACTCAAAAATCCATTTTACTACTTGTTCGACCCGTACACTTGCGGCATTTATTTGACACATTTCACAACGAACACAAATACCGATCTTTGTGGGTTCGACATTCGAACTCTAACTGAGTCCCATTTTATTGCTTGTACGGTCAGTGCGCTTGCGGTATATTATTGAGTGTGTAAATGCCCAACAGGGACAACCTGTGCCTTATTTCTTGAAGTTCGCCCATGGGCTTTGGTCGGACCATCCTTAATTCCTTAGTCACTGAACGTCAGAATCCTCCTCATCTTCCACATGGCTTCTACATTATCTTCCAAGTGTACGGTTTCTTCCATGATGGTGGTCAAGTCAAACCTAAGCACAATATATATGTATATGTATCAGTATTCTAAAAAGAGGAAAAAGACGTCGCTAGGTACACCTAGGAGTTAGGCGGCATGAAAATGTCTCGCATAGTAGGTAGGCGTGGAAAAAGGCACCAAATGCGTGAAAAGCAAGGTCCAAACATGAAAAGATGTGAGCCTTTTAGTTAAATCAGTTAGGGGGTTTTTTGTTTTTTATTATAAATGTTGGATCATTTGTACTTGTTGTTTTTTAAGTTACAAAACTTATAAAAAGAATATTTTCCACTTGTGTTTGTTTTGTAATCTAATTGTAGGAATTGATAATAGTTTGCTAAGTGTTCGAAACTTTTAATACTTTAAATACTATATATTTTATTTTAAAAAATGAAAAATATATTGAAGTTTATATAAAATATCTCAAATATGAATTTTTTATCTATCACTTTAGAATAATTAAAATAAAAAAAAACGCATTTCTATACCTAGGCTTTGCCTAGGCTCGCCTAGGCTTCTAAGGCTCGAGGCTTCGCATCGCCGCCTTACCACACCTCGTGCTTTTTAGAACATTGATATGTATCTGTGTGTGTGTATATAATTGTGGGTGTGATGTGCACATAGTTTCCAGCTAGAATGCTATCATTTTTTTTTTGAATATTTTAATTTATGTATTTAGTTGTTTTGTGTATATGGAATGTACAAAAATATAGAATTATTTATATTCTTTTGATAATTGTTAGATTATATGTATGTGTATATATATACACACACACATATAGTTATAATATAATTGTGGGTGTGATGTGCACATAGTTTATAGCTAGAATGCTATCATTTTTTTTATTTTTCTGAATGTTTTAATTTATGTATTTAGTTTTGCATATGTGGAATGTAAAAAAATATTGGATTATTTATATTCTTTTGATAATTGTTGGATTATTTTGAATTCAAAAAATATGTGATATGCATACCAAATTGAACGTTTCGGGGAGAACTCGAATACAACATTTAATCAAATCGTTTACACAAATTTTGGACAAAATAGTTAATGACGGTTGTTTGTAGTGACTTTCTTTTTTTTTCCAAAATTATGAAAAATATTTATGAAATTAATTTGTGTTTCTGACTTTTAGGGTGTTTGCTTACATATTAAAAATAATATTTAATTTAAATTAATTAAAAAATACAAAAAAAAAAGAAAATTACAATCTAAATTAATTGAAAATTAAATAATAAAATATTGAAATTTAGATTTGATGTAAAATATGGTAACTTGGGTCGAAAACAAATTTAAATGGTATAGAACTTATACCATTTTTGTCCAAATGGTGACCAACATAGTGACTTAAGTTGAATATGACTTAATAAGTTAAATGTAACTGTTGAACTCCAAAAATGAACGTCAATTAGTGTCCCAGGTCGACCCCATACCCCTGCACATGTAACATTCGTTAAAGCCCAGGCAGCCGTTTCGGCGGCCATGGGGACTCTGAAGATCACGTCAATGGCCGAAAGTGCAAGAAAGTTTGGGGGAAGTCAGGTTTTATCTGTGGAATGAAATGAAATTACCTCAACAAATAGAGGGCTTTACCTATATATAGGAGGTGTGGAATGGGTTGTGAGGGGCAGAGACGAGCTGTGGGCTCAAGTGAAGCCCAATAAACTCTTGATTTATTCAGTGAAGCCCAAATTCATTTTGACTAATAAAATTAGTCCCCCAAGTCCGAATTGTTTATTTATCTACGGGTCAGACTTTGAAATATAAGTCACTGGTGGTGAGGGCTTAAGGAATGGCTCTAAAGTGCGATGCCAACTCAAATAGATGCAGAACTTACAAATAGTCTCAGTAAATTGTGAAAAGTAGGGTGGGTGAGGTTACATATGGTCCTGGTGAATGTGATTAAAGTAGAGTCGACGAGGCATATGAGAAGCCTCGGAAAATGTGTTCGAATTGTCCTACAAATCGCCTCAAAAGATATGATCGAGATATAATCAACGAGGCTCATGAATAACCTCGGTTAATATTACCCAACTCCCAATAAAATGAGGACTTATGAATAACCCTAGATAATTGATGACGAGGGCTTATGCTTTGTCTCGGGTGATATAATGATGAGAATTGATGACTAGCCTTGGATAATGTGATGAAAACTTGCACCTCGCCTCGGATGCTATGGTAAATAGGGCTTATGCCGAGCCTCGAATGGTGTAATAATTTTTTCAAAATTTCGACAGCACCTCTTCTATTATATGGACTGAACCATCCTGGAGAAGCAGCTCAATATCCCAACAACACACATGTATATAAGCAAATTGGGGGACCAATTGCCTCTTCCATAAGCGTACTGATGAATGTAATTCAAAATATGCGTAACATAATATCACCAAGCCGGAAATAAATGAGTGACGTAGATAATATGCCGGGATAATAACAATATGGCATGTGTTGTATCATGCGCTAACAAAAATGTTAAAATGTAAGTAAAATGCCATAAATACCCATGTAAGATGATAGCTAATGATATAGCTGTTCTCCAAGGCGTGAATGTAAGATGATGGCTAGTGATATAGCTGTTCTCCAAGGCGTGAGTTTGGTAAAGTGAATATGCACTCAATCACCCCATTGTCGAAGGTAAATAGGTGGAAATGAAGTGCCCACTGTAGAAGTCGCCCAAGTCTAAAACTTTGATATTTATACGAGTTTTGGGGTTTATAAGTCGATAAATGAGTAGCTCACTTACCGAGGAGGCATGTTCGTTGAGAAACAATATTTATATGGATCCTGGGGTTATAAATAGATATAGCATTATATTTGTAGACTAGTTACATATAGAACCTGAAACATATAGTGATAGTGAAATAGAAGATTTCCTGAACGAATTCCAGAAAAAAGACTATTGCCATCAGACTTTTGAACTAATGAATGATGAAATAGAACGAGATTGTTTTACATAATTGGCAAATGAACTCAGGAGAAGACAATAAACCCTGTTTCATATGTACTTATCACCCTAAAAAAAGACTCAGAGCAAGATGTACTCTATATTTCAAAGAAGCATGCATTAGTTGCCTAAAACAAGCCCAACTATTTATCGAAGACTCCATCGATACCGAAAATGTATTAGATAAACAAAGTTCTTGTATCTAGCCTGCCTCAGTCAAGGCACTAGTGGCACTCCTTGAACTGAATATTGTAGCCAACTAATGTATGACCCATTCACACAAACCGACCAACGGCACTCTTGGCCTCAAACGGTCTTTCACTTGGGCCTTTATGGCTAAAGTACAGTCGAAAATTTTTTGACTGCAGACTAAATAATGCTTTTATACTATACTCAATATGAAATAATTTTGTAAAGAAAATTTTTTAAACTTTACAAAAATACTTAAGATGAACTTGAAAATTGAAAATTGAAATTCATTTACAAGAAGTGTTCCTTAAACAGTAAGGAACCACAGATACAAAAAAAGGAATTTACAAAAAACTTACTATACAAAAGGAATGGATTACTCCATAGAAATTTAGAAATAAAACAAAAGATTTCCCTTTCGGGAATCCCAAAAACTAATTACAAGCTACTAATTACAATTTGGATTGAGAATTTTTCTATAATGGGAAGGCCATATTGAATGTTGTTCAATACATGAACTTCATTCGTATCTAGTTATAAGAGAGAGCTGAGCTAATGGCTCGATCTTGCTAAAGGATGAACAAAGGCCTCCTTTATATAGAGAAATTCTGAGGGAGCAAAGGTCTTGAATAATTGAAGGAATCTCTATGTGTCTCGTCCTTGTGGTTAGCTGAGAAATTATGGAAGCCACTTGCGTCTGTTTTTTCTTTCTTTTCTTCTCTTTGGTTTATTTTTTCAAAAGTTGCACAATAACTGCCAATTTTTTCAAAAGATGAACAATGGTTGTCAGTTGAAAATTAAAATGTGGCTGACGTCATCTTTACGTCACCGCTTGCGTCATTAGCCAAGCTGTCTTCTGAGTGTTGCTGATGTCATGCTGACGTTGTTCTGATATCACTGCTTACGTCTGTCTTGCGTCATTTTATGTATCCAGATTATGTTCTGCAATTGAGTCTAAAGAAAAATTCCCATATGATCCATCTGTGTTAGGTTCTTTGTTATTATCAGTAAAACACATTATTACATCATTGTTGCTGTTATTAGAACTTTGTCTGATTTTACAATGTGGTCTAAATAAATAGCTCACCTGTTGGTTTGTTATTATTCACAAATTAATGACTTACTGATAAAGTAATTCACGGATTAAGAATAGATATAAAATCAACATATGAGAATTAAAAGCCTCAAATTTGAGAATTGAAATTAAATATTCAAACTATATTACATCGCTCATTCTAACAAAAAAAATTACTTACACATACTAAAAATAAAGCTAAATGCAAAAACAAAAGAGTTCGTCGTCGAATTTTGAAGAAGAATTAAGTTGAAGTTACAAATCTTGCACTAAGAATCCACTTCGGGTTTCAATCCCCTCAAAATGATTGAATTGCACTCAATTTTAATGTGCTCCAAAAAATCTCCAATTTGTGTCTTAATATCTCTGTTTATAGCCCCCATTAGGTCTTGAAAAGATACCCAAAATCGTATATAAAAATAAGGCTGAGTCCAATTAGGAAAAAAATTCCGAAAATTTTGGTATTGATGGAAATAGGAAGTTAAGGCTGCAACTTCACTTTTGCGCCCATACCTTTTGCACCTACAGCCGCAACTTTGATCGCTGCGGCCGCACCTAGGTAGCAACTTTTTGCTGTGCGACCTGCAATAAGCTTGACGGTTTGTTTCTTTAATTTTATGGGCACACAAAGCATTTTTGCGAGTGTATCTTCTTATACCATATAGGATTCTTCCCTTTTTGTAATTTTAGTCTTCGATCTTCCATCCCTCTTGCATTTTCATCCTAAAACTTTTCAATTTTGAGCAAACTCACTCATTTCTCATCTTTTCCCATCATGCACTCGATCTATATTATTTTTTACCTAAGACAATCAAAATTAAATATACTTAAGCACAATAAAACACACTAAATATGAATAAAACTATAAAATCAGTGTGAATATAACATTTAACAAACACGCCTAAACTTAGACTTTTGTTTGTCCTCGAACAAGAAAACTAAGACAAGGTTAAAATCATGCAATAAGCATTGACCATGAACACGCTCAAAAACAGGTCAAGTATTGTACCATATGCCTCAGATTAGTAAAATAGTAACAAAACTCCAGTTGGACTAAAAGGAACAACCACCAAACTATTCACTTACCACATGCTCGACCATTTAGTGTGTGTGTGCTAGTCATTACTCAACTCAAATCCATGTTAGAATGTAATCAAATAATACTCAATCAAAACCATGGCTATATAATTCCCATATGGTAAGATTTTCATCACGTCGCTCGTAGGATTCACTCCTCATGTTTTTCTCTCAAGTCCTAAGGTGTTCTTTTAATGCAGTGTTCTAAAAATATTTCAATGTATTTTTCCTCACTAGATGTTAAGAAAACGTGACTAGATATTAAAGGAACTAACGCTATCCATCCATCAATCTCTACTCCAAGTTTCCAAAGCTCTGGCCTTTGAGTCTTTTCCTAACACTTCAAACCTCTATCAATCTCAATTCCCCGAATTTTTCTTTTTTTTTTCCAAATTTTATGAAATGTAATGCCTAAACAATTATGCATTCTCAAGGACTTTTGTAGCGAGCTTTAGGTCGATGACTCTCTAGTTCGTCACTCAAGGCTCAAGGTTTTAAAATGCCCCTCCGAACTTAATGACGTGAGTCAACGAGGTAAGAGAATATGGCAAAAATAAAATGAATGCAAGTGACACTTTTTTTTCCTTTTTTTACTAGAGAATGATAGCATTGGTCAGTGCCAGTACAGACTCGCCAATCAAAAATTCTTCAACTCAAAACAAAAACATCAAGGCATCAAGACTGCAATTCTCTCAACATACAGTCACTAATCTTACTACCCCTGAACTTAGCCTTTCAGCCAGTTTGATCCGAAAATTCGATTTAGGGAAGATTACCTTATTTCTAAGGGTAAAATGGTCAATTACAGGTAATAACATGGAACACAACATCTAGATTGCACATCACTATAAATCTAAGTCACACAACGACCATGTGTTCAAATAAAGTTAGTCATGCACCAATAAGTGACAAGAAAATTTAAAAAGACCAAGTGATGCTCAAAATTCCAACTGTCATTCTATGCAATTTTTCTCAAAAGAATCAACCATAAGCGATACACTACTTGGGCAAACAAATAAAAGACAACCAAATTTTTTTTTCAATTTTTGTTTTTGTTTTTTTGACATAGACTTAAAGCCACACAATTACTGTGACATGCAAATCAAAAAATAAACACAGTACGAAAATTAAAACCGTACCACCAAACTTAAAACCAACATTGTTTTCATTGTAAAAGTGAAAAAGGGATATAAAAATAGCAGAAATATAAAAGAAGTAAAGATCAAGTACTCCCCGATAATTAGATTGGGACATCGGATCAGAGTGGTATCAATCATAATCTATCTATTGGGGCGCCTTCTTTGCTGGTTGTTGGGATGACGACTTATTCCTAAAATATAAGAAAAAAAACTACATGAGATGCAAGAAAAAAATAAAAAATAAAGGGAAAGAAAAATGGGTTTCCTCCCATTAAATGCTCGATTTATAATTTAGAGCTCGACTTTTGCTACAATTATCATGGCAGTTTGAAACGGGCTTGGGAAGCCTTGCATTGTTTCAAGTTGTCTGTCTTACACATCTCTAACTTATTTTTCTTTCTTTTAGTCATCTCAATTTCATTTACTCGATTTCCAATCCTAACTTCTTTATCTGACTTGCCCGGCTCAACACCATCTTGTTTAATTATTTTCAATTCAAAATAACTTTCAGGTTGACAAATGTTACTTTCTTGGTAGAGAACGCTGAGTGTTACCTTTTCCTCATCAACCCTTAGAATCGCCTCTCCTTTTTCTACATCTATTAAAGCTTGTGCAATGGTTAGGAATGGTCGATTAGGAATAAATATCTTCTTCAATGTCTATTATTATGAAATCTGCTGCAAAAATTAATTTTGTACTTTTATTAGAACGTCTTTAATTACTCCATAGGGATGCTTGATCAATCGATTGACTAGCTATAATGTCACTGTGGTCTGTTTTGGCTTGCCCAACCTAAGTTTCTTGTAAATAGCTAGTGGCATTAAATTAACACTGGCACCTAAATCACATAAAGATCTATCAAAATTTACATTTCCAATATTATAAGGGATAGAAAGACTCCTTGGATCTTTTATTTTTAGTGGTATTTTATTCTGCGAAATTGCACTATACTCTTCTGTTAATGCCACTGTCTCAAATTCCTTTTACCGTCTTTTCTTTGATAGCATTTCTTTCATAAATTTCAAGTACAACGGTATTTGTGCCAAAATATCAGCAAATGAGATGTTAATGTACAACTTCTTAAAAATATCAAGAAATTTGGCAAATTACTTGTCAAGCTTGTACTTTTGTAGCCTTTATGGAAAATGGATAGGCAGCACATATGCTTTTATTGCAGTTGAGGCCTTTTTCTCAGTTTCTTGAGTTTTAGTCTCCTCCTGCTCCTCAATTGATGACTTAGTTGCTTCTTCTTCTTCCTCTGGTTCCTCATTTATTGCACTTTCATCTTGTTTCCCCGACCTTTTCACATGAATTTCTGGCAATTGTACTCCACTTCTTATTCTTATGGCTTGTCCATTTTTCCAATTCGAGTTTCAAATTTCTTTATTGAGGCCTGCTGATTTTGATAGTTTGTATCAATTCGTTCCAAAATTTTATATGTCTTTTGCATGTATTGCTGAAACATCTTCCCCAAACTTGGTTGTTTCTCCAATGGAGGAATGTTTGAGCTGTCTCCATATCTGAGATTTGGTTGTAGCATCCAACCAGGATTGTATGTTTCCGAATAGGGATTAAACTGTTGTCGGTTGTTATTACTCACAAAATTCACCTGATCACTTTGAGCTGCCAACAACATGCAATCTGAGATAGAATGGTTTGCTCCACCTTTTTCTCATATTGGATTCGCCTTAATTGAGTGCACCCCTTGAATTTGTGCTTTAACAAGTAACTCCACTTGCTTGGTCAACACAACTATTTGAGCATTAATGGCTACAAGTGAATCACTCTTATGTGCTACAGGTCCCTTTTTAAAAACTACTCTATCAAATAGAAACATTGTGTACGTCTTTGCAATTAACTCCAATAAGTCTCATGCTTGATTCACTCTTTTGTTTGTGATGGGCCCATTAGATGAAGAGTCCACAATGGATTTGAACTGAGGAGATAATCTGGAGTAGAAATATTGAGCCTGAGTTCCCTTGTCAATCCATGATTAGGACATTTTTTGAGCATACCCTTAAATCTGTCACCAGTTTCACGGAAACTTTCACCGTTGAATTGTTGGAAAGTTGAGATGTCTAACTTCATTTTTGCTATTTTGGTCGGTGAAAAATATTTATTGCAGAACTTTTGAGCCAAATTGTCCCATGTAATGATATTCACATTTGGTTCAAAATCAGGCCATTCCAATGCACCATCTCTCAATGTATAAGGAAAAAGTTGGAGCTTTATAGGATCTTCATTAATTCCATCGAACTTAAAATTCTGGCACATTCTTAAAAATCTGGCAAGGTGAGTATACGGGTTCTCATGGGCAAGACCATAGGACTGGAAACTATTGCTAAACAAATTAATAAGATCAACCCTCAATTAGAATTCATTCTTCCCATGTGGAGGGTATGAAATGCTCAATCGTGTAGGAGCTAGCGGTGGAATTAGGAATCGAGCCATGGGTATATTGCCACCATCGCCGTCTTCAACCTCTTCGTACAATGGATTGCGCATTCATTCTAAAACAACTCTTGCTATTCGTTTTGCTTCCAATGCAACTGCTCTTGTAGCATTATCTCCTTCTAGGCATTCCATTGTCAGTTGTTCCAAATCTTTCTTTTTGTGGGTGTGTTCCTTGCATCTACGTCTTGCATTCAATCTGAGAATCAAATTGCTCTAGATTGCTGTCTTCGCGAGTGGGTCATATAACAAACACCTTTTTTCTGAAAAATGAAAAGAAAAAATATAATTGTGTCTTTTATAACGAAAAATTCAAATTCAACTAAAATTAAAAACTAAGATTGATAGAAAATGATATTAAATAAAAATAGTCCCCAACAACGGCACCAAAACTTATTGCAGAAAATATAGATTGCAAGTGCACAATATCTTAAAATGAGTAGTAAAATGGACTTTTTGAGTCCAAATTATCGTGCCTATGAGGACTATTTTATCTAAAATTGGTCTAAATCAATCTCAACAAAAAGGGATAAAGATATATCAAAGAATGTGAATTTAAATTATTAACTAGAAAACTAAAACGAATGAGAAACAAATCATGAAAATGAAAAAATTAGTTTAATTAATGAATGACGAAGTTGAGAATCTTGTAATTATCCTATTTGATTTTACCTCTCAAATTGTATCTTATAGTAGTATTAGATCGAATTCGCAAAAGTGACTTAATTTAACTTTCTCGAGTTTAAATTATTCTTACCTAATCAAGTCAGCTACCATATCTGTATGTATAGTTTGAATAAGTTTTAATTAGATGCATTAAAGTATGTAGGAATTCATAAGAGATCTCAACAATTATTATATTATAAAAGAATATCTCTATCATTTATGTAAATTGTCTGATTTTACAACATGGTCTAAATAAAGAACTCGGCATCTCGTTTTTTATTATTTACAAATCAAAGAATTAGTGATCAAGTAATTTAAGCATTAAGAACATATGTAAAATCAACACATGAGAATTAAAAGCCCAAAATTTGAGAATTGAAATCAAAGATTCCAACTATATTACATTGTCCATCGCAACAAGAAAATTAGTTATGCATTAAAAATAAAGGTAAATGCAAAAATAAAAGAGTTTATTACCAAATTTTGAAGAAGAATTAAGTTGAAGTTACAGATCTTGCACCAAGAATCCGCTTCGGGGTTCCATCCCCTAAAAAACGATTGAAGTGCTCTCAAAAAATCTTTCGATTTTAATGTGTGCCAAAAACTCTCCATTTTGTGTCTTAATATCCCTATTTATAACCCCCATTAGGTTTTCAAAAGATTTCCAAAACCGTGTGCAAAAAAAAGGCTTTGTCCAATTAGGAAACAAATTCAAAAAATTGGGTATTTGCTGAAAACAAGAATTTGCAATTGCAAATTTTGGACCTGACGACCACAACAGCACTTTTGTACCTGCGGCCACAACTTTGATTGCTGCGGCTGCACTTAGGTAGCAACTTTTTGCTGTGTGGCCTACAGCGAGCTCGACGAGTCATTTCTTTAATTTTGCGGGCACACAAGACCTTTTTGTGGGTGCAACGTTTTATAGCATATATGATTCTTTTCTTTTTACAATTTTAGTTTTCGATCTTCCGTCTCTTTTGCATTTTTATCCTAAAACTCTTCAATTTTGAGTAAATTCACTTATTTCGTATCTTTTCTCGTGATGTACTTGATCCATATTGGTTTTTACATAATACAATCAAAATTAAATGCACTTAAGCACAATAAAACACATTAAACACGAATAAAACTATAAAATAAACGTAAATATACCACCTAACATCCCACATTAGTTTTGCTCTAACTTTTATTTTATGAAAGTGAACAAATTTACACTTCAAAAAAAAGTTATTCTTTCAACTTTTTTTGCAATGAATTCATTATTTATTTTATTTTTAAAATTAATTTCCTTTATTTTGGGCTTGTTCTATACACAATTTTGTTTTTGTTTTTGTTAATGTTAGTAGAAGTTACTCGAATTTCGTATAGAATAAGTAGTTGAAATTTGGAGAAGATATATTAAAAAAATAAATTTTCAAATTAATATTTTGGTTATAAAAAGTGATGAAAGAGAAAAAATATATTTGAGTTTTTGAATTTTATGGTACATAGAACAAGGCCTTTATGAGAGTAAACAAATTTACACTTCAAAAAAAAAAGTTACTCTTTCAACTTTTTATTCATTATTTATTTTATTTTTAAAATTAATTTTCTTAATAACTAGTGTTTCTACCTGTGCGTTGCACGGCAAAACATATGCACATGTAATAAATTAGAATCCACATAAGGGGATAAGTGCAAAAGAATTTTTAAATTTTTCAGTAGACTTTCACTTATATTTTGCACAAATACATCTTGTTATAGTAAATAGCAAGACTAAAAACCAAAAAATTTCACATAATTTTATATTGTGTTGAAACATTTTATATTCAATAACATTCTAAAACCGATAAAATCCATTATCCTCCGCCACACAACCCAATTATAGAATATATAAATGACATCAAATTTTGTAACAATTAAATAATCGTAGATACATTTGATCGACCACAGTATGTCTAACAATTGGGTTTCTTTCATATCCCTTCACTTCATTTACTAATCTAACCATTATGTATTTTAAAGTTATGCCTCTGTAGTTGTCTTGTCCCTCCTGGCAGCCGTCTCGAATAATGTTTCATCCATTATCTACAAATCGAATAAAAAATTAAAACAAAGCATAGTCAATTAACACAAGACAAAGAAAAACTCGATGTAATTTTCCGACAAACTGAACGATAATCTCCTAAACACGGTTGCAATTTTTCAACAATCTCCTAGACAATTGCATAATAAAGTAGTACCTGCAATGATGGCCAAATAATTGAACAATAGTGTATAAAGACCTGATATGTGTATATATGTATACACGCTGAAGAAGAAGCCGAGTTGAAAAAGACATGTAGGAGAATAAAAAATTGACTTTGGGTTGGAGCGTGAGGAAGCGTGTAGAAGTTTATGATTGCAGAATAAAAAATTGATTTTTTAATTCAGAAAAATAGGTAAAAATGGCAAGACAAAATTGATTTTGGGTTGGAGCGTGAGGAAGCGTGTGGAAGTTTAGGATTGCAGAATAAAAAATTGATTTTTTAATTCAGAAAAATAAGTGAAAGTGGCAGGAAAATATTTTGGTTTTATTAATACTAGTGTTTTCACCCGCGCGTTGCACGGGGAGACATATGCTTAAGTTACGATTTAGAACCCCGTGTTAAAAAAAATACAAAAGATTGTTTGAAATTTTTAATTGAGTTTCCCTTTATATTTCACATAAATCCTTTATATTAACACTCATAGCAGAAGTAAAAAAAATTAAGCAACTAATATTGCAGAATTAACAATTTCATTAGATATATATTCACTCCAAATCACCCATGCAATGCGTTGGTTATTATTTTTCAATTTGTAATCTTAAAATTTAAATACGGTTATTTTTTTCGATAAAGTGGATAATATTTTTACATTTAAATAAGTAATAAAAGGTAAAACCATCCATCATTCAGTTAAAAATTACAGAGAAAAGGGAATTCAAAATGAGGTAGGAGATGAAAATTAAGCCGAACCAATTAAAGAAGATGTGAGATACCTGAGTTGATTAGGAGATGACGATAAATTAAATGTGAATTAGGAGATTTGAAGAAAATTAAGATAAGAGATTTGAAATCAATTAAAAAATTGAGTAGATTGAGGATTGGTGATTATCAGCAATAATTGATTTTCAAAAAATAAATTAAAAAGTATAACAATAATATCCGTGAAGATCAAGGGATTATTTAGATAGGTCTATTTTATTTATATTTACAGTGATGATAATACTAAAAATACTAAAAAAAAAAGAAACAAACAAAATGATAAAAAAGGAAATGACAAAGGGAAAATGAAAATACAAAATGAATTATTTAGGATAATAATAATAAGGAAATTTAAATGACACATATGAGAGATTTGAGAATAATCAGATATGAGATATATATGGGAGATTTGCATAGATTTGGATAGATTATGATAACATTTGATTTCTTTAAATTGCTAATTAACAACTAATAATATTTATTTAATTATGAAAAGTGACATTTTGAGCGGAAAATCCTTCGTGGTTTATTAATATATAGATATAGATTTGATTTATTTTCCACCTAACACTTACCCCTCAACATTATTTAAAAATAAATTTTTTCCCCTAACATTTTTCCCCCTTAACTGTTTTTTTCATCTAAAACATTGAAAAAAGGTTGTAGGGTGTTAGGCAATCATTTAAATTTTTTTTACCATTTTTTACCACTTTTTATTTATTATTTCTTTATTTTAAATCAATTATATCCATATATTACATCACATTCATAAATCTCCACCATTCAACTCCACTCATTTTCTCTCATCCTTTAATTAAAAATCTTTAAAAACCATAAAAAATCAACCCCTATCACCCATATTAACATTAACTCATTCAAAAAAGAGAAAAAAGGTTGTAACATTAACAATTTTATAGCAGCTCCTCTAAAATATTGAAAAAAAGGTGTAACATTAAGGGTGTGTTTGATTGCATGTTGGAAAATATTTTCCGTGGAATACAAATTCTAGGAAAATGTTTTCATACCTATTCACTAGATTCATTTTCAAGAATTTGAGATAAAATATGCTTTGTTGAATTGCATCTAAAAAATATTTTTTAGGAAAAACTTTACCATCAAATACAAAATATAAAAAATATTTTTTATAATTTAATATTTTCTAGGAAAATTGAGATGAATCAAACGTACCATAACATTAACTCAAGAAAAAGGTTGTAACATTAACAATTTTATAGCAGGTATTCCCCGTATAAATAATAAAAGCCTCGCCCGCTCTCTCTCTCTCTTCTTTCAAGATTTTCTGTGTCTATGAACGCATTTCGCCCCCATTTGCAAAAACCTCTCTAAATCGACTCATCGCAATCACCCACAAGCATTTGAGTGTATATACAAATCTATTTTTTGACGAATTCTGTTCAAATTTGTGCATCTAGGGTTTAAACTTTTTAATTTAACTCGAATTTGATTCTTTGGTGTAACGGAGTGGGGTGCTTAACTAAGGGAAACTAGGATTTTTCTTCAATTGGAGTGCATTTTTTTGCAGTTTCAGAGGGTAATTAATTCGATCTGTGCGGAAATGGATTCAACAACATCTTCGTCATTGCCAATTGAAAGTAGGGATGCCGAGGCTGCGACAGAGACGGGGTTGGTAGACGACGCTGCTCTTTCGGCTACTGCTGGGTTGGCTAAGGAGGCTACGTTGCGCTTCCAAGCGGGGAAGTTCACGGAATGTCTGAAAGTGTTGCATGAGCTGTTGCGGTTGAGAGAGAACGATCCAAAGGTGGTTTAGTTTTGAAATATTTGATTATGAATCATCTCATTTTATTGTTTGGTATTGAATTAAATCTTAGTTTTTTATTCCGTTTATGTTCCTATCGTGGTTGGAGCTGATGTTAATTTCTTGTTGGGAAATTACACATGCCAGATTTAACTGAAATGGGCCACTGACCGAGATATAAACAAGCAGTATTTCTTTTAGGCAGAATTCATTATTTTTAACTTCATACTTCTGTCGAATTATGCTTAGCTTGAGTTTTTCATTCCTTCTGTTCTAGAAGCTGATGTTTTGCTGTTGGGAAACTAGACAAGCCGGATTTAACTGAAATATAAGTTGACTGACTGAGATATAAACAAATAGCATTTCCATTGCAAGCAGAATTTATATTTTTAAAGCTTTACTGAATTAATGCTATGATATTTTACTTTAGATCTGAGTTACTTCCAGAGGCAGCTTATTATGCTTTCTCTTACGCCAAATAGTTTGCATTTTTATGACTTCCGAGTGTTTTGTAGAAGGATGTCCGTTAAATGACATTACATTGTGCCTGCCCCTTTTTTGGGATAATAAGGCAGTGGTTGAAAACTTAATTTAGATTAGGACTGGCGTTTTCAGGGGTGTTGCATCATTGTTTTGTCAGTAGTTAGAAAAAGTGGAGTGATATTAGTGCATGATAGGATGTGAATTTGCTCGAAATGAGCTTTCTTGCTGATGATAAGAAGAAAAAGTGGCACTTATGAATTTGCAAAAATTTCTATTTCATATATTGAACTTCTATCCAGGCCAAAGGTTTACCTTATTGATCAACTTGACTGTGAACTTGATCCTCAACAAGATACTCTCTAATACTCGAGTGTCAAAAGCTAAAACACCAATTTACATTTGCTCCATAAAATTTAAATTACGCGGTTTTTTAGTCATATGAGAATTCTACCATCATAGGGGCTATTTTTGAAATAATGAAAGATTTACTAAACAAGGAAGGCTTCTCATATTTTAGATAAACGTTTTAAATGAAGGCTGGTAGCACCGTAAGAACTTTGCTCTAATGAGATTGGGGGTCGCTGAGGATGGATAACTATTAAATCCTTTGCAGGTGTCAGAATGCTTTTAGCTTTGAAATTTATTTCGGATTGTGCAGCTGATGCTTGCTTCTCCTGTTGGGGACAACGATACATACATACATATGTATATATAGATATATAGATATATGTCTTTTCTTCTTTATTCTCTTTTTCAAAAGATTTATTGCATGGCATTATGATTGTTTTCGTTGGGTTGGAAAAAAAATGTAGGAGATTTGTACTCTATTCCTTGGTCGAGATTTTAATGGAAATCAATTTTTGCTATAACCATTTCCAGCTGCCCATTCCAGTGATTTGAGGTTTTTCTTTTTAAGTTTTTTTAAAAGTTCTCTCTATGTTTAAACCATACATCTAAAAGTTATTTTTCTAAGAATCTCACTGAACAACCTCTTGTTAATAATTTCAAGTTCCAGTTCATATAGATCTCAAGTTCTTAATGCCATGCAAAATAGCAATTGGGTTGGCAATTGTGTTTCAGACATCAATAGAGCTGGAAGCAACTGGCATAATACATGAAGGGGATCTCACTTGTCTAATTTCGCCATACTGATGTAGAAAGAGCTAATTATTAGAGTTGCGTGTGACTAGATCATGACGGTCGATTTTTGACAGACATGAGTTGCTTACAAACTAATAGCAGCTGGCACAGTAAACTGCCAGATTATGTTCCAGCTGTATCTCCTGATGGATTATCGTCTTGGTTTTTTGTTTGAAGTTGCATTGGTATATCATGAGATGTCTCATTTGACAACCAATTGATTTGTTAGCCTTTGCCAAAGGAATGGTGAATAGGCATGTTGTTTGATTTCATGCTGCTTGAAATGTGCTCTTGTTGACAATCTGGTTAGACATTAGGTTATAAATGAGTTTGAGTCCACCGTGGATTAAAGTAGCGAGTCACATATAAATTATTGTAATACTCCCAGCAAGACAGAAGACCTTGAGGGTTTATCGTAGTTTGTCGTAAATTTTCTGGTTTGCTCGACATAAAATTTGTTCTTGGCTTGGAAACACATTATTCAAGTGGACAATATTACATTTGTACCAGATGTTAATTGTATGTTTTGTGAGTCCATTTTTAAGCCGAGAGACGTACTCCGCTTGTTTAAATTGGCTTTCCAATACTTTATCCTAAACGTTTTTTTCCCCTCAACTAATTGAAGCATTTAATTATGTCCCTTGGGTTATTTCTCATGTAAATCTTTCTTCAATGTCCTTTGTCAATCTTCATGTGATTCTTTTTTCCCACAACTCAAATTCATTTGGAAGGGTGTAGTGCCTTCGAAAGTGAAAGCTTTTGCTTGGTTAGTGTCCTCGAGAAAGGTAAATACTTATGATTTGCTGCAATTGAAAAGACATTTTTTTGTGCATTTTTCCATCTTTTTGTGTTGTGTAGAAAGGAAAATGAAACCATCGATCATGTCCTTATCCATTGCGAGTTTGCCAAAGGAATTTGGAGTAGAATTTTGCATCTACTTGATGTATTGAGTGCTCTTCCAAGAAAGTGGGTAGATTTGATTCTCATTAAGTGGTCATTTGGGGCCAATAGGAAACAAAAAAGGGAGATTTGGAAATTAATTGTGATGGCAATAGCTTCGGTATTATGGAGGGAGAGGAATAGAAGGATTTTTGAGGACTTGGAGAGCTCTGTAGATGACATTTGGGATAGCATATTATTTTTGAGGACTTTTGTTATATAGATAATTTCTTATTTCATCTTACCCCAGCAGTTCTCTTTGTACCATTGAATAGGGCAGTAGCTAGATTTTTGATACTGTTTTTTCTGGTGGATGACTTGTCCACTTGTGTCTTGTAACTTCTGTTTTTTCTTTGGCAATAAAATCTGTTTCTTATAAAAAAATTGCCCTCATCTATCGATTTTAGTGTAGCTGCACATTGATACCTAGGCATGCTCGTTTCCGCTAATCATCTCCCATATATTTTGCCATTTGACAACCCTTTGTACAACACAACAGGTCTTATAAATTTAGAGCTTGTTCTGTATACCATCTTTTCTCACTAACTTTCATTAATTTTTTCTCTTTCATCATTTTCAACTACTCATACAATTACTTTACAATTTTCAATATATTTTTCCAAATTTTCAACCACACATCTAACATATCGTTAGAGTAAATCAACATAAATCAAGAGCATTTTCTATAAAACAAGCCCTTAGTAAAGATCTATACTTTGAGAAACTTATTGATGTCTGCTAAAAGTCATCACAACATGATACTTTTTTCGGCCTATATCTGCATTAATTGTTTCTCAGTTTTTGAACTTTAAAATTTTAGGGTATGTTTGATTGGGTGTTAAGTTGATGTGCGCGGTATTTCGTGTAAAAATGTGTGGTTAATATTATTTTGGGAGATGTGTGTGTGGTTGAAAATGAGTATGAGGTTATACGGAATTGCGTGCGGTTAAATTTATAGTGGAAAGAACAAGCCCTTAATATAATCCCAATCTGTCAAACTGTATTGTACTGCACTAACTATGGCATTGTTCGATTGTGATTAATTAGATTTCCTTGGTCTGGGAGCATAAATTGCGCGAGATATGCTTCTCCATGATGGAAAACTAACTAGAATTGTGCTATTTTATGTGTATTTTAATTTTTAATTAATTTAGTTTCTGTTATTAGATTATTACATATGATATCAGAAAATATTTTGCAACATTGTGTTAGAAAGTTGGTTGCTCTGTCAATATCTAACACATTAAGACATTGAAATTGTTAGGCAACAATTCTTTTATGAAATGAACTATGAAGTGCTACTTGTCATCCACTCGCTAGGCCACCCATTACAAAAGTTCTCATTCTAAAATGAAAGTTACAGTGTCACTGCAGTGAAGAATATATTGCACCTGCAGCTCCAACGTTGCCCCTGCATAATGTGGAGAAATGATTATCTTTTTGGGAACCAGGATTGAAACAATAACCACATGATCTAAAATTTGTTACGTGGCTATGTATATATTGAGGCTGGAGCAATTATAAAGAGAAACAATTTTATCAAATGATTTTTTGAATTATAATTGTAATTATAAAAATTTCCAAACACATTGATTGTTTGGCTTGAATTATTTCTTTAAATTGCTAATTTCTTTTGCTTTCTCACTTTCACATTTTTCTATTCTTTCAAAGGCTATATCAATGTTGGTAATATGAATGTATTTCTGAAGATTTGGGCGCCAGGATAATTTCTCAGCGCTGGGCTTGTTCTCTACAAGCAATTTAGGGATTTATTTGAGTTATGGGCTCCGTTTTTCAGATTTTGGGTTGTTTAGGGATGGTTCTTAGTTTCCGACAGTCATAATTTTCAATTGGGTTGTGGTATCTTTGCAATAATGCGATCTATCCTCTGGGATTTTTCAGTGATGGGCTTCATCTCTATCTGCAATTTAGGGATTTATTCGTAGTTGTGGGTTTTGTTTTTCAGATTTTGGGTTGTTTTAAGGATCGTCCTTAGTTTCCAAGGTCAGAATTTTCAATTGGGTCGTGCTATCTTTACAATAATTTGATGTATCTTCTGGGATTTTCAGCGATGGGCTTCATCTCTATCAGCAATTTAGGGATTGATTCGTTGTTTCTGGGTTCAGTTTTTCAGATTGGGTTGTTTTAAAGATGGTTCCTCCTTTCAATGGTCAGAATTTTCAATTTTCAATTCGTGGTAATATGTGATGTATCTTGTGGATTTTCAGAGTTGATCGATCATCAGTTTCTCACAGATTTTTTGTGCGGTGAATTTTCTTGAAATCTTTATGTTGTTTTTGGTGTTTAAAAAAAAAAAAAGAAAAAAAGATTTGGTTGCCAAGATTGAAACAATAACCACTTGATGTAAAATTTGTTATGTGGCTATAAACCGTCTTATCAAATGATTTTTTGATTTTTTGAACTATAATTTTAATTATAAAAATTTTCAAACACATTGATTGTTTTGCTCGAATTATTTCTTTACATTGTTAATTTCTTTTGCTTTCTCACTTTCACATTTTTCTATTCTTTTTGGTAATATGAATGTATTTGTGAAGATTGGTGTAATAGAGAAGAATTGACGACAAAAAAAAAAATTTCCTGCCCAATGGTGGCTGACTTCATCAACTTCTATGACCATTATTTCTCTTTCCAAACTAAATTAAAACGACACTGTAGTCCATTGCTAATTTGTTTCTAACATATCATCACATGCATTTAGTGTCCATATTGGTTGCTAAAATAACTTCTTAGTTGAGGATTCCTCCAAAACGGGAATCTTACTACCCCTAGTAGGGGGTTTATACTTCACCAATAAGGTGCTTGTACTACCCCTGGAGGGGTTTATTTACCTTGGTAAGGGGTTCATCCCGCTGTGTTTTAGCGGGAAAAAGTATCTGTAGGTGCATTTGTACTGGTTGATGATTGATTGTAGATTGTACTTAAAAAAAAAAAAAACTTTCTTTCGTTGTATAATTTCTGTTATTCATCGCACTTTGTGTATCTCGTTTATTTCATGTTTCCGTGGTTTCATTTATGGCTAAACTTGCTATTATATTTTTATTATAGGTTCTTCATAACATAGTGATTGCGGAGTTCTTTCAAAATGGCTTTTCAGATCCAAAAAAGCTTATTGAAGCTCTTGAGGATGTTAAGGTTTGTGGTTACTTGATGTTTGCTTATCTTAGCTTTTCTTTGTTTGACTTTGGTGGCTATTTGTATGTGAATATTGTCTCCTGCCTTCAATGATTTGTACTTTGAAAAACTACTCCTTTATTTTTCCTTTTGTTGATGGAGCATGAATCGACATATGCCTGGGAGGTACAAAATGTATAGTACTCAACATACTTCCCGTTGACATTTCTGTTGGCAGATAGGAAAACAAAGAAGGTAGATTAGTATGTGAAAATAACTGTGCTAGGTGTATACTCTGCTGACTTGGGCAGAAATGATAAATGAGATCACGCTATCATGCTACTCGAACATTGATTGTGTTTTTCATAGCAGTTCAAGAAGGTTGATATACTTGTGGCCATGCGGCTCAATCAATTTTATCCATGTTGCCTTCGACATATATTGTGTTATAGTTCGTCATTTTTTTTTTAAAACAAAATTGCTGAAGAATGTCCTTGCAGATGGAAGAAGGAAGCCTTGATTGTGATTTTGTTTATTTTGTGTGAGAGTTATTAATTGGAAGGACATTTTATGAAGTGTTTGAATACTTCAAGGAACACTTTGGTCGTATTACTTTTATCCACTAGGACCTGCTATTATCCTCCACTAGGACCTGCTATTATCCACTTCCCCACCGAGTAGATCAATCAAGCAGCCATAGTATTATATACTTCTCCACCAATTAGGTGGATCAGTCAAATACCAAAATTTTAAATTAAAATTTTGCATGTCTGCGTGTCTCCGTGTGCATATCGCTTGCTTCATTTTGGATCTTGATAAAGATATCAGAATTGGCAAGAGGTTACATAGATGCTGAAACAACTCGTTTCTAACTTTTTGTATTGAAACTACCTAAACATGGTCGAAGTTTCTATGTTATAGAATCGACTGTGATCGGGGACTATGTCTTACCGAGTTAGAAGAAATTCTGTAAAATATTAATCTGAAACCCTCGGACATTATATTTTGTTGTACTGGTTCTGAAGGGATACTTTAATATTACTTGCACAAGGGAGATTACGTTTTGTAGTTTGGTTGGAAGAAGTCAAGCTTGGATGTGATGTCGTGTTACTTAGCAAGGAAATAGGGCATGGTTCTGGATGAACTATGTGGGTTCTGTAATGAGGTTGGGCTTCCGGGAATCGTTGAATGTGGAAATGCCTTTGCCTAGATTTTAAGATGTCTGCCTTCGCTTAGAGATTCCTTCTATTCCTTATAACTCATGCTTCTGTTCTTTGCTGCATGAGTTTTCGTAGTCTTCCTCTGGCCCTCCTTTGAAATATACTAGGGCATTTTTAGCATATTAATTCTTGAAGCCTTTTTCTAGACGTGGTGTTATGTTCCGTTGTAGCATATTAATTTTATAGTTACTTTTCATTTTACTTCTCTCTAAGCTCATGTTCAACATAATTTTATGGGACTCGTCATTTTTCACACTTCAGGCACCTTTTAATTAGTCATTCTATGAAAGCATCAGATTTGTCTTAAAAGTAGCAATACCTAACTGACATGGACCATTTTTGTTGTACAACAACAGATTTCTCACATAATATAAGAAAAAATCTTTGATCCCTAGGAGTAGTAAATATGCTGCATTCAATTACAAGTCGCGTTCAATATATAAGCAGTATAAAGCCTCTTTTTGGAAAGATTCCATCAACATAGATAAAGGTATTTATATACCACTGTCAAAAATCAAATCACTTTTTATGCGTGTTTGGTCGGAGTCACAACTCACAAGTGCAACTGACTTCTTGACCCTTCATTCTTATATGTTGATAAAACTGCCTTGACAAATGCTTGCCCAACACTTAGAAAGTTACAAAAGAACTTCGTGGAATTTAAATGTTTGTCGATTTTCATAAAACTACAAGATAAGTGCACATATGTTTTGAGATACAATTTGCTTCACTTTGAGAATAACGTGCTTGACTTGGAGAATAACGATAACCATTCACGTGCTCCATCTTCTATCCTTTTCTTTTTCCTGCTTCCATTATCCGTTTAATCATGTGCTTAATACCCAGTTTTTCTACCTTAAGTTAAGCATATCTGATTTTCTTCTCATAATATTTTGTGCAAAATATATAAATCTATCCGTGTTATGCATGACTTGTGTTTTTCTTTCTGATGTCTGATGATTCAACTAACTACCATTGGTGTCCACTTCAGTCAAAAAGGGTATCTCTGTAGGATCAGGGAGGGATGGATGAAACCTTTGCCTACTTGTCCTGACATGAACATTAATAGATAATGAGCATGCTATTTGCACATTGATTTGTCATTTTTATGCTTCATTAATTTCTTTTCCTCGTATTAGAGACGAAGCAAGGAGCTTGCTGTTGCTTCTGGAGAGCACACTGAGGCTGGTAGCAGCACCGGAAGCAACAACACAGTTGGAACAAGAGGAAGTAATAGTGTGACACAAGGGTTTTCTGGTTCACCAATTGTTTACAACGAAGAGTTCGATACTCCAGTGACCATGTTCAACATTGTATGTTAGCTTGATGATTGTGGAGTGCTTTAGTTAGATTTAGACTATTCTTTTATATATTTATTCAAGCATTCCCAACTCTGGATTTGCAGGCAGTAACATGGTTCCATCTTCACAACTATGCAAAATCATTTTCCCATTTGGATGTGCTGTATCAGAACATTGAGCCTATTGATGAGGTAATTCATCTCGAGAGTCGAGAGTGGTTATTATGGTTCATGAAGTTGACTTTATTGGTAATCTTCTATATGGTGACATGCAGGGGACGGCTCTTCGTATTTGCCTTCTGTTGCTAGATGCTGCATTGCTTTCTGGTCACGCATCAAGATCTGCAGTAAGTTTTGACTACTGTCTATTAGATATGGTAGCCATTTATTGGAACTTATGATGCCAAGATGACTTTCCCTTTATACTGAAAATCATGAGGACAGTCAAATTACCATAAGTTATTATAGGCACGTCGAAATCTGACGCAAAAAAGCACAAAAGTAGAAGTAGAGATGAGATAAAATAATAATGTAAGAGAGAGCAAAAAGAGAGATTATTGAGGAAACACTATCAGCTCATATTTTATTTGGATTAACTAGTAAAGTTGGTAGAAACTGAATAATGGGGATTCAAACATAGATTTTTTATTTATTTTTTATTTTTTTATTTTTTCAAATGACATGCTAAGTTTAGAATTGCTTTTATTTCCTTTAGGTAATATTATATCTCGAGTCAAAATTAGGTTTTATTTTCTTGTTCTGGCTCCCAATGGAAGCTTATTTGACACACATTATCCAAAAAAGTCACTTTTTCTCTCTACTGTCATCTTCACTCTATCATCAGATTGATTTGACATTTTTCTTTACGTTTTTTATATATATTTTTTCTCTATTTCTCAACCTCACTAAGTTAGTTTTAAGTAAAAACCCCATAGTACAAGGTAGTTTTGATCTAGTGCCCAATTTGGTCACCTTAAGGCATTTGGGTATGTTAAGGTGCCCAAATTGGGCATTGGATCAAAACTATAAGGTAGGGTTATGTTGACAGATTTTAAGGAACTGAATAAACACCATTGTTCTATCTGAATTATTCCAAATCTGTTCTTGGTTATCCCTTCCCTTCTCTATTTCCATCTTTCTATGCACCTGTAAATTTTTCCGACCAAGCAACGATCCTCAGCAATAGAGCTCTCACTAATAGTAGTGCATAGATAGTGGTAGATAAGGTAGTAGACGAAGTATTGTGGCTGTACAATATAGAATAAGCCAAGCAGGTGGGCTTGTGAACAAGAAGGATCACTCACGCTATTGGTTTACAAGAGATGAAGGCATAGAAGTGGTTGTTGCTGGAGCAGTTGCAATACTAGATGGGTCAACCATAAAAGTGATCAGAAGGGACTGACCTTTTGTAATTGGCACATAATCTGGATACAAGATGTCTTAATCGGATGTCTCACACATAAACATTGATAGGAGTTGTGTTCATTGGTCAAAGTTGTTTAGGTTTGGAATGTTAGTTCAATTAAAATCTCACTTCAGATGCCTAAATTTTGACAGTTAAAGCTCTGGTAGAAACCTGGGGTTTGATGGATTTTATTCAAACAAAATCAACTTTGTTTATAATTGTACAATGCAACTTGTGAAGGGAAACAGAAGACTAGTCCTAATTCAATAAGAAAAACGAAAGTAAAGGAAATTTTGCCTTACTAAAATGGAAATTCCTTGTCTGTGAAAGGAAAAATATCAATTCATAACTACACTAGGATGCTAGAAAATGAAATTACTTCTCACAATCTCCTTTCATTTTCTTAATAGAACGAAACCTGTCACTAGAGATGGTGACATCAGTGAAACATTAATTCCTTAGAATGTGCGTGTACTCGTCAATAGTAAAGGAACCCATTTATTGAAGAGTTGATCTAAGTTCTACGAAATGATCTCTATGATAGGTGGAGACATAATTCTCCTTCAACCTTGATTCATTCCGTCTTACTAGGTATAGAGCCTTTTTTGAATATGATGTTTTAGAAATTGTCAAATTTATTTTACACTGTAGCTTTATTCTTGCAATATGAACTGGTTATGTGTTTTCTTGCCATGGAAGTCAAATTGTTCTTCAAGTGAAGCCACTTAAAAAAAAACCCCTTTAGATCAGGTTTACCATAATATTATGATGCTTCTAAAATGATAATCCTGGATATATTTATGGTGCTTGGAATCTGTGGTTTGGATAACATACTCGTGTTCATACGACATGAGATGGGTTTGTGTATGGATCCCGTACCGTGTTCTTCAATATAAAAGTGGAAACTCTTTTTCTTTTTTTTTTTTTTGATAGGAAACAAGTAGTTTTATTGGGAAAAGAGCCTAAAAAAGATACAACAAAAAAGGTGGTTGAGCCTTCCACCCAGAAAGATAGAACAAAAGTAAAAAAACTTAAACAAGCCGGCCATTCGAAGTTAAGCTAAGTTGGACACAACAGTACATAATGCGCTAAATGGGTCAAGTCGAAACAAGTAATTATCTAGGTTACCAAATATCCTAGCGGTTCTAGCCCAAAGACCTGTGAAGAAAATGATACTATCCCAAATATCGTCTATTGATTTCTCCATGTTATCGGAAATTCTTTGATTTATCTCGATCCAAGTAGTCCAAGCTGCAACACACACAATCAACCTCCATAACTCTTTCTTTTGCTTCCTATTTCCCCCCAAAAGACCACTTAGTGAGGACCAAATTTGGCATCTATGCCAAACATGTGCAAAATTTTGCCCCAGATCTCTCTAGCGAACTCAAAATGAATTAAGACATGATCTATGCTTTCATTCTCCTCCTGACACATTATGCAAGCTTGTGCAGAAACTTTGGTCCTATCTACTTCAAGAATTCGGAATTCAATGGTGTATGCCTCGCTGTTGTTTTCAGCTCCTAGTTTGTAAATTGAAGGGAGGGAAAAGGTTATTAAAGATGAGGACCACAACCATTCTAGCAAGTTTTTGGGTAGTTTGGTTAGAAAGGAATAATAGAATATTTGAAGATAAAGCGGAATCAGCAGTGAATTTGTGGGAAAAAGTCAGATTTTGGGTTTGCTACTTGGGTGTATAAAACCAAAGATTTTGACGGCCTTTCTTTGATCTTAGTAGGGATTGGAGAAACCTTCTGTAGTTAGTTTTAATTAGTTGTAACAGGAATCTTTTTGCTTTCTGGATTCCTGATTTTGTTTCCATGTAATTTTTATCATTAATACAATATTCGCTTCTTTTATATAAAAAGATGAGGGGGATATAGACAAAAAGGGACTCTTTAATTGCACCAAATCACAAGTGTTAACCTTCCCTAAAGAAACCAACCAAGCAAAAGTTTTGACTTTTGAGGGTACCACTCCCTTCCAAATGAACTTGAATTGAGGGAAATTTTGTTCTTGGGATGGTTCATAAAGGATATTCAAAAAGGGTTTACACGAGAAAAAACCGGAGGCTTGACCCCTCCAAATTCTTTTGTTCGGAGTAGAATGAGCAATTTTGGAAGTTTCAAGGTGTGCAAAAGAGAAGTGAATTCATCAATATCTCTATCCATAAAGTTACGAAAGAACTCAATATTCCAAATTGGGTAGATGGAGATGAAAAGTCAACAACATTTCACATAACCGCCTCTTTATTGTTGGCCAATCGAAATAGGCGGGGGAACAACTCTCGAAGAGTTTGATCACCCACCCATTTCTCTTGCCAAAACCGGATTTTATCACGCTTACTCACCACAATTTTGGTGTTTTCCATGAATTTATCCAAAATTCTTGCAATAGACTTCTGTGGTGCCCCGGAGAGTCGAGTTAACTTCCAAATTTGCATCCCATCCGGTTCAATGTAGGCCATATCGACTAAGAATGACCGTAAGCCAAAGCGAATCCGTTTCAATGGGAAAACACCAAAGCCACTTGCCCAACAAAGCCATATTCTTTAAATGCAAATTCCCAATCCCCAAACCACCAAAAGGCTTCAGTTTCGTGGTAATGTTCCAATTCTCCAAGTGATCAGTATGACTCTCCCCTTTACCTTCGCAAAAAAAGTCTCTCATTATCTTCTTAATCATCTTAACCACTTTCATCGGCATTTTGAAAATAGACATGTGATATGTGGGAATACCTCCCAAGATTGCTTGCAAGAGCACAAGTCTCCCATCTCTTGATAGGCAACCTTTATGCCAACCTTCCAGTCTCTTTGCAATTCGTTCAATCACCGGTTCCCAAAAGGACATTGCTATTGGATTTCCTCCCAGCGGAAGTCGAAGATAATTCAATGGCCAAGATTCCTTTGCATACCCTAATCTATTAGCTATGTTTTCAATCCTTTCCTCCTCTAGATTTAGTCCTACCACACTGCTCTTGGCCATGTTGAGTTTTAAACCTGCACTTCTTGAGAAAATGTCCAAGATTTCCATGGGATTGCCAATTCTTTCATCTCGGTTCTCCAAGAAAAAGATGCTATCATCTGCAAATTGGGGATACCCTCACATTATTTCTTCCTAGCTTGAATCCTTCTATCAACTCGTTTTCACATGCCCTATTGGCTAATCTACTAAGCACATCCCCCACTAAAATGAATAAAAAAGGCGATAGAGGATCGCCTTGCCTCAACCCTCGTGATGCCCTAAATTTGCCCCTCGGCTTCCCATTTATTATAACCGAAAAATTAGCCTATGATAGGCTGCCCTATATCCATTTCCTCCATTTATCTCCAAAGCCTTTCTTATCTAGCACAAAATTAAGAAACTCCCAACTTATGTGGTCATAAGCTTTTTCAAAATCAATTTTAATCGCCACACCTTCTTTCTTTTTCGACCTATACTCCTCTACATTCTCATTTGGCACCAATACCAAGTCTAAAATTTGTCTTCCTTTCACAAAAGCACGTTGTGCAGCCTCGATTGTGTCCTTTTAAGACTTCTGTTAACCTCAAAGCAAGCACTTTGGCCACAATTTTGTATAAAGAGGAGACCAAACTGATTGCCTTTGTCTCCATTCTTACATCTCCAAATTCTTCTTTGTTCTACTTCAATTCCTCCATCAATTTTAGTTTTCCCATGAATTTGAACCCTGCCCAGCCCCAACTTCACACTTCCCCCACCATTCCTTCCAGTTCTTTTTAAAATCCTCATGTCTCAAACACATATTCTCGAACCGAAATGGAGTGGGGTCCCATTTAAATCCATTTGTATCAAGTACAATGGGACAATGGTCAGATGTTACTCTAACGAGGGCTTCTTGTCTAGCCTCATCAAATGTGCTTTCCCAACCTTCCGTGAAAAGGAAACGGTCTAATCTAGAACTGGTCAATCTCTCTCATGTTAGACCAAGTGAAATCCGAATTAAGGAACCTTAAGTCCTTCAAGCCCCGTGTCCTTTATGAAGTTGTCAAAATTCCTCATGCTTCTTGTAGATCTAACTCCATTCAGCTTCTCCAAAGGGTATCTCACTACCTTAAAATCGCCCCCAACACACCATCTCGCTCCACATAGCCCATATAAATTTGCCGACTCCTTCCAAAAATCATCTCTCTCTTTTGGGCTGCATGGTCCATAGATTCCTGAAAACCACCAGTCCTTCTTACCCCCAGCTGCCTTTAATAGCACAGATACTGAAAAATTCCTTAGCACAACTTCTTTACCTCTGAGCACTCTCGAATCCCATATCAACAAGATACCCCCTGATTTCCTAATTGGGGGAAGAAAAGCCCATTCTTTGAACCTCACATTCCATACACTTCCTACCAAATTTTTTCTATCTTTTTCCATTTTTGTTTCTCGTAAGACCACCAAATTTGGCTTCTCTTTGCACAACATATCCTTCACCAATTTCCTTTTATCTTTACCTCCCAAACCTCTAACATTCCAGCTTATGATCTTCATTGGGTACTCTCCATATCCCTTTAAATCATCACATTTGACTTTCTCCTTTCATAGTTGAGGTTACTTTGATGGTTCTTCAAACTCCCTGTCTTTTTGCATACTTCCTAATATAGGCTAAATTATTCCCCTTTTTTTGAAATCCAGTCTTCTTTTTCCTGTTTAAGGGGACAAGGGTTAAGTTCAACCGATTTAGTATGGGTGTCAACTTTTCAATCTCTTCCAAGCTCGGATTATCTCCGTTAATCATCCAAAAATCATTTCGACTGTGATTAGGGCAAGAACCGCGCGGCTTTTCCATTGAAACATATTTACCTGTGCAATGGTTATAAAAATCAGTTGGCTGACCTTTCATCTCAACAGGGGCATATTTAGTTGAACTCCTTCCTTCCGGTGCACCTGCAAGTTCATTACATGAAAGCGAGATCAATCCTGAATTTGCCATATTTGAGCAGAAAGGGTAAGTATTATCTGATTTTGCAGACAAATGGTGGCTGTTGGGAGAAATTGAAGAATCAGAAAAATGTAGAATGTTGGTATTCAAAGTTGGAACGAACTCACCGAACTGATTTTGTGGCCCCTTTAGCTTTTTTACCAATTGGTTCTCCGGTTCCAGTATTACCCGATCATTGTTTACTTGACTGGGCTTTTTTGTTTCTATGAATAAGCCCCCAATGTCTTCCAAAACAATATCATCCTATGCTTCTGTCCCTGTATTGTACATCACGTTCACTTTGTTCGAATTCTTCTGTTTCAACAAGCAGTCCCTTGCTCCTCTATCATTACTTCATCATCTTCAATCTGCCCCTGTTCAAATTTTGTGTCAAACTCAGCAGCCTCTTCTCTTCCTCCCGTATTCACACACACACACACACACACACCCCCTCGATCTCAATATCTTTGTGATCATCGAAGTTAAGGATTGATTTCTTCTTGCTCTCTCTGTTATTATTCCAAGTCTGCACGGTTTGATTTTCTTCACTGTTAAGGATTTCTCCACAAACAAAAACCATGTTCTCCTTCATGAGTAAGGATGCTTTGATTCTTTGTTTGCCAAACTCAACATAAGCGAGCTTGATTGGGTGAACCCGAGGGATATTGGACTATGTCTCGGATTACAGCTGAGATTTCGTGCTTCTTGTTGACAAACGGGGCCGCTGATGTTGAGGGGCCCAAAATTGAAGCCCTCTAGGGCTTTTAGAAGCTTACCTGATATGCAATTGGGCTCAATAGACTTGTTCCTTTGATATATCTTTCCTGAGAATTTAATTGGGCTCTTCTTAAAGCCTGCTTTTAAATCTGGTTCCTTTTCCTGATTTGAGGCCCACATTGGATTAACAGTTTTTGAAGATCTCCCCCTCTGTCATTTGAATTGAAGAAGCCGTCATTCCTAGATGGCACGCAGAAGGTGCATCTCCCAAAGTCAGACTTCCATTGATTCTATCAAAAATCATTTGATGGCTGATTACCTCCTCGTGTGCCTTCTCCTCGTGTGCCACAAGGTTGTTAGAGGCCAGGCTCTTCGTCGTCTGTTTCTTTTCCCTTTCAAAATTACCACTGTCCTCTGTATTAATTGCAACTACTGAATCTGATCCTTCTTTATCTGGGTTACCACTTGTGCCAATGGTGCTTAAAGTGTCTGCCACGACATATTCTTCATCTATCTTTGCCCCTGCCATGTCATTATCTTCCTCGTTTGCTGAATCTGGAGAGACATCGGCCTCTATCTCTTTTTGTTCTTCCCATGGTGTTTACTTTCTTTCCCAGAAATCCAAAGGTTCCATAGAATCTTTGATTAAGTCACTCAATTTAAAGAATTTTAATGTAATCCTCGAACCTCCATAAGGCAATGAAATTGATTCTGGTATAAACCCTTGCTCGTTGCCTCTTAATCTCAGTCGAGCATGGTTTCGGAAATTTAACTCCATTGTGTCTCTATCAATATCAAGTAAGCCTCCACACAAAAATCCAATCACTTTGAACACATGGATATTCCATATGTTCTGTAAGAACCAAAAGGATTTCCTCTATTGATTGATAATATTATGTGTACAATGCATTCATATATATAATGTATAAGAAATCTAAACTAGGAAACTCTATATAAGGTAAGTATGTAACCTAGAAACCCTAAACATATATACACTATAACATTCCCCATCAAACTGGAGCATAAATGTTAATCATGCCCAGCTTGTTACACAAGTAATCAACCCGAGCCCCATTAAGTGCTTTCGTGAAAATATCTCCTAGCTGTTCTCCACTCCTCACGTGTTCTGTAGAGATTATTTTCTTCGGAACCTTCTCACGAATGAAATAACAGTCAACCTTTATATGTTTAGTTCGTTCATGAAATATAGCATTACTGGAGATATGAACAGCTGCCTCATTGTCGGACCATAACTTAGCTGGTGACGGTGCTTCGAGACCGATCTCAATTAGGAAATGACGAATCCACATAATTTCACACGTACACTGTGCTATAGCCCTGTATTTTGATTCTGCACTGGATCGAGACACCACATCTTGCTTCTTACTTTTCCAAAAAATCAAATTTTCACCAACAAAAACACAATACCCAATAGTGGATCTTCGATCAATTTTGGAGCTGCGCCAATCTGCATCGGCAAAAGCCTCAACATGAGTGTGCCCATGATTCTTATACAATATTCCCCATCCGGGGGCTCCCTTCAAATAGCACAAGATCTGTTCAAGTGCAGCCCAATGGTGAACAGTTGGAGATGACATGAATTGACTTACAGTACTCACTGAATAGGCAATGTCAGGACGAGTTACGGTAAGATAGTTCTGTTTCCCAACTAGTCTCCTGTACCGCTCAGGATCCTCAAACAAGTCTCCGTCTCCTGTCATTTGCGATTTGGGATCATCTTGAGCACTACATGGCTTGGCTCCTAATTTTCCTGTCTCAGCCAATAAGTCAAGTACATACTTCCTTTGAGATAAGAAAATCCCCTTCTTGTTTCTTGTCACCTAAATTCCCAAGAAATACTTAAAATTGCCTAAATCTTTCGTGTGAAACTGACTATGGAGAAAGGATTTTAAGGATGAGATCCCTACATCATCATTTCCCGTGATGACAATATCATCCACATAGACGACAAGAAGGATGATGCCGGACGTAGAGTTCTTATAGAAAACCGTGTGATCTTTCTGGCTCTTGTTCATTCCGAAGGCCTCAAGTGCCTGACTAAATTTTTCAAATCACGCACGAGGACTTTGTTTCAAACCCTACAGAGACTTCCGAAGACGGCAAACTTTCCTATACTCCCCTGAGCAACAAACCCAGGTGGTTGCTCCAAGTACACTTCTTCCTGTAAATCACCATGTAGGAAAACATTTTTGATATCCAACTGATATAAAGGCCAGGCATGAGTGGCGGCCATCGGGAGGAAAAGGCCAACAGATGTCAACTTAGCAACTGGAGAAAAGGTGTCGAAATAATCTACACCATAACTTTGAGCGTATCCTTTGGCCACCAGACGATCCTTGAGACGAGCAATTGACCCATCAGAATTACATTTAACGGCAAAAACCCACTTACAGCCAACTGCCTTCTTTCCAACTTGCAAATCCGCTAACTCCCAAGTACCATTAGTGTCAAGGGCATTCATCTTGTCGATCATGGCACTACGCCAGTCAGGATGCGACAAGGCTTCCTTAACAGTTTTGGGAATAGTGACCGACTCGAGAAGCAATAAAAGAGCAAGAGGAAGAGAGATGACTATAAGAAACAAATGAAGAGATAGGATAAGTACACTGACGCTTACCTTTGCGAAGAGCAATGGGGAGATCCAGATCCAGAGGCACTGGATCTGACGGCGTAGAAGAGACTGGTGCTGGACAGGGATCGGGCGGAGCTCGTCAACGAGAATACACATGGTGAATTGGAGGCTTCATAGGAGGTGGAGGATGTGACACGCAGTTCTCATGAAGAGATGTAGTGGTAACACGATAAGCCAATAAGTCATCATCCTCCCCCTGATGGGAAGCCGGGGATGTGTTAGAAAAGTAAGGCGTGTGTTCAAGGACAGTGACATCAGCGGAGACAAGGTACTTGTTCAAGCTAGGGCAGTAACACCGATACCCTTTTTGCAAAGGGGTATAACCCAAAAAGACACATTTTAAGGACTTAGGATCTAACTTACTGACCTGTGGACGAGTATCACGAACAAAGCAGGTACTACCAAATATACGAGGTTCAATAGGAAATAAGGGCTTCGAAGGGAACAGAGTATTGTAAGGACTTTTACCATGAAGAAGAGAAGAGGTCATGCGATTAATCAAGAAGCATGCAGTGGAGACTGCATCAGCCCAAAATTGTTTTGGAACAGACGTGTGGAATAAGAGTGCCCTAGCTGTTTCAAGCAGATGCCTATTTTTCCTCTCAGCGACACCAGCGACACTATTTTGTGATGGTGTGTCGACACAAGAAGTCTCATGAAGGATACCATTGTGATTCATGTAATTCTAAAATACATGAGATACATACTCTTGGGCATTGTCACTTCGAAGAATGCAAACGTTAGTGCTAAATTGTGTTTTAATTTCCGCACAAAAGGTAGTAAAATGAGAAAATAATTCAGAACGATGTTTCATTAAATAGAGCCAAACTGTACGAGAAAAATCATCAATAAATGTAACAAAATAATGAAACCTAGTTTTTGACAGGACTGGACACGGACCCCAAACATCAGAATGGACTAATTCAAAAGGAAACCTAGCTCTCTTATTGATTCTAGGAGCAGAAGGGAGGCGATGTGCTTGGCAAACTGGCATGACTCACAATCCAATGTAGACACGTGCTAAAACTCTGGACACAACTTCTTCAACAGGGGTAACGAGGGATGCCCTAATCGACAATGGACTTCAAATGGGGTTGTGGTATTGGAACATGCAACTGACTTGGGAACGTGGGAGTCGAGTAGGTAGAGCCCTCCCGATTCATGTCCTTTACCAATAATCTCCTTCGTCGTGAGATCTTGAAAAAGACAATGATTAGGAAAAAATGAGACAACAATTAAGAGCACGAGTCAATTTGCTTACAGAGACCAAGTTCAAAGAGAAACTTGGTAGGCTTAATACAGAGGAAAAGGGGATTAATGGGGTTGGGTGAATTGTGCCAGAACCAAGTACAGACGAAGTAGAGCCATCAGCTAAAGTAACAGATGATCGAGATGCGTGTGACTGAAAGGTAGAGAAGAGATTAGGGTTACCTGTCATATGATCTGTGGTACCAGAATCAACGACCCACTTGGCACCAGAAAAAAAAGACATGAATTTGTGTTATCTGACTCAGCAATAGCACCAATGGGACGAGATGAATTCTTCAAAGCTTCTTGGTACTGAGTAAATTTAGCAAATTCATCAGCAGAAAGAGTGACAGGACGATCAGATGAGTTGGGAGCATTCGCAGTAGCACATGTGCTTCCCGAGCTTCACGGGCTTTCTTATTCTGCAACTTCTGACATGTACGCTTAGTATGGCCAGACTCACGGCAATAGTAGCAAATCACACCTCCCGCATCCTTATTGTTTGAGTTTACCCCTTTGGAATTGTTCTTATTACTGACAAGTGCACTAGAGGCTTGTATAGGTGGAGCGGCAGCCATTCTAGCATCAGTACGTAGAACTCTAGTAAACACTTCATGGAGAGAAGCAATTTCAGCGCCAAACAAAATCTGGGATTTCACAACGTCAAACTGTGGGCTAAGACCAGCCAAGAAACTCATCACTGCTAGCTGCTCGCGTTGCTCCCTTTGCACCTTTACATCAGCACTAAACGGTAACAACTCATTCAACTCCTCATAAGTCTTCTTAAAACTCATAAAATAGGTTTGAAGTGGCTGATCTGTTGTTCAGCCCGATAAAAACCCTTGTACACGTCATAAATACAGGAAATATTTCCCTTTCCTGAGTATAAGAATTCCAAGTATTCTATTAATTCTTTAACATACTCACAATGATTAATCAGGCTTACTACTTCTGTATCAATGGAATTCCGAATTTGTAGAAATAAACTAGCATCGTCTCTTAACCATTCTTGACGAGTCTTATCTGTGGGAGGTGGGGGATCATCAGTGAGATGATCATCTTTCGACAGACTGCGTAAGTAAATTCTAACAGTCTTACACCAATCAAGATAATTTGACCCAATCAATTTATATTCTATAACCTTAGACATCATAGGAATAATGTCCGTGATACTGTATTCTTTGAATCTTCAGCCATCGTAATTGCAAATAAAAGCGAAAAGACTACACAAGCAACTTAGACCACAGAAAAGACAACCCCAAAAACTCACAAACCAACTCACACGTACTGAAATACGCAAAAGAAATCCAACAGACAGCCCCAAAACTCAATGAAGTCTCGGATCATCCAACAGACAACCCCAAAACTCAATGAAGTCTCAGATGAACAATGTCTCGGATGCAAAAAACTCGTTCTAGACTGACACCAAGGGAATAAACACGAAACAAAGTATGGAACTAACTTGAAAATTGGTCAGCGATCTCACGCAAGAAAACCGCGACACCAACCAACGCTCCACGTGCCCCCACGCGCCGTTAGCAGCAGCGAACCACGAAGCTTTCCAGCGGCGCGTGTGACTCACACGTAAGGTTTCCGGCGGCCGGACTTCACCGGTGACCTGATTGGCGGGAGGCGCTTCTGATCGAAGCGGTGGAGGAACTTAATCGACCATGAAACCCTAGAGCAGCGGCTGCACAAGTTCTTTATGGCAGATGTTGAATTCGAACCCTAAGCTCTGAGACCATGTAAGAACCAAAAGGATTTCCTCTATTGATTGATAATATTATGTGTACAACGCCTTCATAAACATAATGTACAAGAAATCTAAACTAGGAAACTCTATATAAGGTAAGTATGTAACCTAGAAACCCTAAACATATATACACTATAACATGTTCAAACGTAGGCCGTCCACTCCGATCCAACCGTATCTGCGATCAATTTTGATGTTCTCGGACTGTTTTTCCCAACTCCAAGGGGCAAAAGATACTGTAATCACAGCTGGGAGTTTCAAAACTCCTCTTGCTAATAATCTGTGTTTTTCCTCCTCGCTTTGGCACCAAATCAGGGCTCTATCGTCGTATAAAGGACTGACATCGTACTGTTTTTTCATTGTGTTTTTCAAGCTATATAGGATGGCCTCCCATGGAATGTGGCTGCTTTCTCTGAATAACAAGACTTCTAGGTTCCATCTTTTCGAGGTTCTGTTAGCTTCACTTCTGGGTATGTTCAGTGCATGTGCTCTGTGTTTCTCTTTACCCTGGTCTTTAACTACACTGGCCCATGATCTCGTTGCTGAAGCAACAGGTATTTCTCTCTTCTGCTTTGGTTGGAAAGCTTGTCTTGACTGCATCTTTTTCCTCCCAATTACCTCTATTAGACCTTCTTCCAATTTCCTCCAGCCCATACATTTCTCCTCCGAAGGGACAATGATACTCCTCACCAAGCTGTTCTTTAAAGTGGAGATTTTCAAGAACTCACCTCTATCATTCTTGAAGTACTCCATCCATAAACTCATAGCATTATTCCTGAATTGCTTCCTAAATTTCAAGGGATTCCCGGTGTTGCACAATAATCCCGTCGATTCTGCTAGCCATAAAGCTGCGTCTATTGTTAACAAAATCTCATAGTTCTGTGATCTTGTTCCTTCTACAATTCTGACTGAGCCTCCATCTGTGGTTAGCGCTAGTATGAATACCTTAAATCTAGTCCTGAAAGCTCTAGGATTTGTTGGTGTTTTGTCCATAACCAGTGGGGTTATGGAGTGTGTGTACGTGTGTGTGTGAGTGAGAGAGAGAGAGAGAGGTCACTATTTAAAAGTGGAAATGTCAACGTTCAAACAAATGGAAAGACAATTTCCATGGAAGAAGAGGAAGTGTCACTGGGATAAAAAGTGGGCCAACCAATTTTTTAAGCAATAGAAATTATTTTGAAGCTAATTTAACACGTTGAAGGAAAATGTGATCAAACTCATTTCTATTGCTACTCTATAAAATAAATTTTAGTATAAAATATTCTGTAAGTATTCTATGTTTGTAAGATGTATCCTGATACCCATGATTCAATATATTAAGAAGTAAAGAAATCAGGTATGTGCCTGTCTTGTAATACCCGTATCTGTATCCAACACCTGTGCTTGCATCTGACCAACATAGGGTGATGTAACCAGTGTCCTTGATGCTTTGGCTAGTCTGTTTGTACAAATTAGAACATGCTGAGGATTGATGTGGGCCATCTTTGCGTCAATGGAGTTGGTCATGTCAAGAAGGATTCTAGCCTTTCCATTGGAAATCTCTGATCTATTTTTTTGACGCGGTCATTGCATCTCCAAAAGCATTCATCAGAGGTCATCAACCTGAATTCTTCTATGTCGATGCCTACATTAGTAGGTATGAGGTGTGAGTGATTGACCAACAGAAGACCTCCATCACCTCTATGATTACATGTTGCATAAGGTCAGGTTATGTCGTGCAACACGCACGAGAATCTTTGAAAACTTTGTACTTCCACTCTCTAACAGTTGCTTAGGAGTGTTTAAAATTGAATGAATTAGTTTGAAGGTCTTTCACACGGGTGATGAAGTTGTCAGCCTTTACCTGGAGTGCTAGGCAAGACTTCCTGAGAAAGTAGAACTAAGAAACAATGGAGCGCAGTATTAAGAGAGTAGGCGATAAAAATTTAGTGAGAGGAAAAATTCATTCAAAGTTTAATCACGATAAATTTTAGAAGCTTTTACATACTGAAACACCTGTTCTTATTTTCTAATTGTGAAAAATTGAATGTAACTTTTGATACATCTAATCACTTTATCATTGAAATGAATCTCATCTAAAAATCAAAGTAAATTTATATAACCTCACATTTTGTTGTTTTCTGAAGTAAAATTTAAGTTACCATCAGGACTACACTAGTGAAAAGGGAGGAAGAGAATCTTTAGATCACAGGTATGTCGATTTGAATGTTGTACGGTTGAAACCTCTTAGCAGAAACTTTATTGAGCTGTAGATATAATTAGTTCTTTAAACATAAATTTCCTCTCTAAATCAACAAATGCAGCGGTCGAGGATTATTTCTCCGAAAAACCTGAGTACATCTGCTGTAGTACTCATCAAACGGAATGTCTCAACATAGGAAAAAGAAAATTTGTATTTTGAATTACGAATCAGCTAGAAGTATGATAAATGTTTATTTGTTGATTGCTTTATTGAAATTGCTCTTCATATGTATGAAGTATGTACCTTCACTCCCACCCTCTCCCCACACAACCCAGCTCCCACAAAAACAAAAACCCAAAAAAGAATCTAAAAATTTTAGATTCCAACATATTTTAGTTGGTATGTGAATTTCTCCTTTTCACGGTCGAAAAACCTTGATTGTCAAAGAAATTGGTATTGTAAGTGGTATTTTGTACTGATATTCTGAAAGTCATGAAACCGTAAATAATGAAATTGTTTGTACCTAGGTGGTCCAAAGTGTACTTCTTGACAAGTTCTGTAGAAAATGAACATGGGAAGTTTCATAGTCTTCTAACATGCTGTTAAAATTTAAAAACTTGTAGAAGTTAGAAAGAGTTGATTTATCATTTTAAATAGTTATGTGTTATCAGATAGTTGATTTTATTTTATCGGTGGGCTTCAAATTTTGGTTGTATGAGAAAGAATGATTTATCATGCATCCTATTTTATTGTGCTCCTCTTTTTTAGAATTTCTATGCTGTTAAGGTAATTTGATGTCTTTGAACTAAAGAAGTTGGTGGTGGTTAGGATATTAAATGTCTTGAGAAGCATGGGCATGGACATGCAGAAGCATGATTTATTTATAAAAATAGGATACTATAACATGCTAAATTAATAAATTCTATAAATTGGACATTTTCTTATTATGCTTGTATAACTGTAATTTTTATGATTCTATTTTTAGTTTTGATTTTTGATGGTAAGTTTTTTGAACCCAATGAAATAGCTGTTAAGTGTCATATAAGACAATGGTAAACTATATATTACTAAGGGAAAGAAATATGTAAATGGAAGATGTAAGAAAATGGATGTGAAATTCATTGAACATTTCTTACCTTACCATGATTGCATTTAGATAAATGGTCTAGTCATCACAAGCTTCTCTAATTTAAAATTTGCAAAGTGGGACTTTTATTGTTGTTATCTGTTTAGAACATGTTAAGTGCATGTTAGGACTGCCAATGATAGGAACTATATAGGACATACAACATGGCATGTTGGATATATGAGTTAAGAGGGGTCTCTGCTACCTGCGTACTTTTTGTAACTTTGCTTGACAATGGACCGTATTAGTTACATTGGCCATGTTGCAGTGTCATACTAAAAGCATGATTGGGAGCATTTTTTTTCAATTTTTTCCACTTTTTTCAACTTTTTTTTCTCTCCTAAATCAATCACATCAACACATCTCATCACATTCACAAATCTCAACCACTCAACTCCACTCATTCTCTCTCCTCATTTACATGAAAAACCATTAAAAAACACTCCCAATCAGGCTTTAAATGCCATAAAGAGTGCCATAGTAGGAGAAAATGACTTCAATACCATTTTATATCAATTGTAAATACAATTATTCATTCCTATCTAAAACAAAAAATACAATCATTCATTAGTGGCGAGATAGGAATTTTTCCAGTAATATGCTACCAATTTTGTTGAAGGCTATGACATTTTAGCATTATCCTAGTTAAAGGGGTTTTTGCTACCTGCATACTTCTGTAACTTCGTTTGACAAGATTGGCTGAAGTGGAAACAGTATTCCTTGTCCCACTACTTTAGTAATGCCATTGTGTTTCTGAGTTATTAGCTACTTAATGTTCGCCTAATCTAAGGGCTTTACATGTCAAGCTAAGGTTAAGATAGCTTCTAATATAATTTTTTTTCAATAAAACGACAACCATTTTTTGTTTTTTTTTTCCTGATGGAAAATATAAACAATGTGATTTTTTTATATGCTGTCCTTGTCAGTTTATTAGAGTTCAGATTTTTGTGTGCAATCTTGTATGTTTTTCCAATTGGCATATGGGTTTTCATCTGTTAATTCACTGTTATGCATTTTCATTTCAGATAGATGAGTTTGACATGAGTGAAGACGACTTGCTATTAGCATGTCCTAATCTTTTGCCTTTTCAATTTTTATGCTGTTTCCCTGTCTGTGAAGTTACGTAAGTGTTAGTCTGTTATGATATTACATGATATCCAATTCTGGAGTTTGCATTTTTTATTTAATAAAAATGGCTTTTGTTTTTATACGATTCTTAAGAGTAGCATAATTTGAAAATTTTATGACGTTCAGGATGTGATAAGCTACATGGAGAAGGCTTTTGGGGTCAATAATCTGATAAATCAAGTTGACATTGGAAACCCAGCACAGCAGCAACCTGCACTTGTAGGAAAATCGACTTCACTTCCCAGCAATTCAACAATTCCTGATTCTAGTACTTCTGACTCCATTACAGCTGCAAATATGTTACAAAATTCTCTATCTAGAACTGTATCAGATGAAGGACTGGAAGAAGAATCATTGCAGTTATTATCGTCTCTTGATGTCGGTGGTCAGAACCTTCGAAGACCTGGACTCTCATTTTCTAACGATCTTCTCAGGACGCAAGCTGAGGAGCCGCTCTCAGCCATTGATCTAAGGCTTAAGCTGCATTTTCACAAGGTTCGATTTTTGTTGCTTATAAGGAACCTCAAGGCAGCCAAGCGCGAAGTGAAGATGGCTATGAACATAGCTCGTGGGAAAGATTATACAACCGCTCTCTATTTGAAGTCACAGCTTGAATATGCTCGAGGTAACCACAGCAAAGCAATCAAGCTTTTGATGGCATCTAGTAGCCGCACAGATACAGCATTTTCTAGCTTTTATTATAACAATATTGGTTGCATATATTACCGACTTGGAAAGCATCACACTTCAGGTGTATTCTTCTCCAAAGCCCTAAACAGCTGCTCCCACTTACAGAAGGAGAAACCCCTGAAGCTAATGACCTTTTCTCAGGATAAATCCCTTTTCATAACATATAATTGTGGTGTGTATCAGTTGACTTGTGGGAAGCCTTTCCATGCTGCTCTTTCCTTCAAGAAGGGCAGTCTAATTTTCAACAACAAACCTATTTTATGGCTACGAATCGCCGAGTGTTGTATAATGGCACTGGAAAAGGGACTGATCCAATCGAACTCTTCATCATCTGATATCAAGGTTAATGTTATTGGAAACGGAAAATGGAGACAACTTGCAGTAAAAAATGGAATCTCATTGAATGATGACCAAAAGTTTGTTCAAAAAGATGATCCCTTTTCTGAGGACAGCAAAATGCCAAATCTCTCAATGCGTCTTGCCAGGCAGTGTCTTGTCAATGCTTTGCATTTATTAAACTGTTATGAGGAAACATTTTCTAGGCCTTGTTTGAGTCCTGGTTTTGAGGAGAGTGATTCAAGAGAGACACTATTTTCTCCTAGCACAAATCAGGTCGATGCAAATGGTGAAATGAAAGAGCAAAAAGGTGGGGCGAGTCAGAACACACAGTTGCAGAACTTTGCTTCTGATTACTCAGATGTTTGTGCAAAAGAGAATCATATGATAAAGCAAGCAGTTTTAGCTGATTTGGCATTTGTAGAGCTGGCGATGGGAAATCCTCTGAAGGCGTTAACCATAGCGAGATCTCTACTAAAACTGCCACAGTGCTCAAGAATATACATCTTCCTAGCAAGAATGTATGCAGCCGAGGCTTTATGCCTACTTAACCAGCCCAACGAAGCTGCCTTGCATTTGAGTGCATATTTGTCTGGTAATGACTCTCTGGACCCCCCATACAGCCAAGAGGATTGGGAAACATGGAGAGTCGAAAAAGTGAGAGATTCTGATGAGTCAAATGCCGCCTCACCACCAGACGAATTGCAACCACCATTTTTCTCCACGCCGGTGGAGGCTCAGGGAATTCTCTATGCAAACTACGCCGCCAACTATGCATTCCTTGGAGACGTCACAAGGGCCCACCAATTTGTGGTAAAAGCGTTGTCTTTAATACCTAATTGTACACAGGCAATTCTTACTGCAATTTATCTGGATCTAAAGCTTGGGAAGGCACAAGAAGCTGTTGAAAAGTTGAAACAGTATGCTGGTTTTAAGTATCTCTCTTGCAGTACGACGCTGCAGGCTGTTCATTGAGGTAGGTTCATAATCCTTCTATTAAAGGGATTTTGTAACATATATATAGTTCAATTCAGCGAATAAGCTTTCATGTTTGAGTTTCTTAGTTCTTCAAATTTAGTTGTAGGTTTTAGTGATTGGTGGTGCGACATAATTTTGATTGACGTAGATCTCCACCCGTGAAATTCCAGATGTGGATTTAGAGTCCCGTTAGTTTGCATTCAGCATTATATATAGGGCATGAGCTCTTGGAAGACGAAAACACATCAAATTTTTTCTTGTAGAGTTGAGACTTTTTTCAATGGTTTTTCGTCTATTCCTTTTGCCTTGGTAAATAAGGTTAGAAGTTGTGCCATTTAGGTTTTTGCTCTTTTCGCGTGTTGAGAACCCTTCTTTGGACTCAGGTGGAAGAACTACTACTTCCCAAAAAAAAAAATAATAATAATAAATAAATAAATAAAATGGCTCACTGTAGTCATTTATGGCTCTGCTTAGCTGTAAATTAGTCCGAGTATGAGTACAACCGAGGTACACCGTGAACTTACTGCGAGTCTTAACTGAAACAAAATTGTTCGAATCTCATACCCATCCGGAATGCTCTTTAGAAGTATATTTTTTAATTTAACCTTTTTTTTTGAGTTTTGCAGTTGAAAAAATAACCCCCATCCGGGCGCTCCAACGTTCTTTTAAAGGGAGAATGAGTGGTTAAAGGGAAAAAATGATGTGGTGATTGGTGAAAAATAGTTTTCTATCTTAAAGTGTATCAGGGGTTTTTTTTTTTTTAATTGAAAATTTTAAATGTATAATTGATTCGAAGACGAGTGAAAATAAATATGGTTTCAAAATAATTTTGCCACGTCGCTCAATTGAAAAATTCACTTCACTTCAACTATTAGTAATCGAAGTTGAACATTAATTGAAAAATTCACTTCAACTATTAGTAATTGAAGTTTAACATTAATATTAATCAAATATTTTACATCATTACTTATTATTATTCATGTATCTCGTCATCTTTATTGCTATTCATTTGAAAGATTAATTTTGAAGTTGAAAAAAAATCTATTTGAACACACCTTAAAAGTAAAATTCAAAAGTAGCGTCAACTTGAAAGATTGGACGACATAATGGAAATACCAGCCAAGTCATTTGCCGTCACATTTATACAAGCAAATTTGAAAAACAAAAATAGCAAATACCGCATGCAAACAGGGACAGAGTTAGAATTTACTGTGGCACCTAATTGAACTTATGAGGGAAAGTTATATCAGCCCCCTGCTCGAGGCTTAGGGGCAGTACCTCCGAAACCCCCAGCCCCCAAAAACAACCCCCGCCATAAAGCTTATTTTTTTTAAAAAAAATTTGAAAATCACAATTCAATAGATTAATTTTGCAAAATAAAAGAAAATTAACATGGAATAACAATTTGATTTTGTTGTAATAGTATATGACAATTTTCAATTAAAAATGGGTGCGGCTAAACACACCCTAATTTCCACTCAACACACCCACCTAAAAGTAATATAATATCAAGACAAAATTGCTCCCCCATTCAATTTTCAAACCTAATCCCATGTAAAATACACCAACTACGCAGTAATTACACCCCACACTCCTCTCTCAATCGTATCTACACCCACCCACGGCGCAGTAAATACATCTTAAATTCTTCTCTTAACCTGTATCTGTATCTCTGTAATTATCTTCTCTCAACCTGTATCTCTTTAATCATCTTCATCATCTCCTAAGCATCGTGATATTGCTCTCTCACAACGCTCAACGCTCCCACAATCTGCAACAACAAATCTCTCGCGTCGTCCTAATGGATCGTGAAAAATCAAGATCTATCAATGTAAGTAATTTTCAACATTATTCGTTATTTTAACAACGAAACGAAATGATGAGTACGTTATGTGATGTTCGGCCATGGTTGGCCGATTTAAAGAAAGAATGTTCGTCTTAAAAGTATGAAACTGGAGAGGGCCGAACGTTAATGTAGATATTCGGTTCAATGAAAGCGGACGTGAGACCAAATATTCGGCCAGATGCTACCGAACATCAAGCCTATCATTCAGCCAAGAACAGGCGAACATGGGAAGTGCCGTTCGGCGAATGACAGCCGAACGTCATACATCATGTTCGGTTGTTAATGGCCGAACAGAAGCATGATGTTCGGCTATCTTTGGCCGAACATGCCTCCCGCTGTTCGACCCACCACCGAATATCATCCAATCCTTCGAGCCACTGCCTTCTTATTACCCTTCATTTATTTATCCTTCATTTGTTTATATGTTGGAATCAAATACACAATTTATAGAGGATAGTGTTACTGATAATGTAGCTGGCCGGATCGATATGGTGATAGATTACACGTCCCATTTCACTAGTGACAATTATTCTGAATCGCGTGATCATTTAATTGATTGTGTAAGGAACACTATAAAGGCACTTTGGTATAATCATAGTGGTGAAGAGATCAGATAATGGTGAGGGTGGTAGGCGGCCTCCACTATTGCTTGCTTGTGAACGAGACGGCAAATACAGAGAGCCTAAAAGAAAAGATGGAAAGAGTGACAATACAATAAAATTTACAAGAGCAAAAAAGTGTGAATGTCCATTTGAATTGAAAGGAAGGCAAGCAGGTGTTGATGAACAATGGACATTAGAAGTTGTAAAGGGTGTGCATAATCACCAATGTGCCCGATACTTGCATGGTCACTCATTCGCTGGCCGATTGACATCGAATGAGGAAAAGTTGGTCATTGATATGTAGGAAAGTAATACTCGACCAAAAGATATATTATATACATTGAAAGTGAGTGATACGACCCCAAGGTCGAGAACCCCTAGACTGGATCCGGTATGATCGAGGACAACCCGAAACTCTCCGGCGAGGAGGAGGATCCCTCGACTCGACTCGACTGCGCCTTCAAATCACGGGGGTGAACGCCACGAAGATTGATCACGCCTTCGATAAGTTCGGGGGTTCCTTAGACGAGATGGCAACGGAGGAGCACGGCTACAACTCAACAAATTGCAATCAAGATCAAGGAAATAAAGGTGGGGAGCAAGGCTACAACCCAAAGAGGAGCAAAGGCTACACTCAAAGCTAAAGAGCTTCTTTGAACAAAAGTTATCCTTACAAATGGCCTAAATCTCGTTCATATACATCCATGACCAAGAAATACTATTAAAATAATGAAATATCTAAAAAGTAGACACAAAAAGCTAAAGTCGGTCAAAAGTTACGGCCGTAATTCTTGGATTTACGGCCGTAACTGGCCGATACGGCCGTATAAAACCTTCTGCTTCAAATTGGCCAAAGCTGGATCTTCATGATACGGCCGTATGACCAACGTTACGGCCGTATATCCTATATTACGGCCGTATATTCTGAAGTTACGGCCGTAATTTGCTCTCTGAAGATTTCTGCTCAAAACTGTCCCAGGGGTTACGGCCGTACGTAATTGGGGTAACGGCCGTAGAGGTCGGGTTACTGCCGTATGAACAAAAGGTTACGGCCGTAATTTTGCTTCTGCAGATTCTTCAGCTTGTTTTCTTGAGCTCGACCCCGTTCTCGACTTCTCATCTTCGTTTCACGTCCCGGGATGAGTCAAAAGTGAGGGTTCTTCCAGGCATATCCGGCTTTTCTTGACATCTTCACCTTATCTTACTTCCGTTCAAGCTCGTTTTCGTCTCGACCGGCTTTCTCACGCGTGTTGATGATGTCGAGCTAACCCGGATCATATCATCCTCTCCCTCTTCAAAAGGATTCGACCCGAATCATATGATTCTTCATTGTACCTATACTTCCACCCGGGTCGAATGGAAATGTTGTTTCATCAATCCCAATCACGAAAATATGAAGCCCCGGGATTGATATGAAGCCTCCCTCGAGAATTGGAGTGGCTATCACAAGAACTAAAGTTGTGTACGTGGCCATCCAATTCTGGACATTAACCTGCAAGAAGAAAATAAGAAAATTGGGGCGGGGGTTGTTAGCAGTTCTAGCCACAAGGAATGGATCCTCATACTCAAGTCGACTTATTTCCTCATCCGCTTCCCTGTCAACATGACTCTCCGTTTCTTCTTCAAGTTCAACCTCTACCTCTTCCTTTTCCTTCTTTCTCCACTCCTCGACCTCGTTTTCTAGCTTCAATCGGTCAAGATTTACTTGCTCCGGGGACAAAGGAGCAAGCTCCATAGTTTCGCCTTTCCACGTGAAGCTATAGCAGTTTCTATAACAATCATGTATCACTTTGAGATCAAACTGCCAAGGCCTTCCGAGCACCAAGTGTGCAACTTCCAATGGCACCACATCACACACCACAATATCCATGTATTGCTCAACGTGCAAGGGAACTAGCACTTGTGTATCCACCCTAATTTTTCCCGACTCATGCAACCAATGCAATTCATAGGGGTTCGGGTGTGGGAATCTAAGCAATTTCAATTTCTCCACAAGCAATGTGCTAGCTAAATTTGAGCAACTACCTCCATCAATCATCAAAGTGCAAGGATTACCTCTTATAGAACATCGGATATGAGATAGATTCTCACGTTGTGACATATCATCGCCACTCCGAGCATGTGTTGGAAATTTCCTTGCAAGTAGGGATTCGGGCACTTTGACAACAAATCGATCATCGTCACTTTTGTCCTCTTCATCCATGAATTGGGCTTCTTCCGTTTCGGACTCACTTTCTACCTCCCCATTTGTCTTCACTAAAATGGTCCTTCGATTCGGACACTCGGACGCATAGTGACCTATCCCTTGGCACTTGAAACATTTGATGTCTCGGGTTCGGGTGGGTGGTGCTCCCATTTTGCTCTTGCCTTTGTCTTCCACGCTAGGGCTTGCTTTGGTGTTTCTTTAGGCGCTTCATTCCTTCCTTTCCACGGTCCTTGGTCTCCGAATGTCACCCCACTTCGCATTTTCATAGTTGCTACCACTACAGGGATGAGGCTTGTTGGATACTCTCCTTTTTGTTGTGCCTCTACCTTTCGGCTTTGTGTAACAACTCTTCAAGGTTCGTATACTCTTGTAGTTCGGTGAGGTTGGCAATCTCCCGGTTCAATCCACCAAGGAACCTAGCCATGGTAGCTTCCTCTTCCTCCACAACATCGGCCCGTGTCATTAATGACTCCATCTCTTGGTAATATTCCTCCACGGTTCTTCCCCCTTGATTTAGAGCTTGTAATCGTTGATGCAAACTCCGGTTATAATGTGAAGGAACAAATCTCTTTTTCATTATGAACTTCAAATCTTCCCAACACTCAACAGGGTAGTCATTATTTCTTCTTCTAGCCGTCGTAAGTTGTTGCCACCAACTTAACGCATAACCTGTGAACTCCCTAGCCAACAATAGCACCTTCCTAGCTTCCGGAATTCTATGACATTGGAACAAAATGTCAACTCGTCCTTCCCAATCTAGATAGGCATCCGGATCCGACTTTCCATGGAACGGAGGAATTTCAATCTTCACATTTTTCATTTCCCCTTCGTCTTCATTTCGCCCACGTCGATCTCTTCCCCTATCTCTTCTCACATTTATCCGAGGCTCTTCTTCTTCGCCTTCGAATTCACTATCCCGACTTTCTTCACTTCCATTTCCTCCTCTAGGCCGTCGTTGCCCAAGTTCTAGTCTATCAATTCGTCTACTAAGTGCGGCGATAGAGCGATCAACTGAAGCTTGTATATCCTGATTGCTTTCTTGTAATAAGGTTCTCAATTGATCCACTGTCACTGAATCTCGACCTTCACCTGTAGTAGAACGAAGACTCGCCATTTTGTGCTTAAGTGTGTGCTAATGTCCTCACGTGTTTCTCACTGGAAGTGTTTGATTCACGCAAAGCTCAATCCCTTCACCAAGCAATATAATCTAATCACAAACTCACACCTAACTACTACAACACTATGACAATCTCAAACAACATAACAACTCAAACACATAGACAATGGACAATACACTTCACAACTCAAACATAAAAGATAAAACTAAGTGTAGTCGGTGACTCACACTCGCTCAACATTGATTTCATTCTTTGTTTTTTTTTCTCAACTCGCTTTTTCTTTTTAACAATAACAACACAAACAACACAATAACACTACTACTACACAATATTAAACAAGTTGATGAATTCTAAGCACAACAATCACTTTGCACCAAGAACACCAAGAACACACTAAAATCCTACAAAGTATAAGCTCACAAACAACACTAAATGATCTTGATCAAGCTCCCGTGACAAGACAAAGATCAAATAACAACAACAACTACTACTAATCGGATAAAATAATACCAAATCCTTAGAGGCTAGCTCGATGCGATGATAATCGACCCGGTCGAGAACCCCTAGATCGGATCGGTATGATCGAGACAACCAAACTTTCCGGCCGAGGAGGAGGATCCCTCGACTGACTCGACCAAGCGCCTTCAAATCATGGGGTGAACGCATACGTAAGGTTGATCACGCTCGATAAGTTGAGGTTCCTTAGGCGAGATGGCAACAGAGGAGCACGCTGCTACAACTCAACAAATTGCAATCAAGATCAAGGAAATAAAGGTGGGGAGCAAGGCTACAACCCAAAGAGGAGCAAAGGCTACACTCAAAGCTAAAGAGCTTCTTTGAACAAAGTTATCCTTACAAAATGGCCTAAATCTCGTTCATATACATCCATGACCAAGAAATACTATTAAAATAATGAAATATCTAAAAGTAGACACAAAAAGCTAAAGTCGGTCAAAAGTTACGACCATAATTCTTGGATTTACGGCCAGAATCCGATAAATACGGCCGTATAAAACCTTTCGCACTTCAAATTGGCCAAAGTTTGGATCTTCATGATACCGTATGACCAACGTTACGATCGTATATCTGCGTATTCTACCGTATATTCCGGGTTACGGTCGTAATTTGCTCTCTCAAGATTTCGCCCAAAACTGTCTCGGGGTTACTGGCGTCGTAATTGGGGTAACGGCGTACTGGAGGTCGGCCAGGTATGAACAAAAGGTTACTACCGTAGTGCTTTGCCTTCGCAGATTCTTGACTTGTTTTCCAGCTCACCAGTTTCGACTTCTTGTCTTCGCTTTCACGTCCGGGATGAGTCAAAAGTGAGGGTTCTTCCAGTGCATATCCCGCTTTTCGACATCTTCACCTTATCTTACTTCCGTTCAAGCTCGTTTTCGTCTCGACCGGCTTTCTCACGCGTGTTGATGATGTCGAGCTAACCCGGATCATATCAGTGAGATATCCCGAGAATACGTCAACATTGAAGACTATCATAATGCATATCATAGACATAGGCTAATTAAGCACGGAGGTCAATCACAATTGCAGTACCTCATGTACAAGTCACAAGAGCATGGATATTTCTTTGATTTTAGGCGATGTGAGAAGTCTGATACAGTGAAGGACATCTTTTTTGTTCATCCAATGAGTATATTTGCTACATGCTTTTCCTAATGTTTTGCTGATGAATTGTACCTATAAGACTAATCGGTACAAGTTACCTTTATTGGAAATAGTTGGTGTGATATCGACGGATATGACGTTTTCAGTTGCATGTGCCTACATGGAGTCTGGGCGTGAAGACAACTACAAGTGGGCATTGTCAGTCTTGAAATCATTGTTCGACCAATCATCTCTTCCCATTGTCATTGTCACCGATCGAGGTCTCGCATTAATGAATGCCGTTGAGAGTGTTTTTCGACTACAAGACATTTATTATGTTGGTGGCATATCAATCGGAATATAGTAGCAAATTGCAAGATGTTCCCTAATAAAAAAGCGTTGGACACTTTTTTATTTTCGTGGAATCTATTGGTATTTACTGCATCGGAGGGGTTATTTTATAAATTGCCTAGAAAGTTCCAAGTAGATTATTCTGATTATGTAGGTGCTGTCGACTATGCGATGAAGCAATGGATTCACCCGTATAAGGACAGATTTGTGTCCTGCTGGACAAATCACGTCATGCATTTTGAAAATACCACAATAAATTGGTATGCCAATAAAAATAATCTTAATTATACATTCGTCAATTTTGATTGCTATTTAAATAATAGTTTTCCCTAATTTGTTTTGTTACTCTACGGTTGAGAGTGCACATGCAAAATTGAAAAGGCATATTTGTTTGAGTCAGGGTAATTTTGAGACATGCTGGACCAGAATTCATGCCTTGATTGAGACATCACACACTGCAATCAAAGAGTCATTTGAAAAAAGTATAAATGTCGTCCAACACCGATTCAAAGCACTCGTGTTTCAGCTCCTTCGAGGTGTGGTTTCAATTACCGTATTGGATAAGATATTGAATGAGATGAATGGTGTAGATGCGGGTGTAGTTGATCCTTTGATGTGTGGATGTATGGTGTGGAAGATATGCGGTTTGCCTTGTGTGTATGAAATTGCTGAGTATGTACATGATGATATACCAATTCCTTTAGATGCAGTTGATGGCTTTTAGAGGAAGTTGGACACTGAGCCGAGGCAGGTGGCGAACACGACTGTTTCGGATGACATCGATGCTCGTTGGAGTCATGTTTTTTAAGGCGTGAATGATTCTTTTTTAATGGCGAATGAAACAGATAAATTGTTTATGTTGAAGAAATTGATTGAGTTCGCCGAGCCACCAACAACCTCGTTGGTTGAGCCCATTGTCAAGACTAACAATCGTGATCGTCCGAGTAAGTCCACATCGAAGCAAAGTAAATCAACAAAGCGTGAACCTAGTGCTTTTGAATATGTTGAGTCCATCCACGAAAGTTCTTTAGAACCGTTGTTGAAAGTTCTTTTGAATATGTTTCCTCGTTTGATTGGTAAGTGAGCTTGATGTAAATTTCACTTACCAATCAAACAAGGAGGAAACAAGGAGGGCATTTCAATAACCATGGATACCGGTGCGTGGATGTAAATGTTTTCACAATTTTCATGCTTAATTTTCTATTAATGTGAATTTATTACAAATATATTTTAGAATTTTTCTTGAAATAGAAGATTGTATTTCAATAACTACTACCTTCTATTTTTGCTTTCCCGTGGTATTCAACAACGGTACTAAAGCACTTTCGTGTATGGACTCAACATATTCAAAAGTACTAGGTTCACGCTTTGTTGATTTACTTTGCTTCGATGTGGATTTAATGGGATGACCACGATTGTTAGTCTTGACAATAGGCTCAACCAACGAGGTTGTTGGTGGCTCGGCGAACTCAATCAATCTCTTCAATATAAACAATTTATCTGTTTCATTAGCCATTAAAAAAGAATCATTCACGCCTTAAAAAACATGATTCCAACAAGCGTCGATGTCATCCGAAACAGTCGTGTTCGCCACCTGCCTCGGCTCCGTGTCCAACTTCCTCCAGAAGCCATCAACTGCATCTAAAGGAATTGGTATATCATCATGTACATACTCAGTAATTTCATGCATACAAGGCAAATCGCATGTCTTCCGCACCACACATCCACACACCAAAGGATCAACTACACCCGCATCTACACCATTCATCTCATTCAATATCTTATCCAATGCAATAATTGAAACCACACCTCGAAGGAGCTGAAACACAGGTGCTTTGAATCGGTGTTGGACGACATTTATACTTTTTTCAAATGACTCTTTGATTGCAGTGTGTGATGTCTCAATTAAGGCATGAATTCTGGTCTACCTTGTCTCAAAATTACCCTGGCTCGAACCAAGATGCCTTTTCAATTTTGCATGTGCACTCTCAGCCCTAAAGTAACAAAATAAATTAGGGAAAACTATTATTTAAATAGCAATCAAAATTGACGAATGTATAATTAAGATTATTTTTATTGGTATACCAATTTGTTGTGGTATTTTCAAAATGCATGACGTGATTTGTCCAGCAGGACACAAATCTATCCTTATACGGGTGAATCCATTGCCTGATCGCATAATTGACAGCACCTACATAATCAGAATAATCTACTTGGAACTTTCTAAACAATTCATAAAATAACCCCTCCGATGCAGCAAATACCAATAGATTCCACGAAAATAAAAAAGTGTCCCACACTTTTTTATTAGGGAACATCTTGCAATTTGCTACTATATTCCGATTCATATGCCACCGACATAATAAATGTCTTGTAGTCGAAAAAACACTCTCAACGTCATTCATTAATGCGAGATCTCGATCGGTGATAATGACGTGGGGAAGAGATGATTGGTCGAACAATGATTTCAAGACTGACAATGCCCACATGTAGTTATCTTCACGCTCAGACTCCATGTAGGCACATGCAACTGAAAATGTCATATCTGTCGATATCAGATCAACTATTTCCAATAGAGGTAACTTGTACCGATTAGTCTTATAGGTACAATCAATCAACAAAATATTAAGAAAAGCACGTAGCAAGTCAATGCTCATTGGATGAAAAAAAAAGATGTCCTTCACCGTATCAGACTTCTCACATCGCCTAAAATCAAAGAAATATCCATACTCTTGTGACTTGTACATGAGGTACTGTAATTGTGATTGACCTCCGTGTATGATGTGCATTATAGATAGTCTTCAATGTTGACGATTCTCCGGGATATCTCACTTTCAATGTATATAATATCTCTTTCGGTCGAGTATTACTTTCCGACATATCAATGACCAACTTCTCCTCATTCGATGTCAATCGGCAAGCGAATGAGTGACCATGCAAGTATCGGGCACATGGGTGATTATGCACACCCTTTACAACTTCTAATGCCCATTGTTCATCAACACCTGCTTGCCTTCCTTTCAATTCAAATGGATATTCACACTTTTTTGTTCTTGTAAATTTTATTGTATTGTCACTCTTTCCATCTTTTCTTTTAGGCTCTCAGTATTTGCCGTCTCGTTCACAAGCAAACAATAGTGGAGGCCGCCTACCACCCTCACTATTATCTGATCTCTTCACCACTATGATTGTACCAAGTGCCTTTACAGTGTTCCTTACACAATCAATTAAATGATCATGCGATTCAGAATAATTGTCACTAGTGAAATGGGTCGTGTAATCTATCACCATATCGATCCGGCTAGCTACATTATCAGTAACACTATCCTCTATAAATTGTGTATTTGATTCCTACATATAAACAAATGAAGGATAAATAAATGAAGGATAATAAGAAGGCAGTGGCTCGAAGGACTGGATGATGTTCGGTGGTGGGTCGAACAGCGGGAGGCATATTCAGCCAAAGATAGCTGAACATCATGCTTCTATTCGGCCATTAACAACCGAACATGATGCATGACGTTCGACAGTCATTCGCCGAACGGCACTTCCCATGTTCACCTGTTCTTGGTCGAATGTTAGGCTTGATGTTTGGCAGCATCTGGCCGAATATTTGGTCTCACGTCCGCTTTCATTGAACTGAATATCTACATTAACATTCGGCCCGCTCCAGTTCCATACTTTTAAGACGAACATCCTTTCTTTTAATCGACCAACCATGGCCGAACATCACACAACGTACTTATCATTTCATTTCGTTGTTAAAATAATGAATAATACTGAAAATCAATTACATTGATACATATTGATTTTTCACGATCCATTAGGACGATGCAAGAGATTTGTTGTTGCAGATTATGGGAGCGTTGAGCGTGGTGAGGGAGCGATGTCACGATGTTTAGGAGATGATAAAGATGATTAAAGATATACATGTTGAGAGAAGATGATTACAGAGATACAGATACAGGTTGAGAGAAGAATTTGGGATGTATTCACTGCGCCGTGGATGGGTGTAGATACGATTGAGAGAGGAGTGTGGGGTGTATTTACTGGGTGGTGGGGGTATTTTACATGGGGTTAGGTTTGGAAATTGAATGGGGGTAATTTTGTCTAGATATTATGTTACTTTTGGGTGGGTGTGTTGAGTTGAAATTGGGGTGTGTTTAGCCGCACCCAAAACTAAAATTTTTTAAAGTGGACAATTATATAATAGAAAAATATGAAAAGAAAAGGCAAATGGGGGCATCCCAAGTTTCGAATAAGTGATCCATATAAAAATAAAAATTTTTTAAAGTGAAAACTAGCTAAAATTTTGGAAATGGCCAATTATATAATAAAACAAAAAAGGGAAGGAGGGGATGACCAATAAATACAATTGGGCGTATTTTTGCCCACTAAATCAACACATCGTTTTTTTTGGGTCTAAGAACTCATTTTTTTGTACATCAGGACCAAAATAAACATTAAAAATCTTCAATTTATGACAATTGCCACTCTAACGAAACAAACACCCTCGATAATCTACACACTTTTCGCTCACCCTCGTCTTTGACTTTCTCTTTCTATGCACTTTATCTCTCTAGAATACCACTTCAGGTATACTAGATTACCATTCCTCTTCTCACTTACCTTTGTCTCTGACTTTCTATCTACATATTTTCTCTCTTTAGATTACCATTCATCTTGGTGTTTCCCCCGTCTCCACTCTCTCTCAAAATTATGAACCTTGGTAATCTAGATTGCCATTCATCTTCTCGCTTGCCCCATCTTCAACTTTTTCTCTGTACACACTTTCCGTCTCTAAATTACCACCCATAGCAATCTTCTTGCTCTCCCCTATCTTTGAATTTCTCTTTCTGCACACTTTTTCTCTCTCTCTAGATTGCCACCCCCGGTAATCTAGATTACCATTCAACGATCTTCTCATTTTCCTCGTCTTCTACTTTCTCTCGCTAGATTATCATTATCGGTAATCTAGATTATCGTTTATCTTTTCGCTCCCTCGTTTCCGATTTTCTCACTACACAGCTTTTCTCTCTATATTACCACCCCGGCAATCTAGATTACCACCTTCATAATATAATCTATCTTACAATTACGAAATGGCTAGAAAAAAATAAATAAAAGAAAAGAAATCAAACCATAAAGAGGACATTACCTACGTCAACAATGAAATTACCTACTAGATAATTAAATTACCTATCCAGGTAATTAAGATCAAAACACTAAAACACCATTCAATTTATTTATTTATCTATTTTATCATCATCACTAAACCATCATCATTCAAATAGTAAGAAGAACAATACCTACCTCGGCATTATAATTATCTACTCCGATAATTAAATTACCTATCCCAGGAATCATTAAGTTACCACTTTCTTAACTTCCACGTGCATCGATTTTTTCCTTATGTCATTGTTCTCTCCTTTCTCGTTTCTCGATTTTTTCCTTATGTCATTGTTGCTGTCCTCTCTGGTTTCCTTTTTTTTCAATTGATGAAGAGTTATCCTAAAAAGACTTAAATGATTCAAAATAAGGAGATTTTTTTTCTCTGCCTAAGGAGAAAAACACTTTTAAGAGAACCCAAATAGCCCAGAGGGAACAAAATATCTCTCACTTCAAGAATTAGTTGATTTCCATTCAAAAGCATAAAATTATCACAAAATAGAGCAGATCTAATTCAAAATTAGGCTAAATAACTTGACGCAATTGAAAAGATAAGCAGAAAGACAAACAAAGAGACTCATTTGGAAGAACTTAAGTGATTACAGACCATATGCTTAATCTTTGAATCATGAATCTGCTTAATCTTCAAAAGTCAAATTCTTTCAATACCAAGAACTTGTTAGGATATCAACATGCACCACAAGTTTTTGTATATTCCATTCCATGTATATCTTGTTGTATTCCTTTGTATCATTATTTTATTCCTTTGTGGTATAGGTTTAATTAGAGTAGGAATAGGATTATAGGATTTCTTTTTGTATTTATAGCTCTCTCTTTCACTGTTGTAAATCACGAATCAATTACAGTTTGCATTCTTCTTAAGCTTGTATTCACGGTACTCGACCATCTCTCGGCTCCTCTTTTTACCCTTTTTTAATCTCTACATGGTATCAGAGCCACTTGTCTAAACGACCCTTTAACTATGACCTCAGTCAATTCCTCTTCTCTTTTCTACCGCTCTTCCTACGCCACCAGTTACTATGACCTCAGTCAATTCCTCCTCTCTCTCTTCTACTGCTCCTCCTACGCCACCAATTACTACCACTACCTAGCCGCCAACGATTGTTATCAATGGACAATCACAGCTAACCATAAAATTGACATCCTCCAACTACCATGTTTGGCTATCTCAGATTGAAAGCCTCCTTATTGGCTTGGATTTGCTCGGTTATGTGGATGGAACACTCGGGTGTCCATCGGCCACCATCACACTGCCACTACCCTTAATGCATCATTTTCTCACTGGATTCGTCAAGACAAGCTTCTATTGAATGCCATAATGAGTTCCCTTAGTCCAAATCTCTCTCCAATTCTTGTCTCTGCCAAATCCTTGCATGAAGCTTGGAAAATTCTACAAAGGGCCCTTGCTACACCTTCACGTGGCCGAATTATGGCACTGAAAAGTAAGTTGAGTATGCTACATAAAAGAGATTAGTCTATTACCGATTATTTGTTGAAAGCAGGACAACTGGTTGACTCGATTGCTTTGCTCGATGGAAAGCCCAATGATGACGAGGTAAATGATGACGAGGTAACACTACATGTTCTTAGGGGTCTTGAACCTAAGTTCAAAGGGATTTCTAATGCTATCAAAGCCTGGGAAACGTCTCTTAATCTGGATGAATTGCAAGAGAAATTGGTAACCACTGAAGCATTGATTAAAGGTGAAGCACATAACTCTCCTTTATCTTCCCATGCTACAGCCAAGGCCTACAAACCACCCAATGCCAACAAAAATCAAGCTAGTTACCGACCAAACTACAGTTCAACCAATACTAACCGATCACCGAATAACAACACTAAATATACACCAAAACCGCACCCAGGTAAATGTCATATTTGTCGTGAACAAGGACACTCAGCCAAATTCTATCCAAAACTACACCTTTTTATACAAAATCCCAACCAGTTTCGGCCCCCTCAGTATAACCCAAGGCCCCTAACCCCCCAAACCCAATCCGACCATTTTACCAAAATCCTACTACCCATGTTGCGCTACTTCCTGCTAATGGCTCAAGTGACAGGTTATTGGACTCTGGTGCTTCTCATCATGTCACCACCAATTTGAATAATCTCTCTCTACATTCCGACTACCTTGGTCCTGATGATATCTGCATTGGTGATGGTACAGGTCTCACTATAACACACACGGACACTAAAGCTTTTCATACCCCTAATGCCAATTTCACTTTTCAAAATGTACTTTGTGTTCCTCGAATGTCTAAGAATTTGATTTCTGTCTTCGAATTTTGTAGAAAAAATAAAGCCTCTATTGAATTCTTACCCTATACTTTTTTTGTAAAGGTTCTGGAAACGGGGAACCCGATTCTACGGGGCGGAATTGACAACAGAGTATACGTGTGGCCCAAGTTTCGTCCCCCTCCAAAGCTTGCGCTGGCAATGCAATCAATCCCAGTTGATTTATTACATCGTCGTTTAGGTCATCCATCCTTTAAAATTTTTCATCAATTAGTTAGGTCTAGTAATTTTCGGCGTTCTAGTATGTCTCATTCCACCCACTGTGACTCTTGTCTCGTTATAAAGAGTCATAAGGTACCGTCTGGGGAATCAAGTTTATCTAGTTCAGGACCTTTAGATTTAATTTTCAGTGATGTTTGGACATTTCCATTGTTTTCCAATGAAGGATTTAACTATTACTTAGTACTTTTCAATCATTATACGCACTATACTTGGCTTTACACTCTAAAAAAAAAGAAAATCTGATGTCAAAGACGTCTTCATTAAATTTAAAGCTCTTGTTGAGAATTCTTTGCAAATGAAAATTCGACGTCTCTACACAGATAACGGAGGCGAATTTATTGCATTACAAAATTTTTTGGCACTAAATGGTATAACACACTTAACTTTGCCTCCTCATACATTGGAACACAATGGCTTTGTTGAAAATCATCACAGGCATATTGTTGAAACCGGGCTTAGTTTGTTAGATCATTCAGCAATTCCACAAAAATTTTGGCCTTATGCTTTTCATACTACTATTTATTTGATTAATCGAATGCCAAAAGTGAATTTGCATTTTTTATCTGCTTTTGGGAAACTTTTTTCCAAAAAGCCAAATTATAACAAACTAAGAGTCTTTGGCTGTCTTTGCTACCCATGGTTGGGTCCGTACATCTCTAACAAACTTGACTCTCGACCTCATCCATGCATCTTTTTTGGCTACTCTAACACACAAAGTGCCTACTACTGTTACAATAGGGAAACAAATAAAATTTTTACGTCCAAACATGTGGTTTTTGTTGAAAATGTTTTCCCTTTTACAACCACTAGCACTCCACACATACACCAACATTTTTCCATTCCCGAGTCCACTCCTTCAACTGAGACTTTGATTGTGCCGCTATGGATGTCATGACGAATCCGCCGGTTGCCCTACCACTCTCGCTGTCACCTCTGGTAAGTCCTTCTCCTGCTTCCCATTTTTCAATTCCCTCACCTCACTCTGTACCTCACACACCTCCTGATCATAACCCATCATTATCGCCCATTACCACCTTTCCTCAAGTCTACTTTCTAGTCCCTACCAAGTCCACGCAAACCCCCAATCGACCCACTCACCGACTATCTGACCTCCTTCATAACACTCACCCGATCACCACTATTCCCAGTCCCCACGACCTCAATTCCAACGGCAATCCCGCCATTGACTCACTGGCCGGTCACGCCTCCCAACCCGCCTCACCTACAATCCCCGCGCAGCCTCTACACCGGACTCATATCATGCAAACCCGAGCCCAAGCAAAGAAAGCGTTAGTCGCAGTCACCAATTCCGTTCCTTCTCGAGAACCTACCAATCTGACACGGACCTTGTCTAATGCTCAGTGGTTACAAGCTATGAATGAGGAATTGTCTGCCTTAAAGACAAATAACACCTAGACTCTTGTGCCTCCAACATCCGACAAGAATGTTATTGGATCCAAATAGGTGTTTCGGATCAAAAGGAAACCAGATTGTACGATTGATAGATATAAAGCTCGTCTGGTGACTCGTGGATTCCAACAGCGTTGTCTCTTGGATTATGGTGACATTTTTAGCCTTGTCGTTAAACCCACCACTGTGCGGTTGGTTTTGACTCTTGCAGTGAATTTTGGTTGGCAATTGCATCAATTGGATGTTAATAATGCTTTCCTTCATGGTCAACTGCAAGACGATGTCTATATGCATCAACCCCCCAGGGTTTCACAGCAAAACGCACCCCAACTATGCTTGTCATCTTCAGAAATCCATTTATGGTCTGAAACAAGCTCCCCGGGTGTGGTACCAATCCCTTAAAGCATTTCTTCACCATCTCTCCTTCCAACCCTCTGTCACTGATGCTTCTCTTTTCCTTTACTCTCACCACCAAACCATCATCCTTGTGTTAGTTTATGTTGACAACATTATTATTACTAGAAACTCCCCGATTGCTATTCGGCAATTAATCCACACTCTCTCGTCTACATTCTCTCTAAAGGATTTGGGCATCCTCACCTACTTTTTTGGCATTGAAGTGGCACACACACCTCATGGTCTCGTTCTTATACAGAGGAAATACATTCATGACCTTCTCACTCGAGCCAATATGGCCTCTGCCAATCCTTCCTCTATACCTCTCTCGTCTTCTTTCAGCATTTTTCCTGGAGATGGGTCCCTTCTTCAGAATAGGCATGACTACAGGTCTCTATTGGGTGGATTGCAATACTTGTCTTTGACAAGACCGGATATTTCTTTTAGTGTCAATAAATTGTCTCAACACATTCATACACCCACCACCACACATTGGACTACCCTCAAGCGTGTATTACGATATTTGTGTGGTACTATTGCCTATGGATTACATATTAACAAATCACATTCTTTTTCTTTCCTTGCCTTTTCTGATGCAGATTGGGGTGGAAACCTTGATGAGCAGTCGTCCACTGGCACTTAGATCATTTATATCAGCTCCACCCCTATTTCTTGGAGTTTCAAGAAACAAGAAACTATTGCTAGATCTTCTACTGAGGCATAGTACACAGCTATCACCTCCACTGCTACTGAAATTCGTTGGCTTGTGTCTCTCCTTGGAGAAATTGGTGTTCACCTTTCTGGCACTCCAGTTATCTATTGTGACAATATCGGGACCACTTACGTCACAGCCAATCCAGTGTTTCACTCCAAAATGAAACATATTGCCATTGATTTCCACTTTGTGTGTCAACTTGTTCAGACTAGCAAGCTTCATGTTACTCATGTTTCATCTCATGATCAACTTGATGATGCCCTGACCAAGCCACTATCTGCTATCCGGCACGCCTTGCTACGGTCCAAGATCGGAGTGCTTCTTCCTCCGACTTGAGGAGGGAGGGAATGTTAGGATGTCAACATGCACCACAAGTTTTTGTATATTCCATTCCATGTATATCTTATTGTATTCCTTTGTATCATTATTTTATTCCTTTGTGGTATAGGTTTAATTAGAGTAGGAATAGGATTATAGGATTTCTTTTTGTATATATAGCTCTCTCCCTCATTGTTGTAAATCACGAATCAATTACAGTTTGCATTCTTCTTGAGCTTGTATTCACACTCACTCCGCCATCCCTTGGCTCCTCTTCTTGCCCTTGTTTAATCTCTACAGAACTAAGATGAAAATGGCAAATGGAGTCACTAGACTAGACGAGTATCAGCTTCCTTAGCAAGGGCTAACACCGGAAAACCGAAGTAGAAGGCTTTGTTTGCAGGAAAAATTTGATTGAAGAGTGATGGTGGAGAAGAGACATTTGGATATTTTAATTGTAATGAATTGAGAATTGACATAATCTATTGTGGATTGAGCAGGATTGAAGCAAAGAGAGAAGAAAGGTAAATTTGTAATAAAAAATTTAAAATCATGCTACAATAACATAATGAGTGCCATAGTTGATGACATAATGCATATTTAACATGATCTTGCAATTTTATCTATTACATCACTTTTGGATTGGTGGTTGTTAAATATGTCACCTAACATTATATAAACTATTATGGCATGCACTATAGTAGTGTATCATTTTTCAAAAAATGAGAGGGTGAGTCAATGGGCTAAAAGTGGCTAGAACTTGTGTTTATTAGTCATTTCCCACCAAAAACAAAAAATCCTACAAGAAAAAGCAAATGGAATGTCGAAGTATAGGACCAGTGACCTTGCAACTAAAAAAAATGGAACTTTCATATGGGTAGGAAATGGTTTAGATAACGGTTTTGGGAAAGGGCATGGACCTCAAAAAATACCCTTAATGAAAATCACATTTGGGGGCCTCCCGCCCCCTACATTCTGAGCGCCGGGGGGGAGGGGGGGATGTGAACGCTGCCCCCTGAACACAAGGGGGTGGGGATGGGGTGGTCCCCCCAAATGTGATTTTCATTAAGGATATTTATGGAAATTCATGTTCTTTTCTTACCCTTCCCTGAATCATTTCCTGCCCATACAATTTTTTGAAAACATGTCCTTCACTAACTCACCTAACTAGTAAGTATGTCACCTATTGAACAAGTATGTAGTTAAACTCTAGTCAAACCTAACTACAGCACACTTTAGTTACCGAATAGATCCATCCCTGTCTCCAAACTTTAAAAAGCAGCAAATTATGAAAAATATTTCCATCACATTCCTAGAAGAAAACTCACTCATTGAATTATTGTATGCATAGCAAATCTGCATATACATTAGCTCTTCACTTAGCATGTTCTCATAAAGTGTAGACAATTCCCAGAAACTTCTATGAAAAGAGGTCTACTCTCGTCATATGATTCATGAAAGCTTGAGGAAGACCTTGCTTTCAAGAAAACGTTTTGAAAATAGGAAAAAATTGCATTAACAAATAACTTTCTTCAACAAGATTTTTCCGAACAATTAATGGCTGTTTCTACAAGAACCATCACTCACATAGCAGAACTTGAAGAAAAACCATGTAAAGTATAACGAGCCACTGTGACATGTGTCCTAAAGTGACTAATTCGAAGATGTGGCTTCACGAAATAGTAGTTTAATTATTCAACTAAGAATAATTACAGATTTAAGAAATTAACAATTGAACAATTGAATAAGTAGAATTCTACGTAAAAGAAAATTAAAAAAATTAATACTTGAAGGGAGTGCTTGTGAAATATTTCAATTAAGTATGTAAAATAATTTACGTATGTATACATGCAAAACCAATTTCCCATGCATGCATAATTATTAGAATTAAAATTAATTTATTAATCAACTTTTGATTAGTTTATATAAATTACATCGATTATCTTGTAGTGTAAAATTCATCCACACAAATATTGACTTGTTGTGCAATTAAAAGTGTCGAGAAAATTTAAACGAATAGTTATCATCAACACATCTAAAATCAAGACAAGTAAAATAATTTTTACACTCAAAATGGCTAGAGAATGGACAACTGGCTTGCATTGAGAATAAAATACAGTTTTCTCCAACATCTAGCGGTCCCCTTTATTCCAAGTGGCACAATTGAGACAAAAATATGCTTAAAACCACTTCTAATCCTCAAAACCATTCAAGGGATTCTAGAAAATACCATTGGTTCAGTGGGGTAGCTATAAAATTTTTCAGTGTAGTCCTAACAAAAGTTAGTAACAAATATAATATAAGGGTCGAGTAACTAGCCAATTGCACAAAACTAAAAAAGAAACGTCTTACAATAGTTCTTCACTGGTTTTCATACTTTGAAAAAATTGTACAATTACTTCCTTATCGATCTTCAAAATTATATCTTTATCTACATAAATAATGTTAATATTTCAATTATTGTTGTACATCTTGATAAGCAAACAACAATTAGAGGAAAATAACAAACATTATTGGAATATTGTAAATTGAAAAGCCTATATCTATAACATTGTTTCAAGTCGCTTCCTAAACAAACCTATAACATTGACTCCAAATTTAAAATCCTAAAATCAGTAAACTTATTCATATAATAAAAAATCTTTTTGAATTCAATTATTCATTTGACTCTGCACCGGCAGAGCTAGAAACCTCATCTAGTGCGATAAAAAACTTCGTCAAAATATGTATTTTATAATTTACATATTCCCAAAAAGTAAAATTTATAAAGAACGTTTCATAAGTATAGATGAGAGAAACCTAAAATCGAGAGAGATATGCATGGGTGCTGGTAGTGGACCTTGGGAGGTAACCACTTGACACCAATGAAACAAATAAAGAATAAGTAAAAAGATTATGGCTATAAATAATTCTTGGAATGTGTTATGGAAATTTCAACCTTGACTTCTATTGTTCTACATGTCATGTCCCTGTTCGTTGTCTCTTGCAAATGCTGAAAGCTTGAAACTCCATTCTCCCTAAAGCATATGACCGCTTCCCCAATTAATATATATATAACCCAAGTTCTGCGTTGGTTGTAAGCTGGCTCCGCAAATGCATTGGCTGAAAAGCATTTTGTTTTGTATAAATAGCCCATGCCACTTCTCTCACTTCATTTTTACATAAGTTGAGCTCTCAAAAACCTCTCTTTGTCTCTATCTTACCGTTCCAACAAGGTCAAGGTGAATAAGGGTCTTTCTTCAAGTTCTCTTCAAATTTTCAACCTATCTTTCATCTTCTCAACACAAGATCAAAGGTAGGTAACTTAAAATTCTATAGTGACTGTGGTACACTGGTAATCTTCAAATTTCATGCTTCATTGGTTGATAATCTTTTCAACTTTCTATTCTTCCTCTATTCTTGAGTTTCTAGTATTATTTGAGAAGTGATGACCATGTTATAATGTGAAACAAGCGTTAAAAATTTCCATGTTGGGGATGCTTGAGAACCCCATGGGTTTTCTCTTGAATAAAGGAAGAATCTTGCTTGAATTTTAGTTAAATTCTTTAGATTATCTCCTAATCTCTACAGGTAAACAACTTTTGTGAAAGAAATTTGTTAGAAATAAAATGGGTAGAAGACTAAGGCTGGACCCATGGCCATAATCACATGCATGGGTAGGGTTTTGTGATTTTTTGGTTGTGATCCTTTAGTATGTTGATTTACTAGTATAAAATTACTATAATTAAGGTTTTTAATTGTTGATTTTGGTGATCAATTGATTAAAAGCCCCAAACTTGCCATTTATAGATTTATACATGGATGATCATTTGAAGATGATTGTCAATCTTAGGTTATAAATCGTATTATGAGTGATAAAACAAGTAAATAATTTGACAAAATTAAGAATTAAAGGTGGGTCCCCAATTTGGTATCAAACTCGTAGTCATGTAGTATGCATGGCTTGCAAATTTTGTAACTTTTACTAAGATGATCAAGTATGATGGTTTTTCCAATTTACAAGGTTTGTTCGAAGGGTTTAATTGATAATAAAGTCACTAATTGAAGTTTAGTGAACTTCAAGTTTATGAAGAAATTGTTAATGAATTGTAATTGCTGATATTCAAGCCTTATCATCCTTCTAATGTAAGTAAGATTGTTTCCATAACTTGGATTGAACAAAAAGTGGGCAATTACATTGTTGTAATGGAATATAATGGACTGCAATTGATTGCAACTGACTGCAATGGATTGTAATGAACTGTAATGGGCTGTAATGAATGGAAATTTAGTTGTTTTCATAGTTAAAATTGTCGATATTGTGAAGATATTGAATTACGTCTCTTATTGTGAATGTTCCATCGTCCACGAGCTTATGAATTGATTTTGATATGATATATGGATGTTATTTGAAATACATGAGAATGCTCTTTATGATGTTACAAGTCGAAAGTACAAGTTACATTCATCATTCTCACGCAAGTGTGTATATATATATATATATATATATATATATATATATATATATATATATATATATATATATATAGATGATAGGACATCAATATTCAAGCATTTCAAGCTTGCTTTTGTATAAATGGTTTGAAAAGAATGTTTAGTTGGTTTCTTACTTTTGATGAGATTAAGCTACATACGTTGAGGTTGGATTTTTGCATGGCTTGGGCATTGTAATTATTATTAATTTGTGGCCATGGTGTACCGGGTCAGGTGAACCACGTTTATGATTGTTATTGATTATTGCTTGAGCCTTTTCAGTCGATCTTATAGCGATCCAAGGATATGCCACTTGCTACTACCACGAGGGAAGGTCGCTATTATTTTGGCGCCTTGTAAGCAACGTAATGAATGCATTGGGCCCTATTGAAAGAAAGAAATATAAGAATTTGTTGAGAAATTTACAAAGCCTCTATAAGAAACCACATCATATTATTACATGTACAACCACTCTTGATAAAGATCATAGTTCAAATCTCCGGGAGGGAGTCCTACAACCAATAGATCTGCCCACAACTTGAAGGAATCAACACGCGAGGTGTAGATTAGTTGTGGGAACGCGGTTACAAGGAATCATTGAAGAGAGACGGGATGTCTGCTCGCATTACAGGCTAAGGAAGATCGAACATGGAGTTCTTTCATTTATTTCTTAGATGTTGCAATCAGTTATGTGTAATTGTTGCCTTTGATTTCCATTGTAAAGTTTTAAACTGATTGGATTTGGTTGGTAGGTTTTGCTTGTAGGCGACGAGCATGTGGTTTTTTCCCAGTTGGGTTTTCACGTTAAAAATCTTGTGTTCTTACTGTTTACTTTTCTGCATTCTGTTAATTTCGGCAATCATGACCCAGACGCATCTGATATACGTAGACATATCTAGGCTACGACGATTTACAGACGCATCTTGTATTAAACAGTAAACTGTCACCTGTTAAATCTGAGTAACAGAACTTAACACAAACGTATCTGATCACTAAAATTAAATTACTTAGGCAACTAAACTTTCAATTGGTATTAGAGTGGTTCACTTTTAATAAGTGAGATCCGGTTGTCTAATATGCATACACCAGCCCCCCTTAGACCCCCTTTGCTAAATGGATCTAATTATGCCTATTGGAAAATTAGAATGGAGATTTATATCCAATCTATAGATGAACGATGTTGGACTACTATTCTTGATGGTTATACTGCACCGACTGTCACTGTTAATGGAGTTGTGTCTGCTAAACCTAGAAGCACTTTTACTAATCCACAGCGTAATGCTGCTTCTTTTAATTCTAAAGCCCTAGATGCTATTATTTCACATGTGGGTGCAGATCAATTTAAGTTGATTTCCTCATTAAGGATGGCTAAGGAAGCTTGGGATGGCCTAAAGATTGCGAATGAAGGTACCACTGCAGTCAAATTATCTAGGTTGCAGATGATTACTCATGAATTTGAAGTTCTCATCATGGATGAGAATGAGGACTTTAGAAGCTTTTATGCAAGGCTAAGTGACCTCACAAATTCGGCAGAATCCATCGGTCAAGGATTCACTGAGGAACTGATCGTGAAGAAAATACTCCGATCACTACCAGACCACTTCGAAGCAAAGGTAACTGCAATTGAAGAAAGCAAGGAACTCTCATCTATGAGAGTTGATGAACTTGTAGGTAACCTTATGACCTTTGAGATGTATCTGGGCCGACGCAAGAATAATAAGAAATCGGGAATTGCTTTTAAGAAAAACTGTGTGGATCCAGATGAATCTAACAGTAACAGTGAGGATCCAGATGAATCTGGCAATAATGTAGATGATGAAACAATGGTTGTCCTTATAAAGGAGTTTAAAAAGTACCTCAAAAGCAATTCAAATTCTTCCAAGAGAAAGAGTAATAAACGCATAAAGTGTGAAGAGTGTGAAGGCTATGGGCATATCGCCTCAAAATGTGCAAACACTTTGAAAAGGACAAGGAATATCATATGCAAAGATGAAGAGACAGATACATCTGACTCGGGCTCAGACAGATCTGAAAATCAGGTAATTACTCTCACTGCTCTAGATGCATCTGGTGCTGATTCTTTAAATTTTCTTTCTGCAAGTATTAATGCAGATGCATCTAGCCCGAGATCTGAGGAGCTGAAAGAAAAGTTTCAAAAGGCAGAGAAACAGATAGATCTATTGCAGACCATGCTAGAGTTTAACAGACAATCTTTTGCCCAATCTCAAAAAGAAAAACATGATGAGATTGGCAGGCTAGGAGACGAGTTGACTATAACTCAAGAGAAGAACAAACAGTCTGAAATTAAGAAGAACTGCGAAATTGCCGAACTCAGAGATGAGCTGGCTAAAGCTCATGAGAAGATCAAATAGGTTGTTCTTGGCACAGCCAAACTAGATGAAATTCTTAGCTATGGAAGGCATTTCGATGATAAATCAGGTCTTGGTTACGAAGGAAAAGAAAAGGTACGACAAGTGATCATATTGTCTTTATGAAACAAGGTGATAAAGGAAATAATCACCAAATGGCAACAAGAGGTAGCGGTAAAGCTATTGCATCTGTAGCCTCCAATAGCAAATAGGATGCATCTAACCCCTCATGTAGTAAACTTACTACATCTACACAGCTTGGGATCAAATACATCCAGACCGGAACAAAGAAGACGATGCTGAGGCCCAAACAAACTCAAACTGAAGGAAGGATCAAACTGACTTGTGCTACTGTAGATAACATTGGAGTTGTCCATCACACTCAGGTGCTACCTAACAGAACTGTATCTAGGACACGTCTGCAGAAACCTACTCCAGATACATCTGGCACATCAAGAGTCAGAGCAGACACATCTGCACAGATTAGGATCCAGAATCAGAAGCAAGGACCATCTATCTATTCTCAGAAATCGAGAGGTCCTATTGGAAAGAAGAAGAACTTCATTCAAACTCGTATGAGAGCCGAAGCTCCAGGTAAGTACTCTTCTTCTCATGTATGCCTTCACTATGGTAAATCTAATCATCATAAATTTGTTACTTCACATTCATTCAGCATGACTAAGTCTTATCATGATAGGTATAATCTCCAAAAACCTACACCTAGTTCTAGGTCCTCTACATCTAGTAATAATGCAAGATCATACAAAGTGAAGGGTAAAGGTAAAAATGGGAATAGTGGTCAATGCATGTTTGTACCTACATGCTACCATTGTGGGGTTAGAGGACATAAGAAGCCTAGTTGTCCTAAACTTTCCAAAAATATGCCAAACAAGTATTCTAATAGGAGAAATTCCACCACTACAACCAACTTGAAAGGGAAACAAGTATGGATTAGAAAAGTTGATTTGAAAACTTATGAAAATAAGTTTGTTCCTTTTGAGCTTGTTTACTCCGTTGATCCCACTTCTTCCACAAAATGAGATTCTCTTTATTTTTTTCTTAACATTTACTTTTTGTGTGCTTTAATTACATTTTTCAAAAAAAAAAAAAAAACAAAACAACAAAAAGATTTGCTTTTGTTTTGCAATTTCATTTCTGCAATTGTTTTTCATTTAATGCATGCTACGTAGATTTTCTCATTTTTGTGAGTGGTATGGGTTGTAGATCGTTTGGCTACTACAGGATGAATCTGAGTGGTAAAAGCTAACACCGAGGCAGACATATCTAGCATACAATCAACATGCCTCCGGACTAATCTGACAGCACTTCAATCGAACAATCCTATGGAATAAGTCACCACCGTCAATGATATAAGGTTTTGTTTCTGATTAAGGCTTTATAGATCTAAATGTAGACCTACGATCAAAATCTTGGTCTTAGCATCGCACGCGATTCGAAAGTTCAAAGGGCCAGTGGAAAAGAAGGCTATCAATCTAAGCCAAGTCCATACCCCTATTAAAAATATTGAAAAATGATGAAAAATGTACTAACATTGAAATAAAATGGGGGAGAATTGAAAAGATGACTTCTGGAGATTGAGCGTAGCCAGTTCCACCTTCAAAAGACAATGCCGTCTCATTGAAAAAAGTCGGCAAAGTCGGACTTAAGAGTTTGTACTTTTACATATTTTGATTGGTCTACTAGTGCGCTACAGTGAAAAGCCAATAAGTCAAGGCAGCTATAAAGTATTTGATGGTGATGTATGATTGACCAACGATTGTTTGATTCACACACACACTGTACTTCATGTGTATTTTAATGCGTGGTGGATTGTAAACTGCCTAGATGCATTTTTCGTTGTGGAAGCCGACAGTACCCAAATGAGTCTCCAGGTACTAGATGCATCTTGCTCTTAAATTTTGGGAAATTTCTCAATTTTTCATGAATTTCTGTTTACGGCAGTATATACCAGTTTTGACTTTCCTATTTAACCAAAAAGGGGGAGTAGGAGTAGTGTATATGTCATCTCTCTCGGCCACTTTAGGGGGAGTGGTAAGCCAAGTGATAAGTAAATCTTATATTTGAAATTTGGTGTAAATTGACTGATTTGCTTATGTGTTATTTGTATCTTGATCCATTATTTACTTGTGCCTAATTTGATGGAAAGGATAACACATTTAGGGGGAGAGAATTTTGTCATGTGTATTAATACTATATTTATCAATGACTTGTATTTTGGAAAAATAGAAAAAGCCAAAGGGGGAGATTGTTAACTTTATTTTCATGTGATAGAAAATTAGGTTAATGATTGACATTTTTATTTTTCTACATGAATAATTAAGTTAGTTAAATTTTATGTTTAATTAATTTAATTATGAATTTTTTATGGACTTATTATCACATGGAATTTTGGTGTTATCGTGATTCTAATTTATTATGTGATAATTCCTTATTATATATCATGTTTACTAACAAGTGGGAGTCCATTGGGCACTAGAATTGTTAGGGACGAAAATTGCCCTAACTAGTGTCCACATTCAATGTGTCCAGTTTATGGTTAGAATTCTATTCCATATAAACTTGATACAAGATAAGGTAAGATTATTATTCCATATTTTGTATTTACCTTATTTTCTTATCCTACAACTAATAAGTTATTTTATTCCTTGTAGGAGTTGATATTTTAAGGAAACTGGGTTACTTGCATGACATGACAACCAAGTATTATTAAAACATCACAATAAGGAGGATTATTGAACACGTTCATAGGAGAAAAAAATGGCCCCCTATATACTCAAGAAATGTGTCCTTCTCCATATCCCGTGCATGTATTCTTCAATCTTCCTTGATTAATTACATGTACAACCACTCTTGATAAAGATCAGAGTTCAAATCTCCGGGAAGGAGTCCTACAACCAATAGATCTGCCCACAACTTGAAGGAATCAACACGAGAGGTGTAGATTCGTTGCGGGAATGCGGTTACAAGGAATCATTGAAGAGGGACAGGATGTTTGCTCGCATTACAGGCTAAGGAAGATCGAACAGGGAGTTCTTTCATTTATTTCTTAGATGTTGCAATCAATTATGTGTAATTGTTGCCTTTGATTTCCATTGTAAAGTTTTAAACTGATTGGATTTGGTTGGTAGGTTTTGCTCGTAGGCAACGAGCATGTGGTTTTTTCTCAGTTGGGTTTCCATATTAAAAATCATGTGTTCTTACTGTTTACTTTTCTGCATTCTATTGATTTCCGCAATCGCGACCCAGATGCATCTGGTATACGTAGACGCATCTAGGCTACGACGATTTACAAACGCATCTTGTATTAAACAGTAAATTGTCACTTGTTAAATCTGAGTAACAGAACATAACACAGACGTATCTGATCACTAAAATTAGATTACTTAGACAACTAAACTTTCAACCCACTCTTACTAACCAATCCCACAATCCCACAATGAGCTAGTTTTACTGCTCCTGGGGTTGAAAACGTGCTATGCAAGTTACTTTCAATTGGTTTGCATTAGCATGGGTTAAACTCCATTCTAGGAAAAAAGAAAAGTGGCTTATGTACACTGATAAAGTTAAATGCATATACACACACTGTCAATTTCCTTCGAAACAACCATAGATTGTATTGTACATAGATCAATAATATTCATGCAGATAGTTGTATGACCCAGTCGACTAATGACATAAACTAGTTGCTTGAATTGGTTTAATATAGTGTTGTTCTAAGATAGATTTTATATATATAAACAACATAAATTAGGGGTTTGATACCCAGCAATAAAGTTTTTACAGAATGGTGTAATAATATGTTAAACAGTGTTTGCTTAAGCCGCAACAATGTCGGAAACGTTGTCCATTCTTATAATTGCCAAAAGAGCAAAACAAAAGAGCTATCCTCGGATTAGTCCATCTTGGAATAGACCTTCTTCTTTGCTACTACAGAAGCTTCATCATGGAATATGGCACATTTGGTTGCTAGAGTTGAAGTGGTAATATCAATTGTCTCACAGCTTGGGTTGAAGGATTTGGTGTCTCTATTTGTTGAGCAATCTTTTCAACGGGGAAATTTTTGTGTTTTTATGGATCGTACTCATCAATTTTGATAAATTCGAACTTCTTTGCTGGAATCTGGTTGGTAGAATAAGACACCATTCCACAATCTCCTAACCATGGTCAACTTGCAACAACTTTAATCTAGAACGAGTGATCTTCATCCATGTCTAGAAGGATATTTTCTTGAAGGTTCATTTTCTGTGATTGAAATTATAATGTTTCAAGAAAAACTGTGTGGCAAAATATATATATCGAGTAAAGTGAAGAATTTGTGAGATGTAATAAATTTATAAAGTTAACATTTTACTTGTTTTTCAGAGTTCAAACATTCTGTTTAATAGAAAATAGACCTGAAGGGCCTAAAGTAATGGCATTAAGAAAGGTAAATCTCATGAAAAAAGCATGCCATAATGATAACTGTAAAAGGTAGTAGGGAAATTTTTTTTGTGATTGCCAAAGTCACATAAAAAATCATAATGTTAACTATTGTATTAGATTTTGCATGTGGCCAGATTGTCTTTGAAAGCTGCCACAGAAACAGGTAGCTTAACAGAGTGGGAAAAAAAGACACTTTCAAACCGAAGTTGTTTATAGCAGCCTTGTATGTATGTACGAAAATGGACAGTCTTTATACCAGGCAAAAATATAATGCAGAATATGAGTGATTGTATTAATATAACAATAACATGGGTGGTGTAAGCATAGAAAACAACTAAGGGTAGAAGATAATCAACAGAAATGGCAGGAAACTTGGATCATTAGAAGAGGAAAGCAACACTATGACATCTTAGAGAAGGCAGATAAAGCTGCACAGTTGTAGCACTTATTAATACGAACCTCGTTAGAAATATAGCTAACGCAACCCGCCAAGAAGACGACTCCTGACCAGGAAAGCCAAGAATCCGGTAGAAAATAATTGATAAACGCGACAGCCTTCGACTCACGTGAAGTAACGATCGGTATATTAAACCGAACACCGCCTTCAAACGGAGTAGACAACGAACGAGGGGCGAACGCCACATGAAATGATAAGCTTCACGATAAGTTCGGAATTGTTCTTGAAGAACAACATGAGATGATAAAATCGAGTCACAAGAAAAGCAAAGCTTTCTTCAATATTTTTGAACTAAGTTCAATGTACAATATGAGCTTGCTTACTATGTTTATCCAAGCCAATCAACAAAGACACCAAGCTTGGTCAAGAAGCTAGAGACAGGAAATAATAAAATAGTTAAAATATCCAAAAATGGTAAAAATAATGTGCATGGGGCAAAAGTGCAGCCACAACCCCCCTCGTGCGCCCTGCAGTCCGCTCCGCAGAAAATTTCAGCATGTGCAGTCTTCAATGTTTTGAGCGTAACTTTTGCTCCCGACATCCGATTAAGTCGATTCAAATTACATTGGACACTAGACTCAGTGGGCTAAAAATATTCAGAGACATCAAGTTAAAATCCCACTCGTGTCAAAGATATGTGGATTTGAACCTCAATAGACCTTCAAATCTCGATCTCTCGCCTCTCTAACACTTAGGTAGGTGATTTTTTTCGCTTCATGAGCTCCCAATGGATGAGTCAAGCTTTGAGATGACTCCTTATAAGCATATTTGCTTACTTCTTGAACCAATGTCGTCATTGATCGACCTACTTTCTTGGCTCGGCTTTGTATAACTGGTCCAATTGGTAAGTAAGATGTCCCGGTCGTGGTGGAGCTATTTAGATTCGTATCACTTATTGCACAAGTTAAATCCATTAGTTTTGTAGTTGTTGCATTGAGAAAGTCTTCTATTGGCCGCTCATCATTGAAGCAGTGATTGTTTCTGTGGTCTTAGACAACTCAACTTCGACATGTTCTTTTCACAAGGCGGAAAAATGGTTGTTAATCAGGTTGTTTGGAGTAGATAACTTTATTGAAAATGTAATTAAAATGAACCTTGGAACAACTGTTGCATTTTTCTCTGTGTAATACCAACACCAGTAATTCTGTCCAACCATAGAACCGCTAGCTACTGTGAAACAACCGCTGCAAGCCAGATACCAATATGGTGCACTTGTGCGCTTCACTTTGGCAATTGCCTTTATCTAGCAGTTTTTCTTAATAGCCTATAGAGGTGAAGAATTGCAAAACATTAGAAAATAATAGTTGTTTTATATATGTGATTGTAGGGAATCTTACCAGGTCAACAATATCTTTTACATGGCTTGCAATTGTGTCTTCAGATGCTTCCACTTTCTTTGGTGTCAAGTATTGGCGAAGAGTCTTAATTTGAATTATAGCCTCTTTGTTGTCTTTAATCCTGTTAAATTTAGCTTAAATATAGCTTATTAATGTAATGGCAAATTTTATATCAGAGAAAACTTCAAGGCAACCTTTACTTTTAAATACAAACCATTTCTTGTAGGCAACAACTTCTTCGAACGGGATATCAATGTAGATACAAGTATCATGTATTGTTAATAGCGCTAACCCTGAAATGCAGTGGTAGAGATATAAAGTGAGGGTTTCAAGCTCATATAGATATGACGCAAACACATTAATCATACTTTCAAATGCTTCAACAACATGTCTGGCAATGACGATTGGATAGTTTGCTAGTGAATTCATAAGTTCTTGTCCTTCGTATTCAGCATATGATGACCACAATCTTATGTTGATAATCTCAAAGCTACGAATTTCAAAAGTTATATATGTCATTAAGACATGTTAAATACAATAACAAGAGGTTAAGTACTTGAATTGCTATTATGTTCAGTGGAAAATTTATTGTGACGAATACACACTGGTAAAACCTTAGTAAGAATGACCTATATATATATATATATATATATATATATATATATATATATAAGGGACAACAGAAATAGAATCTAATGAAGGAAAAAGATGCTGACATCTAATTGGCTTGCACTTGAAGTTGAGCCATACAAGTCAATGATGGTAAATCGTTTGGAGGTATTTTCTATACTCACACATAGTATCTAGCATTACAGGCAATAGACATACGCTTAGGGCAAGGAGGTATTTTTTATACCCACACATAGTATCTAGCATTACAAGCAATAGACATACTTTTAGGGCATGAGGACTTTGATAGGCAAAGTACCCATTTGCTTTAATAAAAAGTAAAAGACAATTTAGCTAAGAGAGTTATTATTAACATAGTGTCATTTTTAGTCTAAATAGTTCAACAGGCAGAGTAAGAGAGAGTCACTTTAACTGAAATTCATTAACATCATAGTAATCATCATATTATAACTTTGTAAATAGAGCTAAGAAATGAAGGAAAGAATGGATAAAAGAAGATACATAAATGGAAAAACAAAGTCTTAAATGAGAACCAGTGTGATATACCTTTTTATCCAATAGCATTATGTCACAGACCATATATTGTTGACGAGATTTTGATGGGCTTGGATGCATTGGTTTGAAAACGATCACCATCCCTATAGTAGCTGAATATTGGCACAAATCAAAGTTAGCATTAGAATGCATGATACTAAAGAGTTAGTGGACTAATTTTGATACTATATGTAACTAAATTCTAGCTATGGGAACCAAAAAAAAAAAAAAGCAACTTTGCATAAAGCTAACATAGTATATTTTTTCTGAAAAAGAAATGGTTCTTCATATTAAACTAGGATAAGGAGTAACTATAATAGCTGTTGAAACGAAATGGAAAAAAACAAATATCATCAAAGAGCTTTAATTATTTATATACATGTATACACATAATTACTTATTGGAATGTCTGCATTCTTCACTGCATCGCTATAAAAGGGACACATATTGATCCTTGAAAATACAAGATCGAGGTGAGTTTCTTCAACATCGATAACATTGCATGCGCTAGATATTGTCCATTGCAGTTCCCTCGAAAATTTGGTAAATTTAAGCAGTGTATATCTAACTTTGGCATTTGAGAGCATGCTCATCCTAATACCAGAGTATCGCTCAATGGTGTGATAAGTTGTTCATAAATAGTGGGACGAATTGTGGAGTAAGTCAATAGTTACGGTAAAAAAATATATGTTAAAGTTAGTTTAAATGTTAGAAACTTGGATTGATGCTATTGCCTTTCAAAAAGCTATGTACTTTTTGACAACAAATTCATGATTCCAAGTGGATTCACAGAGGTTCAATACCTGGTATTTCTTATATAGATGTAGTAATTGCAGTATCACACCTTTTATAGTACCATTTATTGAAGCATTTTGTTACTTGCACACAGTGGACAAATGTTATATATTTTATTAAAAGGCTATCTTAGTGGTAACTATTTTTAGGTGTTAAAGATGTTGGTTGAAGTGTAGTAAATACCAAAGAATAGAGTAACTGTGCTATAGAATTTTCACAGCAGAATATGATACCTCCAAATCCATCAAAAGCACTGGTTGATATCTAATTGAAGTTTGGTGACTAATCTTTGGAGAGCATTTCTCAGCTACGATGATTTTTGGAGTCCAACGCTCTATTTTCTTAGTGATTTGGTTTATGAGCATATAGTCCATTATCATTTCAACCTGACCATGTATATGAAGGTAACATGAATCAAAGGCTATGTAGATGAAAACAAACAAAAGCAACATATAGTGTGAAATATTGAAATCAAAGTTCTGCACTTTAATACAAAAAAATTGTAACTTTTTTATCACGTGCTAATGTTTTTGTGTAATCTAACTTTGTAAATCTAAAGAAACCTTCTTACGTTTTCTATTTCTACAAAAGATCAACTTCTCTATTTTCTAAGGATTCTAAGAACAATTTTTTTATGCTTTGTGAGTTTAACATTGAGGACACACAGATTGAAATCAAACAAGTCTTCAAATTCTATTGAACAATGAAATAGCAAGAGCCTCCAACTCTTCACGATTTTTTCTTACTAGAAAAACTACCGATGAATTAAATAAAACAATGCTCAAATACTAAGAGTCCTAGGTTTGGAGAATAAAAATGCCAAAGTACAAAAATAACCATGTATAATAAGCAATAAAACAAGATGGGCTTCATATAGGGGTGTCCGTTGCATCAGTCCCCTGGGGGTAGGAAAGATTTGACCTCGAATCGCAAGTGTCGTCATGAAAAGAAATCAAGTGTTGCATGTGAAAAATATCAGACGTCTTCAAATCGTCAGGAAATTTCAAGTTGTACGTAGTGGGATTAATCTTCTGAACAATTTGGATGGGACCAATTCTTCTAGGAACCCATTTATGGTGGTCATGGATGGTGGAATGGCCCTTGGGCAAAACTGTGAATTTTAAGAGAATGAAAGGTTAAAATTCTTATTACAATTTTGAAAAATTACGGCTCTATTTAAACTAAATGTGAGAACATTCCAGTCCATAATCCTAGGAGAAAATTCCCAAAAATCAGGGAATTTAATCCCTTGAAATCAGGAATTCTAGAGAATCAGTAATCAATATAATTTATACTTATTAGGAATGAAATAATAAACAAATATCATAAATAATCCTAACTAATTACAATAGGATAATTTCCTTTTCCACACTCCCCCTCAAGTTGGGTTATATATGTTGTACAATCCCAGTTTGAAGCTAAACTTTTCGAAGCTTGTCCTTGGAAGCGCTTTGGTGAGGATATCATCAACCTGCTGCCTTGTTGGAATGAAGGCCAATTGGACTATTCCGTTGTTTACCTTTTCTGAGATAAAATGTCTATCTATCTCAATGTGTTTTGTTCGATCATAATGCGCTCCATTCTTAGCAATACTGATGGTAGCTTGGCAGTCAGAAAACATCCTTGTAGTTTTCTTAATAGTAGCTCCACGTTCACCTACCAATTTTTGAAGCCACATTCCTTCGCAAATGCCTAGAGCTAGTGTTCAGTATTCTGACTCTGCACTGCTCCTAAAAACCATTGATTGTTTCTTACTTCTGCAAGTCACAAGATTCTCCCGTACATATGAACAGTAGCCAATTGTGGATTTTCTGTCAATTAACTCCCTAGCCCAGCTTGCATCTGTGTAAATTTCTCTCTCGATTTTCACATTTTTTGCAAAGTAATCCATGCCCGGTGTCATTTTCAAGACCTCAAAATTCGGTTCACAAATTCCATATGATCTTCTGTTAAGTTGTTCATATGCTAACTTGCTACACTGACTGAAAATGCAATGTCTAGTCTGGTATGTGAGAGATATAGCAATTTGCCAACTAGTCTCTAATATCTTCCTTTATCTATAGGAATATTCTCTTCACCCTTCTTTGCCCTCTTGTTGGGATCCATAGGAGTGTTCGCGGGTTTGCAACCAAGCTTTCCGTGTCATTGAGTAGATCTAGAATGTATTTCCTATGGGAGATAACAATTCCTTCCTTGGATCGAGTGACTTCCATTCATCAAAAGTATCTTAGAGGTCCAAGATCCTTGATCTTAAGCTCAATAGCTAGCAGTTTCTTTAGCATGACAATCTCTTCTTTATAATCCCCGATTATGATGATGTCATCAATATACACAATTAGGATAGCTACCTTTCTCTCCGAAGAGAACTTCACAAACAAAGTATTATCAGCTTGACCTTGTCCATACCCACTTGAGATTACAAACTTTGCAAGCCTGTCAAATCAAGCACAGGATGATTGCTTCAACCCATACAATGCCTTCCTAAGTTTATATACGGAGTCGTTCTATAGGCCTAGAGGTACCTCCATGTACACTTCTTCTACTAGATCTCCATTTAGAAATGCATTTTTTACATCAAGTTGATAAAGTGGCCAATCTTGATTAACTGCAAGTGATGGTAAAATTCGAATTGTATTTGGCTTAGCAATGGGTGCAAATACTTCCTGATACTCTATACTATAAGATTGTGTAAATCCCTTTGCCACCAGTCTAGCCTTACACCTTTCGACACTCCCATCTACCTTGTATTTGATTGTAAATATCCACTTGCATCCCACATGCCTTTTTCCTTGAGGTATCTCTGAAAGTGTCCAGGCGCCGTTGTTTTCTGGTGCTATAATTTATTCTTCCACTACTTGTTTCCATGCTGGAATTTTAAGTGCTTCCTGAATGGAGTTTGGAATATGTGTATTGTCAAGGGTAGACACAAATACACTATATGGAGGTAGCAGCTTCTTATAGGCAACATAGTTTTTAATAGGGTGAGTTGTGCATGATCGAACACCCTTTTTTAGAGCAATAGGAAAATATGACTCATCAACTATCGGACTAGAATCATGATTTGAGGAATCCATACCTGTGCAAAATTCTGTAGTGCAATGAACTGGTTCAAGCTCTTGACCTTGCCTGTAATACGTAGAGTGCTATAATTGCTCAATCGGCTTCCTCCTTCTAGTATAGACTTGAAGTTCCTACTAATTTATGTGAACAATTTCTTGTGGTTCAAGTTCTGGGGGATCTATTTGGGGATTTTGAGCTGGTTCAGGCAAGTCCGTTTGAGGGTTTTGAGGCATTAGTTTGATAGAATTGGATATAGGCTGATTTGTGGCAGGCTGTTCAGCTTATGTAGGTGAGGATGGTGTCATTTGTGGTTAATGAAATTGAGAGCTTGAATCTTGTAACATATCCCAAAATCGGTACTCGCTCGCACTCTCCCCCAGAATTTCAGGTTTGGGGAAATACAGCTGATGCTCAAAGAATGTGACATCCATAGAGTTGTATATCTTCCTAGTGATAGGTAAATGCATTTATACCCTTTTCAGTTGGATGAATACCCTAAGAAGATGCAATTTGAGTGATCGAAGGTCAAGTGTGGTCCAGTTTTGATGATGATCATGGACAAATATAGAACACTCGAAAACTTTAAGTGGCAAATCTGATGTAAATAAGGCGGTGTGAGGAAAGGTTTGCATGAGGACCTCTCGGGGATTTTGAAATTTAAGGACTCGGCTAGGCATCCTATTTATGAGATATGTGGCTGTTAGGATGGCTTTCCCCCAAAAGTGTTTAGGCACATTGCTAGAAAACATGATTGATCATGCTACTTCAAGTAGATGCTTATTTTTCCTTTCTGCCACCCCATTTTGTTGAGGGGTATCTACACATGAACTGAAGTGGATAATGCCATACTCTAATAGATAAGATCCTAGAATGGAATTGAAATATTCACGGGCATTTTCGGTTTTTAGGACCTGAATTTTGACCTTAAACTGAGTGTTAATCATTGAGTGAAAGGACTTGAAGATTGCCCCTGTTTCTGATTTTTTTTTTCACGAGAAAGGTCCATATGGTTCTAGTGTGATTTTCAATGAAAGTCACAAACCACCGATTACCATTTATATTTTTAACTCTTGAAGGTCCCCAGATGTCACTATAGATTGTAGAGAATGGAAATGAAGGTTTATATTGAATGCTTGGATATACTTCTCTAGTGTGCTTGGCAAGTTAACAGATTTCACAGTGACAAGAATGAGGACTTTTATTGCTAAATAAATCAGGGAACAACTTTTCAAGATATACGGATGACCAAGCCGAAAATGCCATAACATCACTTTATTTTGATCTGAAACTGAAGTAGAATTTAAGAGAGAAAAAGCAGAATTTGTAGAGGGACCTTTTTGCGGAATTGAAAGACTTTCCTTGAGAAAATAGAGTCCACCACACAGCTCAACACTGCCAATCACCTTCCTCGAATCCACTGCCTGAAATTCACACAAATTTGGATAGAATTTAGTCACACAATTCAAATCACAAGTAAGTTTGCTAATAGAAATCAGATTGCAATCCGATGCTGGAACATAAAGAACAAATGACATAATAAGATTCTCTGTTAGTTGGATTGTCCCAGTTCCAGTCACTTTTGAGATTGATCCATTGGCTATTCGGACTATAGAGGCATTGTGAATTGGTTTGTAGTGTTGAAACATGTTGCAATCTCCTGTCATGTGATCTGAAGCTCTAGAATCGACTGTGCACGGCTTTGATTTCGTGACTTTTTCAATAAATACAGAAAAAGGATTACCTTGATGTGCTAGCATGCTAGTATGTTGATATACAACTGATTGAGATGCCTGGGAAAGAGCAGAATTCTGCCCATATAGTTTCTGTAATGCATCAAGTTGTTCTTTGGTGAATGGGCTAGTTTCAGTACCTTCGACATTATCTGATGTTACTGCAACATTAACACGGGTTTCTTTATCATTTCTTGCACGATTAGGCTTCGAATCTGCAAGTTTTCCATGCATTTTGCCACATGTTTCTTTAGTGTGCCCAGTTTTCTTAGAATGTTCGTACCATGGTCTTCCTTTTTTCAGTTTATTGTCTTGATTTTAGGATGAAACATGTGTATAAAGAGTAGATCCTTCGGCTTTTCTCTCTTCGAACTTTCGAGAAGGCTTCCCGTATGGTAGGCAGGGGTTTTGTTCCCATAATTCTCCCCCTCACCTCATCTAGGTCTTTGTTGAGACCAAGAAGAAATTCGAATGTCCTCTTTTGTTCAACAATTTTCTTGTACAAGGCTGAGTCGTCTGTTCATTTCCAAGAGGGAATTCCAAACATGTCAAGATGTTGCCAATACCTTTTGAGTATATTGAAATATTCAGTGACACTTCATTCTCCTTGCCACAAATCATGAAGCCTGGTTTCCACCTCGAATAATTCAAATGTGTTGTCTGAATTGGAGTAAGTTTCCTTCGCTGCATCCCAAATCTCTTTAGCTGTTTTGTAGAGGAGAAAGTTTTCTCCAATGTCGTTGGTCATGGAGTTGATTAGCCATGACATTACCATGTGGTTTTCAGCTTTCCAGATTCGGTATTTTGAATCTTTTCCGCTAGAATTGTGACCTCGCCTGTGAGATAGTCATCCTTGCTTTTGTCGCAAACAAACATGAGAACGGATTTGACCATTGAAAAAATTATGGCCATTGAGTTTGTGATTGGTTATGAGAAGGGACGAACTTTCTTGAATGTTGGCTGAAGGATTTTTTTTCTGGATTAGAAGTGACCTTAGACCTGGAAGACTGAGTGTTCATGCCATATTTGGTCATGATGATGAGAGATCGACTGAGGTGATTTTGTGGATTAGGGTTTAGAGCTTCGGCTCTGATACCATGTGAATTTTAAGAGAATGAAAGGCTAAAATTATTATTACAATTCTGAAAAATTACAGTTCTATTTAAACTAAATGTGAAGACTATTCCAGTCCACAATCCCAGGAGACAATCTCCTAAAATCACATAATTTAACCCCTCGAAATCAGGAATTCTAGAGAATCAGTATCAATCTAATTTCTACTTATTAGGAATGAAATAGTAAACAAATATGATAAATAATCCTAACTAATTACAATAGGATAATTTCATTTTCTACAAAAACAACCCTCACCTAATCTCCCACCCAGAACTCCACATGACGTCTTCGTCCATTCATTGGAGTCATATAGCGAGGATACGATATAGGAAGAGGTTTGGTAGTGGTGGAAAGAGGCAGTTGACTCCATCGAAAACTCGCACGGACCAAAAGGTTGTTATTGATCCTTAACATATATGTCCTCCTAGTTTCTTTAGTAGGCAATAGCACAACCTTCTTGTCCTTAAAACAAAAACTACAAGTGTTCGCTTTGCCATCATAAGTAACTTCTCTATCATACTGCCATGGTTTACCAAACCACAAGTGGTAGGTATCCATAGGAACGATGTCACACCACACTTTATCTGCGTAAAAGCACCAACAAAAAACTGAACGAGCACTTGAGATATTACCTTAATTTCTATGTCTTTTTGTAACCATGCCAAATTAGATAGTTAGGGGATGGGGCACAAGACCCAATTTCTCTATAGTTTTCACAAAAATCACATTTTTGCAACTGCCTAAATCAATAATAAATTTGCACACCTTACTGCCAATAGTACAAGTCGAAGAAAAAATATGTTGGCACTGAGAGACGGGAGATAAAATGTTAGGTGCCAAATGTCCCTTTCGACCCACGTGGCTGGCTCATCAACAACCGCATTAAGAACAGTGGGAGAAGCACCTTGAGTGACTAACCCCACACGAGGAGGAACATGAGCGGGATATTCGGTTCGTAGATGACCAAACTCTCCAAACTGATAACACTGAATCCCAGACTGTTGACCACCGGTTGCTGCCCCTAGAGGAGCTATTCTGCCGCCACGACCAGCAGCTTGCTCAACCGTTTTTTGTCCCATGACTATACTATTAGCGTTAGGGGGGACGAAGCTATTTGGGGCATTATAATGCCGATTTTGTTGACTCTCTGCTTGGACAGCTCGTTGATGAGCTTCTAATAAAGTGACAGGAGCAAAAAGATTTAGAATATCACCTAAATTGACTGGAAAACCCCCAATATACCTGGCGATAGTTTGCTTCATAGTTTCGGCAATATGGTTTTGTAGAGGAGCTGAAAAAAAAATTGTTGGAATATGCCTTAGCAGATCCTTAGCATAGATTCTGCAAACATTGATACAAAACCCTCGCATAATTAAAAGGCCAAAAAGCTTCACGCATTTTCTTCTTCATTTTGTTCCAAGAAACAATCGGCCCTTTTCCCATCTGAGACTGGTTTGCTTTCAAGTGCTGCAACTATGCCGAGGCGCGACCCCGAAAATGTGTTGCAACAAGTGACACGAGCTTATCGTTCGGTACCTCCTTAAAATCAAGGATTTCGTCCACTGTGTAGAGCCAATCCAAAAAATCATCAACTTCTAAATTGCCATAAAACTCCAATATATCAATCCGAATGTCGTTGTCCCATAAGCGAAACTTTTTAGCAGCCTCTCGTTTGGGTCGTAGTTGTCAGCAACCAGCTTTAGACACTGTGGAGTCATCGGAGCTACCACTGTTTTCAGTTTCCTCTGCGTGATCTCGCCCATGTCTCGTCCTAAAAAATTCCTCGGCTAAAACTGGTAGGTTGGCGACCTGCTTTTGCAGCGCCGCCAACTATTGCTGCCATTTGATCCTCGGCTCGTGGCCCACGCCATACTCGTGTTAGCTGCAGCCCCCTCTTCGTGGTCCTGCTAGACCTCTTCCCTGTAGAGGTATCTTCCAGGCTTTGGCTCGATACCAACCTGACAACGAGGACACAAGGATTGAACTCAAACAAATCTTCAAATTCTATTGAACAATGAAATAACAAGAGCCTCCAACTCTTCACGAGTTTTTCTTACTGGAAAAATTGCCAACGAATGAAATAAAACAATGCTTAAATACTATGAGTCCTAGGGTTTGGAGAATGAAAATGCCAAAGTACAAAAACGACCATGCATAATAAACAATAAAACAAAATGGGCTTATTTGGGCTTCATATGGGGGGCATCCGTTGCATCAAAGTTTGAGTAGAGTATGTCTTATTCTTATAAGTAGAAAGAAATGAATATTGTAATTTTTTATTTATTGAGGTATAAGTACAAGTATTTATAGTTTTTATTTATTTATTTTTAAATGTAACTATAGAAAAGAAGGTCACATGATTTCAGTTATGGTCTATTTTCTTTTTGTATAATATAAGAGGTTTTGGTTGATTATCCTTATTACTTGTGAATTTATCTTAACATTTTTGTGATAATTGATTGGAAGCTCTTGTCAACTTTTATACTTGCCATATACAATAGCAGCTGTTGATGTCCAGAAAATTTATCTAAAACAGTGGTCTACCAAAAAGCAAATTCTACTGGTGGATACTATATATATATATATATATATATATATATATATATATATTAGTACTGTACTTTCTTGATGCATGTGATATATATATATATATGTGTGTGTGTGTGTGTGTGTGTGTGAATATTTGAATATGTAGAAAGAAGAAAATGAGGAGTTTATAGGAAACCTTAGGCAACCACCCCCATAAGTCATCGTTAAGGGCACCTCTAACAATCGAGTGGGCGCACTTTATTAATAAGAGGGGGGGGCGTTCATTATTTTTCTCATTGATGATGATCCCCAAAATTAAAAATTCAAATGATTTCTCAAGCACGTGGACATTTTTACCAACTTCGATGCCGATTGACGCGCGCAATTTTGAATTTGTATTTAAATGCATCAAATCATTGATTGCAAAAATCAGTATCATTCTTGCACCCTAGCAGATACTATTAACCAAATAAGGATCATTTATAGTGCCTTATCATCGAGGATTTTAAAATTTCTATTTGGCATATATATTTGAAAAGATAATCAGTTGCTGATAGGGTGACAAGCATCCAACTTCAAGCTTGAGTGTAGCATTCTTGGATGAACTCAAACTTGGGAAGACTATCGCCTCGTTGAATTTAGAAAAAAAAATGCATTATTTTGCCTTCAACATAAGCCAAAGAACAAAGAAGCTCGTCATTGTCAAACACGTAAGTAAACATCTAACAGCTTTGTCTTTATCAACAAGCGTCACAAGTTTGGGAGAGTCCTGTTACCTTTAGCCCTCGACATTTGATTAGTGAACTCTATCATTGACTATAGGAATTCCTAGCCAGGTTATTTTTTATTTTTTAGGAAACTATCATAACTTGAAAATCCAAACTTAGGATCAAAATTTTACTGAAAATATGGGGGGAAAAAAGATTGTTTTACAAAGAGGGGGACGCGAAGCCAAAACCTTCCAATCAATAGAGTACAAATTCATTTCTATCAACTCTATACAAAACCAAATTCTATCTAATCTATACAAATCAAACAATGCACAAAAAAAAGAGATAGAATTCCCAGCCAACTTGAAGTTTACGAAAGGGCAGAGACCAATTTGCTTTAAAAATAAGCAATGAAATGCTTCTTCCATAATATTAATGAACTTAGACTTAGGAACTATTGTTACATAAGAAGTTCATTACTAGACTCCAGTAGGACCATTTGGTACTCTTTGCCTCCCAAAAGCGTAGCCCTTGTAGGATCAATCGAAGGTTTCACGTATATTATATACATCATGGATGGTGGAGTTAGTTAGACGAGCTTATGTCAATAGTAAACATGATTGGCTTGATTGGAGGAACACATTATTGGTCACATAACAATTTAAATGACTGAATGGCATTCAATCGTAAATAAATCACCCACCTATTGATATTTCATATGTCCCCATACCCAGTATTACTTGTCTTTGCTTTATTCTTGATAGTAACTTAACCATCGAAGTACTATTGATCGTTGGCCTTTTATTCTTTAAGGCCATCTCCAATGCTCAAATGAATTGGGGATTTTTCAGTGCCATATAAGCAATAATTGATAATCACACAAAAATTGGTCTCCAATGCAAGATGACATGGTTGTTCTGCAACTGAGATGGAAGAAAAAATTCTAAATGGTCGTCCCATTTCAGACGCCCCCATCCCACTACGTGACTCAGCAATTGAGCTTTTGCCTTTCTTTCCCTTTCTTCCTTTTTCCTAGGGATGGGACACAGCACAGTACATAGACGGTGAGCATTGGAGCAGTTTCATTCAATTGTGTTGTCCATTTGGTAGAAATTTGTGGACATTGTTGGAAGATCCAAATTTGAAGGAATACACCAGCTCCAATTGCAGGTGAGCATTGGAGATGTCCTAATGATCTTCAATACTTTACGTTTTGCTATAGAAAGTAATGCCTGTGATGACAACAACTTAATAAACTATTGAAATGTGACATGTGCTTGTTCCTTACCGTCAACAATTTGGAATTTACCTTGCCTACCGTGTCCAAAAATAATATTCTAACGGAGCAGAGATAATCTAACACCCCTGGGTGTGCCATAGTTACAGACAAGAAAGTGTTTAGTTATCTGACTCCATTTTGAAATTCGAGATCGGATCCAGGATTGATGCAAGAGGCGGAGCCCAAAGAATCGGAAAATTTTTCTGGTGACACCCATGGCGGCTGGTCAACGTTTTTTTCCATAATTTGAACAAATTATGGAAAAAAACTTTGGCAGACCGTCACGGCCGCTACGAGTGTCCAACCAAAAACTTTGATTGGCCGCAACGGGTGTCGTCGAAAAATTTTACGAATTCTTTGAGCTCACTTCTTGTCTTTAAATCTCGATCCGATTGGATTTCAAATGGAAGTCGTATGCCACTATTCGGGTATCTTATGCTACGACACACTCGGGTGTTTAACATTTTCATCTAACAAAGAACAACGTAAATGAAAGTTAATAATAATAATAATAATAATAATAATAATAATAATAATAATAATAATAATAATAATAATAATAATTGGGACAACACATATTATCACGGGACAAAGACAAACGACGCTCATGTGCTTCTAAATTCCTAACATGCAAATGGTCCCACTAGGATATGATATATCACTATTTCATCTAATCATATCCCACCAGTTTCTATATATTGAATTTATTTATTCAATTTCGAGGATATTAGATCTTCCAAATAATGTGTTAAGACTCGTATGATTTAATGACATCCAGATCGATCTCATATCCTCTAGATCAACGAGTCATTTCTCCTCTCCTGTACTCCCCTTAGAAAATAAAAAAAAAAAAAAGAATTCTTCCAAATAACGTTATTAATTAACGCTCCATTTAATTTTTGACTTCATGACTTAGCTTTAGAAGAGTACAATTCAATACGCTCCTTGACAAACTTGACCCTAGCTATTACATATGCAGCGAAATTGATTTAAGATTAGAAAATTTAAAACATAATCCATGTTTTCATTCTTGATCTCAACAATATCTAATTTTAGTGAATAAGTTTAAAACGTACATCGTTTTTTGTCTCTTTTTTTCCCCCCTTCAAATATGAGTATAAAAAAGAAACTCACACTACAAGAATTCTGATCTTTCGTTACAAATTTTCTGCAAACAAATTAAAATTTGTAACAAAAAACTACCTTTCCCTACAAAGAAAACTAATTTGTAGACACATGATTTTGGCTACAAATTTTTCGCAAAACAATTAAAATTTGTAGCCAAAAAATATCTTTCCTCACAAAAAATAAGTTTCATAGCCATATAATTTTTCCTACAAATTAAAATTTCAGAACTAAAGATTACCTTTCCCCACAAACAAAATGATTTTGTAAGCATATAATTTTGGTGCAAATTTTTCGTAGACAAATTAAAGTTTGTAAAAAAATTATTTTTCCCCACAAAAATAAATTTAGTAAGCATATAATTTTTCCTAGAAATTAAAATTTGTAACCAAAGATTACCTTTCCCTACAAAAATTATGATATTGTAGGAATGCAATTTTTCCTACAAATTTTTCCTATACAAATTATAATTTGTAGCTAAATGATATCTTTTCCCGTAAAAAATAGATTTCATAGGTATCTAATTTTTATAACGAATTAAAATTTGTAGCAAAAGGTTACCTTTTCCCAAAAAAAAAAAAAAAAAAAAGACTTTGCAGGCATGTGATTTTTAGTATAAATTTTCCATAAATAAATTGCAATTTGTAGCCAAAAGGTATCTCACACCCCCCCCAAAAGGTTTTGCAGGCATATGATTTTTTCGATAATTATTCTGCATTTGTACACAAATGTTACATTTTCCAGAAAAAAGAATTGTAGCCATATGATTTTGTGTGCAAAATTTTTTTGCAGACAAATTGAACTTTGTAGTTAACCAATTGTAAGATTTACACTTATAACTTACATATTATATTAATGAGAATGAGAATAAGTAACAAGAAATTAAAATAGTCAAGTGGTTGAGATCTTGGCTTAACCATTATGCCTAATGCTCAATTCTCACGCACCGCATATTCTTGAAGCTAATTAAGTAAATAGTGGGTCGAGTTAAGTTAAATAGATGGCTAGTTGGTTGGGTAAAAATTAATTTTTATTTATTTTTGAAATATATAATTTGTGAGGAGAGAGACATTAGACAAAGCATATATGTGCCTCTACCATTTCCCCAACGATCCAATTTGTTTCCAAAGGCCAGTAGGACAAAATTCACCTCACAATTTTAAAGTTTTGTCGCTTAACATTTTCTTACAAACTATATTTGTTTCAAAAGATTTGTAGCCACAAACATTACCTCAAAATTTTCACAATTTGTGGCCTATTACCTTTCCTTTCAAGTTTAGCACAAACCTCGCTACAAATATTTTTGGTCTCCTCTGTCACTTCGCCACAAATAAAGATCTTTCGCTACAAAAGTATTTTGTGGGAAAAGATAAAAACTCTTGTAGTGTCAGCTCACATCTTAACCCAAAAAAAAAAAAAAAAAAGAACCTGATCTCACATAAACTAATATAATTTTTTAACATATCCAAAAGTTCAAAAAGACTAGTTAGGTTTTTCCAAGATAGCCTACAGCAAACTCAGATATGGTGTCTCAAATTTTGTCTCATTGAACGTCCTAACAAATGAAAATGTATTATATTATTAAATTAATACACTTAATTGTACATGTGTATGTTACCTATTTTAATTAGATAGATAACCAGTGAAACAAAATTTTAGACAATAGCTTCAAACTCGCATGCCAGTTGGATAACACTATTCACACTTATCATTCATAATAAACGTTGACATTCTATGTGAAATTAAGTATTATAAAACTTTTATTTAAAAAAAAGAATAAGTAATTATGAACGTGTGAAAAAGATTATTTCATTGATGAATAGCAGTTCCTTTCAAAAACCATCGATCGATTTTTAACCAAGGGATGTTTGGGCCATTTTTGAGGGCCCGTTTGACCTCCGTTTTGAAATCCGGGACCAGATCTAGAATCTGCTACCAAAAATATTGCCAAAACTTTGCCGGTGGTCACGGCGGTCACGGTGTCGCCGGAAAAAATCCAAAAAATTCCTTGCCATGTTGATTTTAGATTTGATCCCGAATTTCAAAAAGAATGTCGAACGGACCCTCAAAATGGCACCAGCATTCCTTGGTTAAAAATCGCTCGATGGTTCCGAAAACAACCTGCGATTGATAGAGCTCTAATTGATATAACCTTTTTTTTTTATTGCTCTCATTTTCATTGAGAAGGACAACTCAAATCTATTTTTCGTTTTCTCTACGGATCAAATTTGATGCTCATACTAGAGCTTGGGCGCAGTATCAAGATTGCAAGTTGTGCTAGTGTGTGGATTGAGTTTGCGGATACATGTTGAAAAGATTTTCAAGATAATGTACTGAAAAAATTACTTTTAACATTTTCCTTACATGCATTCGCAACATTTCATTGTAGTCAAGAGCCATATTGACAAACTTCAATTCTAAATTGAAGTATTGGCCACGTGCGTGTAACTAGTATTTGAAGGGGAAAAAAAATACTTACAATTAAAAGGTTATTAAAATCAAGCTTTGAACTTAAACAAGTATAAATTAATACTGTGCGAAATAAAAATGTAAAGTTTGCAAGCGGTAAGGTCAAATTCAAAATTCAAGTATCCATGAAGTAAGATCAAAATGTGTTTTTAGAACAAAACTTATAATACTTCAATACAATTTTATGATTGGTGAATTACAATTTCTTCCTTTTTGTAAAATCTAATTAATCAAAACGCTATTGAAGATGTGTGGTAAATTTTATATCATATGAATTTTGGCACGTCAAATCGTGTTGGTCCTATGACCAATTATCCATTTACTTTTCCAATGTGTGGTCATGTCAGTCACATATTTGATCTTTTGCTTGTGGTAGATGACTCGTCGAATCTGTGCAACCCGTGTTACAAATAATGAACCGTACGAAGCAGGAATGACTCATTCACCGTAAAGTTCTTGTGCTAATATAGAGTATTAGAACGTTATTATGCAATAGTGAGTGAGCGGTAAGTGAACCGTAATGCTGTATGATAATAAGAGACAGTCACCATATTAAGTCTTGAAATTCTAATAAAGTTCTAGCGTTGGAAATATATCATTTTTGTTGTAGAAAGATGTTTCCACTATACACAAAATGTAAGACTTTCCAAATACGAGTATAATAGTAATTTCATTCCATTCTTTATTAATATAGGACTACTTATATTGGTAATGATCCGGTAACACCGGTGATGCTATAGTTATGACACCATCGGGATTTTCGGTCACATATGGTTTCCGTTGGGAAAATCGATACTATGTCTACAATCAGCACAGCGAGACGATACTCTAGTAGTCCGAAAAATTTTCTTACAACGTGATTGCCGCCAGTCAAAAATGTTGACTTACGGCAAACGGTGCTGTCGAAAAAATTTTTGGATTGCTAGAGCTTCACTTCACTATGCTGATTCTGAATCTATTCTCGATTTTCCCAGTAGAAGTTGTATATGATCGGAAAACACTCGATGGTGCTATAGTTATGGCACCATCGATAGTACTAGATCATCGCTGCCTAATTTTTTAGATTGAGCATTAGTGGGAATCATTCAATGTGTGAATAATAATGAATAATGATGTGATATTATAGTTGATATAGATATTTAATTTTGATTAGAAGAAGTTAATTTTTAAGGAAAAAAAAAAAGAAGGAAAGAAAATTTACATGAGCAAAGATATGTGGCAAAATTTTATCATCTGTATTAGTTTCTAACCTCTCAACCACTAGTAGATAATAATATTACACAAATTACACATTTTCCACCATTGGTCCATTACCATGGTTGCCAAATAACGATTTTAAATATGATCTAAGATATACATTAATTTAATAATGTGATTTGTTGGGATTGTATTATTCATATAGAAAAAATGTGAATTATAATGTACAATGATTTATAAGAGTGGATTGGTGCCGAAATACGTAGACGCACGGGTACATAATTCAAGAGTAGAAGGATGATCTCCTCCCCATATGAGAAGTTCCCCATACCACATATCAATTTCTTAAAAAAAAAAAAAAAAAAAGATCCCACTTGAGTCCCCCTCTAATCAGGGGGGACATTTGGCATGGGGAGGGGATCAAAATTGTCCAAGAGTAATAGAAGTTGAGAGAACAATTGAAACAACTTTGATTAATTGAAACAACTTTGATTTCTTACTTGTTTACACTAAAGTAAAAGATACACATGAATTTGACAATTTCACATAATAAATTGATGTTTTACAAAGGCAAACAAGAAGTAAACCAATCAAGAAGGGGATTGTAGGAAGAAGACACAAGGAATTGAATTAAAATTGAATACTCGACATCCCTTCATGTCTCTTTAATTTGAGTTCGTCGAGCAATCTAGCTATGAGTAGGCCTGCAAATTAAATAATAAATATAGTGAGCAAAATCTCTCATATTAAAATAATGTAATGTAATAGATATATTTCATTTCTTAACTAAAGTCAACCACAAATTAGTGTATTAAAATAGCGCACCGTGAAGTACATTAACGTTTTGTACCTATCGCATTCTATATAATATTTTCTTTGCTCCTAATAGGTTTCACCACTCGTACTTAGATCCTCAACACTACCATTAATTAATTATAGCAACAAACTCGATAAAAAAAGATATATATTATTTATGAGTAAATATCGTATATCGTAAGTTCAGATACATAGTCCGTCTAATTGACTGCCATGTTTAATAAAAATACTACACAATAAGGTTTAGATATAAAGTGTTTTGATTGGATGCAGCAATTAATGAGATATCAAAAGAAACAGACGATCTAGACTCTAATATGATAAACATTCAAGCCTAATAAATACTTAGGCCTTGTTCTTTCCCTAATAGTTCTTCACTAACTTTCATTAATTTTTTTTCTCTCATCATTTTCAACAACTCATGCAATTATTTTATATTATTTAATACATTTTCCTCAATTTTCAACAACACATTTAACATGTCGTTCGAATAAATCTACAGTATCAATTTATATGGTGCAAAGAACAAGCCCTAAGTTTAGATCTGCTGTTTCAATTTTAATTAATTCCTTGTTGGTTGTCTTTCCAATTATAATCATACATCACCACATTACAAAAAATTTTGTGATGTGAATTACGTTAATTGAAGGGGACAATCTAAGAGCACGAAATTAGACTACAAATTTTGAATCACAAAATACCTTGATACCGACAAAAAATAAAAAAAATAAAAAAATATAGGATTTTAATTATGGAATAGAAACATGGGGGTACTCAACTTGAATGTATCTAGAGAGAGCAAGTGAAGCCAGGTGGTGGAGTTTTTCCGCAAGTAACAAGAAGCTCAAGAGCAATTGGGACAAAAACTTTAAGGTTAAGAAGCTTAAGCTTAAGAGTTGTGCATAAGCAAGCTGCTGCTTCAGCTTCCGCAAGCCCAGCAATAATTGGACAGCACTTATTAACAGCTGGGTCCCCAAGCCCAATATGCACCAGCCCACCAAGAAGATCCACACAGGCCCCAAGTTTCAGTGTGTCAATGGGGCAAGTGGCGACTGGTGGTGCGCAGGGGCCGCCGGGGGTGCCCTTCTCCGGTGGGTTGAGCACTGGTGGTAGGTTAATTGGCGGCTTCACGATAGGCGGCAATGTCACCGGTGGCTTAACAATTGGTGGGAGTGTAACTGGAGGGAGGGTGACCGGTGGTTTAACAATTGGCGGCAAGGTGACTGGTGGTATGATTGGCGGAACTGTCACCGGAGGGACGGTGATCGGTGGTTTGATAATCGGTGGAACAGTCACCGGAGGGATGGTGACAGGTGGTTTCACAATGGGAGGGACTGGTAGTACTGGAGGAACGGTCACCGGAGGGACCGTGATCGGTGGAACAGTCACCGGAGGGACAGTGACCGGAGGCTTTGGAGTGGGCTTGGCCTTGGGCTTGGATTTGGGCTTGTGGTAGGGCTTGGGGTTACGCTTGGGGTTAGGCTTGGGGTTGGGCTTGGGCTGGGTACAGGATCCACAGTCAGGAGTGATGACATCAGAGGCCGAGGAAATGAGGAACAAGGAAATGAGAAAAAGGGCAGTAATCTTGTTGGAGGAATCCATATTGGTTAACAATGGTGAGAATTGCGGAGAGGATTGAGTGGATTTTATAATATATAGAAGAATGAATGAGTGAGTTGAGGAACAGAACAAAAAACCCTAGAAACCAAAGCACGTGAACCAAAGCCAAATGCCAAATTTTGCTAGTTGTCAACTACTACCTACATATACATATGCACGAAGGGTAAATATATGTCTAGTTGTAATACTCATTCTGTTCCAATTATATAGGCTTATTGTCTTTTTTTAAAAAATTAAGAAACGTTATTGGAAAAATAAATTTTATAAATAGTTTCTCAATCTACCCTCATTTAATGAACAATATTAAAAGATAATCGTTATAATTAGGCAAATTAAATAAGGCTATTTTGGTAAATAAATAAAAAATATTTCTTAATATAAAAACAATACTATATATTTTGGAATATCTAAAAAGGAAAATAAGCCTATATTTGTGAGATAGAAGGAGTATATAGAGACGGGAATGTTATGTTAAGAGCGCTGGGAAACGCTGGGAGAAAAAATGTGAGAGAGATGTGGGTGAGGGCCCCCCGGCCCCACCGCATTCAGAGGGGGCCTGCAAGTGGGTTGTGAGTAGCTGAGAGAAATGCTGGGAGAATAACGCTGGGAATATAACATTTTCGGTATATAGAGACTAGAGTTAATGTTCTTTTACCATTGCTCCATCAATAATGTGAATAACATCTCTATATTAAAAAAATTGGAGTGTCATGTTGGCAAAAAGGCCAACGTGGCACACATTAAATATTTTTAAAAAATTATAAAATTAGTTTGAAAATAATCCAATATTAATTAGTAGTAATTAAAAATAAATCAATATTTAAAGCAAACATTTAATGAGAAAAAATTGGTTTTGGAAAGATTTTAAATATAACTTTATTTTTTAAAATATTAAATAATAATAAATATTATTTATTTATTTTCATAGTATTAAAATTGTAGGTTTTGATAATTTTTCTTAGTTACATGAATTGGACCATTCAAAAATAGTAGGTATTTTTTTACTTTTTTTATAATCAAATAGTGAGTAGTTAAAATTATAACTGGATTTATATTTAATAATTTATTTATTTAAGTAAATAGTAATTTATTACTCTTTATATCATTATAATTAAAGTGTCACGTTTGGCAGATATGCTCTATATGTGGTGCCAACATGACATGCCGTTTTTAATTAAAAAGATTAATTGATGCTTTTCATTTTTAATACGGCTGATGTGATATGCTTACTAACTGAATTTTGTATTGCACTCGTTTTTCCTTTTCTAAGTATATAAAATTAAAAATAAAAAGTTTTTCTTTCTAAAATTAAGATACAATTTACATAAATGGAAAGAAATCAAATGAATTATGTAAAGGCAGAAAATTATTGGTCTTACTATAAATTTAAATTATATAAAATTAAGCACAATACTTCTTATACAATATAGCTAAAATAAGGTAACAATTACAACTAATCACTAAAAGAACACATAAAATTATAAAATTTGGAGTGCGTCATATCCATTTCAAAAAGAAAAAAGATGTTTAATATAAATTTCATTTGTACCAACGAGAAAGATAAGTTTTGATAATCAAAGAATTTTTATATATTCATTACAATGATTCGTTTATAATTAATTAATCTCAACGAGCACTATTGTGCAATGCGATGTACGGAAATTAGAATTAAAATTACATGTTTTGATAAACTTCTTAATTATGCGATGAACGTGAATTTTTTTAATTTACAATTGTGAATTTACTCCGTGTTTTTTAATTGACTATAATATACAATATTATAGATTTCAATAATTGTTTACAATTATACAATCTCCTATGCATAAATTATATCGATTATGTAATTGAATATTTATATTCAATATATTTATAATATTATATCAATTATTTATTATATATAAATTTAATTGTTCTCGTGCATCGTACAGATGTAGTACTAGTATTTTCTAATTTCTAATTAGTAAAGATGTGAAACTTAATTATATGACATGTCGGTGCTCGGTATATATGTCAAATTATTAATTTGGATTGAACAATTGATTAATTAGTAGTGTACGTAAAAGAAAATAGTAGACGTTTCACTTGTTCAAAGATATAGATATATATGCATGGGAAATGACTATAAGGACTAATAAGTACATGGAAATGATTCGTGTGGAGATGAGTTCGACTCTTCATCGTTAAGAAAATAATAATACCCTTGCGATGAGCTAATGGTTTAATTTTGATTTAGCATTCATCTCTTACCTGGTTAAATACAATAATCAGTATGTCAATATACCGAAAATCTAATAATATTTGTAAACTCACTCTTTTTGAATATGGACTCAAAATAATGAATGAAAGAAAGAAAGAAAGAAGAAAGAGTTTGAAACTTTAGGTAACAAACATTTTCTATTCGGCTGATAAGACCTTTGTCCAGTTAATTAGGAAGATAAAATTAAGTTGAAGCCCTAAAACCTTAAGGTCTCAGGTTCGAACCCAATTGTGTTGTGTTGCGTGGCTCTAGTCACAACCCATAGGATGGTCTTAGTAGTAGTTGCAATCGCCACCCATAGGGGAGTCATTAGTAGCAGTTGGAATTGTAATTATAGTTTGGCTATATTTTTTCCGTCGGCTAGGCGGCTATAAGTCCCTCTTAGTATATTTTCAATTGATTTTGTATTATTCTGCTTGAATATGGATTTGATGATGTAATTCGTACCCTTAAAAAAAAAAGAGAGAGAGAACATGCTTCTATTTTCGTGGTTTCAAACAATACCTTATTGAAATGGATTTTCTCAAATAATGAACGTTTCTCTCAAATTTCAGGTTTTAACAAGGCAATGTATTTCCCATCGATTAAACAAGTTGTCAACAATTTTGAAATTATAAATATTATTGAGAATATTTTAGTACTTGTTGTTCGCAACAAACTTTAATTTAATAGTTGTCATTGGGGGAGCTGGGGTATTCCCTGGTATTACCCAGATTTTGTGGAAGCTATTCAAAGTCAGATTTTAAAATTGCTTTTGTATTTTTTGTCTGATGTTTTGTGGTTTTAATTTTTCTTTGCAAATTATGTTGTGCATATCCATATGTTAAAGCCCGAGTCAGCCATTACTAGTTGTCAATGTGAAAACTAATCAATAACATTAGTGTATCCAATGAATAGAAGAGAAGAGAAGAGAAAAGAGAAAGAAACAATAGGAAGAATTCATTGACGGCTCAAACAATGAGTAGGGTTTACAACTATATATACATATGTCAACAATAAAATTACCATACTAAACTACAACATAATGAATAATAACAAATAATAATAATAACTAATAACTCTAACATCATAATAATAACTAATAACTCTAACATCCCCCCGCAAACTCACGATGTGACAGCAGATAGCAGCGAGAGTTTGTCAAGCAAGAAACGGAAGCGTGGAACGGAATGAGCCTTAGTAAAGAAGTCAGCGTGGTGAAGTGAGGAGGAGATAAATGGCAAGGCAAGAGTCCCTTCTTTGTAGGTGATGACGAACAAAGTGACAATCAATCTCAACATGTTTGGTGCGCTCATGAAACACAGAGTTATGGGAGATCTGAATGGCACTTTTATTGTCACAGTACATAGGAGTAGGAGAAGAGAACTGAACACCCATATCGACAAGTAGCCAACGCAACCAAACAATCTCGGCCCGATGGTAGAGGCCATAGCACGGTGATACGCTTCGTAGAGGAGCGCGAAACAACAGGTTGCTTCTTGCTCTTCCACGAAATAAGAGAGTCACCTAAGAAGATGCAAAAGCCGTGGTGGACTTACGATCGGAAGGATTACACCTTGTCGGCATCGAGAATCGCCGCGGAGCTCAAGAGAAGAGGTCGAAGGAAAAAGAAGACTGCAGCAGGAACCACGAAGATATCGCAAAATCGCGGTGGGGTAGTAGGGCGAGAGACATCTTGACTAACTACATGCACGACATACGCCAATATCGGGGCGTGTAATGGTAAGATAAACAAGAGAACCAACAGCGGTGCGATACAGCGTGGGATCGACCAGCGGAACTCCATCTGTAGGAGAATAACGAGCATTAGTCTCAATGGGACTATCAAGCTGTCTTGGCATCGATGGCGAACGCAGCGCCAAGAATATCGGCTGATATACTTAGGCGAGAAAGCATATAACCCACTGGGCGAAGAAGCAACCTCAATTCCCAAAAAGTAGGATAGTGGGCCCAAATCCTTCATCTCAAAAAGGCGAGCCAGTCGGTTTTCAAATCGGCGATCCCTACAACATCATCACGGTAAGGATCATGTCATCAACATATAACAAAAGAAGAATACGCCCTGCGAGGTGCACCGAGTAAAGAGGGCGAGTCGTGATGACTAGACACAAAACCAAGAGATAAAGAGTAGTGGAGAATCGTTCAAACCAGGCACGAGGAGCTTGTTTGAGACCGTAGAGTGCCTTTTGAGCTTACAAACATAGCCAGGAGAATGAGGAACACCAGGAGGAGGGGTTATATAAACTTCTTCGTGAAGAATCCCATTCAAGAATGCATTTTAACATCCATTTGAGAAAGATTCCATTGTGACGAGGCAGCGACAATAAGAACCACGGACGGTGGTCATCTTGGCAAGCGGGGCAAAAGTTTCCTCATAATCTAAAGCCGTACTCTGGGCAAACCCTTTAACAACCAAGCGAGCCTTGTAGCTCAATAGTGCCATCGGACTTAGTTTTAATCTTATACACCCAACGAGAACCAATAGCATGTTTACCTGAGGGTAAAGGGACCAATTCCCAAGTATCCGTCTTATGTAGCGGCGAGTTCATCGACCATAACTTTGTTGCCAAAGAGGATCTGCATGTTGCTTCTTTATAAGATGAAGGTTGAGAGTTTGTGAAGAGAAGATAAGAAACAACAAAAGATTCGGAGTAGCAAGAGTAATCAAAATCGGGTAATTGAGTGGACTTACGGATCTGAGGCGGATATCGAGGCGGTGGGGTCTTTGGTGATGGAGATAAGCGGATCCTCGGTGAGATGATGATGGAAGACGGCATAGGAGAAGGAGATGGAACACGGCGATGATGGCGCATGTGTACTGCGGTAGGGAAGAGGGAGGCGAGGGAATAGACATGGGTTGTTGGTATCATCATCCGCAAAGGGATCTACACCCGACAAGACTCCGACTTTCACGGGAGGTGTATTATCGCCAAGCGAGAAGAAAGGAATGTGTTCAAGAAACATTACATGACGAGACACATATAATTTTTGTCCAATGGGATCAAAGCAGCGATAACCCTTTTGTCCATTACCGTAACCTAAGAAAACACATATAAGCGAGCGAGAAGTCAATTTACTACGTTCAAGCTGTGGGGCGAAGGACAAAACAAGTGCATCCAAAAACTCTTAAGGAAGAATAATCGAGGAGAATACCCAAATAAGGTTTCAAATGGCGACAATCCGGAAGTATAAAAGGATGGGATTCGATTAATTAAATGGACTGACGATAAGAGATGCCTCTCCCAAAACTCACTTTGGGCACTTTGGAAGATAAAAGAAGAGAATGTCTTTGTTTCAAGAATATGTCTATGTTTGCTCGGCAACACCATTTCTTGAGGAGTGTCGATTACATGAAGTTTGGAAAGTAGTGCCGTCCTCAACAAGTAACTCGTGAAAGCGGCAGAGGTATATTCACCACCCAGATCACACCTAAAACACTTAATTATAGCGAGTGTTGTGTTTTGACAAGCATCTGAAAAGCGGTAAACATCAATAAAATCGAGCGTCTTTTCATAAGATATATCCAACAATAACGACTATAATCATCAATGAGCGAGACATAATATCTAGATCCCCCTTTAGTGGAAGCAGAGGCGGGGCCCCACACATCTGAATGAACCAAATCAAAGGTGCAAGTGAGCGAAAGTACTACGAGAAAATGGTAAAGCGAGAAAACTTGGCAAATTTGCAACCACTACAATCTGAAATGTCATGAGTATCTAAGTCTCTAAACAACCTTTAGAAACTAAGAACTTTAAGCGACTAGGTGACACATGTCCAAAGCGCGAGTGCCACAAATAGAATTGAGAAGAAGAAGAATTCAATTGAAAAGATGAAAGATCAACACCAGTAGGTCGCAACATGCGCGGGTTCCAGAGTGTCCAAAACATAAAGCCCTCCTTTCTTCCTATGGCCTATCCCAATCGACCGAGACTGTGGATCTGTACATAACAAGCGATGAGGAAAAGTTAACCAAATATCCAGAATCACATAATTGACCAAGCGGATACTAGATTCAAAGTAAGGCCAGGAACACAACAAACATTGGAAAGAGACAAGCTAGAAGTGTGAATAGAACCAACACCGACTAAAGGTAATGGGGTGCCATTAGCGATAATATGAGTAGATGCGGGAAGAACATAAGGAATCAAAGAGAGCGGAATTGGAGGACATATGTTTGGAAGCACACAGTCAAGGATCCAAGGTGAAAAGGTACTGGCCGATTATGTGATGACAAACCTCGCATACGATCTTTGACATGGCACGTGGTGTGTGGCTAAGAACTTCAAAGCGCTCACTAAGATCGGACAATTGAGAATCGGCGGCGGTGGTGGTCCAAGTATAGAAGAGCTTGCGGATGGTACAATTTGCCATTATATTGGCATGTGGGCGAGAAAGCTAACTGCGACGACGGCGGTGGCGGAGGATTGTTGCTTCAACAACTTAGGACAGAGCCTCCAATGTCCTTTTTGCTTACAAAAGCATGTATCATATGGAACCTTAGCATGCCCCTTACTCCGATTTTGCGTAGAAGATCGATAATCTGAAGTCCCCTAATGAGGTAAAGACACCTCGGTGGAAAGGGACTTCAATCGAGTTTCTTCAAAGACAGCAGTTCACTAACAAATGCGAATCCACAGATGGAAGAGGAGAGCGATGTAAAATAGAGCCTCGAGTCCCTCAAAATCAACTGCGCAAGGCCATCAAAAGCTGGACCAATCGTTGCTCCTCTCTATAGGTAATGTAATCATCAGAGTTCTTCAACCCAACAGGTTCAGTAAGAGCCAATTCATCCCAAATTGCCGTCATAGCTGTATAGAACTCCAAAACGCTCATACCTTTTTGATGCAGTGCCCGAATATCATTCTCCAACTGATAGCGCTTCGCAAAATTAGTTTTAGTGTACAGTTTTTGTAAATGATCCCAAACTTCCTTAGCCAGTCTCATACTTAGCCAATCGAATCCCTATACTATGATCCACGGGTTGTTAATCCACGTAAGAATTTTCGAGTTATTTGCATCGATTATCTATTTCCGTCTCATAATCATCATCGGTACTTTCGGGTTTGACAACCGTGCCACTAACATAACCCCATAGCTTCTTGCCCTTAAGAAAGTGCTTCATTACATGATTCCAATGAGAATAGTTCTTTCCATCTAATCGAACACTAACTGCTTGGAGAGAATCATCAGACGCCATAATGAAAGAGATCACTTAACGACAACAATAAGTAACCCCAAACACAAGCAACACAACCTCAAAAGTAACCCCAAACAGCTGTAATGCAATTACAACTACTTTGTAATAAGAAGTCCCAAACGAAGCGCAATACAATTACGGTCATTTGTAATTCACGCCGCGACTCAATCCGAACCCCAAATGAAAAACTAATCAAAGAGTAAGAAAGTCTGAGAGGCGATCACAACCACGGAAAGAACGCCGAGAGGCCGTCATCCGCTTGCCGTCAAAGCGGTTCTTTGTCGAGCGAGACCTTTTCTGGCGGCAGCGATGGACCTACACGCGCCTCACGGACAACGCCGTCGCTCATTACACTCGAATATGGTCTTGGTTTGTCAAAATAATGGCGGAGGTGGTTCAAATATCAAGTCAAAGTCGCGGATCAAGTCAAATTGAGTCGGCAAGGGAGAAGAAGGAAGATCCAAAGGCTGCTAGGGTTTGATTAACCAATTTAACGTCAATTACTACCACAATAGCTCTGATACCATGTGAAAACTAATCAATAACATTAGTGTATCCAATGAATAGAAGAGAAGAGAAGAGAAAAGAGAAAGAAACAATAGGAAGAATTCATTGACGGCTCAAACAATGAGTAGGGTTTACAACTATATATACATATGTCAACAATAAAATTACCATACTAAACTACAACATAATGAATAATAACAAATAATAATAATAACTAATAACTCTAACATCATAATAATAACTAATAACTCTAACAGTCAACTACTACATATACTGATATACATATGCATGCAAGGTATATTATGTATATGTCTACTTCTAATAAATGGCTACTGTTCTTTTACCTTACTTCATCAATACTGTGAATAGCATATAATTAGTAAAGATGCGAAACTTAATTATATGAGACATGTCGGCATATGTGAAATTGTTAATATTGGATTGAATGATATTGATTAGTAGTGTAAAAGAAAATGCTCATTCCGTTCCAAATATATGGGTCTTTATCATTTTTCACGTAAATTAAGAATCTCACGGAAAAGTGAATAATATAAATATTTTTTCTACTTTACCCTTATGACTCAATTTAAAAGTTGTTGGAATTAGCAAATGAGTTTAAAATATGCCCATTAAATATGGATATAATGGTAAAAAAAAAAATAGAAATGGGTCTATATAGTTGGGACATCAAAAAATAAAATAAATCCTATATAATTGGGATGGAGAGAGTGGTAAACGTATGACTTGCTAAAAAATCTAGATATGTGCATGGGAAATGAAAATAAAGACTAACAAGTACGTCGAAATGATTAATTGGGCGTACGGGAGGTTAGTTCGATTATTTATCATTAAGATAAGAAGATAATACTCCAGATAGGAGTATGAGGCTATGAGCTAATGGTATAATTTTGATCTGGCGATCCTAATATAATGTGTCTAGAAAGTACCAAAAAATATGGACACAAAATAGTGAAAAAAGAAAAAAATTAAGTTTGAAACTTTATGTAACGGTCAAATTATCACATTAGTATTTAAAATTATCACATTAGTATTTAAAAAAAAAACTCTCTTTTGATGATTTGGTATTCAAAAAAACTCTGGTGATACCAAAAAATATGGACACAAAATAGTGAAAAAAAAGAAAAAAATTAAGTTTGAAACTTTATGTAACGGTCAAATTATCACATTAGTATTTAAAATTATCACATTAGTATTTAAAAAAACTCTCTTTTGATGATTTGGTATTCAAAACTGCGGTGATACATTAGTATTTAAAACTCGACTTTTGCGTATTTAGTTCTTTTTTTTTTACCATCAGCGGAATCTTGAATAAAATAATAATATTTTCAAATTTTTGGTTTTTTATTAATTTTTTCAGCGGAATCTTATTAAAATAATAATATTTTTAATTTTGAGTATTTTTTATTTATTTTTATGATCTTTACTTAATATATTCTTTGATTTCATTTCCTAATCCAAAAAAAAGAGTATTTTACGAGATTGATAAAAAAATATAGCGTAATTGCTCAAAAAAATTTGGTGCGTTTAGTCCATTTGGATGGAATCGATCCAATTTTATTGTTAGTTAAATCAAAGTTTACTATTTTATTGTACATAAATAACATTTTATTACAAATATATCATTATAAAAATACAAAAAATTAATAAAATCAAATTAAAACTATAAAAAAAAAAGGAAAACTCTAATCCATCCCCCCCATGCCCCCCCCCAAATACCCACCATCACCATCGCCACCACCAGATCTGGTGGTGGTTTCACCGCCATGACCACGATTGTGGTGGTAGTTTTGGCGGGGGTGGGGGTTGGATTTTCTTTTTTTAATTTTGATTTGATTTTAGTAATTTTTTGTACTTGGTATATTTTTATAGTTATATATGTTCATAATAAAATTTTATTTATGTATAATAAAATAGCAAAATTTGATTTGACTAACGATAAAATTGGATGGATTCTATCCAAATGGACTGAACGCGCATAAAAATTTGTTTGACTAGTCACGCTATGTTTTTTTTACCAATCTTGTAAAATGATCTATTTTTTGGATTAGGAAAGGAAATCGAAGAATATACCAAGTAAAAATCATAAAAATGAATAAAAAATACTCAAAAGTGAAATACTATTATTTTAATAAGATTCCGCTGAAAACATGAATAAAAAAATAAAAAATTTGAAAACATTATTATTTTATTCAAGATTCCGCCCGCGGTGAAAAAAAGGGACCTAAGTGAGAAAAAGTTGAGTTTTAAATACCAATGTATCGCTGAAAGTTTTTTAAATACCAAATCATCAAAAGTGTATTTTTTTAAATACTAATGTAGTAGTTTGGCCTTTAGGCAGACAGGCCATGTTTTTGTTTGCTGTTTGAACATTCTTTAGGCAACAGGCCATGTTTTTATTTGCTGTTTGAACATTAATACTTGATTGAAATGACTCTTCTCATTAATAATGAACGTTTTTTCTTTCATTTTTGGGGTTTTAACAAGGCAATATTTCCCCACAAGTTACACGATTTGCGAAGGATTTTGAAAATGTAAATATTGATGAGAATGTTTTAGCATTTGCTCTTCGCAACAGATGTTTGCCCTCTATATATGAAAGTATAATTGAAAGTTTAATAAAATGAAATACTTATGAAAAGTCCCCGCAGAAGAAGATGTATGACTTAATCTTCACAAAAATATTTTAAAGTGATTAATATAATGTGCAACAACAATAGAGTAATTTATTTATGACATGAACCCATTATAAGAAACTAAGCTTTTAGGGAAGGTCTGTCGCCTCTATAGCTTAGTGCTTGTAGACATTTAAGGGCGATATAACAGTATGTCGTCTCTAAAAATCTACAGACACAAACTTATAGGAACAATAGGCTACTCTTAAAGATATTATTTCTGGTATTGATATGAATTCTATAAATGGGAGGCCGAATATTATATGGATGATTTAATAATCAATCGGTTCCTAAAATACAATGATTTAATGAGTATTGATCTGTGTAACGACTTGGATTGTTACATATTTGGTTTGTCACTAGCTATTCTTTGCTTAAAATGAAAAGTCTATTAAACATGGATGCTGCTATAACATAGATTCGTACTAGGTCATATTTTTAATTGCATGTCATTAATTTAATTATTGTACATTAGTTCTATCTGAAAGAGACCAAGAATGTTTCGGAAGGTCTTCTCGAAGCACGACATTCCTGGAAACTTCAATTTCTCGTGCACATAATAACAACAATTTATATTCTACAATAATAGTAGAATACTATGCAAAACATATTTGAACAATTTAACCGCAATCAAGAGAAATAATAGATGGCCGATTATATTGGCATTACAAATTATATTTGGTGTACCACATTTTAATTGCACCGAAAGATTTTCATATTGCTTATTACTACAATTAAGTTCTCAATTTTTTTGTCCTATTATTATAATTAATCATTTAATAGGTAACATCAACATAGGTAACATCAACATAGGTAATGGCTCTTAACCCTAACCCCAAGGCTCTAGCACAAATAAAAAGGACTACTCACATATAGACCAAGAGATATACCATAAGCCATAACATAGACATAGAGATATACATAAATATACTTACCCCATGTCACAAACTCATATATCGATTACCCACCTTATCTAAGAGTAGAAAACCACACCAAACTTTCCTCAACTCCTTCTTGATCCAATCCCTAGCTTGGAACACCTTAACTTGAACTTGATGATCCAACTACTTTAATTACGTTAAGGAAGTGATTAAATGGCTTAGGAGGGGATTTGGGGGGGTCTAGGGATCAAATGTTATGAAAAAATACCAAGAAAATGGTCAAAGTTGACTAAATACACCATTCTACCAACTTAAAATTACCGCCATAACTAATACATTTACGGCCGTAACCAATATCATACGGCCATAAAGAAGATTCTGTAAATCCAGTCTATCTTTTCACTAATATTACGGCCGTAAATCCCATAAGTACGGCGTAACCCATGTTATACGGCCGTAACTCGACGTTATACGGCCGTCATAAACTCTCTGCATCTTTTGACACATTTCACTGTTATACAATTACGGCGGTAAAAAGAACCCTTACGGTCGTAAAACCACAATTACGGCCGTCACTCATAACCGTATGGCCGTAAATCCAAATTTCCTGCATTCTCCTCCCGATTTACACTAAATAGCCATAACCCTGTCAATAACCTCATAGATACTTATAGACACATCCGACCACATTGAACATGTACTCCACATCAACATCGCATCATTATCATAGCAAATTCTTAGGGAAAACGACCGGGGCGTCACATGTACTTTTTGTATTCATCAATGTTTACTTATTTAAAATTATCAAAAATAAATAAATCATTTGGTGTCCAAATGATAAAATTTTATTACATAATATTATTATTATGGACTAATTATTGTAAATGAAAGGTTAAAACTAATAACTGAGCTAAAAAAATTTTAAAGATATAATTTTAGCAAGAAGTAAACTATAAGTACCTTGGAAATAGTTTTTATGCAGTGCATTAAAGAAAAACTGTAGTGCAGATATAACTACCCCATAGATTAAACCTATAAAAAGCTTTTTCATAATAAGACATTTTGCTACCTTTGTCGGAAGAAATATTGTATCTGATTTTCTTTAAATTGGTTCTAATTGATATCTGCTAATTGTCTTCTTTTTTTTTTTTGCCTTTTTCTCCTCTATGAATTCTATTGGACTTTATTATCACGTGAATTTTAATTTGTAATGTAAACTTAGAAAACTAAATTCTTCGAGGTCTCAAATTATATTTTCTTTTAGATATGTGGTCGAAAATTAGAGAAGATGCATTAGAAATATAAAAATAAAATATTATCAAATCACATGAGTGATTGAAAGAATAAGAAAAATATAAATTTAATTTGATGAAATTTGATGTGAATAGAACGAACCTTAAATTTTATATGTTCGATTTATCCCTATCTTGACCATCCGAATCAATTGGTGGAGAATTGGGTGTAGTAAGTTTTTAGTTGGATTAATTACTCAATCAAATGAGTGGGCTAATGGGTTATAGATTTGGCTATTAATTATGTACGCCCAAATGAAAAAAATGTTCAATTTAATCTTTAATCTACATCTATATAATAATAATAATAATAATAATAATAATAATAATAATAATAATAACTAGTACTATACCTGTGCATGCACGAGGACAGTAAAATTTTTAAATAACAAAGTAAATATCAATTATAAAATTAACGATGTATATGTGACAAACTTTAAATGCAATAAAAAATAGTAATTATACATAAACTTCAATATATATATATATATATATATATATATATCTATCTATCTATCTATCTATCTATCTTACAATCTTTAAATATGTAAAAAAAATTACAAATTTTGAAATACTTCTTTGTACACAATATTAATAGTTGTACTGGTCGGCTTTCCATTCTTATCGCACATAAGAATCTTTACCTGCTCGACTCGTAACCCTGGATACTGCAACATACAGCTGATCGTGGCGGAACGTTGGTTTTCTCAACAAAATGCCAACATGTAAAAGTGACTTGCCCTGACTTTTATTAATTGTCATCGCATATGATACAATCAATGGGAACTGGCGTCTTTGAAACTTGAAAGACAATCTTATATCAGATGGAATCAAGGACATTCTCGGGATAAGAACTTTGAGACTTGCATTTGTACCAGCCAAAATTTGAGCCTCCAAAACATGGTTCCCAAGTCTCGTGATAATAAGTCTTGTTCCGTTACACAACCCGATGACATTATCAATATTCCTCAATAACATCATTGGAACACCGACTTTTAAATTCAACTCATGATTGGGAACACCAGAACACCTGATCCCATTCAAAAACTCCGGAGAATGAATATTGTCTACCACATCACCAATTCCGTCAACCTTGCAAGTCTCATCCAAACTCAAGTCGACTCTGCCTTTAGAGTCACTTAGGGAAATCATGTACTCATTTATCGCATTAACTGCTGAAGAGTCGGTGCTAATATTGCCCTACCCTGCAAAAAAGATACATCAACCACATGACTTCGAAAATCGAGGTAAATGGCATCGACAATAGCCTCAATTACATCGCCAGATGCTCTTATAAGAACATCTTTTGACAAGTCTATGGACGCCTATCCATCATTAGGATCGCCAATTATTCCATCCCTAATTCCACACATCCAGTCAAAAAACTCTTTAGTTCAGCACTAGTATCATCATCAGGGACATTCTGAAGCCTCATATTCTTCAATAGTCTCAAAACGATGCAATAATCCCATATATAAGATGAATTGATAGTAGCATGCATACCGTCCTGACGACTACCTTTAGGAATTACATGTAGGATCTGCCTGAAATCACCACCAAACATCTTGCCTCCAAATGGTTGTTCATCGGCATTAGGATTATCAGCTTGTAAAATATCATGCATGGTTCACTCCAAAGCTTCAAAATAGTACTTGTGCATTATCAGTGCTTTGTTCCTCAGTGGCATAGCCATAAATTTTGTTCAGTGCGGGTAGTGATGGATCCAAACATTAATAGTTAGGGGATCATTTATGATAGCTCCTGTATGGGCAAATTTTTTTTTAGGTGGGGTCCATTGTAGTATAAAAAATTTACTTACGAGAAATATTAAATTTGAGTAGTGAGGAAGAAATAAATTTAATTTGATAGTGAATAGAACAAACCTTGAATTTTTTTTGTTCAACTTCTCTCTATTCTGACTGTTCGAATTAGTTAGTAGATAATTATGTATAGTAAGTTTTAAATTTCATCAATTATTCAATCATGTAAGTAGGCAAATGGATTATGAGTTTGGTTATTAATTATGTAGACCCAAATGGAAAAATGGTTCAATTTAATAGACAACAGAAGGCCTAAAATATTGAGAAGAAACCGATTTTTCTCATCCTCTTCACCCATTTTTTTACGCCTTCTCACCAGTGAATGTGGCCACATGACCTCAAAATTTAATTTGTTGGTCACATGACCTCGTTTTCTTTGAGCAAACTTAGACAAACAAATGAAATTATATTCAATATTGTTTCCGTAAGCTCATCTCAATCTTGTTTTCTTAATTTGTTGACAACTTAGACGTGGAAGAACACTGAGAACAAATTATTACCCTATAAGTATTTTTTTATTGGATGATAGATGCTCTACAAATTCAAGCAGCACGTTCCATTTCACGTGCATGTAGTGCTGGAAGCCCAAAGAAAAATCTCAAAATTTCAGTGAGGGCATATGCCCTCGCTGGGCTCATACTAGCTCCGCCAGTGTTGTCCCTAATGATCAACTTAGTCTTCAAAATTAATTCTGTGAGGGGACTGCCTCGACTTATGTTGCAAGTGGAGTTCTAAACTGGATTCAAAGGAATAGCAAACCGAGAGTGAGCTGTTCTTCCACCAAGCAACAACAATGAAACAATGCCACTCGAAATCACATTTAACACGATTTCCCCCTTAGAACGTAACGCCACAGACAATTTTTTCCATATAAAGGTCTTTCCTGTCCGACCGTACCTATATACAAAGAATACATCGTCATTACATCCACGAACGGACTGCATGATTGTGTCATACACCTTTCTCTATTCGTCAGTGTAACGCCCCTCCTAATTCCGGGTCGGGTTCTAGATTATTTCACAATCATATAATACAAAACACTTAATTTCACTATTCCAACCACATAACTCTCTTCAATAGTTTGTAATTTGCCCCTTTAAAAACCCGAAACTAGAAGTAATGCTACTCACACTTATTTTAACAAAATACCAGATATCATTTATTTTTCAAATACTTTAAAGCCAAACATGTTTATTTCCTTTACACAACCACATGATCTCAACCGATCGGCACAAAGGTAACTTAATACACATACTAACATATAGAGTTCCATAACGAAACACATCCTCTTCCAAAAGTTAAGCCCCGGATCTTGGTTTCCCGTTCTCCACGCTTCAAGTCTTTGAGACTTCTCCGCCATCTCCCAGTTGCTTACCATGCCCCGCGTCATCTAAAATATTAAACGAACACACTGTGAGTCGCGAGGACTCAGTGGGAATAGGGTGAAACAACATTCACATTAGCACATCTTTCGAAATCAATGAGGGCCGGGTTGCGAATCATGTGTTCACAAGGTGCCATTTACTTACTTATTACATTTGGCGAGTCTTTTCAGGATCACAATAACTCGTGGACCTCAATTCTTTCGAAATGTCCACGGTCACATATATGGGGGTTAGATTCCCCATTTCGGCCTCACATCATACACAAAAGAGAACACATGATACGCAACTACAATGATGCAAAATCACATGGCAATATCATGTTATTAATTCATACTAATCAAACATGAGTCCTAAAAGTTCGACAATTACGTAACACAAAGGAAATTGCCATGATTTACTATTGTCTTGCTTTTGCCTAAGTAAATAGAAACACATAAATTGAAATTAGATTATCCACTTCCAAAGTATGCAATTCCACCAACAAAAGAGGGAGCACCTTCACAACATAATTCAACACAAAGCAACATATAACATATAGAATACAATATATAACTAAGCACAAACATCCATCACTTCAAGCATCAACTTAAACATGCCACCACACACAATTTACTTACCTTTCTAGTGACTTAAACACACATATACCCACCTTGTTATATGTTAGAATGAGTACCAATGACCAAAAATCCCCTTCTTCACTTCCTTTCTTGTTTTCCTCTTGAAATCAAGGATTACAACATGATATAGAGAGTTTGAGATCTTTAGATAGGTTTATAAGGGTTTTGGGAGAGTTGTTATGGAAGAAAAACTAGTTTGGAGGCAATATATATCCCTAAGAATCAAGAAAAGTGTAGAAAAATCGTTTTGGCCGACATTGGTGTACGGCCGTACGGTCTTGGGTGAAAATACACTGCACTGGCGCCCTTCAATGGTTTGATCATAACTTTTGTGTCCGATGTCCAAATGAGGTGATTCAAAGCTTGTTGGAAACTAGACTCAATGGGCTACAAATCTTAAGAAGACATCATCTTCAAAATCCAATTCATTTCAAAGATGTGTCATTTTGAACCTCCATGGACTTTCAAATCTCCATGAAATCGCTTATAACAAACTTCATTCATATCACATATTCATCTCGTTCACTAAAATAGAGCTAAATCATATAAGAACACCTAAATCGTGGTCTAAACATGTGGGGTGTTACAGTCAGTCATCATTTTCACAAAGGAACCGTGTTGCTATGCCATTTCTAACCTATTGCAGTTGAGTTCATCAAATATGAGCGGGTTATTAGCCAAAGACGCATCAACATCCTGCGGATATGTTATCGTTGGATAATCATGTAGACTCATCCCTTTACTATGCAATATATTTTCAATCTCCAAAAGTGTAAAGTTTTGAAGTTCTTCAACAGACAATATCAAACCTTAATGACAAAAACAAAAAAATGAAATGAATTTAATAAACAGAATGGCTAAAATGTCAAATAATGTGTAAATTCCAATAACAATGAAATTATTAGATATACCTTCATGGCCCAAAATATTCCTGTGCATGTGTAAGACGTCATCCGGCAAATACTCCCAATTCCATCGATGTATTCTTGATTGTCGTCTAACAAACCAAATTCATAGCATACATCCCTATACGTATCATACGCAACCCCATCCACAGTTCTTATATCCTTAAAACATGTAGGTCCTTGAACAACATTCAACATCAAACGCAAATAATACAACTCCCCAACACCTGGCCGCACATAACGAAATCGTCCAATCACCAATTGACACTATCTTAGCTCCCACTATCTCTTATTCGGCTTCCAAGTAAAGTACATTGGAAATTCAATATACTTCAAAGCCCTAGCAAGCTCGTACTCCTTGTTCGCTTCGAACCATGCAGTAAACATGCTCTCGTTTGCAGTTGGCTTACTCACAACTTCTTATAGAGAGGTATTTGCTTTCCACACAACATTATGCTCGTCAAGAAGGTGGAAGTGCAACCGCTCAACAGAGGGTTCCCTATCATGAATATCATAAGCAAAAATTCTCCATGCAGCTTTACACGTTGAGACATACCTACAGTCGTAATACATGGCTACCTCATCAACGGGTTTCTTCCCATCAGGATCCTCGTTCACTGTCTGGTAAAACTTCGCTGTCACACGATCTTGGCCTTTGTGGACATACCTAAACAAATACTTGATTGGCCAAGTCTGGTTGCACCACTCCACATTAATATGTGCACGGTATTTCATTAAAAGATAGCGATTGTGAGGTACAACATATCTGTTATCCAGCTCAGCACTATTCTTATTATGATACACTAGGAATCCATCCTCGTCTACATTCATTTCCTCAACAAATTATTTCGGGAAATGCTTAGTGAATCGATCATCAACCATACATGGAGAGTCCTTTTGCACAGTCCCACATGCCTCGTGTATCATTAAATCACTTACAGCTGTATAGTATTCTGAATCTGCTTCTTTATCTGGAATCTTAGCTAAGATGATAGCATCAATATCGTGTCTGTTGTGATTTTTGGGATTGTGCTGCAACCACAGTAGAATGTGTCCGTGTGGTAATCCTCGTTTCTGAAACTCTATCGCATACATAGCTGAATAAAATGAATAAAAAATTCTTTATATTAGTAAGCAGAACAGGAATAATTAAAAATTCACACATTAAACAGAGAAGTTAATTTAAAATAACTTGTTCTCACAACACCAAACGTCTAATTTTCCTATATATCTCTCATAAACATTTTCAACTTCACCTTGAAAATTCTAGATAATATGTCCGTCGATCTTCTGCTTTCAAATTTCTCCTTTCCAAATATCAGAGATTTCATGTGATAGTGATAAACAATTCGGGATAACCAAACCACTTGCATATTAACATTGCATCTTGGTAGTTCTGAATTATATTCCACCGACTTCCCATAAAAGACGATCTTAAATCAATTCTCTGCCCGTGATTAGAAGGATCTGTTTCGCCTCTAGATAGTGCATCGTTCAACCCCTTAAACATAGCACTTCGCAATTCGGGTTGGTGCAGACGTACACAGGCTAATCTTCCGGCTTCAACCATAGTATAAGCATCAACTAAAAATTGTTGAAATAGTCGTCTAGAGAACAAAATATTCGGAGGCTCGTGAGCTTTTTCTTGAAGGCGATATGCAAAAAACTCCCTCATAGTTAACTTATTTCTTCTAGTTCCAAAATTAATATCCTTAAATTTATGAGGAATTTATTCTCTGAATCCATCCTAACCATAGATAAAAAAGCAAAGGGTACTGCAATGCGAGATAGGATGGATGAATCTCACTTAATTGCTTTAATATGCCCAAGCGACTTTCTACAATGATATCCCTGCTACCAGGATCTGTTTCAAAATCACCAACATATAATACAACAACTTCATCAACAGTTGCCAAGTTATACGCTCTTCCATCAAGTGTCCGATTTCCAATTAATTTTAGCTTCACATCTACACAGTTTATGAACGAACCCTTTCGGAATGACATATAAATGATCTCACCAACCAATTATTCTCATCTAACATTTTCTTCAGTTCAGACACAATTCCTTCATGAAACGGCTAACCATTAGCATTAGACTTGTTCAATAAATTTCACAACAACTAGTATTAAAATGAGAAATTCATAAAGTGAATAATTGATAAATAAAATATTAATAATTTTTTTAAAAATAAATATTTAAACCCTTACTAAACAGCTTGCAGCCTATTTCGCACTTCATTGTCAGTGTCATATATGTATAGCTGAGCAAAATTTGGATCTTCACTAGGTGAAGGCAATAGACTGCCAATCCTATGGTAATTTTGACCGCACAACCTGAACATTGGCGGGGCCCTTCCAGACTAAACACCTTTATCTACTATTCCACCCATTGATGTAAATGAGAACATCTAATTGTACATTCGAATATTCTACTAGAAGTGTCTCGCTCTCTCATCCTGCTCGTAAAGCAAATATACCAAGATTGGCAGAGGAACTTGGATGAACGGCAGCTGCACCTTTCCTTTTGAACAACATAGTGAGATTTTTCGATTCAAGAGTCTGTGGGGCCTATCAAGTCTCTCTTCATACCAAAATATTGCACTGCAATACTGGCACACACAACATGCATCTCCAATATCCTTATATTCTACAATTTCAACGATATATAAATTTAATTCACCAGAATCCACTTTTAGAAATTCAATAATTGAAAATAGCAATGTCTATAATATATTAAAAGCTTTTCCACCAAAGCAAATTTTCCCACCAAAAACCCAAATTATTTTATTTTTATCTTTATTTTTTAGTTAGCAATAAGAGTTAATAATTAATAAATTAAGGAAACACTTATTTATAAAAAAGGAAACGCGCTTATAAAATTAAATAAGCACACATTTCCTTAATAAGTGTTTATAAAAAAGGCAATGCAAGAATTGTGTTTATATTTTTAAATTCTAAAATAGTCAAAATTAAAAAATAGAAATACAAAAAAAAAACCAACTATCAATTGGTTATGAAAATTATTAATATTTAATTTAGAACAATATGAATAAAATAAAATACAAAAAAATAAATTGGATCGTTTGTTTTATCTTTAAATAAATCAAATTTACCATTCAATTTTAATATTTCGTTTATAATTTTTAATTAAATTTTTAAATTTCATTTATAGTTTTTTAATTAAATTCATATTTTTAATATAGAGATACTTTTTTTTTGGAAATTGAACACTAAATAGATTAATTTAGGAATTAATATATCACACAATTAATTACATGTCAAATTAGTTAAATATTTTTGGGTGTAAAAATATTTATATATTTTGAAGGTCCTCTAAAAATAAAATTCTTAATTTTTTTAGATAATAAAATCCTATAGTGACCACAAGTTAGTACACTTTTGTGGCTCTAAGTAACCGACAAGATTATTTATTGTATTTCTATTGCTAAAGTTTATACAAAATAAAAAAAAAATGTACAATATTCAAAATATATAAATACAATAAAAAAACAACAATCAATTTTTAGGACTATTATTAATTTTAATTTAGAACAATATGAATAAAATAAAAATTCAAAAAAAGAAATTGGATTATTGGTATAAGTAAATCAAATTCACCGCTTATTTTTTAAATTCCATTTACAAATTTTTATTAAATTCATATTTTTAATATATAAATACATTTTTTTATGAAACCGAACACTAAATAAACTAATAAAATTCATGAATTCTTTATTTTAATTTCATTAGATAAAAGATATATTAATTATTAAGAATATAATTTAGGAATTAATATATCACATAGTTAATTTTATGTTAAGTTAATTAAATCTTTTTGAGTTTGAAAGTTCTCCAAAATAAAATTCTCAACTTTTCTCCAAAAATTTAACAAATGCATAATATTCTATACTAATGAAATTTTCCACACTATTGAAAGAAATAAATATTCCACACCAGATAATTATGAGAGAAGAATGTGTGTATTACTCTATAAGCACGAATCATTATGCACCTAGAAGTTATAACCAATGGCTACTTCGGAAAATTGGTAATCAATTTTCCTTTAGTTTAATACTAATTTTTAGTTTTTTTAACTAATAATAATAAATGAAAATTCCATACTGGTCCCATAACGCCCTCCTAAAGTGAGGTAAAAGTACGCTTTTGTGGCTCTAAGCGACGAACAAAATTGTTAACCATATTTTTCCTACAAAAACTTATACAATATGAAAAACTTCTAGGATATTAAAAATAAAAATATAATAAAAAAATCAAATATCAATTTTTTAGAACAGCTGTTAATTTTTAATTTAAGACGATATGAATAAAGTAAAAATAAAAAAAGAAATCAAATTATTTCTTTTTTTTAATAGAAATTATTACTTTTTAAGAAATAGCATTTTAATTGAATTGGATAAATATAGGAATGTCATTTTAGTGGGTATAAGTAAAATATACTTTGGGTAAATTAAATGGGCCATAATTAGTGTATTTGTGTAAGAAATGTATGTTTGACTTTCATTTAATTGGAAATGTGTGTTTGATTTATTTAATTGATTTTGGCGATGTATTTTATTATATTTGAGATGACGAATGGTTTATGTATTAGGGTAGGTGTTAAAAATTTATTAGTGGGTTATTAACGTATATATTTTTATGCCGTATTTTTTAATTATCATTTTGAATCTTTTCAATCCAATAAAAGCTTTTATTTTTTATTTTTTAGCTTTTAAAAGGTTTTTGATTCTTACCAAACAAATAATTTACTTCGTTTATAATAATTATATTTTATATTTGCTTTTTATTTGTTTCTTAATATAAAAATATAAAAATGTGGATGGAAAATATGATACTTGATTAAAAAATTAAGAATAAAAAAAATCACATGCGATGATAATCAACAAGAGGTAGGGGCAATTGCTCTCTAATATTGGTATTTATTCGATGAGGCCTGTATTCAGCCATAGATAAGTGTATGTTATTGTCTCCACAGTTTTGAACGGTAACGGATTAAAGATTTTGATTTGTGACAAGGATTGTCAACATGAAAATTTAACAACAAATGTGGTGCTTAAAAGGTATTTCAAAATTTAGAGTGAACATTTTATTTATAATATCTATTTAGTTCAGATGCATACCGCCACATTATCCAACAAACCATGATTACCGATTCAAATGCACTTTCATCTAATGTGTGTGTTATGTTAAGACTGTTTTATTTTGATTGTGATACAATATTTTTTAGCCGTATATTTATATCTCATATGAGACACATATTAAATATTTTACATTAATTATCCAGTATTATGTCTTTATCTTTATTGTCACAATAAGTGTGGTCAACATGAAAACTCAACAACAAATATGGTGTTTAAAATGTGTTTCAAAATTTAGAGTGATTTTTCTATTTATAATATTTATTTAGTTCAGATGCATACTGCTACATCATCCAACAACCATGATCAATGATTCAAATGCACTTTCATCTAATGTGTGTTATACTAAAACTTTTTATTTCGATTGTAACACAATATTATTTAGTTATATATTTATATCTAATCTGAAACATATCTTAAATATTTTACATTAATTGTCCAACAATATATCTTTATCTTTATTATCACAATTATATTTGTGTCAATTATATTTTATATAAAAAGATTTATATTTTGTATCTATAAGACATGCTCTTTTAGAGGGTTTTCATCCCCGTGCAACGCACAAGTTGAATACTGGTTCATAATAAATAAGCTGACAAACACGTATATCATTCTTTTCTATTTTTTCCAAAATACTAATATGGGTATGATGGATCTCATATATCGACATATTGTACAAATTTGTATATTAATAAATGAATTTAATTAACATTCATTAATTTAACAATAAAAAACAACTATCTGTAAGAGATAACAGAACAGTACGATTAGAAATAACACACAAACATTGAAGTCATATGGAATGTGCAGAAAGTTTATTGAATTTCAATATTTGAAATACATTTTACACACTACTAAATTAAAATTATTTAAATGCAATTATTATTTTTATTTTTTATATAACACTAAATTAGTAGAAACCCGTAATAGTCAAATTTGAAGATGTATATATTTGTATTTCCCAAGCAAAATAAAAGTCTTAAACATTTTAATTTTTTAAATTTTTGACATTAAAAAAATAGTATAAACATATTATGAGAACTCATTGAATTGGGTAATTACATAACTATTCTATAGACTATGAATTTAAATGAGTGAAATATAATATTTCTCATGCATTTTTATCAATCATTTCATTTCTAAAAATTTGGTAGAATATCTTAATTAGAAACAAATTAATATTTTAAATTCCCATTAAATTTATTACAACTATAAATAAAATTAGAATACAAACAAAATATTAAGGAAATGTCAATTTCAATAAATTTATAATCATTATGGATGTTACATAATCACATTTGAGATGATAAAAATTTAAATGACGGATAAATTATTTTAGGACGCTATTAAAATTAGATTTACACTTGTTACAATTCCTATTCCTAATAACAAAGAATAGAAACAATCAAGCCCAAAATGTTTATTTCCATTGATACAACACATAAACAATAAAGGATCATTTATCTATATGGATACAACTTGCTAGGTGTATTGTAGGCCCATGTTGGATTTTTTGTTTTAAAAAAAAAGTAAAAACTGAAAATCGGATATATAGGTTATATAAAAAACACCAAGCCCATTCAGAACCGTTCATTTCTCCCTATCGTGAAACCCTAGTTCTGTCCGCCGCATCAACCGCCTCCTCCGCTCCACCACTCCACCTCTTGAAATCTCATCGCCAAACAGATACTTCTCCCTACATGCCTCATCACCCTCAAATCTCCATATTCATCTCGTCTTTCATGTTTTCCTTTTTCAAACAAACCCTAAGTGTATGCCTATCATATCCACAAGATTTGCAGCTCAAATGTTGAATAAATACCTCTTTGTACTCCTCGGTTGAACTATCAACCGAAAACATCCAATAAGGGACTATATCTTAGTTTTTCCAACAGATCTATCAAGTACTACTATGGGATATCCTTCAATTTCATGTTAAAGGTAAGGTTAAAAAAAAGTTACTATTGCATTTTCGTATTATTTTCTGATGTACTTGCGATGTACTGACGAAAATCAAACTTTTGATCCGGAGGTCACTTTTAACAACTGAAAACACGCAAATAAGTGACTACATCTTCATTTTTTAAGTAGATATGTCAAGTACTGCAATGGGATATCCTTTGATTTCAAATTAAAGGTAAGTCAAAAAAAAAATTTGTTACTATTCCATTTTCGTATTATTTTTTGATGTACTTGCGATTTATTAACGAAATTCAGACTTTTGATATGCAGGTCACTTTTAACAACCGATTGTATAATATGCGAGTACCAAAATGATAAGTGCAGTTTTTTAATGTTTAACTGTTTAACTTATTATAATTCTGTTATTTTTTTGCTACACTTTTTGATTTATTGATGAAATTTGAAATTTTTCATGGATAGGTAAACCTAACTAACAAAGAAAAACTATTAAGCCAGTGCAAAAAGATAAGTATCAATGTTGTGAAACTTGTTTAACTTATTTTATGTTGTAGAACAGAAAGACGTAAAAAATTAATTTTCTAAAGAATCTGTTGTATAGATTCCAGGAAAAATCATCTATTTAATTTGGATGACAAAGTGACAACAATAGATAATAGAGCAGAAACAACAATCAGAGGTAAACTTTATCTTTCTTTTCTTTTTTTACTCAAAAATTGTATGCATAAGTTAAAACATAGAATAAAATTATTTTCTAAATTATGGGAGGTACTTTTTTCTGATAAATAGATAAAAGAGAATCATAGTTCAAACAATTCCATATACGAAATCAATATAAACCTGCTTGTTTAGTTGAGCCTCGAATCAGAAATCCATATAAAATTGCTTGTTTGGTTGAGCCTTTCAAGCAATTCATATGGATTTTTTATTAGAGCCTTGAATCAGAAATCCATATAAGAAAGGCCAATAGCAAGTTAAAAAATTGACGATGGGTGGTTGGCTTCAAATTTAACCTGCTTTTAAACCTGCTTGTTTCGTTGAGGTTAGACCCAATTTTTCGCCAATTCCATCAAGGGGCCTGACATTCATAGAATTTTATTGTCTAAAAAATTGATTTATCTCTATACCAAAACTGATTCAGTAAACCTCAAATTTAATCACCTGTTAAACCTACTTGTTTAGTTGTGTTTAGTTGAGTTTTGGCTTCAACAGTGGTTCTATTAGTCAACCTCCTTATAATAAAAAGTGTGTTTATTAGTTGACTTGAAAATTAACCTCCTTTTAAACCTGCCTGTTTAGTTGAGTTTGCAAAGTATTACTTAGAACTTTAATTTTTCAAAAATTTATTTATCTCCACACCAAAACTCATTCTATAATGTTTAACTTGCAGGATAACACATCAACCAATCCTATGTCCAAGCTAATGCCACCTATGTTATACAGTAGATAGTCTATAGTGCAATTATGTAGTGATTAATTCCTATTCAACGTATAACCTATGTGTAATTCTGTGTGTTTGGATCATGTATAATGTTTGTGTAGATTTTATTTGTAAAATGTTGTAATCAATTAAGTGTCAAGAAAGAAGAAACAATATATGAAGACCAAAACCATATGGAATTACAATAAAGAATAACAAATTTTAGTGCGTGTGTGTGTCTATATATATATATATATATATATATATATATATATATATATATAAATGACATGCAAATTAACATCGTACTTTAGATGTCAATAGGTCCTACACTATGGAGTCAACATGCAGCATGAAGAATGTATATTGCATGATGGAGGTATATCTAACTCTACTCCTATATCTATTAATCAACATTGGCAGTTGCGTGTTTCTTATTAAGTATTTGAATGTATGGATAATTGTAACCTTGCCATGCTTAATTGTGAATTAGTATGATTGCTAAGTGTATAGAGAGAATTAGGTAGTTACCTATTGGATTAGGAGCAGCAAATAATCCTTGACGACCTAAACAATCATAAAATCTTACTTTAGTGAACATAAAATAATCCAGGACCTATTGAAAGGGTTCACCAAACAATAATCAAAATGTTTTCCAGTCGAATATAAAAAGTATAACTTGTATTTTACAAATATATTTTTACCAATTGATGCAGTTGTAGGCTGCACGGTCTGGGATTTCTTTCATTTGCCTATAAAACCGCACAAAAGTATTTAGTTATATATTTTCCTTAAGTAGAAATAGAATAAATTTTGTTGTTTTCCAAATGAAACACAGGAACAGCATTAAGCCCAAAAAAATAATAATAATAATAATTTCAAACCTGAACTATTTGTTGGGGGAGCAAGGTTAGAACTTGTAGAAATACTACTTATATTACTTTGATTAGCCGTACCGCTCGTTGAATTTTTTGGTTTCTTTTGTCGACTGCTATTATTAATTGTCCTTGAACAACCGTCATTCGTAATGTCACTCAAGGTACTCTCGACTTGCTAGAGCTACCTCGTTTCATTGTTTTTTGCTTGATGATGGAAAAAGTGGGGCTTGGGAGTATAGAAAATACTGACTTGAAAGTAATGGGAAAGGCAAATAAGATAATAAGTTGAGAGTAGTGCTAGGAAATGGAGTTTGGGAAGTATTTTGTTTGTAACCCTCTAGTCTAGGAATAGAATAAATTCAGGGCAATCAAGAAATAGAGGGAAATGGAGTATATTCGGGATCAACACACTAAATTGCAGATTTTTTGTTTTGTTTAAGAGATGATTGAGGATATCTTAGGTCATTATTTAATTATAAAATCCAATATTTAATGCTTATTATTTTTTGCTTGATTAATGATTTAGCCAATGTGTGATAGCTTCAATCTAGACATTCAAGAAAGTTATTTGCATTAATTATTCCACAATTATTTGTTAAACTTAATGCTAGTTATTTGCACTAATTATTCCACAATAATGTGTTTTTTCTTACATTGGGCATTTTTATCACTAAATATGAATTTAGTGTTATAAATTATGTTAGTTTTCCTATAAAGGTTGGCCTATTTCAATACTCAGTACCTTAGTGTGTTGCTTGACTTTAGTTGATTGGCTGCACATTGAAGCTATATTTAATAGCTTCAATAAATCGTGCTTTTTGAGATTCACTCAGATTATATAGCTAATTCGATTGTTTAACTATAGGTGATTGATATGGATAAACAATAAACTTAGTCGTAATAAATTGTGAATGATTATACTGCAATTAACATGAACCTATTTGAGTTTTCCTTTTTTGATGCACGAATATTCTTTTATCAATCACCCTGCGAATCATTCAGTTTACTACTGTTGTGAATGAATTAGTTTACGTTAGCTCTTTAGTGTCTTGCTTGACTTTAGTTGATTGGCTACACATTAAAGTTATATTTTGCACCTTCAATAAATATTGCTTTATAAGATTCATTCAGATTATATAGCTAATTCTATTGCTTCACTATAGCTGATTGATATAGATAAGCAATAAACTTAGCCGTAATAAACTTGTGAATGACTATACTGCAATTAATATGAACCTATTTGAGTTCGCCTCTTTTGATGCATGAATATTCTTTTATTGATTGCCCGTGAATCAATTAGTTTACTACCCATTGTGAATGAATTAGCTTGCGCTAGGTAGATAATGTCATTGATTTCATGTATGTGTATTCCCCGTATTGACTATTATGTGTGTGTGCAAAGTCAAATTCTTTATTCACCTATATTTATAAGGCACAAAATCCATTAATCTACCCTTGACTGAATCCACGCATTGTTATTTCAGTAACTGGTGGGGATCATAGGATGCCTTTTAGAGTAATCTTAGTCTTGACCATTTATAGGATGCCTTTTAATAAAGTAAAAATATTCGACATTAATAGTAAGATGAAAAATATGACTTGTAGAAGACAGTAATAGAAACAGGAAAAGACAAAAGCAAAATTGGTAAATGATTAACCATTATTTATATCATTATTCAACTGCTGAGTTAAAAGTAAAACATGAATCCATTCATAAAGACAGCAAGGAAAAAAAATTATCAACTTGAGTCTCATAAAAATTCAGCTGCTTTGGTTCGTTCACTCCTTCTCAACCTTCACTTCTTTTATTTTCTTCGTAGTTGACATTTGGGTATCTAAATCTTCCACTTCTTTTGCATCTTCTACAAATCCTCTTTTCATAGGTGTAGGCGTGCAACTTCCTCCTAACTCAAAATCTCCATGCTTCTAATAGACAACACAAAAATAAATAAGTTATTGTAAAGAATATGATATTCAAATAAAATCTTTCATAGTTGCATCCTACCAATTAACATACCAGGCTGTTAGAATTGTTGTCGGAATTCTCGTTCTCAACATCAGAGAGGAATAGAACATCTAGATCCTAAGACAATAAGCAGTTAAATGAAAAAAAAACTGGACGTAGAATTAGGTCAGAGGAACTGTTCAAAACTGTCATGAAATAAGAATAATTATGAAATAACATACTTCAATTCCATGAATTTTCTTTCTGTAGTGCTTCACCAAATCAGGATCATTGTTGACTGTCTTCACTATGTACACGCAGTCCAAGCCCTTAATGTTTTCTTACTTTATTTGGAATTTAAAAAGGCACACACTTCCTATGATGTCTTGGATCTCGTCTGGCAATCTTGTGTCATCTGCCTTTCTCTAATGAAGCAAAGACAGCAAATGTCAGGAAAAAGTAGGAAATATATTTGAATATAAAATTAGATAAATATACAGTAGGTGTTGTACTTTTACCTTCCCATTATTTTCTTTGATTTGGTCAGCTATCATTCTAACCAATGTTTGTGCATCATCGTCCCATCGGAGCAAAACAATCTCTCTTGTTTCATTAGCCACTCGAATCCTAAACCTGAATTTAGATATTCCGTGTGAACATTTTATATTGCAATTTTCGCACTTGAACCCGTCAATGGTAGTATTTAGCTTTTTCGAGCATTTTTGGCAAGCGTAGTAGCACCAGCCTCTATGCAAGAGATCGTTAATGGTTCCAACCATCAAAAAGTCACCAGCCTGAAAGTTAAAATGTAGAAAAATATAAATTAGTGTGTGCTAGTTATATAGTTATATAGTAATTGTAATAGCAATACTGTTGAGAAATTTCTGATAGTTTTTTCACTTTTAGATCACTTTGAATCTCCTGCGTAGTAAAAGAGTTCCCTGAATTGCTAAATTTTATAGAGCTATTATCTGTTTGATTTGCCATCCTGCATCGAATTAGAAAGCACTAGTGTTTTCACCCGTGCGTTGCACGGGGAGACTTATACCCAAGATATAATTTAGAATCTTTTTTATGCGTGTGTTGCTTCATAATTAATATTTGAAAAAAAATTGTGGTTCAAAGCATTTGGCAAGCCACAAACTATTTAAGTGAGAATTTATCAAACATTTGCAAGATCTAACACTGCATCAAAATCAATTGAAAACTGTCAAGTTTTGAGAATTTATCGAACTGCCAAGTTTTGAGAATTTATCAAACGGTTGCAAGATTTAACACCAAACAAAGACAATGATCTTGAGGAACTTGATAGACACTTGAATCTTGAGTTTTGGACTGAATCTTTAATATAATGTGTTTCTCATCAAGTTTCACTCTCACCTGCCGACCAAGCTTCCCACTGCATCAAAATCAATTAAAAAATAAATATTTAATAGCGAACTCTAAATGAAAGAATACTGAACCCAAAAGGCAAATACAATAAAGTATTATACACCGTTACACACCTATGTCTTCACTGAATTGTCTTCCTTGTTTGCTTGTGATTACTTGGGATTTGGTAATATTTTTCATTGGACTTTTGAAAATTGGAAAAAAGATCTAGGCTCGATTGAAATATTCATAGCATTCCACACTATGTTTTTTCCCAGTTGATTTCGCTTGTACCAACGCTCATTGATGCACAATTCAGTTGACAAATAACCCGTGTTTAATTCTAAAAATTGATAGTTTGAGCGGGAAAATGACCTCATTTTATTAATATATAGATTTTTAATTAAAATTTATTGATGTGTAATAATAATATAGATATTGATATAGATGATGATGATGATGATGATGATGATGATGATGATGATTATTATTATTATTATTATTATTATTATTATTATTATTAGATAGAATATAGATAGATATATATATTTAAGAAGATTCTTAATCATTAACGATAATTATTAAGAAATTTAATATGGATTAGCAAAGAAAAATAAAAAAAAAATAGATCTTTATATCGTCTCTTTATATATATATATATATATATATATATATATATATATATATAGACACACGCACATATATTTATATTAATTTTTTAATTATTAATCTAAAATACAATTGATGTGTCATGAGTTGGGAAAAGAAAGCTTCAAATATTTCTAGATTTATATAAATTTAAAAAGACTGAAAAATAAGTAGAATAAACAGATTCAAAAATGTTAAAAAAATAAGCAGAAAAATTTCCTCCAAAAGAGGCATCTCTTTATTAATAAATATATTAAATAAAATCCTATTTAATTAAACAGATAAGGAAAAGCTAAAATTAAATGATTAAATAAAATTCTATTTGATTAAATAATTAAGGAAAGTTTGAAATTTTGGAACAAACAGATAAGGAATGTTTCAAAATAAATTGGGAAAACTAATTAAAAAATAATATAATTAAGATATTATGAGCGGGAAAATTAGATTCAAAAAGGTTAGAAAATGAGCGGGAAATTTCCCTCTCAAATCGGTTTCTCTTTATTAATATATTTAGGCATCGGTAAATAATAATAAAAAAAAAGCCTACTTAAGAGCAATTTCTTAAAAATAAACTAACTCTTGTATCTCAGGGATATCTTGATCAAGAATAACTTTACTTGCATATGCTGTTATCAAGTATGTGTCACCTTGAACATAAACATTTCAACCATTAATGTGATTACGTAGATTAGCTTTTACAGTAATGAATTCGTTTGAGCAAGAAAAACACTTCGATAAATTTTTGCTTTGCAAAGTTGGATAATTATAAGTGGCTTTGGACAACCAGTAAGTAGATGTTCAAGGACTCTTGCTGCATGATCCTCCCACGAAGTTACCTTTATCGATTTGTTGCTGGAAAAAAAATAAAAAAAATTAATACACCGAATCATTAGTTAGAAGAATTCTGAAAAAATAGGAGTTCGACTCTAGTTTACCCATCTTGTAGGACTACGTCCAAAGATTTGGATCTCCCCACATGACTGTCATCCATATCTCCGATATTTCCAATGACATCTATATTATAGAATTAATTAAATCAGTTACATTGCAGAAATAGAATAATACTTGTATGCCAAAATTGTTGTATATACCAAACACTTCTGAAATGTCAGCATTGGGATCACGTAGTACAGATCCGATATCTCTAAAGTTGTATGAACTTAATGAAAACTTTGTCCTCCGCTCGATGTGGACTAAAATCTTTTTCATGAATTTTAGTCTCCACTCATGCTTTGCTGCTTTGTAGGATATTTTGTTTGGAATGACTGTGAAATGCATTATTCTGTAAAATCCATTCTCTTCAATTACATCTGTGAATTTATTTATGAGATCCTTGGCAACAGTGGCCTGAATTCTTGCACCCTTAGAGCAAAGAAAACAATGAATGAGTTATAAGAAATCGTTTGTAATGCAATTTATAGAACAGAATTGCAAAAATGTTTGTTGTGTGCTGCACCTTTTCATCCACAAAGAGAAATTCCATTGTTTTCTGTTGTGACCCATCATTTTGTGAGAACTCAAACAACCACTTCCTTGCCACAAAAAGTCGAATGCATATCTATGACTTCTTGTTGTCAATTTGGTCAATGTAGCTCAACCACAACGTCATGCTATTTTTCAGATGGAGAATTGCCTGAAAGATTTGTGATGTATGTTTTTATGGCTTGCACAAGCTCGTATTTGTAGCTGCATTCTCCTTCAAATCACTAGCATAATGTAATCCAGATTCGGTATTTAATATTATTTCCAATTGTGATTTGTTAACAAAGGCTAGAAAGATTTGTGTTGTACGTTTCTTATTAAATACTGTGTTATTTATGGAATATTTTTGACTATTTAACAACAATTTTAGGAATTCTGTAAATGAGTAATGACAAATTCATTATTTAATAGTATTCCCATTTTATTGTGTTTCCATTTATGGTCAAAGGCTGGACGGATTTGTGATGCAGGTTTCTCTGTAAATAAGAAATGACTAGATTCATTATTTAATGGTATATCCATTTATGGTCTCCTAACAAAAGCTGGAAAGATTTGTGCTGCGCGATTCTTGTTATTATCGTGTTATTTAGGAAAAACTTTTGACTATTTAAATAACAATTTGAGGATGTTTGTAAATAATAATAATAATAATAATAATAATAATAATAATAATAATAATAATAATAATAATATAAATTTATTAAAAGTCCCTTGTAATATGAACCATTTTTTTACCAACTTTATCCTTGCCACTGTTTAACTATTCCAATAATGCCCCCTTTTAATTAACTTTTAAGTTTCAATGTACATGTACAAATTTATACTTGACCACATTATATGTATTTTGTTAATTAAGTTTATAAAAATAAGAATTTATGTCAAAACAATGCCCCTTTTAATAAACTTTTAAGTTCCATTGTACATGTATGAAATTAATTATCCTTGACCAAATTAAATGTATTTCGTTAATTAAGTTTTTAAAATAATAATTTACATGAACCTTCCATCCAACAAAAAAAAAAAAATTATGTGGATCATTCATGTCTTTCCGTGTGCGTACATATATACATATTTTTCCAAAAGGTAATTGATAATCCTTCAAAACTTATATGATACTTTGGCCACAACTCTCTTTCTTCACAAAGTAAAACATGATCTTTTCAACTATAGCTAAATCCTTCATAGCTTCATTTCCAACTGGTTTAACTTGTCAAGGTTTCTACTTCTTCTCATATTATTATTATTATTATTATTATTATTATTATTATTATTATTATTATTATTATTATTATTATTATTATTATTATTATTACCACCACCATCATTGAGAGAGTAATTCTAGGATGAATATCTCCAAGCTGAAAAATGTGAGGAAACATAAAAGAGAAGGTAAAACTCTCCACATGTTCAGCGACAAGTCCACGATCCTTCATCATTGAGCAGAACCTATCACCCACATATAAGTATATTTTTTGTGCAATTTGCAATAACTTAAACATAAATGATTTTTGTGGTGGGTGTATAGTTTTCTTTTCTACATGAATAGGTTCATTTGATGCTTATGTAAGAGAAATACCTTGAAACAAAATATTGTCTTAACATTAAAGCATCAAACTATAGCCCTTTGGCTCTCACACTACTATCAATTCTCAACTCTACTAACTGTATGACTAATGACCCAAAGACTTATTGTAGAATAACAATTTCTCTATGTATATATCTGGGAGGCAATATAGTATAGCAAAATAAAAATAAATATATTTTACAACACAAATATAGATTTGTAAATCCCTTCAATTGCAAGAAGGTATATAATTTGTAAATAAGATGCTAGCTATTGCAATGCTAACCACTCTTGGAAATGAAACATCTGCAGTTCAGTTTTAATTATCCGAGTTTAATTAGTGTATATCTTTATATCCAATTATTCAATATTTATTTTGACCAACCACTCAATTATCATGTACCAAAACACATCACTAACACAAAAGTAATGATAGTAATGTTGGTAAAATAGGCGAATGCTGAACAAATTACAAGACATTGAGCACTCCACAACAAACATGCAAACAAGAAAACACACTGTTGAATAATAAAACAGGAAAACCCCCTGAGTGTGAAGAAACCGAGGCTTGCGTGTGCGTACGCAATGTCCTTAAAGTGATTTCGCCCCCACCACTTCCTTTTTGAGCGATCTCCTCCCAGGATACAACGGCTGAAGCTGCAGCGTTGCAGGCGAACTGGATGCAATGCCTGAACTAAATCACCAAGATGGACTAGAGGAGAAGGAGAAGGAAACTGGGAAAATTTGGACGAGAAGAAGGGAGCTTTTCTTGACTGTTGTGTTGTCTGGTTTTTCGAGACTGTGGAGACTGCTGTATAAATAGGTGCCATGGAGCCTAAGTGTAATCAATTTCGTACCGTTACATCCATTACAGCAGGCACGTAACTCATATCCGTTACAGGAGCAGTGTAACGCCGAGCCGTTTCAATTCTGCCATTACAGCTGCTGTGTAATGTAGAGCCGTTACACTTCACAAATTGAATCTTAAAACCAACAGAGCAAAACTCAGCTTGTGCCCGGTGATCGATTTCGGTGCGACATTCGTATCCGCAGGTTGCGCTCGCACACGAGTCCCAAAATTCGTGTGGAAATCGGCTCGTGATTTCCACCCTCCCTGCGGGCGCGCGTAGGCCATGGAGCATTCTCAATGTAACAAGAGTTACACCTCACTTGAAACCACTCACATATATGTTGGTCTATATTTCTTTACACTTCCTATGTGGGATAGCTTACATTTCCAAATGCACTATATATCAATTTCTATTCACACCCTCCATTTGCACCATTTATTTCCAACAAGTAATTGATATTATCAGTGGACTAATAATCACACTTCAATTTATTTCATAAAATCAAGTATTAATAAAACAGTTAGGAAAACAAAATTCATAAGAAAATTTTTACAAATTTTTGTTGCCCTATATATAGAATTTAAAATAAAGTTCCAAAATAATGTGCATCGATCGCACGTGGGTACGACTACTCTGTATGTGCGTATAAATAAATAAATAAATAAATATATATATATATATAAAGTGGCTTATGGTAAGAATCATTTTTGGACATTTTTACCCGAGCTTTATTTAATTAATTACAAAGATACACTCATATGATCATATTTTTAATTAAAAATCCAAATTAAATGTATTCCTATTTACCTAATTATTATGCATGCACAAATACACATAAAAGTAGGTTAAGAAGTATAGCTAACTGTGCATGCATTTCAAGTTCATTAAAAAAAATTGCTAATGCTTTGGAATTCATAGTGACAGAACTGAAGAACCGGTCTCATCATGAGTGAGACTTTGCTCACCCGCTCTAAACGGGGTTATCTTAACCCCCGTTTAGAGGGATCGCCACCATTCCAAGTTTATTGCAAGCATATCCGCCCATTCCACCAACTATCAAACCCCCAAACCCCCCACCCCTTTTCTCTTCTTCTCTCACACGTAGTTATACATATTCTCTCTCTCTCTCTCTCGCTCTCTCATACATAATCTCATCTTCTTTGTTAATATTTTTTCTCCGTTTGAGAAAAATTCTTTTTTTTTAAAGATTTTTTTTTTGTCTATTTACGTATATGAGAGCCTAGTATGATATTAAATATGAATATATGAATTATTATTCCTTATAAAAAATATATGAATTATTATTTTTTAAAACTTATTTATTTATTAAAAAATTATTTTTCTAACTTTTAAATATAAACTAAAGCTAATATTAATATAGATTAATGAGATAAAAAAAATTAAGTATGAATCTTCATTTCATTTATCGTTCACATAATCATGTAATCAAACAATAGAGTAGAACGAAATTACTTCCGTGCAAATATACAGTAAAAAAACTAAGACTTTTAAAGGCTACCATCGTCCCTATGGTCTCGTGCATGTAGAATAACTGTAGCAATATATTCGTATCTGTAGATCAATAACAGCGACGTCGCTCTTATTACTCTACAGACACGAGATTATATGGACGATTGGACTGCCTCTAAATGTCCAATTTCTTATAGTGGTATCTCATTTGCACAAAAAAGATCAATTAAAGGAATGCTCGATAGAGATTATAGAAAAAAAATTTATATATGTGATTTAGAATAAGTAAGACCAGATATAGTAAAGAACATAAAAAAAAAACTTGTGAAAAATGCAATGAATGAACAGCTGAAGATGATAGTGGAGAAAAATGATGTTTTCTTAATAAAATTGTATCCAACAAACTCTCAAGTTCAAAAATAAATTTTAATTTTAATTTTGTATTTCATTACTCACCGTTAATATTAACGACATTTATATTTAAGTTTAATTGATTTTATTTTATATATTTGCATTAAATACTAAATTTTTAGAAGAGCAAAATTAATATATCAATATTATACTTATTTTAAAGCTCTCTTCAAAATGAATAAAATAGAATCAATTTTTTTTAATTTGTTATTAAAATTAAAATTAAAAAAGAAAACGAGGTGGAGAGAGAAATGAGAATATACGGATAGGATGGGAGGCAAAAGGGATACAAGTGGCTTGGGATAGGGATTCAAATATTTCATTATTTTTTCTTAATTAACTTCCTGAGGGTTGTGGAATTCCACTCTGACTTCTAACGGCTTTTACCCTTCTTTAACACGAGTCAAAGCCTGTCCACAGATTCGAAGGCCCTTACACAACTGCTTATGTTGCTTATGCACAGGACCAGGTCTGACAAGGGTTAAGATAACCCCATTAAAGGGGATGACCAAAGTCTCACTCCTTCGTCATCCATGAACCTAATTGAATTTCATGCATTGGTCAATGCACACAATCAAAGCTTTCATAAGTCCCAAAGAAAATTAAGTTAATATCTAAGTTAAGGCATGTAGTGTAAAATTTACATTCACAATCCCAAATTATTTCATTTTAGTTACCCATAATTTTCTCCATCACATATTAAGGCCTTGTTCTATAGAAAATAAGTTTTGTTTACTCGAATTTCGTATAGAATGGGTGGTTAAATTTTAGAGAAGATGTATTAAAAAATTTAAATAAATTATCCAATCAATGTTTGAGTGGTTGAAAAATATGACAGATAAAAAAAATAGATTGGAGTTGTAAAATTTGTTGTACATAGAACAAGTCCGCCTTGCTCTATAGAAAATAAATTTTGTTTACTTGAATTTCGTATAGAATTGGTGGTTGAAATTTAAAGAAGATATATTAAAAAATATAAATAAATTATCAAATCAATGTTTGAGTTGTTGAAAAAGATGAGAGAGAAAAATATATTGGAGTTGGTAAAATTTGTTGTATATAGAACAAGCCCTTAATGTAGATATATTTTAAGAGCTCATATTATGGAGACAAAAGTTATGAAAGAGTTATCTATAGAGATGGATGGTCCGTCAAGGTGACAGTTGCCGAAAAGAGTTCAAGGGAAACATATTATAAAGCTAAAGTGTTAATATTTTGAGGCTGGTCTTGATTAACATAGAGGTAAATTTTTTACTTTTACAAATATATGTTTTCTCTTTGGTTCTGAAAATTTATTGGCATGTCATGGAGTATCTCATTTTATTTTACAAGGAAACAAAATACATGTTGTGTTATTAAATGAAACAATCGACAAATTTTATAATGTCATTGAAAGGGGAATTATTATATTTCCCGAAATGGCAACATAAGGTCTACATATTAAAGAGGAGTACCAAATTGTAATGACAAAATTAATTGAATTATCCTTCATGATTATGACACAGGTTGAAGAAATCAATGAGTGCATAAGTTATACAATATCACATTCATTTGTGCCATTTAGTGGCATATCTAATTTGAGTAATGGAAACACATTGCTTGGTAATTTGGAATTTCGTTATATCTCTAGGCTTATTTACAAACGCACACATTTGGTGGGAATGTTTGTCAAAGTACAACGCTCATTTGTTGTAAATGTGAAGAAAGCAACTAAACGGATAACGAGAAAATATGAAGTGGTTTTGTTTCACAAAATGTAAATTTCTTCCAAATTTTTTACAATGTTGAATTATAAAATGTACAGGGTTCAAAATTCAATGTCGCAAACACCAATTGCTTTACATCTTTATCTTAATATACATGTCTGACACAGTTAAATTGTATTTGAGGAGAGACTTAGCTGACAATAAGGGTAATATTCTTAAATACTAGCTATTTTACCCGTGCGTTGCACGGGGGCATTATTTTTTAGTTACTAATAGTATTGGTAAATATTAGCCATATTAATATAAGACCTTGAAAAAAATAAAGTAAATACTTAGTCATAACAATAAATTTAATTAATTTAAATAATAAAATAATTCTACAAAAATTTCAACAGACTTTCCCATGTACTTCGTACTAATCCATCCTGCAAACATCCAAGGAAGACTCATCCAGTGTGTTGTAGGAAAGACTAATTTTCACTAAATATAGATTTTGATAAGTATGAATAGTATGAGAATAGCACCACAAAAAAATAAATCGAATATTGGTCAAAGTACAAAAACTAATATAAGTAATTAAAGAATTCTATAAAAATTTCAGCAGAGTTTTCCTTATATTTTATACAAATCTATCTTCTAAATATCCAAGAACATCTTATAAAAATCCACATAATTTAATTTACAATTCCTATGAAAACTTCAACAATAAAGGCAATTCAAAAATAAGACCATCAAGACTCTACTAAATCCAAGCATTTACACGCGTGAGCTGAATGGAATGACAATGTGTAGTAAAGAGTGGGGTAATATATCACTGGGCGTGTTGTCGCAGTACGCCAAAATTTATTTTATTTCCTTACTCGGTTTCAAAACTACAAATTAATGTAGAAGTGGTAAGTAAGGGTTGAACCCAAGAGGAACGGTGTTTGATCTAGTTGTTTTTATCAATTAATATAGAAAAGGGGGGATTTGTGAAGTTGAATGCAATTCGAAAATAAAATTACAAAATAAAAGAGATGAAAATAAAACAATTGAAGATATATCTAGTTCTCGGGTTCGGTTGTGTCAACATCTTGTGTTTATCTTTCCCATGCAACGTGTACTATCCCTTCTTCAATTTATCAACTCTCAATTAACCAAGAAGCTCTGATTAACGAATTCTTCCTTAAGTGTATTAAATTAAAGTGAGTTCTTTAACTTAACATCTAGCTATTGGATAATCCTAAACAAGTTCTTAGGATTTAATGCAATGCTAGTGTGAAATGAACAAGAAGAATGAGTTGAATTAGATGATCAATTTCACAAACTTGAATTAATACATCTAAGTTGATTTATTAACAAATATGCACGACATTTGTTTGCTACTGTGGATTGGAATCTAGTGATAATTATGGATCAAAAGTTCCAATCCTAGCACTTAACTTGAACTTAAAGATTAATTGATTCAATTGGCCAAAGTGAATGCAATAATCACATAAATTCAAAGCGGGTTTAAAAGCATAACAAATCAACAAATTGAAGTAGAGGAATAGATAAAACGTTAGCAAAGAGTTAGAAAAGATAACAACATGATAATTGAACACAACATCCCCTCGAACTAGATAGAGAAGTCTAACTACTCATATATGCGGGTTAAATACTTATAGCAGGCGTAGCAGTGTATCACCTCTCGCAATATATGATAGATTATCTTTCTCAAATATGAAAAATAAAATAAGGAAAGAAACTAGAGAAGAAATACTCCGTTAATCATATTCACTTGATATCGTCGATTGATTTTTCGAACCTATATTTAGATTCTTACTTCACTGAATATGAAAAACTAAGAGCTTTCAAGCTACAACTAAGAACAAATGATGAAGAGAAATTTATTGAGGAGAAAGTTGGAGAGAATCACAAGCTAATTCTCTCTACAAGTTGTGTGATTCAAGCTTGGAAATGCCTCTATTTATAGGCAAAATATTACACCAAAAATATTAAAAATCATAAAAGTCTTCCTTCATGAGTCTATTGTGGTGTCTTTCGGGTTGTTTTATCTCTAAGAAGTCAAGAAAATACCAAAAACACGTTTATGGTAGGTGGAGTCCATTGGTCAAAATCTGCTTTGTGATGTCAGCGTGACTCAGTCGCCGTGTGACTCGAGTCACGCCGTGATTCTCGCTTAGTCACCGTACAGCGAGGAGGCCAGGGGGACTGATTCTGAGGATGACTCGGACGGTTCTATGTGATCGAGTATGCTCGAGCGTGACTCGAGCCACTTGCGGCGCTGACTCGAGTCACCCGAGTCACCCAGAAATTGCACACAAGTCCCTCAACTTTTGAATATTGTTCATGTTGGTCCTTGACAAATTGCATTGTGGTCCTCCAACTTTTTGAAAAGTTTCACTTTGGTCCCCTGACTTTTGAAAAGTTGCACTTTGGTCCCCAACAGTTTTGGAAGTGATGCTTTTAGTCATTTTTCTTCAAACGGCCATAACTTTCACTAGGAAACTCCGATTTGCGATCCGTAAAAATTTTGGGAATCCTCTTTTGATGTTCTTCGACATTGGCACAAGAAAAATTGTAAAAACAACTTTTCATAAAATTGCATCGGAGGTCCTCCATCTTTGATTCGCTTGCCTTTTTGGTCCCGAGTTTTCGTTTTCATCCGATTTTCATCCATTTTGACTCCTTTTGATTCTTTGTGACCCTAAACACCACAATAAAGGAAAAACACATAAAACGGAATATATAACACTAATAAAACACACAAATACATAAAACAGAAGAGTTATTTAAGTGCTTTTCTAGCACTTATCAATCACATTTTTCTTATTGTAATATTAAATCTGTTAATATAAACACAAAAATAAAATAACATTAACTGCTATAGTTATCAAAATAATCGCACTACAAAATTATGCTAACTTTTGTAGAGCCTACAATTACAAACTGTAGGAGATATTAATTGTACACCCGTGCAATGCATGTTATTCACTAGAATATGTGATTAATGAATTTCGGAGACAAATTATTCAAAATCGCTAGCTATTTCACCAGTGCATTGCACGAGAAGCTATTTTTCAATGAATAGAGATTTTGATAAATGTTGATGGAATAATAGAATAATTAATTTATGATTAGTTGTCAATTTGTATCGTGTCCTGACTTGGTATTTATACATATGCATTGCATGTAGTGACAATTGGTGATAGAGATTATGATAATATGTCACATTCATCTCATTATAATACTAACCTACTAAATATAAATACAAAATAAAATAACATTAAATGTAGTAGTTATCAAATAACTGCGCTAAAAATTTCTACTAACTATCGTAGGGCCAATAATTTTTTCTTTAAAATTATTTTACATTTTATTATATGCAACTGCAAATTTTGGAAGAGATATTGATTATACACTCGTGAAATACACGGTGTCAAAAATTAATATGTTAGTAATTATTTTTAAATTTTGATTATAAAATATAATCCCCAAACACACACACACACACACATTATAAAAATGAAAATACATCAGGTATAGTTCGACAGACCTCTCCTCTATGAATGCCCCATCCTCATTTAATCAACGTTGAGCGAGAATGATATAAACTTTCATCGTGGGAATATTCTCATCCCCATCCACATCCTATCATTATCATTTAATCGGAGACTTTTATTTGTACTTTTTAAATACATCTAATATTTCAATAAATTCATTCTAATCATATTATATATGTATATTAATATATTCGGTATAAACTCACCAATTTGACATATTCAGTAGATTATCTTAACCTATTTTTAACTCATAAATTTAGACATTTATTTTAATAATTTAAATTATATAAAATTATTAATGAGATTAATAAAAATCTCATAGATTTTATATTACCTTGATCAAATATTGAATGATCCAATATCAAACTTAAATTAATTTGGCTAAAATAAATAAATTAAAAAATATGTGATTAATAATTAAAATAGAAGACTTAATAAATTATTTTCAAAAATTAAATAAAATCTAAACTCATATAGATTGGTATAAAATAAATAAGAGAAAATAGCAAGAAAGTCAAGGATTAATTTTTAAAATACTGAAAGATCAACAAAAATTTATATTTACAAAATTGACAAATTTTCAAATCACATGCCAAAATTATCCCAAACCCCACCCACCCCATACCCACTCCCACCATCTACCCCCACCCCCCAGTTTCTCCATCGGTTATCAAACTATTCCTCCTCTTCGAAATTGTTCCAAACACCCCACCAACCCCCACACACCCCCCACCGACCTCCGATACCCCCATCCTCCATTTCTTTGGATATCAAAGTGGTTTCTCGATTTCTCTCCATGTTTGAACTCGTTCTCTTCATTATGGAGAACTAGATCTGGTTCTCCATCTTCACCGGTGAAGATGGAGAAATTTGGCGGCCGGAAAGATCAGAAAAATTAAATCTACAGAGAAGGTTTTGGCCGAAAAATGGAGGAAAATGGGAGAAATGACAGAAAATGAAGAGTTTGTGCCGTGAATCATCGGAATTGAAAGTTTGGCCAGAGAAGATGACGGAGTTCTCCAATTCTGTAGGAGAAATGACCGGAAACGGAAAACGAAAGAAAGAAAAGGAGTGGAAGGGGATTATGCATAAGATTGATGGATTTTTGAAATTATTTCTAGAAATACTTGGAGAATCTAGTCTTTCCGATGGCTCGAGAAAATGGCGGCGGTGACACTGCAACCTTGAAATGATGGCAACGTGGGCGGTGGCGGCTATTTGTTTCTATCTAATAGCAATTTCCATACTTATTGAACACTGTCTCCATCTCCTAGATAAGGTAATCAGTATAGAGGAATGCAATTTTGGCTGGCTGGAAAGTGATTGGAAATGACCGACCAGAATTTTGGTGAGTGGAATTTTCGCCAGCCAGAAATGATATGGCCTGAGAGTTGGCCGGAGAAGATGGCCGGAAAATGGAAGAAACTGCCGGAGAAGATGATGGGAAAATGGAAGAAGGAAATGGACTAAAGAGTAAAAATGAAAAAATTCAAGGGTATTTTTGTCATATTTTATTTTTTATTGTTAATCTTGCAAAATTAAAATTTTTCTGACTTTCTTGCAATTAGAAGCCTAATCTAGTATATATATGCTAATGCCTCAATAAATAATTTAAAGTATTAAAGTAGTTAAGATTCTAAATATTTATTTAGGGGAAGTCGATAGTTAATTATTTATTAAACATGTAATTTACAAAAAAAATATTAATTAGATTGTTAACAAGCTTTTTTTTTTAATAATTTAGTATTGAGAGTAAATTTGGAAATAATTTGTGTTTTTTGGTAGCAGCCCATGTAAATAGTCTTTTCTTTTTTTTCCATATATATTTATTCAATAATAATTTATTATGATACAATTAGAATAAGGATACAATTTCATAATTCATACTCTTAAACTTTTCTAATTCAATATTGCGTACTTAATAACATTGATTCATAATTAAGGTATCAATTACACCAATGATGGTGCTATTCTCGTACTATTAACAAATGTAAGTTAATTGTGTTAATTTGTTCTAATAGTTTAAAAAATTGATAATACAAAAAAAATTATTAGTGCGAAGAAACTATAATTGTTTCTTCACACGAAGTGAGTTCAACACTCTTTTGATTGTGAATCACTTTCAATACTGAAAAACATTTTCCATGAGGGTATAAAAATAAATAATCCAAGAAAAAAATTCAATCGAGCGAAGAAAGTATTATCAATCCATAGATTTACCTTTAATATTTAAAAAATCGTGTCATCTCAACCTAATGATATGAAAAATTACTGGAAAAAAAAGATAAAACAATTTATCAATACGAAAAAAGAACAATTGTTTCAATAGTTTATCGAAAACTATCCATCGAATTGGGTCGATTCATATTTTAATTTATTTTATACTTATAACAACAATATGTGAATTACAAATTAATCTACTAGAAAAATTATAACATATATTGGACTTTTGCAACTATAACGAATTATTTGAACTAAAAATATTAATCAACCTACGAAAGAAGTATAATTAATTTTAACAATTAATATATTAGCATAAAAATGAAATGATCTAAGGAAAAAAATTAATAGTGTGAAGAAAGTAGGATAATTCCACGGTTTAATAGTTTAAAATATCATGTTGACTCTTCTTAAATGGTTTTAAAAATTGATCATATAAAAAAATTAATAGTGCGAAGAAACTACAATTGTTTCTTCACAATAAGTGAGTCTAACATGCTTTTGATTGGCACTCTCTTCCATTGTTGAAATGCATTTTCCATGCAGGTACAAAAAATTAAGCGGGAGACTATTTTTTCCAGCAAATAGCGATTTTGACAAATATTAATAGAATAATTAATTGAAAATTTATACCGTGCGCTAAGCTCACATTAGTTGTCAATTTATGCAGATTATTATACCTAACGTTGTCCGTAATAGAATGGTGTTCAAATTTTGATGTGACATTGGTAATGATGGCAATTAGTCTAATTGTTATAACTTATAAAATAAAATAATCAATGGAATAAAAAAGATTACCAAAAAAAATAATAACTTATGGACAACATTTATAGCCGACCTCTTTTAATAAAAATCTCATAAAGCCCGTTTGTATAGCAAAAATAATAAGGTGGCGATTTGAAAAAGAAATTAGAATCGAAAAATGAGATGATAAGAAGTTTGATGCTCAAAGGGAAAAAGAAGAGAAAAAATACAAAAATAACGCAAAATCTTGAGAGTTTATCAGAGAAAGAATACGTGTTTATTGCATTCAAAGTAAAATTCAGCTAATTACATAAAATTAGGAAATTTAGCTAAATTAAATTTATTAAGCTAATTAAGAAAACAATAAAACATGATAATAGAGTTATTTTAGGTAGATTATTGATCTGCATTGTAGAGGTTAATTGAAATAAAAATATTAAAAATAAGCTAAAAGTTTTAGGCAGAAAAACTATTTTTTTGGAATTAAAAAAATAGGAGGAATTTCCTACTTTTCTTTATATATATATATATATATATGTATATAGATTTGTTAATTAAGGTCGATTAAATATTGTAGTACACAAGACGGTTGTCATGTAACTAACTAACTTATTCTCATTAATTTTCTTCTAACAATGATTTTTTTTATTACAACTTCGCAGTTCATTTGTATGCATTCCCAATATTTTTGCCTATAATTTCCACCTTCCTAAAAAATTTACAAATAACGTATAACACACAGTTGATTATGACTAGTAAACACAAAATGCCCAAAATATTGAGAAAAGACCCATATCCCTCACCTTCTTCACTCATTTTCTATCATCTTCTTCACCATATGTAGAATCAAATTCGCTTCTTCAAAAATTTAAGGGTACCAGCAAAATTTAATGGTCACTTTATGATATGATTCTGCATGCCCCCATGCGCGACAAGGAAGCTTGGAGCGTTGTTTAGGCTAAGTGAAATCAAGTTCAAGCTAAGTGGAGCAGAAATGAAGAGATTTCACGCAACTTGGGATGTTTGACCGGGTTCAAAGCTGTACATCATTGGAACGAGCCAGAATTTGAAGGCAGAGTCTTTTGAAGAATTGAAACTCGTCGAGTTTAAATTACATGGAGCTTTGACTCACCTCATTTGGACATCGGGTTCGAAAGTTATAGCCAAAACAATGAAGGTTGTCCAGGCAAGGAAGCTGGAGAAAATTCAGCAGAGGAAATTTACGGCCGTAACCGTATTGATTACGGCCGTAACTCAGCCATTACGACCGTAACCTAAAGACATACGGCCGTAATCTAGGAAGCTGAAGACCAGAGATTTACAGAGAGTTAAATACTGCCGTACCATTTGGGACATACGGCCGTATCAGCCGTTTTACGGCCATAACTTTGATCCTTACTACTGCATTACCCTCGGTTTCACTTTTGGGCCAAAAAATGCGAGAGAAGTTCATTCACGGCCAGACATGCTCGGCTTCTGGCGTAACTAAAGACTTACGGCCGTAACTATTGTCCATACGGCCGTAACTCAAGAATCAAGTTTGACGGTTTGAGGCGAAAGTTAATTACTAGTAATTTTAGGACTTACTACTGAACTCTCGAATTTACTACCGCAACTCCCGCACTTACTACCGTAATTTTGGCCAACTTAGTCATTTTTGTGTCTACTTTTTGGATATTTTATTTTTTTATCATTATTTTCAATTGAGACTTGTATATGTAAGAAAACCCCTCATTTGTAAAGAACTTGGTTAATATGATATTTGAGAGCTTTAAGCTTGTTGAGAGAAATTATCTTCTCTTGTTGTTCTTTTGAACAAATCGAACTTATTAAGAGCGTGATCAACTCTTGTATGCGTTCACCCTGTAGGTTGTCTACTACGACATACGGTCGAAGGTGATAGGTTTTAGCCTATTGTTGTCACTTCGTGAGTAGAAGGTCGTCAGGTTTTCGATCTCTACCAGTGATTGGCTTTTCTGGGATCTAATCCAATCTGGATTGGGTTGCGTTGGCATCGAGACCAACGAGGTCCGTATCACTTTACCTTGATTTGTTCATCTACATGAAATTCCACTCTTCATAGCCCCAAAAATCGACATCCAAAAAAAAAATTGTGCAAAGCTCAGTGTGGTCCATGGACTACACTCGCCCAAAGCTGACTCTGCCAGTGCTTCTCGTTAACACATGTAATATTTCATCTTTACATATAGCAATTATTTAAGTTTTTTTATTGACTATTATTAAGCTATAATACCTTGTAATTAAACCATAATACCAGAACTCCAAAAAAAAAAATCAAGCACTATAATACGCTGTAATTCGTAATGTTTTCTTCTTTACGTTCATGACTAATTTATTATAACCAATAAGTAAATGGAATACCAAAATGTCAATTTTAATTTTTTAATAATAAAAATTTAAAATTAAGTAAATTTATTTTTATATGAAAACTATAGATCCAACAACGAATTGTATATATATATATGTATATATATATTTATTTATTTATTTAATAGACTACCAATTGGTGACTGAAAAGTATGGAAGGATCGGACGTGTTGAGAAAATAAAGAATTAAATTTTATATATTATCATCAAAACATCGTTAATAAGGGATAAAAACAATAATTACAAAAACTTAAATAGGAATATAAAATGGGAACAATAATAGGTGGTAGTAGACTTGTAAATTTAAAAAAGATGCAGCGAAATGTTGGAATAAAATGTTTCTCGACCTTTATGATGACATTTTTAATAGTGGTATAGACTATATCTGCAATAATATAAAAACGGAATGATGAAAAAACTTTTGATTCACCAATATATCTTCATTTGTCTTAAGAAGATTAATTAACTTTTATATTGTACTTTGTTCTGAAAATTTTAATTTTTATATATTAATTGTATAAGTCATTATATTTATATTATTAACTACAAGAAAAATAATCATATTTGATGCCCCTTATTCAAAATAAATCATCAGGGCATGGAACAAATTGAAATCTATATATTATATAAAGAAGACGTGATTTGGAAGTTATTAATTTAAAAATGGTTATTAGGACAAAGTTTTAGTTAAACATGTGTTGTACCACTTATTTTCTACCAAGTGTCACCTTTATTGTTAATTGTTTTAAGATAATAATTATTATTTGTAACTTCCCCATTACCTTCTTTTATATAACCTCCATAAATTATGGAGAATAATTTTGTTTACTACTCTCCTTTTGGAGGGGCAATTTGAGGGATAAAGAATTGATATTTTTGAATTTTTTTGTTTCATATTATTCTATTGGCCGGGAGCTTTAATATGAGTATAGTTTCGATATATAATTTTTACTATTTTAAAAGTTACTTATTTTTTGTGATAACTCACTTATCACTAAAAAAACTTTTAAAATAGTAAAAATTTTATGTCAAAATTATACTCATATTAAAGCTCTCGATGAATAAAATAATATAAAACAAAAAAATTAAATTTTTCATTTTTTTACCCCTTAAATTGATCCTCCAAAAGGAATGCAATATTGACCATATTTTTAGGAGGGTGAACAAAATTGCTTCTAAATAATAGGTTCATGTAATTTTAATGATAAATGATACAAAATTAATAATCTATAATTATTTATTTAGTATAAATTCTTTATTCTATTTAAGATGAGTTTAACAAATACTTCATATAGATGATAGAAAACAAAACCTTTAACAATTCTGTTAATGAGCCCATTTATTTTTTATCCAACCAAACTTTCTTTATTTCTACCTGAGCAAGTTGACTCAAATTCAGCCATTACTTAGAATCTAGATGGACAATTATAAAAGGAGAAAGTAGTCAATCAAGGAAGTGGAAACGATTGCCACGAACAGCACAATCAGGTTAGTTTATGGTTTTATATTGTATGTGTTTTGATTGCAAAAAAATTATACATATATTTCATATGAAACTAAATTAATTTAAAATTTTATAATTATTTTTGTAAGTAGTGAGTTCTAATTGACTATTAAATCAATTTCAATTTGAAATGATTACGTTCCTTTTCAGTATCAAAGGTATTGAACTACATTTTTTGGATTATTATTATTTTTTTTAACGTATATACTTTATATATATTTCATTACTTTTTTATTAATATCATTGTTTTTCTTTTCTTTTTTTCTATCAGGGGACAATGGGTGGAGATAAATTTGAAGCCAGGATCTTCATAGTAAGTGATTGAGCCTTTAACCACTCGGTTAATCCCTTGATGCCTAATATCATTATTTGCGATTAATAAAATCAATTTATGTAAAGTATATAATGATTTTACAACTACTACGGTAATAGTTTTACTTCAATTTTATATTAGTTCAACGTTAGCTAATTCTAATAGGTATTTTAATTCTAATTTGGAATAAATTATTATAACGAATTCTAATTAATTTAATATATTCTACAATAATAATTTTACAATACTAATATCTTATAATCTCTAATTTTGTTCTATTTATATAATTTTTATTTGTTTACAAAGTTTACGAATGTATTAATTCTAAAGATACAATATGAGTTGAAAATAATTCATTCATTTACTATTTTCAAATGATAAATATATAATTTATCATTACTGATTAACAATTATTTTTTTTAAAAAAAATCTACTTATTTAATCCCCCAATATGTGTGTGCGTTTTTTAAAGTACTATGTAAATTCCCATTATTAAATTACCTTAAATGAATTAAGAATATTTGTTTAATCTTTAAGTATAAGTTTCAAATTTTTTGAGTAATAAATGTTTATATTAATTTTTTATTTGTTTAATCTCTTATTGTCAACTTATGTTTATGCTTTCAAAATATTTGTGTAATATTAAATGACAAATTTAATGTTTCTTCCACTAATATTTTTAGGAGTAGAAAAATACCCTAACACATCAAAATCATATCTTTAATTTTTAATTTAAATATTTTCAATTATATCATGAATTTGTACTTTAAATATTTTTAATTATATCTTCAATTTTTACTAAGGAGTAGAAAAATTTCCTAAGGCATATCTTAAATTTTTTTGTTCAAATTTTTTTAATTAAATCTTTAATTTGTACTTTAAATATTTTTAATTATATCTTTAATTTTTATTTAGGAGTAAAAAAATTTCCTAACACAACAAGATTTTCTTCATTTTCTAATTTTCTACAACCCAAAAGCAACATCAACATTTTGCAATTATTTTCTAAAACCAATAAAGAAATTTCCTAACATTCATTGTATTCTACATATAAATTAAAAATTACAAAGAATCACAATTCTTTGACAAATATGTAAAGAGGACTTATATAAATAAAACTATTAACATAATAATTTTGATTTCTGTGTTCTTTTAGGTGGGATCAGAAAATATGTAGACTTTTTTTTAGGTGAATCATATAAAAATTTATGGGATTCCTCATATATGTATCAACTTCATAACACGATATATTGGTTTGATGAAAGAACACACAAGCATTATGAAAGATGTCAGGTTCCGAAATTCCATTGTGTTGTATATAAGGGCAAATGATCAAGCTTCCATGAATGAGAGATCCCCCACTATAATTAGGTGATTTACTATATAGCATGCAATGAAACAAAATAGTCACTTTGTACAAGCCATTCGAGCGTATAACATTATGTCTTTATTAACAATGAGCGGACGGATGGATTCTACTATTAATCATGGAAAGTCACAAATGGGTCTTCTAGATGAAGAGCATCTCATTAGTCATTCACTAAATTTATTTTGTTGTTTAATATATAGTAGAGTATTTCATTAGTCCTTCACTAATTTTATCTTATTGTGTAATATATAGTTTGAAAATATTATGTTATTTTCCTTTGTTTCTACGTCGATTGAGTTCTTTCTTTTTTAAAATTATCATTTGCTAAGCTACAATTTGTTTCAGCAATGAAGAAATGCACTACACTCTTACACAGAATCATGTTGATATACTTGAAGTTCATACATTTCAAGCAAAGTAATTAGTATTTCAATAGTATTTAATTGATTATATGTTTTGTGCTTAAACATTTTTGTGTAAAATCTTTTTATAATTTAATCCAGGATGACAATCAACCACAGATGAATTTTTTGAATTATTAGCACATCATAAAATGAAAAAAAAAAAAGAATTTTCTTTTCATAGTATTTCGTACTTATTGACACTTTATTTGATTGTTTTAAATTACATTACATTTAACTTTCTGTTGAAAATTGTCTTGATTTCTTTTCTAATTAATATAATTTTTCTATTAGTGTATCATAAAGTAATTTTTTATTTTGCTTACACTTATTTTCGTGTTTTAATAAATTGGATTTTAACTATGATCTGGATTTTAATTAATATGATAGTTTTTAATAGTTTTTATCATCTTCTATATTATTTTTTTCTAAAATCATATTTACATTTCGCATAAAGATTTAAAATAATCAAATTGTTGTATACCTAATGCCTATTAGAATATATATATATATATATTCAGGAAAAGTGTTCATTTTAACCATAACTAATTTATTTAAAGTAAAATCTCAACTAAATCAACTTAATTTAAATAGATTTATAACATCGCATGCTACAAAATATTTACATTTTATATTATGTTATGGTGTTATCAATTTAGCACAGCTATCATTTGTTAAAAAAAATTATTTTTCATTATTCTTTACCGCAAAAATCAATCTACACAATTTTTATTTTCATTTTTATTTTTTTAGATTTCACGTAAACCTATACAACTTTACTCCCGTGCAACGCACGGGGGTGAAAACTAGTAATTTATATATAAAGGGTGAATGGGAATAGATTATAATGGTTTTTAAAGGTTTTTAATGTAAAAGAGGAAAGAGAATGAGTGGAGTTGAGTGGTTGAGATTTGTGGATGTGATGAGATATGTGGATGTGATTGATTTAGGAGAGAGAAAAAAGTTGAAAAAAAGTGGAAAATTTTGGAAAAAAGTGTTCTGAATCAGGCTTATAAATAAGGGCATTTGACCAATAACTACACTTATGGGAAAAACTTGCCCACTAAATCATGCACATTTCTTTTTCTACCACTTACTCATCTTTTATACAATAAGACTAAAATAGAATTTAAAAATCACAAATTTACAACAATGATACTCTAATAAATAAATCACAAATTTACAATAATACAACTCTAATGAAATAAACAACCAGATTTACAACAATGCCACTCTAATAAAATAAAATATAACATATTTTCTCTCTCCGAATTACTACCACAAGTAATTAATCTCGCTCAACATTCAACTTTTCATTTCCCCCATTTTCAACTTTCTCTCTCCAAATTACCGCCACAAGTAATCTCGATCAACATTCAACTTTTCCCCTTCTCTATCTCCGACTTTCTCTATCTACACACTTTCTCTCTCAAGATTACCACTCAGGTAATCTCGATCAACATTCAACTTCTCCCTTCCTCCATCTCCGACTTTCTTTCTCTATACACTTTTTATCTCTAAATTACCTCACCAAGTAATTAGATTACCACCACAAACAATCTCGCTCAACATTCAACTTCTCATTTCCTACATCTTCGACTTTCTCTATCTACGCATTTTTCTTTCCAGATTACCTCCACAAGTAATCTCCATCAACATTCAACTTCTTCATTCCCATCTCCGATTTTCTCTCTCTATGTATATTCTCTCTCCAGATTACCTCGTCAGGTAATCCTATTACCACCACAAGTAATCTCGATCAACAATCAACTTCTCCTTTCCAGTCTCCGGCTTTCTCCCTCTCCGTACTTTCTCTCTCCAGATTACCTCACCAAGTAATCAGATTACCATAACAAGTAATCTTGCTCAACATTCATTTCATCATTTTGCCCATCTTCGACTTTCTCTCTTTACGCACTTTCTTTCTCGAGACTATCGCTACAGGTAATCTCGGTCAGCATTCAACTTTTCCGTCTCCAACTTTCTCTCTCCACACACACTCTCTCTAAAGTACCATCATCGTTGCTTTTCATTTCCTCCGTCTGACTTTTTCTCCACACAATTTCTCTCTTTAGATTACCACCTCCGATAATCTTGATTACCACCCCCGATAATAATATTACCTACCATTGCCACCACCACCACCACCACCACAATTTCACCACCACCACCACTTCTACTACTCCCACCAAACCACCACTATCACCATTCCACCACCAACCTACCATAACCATTGCACCACCACCACCATTACTTGCACCGATACTACTATTACCTGTCCCAATAATATTATTATCGATATTATTACATGTCCCAGTAATCATATTACATTCCCTTGTAATGGTATATTACCTATACCAATAATCATAACCAAAACACTAAAATGTCATTTACCTAACCCTAGTAATATCATTACCTACCCCGATAATTGTTGGGCGTTCATACACACACGCAAATATACCGCAAGTGCACGGGCCGTACAAGTATTAAAATGGACCTAAAAGTCCGGATATCGTACCCACAGAGATTGGTATTTGTAATTGAATTACTTCTTTTAGTGTGAAAGAAAAATAAAGGAAGAAAGAAAAGGGAACACAAACAATTCAAAGATGGAGGTGGAGTTATCTAATTAAACTACAAATGCAACTAACTAACAACCTAAAATGACATGCATGGGAATAAATGGAGATTACTCGGATTAATGGGTAGTTGGGATTCATGATTCACTTAACTGTCGCCTAATCAATTCAATGTCTAATCATAACATATCACTCATATTCAATGTTAGACCCGATTCTCCTATATTACAAGGTTACCTCTCTCAATCGCCAAACTGCCCTAAATGATTGGCACAACTTGCTACATCTCTGTGTCGATTCGAACCAACCAAATTCATTATTTTTTGTGAGAATAACCCAACGGATCGCCTAGGGTTTAAAGGTATATTTCTATCCTCTACAAGAACCTAGGATGGTTGCTTCCACGGTCCAAACTGTGTCTCTTCTCTCGAATAATGACACAACTTGCAAATCCATAAATCCAGTGATCAATCGAATCATGGGAATAGCTCAAAAACAACCACACATGAGATAGAATAACCCATTCCAAAACCATAAACAATATCATTGATTAAATTTAATTCAAATTCATCAATCATCCCAACAATACAACTCTAACTCATCTTGAAATAAACACAAGACATAAATACATGAAAAAAAACAAATGGAGGAAGGTAATAGAAGACACAAAATAAAATGATTAATTAAATTTAATTCAAATTCATCAATCATCCCAACAATACAACTCTAACTCATCTTGAAATAAACACAAGACATAAATACATGAAAAAAACAAATGGAAGAAGGTAATAGAAGACACAAAATAAAATGATTATATTCTCCATTTGCAGTTCGAATCCTTAGTCTTGATTTTTCCACCTTCTTCCATCTTTTCCTTTTGATTTCTCCGTCATTCTTCTCCAAGTATTATCCCCAATTAAACCCTTAACTAAAGAAGAGAAGAGAAGAAAGAAAGGAAGACCAGAAGAAGAAAAGAAAAGAGGAGAAAAAGAAGAACCCGAACTATATAAGCTAACATGCACTAAGACCAGAATATCGAAATTGGGGATTAAAAGTGTGTTAAAAGGTCTCAATTCGTGTGTCAACACATGCCCAAAAAGCCCTCCAAAGTGGTGAAAGAAAATGGAATTTTTGGGTATTTTTTGTGTAGAAAAAGGAACCGTATGGAGCTAAAAATTCCCCTTACGGCTATACAAATGTTTCTGCCCTATTTTTCAGCATGCGCAGGTTTTAATATTTTGACCATAACTTTTGATTCCAATATCCGATTGAGTCGATTCAAATTACGTTGGAAACTAGACTCGATGATTTACAACTCTCTAGTTGATTGTGTCTTCCAGCTCAACTTGTATCTTTATCAAAAATGCTCCTCTTTCAGTCAAACGGACATTCGGTCTTCAAGAATCGAACCATTTGATAGCCAATTTGGTTTTTTCGATTCTCTTGTGCATAAACAAAGCTCCAAAACATGAACTTGGCTCGGGAGGAAACCTGGATTGTGTTTTTGAGTATTCTTCTCCTCATAAATTGCAATGCAAGCCCTCCAATTTCTGAAATATTGCAAAATGGTTCATGATCTTCGTATGGCCATAACTTTTGAATCCGAAACTCGAATTGAGATCTGTAAAAAGGGTTGGACTCATTATTCCGTGTTCTTCCATGTGAGCTCAAGAAAAGTAGCCTAGAAGATCTTCAAAAATTTGCACCTGAAGTCCTCTAACTTTGGAATTGTTGCATTTTGGTCCTTTTTCTCCTTTTCGCCATGTTCTCGTCCCAAATGAGGAAATGTACCTACAAACACAATAAATACATACAAATCAAGTAGAAGTCTGTTCCAATTGACAATATAAACATATAAATACATGCACAAATTGAACACTTGTCAATAATTATATTATCTACCATGATAATTATAACCATAATAATAAAACACCATTCACAACTTCTTTTAGGATTTTACCCACCCCAATAATCATAACTAGAACATAAAAATATCACAATATTAATATGTGTGCGATTGAAAACATAACAATTTCCGACCATCTCATCCGGAAACTTCATTTTGGTTTGGCATATGGCACAACAGAGGTTCCAGCTCAATTTTGATTGATTAATCAGCTAGGTATTTCAGAGATGGCCCAAGCCATAGTAATCTAGATTACCACCAAAGTAATCTCTATTACAATTCCACAGTGGTCACAAAACAAAAAAAGAAAAGAACATCAAATCACAAAAAGAACATTATCTATACCCAATAATATTATTACATGACATGTTAATAATATTACTTACCCTGTAATCTTGATTACCAACCCCGATAATAATATTATCCACCCCAACTTTCTCTCTAGATTACCACACCAATAATCTCTATTACAACTCTAAATGGTGAAAAAAAGGAGTAAAAAAGAAAAGAAACCAACCATATGAAGAACATTACCTACCCCGGTAATATTATTACATACCACGATAATAATATTACCTACTCTGGTAATCATAGCCAAACTACTAAAAAAATCCACAATTTTAATACTTTAATCTCCCATCTATAACTTGAAAGTATTCCACCAGACAACCAAATAACAATAACTTAAACTTGATGCTACAAAGTAAAAACTCAAATCGAATTAGACCATTAAAGAAATTAATCACTGAAACTATACATTGTACAAGAAACTCGGAAGTAGGAAAAACGAAAATAGCACAGGTCATTTATTAGACGGAATAGAAGACAACACTTATGCACAAGTTTTAAGTACTATTTACAAGACAAAATATATTACAATGTGACATATTGCAATGGAAACCAATTTCCCAGGAGACTTCATAAATAATTGAAAAAAACTAAATTTTTGCCCCTTTTTCCCTCCAAAAAGGATGAAACGAAAAATCAACCTCATTAGCTCAAAAGTAACCTATGTCAACAACTCTCATTTGGCCAATGGGTAATGGCGAAGAGATCTCCATCTTGTAACAATTAAGGTCCAAAAATTGTGTTATTAGGATTTGATTCACACTTAGCACCTCCATTTTCATCCTACGTCAGAATTGGTATTAGAGAGTATATTTTGTCATTAAATAAGTATAAAGAAGAAAGAGAATTCAATTATTGGAATAATATTATCTACCCCGATAATATTATTATCTACCATGGTAATAATATTGCCCATCCTAATAATTATAAACCGAACAATAAAGTAAAAACATCACAATTCGCATCTTAGCAAAACGACTAAACCTCAATATTTGAACCTTCAACCTCAATATTTCACAGTGCAGCATAGAATAAAACACACTGTCATCAAACATCCAAGATAATGACAATGGAATTCATATGGAGAAGGAACCAATGAACAACATTACCACTCCAAGTAATATCAATCAACATTCAACTCCTCACCCCCCGTCTCCGACTTTCTCTCTCTAACACTTTCTGTCTCCAAATTACCACCCAAGGTAATCTTGATCAATATTCAACTTCTCCCTTCCCCCATCTTCGACTTTCACCCTATATGCATTTTCTCTCTCCATATTACCTCCCCAAGTAATTAGATTATCACCACAAGTAATTTTAATCAACATTCAACTTTTCCCTTCTCACATCTTCGACTTTCTCTCTCTACGCATTTTCTCTCTCCACATTACTGCACGAGGTAATCTTGATCAACATTCAACTCCTCGTTTCCCTGTCTTCGAGTTTCTCTCTCCAGCAATTTCTCTGTCCAGATTACTGCTCCAAATAATCTCAATCAACATTCAACTTTTCCCTTCGACATCTCCAACTTTCTCTCTCCAAATTACCTCCCCTGGTAATTAGATTACCACCACAAGTAATCTCGATCAACGTTCTATTTTTCCTTTCCCATATTTTTGACCTTCTCTCTCTACGCACTTTCTCTTTCTACATTACCGCCCCAAGTAATCTCGATCAATATTCAACTTCTCACTTCCCTCGCCTTCGACTCTTTCCATCTGCGCACTTTTTTTCTCCAGATAACCGCCTAAGGTAATCTCGATCAATATTCAACTCATCGCTTCCTTTGTCTTCGATTTTCTCTCTAGCCTATATCTCTCACCAGATTACCACCATCGGTAATATCGACCAACTCTCAACTTCTCGCTTCCTCCATCCCCTATTTTCTCTCTATGCACTCTCTCTTGATTACCACCCTCTGTAATTTCGACCAACCCTCAATTTCTCGCTTTTCCAGTCTCGAACTTTTTCTCTCCATGCACTTTCTCTTTCTAAATTATCGCCCCTGGTAATCTTGACCAACCCTCAACTTCTCGCTTTTTTTGTCTCCGGCTTTCTCTCTCTATGCACATGGCTAGCCATTTTACCTTTTTAAAATTTTATTGGTTATTATAGCAAATTTAAGAAATCAACAAATCATAGATTACAACAGCTGAAATGTTCAACTTCGCAAATATAAAGTTTTAAATATAACTAATATGTATACAATCTTTACTTTATATCAAACACCTTTTACGATGACTAATACGAGTAATGTTATTTAAAATTGTTTCAATTTTCCATATTATAATCATTTAACGGAATAATTTTGGTAATCAATTTTCCATTTGATTACAACCCCTAATAATCTAGATTACCACCCAAGTAATCAATTTAAAATTACATTATCTACCCCAATAATATTTATTACCTACACCGTGATAATATTATCAGTCCCAATAATTATGACCAACACATTGATAACCACAATTTTAATCACTTCCACAACTAACCTAAGCACTTTTACCTTTAATTGAGAAAAATAAACTACAAAATTATATCTCTTTTGACTATCCCATCAAATTAGACCATTAAAAAAATTAACCACCAAAACTATACACTGACAAGAGACTCAGAACTATACATACTCTCTCTAGATTACTATCTCAGTAATCTAAATCACCATTCATCTTCTCCCTCTCCCTTGTTTCTTACTTTCTCTTTCTAGATTACAACCCCCAGAATATAGATTAACATTCATATTCTCGTATCTGACTTTCTCTCTTTGGATTACTATCCCTGGGTAATGGAGATTAACATTCATATTCCTGTTTTCTCATCTCCAACTTTCGTTTTTGCACATTTTTTTAGATTACCATCCTCACAATCTCTATTACAATTGCACAACAGTCAAAAATACAAAAAATAAAAAGAGATCAAACTATAAGAAGAATATTACTTACACTAGAGAATATTATTATCTATCACAAGCAATAATATTATTGACTTGTGCCTTTTGTGTATTGGAATAATCTAGAAATAATTGGATTTTAGAGGGAATGCCACAATTAGCATAACCGATAGAAAATATGACCTTTTGCTTTGACCCCATTCATTTAGTGGCTCAATATACACATGCTACTTGGGTCTTTCCCTAAGAAAAAGAATTTGACTGGTCTCTAGATGTACTCTACGGCTGCACAAATTGATAGATTTCTAACAAGTTTTATTTAAGTTTTTGAATCTAAGATGTAGACCATCATGACTTAGATGAGAAAATAGAGGAGAATCTCTGCCTCATCTCACAGATAATAACCAATGCCTTCATCTCCATATATCTATCAAATTCCATTTTATAGTTGTAATACACCAAGCCTCCATCATCTCTCCTCTTCCTCCAAGGTAATTTTCTCTCTCTTCACTCAATATACGTTGGTTAATTATTCACTATCCAGGGTCTAATTTCTCATTTTTGTATAGAGTTTGCAAGGTTGTGTGCAAATGTTTAGATAAAGCCCAACTCAATTTCATGGTATAAAACTGTCCAGCAAAAAAATTAGAGCAAAATCTCCACGAATTGAACTCAATATAGTTGTTCCTGCAATCGAAGATTCTCAGATGATTCCAACTTCGTCTCCTAGGTCGAAGAAGAATTGAAAGAGAAAGGGGATAGGTCATTCTTTGTCAGAAATCTAGATCGGGGAAGAGTTTTAAAGGAAGGGGATCTAGGCCGACTTAGAAACAATTGGTGGGCAAATCTGAGAATGAGAGAGTTTGAGAGAAGGAAAATAAAGAGTGGAAGGCAAAAATGTCATAAAAATATGCAATTAAGTGATTGGTAAAAGATTCATAAAATATTGTAGTTGATGGCAAAAAAAAAGATTGTCCAGAGTTAGTGGGTAAGGATTTGCTTTGAGTTGTATTTATTGGTCATTTGCTCTGTAAATAAAGCGGTATTGTTGTTATACATAATAATCTTAATGGTATTCTAATTGACTCATCATTTTTCACTTCTTTTTTTTTCACAATTTAGTAGTAGTATCTCTTATATATTATTTTTAGCGACATTTTTCTTTTCTTAATTTTGCTTATTACCAGTGTTACTACTTCAATAATATTACTAATACCATTTATTTTATACATAGAGAGAGAGTGTGTGACAGACAGACAGATCGACAGGCAGACAGAGAGTGAATAGAAAACATACACTTCAAAACTTAATGTAAAATGTGCACTTACGTAATAATTTGTTGCTACCGTGAGTACCACGACTTGAAGCCGTCATTTGACCTGATTGGACCCATTATCACACCACTTGGAAATTCGGACCCAGCCCAATCAAGTGACATGATCAACCTAGGAGCTGGTCACATGACCAACCTTGGTCACATGCCTGACCTGAAGTTGGGTTGGAGCTCACCCAAGCTTCGAGCTTGGGCGCGAGCCCAACCTCCAACCTTAAACTCAAGCTTAAGCCCAATCTCCCAAGCTGGAGCTTGGCCATAGGTCAAGTCCGGTCCTACCTAAGAGGTCAACCCGATGATCGACTCTGATTGTTCTCGATGACCAACTCCAACTGTTGTTGGACCCCTTTCCAAAGCCAAGTGTTTTCCGACGAGATTAGGAACAATCCTATTAATGATAGAGCTCCTATTTGCACACAACACTCTCTATCATAACTTTCAACAACAGAGAGTCCAACGCCTTGAAGGATTCTTTGTCTCTTCGCCATAGAAGCTAGTCCTAGAGTGTCGAGTATTAAACCATCGTCAGTTCCATCGTCGAAACTCCAAAGAATTTGTCATTGCACGCCAAGTATGAATTTTGGAAGAAACAAATTCCTTTTTGTTTAAGTGGGTTTTTAAGATCCAAACATATAAACTAAACCATTGAGTTACTTAATTAAAATTTTCTAATATTTAATCTTCATTCTTTTAAAAGGGGCTATGCAATATAAAACATTTTGTACCCAAAATACCCTTCTCATCCCTAAACAATTACGATGCCCTCAATTATTATTTTGTATGTCAATTATTATTAGTAATGAATATTTTGATAAAATAAAGAGTAACAATGACATTTTGCAAATATTTATATATGTATATTTAACTTGTTTACTTGTAGCCATGATTTTTAGTGTGACTTTGTCTTTTGCAATGTGTCGATTTAAGAGGTCTCAAGTCAACGCAGGGTCGACACACTTAAAAAATAACTTGTGATGGTTAAGTTAATGAACCACACAATAATGCTTAGAAATTAGTAATTTCATGTGATACACACAATATTTTTCACTATTACTAATATCGTTAACTAAATCATTGTAATTTTTCACTCCGTCTTTGTCCGTGCCCTTTATTAGTTTAATTAATGTCTTTTCCTATTTCAATTACAATAACCTAACTATATACTCTTTTAGCTTGGAAATTTAAAATTTTGATCTAAAAATTATATTCATATATTTCTCTTTGTCAATTGTCGTCGTTATTAATAGTATGCCTAAAATAATTCAAATAGGACCCGAGTTTTTGCCATGATTTGCTACACTATCAAGGATTGAAAATGGGCTAAAATAAAAAATTTTCACATGTGCGGAATGTAATTTCGGTCACGTTTGAATTTAGCTCTATCCATGTAAATAGGTTTAAGTTTTAACAATAGAATCCAAAATCTTTTTAAAAATATTATATATTGTAGAGGTGTTCAATGCAATAATTGAAAATTTCACTTCTCTACTCTTTCATTCGAACCCTTCATACTCACTTTTTATAATAACATGCTTATATATTTGTGCAATTCGTAATTACAAAATAATGTTTAATTGTCACGTGCAACGCATGTGTCTCCTACTATTGTTTATAAATAGCACTATAGCACTATTCTAATTCCAATCTTGATCTCTAATCCAATTTAAAAAGTGAGAGTATATGAAAGAGAGGAGGGACCAGCGTGTCAGGAATGCAAAAAAGACGAATTCACAAGATTACAAAACATCCAGCCTCATCACAGCATGGGCCAAACCACACAACGCTAAAGTAGACAGCAGACCAAACAGCTGACACCACCATGACTTGTGAGTTGGACTCATGACCACCACCAACCCATGGGCCATGACCCACCACACAAACTTAATTTGAGTTATGCATGCATGTGATACTGCACTCTTCCGTTACGTATACGTTAATTATCTTATATACTTTTCCGTTTACTTCCTGGGCTGAGCTAGATGTAAAAAGCACATGGACAAAAAAATCGAGGTGCTTTGATTCAATTTGTCTTTGCATTAAAATTAAATTTTTAAGAAGAGTCTATGCGAACATAATTGAGAGTCTAATTCAACTTGTTCTTTGTGAAACTTTGCAAGACAACAATATTGTAAGATATAGGAAATGTTACAATGTGGACAATTGTTATGACCAAAATTACACAAATGATAATGATAGGATGTAACCAACAAGTTAGTCTCCATATATATATATATATATATATATATATATATATATATTCAACAGTAAAAGAAGTCTTTTCTCATTATAGGTATGTGCATCATTTGTATAAACACTATTTATAATGAATTCACATAAACATGTCAATATTTTTTAAGAAGTAATTAAGTTTTTAATTTTTTCTCGAATTCATGTATGTGAGAATTTTAGTGGACATTTAAAATTAAATAAGTTCATATAAATGCTATTTGATTAACGAGCCCACACGGAGGTAGCGAATAAGAGGTATATATTTAACTACCTTCAAAATAATTTAATTATTTACATTTTTACAAATATTAGTATTATATAAAATAAAATATGAAAAGGGGAAAGCACTATTTAATGAATTCACATAAACACATTAATATTTTAAGAAATAAATTATTTTTTTCTCGAATTCATGTATTTAGGAATTTTAGTGCACATTTAAAATTAAATAGATTCGTGTACTTGCTTCTTAATTATTTAAGCATGCGAAAAAAGGTTTTTAGTACGTAGTTTGCAACAGTCTTGAATTTCTTATATATTTTTAGAATTTAAAAAATCTATTTGCTATATATATATATATATATATATATACACACCAAATCTACGAGCTATAATTATCAACATCCTTACTCAATAATAATAATAATAATAATAATAATAATAATAATAATAATAATAATAAGTGTGCATGAGTGAAAATCTTTTAATTGAGATTTATAACCTCAATTTTTTCCCTTTGTCTATATTAGCTTCCGTTGAATTTAAAGAAGTATAAAAATAAATGGTTAGTGAATTTTCATATTATTTAATTTACTCAACTATAAATTACATTTTTGTATATAAGTCATTATATTTTATTCAATACATAAAGGATATCCCTCCATCCAACAACGATATATTAAACTAATCAGAGATCGAATGTCAATATGAAACAATACATAAAAGTCATATTGTAAGATACCCTCTTGTTCTCGTTCCCGTCTCGGGAACGAGCCCGATAGAGAGGAGCCCCCCCGAATGCGGGGTGGGGTGGGGCCCATAGACCCTCTCTCTATCGGGAACGTTCCCGTCTTGGGAACCAGAACAAGACCCTTGTAAGACTTATGAAATATTACAATGTGCAAAATTGTTATGACCATGATGTAACCAACAAGTTATTTTCTATGTACATTATTTTCTCAAACGTAAAAGAAGTCTTTTATCATTATAAAGTATGCACATCATTTGTATATGAAATCAATATCTTTGTATATGTTAACCAAACTTCTAGCATTTATTTACGACTTGTTAAAGTATTTGCAAATAACGTACAATGCACTTTGGATTATAATTAGTGTCACAAAAATAACTAAAAAACATAATAAGACGGATTTGTTTTTTTTAAAAAAATTCACAATAAGGTTGGTATGAACTGTGAAGCCTATTTTTCCCTGTATTTTATGGGTCATGGGCCCAACATTGAAAGAGAAGCCCATATCTGAAAGACTTGTTTCCTCGTGGAGGCCCATTAATTTGACGTCGATTAGCCGAATCGCCATTTTCTATTCCTCTGTTCTATGCTGATGCTCGACCGTAATTAATCTGAAGCGACAGAGCTACAGAGGGAGTCGAAGGAAAGCAATCGTACAAATACTCGAAACCCTTATCGCTCGTAAATTAGGTTCTCTTGAGTCTAAATTATTTTTAGTTTTAATTGTTGTGTAGGATTTTAGTTTCAAATTGTGGATGTGTAATCTCTTTGGGATGGATTGCTGGATTATCAGCCAATGAAGTCATCTGGTTTTTTTCCCCCACCTTGTCAGTAATTTTCTGTATTATAATTGAACCTTCTTGTGAATTGACCCTTGGCATCTAGAATATGATTGCCGTGTTAGCTTTGGTATATCTTCTGGGTTCGCGGAAACTGACATTCTAAAACATCTAAGTAAATTTTTAGCAAATTCTCTCGTATTTGTCAAGGTTTCTCTGCAATTTTGTTCTCCATTTAAAACTGCGATGACTGCTTTGAATTGATGTAATTTTCATGCATAACTGTCGTTGCTCTATGATACTACCATGTTATATGAAAGCCCAGTTAACTATTTGAGCAAATTTCGTACGTTCCATTATTAGAACCCCTCTTTCACTGTGTTAAGACTGATTGATGTATAGCTTTTTCTTTCTGAAGTGAGTTACATTGGAAATATCTGATTGCTTCTTTGAAATATTGGAGATCAATGTAAAACAAGAATGAAGTATGTTCAGGTTTGGGTTGTGAGTTTCATAACTTATGTATGAAGCAGATGAATTATTAGTAGAATAAGCGATTAGTTTAGGTTGTTTCCTAGCTTAGTTACTTTGTACATAGGTCACCTTCTATTTGAGTCCAAGAATGCAAATCTTTGTCATGGCTAAACCAAGCTGATCTAAGTCTTGTGGACGTTTAGGATGGGTTTTAAAATTTCATAGGCATATGCTTTTGAGTCACTGATTGAAGTGTTTTAGTCTATAAGTTTATTTTAGTTTTCCAGGTAGCCTAGACGTGAAAGTAACAGTAATACGGTTTTGAAAATGGTATCATTCTGTATGCCATTTGCAAAGCCTTCTTGGACAATTTTTTTTTTTTTTTATTTTGGGAAATTTTTAAAGGATTTCTTATGCATGTTCAGTATTTTCTGTTATTTTCCATTGAGTCTATTCTTCCATGCTGGTACTGTTCTTACTTCTGATTATTTTTTGGTGTGACATTCTTGTAATTGTACTTGATTGCCTTTTGTTCTGTTTGTAGTTATTTTTCAAGCAAATGACTTATATCAATGTGATCCCTTGGAAAGACTGGGGCTTTTGGGAAATTTCCAGATTGAACAAGAAGCTATAGCTTATTATTTTACTAGGAACACAACTCATTCTGTAAAGACTTAGAAGTTACTATGGAAAACAATATAGCTCTTCCTTCAGGGAATGATGGTACAGGCATTTTCAACCCATCATCCAGGAAAAGGAAATTGATAGATACTGATGCAGAAGTGAAATTTGGGAATCAATTTCCTTATGAGTTAAACCAGCAACGAGGTTCTTTTCCGTTGCCTGGTGGACAAGGTCATGCTCGTCAATCGTGGCTGTATCCTAGTGATTCCTTGAACTCAAATTCTATTGGGAATCAGATTCAAATGGATCAACGACCGTGTCAGAATTGTTCACTACAATCGCAATCCAGTAGTAATGGGTACTCGTATCACGGTGTAATCAGAAATTCTCCTTTCATTATGTCATCACAATCGTCAAAGCATGACAGAGCTCTGCTTTTTCCGATGCTGGCCAGGGAGATGCCTGGACTCTTAATTTCTGCACCACAGGATTATAGCATGCTTAATAGGAATGAAATTTCTGAACCTACTTCCCTTCCAAAATCATGCAATATACATATAGGGAATTCTGACATAGAGAGGAGCAATTTAGTTAAATATGGTATCAATAAGTTTGGAAAGCCCGGTTTAGCAGCAGAAATTGGTAAAGTGCCACCTGAATCTCTGAGATCTGTAGAAACAGTGTCTATCAGCTTTCCTGATGGTTTCAATAGAAGAACTTGTTCAGAGGAAGAAAAAAACATTGGAAGCGCCTGGGAATCAAGGATGTGTTGCCAGGACTCAGTTATTGCTAGAAATAGTAGCTACCCATCTGAACTAGCTGATAATTCCAGATTATTGGCTTTAGAAAGTGGAATGCAGAAGCCATCTCAAAATGTTCTGAAAAATGGTAGTGCAGGGGAAAATTTGGGCACTGAAGAACAACGTCAGAAGGGGAGTAATGTTGACTTCATGAAGCAAACAGAAACAATTAACGATGAGGATATCAAAGAATCATGCATAGAGGAATCAATAAAAGATGGAAGCATGTTGACGAAAAGTATTATGCATGCACAGTCAATTAAGCAGACCAGTGGCTCCTCCAAATTGTTGGAGAAGGAAATGTCTTCTCCAGCAAATTCAACTTCTTCAGTTCCTGAAAAGCTATGGAATGGTTCTCTTCAGCTTAATTCTTCCATTACTGCATCTGCTGTTGCCTTCTACAAAAGGTCATTGCAGTTGAATTTATCTCCTTTTGCTTGTTTTAGAATTTGCAATCACCTATTTTTAACATCGATTGTTTTATTAAAAAAAAAAAAAAAAAAAAAGATCGAACATTTCATCTTATGTCCATCTATTATTTTTGGAATGAATCTGTGTTCAAATACCCTGCGTACAAAAATGTTGAATGAATCTGCAGCTGGCTACAATATAGAATTGTAATTTATCTTGGGGAGACTTTTGAGCACACTAAATTTTACCATTAGTGATTTGACAATTCCAGGCAGAACTTTGTTCCTCCACCAACACACACATTTTTTCACCGTAAGTCCATCATTTCATTGTTAGTGGGATTCTACGTAACGGAATGTAATATCATACTACCTTGTGGTTTTCCATTTTGAGTGGACGTTGGCAAGAACTCTTTATGCCTTCAGGGGAAACTGAAGTTGTTTTGATGTCGACTAAGTGTGGAAAAGATTTATGTTGGTTAATTGCAAAGCTTTAGTTCTTGTCTTCTCAATTTCAGTAATTATTTCGGAAATTTAGACCAGAAGGAATTAATCGTTTTCTTAATAATTTCTTTGGTTTGGAGGGAGTGGCTTTTAAGTACTATTTTGATGGCTAAATTTGGTAGAAGAATTGTTTTGCATAGTTTCTCAAGATTTGTGGGAATATTCTTGAGTTTTAAGATTATGTCGGACGGCACAACAGGGCACAAGTATGTTATTTGCCAGCCAAATATCTGTCTCATAGCTTTCCCAAAATCCAAGCTTTTTGTTTGGCAACCCTTTTTGATATTATATATTCTGTGCATGCACTAGATCCCTAGTTTATCGGTACAAGACGCTCAGTTTTTCATTGTTGCTTAGTTGCCCGCATGATATGCTAAATGTAACAAAAAGGGCATCATAAGCAGGCTAAGGGCTTGTTTGCTACAGCTTAAAATGAAAATCAATTTTTTAACTATGATTTTCAACCGTCATTTAACTTGATTTTACATCTTTTTCATTTTTTATACCTTTCTTTACTTTGCAACCACACATTCAATTTTTTTTTTTTCCGAAAGTCTATTAGACATGCGTTAAGTTTTAATGTAGGTAGCTAAGTCCCTAAATGGCAGTTCTCCCTATTATCTTCCTCATGGGCCAGATAACCACCATGGGTTCTTCATCCTCCTGGACCCCTAAGCCCAAATGAAGCAACATCAAATTGGCTGTCTAGCACTTAGTAGTTACGACTAGAGATTCCTAATTATCTTATTAGGCGTATTTCTCAGGTCAATCTTTGGAGCGTACAATTCTAACTCCTTTCTCTATCTCTTCCCAAACGATAATTGGGCTTTTGTCAGTTTAAGTTACTGTTTGCCAACCTCAATCCTTTTACCCCGGACCAAAGAATCTGGAAAAGACACTATTCTGGACTTTTCACTTGTCAATCCTTCTTAAATGCCATTCTTTATCCATCATGTGGTTCTTGTTTCCCTCAATTTAGCTTCATTTGGAAGGGTGTGGTACCTACAAAGATTAAAGTTTTTGCATGGTTGGTTTCCTTGGGAAAGGTTAACACCTGTGATTTGTTGCTATTGAGAAGACCTTTTCTATATATCTCCCCATCATATTGTATAATGTGTAGAAACGCACATGAAAATATAGATCATCTTTTAATACATTGTGAGTTTGCTAGAGACATTTGGGGAAGAATTTTATGCTTGTTCGGTGAATTGGGTGCATTACTACTAAGATGGGCTGACTTGATTTTGATTAAGTGGAGATTCGGGAAAATGGAAGCAAATCAAGGACTTGTGGAAGTTAATGGTGATGGCATCAGCTTGGGCTATTTGGAAAGAGAGGAATAGGAGAATATTTGACAACATAGAAAGATCCGTAGAAGATACATGGGATGGCATAGTGTTTTCCACTGGATTATGGGCAAGAGCAGCTGGAAAGTTCAACGTTTTGGAGAATTTTTTGTTTTGTATGGATCCACATAGTTTATTAAATGACTAGCAGCTGTTGTATTTTTTGGGTTTTTGATTCTTGTCAGATGTCAATGGTCCGCACTGTGGATGACTCATCCACTCTATTATTTTGTAACTATTTTCTAAAATTATTTTGATATATAAAATGTGCAGTTTTTTATCCAAAAAAAAAAAAAGTTACTGTTTGCCAAAATCTATTATGGATTGTTCCTAGTTTGCTGTACATGACTCCAACTAGAGTATGTTAATACAACTTGAGGTGGCTCAGTTTCATAAAAACCAAGTACGGAAAGAATTTGAAGCAGAGAGGAGACGCTGAAGTACTGGTGGCTCAGTTTCAAAAAAACCAAGTACTGAAAGAATTTGAGGCAGAGAGGAGACGCTGGAGCATTGCTGGAGTTATTAGTATAGGAATTGGTAAAATCATTTGACATGGCTCCATAGTTGAGACGTGGGCCTCCTGTACCTTGTGTCGAGTTTGAATTTCCATAGATTTTTTCTTCATGTGCTCGTATATTTTGAAAAGATGATGAGAAAATTAGTCTCTTCCTCGTATGAAAGCTGCTGCCTGTTCTTTTTATTTTTATTTAAATTTTAAGAATTTGTACAACTCAGGGCGTGAAATTTTATCCCACTTGGCTTGCCAATGGAGACCAGAGACACGTACCTATACCTAACCGGTGGTCAGTGGATGTGCTATCTTCCAACAGTTGTTGAAAACAACAAAGTCTATCTAACTCTTGGAAAAGGGTCTAATGCTTCTTTTCCAGCATCTTGAACATGTTGTAGGGTGGTTAAGCAGGATATAGAATTGATCTATGGTCTATGCTTACTACCAGATAGGCCTTGTTGATATATGAAATCTCAACTTCCTAACTGTAAAGTTATGATACAGATAGACAGTTAGGATTTGTATTATCCGGTAAATTTACCTCACCCATAAAAGAACATAGAACCCAATTTGTAATTGGCATCTCCCAAAAGCATAACAAACCTGGGGTCTATAATTGCTGCAGAAGCCGGCATGTTTCGGGTTAAACTTATTTCTCTACTAAAAGTAACTTCATTTGAATACTGGTAGGGACCGCAAAATTTGTAGATAATCATGAGTGGTAGGTTGAAGGTTTAATGTGTCATTGAGATTAAAGCTCACACAATCAATGTGTATTTGAACTTAAAGCATGACTTTGATTGTGTAGTAGAAGCACACAACATTAATTCACCATGTTCACAGGTGGTCTAGAAGTTAGTTCCGAAAGTTCTAATCTTTTCTTGTTTTCTTATCTGCAGAACTTGCTGGCTTACTATCATTCACAAACAAAGTTTTTAAATTTTTAGTTTTTTACTTGTGCATGTTATTCTCACAATCAATCTAATGGTGAAGTTCTAATGTTATTGATGTGGGTTATTAACAGGAGTTAATAGTTATGGAGCAGAAAAATCTGAAAAAGGAAACTAACAATAAACATGACAAGCCCCGTGGTGAGGTTTACTTATATGTAGGTAGCATTTTGCAGTTGGGTTGAGAGAGGGGGGAGCCAGGGAGGGATGGGGAGAGAGAACAATAGATTGTTGAGTTCATTACCCTTGCTTTTTGACTAGTTTATAGTAACACACTTTTACAGGATATGATTGTTAATCTAAGCAAATGGATGGCGCTTGTTATCCTATTAATGCCTCATGTGAGTCAAGGTTTGAAGTTTAAGTCTCAAATGGTTCCTTTTTTCCAACAATTTACTGTGAAATTCTATATTGATCACTGTATATCCTGTATTGATCTTTTCTAGGCCAAATGTAGGGGTTAGTTTGGATATCTGTTTTTGCCCAGTTTAGGTCCATCCTTCTCTTTACGTTTAAAGATTAATCATTTTCCTTCTTTTAGGGTAACAAAACCAATTCACTAAGCTATGTGGTATTTCATATAGTTTGGTGTTAACGGAGTTTCTAAATTTTCATAGCCTGTTTTTGATAGTTGGAGCTTTTATGCAGAGCATGTGATCTTAGTTCTTGAACTCTTATCAATGTTATTACATCATAATACGTAACACACAGCTGTCTTGTTTGGCTTTTTTCAAGGATGATAGAGCTTTTACCATAGGATAGTATTTTTTTGAAGCTTACCTTTAGAATCTTCTTTTAACCTTGTCAATTGTGAACTTGATGTAGTGGTGAGAGATTGCTTGATGTCAACTGGTCTGAATGTGTAGAAGTTAAAGGGAAAGTAAGATTAGAGGCATTTGAAAAATATATCCAAGATCTTCCTCGGTCACGCACTCGTGGATTGATGGTAAGTTGGAATTCTCCTTCATGTTTTATGGTGGTAGGATATTTAAATTTCAATATTTTGCAATTGCATTTGTCATCAACAAGAAGTCTATATCTTGCCCTTCTATTCTTTTTTTAAAACCTGAACTCCGTCTTCTATCTTTCTAATTGAAGGAGGACTGAATAATTTCTATGTTTCAGTCACCTAAATGATTCCACTTGCTAGCTACATTGGTAATTATTTTTAAGCAATTGTTTAGTATTTGATTGAAGTTACTGTTGATAGGCATTACTTTGCTATAATGATCAGTCAATTTTGAACATTCTACCCAATTATAGATTGCATAAAATGAAAGATTACCCAATAATTCATTTTTGCCAAACAATAAATACATTTTCTTTTTTTACATAATGACATACCTAAATGTTGCGAGATCCTACTTTTTGCTTATACTGGTACATTTTGATCCACGTGGTCAAGATTAATATGGACTTCTTTGTTGACATTAACATTGACTATCTTCGAGAAGATTATTTTTGCTTTTTGAAATATTCTGACAGTTCAAAGACCTCGGTTGTATTTGTACTTGGTTCATGTCAATGATTAGTTGATATGTAGTAATATATAGAGCATTTGATTAACCATTTCACACCTTCCTTGCATGCAATTAAGCGAGACAAAAATAACATAACGAACGGATCTCTCTCTCTCTCTCAAAATATGAAACACCACCCTTTTTTAACTGAAATATACTGATGCACAGTTCATGCAGAAGACGTACAGTTCATGAAGAAGAATTGCTCATTAAAATTTTCCTCCCGACTACTAAATTTAGATTTATATTTTGGAGAAAAGATTAAGTTCATTCAATGTGAAAAGGGTATAAATACAATGTACAAGAATAAACTATGACTTGTGTACAACTTAGTCCCTAACAATCTATCTAATATGTAAAGACCTATATTCAACTCTCTCCCTCAAGTTGGTGCATAGATATCACACATCCCCAACTTGGATAATGATGTGTGGAATGGACTACCGGCGAGAGCATGTGTCATCATATCTGCTAGTTGGTCAGTACTCTTGATATATGGAGTTTCAATGTCCCCCGACTCAAGGTTATGCTTGATGTAATTTCTATCTACCTCAACATGCTTTGTTCAGTCATGCTGTATTGGATTATTCGCTATTGCAATAGCGGATTTGTTATCACAATAAATCACCATTGGTTTGTTAGGTCCAAACCTAAGCTCGCAAAGCAGAATCTTCAACCATGTAAGTTCGGTAATGGCATGATGCAAAGCACGGTACTCAACTTCAGCACTCCATAATGATACCACACTTTGCTTTTTACTCCTCCAAGTTACGAGATTACCTCCAACAAATGACACATATCCAGATGTGGATTTCCTATCCTATCTCGCCTCTGCAAAATCAAAGTCTGTGTACCCCACAATGTCAAGATGTCCTTGCTTGGAAAGTAAGAGCCCCTTACCAGCAGAAGATTTTAGATAGGCAAGGATACGGTTTATTTCGTGCATGTGTTGGTCACTAGGGTTATGCATAAATTGGCTCACAACACTTACATCGTATGATAAGTCTGGACAGGTGTGAGTCAAGTAAATCAATTTCCCAACAAGCCTTTGATATCTCTCTTTGTTTGTAGGCACTTGATTAGGGTGGATGGATAAACCATGGCTCACCTCAATAGGAGTGTTCGCAGGTGCACATGCTGAGTAACCAGTTTTAGATAAGAGATCCAATATGTATTTTCGTAGGGAAAGGAAGATCCCTTGCTTAGATCGACATACCTCGATGCCTAGGAAGTATTTCGAGGCACCCAAATCCTTCATCTCAAACTCTTTGGCCAGATACTCCGTAAGTTTCTCAGTCTCACTTGTGTTATTCCCTGTAACAATCATGTCATCAACATATACAATGAGCAATGTAATATCCCTGCCATCCTTCTTATAAAACAGTGTGTGATCTGCCAAGGCTTGCTTGAAACCATGTTGTTTCATTGAACAACTTAACCTACCAAACTAGGCTTTTGGAGATTGCTTCACGCCATACAGAGCCTTTCTCAGCTTACATACCTTATCTGCGGGAGGTATGAATCCTGGAGATGGATCCATGTACACTTCCTTTGTCAAATCACCATGGAGAAAGGCATTTTAACATCAAATTATCTCAATGGCCAATCAAGGTTAACTGCTAAGGATAGAATGACTCGGATTGTATTCATCTCACCCACGGGAGCAAATGTCTCTCGACAATCAATCCCGTAAGTTTGTGTAGCCTTTAGCAACCAATCTGCCTTATACTTCTCAACTGTCCCATCCAACTTATATTTCACCGAGAATACCCTTTTACACCCCACTATCCTCTTCCCCTCAGGTAAATCAACCATCTCCCAAATAAGATTCATTTAAAGAGCATTTATTTCTTCTACCATAGCATGTTTCCACTTGGGTTCTTCAAGAGCTTCCTGAAAATGATTAGGGATAGGAATATAAGACAATTGACAGGCAAATGAAAGGTTAGCTTTAGATAAGCGATGATAGGATATACAATCGGACATAGGATAGACAATATTTGTGGAGGACTTTGGGAAACCTAATCTATCTGGTTCTCTACAATCACAAAGGGGATATCTCCTATCATGAACTTCAATAGAAGGATTCAAGGTTGCATTATCAAAAGAGTCAGGAGGAGAATTCCGTACCTCATTGTCAATCTCGGAAGAATCATTCGATGGCATTGTAGAGTTGTCACAAGGAGTATCAGAATCATTAGCACCCAAGGGAATAGAACCTGCAGTCCTTCTCATATAGACTTTTTGGAACAATCGAGGTGATCTATCATGGTAATCCTCAACTTCAACCTCCTTTTTGACCTACATCATCTACTTCTATCTCATGTTGATCCTCAACTTCTACTTCCTTTTGACCTCGAGAAATCCAAAACCTCTTCTCTCCTAACCACACTTGTTCCTCTTCCTTACTGTGAACCTCCCCCGGAAGAGGAACTAACTGCACATTCTCAAAGAAAAGTGACTTGATTCACAAAATTGAACATCCATGGACATATAATACTTTCTAGTGGGAGGATGAAAGCATTTATAACCTTTCTGAGTGTGGGAATATCCCAGGAAGGCACATTTAAGGGCACGGGGATCCATTTCATCTCTAAGGTGGGAGTGTACATGAACATAACAGACATAATCAGAGACCTTCGGACAGAGATTTAAAGCTGAAGGAATGGGGTGGAATTGGGACAACACCCGCAAGGGAGTTTGAAAACCAATGATACGGGCAAGCATTCTATTAATAAGGAAAGCAGCGATAGTAACAGCTTCAGCCCAAAAACGATTTGGAACATGCATAGTTAAGCACAAAACTTGAGCCACTTCCAAGAGATGCCGATTTTTTCGCTCAGCTATGCCATTCTGTTGTGGGATGTAAGGACAAGTTGTTTAGTAAAGGATGCAATGAGCGTTGAAAAAACTAGAAAGTGATTGATTCACAAACTCACGGCCATTATCAGAGTGAAAGACTTGGGTTTGTGTATGAAATTGAGTGATAATCATCTGTGAGAATTGGGGAATGATAGGCACAACATCACTCTTGGATTTCAACAAGTATATCCAACAAACTCTAGTAGAGTCATCAATGAATGAGATAAAATATCTGTGACCCATAGCAGATGGAGCAGAAAACCAAACATCAGTATAAACACAAGCAAAAGGAATCGAACTTTTATTAGAACTGACTTTAAAAGGTACACAATGGTTTTTAGCAAAAATACATTGTTCACATCGTATACTTAAACCAGGTATGTTCTCAAACAACTTGGGAAACATGCGTTCTAAGTAAGCAAACGAGAGGTGACCTAACCGACAATGCCACAAAAGGATTCTATCTATAGAAGTTGCTTGACTATCGACTTGAAGACCATGACTAATCTTTGTTTGCAACTTTCGAGTCCCCTCCAAAAGATAAAGGCCTCCTCTTTCTCTAACAGTGCCAATCGTCATCTTTGTTTGATTATCCTGAAATATACAACCAAAAGATGAAAAGGTTACTGAACAATCAAATTGTTTTGTAATTTTACTGATAGAAAGAAGATTATTCAAAAGTGTAGGGGCAAGTAAAACAAAAGACATGGATAGATTGGGTGAAAGAGAGACATCCCCAGCTCCAGTGATATGCACATTTGTTCCATTGGCAACTTGAGCTGATTTAACATGTGGAGTGGAGAGGGAGTTATGTGGAAGAAGTACAGGTAAAATGGTCAGTAGCTCTAGAGTCAATCACCCAAGTGTCAGATGCAGTGGAGGTTAATGCTTGGCCAAATTCACCTTCCTGAGGAGATACGCGAGTTACATGAGACGCAGAAGGAAGAACAGACTTTGCAACAACAGTTTGGGCTTGCTTGAGTTTGAACCACTTGGGATAACCACGTTTCTTCAAACACTTATCCTCTGTATGCTTGGTGCCATGATAGAAAGTGCAAGCCACTAATCGGGAGTTAGGGATGCTAGGCTTACTAACAACTAGAGCAAAAGGCGTAGACTGGGTTTCTCCCCATTGTTATCTGTCTTTGCTCTTCGCGTGGAATTGTAGCAAAGGCCTCCTCAAGGCTTGGAAGGGTTGAAGTTGACAAAACTCTACTCACTCGACCTAAAGTATGAGCAAGTCCCACAAGAAAGATATGCACCCTATCTTCAGCTGTACGTTTGTTTAGCTTCTCCACATCTTTAGTGCACTCCATATCATTAGGCCTTCGATAGTCAAACTCCTTAAAAATAGAATTCATCTCATTATAATATTTAACAAGGGGTCGCCCGTCTTGGCGTAAATGGAATGACCTCTTCATTAGTTCATACACTTGAGATGAGTCCGAGACGTCCAAATAACTTCGTTTCACGGAATCCCACACTTGCTTAACTGTACCACATTGTACAAAATGAGGAACTAAATCATTTGTCATAGAGTTAATAAGCCAAGACTTAACCATAGCATCCTCAGCCTCCCATTTCTCAAAGGTTGCATCATTTTCAGCTGGTGCAACTGTTCGTCCAGTAATGTATCCCTTTTTCTCCCCTCCGGCAATATGCATCTCCAAACGTTTGGACCAAACTCGATAGTTACCACCATCCAATTTCATACGAGGAAGAGATGTGGATTCATGAATAACAACACCTTTGTTTTCACCCATTTTAACCACTACACAACTCAAACAACCCAACAACACTAATCATTATTGCACCCAACCTCCACAATATCAGAGAGACAACAAACAAGGGAGACCCGCCTCAAAAAATGTGAAATAACCACGGATGAAGCATGGCCAAATTCAAGCAGTCCCAAACAATGAAGAAATCACACACCAAGCAATGCCCAAACTCGATCAGCCCCAAAAAAGAGAAGAAACAGCCACTTTCCCAAAGAAGAAATACTTACCGGAGCAAAAACAATGTCACCGGAGCATGGACGAAAGAAAGGGACTGACCGGAGCATGGAGATGTTGTCACTCAACTTAGTGGCAGAAAAAGAGGAACAAAACGGAGCAAAAACACTATACCTCACTTTAGTCGCGCTATAAAAGGTTGCCGGCTGTGAAGGATGGTCGGAGCAGGGTTGCTAGGGCCTGAGCAAGGTTTGCCAGAAAAGTCCTCAGATGCCAATAGGTTGTCGCTGGAATAGTGCTACAGTGATTAGGGCTCCTAAACTCTGATACCAAGTTATATTTTGGAGAAAAGATTAAGTTCGTTCAATGTGAAAAGGGTATAAATACAATGTACAAGAATAAACTATGACTTGTGTACAGTTTAGTCCCTAACAATCTAACTAATATATAAAGACCTATATTCAATTTTAGTCTTATCACATTGTTTTCTTCATAGGTTTGATCAGTGAAATTTATATTTGCTATGAAGTATAATTTTAGGTAGTTGAAAACTTATCATACACGGAATGAGGAGTATATATATACAATGTAAAACTATAGTTGTCATCTGAGAAATAATACAGTGGCCCTTTCTCCTTGACAGCATGCTACAAAGGAATGAAGCCCAAATTTTTATATTATTATCTGATTATTAATTCTTCAAGATTTAATATCAGACTCAAGAATACAACTTTGTTATTAGAACCCTACTCTGGCCTCTGTTCTGAATTAGACAAATTCCGCTGTCAGTGAATGACTTGTTTGGTAAGGTGGATTTGGATTCTGTGGTATTAATGAAGAGATATAAATCTATATATGTACATTATGTTATCCAGTTCAGCCCAAAACTTGATAATGAAACATGCATGGATTATTCCAATAACTAGTTTAGGCTGACTAATTTTCACAATAACCGGGAAGATGCTAACTGCTGAATCCATAGCAGAACTTGTAAGATGCATTCTCCCAGGTATGTAGCATCTCATCGCTAGCAAATAACTAGCTTTAAATATTGAACATTCACGCTAAAAACTGACGAGGTGTGGATTATGAGATATTGAGATGAGTGAATAATAATAAGCAGTAATTTGAAATGTATGATTAACGTTAAAGTTTGATTTTGACAGAATAGTAAGATTAAATTTGTAAGTAGAAAAAGGTTAAGAAAAATGACTGTTAGTGTGGCATTTGTTCTTTTGCTGTACCTGGATCCATAGTATCTTATATTAGCTAGTTACAACTTGCAAGCAATGACAATTGATTCCCTTTACTAATTTGTTGACATTCTCAGGCAATCAGTGTTGTGTACATATGGCAATAGAAAGTCCATTTTCACAAAGGGATTCGAACATATAATATGAAGCAGTTAAAACTGGTATAAAAGCTTAATATAAGACCGTGACTAATCATAAATTTGACTTTGACTTTTTATGATTTTTGGAACACCGGTTAATTTGGAACACTACGGATGGTTCTCCGACACATTATTGGGGCCGGACAGAATTAATTATTATAAGAGCATTTTCAAAAGCTTCTTTATTTTTAAGGAGCATTTTTCATGTTATAGAGAGTATTTTTTAAATTAGAAAGAGAAAATCCTAGTGAACTCCAACAAGCTCTTTATTTATTAGGAATGATACATTCTCAGTGTAGGAATTTTGTTAAAATTTTAGCGTTGATGTGGCGCATCCTGACGTTGCCACGCAGTAGCAAGGGGGTTGGTAAGTGGATCCTATTGCCACATCGCAATAAGGGACAGTCGCCACATCAAGGATTGGAACTTTAATAAAGTTCCAGTGCTGAAAATGTATTATTGTCACTTTATTTATACACTTTATTTTGCTTGTATCAATAAGCAATTATTACATTCTTTTATTTTTAATTAGTAATTATAATTTTAACTGTCTTTGACCAATGAAACTAGCTGTGGTTTGGTATGAAACCTGTGAACATTAAGGGTTTGTTTTATACACAATAAATTTTCACTAACTTTCATTAACTTTTTCTCTCTTATCATTTTGAACCACTCATACAATTATTTTATACTTTTAATATATTTTCCCAAATTTTCAATCACATATTTAATATGTCGTTCGAGTAAATCTATATTATTGTATATAGAACAAGCCCTAAATAATAGAGTTAGTTGATTTTCCAAATTTGAAGAGCCTAACTCTCTCTATTTCATAATTTTTTATTTTTTTTATTCTTTTGTCAGGAGAATAGGAATAAACTCCCTCTCTATTTCATAAACTTAAAATAAAGAATTTATTAGAGCTCAATTTTAATGCTTGCCTCTTTATAATGAAGAGTATTTTTTATTTAAAGCATCTGTTGGATATGCTCTAATACGTTGAACTTCAGCCACACCAGCCATCTCCCATTTGTATTCAGCATAAACTTGGTTTTAACTTTTAAGTCCAAGGACGTTCGGTGAATGAACCAATAATGTGTATGCCCAAATCCTAATGTATAATCTAAATGAGATAAAGGCTTATAGGACGGGCAAAAGATCTGACAGCATTTTCCATTACGAGTGGTAGTTGATAAAATTAGTATTCAAATCTGCACTTTTCCAAACCTAGTAAATGGACGGATCAACGAATTTTGCACTAGTTATAACGTTATCGGCAAAAACATGGATGGATTCAACGACACCGCTAAACTGCTCGGTGCCTCCTTCATTTCGTCAACTCACAAATTCATAATTTTTGCAATTGTTTCAAATCAACAACAAAAGGATCGAAAGCACCCGATTTTAACTTCTCTTTGCCACAACCCCTACGAACCTTAGTTTTTAAAGCTTGTTTTTACCGCCATTTTCAATCATTCATTGCGCTAGTTGGAAATTTCTTTCTTTCTTTTTTTTTAATGCATCTTTTTTACTCAGCCACGCATCGAAAACTCATTTTCTCTATAATATCTGACAAAATTATCCTTCGTGGAATTTGAACTATAATCCGCATTGAGAAGTTGTATTTTGAAAATGTTTATCATGAAAAATCTTCCTTCAAACATGGCCTAAATGTAATGAATATCAATCACTGTGGTCACCAGTTTTGAATGAATATTTCATCAAGTTTTCATGATATGTAACTACTATATTACCATAAAGGCACACAATACAAATAGAAATGAAAATCTGTAAGTGTAAATGATTGTTTCCCATCAATGAGTTCTGACAGAATATGGAGGCAGCGCAAGTTTACATTGCTAAGATTTATATCACATTCTGTCTTTTCCCAAGTTATAGACTCTATTAAACTAAACAGTGATTTGTATCCTTCACTTCAGAAATGACATTTTGAATTGCTTGACATTCAATAACTTGATCTGTATTAGTTTTGCAGAAATAATAAAATTATGCTGACCTTTAATTTCCAAATATAATTAACTACTCTGCATATAACCAGATAAGACTCCTAACCCGTTGTTCAATTTGACTTTTTTTGGCCCTAAAATTAATTTCAGTAACTAGTTAAGGTCAAATATCAATATTAACTTCACATCTAACATAACATTATTATTTATTGTTATCCACACATCTCATTCAACTTAAAAAGTTAGTTTTAAATAAAAGTTTATCAGAGCACACCATAAGCTTGCCAAGAGTAAGAGAGAGCGTACATGCTATATTCAATAATAACACTATGCCCTCGTTATCCAACACATTCAGATTTATTCAAATCTGAAATAGAATTTGGTCAAATTAATCATATACACATATCACCAATAAGGCTTAGTCCAGTTGGGTATGAGGATTGATGTTGAGACCCTAAGACCTAGAGGTCTCAAGTTTAAGTCCCACCAAGCACATACCAACTGTGTGTTCAATGACTTCAGTTCCGCTAGTAGGCCGATGAGAGACAATTTACATACTAACTAATGTGATGAGAAAGAAAGATTTTTATAATTTTTCTGGTGTTTAGCTAACTTTAGGTGTAGAATGTAGATTGTGGTGTTGCCTTAATCTTCATCACTCTTGTGAGAATCTTGGAATTGGAATTTGTACCTGCTTTCTTCTTGTGAAGTTGCTTCATGGTCTCTCGTTACGCTTGGCCAATCATAGCTATTGAGATCAATTGATTCTACTATTATATCGTTGCATAAATAAAACGATTCTTTACGTTGCAAACTTTGAATTCATGGAAATATATGTGAACCACTAAGGGTTCTGCCAATGAAGCGGATCCAGATTCTTCAATCATTAGATAATCAAATACTTTCTTTTTTTCTTTTTCTTTTCAATATATAATCTTGATGAACTATTGTAATTTCATTAGGTGACTTCCATGTGCTGGAAGAAGGGATCGTCTGAGAAAGAACTCAGGGGCATGAAGGAGGTGAGCCCTAATAAGTAATGCATGAATTGCAAAATACGAAAACTCAAAAAAGACCAAACTTTTACTGCTGCTGATAATCTGATTGCTCGTTTGTCATTTGATATCATCAGGTTGCAAAAGCTTACAGGAAATGCGAGAGGGTTGGATTTGCAAAACTTTCACCTAGTGTTGATGTATACCTCTGTCCACCGAGTGACACGATTATCACAATTCTTGCAAAACACGGTTTTTTCAATGGCTCAGCTGCTGCTGAAGACAAATCAGAAGTATTTCTCGGCTGTGTGGTCTGGCGGAAAAATCAAATGCCATCAGCTTCTGTCAAGAAAATATCTGAGAATGCCAATTCCTTGTCACAGCAGATTGTTAAGACATGTTCTTCATCTGTATCATCACATGCATTGGTTGATTGTTCCTCGGATCTTGGAAGTGTAAATGTCACTGAAAGCAAAGGCGTTGAAGTTTGTAAAATGTCAAGTGCTAACATATCTGTTGGAGACGATGATGATCTTCCTGAATTTGACTTTAAAGTTGCCTGTAAAACGGAACAAAACAGGAAGAAACTTTTCTGTGATGATGACGACGATGATATGCCTGAATGGCTTCCACCCAAGCCTCAGATTATGTCATTAAACCCAACTTCCCGAGATCCACCTCAGCAACCTTCGGGATTTGTACCTCCACCTAGGCACCCTGTGGGCCCTATGCCTCGTCTGGATCATGAATCCCGGGGATTACATGGCCAACTTCCAAATGTGAAAGTGGCACCACCACATCCTTTCCAAAATGCTTTGACCGGGTTTGCTTATACTCCAGATTTGCGGCTACCATCAGGTTCATTTGCTGCCAAACATCATCCCATTCCTGGTAATTTTAGAGGGTGGAGGCCATTTTAAATGGATGGACAGGATCTAAAGAGCCTGTTCTGATGTAATATGAAGATGTACGTGCATGATGTTTAGCTAGTTGTTACATAGGTTCTTTTTCATCGCCGTAAATGAAAGTATAAGTTGAGATTGATTTTAATTGTGTTTACCCTGGATGTTGCTTATGCATAGTGGAGTTGATGTCCTTGTGGAATGATCAATGGACAAGAAGATATTGATCCCAGAATGAAGATACCTTTCTTTTTGTATATCCTTTCTTCTCGCCATCCAAAAAAAAATTGTATATGCTTTCCTCTTTCATGCTATTTTGTAAGGAATATTTGGAGTTTGTTTTGTCTTCATCCAGTTTATGATTTTTACTTCTTTTCAATCATATGGAGGGTGATGGGATTGAAATTTTTTATCGTTTTTATAGATTTTTATGTGAAAGAGGAAAGAGAATGAATGGAGTTGAATGATTACAATTTGTGTAGTACATGTAAGTCTTACGAAATATATTAATGTGATTGATTTAGAATAAAGAAATAATGGATTAAAAATTTGTAAAAAGTTATAAAAATGATAGGGTTTCACATGCTATAGTTTCTCGAAAAACCAAACATATAGCTTTTCCACATCAACGAAAAAATCATATAGCTCCTCGAGAAAGATTTGAGTCCCCCCTCCCCCCCGACCCCCCGATCTCCTTGTAAAAAAGTAAAAATAAAAATTAAAAAAAAAATGAATGGACCTCCTAGCGTCAGGGTACCTGGTGTAGTTGAGAATTGAACGGAGTGAATACCAAATACAGAAAAATAAAAAATTGAAATCCCAATAAAATCAAGAAATAATTACAATAACTCTAAAATCAATTTAATACCTCTGGAAATGCCACATAGAGCAATACCCATGATGACCGGTCAACTCTTGTTGTCCGCCCTTTTGTCACTTGTCAACATCAAGTTGCCATTCAGGGACGGATGCAATGGTTAACTGGGCTGTGCTGTAGTTAGGCCCAGTTAACCAGCTGCACCCAATAAGAAGAGGAATTTTTAATGAGTAGTTAGGTCCAAATTATTTAGTAGTTAGGCCTAAAATTCTAAATACCCATTAGTCCATTATTGTTGAATTATTGAGGCCCAAATCCAGTCCAATGGCTAACAGCAAGTCAGCAACCCAAATACCCAATGTCATATCCGGATATCCCTCTCGTCAAGTCGTCATTCACTCTTGCTCTCTACAAGGCACGAAGAAAATTCCAAAAATTCGGCAATTGCGATTGAACTCGGCAAGAAAAACCCCAATTTCTGAGTTGGGATTTGAACTCGATAAATTCGATCTCACGCTGAAGGCACGAAAGTGACGAAACTTGGCATTTGGCAAGAAAAATCCCCAGTTGGCCAGCTCCCAGTTCGGTAATTTCCAAAACCTAGAGGTGCAATTGCTTCCCAAATCCCAAATCTTCTTTAATTCAAATTACACCACAAAATTAAGATTAATTTTTAATCTCTTCTTGTAGTTTCGATTCTTCGTTTCTTACTCTCAAAATTGAAGCAACGAAGCCTCAAAGTTTCAAACTCTAGTGGACTTGATGAGAGCAGACGGCCAGGCATAGCTAAATACTTCTAAATTCGTGGTTACTGACTTACTGCTGGTTAGGTAATGTATTCTGCACTATTGATTTTGGAGAAGACAAGTATTGGATTTGAAATTTTTATTTGATACGTGGCATTTTGTTTGGGAATTTGGCATAAATAATAAATGATGACTAGATCTCATATGCCATTGCTGATTGCTTGGATGATTAATGATTTACTGATTTGAATAATTGAATTTGATATTTTGAATTCAATATTGAATTGTGCAACAATTTCTTAGGTAGTAAACTAGCAAAGTAACATGTTATTGTTAGTAAGCATTTGAGTAGATTGAGTCACTGGGGAGAATATTTTCCAAGTGAAATGGAAACTTTGAAAAATCATTGAGGTTTTGAGTGTGTCTAATTTTTATAGTTTGATTTCAATTTAATTATTTAATGCTTAGTTGATGATTTGATTTTGAACTATCGATGAGAATTGAGAATGTAGTATTTATAATTTTTCTAAATTATTTGGTTCAATTTAGAGGAATAAATTATTTGGTTCAATTTAGAGGAAACTTTAATACGTCAATTTTTATTCATTGTTCTTATTATAGAAATTACAATGGAACCACAACGATCCGGTAAGAAGGCAAAACTCTTGATATCATCATTCTTCAAGAAGAAAGATCCTCCTTGTAGTGAAAATACTTCAAGTCATAATGAAAATCCTCAAAGTAATCCCCCCATTTCAAATCCGACCGTGCAAGTTCCTTCAACAACTTCTCCTCAAAACGATCCTTGATCATCTTTGAATACTAATCTGCAATCATCTCCTTCTATCGAACGAGATCCGGGGAAGAGAAAGAAGATATGTAAATATAATGTGAACATAAGGGATGAGATAAGACGAGCATATCTTCTTGTTGGGCCTTATCAACCAAATTTGTTGGAGTACCCAGGTACCGACTGTGGAAGTCAAAGTCGCCGATTTCAAAAAAAATGGTTTGAAAAGTTCAATTGGTTAGAGTACTCTCCTACAACAAATAAAGCATATTGCTTTTATTGCTTTCTTTTCTTAACTGATGTGACCGCGTCTAATCAATCGGCTCTAGTTAATGAAGGGTTTGATAATTGGAGAAGGGTAAACCAAGGAACTAAATGTGCATTTCTTGCACATGTTGGTTATGTGACTTCATCACCTCATGCGATGTGTGTTAGAAAGGCTAAGGATTTGATGAAACCAAATCAACATATTGAAAACATCCTCCACCACCAAACACAAGAGGAGAAAGATAAATCTCGTTTGCGGTTGAAGACTTCTATTTTTGCTTGCAAATGGCTTTCACTCCAAGGATTGGCATTTAGAGGTAACGATGAATCTTCTTCTTCATCAAACCGTGGTAATTATATTGAGTTGATAAAGGCTTTTGGAGAAATGAATATTGACATTGATAAAGTTATTCTTGAGAATGCTCCAAAAAATGCCCAATACATTGCTCCAGAAATTCAAAAGGATATTTTGCACATTATGGCCAATAGAGTGCGTCAGATGATTCGTAATGAGGTTGGGGATAAATGCTTTTGCATTCTTGTCGATGAAGCACAAGATATTTCTCATCGAGAGCAAATGGCTATTATTTTGAGGTTTGTAGATGATCACGGTGTTTTGAAAGAACGTTTTCTTGCAATTAAAAGTGTTAGTGATACAACCTCGCCAACTTTGAAAAAGGAGATAGAAGATGTTCTTGTTCACTATGATCTTCAAGTTGAAAAATTAAGAGGCCAAGGATATGATGGTGCTAATAATATGCGCGGAGCATGGAATGGACTTCAAGCATTATTTCTTCGAGATTGTTCGTATGCATATTATATCCATTGTTTTGCCCATCGATTACAATTAACAATTGTTTCTGCTGCAAAAGACGTTAGTCTTATTTGGGAATTCTTCTCTCACTTGGATAATGTTGTCAATATTGTCACTTCTTCTCCTAAGCGCATTGCTGAACTCAGATCTTCTCAAAGAAGTGAAATTGATCATATGTTGGCTATTGGAGAGCGTATTTCTGGACGTGGTCTTAATCAGATTGGAAATTTACAACGAGCTGGATCTACTCGTTGGAGCTCGCATTATAGCTCTATAAAGAGCTTGATAGAGATGTATACAGCAACTTGCCAAGTATTTGAGTTTCTTAGATCCAATTCTCCAAACGGTCGATCAAAGGCCGAGATTCGTGGGACTTATCGACACATGGCGAGCTTTGAGTTTATATTCGTGTTACATTTGATGCATAAAATCATGAGAATCACAGATAGCCTTTGTCAAATTCTTCAGACAAAATCACAAGACATATTGGGTGCAATAAGATTTGTCAACACTACAAAGGCTATTCTCCAAGAACTAAGAGAAAGTGGATGGGTTGAATTTCTTAATGAAGTTAAAGCCTTTTGCTCCAAAAATAATATCGAGGTGCCTAACCTTGATAGATTGTACAAGGTTGGTCGATGTGATGAGCAAATTACGGTGGAGCATCATTATCACTTTGATGTCTTTAATGAAGCAATCGATTTTATTTTGATGGAATTAAGTTCAAGGTTCAATGAGACATCGGTAGAACTCCTCTCTCTCTCTGTGGCGTTGGATCCTAGAAATTCCTTTGCATCATTCAACAGTGATGATATTTGCAAGCTTGCAAAGAAATTTTATCCGGGAGATTTTAGCACTCAAGACATTCTTGCACTTGAGTATGAGTTGGTGCATTACAAGCTTGATGTGATGGATGACCCTCAATTTCAAGTATCTTCGCTAGTTGAGCTAAGCAAGCAATTGAGTGCAAGTAGAAGATCACAAGTTTACGTGATGCTCACTAGGTTAATCCATCTTGTTTTGACATTGCCCGTTTCTACATCCACAGTCGAGAGAGCATTTTCGGCAATGAAACATGTGAAGACGGCACTTCGCAACAAAATGGAAGATGATTACCTCGCTGATTGTTTGACCATCTACATCGAACGAGAGTTTGCTAAGAAAATAAATATGGAATCTATCATAGAGGAATTTCATATTTCAAAGCCTCGTCGATCACAATTTCGTTAGTTAATATGATGTAATGACTCATTTTGTTATATATATGAAGTTTATGATGTTACAACTTTCAGTTAGGTCCTAAATAAAATTCTGGATCCGTCCCTGTTGCCATTAATACAATTTGACTTCTTTTGCAGGATATTCTCTCCCCATTCTTCCCAAACCACCGATGGAACACCACCATGACCACCACGGCCAGCATTCTTACCTGGACGAGCTGACAGCGGAGAAGATGAACTAGTTGTCAGAGCAGATGAATAGTCATCGGAGAGCTGGACAATGTTGTGGTCATTGGAATTTTTTTACTAAAACTTAAGGAAATTCCTATATCATATATTATAGGATATAGAATCGGCGACTTTTCATCTTCTCTGACGACTGGTTTATCTTCTCTGTCGTTATCGTTCCTTACTTGATTTAAATATTCATAACTAAATTCGTTTCATCTTCTCTCGAAGTCTCGATTTACGGCGAGTTTTGCATCGCCAGAAAACCATTGTTGTCTGCTAGAATTTGTTTTTAAAAGAGTGAGCGACAAAGAAAAAAAGAAGGAAGAGAGAATGATGGGGTGGTCATTTTTTCCTTTTTTTTATTTTTTATTTTTTATTTTTTGTCTTTCGACGGTACAAGGAAAAAGGCTTAGTAGGGGCAATTTTGTCCTTTACCTTTCAAAAATAATGCCATCCGTGGAATTGGAAAAAGTAACTGGTACACGTGGTATTTCATTTTCTAAAGCTGCTATGTAGGTAATTTTCTCTTAAAATAAAGTATATTAAAAATTTTTCAAATTATCAAATTATTGATAAAGGGCTTTAACAAAAACAAGAAGAAGAGGACCTGTAACAAGGTCAACGAGGCTGCTGGAACAAGGATAATATTCTCATTGATTTGCAAAATATTAAATAGTACAACAATACAATGTTTCCTAAACTAATTCTGTATAAACTAGGAAATATAATAAGAGAGAATATTTACAATACCATAATGACTAAGATACACTAGAATATTTACTATATACAAACACATCCAGAAGCTGCTGTACAATAACACACGTGAATGTATGTGTTCCCAATATGCCCCCCTCAAGACGGAGACGGGAGAACTCCGATCTTGGAGCGTAGTAGCGAGAATCGAGGCGCAGCAAGGGGCTTAGTAAGAGCATCGGCAAGCTGATCAGATGATGACACATGAGCAACACGAAGCAAACCTTTTTGCACCAACTGACGAACGAAATGAAAATCGATAGCAACATGCTTCATTTTTGAATGGAAGACAGGATTAGCAGAGAGTTAAGTCGTCCCAAGATTGTCACAATAGATAGTAGGCATAACAGGAACGTGAATGCCCAGTTCCCCTAATAGCGAGAGGAGCCATCGAACCTCAGAAGCTGTAGAGGCAACTGCACGATACTCAGCCTCGGTCGAAGATCGAGCAATAGAATCCTGTTTTTTTGAACTCCAAGAGATTGGTGTTGCTCCAATATACACAATGTATGCACCAGTAGAAGATCTATCATCCAAGTCACCACCCCAATCGGCGTCAGAAAAAGCATGAATAGCAAATGATGGGGATTTCCTAACATGCAACCCATAATCAATAGTGCCACAAAGATAGCGTAGAACACGCTTAAGGGCAGGCCAATGCACCGTAGTGGGATAGTGCATATACTGAGAGAGTTTATTAACCGAAAAAGATATATCCGAGCGCATCAAAGATAAATATTGAAGACCGCCAAGGAGGGAACGATAGAGGCGTGGAGTATCCAGGGAATACCCCTCACCCGAATGAAGACTAATAGATGCAGACATGGGAGTTGGAGCTGAGTTAGATCCGACCATAGACGCACGACTGAGAAGGTCCTTAATATATTTCCGTTGTGTAAGAATTAACCCACGAGGAGTATACTGAACTTCAACACCCAAAAAATAGGTTAAAAGACCCAAGTCCTTGAGCGAAAAACGTGATGAGAGCTGGCCAATGAGCCGTGTGATAGCAACTGGGGAGTTCCCTGTAACGATAATATCATCGACATATACGAGCACAACGAGTAGTGTTCCATGACGGGAATAGATAAATAAAGAAGTATCACTGACACAAGTTGAGAACATAAGCTGATGAAGAAAGGTCTTAAGGGAATCATACCAAACCCGAGGGGCCTGTTTAAGGCCATAAATGGACTTGTGGAGACGACAAATATAATAAGGGTGGGTTTTGCTCTTGAACCCTGGCGGCTGATGCATATACACCTCCTCTTCTAAATGCCCATGCACAAAGGCATTATTAACGTCCAACTGACGAAGTTGCCAGCCAAAGTTGACTGCCAAGGTGAGCACGAGACGAACAGTAATGGGCTTAATGACCGGACTAAACGTTTCCTTGTAGTCTAGAAGATGACGTTGTTGAAAGCCACGAGCAACTAACCGCGCCTTGAATTTGTCAATACTACCATCAGGGCGGCGTTTAATCCGGTACACCCATTTTGATCCAATAATATTCCGATCACCTGTATTAGGCACCAAACTCCAAGTATGGTTAGACAATAAGGCAGAATACTCATCATGCATGGCTTGCAATCACTGCGGATCACTCAAGGCTTGCTTGAGGGTGGAGGGCTCGCGGGGAGGGTCAAGACGAGAAAGGGCAGTGTGTGTGTGCTTTGTTTGAGCTCGGGTAAGCATAGGGTGAACCCGGGTTAAGGGCCGATGAGGGTTAGGAGGACCGACGGGTTGTGTGGGCAAGGGAGGGGCAGTGTCGGATGTATCCAAGGCTAGGGTTGGGATGGGGTGCGTCTCACGGAGTATATCGGAAAGAGCACGGGTCGGTCGATCCATGGGAGAGGTTGGTAGCGAACCAAGGTCAGGGGAGTGCGAGGGCGATGGTATGGGTGTGTGAGCATGGGTGGGCAGGGGAGAGGGTGGTAGAGACAGGGATGGAGAAGAAGTGTGGTGTGGCGGGGTGGTGTATGGGGGCGGTGACGTGGATAGGGGATGCGATGGGGAAGGAATAAAAGAAGATGGAGGGACTGTACCTGTGCCACAAGGAGCAGTTAAGGGGGAAGTAACTTGCTCAGCTGCCAAGGAGTCCAAGGAAGCGCTAGGCATATGATTTGTTGTAGATGACAATGAATTCCCATTGCTTACGAGAGTAGAAGCAAAAGGAAAAACAGTTTCTACAAATACAACATGACGGGACGTAAACACTTTTTTTGATGCATTATCATAACAAAAGAAGGCACTTTGAGTGTTGGAGTAGCCAAGAAAAGTGCATGGTTGAGAACGAAAGTCCATTTTATGTTCTGTATAGGGTCGAGTCCAAGGATAACAGAGATAGCCAAAGACCCGAAGTTTACCGTAGTTTGGCAATTTATAAAATAGTTTTTCATATGAAGTTTGATAGTGTAAGTTGACTTTGGGTAAACGATTGATTAAATACATTGCAGCATGAAAGGCATAGGGCCAAAAATCTTTTGGAACAGATGAATGGTGTAACAGGCTTAATCCGGTTTCAACAATTTACCTGTGACGCCGCTCAACAAATCCATTGTGTTCGGGTGTATGTGGAGGAGAAGTTAGGTGAGTTATTCCATTGAGTGCCAAAAAATCTTTTAGAGCAATGAATTCTCCTCCATTATCAGTAAAAAGTCGCTTGATTTTCGTATGCAGAAAGTTTTCAACAAGCGCTTTAAATCGGATGAAAACATCCTTAACGTCAGATTTTTTATGCAGTGTATATAACCAGACGTAACGAGTAAAGTGGTCAACAAAGACAACATAATATTTAAATCCATCATTTGACATTAAAGGAGATGTCCAAACATCACTGAATACAAGATCAAGTGGAGCGCTACTTCTTAAACTAGACTCCCCAAACGGGAGTTTATGACTTTTAACAGAAAGACATGAATCACAATGAAAAGGATGCAGTTCATTACGAGGAAGAAAATTACTAGAACGAACTATATTACTAAAAATTTTAAAAGATGGATGACCTAAACGACGATGGAGTAACTCAAGAGAAATAGATTGAGAGGACAGCGCTAGCTTGGATTTCATGTGCAGTTGAGGCCAGACGTACACTCCATTGTCAACGTTTCCTTGCAGCACCGGCTTCCCCGTTGCCAGATCCTTCACAAAAAAGGTATAAGGTAAAAATTCAATAGATGCATGATTTTGAGAACAAAATTTGGAAACGGAGATAAGATTTTTTTGACATTTGAGGAACACATAAGACATCAGTTAACTGGAAATTTGCATCTGAATGATGTAAAATTTTAGTGCCTGTGTGTGTGATCGTGAGACCTGTACCATCGCCAACATGGAGATCATCAGTGCCCAAATAGTCTGAGTGAAGTGAGAGGTTATTGAGGTCATTTGTCACATGATGTGATGCTCCAGAGTCGAGCAACCAATCATTTGCAGCGGATCCAGTGAATTGGGTTGCATTAGCGAGAAGATTGTGGAAAGATGGTTGGGGGTGGGATTGAGGTGTAGGCCTCGGCTGGCCATAGGATAGGTAAGGACTTTGTTGTGGACGAATTTGGTTAAAATTGGTGAATTGATTGTGAGCAGTGTTTTGTAAATGAGCGAGTTTCGGGCAAAACCGGGCAGAATGGCCTTGTTCTCGACAGATTTGGCACTTCCCGAGATAAGGCTTGGGCATGTAATTGGGGTTGGTGTATTGGCCAGTAGGGTGTCGGCCATTAGGCCTAGAGTTGGAAGTGTTATTGGTACAGTTTTTGCCATGGTTTGGAGGTTTGTAAGCGGCATTAGCGGTGTTAGGAGAAGAGAATGGTGACGGGTTGTGGTCAATTTTGAGTCTTGCCTCGGCAGTTGCAAGCTTTTCATGGAGAGTATCAAGGTCGACTGATGTGTCCCGAGCTTGGATGGCTGCAACTATCTCTTTATATTCACTTCCCAAGCCATTCAACACATGGAGTGTGATCTCATCATCTCTAGGTTTTTCATCGAATAATGCTAAGGTGTCGACAATGTTCTTAGCCTCAAGAATGTAATCGGAGATTGATGAGTTCCCTTTATTGAGTCTAGCGAGACGACTTTTAAGAGCCATAGTCCTGCCACGTGAAGGTGTGGCATAAGTTTTCTCCAAAATAAGCCAAGCAGCTCTAGATGTTTTTGCATATATTGTGATCGAGTCCAAGTTAGGCGAGATTGAACTAATGATTGCGTTGAGAAGCAATTTGTCCTGTCTAATCCAATGCGAATGCGCGGGATTCGGCAAGATAGTATTGTTGATTGTAGTTGTAGCTTCGGGACAAGGAAATGAACCGTCAACATATCCCATTAAATCATATCCAATAAGTAGACTCTCAATTTGAGATAACCACACTTGATAGTTAGAAGTGGTTAATTTGATAGGAAGTTGAGATTGGCCATTGATGATGATGGGAGTTGTCATGGAGGAAATATTGGTGGTCATGAGAGACGAGGTTTGTGGCGTTAGTTTGTTGCTTGAGATGGAAGCGTCGTCGACGGACATAGTCAGGTTGGTCGTTAGACTATGGCTCTGATACCATAAAGGGTTTTAACAAAAACAAGACGAAGAGGACCTGTAACAAGGTCAACGAGGCTGCTGGAACAAGGATAATATTCTCATTGATTTGCAAAACATTAAATAGTACAACAATACAATGTTTCCTAAACTAATTCTGTATAAACTAGGAAATATAATAAGAGAGAATATTTACAATACCATAATGACCAAGATACACTAGAATATTTACTATATACAAACACATCCAGAAGCTGCTGTACAATAACACACGTGAATGTATGTATTCCCAATAATTGAATGAGTAATTGAAAATAGAGAAAGAAAAAAAATAATTTAATTTCAGTAAAGCTTTCGTCGCCCCATTAGAGCTCAAATTTTTATATAAAATAAGAAAGAAAATGAATAGAGTTTAATTGTGGAAATCTGTATAGTATATATAGACCCCACAAAATATATAGGTATGATTTTGACCAAATTCAAATTTGAGAAATGATAAATTAAAATGAGGAGTGTTGATGTCGAAATCAGTAAAGACCAATTAAGTATCAATTGAGGTGAGTGTTAGGACCTAGTGAGCAGTAACTGAAGAAGTAAAGAATGTAAATATATATATATATATATATATATATATGTAGCCGAGCTCGAGCTAGTCCCAGATTACAGAAGATTTTCGTGTGTCCAAATGATCACTAAGTGTTCTATTTATAGTGCAAGAAAGAGGTAGGCGGCGGTAGGTCATCATGAGGCCACTGTACGAGCACCAGAGTAGACGTGATGATTGCACCTGCAACGCCTGCAAGCCGTCTTGCATTTGAGGCGTTGACCTTGGAACTTGTGAATAGCCGCCTTTGCATTTATGAAGGGAAAAGATGCTCTGTCGGTTGCAGATGGTGTCAGGGTGTCAGACGACACGTGGGTTGTCCTCGTTGTCGGCTACTATAGCGAGAGGGACCGGCCACATACCGTGGACGAGCTGAACTTGGACCGTGTGTCAGAAACTAGCGATGGGAAGAGCTCTCCAAAACTCGACCGACCTGAGCCGATGGCCTAAGGACCTCGCCCGTGGCCGAGCTGAATTGGGGCTCGCCAGCGACTCTCCAGTGAGGTACATTCCAGTGTCAATCCGACCTGGGACACTAGACACGTGGTCGGCCGACCTAGTGCCATTACACTTCAGCGAGTCCACATTGTATAGAGGACCTGGGTTGAGTGAGTGCCACGTCACCAGAGTGCCAACAAAGAGAATAACATGCACATTTGCAATGCGTGTAGAGAATGCGACATCACTCATTGTTTGTGAAATATCTAAAATATTCTAGAGAAAACTTAAAGAGAACTTTTGAATTGATTACATCTATCCATGGTTAACGGTTGCAATCTCCTACCCACTGTGGGTAGCTTATGTTGCCCACAGTGAGGGGAAAAATATTCATAGGGGTCGGGTGAGGCTCCCCACCATCAGAGGACAGTTATGTATTATTCATCGAATTTAACGTATATGCTAACAAAATTTAAAAAAATGGGTTATTTTCGCAATACTCCCCCCTCCCCAACCTATCCAATTTGATACAATTCCAACCCCAATTTTTTTTTTTTTGGTCCTCTAGGGACCCCCAAAGTATGATTAATTGTCAGTAATGGCCCCCGTAACAAATTCCGTCCATTTCTACCGTTAACCCTCCCTATTTAGTGTAGGGACAAAATGGTCAAATAATAATTATTGAAAGATTTGGGGGTCTTGTGAAATCAATACTTTGGGATCCTGTTGAGAAAATACCAATGGTTAACTTTAATTCGAAAATACCACATTTAAATTTAAACCCATAATTTAAATTATTTGTATTTTAAAAATTATAATCAGCTCAAATAGTTCAAAAAAGTGTATCGACTACACTTCTACTCCAAAATAACAATAAAAAAAGTAGCTCAAATGATCCAAAAAAATTGGTGTGAGTTTGGTCCCAAATTTTAATTAAATTTTCCCTTCTATTTTTTCTATTAATGCTTATTTGGTCCGAAATTAATTTTATTGAATTAATTTTATACTGATTAAATAATTTTTGTAAAAACTTTCAATACCGTAGCATTTGTTCGCATTAATATCGTAACTTTTCAAAATTTTCATTAGCATTAGAGACGGATACATTTTGATTTTAAGCGATAGTAAATAATAACTACAATTGTAGTGCCTAAATAAAATTTATTAGAAATATATCACTATAAAAAAATATATCGAAATGAATTCATAATTTTAAGCAGCAGTAAATAATAAATATAATTGTTGTACCTAAATAAAATTTTATTAAAAATATATCACTATAGAAAAATATACCGGAATTAATTAATCAAATCAAATCAAAAAATCAAAAATCAAAATTTAAAAAATACCCCATATCCCCAATCCAACCACCATTGAGCTGGTGGTGGAACCCCACCACCACTGAGTTGCTGGTGGTGGCCCGAGTTGCTGGTGGTTTCGGGCCACCAGCTGGTGACTCGAACCATCATCAGGTGCTGGTGGTTCGAACCACCAACTGGTGGTGGTTCGAGACCACCACAAGTGGTGGTGATTTCGAGCCACCACTAGTGGCACCACCACCACCAGCTCAGTGGTGGTGGGGTTGGGTGTGGGGTGGGATGGATTAGCATAGGGTAGGGGTATTTTTTAATTTTTGATTTTTTTATTTGATTTTATTATTTCATTCCGGTATATTTTTCTACAATTACATTGATTATTTACTATTGCTTAAAATAAAATGCGGTTTCTAATACTAACGAAGATTTTTGAAAGTTACGATATTAATGAAAACAAATGCTACGATATTGAAAGTTTTTTACAAAAATTATTTAATCAGTATAAAATTAATTACGAACCAAACTAACATTCATAGAAAAAATAGAAGGAAAAATTTAATTAAAATTTGGGACCAAACTCACACCAAATTTTTTTGACCATTTGAGCTACTATTTTATTATTATTTTGGAGTAGAAGTGTAGTCGACACACTTTTTTGAATTATTTGAGCCGATTATAATTTTTAAAATACAAATAATCTTAATTATGAGTTTAAACAGAAATATATAAAAAAATTAAAGTTAAAATTATTAAATTTGAAAGGATTTAGGTCTAATTTGCACATTATATAAATTTGGTATTTTCGAATTAAAGTTAATTATTAGTATTTTCGCAATAGGACCCCAAAGTATTGATTTCACAAGATCGTCCCAATCTTTCAATAATTATTATTTAACTATTTTCCCCACACTAAATGATAAAAATGGGAGTGTTAAAAGTAGAAATGGATGGAATTTGTTATCGAGGGCCACTACTGACAATTAATTATACTTTGGGGTTCCTACAGGTTGAAAAAAAAATGGGATTGAAATTGTATCAAATTGGATAGTTTCGGGGTATTGCAAAAATAACCCAAAAAAATTTAGTCGATGACATGGAGCCACGTCGGCATAGTTATGGTCAACACATGATCATAAATTCTCTCTCCCCTTATTCTATAATTTCTTGGCCTACCGCCCCCAAAGAACCACAAATAATACACAGAGGCCTGATAATAATTCCAAGTCCATATTTTCATTCGATAATTTGAGTTCAAATATTGAACAGGAAAAGTGATACGTACACGAGAGCAATTTCACATAGTAAACTCAAACCAACAGAGCAGGATATACTCACACGAAAGAAAAAAAAAAAAAAAAAAAGGAATTTACATGTTTGCAAATTATCTATAAATCAGAATTGCTGACAGTGAACCAATCATTTGATTCGTCGGATTCAGACCCTTTATCTCTACGAGCCGATAGCCATTTTCTCCTTTGATCATCCTCGGAACTTCCATTTAACTCAACCCATTCCTTGCCTTCATTCGGAGAACCAACTGCTTTGATTTGTGATGACTTAAATCTTGATAAATCATTTTTATCATCCTCTAGATCACTAAATGAAAACTCGTCCTCGTTTTCATGCTCCTTTAGAGATCTATGATCAGCATCCACATCGCCGACAACAATCGCCCCTCTTGTCGCACTTACAACTTCATTAGGCATGTTATGCTTTCTGCTTTCCCCTTCATGTTTGCGACCGTAATCTTCATCGGTCTTTGAATTCTCAAATGTTTCCTGAGCTGCATTCTTATTTTGCAACTTGTGCAAAAGAGTATCCCTCATCTCAACAATCTGCAAGAACCAAACATTCATTGAATAATAATAATGATAATAATAATAATAAATTGAAGAGCGTTAAAAATGAGAGACGGTGTGAATCTTCACAAATCACTACCATTTGTTGGACATTTAAGAAAAGTTACTTGGACTGGATACAAACAAAGATGTAAAAGTAAAATGTAAAAGTAAAAAGTTGTATAAACATTTAGTTAACTTTATGCCATAGCAAGTCGCATACAATGTTATACCCATCAGGTTTTGTCTTAAAAAAATAAAAAATAACAAAAAATAATAAATAAATTCCTTGTTCAACTATACTTACTAAGAGAAAAGATAACAACATCACGCAAGAATACAACAATTAGCACTGGAAAAGATAACAACATCAACCAAGAAAACAACGATTAGTTCCAAAATGTGAAAGGCGGTATGTAAAGATGTCAACACCACCAATTGGGCTCAAAATAGCTATATATCAGTTTGTACAACGTATGACATCTAGGTATAACTTCTTAGCCGCTGCTTAGCTCTGAGTTTTTAATAGCACTCTCTCAAAGCAATAGAGGAGGAACAAAATTGAGGAAAATGGAGATATTGCCTAATTTCTCTACACATGAAAACAGAACTGGAAGTAGCTCTATTTGTTTCTCCATAGATTGACCCCTTCAGCACGTTACACCCATTACAATTTTCAACTTACCACTCGACTCAAATACACAACTAATCTTATGGAATTAGTTTCTCCATTTAATTTAATTATTTAAGTATACGCACTAATTATTTGCTTCATCTGCTTTGTTTCAAGAAACAACCTTGAATAGTAATAAAAAGATGAGGAACCTATATTCAGACCAATAATTATTATTATGATTAAACCAATAAATATTTATAGCTCTACTTCAGTCGCAGGTTCTAAAAGTTTCAACGTGCAACAGAAAGAAAAATAAAAACAATGTTATTACGAGGGACAGAATCTTGCCTCCGGAGTAGCTAGCAGTTTTAAATCCTCTTCATTGAACCTCGGGAACAGTAAGATAAAATAGATCATCCAAAATTTCCCATGGCTTATTTGACTGCTAATTCTCTGCCTTAGATTCATGAGACTTGATACCAAATGCTCAATTTCAGCAGTATGTTCTCTCTGGTACTCAGACATATCAAAATCTGCAGAAAAATATCTCAAAGCTAAGCAACAACTCATGCATAAAAATAATCTATGATTTATGACTAGTTTTTGATGAACTGTCGTTACCCTTTTTTCTTTGTAAATATAAAAGTTTACAAAGAAATAAAGGGTAACAATAGTTCATACAGACACCTCAAACAGCCATTCTTGTTTAATACATAAGCTGCAATATCACAAGAAATTACCTTCACGTTATGGAGATCTTAAGTGAAGTTACAAGTTACAAATGAATTCAAGTTTGTACTAAAAAGGGTTGCAAGATGTCTGTCATCAGCATATACTAGCAACTCTTTCATTTTTAGATCGCATGAGATGCACAAATTTTGGCAATTTTGGATTCTCAAATATTCTTGATTATAGACTTTGAGTTCAAATATTGAAGAGGAAAGTATGATACTTATATGAGATGCGCAATGAGGTTAACCAATTCAGTTTAACAGCATAAACCCATATATGCTAACTAAAGTTTGATCATTACTCAATCAAAACATGAATTCATAATTAAAGCAAAACAAACCAAAAAAGAATCAAGCAAGTGAATTAACAAATTTACTGAAATTACCATCAGGCAGTAAGATTGGAAAATCATTCCAAAGCTCTGGCCTTGACGAAATTTTACTAACGAAATCCACAACTTCCTCGGTGATTCCAACTACACAATACTCTTCCTCCTCCTCCTCCTCCCCAAAATTACTATCATCATCACTATCGTTTGTTTCTCTCTGAAACTGTGACAAATTGGAACTGAATTTCGAGGAGAGTAAAGAGAGGCTTGATTTGAAACTACCTTGAAGGTCTGCCAAGTCATTCTTTATTCCGGAAATCAAGCGCGATGACGATGTCGACGAGGAGTTGGGAGGCGGCGGCGGCGGCGGCGGCGGCGGCGGCGGCGACGGCGGCGGTGCGAGAAACGCAGCAACGCCGCGTAAGAGGGTGTTAAGGTCTTCTTTGACGCTGCCGGAGGGACTGGTGACGGAAGAGGATTCAGGTGAAGGATTATCATCGGAATTGAAAATTGAAGGAAGCCAAGATGACATTTTTTTTTTCTTTTTGTTTTTGGGAATTTGCAGTTCACAGGTCTCTCTCTCAACAAATGTATGTATCACCCATACATATTGGTAATTTTCTATTTTCTTGATACGCCTATTTATACCAACTCCATTGCTCAAAGGATTCGTGTATTCCGAGTTCGTCTCTTTTAAGGAGTGGGACTATTTACCCCCAATTTATGCTTAACACACCTTATTAATAAATACACCCTAACCAAAAATTTTAAAAAAAAAAAAAAAAACCACCCAATTACTAAACACGCCTCACTTGCTTTACCCTTTTCTTTTTAAAAAAATAAAAATAAAACCCAACTCATCACATTGAGGGTCATAAGTCTCTTTGGTGGAATCAATCTGAGATAACCAACGCTTTTAGCACCAGTAGTCGAAACTGGAACAATACTTGGAAATTGAAAGGCTAAGATAATATACGGAGGAGGTTACCATGGACTTATAGGGTGTGCCGTTCAATCTGCGTACGTACGAGGATCAACAGTGATTGGTATTACTGTGCCACCTCTAAAACAGGTGTATGGTAGAACCATCGGCGTTGAGGTAAAGGTTAAATCGTTGTTTGAACGCTTAACAGCCGATGATAATGCATTCGGATGCTTTTATCGTATTACACAGGGGGTTTTGAAACTTTGGAATGATCTTTGCATAATTTCTTGACCACGCGTTGAATCTACACTCTAAGCCAATTGGTCTTTTAAACATTCAAAACCATTTCAATGGTTTATTGGCATTTCTAATTTTTAGCTCGTCAAAGTTCGATTTCTCCTAATACTTTAAAAATGATTTTTATTACACCATCAATTGAGGAATTATTGGAGAAATTAGAATCTTATGTACCACAAATGCATGTAAAAGTGCGTCATCAATTGGCGGAAGGAATTAAGCGAAAGAAAAAGAGATCCAGGAATGAATTGAATTTAGAGTTAAGGTTATGAATGTGTAATAGCTAATTTCAGATGGTAGAATACGGAGTTAATTCTGGAAACACATCTGCGTTACGCTCTGGAAAAAAAATACTTTGGATACTGGTTTATGTATCCTGCCCAAAAGCGTTAAACTGGTCTTTTTCAGTAGACCTTAAAGAACCTGATTCTCTTCTATTAACCTTCTTCTATCAAGTCTTTTGTAGATACCTCAAAATGCACTGAATTTTCATTTCTTTCTATGGCATCCCCTCTACGTATTGTTGCTCTTCTACAAGTACTCGACTCTTTCTCTATGCCTCTTGATATCAAGATTCAGATTGTTCGACTTGTTGATAAGTATAAGCGTTCCCTTTGGAACGTTATAGCTTTTGGGGTAGGGTCATCACGATCTGCTCGCAAACGACATGCTAAGCGCCTTAAAAGTTGCTTTAAATGTGAAAAGCTATTAGAGGGACCTCATTGTACTCGAAATCAAACTTATTCACAATATAGACATGTTGTTTTCTTCAAGGATGGACCGATTAGGTGTAGGACCGAAAAGTCTATCAGGAGAAACAGCCAGTTCGCAATCAGTGTGAGAGAGCTTGATAATTTGTTGGAACAACGACAACGTCTGTTGGAAACCAAACTCGATGGCCTAACAATTGAGCAGCAACTTTTTGAGCGTGATCATTAGCACCCATCCGAAGATGTAAAACTACGTGTCATTCGTTTGAGAAGTGTTTGAGTTGGACGTTCTGCTCTAAACGTTCTCCCATTTGTTGGTTCTTGTGGGGCTGTTCTTTATTGAATGGTAAACATACCTATGTGTCATGTGGCAATATGGAGGACCTTTTAATTAAGGTAGGTTGTCAAACTGTTTTGTAGAGAGTATGCTGATTCAGATAGTTTCCATGCGGATCAGACTTGATGGAATCAAATCATTAATTTGATGTGAATACTACTGCACGATGTTCAGAGGGTTGTCAACTCCCAAAGTCGCTTTGTATATAAAAATTCTCTTCATTCAAAAAAAAAAACCAAAATATTTTCAGTTGTTGTTTTTCTTCTTCTGTAAATATGTTGATTGCAGGTCTCTTACTCTTGGATTGTCGAAATATTCCTCAGAAGTGCTACATTGTGCAACCACCATCCCCACATCGGCACGACTCATTGCTTACCATAGGGGAGTTTCTATTTCTTCTCTTTTTCATACTTTCTATATTTTTACATTGGGGACAATGTAGAATTTAAGTGTGGGGGAGTGGCATCTTGTGGTCTGCGTGTGATTTTTTTTATTTATGTCGACGATTTTACATGAGATAGCAATTTTTGAATATGATTGAGCTTAATTTGTGTGACTTAGCTGAAACTACAAGATCTCGAACAAAAATGTGTTCTGTTCTTCTCCAAGCACAGCTGGCAAATTTATCTGAGCACATTTATAGGTAATTTTACTATCATTCTCTGGATCACAAATTGAAGGTTGAAAATGTTAATTTTTTTCTAACTTTCTAGACCATAGTAAACTAACTTTTTCTTTTCTTTTTTTCTATCCATTCGTCCTACTCAAAGTAACCTGGAAATATCAATTGTTAGTAAGGTGGAGTTATAATCGCATGGTATCTGTTTTTTGTGAATGTGTCTTTTATTGATAGAGTTTAAAAAGTTTGGAAAAAGCATTGACCTATACTGAGAATGAATTTTACTTTTATGTTCGAAATAAGGAGAGGGACCACAGAAAGAGCTACCTACCTCGTGAGTGTGAGTCACCTCGAATGGGTGAAGAAGGCTGCCTCCAATGAAAGGGGTTTAGTGTGAAAGCTACCTGTGGGGTAAAAACTGAAAAGAAAATTGCAAAACTCTTCTTCTTCCTCTTTTTCTTCTTCATCAAAAAAAAAAGAAAAAGAAACATCGCGAGAAATGTGATAGCTACCCAAGTGTGAAGTTAGATAAATAAATTTCCTAAGTGGTTTTAAGTGCTCAATCTAAACACTATTTAAATTGAAGACATATTTGCGATAAAACACCTGTCATGCCCTTTTTTTTCTTTGCAGTGCTAACAGTTGATGATTTTTGGTGAACAGAATAATTTTTAGGATCCATGGGAATCATTGTAAAATAAGAGTGGGATCACGAGAGATGAAATGAAATATTTGACTATTTCGGGTCAGGATTTGGATAGATCATCGTAAGCTTTCATTTGGTTCCAATTAGTGATGGGATGATGACCTCAACGGCACACACTCACAAGCCATAGTGTATTTGAGAAGAAGTGAAATTTTTTTTGGTTCGGGAGAATATTTATTAAGCAAGTCATTATCTGTAATTGGATTTCAATGTTTAAAGTTGTTTATCTCATATAAAATCAGTGTGTTGTTTGGTATCATATGGGTTGTTGTTCGAGGGCGAACAACAGTCTAAGTGTGGGGGAGTTTGATAAGTGCTCGAAAAACACTTAAATAACTCTTCTATTTTATATATTTGTGTATTTTATTAGTGTTATATGTTTCGTTTTATGTGTTTTTCTTTTATTGTGGTGTTTAGGGTCACAAAGAATCAAAAGGAGTCAAAATGGATGAAAATCGAATGAAAACGGAAACTCGGGACCAAAATGCAAGCAAATCAAAGATGGAGAGCCTCCGATGCAATTTTATGAAAATTTATTTTCACAATTTTTCTTGTACCAATATCAAAAAATATCAAAAGAGGATTTCCACATTTTTGTCGGATCCCAAATCGGAGTTTCCTACTTAAAGTTATGGCCATTTGAAGAGAAATGACAAAGCGTAAAAAATCAGCAGCTCGAATTTACTATCACAGTTCAATAATTTAACCATAACTTTTGCTACAAAATTCGGATTTACCGGCACTTTATATTGTTGGAAAGGACACTCAGAGGACTACAACTTTGATGTTGACCTCTTCAAATGATTCGGATCATATCATTGTTAAAAATGGGCAAAATCGAGAGTGGTGTGAATGGAGGATTTCTTGGGCCATGTTTTGGTAGAAAATTCATAACTTTCTATTAATATAAAAAAAAGGAAATTACAAGCAAAAAAAAAAGGAAATTCCAATTGCACAATTCAGCCAAGATGCTTACCTTTACCATGATACAATATTTGAACTAATGGAGCAATTTAAGATCAAGATTTGGTGGTTACCAATTACCAGGGGGTTTTGAAACTTTGGAACAGATCTTTTGCATAATTTCTTGGGCCACGTTGAATCTACACTCTAACCCAATTGGTCTTTTAAACATTCAAAACCATTTCAATGGTTTATTAGCATTTCTCGAATTTTTAGCTCGTCAAAACCTGATTTCTTCTAATACTTTAAAAATAATTTTTATTACACCATCAATTGAGAAATTATTGGAGAAATTAGAATCTTATGTACCACAAATGCATATAGAAGTGCATGTCATCAATTGGTCAGAGGAATTAAGCGAAAGAAAAAGAGATCCGAATGAATTGGATTTAGAGTTAAGGTTATGAATGTGTAATAGCTAACTTTAGATGGTAGAATACGGAGTTAATTCTGGAAACACATCTGTGTTACGCTCTGGAATAAAAAAAAAAAGAAAAAATAAAAAAATACCTTGGATACTGGTTTATGTATCCCACCCAAAGGCGTTAAACTGGTCTTTTTCAGTAGACCTTAAAGAACTGTATTCTCTTCTATTAACCTTCTTATTTCAAATCTTTTGCAGATACCTCAAAGTGCACTGAATTTTCATTTCTTTCTATGACATCCCCTCTACGTATTGTTGCTCTTCTACAAGTACTCGACTCTTTCTCTATGCCTCTTGATATCAAGATTAAGATTGTTCGACTTGTTGATAAGTATGAGCGTTCCCTTTGGAACGTCATAGCTTTTGGTGTAGGGTCATCCCGATTTGCTCGCAAACGACGTGCTAAGCGCCTTAAAAGTTGCTTTAAATGTGGAAAGCTATTAGAGGGACCTCATTGTACTCAAAATCAAACTTATTCATAATATAGACATGTTGTTTTCTTCAAAGATGGACCGATTAGGTGTAGGACCGAAAAGTCTATCAGGAGAAATAGCCAGCTCGCAATCAGTGTGAGAGAGTTTGATAATTTGTTGGAACAACGACAACGTCTGTTGGAAACCAAACTCGATAGCCTAACAATTGAGCAGCAACTTTTTAAGCGTGATCATTAGCACCCATCCGAAGATGTAAAACTACGTTTCATTCGTTTGAGAAGTGTCTAAGTTGGACGTTCTGCTCTAAACGTTCTCCCATTTGTTGGTTCTTGTGGGGTTGTTCTTTATTGAATGGTAAACATACCTATGTGTCATGTGGCGATATGGAGGACCTTTTCATTAAGGTTGGTTGTCAAACTGTTTTGTAGAGAGTATGCTGATTCAGATAGTTTCCATACGGATCAGACTTGATAGAATCATATCATTAATTTGATGTGAATACTACTGCACGATGTTAAGAGGGTTGTCAACTCCCAAAGTCGCTTTGTATATAAAAATTCTCTTCATTCAAAAAAAAACCAAAATATTTTCAGCTGTTGTTTTTCTTGTTCTGTAAATATGTTGATTGCAGGTCTCTTACTCTTGGATTGTCGAAGTATTCCTCAGAAGTGCTACATTGTGCAACCACCATCCTCACATCGGCACGACTCATTGCTTACCACAGGAGAGTTTCTATTTCTTCTCTTTTTCATCCTTTCTATATTTCTACATTTTGGACAATATAGAATTTAAGTATGGGGGAGTGGCATATTGTGGTCTGCGTGTGATTTTTTTTATTTGTGTCGACCATTTTGCATGAGATAGTAACTTTTGAATATGATTGAGTTTAATTTGTGTGACTTAGTTGAAACTACAAGATCTCGAAAAAAATGTGTTCTGTTCTTCTCCAAGCACAGCTAGCAAATTTATCTGAGCACATTTATATGTAATTTTACTATCATTCTCTGGAACACAAATTGAAGGTCGAAAATGTTGATTTTTTTTTAACTTTCTGGACCATAGTAAACTAACTTTTTCTTTTCTTTTTTTCTATCCATTCGTCCTGCTCAAAGTAACCTGGAAATATCAATTGTTAGTAAGGTGGAGTTATAATCACATGGTGTCTTTTTTGTTGAATAAGTCTTTTATTGGTAGAGTTTAAAAAGTTTGGAAAAAGCATTGACCTATGCTGAGAATGAATTTTACTTTTATGTTCGAAATAAGGAGAGGGACCACAGGAAAGAGCTACCTACCTCAGAGTGTGAAGCCGTCACCTCGAATGGGTGAAGAAGACTGCCTCCAATGAAAGGGATTTAGTGTGAAAGCTACCTGTGGGGTAAAAACTGAAAAGAAAATTGCAAAACTCTTCTTCTTTCTCTTTTTCTTCTTCATCAAAAAAAAAAAGAAAAAGAAACATCGCGAGAAATGTGATAGCTACCCAAGTTTGAAGTTAGATAAATAAATTTCCTCAGTGGTTTTAAGTGCTCAATCTAAACACTATTTAAATTGAAGACATATTTGCGATAAAACACCTGTCATGCCCTTTTTTTTCTTTGCAGTGCTAACAGTTGATGATTTTTGGTGAACAGAATAATTTTTAGGATCCATGGGAATCATTGTAAAATAAGAGTGGGATCACGAGAGATGAAATGAAATATTTGACTATTTCGGGTCAGGATTTGGATAGATCATCGTAAGCTTTCATTTGGTTCCAATTAGTGATGGGATGATGACCTCAACGGCACATACTCACAAGCTATTGTGTATTTGAGAAGAAGTGAAATTTTTTTTGGTTCGGGAGAATATTTATTAAGCAAGTCATTATCTGTAGTTAGATTTCAATGTTTAAAGTTGTTTATCTCATGTAAAATCAGTGTGTTGTTTGGTATCATATGGGTTGTTGTTCGAGGGCGAACAACAGTCTAAGTGTGGGGGAGTTTGATAAGTGCTCGAAAAGCACTTAAATAACTCTTCTATTTTATATATTTGTGTATTTTATTATTGTTATATGTTCCGTTTTATGTGTTTTTCTTTTATTGTGGTGTTTAGGGTCACAAAGAATCAAAAGGAATCAAAATGGATGAAAATCGAATGAAAACGAAAACTCGGGACCAAAATGCAAGCAAATCAAAGATGGAGAGCCTCCGATGCAATTTTATGAAAAGTTGTTTTCACAATTTTTCTTGTGCCAATATCAAAGAATATCAAAAGAGGATTTCCACATTTTTGTCGGATCCCAAATCGGAGTTTTCTACTGAAAGTTATGGCCATTTGAAAAGAAAGGACAAAGCGTAAAAAATCAGCAGCTCGAATTTACTGCCACAGTTCAATAATTTGACCATAACTTTTGCTACAAAATTCGGATTTACCGGCACTTTATATTGTTGGAAAGGACACTCAGAGGACTACAACTTTGATGTTGACCTCTTCAAATGATTCGGATCATATCATGGTTAAAAATGGGCAAAATCGAGAGTGGTGTGAATGGAGGATTTCTTGGGCCATGTTTTGGTAGAAAATTCATAACTTTCTATTAATATAAAAAAAAAGGAAATTACAAGCAAAAAAAAAAAAGGAAATTCCAATTGCACAATTCAGCCAAGATGCTTACCTTTACCATGATACAATATTTGAACTAATGGAGCAATTTAAGATCATGATTTGGTGGTTACCAATTAGTGGAATTATAATGGAGTAGTTGTACAATTTTTTATTATGTTTTCTTGTGAAATTTTGCCTCTAAATAGAGGCATTTGTAAGGAAGGAAATGCACAACTTAGTGGAAGAGAATTAGCTAGTAGTTCTCTCCAACTTTCTCTTCAATAAAATTCTCTTTTTCATTTATTCTTAGTTTTAGCTTGAAAGATCTTAGTTTTTCATATTCCGGCGGAAGAAATAAAGGTTTCAATCGATCAACGATACTTCGGTTGTGAATATGATTAGCGGATCATTTCTTCGATAAGTTTCTTTTTTCCCTTTTATTTCTCTATTTATTTCTTAACATTTATTTACTTGTTTTCTATATTTTGCGTATAATCTATCATATAGTGGTGGTGATACAAAGCGAACATTCGCTAAAAAGTATGAAACCCCGCAAATATGAGTAGTTAGACTTTTCCATCTAGTTCGAGGGGGACGTTGTGTTCAACTAACATGTGGTTATCTTTTCTAACTCTTTAGTAACGTTTTATCTATTCCTCTACTTCAATTTGTTGATTTGTTATGCTTGTAAACCCGTTTTTGAGTTTATTTGATTATTGCATTCACTTTGGCCAATTGAATCAATCAATCTTTAAATTCAAGTTACTTGCTAGGATTGGAACTTTTGATCCGTAATTATCACTAGATTCCAATCCAAAGTAGCAAATGAATATCGTGCATATTTATTAACAAATCAACTTAGATGTATTAATTCGAGTTTGTGAAATTATTCATCCAATTCAACTCATTCTTCTCGTTCATTTCACACTAACTTTGCATTAAATCCTAAGAATTTGTTTAGGGTTATTCAATAGTTAGATGTTAAGTTAAAGAACTCACTTTAATTTAATACACTTAAGGAAGAATTCGTTAATCAGAGCTTCTTAGTTAATTGAGAGTTGATAAATTGAAGAAGGAATAGTAACACGTTGCATGGGAAAGATAAATATAAGTTGTTGACACAACCGAACCCGAGAACTAGATATTTTGTACAATTATTTTATTTCAATCTTTTATTTTGACGTTCGATTTTCTATTTTTATTCAAATATCACAAAACCTCTCTTTTTCTATATTAATTGATAAAATCAACTAGATTAAGCACCGTTCCTCTTAAGTTCGACCCTTACTTACCACTTCTACATTAATTTGTAGTTTTGAAACCTACTATGGAAATAAAACAAATTTTGGCGTACTGCGACAGTACGCCCATTTTCCAGTTCTTCAATGGTTGAAACGTCACCAAAACACTTATCCTATGTTATCACGAATTGCAAGAGATATATTTGCATCCCCCGTGTCAACCGTTTCCGTCGAACAAGCCTTTAGTGCGGAAGGACTTATTTTGGATCCGAAACGATCTACCATGGCTCCCGGATCATTAGAAACACAAACATGTGTCGATGATTGGTGCAAAGGTGATGATAGATCAAGAATGGAAGAACGAATCCGATGAGAACGCCTATGACTTAACTGCTGACGGAAGTGGAACTGCAACATCCGCCGCAGGAAGTGATTAAATTGAAAAGGTAAGGGAACTACGTCGGCTTTGATTCCTCGTGAAAAGATACGTAGGCAGCTTAATTTTTTGTAAGAAATTAAGTTCAAACCTTAATGTATTTAAAATCTTTTTTTTTTTTTACTTCGGATTTGGAGTTTGAGAATTTGATTTGGGGGTTTTTTTTTAACCAGTGGTTCACTCTAAACTGAGGTGAACCGTCGATCCAAAATTTTTTATTATTATTATTATTTTTTAACCTTCAGAACCGGCGGACCGACAGTTCTATGCCGGTTCACATATTTCTGAACCGTTAAACTGGCGGTTCATGAACCGTGGTCTGGTCTAGGTGGGATGGGGTGTGGGGTGCAATGGGGTGGAGTTTTTTTATTGCAAGGGTGGCTTTTTGATAATTTGATTTGGGGGTATTTTGAAAAAAAATTGATTGGGGTGTGAATACTCCCATTCTTTAAGGATGTGTGTGATTGGAAAGTCGGAAAATTGTTGGAATGAAAATATTTTCCAAGTAAATGAATTCCGAAAACAGGTTTTTAAGGAAAAATAATAGTTGTATGTATTTGATTGTATTAATTTGCAAGTTAAAAAAATAGCTTTATTTTCCTTGTTTTTGTTTTTTTTTTTATAAAATTTGATTATTTTCCTTATTTTTATGGTTAAAGCAAATTGTCCCTAAAAAAAGATAAATTTTTCTCGAAAAATAAAAACCACATTTGCCCAAGGAAAAAATTTTCCTTCAAAACAAGAAAAAGAACAAATTTGGAGAAAAGTTAGAAAATATTTTCCTGAAAAAAAGATGCAATCAAACAAGTTAAAGGTTGAAAAAAGTGAAAATTTTGGTTTTTTATGGAAAAATTTACCCAATCAAACACACCCTTACTACTTCATCTCGCAATGCGCAAAAATTGTTATATGCTTAATATGACAGTAGTATTTAAAATTTTAAAAAACTTATTTAAAAATTATATTTACCGGTAGATTTAATTTTACATTACACGTATGCATTTGAACGACACCATTTTACTGTTAAAATATCAAGCACAATCTTCGATCTGCAACAACATCAAAATAAAAGTCCTGATTACACCAATTACCAAATTTCTTCGATTGTTCAGCCTCCCAAGGATAAAAAGAATAACAGTAAGTCATCGTTAAACCAGAGACGACCAGAGATTTCGAAGGCCCTAGGCAAAAAAATTTTTGGAGTCTTATCAATACTAGAATTAATTTTATATATAGCGAAGAAAAAAAATAAACGCCTAAAAGACACTAGAAAATCCATTACATTTCATATCAAATTTACTCTTGTAGCAATCTAGATACAAAATCCATAATCAAACTTTTAATATCAACTTATTTCATCATGTTTTCTTCAATGAATACCATCAAATTTGAACTTTGTTTCAATATTTAATATCAAATTTGGGTATCGAGGCCTTTTATATTATACAAGTAAAAGAGAAAAAAAATCGAGTATTCTAAATTTTTTTTAAGGCCTTAGGCGGTTACCTACTTCGCTTATAGTTCAGGTCGCTTCTGCGTTAAACAACACTTTTTTTTTTTACTTCTTTTCCTTTTTTTTTTTTTTCCCTTTTCCTCGAATGCAAGTTAGGCCTTGTTCTATAAACTCCAATTTAAGTTATTCGAACTACTTGTTAGATGTGTGATTGAAAATTGAGAAAAATATATTAAAAAATATAAAATAATTATATGAGTGGTTAAAAATAATGAGAAAAAAATTAGTAAAATTTAATGTATATAGAACAAGGCCTTAATAGCATATTTCAATATCAAATTAGCATCTCAAGTTTTTCCAATAATGACCCGAGAAACCCACACTTCCGAACCAAGACACACACAACTATAAAGGTCCCACAACTCCTTTAGTTTATAAGAATAGGTGAATAATCACCTACCAACATATTGACACCTTATGATGCTAACAATTCCACAAGTCACCCTCCCCTTGAATAGAGGGTGCCCGCACCCATGTAAGACATATATGAGCGTCGCATAACATATTGACACCTTATGGTACTGACTTCTTGGTAAGAAAACATGAATGTATATAAATAATGTACAATCAACACTTTCGATCTATCGTCCAAACTAGGTATTTTATGGAACTCAAATTGCTGAAGTAAATAACCACATCAGCCTATGCCACCTTAAAAAGCAGTGCAAAATTGGGCATCAGAAATTTGGGTTCTATCAAATACCCAATTTGGGCAATAAATCCAAAGTGGTACACTCAATTAGTACACCTCTAATAGAGAATCATCTAAATTACTATTTTTACCCTCCGTACTAATTGGTTGTACATCTAGTATTGCTCCCAAAGGTTAAAGGAACTTAACCACCACAACGATGAAGAATGATCTTGAGTTGACAAGTGCCAAATGTTAGAGAAAGTTTGTTGAAGGACCATTTCCAAGCATTCGGACCGTCAAAGAAATGAGGACCTGAGACCAAGAAAATTTTTCCTTCCATTCTGTAACGAAAGTGTAAATGAATCCTGTACATCTCCACTCAGCGTATATTCATTCATTCGTTATTGAATTTCATCTGTTCCTTTAAATACACGAACCAAATTAGTAATTGGAAATCCAGAAAGAGCAATAAAAGAACGGTGCCACTCACAAAGATATCAATCTTGAATCTATAAAAAGGGTTTCATACACCCATAAATTCAAGATTTTATTTTAGGATGAACTCTTACATAGTGCAGTGTAAATCATATTTTCAGCCCTTGAGGACCCCAACATCGTCCAATGAGGCCCGTATATCAGCACTAGTGCATCCTTCAGTTGCTCGAACGACATTGGGGCTGTCAAGTGGTATGACATCTGTAAGTGGGTAGTTCCTGTTAGCATGGAGTTGACTGTTTGCACTGCTGCAAACTCCTTTCAGTACTACCGACTTGTGTATACCACCAAGCAATCCTTCATAGTCGGTGTCTCCACTTTCCCCAACAAAAACAACCACCTTCGATAAATCCATACCCCACCGAAGATATAAATACCTTCAGACAAAGATTTTCACGTTAATTCCTGCTAATATAAGATGAACACGATATAGAAATTGGTAACACAAATTTATGCCTAGGAGTACCATCCATTCAGACGGTGCGACAAGAACACTTATAGCAGTTTAGAGGTATGCTTACACTGATAGAAAACTACAATCTATACCATTCAACCAATAGCAACAGTTGCACAAAAAACACGAACCGATACTATTTTCAAGAGCCCAATGATTGGCGTAGAACATTTTAGAAGTCGTGTAAGTTCAAAAAAAGAAAAGTGGCATCAAAAGGAACATATAATCACGAGTCTCATTCCAATGCCCGCATGTGGGGCATGTTAAAAGGCCAACACATTGATGGCCATTTACAAGTGGTCCACATTATCGTGTGGGCCACAATTAAGATGTGGGCATTTTAACAAGCCCAGATGCGGGCATTGGAACAAAAGTGATATAACTACTGACATTTTATAATATAAATTGCCAAACAACCAGTGGATATTCTTACCTAAGTGCTTGGGAACGAGATGCCAGTACTGGAATTACATTGATCTTTCTTCCATTTTGACAATAAATAACATGACAGCGTAGCGCCTGAATTCTCATTGTCTTTCTTATTTCCTTAACTGGAGGCACCTGCAAAAGTATAACAGTATAACTAAATGAGACAATAAGAACTGCACTACAGACACAAGTTTGGTACCAAGGCAAGCTCGATACCCAAAAAAGGGTCAACGAAAGAAGGGTATGAAAGAAATCAATTTACCACTCCAGGCTTCTGGACTTTGAAAGAATAGCAATAGTCAGCTGAAGTCTCTTCATCTTCAACGACAAGGTGACCTTCTTTATCTCCCTTCTTATCGGTAATAGAAGATGCCCATCTTGCCAAAGTCTTCCTCAAACCTTCACCACCCCAGCGGTACTCAATTTGTGAATGATAATACAAGTCCACAACAAAAGGGCTATCTTCTGAATGAAGAGATGAATAATAAAGATCACCACCACTATTGCAAATAAACGCATCAAAATCGGTAGGGTTCAATCCCTCTGAACTCAGAAACGAACACAATTCCGAGATGTTGAACGATGTTGCTAATATAAATCCAATTGAGCCTTCAGTCCTTTCCTCCTTCACAGCCTCAAAAATCTTCCGGACACTCTCAGAAAGGTCAGTGCTTGCGTCAGAATCAACAGCAATCACGAAAATGTGCTTCCTCCTCCTCAGTGCGGGGAACTTACCAGCAGCAGAATTCTGGTCTCCTTTATCAGAGGATCCAGATTTCTGCAAACCTTTCAGACCACCCCTAGACCACGAGAAAACAGCATTTTCTAGCTTACTTTTACGATCTTCAGGGTCTAAAGACTCATCAGCATTTTCTTGGCTCTCATTTTTATCCCCATCAAGTGAGAACCTTAAGTTCAAAGAAATATCTTGTATAGATCTCAAGGAATCACTAGGTGAATCTGATTCTGAGTTTTCATCATCATCTTCGTTTCTCAACCAACGAGGTTGCCTGGGTTTGCAACCTGCGATTTTAGATAGGTATGTTTTACAGTGTTCTGGCCAAGAGAACAGGTGAATATTCTTTAGACCATTTGCTCTGCATTTTGCCCAGAGTTGCTTGTCAGCAACCAGCTTCAAAAGAGCGTCAGCAATGGACTGCTGATTGTGGGGATCAACAAGAAGACCATTGTCAAGAACCTGACATAAAAATAAAAGATAAGTGGGAGGATGTAACCTTCACGAGGAATATAGTAACCCATAATATCCTTAAAAATAGTAGAATTACCCCCTCCACTCCACTCCCCCTTGTAATTCAAAAAATAGTAGAATTACCCTGTGTATGTCAACAGGACCCCCATTTTTAGTGGCAACAATCGGCAAACCATGTGCTGCAGCCTGTTTAGTCGAGAAGAGATTACACTGGTTATCTGAACAAAATGAACAAAATAGTTCTCTCAAAGCTTAATATGCATAGAAATAAAATCTACCTCAATCAGAGTAAGTCCGAAAGGCTCAATGAAAGCTGGATTGATGAAAACACCCTGTCGAAGCAAGATCAATTCACGCCTGGATATGTTTTTTTTTTTTTTTTTGAAAGTCCCCGGATAAGTTATTAAAAGTACTATAAAACAAATTCCTCCAAGCATGGGTGTGTGGGAAATGGTGTCACTGTTCAATGACACTATTGATTGTTTACCCACATATGAACAGGAATATCAACACACAATTCAATGCCAGTTTCAGCCAACATTGACAATTATGCTCGAGCCTCCAACACCTAAACCATATTAAACAAAGCCCCATGCTCCCCTTTCTTCTAGATAGAGTTGATGCCGGGATGTTTCCAGCTTTCTATAGTCAAACAAACAGTGTATTTTTCGAATTCAAAAAGTCATCAAAGGACCGTGCATCCTACCAATTTGGAGCTAACACCCAGTCGTATCTATTTGTTCCCGTGGAAGATGGCTAGGAATTGTTTGAGAGCATTTTACCCATGAATTCTAAAAATCATTTTTCTTCCCAATCAATTTCAACTACAATTTCATTGATGTCACAAATTTTTATATACTTTTTAAACCCACTTTTCTCATTTTCCATAAAATTTTAGGCACACATTCAAATATCACTCTCAAAAATCTCTCCCAAATTTACACTGTCGGAGAAAAATTACCTTTGAAAATTCTGTGCCAAACAAGCTCTAAAAAGCATGATAGGCTCCTCTTTTTACCAACTTTTACCATTTTTTTCAACTTTTTTCTCTCTCCTAAATCAATCACATCCACATATCTCATCACATCCACAAATCTCAACCACTCACCTCCACTCATTCTCTCTCCTCTTTTACTTTAAAACACTTTAAAACACTTTTAATTTACTCCCTATCACCTACAAAAGCTTCAGAAACGACGATTTTACCCGAGCAAGCTTAGTAGAAGTCTTGAGAGCACTTGGCATAGTTCAGCACGCTTAGGAACATCGTAAATGACAAGATTCGTTTAAAAAAGTTGAGTACTTTATATTGATTAATAAACAATTAATTGGTATTCTCTTAGTATATTACTATATTAGGAATAAATATTGAGGTTGTCCTTATTTATAAATAAGTGGTGAAATGGTTTGAGAAATGTGTGTGGACATAAAGTGATTTGAAAAGTCTTAAAGTGATTATGGAGAAGCGTTTTCCTAAAAGAAACACTTCAACAAACGTATGCATAGTTTCATTTAATTAGTTTATATTAGTTCTCTGCTTTGACTAGAACTTTGTAACTGATTATAAACCAGCTGTCTCATAAAAGGAACACTTTGCTAAAACATATGCATAATTACATTTAATTGGTTTATTTTGGTTCTTTACTTCGACTATATTTTTAAGTTTTATTTACAGATTTTCTAGCTTGATTTAAATCGGGGAAATTTCATTAGCCTCATACATTCTTCTCTTTCCCTTCCCTTTCTTCTATGATGATTACTCTACTATTGATTTTTTATTGTGTTCTGTCAATGTGTAAACTGTTGAGACGACCAAGCAAAATATTAGACAGGAACCCACTCAAACTCCAATATCCAGAGTTCAGAAACATCGATGAGCATGTGAATGCAAAGATGAACCCAAATGCCAGAGCTACAACAGAAAAATGCAAATACCTTCGTCTTTGCCGCTAGACGGTAGATGTCAGGAACATCAGATTGCTTGTGATGTTTGGGATAAGCCACTTGACCATAAAGATCATACTTATCAATCATCTTAAGGATTGACAGAAGAACCGATGAATTTGTACTCGACATCTCATCAATATTGTCTCGGTTGCCCATTATCAGGGTCTGCAAATTAGGAAGGACAGACGCATGTTAAATGGAAAAGCTAGTTAAAACAGCTCCACTTAATGCAGAAAAACTATTAAGTACACATATGCTGCCTTTTTTCCCCATACATACAAGGTTGGCAAGCTCTCTTAATGGTCGACATTCACCAAAGGCTTTGACCAAGGTTGTTAGGTTTTTCTTAGGATCTGGTCTGGCAAGTGCAAGTATCATTGGCTTCCTTGGATTTGAAAAGAACCGCATTATCTGTGCTTATAACATGAGATACTGCATTAAAATTTAGCAATGCTAGAAGAGGGAGATCAGCTATTGTGAGATAATATATTGCACCAAACCGTGATATATAGCTAAATGAGTGTGTTGTAAATCGATCTAACCTCTGTCCAAATGGGAGGATCTGGGGACTTCCCATCCTCATTCAATTCTATTTCAGCATCTATGTCACCTTCGTGGGGAACAATGTGATTAAATTCCATCCCAGGTGGAATTACCTGCAAGCAGGTACTGTTGCCGTCAACGAAATCACGAGGAACTCGCATGACAAAATACTAAAGAATAGAACATATTGGGATAAACACAGCAGAAATCACAAATACCAGATTCCATGAAATGAAAGATACTTCATGAGAGGAATTAGAAACCCTTAAAAGAGATAGGAAATAGCTTCAGATTCCAAGACAAAAAATTTGTGTTTAGGTAACAGGTTGGGATACTCAAATAGATTGGAAGTACAAACCCTAGGACAAACTATAGGTACACCCTATCAGGAAAATAGTGACCGTGAACACCCAAGATCAAGATCCGCCAGCTAATCCTTTTTTCACAAAATGACAAATAGCAATCAAAATGAGATAATTTCCAACACTGAGAACATTTTCCATGATGCTAATGATGTGGTACTTACAACCATGCGAGGCATGAACCTTCCGTAGCAGCTAACGTTTCGCCTAATTCTAGCACGTAATTTACGTTCGAGTATCGGATCAAAACCATCATACAAACGCCACTGCTCATCTATCTCCTGCCTCGTGCTAGTTATGACTATTTCAGATGCATCAAGGGATAATTCTTCTGCCTCTATTCTGCGCATTATTTTGTACTCTGAATTTATCTCATCCCTTGACAGTCGGGCTTGTCTTAAGAGTTGTTCCAGCTTATCTCGACCCAAAGAATGACCAGTGAAAATCATAGGCACATTCAGAGCACCAGATAACAGAGCAGCAGAGTCACCTGCATCTGCATAATGCCCGTGGATAGCAACAGGCCAGACTGGATGTCCACTGCCAATTTGGTCACCAAGAACCTTGGACATCTGTATTATGTGGCCAAGAGCACCATCAACAAATTCAGGGATATACGGCCAGAGGAGTTCTTTTGGAATATATTTATCTTTTGGTCCGAAGGGAATTCGAATGATATAAGCACCACTACTCTCCCCCATCTCTTCCATTAAACCTTCTGAATTTCTTGGAGGCAGCATCTCTGTGGGTTCACCATAGCTCCAATCTACATCCGGTGCAGATACTTGTCTAGTTAGCAAATCAACACGATATACACCAGGCATTGAACCCAGAGCCCTTGCCAACTCCACGACATATTTCACCTAAAAAAACATAAATTTCAGTTTGCTTACAGAAATAACCTTATCTGGGATATCAAGTACGAGTCAGCTAGGATCTACCTTACTTACAAGTTACATAAAGCACGCCATATATGTATTTGACAAGAAAATGAGCTTAGTCATGTAAATGAAAAAATTCTTTCTACCAAAGCCTACCTGTCCACCGGTATCAGAATCACGGCCAAGCTCCATGTTTTCACCACGTATCAGTCCATGAAGGCTGCATAAGAGCTACCATTAAGAATAAGTAAAATATAATGCAAGAGAGTTTTAACTATATTTTCTAATATATGTCCCTCTGGACCATCAGCTGCTTCTCATAGTTGCATTAACTAAGAAAAACCAACACGTATCTACACGTCTATGATGTCTTCAGTAGCTGACAATTTAGAGGTTCAGTAAATAATTTAGATAATATGTCAATAGAAGTATGAACCTCTGGACAGCATCACCTCGCTCATGCATGGAAATACCTCATTACTTCAATTCCTTTTCACAATGAACATAGAGTCTACTTCTTACCTGATCAATACAATGTACATCTTCTTCCCTTTTTGTTGACTAGCCCAGGCCTCAATAGTATCGACTGAACTAATTCTAGGCAACCGACCACGAGTGCTTTCGCCATGAGATGATATATCCCCAACTATGTCTCCTTTCTCTCCTTCAGATAAGTCTTCTGACATATCAGCAACAGCATCTCTGCGACCTCGTTCACGTTCAATATGGCGTTTAGCGACCCGCAGTGCTTCCTCTCCCTCAAGCTGCAGATATTTATTACTTCTCAGGGAAAGCAACAATGACAATGCAGCAAAATAGTATAAATGAATCAAGAACAAACAAAATAGCATAAACTTGTACAAGCATTCAAGAACCCACATATCAAAGGGGTAAGAAAGGATTATCAATTGCATTGTGAAGAGTGGAGAAAGTAAAGTCAACATTTAGCAAAAATATCACAGTTGACAAAGATTGCAAAAGGAGGAAACATTTCTCTCAAAGTTTATCTCGAGTAACAAGAGAACTTCGAAATTGAAAATGTCATCAAACCGCACCTATTTCGATATCTCCGTCGTCTGCCAATATCAATTAAACAGTACAATTAATTACTAAACCACTGATCAAGTTCATCACTCCACACAGAATAAGAATGTTAGTTGGAAAAAAATGTTCAATCAGTTTTTCTATTTTAATCTTATTCGACGAGTACTAGAAAAGAATTTACTATTAAAAAAGAAAATTAAATAAGTGTGTGCTAGTAAAATCAACAAAATAAATGCTACTCGATATCAAAATAAAACAACTTAAATGGGACAAGGAAAAAACAAATGAAAGGTAGCAGGCAGTATCACATAATTTTCATATACACATTCTATTTTGAGACTCATGCTGATTGATTCAAGTATGTCAATTAAGACTTCCACCTTATCAATTGTTCGTCCTATTCTTGACGCTTAAAGAAAATCCAGCAAGAAAAAAAAAAGTATATACAGAAATAAAAATTAAAAAGGGGACCTGCTTTTTCTGGCGAGCCAAATTCCAAATCCGCCAGCACATGTTCTCCAACCTTGTATTCCTCTCTTGCGGACTCCGAGTCGCTTGTGCCTATGATTCACACTCAAATACAGTCAATTAAGCACATATACAAAACAGCAGATTTCACACGCATAATGATAGATACAGAGATATATACATATATATATGATTACATACTCGGAGCCAGGAGCGGTGGAGATCGGTCTCATCAAATCCACTGACGACCTCCTCCACGAAGTATCTGGTCGGGCTAAACCTGCCCCGCTCCCGGAGCAATAGCGACGACTTCGAATCATCGATCCCAGGCCCTACATCCAGTATCGCCTCCAAGTAACTATTTATCCAATCATTTCCTGCCATTCCAACAGATCCTGTGTGTATACACACAGATAGATACACTGATAGATACAAGACTATATATATAAGTGTATATGTGCGTATAAACTACAAAGTGTTGAATGTTTTTGTATGTACGTTAGTGACAGTAAATTTGTAGGCAGAGGCAATGAGAGGGGGGATGCTTCTGGTTCTGAGAGGTGGTGATAAAGACTGAATTGAAAATTGATATTTATAGAGAGATTCTGGGAATATTGGAATAGGGTGCTAAATTGCTGCCAATGTTTAGGGGCTATGTATTTCCCTTTTGTTTAAAAATTTGACAAATGTAAATTGTTATTTTGAGTGACCTTTTTTTTTTTCATTTTTGTTATTTTTAGTGACCTTGTTTGACTAATTTGAACAAAAAGTAATTTTCTAAAAATGGTATTGGTTAAAACTTATAATTTAAATAAATTTATAAGGAACTATGAAAATCACTTTCTATTTTAAAATGTAATGTAAGATTGTGGAAATGAGCGTGAGAAATAATTTTTAATATAATATTTCAAACACACTCTTAATTTTGATGAAAAATCATTACTTTAATGAATAAAATTAATTATCCAAGGGGTTTGGCCTTATAGAAAATGCATCTCTTTATTGCGTGATGGGCCTAAATTTGAGACACCACCCCTCTAACGATCCCTACCTTATATTAAAAAAATTAAAAAATAAAAAGAACAAACAAAATTAATTTGTTTATGGTTCTTGAGAATTTTAAAATTAGAGTTTGAATAAGTACAATTTTGAAGATCATGCATACTCACTGGTAAAGTACTGATTATTTATGAGAACATGAGCGTTCTAAAAATATTGATGTGTCTATGTTTAACTAGGTAAGATTCATGAAACAAAGAGCGAAACAATATTGTGCTACAATTGAAAGATCATTTTTTTTGTTTAAAGTTACATGATACCAAGAAGAGAGAGAGAGAGAGAGAGAGAGAGAGAGAGAGAGAGAGAGAGAGAGAGAGAGAGAGAGAGAGAGAGAGAGAGAGAGAGAGAGAGAGAGAGAGAGAGAGGAGCTTGAAAAATATAAATGCCTAGTTTCAAAAATGACAAAAATTATTTTAAATGTGTTAAAAAGAACCAAAAATATAAAAATTGTCACCTCATTAAAATGTTTTGACAAAAAATGATTTATGGCAAAATCATAAGCAAGCATGTTCAAAAAACTTGATTGATACAACCTTAAACAAAAAGTCAATAATCTATCTCATCATTTTGAACTACTTATTGTATTGAGGTGATATATTTTTTCTTTTCTTTAATATATTTTCTTTAATTTTTAACCACGCGATCTAAAAATTATTTTTTCAATGATTTCTATCAAACATACCCTAAATCTAGTAAATTACTAACAAACAGCAGAAAATACTTATTCTGTAGATAAAGTAATGAAAACCACATTAGAACGGAGCTAAAGCAATCCACACGAGATTAGATCAATCCCAGAAAAACTAAACTCCGACAGCTGATCTGTGTGATCCTACCAACCTTCGTCTCACAATATTGGTTACAACTTCCAAAGGATGTGAAGAAGTGTGGAAGCGGGTTTTTAAACGCCACAAGAATTGATCACGTTCTCAATAAGTTCAATTATCCAATGAAGAATAAATTAGGAGAAACTCTCAACTCACAAAGCAAAACTTTCATAATCTTCAAAAGTTTCTTATAAATGTGGTACAAAGGCTATTATACTTGTCCAAAAATAGCCTAGACTTGGTTAGGAAGAAAACTAGAAATACAATAAAATATTACAAATATCCCCAAATATCTAAAAATATCTCGAGCAAAATTTTGAACCATACAGTCCCACGTGCAACTGCATGCTTATGCAACTTGCGGCCGTGAAAGCCAAACTTATGGCGTTTACCTATTCCTTTGTAGGTTTTTGTCCAAAACTTCAAATTGGTGCATACAATCCTTTAGCATTTGTTTAGCACACGCAGTTTTCAGTATTTTGAGCATAACTTCTGATCTTGATGTCCGATTGAGCTTATTCAAAGTGTGTTGAAAACTAGACTCCACAAACTACAAATCTTCAAGAAATAATAATCTTCAAATTTGACTTATATCTCTATTTAAAATGTATCCTTTTGAATCAATCATTGTTTTACTTGTAGAATTGATTTGAATTTGCACCAAAGCGATTGTTTTCGATTCTTTTGCCCCAAACAACGCTCCAAAACATGTACTAATATGTTCAAGCACCAGGCTCATTTTGTAAAGGGCTAATTTATTTGCAAAGACAGTCCTCCAAGTTATTCCCATTTTCATTTGTGGCGGTATAAATGTTATGTTTGCCGCGTGGGATTTCACGTCAACACTAAGTTTTTAACAAAAACCGACTTTGTTTTTGAACAATTTTGTTATGTAGATATCAAATTGATCATCTGATTGCACATATTCTTGTTATGATTTTATGTGTTGAAGAGAATGCATAGAAAAATACGAAAATGATATATTCCCAGTATTAAAACTTTGTTAAAGCTTCAATACTTAACATGGCAGATGTTCCTTACTATCATGTGGTAGTAGGGTCCATTTACCAGCCCATACTGCTCCATGGCAGGGTTTGGACGCATCACATTAACGCTGGAATTTTAACAAAAGCGTTAAAATTCTAGCTGGGAGTGTGTATAATTCCTATAGAAAAATATAGATGATATATTCCTAGCATTAGAACTTTATTAAACTTCTAGCGCTTGATGTGGTGGTTGTCCTTTATTGCCATGTGATAGCAATGTCCACTTATCAACCCCCTGCTGCTGCGTGGCAGGGCCAGTACACGTTACGTCAGCACTAGAATTTTAACAAAGTTTCAATGTTAGGAATATATAATTCCTATAGAAAAATATCGATGAAAAATAGGACAACCTCGAAATATAGATATTGTCTTCAAATTTTTATTCGAGATAAAATTGTTTTATGTCCAAGGTTGATACATTTTAAAATGGTTGTTTAAAAGAAATGAATGTGATTACAAGATCAAGTATGAAGATTTATAAGTTTAAATAGACATTTTTCAAATGAAATTTTTTAACCTATTGAAGCTTTATAGCAACGGCATGTGTCATCATGGCAATCATCTGAACTACTGCACAAGTGCTCAAAGATCGCATAACATTCGACGGTATTCACATATTTTTATGTTGCACCACAATATACTAGTGACTTTTTTTCTATTGTTGGATGGCTAGTGCAGTCATTATAGTTTGAACCGACAAAATTTTCATTTCTTTTCTTTCTCGTACTATTATAAGATGACTAGTGTGATCACTATGATTAAACCCTACAAAAAGTTCATTTCTTATCCTTTGCATTTGTTTCCAAGACAAGTTTCTTACTTTCTTTTAGGTGCCAACATTAAAATTATAAGATTACCATATGTTGGTTTTAACTTTTTTCTATCTTTAAATCAACTTTTACTATTCAGTCAAACTTAAACTTCAATATTGACCACACGCATCAAGTTACTATTCTTTGAAGATAAATATTAAATGATATACATTTGATTCAGTTTAATAGTTTAAATTTCATAGATCAAGTAGCTTAACATAATATCAGAGTAAGTAAAAGTCTTGAATCGGAGTCTCATTGCCACCCATTTAAATGAATTGTCAATGTACTAGCTAGGCTTTGGCGGGATAATAAATAAATCCAACCTATACATGAGCGACTTGTTGAAGATTTATAATATTATCCCGTTTATATGTAAGTGGTTCAACACTACTCATTAATATCTCTATTCTAAAAAGCACGCTTAAACTTGAAGCTCGCGGTCGATGCTTCGTCACGCGTTGCGCTCTACCACGCATTAACCTCGCTTTTACCATGCAACATTGCGCTTAGGCTCAAGGCGTGACTTCAACGCTTTTCCACTCCTTGCACTTTTTAGAACACTGATTAATATACACACATCATGCAGTCCCTACTCATTTATGAGGGAGATAGGTGTAACAACCTCCCTAATACCTCATTTCTTTTATATATAATATGTTAACTTTAGTTATCACGTAGTGGACACGTGCCACATTTCATAACAGGATTAGAGAAGGCGTCACTCATACATAACATTTTTGAAACCCACAAGTTTGTATGTCGAACATAATTAATCATATCAAAACGATGATTTTCAATAACTTATAATATTCAAATATACATATAATAAGACGAGTGGTTTCGATTCAGATTCAAAAACACATTGATGGGATCTTGGGTTCTCCTTTTTCCACACACATCATCAAGCATCAAGTTTTTGAAGGCTCCCCACCATCCTCCGGTTGCTTTCTACTTCTTGCATCGTCTAAACACATAAACGGACACAAAATGAGTTATAAATACTCGGTGGGAATAGATGCAAATGCAAATGCAAATGCATGTCACATTCTTACATTAGGGCCTTGTTGCTAATTATGTGTTTACAATGGCGCCAACTTATCACATTTCACATATGGCCAGGCCACGTATCATGTTGGAACTTAGATCCCCCCTTAGACCAACATATCACATTTAGGCCTTAAATCCCCCGATAGGCCATTTTAGCTTTCACAAGGTTGTAAACACATGATAGGCAACATCTCATTCACATACTTTCATGTTTTGATTGTACGAACGTGACCTTGACTTCAAACAAAGTTCACATCACATAATCAAGGCTTCTCAACCATGTAGGCATCACATTGACAAGAATAAACATCATAATCATATCACAAAATCATGTATTCTCAATTGAATATCATCAAGGTTTCAACCAATGTAAACCGATACTTTCAATTATAAAATTCATGCCAAAGCACAAATATGCATACGCTTACCTTTTTAAATAGCTAATACATTTATAACCCACCTTGAAATAAGAGAAAACGAGCACAAAGCCATTGGTGACTTCTCCTTCTTCTTCCACTTCCTTTTCTCTTCTTCTTTCGCACCAAAATGGAGGAGATATTGATGAATAAATATCAAACAAGGTTTGGAAAGCCTAGGAATTTGTTTAAAGTGTTCTCTACCGACTTAAAATTATGGCTATGTCTATTAAAATTACGGTCATAACTCACAAAGTACGACCGTATCGATATGAAATACGGCCATAAAATAGTCTCTGAAAGTGTTTACATCTTTCCCTTCTCAATATTACGGTCGTAACTATATCTTTTGTGGTCGTATTTATCGTTACGGCCGTACCTCACATTCATACGACCGTATCTTAGGTTCCGAAAATTTTCAAGATCTCTTCATCTTTTGAATTTTACGGCCGTATCTCTTATCTTATGGTCGTATTTGTACAATGTACAACTGTGTTCTACTCTTTGAAAATTTCAAATCTTCTTCTTGACTTTTAACAGCTGTATTCTTAAAATGTACGATTGTAATTTTCAATCTGCTGAAATTTTTCCTTTACAACATGGATTTGAAGGCCATATCGGATTCAAACACATCAAATACACTTGTGACCATGCCGTAAACATATCAAACACATAAAAATCATTTCAAAACACATTCATATCCTCCCAAATCACATAAGAAATTGGACGGGGTGTTACAATAGGATTGGTTTTTTAATAGTTTTTTATGGATTTTAATGTAAAAGAGGAGAGAGAATGAGTAAAGTTGAATGGTGGAGATTTATGTAGTACATATAAGTCCCACAAGATATGTGGATGTGATTTATTTGATCAAAAGAAAGAATGAATAAAAATAGATAAAAAAAAGTGGTAAAATTTGTTGCCTATCACATGTTATAAGGGTGACAAATGTGACGAGTCAGCCAGCTCGGCTTATCTAATTTGCTACTCGATCCTAATGGAGTTTGGTTGGTATAGACACAAGTTGAACTTGGCCTTGGTTGTGTCCAAAAAATATATGTTCAATTCAGTCGTGATTCTTGGGCATTTCCAAGCCAAACCGAACATGTCTATGGGTAGCTCGCAAACTTCGCTCATTGATCCTTTTTTATTTTAGTTTTTTCAAAAAAATATTTTCATACTTATTTTAATAATAATGTAAATATAAATGACCAATTATACAATCTTTCTTAATCTTATATAATAATACTTGAATTGCGACCCATCGAAAGTGCCTATGTGGCAGTGCCATGTTTAGCTTTATGTTTAGGTATTAATTGTTTTCCTTATTTAATTTATTATGCTTTTCTTATTTGGTGTTGTTTTATTTATTTTACTTTTTATATGTATTTTATTTTTTTAAATGTATTCTAATTTTGGAATAATTTATATAATTTTTTAATTCTTTTATATTTAGTGCTACATGCCTTAATGAAAATATGATAAAAGATCAAAGTTACAATTTATAATACCTATATTAAATTAATTTTTAAAATAAGAATTGCTACGCTCCAAATAATGAGTAGAAAATTATCACAAATGCATGGGTCATAATCAAGTAACAAAGTAGATTTTTTGAGTCCGGTTATCGTACCCATAGGATTGATTAATTGTAGTTTAATTCTTTCTCCTAGCATAAAATTAAAAACAATATGGAAACACACACACAATGGATTGGTTTGAAATAGTGAGTGAAACTAAAAGGTAAAGAGAATAACATAATAAAGTGGAATAAATGGGGATGAACTTGGATAATTAAATAGTTGGGATTCATGATTTCATTTAACCCTAGCTTAATTAATTCCTTAATAAGCATGGCACATTACGCATTGTCTATGTTAGACCCAATTTTCCTAATTTAGCCAATTACCACTCCCAAGCATCAAACTAACCCTAATTAATTCATTCAACCTACTATAATTCTTTGTCAATTGAAAATCAACCAATTACATTAGTCAGAATAGCTCAATGGGTCACTGAGAGTTGGAAGTATATCTCTATTTCCCATAAGAACCTAGGGCGACTGTTACATGGTAAAAAATATATATATATTTATCTCAAAAGCTATAAAAATCACTAAATATATATTTGATAATGAATCTAATACATTGGTAAAAGCTCAATAATAACCACACATGACATGGGTAAACAACAATTCAATTCCATAAACATAAGTATTAATTAAATTAGGTAAGATCCATTAATTATCCCAACATTACGCAATGTTAGCTCATAATGAAGGAAACCAAATATATACACATATAAACTCTAGTCGAATAAATCATGAAAAATACCCAAAAAACAGAAAGAAATCCCCCCTTTGAAGTGCTCAATCTTCATTTGTCTTCCACTCTTACCCATTTTCTCATTGGGTCACCGAGAGTTGGAAGTATATCTCTATTTTCCATATGAATCTAGGGCGATTGTTACATGGTCAATATATATATATGTGTGTGTGTGTGTGTATATATATATATATCTCAAAGTTATGCAAATCACTAAATATATATTTGATAATCAAGCTAATACATTGGTAAAAGCTCAATAACAACCACACATGACATGGCCGTAAACAACAATTCAATTCCATAAACATATGTATTAATTAAACTAGATAAGATCCATTAATTATCCCAACATTATGCAATGTTAGCTCATAATGAAGGAAACCAAATATATACACATATAAAACTCTAGTCGAAGAAATCACGAAAAATACCCCAAAAAAAGAGAGAAAGAAATCCTCCATTTGAAGTGCTCAATCTTGATTTGTCTTCCATTCTTACCCATTTTCTCTTAATTTCTTCATCTTCTTCTCTAAGAATTTTCCTCAAATCAAACCCTCACTACTAATTAGAGAAACTAAGAAAAGGAAAACGAACTAAAACCCTAAAATCTCACTCCCTTCTTCAAGCAAGAAAGTGAGTCTTTTATAGTGCAAAATGGTGCCTAAGTCATGTGAAAGAAATACCAAAAAAGTCCCTCAAAATTGGTGCAAAAAGGGAGAGAAATGAAAATGTTCAAAAAAATAAGCACAACTGATGTTTTCTACCATGCGGCCGTGCCCCACATAGTGCATGGTCCCCCACTTATGCCCGTAAGCGAGTCACTGCCAATTCTTGCTACAAAACATTTTTTTTCTTTTCTTTGGTGAACTTGCACAAGAGGCCCCCCAACTTTTTTTTATTGAAATTCAATCCACAACTTTTGAGCTTCCTTTCAAAAATGTTCCAAAATAATTGCACCCAAGGGCCTCCATCTTTAGGATTGTTTCATTTTCGTCCTCAAACTTTTGAAGTTTTGACGCTTTATGTCCTTTTTGCTCTTTTTTTCCTTGTTCTCTTCAACATTTAGAATATTCACTTACAAACATAATATTTACCTATAATTAAGTAGAAATCTGCTCATTCAAAAATTATCCATTTAAAACTATAAATAAGTGTGCAAAAAGGACACTTATGAAGAATTAATATTTTCTATATATATTTTAATTTATGGATATTAAATTTTGAATATTTTATGTACTTTTTTATTTTTGAACTATATATATATATATATATATATCTATATATTATATATTTTTAGGTTTTAATAAAACAGTTACCATTGAAAAACAGTTAATGGACAAAAAATCTGTTATATTTTATTAGACCATTCAAATAGTGCCACGTGTGCATATGTTGGCAATTTTTCTTATCACCAAATTGGTTACAATTATTTATGAACGTGAAAGCATGTTTAATTGAAAATAATTTTGTTCACACCCTAAAAATGAGGGTTAATATTATCCTCCTTTTGGATGGTGAATTTCAATGTTAAAGAATTGAAATTTTTGAAAATTTTATGTTCCGTATTCTATTCATCAAGAGCTTTAATATGAGTACAATATTCATATATATTTTTTATTATTTTAAAAGTTACTTATTTTTAGTGATAAGTTACTATTTTATAAGTAAATAAGTAATTTTTAAAATAGTAAGAATTATATATCAATATTGTATTCATATTAAAGCCCTCAATGAGTAAAATAATATGAAACAAAAAAAAATTAGGTATTTAAATTTTTAACCCTCCAAATTGATATTCGTAAAGGAGGGTAATGTTCACCCTTCTTTTAGGAGAGTGAACAAAATCAATCTCATTTTATTTTATTTTAATTTTAATAGGGCCTCATTTTAATTTTATTTTCTATGTAATTGTTCCAATTTAGCATATCAACACATTCAAGAACATGGTCAAAATTGAAATGTCTGCCACGCCATTACTATTTTTCTTTGGCTTGATTGTTTTGTTATTTAAGTTTTATCAATAATTTGTCATTATGCCCAATTAGTTAGAATTTATACATTACATTGCTGTAATACTTATTTTTAAAATTGCTTGCTATAATTTATTTAAAATAGTTATACATGATTTTGATCAATAGAAAATAATTATGCTATTCAACTAATCTATATTAATCATTATATGGTTAACATTATCATACCACGTAAATAGTTCTAACAAATTAATTTAAATCTAAATTATTATAATGCTTAAATTATTTCAATGAAATGTGGATTAACCAATAAAAGTAATTTAATAATATCTCACACAACTTAATTAATTATAAGGTTATTGAATGTTTCAAAGAAAAATTATAAAATTAATAAACATTGTTATAGTACTGCATTTATTCAATTAAATATGTAGACACACACTTTTAACATTTTATAATTTTATTAAAAACATCAATATAATAGGGGCAATATCATTATTTATATTATTATACATGTTAAGCCAACAACTTATTTAAAAAAGAAATTATACTAATGACGATTACACCATTTAAATAAAATAAATTAAAAATGTTGCTCTTAATTTTTAAATTTCCTCAATAATGATATTTAAAACAATTAACAATGTTGCTATTAATGAAAATTTATAAATTTATCAACTTAATTAAAGTACTTTTACATGTTTTGATGTGTACAAACTATTACGGTATTAATTAAAAAAAAATTATTGTATGAATCATTTATTTAAAATATTACAGATGCTTTGTTAAGTTATTTGTGGTTTAACGGGAAAATATGATTTTTGTCAATGAAATGGTTTTTTTAATTAATCGTGAAAAAAATTGTTTAAAATCTTTTTTTTTAAGGAGAATTATAATTTGTTTTTAACAAAGGTAAATTTTTGAAATTTATATATATAATAATTGGTATATTGTGAAATTGTTATAAATATCTACTTATTTAAAATTATTGTTCTATTGAGAGTAGTTAAAAGATAGATAACAGATTTCAATTGAAAATAATTGAGAAATTTTGTTTATATATATATATATATATATTGTTTGATAGTTATGTTTATTTTATTTTATTTAATTTGGAATTAGAAGATATAAGGAGGGGGAGCAGCTGAACCATTAACCTAAGGGGCGCGAGACCAATCCAAATGCCACTAGATAACATGGGTCATGGTTGTTAAATTTTATTTATAAAACTAAAAAAGAATTTATATTAGTACTTATCATTTAAAAAATGATAACTACATAAAAAGATCAAACTACAAATACATTATTTTCATATTTTGATCGGAATTAGGTCATTGTTTCATGATAGAATTATGCAAATAAGCAAATAAAAGATTAATGGTTAAAGGTAAATAGGTAATAGATAAAAAAATTAGTGAAAATGATTAAAGATGAACTACTAAACTGTAGAAGATGAAACTTAACAAAAATAAAGAAACATGCATTTATATAAACTTAAAGATTAACAAAATTCACATATGTGAATGGACACTTGCCTTAGGGTGCATTTGATCTTGGCGATAATTATTTGTATATGAACAAAGTGGTAGATTTGTGATGAAAACATAGCTTTTGAATAGGACGCTTGAATTAGGTATACTATCATCTTCAACAAAATCCTGGTCCAGGCATTTCTCATCAAGAATTATGAAATCTATTTAAAAATCTTTCAAATAATAAAATTTATTATATTAACTAAAGATCTTAAAAAAATTATAAAAGAGTATACTCATAATGTATATATTTGGAAAAATAAATATGTGTAATAACATAGAGTTTTTGATTTCTGTGAAATTATGTCTTCGAGATGAAAAAATTTGTCATTAATCCTCTATTCTTTTTAAATTAGTGTTTAATAGATAGTTTCACTATATATATTATGTCATTTTTGTATAATTTTAATTTGTTTTCAATGATGCTGAAATAGAATGTCTTCTAACATAACTCCATGCTTTTCGATTTAATAAATATTATCAAACAATTTTGAATCGGTCAATTCTGATTATATTATTCATTTATCAAATTCAGCATTTAAATGGTGGATACAAATCATTTATTACATTTATTTTTCAATTATTATTTTCTCATTTATGGAAAATTTTTAAATGTAATACATTACGTATTACATATTTGCAAGTTTATAATAATTAATAGTAGATGGTATTGCGACGAAACTGTAACTGGCATTTATATACTAGAAGTGTGAATATTTTGAGAAAATTAAGTAAGCATTTCAATATATAAACTTTCTTTTTTTTTTTTTACTCTATATCTAATATATTTTCAATGTTACATATGTTTTCTAATTTGTCCTGGGATGGAAGGTAGACTACACCCTAATTACTCAATCCATGAAAAAGCAAGATCATTTCTTCTTTGTTTTTTGAACATCGTTATCGTTAGTGTACTTTATGTGGCTGTTTTGAATTACATTTATTTTTAAATTCAACAATTCAACATTGCCTTCACATAGTTTTCAAAATAATTAATTTTCAGTTGTACAGTGTGTTCATTTGTGATTATTTTTATTTGTCAAATAATTTAATTCATTTAATACATCTTTTCTCTAATGTATTATTTATTCTATGTAGGAAGATAAAATTCTGCCATTGGTGGAAATCATGATGATAGGATAACATCTATATAAAATGGATAAAATCAATTAAAATATGTTTTTCTTTCAAAGAAAATATGTAATTTTATTTTTGTTATACAAGTATTATCATTGAATGTTATTATTATTATTATTATTATTATTATTATTATTATTATTATTATTATTATTATTATTATTATTATTGCTGCTGCTATTATTATTTTTAATTGTGCTAGATATATTCAAATTACATGTAGAGTGTATATTTTTTACATGGTATTTTTATTTCAATTTTATTAGTTCTAAGTATAAATGTGTTTGTAAAATAATTAATCACTTTATTCAAATGTAATTGGGATTGAAAGTAAATTTTTGATACAACAGAATAGTTGACGTATTGTTGATGTTGACGTATTTTTGATTAATTTGAACTCAATTATAAGATATGTATAATACATTTTCAATATAAACAGTCCATTAATTAAAAATAATTGTAAATCATATATAAAATATTTTATGTTTCATTAAATTGACACAATTTTACACCATGCAAGCATGCAGTGTGAAAACTAGTATATATATATCTTCTTCTTATTAACAAAAATTGAAATGCCAATTTGCACAGTACTACATTAGCCGCAGTTTTCTATTTTAGAAAAAAACCTTTTTAGATATTAAAAAAATTAAATAAAAAATCCTTTTTTTATTTTTTCCACATTAAAATGGTAGTTTTAGATAGGTTTCATGGGTAATGTGCATTGAACAGTTTAATGATAGGTAAATTTTTTTAGATCAAATAGTGAGCAGTTAAATAATTAAATTTATAATGAATGATTAATTAATCTCTTATCTAATATATATATATATATATATATATATATATATATATATATATATATATATATAAACAGTGGAAGAGTGCCTCTGAGTCCTCTTAAAGTTTTCTGCCCAAAGAATTTTTTTTTTGGTTTCATGATTAAATAATTAAACAATATCAACAATTGTATATAGAATATATACCCGATTTCTTTAGATTTTTTTAGATTTGATGTCATTCTAGATTTGTATCAATTGGTGGTCAAACTTATCCAATATATGTATATTGATATAAGTAAAGTATTTAATTATATATCGATACAAATATAATAAAATTAAATAATCTATATCTATATCTATATATTAATAAAATGAGCACATTTTCCAGCTCAAAGTATCAATTTTTAGAATTAAAAAATTAATTACAAAATTTCATTTCCCACCCAATCCCTATATATTTATTTTTTAAGATTAAATGGTATATTTTGAGATAAGCTCAAATCTTTTATCAAAGAAATCTCCCTATATATATTCATTTTTTAAGATTGGGAAATGAAATTTTGTAATTAATTTTTTAATTCTAAAAATTGATAGTTTGAGCGGGAAAATTTGCTCATTTTATTAATACTAGCTGTTTCACCCGTGCGTTGCACGGGGGACAAATTTTTCAACTAATAATATTATTGATAGATGTTAATAATATTAACATAAAATTCAAAAGAAAAATTAAAATAAAGAATGAGTTACAACAATAAAATTAAAGAATTTAGCTTGAAACAATTCTATAAAAATTTCGATAGAATTTCCCCTATATTTCGTACTAATCCATCGTGCAAATATGCAAGGAACAACTCGCGAAAATCCACACAACTTAATTTACTATTCTCCATAGAATAGTAACTTAATTATCATTTATGCCGTGCTTTGCTGATGATAATTGTGAATAAATGATTGTGATAATATATTACATTTTGCTCATTGCAAGATTAATCTACTAATGTAAACTCAAAATGAAATAATATTAAATATTATATTTATCAAAATAACCATACTAAAATAACTCTACGTTTCGTAGAGCTCATTGTTTTTTCTTTAAAATTATTTTATATTTTATTATATGCAATTATAAATTTTGGGAGATATTAATTATTATACAACAGTATAATGTACGTTATTAACAATTAATATGTAAATAATAATTTTTAATGTTAATTATGAAATATAATCAGTATAAAGATATATTATAAAAATAACAATGTAGTGAGTACAGTCCGATAGACCCTAAACTATTTCTTCCATGCTGGGAAACACTTATCCTCGCTTCGACCCATCTTTATTTACTGCAAGCGTAACGCGGATGATATAAGAATTACAAACTTCCATTCCACATCCCTGTTCGTATCCCCGCCCCACTAGAAAATTCTCATCCCCGTCCACACCCATCGTGATGGTTTAATCCAAAACTTTTTTTTTGACATTTTATTTCTTTAATAAATACCTTCTAAATATATTAAACACGTATATTAACTTATTAGGCATAAATTTACTAATTTAACATATTCGGCATATTAAATATTGAATGATTTGATATAACATTTAAATTAATTTGGATAAGATAAATAAATCGAAATATATATGATGAATACTAATAATATACAATCTAACTGATTATACTTAAAAATAAAATAAAATATCAATAGGGAAAATTCGGTATAAAATAAATAATTTAAAGTAGGTAGGATTTTTAATATTTATTTAGGTGATGAAAACTTAGATAAATATTTAACATAGTCGAAAGCCAATTAAAATATTCTAATTGAGTCATATAATTCAAATAACTGACTAAGTCGATAGCCAATTGTTTAATAAGAATTCTTAAACTTATTCCCTAGCGAAAGCGATAGATTGAACCAAAGAATTATTATATAATTGTTGGTTCAAGTAGTGTCAAAATAAAATATCATTACTATTTGAATACCTATTTTTGGAGCTCGTCACTTAAAAAAGAAAAAGAAAAAAGGAGCAGATCCTTTGAAACACACGTAATTATATAAAAAGAAATATTAATATTTTGCCATCAACTGTAACTAAGAAGAAATATCATAGAAAATACAAAAATATATGAGAATCAAAAGAAAAGCATATTTTGAAAAAAAATGATACTGAAAAAGTAAATAAAGTTAATTGGGGACTAATGATCACTCGAATTACTTTACAATAAGATGTAACAGCCCAATTTTAAAAATCCAAAATCTTATAGGTGCTAACTTAACTTTATTTTAAAATACATCAAAAGATAAATTAATTTCGTAAGCACATTTTCCTTCCCGTAACAATCTAATGAATTTTTATTATTTTTTATTTTTTGAAATAATTATGTTTCCCCATATTTAGCAATTTAATTAATTTTGATTAATTTTCGTCTAATAAAACTATCTCTTTTTTTTCAATGAAAATATATCCAATAAAATCTAAGAAATATAATTAATTGTAATATAATTAATTCTAATTAATTCTTGTTTTTACCTAATTATTTATAGAAATAATTTATTATTTATAAATAATTAGTTTTTTAACCACAATTTTAAGAATTGCATGAATATAATTTTAAAGATATTTTATAATTAGAAAGATATCTTGCATGTAGAAAGATGTCTTTAATTAACGTTATGTTTCTGTTTTTGCAATATAATTAATTTTGATTAATTTTATTCCAACTAAATTGTGTCAATTTTCGCCCATTGAAATCAAGTCCAATTAAATTGTAACAGTATTATAATTTTAATTAATTGTAATAGTATTATTTGTAATTAATTTTCATTTTTAGCAAATTATTTCTGAAAAGAATTAATTATTTTTGTAATAATCATTTTAATATCATTCGACTTACTTTATAATAAGATGTAACACTCGAATTCTAATAATAAAAAATCTTATAGGTGCTAACTTAACCTTATTTTAAAATACGTAAAAAGATAAACTAATTTTGTAAGCACATTTTTCTTCCCTGTAGCAATATAATTAATTTTAATTATTTTTTATTTTTTGAAATAATTATATTTTCCCCTTTTTAGTAATTTAATTAATTTTGATTAATTTTTGTCTAATAAAATTGTCTCAATTTTCATCCAATGAGAATCTGTCAAATTAAATCTAAAAAATATAATTAATTGTAATATAATTAATTCTTGTTTTAGCTGATTATTTATAAAAATAATTTATTATTTCTAAATAATTAGTTTTTTAGCCGCGGGTTTTAAGAATTATATGAATCTAATTTTTAAGATATTTTATAATTAAAAAGATATCGTGCATGTCAAAAGATGCCTTTCATTTTTTTTAGCAATATAATTAATTTTTTAATAATTTTTGTCCAACGAAACCATGTCAATTTTCGCCCATTGAAATCAAGTCCAATTAAATCGTAATAGTATTATTAATTTTAATTAATTATTATTTTTAGCTAATTATTTATGTAAAGAATTAATTATTTCTGAAATAAATATTTTAATATCATCACTTTTAAGAAATGCATGAATTTAGTTTTGAAGAAATCTTGTAATTTAAAAGATATATTACAATTTAAAGGATTTATTTTTCATTTTTTAGGGAAAACCCGCAGCAATTTAATGATTTTTTTGTTTTTAAAATTAATTATATTTTCCCTTTTAACAATGTAATTAATTTTGATCAATCTTGATCCACTAAACCCATGTCTAGCTAAATATTGGCAATAGAATTTATTATTTTAATTAATAATAGTTTAAATAATTATAGTAAATTTTTGTATTTAAGTTAATTATTTCTAAAAAAATACTTATTTCCAAAATAATTTGCTTGATAGCCATAATTTTAAGAATTATATGAATCTAATTTTAAAAATATCTTATAATGGAAAAGATATCTTAGAATTTAAAAGATGTAAATATATATTCAATTAATTAAAAAATTAATTTATGTTACAGTTGAATGATTAATTGAAAAAATTGATGTTATACATTTCTTTTAATTCTTATATAAAAATTAAATGAATTATAATTTTTTATCCCATCAAAATTAAATCTTAGTGAGACATCTTATCAGTTTATATAAAAGGGTCCAAACTAAGTTTTAAACTAAGGGTCCAGATAGATGTTAAAACTTAGTTTATATAATTCACAATCTTATCAGTTTATTGAAGTTTGGATGTTAAAGTGCAAATATAATGAGACATCTCAATATATTTGAATTTTACGAACAAACATCAATTAAGTGTCGTAACAAATTATCAAAATTTTTTAATGTTATTACATTAGTAGTCATTAATCTATATTAATATCAATTTATATTTAAGTTAGACACTAATTTATATGTTTACGGTAAATTTTAATTTTTTTAAAAATAAAAATTTATGTATTGATAGTATACTTGTTTTAAAGCTTTCATCAAGTCGAGCAAAATAGAATCACAAATTATTATTTTTATACGTAGAAAATGAAAAAAGAGAGGAAATGATAAAGAGTATTTAGATATTATGAGATTGGATAAAGTAGGGTAGAAATAATTAAATAAAATCTATATACATTAATATTAATATATTAGGGTAAAAAAATAAAAGAGAGTTGGATATAGATTAGGCAAGAAAAAATAAAAAGAGAGTTTGTTTTAAACCGGAAAACCGATTTACGACAATAAAAAATATAATAAGAAAAAAGCCTCATTTTCCATATATATAAATTATTCTATATATAGATAGAAGTTTATATTAGGCAAATTCAATAGGCGGAAAAAATTAATAGATAGATTTTTTCATTTTCTGATACACGGTTTTACAATTGCCTTTTTTTTTTCAGAAATTCTGATTGGCTGTAGCGGTTTGAGCGGGAAAAGAATAAAAAAAATCAATTAAAAACATTTTTTTTCCAATTCTGTTTCTATATTATAGATATAGATTTTAAGATAAGCCCAAATCTTTTATCAAAAAAATCTTACACGCGTCTTTCCTTTTCATCTTTATCACTAATAATTCACACATGTCTTTCCTTATCAACACCAATGAATGCGTCTCAAATCTTACCATTAGAATTTGGTATCTTCACAACTCATTTCCTAATTCCTCAATAAATCCAAAAAATCCGAAAATTAACACGTCTCAGATCCATTCTCATCACTAATCCAAAAATTGAGCTGATCAAATCTTCATAAATAAGCGCCAATTGAGACAATTGGGTATAAGTTTTCCCGTGCAACGCGCAAGTGAAAACACTAGTTTTTAATATGTATAAAATTTTGAATCATTTAATTTAAGATGAACAATACCTTTTTTTTTAATTTAAATAAATTAGATTCATGAATCATACTATTTTATGACACCTATTTATGAAGTTTACTTGGTATCTTTATGACATGATTTTAGTTTGAAAAAATAAATCTTAAACAAGTTTTCTCAATATGGATAAAAATATAAACTATTTAATAAAAAAATCATAACTTTCTTTTTTCAATCGATCATAGAAGTGGTCAATTGTAAAAATTGACCACTTTTCCCACCTCTTATTGGTTAATCAATTTTCTTTTTCAGTTTTTTCTTTCATCTTAGAAAGGTGGTTATGCATGGTTATAGTGGGTAAAGTGGAGGTGATTAGTGACCATATAGTGTCAGCATGCATAACAGCTTTCTCATTAATTATTAGTTGGCACTAAATCTACGGGTTTTTTTCATTTTTTTCCATTTCGTGTCGCCTTTGAAAAATTATTGCAAAGTAAACATTTGCCAAAAAAAAAATGGAATTTTTATTTAATTTTTTTTGGAACAAGTATCCTACCCAATTTGGATAACCAGTCGCAAAAATATGAAACCAACATGCTAAAAATTATTGATTTTTATATAACTTGTATATGTATTGATTATGCATAAAAATGTCTTAAATGACTGTTTAATATGAAAAAATTTTTATTATTCAAGACAAAATAATATTTTTGTATTTAATCCGATGAAATTTGGAATTAACTCTATTTTATGACAAATATTCATTAATTTACTCATTATTAATTTACTCATTATTACGATAACGTAATTTCAATTGTTAAAAAAACCTCTTAAATAAGATTTTTTTTTGCAAGGTAAATAAGATTTTTATTATTGAAAAAAGGTTTGAATTATTTATGATGAAATAGTAATTTTTAAAAAAATTTTTGATGAAATTGGATTATTATAACATATTTGTTTTGTGACAAATATTTATTAAGTTTACATATTATTACGTCGTGAAGATTTTGTTAACTTCACCAAAATAAAATTTGAGGAACACTATCTCATTAGAATGAATTGATGACAATATAAATTCATTGGGTAGAAGGTTAGGAATAATTAAAATGAAGAGTTGGAATTTAAGAATATATTCAAATAAAAAAAATATTTATTTGCATTTAGAAGTCAAGTTATAAAACAAAAGTACGGTTATATTTCTAAATTATCTGTTCAGTAATAATATTAATTTAACCTTTTAAAAAACCATTTTTATTAAACTTTATTTTTTTAAAATAATGTGCAACACACATTTACCTCGACTAATTTCGCTATTAAACTGTAAAATGGTCTAATTAAGAGTTCATAACTTGATCCATAATTTTATTAGATTTGTTTTTAGCCCTGCTTTTTATAGAATTTATTTATATTTTCTTGTTCACTCTATATATTAATATATTAATTTAAGAATAAATTACTTGATATATGATGTAAATTAATTATGATATTGATTTAGATTTAAAATTGATATATATATATATATATAGTTTAATGTAGGAAAACATCAATTAATTTATAAAACTAATTTGGGACATTTTTAATTTTTAGATATTAAATTAAGTAATTTTAAATCTACATTAATTGCATAATTGATTTAATTTAATACAATAATTAATTTACATCGATGACATTTTCAATAGTCAATGACATTTTGTATCACTAATAGAGACAAGATGTTTGTTTAAAATTTCTCTTTTTTCATATTTTGTGATGGTATTTACAATCAAATTAATTAATTTCATTCTTTCATGTAAAGCACGAGTGTGATAATATTTATATAAAAACATAAAATAAGAACTTTCATGGCCCATTTCATCATTTCGCAGACTAATTAAAAAATAATTATCAAAATTGTCATTTCTTTTCATTTTTGGTAAAAACAAATTACATGTATAAAAAATTAATTTTTAAATTTTTTATATTTAATATTGCATGAATTAATGAAAATAAAATAAAAGGTTAAAGTTAAAATGTACCATACCAATCCAATTAATTTTGAAAATGAGAATTAATTTTTTATATACATTTTAATTTTTGATGTAATATATATATATATATATATATATATATATATATATATCTTAATCTTAACCTTAATACAATAAAATTTGCAATGCCATATTGACACTCATTTTCTTAAAAGGTACAATCAAATTTAGAAATAAATATTAAATTTGATTTCCTTTTTTAATTTGACCTTATTCAAAATTAAAACGCAATTTTATGCAAATTAAAAAAATTATTAATATAGAAATAAATGTCAATTGTTTTTTCAATTTGTTAAATTTGATTCTATATATAAAATACGTTTAAATATATGATTTACTAATTGATGTTGTCTGTTACTAAATAAAAGAGAAAAACCTGAATTATTGCATACTTTTATTTTTATTTTTATTTTTATTTTTGAAAAAAGGAAAATTTTGACTCGAATTGAAAAGGAAACTCGAATTGAGTATGATAAATGGATTGTGTTTTGGTGATTGATGTTGTTTGGTGTTTGATTTTATTATATTGACTAATAGTGGCATAGATAAAAAACAAAAAATCAACTTGGATATGGCCCAAATTCAATTCAATATTTAGTATCCATATATTATAATAACAAAAATTTTGACTACTAGTGGCAAAAATGAAAAAGAAAAACTTGAATTGGATGGCCCAATTTCAATACAATATTCATTATCAATATATCATAATAATAACAAAAGTCAATGAAATCAACGATGAATATTGTTTACAAAGAAATATTTCAAAATTTATATTTTTTATTTAATTCAATTCTTTTTTACTATATAAATTGCACCAAATCCATATTCAAGCGCAACAATACAATTCAATTGAGACCCTACTGAAATGGGTCACTTTGCCGACGAAAGAACTGTAGCTGCAATGCTATTATAACTCTAACTATAACTATAATTGCTACTAAGGCCGTCCTATGGGTGGTGACTAAAGCCACACAATGCAACACGAGGTTGTTAGAACTCGAACTTGAAATCTCTAGATCTCAATCCTAACCAATCAGACGAGGCCTTATTGGCAATTTTGGTTCAATTTTTAATACATTTGCATGGTCTAATTCGTAGTTTTAATTTTATTTTAAATAGATTGTAATATCCTCGTGCATCGTATGGGTGTAGTACTTGCATTAAAAACAAAAGTTGAAACAATAAAAAGCGATTAATTGAGTAAACCATCCTCATTTTATTCGGATTTTGGGACCAACAACCTTTTAGAATTTTTGTGGCAACGTTACAATCATACGGTAACATTTGTTATGTACAAAATTTTTGCAAAAGAAAGAAAAGAAAACATTTCAAAAATTTTAAATTAATGAATAAGAAAATACAAAAAGTTATAAACACTTACCTTATAATACGGAAGTTCTTGAAATTCCTCTACCACCACCTCACTTACTTTATATTTTATTCGAATCTCCATGTCTTCTCAATCCTTGAAACACATTAAGCTCTCTACTTTGCCTTTTTTTAGTGTTGATCTATAATCAAATAGAAGTATAGAATTTTACTACCTGTACTAAAAGTAGACTAATGATATGGTTGATACCAAAGGTGCTAGTACATCACGTGCTATCATAGAAACAACTTGGCATTGATGTTTGTTGCTTCTCTAGCACTTTAGAATGTTGAAATGATACCTATGCTTTTCATCTAACATCCTAAGTAAGACATACCTCAAATGTTTAGCTAACTCAACTAGAATTTCATTTATATTACAAGGATACTCTCATGACAATGAACTAGAACCACCAAAAGCTAAAGATTGTTTAATAGACATAAGGTAAACCAAAAAATCAGGTAGGAATGTTAGAAGAACGAAGATAGTGACTAGTGAACCATAGTTGACTAGTGAATTATAGTAGGACTAGAAACAAACTGACCAATAACATGGAGAGCATAAGCAATGTCAAGCTAGTGATGAGATACATAAGAGAACTATGGTACATTATAAGACGGTGAGCAACGAACATTAGTCTTAATAGGAGAGAGGGCCCAAATCTTTCATTCCAAATAGACGAGCAACTTTAGACTTCAAATCATCTATCCCCCAACATCATTGTTGGGAAATCAACCCGAATATGATTTCATGTTTATCCCAAAATCTTGAATTCAAGTTGAAAAATACCAAAAGAATAGGAGAAATAAATATGCAAGGAAATAACAACACAAGATGTACGTGGAAAACTCCAAACCCGTAGAAAAACTACGGGCGGACCGTCAAAACTTTCCACTATATGAAAATTTTTTACAATTATATAGACTTTTCACTGGCTCAACCCTCAACCCTAAGTATTATAGGAAAAATAACCCTAGTTTTACCACACCTATTTTTCTACTCTTTGTACAAACCACAAAGAGTTACAAGAAAACTCTTAAGATGTTAGGCTCTCAATTTTTCCTCTAAGTCTAGTCACCCTAAGTATTATAGAGAAAAATACATCAAGTCTTACCACACTCACCAATTGCTATTCTTTGTACTATCCACAAAGACCACAAATTAGAGTGCTAAACTACTATTTTTCTCTCAACCTGTACTTGGTTGTTTTTACAAGAAGAGAAAATATATCTATTTATAAGAAAATAATAAATCTAAACCTACCAAAATAAAGAAAACAAAATTCCTAATTTTAAATGGTTTAGGACTTTTGATCGTTAGTTTTTCTTTTTTTCTTTTGGATTTATTTTTGACAATATTCCAACAATCATCAGCAATAAGAATCACACCATTAATATATAAGAGAAATTGAATTCGATTAGCTTGAGTACAGCAAAAGGAAAAAGTAGAATCATGATGGCAAGATGTAAAGCCAAGAGAGACAATAACAGTAAAGAATCAGTTAGACAATGCAGGACGTTACAACCCGAATTTTTTCTATTTAAAATTTTAACTATGACTTGATCCAAGCCAATGATTATAGATCAAATTGGAAGTTTTAGAAGGGTTTAATTTGACTAGTTGAAAGTTGATGGGCCTACAGCTCATAGTTCCTACTAAGCAAAGCCACAATTTGAAATCTTCTTTTTTTAATTCGTAAGCTTCTGATGGAATCCATTCTAAAATCTCCAAAATTTCTTTCAAAATCGGTTTGATTAAATCGTTTTTGTTTTTTTAAAGAGAAATATCACCTATTTGGCCCATTGTTTTAGTAAGCTTATCACTAATTACCATGTTGGCCATCGCATAATGCCTCAATTCAAGTTTTGCAATATTTAAAAGGGATACCCTTCATTCCAAAAATAAAAAAAAGGGATACCCATAAAATGTTTACTTTTTTACAACAAATATTGTTGGGTTAAATTTCACCAGGGGTCCCCAACCTTAAGGGGTTGTTACAACCAAGTTCCGAGCTTTCAAAGTCTGACACTCAGGTCCTTAACTTTTCAAAAGTTAGTGTTGCAAGTCTTTCGGTCTAACAAACCCTTAGTTTGACCATTAACTAGTCAAAATTTTTGTAAAATGACCAATTATCCCTCTTATCTATGAATAACAACTGCATTTGAATCCATGACTTTGAAATATGTATCAATGAGTCAAAAAATTTTAGTTAAATTGCATGATTTTTGCGTTAATTTTTATATATGTTTATTCGATCCACAATTAATTTTATTAATGACTTTGGTAAGAATTAAACATTTTTTACCAAAAATTTTCAATATAAGTTGAATTCAAAGTTATGAAAGAATAGAAAAGGAATCGCTCTACACGAGCTTAACCGATCTCATATATATATACTAATGTCATAACCCTAATAATACACCATAAACCGTCATATAATACTAGAAGAACAAAAAAAACCCTACTACACACTTAACCTAGCATGGGCCGGGGGAGATAGGCCCACGAGAAGCCCACGGCTTTCTTAACACTCCCCCTCAAGCTGGAGCATACAAATCAAACATGCCCGACTTTGAAACACAAGGTCAAAAAGCATCACGAGGGAGAGGCTTGGTGAAGATATCACCCAACCGATCTTGAGACTTCACATATGGAGTAACAATCGCTTTGACATCATCAAATCACGAATAAGGTGGCCAGCCAACCTCGATATGGCAGTGCGCTGCGTGAAACACCGGGTTGCTTGCTATAAATATTGCCGCTTTATTATCACAATACATCGGCATAGGAGAGGTTATCATAATACCCATCTCGCATAAAAAGGGAACGAACCCAAATCATCTCAGCTGCTGTATGTGCCATAGCTCGATATTCAGCTTCAGCACTTGATCTAGCCACAACATTTTGCTTCTTACTTCGCCAAGTAACAAGATTACCACCAACTAAAGTACAATACCCAGACGTTGATCGACGATCGGTGGAGTCACCTGCCCAATCAGCATCTGAGAATCCACTAATATCGATATGCTATGAAGGCCGATAAAGAAGTCCCTTTCCAGGAGAACCCTTCAAGTATCGTAAAATCCGAATCACAAAGATTCCAATGAGGAGCGAGGACTGTGCATAAACTTACTAACAATACTAACAAAGATAAGTAATATCGTGGCGAGTCAGTCACCGTTAGATAGATGAGACGGCCAACAAGGCGTCGATATCTACCCGACTAGGAAACACCTCCCCTCGGCATCCACTTCATTGTAGGATCCATAGGCGTATTTATAGGCTTTGAACCGAGAAGCCAGGCCTCGTGAAGTAGATCCAACACATACTTACGCTGAGAGAGATTAAGGCCATTACGAACGAGCAACCTCTATCCCAAGGAAATAACGAAGGAGGCCTAAATCTTTCGTATGGAGCTGCGCCCTAAATATTCCTTCAAAGAGGAAATACCAAAGAACATCACTTCGAAATTATAATATCGTCCACATAGACAATGAGAATAATGGTACCCAGAAGAGGAATGCCGAACAAACAATGAATGATCACATCGAATCTGAGCAGCGAAGGCCAAATCGAGAACCACGTAACTAAACCGATCAAACCACGCACGGGCGATTGTTTCAACCCAGTAATCGCCTTTCTTCGACTTACACACCATATGTTCTTGGCCTAGAACAACAAACCAGGGGCTGCTCCATATAAACCTCTTCATGTAACACGCCATGCAAAAGGCATTTTTAATATCCAATTGATATAAAGGCCACCTCTTACAAACAAAGAACAGAGAGCAAGATTCGGATCAATTAAGCCGAGCAACCGGAGAAAAGGTCTCCATATAATCCACCCCATAAGTCTGAGTATACCCTTTGGCAACCAAACGAGCCTTCAAGCGTTCTACAGAGCCATCTGGTAAATACTTAACCGTATAAACCCATCGACATCCTACCGTTGTTTTTCCAAAGGGGAGCGGGGTCAAATCCCAAGTCTTATTCTCATGAAGAGCAGATATTTCCTCCGTCATGGCTGACTTCCAACCAGGGGAAGCTAGTGCCTGAGTAAGAGAAGATGGGACCGAAACAGAAGATATGGACAATGCAAATGTAATAAAAGGTGAGCAACACGATGAAATGAAACAAATCGAGATATAGGATGGGCTGTTTTGGACTGATTCTTCTAGCAATGGGTTCTACATCAACACTCTCAGTACGAACGACAGGAGCCTCTGTAGAGGATGATGATTGGTTCAAAGGCAATTCACCTGCAGTGTCTTTTCTCACAGTGTGACGATGATATTGAGCATAAATGGGCATATCACGCAAAGTAGTAAGTGGAACACGACCTGACACTTCCTTGACAGCATCACAAGGGACAACTGGGACAGGAACGACTGGAGGAGATGGACTAAGAAGCTCTCGACGACAAGATACTAACTCAATCAAATTGCCGCCCGGAAGAGGAAAAATAGGGTGTAGACTCAAAAGAATGTGACATCAGCACTAACATAATAATCGATGGGTAACGAATTATAACAACGGTACCCTTTTTGCGCAAGTGAGACAACGAATACACACTTGACAGACCGAGGGTCCAACTTGTCACGACCAGGGCTGAGAACATGGACAAATGCGACACAACCAAACACTCTAGGTGGAACATGATAGGTCTTTTGACCAGGGTACAACAACTGGAAAGGCGACTGTTTAGCAAGGACAGAAGATGGCATACGATTAACAAGGTAATTAGCTGTAAGAACAGCGTCACCCCAATATGGTTTAGGAACTCCCATAGCAAACATTATAGTACGAGTAACATCTAGTAAATGACGCAATTTACGTTCAGTAACCCCATTTTGTTGCGAGGTATATGGGCAAGTGGTTTGATGAATAATCCCTCAATCTTCACAAAAGGATTTGACACCACGATTGGGTATATTCTAAGGCATTATCGCATCGAAATATTTTAAGTTTAGTATGGAATTGGGTCTCAATTTCATTGTAGAAATTTGAAAGAATACGAGGTAACTCAAGCGATCTTTAACAAATACTGACCACGTCATTCGTGAATAATCATCGACAAATACCACAAAGTAAAGAAAACCAGACAAACTTTTATTTCTTGCAGGACCCCAAATGTCCGTATGGACTACATCAAATGGACACAACGACCGTTTATCAATCCTATCGTGAAACGCATACTACGGTGATGTTTTCCCAATTGACACGCTTCACACTCTAAAGCAGGACATAGGACTCAAATTAGGAATTAACTGACGTAATTTAACAAGAGATGGATGACCAAGACGACAATGCCACTGAAGTGGCGACACAGATGCACTCAGTGCAGACGCAGACCTAGACTCCTCAACATCCAACACATATAATCCATCGCGCTCATATCCTGAACCAATCATCATCTTCGTCTGGAGGTCCTGAAAAACACAACCAGTAGCGGTGAAAGTTATAGAGCAGTTTAGAGCTTTAGTAAGAGCACTAACAGAAACAAGGTTAAATGAAAGATTTGGTACATAGAGGCCCGATTTCAACTCTAAAGATTGAGTTGGATGGAGGGTTCCACTACCAAGAACTGGACGCCAAGAACCATCACTAAACTCATACTAGACTTAGTAGGAACAAAGTTGGAAAGAAGAGAGGAATTACCAGTCATATGGGCACTAGCTCCTGAATCAATGATCCAAGATGAAGAAGGCATTGCCAAATTAGCAGACTTACCAGAACTCACAACGGTAGCAGTGGGCATGCCAGAAGATGTAGACAATGAATTTAGACGACTCAGACCGATCCAAAATAATCGAGTCGTGTTATCAAAGGATGTTGGCGGCGCCACATCGGATGCCTCCAGAGACCGATCAACAACATGATTGGCATAAGTCGGCTTCCCATATTCATCCCAACAAAATGGTTCAGTATGTCCTTCCAAACCACAATGTGTACATTTCCTTTCGTCATTACCGCCATTCTTTCCACCACGACCACGATTACCTCTACCACCACGTGAACTCCTACCATTAGAATTTCCACGACCTCCACGCACCATAAGAACCTCGACCACCACTCGATCCTCCTCGGCCCACCAATACTAGAAAGCGCATAAAGAACGCAGATGACTCCTTTGAAGGATAACCAGATTCACCACTCTCTTGACGTCGCCTTTTAAGACGAGAGAAAGCCCGGGCACCGTAGGAATCGCTTCACTAGCTAGAAGCTGATCTTTGTACACTCTATATTCGGAATTGAGCCCATGCACAAGAAGCGCTACCTGAAATTGTTCTCGAGCTTGTCGTTGTTGCTCGAGATCCACTGTAAGCGGTTGATAAAGCAGAAGTTCTTCCCACAGCCCCTTCATAGTGCCGGAATACTCATCAATGGTTCTCTCACCTTGTTTGGTCTTAAACAGGATTCATACAGATCATAAATACGTGAGATATTGTTCTCTTGAGAATACATTTCCTTCGTGGATGACCAAACTGTTTAGTCATGGTAAAAGCGTACATTAGTAAGAACTTTGGGTTCCATACTGTTCCATAACCATGTTAGAACCATCGAGTTTGAGGATTCCCACTCCTCATATTCTGGATCAGTACTACTTGGAGGATCATCCTTAAGAAATTTGATTTTTCTTTTAGCACGAATAAAGTGCTCAACAAAGATAACTCCAAGACAGATAATTATTCCCATTCAGGACGAATGTTGGTAATCGGCTTGCCAAGGTCATCATTAACATAATACAAAGGTGACTTCTTTGTCGCGACTTGAGTTGATGCGGGTTTCACAGCCTCATCTCCCATTATTCACCGGATCAAGCCAAACAATGCATAAAAGCGAATTTCACTTTTTACACCAAAACAACCAACACAAATATATCGAGCAATCATGAGCGAGATTATCGTAGCGGCGATTCATCGTAGCCGAAGCGTCAGCGTCACATCGTAGCGAGATTATCGTAGCGGCGAATGACATCGTAGCGGCGTCACTATAGCGCGACATCAGAGCCGAGGATTATCAGAAGCGGCGTATCAGGCGATGACATCGTAGCTCGATAGAAATACTGCACAAATTGGACAGCAACAAACATAGATTTGATCGATGTAGACTTGATTTCAACAACTCACAACACATGCACCAGCAACACTACGAAGCCCACACCGATCAAGACACAACACAAATCCACAACTTTACCAACTTTAATACATTAGAGATGCAACACACTTGACACAAAGGGTTGAAAAACCCCCCAAGAACACTTCAATTATGGGGAAACAAGGGGAAGAAAAGAGGGGAACGAAAGGTGTTTGAAAGAGGAAAAGGAGAAGGATTTGGCTCTGATACCAAGTTGAATTCAAAGTTATGAAAGAATAGAAAAGGAATCGCTCTACACGAGCTTAACAGATCTCATATATATATACTAATGTCATAACCCTAACAATACACCATAAGCCGTCATATAATACTAGAAGAACAAAAAAACCCTACTACACACTTAACCTAGCATGGGCCGGGGGAGATAGGCCCACGAGAAGCCCACGGCTTTCTTAACAGTACTTATTTATATTAGTATTATAACTTTTAAAAAATTACTTTTGGAATTACATACGAGCACATTTTTATCTACTCAACAGTTAATAATTAATGTTTATTATATGCCATTAAAATTTTAGAAATAACAATATAAAAAATATACCGAATCTAACAGAGAAGGTTAAAATAAATAATTTTTTTAAAATCAAAACCAGCTCTCAATCACCTCACACCCCACTTTCCCCAACTTCCACCGACCCCTACCCTTATAGAAAACAACGAAGGGATTTTACCCCTAGTTGGGTCACTTGCTTGCAACTTTGCCTGGGGAAACCCCCATTCCCCCAATGGTTCCCTATCTGGGTTACAAGCGTGAAAACGCACTAGTTATCCAACATTAATCAACTAGGGGTTTTTCCCCTGGTGCCTTTTGTTGCCAACGACTTTGTCGTCAGCAATGGCTATTGGTGAAGTCACTAGCAGCATAGGGGACCAAGGGGAAAACCCCCATGTTGTGTTTCTCACTGGTTACCCAGTGAGGAGAAAGTCAAAACCAGGGTTTTCTCCCTTGGTTGTTTTCTTTTGAGGGTGGGGGTGCGAGGGGAAGGGTGGTCTGGGGAAAGTGGTGGTGGGGGTGGTTTGAGGGTGAGTGATGGTTTTTCTTTCATTTATTTTTATTTTTATTTTTTTACCTTCTTTATTAGACTCAATATATTTTTGATAGTGATATTCTTAGAATTTTATGGATATATAATAAACATTAATTATTATATTTTAATTAGCTTCAAAATGTGCTCGTATCTAATGGGAAAAGAATTTTTAAAACTATAATATTAACACGAACAAATGTTATGTTGAAATTTTTCGATGAAAACTATTCAATTAGTACCAAATTAATTCGATAAAATTAATTGTGGACAAAATAAAAAGTATATAAAAAAATTAAACTTGAAATTATGTGATTTAACTAAAATTTTGGATTAATTTATACATGTTTCAAAGTTATGGATTCAATTGTAATTGTTATTTATTGATAAGAATGGTAATTTGGTCATTTTACACAAAATTTGACTAGTTAACGATCAAACTAATGGTTTTTTTGGATGGAAGGACTTATAGTGCTAACTTTTGAAAGGTTTAAAGACTACAAGTGAAAGACTTTGAATGTTCGAGACCTGATTATAAGAAGCCCCAAATGTCGAGGATTGTTGATGCTATTTACCCATGTTAATGCCTCACATTTATGAAAAGAACAAGCCTTAGTTGCAAATTGTGATCTTGATTGGGCAGGTTGTACTACTACAAGGAAATTCGTCTCTGGGAACTGTGCCATATAAGCAAGTCTTGAATCTCTTGGAAAACAAAGAAAAAAAAATCAATCATTTCATACTTTTATTGCGAAAGTAGAGTACTTGGGGGCTGACATTGCTGAAGTACCTTTTATAGGATCTATAAGTCAACATTTTTGCTTTTACAATGATAATCAATCAAACCTTGCATAAATTGTGGCAAATCCAATCTTCCATTAACCAACAGCTAATATTGCAATTGATCCGAGAAAAATAGGCAATCGGATCATATGGCTATGAGGCTACCTCTTTAACTTCATCATATACTTAGCTCACATGCATCTCTCTTTGTCAAAAAGCATTTGGAAAAACAATTTTTGATTCTCATGCACGCAAGTTGCACATCATAAACATTCATTCTCCAACTAAAAAGGAAGTGTTGAGATTTGACAAATATTAATTAAATCATAAGTTTTTCCTTGTTAATTTTTTAAAAGGTAATAAAACACGACATCTTAAACCAACAAATAAATTTGTATATATCAATCTTATTTTAAAAATTAATTACAAGCAGGGACGAAGGGGTTGTAAAAAAAAATTAATTCAACTAAAATTATGTAGTATAAAAAAATTTTCTCTATAAAAGTTGTAAATTTTTTTTGGGTCTGGGGCTACGACCCGATCGCCCACCCCCACCCCCAACAAAAAAAAAAAAAATTCTGTCCTAGATTATAAGTATACAATACATAAAAATATGTCCTATCCCTGTCCAAAAAATATAGTCCACTTTTTATTTTTTTCATTCCAAAATACAGGCCACATTCCTTTTAAAGATATAGATAAAATATCAATTATTTTATATGCCTCATTTAACGTACATTGTTATTACTAAAATATATTACTTGAAACAAGACATCTAATAAATGAAATAGTATATCAAGAAAATAATCTTAAAATTTACTTTTTCAACACTATTAATTACATTTTTCTTAAATCTTTCTGAAAATAGGAATTGGCTATATTTATGGGATGGATGTATTATTTATTTATGTCCCTCTACATTTATAGCTTTGTGATGTGGATAAACTGTGTGTTGCGTTCGCGGTGTCTACTCTCTGACTCGTATCCCACATCGCTCACTCAATTGGTGTGTGTTGTAGTATATGTCTAGTTATGCGATCCTCAAAATTGCCATAATTTTAAGTATTAGGATGTTGCATCTATGTACCTTGTGTTTATGTATTGTGGGTATTCTTGCAAAAAAAAAAAAAAGAAAAAGGCTTTGTGATGTAGATAGGTTATTTATTATATTGTATTTGTGGTGTCCAATCTCTGATTTGTGTCCCATATCGCTTATTCAATGGATGTGTGTGATATATATTTGGTTGTACAGTACTCAAAATTACTATAATTTTGAGAATTAATGTGCTAAATCTTTAAACTTTGTGTTGTATGTTATGTGTATTCTTTCAAAAAACATAAATATACTTTTCTTGACAACAAATTAAAGGAAGACAGACAAGATTAATCATTCAAATGGCGTTTTCTGGTAAAGTGTGTAATATGAGAAAGAATAAAGGGATTTGCCAATATAAGAAAAGACAGCCTTTCTTCCCCGGGTAAGTTGAGTAGCCATATTGTGTGTGAACACGTTAGCAGACATATACAGATTAATTTCATTCATCAATAATTAATTAATTATTTTAATTTAATTTTGCGTATTCCCAATCCCGCAGAGATTCGGTTGTACAATGAGTATAGTTAACAAAGGTCCGACGTTAATGTGACACGCGTATGTGTGGCTCAAAAGAAAGATTCCCATGGAATAAACTAAAATGCTAATCCAAGGTAGGAAAGTCGGTTGAACTAAATAATTCAGAACTAACCTGATTTGATCCATTATTGATCTCACATATTATTATTATTATCATTATATTTTTTCCTGACATTTTTAGTCAAAACAAAACTAAAAAAAAAAATCAAAAAGCAGTCAATTTTATATTTATTTATTTTCTCACTCAACTTTCAAATGTCTCTCATTTTTTATTCTACTATTAAAAATTTTTCTTCATCCATCACTCCCTCCACTACCATTCATTATACTAGCTGTTTCACCCATGCGTTGTACGGGAGCATAATTTTTTGGCTAATAACAATATTAATAGGTATTAGTCGTATTAATATAAGATCTCGAAAAAAAAATAATGAGTCACAATAATAAACTTAATTAATATAACTAATAAAATAATTCTTGGAAAATTTTGACAAAATTTCATTCTATTTTGTATCAATTCATCATACAAACAATTGGGGGAAAATTCATCAAAAAACACAAATTTAATCTACAATACTCTTAAAGGCATCAACAATTAAAGCAATTCAAACATAAAACTATCAATAATAATCAACAACAACACACACGACAAAAAATAAAAATCTTCGTGTTTTGACAAAAAAAATGGTGAATGCACTCAAATATAAGTCACATCCATAATTATCACATAGAATATAAAAATATGTGTTGTTATATAACTGAATTGTACTAAAATAATAAATAAATTTTATATGAGCGGAATATCTCTGACATCACTTTTACACAAACACTGGTGCTTTAGCATAAGAAACTTATAAAAATATTAGAAATAACATCATATTTCATATATGACCAATAAAACTCACTAAAAGTGTAATTTTCGACCACTAAGTACGTTGAGTTACTTTTTTGAAACACAGTGCCACTAATGCATACTCCAATTCTTTGTTCCTCCCGTCGGGATGGTACCTACGCCACGTGGCATGAAGGCCCATGTCACCCAAGTTTTTTTTAAAAAAAATTAGTATCTACGTTAGGTTAGACGAATAATACATAACTGCCACTTGATGGTGGGGGGCCGATAGGGCCCACACGAATTTTTTTCCGACATGAGTACGGGATTTCCTAATGCATAAATAGTACATATAATCAATTTGTATAACTCCACCAAATTTGTGACTGAAACATTATACATAGATAAATATAAGAGAACAAACACAATAATATATAAATACAATCCATCACTTCACATATCAAACGATGAATGACATAAATGATTTGTGTAAAAAAAAATAAAGTGACCAATGTACCTTATGGGATTAATAAGTATGAAACTATAAGTTTAAACAATTATTTATAAAAGACATTTGTGGTCATGATAGTTGGACGACCATCGTCATCATATATCACAAACTTTCAACCCTTCATATACATCACCCTCAAGACTGCAACATTCATTTCCTATTCAAACCCTAGCTGTTTCACCTGTGTGTTGTGTAGGGGATAAATTTTTCAACATCTATTTGTTTCCATATATATTGATTGAATATTGTATTATCATATGAATTAGAATATAAGAACAACTAATAATCACCTAAAAGCCTATTTCTCTACCTTATTATAGTTTGATTCATATTTTAAAATTGTAATAACTCTATATGAATTATAAAAATAAAAATAATAATAATAATAATAATAATAATAATAATAATAATAATAATAATAATAAAATATAATGTAATTTATCTCATTTCAAATCGATCCATTACAAAGATAATGGTGTAAGTACTCATAAGATAATTACAATTTTAAATCTACTTTTTGATAATTTAACTCAATAAATATGTACTTTTAATTTTAAATCTCTCCTTTCTTTTTTTTCCATATATATTCATTCAACAATTCATTATGATACAATTAGAATAACAATACAATTCATACTCTTAACTTTTATACTTCAATGCTGCATAACTAATAACATTGATTCATGATTGTGGTGTCAATTGGATCGGTGAGGCACTGATTTACTAAGTTAACATGTGAATATTTTAGCACAAAAAATAAAGTTCCACGGAAAAAAAAAAGTGTGAAGAAATTACAATCAGTCAACAAATTCACCTATACAATTTAAAAAATTGTGTTCACTCAACCAAATGGTATAAAAAATTAATAATACAAAAAAATTATTAGTACAAAAAAATAATAATTATTTTTAAAATTTATCGAAAATAATCCATCAAAGTTGGTCAATTCATATTTTAATTTATTTTATGATTGTAAATAGTAACAATTGCATTACAAATTAATCTACTAAAAAAATTAAAAAGCTTATTGGACTTTTGCAATTGTGACGAATTATGTGAATGAAAAATTCTAATCAACCATAAAAAAAAGTGTAGTTAATTTTCACAATGAACATATTGGCATAAAAACTACATGATCGAAGGCAAAAAATTAATATTGTGAAGAAAGTACGATCAATCCACAGATTTATCTTAACACTTCAAAATATTGTGTCGACTCATACTAATGGTTTAAAAAATTGATAATACAAAAAAAGGAAAAAAATTTATTATTGTAAAGAAACTATAATTGTTTCTTCACATAAAGTGAGTTCAATAGTTTTTTCATTGGAACTATCTTCCACTGTTGAAAAATATTTTCCATGTAGACACAAAAAATAAATAATCCAAGAAAAAATTTTATAGTGTGAAAAAAGTATGATCGATCCACAGGTTTACCTTTAGTATTGAAAAAGTTATGTTGTCTCATCCTAATTGTATAAAAATTAATTTTTTTAAAAAAAAGAAAACAATTTACCAGTGTGAAGAAAGAAATAATTGTTTCAAAGTTTCCAAAAACAATCAATCGAATTGGATCGATCAATATTTCAATTTATTTTATACTTGCAAACAGTAATAATTGCATTACAAATTAATCTACTGGAAAAAATTATAAAATCTATTGGACTTTTACAATTGCAATGAATTTTGTGAGCTAAAAATGATAATCAACCGTACAAAAGAAGTATAATTCACAATAAACATATTGGCATAAAAACTAAATGATCCAAGGAAAAAAATTAATAGTGTGAGCAAAGCACGATTAATCCACCAACTTCCCTTAACAATTCAAAATATTATATCGACTCCTATTAATGGTTTAAAAAATTGATCATATAAAAAAATAAAAATAAAAAAATTTAATAGTGTGAGTCCAAAACTCTTTTGATTGGAACTCTTTCTCTATTGAAAAGCATTTTTCATGTGAGCACAAAAAATAAATGATCCAAAAGGAAAATTTAATCGTGTGAAGAAAGTACGATCAATCCATAAATTTACCCTTATTATTTTAAAAATTGTATCGTCTCAACCTAATGGTATAAGAAATGAATAAGGAAAAAAGAGCGAGAAAATAAGTTATCACTTTGAAGAAAGAATAATTGTTGCAACAACTTACCGGCAACACTCCATCGAATTGGGTTAATTCATATTTTAATTTATTTTATACTTGTAAACAACAATAGTTGCAGTACAAATTAACTTACTGGAAAAAAATTATAAAGTATATTGGACTTTGCAATTATAACGAATTATGGGAACTAAAAATATAATCAACCATACAAAAGAAGTATAGAAGTATAATTAATTTTCACAATGAACATATTGTCATAAAAACTAAATGATCCAAGAAAAAAATTAATAGTGTGATTTACCTTAATAATTTAAAATATTGTATCAATTTGTATTAATGACTTAAAAAATTTATCATCTATATATAAAAATTTTCTAGCGCGAATAAACTATAATTATTTCTTTATAGTAAGTGAGTCCAACACTCTTTTGATTGAAACTCATTCCGCTATGAAAAAAGTATTTTCCATATGGGTACAAAAAATAAATGATTCAAGACAAGAAAAATTAATGGTGCGAAAAAAGTACAAACAATCCACAATTTACTTTTAATATTTAAAAAATTGTGTCCTCTCAACCCAATGGTATAAAAAAATTAAAGAAAAAAGAGAAAAAAAATTTATAAGTATATATAGAGAAAGAATAATTATTTCAACAATTTCATGCAAACAATCCATCAAATTGGGTCAATTCATATTTTAATTTGTTTGATACTTCTAAATAGTAATAGTTGCATCACAAATTAATCAACTTTATAAAGAATTATAAAGGTTATTGGACTTTGAAATTGTAACCAATTATGTAAATAAAAAATATTAATCAACCATGCACAAGAAGTATAATTAATTTTCACAATGAACATATTGACATAAAAATTAAATGATCCAAAGAAAATAAATTTAAGAGTATGAAGAAAGTTCCATGAATCTACGGATTTACGGTAATAATTTTAAAAATGCCATTAACAATACTCATGTAATCGTTGTTTATTGTTTTGAAAAATGACTTTTTCGATATCTTATTGGTACGTTAATAAATAAAATATCCTTATTGACAATCTTCATTATGGTTTATGGTGGGATTTTATTATTGGTCAGGAGCTACATATTCAATATCAAGAAGAAACATAGCCTAACAAAAAGCTTAACTTGTGTTTTCTTTCCAAAACAAGCTTAACCAATTAAAAAGAAATATTCAAGAAATAAAGCCTATCAGTTCTTCTAATCAAATCCAAATAACAAAAATCATGAAAATTGATGAGAACTATAACTAAAATTGGATATAAACTGTTGAAATGTAATAACAAAATCCGTTCTCAAAGCCGATTGACTACTTCTCAAATCCAATAATAAAACCATCCAAATTAATCTAAAATCCGTTTAAAATATATAATTGTTGAAATGTAATATTAAAACCCGTTTTCTATTAATTATTTCCACTAAAGGATATCTTCAATTTAAAAGATATACATATAAATTCAATTAATTAAAAATATTAGATTAATGTTACAACTGAATAATTAATTAAAAAATTAATGTTACATGTTTATTTTAGTTCTTGTATACAAATTTGATGAATTACAATTTTTTATCACACCAAAATGAAATTGTAGAAACTTGCTAATTTTAATTAATTTTCATTTTTAGATAATTTTATTTTTGAAAATAATTAATTACTTCTAAAATTAAGTAAATGGACCGATCTAATCATGTTACAAGTTTCTTTAAATTTTTATGTAAAATTTTAATGACTTTTAATTTTGTATCATATAAAGATTAAATCTTAGCAAAATTGTTAATTTAGATTAATTTTCATTCCTTAGCTAATTATTTATAAAAATGAATATTTAGAAAATTGGACCTGACCAGCCGATTCAACCATGAACCGATCCAAAATTTGGTCTGGTTATAGCTGAAAATCAAACTATTAGAAAATCGATCAAAACCGGTCAACCGACTAGTTCAACCAGTTTAACCATTGATCTGGTAACTGTTCAACCGGTTTTTTTATTTTTTTAATTTTATTGGTTTAAATTCATTTTTTATTTTTAATTAAAAATGGTCAGACTCCAGTTCAACCCGGTTCAACCATTTGACCCTTTGAACTGTTGGTTTCTCCAATTTGCTGACCGGTTTGGTTTTCTAAATATTGATAAAAATAATTAATTATTTAAAAAATTAATTGGTGGATTGAATCAAAATTTTAAATTTTAATGTTATACTTTTCTTTTAATTTATTGTAAAAATTTAATGCATGCTAATTTTGTATAACGAAATTATTAATTTTAATTAATTTAATTTTCTTAAGAATTAATTTTCGTCTCGTAGTTAATTATTTATAAAAATTCTCTTATTCTATATAAAATATAAATCTTTAGATTCATTCAGATTAAAAAGATATAAAAAAATAATAATTATCAATACTTATGCAAGGAAATAAAATTTAGATTTAATATTTAGCATTTGATATACATAATAATTTGTTAATTTTTTTGTTAGGATTGATTATGAATTAATAAAAATGAAAAATCATAAGACAAAAAACATACAGAAGATAAGTTCAAATCAATGGAGATTTGAAAAATCTAATTTTAGTGAGAATAAGATTTAATATAGATAATGATTAGGTAATTGATTGTTGGAGATTAATTATTAATTATTAAAAAAAGGAAAAAACTAAAAGACAAAAAATGACTTTATTTTAGGTGGGAAAACTAATTAATCTAATTAAAAAATAGGTTGAAATTTTCCTACTTTTCTATATATATATATATATATATGGAATCGCATACATGGACAACGAAAATCCCGGGCATCAAACTTCTCCATCTAGTCTCTCCATGTCACGTGACTCTACCTGACCAAAAAACTCAGATCGACTCGATTATGTAACAAGACAAATGACCCTCTTTATGTGACAATTTCAATAGTTGCCCCCTAATCGTGGTCGGTTTTTCGGATTGGGCGGATGGTTTGACATGGGGAGATTAGATGGAGAAGAGTGACACTTGGGATTTATGTTGTTCACATGTTTGATTCAATCAAGTATAATGAACGACAGTAAAGCGAATGATGGATGGAAAGAAACTTTCAATAATAAAGTGAGTAATGAAAAATATTTTAAAGTTCAATAACGAAAATGAGAGCGGAGCTAAAGTTTAGTTATTTTTGAAACTTTTTATTCGGTTAATTACTATATGGAAACGAATCAAAAGATTCCAAATGCATGTTTCGAAAAATTATTTTATATTTTTCTATCAATTCTTTTTCGTGTTTAACACAGATTTTCTCCCTCCAAAAAACCTTGTCATGGAGTTTAAGAGGGTATCATAGATGTTTATGTGACCAATCGATCTCCACACGCGATACGCAGTATTCTCAATTTTTTAAAATCTCTTAAAAATTATTTTTGTTTGTAAAGATTAATGTAAATGGAGCATCAAATAGTAAACTATGTCACTTCTTCTAAGGCATAGAGTCGTATAGTAGTAAAGAACAACGAACAAAAATATGCTTTTATTTTATTAAAAAAGAATCTTTTATTCTAATGGTATTTAATTCTTATTTACTCTTAACATGTTTCAACCTACAATTATGAATGTGTTAAGTGTGTTATAAAAGTATAGAAACAATAGAGAGAATTTAGAGAGAATGAATTCCAAGGAATTCTCAGGAATGAATTTCATTAATAACTGAAGCCCTATTTATAGGAAAACTTCGAATGGTACAACCGTAATTACATAATTTCATCAAGGGTATAATAGTCATTCACATATAATAATTACATCTTTTACCAAATTATTCCTCCACCAAATTATTCCTCCACCAAATTATTCCTCATAATTCATAACCACCAAATTATTCTCAATTATTCATAACACTCCCCCTTGAATGACTATTAATACAAATGTCTTCCTGACTTGTTTGGAGAAACCCGGTGGGAAAAAAACTTCCAAACCGATTGCGGGATAGCTTGGAGTGGTTATATCGCTTCATCAAAAAATTGCTCCCGATGTCTTCCAATGTATAGGAGTATTCATGTCGCCTCGTTAAAACCTTGTCAAGAAAACCTGGGAAAAAACTTGATCGAAGGAAAAAAATGAGTACCGCTCAGCTTGATTTCATATCTTGAGAATTGATATCTTTACTTCTGGTAAATGATTTCAATATCATCATCGTTTGGATCTAAAGCATTAGCTCCATTATAACTTGATCCAATAGATACACTGTATCAATTTCTCCTATCGTTCTCAATATACCATGAATATGCCTCGTTAAAACCTTATTAGGAAAAACCCAATGGGAAAAAACCTAATAAAGGAAAAAGAGTACATTATTCATGTGAATACGCCTTTAAAGTTGCCTCATTAAAAACCTTACTAGGAAAACCCAATGGGATAAAACCTCAGTCAAGGGAAAAAGAGTGCAACGCGTATTTTATACAATTATGCTGCAAGCATTTCAAAATCTTTCATACATTTGTATGAGTATCATATACATTCGTTTTATACTCTTCGTTCATTTAGAGTGCATCAATTTTCGTACACAACTACAAAACATTCACCATGAACACATGTCTCCAAACACACAATTTAAAGCATATAAATTCATCGTAAAAACATGTAAACATATAAGTAAACCTTCATAACTAATTAACACTTAAAATATATCATTTAACATTTAATACTCACTTAATAGGTTATTTCATTCCCAGTGGCTTAGCTCACCCTTTAGGGTACTCATAAACATCGGCTTAGCTCACCCGATCCTTTAATTTCCTTTTCGGTACTACACACACGATCGGTAATTTAACTTTCATGAGCATGCAACATATAATGACCACCATGCTCATCTTTAAACTTGAGCACTAGTCATCATCATCTCATCATCTCATAAGTTAAAGATTTGCAGATTCACCATTTATCATCTTCAATATATCTCAATATTTTCATTATCATTGATCATATGTAGCGCTACATTTTCATATCGTGTCGACACTTTTCAATTTCATTTCTTTCCCCATATCGACATAACTTATCGAGATATCTCATTATCGATCCTCTTGTAGGATTACACAATATAGTTATGTCTATATACTCTTCAAGAGCATATGCCTCCGTTATTAAGACCATCTTTTATAATTTGCTTTGATATATATGTTTGGGGAAATCTCATAATATCAACGCTTCAAGTGCTAACTTATCAAAGCATCTTAAGCGATATATGTGATTGTTCATAGCATCTTTTATGCATCTTTGAACTTCAAGTTCATATTTTAATTTTGAGGATATATCATGATGCATTTCACATATCATTTTCAATCTTTAATACTCCCCCTCATACTGAGAAAATTTAGAACACCAAAACTCATACAGTTGGTATGATTTTAATCATATATGTTCTCATCATTCAGCCTTAATATGGGAATTTAGACCGTTTGCATTCTATTCTCGATATCGGCAATTTATTTGAGGACTTTAAATAATTTGCCATATAATATCCCACTTGTATGCAGCATACTCAAATCCTTCAGTGATTTATTCAAGTATTGGAATATACATTTACTAGCTTTATCATTAAATCAAAATCATGCTCATACCGTGAGCAAATATTTCGTAAATTTCAAATTACGAATCATATACACATGTGACTATCTAGTGGATCCATATCATAATATCTAGTAGTCCACATGGAGGATGAGTGGGCCCATACTTCTCATCATTTATTCCAGATATATTTGGGATTTATTTCCAATATTGGCTAGTAATGATTTCATCATTTATCGAGAACAATCATTGAAGAATTCCTTTAATTCTTCACTTGAAATATTGATTTCAATAATTATTTAAACCGGGATGGTCGGTCAGATTTTGCAAGCAGTATTATTGAACTTCTAGTTGAAGAAATTCTTATATCGATTTCTCTAGTATACGTATAGTGCTCAATATGATTTATCATAGAAATAATTCACCGACATATTCCATCATCTTTTGGTGACATTATTGTCTACTCGTTCAAACACGAGTTCTGACTCATACGCATCACATCCGGCTATTATTTAATTCCGAAATCGTAGCTCTTACGCTTCATATTATTTATTTAAAATCGGAGTCTTATTTCATACGCGTCGTATTATTCTATAAATAAATCATCAAAATTATTGCAAAATTCATCCTAAAAAGGGTCTATACATTATAATGGATCATATGCTCTCAAATCTTCGAAAATACTATCCATCACTACCGATCAAAATCCTAAAAAGGATTTATCGATGTAAATTTGGAAAGATTAAGGATGCTAATGAATAAGGGTATCCCACAAGATATCCGATACTTGATTGAAGCAAAGGTTCGATTATCTGGTGAGGTTTCAATTCCTTCTAAATACATGCCTGGTATGGGTAAAAGTAGTTTTTCAAAGAAACGGAGAGCAAAAAGATTAGGAGGATGCTACAAGTGTGCTCGGTGGACATGTGACACTCGATGTAAATCTGTGGGGTACTTGTCCAGAAACCGAGAAGATAAAATAGCATTCATTAAGGATGGATTGAGTAAGGAACCTTTGGATGATATTCAACAGGCTCTTGAGACACATCCTAGTGGACACGTGCAAGGTGAGCTAATGGCCTTATGGGCCAAATTCAAAGATCAACAAGCACTTTATAGTCTTGAAATACTTACTTTAAAAGATCCAGTTTGTAAATTTAGTAGAATAACTTAGTATAATGATTTTCCCATATTTATGTAAGACAAATTTATGTAATATAGAATATCAATATTTTTCTTTTATTTGAAAATATCGTTTTTCGATTTTCGATTTTTAGTTTATTTTCTATCACCAGGATATATGTCATTTTCACTTAAATTTTTACGCTTTTTCTCTTTCATATTTGTCAAAAAGTAAATAGTGCACTCAATTATTGGTTTGAAAATTTTTCTTTAAATAGAGGGATTCATATATCTATCATTCATTCATTGAAAGAGAAAAATAGAGGTGGAGATGGAGATGGAGATATCAAAATCATCTCATGTAAGTCAATCTTTACCTCGCCATATTAAAACCGTATGTATTCTTGGTGGATCTAAACTGGTAGGCCATATCCAATATGTGGATATGGCAAACCGACTTGTAAAAGAGTTAGGGAGACAAGAAATCAATATACTATACGGAGGAACCAACAATAAACTTTTAGCTAGACTTATAATGGCCGCACAATCATGGGGAATAAGAGTTTCGAGCGTAATACCTTTCCATCTAGTTGGATCTAATACTCGAATTGGAGCCAGTTCTACCATGGGTCCAGCAGGGTTGGGGCTACAAGCGCAATCCATCCACAACTGCATGATGTATATGATGAATAATAGTGATGCTTTCATTGTCCTTCCAGGCGGCTACAACACCTTTGGAGGAAATATTCAATATAGCCTCGTTGTACAAAGTGGAATTTTCATGTCAAACCAATAGGTTTGTTGAATATTAATAATTTCTTTGATGGCTTACTAGCGTTTCTAGATCGAGTGTAAATAATAAGTTTATCTCTCATTCATTGAGAAAAATACTTATTTACGCTAATCTTGTTGATGAACTACTCATCAAATTTCATGCATATGTTCAAGAATCTGTGGAAGCCCAGGTCCGTCGGTCACAGACCACTGGTGTCAAGCGAAAAAGAAATTCGGATCCTTTAAATATTTCATTATGAATCCTAATGTTGATGGTGGCGAGTTACGGAGTATTTATACTCTCGACGCATCCCTCATTTATGGATTCGATGTATATTTTTTGCATTTCTATATTTTGAATGTTTAATGCCATCTTTTGATATTCTCAATATATTCCACTTATTGTTTTGTACTTCTTACGGAGTAATAATAATAATATCATATTGGCTTTATTCAAATCTGAGATATCTAGTGATTTTGCTTCTTCAAGAGCATTTTATTCTCATATTAATACAATCTCATATCATCGATGAGATTACTTCATATAAGCTTTCCATGCGATATATTTTCTTTGATTTATCGACATGGGATCTATTCAAAGATTTTACTTTCGTCTATTTATCCAATGGTAACTTCAAGTACCACTTGCTCAATTTTCTCCATTCATATTAGGTATATATGGAGAAGTAATTTTATTCTCATCGTCTACTTCTTGAGAGTATGATTAGAATATTTGATCAACTTCTACTTCTTACGGAGTAGGATTAGATTATAACCAATCGTGTAGTATAACCCACCACATTGGAAATATGCACACCAATCGTGTGGTATTACCCACCACATTGGAAATATACTCAAACTATAAAGTGCATAAATTTAAATTGCAGAAATTAAATTTCCTCCAATAGGTGGTCGAACCTACCTTATGGGAATTATTGCAATAAATATAAATTTACGGAATTTAAATAGCAAGAATTAAATTGCATAATGTTTAACTACTTCTTGAGAGTAGGATACCGCTTAGTAGAAGGTATTACCCATCACTTAGCATATAAAGTGCAGAAATATATAAAACCTTCCGTTTAGTGACGGTTGAACCCATCATCAAGTAGGAGGTATTGCAGTAATTAAATTGCAGTAAATAAAGTGCGAGAATTAAATATTGAACTGCTTCTACGGGAGCAAATTTGTTCTTCTAGAACAAATACTCATTACTTCTACAAGAGCACATTTATCCTTTTAGAATAAGTATATTATGTAATTAAACTCTTCGGGAGTTAAAATAATATTCCGATCTTTTAACTCAAATGGACTTCAAGCCATTTTATATAATCAATGGATTTAGAATTTCTTCATGAATATTCTATCCATTTTTCACTGTCGTCAAAATTAGGTCGGTTTTACCCTAAGGGTAAAATTGTCAATTCCAATTCGTAAAGGTAAAATTGTCAAAAATATTTTATCAATATTTTACGATTGAAAATTATCTCCTTTCTATTTCAATTTATCAATATCAAAATGTTCAAGGACTATTTTGTAACTTTTTCAAAAGTTGGTGTACTGATTTGTAAATTTTGAAAGTTTGATAATAACATATTTCAAAAACGAGTTATTACCCTATCAATGTTGGTGTCAAATCGAAGCTCTCGTTAAATCGAGTATAATGGAGTCGAAAATTTGATTTTGATAATGTATACTCCTTATATCTCGATAAAGCGAATCTTATAGTTTAATATATTATTATATTATAAAATCATATGATTTACCTTTTTCCCTTTCTCTAATTATTCCATGGATGAGATTTACTTGCAATCCATTTACGTGATCAGGAAAATTCTTTGGACTCCATTCTTCCAATTTTGGGATTTGAGACATCTCCAAATAGGTTGTGTAGAATGAGGAATTGTGGGAGAAGAATATGAACAAAAGGGAATTTTCAATGATGTATTTGCAAAGAGAGAGTTATTTAGGATTGATGAGGATGAATTAATTCATTGGTAATAATCCAGGTTTCTAATCTGAGAAGATCATCTATAAGATCTGGTTGTAGAAGCATACTTCTTTCATATTACTCAAAGGGTTAGAGACTCGTCGATAACGTGTTATAAAGTATAGAAACAATAGAGAGAATTTAGAGAGAATGAATTCCAAGGAATTCTCAGGAATGAATTTCATTAATAACTGAAGCCCTATTTATAGGAAAACTTCGAATGGTACAACCGTAATTACATAATTTCATCAAGGGTATAATAGTCATTCACATATAATAATTACATCTTTTACCAAATTATTCCTCCACCAAATTATTCATCCACCAAATTATTCCTCATAATTCATAACCACCAAATTATTCTCAATTATTCATAACAAAGTGATGATTTTAATGATAAGATTGAACTAGTATTTTATGCATTTTGCTCAACCCTAACAATATATTAAGTTTAAAGTAAAAAGCAGTGATGAAAATCTATACATCTTTATGAAGATCCAGTTTAATATCTTCCTCATTTAGGTCAATATTTTGATATTTGATAAATGATTAGGCTTTAGAACAATAGATCAAAGAATTACAAATTGCAACCTGGCAACATGATGAAAATTAAAGGGACTTTTGCTCGTCATTTGCCTTGAAAAATTTTTTAGTACTCTCGGAGTATCAAACACTCAATACTTTAAACACTCGGTACTTCATGCCAATTAGAACTGTCTACCTACATATAGGAAGCCAGCCGCATTATTTATTGAACTATTGTCCCCTATGTGCAAGTAAACTATTTTTGTTAGTTTGGAATATGGAGTTCAGTACTCCAAGAAATACAATAAATTTTTCGGCTCATCACAGGATTCACAAATAATCACACAGAACAACAATCAATTGACACTTAGATCAACGTTTGAACAAAAAATTGGTGTTTCAAGAAAAAGGAAAAAGAAATCCTAATGGTAAGTGAAGATTGAAGAATAATACTAAAGGGACGAAAGTGAGGTTGACAAATCTGAGGTCCGGAGGGCATTTCCCCATGTGTTGCTGTTGCATTGGACAAAAATTGGACCTTCAAATTCTTGCACAAAAGATAATGCTAATTATAGACTGATAGCCAAGGAACCGTATGATAAAACTAATCAGCTTCTAATTGCACATCAAACCCCACAAATCCTTGTGTCCAATTATTGCAGATGGCATTTGCTATAGGGGATTACCCAAAACGGCATTCACAGTGGCGTTTAGCCATCTTTGGTCATTATAACCTTGATCAGATGCTCGAATTAGTCGACACACCGTTATCCTCGTAATATATCAAAATAATAATGTCTCCATAAAATGATTTCTCGAGTATGTTGTTAGATCCATTCAGTAATGAAAATAGTAAAATTACAACGATATCGACATGAAGTAGTAGATTGAGACTAGCGGAAAAGTTGTGTCCTATGACGGAAATTCGCCCCTACCCTTGTGCTTGCAGTTCTTCGGACGTCTGTTACCATGATTCAAGAATCTATCGCCAAATAATCTAGGACGTCGATTATTAGTTTTGGCGGATTTATTTAGTGTTTTTCTCTATAGGAAAAGGATGATTTGATTCTCTGTTTTCTCCTCCGATTATAGTGATGAACGGGTGCTTTGTCTCTTCGCCAAGGGACATGTCGATTCAAGCAGAGATGCATCTGCTCGTTTGTATCCCAAGGCCCAGTCTTTGATAAAACCGACTCAAATGTTCTATTAATCAAATTTAATATATGTTTATTATCAACACTTATAAACCATCAATTTTATCTGGGACACTTTACATGTCTATTTCTATACAAACCCCTTAAAGCTCTTAAACTCTAACATATGTTAATTAGTAGATTCCATAGTGATACTGCTATTCCACTTGACAATTAAGTTACCTGAAGAAGAATCATTGTAAACAAATACCAACAACGAAACAACTTTGTACCTAGAATCAATGCTCGGTACTAAAAATATGAAAGAAATAGGCAATGACACAATGACGCAAAGACAGACTGATTAACACGTGTTCGGCTTCCAACATTTAATCGGATTGAGGTCTGTGTGGTCTCTTGTCATCAATGGTTATATATAATTCTAACTGCGGAAGATGAATTTGCCGTGGGTGTTCATATGGTTGAACTAATTAATGGGTAACTCTCAACTTGTTGGACTGTTTGTTACGGATTATATATATATTTATACCTAGTTTATTGGAAACATTTAAAGCTAGCGGGATTTTTTGAGATATATATAAAATAATTCGGTTCTACGTACTTTTTCAGTTTTCAACCTTCTTAAATTAAATGGAATAAGTGATTATAAAAATACCAGAACATCTCCAATTGTTTCTCTATTTTTAAAGAGCATATATTTCATTAAATAGAGATCATATCTATATCTATATATCTATATATCTATATATATATATATATATATAAAAGCAAGGTTTTTTCCCGCCTTTGCACACAATATTTTTAATTTTTAATTTTATTTTTTAATTCCAACTCATTAAATTTTCCCACTCTTACACTCAATTAAATTTTTAATTAATTTTTTAATTACCTTATTATTATCTAACTTCAATTATCCAAGAATAATTCATTCAAATTTCTATATTTAATCATATAGATAATCTTTATCCCTGCAGCTTCATTCTCGATTGTTCCCAAATCATGTACATTTCCTTTATTTATCAAAAAATCTTACCAAATTTCATTTTTCCTTATCAATCCAAAATTCTCACCGTTACCTTGATTGATCGTTCTCCAAATCTCCCATATTTGTGCTAATTGCCAATTTAATTATCCATATTATCATTGATCCATCATTCTCACTTTCTCAAAATCTCCTTATTATTTATGATTCATCATTCTTGATCATCGTCATCTTCTACAGTAGATAGACACCCAATTTCTCAAGCCTTCGTCAGGCACGCAATCAAGACCAACCAGATTTTCAGGTAATCTAAAATCAACAGTAATGAAAAAATATTTTTCCAATTAATTTATCAAGTGTTGTTGTGATTTAATTAATTTCTATTCATTTAATTTTCATACTCGGCGAATTATCAGTCCACTCTAATTAGTCCTAATTTTCCAGTTCAGTAGCTCGATTGTTCATCGTTGGCTGCAGTTCCTAATTTTCAGATATCAGCCTTTTCCTCATGGATGCAATCGAGGCTTGTCCAGTTTTCAGCTACTCAAAAATAATAGTAACAAAAAAATTTTGTTTATTTAATTTATCAATGGTTGATGCAATTTAATTAATTTTTGTTCATTTAATTTTCGTAGTGGAGTTTTTAGGGAAGGATCGGGTGTCATCATAGTCACAGGATTGATGAGATTACTGCAATAGATGTGACGTCTCAGGAACTATAATTGCAACCCAACCTGTAAAAACTTGTAATATCTACAGGTTGTCTCGGATCTTCTTAACTATATAAGAGGTGAGACGATCAACCCAAAATGTCTATGAACTTTGGATGCAAAAGTTTGGATGAAAAAAAAATTTCCAACAAAGGTACAAATTGAAAATTTGTTTATCGAATGACTTTTCAAAATGTATATCGCATGACTTCTCAAAATGTATATCGCCTCAGGTACTTATGAATTACCCAGTTATGTGTTGAACCTCATGTGTTCTATTGCTCTCTTCTTATAATTGTAGTGCAACTAAATGATAATTATGAAGTGAGAAAAATATATATCTACTTCGATTGATTATTTGATGCGACCCTAGGTATGTTTAAATCTAGAACAAGTCAATTACGAAAAATTTCTTATTTCATTGACATTCATTGTAATTTGCAAACTTAGTTTAATGTAGTCCTGAAATTCTGTGTGCCATTCAGGATAGGTTTGCTATCCATTTAGAATTTATACTTTTCCGCCTCTTGCGTGGGAAGACGAAGGATGCACATTAGGCATCTCTATGGCATGGATGTATGGCCTTAGTTTCCTATATCTTTATCACTTGTAGAACAATGCAATGTTGCCTCTATGATGTGGTCTTAGATTCCTTATACGTGTTAGCTTTATACCTTTTAGAACAATTCTATGTGTCTTCAATTGGAACTAATCTAACCTTATTCTTGATGTAATTTAATTGATTTTTGTTCATTTAATTTTTGTAATGTTGCACAATTCGCTTGGATTTTATATTTATGTCGTGAGCTTGAGCATCTAAAAGAATGGCATGCTTTTGAAATCCATGAAGGAAGAGTTGTCTTCGAGCTTACCACTAAAATTGTGTTTGTCTTCAAGTTTAAAATGAATGTCTGCCTGAAGAACCGATATCACTAGGTGAAGATGATTGATTCCAAACCGGGGATCCAGATACCAACTCCGTACAGGGTATTACTGCTTTTATATCCTCTCAGGTACTTTAATTTCCGAGCTGTGAAGTTGTTATAGGAATTATTTTGTGCCTTCATGATTTAATTTGTAGAATTGGGATTTTCTAAGGAGGAATTTAAACTGGATGGATTTGGAATGGACATGATCAAACTCCACAAGGTGCTTTTTACCATCATTTAATTTGCAACTTCAATATTTGGTCCAATTTCATCATGTAATGTTGTTATTTCATGGATTTTTGACAAGATTGCAATGTAGGTCATTAGAGAAATAAACTGCTTACTTCAATATCAATCTCTTTAGCATTTGCTGCTAGCCTTGGCATTATTGAAGCGGTTGCATTTTCCAGTGGCTCCAGCTTTTTAATGAATATTCGATGGGTATAGCTTTTTATGTCATGTTTCGCTAATCAGATGTTTATTTTGGAGAGATTATCTTATACATAAAGGCCGAATGGATACAACTTTTATCAAATTTTATCACTTTTTATCACTTTTTACCACTTTTTCCCACTTTTTTCTCTCTCCTAAATCAATCACATCCACACATCTCATCACATTCATAAATCTCAACCACTCACCTCCACTCATTCTCTCTCTTCTTTCACATTAAAATCCATTAAAAAGCATTAAAAGTTACTCCCATTCACCCTTATAATTGTATTCCCATTGAATGCATGTGTCTCACTATTTTATCAAAGATTTTTTTTCAATGGCTATTTTACTGAACATCAGTATATGATAGGATTCACCAATGAGCATGCTAGCTGAGGAATTTCGTAAACTAAGGACCTTTGGCACTTCACTAATTGTGATAGCACTTACAGCTAAAGGAACCTTCGGTGGAAAACACCATTGTTTGTGGTTGGCAAGTATTGCAATTTAAATATTTAAAAGTTCGTGTATACAGAACATAGTAGTCTATATAATCTATGGATATCACATGATTTGCTTGAAACTTGGTGCCCACATTTTCCTCCATAACTTACAGTTAACTTTAATTTATGCATCCATTTTTACTCCTACAAGGTCATTACTCTCATTAGTGGTTACCTAGATGTTGATATTCCACTCTTATAATCTCTTTTTTCAAATTTAACCAATGCACGTCTTTGTTTGCACATTCTCAAATAAGAACTTCACATTATTTAGGATTAGGCATGGTCTAACTTCAACTTTAATTATTCTTATTTCTCGAATTTTGATTCCTTCATCCTCATATGGACTTTTATTTTTCTTTTTTTTTCTATTGAAAAGCCTAATAAAGTGAAAAATACTTTTACCATTTTCATTTAAAAAACAAAAACTAATATATAAATACATTTTTGTATGTATAAATTTTTGGGTTATTGTTTAGATTAAACAAAGAAAAAAATCTACGATTGAATGGAAAATTTTGCAATGAGACGTAATGAAATGGAAACAGGGACAATGAGGGATGAGGAAATTAATTAAAATATTAAAAGCAGATGTAGACTGCTGATGTTTCACAGTTTGGGCAAGGGTTTTAGGTTATTTATTGGGCTTGGTTATGGACTTGTGGATTTTGTAATTAATAAAGTGGTAATAACAATTTGAAACCGAAGTCACCGTGTTGTATTTTTTATTGTGCCCACAATACCCACTTTCTCCGGTTGATCGTGTGTGCAAAATTTTATACTAATTCAGGTTGATCGAGTACACTTTTATAGAGTGCTCGGGTAAAATTCTATTTTGTTAAAAACTAATTCTTTTAGCGATTAAATAGATGGAGTTATGTGCGGATAATAATGAGTAGTGATATGAGGTGTGTAGTTATTACCGATATTTGACTTTGATAAAAAATTAGGATGTACTATTTAGATATTAAAAAGTTTAAACAAACACAGGCTTCATTAATAAAACTTTCAAGGTAAATTTAAAGAACAAACATAATATCATTGAAATAACATTCCAACTCCACTTTTAACTCGACGTATCAATACTATCAATGTGGCATGTAGTGCCGACTAAAATACACTACATGAATAGAACCAATGATACATGAATATGTTGTTATAGCTTCATTTTGTGTTTTATTTAAATTGTGTTATTTCTCGGTTACGTCGTCCAAATTATATTTTATTTTTATTTTAATAGCATACTAATTTCATATCAATTATAATTTCCTTATCTTCTAATAATATTTTTTCCTAATAAGTAATTTATTTTAGTTAAACACAAGTTAATCGATCTGTTGTCTTAGTTAACTATATGGTGATAATGGCAGGCTTGAATTTTAATCAATCCATATTTAATTTTGACAATAGTTTACTTCGAAAATTACATCTTTTAAAATGCAATTCCAATTTAAACTAAAAGTTTTATTTTCGGATATGTATAGACGGTAGGATTTGATATCTTATATTATTTAATTTTTTATTAACTTAATGGTCTAATTTTGGTATTAAGCAAATACATATCTAAACTACGTATTTAATCAATAAAGATTAAATAAGCTAAAAGTAAATAAATACCTAAATTACATATTTCAGTAAATTATGTATTTTATCAACAACTGGCTATTGACTCAATCAATAATTGAAATCATGCGACTCGATAAGATTTTTTTTAATTGACTCTCAACTACACTAAATATTTATTTAGGATTCTATTTCCTAAATAAATATTAAGAATCCTAACTACTATAAATTATTTATTTATATCAATTTTTGTTAGTTTGTATTTTATTGAATTTTTAAAGGTCATAGATTAAATTATCTATTTTGATTATTAATCAAATATATTTCAATTTATTTATCTTATCTAAATGAATAAAAATTTTCTGTCAAATCATTCAATGTTAAATAGTTAAATTATATCAAAATTTATACCAAATCAAATTTATAGAATTATATCAAATTATCTAATGTTATTGACAATAATTGATAGTGTTAGTTTTCAATTGCCTTTATTGTTGAGGTTTCAGGAGAATTGTAAATGAAGTTATATCAATTTTGGTAAGTTTTTTCTAGATATCTATAAAGTAGATTTGTGTGAAATATAAGAGAAACTCTGTCAAAATTTTTATATATAAAATTATTTCATTACTTATATTAATTATTAAGTTTAATAATCTAACAAACATTCAGTTCTTTTTTTTTGTGGTGCTATTTACATAATATTAACATTTATCAAAATATCTATTTGTTGAAAAATTAGAGTCTCGCACACCGCAAGGGTGAAAATATTAAATAAATACAATTCTTAAAAGTCTGGTTATTAATAATTATATGGCTAAGATTTAATTAGACACGGTTTTATTCGACGGAAATTAATTAAAATTAATTATATTGCTAAAAAGGGAAAAAATTAATTTTAAATAATGAAAAATAATTAAAATTAATTAGATTGCTATGGATTGACAAGATTTCTCTTGAAAAATCAAAGACATCTTTTAAATTAACTACTACAAATATTGTTTACAAAGAGCATTTTAGTAACTTATATTATACTCCGTTTGTATTTCATCTGGTATGCTCATACCTCTTAAAAACCCTATATTTGCTAAATGAAAAATTATATTGTCTCTCTGATTTATGATTGTAATTGTTTCATATTTGCACTCGCTAGCCTTTACTTTCTAATAATGTTTTTCCTTTCTATGTAAATGGGTCATGTGGGAGAGGAGATTGATGGTACGAGAACTAATGAAGTTTTTGGAAGAATTGAATAAGTGATTAACGAGAGACGTGGGGCATAGATGTGTTGGATTATTTTTTTAAATAATTCAATGATTCTTTCAAAAAATAATTTTGTTTACGTATTGTTTGTATCGTGAAGAGCAATGCATGGGAGTGTTGTTGCCGTCAATAATGTTGTTTACAATATATAATTATGCTATGTTGAAATTTTTGGGACTTATATTATATATTTTAATTAATAGAATGGATTTTTCCAAAATGCACGGGTTACTTTGTTGAATATTTTAAATAATCGTATGTATTTTATTATTCTTTTTATCAAAAAGTTGTATAATTATTTAATGGACGTATCTTCCAGTGTAACGCACGGGTGAAAATACTAGTTTAAATATAAAGAGTGAAAAATTTTAAAAACTCTAACGAGCTCTCTATTTTTCAATATTTATTTAACTTTTTTAACTTTTTGAGAAAGTTTATTGTTTTGTCTCAATTTTAATTAATAGTAATATTTTTAAATATTATTGACCAATAAAATTAATTGATAATTGTATTATTCAAGGAGTATAACTTTGAAACTTGTATTCATTAAATTATAGAGAATGAGTTTGACTCTCCAAATTTAGAGAGTCAAACCAACTCTCTAAACTAAAATTTTAATTTAAAGAGTTTGTTAGAGTGAAATTTTAAAAGTTAGCTCTCTAAATTAAAAAACATCTAATATTTAAAAAGTTTGTTGGAGATGCTCCCAAGTAATTGTCTAGTTATTTCTTCAAGGGTTTCTTTGTGAGAGATCTTGGACAAGAGGAAAAAAAGGAAAAAGAGATTAGAAAATAGATAAAGATTTCAAAAGGTATGGATCGGAAGATTTGTCCATTAATAAAAGACTAGTTGTCACCCATGCGATCCATGGACATATATATGTCAATGGGAAATATACTGTAAAGAAATAAAACAACGAATTAAAAGAAATATATAAAAAGTAATCCAGAAAGCCTATAATCGAGTAAATATATTAAGGCCTTGTTCTTTTCACCAACAAATTAAAAATTTCCTCTCTCTTCATTTTCAATCATACACATAATTATTTTATATTTTTCAATACATAATTTCTTATTTTTAACCGCATAATCTATACGCAATTTTAACACTTTCCACCAATGGTGCATAGAACAAGGCCTAAATTAATATAATCAACTTTTGCAAAAATTGAGTAATATTTGAAAAAAAATTTGATACATCTATCAAAATATAAAACTATATTAGGTATCTTTGCCAAAATCAAGTAATAATAATATTTGAAAAGCACAATTATTGAATGCATGAAATTATTAAAAAATATTAAATAGTTTAAATTGCAACAATTATATTTCATGTAATATATTATATATAATATATTTCACGAAATATATTATATATAATATATTAAACCACAATTCCATATATAGATTCTTTGGATTCAAGGTATTGAAAAGAAATAATTTGATAAACTTATTAGAGTTAAAAATCTAAAATACAATATATTTTAATTTATGATTGCTCATATATTGAATTAAAATACGCATTCGACTCTATTTAATACATATTAAAATGATAAAGACCTTAAATAACATGTTTTGATATATATGTATTTACAAAAAAAAAATACATGATAGTAATTACAATCAAATTAAATAAAATACCAATGGTATAACACAATGGAATAATAATTGGATATTCAAAAAATATAACTCAATAAAAATTTTTCAAAAAATATAACATGTTCACAATCATATTTATGTAATTTATTTATATTTACTTATAATCCCTTTGTAAATTTAGAGTATTTCGTTTATATAAATAATAAATATATAATTTACAGCCATTCATCATGTATTTAAAATTTTTGTTTTAATATTATTGTGAATAACAAAATTTTAAGTCACTACCAAATACACAAAAAAATAATGTTTTTTGAAAAATTAGGAGTAATTGATAACTAAAATTAATTAATAATAAAAGTGTTTGGCAACTAAATGATTCGTCATTAGCGATAAGCTCAAGAAACTAACTGATAAATAATCTCTCAAGAAACTAACTGATAAATAATCTCAAGATGTTACCTACCTATTATTTGGTTCTGGAAGTTACTTGGCTATCATTTTTTTAGAATTATTCACATTGCTTGTGTGGACAAATAACATATCTCCATGGGAACTATTGTGAAGAGAACTTATTATCTCAAAACCAATGATGCTCAAGCATCACGTCCGTAATAAGAAGGATAAAGTCTCCGGCCATACGAGAGTGCATTGATTGAAATTCTATAGAAGTTTGTCCAAATATCTCGTTATGCTTGAATTTATTCATTTTTAAACATGTATGGTCAATTGTTATGTAGTTCTGGCTTGTAATGAAGGGAAAAAATTTTAGTACTCCTCAAATACTCAACTCGGTATTCCAAACCAATGAGAGCAGCCCACATACACGTAAGGGACCACAATTTAATAAATAATGTGGCCTCTATATGTAAAGTATACAATTTTATTAATTTGGAGTACCCAATATTTGATACTCCATGAATATTAGAATTTTTTCCATAGTGAATACTAAAAATCAAGGGCTTTTGCCCAATAGCTACATTTTTTAGGAAAATTTGCCCACTAAATCATACAATCTTATTTTTTGTCAATTAACTACATATTTTCCTTAATAAGACAACAATACCCATTCCATCTAATCAAATTACAGGGCATGCCACTATAATAAAAAAAATTCATAAAATATAAAATAAACACACATTCAAATTACACAAAAGGTCCTCTATCTTTTAAATTGCACAAAACATCCTCCCACTATCAAAGCTTATATTTTAGGATAGATGACTACCAAATCACCACCATAACCACCAAACCACCGTCATCCCCACAACATCCCACAACCCTAACCCCATCGCCGCCACCCCACCCCACCTCCGCCATCACCACTCCACCACCACCACCCCATCTCGCATCCACCACCACCGGGTCCCACCACCACTACCACCCCCACCACCACCACCACTAACCTACCACCACCACCCTACCACCACCCCACCCCACCTTGCCGCCACGCCACCCATCACAACCACCAACTGCCGCCACCACTACCCCACCACCACCATCGACACCGCCACCGCCACCACCACTACCACCGCCCCACACCCCATCCTATCCCATCCCACCCCATCCTACCTCATCCCACCACCCCCCCACCACCACCACCACCGCCCCCCATCCCATCAAACCATACCACAACCACCATCCCACCACTACACCACAACCACCATTCCACAACCACCAACACCACCACCCCACCCCCCGCCACCACCCCATTCCGCCTCCACCACCACCCCGCCGCCACCACCACCACACCACCCTACCTTGCCGCCACCCACCCCATCACAACCACCAATTTGTCACCACCACTACCCCACCACCACCATCGACACTCGCCACCCCCACCACCACCATTGCCACGCCCCCCATACCCCATCCCACCATAACCACCATCAAGGGCCCCATCCCACCCCTACCCTATCCCATCAAACCATACCACAACCACCATCCCACCACCACACCACAACCACCATTCCACCACCACCAACACCACCACCCCACCCCGCCACCACCCCATTCTCGCTTCTCTACCACCACCACCCTACTACTACCAAAGACCACCCTCACCCCATCTGTCGCCGCCACCACTACCACACTACTCCGCCTCGCCGCCATACCCATCCCACCACAACCACTATCCCACCACTACCAACACTCCGCCACGCCGCCACCACGACTCCCACCACCACCACCCCCCATATCCCATCCCATCCTACCACACCACAACCACCATTCCACCACCACCACAGCCCGCCATTGCCACTCCCACCTCCACCATCCTACCACATCACAACCAAGATCCTACCACCATCCCACCACCACCCCACTACCACAACTCAACCACCATCCCACCACCACCACCACCGCCCCCATCCCACCCCTACCCCATCCCATCAAACCATACCACAACCACCATCCCATCCTACCATACCACAACCACCATTCCACCACCACCACCGCCGCCATTGCCACTCCCACCTCCACCATCCCACCACACCACAACCACCATCCCACCACCACCCCACCACCACAACCTAACCACCATCCCACCACCACCATCGCGATCCCACGTTTACCACCACCCGCCGCCACCACCACCATTACCATCACCATCGACACCACCACCACCACCACCCACCACCACCGCCACCAACACCACCACTACCATTCGCCACCACCTATCCGCCACCACCACCAAACCACCACATTGCCACCATCTCTCCGCCATTCCGCCACCACCACAAACCACCACCATCATCATTCCACCACCACTACCGCACCGCCACCCCATTCACCACCACCCCACGCCCACCGCCGCCAATACCCCACCGCTACCCCACACAACACCACCTCGCTAAGTCGCCTCTATTCACCATCACCACCACCGCCGCCACCATTTAACCACCACCACCGAGCTACCGCCTCCACCACCACCACCCCGCCGCCATCCCCGGTAATCATATTATTTTCCCTCGTAATAGTATATTGCCTACCCCAGTAATTATAACCTAAATACTAAAATATCATTTACCTATCCTAGTAATATCATTACCTGCCCCGTTAATAATATTATCTACCATGATAATTGTAACTATAGTAATAAAATACTATTCACAACTTCTTTTAGTATCAGAAAACTAAAGAATACTAAAGAAAATATTACCTGCACTACTAATAATAATACCTATCTCGGTAATAATTTTATCCATCCCAATAATCATAACCATAACATTAAAACATCACAATATTAACATTCAACTTTACTTACCCCAAGAATCATAACCGAAACACTAAAATGCCATTTACCTATCCCGTAATATAATTACCTACCCCGGTAATCATATTGTTTACCATTATAATTATAACATAATAATAAAACACCATTCAAAACTTCTTTTAGGATTAGCACACTGAAGAAAATATTACTTACCCTACTAATAATATTACCTACCTAGGTAATAATTTAACCCGCCCTAGGTAATCTGATTACCTATCAAAGCTTGCGCATTAGTCCTCAATTTTTTTCCATCACCATTCCACTACCACAACCACCAAAATCGCCGCCGCCACCCCACCACCATTCCACAACCACCACCCACGCCCACCCCACCTCACCACCACCACCACCACCACAACCAAGCACCACCCCACCCCTACCCACCCCACCGCCACCACCATTCCACAACCAAACCGTCGCGACCACCAACACCACCACCACCCTACTCCCGCCACAACCACCCTCCACCACCACCGCCGCCCTACCACCATTCCACTACCATCCCCGTCCTCCATCATCGCCACCATCACCATTCCACAACCCCGACCCACCCACCCACCACCGCCATCACCCCCACCACCATTCCACTACTAAGCCGCCGCCACCACTAACCACACCCTATTCCCACACCACCCCACCACCACCACCATCCTGCTACCACCACTACCCCACCACCACCACCAGCGTTCCACCACTACCCCGCCACCACCACCCCACCACTACCACGCCCCACCGCCATCACCACCATTCCATCACCAAGTCGCCACCACCTCCACCCCCACCTTACTCCCACCACCACCCCTCTCCAAAGATCACCACCACCACCACAATTCCATTTCCACCACAACCACCACCACACCGCCACCACCACTATCGGCGCCACCATCTCACAGCCGCCACCACCACCTCACCGCCACCGCCACCGCCCCCCGTCGTCACCACTATTCCATCTCAATCAACATTGACCTTATTTCCATTTCCAGTCTCTGGCTTTCTCTCTCAGTTACATCATCGTAATCGCCATGTTCTGTAATCTCGATCAACATTCAACTTCTCAATTTTCCCGTCTCCGATTCTCTCTCTATGCACTTTCTCTTTCCAGATTACCGCTCCAAGTAATCTATATCAACATTCAACTTCTCACCTCCACCGTCTCTGACTTTCTCTCCGTGCACTCTCTCTCCAGATTACCGCCCTAAGTAATCTCTATCAAGATTCAACATTCAATTTCTCACTTTCTCTCTCTAAATTACCACTCTCGGTAATAATATTACCTAGACTGGTAATCTGCATTACCTACCCCAATATTAACATTAGCTACCCCAATAATCACACCACGGACATAAACCTCCCTCTAGATTGAATGCTAATCTTGATCATGCAAAATTCAACTTATTGCTTCCATCTTCCCTGACTTCCTCTCTCTAGATTATCACAAGGGTAATCTCAATCACTATTCAGCTTCTCACTTCCCTCTTCTATGACTTTCTATCCCTACGCACTTTCTCTCGATCACCATTTAACTTTTCGTTTCCCCCATCTCCGACTTTCTCTCTCTATAGATTACCACCATAGGTAATCTCGATCACCACTCAATTTTTCACTTCCCTCACTTCTGACTTTATCTCTTTACAGTATTGAATAATACAACAAAAATATTAATTCCCCTGTTAGCCCTTGAGAATGGGGAACTATGTCTCCTGAGTATTAAATCAAAAGCATTTTCTCTAATTGGCTACTTAAATTGATTGCGTTGAACAGATTGCAACATTCTAGAAATAATATAAATGCTGTGAAGCAACCACTTGACCTGGGATTAAAGAAAAAAGATTGCGTGCAACCGAATTAGTTCATGTTCTTCATCATAGAGGATTCAATAATATTATCTACCACAATAATTATAATATTATCTCTCCCGATAATAATATTACCTATCCTAGTAACAATATTACCCACTCCAGTTATATTATTACCCATGTGCAAGATAAATGCAAGAGAATACTCAAGAGGTGATCATTCCAACTTGCAATTCTGAATAAGTTATACAAGTGGCAATGCATTTTTGAGACTTCACCTTGCACAAAAGTGGACATTGCAAAAGAAAGCCATTTGAGACAATGAAGTATGAACCTTTGCTCATCTTTCTTGTCAAAAGAAAAACCCTGAAAAGATACATAATCAAATAGGAATCAACTACCACTTGGGCATTGTATAAATAATTTTTTGTGCAAATCAAGGAGCCATAATCTTGATCAAGTCAGGTCAAGAGCCAATTTCATTTCTCGAGAAAGTAAAATATCAACCCAATCTTTTCCTTTCCAACTGGGTACTGCCTGAAAACAAGTCCCAACAATTTCAGCCATATTATTGAACTTAAAAACAAGAAATTTTTCGGCACAGTGCTTCTCTCGAGTCCCTGAAAATATATATCCCAAACACTCTGCTCGAAAGATGAGAAGCTTTAAATTATCCATCCCACCGATATATGAGTAATATTAGCAATATTGTTTCTTGCTTTTCTTGAGTAGAGGATCGAAATGGGGATTTATTAGGTTTTCTCTTTCCGTTGTCGACGTCGCTCAAAATCTCAAATAGATTCCGCAATACTATTGTGGAAGGAAAATTCGTATGTATGTGCAATAGTCAAACCCAAATTCGTAGGCCCTTTCTTCAATTTCTAGAATTTCAATGGCATAATGAGGTTATCGTATGCAAATCAAGCCCAATGCAATGTGGGGAAGATATGTAAAATCCAAATTTTCTCTCTTCGTATACAGCCAACGAATACAGGAAGTAAAGGGCAAAAATGTCCAGAAAATGCCTAAAATAATTGATTGGTAAAAAAATTATAAAAGCTTGTAGTTAGTGGTTAAAAAATAAGATGTAGAGATTTAGTGGGCAATAAATGATGTTGGACTGTATTTATTGGTCATTTTCTCAAAAATCAATGGAGTTGTACTTTTTCTTGTTCCAAAATACAGAGATGTGCTCAGTCTTTCACCCTTCTTTAAACTACTAATAGTTTTTCTTAAAATATTTTAAGGCAGAAATACATTTTTTTAAAAAGTTAATGTATAAACAATTTATATACATTATTTCATATTTAAATTTATAATTAATTTAAAATAAAAAAACAAAACAAAACAAAACAAAGAAGGATTACAAAAAAAAAAAAAAAAGAAGAAGAAAGAAAGAAACAAGCGAAGTGCGCTGAAAGGAACCACTCTTGTAATGGTTTTGAGTACTGATGTGTTGAGTCTCTGTACCTTATATTGTGTGTGTTCTTTCAAAAAAAAAGAACCACTCTTTTTAACAAACTGATACATTCACCCATGTTACAGAGTGCAAACATAATTGTATTCGATTTTATTCCCTAGAAACATAATTTATTTCCATTTTTCTCCCTACATTTTTTTTCTCTCCTTAGCTTTAATTTCTCCCAACATTGTTTTTGATGGAAAAGTGGTATAAATAAAATCTCACCATTTTAATTGTAGGCATTGTTCTAAAAAGCCCGCTTAGGGGGTGCTTATGCTCGAGGTTTAGATACTACGCTTCGTCACGCCTTACGTTTTATTATGTATTGATCGCACTCTTTTATCACGCATTAGTGTGTTTAAGCACGCCTAAACTTAATAGTTGATGTTGAGCTTTTTTACACATTATAAGAGTGATAGGGGTTGATTTTTAATGGTTTTTAATGTAAAGGAGGAGAAAAAATGAGTGGAATTTAATGGTGGAGATTTGTGGATATGACGAGATGTGTGGATACGATTGATTTAGAATGAAGAAAAAATATATAAAGAAGTGGTAAAAAATGAAAAAATTTGGAAAAAGTTATTCCCAATCAGGGGCTATATTTTTTTCAACCTTGACCATAGGGGATAAGGGGAATCACACTTTTGGTCAGAGACGGATCTGGTATATGGCTGCAGTAGGCTGTAGCCTATTGTAGCCAAAAAATAATTACCATATTGTGCAATGAGTAACACAAAATTTTGTCAGTTGAGTTGGCTAGTTTCGGTTCCTTAAGACTTCATGTGTTTACCTGCCAGAGTTCGAATCTTAGTGTGGGTTTTCCTTCATTGTCCTTTTGGCTTTCGTCACTTCCTGACTTACGTGCAGGATTTTTGACTTTTTCTCTCATTTTCCTCTCTCTCTCTAAGTTGCTTGACTTGGTTGCTTCCGTGAAGGCTTTTTTGTTTTTTTTTTTCTCTCTCTCTCATATATTAAGGCCTTGTTCTATTTGGCATCTTATTTATCCGTACGCAATTCCGTATACCTCAAACTCATTTTCAACCACACACATATTTCTCAAAATAATATTAACCACACATTTTTACACGGAATACCGCGCACATTAACTTTATACCCAATCAAACAACCCCTAAATGGCTATACATTTTCAAAAAACTTTAATTTTAAGTATGTCATGCTAGTAAAAAAATGTTTTTGTTGTAAAACATGGCATGCACCGAAAGTATAAAGGAAAAAGAAAAAGATAAAGTGTAATGATTATGCTTTTATTGTGTGAACGACTATCAGATATTATGATCAATATTCAGAATACGACGCGCTTCCAATATTTTTATATAAATAGGGTCATTTGTAATGAATTCAATAACGGTAATTGAAGAAAAATTTCTCTCGCTCACAACACGTTATCAAGACGCAGTCTCTCAGATTCATAATATTCTCTTATTCCTCTTTAGATCTACATGCATCTCGATTGTTTCTCTTCTTTTCTTTATCTAAACGCCTCACCGTCTTCAAAATATTCTTAGTTGCTTTAATCTGCTCTCTCCTCTATTCTCATCATTGTCGCAAATTGATTCCAAAGCATCCTTAAAGGTTTTTCAAGCAACAACAATGACCTGCTTCATCTTTCGCTGGTCTCTTCTTCAATACTCCACACAATTTTTCTTTTTAGCTAATCACATGGAAGACAAATTATTGAATAAATTGATTCAAATGGTCGCTAATCAAAACAAATCCCAACAACCAAATCATCCTCCCGGTTGAATCTCGAGTACATCTCCACCTTTGGGCTTGACTTCCTGGCCCCATCTAATTTTTCATTTTCTTCTCCCACCTATTATTTCCCCATCTTTGAAAAATCAGTCAGAATCTCCATTTTGTATCTCTCTCTCCCTAGCTATACACACATGCAACAAATGAAAAACGAGATCTCGAGACGGAGAAAGAAATGCAAAAATTATCGCACCTCACAATCAAATCCAATCAAATTATGGAGTCTCCATCATCGAGCGGGTTTTTTCCTTCTACTGTGATAATAAATGCTTTGTGCACTAATTACCAAGATTCCATGAGGATTTTCAACTTTGGGAGATGGTGAGCAAAAGGAAGAAGAAAACACGAATCGAAATGGACAAAGGTAAAAAAATACATATATATATACATTACTTTAGAATATAATAATATATTAAACTATAACATTTGTTTTTTTCAAGATATAAGGAGTATACATTATCAAAATTAAATTTTCTCAACTCCATTATACTCGATTTAACTAGAGCTGATTTGACACCAATATTCATAAAGATAATAACTCATTTCGTAATATGCTATTTGCACCTTAGTATCCAAACTTTTAAAAAGGTTACTAATTAGTTTATGAATGGAATTATACATTATGTGCATGTTTCCATGGTTGATAGTTATGAAATTTGTATGTTTACGTAAATTTTCACGCTTTTGATTTATAGATTACTTTTGGAATTATATACTGTATATATTTCCATGCTTCCATGCAAGTCCACAATGTATAATAATAATAATAATGATGATGATGATGATGATGTTGTAAATAAAAGGATACATCATAGTTTGGTCCATGTATCTAGATACTTTATTCAACAAATAAATGCCAAGTAGCTTATTAGGGATATATTGATTAAACCAAATCAAAGTTATTAATTAAATTAAAGTTGTATAAATATCTTAATTTACACAATGAGTTAAAATTGAAATAAATTATTGGAAAATGGAAAATAGAAATATGATAATTACGTGATGTTACGATATTGACAATTAAAATATTGTAAATAATTGAATGATTTTACCTTTGCATTGGAATGGATATTTCTATCTTTATGATTTGGAATGAATAACATTACCTTTGCGGATTGGAATGGACAATTTTACCTTTGCGGATTGGAATTGACAATTTTCATATGGTCGGTTCTACCACCTATTGGATTTTGAATTTACATTTGTTACTATAATTTCCATATCGCCGGTTATACCGCCGATTGGAATTTAAATTTATATTTATTGCACTAATTCCCATACGGTAGGTTCTACCACCTATTGGGGAGAATTTAATTTCTGTAATTTAAATTTATACAATTTATACTTCAAATGTGGAGGATTATACCACACAATTGGAGTAAGTATTTTTGATGTGGTGGGTTATACCACACGATTAGAATGTAGATCACCAATGTGGTTGGATTAAACCCCACGATTGGTACTAAATAATAGTGACCGATTTACATATAGTTGACAAGAATGTTATATTGATATTAACAAAGAGATTTGAGCAAATGATGATATATGTGTTGATAAATTGCTCAAAGAATTCCATGGTGATAAAAGAGAAGATATACCATGGTGAAAAATCTCATTATGAGATTAATATATTGATACATTGATACAATGACGAGAAATGCTCTCAAAGAAGTATTTAATAAAGAAATATTCATTCTCCATGCATATTGAATATTGATGGAGAAAATTGAGCAAGAGATACCAAAAGTTACCGTTGAATAAATATATAAAAGAGAAATGCTCAATAGATCCCAATTGACAAATCAAATGAAATGAATCATATGGTGGGATCATTTGAAATAATCCTATTGATGATATGAGATTGTATTGATATGAGAAGAAAACGATACTGAAGAAGCATATAGTATGCTAATGGTACAATAGACATTTATATTCGAACAAAATATGATATTATTATTGCTCTAGAAGAATGCACAAAACGGAACATATTGAGAATATCAAAGGGTGGAAATAAACACTCGAAAATATAGAAATACAAAAGAAAATACATATTAAACCCGTAAATGAGGGATGCGTCGAGAGTATAAATACTCCGTAACTCTGCCATCCCTAACATTCAGGTTCATAATGAAAGATCCAAAGGATGTCTTTTTCCGCTTGACACCAATGGTGCAGAATCGACGGGTTTCAGCTTTCCACATTCTTGAACATATGATTGAATCTTGATGAGTAGATCAAGAACCGTATTAGCGAAACAAGTATATTTCTCATTGAGCGAGAAATAAATTTATAATCTACACCACGATCTAGAAATGCTAGCAAACCATCAAAGAAATAATTAATATTCAACAAACCTATGGGTTTGGTATGAAAATTCCACTCGTGCCCATGATGCTATATTGAATATTTCCTCCGGTGTGTGATAAGCGCTGGAAGGACAATAAAAGCATCACTATTGTTCATCATGTATATCATGCGATCATGAATAGATGCGTTTTTAGCATCGGCCAATTTGAACCCATGATTATCGGATCCAATATGATTGCTAGCTCCAACTTGATGAAAAGGTAATACGCTTGACACTCTTATCCCCATAATTGTGCGGCCATTGTAAGACTCTTTTTTAAAAGCTTGGTATTGGTCCCTCCATATAGTATATTGATGTTTTGTTTCCTAACTCCTTTATAAGTTGGTTTGCCATATCTATATATTGGATATCACCTATAAGTCTAGATCCACCAAGAACACATACGCCTTAATCGTGTGAGGTGAAGATTGATTTGCATGAGATGATTCTAAAATTTCCATCGCCATCTCCATCTCCATCTCTCTCTTTACACTAAAATTTCAACGCATAAATGAGAGATACATGAACCCCTCTATTTAAAGATAAATTTTCAAACCAATAAATGATTTTACTATTTACCTTTTTGACAATATGAAAAAGAAAACAAGAGAAAATATCAATGAAATGACATACACTTTAGGTGATTGAAATCTATATATAAATATATTTATTTATTTATTTACATACATATATATATTTGAAAAAAAAAAAAACACGATATTTACAATTACGTTAAATACATCGATCTACGCTTTATTTACTTTGAGAAAATCATAATACTAAGTTTTTCTACTAAATTTACAAACAGGATCTTTTAAAGTAAGATTTTCGAGACTGTATCGTTCTTGTTCATCTTTAAATTTGGCCCATAAGGCCATAAGCTCACCTTGTACGTGTCCACTAGGATGTGTCTCAAGAGCCATTGAATATCATCCAAAGACTCCTTACTCAATCCATCCTTAATGAATGCTATTTTATCTTCTCGATTTTTGGACAAGTACCCCATGATTTACATCGAGTGTCACAAGTCCACCGAGCACATTTATAGCATCCTCCTAACCTTTTTGCTCTGCGTTTCTTGAAAAACTACTTTTACCCATTCCAGGCATGTATTTAGAAGGAATCAAACCTCACCAGATAACCGACCTTTGCTTCAATCAACCATCGAATATCTTGTGGAATGCCCTTATTCATTAGTATCCTTAATCTTTCAAGTCTACATAGATAAATTCTCTTTAGAATTTTGATCGGGATGAGGGATAGTATTTACGAAGATTCAAGAGCACATGATCCATTATAATATCCGACCCTTGTTAGGGTGAATATTGTAAGTGCTTTCGGATGATTTATAAACGGCGTATGAGGTAAGACTCGCGTTTTAACGAGTGGCGTAACAGAAACGTATGAGATAAGATTCCACGCGTTTCAATAGTAATTGTAATAATGCCACCGAAAGAATGACGTGATATGTCGGTTGGCTATGCATGTGATGACTGGTGAATAAATCATGTTGAGCACTATATAGATTAGGTTCGATTGATAGATTCCGGTTCGATTGATGTAAATAATTTATTGAAATCAAGAACCTAAGAAATTTTCAATGATTGTTCTCGATAAATGATTGCTAGCTAATGATTGGAAATAAATCCCAAATATATCTGGAACATATATAAGGGATGAGATATATGGGCCCACTCACCTCGTTATGTTGACTACTATATAATATGATGTGGATTTACTACGTAGTCATATATTATAAATGGAAATTAGACGAGATTATTTGCTCACGATATGAGCATGAGTTTCAGATTTAATGATAAAGTTAGTAAATATATCCCAATTATTTGAATAAGACCGTAAATGATTGATATGCGATATAAGTGGGATATAATTGAAGTCCTCCAATCGATTTGCCAATATCGAGAATGAAGTATAGAATAAACCCCTCCATTAAAGCTAAATATTGAGAATATATACAAATTGTCTTGAGTTTGGTTGCTAGCATGAGGGGGAGTATTAATAGTTGGAAATAATATATGAAATGCATCATGAATTTGAAATTCAAATATGAATAACGATCTCATATATCAATTATATATGTTTTGACAAATTAGCAAGCCGAAATATTGATATTATTTAAATAAAAGTTCCCAAATATGTAAATCAAAGCAAATGATAGAAGATGATTTTGATAAAGGAGGCATATATTTTGAAGAGAATATAGACTCAAGTATATTGTGCAATCCTAAAAGAGGATTGATAATGAGAAATCTCAATAAGTTATATCATTATGGGGAAAGAAATGAAATTTGAAAGTGTCGACACGGTATGAAAATGTAGCGCTACATACGATCAACGATAATGAGGATATTGAGATATATCGAAGAATAATATTGAAATATATATATACGGACTTGATAAGAAAATTGAATATAGAACTATTAACAGGATAACATTGTTTGTAATAGCTTAAAGCAATGATATTGTTGTACGCTGTACTCTTTTCCTTATTTGAGGTTTTTATCCCAAAGGGTTTTTCCTAAATAAGGTTTTTAATGAGGCAAATTTAATCACAACTAATAGAAAATCTCGAGAGAATATTAGGATATATATATATATCGATACAAAGTGAAAATTTAAAATCGAGATTATCGATTACAAATAAGCACCGAATATGACAATGATTTAATATGATACTTACTCAAGGATTTTTGATATGCTTATACAAAGTATGCGTTGCACTCTTTTTCCCTTGACTAAGGTTTTATCCCATTTGGTTTTTTCTTAGTAAGGTTTTTAACGAGGCAACGTTCATGGCGTATTCATATGAATAATGAGAAATTGAATCAATGAATCCATTGGATCAGTTTATAATAAAGGCATTACTTGAATTAGATGAATGGCCTATAAATCTTTTGTCAAAAGTTTTAATGAGGCAGCGTATCAGTACTCCTATAAAATGATCATCATCAGGGGGAACAACTTACCATTTACTCTTCGCTCAGGTTTTGTCCTACGAGGTTTTCCTGAAGCAGTATATGATCACTCAACTCTACCACAATCAATTTGGAAGTTTTTATCCCATTGGGTTTTTCTCCAAACAAGTTTAAAGACGATTGTATAAATAGTCATTCAAGGGAGTGTTAGAAACATGGCATGCAATCGAAAGTATAAAGGAAAAAGAAAAAGATAAAGTGTAATGATTATGTTTTATTGTGTGAATGACTATTGTATATTAGATCAATATTTGTAATACGATGTGCCCCAATATTTTTATATAAATAGGGGTCATTTGTAATGAATTCAATAACGAGAATTGAAGTAAAAATTTCTCTCGTTCACAACAGTTTTAGGTATCTCATTTTTTTATTTTTGACTTGGGGGAAATCGGGGAGGGAGAATGTAGGGGAGGTGCATAGGAATCAAACCACGGTCTTCCACCGGAAAACTCGAGCGTCTTACCACTGTGTATTTGTTCGATTCATTTTTAGGTATCTCATTAAAATATATATATATATATATATATATATATATATATATTATTTCTCTTATTATAATTAATTATTTTTTATTATATCATTATTTATTTATTTTATGTGATTATTATTCTTTCTCTCACATTATAAGATTTTATAGTTAATTTATTAATTGTTGCTTGAAGTGATCTAGAAAAATAGTTTTAAATATTTTATGTGATTTGAACTTAATTAATTATAATTTTGAGAAATAATATGACATAATAGTTTTCAATTTTAAAGTTCAGTTTGATTTACCACTTAATTCAATTTTTTCATCACCCAATGACACTAGAAAATAAAACCAATTTAAAACAACTAATTAAAATCAAGATATACAAAAGCAATCAAATCAAATTGTAATTTCAGTATTAATTTACTCATATTTTGCACAATCAATTCAGAAGGTCGATATTTTAGATAATATATTGCAAAAATAAAGTATTTAAAACTAACTTTGACACTTTATCATGGAATTACTTATCAAGAAAAAAATACTCCTTAAAAAATTCTGCCTCAACTCCCGAATCACCAAGGTCAGTGGCAATTCCTGACTTCATCGCAGTCCTCCCCAGATCCTAATCCTAGTTCCGTCCCTGCTTTTGGTAATTTAGATCCTTTAGGGAACCTTTCGATATCGATACTTCAAAAAACAGGAAACTTTTCAAAGCAAAAAAAGGCTGCGGTTACTTGCACTACGGTTGTGCCACCACTACCACCAGTTAACGATTTTGTCCAATTTAAAAATCTATCTCCATCCCGATTTATGTGGTCAACTAAAATGTCGGCATCGTAACTTGTCTTGGTAAAGCAAATTTTCTAAAGCGAAAAGCGCGAAACATCCCCTGCAGTTTTTTCCCTACAGTTCCACGTCTAGTCAAACGCACACGAATGACGACTCTTCACCATTTCGACATATATATAAGCCGGCCATTTGTATGCATTTCTGTATAATACCACCGTACCAGCAGGAGATTGGCGCTCCGACTCTTGATTACAACGACAAATCATAATTATCTGGATAATTTAGGAACAGAAGAAGTCTACGCTCCATTAATCCTCCAATTAATCACTGTTTACTACCCATCCCACACACAAAAAATCAAATCAGCGAAGCAGAACTTTATGGTGAAACTGTTTACTACTTGAGTAGCAATGGGATTTTTAGTAGGTTTAGTGATTGGATTGATTTTCGGGCTGGGTTTAATTGTTGCATTTGTTCGATCGGAAAATGCTCGATCCAAGCAACGCTCTGATCTTGTAAGTTGTGAACTTTTTACTAGTCGAGTATGGAAAACATGAATTCCTCTATAAACTGAGAATTTTTTGATTTTCGATTTTTTTTTGGTGGAAATTCAAAGGCTACTACGATTGCGGCTTATGCTAGAATGACAGTAGAAGATTCTCGAAAGTTACTCTCCGGAGTATTACCCTTCATGGGTTGTGTTCTCCCAGCGCCAGAAGGTTAGTTCATTTGGTAAATTATACATAGATTTTGTATGCAGATGAGTGGAATGACGTATCTTTTGTATGTTCTTTATCTATTTTCAGTTGACTTGGCTTAATCTTCACCTCCAAAAGATATGGCCTTATGTCAATGAGGTATAATTTTTACATTCTACTTTGTAATAAAGAATTTTGTTTGAGTATTTAACATGTGAGTTGCAACTCGAATTTGATCCAATTCTAAAATCTTGGAGTTTAAAGGCAGCGTCAGAGCTCATAAAGACAAATGTGGAACCAATATTGGAGCAATATAGGCCGATGATATTGGCATCTTTGACATTTTCTAAGTTGACACTTGGAACTGTAGCTCCTCAATTCACAGGTTGGCTTTACGAGCTTTTAACTTGATATAAATGGTTTGGTCAAGGCAATTAGTCATGAAGCTTGATTCATTCTCCTGGTGTTCTCTTGTGCATGTTTCCATGTATGTGTATAATGTAAATGGACGCTTTTTTGGACTAAAAGGAACCTAAAATTTTTTGCCACTTTATCTAATCCTTATTGTTTGATGATTGTGGACACGTTCATGCAAGTTAAGGCAGCTCAAAAGGGTGAAACTACAAAATTGATCATCCAGTTAAAAATTTGGTGGATTCTTGGTATTTTGGTGTAGATCACCCAATGTATTAGCGCCCAAAAAATAGCACGTTTTCAGTTGGCATAACTGAAGGCACTAGGCTGGTGAATGAAAATTCTGGGCCCTAAAAGGGAGTAACTTACCGAATGCATTGAGTTACATAGGGGTAGTCCACATGTTAGAGTACCAGATATGTCAGCAAGCTAGACGTGTGGAATTTGAAGTGTTTCATGGTAGATGTCTCGAGGTAAATTTGTCATCTTAACAAACGAAAATAAATAATGAAATTTTCCTTATGGTAAAGCAATGAGTTCTTGCAATATCTCACACCCTGAACTACAGCATACAGTTTATGAAATATGGGATGGTTTCTTATGTTTGCTATATTTGGTAATCGAGGACTTCCTGTTACTAACTGCCAGGTATTTGGAAACATACACAGAGATGCTTCAGTCTTTTATTTCGCTTGTTTTGTGTAGCTTCACAGTATCTTTTTCGATGAGCTGTGTCAATAAGGATGTGTATCAGGATGCTTCTTGTATGGTTAATAAAATCCAAGAGTTAATGCAGTACTGATTTATGGAGTTATTCAGGTGTTTCCATTATTGAAGATAGCACTGAAGGTATCACCATGGAGTTAGAGATGCAGTGGGATGGAAACCCAAATATAATACTCGATATAAAGACTTATCTTGGTGTTGGTCTACCTGTGCAGGTAACTTGTAATGTCCTTATACTCTTTTCTTTTTTCTTTCAGCACTTCTGCCCGATGCCCATCTTAGTGATAATCATATCCTTGATTATTTGATCTTCCTGTAGATGAAAATTAATTTATTAATTTATTAGACACAGATTACTACGTGAATAATATTTATCTATACCCCACTATCGGGATGAAGATTTGGTTTATCAGTGTCAGCAAGGAATAAAAGACTTGGTGCTTTTTGATGGTTTTTGGTGATGAGAATTGACCTTTAGAAGGACTAGTATTTATACACGTGCATTGCACGTCTTAAGTAAATAGCATATGATACTTGTAACTTTTCTAGTACTATTGGTTCCTAAATAGATTTTGGAAGTAAGATTACAGAACCTCCTCCTCCCTCTTTCTTACTTTCTCTCTCTCTCTTTGATTTATTTATTATTATTATTATTATTATTTTTTTAATTTTTATTTTAAAGGAAAATCCTAATAGATATAGTAGAAGAGGAAATGTTCATTTTTTGGCACTGACATGATGATAAAAGATTTCACTGCAATGAAATTTGCTGGGCGTTTCGTACTGCTTTATTTGCATAGTTGTTTGAAGGATATGTCAGTTGGCAAGATGTGAGGTCGGCAAGAACCTCGTTAGGATGAGGGCCACAGAGGGATCATAACATATGTTTGCCATATATATGATCAAGTTGTGCTCCAGTTGATTAGTCTAATTTGAGTAGTTGGAAGCTTTGGACTTCAACATGGATACAAGATTATGCCTGTCATATCTCTCTCCATATACCCTATATCACAGCATCTCAGTTTGTCAGATCTGCAATTTTGGTTTTCCTTTCATTTTTTGGATTGGCAGAGAAACAATAACTATGTCATTCGTGTTGTTTCAGGAGTTTATTATATATAATAAATTGTGTAATATCTTTGTTAATAGGAATTATTTTGACCTTGTACGTTTTCTTTGTGTAGGTGAAAGATATTGGATTTACTGGGGTATTCAGGTTGATTTTCAGACCGCTTGTTGATGAGTTTCCTTGTTTTGGAGCTGTATGCTTCTCATTGAGACAAAAGGTGCCGTCTTGTTTATACCAATTGTGTGATTCTTGAAGCATACAGTTATTTATTTACATATGTGCAATGAAATGGAGAAATATAACTATAAAAATATAGATTGCAGCTATACTTCTATATCCATGTACTATATGCTACACGCTCCTTAATCCTTGATCAGAAATGACTTTGTTGATTGTAAGAAAGTTTTTGGGATCCTGATACACATCAAATGGTTCTCAGACTTTGTTGTTTTCAACTTTTCTATATATAAAAATTAACTTCTACCATTCAATCAAAGTCAAACTTTAAAATCAACTATGCATCTCAAGTCAATCAGAGTACTCATTACTATCCACACATCTTATGATCTCCACTATCATTCAACCAAAAGTAGCCATTTTGTTGTTCCTACCACTATTCAAATTCAAAAGTCAGTTTCTAGTGGAAGAAAAGTTTGCCCTAACATACGCTCAATGTGTTCGTTTAAACATTTTTTTTTTCTTTGCATGAACTATCAATTTACTTTTACTTCAATGTAAAAATTAAACTTTAATGTCAATCACGGACAAAGATATTACTCATGATAATCTAAACATTTTTGCGTTTCCACCATGATTCAAATTAAAAAGTAACTCTTTATCAAAGGAAAAAGTTTTACTTGAACACAATCAAAGACCTCCATAGTCAAGTTGTGATTGCATAGAAGTAAAAATGTTTTCCTGGCAGCACAAATAGTTGAAACAAGCTTCTAACTGTTTCCTTCTCTTGACTTTCAGAAAAAGCTGGACTTTAAGCTTAAAGTTATCGGTGGTGATATATCAACCATTCCTGGCCTTTCTGATGCCATTGAGGTTTGTGTAATATCTTCATTTAAGTACCATTCCATTCTTAGTATATATATAGAGTGAAATCAGTGAATGGCTACTGTATGACTGAAGTATGCTTTTAGAATGGGTGCTGTGTAAACATTAATTGTTTTGGTTTTGGTTTTTAAACCTTTACACCCGTTGTTGTGAGAAACTATGGGAGTAAGACCTTGCATGAGTGGGATAGATGATATGATGTTGGTAATGGTCATGTGAAGGTATAAATCATGTAAAAATGATCCCTTTGTATGTAGATCTTCACAGTGCAACATATTTTATCCTCATGAAGTTATAATAAAAATTGTCATATGTAATATATCTTGTACCCAAAAGTAAGTTGTCCTCTTGTACTGAACCTAAAATAATAGGTATTATACGTAGCGGTGTTCATTTGAAATTTTTTACACCAAAAAAATTCAATTCAACTAAGGATGTGTTTGATTGGTAAAGTTTTTTCTGGCAAATATGAAATCAAGGAATTCATTTTCATCTTTTGCTGTTTGATTGTAAGTTGGAAAAGAAAATCACTTTACAAGGTACAATCATGTTAATCATTAACCTCATATTCAAACCTACTATTGGTTAATATCTGTGAAATACGCGGTCCTTACAACTATTCGAGGAAGAGTAACTTAAAAAGAAAAAGAAATTACATGAACACATGCTTCGCTCATATATATACATATATATACTTTTATTTTTCTTGAAAAGCATGCAGATGTTTTCGAACATGGAGCATATGATATTATTGTTTTTATATATAGAATGGAAGTTCGTGATAAATTTACGAAGGGGTGCAACAATGGATTATTGTGATTAGCTTACAAGGTGAAAGTGTATAAGAAACCTTAACACAGAGATTTGAAAAAAAAAAAAACTGTTGAAGGTAAAAGATTTACTTTTTCCTCACCATATTTATTTGATTAATTCTGTTTCCTTTGTATCTTCACTATTGACTTAAATTACTTCTTAACATAGTGTAATGGCATGGAAGGATTCATGTAAAGTATCCCGTGTTTTATTGGCTTGTGAATTGTGTTTCGTATAACTCCAATATCACTTATTAACATTGTGGAATGGTGAAGAAGGATTCATGTAACATATCCTAAATTTGTTGGGAATTAAGTATTAGAGCATGTCCGGGTGACTGTTTTCCTTAGCGAGAGCAGTATGACACTTCATACATTTTTCTCTCTCATGATAAGCAAAACTACCATTTACCCTGCATCCAAACATGTATTTTACTGGTGTTAGATTGACTTTACAGTTGATTGATGCCCCATATTGTTTTTCACAGAGCATGATAAGGGATGCTGTTGAAGATTCTATTACATGGCCAGTCCGAAAAGTTATCCCAATTTTGCCTGGAGATTATAGGTAAATCACGATTTAAGAGATCAGTTCTGTGCCCTTCCTCGTTTCATTTTTAACAGCCAAGCTCATTCTCTTAAAATGTTGAGTTGATTAACGCTTATCTCTTTTTACCACCACCCTCAATCATCATTAGATCCATAAAAACCCATGTTTATTTTGGTCTTTTCCTAACTAAATATAATGTCCTTTTTTGCTTGAGTTGCTGTTTTGATGTTGTTTTCTTGTTTTGGGAGCAGATGCTAAGGTTGATGTAGAAATAGAGATTTAGTGCTTTTATGTGCCCTTTGGATTTTGAAGACGTGCTGAATTTTCCAACTTAACTCAACTATCAACTTTTGGGTTCCAAGACTGGGATTCAAGTTCCTTTTCAACTGGAAGCAAGTTTCCGATAATAGATTCCTAGTGACAATGACACTGTTGGTAGTAACATACAATGACAGGAAGCAAGTGAAAAATATAAAAATGATATTGATAATGGTAATAATTTGTTACACATGAAAAATATCTGCGGAAGTAATCACGAGATCTTTTTGTGTCTGTATATTCATTGTTTGTGGTTCATTTGTGCTTTTGGACTAAATCATGAATCTGATGCGGTAGTTTTTACTTTTTATTGATGTGTTCATTGTCTTTCTTTTTCAGTGACCTTGAACTTAAGCCTGTAGGAATTTTGGAAGTAAAGCTTGTGCAAGCGAAGGAATTGACGAACAAAGATATAATTGGGAAATCGGATCCTTATGCTGTCTTATACGTGCGACCCTTGCGCGATAGAATGAAGAAAAGTAGAGTTATTGTAAGTTGTTTATCTGGTTAGTTTCAAGAGTTCACTACCATCCCTTCTATCAGATCATGAAATCATAATATACTTTCCTCGCTTGATTCTCTTCTTCCCTCAGAACAACCAGTTGAATCCAGTCTGGAATGAACATTTTGAGTTCGTAATTGAAGATGCATCAACACAGCACTTGGTCATAAAAATCTATGATGATGAAGGAATTCAGGCATCTGAACTTATTGGCTGTGCGCAACTTCGGCTAAGTGATCTGGAGCCTGGTAAAGTTAAGGATGTGTGGCTGAAATTGGTGAAGGATTTGGAGATTCAGAGGGACAATAAAAACAGGGGCCAGGTGAATAATGCGTTCTCTTCAGATTATTATATTTTATTTGCTAGGAAATGTCACTATTATTTATGGGGAATTAATTCACTTTGGAGTAGTTAACACATATGTGACTATTGGCAAGGAAAATGGCGAGCTTAATTTTAATTCAGTGGAATGATGTGCGAAAATGCCTTTGAAGTTCTGATCTGAAATTGCACCAAGTTTCTTCAAAGTGAATAAATTATGAATAAGTTTCTCTTTTTGTTCTTCGTATTATGAATTCTTTCAGGTGCAATTGGAACTGCTTTATGTCCCCAAGGGCATGGAAAATGCATTTACTAACCCCTTTGCTCAGAAGTTTTCAATGACATCACTGGAAAAGGTTTTTAAAAGTGGTAATGGATTAGTTGAAAATGGTGAAGCTAAGAGAAGGGAGGTAATTGTGAGAGGGGTACTTTCTGTTACTGTGATATCGGCTGAAGACTTGGCACCTGCAGACCTGATGGGAAAAGCTGATCCCTACGTGGTACTAATTCTGAAGAAGACTGAATCAAAAAGCAAAACCAGGGTATGTTTCTCCTTAATTTACTTGCTCTGAAACACCAGAGGTGGTCCTTTTCTTTTATCCTGTGTGCCCTCACATTTCATCGATTAGATATTTTTGTGTTGGTTATTTGTGTTGTCACCATGTTTCTTTTGATAGATAATACATGGTTTTAAATTGATATGTTACTTTTCTGGGCACTGTTTGTTCGTATTTTCACAGGTTGTGAACGACAGTTTGAATCCTGTCTGGAATCAGACCTTTGACTTTGTTGTTGAGGATGGATTACATGATATGTTAATTGTAGAGCTCTGGGACCATGATACATTTGGGAAGGTATTTTTCTCCTTTCCTTTAACTTTGATGTTTCCAAAGTAATTATGAAGTGGTGAGTTATATCGATCAAGATGGATAAGGAACAGATGAACATTACACAACACAACCTCTGTGTGCTTGTAGACGTTAGTGAACATCATTACTCTCCTCTAATGAATGACAGATCATATATATGTAATGGTTTGAATTGTCCAAGGGAAGAAGAGTCGAGAAAACGAAAATGGTACTAAGGCTGTGTTTGGTACACACCAAGCTTATAAGTTAGCTAAAACCTAAAAATCTAGATGAGAGCTGATAGTTGATAGTTGAAAAGTCGGTTAGTTGATTGAAATAGTAGTGTTTGGCAAAATTAGCCAAAAGTTAGTTTAGAAATATAAAATGACACAAAAAAACGTGTTAAATAATTTTTCAAAAATAAAGAGGCTAAAAATGGAATTAAAAAAAATGAAATGTTCATGGAGTGTGTGAAATGCTTGTAACTCTTTAAGTAAGCACCTCAGCTGGATGGACCTGATGTGCTTTCCAAATAAGTTATAAGCTAGTTTATTTGGCTTTCCAGCCGTACTTTAATTATTTGTTTGACTGCAGGATTACATGGGAAGATGCATCTTAACTCTAACAAGGGTACTATTAGAAGGGGAATATAAAGAAACTTTCCCACTAGATGGCGCGAAATCGGGAACACTCAACTTGCATCTCAAGTGGAATGCACAACCCATTTACAGAGACTCCTAGTTTCCCACCTTCAATGGTAAATTTAGAGCTCTGTGTAAGTAGTGTACGTATACACAGGACATACTGGATCTCTATTGATTAATAAGCATCCATGAGGTTACACAGTAGATTTAATATCTACTGTAGCGTTGTGTAGAGAGAGGTTGTAGCGTGGCATGAGTTTCATTGTATGTTAATTAATGTTGGACAGGAAAATTATTGCAGACTCCAGTAGACTTGGTTGGAATTGTTGTATCAGAAGTTTAAACCTCATGTATTCTAGGCTATGCAAAGTCACCATATTTTTCTTTTTCTTTTTCTTTCAATTTTTCTATTTAACTTCAGTTCCGTTTATCTCAATTATTATCAGAACGTGTTTAAATGGATAAAAGTTTTTTTTTTTTTAAAAAAGTTCTCTCTCAATCTCTTATTTTAATTGTATTTTATGAAGGAGTTGTTTTTTTTTTTTTTTGAAAAAATGGAAAATTTTGATGGAGTTTTGAAAGAATTTTGTAGGGGACAATAAAGTGTGCTGTTTGGTGAGCATGGATAGTAAATAAAAATTTGAGGCAATAGCTGAGAAATTTTCCATCCGATTTGTGCTGAAGATATACTGAACAAATAAAAGAAAATAAATAAATGAAAAAAATTGAAAAGTGTTAATAAAAAGGGAAAGTAGGGCTATTTAATGTGATTACTCCTTCGTTTCGATTATATAAACTAGTTGAGTTATTTTACAAAGATTAAAAAAATTTATTGAAAAAATAAATTATGCAATTAGTTTTCTATTATATTCTTATTTAATGAGTATTATTAAAAAATAATGGTTACGATTAATTAAATAAGATTAATTTGATAAATAAATAAAATAATATTTCTTAATATAAAAATAAAATTATATATAGAGGAGGAGGCTCAATCATACAAGACACGTGGCTTGATAAGAGCTAAGTCTAAAACCGCGTAAACGGATTACAACACGTCACACGGACAATAATATCACACAACATGACAAATAGACTAATATAAACGGACAAGACTGATAAGGAGGAATCTCCTTTACAGATACAAACAGACATAGTGCAGAGACAGGTAGCATCTGCTTTATTAAAACACACTGTTTCTTGTAGACCTTTTGACCTTTGGGACATCTGTCAAGGGGTCCCGAGATTCGCTTCAGGAGAGGCCAATAACTGTCTTCATCTTCATCACAAGACAAGCTGGCCCAACATGGCTTAGGTGAATTTGGATCAGATTTGGGCTCAGAGGTATCCATTGGCTCGATGGAGTATGGATCTTGGGAATCTTGGAGATGTGTCCAAGAGAGAGGAGCTGTAGAAGTACTTAGATCGGAAGGGGAATGTGTTGGGCTTGGGCCGTGAGCAGGGGGCTTACTCTTTTTCGGTGGATTGGTCCAAACTGAGACGGAAAGAGTAAGATCTTTGGACAAAGGAAATTGGGCTTGTTTGGACTTTAGTCTGGAGTCTTTTTGGGAATCAAGCTGTTCATAGGCCTGTTCAAAAAACTGGTTTATCTCTTCTGCAGGAATTGGACTGGGCTTAAAAGGCTGTGGGTTGATAGGTAGTTTGTTATGAGGCGATTTACTGTTCTGGCCCAATTGGAGTTTTGTTTTTTCAAGAGCAATTTGCTTTCGATCACCCAGTTCTTATGGAGAGTGTTCCATAGTTTCTTTCGTAGAGCCTGCCCTTCTGGAGTGTTTTTTGAATACTTAGTAGTAACACCAAGACTTTGAATTGGTCGGCCTAGATACAGTTGGTTCCATGGAGTATCTGAAGGAAGACGAGGATCTTCAACACAATAATGCATGTACGAGAACGGAGCTACTTCGAACCTTGGTAGGAATCCAATTTTATATTTCTTCTGATAGAATGAGATATCTTCATCAAGCGGTTGAACATAGTCAAGGGGCAAAGCTTCCCAACGCACGTCATCTTCAATCGAAGGCCAAATTTCTGGAGAAATAGTTTTGTTCTCTTCTGCCATTTTTTTTCTGAAATTTTATGAACTCTTTAGGGTATTGTTTCCAGTGAAGATGGATGTTGAATGTTTGGACCGCATATTCATCAACTTTGGAGAAGTGGCAATATCGACTTGCATCTGAGAAATATCCAGAACGGGAAAGGATGAGAATGACATAGACATCTTTGGCTGGGACCTTCAGGGAAGAATGTTGCATTCTGTATGCTTGAAATCGTTTGATCCATGTTTCCAAGGAATCAAACCATTCAAAAACTCGTTGAATTTCTTTCATTTTGGCATAAGAATCTGCACCAAGATAGAGAGCATTGTGGGGACAGGATTTGAACTGGAGGAGTTTATTCTTGATCTGAGCGAGTCCCATTTCCATGTTTAAAGCATTGAAACAAATCCCAATTTGATGGAGTTCCAAAAGATACCAGAGAAAATATGAAACTTCTTTGGTAAATCTTCTTAAGGACTAGTCATTGATGTAGAACAGTGAAAGGAAAGGATAGTCAGGATGAAATCCTAATCCTCCAAGAAGGTTAATACCATTCTTTCTAATGAGAATAGACTGGTATTTGAGCATGAGTTCTTTTGCTCGAGAGGTGAGTGTTTTTGTTTTGATGAGATCAATAATTTCTTGGAGGGAAAATTTTGTTATGTGTCGAGGAGAAGAGTGGGGAGAGGATATCATGTGGATAACAGGAATTGGTGAAGAGAGATTGTGAAAAAGGTGGGATCGCGATAAGAGATCAGGAAGGAAGTTTGTTTTTCCTTTAATGTGTTTAACATCAAAGGAATATTTGGAAAACCATTCTGCCCATCGAAGGAGTTGAGGATTGGGCAGTTGTTTCTGTTTGAATTCAAGCATTCTGGGAAAAGCTGACATGTCCATTTCAACAAGAAATCTATGACCAATGAGATGAAACTAGAATTTTTCAATTCCCCGTTTGACTGCCAGGATTTCTTTGAAAGTGGAATGATAGTGTTTTTCAGTGTCTTTGAAAGCACCACTCTTATATCCACAAATGCGTCTTTGGCCATTTTTTCTTCCAAGAGAACAGCACCCCAGAATTCATCACTAGCATCTGTCTGCAGGATTCTTTTGCCAGTAGATGGGATCTGCAAAGCAGGCAAATGTTGAGCCTTTTCTTTAACAATTTTGATGGCGGTGGTTTGGGCTGAAGACCACGGCGGTGGATTTTTCTTTAACATGAGCTGGAGAGGTCTAATAGCAGGAGCAAGTTGTTCAAAGAATTCAGTCATGTAGTTGACTACACCAAGAAACTGCTGGATCTCTTGTTTAGACAGATTATCATCAGGGAAATTGAGAAGTGCCTGGGCAACATGAGGTTGCAGAGAATATTGGCCATTCTGAATGATCATTCCCAAGAATTCGATGGATGATTGCGCCATAATCATCTTCTTTTGTGATAACATGACTCCATATTTTTTGACTAATTCTGTAAACTGTCCAATAAGCTCCTGATGACTGGGTTCATTCTTTAAAAAGAGGATAATATCATCAATATACACCAAGGAGGAGTGGAGAATAGGCCCAAATATTTTCACCATTGCTTTTTGGAAAAGAGAGGGAACAGTCTTTAATCCAAAAGGCATAACCCGCCATTGATGGTGGTGATTCGAAATGCAGAAAGCAGTTTTATGTCGGTCTTCTGGAATGATTCCAAGTTGCCGAAATCCAACTTTGAGATCAAACTTTGAAAATATTTTGGCGTTAGACAGATTTGCAAACATGATTTTTCTGTCTGGAAGTGGGAATTTGTCATCAGCGAGGAAATGATTCAGAGGTTTGTAATCAATGACAAGACGTAGTTTTCCTCTGATTTGTTCAGTCCTTTTATTGACATAAAAGGCCTGGCATGCCCACTGGGAAGTAGTTAGTTCGATGAGACCCTCTTGCTGTAACTGGGCAAGTTCTTTGGTAGCAAGCTCAAGATGTTCAGGACTCATTCCCATGTGACTGGCTTTTGTAGGGTTGATATCTTCATTCTTTTTGAAAGGAAGAGAAATGAAGAATTCAGGATTTTTCCAAAGAGGATTTGTGCATTTGGTGAGGAATTCGGAATGAGATTCTGCACAACAATCTCGGATAAGGGTTTCTGTGAGGGATGGAAGGGTGATGGTGTAGTATTGTCCTGGATGCAGATATGGAAGGGAATAGGTTTTGAAGTTTAGACTGGTAGGACCAAGTCGAACCCTTTTCTCCCAAAGTCGACTGAGAATATCAAAACCAAGGATGAGATCTTTATCTGGCAAGGAGGATCCCAATAGCTTATGGGAAAGGTGTAAGTCAGGGAAGAACTGTATAGTGACTGGTTTACTGATGATAGAAACAGTGAAGTGTTCACCATTAACAGCTTGGAACAAGTTATAGGTTTCTTGCCACATGTTGGCTGGAAGAAGGAAGGATTGAGGATAGATGAAGCAACTCCAATGTCAATAAGAGCAGTCACAGGAATGGGTTTGTCATATTTACTTAGTAAAAGGTGGACTTTAACCATGGGAACTGAAAGAGAGAAGCTGAGAGCGCCATAACAATCAGTGGTGGATTCAGTATTGGAGTCTGAATCTGAAAGGACACTTTCATCATCTGTACTATTGCCTTGTAGTGCAAAAACTGTGTCTGGGGATTGTTCATTTTCTTCAGAGAAAAGGGATTCGAGATCGACATCATCAATAACATTAATGATGGATTTTGCCTGTTGAATCACTTTATCTTTGTCACGGCGTCTATGAGGATAATTTTTAACGAAATGTCCCTTCTTGCCACAGAGGAAACAACGATTGCCCTTTTTGGTGGATGTTTTGCGACGAAAGAATCTTCTTTGCTTTGGAAAATATCTTTTGGGATATTTTCGTCGCTTGATGTCGGAAACGTTCTAGACCTTCTAGGTTTTGAACAATCACAGTGGCCGTGTTTGCATTTGATCCGAAGGTGTGAATGACTGCAGGCTTTTCCAAACTTCTTAGAGGCAGTGTTGATTTCTTTGAGAAACTTTTATTGGTTGCACAGTTTAGCAACAGCTATTTTGACCCAGTTTTGGATTTCACCAATAGAGGTCTGAGAGAGTTGTTGTCCCCGTATGTTCATTAGTCGTAAGGTTTCTTCTCCCAATAAAGGGGGGAGAGAGGAAACATATGCTTGTTTGAGATTGGTGTCATTCATGCCTCCAAGGAGATAATATCTCTTCATGAAGTTTTTAAAATGTTTGTCCAGATCTGAGAGATCATAAGAACAACATTTCAGTTTAAAGAACTCATCGTGAGCTCGATCTTTAGTGTGTTCAGGTTTGCTGCAAAATTCCCAATAGAGAGCATCAAAGAATGCGTCAAGATTGGACAAGTTTAGAACTTGAAGCTGCTGATATTCGCCAAGTGAGATATACCATTCTTTGAGAATTCCAGTAAAACGGGCCAAGATTTCTTTAATGACTCTGGGATGAGTCATCTGTGGTTTTAGAAGTTCAGCTGTACCCCATGCCAACATTTCTTGAGGACAATCTTTCCATTTGGCAGGAGGAAGATCATCAAGGGAGAATTTTACAGAGGAGGTTTGAGAGGGGATATACAGGGGAATCGTTTGTGGTTGTTCAAGATGTTCTTCTTCTAGAACTTCAGCATCAGAAGGGATCTCAACTCTAGGATCAACATCAGCCATATACAGAGGGTGTAGATCAGGTTCTGATAAGGTTTCATCTGAATCAGATTCTGTAGTTTGGAAGGTTGGGATGGACACATGTTTTTGAAGGAAGGGTGTCAAAGGATTAGTGATCATCATGTGAGTAGAGGTAGATGAAGATGGGATGGATGCTTCTGGTGGGTGAGTTTGTGGAGGTTCAGAAACTGGATGTGGAGACGGGGATTTTGTAACTGTAGTAGTTGAGCGTGTGATCGGAGGTGGTAAATTCTGTTTTCTTGTATATTCTTCTGGAATGAAGAGAGATGTGGTGCCATAATTTGTGGGAGTGATAAGATTGCTGAAGACACCATATGATGAGGGTTCTGGTAGTAAAGGAGTGTGAAATAAAGATTGACTAGATGGAGGTGGTGAAAAAGGGACATGAGATTCCATGGCTGAAAGTTGAGCTTTCAAACTCCTGATTTCATTCTCTTTGCTTGAGAAAGGAAGTCTTTGGGAAAGTAAGGAAAGAATTTCTTTATGCAAAGCTTCAATCCTTTGTCTGCAAGCTTTAATTGGAGAAAATAAGGACTGTCGATGTTTTTCAATGACCTGTTCAAAGCGTTCCTGTCCCTCATCTATCTTTTGAAGCAAAGTGTTTTGCCGGAGAGCATTTTCAGACTGCCAATTTAGAACTTTTTCAGCTTGAGAGAGGTGGTCCTTTGATCCATCAGAATATACAGTGGTTGGGTTGCGGATCTTCCAAACATGATCAATTCCATCCTTCTGAAAGGAAGGAGGAGGTGTAATTGTTGGCAGTTGAAACATGGCAATAGGAGGAGGTGATTGATCATTGTTGGGAGTTTCCCATCCGGTAGGAACAATTGGTGTGTTGTCAATTGGTGGAGCAGTATAGGTGACATAATAGTCAAACTTGTCAGAAGGTTCACTGAGAAGGCCAACTTGTGGATCTGAATTTTCATAAGCTGTGTGCAAAGATTGTTGGCGAGATGTTTTCTTTCAGTATTTTCGAGAGAGGTCTGGATCATCATCTACCTCAGAGAGACAAGCAGGATAATTACAGACATCCCAGGACACATGACCAGAGTCATCATGGTATTGGTAAATAGGTTTTCCGTGAGCATCAAAGGCATATATAGGGATAGGAGTATTATATGTGTGCTGAGTGGGAAAACATGAGGGCTTTTTTGGGGGCTGATCATCTTTTTTGAAGTAGATCTCAACATTACCATCACTTTTCTTGGGAAAGTAATGTTCAATGGATTGAATTGGAGCGGCGCTGGTATGGAATTTTTCATAACTGGTGACCCATGATTCTAGAAGAAGTTTTATCAATTCAGCTCGGGGGATCTGTCTAGGGACATATGTACAATTGGGTATATGATCTGTGCCAACTTGCAAAAGAAGAGCATCATCAGTGCCATGGGGGATATTAAAGTCAAAAGAATGATTTTGGACCCGGTAGGCCATCTGATAATGAAGAGTAGCTACATAAGTAAGGCCAGTAGGAACTGCACCGACGATCTGGATTTGGACCTTCAAGGCTGTCAGAAGCTGAGGATTTGACAAAGGCATGTTGAAGTTTGGGAACATAATAATTATTACTGTTCCGGCATTGAGTGTGGTGAGGACTGTGCCAATACAGGCATGCTAATATTGAGCATAGCGAGTATCAAGAAGAGCAATTCTTGAAACCGCAGGAAGTCCTTTTCTGCCATGGAGAGTGAGAGCAAAGCGAACTGCACCAAAGTGGATATGGGTATATCCTTCAGAAAGTCAGACTTTGGGCATGTGAACAGGAAGTTCTAAAGAAACAAACTGTTCTTGCTCGGTTGCTGGAAGGAGATGTTGGTCAAACTTAGTTGCTTGAACATATTCTTTGACTTTTACTTTAGAGGAAACAATTAAAGCACGAACTGTTTTGGACAAGGATTGGCGAGGTTTTGTATAGGCTTGATATGGATTTATGAGAGGGAGATCTGTGGGAGAGGTTTTTTTAGATTCATCTATGTACGAGAATTCATATAGACTGCCTAGACGGGAAGAAGATGAAGAACGAGACAGGAAAGAGGAAGAAGGAAGAATATCGGAGCTTCGGGAAGGTTGAGTAGCCATAGGAAAGATTCTCCTTCAATTCTTCTACTAGTAGTCAGAATATCATTAACAACAAGGCTCTGATACCACTACGCTCCTGGTGTCCAAAACTCAGGTATTCTAGCCCTGAATACACGCCACGCCTTGGCAATAAGAAGGGCTTGACTCAAAGTGATCTGCAACTAAATTTCTGATGCCAAGGAGCCTCAAAGTGAGGCAATCGCAGAGCATACGTTAAATTGCTAAGTATGGTAACTGAACTACTTCAAGAAGAAAAAGAGGAGAAAGATGATATAATTAGAAAGTCATAAGATAAACAGAACACAAGAATTTTATATTAAGAGAATATTTGATGATCTTACAACTGAGAGAGAGTCCCTATTTATTTTTTATTCTAAAAAATAAAAATAAATCTTTGCCTATATATATGCGTATTTATGAGACGGTTGGAGTATGTTTTTGTCATCCAACAGGTAAATATTATTGAATTTCCCGATTGTAATAAACACGTTTAAAGAAAAAAAAGTCATTTTACGTGGCTCACAATTGACACGACTTTCATTTGTGTCTTATCTATATTGATTATCGTGTTACCCCTCGCGAAATTCGTCCTTTTCTGCCTTGCCCATGTATATGAGAATGAACTATTATCCCAATTCGTTAATTCCTATTTTCTTTCCTGGAAATTTTGATCTTCGTTGCCATTTGTATTGATCTTTATCTGCATATATATTGTATTTTATTTTAAAATTTTGGGTAGGATGATGGAGGAAGCGTATGTTTCTCGATTTCCATTTTAAGCAAACTTTTCTGGTGGTTAAAGTCGTAAACCTCTGTGGTGGAGCTACCTGCAGTTATTTCAATTAGGTAAAATCTTAAATACCCAGCTTAGCAGCTTCTTTTTCTGCTTGTTTTTGTGGTTTTCGGTTATTGCTGAATGAGAGATGAGTATGTGAGATTGAATAATTTCCGTGTTTGTCAAGTTCATTGTCTCGATTGAGTTTCTAGAATTTGTAGAATACTTTGTTTAATGAGTTCGTATTTTCTTGGGGTTATAATGTATATGTGAATTGAATTTGACTTTGCGTGGTTTAGTTTGTGTGACAAAGGTAAATTTCGCACACAACAAGACCTGTCTGTGCTAAAGGCTATGCAGTTGTTATAGGAGGATTCAAGTATTGAACGTATTAAGTAGTCATGGTATTGAGCTATTTTTGAATTAGCTAAAATTAGTGCTTAAATGAAAATGGGGTGGCCATTTTCTGATGGATTTGCTCTAGATGTCTTATCAGTTACTTTACAGCGTTGCCTTTTATGCTGAGTACAATGATGAGTTCACAAATATTCAGTAATTTTGCAGTGTAATTTCATTAAAAGAACATACCTAATTGGTGGTATGCTTCTTTGTTAGAAGTAGAGGTTGATATGGCAATGAATCATGGAGCTTTATATCTTGATAAAGGCCAGAGCTATACGGGGATGTTTAAGCAGGCAGTTTTTCTTTTTATTTCTTTGTATTCGGTATGCTTATCCTTTCGAATGAATTACCTAAGACTGTTATTTCATGAAAGTGACTCTGTTCTCTTGTTGTGAAGAAGTGATTGAATCTCCACAAGAAGGATAGATAGGAATTATTCATTAGGGAAGAATGGAAGATGAATGCCTACAGATCATTGATGGTTAATCATTATGTGGAGTTCAGTGAGACCTGTGAAATAGCGCAAAGCTATTTCAGTATACGGTAAAAATATTATGCCAATGGAAGTTACTAATGTGAAACGAAATTTTAGATGGGGACAAACAGGTTCAGCATGATATAATGTAATTGCCTGCGAATGTAAAAATTCTGGCAGTAACAAGTACGTAGTATTGCAACAGAAATCATTCAGATTATCAGATATGCAAGCAGAGATATCTTTGGGTTGTTCACTTAGCATAAGAACACCGATGGAATGCGAAAGATAACACAACAATGTAGACAGTCATCCAACCTGGGACAAATGTAATTAGAGGCAGAGCATGAAGGAGGTTAAGGTAGCTATGTCCCCTGTTACACTAGCAGTTCAGCAGTCAATGTTGTTAGATATTGGTAATTTATAGGATTAAATTCTTCTTTTGCATTATTTAAGGTTTACATTTTATATATATTCAGCACTTTGTAGAGATTTTTCACATCATTGAATAAAGGTCTTCGTCATGTTTAACAGTGCTGACAATAATTATTTTTTTTGTTAAAAAGAATAAAAAGGTTTTCCGGTTGGTTCATCGCACCTGGTTTTGGTGTTGTGACTATATTTTGATTCATGCATGTATTCATACAAAGAGGCTGGTTGCATGATAGGCAATTGCAAAACAACCTTAAATTGGTAGATGACCCGGTTCCTTCAGTTTGTGAACTTTGGATGGTGTCATTTTTAAGGTTCGGTAAAGACTTACATTATGGAAAGGGAAGAAAGATTTTTTGTCAAGTTTTATTTGTCGTGGATCTGGACCTTCCGACTGGGTTGTATCTGTCTCTTTTTTTTTGTCTTCCTTTTCTTCTTGATAACAATGGAAATAATTATTGCTGTCTTTGAAGTTCTGAAGGAGTAGAGTGTTCCAGTATGTGCCTAGTGATTGGTGTTGCGAAAATGTCTTTCTTTGTGAATCTTTCTCTATCTTATTGTGTTTGATCACCAACTGAGATGCTAGAATGCTTTTTATTCAGTGAGCATGATGAGCATCAAGGATTGGGTCATATCTCAATTAGTGTCCAAGTCACTAGCTTCCTCGAGACCACTGTCAGCATCGGACAGCCTTTTATCTGAAGAACCACAAAATGTAGACTTCGATAGACAAGGTATAACCTTTTCTTGTCATTGACTTTTTGTGGGTGTTTGTGAATCAACACCCATTTTCCTGTTGCCATCATGTGATTAAGTTACAAGAGTGATTAGAGAGAGAGAGAGAGAGAGAGTGTGTGTGTGTGTGTGTGTGAGAATTCCTTTTTGGATTAATGTTTTGTGTCCTTTTGGCCATAGATCAGGTTTATGATTGACAAGGGTTTATCATCAGACTTAGCAACCAATTAGATTTGATATTTTTGCCTACTTTTGTTTTCACATGTCAGATTCGGATTGCGTGGCATCCAATTCAGTGGCCTTGCCAGAAGCTGCTGAGACATCATACTCATCCAATGATAATCCGACAAATCAGAGCTCCTCGTCTCAGCACGTGGTACATCCTTCTGTGACCAATGACAGCATTGGGAAAAAATTAGATCCTCTGGCAAAGGTTGAATCTCTACAAATTAATTTTCTGTGTCTTCTTCAACGCCTTGGATTGTCTCAAGATAATCTTATGGTGGCAAAAGTTCTTTATCGGATTCACCTTGCAACTTTGGTACGGGCAGGGGAGTCAGATTTGAAAAGAAATATTCTCAAAATTGATAATGCTCGAAGAACAGCTGCAGAACAAGAAGCAACTGGTCTACCTGAACTGGATTTGGAACTTAGAATACTTGTTTTGGGTAAAACTGGCGTCGGCAAGAGCTCAACTATAAATTCCATATTTGGTAACTCTAAGGTAACAACTGATGCATTTCAGCCTTCGACCGATCATGTTCAAGAGATTGAGGGAAGTGTGAATGGTCTTAGAATATCTTTTATTGATACTCCTGGTTTTTCACCTTCCTCAACAACAAGCGCCAGAAAAAACAGGAAAATTTTGCACGCTATCAAGCGATTTGTTAAAAAATCACGTCCAGATGTAATCCTGTATTTTGAGCGCATCGACATGATAAATTCGGGTTATTATGACTTTCCATTGTTGAAGCTCATAACTGATAATCTTGGACCTGAAATCTGGTTCAACACAATCCTTGTGCTGACTCATTCGGCTGCAGCTCTTCCTGAAGGTCCAAATGGGCATCCGGTGAGCTATGATTCTTATGTAACTCACTGCACTGATTTGATGCGACACTATATTCATCAGGCAATATCGGACACGAAGCTTGAAAATCCTGTAGTTTTGGTAGAGAATGATCCCCGCTGTAAGATACTTCCTAATGGCCAACGATGGAAGTCTCAGTTCTTGCTAACATGCATGTGCACCAAAGTTTTGGGTGATGTCAATAATATTTTAGGATTTGAAGACACTGTACAATTGGGGCCTTTGAATAATGCTCGACTGCCTTCTTTACCTCATCTTCTCTCATCTTTTCTCAAACACCGTGTTCAAATAAACCCAGATGCAGCTAATGATGAAATCGATGAACTCTGCCTTGCTTACATGGATGAAGAGGATGAATATGATCAATTACCTCCTATTCGAATTCTGACTAGAGCCCAGTTTGAGAAATTGACCAAGTCTCAAAAGAAAGCTTATCTTGATGAGCTGGATTACAGGGAGACCCTTTTCTTAAAGAAACAACTGAAACAAGAATTTCTCAGAAAAAAAGAGAACAAAGATGTTGCTGATGTAGCTGATAACCAGGAGTCATCTCCAACTGCAGAACTTTTGCCAGACATGGCTGTTCCTGCGAGTTTCGACTCTGATTCTCCTGTGCATAGATACCGCTGCCTTGTTACTGGCGACCAGTGGCTTGCAAGGCCAGTTCTTGATCCCCATGGGTGGGATCATGATGTGGGATTTGACGGTATTAACCTTGACACTGCAGCTGAAATTACGAGAAATGTTGTCGCTTGTATCGCAGGACAAATGAGCAAGGACAAGCAAGATTTCAGTATTCATTCTCAATCAACTGCAGCTTTTATTGATCAAAAGGGCTCCATTTATAGCGTGGGTCTTGATGTTCAATCTGCTGGGAAAGACGTGATCTGCACAATTCGCAGCAACAACAAGGGGAAAACCTTCAAGAACAATGTTTCTGAATGTGGTGTTTCTGTAACATCTTTTGGAGGTAAATATTACTTTGGTACTAAGATTGAGGACAGCTTCTCAATAGGGAGACAACTGAGATTTGCAGTAGATGCTGGTCGAATGGGAGGAAATGGACAAGTGGCTTATGGTGGAAGTGTTGAAGCTACTTTAAGAGGGAAAGATTACCCGGTGAGAAATGAGAAGGTCAGTCTCTCAATGACAGTGCTCTCATTTAAGAAAGAGACAGTTTTGGGTGGCAATTTACAGTCGGATTTTAGATTAAACAGATGTACAACAATGTCACTTAATGCCAATTTGAATAGCAGAAAAGTGGGACAGGTTTCTATTAAGGTCAATAGCTGTGAGCACATGCAGGTAGCCTTGGTTGCAGTTGTCTCCATTTTCAGAGCTCTCTTGAGGAAAAAGCCTGTTATTGATCTTGAAAGTAAAGAACTTCAACAAACAGGATGAGTTTCGTTTTAGTTTGATGAATCTTTTTGTTTTAGTTTGATGAATCTTTTTGTACTAGGTGTATTGAAGTGCCAAAGAATGTGAGATCATAGGAGACACTGCTGTTATTTTTGTTATATTGGGAATATTACGAAATCACGAAAGGTAAGAGAAGTTCTTTAAATAAAAGAAAAACGTTTCAACTTTAGATGTTCTTTGGATTAAACAATGTTGTGGGAATTTATAATGCTTTCTTAGAAATCACAGCTATCATGATCCCTCGAAAATTTGAAGTTGATCTTCAAGAAGAGGTTATAGGTGAAAGATGTGTTGCTTGCCATCGAAAGATTGACTGCGGGAATCGGGAAATTTGAAACACAGAAATTGATTATGAATGATAAATTTGAAACATCTTATTTGATGTGTATGTTTGATCTCGAACATCAAACAATTTATGAGCTTCATAGCAAAAAGAAGACTTTAAATCAGAATTGTAGGTAACACTCCTATCTAGATTAAGTCAATAGTTTTAAAAATGAGAAATATCATTCATCCAAATGTAGGTGTTGAAACGTACTCTACATAAATCAACGTAGTTAACAATTTGAAGAATTTAAACATTACACAACTCTGTTACAACTTATTCTTCACAATAAAGATTGATCATTAATGTAAGAATACATTTGGAATTTTAATAAGATGAGGTATTTATGAGAAGATTGAGGAAATGAAAAAGGCACGTGGCCTAGGTTCCACTTAGAAATAAATGTTCGGATTTGAAATTCCTCTTCCCCCCCTCCCCCCCCCTTTTTTTTGTTTTTGTTTTTTTTTTTTTTTTTAATAAATTGGATGTCAACTTTTATATATCATGGCGCACAATGCCGCTTAAAAATAGATGTACACGGTCCATCAAATCACACTCAAAGTCTGTTGCAAGGGCGAAAGTATCGTGGTATGACGAACCATATTAGCCTCATGGCGAATATAGTTGCACATGCCATTATCTGTAACTACCAATGATCTAACAATATCATAAAATGTGGCAATCAGTCTTCACACTTTGAAATTCCTTTTACCAAATAATATTTTTCTATATTTTGCCGTACTTGATAAAAGAATGTCAATATTCAAGTACTTTTCTAGTTCTAATTATTTGGTTCACTTTGTTTTTTCATAAGGATTAAGAATGTAATTGAAAAAATAAATTTTGTAAATTGTGTTTTTAATTTGCCATTGTTTAGTGACTAATTTTTAAATTAATAAACTACAATTATAATATTAGATAAGAGTATGTTTGCAAAGTAATAAAAAATAAACATCGTAATATGGATAACACTATATAATTATGACAAACAAAAAGGAAAAAGTGAACTGTAGTTGATCAAGGGTACAACTCTATACATCCATTTGGAAAAATGACTTCCCTCTATTTACTTATGAAGAATTAACTCTTTACCCAAAAATGAACACAGTGTATGCTAATAATAAAAATAAGAGAAATGCTAAGGGTACGTTGATTTTGCGTACACATGTATACATCATTTTAATAAAAAGATAAACATTATCAATACAATAGGATAACATTAATATTTTTTCAAAGAAGTGTATACAAAATAAGTAAGCACATAAATTATAATTCTGATAACGATTATAGTTCGCACTCAAGTGCTACTCGTGGGCCAAGTTTACTGGTTAAAATTACAAACAAACAAAATGATTGTACTAACTTCTAGAATTTATTTCAGGTCAATAAATAAATAAATAAATATTCTAGAATTTATTTTGCCACCGCCCACGTCCATGATGAGGAAACATTACAAAAAGATGAACGCTTGAGATTGAAAACAATTGTATGGTCAAGAGATTGACAACGTTTGCATGTATGTTTCATACATGTGCAATTTGCATTAATTACATAGGCCATTTTCATGTAACAAGAAGCCGAACCCTGTAAAAATATTTATTAGAAAGATAAAAATGAATTAAAAAATTCTTAATTTCTACAAATGACCACAATTCTATACATATTTTATAATACAATTAGCGAGAGTAAGTCATTTTTGTGTTTTAACAAAACAATATTTATGTATAAATAAATACTATAAGAAGTTGTGTGTCTAAGGAGGCTTGTCCAGAAAAATACTTTCTTATAATCAGCGATTAATCCAAAATTCGAGACACCACACCCATTCTTACGTACGATCCCCACTTTCTACTAATTTTTTTTGTTAAAAGAAATGTTTTCTTATCGTCATTTATCACCAAAGTGAGTTTTCCCAACATTTTTTCCTATAAAATGTCCCATTTTTACCTGAGAAACACACCTCTACAGAAGGTATACTATTTTGGTGATGGATTGAGCCTCAGAAACACGCACCAAAAGAAAATGTGCTGAGAATGATTTCCTATCTTAGAGCGTTACTAGTTTTGAGGTAAAAAATCTAAGGGGAAAAATCCTAAAAGGCAAAAACGAGAGTGAAGGGGGAAAAGGGAGGTGGAAAAATCCAAAACGGGGCCAAATTTGGCCTTTCTTTTGGGTTTTTAACCCCAAATCATTACAATGTGAGCTTTTACTACTGAACGTGATTTGACTTTATAGGAAAGGGGTGCCAACACAAAAAATGCTCTTACGGGATATATAATCTATGTCTACTGACCACGTGATACTTTTTACATTATTATTTATTTTAAGAAAATAAATAATGATATGATAGCGCCATATCAGCACAATTGGTTTCATAGGTTATTATTTCCAATTTTGTTAGATGCACTAACATTTCATTATTAACTATTAACCTTGATCTCGTTGTTTTGATTATAACAAACAAGGTTTCATGTTGTACTAATATTTGATATTTGATCGTTTCTTGTTGCGCAAATGGCAATTTGTCCGCAATAGCTATGTCGTCAAATGTCACAAGACAAGATATATAAAGATGATCAAAGAAATACTTGCGCAAAAGAACAAGGATGAAGATTGTTACGGACATTTTTTAGTGCTCATGCAAAGATATAAAAATCTTCAAGTCTTAATAAATGAGTTGTTCTCAAAAGGATTTGAAGCGTATCAGAAAAAAACTTGTCATGCACGTAAAGCATTTTTATATTATTTCACAAAATTTTACCGTGATCACCAAACCCAAAAATGAGCAAAAACTAGTGATTCTATTGTAAGTCACTAGGTCAATTCAAAATTCATTGACAACTTGAATAAATAGTGGTGTTTCTTGTTGCAACTCACCGGATCCTGGAAATCTTGCGAGAATTTTATTTTGGGTGTGCACCATCAGCGGCGGTTTTGTGCAGGGCCCAAATCGAACTTTAAAAAATTAACCCCTTAAAATTTTTTTTAAATAATTTTCGTAAAGCCAATATTAATATATAACAAAACATAAGACTCAATTGGAGCTGCAGTAACAATAAGTCAAAAAAATATAAAAAACTCAGCCTGAGCCAAAAAAAAAACGCCTAGCAAGAGCCAACACAGGTAGCACAAAAAACGTAAAGTAAAAAGTGCAAAAAAAAAAAAAAAGAAAAGAAAAGGAAAGAATATCGTGATTTTATATTCGGTAAGGACAAAAATACAAACTTGTAGTAGCAAAACAACATAAATCTATCATCCCAACTTCATCAAAAGCGGTTGCTCAACAATCAAATTTGGGCCCTTCAACATAAAAAAAGGGGACATATTTGCATAGTTGGACTTCATTCTTCTTACCCAAACTGGTTGAACTCTACTAGAGGAAATTACGCTTTATCTTGCATTTAAGTTTGCTTTTACAAAAATTCAGTATTTTTAATTTATTTGCTTGTATCCGGTATTGTCGGTCCAACTAACCCGGCCCAATTATTTCCTTTTCGCTTGTCTCTTCGCGTCTCGGTTCACTGTTGGTCTTTTCTCAACCATTTTCTTCGCTCTCATGTCTTGTCGATTGTCTCTTGCACTCCGTCTCAGTTTGCTCGCTTATTTTGTTTCGTTTGTTTGGTTTTCGTTGTAGAAATGGTTCGAACTCGGTCGTCTCTACCTTGACTGTCTTCTTCACCTTCAGCCTCTTCTTCAAAGCGATCTTCTAAGCGTAAATTGCCATGTCAGAAGACGAGGGTTAAGGTTGCAGTGAAAAAATCCCGCTGTAATGTAAGTTTGTTTTTATTTTAAAGAATTTTTCTATTTATTTAGCAAAAGCATTTATATATTGTCTGATGTTTTGCATTTGATTTTGAAGTTTTTGTACAATTTATTTTCTTCTATCAGTTGTTGTTAGTTTGTTTTTCGTGTCCGTGTGATCTATTTCGTAGATTTGACACTTGTTTACAAGCTTAAACCCTCGTTTAGAGTTTTTTAATCTTTGTGTGCTTGTACTTAACTTGTTACACATGCTGTGTAACACATGTGTAGTCTCATGTGCTGTATTACACTCGATGTGTAACCCATTTGATGCATTACAAATATACTATAATTACTATGTAATAGGTTTTCATCTAACATATTTTTTAAATGATGTTCATTTGTTTTTTGCAGTCCTCCCGGCTCATGATCTCTATGAATGAGCAGTTTAGAGCTTCCATTGTTATGTCTACGGATATGATCAGATTATTGCCAATGTTAAAAACAAGCTCAATAATAACCAACTCCGTCTTTTTGAACAGACATGGTTTGGTTACCTTTTTAATCTTCCACACACTGTTCTTTAACCAAAGTTAATTTATAAGATGCTTTTGCGTTAAGTTGTGGATGATGATGATCATGCTATATCGTTCAATGTGTGTGGTAAAATTCAAAGGTTTTCTATGGATGAGTTTTGTGTCATCAGTGGCTTGAAATGTGTTGGCTGTCAATATGCTCTTGGTGGGTTACGGTTGAAAGACACTTATTTTAATCATATTCAATATGTTTCACATCTTGTTGTTACTCAAGTTTTTACTAATGCTCCTCCCAATGTGCCTGATGTTGATATGGTTCAACTTGCTATGTTGTATGTGTTGTCTTCTTTTTTTTATACAAGTCAGCATGACATGGCGGTTAAGGATGTCTGATTTAGGATGATAGATAGTGATTATAGGAATTTCTTTGCATGGGGTTGGGAATTGTTTTATATCACATTGAATTCAATGAAGCCATTGATTAGACATGCTGCTTCTAAAATTAAGTCTAATGGCAGCCTTCAACTTATCGCATGAATGGATTCATTCTTGCGCTTCAAATATGGATTTATGAGGTTTCAGCTGCTATTCGAGGTGTTGTTTGCAACCAATCCGATGCTTTCCTTTTGCCACGTCTTTTGAGGTGGTCTTCTAACGTCATTGTTGATCAGGATGTTCTTGCTAATAATCCCTTCTGTAATAATAAGGTAATGTTTCTCGTTTATTTAGTTTTTGGCTTCCGTGTCATTGTAGTTTGACTGTAACTTGTTACACTTTTTGTGTAATACATTAACTTTGTATTATTGCCTCTAAGTTACTGTTGCATTTTTGTTTTGATGTAGCACGACACCTGTGTCATTGAAGCTAGTGATGAAGAATTGCAAAAGTTTTAGACAAATGGTTTGTTTGAGAAGCATGATCTTTCTGAAGAACTGCATGTTCCTTCCCATGCCGCATCTCCACAACATGTTTTTTCTGATCCTCGCATTGACAAATTAAATAACTTGGTTGATATAGCTGTAAGTGCTGGAAAGGGTCGCACTTATGGTTCAGAAGATTCTAAGCTTTGTACAAAATTTGTTTTCAAAGAAAAGTACGATGAGCTTCTGTTGTGTTTTAATACTTTGGAGAGCAAGTTAGAGTCCTTTCATTATCTAGAGAATAGAGTTTTTGAATTGGAAGGATTTTGAAAGGGAAATCATGAAGATGACCGTGATGACGATGTTATGAATAATTCACAGAAGGTGGTGTGTGGTTTTGTTCAGGAATTTTATCTGTGTATTTTTATTAGTTTTTTGATTGAGTATATGTCTTGCACACACTCTGTTGTGCTGTTTTATTTGATTAGGTTTTTATTTTTTCTCATAAATGTTTGCAGTCCATGGAAGAAGCTCTAGATGGTCATAAAAGTGACAATAATGATGATGAGCAGTTATTTTTTTTTGTTTACGTCCATTACTACTTGGTCTTCTGATGTAATTGATTTCAGATACTGTGTAATTCTTTTGCAAACTTTTGTCTTAAATGTTCCAGTGCACGGACGATCTTGTTCATATTGAAGTTGAATTTGGATTTGGAGCTACCGTTGTGATGAAAGATGTGCATAGTGGACAAGATGGAGATAAAATTTGCCATGGTGTTGAGGAATTGAGTCCTGAGAAGAATACTGAGGTTGGAGTAAAGAATTTTGTTAGTGACCAATGGTGTAATGTTGAAGAGAAGGCAGATATTCATAATTCTAATGTTGTAGTGCTGAATTTTTCCCTTTTTAGTATTTAAGTAACTATTAATAGTATCCTCCATTTTTGCATTCTTTTTTAATTTTACCTTGTTTGCAATCTTTTTGATCTCAATCTCTGTTCTGGGTTTGATCAAACTTGTAAAGAAGAGGGTAAGAAATCTAATGTTGTTGCTCAGAATTCTGAAGCTGCCAAGGTTGAAGATACTCCACTTGATTATCAAGTAACGCTTTCTATATTTGACCAAACGCCTGAGGATAAATTAAAGTTTGAAATTGGCAAGACAGAATGTGCTAGTATTGTCGATCAGGCTTGAGTACACACCGGCCAATTTACAAAGAATAACTAATGTGTAACTGATGAATTATAGCCAATTTACAAAGAATGATGAATTACATTTTCTTTGTAACACTACATTTATTGCAATGTTTCTAATGAGTACATTATTTAATGTTGTTATAAATTTTCTTTGCAGTCTACTGGTCCTGAAGTAGATTTTTCACCTCCTAGTTTTAAGCTGTTGGATTCTGAAACACCTGAGCCAACCCCCGAGCAAAGTGTTGTTAATCGAGATACTACTCATGGTAGTCAAGACACACATGCTATTTTTGACAAAACACCCAAGGATATAAGTTTTAGTGAAGATGGTACTCTTGATCCTAATGAACTGGATGCTATATATGCTGAAGTTGAGAGGAATGCAACCCAACAATTATCTGAATTAAGGAAGCAGAAGAGTGTGAAATCGACTTTTGATCAAAGTCTTCTTGATGATCTTGATCTCCCTGCCGTTGTTTTTGATGATTGTGCAGTTGAGGAAAGCGGAGAACTGAATCTGGATCGTGTAGAGAAGGAGGAAGTGAAGGACGATAATAAGACCTTGCGTTTGAAATGAAGAAAGAAAGTGGAATGAGGAACTGGAGGATGATGATAAAAACCTAATTTTGAAAATGGAGAAGAATGAAGAAAAGAAGCCTTGTGACAAGAAGTTGAATGCATATTTGCGGAAGCTAAATGTGTGTTTGTAGAAGAACGTGATAGAAAATGTAGATAGTGAGGTGTTGGATGATGTTTTGGTGAAGAATTAGTTGGGAAATGGAGACAATTTGAATTTGAAGAAGAACCAATACGATGATGGTGATATTGTGTAAGAGGGATATGCTAATCTTGTTTTTTTACTATCATTGTCAAATTGATTTTGCTTTTTTTTTCCTTCTTTTTTTTTATTGTTTTTAATAATATCCGTTTCTGTTATGTTTAAACAGAGTCAAGAAATTGAGATTCTTGAAACTGAGCATGAAATCAATGATCAAGCACATGTGTTGTCTCATTTTGTTGTTCCTGGTTAGAACCCTGTAAAATATCTATTTGAGCTTCTTGATGATGACGAAGCACCAGCCTTTCAATTTGGAATGGTACATCCCGATCCTGCTTTTGTTGCTGCCTTTGATTCATGGTTTAAGATTGGTTTTAATTCCAGAGCAAGGTAAGTTTTTTGTGTTTATGTTCATTTTGATATTTTTTTGGTTAATCCAGAATGTGATTGATTTTCTTTTCCTAAATTATTATTTGATTTACCTATGTTAGGAAACATTTTTTCCTAGAGCCGAAGGATTCCATAATTTATCCTAATTTGAATTTAAAAATTGGTAGAGAGCAAAGACAAGTATTGGTGGTGTAATCTAATTCGTGATCACGCAATGAGTTGCTCGGTAATATTTTTTTTAAAAAAGTCTTTTTTTCCTCTTATTGTCCTTCACTATGCTCTCTAATGTTTCACATGAACTATAATTCATATGTAATGCATAAAGTCTACTACACATATAGTGTAATACATTAGGTGAAATGTATTACAATCAATGTGTAATAAATTTTATTTTTATATTCTAATTTTCAGCTTTACTATTATGCATCATATTGATGAGTGTTTTTATTACTTTCGAAAGTTGGCAAAACTTGCTGTAGAGAGTGTGGGCAGGAGGATTACACTTACTGATTGTTCTTTTACTAATTTCTTGGTTAATATTTACAAGTTTTGGGTTTTAGATAAAGATTCTTTCAGTAAACAACTTTATTTGGCGAAAACTGTGGTTGGGTTGTTGCCTCTCTGTGGTTTTTGTTGGGAGAATGTTGATATTGTCTTGTTGCCAATTCATATGGAGAAAGAGTACCACTGGATTCTAGTGAATTTGTATTGGCTGATAGAGTCCTTAATATATACAATTCTCTCGAGTCTATTCGGCAACATGGATTGATGAGTTGTGTATAGCCTTTTGCTGAAATGCTTCTTGATCTTATAGTTCATGTTGGTTATTGGAAATCCACGGGTTTTGGTGGTGATAATGAAAGGATCCCTCCGTTGAAGATTAACATTCTTGATAGAGATAAGATACCGAAGCAAAATTGAGGGTTAGTGTTTTTTGATACTCTTGTTAATTTGCTAACTTTCCTTTATATATTATTGTTGTTGATGTGATTTCGTTATTTATCTTTTTTTTTTCCCTTTTTGCGCTTTGTCTTGTGGTGTGTTCGTTATTAAGTATGTAGAAATGATAATCAATCAAACGGTTGGGAAGATCTTTCAGCTTGATCCCATGGAGGCAAGGCTGCATATTGCTAGTCTTCTATATAATTTTTACCAGACTATGGCCAATTTAGGGCAGTAGCAGTTTTTGGTTTCAGCATGTATGAAGAACCATTTGATCCTTATGTCTGTGGTATTATAGTTGAGTTTTGTAAGGATATTGATATTATGTCTTTTGTAAGGATATTTATGTTATGTCTTTTAAAGTCTTTTTGTAAGGATCTTTATGTTATGTCTATGATATTATAGTTGAATTTTGTTACAGTTATTGAGTATTGTTGTTTTTGTGCTTTGTTGATAGTATTTCATATATTACACGCTGTACTTTTTCCTGGACTGAGTTTTGTATATTGTAATTTAAATGTAACTAGTATTTTCTCCCGTGCATTGCACGGGGAGTTATATATCCAAGATATAATCATCTTGGACATATATACCCACCATGGAAAAAGCGCAATTGTAAGGCCATTTAAGCAACTTATAAGGGTTTCACAAACGTGTATCTTAGCATGAATATCTAGAGAGCAAAATACATCACAAATCTAAATTATGTTTTGCACAACTTTTTATTGAGCTCATGAGACACATCAACGGTGTAGTCTAAGGGGAAAAAATCTCTATCACTGATTGGCTTCCTACAATTACTTGTTCCAACATCAACCACTATGCTTGTGACTAAATGCTATCAGTCCACATGATCGAGAAACTCAAAACCAAGAATGTAGAAGTTAATGAAGTATTCAAACAGCCAAGTCAACTTTATTCAAACAGCCAAGGTGGAACTTTATCAACTTTATCGACCAAGTCAACTCAAACAGAGAAGGTGGCAATTACGATCTTTGCTATCCCTACTGTGATTACTTTGATCATCGTCCTCGTGATTAACATAAACACCTTCCTCGCCTTCTGTTGGTGGATCATCCACTATAAATTCGTCATTAACAGCATCCATATTCTCATCCTCTGCTATAACCTCAGCTTCATCATCAATAGCATCCATGTTCTCATCCTTCTCCACTATATCCTCAGCTTCATCATCAACAGCATCCATATTCTCATCCTCCTCCACTATATAATACAACTACTGGCCCTTGGCAAGAATGTTGGATTAATAGGAGCAATTGTTGTTTTGGAAGGGAGCACTCTTAATGGATAGTATCCAAGCATAATCCCACCCAAACTCAAAGCATTTTGTCCTCGTTCTGCAAGTCATACAAAAGAAGGTACAATGTAATGTTCATAAAATCAAGAATTCACCAAAATCAAGAACCGGACAACATATAATTCACATACCATCATCTGTGAATTCAATGAATGCAAAACAGAGTACAAAATTAGGATCACCACAAACAACACGACAATCCACAACCTTAACAATGAAATTGGAAACATAATATTAAAACATATTATCAAGTCATGAGGAATATAAAAAAAGGTCAGATATTCACCTCCCCACAGCTAAGGAAAATGGCTGCAAGTCGTTCTTCGGTGACCTATATCGCAATTGCATTTATCACTCATGAAATAAATCAAAACCCGTAATGATATAAGTCTATAAACCATAAGTTCGACTTACCTGATGATCCAATATCAGAGACATACACTGTCTTCCTTATCACTTCTTCACATTAAGCCAACCTTGTTCAGCCGTTCACCCTTTGTTCCCGATGACTATAGCCATTTACAAATATTTCAGGTTTGACTACGTCTTCACTTTCTTTAGACTTCATATGATACGTGAGGCATTATAAACACAACGTAATTAATGAGCAATACTCATCAGTAACCCATTAAAACGATTAGTCAAAAAATGGCTAAAAAACAGAAAAAACATAACAAAAAATCGAGCTTTTAATGGAACAAATTACCTGGCTGCAATCTTCTCATACTGCTTATTGGCATTAGGATAGAGATCACCACTCGGTTTCTCCAAAACAGCCGCATACACCTCGACATCATCCTTTGTCATGTTTATTTTTTGCAATAATCATCTTCTTTTTCATTTGATTACTACAATTCACAGAATCAAACAAATGAATTAAAATTAAACCCATGTAACATCGAATGCATATCTTATCATTGAATTGTTGCTATAAATCAATAAAACTACAATTCTTATGAACCTGCCAGAACTGGAAAGCCAAATTAGAGAAGAATTCTAGAATTCCTTGACTTGTTGCCATCTATACTAAACTAGACAATGGAAAATACTAATCGGGAGTCTTTGATTAGGGGATTTCGTAGATCTTAAGCTTGAATTAGTTGATTAGGGGATTTGATTAGGAGATTTCAAATTTCTGATTCGTGGTTTTGTATATTGCTGAAAATTTGGGGAAGATAAGGGAAGAGAAATCAGGGGAAGATAAGGTACTCAGATTTCGGATCTTTGATAAGGGATTTTTGTCGATTTGGGCTTTATCTGGTTATAGAGAACGGCATCCGCTGAAGAGGTCAAGCATTCGAGCGCGTGAGTTGTAGATTAGGAATCTACGGTCAATGTAAAGCCTAATAAACGCATGAGAATAGGATTTAATTTGCTGGGTTATGAGCGTGATTAATAATAATAAAATACTATTTATTTAATTCTGAAAAATGAGATTTTGCGCGGGAAAGTGTCCTCATTTTATTAATATATAGATGATGCACATGAATTGGTCAATTGTAATATTTTCTACTACAATGATGATCTATGTAATAGTTTTATTATTTTTCTAATATTTATGAAAAACATATTACAATTAAATTGCATATCATGTGTAATAGGAAATGTGTGTACTATGATTCTTTCTATTTTTATAAGCATCTTTATTTTGTAATATACTACAATTATTTAATTGTAATAGTGTTTTATTTAGTTACTTACATGAGTTCTACATGCTGCACTTTAAGTTTTGCGATGCGCATACATTGGTCATTTGTAATTGATTATTTCACGTCAATTGCAATGACCTATGTAACACATTTGAATTGTATGGTAATTATTATTATTATTATTATTATTATTATTATTATTATTATTGTTGTTGTTGTTGTTGTTGTTGTTGTTGTTGTTGTTGTTGTTAGTATCAAATTCATTTGATAAGAATACTATGGATAGTTTTTTACAATTAAATTTGTAACTGTTCGTGTTCTTATAAGTTGCATTTCATAGTGCTGTTTTATGAAGCGTTACAGATGGAGTGTAAGGAGCGGTTTCTTTGCTATCATTTTTTGATAACCATTTGAATTCTATCATCATTAACTACCTTGTCAATGTAGATAATTATTCAAATCGCTGTCATTTTTTCTCCTTTTTGAATTTCTAAGCATCATATCTCATGAGACCTCACTTCTTCTTAGTAACCGTTTTTCTCATTATTTAAGTGGCATTATTTTTTCTTGATTCTTCATCTTAGTCTCTCATTTTATTTGTACGAAGAAAGATTTGTAACATCCATTTTTGTCTCCTTTAAACTTTCAAGATGTCTATTTCGCCTCATTCACAAGAATTTTCATCTGACGAAAAATTCGATTCCACGAAGTCCGTTCATTTTGGTTCTTCCCACTCTGGTTCTGATGATACTCTTTCTTCAAACTATCTCGTTGTTCAGCCTTCACCAATGAAAACTAAGCCTATTAGATTTGGTGGTAAGAAATCTGCTGTTTTGTTCACGCGTACCACTAACATCAAATTGTTTGAATTTCAGCTTCATGAAGATGCTGATATTAACGATGCAACTGCTGTGTTTACTTGTAATGAACGAGGCTTTAGAGTGGTTGTTTATGGCTGTGATTTCGCTTTGGATGGTGCTGAAATAACCTTGAGTGATTGGTTGATGGAATCCTTTTTGGAGAAGTATCAGTGCCTTGCTCGTATTTTCAATGGCCTTGATAAGGAAAAGGCTCTGTATAAGGCTACCATGGATATTTTATACTACCCAGAGTATTACTTTCGCCCTGTTTTTAGCCGTTGTGTTAAGGCTTAGGGTCTTCAGTCCTATGTTCTGCGCTCTGGTCTAATTTCTGTTGAAAAAATGAACTCAATTGACACTGCTGATTTAGTTCTAATGATGGCGGAGTAGAAGATGAAGGAGATTATGGATCCTGACCTTGACAAGAAAGCATTTGTTGATCATCTTCTGAGGATTCATCCTGAGAAACTTCCCAAAGAAGCTTTAGTTGATGCTTGGGTTGCGCACATAAGTGTGTGATGTTTGTTTTAGATGGTTTTAATACATTTCCTTGAATTTCTTATTTCATGTAATCAATTTGTAATTTGTATGTGGTAACATTATTCAACTATGCAGAATGTATGAAATCTCAAATGTATTACAGATTCTGTGTAAGCAATATGTAATTCACTAGTAACCATTCTGTGTAAACAACCTGCAATTCATCAGTGACCAATCTGTATTACAAATTGGTTACAAATCATTTGTAACCCATCTGTAATGGGTGATTACTAGCAACTTATGTACAAAAATTGAATCACATCAATACATCTTCTTTTTAAGTAATGAATATCATAGATTATCTATTATATAGTATTAGTATTTGGTCAATGAAAATATCTTGTGAAAATATCTTGAAAAATAACAAAATTTAAAATGTCTTTGTTGAATGTATTAATTAAAAATTAAATCTCCAATTCTTTTACTTTCTTCTATTCTTGCATTGTTTTCGGATTGTTCTTTTATTTCAGGTCTGATGTAATTGGAGCATTGCATGATCTCCTGTTGTGATTGTACCCTTTGCATCTCCTACACTTCATCCTCACTTGTGGTTCATCAAATGACTTGTGCCTTGATTCAACAGGTCTTCCGGGACGTCTCTTGCTTTGTAGCTAGTGAACAATCACAATTTCCATATCCTCGGGCAGTACCCATTGGGATCTATCACCAAGTGGATATATGTTCCTTTTGTATGTTGATAAGTATGTCTCTTTTGTATACATTTGGCTGCAGTAGTTGTAAACATTCAGTCATCTACTTCCAATCACTGCAATTGCATGAGCACATGGAATTTTGTCGACTTGGAACCTTTTACAAGCGCAAGTGTTGTCTTGTATGTCAATTGTTTGTGATGTCATGTCATCAATGACTTCAAATAACACATGGCTTGATGCAAGAACCTGTAGTAATTTTGCACTTTGTTCAATATAATGTTTATAATGGATTTGTAACTAATTCAACTTTCTTAATTTTTAAAAATGTATCATTGTTTCCATATCAACATAATAAAACTTACCTTCATTCTAGCAGATTCACAAGAGTTTTCCCTGAGCTTCTTTTCTGCGTTGGGCGCTAAAGGTGTGAAAGTTCCCTCTACTGTTGAACGGTTTTTGTTGAACCAATGTTGCAATGTATGTCTTAGGAACTCCATCAATGATTCAACAGGCAATCTCTTTGCTGCTTTAACCACTGAATTAACAAATTCCACTATGTTTGATGTCATTGTGTTGTATCTATTTCTTGTCATTCGTGCTCTTGTCCACTTTTCGTGCCCCACATTGTCATGCTGCTCCAATAAACAATGCATTAAGTATAGCAGTCAGTAATTAGTGTTTATGTATGTATTCTATTACAGCCTCTGTGTAATTCATGTGTGTGTAATGTATTTACACAGAATGATTTAGATTCCATGTTTTACATATTACACATGTATTTCACACGTACTATAATGCATTTTGAATACGGAGTCTGCACTATTCTTGTGCTTGATGTAGTTTTATAAGCTTACTAGATATTCTCTTATTCTTTTATCAATCTTGTCAAGCTGCTTCATGTGGTACTCAAATTCTATTTCTATATAAGCTCTTGCTGCTTGGTTGAATGGAATAGGAATGTTCTTTGATTTTTTGGAAATTTTCTCCTTAGGTTCTTTAGAATATGATAAACATACAAGCCATGGAATGTGTTTGGATATACCAGCACGATTGCACGTCTTATGCTCTTCCCTCTATTTGATACAATGCAGAGTTCATCTTTTTCAATGTATCATTCTTTAAGATGGGATAAAAACCATTCACAGAAGTTATCATTTTCAGAATCTCCAATACCAAATGCAAGCAGATAGATGCCGTTGTTTGCATCTTGTCCGCATGCTGTTATCAACGCACCGCCAAAGCACCCTTTTAAGAATGTTACATCTATTGCAATGAAAGGTCTACAGAACTTTCATCCTTCTATGGAGGCACCTGATAGTATTGATATCAAATTATCAATATTTTTAAATTCAAGTAACATTAATCTCTGTAATTGTAATCTGTTTCACATTCTGTGTAACTGATGCACAATAAATTGCACATGGGTTTCATAGAATCTGTAACTCATATGTAATAATGTTTTGTTTTATTGACCTAATGCCATGAACATGTATAGAAATATGTTGTTGTCTGTCTCTAGTCTTGTAACTGATCCTGAGTTATTCTTCTTCAACATGTACAGATATGATGGGATTTTGGCGTATGATTGCTTTGGATATCCCATCATTTCTTTGTAGGCATGTTATCCTGCTCTCGAAGCTTTCTCATAAGGTCTATTTAGTCCATAGGTTGTCCTCATATCATCTATAATATCATTTGGTCTATATACTATCTTGACTTATCTGTATTTGTATTTTATCAATTCGCCAACAATGGAGCTTGTTGCTTGCTTGTGGTTCCCTGATAGTGTATCCATACCACACTTATGTTCCTTCTTGAGCATTTTTATCTTGAAGTAGCCAGTCTTATGTAATCTAGAGGCTTTAAACATCCAGTCACATTCCTCACAAAGACATACCAAGACGTACTCTCTCTTATCAGATCTTTTTATCTTGAACTGGAATTTGTTTGCTATGGCATAGAGGGAAATACTCTTCTTTAGGATATCTTTGTTGTAGAACAGGTTTTGTTCCTTGATAACATCACTAGAAGGTTTGATGATGATATTTAGTTTTTCTGTAACTGGAGTAATCCTTGTTGTCTGTACTATATTGCATAGTTCTTTAGCCACGCATTCTATTCTTGGCATTGTTGGTGTCATTATTCTTATTGAATCTCCTGTATTACAAAGTAACATGCATGAATCAATTAAAAACAATCTGTTACTAATATTTAATGAATTACAAATTCTGTGTAAGCTTTTTGTAATTCACCATTCTCTAATTAGACTTTGTAATTGGAAAGAATTGAGTCACCCATATCTATATGGAGGTTAATAATTTTGGACGATTTGTCCTCGATGTTGCTGCCATGACTTGTTTCTACATGTATTTCAACATCGTTGATCTCTAAGCACAGTGGGAAGCTTGTGGTAATACTTTCTTTTCCTTTTATCTCCAGATAGAATGTCAGTGAACTGTCATCTTCAATTTGCATTGGTTCTGTGTTTTTGTCAACAAAAAATTTCAGCTCTGCCCTCTTGAATGCAGTATTGATTTTGAACTTTTCCTCTATAGTATCTATGAGATTTTGATATGTGCAATTTTCTGGTACAACAATATCGGTGATCTTTGTGCTCGAGTAGTTGTTCAAATCTCTCCAAAATCCACCATATTTAAGGAATAGTGTGCGTGTCTCCATTCCTACAGCATGGATACATGTAATTTACTTTACATAAAATGTAATAAACTAATTATTAGTTATCTAACAATGAAAGTATAATGTACATTCTTTTTTGAGATCAGGAATTGTTCATCTGTTTATATCATATCATTAGTTCTTGTTACACGTCAAATGTAATGCAAGGATATCACATTATACGGGTTATATAATTTAAATGCATTGCACATTAATTGTAATGCTTTTATTTCCATATTGTTCACTTTGTTTTTGAAAAACACGTCAGTGCTTCAAGTTCGCAAACATCAGCAACAGAAAAAGCAAATATGATAACTCTTTTTTTTTTGAATCTTCATAGCTAAAATGTTCTACTATTTTTAGTTGTAGATAACAACAACGCAGATGTTTAATACATAATTCCACCAGACTGTCAAATACTAGTGAGATTATAACCCTTACTTGTCTGAAGTTGTATTTTTGCACTCCGTATCTTTCGACAGTATCAGTGTATTCGTGTTGTCCTTCTTTGCTTTGCACTCGCCGGCGGTATTCTTGCGATGGCTTGAATCTCACGATCTGGCTGCCGATTCTCTTGTTCGTTGTTTTCTTCTCTCATTTGTCTTGGTTCTGTGTTTTGTTTTGTGTTGTGTTTTTCCAACTGCAGACCGGTTTATTAGATGAGATGTTGGGCCGGGTTCAAAAATAACATATTTTAGTAATTATTCCTCAATGTTTTTGTTTAGTGAGTAATTAATATGCTTTTACCTTATTTTTGAAAAATTAAACTTAAATATTTTTATTAGTGTAAAAATCCAACTCTACTATTTGCCCATTCTTCATCTGCCGGACCAATCCGCTGCTGCCACCCACTAGCAACTACAATGCAACTGCCGCCTTTCCATCTCCAACTAGTGTTTATTTTGAAATTCAAACCCCTATTTCTCTCTTGTTCCATCTCTCCTCTTCGAACAAATAAACAAGACAATATCCAACCATGTAGGCAACAATGGGACAAACTAGGAAGTTGAGCAAGTGAATTTACAAGGTTCTTCATCTATTTTTTTAAATTCTAACACTTTCTAGCCATTTTCCCGTATTTTCTTACATTTTCTATATGTCCGGTGTTTTCTTGCATTTTCTTCATTGCAAAAAACCAATGAGCAGTTGATTATCAATCTATTATTAAGTCAATAGATAGTTCATTCATTAAACTAAAGAATTTTGGAAGGCTTAGTTTTTAGTCCAAGAACTTCCTTTTAAGAAACGGACAAATATTTTCCTCCCAAGATAGCTTATATTTGTATTTTTGGCATAGAAAAACTTTTTGACTTTTATGTACTACTTTTTTTAAGCTTAGCTCAAGTGCTACCATTTTTTAGGCTTAGCCAAAGATCCTCTAAAGCACTGGGAGGTTTGGAAGAATAAAAACATTATTAGTAATAGTATGATTCTTGCACTTGGCACTTGACACTTGATAGAATAAATAGAATAAAAATTATATAGTTTTCCTCAACAAAGTGAAAATGGGAGATAAAGCGAATCTCTAAATAGAGAGATTCTTATATTTATAGATATTAATCTCATGTCAGGTGCACAACATAGTGAACTTAGCATAATTTATATGTTATCCAATGGAAGAAGGCCATCTATCATATTGAAACAACAAGTAACTAAATTAATAAAAATGTGAAATTAAATCATTCGCCGTACTGTATGAAAATTCTTCATATGTAATAACCAACAATAGTTAGCCATATTTAAAGAATCATAGATTCTGTCAATTCAATTTTCAATTACAGTATTTTCTTTTTCCTTTTTTTCTTTCGATTATAGTATTTTTCTTTTTTTTTTTAAATACCAGTATTTGGCAGTGAAGGCTGTCTTTCTACTAATTTTTACACTTTCAAAGATGATAGTTTCGATAGGATGGATTAACACTTATGGGCTAAGATAATAATTGGTGTCAATTTCATATAGAGATTAATTTTCATAAAAACTTTCATCATACGTCCCCTTAGAGCACTACTTTGGTGGTTGTTCTTTTTTACGGAAAAAATATTGTAGGGCTTTTTTCTTGAAATTGTTGAATTCACTTTGATGTACTATAATTATATGGGCATCATCTTCATGAAAACATTATTTTTTACGCCTTTCATGAATCAATAATATCTAAGTGTGCTAGTATTTGATTAGCTATTTGATTATCCCAATTCTTTTATAACGTTTTGAGTGATTATCATCTATACTGAATAGTTTTTATGTTTTGCTATGGTTTGTTTTTTGTAGCGATTGAGATGACAAACACTGAGAAGAGATATATTCTTCAAGTGACCTTGATAATGTTCACTTGTATTCAACAAGAAATACGCACAGCAAGCTGGTTTCAACATGTGTAAACACAACAACAAATTAAGTGAAGATGTCAATGGAAGGAATTTACTTGCTCTAGAGGAGGTATGACGTACTTAAACTATCAAGAGAAAGAAAAACACAAAAAACCACGCCCTGGAAAGTGGAAACGGGGACGTACTCGATGCGGTTGCATGGCTAGACTGAATGTGAAAAGACAAAGAGATAAAAGTGGATAGGTCATCTCAATCTTTACGGCCGAGCACAGTCATCCACTCACGAGTCCAAGAAAAGTCCATTTTTTGAAATCTAATAGGACTGTAATGCCGACCCAAAAGAATCTGGTCTGTCAGTTTTCACAAGCCAACATCCCTACATGTCAGCAATTCCGGTTTATAGGGATAGAGTCTGATGTTCCTTCTTCTGTTGGGTGTCTTGAGCGGGACATTGGAAATGTTGTGAGGGATATGTGACAGGAGTACTTGGGTCACAATGCTAAGACCCTTGTTAAAATTTTTGAGAGAGAGAAAAAGGCAAATGAAAAATTTTACTACAGTTTCATGATAGAGGATGGGGTCTTCCAAAGATGTTTTTGGGAGGATTTTTCTTCATATAGTGCCTACACTTATTTTGGCAATGTTGTAGTCTTTGACACAACCTACAACACCAATAGATACGATGTGCTTTTTTCACATTTCGTTGGCATGAATAATCACATGCAAACTGTTCTGTTTGGATGTGGATTTCTGAGCAATGAGAAGACGGATTCGTTTATTCGGTTGTCCTCATAGTTTCTAGATACAATGCCAGTCGCCAGATATTTTCCCCATCCGTGCATCTTCTATGTTTATGGCATATTACAAACAAGTTTTTCGAGAAATTGGTTCCAACACTATACGGAGATTGTAAGAATGTCCTCCATAGCATTGTTTATAGCATTGAGACACTCAACGAGTTTGAAAGGAAATGGCGTGAGTTGTTCAGTACCCCTACCTTAGGTGGAAATGATTGGTTGCGCAGCATGTGTGGCATTTGGGATCAGTCAATACTAGCTTATGTGAAGTTGCCAAAATGTCAAGCAGTCAGATGGTCAAGACTCAATATTCATTCCTTAAAACATATGTGATGAGGAAGAATTCGCTTGGAGCTTTCTTTGTATGGTTTCAGACAGCATTACCTTACCAGAAAGATCAAGAGGCAAAGTTGACCACATTAAAAAAAAAAGGCAAAGTGCCAGTTGCTTTGACTACCTTTCATTTGGAGAACTGGATGGTTAGTATCTACACAAAAGGTTGTATTTCTACTCTTCCAAGAAGAACAAAATGGGAGTGTGCTTTAAGATCCCTCTAAAATCTCTTCCACGGCCAAGGTAAAGTTTACCAAATAAAAAAGGTGCAATGCAATCTCAAATTGTTTGTGTCATCTCACTTGGTTGACTGCATCTAATTTAGTGACTTGTAGCTACAAGCTTTTTCAATTCAGTGGATCTGTGTGTCACCACATTCTGTGTTTGATGTATAGGAAGGGAATTGGGGAGTTGTCTGATGATTACATTCTTCCTAGGTTGACCCAAAAGGCACGATAAGTCCTCGTGTTTGAACCCACACCATAGTATTTAGCTAAGTAGTCCTCAATTTCTGCACTTGTCATGATGAGCCTGAATTTATGGAAATAGGTAATGATGTATCAATGTCGCCAAATGTTGTTAATTTTGTAATGAAAGGGGTAAGAGAACTTGAAAAACAAGCAAGATAGATGTTGGCTGCAGAGGGACCACTTGCGACAAGCAGAAAGAGTAGCTTGATTCATGAGGATGATTTAAATATTTAGGATCCAATGTCAATGCGTGCCAAGGGTTTGGGAAGCTGCTTAAGTCATTGAAGGAAAAAGAAATGATTCAAAATAATAGGAAGGTTTGTCACTGCTACCACACGATCAAAAAATGTCCACAAAGTCAGACGGGTATGTCTATTCTCTAATATACTTTTATACTTTGTGGTGTTTTATGATGATGAAGAATTATCTCAATTTAGTTCTATGAAGAAAGAAAGATAAATTGATGATGATGATAATAATATATATCTTGGTGATTATTGTTAAGTGTCAAATCTACGGTTATTTTATAGTTTTAAACTCATTTAATTAGTTTCATTTTACTTAAATATACTTCATTTCATTTGTTTTTAGGTAAAACCAACATGGGATGACGTTTGAATCAATATTGAAAGAAAAGAAATTGAATTGGCACAAATTTGAAGAACTTTGGGGTAATAATGAAGAAGAATAGAATATTGAGGACTAGTTTTGACAAAGATAAAGTTGGATTGGATTTTTCTATTTCACACAAATTGTAGATCTCTTTGTCTAGTTTCCAAAGAAATTTGAATCACCTTAATTAGACATCGGAATCGAAAGTTATGCCCAAAATTCGAAAAACTGCACACTCCGAAAAATTTACCCCGAAAGGGAGTTACGGGCGTAACTCCCATAGTTGTAGCCGCAACCCCTAATTTCAGCCAAATCGAACCTTTCCTGCAAGCCAGTTGCTGCCGTAACAATAACCCCCCCCCCGGGGATGACAGATTTCCTAATTTGTTTGGAACTCTAATTTTGGTATCTTTTGGACCACCTTTTCCCAAGAACATCAGTCAAGAACATAATCATTTATCATCCGATTATGACTTATTCTTTTAATTTTTGTTCTTTTATTTACAATATACTGGGTTAGATTTCTTATAGAATTAGGGTTGAGATGAAGCTTGGACATCAATTTTTATGTTTGGATTATTAATTTGTTATTTAAAATGATTATTCGATTCTTGAGTTTTTAATATTGTTTTGTTTTCTTCATATGGTTAATGCACATAATTGTAAGATGTTTGCGGTTTAGTTTTTGAATCAAGAGATCTAAATTAGAATAAACCTATATTAAAAACCACAGACTTCAATATAGGATGAGAATTGCCCTATGCTCTATGCGATCTTTTGTGAAATTCTTGATCTTTAATGCATTCTTGCGGTGTTAATATCATAGAGATATAGCTATCTCATTCGTAGGAATATGTTAAATGCTCCTCGAGAGAGATTATTTAATAGTATTGAAATTTCAATCGTCTTAATCGAATATCATTGTCAAGTTAACAATCGGGTTAAAAATTGATTGAAAAGTGGATTCAAAACCTTAATGCTAGCTAGTTTCTCCATACTTGATTTTAAACACACAAAAAAGTCATCTTTCCAACTTGTTTGTTATTATTAGTTTCGTTGTTTTGCATTTTAATTTTGCATTTTATTATTCGCAATTGATCCTAGAATTATCCGTTTTGATTGAGGCTACTATAATTAAATGTGAGAATAATATGGTCTCAATGGGTATGATACACCAACTCCAAAAAGTCCACTTTATTACTTATGGGACCCATACATTTGTGGTGTGGAATTTATCACAACAGTTATGATAAAATATATCTCTATGAAGAAACATCAATTGATTTAGTTATAGCTAGTTATAGGATGGTGAATGAATATAAACAGTGGAAATGCATTGCTAAAGTTAATTGCATATTTGATTATGGGTGAATCTTGGTACTTATGGTCCATGCTAAAGTTGGAGCATTTGATAGCCTTAAGTTGACAATAGTGGTAGGAGAAGTAAATAGAACTTAATACAAGATGGTAAACTAATTGAGAAGCAGAATTTTGTTATCCATTACATGCGGGTCTTTATGTCTAATTTGATGTTAATTGTTTTTATGCCTTCTTTGTACTTGTAGAATTGGATTGGTCGATGAGGAGTATCGTCTAGAGATGCCTTTCACCATGGGGAATGATGGAGATGTGCTAGATATGTATGTTTCTAAGGAAGCAAACAACTACTCTATTTATCAGACAACGTTACCAGGAGATGCATTCCTCTGTGGTTTTAGGAAGTTATAGCACACGAATGTTTATTTTCTAGCTTGTAGTACTTTTATTGGATTTTTATGTCAACCAAGAATTATCTTGTGCATGTATGAGTATGGTATGGCTTGCGAAATTATTTTGTGGCTTGGACTACGTTTATTGGAGTTTTATATCGATGAAGAATAATCTTGTGGCTTGTGGCTTGCAGAATTATTTGTGAATTGTATTGTTTTTGTTGGATTGTAGGTTGATGATCGATTATTTTGCGGCTTGTAAAATATGATATCAATCATATAACAATTTAACTAGAAAGATAATAAAGGTATAGAGTCATTATCTAACTTACTATTGAAAATAATTTCTATTACTTAATCTTGTGCAGGATCATATTTAGTTATAGCTTGTTTTGTAATTATTAGGGTGATAGATATTGGTTTTTAATGATTTTTAAAGGTTTTTAATGTAAAAGAGGAGAGAGAATGAGTGGAGTTGAATGGTGGAGATTTGTAGATATGATATGATATGTGGATGTGATTAATTTAAGATAAAGAAAGAATTGATAAAAAAGTGGTAAAAAGTGGTAAAAAACTTTAAAAATGGTTCCCTATCATGTTATATACTTAATCATGTGGTTTTTGGGATTATAACAGAGAGAATAACCTTGATAGAGTTGCTTTCAATATTAAGAAGGACGCATCTTGAACATGACTTAAACTAGTAATTTGGGTAAAAGGGGTAAAACTACCATATAATTTATACTTACATTCGAATAAAAATTACATCTAAAATGTTAATAAACATATGCAGCTAATAAGGAGATTACAAAAATAAATAGACAACCACTAATATAAGTTTGGATATTCCCAAGTTCAATAAACATTAATTGTTTTGGTTATTCCATACGAAAAATACTGAAAAATTGAATACATTGTACGAAGGTGAATTACAAAATGCATTGACATAATTATATAATTATCTAAAGTATAACGCAACAAACACGATCAATGATGGTGCGCCTTAGATGGACGAGTTCGTCTGCAACATGAGCCACATGTTGGACCAATTCAACATCTCCTCGGCTTGTGCCGTCATCGCTATTGACACAAGTTGTCCCAAAAGTATGGGGAATCACATCCCCATGTCATTCAATTTTGATCCCATTTTAACGATGGAGCTCATCATTCCAAAAGAAATGACCATATACTTTTTCTCCCTACCACTATAGAACAAAATATCGGTCACTCTTTTCTCTCAGTTATGCAAATGAAACATAATATGTGCATGCAAGTAAAGAAACAAATAGTGAAGATAGTGTAAGTCTTTCATGAAATACCTTTTTAGGAAGACACTTCCAATACTTGCAGTCTAGATTATTTTCAGATTTCAAAATCGTGTATGCTATCAAGGTGCCGCATATGCACCGTACACATTCAACGTTATCATTGCGACTAGAAGCAGGCATTTTATGTAAAACAACACAATGACTAGATAAAGTGATGAGGTAGATATATCAAATAAAAGAAACCATTCATTTATTTAAAGAAAAAAATAAAAGAAATGCTTGGGTCATACTTATTTGAAGAAGAGGTTGGGCTAAAATTGAAGTAAACAGATCATTGACAAAATTATAGCTTAAACTTGATGTAAACTCACAGCTTGGTGAATCGAGTTGATGGAATTGAAAATACTTGTACAAAGAACATTGATAAATTTAAAGTTTTTAGAATCCAACAAATTAAAACATAAACCAGCATTGTATTTGTCTAGTAAATTAAAGTTTTCATAAACCAACAAATTATCATCTCATAGCGAATTCTCTATAAATTCAGCCATAAGAACACATCTTAAATTCAACCCTAAGAACACGTCTAAATTCAACTAATAAAGTTTTTAATTGATATTTGTTGGGTATTTCTTTAATTTTCTCTTGCATTCTTCATTCTACACATTTTATAGAAGGTAATCTTGAAAAATATTCAACTTCTAGTTTCCCTCGTCTGTCACTTTCTCTCTCTATTCACTTTTTTCTTCTCCAGACACGCCTTTAGGTAATCTTGATAAATATTTAACTTTCTTGCTTCCCTTGCCCCCGACTTTTTCTCTCTATGCACCTTCTCTCTCTAAATTATCACAACCGATAATTTGCATATTATTACCAAGATGTTACCATTTTGAACCAATTTTAAAGACTATAGGGAGCAATAATCTAGATTATCAGGGATGGTAATTTAAAAAGAGAGTTGTATAGTGACAAAATCGGAGATTGGGGAGTTTTGAAATATGAACCGTATTTGTTTTATCATAGTTACAATTGTGTAAATGGTTGATTTTTAATATTTATTTTAGTCTTTGTGTGTAAAAAATGAATTATCAATCTAGAAAAAAGTTGCACTAAAAGTTACAATTGTTTTGCATATTCCATAATATGAAAGAGGACTTCCATAGCTTTAAATATATCCATATAAAATTAAAGGTTGACTCATGAATTGGATCTCTTTGAGAAAGTTCAATGGAACAACTTCATAATTGCTAAAATCTTGGTGTTTTAGTGTTCTAATTGTGATTACCGAGTAATATTGTTACTGAGGTAAGTAATATTATTATCTGATGAGGTAATATTATAATTATTGTAGTAGGTAATATTATTGAATTCCCTATGATGAAGAACATGTACTAATTTAGTTGCACGCTTGCCCTTTTTTTAAAAAATTTCAGGTCAAGTTGTTGCTTCACGTACACCGTTTATATTATTTCTGAAATATTGCAATCTGTTCAAGCAGCCAATTCGAGTAGCCAATTAGAGAAAATGTTTTTGATTCAATACTCAAGAGACATAGTTCTCCGTTCTCAACGGATAATAGGGGAATTAATGTTTTCGTTGTATATACCAATTCCAAATGTGTAAATCCCTATTTGATTTTCATTACAAAATTTATAGAGGCAGCAATTATATGTTAATTTGTAACTTTACATGTTTGGATAAATCTTATTTGATTTTCATTACAAAATTTCCGTAGGTAGTGATAATATGCTGATTTATTATAGTGTTTTTATGTATAGGCACTTAAATATGGATAATAGTGATAATATTCCTTCATATTTTTTGGGAAACATTGTTAGTTCTTTGTATTACCGAGCTAAGTAATATTATTATTAGGGTATGCAATATTATTATTAGGTTAAGTAATATTTTATGGCACGTAGAAAGAGAAAGTCATAGATGGGGGAATGAAGAAGTTGAATGTTTATCGAGATTAGTTGTGGTGGTAATCTGATTGCCTGATGAGGTAATCTAGAGAGAAAAAGTTGGAGATGGCGGAAGGGAGAAGGTGAATGTTAATCGAGATTACCTAGGGTGGTAATCTGGAGAGAGAAATTGTGTAGAGAGAGAAAGTCGGAGACGAGTGAAACGGGGAGTTGAATATTGATTGAGATTACTTTGGGCGGTTATTTTGAGAGAGAAAGTGCGTCGAGAGAGAAAGTTGGAGACAAGGGAATGGAGAAGTTGAATGTTGATCGCAATTAGCTGGGATGGTAATCTGGAGAGAGAAATTGCGCAGAGAGAGAAAGTCAGAGACACGGGAAGCGAGAAATTGAATGTAAATCAAGATTACCTTAGGCGGTAATCTAGAGAAAGAAATTGCATAGAGAGAGAAAGTCGAAGATGAGAGAAGCTAGGACTTGAATCTTGATCAAGATTACTTGTGGCAGTAATCTAAAGAGAGAAAGTATGTAGAGAGAAAAGTCAAAGATGGCGAAAGGGAGAAGTTTAATGTTTGATCGAGATTACTTATAGTGGCAATCTAATTATCTGGTGTGGTAATCCATATTACTCGAGAAGGTAATATTTGTACACCCATTGATGTTTATGAATTGGCATCAAGTGTATTAAATGAAGTATAAAGTTATGTTTATGCTTGCAATATTTTTTATTTTTTATCATAATGATAAATTTGTTTATTTATATTATCTTAAATATTGTGTTCGTAGGTGAATTTTCTAAATATGGAAGAAAACAAGGACAAAGAAAGATAAAAAGGACTGAAAGTGTAAAAAGTCCAAAATTGGAGGATCAAAATGAAACAATCCGAAAGATAGAGGACCTTGGGGCAAATATTTTGGAGTATTTTTGAAAGAAAGTTCGAAAGTTGATGACTAAAATGCAAAATTTGAAAGTTGGAGGACCTTATGTGCAATTTAAGATAGATGACCTCTTGTAGTGGTGATAATCTTGGTTGTTTGAGTTTAATCGATGGCATAGTGGTAAATTAAATAGAGCGAAACATGGTGTTTGTGTCTTATTAGGGAAAAATAGAGTTAGCGGTAAAAATAAGATGTTATAATTAATTAGACAATTTTTTTAATAAAATGTATAATTATTGAGCATTTTTCCTTCTATTTTTATTGTTTTAACAATATATATAATTAATTAATTTTGATTAATTTTTATCTAATGAAACAGTATAAATTTTCATCTAGTGAAACTAAGACCAATTTAGTATTAGCAGTATAAATAAATTTAATACTTGCAATGCAATTAATTTTAATTCTTGGATAATTATTTAAAAAATATTTAGACCTTGTTCTATAGAGAATAAAATTTATTTATTCGAATTTCATATAGATTGAGTGGTTGAAATTTGAAGAAGATGTATTAAAAAATATAAAATAATTATATGAGTGGTTAAAAATGATGAAAGAGAAAAAGTTAGTGAAAGTTAGTGGATTTTCTTATGTATAGAACAAGCCCTTAGCTTAACATTTGCAGTTTCAAGAATTTTATAAATTTAATTTTAAATATATTTTATAATTTAAAATATATCATGTTTATTTAAAATATTTCATTCATTTTTAGGAAAAATTTGGCAAACTGTAGCTATCTAATGAATTTTAACTATTTTTTATTTTTTAAATTAAATATACCTTTCTCATTTGAAAAATATAATTAATTTTTATTAAACTTTGCCTACTTAAACCATATCCAATTAAATTTTCACAGCATAATAAATTTTAATTAATATTCATTTTTAGGTTATTATTTCTATAATAATTTATTTTGTATATGTACTTTCGGAATTATATGAATATAATTTTAAAGATATCTTATAATTTAAAAAGATACGTTGCAATTTAAAATGCTTCTTTAACTTTTTTGGGGAAATCTTGCCAATCGTAGGGATTAAATGAATTTTAATTTTTTTACTTTTAAATTAATTATACTTTCCGACTTTATCAATATAATTAATTTTGATTAATCTTTATCTATTGAAACATATTGACAAGCGTCAAATCTTTTCTTATTTTATAATTTTAAAATCGTTTAATTAGTTTTATTTTACTTAAATATGTTTTATTTCCTTTATTTTTAGGTAAAAACCAACATCAATGATGTTAGAATCAATATTAAAAGAAAACAAATTGAATTTGCGTAAGCTTGAAAAATTTTGGGATAAGAATGAAAAAGAATGGAATATTGAGGATAAGCTTTGACAAGGATAAAGTTGGATTTTGGAATTTTCTATTTCACACAAAATTGTAGATCTCTTTGTCTAGTTTCCAATGCAATTTGAATCACGTTAATCGGACATTAGAATCAAAAGTTATGCAAAAATATTGAAGAACACGCGTGTTGAAAAATTTTCACAGAAAGGGAACTACTAGGTTGAATCTAATTTTTAAACTTTAATGTTATACTTTTCTTTTAATTTTGTGTAAAAGTTTAATGAATGCTAATCTTAATGAAATTGTTAGTTTTAATTAAATTTCTTTTAAGAATTAATTTCATTTCGTAGTTAATTATTAATAAAAATTAATTATTAATAAAAATGCTCTTATTCTATACATAAATATAAATCTTTAGATTTGGATTAAAAAAATAATAAAATAATAATTATCAATACCTATGCATGAAAACGAAATTTAGATTTGAAAAAATAATCAGTGGAGATTTGAAAAAACTTTAATTTCAACCATACACATTTCCTTAATTTGATGAGGATAAGATTTAATATGGATAATGATTATTTAATTTGTTTGTTAGAGATTAATTATTAATTACTAAAAAAATAATCAAAAGACAAGAAATGACTTGGTTTTAGGCTAATCTAATTTATAAAATAGACTGAAAATTCTCTATTTTTATTTATAATATATAGATAGATGAGTAATATTATCGATTTGTTTCACAAATTCTATATCGATATATTAAATTATAAGATGACCAATAACTATCGATGACAATATTTTTTGTTAAATCAATAGATGCCAAGTTTTTTTCTCCCAATGATTGAAAATTTATAATTATTTCAAGTTAACCAAATAATAATAAGAAGTTGAAACAAAAATAAGAGAGACATACACTTGTTGGGATTAGATTCGATATTTTAATTATTGTTAAATGGAGAAGTTAAAAATAGAAGTTGAGAAGTTATCTTTCTACAACTTCTCAAAACCATCGTGAGATTTCATTGCTTCTCTAATAATCACTTTGAAAAAAAATTTATTGAACACATAAATTAATTGGACGTTTCAAAAATGCAAAAATTGCTCATTTAACAACAATACCAAACAAAACCTAAGTGGTTAAAATCAATTTCTAGGTATGCTTATAAGAATAATTCTAGGGAGACATTGTTTATTGATATTTTTAACTGGCATTGTAATGTGTCATTTATTCATTAGGTGATAATAATATGTCGATGTGATATATATTCAAAGCACATCTTTATCACCCAAGATAAAACACCGCATCACCATATCATTTAAAAATATTTATAAAAAAAGGCCCCCTAAAATCATTCATGTTTATAAACATCTAGTAATCAAATTCATATGCAAGAACAAAACGAGATTTTCTTAACAACAAAGAGATTTTACAGACATGAGAAAATCCAAACGCAATATTTGCAAATGTCTTCCATTACTATTGTCCAAACTCAAATGCAACAATTGTTATTAAAAAAATGAAAAAAAAAAAGAAAAAGAAATTGATGAAAAGAAGGAAATCGTTGCAATTTTACAACAAAATTTTTTCACCAAAATATCATGCACAAAAGACATGCTAAATATATATTCCCAAAAAAAAAGATATGCTAAATAAATGTTCAAAAATGATGATAAATAAAAATCCAGAGTCGTGCCAAAGCGCCTATGTCCTAACTCCTAATGGCACACCGATCGATTTTCCCTCTCCCATTTTGTAATTCCCAAAAACAGAAAAAGAAAAATCCACAATCTCCCTATATTTTTGAACATACAATCTACCAATTTTACCCCTAAAAACATTCAACATTTTCAAGGTGAAGCACCCCACAAAACCTCTGCAATGATGGTGGCTGCTTCAGCATCAGAAACACAAACCTCTTTTAATTTCCCCAATATTTCTTGCTTAAAACTCCTCTTTTCCCTTTGTCTCAATCCCTCTCCAACCTCTAATTGTATCGTAAATTTGACCACACATTGATTATTCTTCGACCTCTGCAATTCCACCAATTTCTTGATCAAACCCTTATTCAGCATTGCTTGAATCGCCTCTTTTCTTCCAAAATACCCAATTTCAAGAACACAGTTTAACGCCATTAATCGAATTTCAACATCCTCGGAGTATGCTAACAAGTCAACAATCTTTGAAATCCCACCGCATGATTCCATTTCATCGACTAAAGGGCTCTTGATTGCCTTTATCAGAGAGCAGAGAACTTGTAAAGAACAAAATGAACCCATCGATGACAGAGATTTTACAGTTTGTCCCATTAAAATGAGGCCCACAAAGACATCTTTGTTGTAAAGAACAAGCTCTTTTATGGCTATGGCGGATTTTTCACGAATTCTTGTGGAAAAAATTGGATTCGATAAAACCCTCTCGAGATTTGAAAAAATCCCAGACTTTAAAAGCAAATCTTGGAAGTTTATATCCAATCCTTTTGAAAGAATTTCACGGAGTGAATCAATTTTCTTCAGTAGAATTTCTTCATCTGAAGATGATATAAAAGATGAATGTATTGAATGATGGATTTCAGATAATTTTTTCCTCAAATTCAGTAGTGTTTCACGATTGATCCACGCCTCGAGTTCTGACTCAATCAGGCTTGAAACTCGGGAGATTTTGTGGAACCTGACTCGGCGAGTCAAGAACGATCTGATACCACGACCGGGTTTTGAGTCGTGGACTTGCTGAATTAACTCGGTTAACTCCGAGAGGTGTTGATAAACAGAGGAGAGATGTGGGTCGCCGGAGAAAGATTTTGTGTTGAGCTCAAACAGAGTTTTGATGGGCGAATTGAAGTCGACCGAGTCGGAACTCGGTTTGAGTTGTGAATCATTAGAAAGCTTCTTGATAGCTTCTAAAATGTTCAAGACCTGTTGTAATTGATTGTCATCTTTTTCTCCGTTGACGGCAGCGGCGGTGGTGACAACTGATTTTGTTTCATCCATTACATTGCCAAAATCTACAGAACAGAGATGATTTAACTAAGAGAGCAAAAAGAACCGTGAATTTGGGCTAAAGAAGTTAGATTGTGTATGCAATAATCTATACTATTCCTTATGGTGATTAATGATTATTTATTTACCAGACCACTTGTCATCGGACGGGATGGCTAGTATATGAAGGCAGGAATGATATGTTGCATCTGGGTGCACCATAGTTATGGTGCTCCCTTTTAGCGGCTCGTCCGGTGTCTTTTGAAATTTAGGATCGGATCTAGATTCAGTACGACGAGGCGGAGTTGGGAAAAATTATGGCCAAAATTTTAACCTGCCACCACCGGTCACCACGGTGCCGAAATTTTTTCAAAATTGCTGAAATTCCGCCTCGCCGTACTGAATTTGAATCTGATCCCAAATTTCAAAACGGACACCGAACGAGCCGTAAAAACATCGGGGGCACCATAATTATGATGTACCCGGATGCACTTGATCAATGGGCGATATGAAGGAAAGAGATGGGTGCCGATGGATTATGCTAGATGTCCACGTGGGTCACGTGACCTAGACCTGTGCTAATTTGTTAGATACAATCATGAATCATACAATGCAATACAAGGCAAATTGATTTAGTACCAGTATTGAAGTTTTATTATAATTTCAATGTTTGAGATGGTTCTGTCCCTTACTATTATGTAGTCGTCCGGTTCCAAGAACCTGAAAGGGGTTGGCAATATAAGTCCCTTTGGTTTTTCGCTCTGATAAGAGTAAAAGTAATGTGAAGGCGAAAAAGTTAAGGAAAAAAAATTTTGAGAGAAAAAATTACTCTCAAATAATATTCAAAGGAAAAAAATTGGAGGGGAAACTTGGGTATAGGTTTTCGGGATTTTCACCCTTCATATTATTAATTGCATGAAACCGCCAAATTCCAGCACCTTGAATTATTATTGGTTATAGTAGCCACCGGTTGTTAACAATTAGTTTATTTGGTAATTATTATTTTGTTTAGTTTTAATTGAAAATTAATTAATTTCTAAAAAATTATTTATTGAACAATTAATATAAATTATTTATTAACCAATTACTTCCAATATTTGTTAGTTAAATTAATTTCTAAAGAAATAACAAAAAAATGAATTAATTGCGAAAGAATAATATTTTTCTTATCTACATGGCATTATATCATTAAAAAGAGTAAAATTTGTGAGCCTTGTTGGGAGGGGCTATTCTTTAAATTTGGGGCCAAATTGAGCCACCAAATTTAGAGAATAGCTCATCAATTGATGTATTATTTGTGGTCAGATTGAGCCCCAAATTTAGAGGATAGCTCCCCAATTGATACATTATTTGGCGTGAGATGGGGAAAAATCTCAAATTTGGATTTTTTTCCTCCACATTAGTTTTGTTCGAAGAAATGTAAACAATATAAATAGTTTTTCTATTTTACACTTACTTAATAAGTTTTAAAAAATTATTGAGACTACCAAATGACTTTACAATGTATAAATGAAGGTTATGTTTGGTAGACAAAGCTGAAAAGCTAGCTAATCGTTGAAAAACTAGCCGATAGCTGACAGATCAAAAATTAATTGCTAACATAAATGGAATTGTTTGACAAAACTAATTGAAAATCTAGCTCAAAATTGCAAAATTATACAAAAGGACATGTTTAAAATATTTTTCTTTTTTTTTAAAAGAAAGATGATAAAAATGGAATAAAAAATAAAAAGCTCACGTAGCTTATTTGAAAAACTTGTAAATAAAGTTTTTAAAATAAACTCCTAGCTTCGTAAATAAACTCCTCAGTCAAACATAACTTATTTGAATAGAATGAACTTATAAGCTTTCTAAATCAGTTATAAATTAGTTCACCAAACATACACTAAGTAAAGGTGTTATAGTAAATAAATAAAAGGAGTCTATATAATTTATTTCAAAAAAAGAGTCTATATAATTGAAATTGGAAAAACTAAACAAACAAAATAGGCCCATACAATTGAGACAGTTGGAGCACTACTTGGCAACATGATTCATGCAAAAGAGTAATATTTCTAATATGACATCTACTCACACTTTAGTTATTTCTCAACATAAACCAAATTACTCAACTTTCAGACTATAAAAAATGTGGATTATGCTCTTATAAATGATGTAACAGTTAGTTGATTATAATAAATTTACTATCTTAATTGTTGTATTAAATGCAAGGTTTAAAATAATAAATCAATCAATATATCATATTAATAATGATTAATAAGCATTGTTTATAAATAGGATTATTGTATTAGAGTATCTCCAATACAAATGTGAGTGTCAAAGATGATGTGGACGTGTGATTTTAGACATGCTACGAAAAAACGATAAAGAAAAAATCAGAAAAAAGATGGGATGAATGAGAAAAAAATAATTAAAAAGTAAAAAAATAAAAAAATATGAAGCCCACTAAAAAAATTTGTGTCTCTCTCTTTCTTGTATTGACATTGAAGGCAGACATCTATATATATATAAAATGAGCTTTTTTTCTCGCCTAAATGCATCCTTAATTTTTCTTGCCTATTTAATTTGCCTAATATAATCTTCTATCTATATATAGAATAATTTATATATATATATATATATATATATATAGAAAATAATGATTTTTTCTTATTATATTTTTTATTGTCTTAAATTCGTCTTCCCATTTAAAAAAAACTCTCTTTTTATTTTTTTATTTTTTCTTTTCTAATCCATACCCAACTTTCTTTATTTTTTCCCTCCCTAATATATTAATATTAATGTATATAGATTTTATTTTATTATTTCTACCCTACTTTATCCAATCTCATAATAATATCTAAATACACCATCTATCATTTTCTCTCCTTTTTTTTCATTTTTTTTCATTTTCTATATATATAAAAAAATTGTAATTCTCTTTTACTCGACTTGATGAGAGCTTTAAAATAAGTATACCATTAATGCATAAATTTTTATTTTTTGAAAATTAAAATTTACCACAAATATATAAATTAGTTTCTAACTTAAATATAAATTGATAATTTGTTACGATACTTAATCGATATTTGTGTATAAAATTCAAATATAATGAGATGTATAAATTATTTTAACTTTTAATTCTATTCTATGTTTGATTTACCTTGAAAATAAATTAAATGAAAAATAATGCCTCAATTTGTTTATCTCACAAATATATGGTAAAGCGAAATTTATTTTATGTTTAAAACTAAATAATTTTTTTCCTAATAAATATTTAATTAGCCAAAATAATAATTTATATATTGATATAGTACTTAAATACAATTTCTTTTGCAATTACACAAAATTGACAAATATTATATATTTGTGATAAATTTCAATTTTATTTTGAATCAATAAATTTAAATTTTTTTTTATTTTTTCTTTCAAATCTTCAATTTATAAGTTTATATGTGTTGAACAATATAAGGGTATTCTAGGAATTAAAATGAATTTTTGATTGATCATTTTTCCATAATTTTCGTATTTAAAAAAATAAAATTATTTAAAATTAACGATTTCCACTAAGATTTAATTTTTACTAGCTGTTTCACCCGTGCGTTGCACGGGGGACAAAATTTTCAATTAATATCCGTATTGATAGATATTAATAATATTAACATAAAACGTAAAAAAATAATTAAAATAAAGCATGAGTTACAATAATGAACTTAATTAATTTGACTCGAAACAATTCTATAAAAATTTCGACAGATTTCCACCTATATTTCGTACTAATTAATCCTACAAATATGTAAGGAATAACTCATAAAAATCTATGCAACTTAATTTACTATTCTTCATAGAATAGTAACTTAATTAGCATTTAGACTCGTGCTTTGCACAGGATGACAATTTATGGCAAAAATTGTGATAATATATCACATTTCATTCATTGCAAGATTGATCTACTAATATAAACCCAAAATAAAATAACATTAGATATTTAGATGTTATAGTTATCAAAATAAATATATTAAAATAACTCTAATAATATTTGTAGAACTCATCATTTTTTCTTTAAAATTGTTTTATATTCTATTATATGTAATTATAAATTTTGGGAGATATTAATTATACATCCTTATGATATATGTTATTAGCAATTAAGATGTAAACAATGATTTTTAAATTTTAATTATGAAATATAATAAGCATAGAGATATATTATAAAAATAACAATATAGTAACTACACTCTGACAAACCCTAACACCTCGTTCCTACCACGCCGGGAAATATTTATTCTCATTTCGGCCCACCTTCATTTAAGCCGAGCGAGAATGATATAAGAATTACAATAAGATAGAAACTTCCATTTCCCATCCTCCGTCTCACTAGAAAATTCTCATCCCATCTATGCCCCATAGTGATGGTTTAATCAAAAACTTTTATTTCTATTTTTTAATATATGTGTTACTGACATTTTATTTCTTCAATAAATACTTTCTAAATATATTAATATATATATTAACATATTAGGTATAAACTCACTAATTCAACATATTCGGCGTATTAAATATTAAATGATTCAATATAAAATTTAAATTAATTTGGCTAAGATAAATAAATTGAAATATACATGATTAATATTTCAAATATACAACCTAATTGATGATGCTTAAAACTTAAATAAAATATCAATGGGAAAGATTCGGCATAAAATAAATAATTCAAAGTAGTTAGGATTTTTAATATTTATTTAGGAGATAGAAAGTTAGATAAATATTTAACACAATCGAAAGTTAGTTTAAATATTCTAATTGAGTCGTATAATTCCAATACTTGATTGAGTCGATAATCAATTGTTTAGTAAGAATTCTCAGACTTAGTCCCTAGTAAAGGTAATATCTTGAGCCAAAAAATTATTATATAATTGTTGGTTCAGGTAAGTGTCAAAATAAAAACCATTACTATTTGAAAACCTAGTTTTGGGGCATGTTACTTAAAAAAATGAGTAGATCATTTGAAACACTCTTAATTATATAAAAAAAGAAATATTAATATTTTTCCACCAACTATAACTCAAAAGAAATATTATAGAAAATACAAAAAACATATGAGAATCGAAAGAGAAGTATGTTTTGAAAAAAGAATGATACTGAAAAAATAAATGAAGTTAATTAGGAACTAATAATCAGTCAACTTACTCTACAATAAGATGTAATACCCCAATTTTAAGAATCCAAAATCTTATAGGTGTTAAATTAACTTTATTTTAAAATACATAAAAAGAGAAATTAATTTCGGAAACACATTTTTTATCCATGCAGCAATCTAATTAATTTTAATTATTTTTCATTTTTTGAAATAATTATATTTTCCCCCTTTAGCAATTTAATTAATATTGATTAATTTTCGTCTAATAAAACTATCTTAATTTTCGTCCAATCAAAATATATCCAATTAAATCTAAGTTAATTTTAATATAATTAATTCTAATTAATTCTTTTTTAGCTAATTACAGGTAGAAAATGAAAAAACAAAAGGAGAGAAAATGATAGAGTATGTAGATATAATGAGATTGGGTAAAGTAGGGTGGAAATGGATTATGAAAGAAAAAAATAAAATAAAAAGAGAATTTGTTTTAAATTGGAAAACGGATTTAAGGCAATAAAAATATAATAAGTAAAAGCCTCATTTTCTTTATATATAAATTATTCTATATATAGATCGAAGATTACATTAGACAAATTTAATAGGCGGGAAAAATTAATGATGCATTTAGGCTGGAAAAATGCTCTTTTTATATATATATAGATGCCATACAAAATTACCATTAATTAAATTTTTACACAAAAATTCAAATAAATGTTTAACATTAAAATAAAAAAATAAGATCAGACCCATTACCTAATTTTAGAAATAATTAATTAATTTATGAATAACTAACTAAGAAACAAAAATTAATTAAAACTAAGATTCAATTTTTTGCGATATAAAATTTAGATTCATTAAAGTTTTACACAAAAATAAAAAGAAACTTATCGACAGTTGACCCGAGTTTGAGACAAAATCCCACCACTACGATTCCCAATTTGTACTAAAAAATTTAAAAATTAGGTTGGACCCAATAATTAATTTTAGAAACAATCAATCATTTTTATAAATAATTAGCTAAGGAACAAAAATTAATTAAAATTACCAATTTCTATAACATTTAATTGTTGTGTGATGAAAAATTACAATTCATTAAATTTTTACATAAAAATTAAAATAATGTGTAACATGAAAATTTAAAACTTAGTTTGGACCCTTTAATTAATTTTAAAACGAATTTATTATTTTTGAAAATAATAATTAGTTAATAAATAAAAATTAATTAAAATTAGCGATTTCGTTAAGATTTAATTTTGTTGGGATAAAAAATTACAATTCATTTAATGTTTACTCAAAAATTAAAATAATTGTGCAATATCAATTTTGTTTAATTAATCATTCAATTATAACATTAATCGATTTTTTAATTAATTGAATCTATATCTATATCTTTTCATTTGAAGATATCTTTTCAATTATAAGATATTTTTAAAATTAGATTCATATAATGCTTAAAATTATGGCTATGAAGCACATTATTTTGGAAATAGTTAATTATTTTAGAAATAAATAAATTAAATTAAATAAAAAATTAACTATAATTATTTAAACAATAATTAATTAAAATAATAAATTCCATTTCTAATATTTTGTTGTACATCTGTTCAGTGGACAAAGATTGATTCAAATTAATTACATTCTTAAAGGGGAAAACATAATTAATTTTTTAAAAAATCATTAAATTGATGCCGATTTTCCCTAAAAAATGAAAAAAAATTTTAAATTGTAATATGTCTTTTAAATTACAAGATTTCTTTAAAATTTGATTCATACAATTTTTATAAGTGTAAATATTAAAATGGCTATTTTAGAAATAATTAATTATTTTCATAAATAATTAACTAAAATAAAAATCAATTAAGACGAATTCTATTACCATTAATTAAAATTAATAATGTTGTTATTATTTAATTGGACTTGGTTTCAATGGGCGAAATTGAGATGGTTTCGTTGGACGAAAATTAATCAATTGTATTATTAAAACAAAAAAACAACATTAATTAAAAAATAAATAATAATTAACATTAATTAGATTACCTCTGTTAACTCGATTTTTCTTAAAAAATTAAAGACATCCTTTGACATGCAAGATATCTTTTTAACTATAAAATATCTTTAGAATTAGATTCATATAATTCTTAAAACTATGGTTAAAAAACAAATTATTTAGAAATAATAAAATATTTTTATAAATAAGTAGCTAAAAACAAGAATTAATTAGAATTAATTATATTACAATTAATTATATTTCTTAGTTTTAATTGGATATATTTTCATTTGATGAAAATTGAGAGAGTTTTATTAGATGAAAATTAATCAAAATTAATTAAATTACTAAAAGGGGAAACATAATTATTTCAAAAAATGAAAAATTATTAAACTTAATAAGATTGCTACGGAGAAGAAATGTGCTTACGAAATTAATTTATCTTTTTATGTATTTCAAAATAAAGTTAAGTTAACACCTATAAGATTCTGGATTCTTAAAATTGGGGTGTTACATCTTATTGTAAAGTAAGTTCACTGATCAATAGTCCATAATTAACTTTATTTACTTTTTTCAACATCATGCTTTTTTCAAAACATGCTTTTCTTTTGATTCTCACATGTTTTTATATTTTCTATGATATTTCTTTTGAGTTACAGTTGATGGCAAAAGATTAATATTTCTTTTTGCATAGTTACAAGTGTTTCAAAGGATCTGCTCATTTCTTTTTTTAAGTAACAAACTCTAAAAATAGGTCTTCAAATAGTATTATTTTTTATTTTGGCACTCCTCGAACCAACAATTATATAATAATTCTTTGGTTCAATATGTCGCTTTCACTAAGGAATAAGTTTAAGAATTCTTACTAAACAATTGGTTATCGATTCAATCAATTATTGGAATTATATGACTCAATTAGAATATTTTAACTGGCTTTTGACTATGTTAAATATTTATCTAAGTTTCTATCTCCTAAATAAATATTAAAAATCCTACCTACTTTAAATTATTTATTTTATATTGAATTTTTCCAATTGAGATTTTATTTAATTTTTAAATATCATCAAATAGATTGTATATTTTACGTATTAATCATATATATTTCAATTTATTTGTCTTATCCAAATTAATTTAAATGTTATATCAAATCATTCAATATTCAATATGCCGAATATGTTAAATTAGTAAATTTATACCTAATATATTAATACATGTGTTTAGTATATTTAGAAGGAATTTATTGAAGAAATAAAATGTCGAAATAAAAGTCTTCAATTAAACCATCACGATGGAGCGTGGACGGGGATGAGAATTTTCTAGCGGGCATGGACGGGGAATGGAAGTTTGTAATTCTCATATCATCCTCGCTCGCCCTAGAGTAAAAGAGGATGGATTGGAATGAGGATAAGTGTTTCCCGACATGGTAGGAACGGGGTGTTAGGGTCTGTTGGACATTATTCACTACATTATTATTTTTATAATATATTTTTATATTGATTATATTTCATAATTAAAACTTAAAAATCATTATTTACATATTAATTGTTAATAACGTACATCATACTGATGTATAATTAATATCTCTCAAAATTTATAATTGCATATAATAAAATATAAAACAATTTTAAAGAAAAAACGTGAGCTCTACTAATGTTAGTAGAGTTATTTTGATAACTATAATATTTAAGATTATTTTATTTTGGATTTATATTAGTAGATTAATCTTACAATGAGAAAAATATTATATATTATCACAATCACTGCAATAAATTATCATTCCGTGCAAAGGATAGGTGTAAATGCTAATTAAGTTGCTATTCGATGGAGAATAGTAAATTAGGTTGTATGGATTTTCGTGAGTTATTCCTTATATACTTACAAGATAGATTAGTACGAAATATATAAGAAATTCTTTCGAAATTTTTATAGAATTGTTTCAAATTAAATTATTTAAGTTTATTGTTGTAACTCATTCTTTATTTTAATTATTATTTTTTTAGATTTTATGTTAATATTATTAACATCTATCAATATCGTTATCAATTGAAAAATTTATCTCCCGTACAACGCACGGGTGAAACAATTAGTTATACGGACGTCTTTGTCAATGGGATCATTTACTTGACTTTCTAGGTAAAGTACAAGGGAGCAACTTTGGAGAAGAGATTAATCGTGTTTGAATTTTCTGCGACCTTGACTAGCCCTCGAAATGGAACTGTATACGGAAGAATGTGGACCAAGTAATAACCAGCCATTGGTAATTTACAACGTGAAAGCCACACATAATTTAAAAATAATATTAATAATTGTGATATAGATCGAAAAATGTAGTCGGTGTTATGAATAATTGAGAATAATTTGGTAGTTATGAATTATGAGGAATAATTTGGTGGAGGAATAATTTGGTAAAAGATGTAATTATTATATGTGAATGACTATTATACCCTTGATGAAATTATGTAATTACGGTTGTACCATTCGAAGTTTTCCTATAAATAGGGCTTCAGTTATTAATGAAATTCATTCCTGAGAATTCCTTAGAATTCATTCTCTCTAAATTCTCTCTATTGTTTCTATACTTTTATAACACGTTATCAGCACGAGTCTCTAGCCATTTGAGTAATATGAAGGGAGTATGCTCTACAGTTGCATCTTATAGATGATCTTCTGTATCAGAAACCGAATTATTATAAATAACCTAATCCATCTCCAATCAATACTTATCTTTCTTTTCTCTCTTATCTTTTCCCCACTTTCTCACGTCTCACTCTCTCTATCTTCTCAATCACTCACAGAAAACATTTACGCAGAGACAAAGAGTTGTGGGCAATTCAAGAATTGGCAAATGGAGGAAATACGTGCATGTTCAATTGCTTCTCCCTAAGAAAAATGAAAAGGTGTATATATTATATTACTTTATACTATAATAATATATTAAACTATAATATTCGTTTTCTCGAGATATAAGGAGCATACATTATCAAAATCAAATTTTCTCGACTCCATTATACTCGATTTAACGAGAGCTTCGATTTGACACCAACATTGATAGGGTAATAACTCGTTTTGAAATATGTTATTATCAAACTTTCAAAATTTACAAAATAGTCATTGAATATTTTGATATTGATAAATTGAAGTCGAAAGGAGATAATTTTCCAATCGTAAAACATTGATAAAATATTTTTGACTATTTTACCTGGTGGAATGGACAATTTTACCCTTAGGGTAAAACCGACCTAATTTTGACGACAGTTGAAAAATGGATAGAATATTCATGAAGAAATTCTAAATCCATTGATTATATAAAATGAGCTTGAAGTCCATTTGAGTTAAAAGATCGAAATATTAATGTAACTCCGAAGAGTTCAATTACATAATGTACTTATTCTAGAAGGATAAGTGTGCTCTTGTAGAAGTAATGAGTATTTGTTCAGAAGAACAAATGCGCTCCCGTAGAAGCAATTCAATATTTAATTCTGACTTTATTTATGCAATTTAATTACTGCAATACCTCCTACTTGATGATGGGTTCAACCGTCACTAAACGGAAGGTTTTATATATTTTTGCACTTTATATGCTAAGTGATGGGTAATACCTTCTACTAAGCAGATCCTACTCCTGAAGAAGTAGTTAAATATTATGCAATTTAATTCTTGCTATTTAAATTCCGTAAATTTATATTTATTGCAATAATTCCCATAAGGTAGGTTCGACCACCTATTGGAGGAAATTTAATTTCTGCAATTTAAATTTATGCACTTTATAGTTTGAGTATATTTCCAATGTGGTGGGTAATACCACACGATTGGTGTGCATATTTCCAATGTGGTGGGTTATACTACACGATTGGTTATAACGAATCCTACTCCAGAAGAAGTAGTTGATCAAATATTCTAATCATACTCTCGAAGAAGTAGACGATGAGAATAAAATTACTTCTTCATATATACCGAATATGAATGGAGAAAATTGAGCAAGTGGTACTTGAAGTTACCATTGGATAAATAGACGAAAGTAAAGTGCTGAATAGATCCCATGTTGATAAATCAAAGAAAATATATCGCATGGAAAGCTTATATGAAGTAATCTTATCGATGATATGAGATTGTATTAATATGAGAATAAAATGCTCTTGAAGAAGCATAATCACTAGATTTCTGTATTTGAATAAAGCCAATATGATATTATTATTACTCCAGAAGAAGTACAAAACAGTCGAAGTGGAACATATTGAGAATATCAAAAGATGACATTAAACACTCGAAAATATAGAAATGCAAAAAGAATATACATACTGAATCCATAAATGAGGGATGCGTCTCGAGAGTATAAATACTCGTAACTCGCCACCATCAACATTAGGATTCATAATGAAATATTTAAAGGATCCGAATTTCTTTTTCGCTTGACACCACAGTGGTTGGTCGACGGACTGGGCTTCCATGATTCTTGAACATATGCATGAAATTTGATGAGTAGTTCATCAACAAGATTAGCGAGAGATAAGTATTTTTCTCATTGAATGAGAGATAAACTTATTATTTACACTGATCTAGAAACGCTAGTAAGCCATCAAAGAAATTATTAATATTCAACAAACCTATTGGTTTGACATGAAAGTTCCACTTGTGCTAACGAGGCTATATTGAATATTTCCTCCAAAGGTGTTGTAGCGCTGGAAGGACAATGAAAGCATCACTATTATTCATCATATACATCATGCGGTTGTGGATGGATTGCGCTGTAGCACCAACCCTGCCGGACCCATGGTAGAAGCGGCTCCAATTCGAGTATTAGATCCAACTAGATGGAAAGGTATTACACTCGAAACTCTTATTCCCCATGATTGTGCGGCCATTATAAGTCTAGCTAAAAGTTTGTTGTTGGTTCCTCCGTATAGTATATTGATTTCTTGTCTCCCTAACTCTTTTACGAGTTGGTTTGCCATATCCACATATTGGATATGGCCTACCAGTTTAGATCCACCAAGAATACATACGGTTTTAATCTGGCGAGGTAAAGGCTGACTTGTATGAGATGATTCTAAAATCTCCATATCCATCTCTACTCCTATCTCTTTTTTTACACTATACTTTTAATGTATGAACATGAGAGATATATGAAACCCTCTATTTAAAGAAAAATTTTCAAACCAATAATTGAGTGCACTATTTACTTTTTGACAAATATGAAAGAGAAAATCTGAGAAAAAAATTTAAGTGAAAATGACATATATCTGTCGGTGATAGAAAATAAACGAAAAAAAAATCGAAAATCGAAAAGCGATATTTACAAATAAAAGAAAAATATTGATATTCTATATTACATAAATTTGTCTTACATAAATATGGGAAAATCATTATACTAAGTTATTCTACTAAATTTACAAACTGGATCTTTTAAAGTAAGTATTTCAAGACTATAAAGTGCTTGTTGATCTTTGAATTTGGCCCATAAGGCCATTAGCTCACCTTGCACGTGTCCACTAGGATGTGTCTCAAGAGCACATTGAATATCATCCAAAGGCTCCTTACTCAATCCATCCTTAATGAATGCTATTTTATCTTCTCGATTTACGGACAAGTACCCACAGATTTACATCGAGTGTCACATGTCCACCGAGCACACTTGTAGCATCCTCCTAATCTTTTTGCTCTCCGTTTCTTTGAAAAACTACTTTTACCCATACCAGGCATGTATTTAGAAGGAATTGAAACCTCACCAGATAATCGAACCTTTGCTTCAATCAAGCATCGGATATCTTGTGGGATACCCTTATTCATTAGCATCCTTAATCTTTCCGACTTTACATCGATAAATCCTTTTTAGGATTTTGATCGGTAGTGATGGATAGTATTTTCAAGATTTGAGAGCATATGATCCATTATAATGTATAAACCCTTGTTAGGATGAATTTTGCAATAATTTTGATGATTTATTTATAGAATAATACGACGCGTATGAAATAAGACTACGATTTTAAATAAATAATATGAAGCGTAAGAGCTACGATTTCGGAATTAAATAATAGCCGGATGTGATGCGTATGAGCTGTAACTCCGTGTTTGAACAGTAGTAGATAATAATGTCACCAAAAGATGATGGAATATGTCGGTGAATTGTTTCTATGATAAATCATATTGAGCACTATACAGATACTAGTGAAATCGATATAAGAATTTACTGAACTAGAAGTTCAATAATACTCGTTTGCAAAACCGGACTGACCATCCCGGTTTAAATAATTATTGAAATCAACATTTCAAGTGAAGAATTAAAAGAATTCTTCAATGATTGTTCTCGATAAATGATGAAATCATTACTAGCCAATATTGGGAATAAATCCCAAATATATCTGGAATAAAGGATGAGAAGTATGGGCCCACTCATCCTCCATGTGGACTACTAGATATTATGATATGGATCCACTAGATAGTCACATGTGTATATGATTCGTAATTTGAAATTTACGAAATATTTGCTCACGGTATGAGCATGATTTTCAGATTTAATGATAAAGCTAGTAAATGTATATCCCAATACTTGAATAAATCCTGAAGGATTTGAGTATGCATACAAGTGGGATATTATATGGCAAATTATTTAAAGTCCTCAAATAAATTGCCGATATCGAGAATAGAATGCAAACGGTCTAAATTCCCATATTAAGGCTGAATGATGAGAACATATATGATTAAAATCATACCAATCTGTATGAGTTTTGGTGTTCTAAATTTTCAAAGCATGAGGGGAGTATTAAAGGTTGAAAATAATATGTGAAATGCATCATGTTATATCGTCGAAATTGAAATACTAACTTGAAGTTCAAAGATGCATGAAAGGCTATGAACAATCACATATATCGCCTACGATGCTTTGATAAGTTAGCACGCTAGAAGCGTTGATATTTCCCCAATCATATATATCAAAGCAAATTATAAAAGATGGTCTTAATAACGGAGGCATATACTCTTGAAGAGTATATAGACATAACTATATTGTATAATCCTACAAGAGGATTGATAATGAGATATCTCGATAAGTTATGTCGATATGGGGAAAGAAATGAAATTGAAAAGTGTCGACACGATATGAAAATGTAGCGCTACATATGATCAATGATAATGAAAATATTGAGATATATTGAAGATGATAAATGGTGAATGTGAAATCCTTAACTTATGAGATGATGAGATGATGATGACTATTGCTCAAGTTTAAAGATAAGCATGGTGGTCATTATATGTTGCATGCTCATGAAAGTTAAATTACCGATCGTGTGTGTAGTACCGAAAAGGAAATTAAAGGATCGGATGAGCTAAACCCGTGTTTATGAGTACCCTAAAGGGTGAGCTAAGCCCTGGAATGAAATAACCTATTAAGTGAGTATTAAATGTTAAATGATATATTTTAAGTGTTAGTTAGTTATGAAGGTTTACTTATATGTTTACATGTTTTTACGATGAATTTATATGCTTTAAATTGTGTGTTTGGAGACATGTGTTCATGGTGAATGTTTTGTAGTTGTGTAACGAAAATTGATGCACTCTAAATGAACGAAGAGTATAAAACCAATGTATATGATACTCATACAAATGTATGAAAGATTTTGAAATGCTTGCAAAGATACTTGTATAAAATACGCGTTGCACTCTTTTTCCTCGATCGAGGTTTTATCCCATTGGATTTTCCTCACAAGGTTTTTAATGAGGCAACTTTAAAGGCGTATTCACATGAATAATGTACTCTTTTTCCTTCATTAGGGTTTTTCCCCTTTGGGTTTTTCCTAATAAGGTTTTAACGAGGCATATTCATGGTATATTGAGAACGATAGGAGAAATTGATACAGTGTATCTATTGGATCAAGTTATAATGGAGCTAATGCTTTAGATCCAAATGATGATGATATTGAAATCATTTACCGTAAGTAAAGATATCGCTCAAGATATGAAATCAAACGGAGCAAATTTGTACTTCTTTTTCCTTCGATCAAGTTTTTTTCCCACTGGGTTTTCTTGACAAGGTTTTAACGAAGCAAAGACATGAATACTCCTATACCGTTTGGAAGACATCGGGAGCAATGTTTTGATGAAGATATAACCACTCCAAGCTATCCCGCAATGTCGGTTTGGAAGTTTTTTTCCCACGGGTTTTTCTCCAAACAAGTCAGGAAGACATTTGTATTAATAGTCGTTCGAGGAGTGTTATGAATAATTGAGAATAATTTGGTAGTTATGAATTATGAGGAATAATTTGGTGGAGGAATAATTTGGTGGAGGAATAATTTGGTAAAAGATGTAATTATTATATGTGAATGACTATTATACCCTTGATGAAATTATGTAATTACTATTGCATTCATTCAAGCTTTCCTATAAATAGGGCTTCAGTTATTAATGAAATTCATTCCTGAGAATTCCTTAGAATTCATTCTCTCTAAATTCTCTCTATTGTTTCTATACTTTTATAACAGTCGGCATATTCGAATATTATGAATTTGGCATCTTATCATTTTGGATTATTTTAACTTAAACCAAATTGGCAGGTAAACGTTTTTCTTGTACCCCACGTCCCCATCCAATCTAAAAATACTAAAGTTAATTTTAACAAGTAGATTTTTATTATTTAAATAAAGAGTAATGAGTCACTATCTAGCCCAGTTTAGTGGACCTGAACGGGGGTGAATCGAAGCTTCCTCTGATTATCGTACAAATTTGTCTGAATCACAGTCCTATCATATATGTGAAAAGGTATGTTTAATGGAGATTTTTGAAAAAATAATTTTAAATATATTTAAAAAAATAATAAAAAATAATTATCAAATTAATTAAATGAGTGATCAAAAAATAATGATCGAATGTTTTTTTTTTTTTTAAAACCCTGACAGACTAGCCCAAAAAGTTTCTACGTCATTTTCATCTTAAAAGAAAGTAAATAAAGTAGAAAGTATTAAGGAATCATGAATCTCATTTTGCATGTGCAAAATAAAAATTTAAACGGGATCATTGAAGGCAGACATTATATGAATGTCTTTGTCGTATTGACATTGAAAAAAATTTTGGCGTATTGTCGTATAGTTATGAAACCCATTAAAAAATTTTGTGTCTCTCTCTTTCTTGTATTGACATTGAAGGCAGACATTATCCGAACGTCTTTGTCAATGGGATCATTTACTAGACTTTCTAGGTAAAGTACAAGGAAGTAAGTTTGGAAAAGAGATTACTCGTGCTTGAATTTTCGGCAATGCTGACTAGCCCTCGAAATGGAACTATGGAAGAATGTGGACCAAGTAATAACCAACCATTGGCAATTTACACGGTCACGTAATTTAAACATAATAATAATAATTGTGATATAGTCATATAGATCGAAAAATGTAGTCGGCATATTCGAATATCATGAATTTGGAATCTTATCATTTTGGATTATTTTAACTTAAACAAAATTGGCAGGTAAACGTTTTTCTTGTACCTCGCGTTCCCATCCAATCTGAAAATACTAAAGTTTCTATTTTTTTTTTTTCAAAAAAACTAAATTGTTGCAAGTAGATTTTTATTATTTAAATAAAGAGTAATGAGTCACCATCTAGCTCAGTATAGTGGACCTGGACGGGTGAATCGAAGCTTCCTCGAATTATCGCACACATTCTATATGTGAAAAGGTATGTTTAATGGAGATTTTTGAGAAAACAATTTTAAATATATTTTAAAAAATAAATAAAAATAATTATCAAATTAATCAAATGAGCGATCAAAAAATAATGATCGATTTTTTTGTTTTTTTTTAAAACTCTAACAAACTAATCCAAAAAGTTTCTTCATCATTTTCATCTTAAAAGAAAATAAATGAAATAGAAAGTATTTAAGAATCATGAATCTCATTTTGCATGTGCAAAATGAAAAATTAACGAAAATTTTAAGTTGGTTTCAAGTAGCATCAACAACATAAATGTATCGCCAACCCCCCAAAAACAAAGTATCAAATAAACAACCTTTTGAATAAAATATGATTTTATTAATGTTTTAGGAGGTTGATCAAATGCAGCCTATTAATTTGCTGCCACATTCTTCCTTCCTTTTATAATACAAAGTATAGGTTGGTTGAGAGCTAGTGGAATACGTGAGGGTGTTGGTTTTACAAGAGTAATTTACAAACTATAAAATCAACCAATGAGATCTTGACACATCAAATGGTGAGTTGGCATTTGCAGTTGAAATGGTAACCTCCATCATGTGACTACTGCTTGTTTCTCTGACTCATTTTCCAAAAAGCAACTCTTGGGCCTTCTACTTAGTTGACTCCTCAAGCCCATTTTCCAAATTAACTCTTGGGCCTTTCGCTTCCAAACCATGCCTAGACACGCCATCTTTCTCAATTCCCCCCTTCAAGCTGATTGGTAGGTCAATGACATTCAGCTTGTGTCTCAGAAATTGGAATTGCGATTGCGCCAATGGCTTGGTAAGCAAATCGACAACTTGATCACTAGTAGGAACATAGCGGACCTCTAATTCTCCTTTCAAGACTTTGTTTCTCACAAAATGAACGTTTATCTCTAGGTGCCCTTAGTGCGAGCGTGATACACCGGATTAGCTGCTAGTGCACTCGCACTCAAGCTATCACACCAAATGATTGGAGTATTGACGACTAGAAGCTTTAATTCATGAAAGAGGGATTGAATCTAGGTTATCTCTGCTGCGGTGTGTGCCAACGCTCTATACTCTGCCTCTGCACTCGACCGGGCAACAACATGTTGTTTTTTTGAGGACTAAGAGATCAGATCGTCCCCTAAATATATGCAGTAGCCAACTACAGACCTTCTATCATAAGAGCACGCCGCCTAATCCGCGTATGAAAAACTAGTAAGGTTAGGTCTGCTATTAGCTTGAATATGAATGCCTTGATTTATTGTGCCTTTGAGATATCTGTTAGGAATACGAACGATAACTGGCAATAAAATTAAAGAACAAAAGAAAGAACACTCAGATTTGTTTTACGTAGAAAACCCAGGATCTGAGTGAAAAACCCATGCGTAGAAACAAAAAAAAATTCACTATATCAGAGATGGTTACAAGAGGAGATAATTTTCTGACTCTTACTATGAATGTCATGAGTTCTGTGGCATGGTATATATAGGAGAAAAAATAAGCATATTCTTAGTAGGACAAGAATACTAATCCTCACAGGATGAGGAATATAAATACTAATACAATAGGTAAATACCAATATTGAGAGAATACGAACAAAATCCTAATCCCAATAGAAATCTTCAACTTTTCCAAAATTGATTCGAAAAAGAATTCGGGTCACAATTCCCAACAATCTCCACCTTGATATGAATTCTGTTGAATGAATGCAAAAAACCAATCTTTGTCTCTTCCACAAAAGCCCCTGAGGGTTAAACTTAATGACCAACGCCAACCAAGTCCAAACAATGCTCAAACTTGGCAATAGGAAGTGTCTTGGTCATCATATCAGCAGGATTATCATGAGTACTAACTTTGCTTACAACAATATCACCCGAAGCTATAACTTTTTTCACAAAATGGTACTGGACATCAATATGCTTTATCCTTTCATGAAACATCTGATTTTTTGCAAGAGAGATAGCACTTTGGCTATCACAAAATACTTTTGTGATTTGCAAGTCCTCACCGAGTTCTCCAAATAATCCTTTCAACCAAATAGCTTCCTTACAAGCCTCTGTAATAGCCATATATTCTGCTTCAGTAGTAGACAAAGCAACTATAGCCTGTAAGGTAGTTTTCCAACTGATAGCATATCAACCAACGGTGAACACATACCCTGTAAGTGATCTTCTTTTATCAAGATGTCCAACAAAATCAGAATCAACACATTCAATTACACCATCATTAGATCTCTCAAATTGTAAACAAATATCAGTTGATCCACGTAAGTATCTAAAAATCCATTGAACTGCTTTCCAATGTTCTTTATTAGGATTTGCTATGTATCTACTAATTGCACTAACTGTATATGATAAATCTGGACGTGAAAAAACCATGGCATATATGAGAGATCCTACTGCAATATAATATAGAACCCGAGACATGTATTCAATTTCTTCATCTGACTGTGGAGATAATGAAGATGATAATCTAAAGTGTGCTGCTAACGGTGTACTGACAGGCTTGGCTTTCTACATATTAAATTTGCAAAGGACTTTATCAATGTACCCTTTCTGACTTAGGTACGACTTGCCTATCTTTATATCTTTCTGAATCTCCACTCCAAGTATCTTCTTTGCAGCTCCCAAGTCTTTCATCTCAAACTCCGTACTGAGTATACTTTTGCCTTATTTAATTCTATCTTGTGTTTGGCTACTACCAATATATCATCAACATAAAAAAAGTAAATATACCAACGACCCATCTGTTGTCTTCTTGAAGTAAACACAATTATCATAATTACTTTTTCTGAAATCATGAGTGGTCATCAAAGAATCAAACCTTTTATACCACTATCTTGGGGACTGTTTAAGGCCATAAAGAGACTTCTTCAACAAACATACGAAGTCTTCTTTTCGAGAGACTTCAAAAACCTTCTAGTTGCTGCATATAAATGTCCTCTTCAAGTTCTCCATGCAAGAATGCAATTTTTACATCCAACTGCTCTAACTCAAGATCATGCATGGCCACAATACAGAGTAAAGCGTGAATCGAACTGTGCTTGACAATTGGAGAGAACACATTTGTGAAGTCAACACCTGGAACTTGACTATAACCTTTAGCGACCAATCTAGCTTTATTTCTAGCTTCTTCAACTCATAATGTTCCTTCTTTCTTTTTAAATATCCATTTGCAGCGAACTATTTTCTTATCTTTCAGCAGTTTCATTAAGTTCCAAGTGCCATTTTTATGAAGAGATTCTATCTCTTCTTGCATAGCAATCATCCATTTATGAGAATCTTCTCAATAGACTGCCTCTGAATATGAAGAAGGTTCTTCACTAAAGTCAATATCCTCGGCTACATTTAAAGCATAAGCAACCAAATCAGCTTAGGCATACCTCTTTGGAGGTCTAATGTCTCTTCTAGGCCCGTCTTTAGCAATCGAATATTGCGATGTTGGTGGTGGGACAAAAGTTGTAGTATCCTTTTCATCCGGATTGCGGTGGCGTTGACTGAGATTGCAGTTGTATATTTTTTGACCCGGTCGAAAAATCCACCTGAGTACTTATTTTCTGCTGTTTGTCAGAATATTCTCCAGAATGTGAACTTCAAAGCATTGCAGATTCATCAAATACAACATCTATGCTAATTATCACCTTTTAGGTTTCAACACATCACAATTTATAAACTTTGACCCCAGATTGATAGCCAAGGGAAATACACTTTAAAGATCTAGGTTCGAGCTTACCATTGTTCACGTGAACATAAGCAGGACATCAAAATATTTTCAAATTTGAATAGTTACCTGGACTACTGGACCATATTTCTTCTTGAGTCTTCTTGTTAATGGCAATCGAAGCATACTGATTAACAATAAAGCAAGTTGTAGAAACAGCCTCGGCCCAAAACGATTTCGGTAGAGCAGCATTGGAAAGCATACATCGCACGTTCTCAATCAAAATCCTGCTTATTCGTTCGGCTACCCCGTTTTGCTATGGAGTATGAGGAACTGTGTAGTGCTTTAATATTCCTTCTAATTTGCAAAAAGCATCACACTCACAGAACAAAACTCCAAAATATTATCTAGCCGAAGATGTTTTATATGTTTACTAATCTGTTTCTCAATAAGGATTTTCCACTCTTTAAATGTTTGAAACACATCACTCTTTTGTTTCAAAAAGAATACTCAAACTTTTCGAGAGAAATCATCAATCATAGTGAGAATATACTTTGCACTTCTATAGAAGGCACCTTAGATGGTCGCCAAAGATCTAAGTATATATAATCAAGTGTTTTCTTCGTGTTGTGAATACCTGTAGAGAATCTGACTCTCTTTTGCTTTCCAAAAATACAATGCTCGCAAAATTTCAAATTAGTAATACGCTGCCCATCAAGAAGTCCTGGCCTGCTTAGTTCTGCCAGTCCTTTCTCACTCATATGCCCAAGGTGCATATGCCATAATCTGGTAATATCAACCTCTGATAATGTAGAAGAAGTTACAACTGCTTCACCTGTAACTGTAGAACCTTGAAGGACATAAAATTTGGCAGCCTTTTTAAAACCTTTCATTGCAACCAATGCTCCTTTGGTGACCTTCAAAACTCCACCTTCACTAATGAACTTGTACCCCTTTACATCAAGAGTATCCAAAGAGATGAGATTTCTCTTTAGATATGGTACAAATCTGACGTCACTCAATGTCCGAAAAACTCAATCCAACATCTTAATTTTGATTGTGCCAATTCCAGCAATCTTACACGGTACATTATTTCCAACCAAACACACCACCTTTAGAAACAGTTTTATATGTTGACAACCAATCCCAATTGGAACACACATGAAACGTGCAAGCTGAATCCAGAATCCATTCCTCAGAAGGATTGGAGACACCATCAGAAGCAACAAGGAGTTTCGGATTCGCTGTTGCAAACAAGTAGGAGTTCCCCATCATTTTTGTCATCTATCGCAATGCTAACTGCACCAGAATTATCTAGTCGCTTTCCATTCTGATTAGCAGCTTCTCTCTTAATTTTATTCTGCAACTTGTAACATTCAAACTTGATATGCCATTTCTTCTTGCAATAATTGCAATACTTATCTTTAATTCGTGATTTTGACATGCTTCTGTTGTTATTACCTCTAGAATTTTTATCATGTGTCCTACCTCGAACAACAAGGCCCTATGCTTGAGCCTCGGATCCAGTAGAAATCTCTTTTATCTTCTCCTTAGAGAATAGAGCATCATATACCTTATTCGAAGTAAGAGTATCGTGACTATATAGAATAGTATCTCTAAAAGATACATAAGAAGAAGGCAACGACCACAATAAAATCAAGGCCAAATCTTCCTCATCATACTTTAACTCTAAAGCCTCCAGGTCAGAAACAACTTCTTTAAAGGTGGTAAGGTGATCTTCTAGAGACGTAACTTTAACAACGTGATGGGAATACAAACGTTGCTTGAGATGTAACTTACTAGTTAGACTTTTCGTCATACATAACTGCTCCATTTTTAACCATAACGCAGCAGTAGTTTTCTCCTTCAAGACGTCCTGTAAAATTTGGTTTGAAATATGAAGATGAATCTGAGATAAGGCTTTTCAATCCCTACGTTATTTTTCATCTACTGTCCATGAAGCCGGCATTTTATCAAACCCCAACAGTGCGTCATCCAAATTCATCTGCGCAAGCACTGCTTGCATTTGAACATGCCATAGCGAAAATTTGGTGCCATAGCGAAAATTTGGTGTTGCGATCTAAAAGCGGAATTTCATACTTCATGGTTGCCATAATAGTAATCAAACCTCGGCTCTGATACCACTTTGTCAGGAATACGAATGATAACTGGCAATAAGATTAAAGAACAAAAGAAAGTACATGCAGATTTATTTTACGTGGGAAACCCAAGATCCGGGTGAAAAACCCAAGAACAAAGACTAGAGAAAATTTCACTATATCAGAGATGGTTACAAGAAGAGATAATTTTCTGACTCTTACTATGAATGCCATGAGCTCTTTGGCATGGTATATAAAGGAGAAAAAATAAGCCTATGCTTAGTAGGACAAGAACACTTATCCTCGTAGGATGATGAATATAAATCCTAATAGAATATGTAAATAACAATATTGAGAGAATAGGAATAAAATCCTAATCTAAATAGAAATCTTCAACTTCTCCAAAATTGACTAGAAAAGAATTCGGGTCACAATTCCCAACAATATCGAAATATTCTTTTTATAGCATTCCAGTGCTCAATTGTTGGGGATTGTGGATATTGCCTTAATTTGTTCATTGAAAAGGAAATGTCTGGTCTTGTTTGTATGACATATTGCAAACCACCCACAACACTTCGATAAATCGTTGGATTTTCTAATGCTTTCCTCCCGATGCTGTGATGGATTTGCAAACCGTAGGAGTTGGACAGGCTTTCACATGGCTTAAATTAAATTTTTCCAACATCTCTGTGATATACTTCCTTCGTGTAAGCAAGATTCCGCTATCATTTCTCAACACTTCTATACCCAAGAAATAGTGTAAATCTCCCATGTCTTTTAAAGAAAATTGCTGATTAAGTTTACGGATGAATAGAGTGATTAATAAAGATTCGTTTCCTATTATAATCATGTCATCCACATATATAAGGACCAGAATGATTTTCTAATCACTTACTAGAAAAAACAAAGAACTGTTTGATTGAGACTGAGTGCAATGCCAGCTCGAGAATGTGTCTTTTAACTTTTCATACCACACTCTTGGTGCTTATCGTAACCCATACAAGGCTTTATGTAGTTTGCAGACGTGATTAGGCTTAGAGTCATCTACAAAACCCTCGGGTTGTTCCATATATATCACTTCATGAAGAACTCCATTGAGAAACGCATTATTGATATCAACTTGCCGAATGACCCAACCTTTGGATATAGCAAGTGTAAGAATTATTCTAACTATTGCAGCTTTAACCACTGGACTAAATGTCTCATAAAAGCCTAATCATGGAGTTTGATGAAAGCCTTTTGCAACTAAATATGCCTTGCATCTGTTCACTGTGCCATCTGGGTTAGTTTTCAATTTGAATACCCATTTATTGCCAACTATGCTATAATCAGGCGAGTAGGGAACTAAGCTCCAAGTCTTATTTTTTATGAGTGCATCATATTCCACTTGCATTGCCTCTTTCCAATGTTTATTCTTTAAGGCATCAACAATATTTTTCGATTCTACCAAGCTATCCAAAGATTTAGATTCACCGGATTTGTGATGATTGAAGTAAACTCTTGGCTTAAAAATACCATCTTTTGCTCGTGTTGTCATAGGGTGGCTTACAATGTTTTGTATTCTGGCCCTCCATCTACTCATATCAGGTTTTGTTGCACAATTATTTTGTGTCTCAACTTTATGCTCAGCTATTAGTTTAGTTGTTGTTGTTGTTGTTGTGTTCTGAGTTGCAGAATCATCTCCCACATTTTGTTCAACTTTATTTTCTGCTAGAGAGTATAGAGCATTATCATTCAAGAATTCTTGATTGTGTGTTAAATGAGGATCGATCTAGTTTGGTTCTACTGTAGGTCTGCCTTGAGCATGGGGTGTATAACCTGGACTGGTGGATTTTGCTGGACTATTTGGTTCAGGTATAGATTGTAGTGGGATATAAAATAGGGTGTTTAGCTCTTGTTTGTCATAAATGATAGCTGGAATTTGTTTTGTATTTAAAAAGCCTTGCTCAAATGGGAAGTCTTGCTCATTAAACACTACATCTCTAGATATATATAGCTTACAAGTTGGGCTTAAACATTTGTAGCCCTTGTGGTAGTCACTCTCACCAAGATAGACACACTTGATCGAATGGAAATTGAATTTGTGTGACTGATAAGATCTAATACATGGGAAGCAAGCACAACCAAATGTTTTTAATCTATTGTAGTCAAAAGGCTTTTGTAGTAATGTAAAGTATGGAGATTTCATTTTGAGTATGGGTGTAGGTAGGACACTTATGATTTGTACGGCGGATTGAAAAGCATCCCACCAATACTTGAAGGGCATTTGGGCTTGTGCTAAAAGTGTGAGACCCATTTCGGTTATGTGTTTGTGCTTGCGTTATACCCTTTCGTTTTGAACAGATGTGCTTGGAGAAGAGTGTCGAAAATGAATGCCAGATTGTTGGACTATAGTGGTAAAGCATAGGAACTCCTCTCCCCAAATCTGGCTGTAGCACCTTTATTTTTCTTTCAAACTGGTTTTCAACCAAGTTTTTGAATAAACAAACTTGTTTAGAGCTTTTGCTTTTGTTTCCATTGGGTAGATCCAACAAAACCTACTAAAGTCATCAACAAACAGTATATCAAATTTGAAGCCCGCGATGGAAAGTGTTGGGGCTGGTCCCCACACATCCGTATAGACCAAGTCAAGATGATTATCAGCATGAGAATTAGATAAAGTATAAGGCAGTGAGTGAGACTTTCCCAAATGGCATGCATAACAGAAAAGATTTTTTTCATTTAGAGCAAGTTTTTGACTACAAGACTTGGGTAAAACTTTAAAAGAGGGATGTCCCAATTTTATGTGCCACACACTTAGGGACTTTGTTGATTTGGACCCTTCTAACTTTTGAGACTATTGGCTTTGGAGACTTTGAGGAAAGCAGGGTAGTTCAGCATTGTAGGCATTGAACTTTAGTAATTGTTGATGACTTGACTTGTTGGTAGATTGGCATGACTTTGGTTCTTCCACTTGATACAACCCTTAGTGAAGGAGTCTTTTTAGTATCCCCTTTCCGTCATCAAATCCTTTACAAAACCAAAACCATAATGAAATTCAATAGCAACTTTGTTATCATCCGTTAGCTGTGAGACACTTAATAAATTCTTTGCTATTTCAGGCAAGCATAACACATTGTTTAGCGCCAATTGCTTAATAGTTAATGTTGATAAATATGATTGACCAACATGAGATATCCTTAATCTATTTCCATTATCAGTTAATGTTGCTTATCAGTTTTTCCTTACCAACATACTTCTTTGGCTAATTCAGCTTGCTTGTTTCTCTAGTCACATGATTGCTTGCTCCACTATCCATAAACCAAGCTAGATCATTGAGTGTGCTTTGTGCTGCCATCATAGCTGAATGCATACTTGTGTTTTCTTGTCCTTTGTTATGACTAGGCTGAGAACCCATGTAAGTTTCATCATAACGATAATAACACACATCAGCCGAATGCCCGTATCGTCCACAAACTTGACAAGTAGGCTTTGAACCAGAGGCTTTTCCTTCTCCACCCCTACCTCTATTGGTTCTTCCTCTATAGCCTCCACGAGGCTGTCCTCGACCAAATTGTTGCTGTGTAAAACTTCTGTTCCCTGGCTACGATGTTCTAGTAGTATAACTAGTTGATAGTTGATTGATATTCGTGTTTCCTATCTCATTCCTCATAGCATTTATATGCTCGAGCCTACTTTCATAAGTCATTAAAATAGATTGAAGCTCTGCCTAGGTTATCTGCTCTTTGCTGTTGAGTTGCACCACTATTGGTGTATAATCATCATCCAATTCGCCTAGTACTTGTGTGACAAGATCTGACTAGGAGATTTCTTTTCCAGCTATTTGAAGGTCATCTGCTATCATTTTTACATGATTGAGATATTGATCTATTGTCATTGTCCATTTTCTTGGTCTTTGCACTTCAAACATGAGGAAAACGATTCTTGCTCGATTCTATGCACCAAAGTTTTGTTTGACAAACTCCCACAACTCCTTGGAAGTTTTACACCCCATCACTCTCATTGCAATATTGGGCGTCATGGAGGCATACAACCAGCCAAGAAGCAACTGCTCTGTGGACAGCCAATAGGCATACTCAGGGTTTGGTTCTGCACCAGTAAACACCTCGTCTGCTGTAGCTTGAGCCTAAAGAAGTTTGGGTGGACAAGCCTTTTCTCCAGTAATATATCCTTGAAGATTATGACCCCTTATGATAGGAAGAATCCTATTTTGCCACAAAATAAAATTGGCTTTATCCAGTTTCACAGAAGTCTGGGTAAGAGTGTTTCCAAAGGGAGTGAATGGATTGTTCAACACAGACCCTGCTACTGTACTTGAGATTGGGGAGGATTGGGAATTCGAGTCAGTACTAGCCATGGTAGGCTATGATACCAAAACAAACTTTTGAATAAAATATGATTTTATTAATGTTTTAGGAGGTTGAACAAATGCAGCCTATATATTTGCTGCCACATGCTTCTTTCCTTTTATAATACAAAGTATAGGTTGGTTGAGAGTTAGTGGAATACATGAGGGTGTTGGTTTTACAAGAGCAATTTACAAACTATAAAATCAACAAATGAGATCTTGACACATCAAATGGTGAGTTGGCCTTTGCAGTTGAAATGGTAACCTCCATCATGTGACTACTGCTTGTTTCTCTCACCCATTTTCCAAAAAGAAACTCTTGGGCCTTTACTTAGTTGACTCCTCAAGCCCATTTTCCAAATTAACATGTAACATTTGACATATTGGGTGCGAATGATGTGACAAAAAAGAAAAAAGAAAAAAAAGAGACATTGTTTGTGAGATTTTATGACAAAAAATGTTTATTTTTAATTAATTCAAGCGAGTATGCATGATAAATTACTAGTACTCGCACACGTGATGTATGGGACTTATTATTATTATTATTATTTTTTACATAACCTAACCTGAAAATCCAAGCGTAGGATACGCATTTTACTAATATCGAAAACATGTTATTCATGGAAGTTATTATAGACATTTAAAAAAAATTGAAATAATAAAATTATAATTACAAATAGTCAACACACTAATAAAAGCATATCAAATAACAATAATATTGTATTGTAATATAAAAAAAAACCTAAAAGGTAGAATTTGTTATTAAACTGCTTGTGATTGAAAATTGGTTTTTCAAATGAAGTTCAATATGAGAAAGTATTGATCTAGCGGGTGTCAGGGTGTGTGTTAAAATAAGTTTTTATGTGTTTTTATGTGATATAGGAGAGAGAACCCCATCGGCCTATAAGTTTTTATACATTTTTATACATTCTTTTCAACTTCACTCATTCTCTCTCGTACTTCACATCCACATATCTTGTGGGATCTACCTGTACTACACAAATCTCTATCATTCAACTCCGCTCATTCTCTCTCCTATATCACATCAAAATTCATAAAAATCCATTTTTACATATACACTAACACGCCCTAAGTGGAATTGAATATGCGGTGGGGATTTCTGTAGTATAAGTAGGTTCCACGAGATATATGGATGTGAAATAGGAAAGAAAATGAGTGAGGTTGAAAAACTCTGTAAAAAAGTGCAAAAATGTATAGAATAACACCCGCCTAATTGACTTTTATCATCTATATGTTAATAAAGAGAGACCACTTTTGGAGGAAATTTTTCCGCTCATTTTTAACCTTTTTAAATATAGATTTTGGAAGTCTTTTTTCCCTTTTATGAGACTTTTCCTCTATTGGTTCACTGTTAAATGAAGATTTGGTTTTCTCTCTTATGAGACCTTGACTCTATTGGCTTATTTTTTTAATTAAGATATATTTTTTTCATAATCCATATTTAATTTTCAAACAGTTATCATTAATGGCCATGAATCTTATTAACTCTATCTATCTATATTCTAGCTACAATAATAATAATAATACACTATATATATATGCACATACACATAGAGAGGGAGAGTCTTTTTTTAAAAAAATTTTTATTAACATATTTGATTTCCCTACTTAGACGTAAGAGGTTTTGTTTTTATTCTTTCAATCATATTATTTTTTTAAAATTAAAAAATTATATTTGACCAATTAGCTATTTTTGAAATAATAAATTTATTTTATAAGTAATTAGCTAAGAAATGAAAATGACTTAAAATTAATAAGTTCACTAAGATTTAATTTTAATAAGATACAAAATTACCACTAAAAGATATATGAATAAATAGAGACCACTTTTGGAGATAATTTTTGTAATACTCTGACCGAGTTCGTTCGTAATTTCGTACATGATTCTTGAGTTATTATCGTAAGATGATGATGAATTTGATGCATGTGATGAGTTTCGTAACTGATATATATTTGTGATATGTTTACGACCGGAATGTATGTGTAATGATGTATATAAGTTATCCGGCCATAACTATCACGACAAGAGGAAAATTCTGCAGAACGATATTTACGGCCATAAATTTGTAGGATATGGCCATAATTGGTCAGTTATGACAGTAAATGTGCAAGTATATGATCGTAATAGGAAAGTTATGGAAATGTGTAACAGTTTCAAAAAGTTTTGTACGGCCGTACATAGTATAGATACGGCCATAGGATTGTGATTTACAACCGTAAGATTGATAATGAAGGAGTGTGAAGTTTCAGAGACTTTGATACGGCCGTAAGATTTAAGTTTACAGTCGCAATGTTGGTATTTACGACTGTAAATGTAAGAGTTACAGCCGTAATTTTAAGTCATCAGAATGATGATTCTAGGCTTTTCTTGGCTTTTGGGGGTATATAACCTATCAAACTCGTCCCCAACTCAGAAGATACATACAAGATACTCTCAAAACACTCTCTAAGCTTCCCAAATCATGGATACTGATTGAAGATCCATCTTTGATATCACATATCCATAATTGATCCAAGAAGAGGAAGCAAGAAGGAAAGGAAAGAGAGAAAGGGAAAGCTACCAATCTTTTGTTTCAATGGTTTTCTTCTATCAAAAGGTAGGTTTTAGATGTATTTTGCAAGTATTAAGGTAAGTATGTTAATATGTATGCTTGCTTGATGTTTATGATTGAATTTACATGTTAGTTATAGTTGGAAACTTGATATGGATATAAGGAAGAAGTATATGATCATGTGACATGATTTTGAAGTACTGGCATGTCAAAAAGCTATAGGTATAAAAAGTTATGATGTGAAGATGATATATCACTTATATGAATGTTATTATAATGGTTTTGAATCTTTAAACCTATATGGTTATGATGTAGCATGTGATGGGGAAGTTTTTAATGCCCTCTCTAGTGCCACGCCCTACCCTATAATACTATAGGACAATAGAGCTAAAGTTGCTGTCACACTATTCTAACGTTACCCAGAATTAGGAACTCATTTTCAAAACCACATGTAAACATACGAAACTAGCTCATTATTTACAACGTTTAACAAATACATAGTAACTCAAGTGGTCTCGATTTAAGTACAAAACATTTTATATAGGATCCACAGCTTCCTTTTCTTCTTCCCCACATGTAACCTCACACGTCAAGTCCTCGAGGACTCCCCGCTATCTCCCACGTTCCTACCACGTCCATCACAGCCTAAACATAGAAAAGGAGATATTGTGAGTCATAAAGACTCAGTAAGAAATAAATGCAAGTGCAATGCATGTCACACGTACTTTGGGCCCAGTTGCGGATCATATGCTTACATTGGTGCCATTATATAACATATTTGCTCAGGTTTCAATCCTCTTGTGGGGTTATCCCCGTGAGACCACCATTGGGGCCAAAGGTCTCAATCCCCATGCAGGTGTCCTTGTGAGATCATTATTTCTTTTACATGTATGTAAATACATGATAGACAACATTTCATTCACATGCTTTCATGATATAATCGTGTAAGCATATACATGTACATTCATATCACATATGTGCCAACTTTTCTTCTCAAGCCTTGCTATCACAACAAAAAGGGTATAAACATGTAATCATTATATAGATCCCATGAATTCTTCATACATATCATCATGGGATCCTATAAATATATCATGTAAGCAATACCTCAAGACAACTCAATCAAGATTGTACATATAGAGGATTCAAGCTCTACAAGCAAATACTTGAAATAACTCTTATATATTTTGATACTTACCTTTTTAAATACCTACTACATCTATTACCTACCTTATAAGAGATGAACAATTACCAAAATGCTAGGTAGCTTCCCTCAGTTCCTCCTCCTTCCTCTACCTCACTTGTACCACCACAATCACCATGATGCTAGGTTGATGATCAAGTGATATGCCAAGTTGAAGGGTTAGAAAATGGTTGGGATTGTTCTTGGGGTGTAAGAATGGGCTAGGGTCCAATTTGGTGTATTAGGTCCCATTCATGGCCAAGAAAGCTTAAATAAAGGTTTAGTCGACCTAAAATTACGGCCATAATTTACCAAATTACGGCCGTAACACCTTTAGCTGATGGCCGTAACATAGGCTCTGCACCAGCACTCTGCCCTTATGCTCGCTATTATGGCTATATCCATAATAATTACGGCAGTAACATCCCCAATATGGTCGTACCGTACCATTATACGACCGTACTAAAATCTCTGAAATTTTTAGCATATTTCCACAACTTTAGGATTACGACCGTATCTTCCTCATATATGGCCTTACAAAACTCTTTGAAAATCTCCCCCATTCTACCATATCCAATATTACTGCCGTAGTATTACCTTTTACGATTGTAATCCAATAAATACGGCCGTATCCAAACTTGTACGGTCGTAATAAAGGCTCTGCATATATTATCGCCTTTCCCCTACCTCAATGTTAAGGTCGTATTATAAGAATTACAGCCGTAAATGTGGTTTTCCTGAATTTCTTCCCTTCTTCAATCTAATGGCCATAATATCACCAAATATATCCCCTACACTAATAAACATATTTTTACAATATTACACACGTCACCATCATCAAAAAACACATCATCATCATATCACATCTCATATGAAAGCAGATGGGGTGTTACAAAGTTGTTGTGAATCAATTGAGATAATTGGCCTTGTGTATGGTAAGTGTGATTATCTTGGCATCCACCTATGTCATGTGAAGAATTCTTGATATACAAGAAGTGATAACTTTGAAGTATGATGCCAATATGATTTGTATTGCCATGAAACTATGAAAGTAACTATGGTTTGATTCGAGGCATGTATGTGAATGGCAATGTAAGTTATGTCATGAAAAATGCGAAAGTTAGATTGCTTATCATGTGTTTACAAAAATATGAATGCAAGCTTGGCCTAAAAAGAGAGCCAAGTGCTATACGGGGCAAAGTGATATACGAAAAAGGTATGAGCCATCTCTTAAGCCCATATGAGTTACCTCCAGAGTCCCCGACTTGAATAAGCCATACGATATGATATGATACTCCTCAACGGGGGATCTAGATCTTGAAATCTAAAATGAGGCTAATGTGATACGACACGAAAGACCGATATGTGATAAGAATGAAACGACGCCACTGTAAACACATTGATTCGCAACGGGACCCGAATATGCATAAAGTATGTTTATTAAGTAAGATTTGTTATGTGATGGGAAGAGTCATGTTAATATGCAATAGACATGCATATGTGTGCCAATATAAGATCGCATATCACGTGTTACATGTATACGAATGTGATAAATGGCCAAAAGGGGGATCTAAGCCCTATATATGATAAAATACCTCAAGACGCTTGGCCGAAGATGATGTGCAATAAGTTGACGCCAGTATAGCCATGTGATTAGCGATAGGGCCCAATGTAAGTGTGTGATATGCATTGGACGACATCTAATTCCTACTGAGTCTGTATGACTCATTCTGTGTGTTCGTTTCCTTTGTAGACACAGCAGGACGTGGGTAGCCATTTGGAGACGGCGAAGGATTTCGAAAAGTGTGACGTGTAGAAACGGGTAAAAAATTTTGAGCCAAAATATTGGTGGAGAAACTATTATATTTATATGTTAAAGATTTCGGGTAGCCAAAAAGGGATGGATCTTATATGTATGAATGACGTTCTCTTTAGTTCCTTATAAATGTATTGAACCCCTTTGTAAAATACGAAGTTGTGCATGTTACGTGATGACACGCGTATCTATATATATATATATATATATATATATATAAGAAATATGGTACGGGGTACGGAATTAGGGAGGGGCTTTACAAGTGGTATTAGAGCGAAAGTTATCCATACTTTCCACACGTCAATATACTTTCTCCGCCACTCCAAGGTAAGTCCGCTTTGTGTTATGAAAGTATGAGACAATAGGTATAATGTGAAGACAAGAAAGTATACTATGATACGTGCAATGTGACAGTGTGATATGACATGATATGTATGATATGAAAGTACTATACAATACGTATGAAATGGAAGTATAATATGAACGTACGAAATGATGGGAAAGTATGATATATGCTCGTACGATATGAAAACATAAGATGTTTCACATGATGTATATTCCATGTGGTGAAAGAATATGTAATGATGTGAAAATATGAAATATCTCGTACAATGTGAATGATGTGTAAGTATGATAAGTCTCGTACGAGATAAATGAACATGCGATGAGGAAATGTTACAATGAAAGAATATGTCATGGTGTGAAAGAATGATGTGATGTGTACGATATAAAAATATGCTCTGTAAGCTATGATGTGGTGTGAAGAAGTTATATGCAAACCTGGATAAGAATTTGATACTCGGGGCTTCTCCTCTTTTCCTTTGTCTTTTCTATGTGTAATAAACATGATTGAAAATCCGGTTATGATTGTGAAACGGCCGATATGATTTGATGAGTGAAAGCTGTAATGCATGCAGCTCATGACGAATGATGTGAATGTTAATGCTAATGCAAGTTAAGGTAATTCAGTTAATGCTGCATAATCTATAAAAGAAAAGGAAGAGAAAAGATAGGAAACAGTATATGATTGAATTGTTATTTGAATGCGCCAATATTTAAAATGCCAAAGGTTTGATTGATGCGGTGAATTGAGGTCAAATGATGAAATGAGTATAAGCATGTGTTCATGTATCGAAATCAGAACAGGTAAATGGTTCAACGATCATGCGTTGAACTCGGCTTGATGGTGGGCTAATGTGATAGTGTGAAAGAAATTATAAATGTTTTGAGCCGACTTTTATATGAGATTCCGAAATGAATGTTGACCTAAGTGGCTTTGAATGAAAAGTTAAATTCATGACTAGAGTTGCAACAATGTGATATGATATGGTACCCATTAAGTAGGGCAAGTGATTTGATGACACATGTGCGACTTGCTACTTATATGATGAATATTTTGACCCACGTGATTATTCATTATTGCGGGATGTTTAGATGTGTAAGCGTTGCAACTAATGATTGTGCTCAGACTTAAAAAGGGGTTTAGGTGACAGAACGAGCAGTAATAAGAATTATTAAAGTGAGCTACAACTCAATTAGTTTGATCTTTTCAGTTAATCTGTTGCCACTAAAATGAAGCCCAATTTTGGAAAAGTTTTGAGATGAGGATTGTAACACCTGCCCCAATATGTACAGCGGCATCGTACTAGGAAGGGCGTTACCTGCGTGACGTCACCGAGCTAACACATTTGCAAACGTTTTACGGAAACCCAAAAACGATAATTTACATATATATATCTAACGTGATAGCTCCAAAAGTTATGTTACAAAAGAGATTGCAAAAGAGTGATCTTATACACACATGACCCCAAAATCTTTTCCCTTCCCATTTCTACACGTCGACGAGCTCACGCATGAGAGGATCCTGCGCCACCTCCAGCTTGCGTCTTACTCGCGGCATTATCTAAACATAGAAAAGAGCACACGTGAGTCATAATGACTCAGTAGGAAGAGACACAATGCACATGAACATCACATATTACTTTCGGGCCCATTGCGAATCATGTGTTAGCATTGGCGCCATTATAAACATTTGGCCGGCCTCGTAACATCATCGGGGCGTAGGTCCCCGTGAGGCCATACTATCGGTTATTGGGGCGTAGGTCCCCCATTCGACCGACGTATCATTCGTTGGGGCGTAGGTCCCCCATTTGGCCGAAAACATAACATTAACGCAACACATGATAGGCAATCCAATCCAATCACGCATGACATATGAGTGCACATGGACGAGACATTCACATCATAGCATTTGGCAACAACATAAGCATACCATAAACCAAGGCTAAGAAGCACCTAACCCTAGAAAATCACCATAGCAAGCTAACCATGTCATACTTCACCAAAACTAGGAAATTAGCCAAAGAAGCTTGCATACATAGCTATCTAAGGATCATTCATGTCTCCACTTACCTCCTACATAGATATTCTATCTCAAACCTACCTCAAAAGACAAGAATCCAAGCTAGGAGATTGGTTGGATGATTCCTCTTCTCCCTTCCCTCTTCTCTTCCTTCCTTCCTCTTGATTTCAAGGTTGTAACTAGGATTGGAGTAATGATCCCCAAGCCAAATAACAAGCCAAAGTCTTAAACTCACACTTGAACTTGTTCTCTAAGGTTTTGGGGAGTTGGGGCTCGAAAATGATGGAAAAACCCCAAGCCAACGTGTTAAAACCCAATCCAACAGTTTCTGCCGACTTAAAATTACGGCCGTAACTTGCTCTTTTACGGCCGTAACTTCCAAATTTACGGCCGTAACCCATAAACCTTACGGCCGTAACCTTATGATACGGCCGTACTAACATACCATATGACCGTAATAAAGTCTCTATAAATCCATGCATCTCACCCTTCAAGAATTACGGCCGTAACCTATAAACCTTACGGCCGTAACCCATATAATACGGCCGTATCTCCAAGTCATACGGCCGTAATTACTTCTCTGTAAATTTTGGCACATTTCCTCATTCCACAAATTACGGCCATAACTATCTTCCTTACGGCCGTAACCCGATAATTACGGCCGTAAACCCTAAACTTACGGCCTTAAATCTCGATCCTGCAGAATTTTGTAGCGGCCTCATTACCCGCTCGGGAGGCCGTTTCGACACTTAATACCGTACATAGCATCACAACGAAGTCACCAAGGGTCCAAACACATATTCATCACCTCACGATCATACATAACATCATAAATCACATGCATAAACGGACGGGGCATTACAAGGATGATCATATGTTCAAGGTAGAAAATGAAATAATGAATGACACTCGGCCAATTTTTCTTTGCTTTGACCCCTTGATAAAGAACTGGATTTCTTCGTTTATTGCAAATCGTCAGTTTTGTAAAAGTTTGTTGATGACTTATGAGATGTTATTATGTTTTCGGCCGATCTTATATGTATGAAATGAGGGGCATTTGCTTAGAAGATTGTTTTGAAATGAAGTTTCGATCAAAAGATTGTTCCAACGGGAAGGATCAATAATTCTTGCTTCGATAATGTTATCGAATGTTTGGAGTAGCACAGTTTAAAGCTTCAGAAAATACTGATGATATCGCTGATATCACTTATATTATATGGCACCGACGCATGTCTTATTTGAATTCTAGAGCTATGTATTTGTTATATCTTATTCGATTGTTTAAGATGTGCATATGATTTTGATGCCTTTACGGACTTCTCTCGATGTTATAATCTATATGATATGTGTTATGTTTTGTTTGTTATGATTCGAGCTCGAGATTAACATATAAATCGATCTCATTTCATTTGACATTTGAGACTTTGATAAAGTGTGTTGATTGTTTGGCGGGAACATGAAAATTTCCGGTCTCTTTAAGGAAATGTTCGACTTGTATGGCAGATAATCTTTCGGCAATGAAAGCTAAAGGATTGATCAATTAAGTATATGATATATATTTGATAAACTTATGTAATGTGAACTCCGGGAAGTGAGTACGATACCTTTTCTACTCTGTGATGTGTGATTTGTACGTGTTCCCGATGATTCTTCTGATTAATTTTATCTTGGGAGCTTGATTTTGTATTTTGGCTATGCTGGATATTTGTCCTGATTTTAGGACTTCGTACCATCTAATGTTTTCTGAATTAAAGGAGCTTCGAATTCTGATAGACAATTTTTTTTGGCTACGAATGGAATACGATTATGATCACGAGTGGATATTTGTTGTGTTATATTTATCAATCATTGAATTGATGGCAAGGCTTGACCAATATTCGACAGCTTAATTATGCATCGGCTTTTCGTATTCGGTATGAACTTTTGAGCCTTTATATGTGCTATTTAAATTCATATATGTTTCGGCGATCTCTATGGAGTTCTCGAACTGAATTGTCAAGCTGTGTGCAAATAGATTTGTGATTGTGTTTGCTTTGAAGATATAATGATATGAGCTCTATAGGGAAAGATATGAGAGGTATATGAATTCCAGAGTTTAGAGTGTTCCTTTATTCAAAAGAGCTCCACATGTGTTAATATTCTGATTTGAAATTGTGAAAGATTACGATCATAAGATTCAGTATTACCTTCGGATGGTAAATATGATTGTGACTACGTTAAAATACACGATACTGAAATGGAAGTTATAAGAAATGCAATAAAGATAAAAAAACGTTTGATATTAGAATTCTTGATTCCAATGGAGTCTGATTGGCAATTATGTTAATTCGTTTGATCATGTTTATGAAAGGTAAGAATGTAATGCGTAGAGATGAGAACATTATATGTCCCATATGTGTGAATGTCGAAAATAGATAGAGACTATGATAATATGCATGTCAATGTGGATCGGCTCCCTGAGTTCAAGTTACTCTTGCCGATTATGATAATGTTTCGAATGGAGCAATTTGCTCAGTGTATGTGCAAGAAATCGTTTAGCTTCGTGGAGAACATATCTTATGAATATTTCGACTGTTATTTCAGGTATGTGTCTTGCCTTGAAAGAATTTCATATCTTTGAGAAGAGATTTTTGTTCTGTATGACGTTTTATCCTTAGATTAACAAACCATCTGGCAAGCGATATGTTATCTGTTCAAAATTTTGAATTTGACAACAATGGGAGCACGATTTTCTTTGAAAAGATTTACATAAGGTAGTAGGTCCCGTTCATCTTTCTGAAAGTTATATTATAAAGTACTATAAGGCTATGAATGAAAGTTATCTCTACGTTGAAAGGTAGTCGAGAAATGAATGTTCGATATAGGGATCCGTTTAGAATGATTGAAAGAAGTTGAGAAGTTATATGCCGGCTAATGTGAATGAGGTATATATGTGTCAGTTTATGAAGATATACACAGGATTCCTTTCATTAAAATTTTCAAATACTTTGTCAAATGTTCATCCGGATCCACGATATGCAAATAAAATTACTTGAATCATTGTATGGAATTGTGAAATAAGCTAAAAAGGAGACATGGGAAAGGAAAGAGGATATGAGACGTATATATCCGAGTTATCTCTAGGAAAATTTCGAGGACTAAATTTATTTAAGGGGCGAAGATTGTAATACCCGACCGAGTTCGTCTGTAATTTCATATATGATTCTTGAGTTATTATCGTATGATGATGAATTTGATGTATGTGATGAGTTTCGTAAGTAATATATATTTGTGATATGTTTATGGACGGAATGTATGTGTAGTGATGTATATAAGTTATCCAGCCATAATTATCACGACGAGAGGAAAATTCTACAGAACAATATTTACGGCTGTAAATTTGTAGGATACGGCCGTAATTGGTCAGTTATGGCCGTAAATGTGTAAGTAGACGGCCGTGATAGGAAAGTTATGGAAATGTGTAAATGTTTTAGAAAGTTTTGTGCGACTGTATATAATATAGATGCAGCCGTAGGATTGGGATTTACAGCCGTAAGTATTAAGTATACGGCCGTAAGATTGATAACGAAGGAGTGTGAAGTTTTGGAGACTTTGATACGACCGTAAGACTTAAGTTTATGGCCGTAATGTTGGTATTTACGGTCGTAAATGTAAGAGTTCGCTTGTAATTTTAAGTCGGCAGAATGATGATTCTAGGCTTTTCTTGGCTTTTGGGGGGTATATAACCTATCAAACTCGTCCCCAACTGAAAAGAAACACACAAGATACTCTCAAAACACTCTCTAAACTTCCCAAATCATGGATGCTAATTAAGGATCCATCTTTGATATCATATATCCATAATTGATCCAAGAAGAGGAAGCAAGGAGGAAAGGAAAGAGAGAAGGGGGAAGCTACCAACCTTTTGTTTCAATGGTTTTCTTCTATCAAAAGGTAGGTTTTAGATGTATTTTGCAAATGTTAAGGTAAGTATGTTAATATATATGCTTTGCTTGATGTTTATGATCGAATTTACATGTTAGATAGTTGGAAACTTTACATGGATATAAGGAAGAAGTATGTAATCATGTGACATTATTTTGAAGTACTTGGCCTTGTGTATGGTAAGTGTGATGATGGTAAGTGTAATCAATTGAGATAATTGGCCTTGTGTATGGTAAGTGTGATGATCTTGGCATCAACCTATGTTATGTGAAGAATTATTGATATACAAGAAGTGATAACTTTGAAGTATGATGCCAATATGATTTGTATTGCCATGAAACTATGAAAGTAACTATGGTTTGATTGAAGGCGTGCATGTGAAAGGAAATGTAAGTTATGTCATGAAAACACGAAAGTTAGGTTACTTATCACGTGTTTACAAAAATATGAATGTAGGCTCAGCCTAAAAGGGGAGCTAAGTGCTATACGAGGCAAAGCAATATACGAAAAAGGTATGACCTTGTAACGCCCCGATTTTTTTTTCAATAATTGAAGTATTACTAAAATAGCCTTTAGTTAATTGCAGCGTGGAAATTTGATGATATTTATTTTATTATTATTATTTTTTTAAAAAAATAACATTTTCAATAATAATAATAATAATAATAACAACAACAACAATAGTAATAATAATAGTATTAATAAACTAGGTTCAAGATCCACGTACTTAAATAAAATAATATCCATCAATTTGATAACAACTATTCATTTTCTAAATAAACGAATTAAATCTTCTAAACCAAATGCGGGAGCTCAAGGATAATCTATTACTAAGTTTTGAATGATTTTCTAAATAAAGAAAACTAATTTAATGTGGGATTAAGTGGGTGATATCGCCCCGCCTCACGCCGCTTCGCCGGACTCCTCAATCTGAAAAAAAAAAAGAGTTTAAAATATTTAGGGTGATGTTATACTCAGTGGGGCACTGTAGAAAAGTATTTAGCCATATCACTTACCCATATACGAAATTACAATTAGAGGCACTTAAACTATAGAAAGTCAAGTGCTGCAAACTCACGTCTAATGTGGGAAAAAGTCGCTACGACTATCCGAATGGCCCTTAACACCATTCCGTGGAAGATGGTACTTAACACCATCACATGCATGTTAGATAGCAAATACCACAAATTATAATAATACGTAAAGACATGATATGGATTTTAAAGTAAACAATCACCTTTGAAATAATACCATTTGCAAGAAATAGAGCGATTTTGCATAAAGTAAACCCCACCTCAAATTCGCAGTTCTCGTAAATTCCTTGGAGTTAGGACCGATGTGGTGCTAGCGCCTCTACGGATTTTTCACGTCGTCTAATAGAAGAAGTATTGATTGAGGGTGGAAATTGAAGTAATTAGTCAATTCGGACTAATTAGAAGCTCAATCGAAACTTTAGGGGTTAAAATTAAATTTTTGAAACTCGATTTGGGACTTGATTGAGAAGATTTGACAATTTGAAGACTGTTTTAAAGTTAAATCCGAGCTTGGGGACTTCAATTGTAAATTATGTAAATTCAATTAAAGTCAATCGAGGTAAACCATGATTTTGAGGACCATTTTAAACTATTTGGAAAGAGGGAATAAAATCAAAGGGTCCACTTAAATGGGGATTGGGATTTGAGGGACTGTTGTTGGAAAATTCCCCAATTAAAGGTCAAAATTGAGGTTTGAGTCCAAATCAATTTTCATACTTCCTCGTTTCCTCCTCACAAATGATCGGCCAAAACACAGAGTTGTCAAGGAAGGCTTTCACGCGGCTGCTCCATCTCTTGTGCCACCGTTGGTTGGCTCGTGCCTCCATGGGCATCGTCGAGTGCTCGCTGGCATCCAAGCCATCAAACCGAGTCAAGAAAATAGAGAAATAGGTGCTATTCGGCTGGGTTTTGGGTGCAAAATTCCGATCGAAACTGAATGTTTTTCGGCCGTTCGACGTCAATTGGCTCAAGTTTTGGGTTCCTCTAGACTCGATTAGCATTTTAGGGGTGGTTTGTGGAGGATCTATGGGTCAATAAGTGGAAGCCATGGCTGCATACTATTCATACGGGTACTATTCACGCAGTCTGCTTTTTTTTTTGATGATGATGAAGGGATGTTGATAACGTTGCATTGAAATTTCAATCGACTGAATATATGGGTGAAGTGTTTGTCCCTTTTCTTTTTTGAGTAAGCTAAGAAGATGATGATGATGAATAATTGCTATGTGTGTATATGTATTTGCTAAATCAACGGCAGCACAGCATAGAGGGAAACCAATAGCAGTTGAGTGAAATTTACAATATGAACAAAGAGAAAGGGGCTAGTTACCTATTAAGAATTGTAAAAATTTGTAGATGAAGAGAAATTCCTTGAGAGCCAACATATGAAGGCAGTCGGGTTCTCGAGTTTACGTGAATTGTGAGGGAAAATCTGTAGAGTTGAGTAGAAATATGAGGGAGGGTGAGAAAAACGCGGGAATAAGAAGTTGATTTGAGGGGTGTCTCTCAATACTTCCCACGTTTGTGTTTTGTGAGAGATAGAATTTGGATTGGGTTGGTATATCCATAGTGTTGAGTTATAATCGGATAGGTTGGCCCAAAGAAAATTAACTGGTTATTTAATTTAATAAGTGGGCCTCAAGCCCAACAGATGATTTTGTTGGCCCTAAGTAATTTTCGACCAGTTTAAATTATTAAATAATTATTTTCTTTTCTATTAGACGAGCGTTTAGCATAAGTTCTCAATTTAATAGGTTAAGCCGTAACCACGACGTTTTATTTAGAAATTTTAAAATTTGGCAGTGGTCGTTATAGACCCACCTCTTAAACCCGTATGAGTTACCTCTTAAGCCCGTATGAGTTACCTTTAGAGTTCTTGGCTTGAATAAGCCATATGATATGATATGATATGATATGATATGATATGCCTTAACGGGGGATCTAGGCCCCGAAATTTGAAATGAGGCTAATGTGATACGACACAAAAGGCCGATATGTGATAAGAATGAAACGACTCCATTGTAAACACATTGATTCACAACGGGGTTCGAATATGCATAAAGCATCTTTATGAAGTAAGATTTGTTACATGATGTGAAGAGTCATGTTAATATGCAATACGACATGCATATGTGTGCCAATATAAGATCGCCTATCACGTGTTACATGTATACGAATGTGATAATTGGCCAAATGGGCGATCTAAGCCCTATATATGATAAGATGGCCTCACGAGGCTTGACCAAAGATGATGTGTGATAAGTTTGCACTAGTGTAGCCATGTGATTAGTGATAGGGTCCCATGTAAGTGTATAATATGCATTGCACAACATCTAATTCCTACTGAGTTTGTATGACTCATTTTGTGTGTTCGTTTCCTTTATAGACACCGCGGGACGTGGGCAGCCATTTTGAGACGACGGAGGATTTTGGAAAGTGTGACGTGTGGAAAGGGGTAAAAAGATTTTGCGCCAAAATATTGGTACAGAAACTATTATATTTATATGTTAAAAATTTCGGGTAGTTGCGAAAGGGATGGGTCTTATATGTATGAGTGACATTCTCTTTAGTTCCGTACATATGTATTGAACCCGTATAAAATACGAAGTTGTGCATTTCACGCAATGACACATGTATATATATAAGAAATATGGTGCGGGGTATAGAATTAGGGAAGGACGTTACAATTTTCCCGCTCATGTTTTAACATTTTTAAATCTAGATTTTGGAGGGATTTTTCACTCTTATGGACTTTTCCTCTGTTGGTTGATTGTTAAATTAAGATTTGATTTTCCCTCTTGTTAGATTTTTTCGCTATTGACTGATTTTTTTTAATTAAGATCTTTTTTTCCTAATCCATATTAAATTTCTTAACAGTTATCGTTAATGGCCAGGAATCTTGTTAAATGTATGTATCTTTATTTTGTCTATAATCTATATATTAATAAAACGAGCACATTTTCCCGCCACTTTCACCTATTTTTCTAAATTAAAAAATCAATTTTTAATTATGGCAAAGAGTTTTACCACTTCTACATGTCTTTTCCAACTCGACTTCTTCTTCAGCGTGTATACATATATACAAGCATCGCGTCCACCTATTTTTCTGAATTAAAAAAATCACACCATTAAAATAAGTCAATCCATGTACAAGTTGGATCAATTCTAATATAATACATGCACCTGGTATTTATATTAGAAAAAATTACCAGTAACAACCTATATATGTCTCCCCGTGCAACGCAAGGGTAGAAACACTAGTAGTAGTAGTAATAATAATAATAATAACAATAATAATAATAATAATAATAATAATAATAATAATAATAATAATAATAATAATAATAATAATAATAATATGTGTGTGTATATATATACACACACACACATAGAGAGGGAAAGTTTTTTTATTATTTTTTAATTAAAATAATCGATTTCCCTACTTAGACGTAAGAGGTTTTGTTTTTATTTTTTTCGTCATATTATTTTTAAAATTAAAAAATTAGATTCGACCAATGTACTATTTTTGAAATAATAAATTTATTTTATAAATAATTAACTAGAAAATGAAAATTATTTAAAATTAACAAATTCGCTAAGATTTAATTTTAGTAAGATACAAAATTACCGTCAGTTAAATTTGACACAAAAATTAAAAGTAATGCTTACAGTTAAAATGCAAAAATTAAATTGGACCATTGATTAATGTTAGACATGATTAATTATTCGGTTATTTTCGCAAAACCCTCCAATCTTTTGAGTTTATAACAATTCCAATTAAAAGAAATGCTTACAATTAAAATGCAAAAATTAAATTGGACCATTGACTAATGTTAGACATGATTAATTATTCGGTTATTTTCACAAAACCCTCCAATCTTTTGAGTTTATAACAATTCCAATTCCATTATTTTTTTTTAAATGTGGAACCACCAAATCTTCCACTAGACCAACCACTGACAGATTCCATCCAATTCAAACATTGAATTGGCTTTTTTGTCATTTTTGTACACTAAAGTTTTGGGGCGAAACTTGAAACAACATTTTATTTAAAAATTTATATATTTTTAAACTTTTCAAATTTTAATAATGTGCAATTTCATCCTAAATCCTTTTAAACTTCAAAATTTTAACTTTAATTGTTTGGAATTTAGCCCTAAATTTTTTAATTTCACAATTTCAATATTATTTTTGAAAAATTGCTTTGTGGTTGCTATGAAGTTGATGCAAAATAAAAGAAGTAGCATGATATTAATTTCATCGAATTAATTAATTTAATACAAATTTATTTGGTCTATAATTAATTTTATCGAATTTATGTGATACCGATTAAATAATTTTTATCGAACATTTTCAACATCATAGAATTTGATCGCATTAATATCATAATTTTTCAAAAAAATTATTTAGAATTAAACATGCACATTTTAATTTCAACCAACATTGAATAATAAACGTAATCTATAAAATTTTAGTAGGAATATGTCATCATAAAAAATAACTCAAAGGTGGACAAAATTAATAAATTATAATAAAACAAAAATAAAAAAATTAAAAACCTAACCCATCACAGGTCACACCAAACCTTACCTTTAACCAACCCAGCAAGATCCACCACGCCAGCTAAAATCCAATGGGTTTTCCCTATAGACAATCTACTGTTGTCCCATTAGTTGGATATTGATTGGTAAATCGGAGGAAAACCCTTCGATTTGCTAGGTATAACCAGCAATCTCAAACCCAGAGGCTTTCCCCTGGCTGTCAAGCGGTGAAGTCACCATCATGTTTAGAGTTTTTAATTTTTTGTATTTTATTTTATTATTTTTTTACGTTCGATATAGTTTTTGCACTAATAAATTTCTATTAAAATATTATGGAGATAAAATAATTATATTTATTATTGTTAGTTAAAATCAAAATCAAAATGTACATGTCTGTAATGGTAAGGAAAAGTTTGAGAAATTATGATCTTAATGCGAAAAAAATTATTATATTGAACATTGTCCATAAAAATTATTTAAAAAGTGGTAAATAAATTAGATAAAATTAATTATACACCAAATAAGATTGGTATCAAATTAATTAATTCATAAAATTAATATCATGCTACCTTTTTTTATTTCATGCCAATTTCACAGCAATCTCAAAATTTATAGATCATTTATGCTAATTTTTGAAAAAAATGTTGAAATTGTGAAATAAAAAATTTAGGACTAAATTACAAAAAAATAAAATTCAAATTGTAAAGTTTAAAAAGGATTTAGGGCTAAATTGTACATTGTTAAAATTTATGAAGTTTAAAAAGATTTAAAATTATGAAATAAAATATTATTTCAAAATTTACCCCCATACTTTTGTGTGCAAAAGGACAAAAAATCCAATTTAACGATTGAATTTTATGGCATCCGTCAGTTGGGGGTCCATTGACACTTTATTTAAAGATTGGAGAGTTCCACGTTAAAAGAAAAATGAAATTGGAATTGTTGTAAACTTCAAAGATTTTGGGTATTTTGTGAAAACAACCTTTAATTATTTTTGTAAATAATTAGCGATTAATTAAAAATATGAATTCCACTAGGATTTTATTTTGGCATGATGCAAAATTAAAAATTATTTAAAATTTTACATAAAAATTAAAAGAAAAATGTAAAATTACATTTAAAAAATAAATTGCACCTTTTAATTAATTTCAGATATAATTAATTATTTTTATTCTAAAAATAATTAAAAACATGAAAATTAATTAAAACTAAAAATTTATGTGATAAAAAATTAATCAAAATCGATTGTATTGCTAAGCAATAAATAAATGCATAAACTACAGGATATTTACAGTATGGAACTGTCCGAATTACAAGGGAAACGCTGTCGAAATTCTTATAGAATTTGAATATGTTTTACTGAAATCGTGTAATGTTGTAGATTATGGTGAGTTTGTTTTATAACCATTTTAGTGCTATGATGTTGTTCTATTTATATTTATCGAATCACGTATTAATAGACATATCTTCCTATGCAGCGCATGGGGATCTGCTAGTAATCTATAAATTAATTAATTAACATAGATAAAAACTGTGCAAATATATATTAAAATTTCAAAACAAGAAGAAAAGGAGGAAAGCACTAATTAACCAATGAATGAATAATCACAGTTTTTAATTCAATTTCAATGTTAAACTAGATTAATGTACTAGTAAAATCTATCTAAAAGATTAACTAACAAATAAACATAATTTATTTAAAAATAAATAAATAAACATAATTTCTCCGTTCAATATTAAAACTACTTAATTAAACCAGTAAACTCTAAATATAAAATAACCAGCAAACTAAACTAATTATTAAAACCCTATAAGCGCAAATAAAAATAATAATAAATAACTAGTAACGTACAAGTCAACAAATAAATTCAAGTCTAAGCTTAAACTCGATCTCCTTAATTTTACAATTCCATAATCCGATTCAGCCAAATGACAATTGCAATAATAATAATAATAATAATAATAATAATAATAATAATAATAATAATCTTTATTATATTATAAAAAGAGAAGTGCCAACTAGGCACATTGTCATGTTGGCACTCTTTTAGTTAATTTATTTTATAAAAAAACCTTATTTAGAAACAAACATTAAATGTCATTTAATAATTTCATTTTCTTATTTAATTTATTTTTATTTTCATATTTACTGTTTTTTATTTATTTCCAAGTCGACACTCATTTATTATTATAAATATATAAAAAAATGACTCGCAAACAAACATTAAATGTACATTTAATAATTTTATTTTTCTTATTTAGTGTGTTTGTATATATATGTGTGTGTACGTGATATCTCATATATATATATATATATATATATATATTAATTTTTGAATTATGCATATAGTTGAAATGAACTAAAAGCATGAATGGCTCCTCTTTTTACCAAATTTTTTCATTTTTTTTCAACTTTTTTCTCTCTCCTAAATCAATCACATCCACATATCTAATCACATCCACAAATCTCAACCACTCACCTCCACTCATTCTCTCTCCTCTTTTACTTTAAAACACTTTAAAACACTTTTAATTTATTCCCATTCACCCTTTAAATGTATGAATTACTAAAAATTATACTATCAATAAAAAGTGAAGTGCCAAGTAGACATTGTGCCAAGTTGGAATGCATTTATTTAAATATAACTTTATTTTTTTAAATTCTAATTCAAAATATTAAATAATAAATATTTTTTGCTTACTTTTATCGTGTTAAAATTGTTGATTTTGACAGTTTTGCTTGGTTATGTGAATTGGACCGTTAGAAAATAGTGGGTATTTTTTACTTTTTTATTTTTTAAAATTAAATGGTGAGTAGTTATAAGTATAACTGGATTTATGTCGAATAATTTATTTATTTTTAAATAAATAGTAATTTATTAATCTTTATATTATGATAATTGAAGTGTTATACTTGGCGAATGCCCTATTGGCGTGCCAACATGACATGCGGTTTCTAATTAAAAAAATTAATTTATATTTTTCGATTTTAATACAACTGATGTGATATTCTCATTAACTAAATTTTGCATTGCATGCATTTTGCCTTTTCTAAGTATATAAAATTAAAAATAAAAAGTTTTTCTTTCTAAAATTAAAACACTTTTTACGTAAAGAGAAAAAAATCAAATAAATTATGCAGGTGCAGAACATTATCGGTATTACTATAAATTTATGTTACATAAAATTAAGTATAATACTTCTTAGACAATAGAGCTAAAATTAAGTTACAATTACAGCTAGAGTTTAGAGTGCAAAATGTCCATTTCAGAAAGAAAAAATGTATTAAATATAAATTTGATATTTACCAACGAGAAAGATACGTTTTGATAATCAAAGAAATTTTTATATAGTTATTCCAATGATTCGTTTACAATTAATAAATCTCCACAAGCATTGTTGTGCAATTAGATACATGACAATTAGAATGAAAGTTATATGCTTTGTTAAACTTCCTAATTATGCGATCCACGTGAATTTTTTTAACTTACAATTGTGAATTTCCTCCTCATATTTTGCATTGACTATATAAATATAAAATATTATAGATTTTAATATTATTCACAATTATACAATCTCCTATATATAAATTACATCAATTATGTAATTCAATATTTATATTCAATATATTTATAATTTTATATCAATTATTTATTATACATAAATTTAATTGTTCCCGTGCATCGCACGGGCGTGATACTAGTAATAATAATAAGGGAATTTGGCGCAAATGGTCCAGAAAAAAATAGGTTAGTGCGTTTGGTCCCAAAAAAAAGGCATGAATGGAGAAAAATTAGGAAGTTGCGTTTGCCCAATTGGATGATTGTCATTTTTCTAGTTAACTTTCAAATAGTGCTTATTTTGTCCTTTTGTGAATTCTAAATTGTTATGATAAATTGCATAAACGCATACAACTTTTGAAAGTTATTAAATCAAGTCCTAAAATCAATTTGTTTATATTAGTTCAAAATTTTAATTAAATTATACAATTTTATTTTTATCTTTTTATGGGAGAGAATTTTGTCCATAATTAAGTTTGTCTAATTAATTTGATACTAATTAGATAATTTTATCTAAAACTTTCAACGTAATAGGATTTCTTTACGTTACTTTAACATTTCAAAATTTTCAACGTAAATTTAATTATTGTTCTTAAATAATATTTTATTAGGAATATATTCTTGTAAAATATACGAATACAAAGAATTAATAAAATCGAATCAGAAAATTAAAAATTCGTTGCAATAAGCCTATATCTTTCTTGTAATAACTCTTTTTATCAATAAAATTTATTTCACGAGCTTGAATTTTGAATGGATATATTTTAAAAATGGAAAAAGAAATTAAAACCAGAAAAAAGAAAAACCTACCCTACCCACCCCCACCCGCACCCCCAAACCACCACCAAGACACCATGGTGGTGGTGGTGATGATTCGAACCACCAGCGTGCGGTGGTTTCGAACCACCACTGTGGTGGTTCGAACCACCATCGTGGTGGTTTCGAACCACCCTCGCGTGGTGGTTTCGAACCACCATGCATCCGTGGTGGTTGAAACCACCACAGATCTGGTGGTGGTTTCAACCACCCGCGGTGGTGGTTCGAAACCACCACCACCACCACCGGTCTGGTGGTGGTTTGAAGTGCGGTGGCGGGGTGGGTAGGGTAGGTTTTTCTTTTTTCTGGTTTTTAATTTCTTTTTCCATTTTTAAAACATATCGGATTGAAAATTCAAGCTCGTGAAATAAATTTTATTGATAAAAAGAGTTATTACAAGAAAGATATAGGCTTATTGCAACTAATTTTAATTTTCTGATTCGATTTTATTAATTCTTTGTATTGATATATTTTTACAAGAATATATTCCTAATAAAATATTATTTAAGAACAATAATTAAATTTACGTTGAAAATTTTGAAATGTTAAAGTAACGTAAAGAAATCCTATTACGTTGAAAGTTTTCGATAAAATTATCTAATTAGTATCAAATTAATTAGACAAACTTAATTATGGACAAAATTCTCTCCCATAAAAATATAAAAAAATAAAATTGTATACTTTAATTAAAATTTTGAACTAATATAAACAAATTGGATTTTTTAGGACTTGATTTAATAACTTTCAAAAGTTGTGGCCTTTTTATGCAATTTATCATAACAATTTAGAGTTCACAAAAGGATAAAATAGCACTATTTGAAAAAGTTAACGGAGAAAATGGACGGAAATCATCCAATTGGACCAAACGTGCAACTTCCTAATTTTTTCTGGACCATTTGCGCTACCTTTTTTTTTTTTGGGACCAAACGTGCACTAACCTATTTTTTTCTGGACCATTTGCCCCAAATTCCCTAATAATAATAATAATAATAATAATAATCATAAGGCTACACCGTCTTCAAATAATAATAATAACAATAACAATTGTTGGTTAAGGTATTAAGGCCCGAATTCCTTTTAAAAAAAGCCCATAAATAATAGAGGAAATTAGGTTAGATATGGTTTTTAACTTTCATAATTCAAAAGTCAGGTAATTTTATTTTATTTGCTTAAATAAGATTTGTCCGGTCCATGAATCATTCTTTTAATTTGTCCGGTCCGGTCCTCAAAAAGCTATGCTTTTCTACCTCAACAGGAGTATCGCCAATTCGACCTCGTTGCAGACCAAAACAATTAAACCACCAAACCTTCACACCACGACATCGATGACTTGCCGGCGATTATTTTCCTTCAACTTCTGGTTTTAGAAGCCACGAAAAAGATCCTGAAGAAGACTGTATGCAAACAAGGGCAAGCTGATAGGAACAATTCCACTTGTTCTTCTGTGCCTCTGCAAGGATTTGATCTTTCCGATGATGCTTCAAAAGATTAGTTAGTTTGCATATGTGAGTCTCGTCCAAGTTTTCTGGCTAATCTTCCTCAGCGACTTTCCCAAGGCGATTAAATCATAAGTGTGTGTGTGTGTGTGAAAGGAGAGGCATTAAATCATCAGTATTTTTAAATATAAAATATTTATTTGGTGGAATTTTAGGTTGATTGGATAATGTGTTCTCATTGGTTTATGTACAAACATTTGTAACTATGACTGTATGAGTGAACATATTGAATTTAGAGCCTTTGGTGTTTTCTCTTCTCCCTCATTGCAATTTTCAGGAGTTTTCTATTTATAATTTCTGACCATAGAAGAAAGGTGAGACTTTGAAATTACTAATTAGTGCACGAAATGAAAATTAAAGCATTTAGACATTTGGTTCAACACATGTTGGTCAGCTAGGATGATTCTACTATTAATATTATTATTATTATTTATTTAATTTGTTTTTAAAGATCTTTACCTTGGATTTTGAATGCAAGACAAATAATTGAGTCTATACAAATGGATTACTGAGAATGTGTGATGTATTATAGATGATTTTTAATGAATTACAAAGAATATATAATGTATTACAGAAAATGTGTAATACATTGCAAATAATATGCAAATGAATTACAAAGAATATGTGATTCATTACAAATAATCTGTAATGATTGTATTGGTTTGATTGTTAACTTTCTGAAAATAATCTTTAATGAATATGTGTATATGACAAATATGTGAAATAATTTATTTGTGCCTACGAATATGCTTCACAAGCCTGGAAAATATGTGAAGATAAATTATGTACCAATTATAAGAGGTGGAAACATTGAAAATTTATACAAGTTTATAGGGAACAATTTGCCATTGACTCATCTTATTGCTAAAAGTTATGAGGTGGTCAAGAATCGTTATTAGCGATGGAATTTGCTGCATTTTTGTATCTTTGGATGACAATTAATTTTACGATTTAGGCCTTTTTTCCTAATGAAGACTTGAAACTTTCTGCAAAAACAACTTCCATTCTTTGAAGTTAGTTCCCTAGGGAATAAAATTAAGTGCTATGTACTTGCTTAATATTCAAAACTAGTTGCAATGGTGTTTTGAGCATCGGTGGAAGCTCACCGAGGAACTCAACCTTTATGATCGAGAATATTGTTGTTATCAATATTGATGTTAATATTGATGTTGTCAATGAAATTTAATTGTATTGTTTTATCAATGAAACAGTAATTGTATTAGTGTTTGAGTTTAAGTTTCTTTATTTTAATATTTTTTATCCAATGTATTAAGTAAATATGTATTGTGTTGCATATTTTGTGTAATTCCTGTGTAATTTATGCAAGTGTAATTAAGGTGTGTAATTAATGTTTAATTTATTAGTGTATTATACTTTTTGTGTAATCTATATGTGATGCATTAGACATTTTGTGTGTTAGAGATTAATAATTTTAAAAATGTGAATGTTAAAAAAATTAATGTTAAGATTCTGTATTATGTTTGGGGTAGCAAAGAATTATGTGCTATGAATACTTACACATTTTATGTCATTCACGTGTAATATGTGATAGAATATAGACTAATGAATTATAAATTCTGTGTAACTAACGTGTAATAATGAATTACACATCCAGTGTAATTAATATTAAATTCATTGGCGCATTGCACTTTATGTGTCAGGCATACGTAATGCATTACATATTTTGTATACAAGAGAGATAATAATTTTTAAAAAGTAAATATTAAATTTCCTCATGATATTTGAGACTAATGTGTAATAGTATACGGGCTAATGCATTCAGATTTTTCTGTAAATAATATCTAATGAATTACACATACTGTGTAACGAATGTGTAATACATTACACCTTCTCTGTAATTAATATTTTTATTCGTATGTGCGTTGCACTTTATTTGTAAGACATGTGTAATTTATTACACAAAATGAATTTGGGAAAAAGCAAAAAGAAATAGAAATGCGCACAGCTGTAGAATCAAACCTTGGACTAACTCTTGAAGCCACACACCCAACTGCTGCACGCAACTACCACATATGATGAATTTTGTTCTCCTGCATTATTGAATAATTGGACCGAGTTTTCAAAAATCGGATTTTACTAATTTTTGGTCATAGTTTGTGTCTAATGAGTAATTAATTTTCCTTTACCAGATTTTTGAAATCTCAAACATAAAATGATATATCATACTATATTAAAAAGTATGGATGTGTGGAAATCTTTTGATTTCTAATAATGTCCCCACTAATATTTTATTTGGTCTAAAATACCCTTATTAAAGAAATATATTTAATAATATAGATATTAATTAATAAGTGACTCTTCATATTACAATTACATTAAAGAAATTAAACTACATACAAATATTCTAATACATTTTGATTTTATTCAATAAAAAAATGGTGATTAATAACTAGAAATCTTTTACAAAGTCATGTAGTCGTATGATAATCGTTTAATTTAAAAATATGTCACAAATATTTTTGTAGTTCAATAATTGAAAAAAAATTACATAACTAAATTTTAAGTGATTTTTAAAATTACTTTGATTTGATCACACTACAAATATTTCAATAGATAATGTATTTTTATTCAATGTGTATAATTTAAAAATATATATTGATCATTTTTTTCTATCACATCTTTCACAATTTCTAATTAGGATATCATGCTTGCATAGGTTTAAAATTAGATTGGTATCATATTTAATCAATTTTAATATATGTGACTAATCTTATTGGAAAAGAAGTTTGTGTAGATTAGATATTTGGACTAACTTGGTAGAAATGGTCAAAAGTGTGTAGTTTAGATAGTTTTGTGTAAATTAGTATATAAAATGGTAAAAAATATTATTTAGTTTACATGCATGAGTTTATAATACTATATTAATTTAATTTTATAATTTTTAAAAAAAATTAAAATTAAAACTTAAAATCATTATTTTATACTTTCGTATTCAAAACTAGCTTCTTTAAAAGACCCTAAATAATATGACCAAACTTAAAGGCCCATAGCTACTACTTTGTATGCGTCTTCTTCAACGAAGAGGCATCAGGAACAGGTACAACGTTGCAATCATCTTCTACAACTTCCGACGACTCGAAATTGAGAGGCGGCTTCATCGGATCCAGAACGAGAGGCCATCCCGACTCGCCAAGTACTAGATCCGTTAGATAAATTTCCTCCATGGTTTTCGGATTGTTTTTGAGCGTGGAAACTTGCTTTCCGGTGGCCGCCGACGCCATGGTTTCCTGATTTTTTTGTTTTGCAACTGGAAACCGGCTTGCTGACGGCCTGAAAAATGGCTTGTCGGCGGTCGTCGTGGTTTCCGGGTTTGTTTTTTATGTTTTGCAAATAGAAACCTACTTGTTGGCTGCCGAAAAATTGCTTTGTGGCGGTAGCCATGGTTTTCCCGAGTTGTTTTTTAAGCTTTTTACTCGCCCAATGAAGTGGTTGCACTTAAGGGTTTTGATCCCCTCAATGAATGGAACGTGCTCTTTTTTTGGTGCTTATTTTTAGCGATTTATGAAGGTTTTAATACCAGAATTTGTGTATCTCTTATTTTCCCCATACAGCTTGCAGCAATGGTTGCTAGGTTGCATCATCTCATTTTCAGTTTTACTTGTCTATGTCACGGCCGGTTATTTTTTCTGTTTTGAAATATTGTGTCCTGCTACATTTTGTTTCAGGGGGTGTATCTACACCCCAAATTTTAATCCATTATTTTAAAAATCAAGCAAACATACAATTTTATCATTGAAAAAAAACGAAGAAGAGAAGAAGGCAGCTTCAATTGTTTCCGACAGCCACTCCCATCCGGCCAAAATCAAAGTAGCCATGGATGCTACCGGAAATGACTGCAAAAGTTGCAGTCATTTCCGACAACATCCATGGAAGTTGTGTTTAAAAAAAAAAAAAAATTGGATTTGCACGGCTAGTAGTGGCCGAGAGCCCCCAAAGTTTGGTCAGCTAGCAGTGGTCGAGTTGCATGTGAGGTGCTCGGCCACTACTGGCCAAGCAACCTTTTGGGTTGCAAACTCACAGGTTCTTATCCATTTGCTGCCATTATGGCAGCTTCCATGGCTGCCATTTTAGGCAGGAGCTGTTGTCAGAAATGGTAGCTATGCAAACTGCCATAATTTTTTTTTTTAATTGAAATTGCTCGGTCAACAATGGCCGAGCAACCCTTTGGGGTGCTCTGTTAGATTTGGCCGAGAAACTCCTTGGGAGATTCGGCCATGGTTGGGTGATTTGGGGAAATGGCATTTGTCAGATTTGGCCGAGAAACCCTTTGGGGTGCTCTGTCAAATCTAGTTTTTGTTTGAAAATTTCAATGGCTATTCTCAAATTTTTTATTTTTATTTTAGTATTGCCTTTTGATAAATGGCATCGGGCACTTCAAGCAAGAGCTGCTAGATCAATGCCACATGGGATGACGACACCATATTATGGTGCCATTGATGGCACCTGAACAATATTGTATGAATGTATGTTGGGTTTTTTCTTTTATTGTACTAATTGATAATTCTTCTTTTGTCAAGCCAAGCCTTTCTAATTTTTCAATTATTTTTGTATTCATTTGGCTTTGTTTGATTGGGGTTTAATTGTTCACGCAGATTCCAGAAAAAAGTTAATATTATTTTTAAATGTGTGTGTGGTTGAAAATGAAGATGGCGATACTGCATGCGATTCTTAACAGCCTTGTTTGACGTGTTACTGTTCGCACAGATTCAGAAAATGTGTGGTTAATATTATTTTAGAAAATGTGTGTGTGGTTGAAAATGAGTATGAGATATACGGAATTGCGTGCGGATTTGGTTAACACCAAATAGAACAAGGCCTTAATGACTTTTGTTATTTTAATTGTCAGATTATGTCTCTACCACTGCTAGTCCGTTCACTTAGGTCTGCACGTTCCACACATCTGTTGTATTTGTTTCAGACACTAAATGCAATCTCTACCTCCCATGAACATGAGCCTCCAGGACGGCTTCTAGATACTCTCAGAATTCAAGAAATGGCTTATGTGATGGGAACAAAAGTCCATCCGCCGGAGGCTAGGGTTGAACCCCAATTTCATTTGAGTGATATTGATGTAGCGATTCCATTAATTTCTACCTACGTAAATGCTGTAGCCTTGATGAAGCAGTTTATGACTGAGCACCAACTGAAAAAGTCATTGGAGAGGTCACTATATCAAGATGTCTGTGCCAATTTTGAAATTGGCCAACTAGTGAAGGTAAAATTTTAATTATTATTTTTTACTGAATTATTTTTTCCTTATTAAGTGATTAATTTTTTAAAAATCATATAGATAAGTATTGTTTTGTAGGTCCAGCTCGGTGCAATTGCAATCGAAGGTTACATTGTAAAGATTGAAAAAATGCACGCATTGAAGCTGATTGAGACGGATGCTAGACGATATGGATCCATGAGGCTTCCCATTGCTATTTTCAATGGCCCGGTCTTCTTTAAGTCAAAAGAAAAGTTATCATCGTCCGACCTACTGTCGTCCTCCAAGCCGCCATCTGCTGGTCAGCCTTCTGCTAAGCCACCCTCCAACAGAGTAGTTTTTTAACTTTAAGGTTTGGGATATTCTGAGTTTTTAGTCTGTTTTCAGCAGTTTTTTTAAACTTTAAGGATTGGGATATTCTTAGTTTTTGGTCTGTTTTCAGTTGATGAAATCGTGGCTTTATGACAGATGTAATTTGGATTGTGTGGTAACATGAATTTAAATCATGAACTTGTTTTTATGATATTGAATTCATTTGTTATTGACATATAAAAAAATGTTTCGTAACAGATGACAAGAAATCAATACTAATGTTTCTGTGACAACATAAGTTCCTGATCTTTCTTTAATTATTTTTTTCTTAATGGCAGTCTTTTCCCTGGTGATAATGACTTGTAAGCTTTTTTCCTATATAAATTTTTCATTTTTATAGTCTTTTCCAATAATCAAAGTCATGGTAACACCTAATACGATGCATTCGCTAAATTTCATTTCAAAAGTACGTCATTGGCATTCAAAATTTGCCAAAATTTGAACACAATGGAAAAAAAGCTTATTTATTTATGGTTAATTATATTTAGCACACAAATTTTAATTCGCACACCACATTTTAATTAACTTAAAAGTTCTTAATATTTACTTTTTTATGTAATTATATTCTTAACTTTTTTTCTTCAATTATTATTTTTAGTGTTTCACAACTTGTAAATTTGATTAGTATGGATGGATTTTTGGGTATAAAATTTTATTTATTTGGATGTCCAATTACTTGTTTATTGATGATAATTTTAAATACTGTAAACTATAATGTATAAAAAAACAAGAATATTTTTTCTTAATTTCAAAGAATGCGAACACAATATTTAAATATAAATTAATATTTACATAGAAAGCAAGTTAATTATAAAAAATTAACAAAAATTTGAGGACATAATTGTACGTCAAAACAAACTTAAAGCTCTTTTTGTGCAAGATAGTATGACTATAATTAGCCTAATTTATTTATTTGATTTATGCAAGGTGGCTTTGTTAGGTGAAAATTCCATTATACCCATATCTTCATTTCCTAATTCATTGTCCACATTTAGTGATAGTAAAAAACTCCTATCTGATCCAAACCTGATGGATGCCCGATCTGAAGAGATTGAATTTTTCTTGATCTAACGATTCGTGGGTCAGCAATTCGTCGATCGATGCGATCCGTGATTTCCTTTTTTTTTTTTTATGCACAAAAAGACTAAAGGCGAAAGACTAAAACTAGACATAGAGTCATTGGTTAAGATCTTAGTTCTCAATCTCGCTTTTTCTTTTGAAGTCGTGAAGATGAACTTATGAAGATGAAAAATAATATGTTTGCTCTTTTATTATTATTATTATTATTATTATTATTATTATTATTATTATTATTATTATTTGTATTTTGCATTGTCTTAACATGCAATTTATGCATTTTGGCGAATGTTTGATTATTCAATTAATTTTTTAAAATTTGAAAAAAAAACTCTACCAATATTGATCGAATATAGATATTTTTCTTGATCCGACACCAATCTGATCCAAGGAATATGAATTTGGACTAGGTTAAGGAATTTGGATTTAAATTTGGATTAGATCGACCCGATCCGAATCTGATCCATTGCTATGACTATCCACACCCCATGCTCAATGTTATCCTTAGAAAATGAGTGCGGTTGACCTCTTGATTGTTTCTTACTTTCTCCCCATGTTTCATGTTTCTAATCTTTCCCATGTTCTCTTCGACCGTTTATAGTTGTCTTATCATTAGGAACCTTTATTTAGAATTATGAAAAATACCGATAAGTAGCAACCGTTTATATTTATCTTATCATTCGGAACCTTTATTTAGAATTATGAAAAATACCGATAAGTAGCAATTAAAACATCAAATGAAATATTTACTAGTTATTATTTCAAAGTAGGTAAAAGTTATATACTATGCATGATGATTCGATGAAATGCAACTAAACTATAAGGATTGTTGTTGGGTTTGCTGTCCAGATTGGGCCTGTCTTATCTTATCTGATAATGTTGGTTGTTGAGGATTTACTTGGCTGACTTGGTTCATACCCATCTTCCGGATTTGATGGTCCAGTTGTTGAGGATATCTTGGTTTGATTTGTTACTGGAGCCTTTATAAAAGGCAGTCGGATGGTCATTCTTTAGCAGTTCATTTTCTCGGCTCTTCTTATATTCTCTTCTTCTCATTTTCATTGTAAACCTAGAATACTCATGTGTATTGATAGGATTAGTTTCATATTGTTAGGGCTTTAGTAGTGGTGAAGAAGGATGGTTGATTTTGTATTTGTGATTCTTGATCTTTCTAGTGGATTTTAGAGCTATTCCTTAGTGGATGCTCAACGGGAGACGTACTCCAAATTGGGGAGAACTTTCGGACCATTTTGGCGGAAAAAAATCCTCTGTGTTCTTTTGTTCTTGTTCGATTCCTTTATTCTTGGTAATTTTTGTGATCTTGTGGGCTTAATAATCGCAACAGTGGCATTAGATCCATCCAAAATTACTGTGGTTGTTTGGGAATTGATCGATCTATTAATTGCCAAACTTTGGTAGCAATTTGGCTTTTGGTCAACGATGAAAGGTTCGATTGGAATTCTGGTTTTCTTTTCATTTGGTATTCAGCATAATTGAAAACTAGGGTTTCAATATTGGGTAACATCTATCTTTTTTACTCTCTTTATATACTGTTAACGGGATTATTTCTGGGGTTTACTTACCAGTGGTTCTCCCTTGGCTGATCCAATAAACGATGTCAGTATCTGGGGGGTTCCCTATCCTCAGTACCTCAAGAGATTGCCTCTGGGTTTTGGGTTTCAGTATATATATCTTTTATTTGTTTTAAATTTGATTTTGTTGATGTGTTCTCTGTGTATTTATCTACTTGCATTCATCATGTCTTCTTTTAAGTTTGAGGTGGAGGTTTGGAATGGCGTGGGTGGTTTTAGTTTGTGGAAACAAAAAATGGGAGCTTTCTTGCTTCAACAGAAATGTGCTATTATCATTACTAGATCTTCGCCTACTGAGTTTAGTGCATATTGAAGGCAACAACTTGATAAAAACTGCTTGGAGTCCTATTTTCTTGCATTTATCTGATAATGTCATTAGAAAAGTAGGAGAAACAGGCTCTGCACATGCATTGTGGTCTAAACTTGATATTTTATATCTCACCACTACCATGCCTAATAAATGTTTTCTGCTAAAGCAATTGTATAATTTCAAATTTGAGCCATCTTTAAATCTTGAAGAAAATATTGACAGATTTAACAAAATCATCAATGATTTGGGAAATTGTGATGAAACTATTTTAGCTGATCAGCAAGTTATTACTTTATTAAATGCTATTGGTGAAAGATATAGATAAGTTAAAAATGCTCTTCAACATGGCAGAGAAAGTGTTAACATTGACACTATCATCACTCGTTTGAGAAATAAAGAACTTGAATTGAAAAATGATTTAAGAGATTATAAGACTCTTGAAGGCCTGTTTGTTAAAGGTCAATCATCTCAGAAGTCTCAGAACTCTAAACATAAGAAAAACAAGAAAAGTGATGACAATGGTCAAAAGAAACACAAAAATCAAAAAATTTTCAAAAGACAATGGTAAGTCAAAAGAAAGCGAATGCTTCTACCGCCATCAGAAAAGACATCTTATTGAAAATTGTTTAAAAAAGATTGCTGATTTTAAAGAAGCTCAAAATTTTGAGTCAAATAATACAATTGCTTGTACTGCTAATGGAGAAACTAGTGGTGTTGTGCTTGCTACTACATCTGTGATAACAATTCTAATTGGATACTTGATTCTGGTTGCACATTTCATTTATGTTGCATCAAATCTTAGTTTACTGATCTTAAAGATGTTTCTAGTGGTCAAGTTGTTATGGGAAAGAATCAGTCTTGTAAAATGTGGCATTGGCACCATTCATCTTGAACTTGAGAATTCTAAAAAGCTAGTACTTGAAAATGCTACATTTGTACCTGATTTTCAAAGAAATCTCATTTCAATTGGTGAACTTGATGAGCATGGTTATGATATGTCCCTAAAATCTGGTGTGATGAAAGTTTCCAAAAATGGCTTTGATACTACTATATCATCAAAGAAAAATGGAATTTTTCATGTATTTGCTGTTCCTGTGTCCTTAAGTGTTCAATCTTTGCTTCATTCTGCATAAATTGACAACTTGGAGCTTTGTGAAGGATGTTTAACTAAAAAGCAACATAGGTTGCCTTTTAAGAAAAGGACACACAAATCATCTAGTATACTTGGATACATTCATGCTAATCTTTGGGAGCCAGCTTCTATGACTACTTTTACTGGTTTCAGATTCTATTTGTTAATTGTTGATGATTTTTCTAGAAAAGTATGGGTTTATTTATTGAAAAATAAATCTGATACTCTTTCTGTCTTCAAAAATTGGAAAACTTTGATTGAAAACCAAATTGATAAGAGGATTAAGGTCCTAAAAACTGACAATGCACTCGAATTTTGCAATTATGAATTTGAAAATTTTTGTAAAAGCTGTGGTGTATTGAGACACAGGATTGGTGGCGTATACAACACAACAAAATGGTGTTCCAGAAAGGTTTAATAGAACTCTTTTGGAAAAAATGAGATGTATGCTTTTGACAGCTAATCTTCCTAGACTTTTCTGGGATGAAGCTATGAAAGCAACTGCCTATCTTTTAAATAGAAGTCCTAACAGTTCTAAATACCCCTTAATCTTTTTGGACCAAACAGCCTATTGATTATTCTAAACTCAAAAGTATTTGGATATGTTGTTTATGCACATCGAGATGAAGGAAAACTTGATTCGAGATCTTTGAAATGTTTTTTTCTTGGTTACAGTGAAGAATCAAAAGGTTACAGGCTGTAGGTAAAAGAAATGAAGGAAATAATGACTCGCTAAACAGATTACAATGAATGCAAAACAACGAAGGCATAGAAATAAAGCAGGACTAGAATACAAAACCAGAACTCGAGTAGTCGAGGCTTGCGCAAATGCAATGTCCTTAAAGAAAATTCGTTGTCACCACTGATGTTTGCCTCCTAGGATACAATAAAGAATTGCAGTTGTGTTGGTTGCAATGAACTAAACCGATTGCCTAAACAATATTACCAAACGACAGGGAAATCGAAAACGGAGATTGAAGGAGGATTGCTATTTAGTTTGTGTGTCTTGGAATGGCAGAGGACTAATAGCTTTATAGGTGAAGGAGAGCTTCCTCATTGAAGTCCAGCAAATCACTCCGCAGCAGTTATAGGTCGAAGTAGTCATTTTGCTCTTAACCAGCCTTAACTGCAGTTACAACTCAATTTGAATGCTGGCTGGGCTTGAAATGCATGGCAAAAATACAAGGTTGTGCAAAACTGTGTTTTGCCCAGTGTGGCCAATTTCGGTGTGACATTCCTATACGCAGGCCGCGGTTGCACACGAATCCCAAAGCTCGTGTGGAAATCTGTTCAAGATTCACACCCCCTGCGGGCACGTAGGCTACGACGGATACCTTAGCCAATAAGTGATTGCACTTGGTATTTACCCAACCACTTATATATTGGTCCACATTCCCATATGTTTCCTATATGGGATTCACTCAAGCCAATTTCCATTTAACAATTCAATTGCCTCATTCACCTATATTTTTCGACAATCCCCCACATAAATGGGAATTGACAGACACGGTATACTTGGTGATAGAGTTCAACGTTCGAACCCTGCATTGGATAGGTAGATATTACCCTTTGAACCTTCCTTTGTGAAAGTGCACTTACTTTACCGGCTGATCAGTAGATGAGATGTCCTCGAACTGTTCTGCTGTTTGTGTAAACGATGAGGCACCTTACGTAGGGTTCTTACTAATATCATTTAGTTCTGACGGGGCCATGGATCACTCGCCTGGTTCTGCGAGAGTTACTTAAGAATTGTGCATCAACAATTCCATTCAAAGCAGCCGCACTTCTATCTCACATCAGTGATTCCTCTTTTATGAGTAACCCATATTACTCTGCTCGGATTGTTAAAATCTCCGATACACTTAGAGGAATCATTAAGAGCTTACTACTCAACCTCCTTCTACGGTATCACTGTTTTAAAGGAATAGATTGGGGGATAACCATCACAGTGATCTCAATCCAGTCGTTGCAGTTAGGTTGTCCCATTGAACTTAGATCTTGGGATCTCCAGTTAGCTAGGTTGGGTTTACTTTGCAATGACTTACTCTTCAAGAGGCTTAAGTCTCATTCCCTTGACGACTTTACAACTAACTCTGGAGTCAACCCTTTGGTTAGCGGATCCGCTAAGTTATCTTTTGACTTCACATAGTCAATGGAGATAACTCCTGTTGAGAGTAGTTGCCTAATGGTATTGTATCTGCGACGTATGTGTCGAGACTTACTATTATACATATTGCTCTGTGCCCTTCCAATTGCATATTGACTATCACAGTTGATACAAATTGCCGGCACAGGCTTTGACCATCTGGGAATATCCTCTAAAAACTGGCGTAGCCACTCAGCCTCTTCACCATACTTGTCGAGGGAGATAAACTTAGATTCCATAGTGGATTTAGCTATAATTGTTGGTTTAGAGGATTTCCACGATATTGCTATTGCTGCACCTGCCAAAGTGAACATGAATCTACTTGTGGATTTTGAGTATTTTATATAATATATCCAGTTAGCATCACTGTATCTTTCTACAACTGCACGATATCTAGTATAGTGTAGTACATAATCACGTGTATGTCTCAAGTACCTAAGCACTCTCACAATCACTTTCCAGTGCTTTGATCCATGATTGCTCGTATACCTACTCAGTCTGCTAACTGTGTATGCTATATCGGGTCTTGTACAACTCATTAAGTACATCAGAATCTCGATTATTCTAGAGTACTCAACTTGAGAAACACCATCTTCTTTATTCTTCGATGGACATTGACTTGTGTCTATCGAGGTTCTAGCCATGCCGGTATCATCCTTGTTAAATTTCTCTAGAATCTTATCCACATAATGTGTTTGGCTCAACACAAGCCCATTTGGTGTTTGAGAGATTTTAACACTAAGGATAACATCAGCTAGACCCATGTCCTTCATGTCAAACCTCGATTTCAACATATCTTTCCTTGATTTAATCATCTTTTCGTTACTACCAATGATAAGCGTGTCGTCAACGTAAAGACATAAAATGACATAGCCATTGTTAGTATCTTTAACGTACACACATTTATCACATTCATTCATTCTAAATCCACATTCCATCATGGCATTATCAAATTTCTGATGCCACTGTTTTGGTGCTTGTTTCAAGCCATATAATGACTTCACCAGCTTACACACTTTGTGTTCTTGCCCTGGTGAGGAAAAACCCTTGGGTCGTTCCATGTAGATTTTTTCTTCTAAATCTCCATTTAGAAAGGCTGTTTTGATATTCATTTGGTGTACTTTGAGATTGTGTAAAACTGCAATCGCGAGTATCATCCTAATGAAAGTTATTTTGTAACTGGAGAATAAGTGTCAAAATAGTCAAGGCTCTCCCGTTGCTTGTAACCTTTTATTACAAGTCTGGCCTTGTATTTATCAATGGCTCCACCTGCCTTCATTTTCCTCTTGAAAATCCACTTAGATCCTAGTGGTTTGTTCTCGGGAGGAAGGTCCACTAGTTCCCAAGTGTGATTTTGTAGAATAGACTCTATCTCGCTGTTGATCGCCTCTTTCCACTGAGGTCCTTCAGAGGAGTTTATAGCTTCTTTAAAACTTATAGGTTCACTTTCTAGCATATAAGTTAGAAAATCCGGACCAAATGATTTTTAAATTCTAACTATTTTGCTACGTCTTGGATCAACCTCAAGTTCCTCTTCCCTTTCTTAGTCTACTTCTTCGTATATTCATTTTGAAGAACTCGCTTCTTCTCTTGACTTGTATGGGAATACATGTTCAAAGAAGGAAGCATTTCTAGATTCAATTATCGTATTCTTGTGTATATCTTCGATTTTGGACTCGTACATAAGAAACTTATAAGCACTACTGTGGTAAGCATAGCCAATGAATATGCCATCAATAGTCTTTGGACCGATCTTCACCTTTTTAATCGTGTTCTTGTGTATATCTTCGATTTCAGACTCGTACATAAGAAACTTATAAGCACTACTGTTGTGAGCATAGCCAATGAATATGCCATTAACAGTCTTTGGACCGATCTTCACCTTTTTAGGCATAGGTACGACCACTTTGGCAAGACACCCCCACACTCGCAAGTGTTTGTACGAAGGCATTCGACCTTTCCACAACTCATAGGGGCTCTTGCTATTTTCTTTCGGGACACTTTATTTAAAAGGTAGTTAGCTGATAGCACAGCCTTTCCCCACATGTTATGGGGTAACCCAGAATTGATTAGCATCGCATTCATCATTTCTTTCAACGTGCGATTCTTCCGTTCTGCTATGCCATTTTGCTGAGGCCAATATGGCGTAGTCGTCTGATGGATAATTCCGTGTTTGGCACAGAATTCACCAAAAGGTGATTCATATTCACCACCACGATCACTTCTCAACACTTTGATTTTCCTGTTGAGTTGATTCTCAACTTCATTCTTGTAGAGAGCAAGCTTCTTTATTGCTTCATCTTTACTTTTAAGAAGATACACATAGCAATACTTTGTGCTATCATCTATAAAAGTGATGAATTATTTGTTGGCACCCCATGTTTGTACGAATTTCAAGTCACATGCGTTAGTGTGAATTAATTCAAGTGGTCCGCTATTTCTTTCAATACTTTGAAATGATGTCTTTGTTAATTTTGCTTCAACACAAGTTTCATACTTGTGTTCTGGGTTAATGTGGAATGAAGGTATGTGGTTCAAGTTAATTAATCTACGTAAAGTATCATAATTAATGTGACCTAGTCTACCATGCCATAAACTGGAAGACTCAAGCAAGTAAATAGAAGAGTTATTCATTTTGGGCTTAGCAACCATTACATTAAGCTTAAACAGCCCATCAGACACATAACCCTTGCCTACAAACACTCCACTCTTTGACAGAATTAACTTTATCGACTCAAGCACCATATGAAACCCATACTTGTTCAACAGTGATCCAGACACAAGGTTCATGCGGATCTCTTGCACGTACAATATATTGGTGAGAGTTAGTTCTTTTCTAGACGTCATCCTCAGAACCACTTTCCTATGACCTTTGATTTTGGAGGTAGCTGAGTTTTCCATAACAGGTTCTCTCCATTCTCAGTAGCTTCAAAGCCATGAAACATTTCCTTATCGGAACAAACATGACGGATAGCTCTGGTGTCGATCCACCACTCTCTCAGATTCGACCCGACCAGATTTTGCTTTAGAGACGAATGCAACAAGGTCCATGTCAGGAGCATCATTCTCCTCAATCAAATTAGCCTCCTTTTTAAAGTTATTCTTCTTCAGAAGTTTGCACTCCCAAGCTTTGTGACCAACCTTGTCACAATTGTGGCATTTTCCCAAAAACTTCGGCTTTGTGACTCTTCCTTTTGGTCCCAAGTTAGACCCTTCGTTCGACGGCCCATTGACTTGGCTAACTTGGTTCATACCCATCTACCGGATATGATGGTCTAGTTGTTGAGGATATCTTGGGCTAATTTGTTACTGGAGCCATTATAAAATGTAGTCGGATGGTCATTCTTCAGCAGATCATTTTCTCAACTCTTCTCATATTCTCTTCTTCTCGTTCTCACTATAAACCTATAATACTCTTGTGTATTGATAGGATTAGTCTCATATTCTTGGGGCTTTAGTAGTGGTGAAGAAGGAGGGTTGTTTCGAGGCATTGTATCTGTGATTCTTGATCTTTCTAGTGGATTTTAGAGCTATTCCTTAGTGGATGCTCAAATTGGGGGAACTTCCGGGCCATTTCGACAGAAACAAATCCTCTGTGTTCTTTTGTTCTTGTTCAATTCTTTTATTGTTGTGGTTTTTGGTGGTCTTGTGGGCTTAATAATCTCAACAATTATGTATCTTGCAACATCAATGCTAAAATAAGCGTAAGAAAGATGGAACTAAACTTTAAGCTCATAATCTTTCAACAGTATGTAACATGGCAAATTGGAAATGGAACTAATCTTTAAACTCTATAAACTTGTGACAATAACATTGCAAATTGTGTGCCGGATTTAAGAGTTGGTTAATTTGGTTAGTGATGAAATATGTATTAAAGCTAGCTTGAACGACAATGATATAGGATTTCGATTCGGTGATAGATTTATGGGCTACAAGCCCAACAAATAAAATTCTCTCCAAATTAAGAAGGTATAAAGAGACGATTTAGTTAATGGTTAAAGTTATCTAGAGACTTTGGTCAACTACATTGTGTGGCTTTTTACATAAACTAGTGGTGACACGTGCCTTGCACGTGCTGTGATGTATTGATTGAGTATTCATTAGTATTAATTTTTAGGTATTTTAGGTATTTAGTACTCTAATTAAAATAAAGTAATATTTGATAAGTTCATGTATAGTAAATGCACAATTTACTACGTGATTCAATAGATTTATGTAGAGGTAATTTGATATTTGATATTTTAGCAAGTGTAAATAAAAATGAGCGTGGTTATTAAGATATCATAATAAGTATGTATGTTCATGCTTGTATATAGTTGCGACAAAATTGGATCCCACATGTATGTAAACCATTGAACCAAAATGACTATTACTCATGCTAGTATAAAGTTGCAACGAACTTAACCATTCAACCAAAATGACTATTGCTCATGCTAGTATAAAGTTGTGACAAAGTTGGATGCCAAGGATGATGGTCTTGCCAATCACTTGTCATTTCTTATATTCTTCTCTTTTCTTTGTACATCAATTCAATAGAAGACTATATAACTTTTATTACTATCCTCGTACATAATTATTTCATAATAATCTAGAAGAGTGCATCATATAATGTGTAACTAATAACTAATAGAACTTTGGAAATAATTATTTTAACAAAAAGATAAAGGTTTTCACTATATTAAGTTCCAACCATGACAAAAAAATATATATTTATTTCAAAAGAATTATGGAAAATAAGTGAAAACAACGAAAATGATAATATATTTGACTTTGAAACCAGCACCATAGAGATTTCTACATTCTAGTATTTGAGAAGAGATCAACAAAGTGCTTGATATACTTTATTTTGATGGGAGAAACAGTGTAGCCAAGTTCAAATGCACCCTAATCACCATTGGTGAAGTGGATAACCCTGGAAATAAACAGGCTAAGCACTTATAATGGCCAATAATAATTCACATTAACAATTAATACAGGCATACAGCCAACATAGAAGCATTTGCTGATGTTCACGGAAAGAGGAAATAAAGTTTGACATATTCAATCCCATAGTAAAAAGAAAAATCATCTAAATCATCTACTTGACAGAGGCATAACATTTTTTAACAATGAAAATAAATGCATAACAAATGCATGATTCGATAACATTGGGACCTCGAAATCATCATTAAGCATACAAAAATATCACTTTTAGAATATATGGTCAAAGGTAGACCTCAAGGAATCAAACCGTGTTTCTCTGGAATTCAAGTATAGTGATGTATATCAGATCTGAACCTTCACATAATGTGGTCCTTGTTACCGAAATGCAACAGTAAAGTGTTTGAAAAATCTGCATCAATCGCATATCAAAGTTTTTGTAGGAATTTTGAGAAGAAAGTGGTGCAAAAGCCAAAAAGCATTGAGCATAACATTGAGGGACATAAGAAATAGAGCATGAAAACAACATTTGTGAAATTGTAAGACACATGGTAAATTATCTTTTCATTCACTGCTCACTTCATGTTCCAGGCCCTTCACAGTATACTAGACAAGTTACCATAGCTAACACAAATTGTGCAATGTGCATATTGTAACTTTTGTTGCAACTCATAGTCCTATAAATCTATTTTGTGGTCTATTCTTAATGTTAAGATATATTCTCATTTCAATGCACTCAGAAATCCAAGAAAATCTCGAATTCTCCCTTATATATTTATACAATTATGAATATTATTGTGGGCTACAAATTTGCAAGCGAATAATCTCAATGCTAACTTTGTTCTTTCAATCAATAACAATAGTTAAGGCAAGAAAGAGACTTGTAATGGATTAATTAATCAAAAAGACTTACCTTGCACACCTTATTTGTTAAAAACCAAAATCTCATGTCAAGTTTGCTTACCCAAGAAGAAGATTTTTATGACGATCTACCATAAATTTTGCCAATTCTGGTTTGCATTATTGAGATATAAATATCCCACATCTAGAAAATACTAAAAATATAACCAACTAATAAAAGGTTTAGGTTACTTCCCTTACTGGGTTAACCTTTTAAGTTGGAACCTCAAGCCTTAACATGGTATCAGAGCCAAAAATACTCAAACGAGTCCATACGCCCCTGGGATTTTCCAATTGCCCCTGCTTCTTCCTTCTCGAGCCATGCGCTCCCAATCTCTTCTTCATGAGCATTGTGTTATTCTCTTCAAGATTGGTGCTTTAACAAACCACAATATTGCGGGGGCATATTGAGATACAAATATCTCACATCTAAAAAATACTAAAAATATAACCAACTAATAAAGGGTTTGGACTACTCCTTTTACTGGGTTAACCTTTTAAGGTGGAACCTCAAGCCTTAACATGTATAATGCCCCAAAAAGAGTAGTCCCATCCTTTGCCTCTAATTGAATTAAAGTTAGTGGATGAAATTGGAGCTTCTTTACTCTTGACCTATTGAGTCGCTACTCCAAAAATGGCATAATCAAGTTTCCATGGGAAATAAAACCACCTGCAGCTGCCTTGTTTACTCCCCCATTTGATTTGTGTAAATATAGATGCCTAGGCCCTATTTCTTGGTAAAATAAACCATCAAGGAGATCTAGTAATCATTTTGTCACAATGGATGAAGCAGTCATGCTGACTAATCAAAGTAAAAGGGCTAATGAAGAAAGGGTGAAGACGAGAATATAATCACGTTCTTGGTGTAGCAGTAATGGAAGAAAGCATAATTAATCTATATTGATGATCATACATATAGACACGTATAATGCCTAGAATTCTCTACCACTAGTCTAGCTAACTGATAAGTACAAAGTGTGAAATAAATACAAGGATATTATGGAAATAATGATACAAGATATCTAAAGAAGCTACAAGATAATTACAAGACTAATACAATCCTAACTTGCACAAACTCGTTGCATGGATGATGACTATGACGTGCACATGCAAGCAACTTGGACGAGAGGCACGTGTGTGAGAAGAGTCAAAAATATTCCAATCACAAAGTTACATTTCTTCTTCCAAGATTACTTTTCTTTGTCATGTGATATCAAAATTTAGAATCCCTAGTTTAGAAATTGTCCTATCCAAAACCAATGTTGTAAGAATATTCTCGTGCATTCAACACAACTTCATGAAGGATTCTTTATTATCTTACTATTTATGCTATTGTGATTATGAGAACTCAACTAATAGTTAGAAATTCAACATGATATACAGGTAAAATCTCAATAAAAGGATTAATGCAGTGTTAAAACCTTTAGAAAGTTTATATCTTCTCTCTGATAGTCTCATAAGTTTCATAAATAATCCATGCACATAGAACTTAAAAATTTGGGAAAAAATAAAATCAATTAGATCCAAGCGAAAACCCTAACAATAAATCGCCATGGTAAGATATGAACCTTGAAAGGCAGATTACAGATGAATTGCACACAATAGAAAGGGAAAAGCTGAACGAAAAATAACTTTGGAGAGATCTCCTGAGGAACAATAAAGAACCCTAATATATCAAGCCGAAAACAAAAAAAAAAGGTACAGACAAATAAAATTTGTGAGATGCAACAAAAAACCTATAAATAAATGGTAATGATGAGATCGAACCTCACAGGTAGAAGGCAAATGGATTGGAAAGGGAAAGAGAAAAAGGAGAAGTCAAACCTCACCGGAAACACAAACAAAGGCAGCAACATTTGTGGAGAAATGCATTTCTTGAGGAAGTATCTGGATATATTAGGCATAATTTTAAAGGGCAGGGGCATTTGCAGAAAGCGTGGCATGGACGAGGATTGCTTTTGAACCAAATCTTTTAAGGTAAAATGATGATGACGATAATAACAACAACGACGATGATGACGACGACGATGTCGTCATTCGTTGCATTACGTAACGATGAACGGTAAGTGTAACATTCTTTATTTTACTGGAGCTAAACACTAAAATTAGTGCAAGATTTTTCTTTTACTTATAATTTACTTATAATAATAGTAAAACTATTTATTGGACAATGGAAATGAATAAATATAAAATATGTCTACAAATTTGAACTAAGTAAATATTACAAATCTTGAAATACTTCTTTGAAACCAATATTCATCGTCGAGTCCGTTGACTTTTCATGTTTGTTACATATAATAACATTCAATATTGCACGACTTGTAACTTTGGATATTGCTACATATGACTGGCATCGTTAAATACTAATTTTTTCAACAAAAATGATGACTTATGAAAGTGACTATCCTTTGACTTTTGTTGATAGTCATATCATACAGCACAATCAATTGGAATTGTTATCTCTGAAACTTGAAAGGTAATTTGGCATTAGACGGAGTCAAAGATATTCATGTGATATTTCCATCAGTATCAAACAAAATTTAAGTCATGGTGATATTTTTGAACGCGGAATTTTGAATATTAAGTTTTGGAGAGTTTATGTGGTGTGAATTATGTATTGTGTGGAATGATTAGATTTTGATGCAAAATAGCATATTTATTTTTTAGTAATTGATAGTTTCTAAAAATAATTGAGAAATTTTCTCTTGTCCGATTTTTTTAATTAAATATATGCATCTACTTAATGAATGTTTGAGTAATTGGCTCCCATCAATATACTTTACCTTTGACTAGTTGCGGTAGCTAACATTAAATAATTTTATGCATTTTCCAAAACCCATGAATTTCAGCTGGTGTAAATGCATGATTTCATGCCCAATTTGTCGTAAAAAATATATTTTTTTCAAATTTCTTTTCCATAGTTATATAATAATAGTGGTTTGATTTTCGTTTTTCGTATACGGGAATATGTGATGTTTCATTACTTATCAATAAACACATTAATTATTATAATTTCTCTAAACTATACACATTTAAATGGAAATTATATTTAACGCATTTTCTAGAAATTATTTTTTTATTTTCTTTAGCATACGCATGCCATATTGCTACTATCCAATGTGGCTCTTTTACAATTGAGAGTTAGATTATATAAAAAAGTATATGAAAATTTTAATTCTCATTTTAATTGGTATTGTAAGTTATAACATTGATCTCTTATCACATTTTCAGTAATGTGTGTAAGATTATATAAAAAAAATAAAAAATTTAATGTTTGATACTTGTTGATGCCAAAATTGGTAAGGACTATTTTAGTATCAACTTTTGTGAATTGGGGACTGATTACCAATAATTCGTACGTAAAAAGGTTAGATTTGTGCTTATAATCGAGCTCGAGCTCGGTACTGATTACAGAGGATTCCTTCTCCCCTCGAATGGCAACTAAGTGTTCTATTTATAATGCAAATCTCAAAGGCGTCGTAGATCATCATGAGGTGGTAGGGCTAGCTCCAAACTAGGTGTGATGATTGCCTCTGCAACCTGCAAGTAGCCATCTGCATTTATGTCGATGGCCTCGGAACTTGTGTGCAGCTATATTTGCATTAATGGAGGTGATGTTTTGTTAGTCTTAGGTATTGCCAGGGTGTTAGATGACACATGAATTGTCCTAGCTGTCGATTACCATAACAGTCGGGGCTTGTCAGACATCTCTTCCGACCTATGCCCATCGCCGACCTGAGCATAGGTCATGGCGTAGCTCCTCCTGTGGTCCTGGGCCCAGATTGGCCTAGTTGTGTCGAGCTATTCTCAAATCCGAACTGGCCTGGGATCCCCTACGGTGATGGTGACGATTAACACCTCTCCGACCTGGAGCTCAAACACGTGAGATCCAGGTCGTCTACCACGCTGAATACCAGTTCGAATCCGTCTTCTATACAAGTAAACTAGAAAAATCTCTTAGTGCCATCGAGCTCAGAAGAAGTGTTTGACTACGACCATGGGGTTCGATTTCCGGAGTATCCCCCCTCCCCGCACAAAGAGGACTCTCCCAGCGTCGAGGAAATACTGGAGGCCCAGCCCTTGCGAACCGTTAGGGCGACGGAAGAGTCAGCCGACCCGAGCTCTAGGCCAGGACCTTCCGTGCAATCGAGTTCGGAAATTTTTCCAATGAGCTTCATCAGGAGAAGGAAGAAGGAGAGTGCCAGCCGTGATGCGTCCAGGCCCTGGGGGTGTTCTCAGGTCCAGTCCGTAGTGACTAAGGGGATGCTCGACCTGTGGCACTCTCAATGCTAGGTATCACCTCGGGGTGAGATTTGTTGTGCCTTGGGCGGATGAGAGAGCTGAGAACCCGCCGTCGGGGTTCGTGGCCGTGCATCAGGCCATGCTTTAATCTGGGGCGAGGCTGCCGTTGCCGAGGCGGTCAAGGGATTTCTGAAGGCCTGATGTGTTGCTCCAACCCAGCTCATCCCTAATACCTGGAAGACCTTGATGGGGATGCTCTTACTGTGGCACCAGGATGGCCTCGAGAGGTTGACGGTGTGGGAGTTCAACCACTTTTACTCCTTCAAGTCGGACGGGTAAAACTCGGGCTGGTACTACTGCTCGGTAAAGCCGAACTCAGGGGGAGCATTCGTCACGGGCCTGCCAGACTCGGTCAAGGGCTAGAAGCAGAGTTAATTCTGGGCTGAATGATGCTTTGTAAGTCTTGACGATCGGGAGGGAGGTCGGGATCCCCATGAACTACCATTCCCTCGGTAAGGATCTTTCGAGCCAAACTATCGTTTATTTCGAACTGAACTAACAATTCACTTCCTACAAATTACAAGGAAGCTAGACCGTTGGAGGGCTAGGCTGAACGGGCCGTTATAGCGAGGTTGGTCGAAGGTTGTGACTAGCATACCCTCACAACCGAAGAGAACCTATTCAACGCACGTCTCTTGCGAGCCTCGTCGTCGAGGCCCTCTTCTACTTTGGGTAAGTTATCCGACCTTAGTTTTGCCGTCCTGATGCACGCTTCAATTCGTAAGCAGCTTCATCCATTTTGCAGCTCAATCTTCATCTCAACCAAAGATGAGAGGTCGACAAACTTCCCAGCCCCCTAGAAGAAAGCATGCATTGAGGCCGCTCCGAGCTCACAGCCTTCTGTGCCCCGTCCTTTGGGCTTGGCCTCCAAGTCTAGCCTTCCTCCCAAGCATAGGGTCGGCGAGGGATTGATGAAGGGGTCAAAGACGGCTCAAACCGATGCCGCCAACGCCAAGCTCAATTTGGTTGGACTTTCATACATGGGGACGACGCCTGCGACAGAGGCAAAGTATGCGGCCACCAAGGGGTCGGCCCGAAGCCGCTTCGTAATTTTTACCGAGCTAACTCCTTGATCATGGCGATGAGCCTCCTCTTTTGCCGCCTTCCGTGGACAACGCAACCATGCTCATGGGGAGATCCTGGATTCTGACCCAGGAAAATTACCTGAGCTCGCTGGACTTCGAGGAGAATGCACTCACTTCGGCGATCTACTCAAGCCGAGCTATGCTCTACGCAATCCAAAATACGGAGCAAGCGAGGGCTAAGATCCAGAAGCTTCAGTCGAGGTTAAGGGAGAGTGACACCGCTCTAATCGAGGCGAAGTCAAGCTTGGTTAACGCCCAAGCAAAGCTCAAGGAAACCGAGAAGAAGGACAAAGAGAGGGCCTATGAAGTCGAGGATGCAAAGAAGGCCCATGCCGCTGAGATCGAGTCCCTCCATGCCGAGCTCTCAAGCCTGAAGGAGGCTTAGTGCGGACAGATTTGCCCATCCCGGGAGGACATAATCGATGAGTTTAGAAAGTTGGAGGAATACAACACCGAACTGAACTCGACCTTCATCAACGCTGCCGAGGACATCATCGGGGACATCACCGAGAAACGTCCCGACTGGGACAACGGGTTCCTTGCTGATGAGGTAAGACGCTTGAGGGCAAAGTACGGGATGCCAAAAGAAAGGACTGGGGTGACCAATAGGGTAGTGTGAGATTGCTGGGGATATGTTCCCCATTTTATGTTGTAACTTATGAACATTGCCCAGCTCAGTTTTGTCAGGTTGGGTTTGAATTTATTTCTTTACGTAATGAATATTAATCAACTCGGTTTTAGTTTTATCATCAGTCTCTTTGCAAGTATTTAGCTCGTCTTGTATGTATGTGACGATTTGACTACCTCGACCTCGTAGGTCATCTAGGTTAAAATGGTTCCAGTACGTTGGACCACAAAAATTTAGAATTTAATAATTAACCTGAGTGAGGACCGTATGTCCTAGTCTGAAGACATGGAAATTGATCCAATGAATGGATGTCACCGTGGTGGATCTGCCCCCATGCCGGTTTAGGGGGTGGGTCCACCGTGGTGGACCTGAGTTCTGATCTAAAGAGATGGACAATTTTATTGTTTGATAAGTGGATGCCACTATCGTTGATCTGTCCCCAAGGCCGCCCGTGTAGGTCGGCTTTCCTAGGGAGTGGGTCCATCGTGGTGGGCCTAAGTTCCGATCTAAAGAGATGGAAAAAAATGATCTGGATCTGTCTCCAGGCCGGACCACGTAGGTCGGCTTTATTAGGGATGGGCCTTCTACTATGGTGGACCCAGGCTATTCGCTTTGAGAACTCAGTATTTAGTCGGCAAACTGAAAGTTTTCATTCTCATTGTTGACAATCAGTTTATGTTTACAAAAAAAAACAAAATCTCGAGAGATTATTGGAAATACTTCTTCAAGTGCTCTATATTCCAAGGATGGGGCAGTTCGTCTCCTTCGGCCGTCCCGATGTGGTAAGAACCATTGCAGAGGGCCTTGAGGACTACGAAATGTCCTTCCCACCTCTCGGCCAAGGCTCCCGCGGCTTGGTCCCTGGCAGTGAGGACGACTTTCTTGAGGACCAGATCGCCGACTTGGAAGCTTCACTTTTTGATTTTCTTGTTGAAGTACAGCGCACTATGGCGCCTATATAGCTCAGCACGAAGATCAGTGCCCATTCGCTTCTCCTCCAATAAGTCACCTCGAGAAGAAGTTCCTGGTCATTGGTATGTTCAGAGAAGTATCTAGTGCGAACGACAGGAGCTCGACCTCGGCCAGTATGATAGCGTCGACGCCGTAAACGAGGGCGAAGGGAGTTTTCCCTATGCTAGTCCTGCACGTGGTCCGATATGACCATAGGATGATTGGAAGTTCATTTGCCCAGCCTCCCGTCAAGTTTCCCAGCTGGGTCTTGAGAGTGTGCTTGATGATTTTATTCACGGCTTTCACTTGGCCATTGGACTGGGGGTGGTTCGGCATGGAGTAGTGCTTCTTGATCCCCAACTTTTCACAGAAAGACCCCAACCGGCGGTTGTCGAACTACCTATCGTTGTCCATTACGATGGACTCGGGGATCCCAAATCTACATATAATTGCCTGTGATTCTCGCTAGGGCCTCGGGCTCCGCCCACTTGGTGAAGTAGTCCATGGCCACACTCGCATATTTCATCTATCCTCGCCCAGTTGGAATAGGTCCGATGAGGTCAATTCCCCACTTGCAAAAGGGCCACGAATTGACTACGTAGGTGAGCTCAGCAAGAAAAGAAAAGCCAATCTGGGCGTGGCGCTGGCACTTGTCGCACCGCCAGAGATAGGCGATAAAATCTTTCTTGAGTGTCGGCCAGAAGTAGCCTTGCAGCAAGACCTTGTAGGCCAAGGCCTGACCACCAAAATAGTTTCCACATATTCCTGAGTGAATCTCATCCAATAGGAAAGTTACCTCTCTTTTGTTGAGGCACCGTAACAGAGGGCCTGAGAAGCTGCGCTTGTAGAGAGTGTCGTCCATAACGGTGTACCGAGCTGCTCTGATTCGTAGCTGTCTCGTTGCCCTGGGGTCATCCAGGGCCCTACCATCCTTTAAAAACGAAAGAATTTCATCCTTCCAAGAAGGAGGGCCTACATCGACAGTCGAGACAAGGGAGTGCTGGGCGATGGCCGAGGTGGTCAACTGGTTGATAGGCACAAATTCCAATTATTCTATCCCCTCGCTGGTGGCTACCCGTGCTAAGGCGTCAGCCAAACTATTTTGGGTACGACGGATCTGCCTAAGGGTGACCTCCTTGAAGTTCTTCATTTCCGAGGTGGCCAGGTCAGCATAACTGGTCATCCACTCATCCTTAGTGAGGTAAGTTCCGTCTAGTTGGTTCACGACGAGCGGAGAGTCGCTCAGAAACTAGGGCCGGGAGACGCCCATCTCACGGGTGTATTGGAGTTCGGCAATTAGGGCTTCATATTCTGCCTCGTCGTTGGAAGCTGGGAACAAGAACTGCAGGGATTGACAGGAAGATTTGAGGGCGGGACGAAGAGTACCAACTTCGGTGCTAGAGTACACGTCAATCGAGAAGCCATCCACAAACAGCATCCAGACTCGACGTTAGCAACTGAGCTCGCCGTCAAAGGGCTGAATTCCGCTATGAAGTTCGCGAGAGCCTGGCCCGTGACGGACAATCTAGGCCTGTAAGAAATGTCGAACTGGCCGAGCTCTATTGCCCACTTGACTAGTCGACCTGATGTGGCTGGTTTCAAGAGGACCTCGCGCAGTGGGTAGTTAGTTATCACGTCAATGGGATGCTCTAGGAAGTAAAGTCTGAGCTTCCTGGAACTCGTGACGAACACCAAGGCTAGCTTCTCCATCAGCGTGTACCTCCTATGGGGATCAGTGAAGGATTAGCTAGTGTAATAGATCGGGTACTGGATGTCATTTTCAGTGCAAATGAGCACTAAACTGATAGCGTGTTCGGAGACGAATAGGTAGACTGATATGACCTCCTCTGGTCGAGGCTTTGACAAAAGAGGAGGCTGAGCTAGGTTCTTCTTGAGCTCGTCGAAGGCCTCCTGGCACTTGGGGGTCCACCAAAAATCTTTCCCCTTCTTTGACGCCTCGAAAAAAGGGCGACACTTGTCTGTGGCCTTGGACACAAATCGGCTCAGGGCATGATTTGGCCAATGAGACGCTGGACCACTTTCACCTTGGTCGGTGGATCGCATGTCTAGCACGACTCAGATCTTCCCGGGGTTGGCTTCAATGCCCTAACAATTCACTACGTATCCAAGAAATTTTCCAAAGTCGACCCCGAAGGCACACTTGGCTGGGTTCAGCTTCATTTTGTGCCTCCTCGGGACTTGGAACATTTTTCTCAAGTACTGGACATGGTCTCCTGCCCTCACACTCTTAACTAGCATGTCATCGACATAGACCTCCACGGTATTCCCGATCTACAAGGCAAACATCTTATTGACCAAGCTGTGGTAGGTAGTGCTAGCGTTCTTCAGGCCAAAAGGCATGACTCGGTAACAGTATAAGCCTCGGTCGGTGATGAAGGCGGCGTGCTCCTGATCCGGGGGGTACATAGGAATCTGGTTGCACCGTAAATAAGCATCCACCATGTTGAGGAGCTCGTGCCCAGCCGTGGCATCAACCATCTGGTCTATGCGAGGTAAAGGGAAAGAGTCCTTCGGACTAGCTTTGTTCAGGTCGGTAAAATCTATGCATACCCTCCAAGTGCCATTGCTCTTGCTTACCGGAACTGGGTTTGCGACCCAGGTCAGGTACTTGACCTCCTTGATGAAACCGATCCGGAGTAGCTTACCGACCTCCTATGCCAGGGCTTCATAGTGCTCTGGGTTCAACGGACTCCATGGTTGTTGCTTGGGGCGAACGGACGGGTCTACATTCAACCGGTGCCAAGCTATGACGGAAGGTATGCCAACCATGTAGGAGGGCTCCCATGTGAAGACGTCAATGCGGCTTCTGAGGAACTCGACCAGGCAAGAGCGGGTAGGACCTAGTACATTCCTCGGAATATCCACCACAATGAAAGTGGCCATCACTGCTCGATGGCGAGGCCTCTCTTCTAGTTCAATCAGTACGGAGAGCATGGACTGAGGTATTGTTCACTCAGTCTCATGTGGATCAGATTTCGGAGATATAGCAGGTTAGCCCCACTTCCGTTGTCTACCAGCGTCCAATGTACATGGACCTCGTTGACAGGCATACTGATGACGAGGGCGCCATTGTGAGGGTGTCACGACAGTCATCTGTGTTATGTCCCACTGACTTGTGATATAAGCAATACTTCTTTTGATTCTATCTTGACGATAGGGCTTTCATTGGGATCGGTGGCGGCAGCATCCCCCGGTCCTTCACATGCATTAGTGTGCCTTCCAGGTTAGTGCTGAGGACGTGGAAGGTCTGGAACCTCTGGGGAATGGTCGAACCGGATCCCACCCGCGCCCTAGCTGGTGCTGGGGGCAGGGGTCTTGGCTCGAGCTGGCATTTTCAAGGTTAATTCGATCTCCATTTTGAAATTCGAGATCAGATATAGAATTAGCACGGTGATGGAAAGTTTCAATAATTTTCTGAATTTTTTCCGACGACACCGTGGCCGCTGTGGCCATCGGTCAAAGTTTTGGTACTATTTTTGGGCCAAAAATAGTGCAAAAACTTTGACCGGTGGCCACGGTATCGCCGAAAAAAATTTGGAAAATTCCTGGAACTCTTTATCACCGTGTGGATTCTAGATTTGGTCCTGAATTTCAAAACGGAGGTCGAATCGGGCCTGAAAATGCCATCTACAGCACTATCGATGGTGCTTGAACATTTCGGATTATCATTATTATTAGAGCATCTTCAATAGATATACTGAATTTTTATTTTTATTTTTGGTAAATTGACGCAGATAGTCCAAAAAAATGTGCAATTGGCAAGTTTAATCCGAAATAAACAAACGTAGCTCAATTGGTCAAAAAAATTTTGAGGTGCGAATTTAGTCCAAATGAATGGAATCCGTCCATTATGCCGTTAGTCAAAATCAAAATACGGTATTTTGTCCTTTTCTGAAAGGGTATTTTTATCAAAAATATTTAAAAATTGCACAAAAGGTCCTCACCTTTGTGGGTTCTTAAAATTAAATCCTAAAGTTTTTAATTTAGTTACATTAGTCCAAAATTTTAATTAAATATATAATTTTATTTTTTTTAGAGTTGTGAATTTGATTCGTAATTAATTTTATCGAATTAATTTAAGACTAATTAGATAATTTTACCGAAAATCTTCAACGCAGCAGCATTTGTTTACGTTTTGTTTTGGATTAGATGCGAGCACATTTCGATTCTAACCAACAGTCAATAATAAATATAATTAGTATATCTTCGTAAAATTTTAACAGACGTGTACTACTATAAAAATAAAAATATAACGAATATAAAAAAATAAAATAAAATATAGATAGACATATTTTGATTTTAACAAACAGTTATAAATGAATTGTCGTATCGAAATAAAATTTTATTAAAAATATATTGCTTTCAAAAAATATACTGAATATCAAAATTATTCAAATTAAATAAAAAATTAAAAAAATCCCATCCTCACCCCCACCCCCGTCCCCCCTCCAAAACACCCACGACCACCACCTATTGGCGGTCACCACCAGCGGCCACCGGCAGCGAATGGTGGCAAAAAAACCACCATCCGCTACTGCTGGTGGTGTTGAAAACGCCACCACCATCAACTGGTGGTATCACTGCCGCCTGGTGGTGGTGGGTGTTTTTAGAGGGGTGTGCGTAGGTAGGGGTGGGGTGGGGGTTTAATTTTTTATTTGATTTGAATAATTTTTTATATTCGGTATATTTTTTTTAGCAATGTATTTCTAATAAAATTTTATTTAGATACAAAATTCATTTATAACTATTTGTTAAAATCAAAATGTGTTCGTCTATATTTAATTTTATTTTTTATATTCATTATATTTTTATTTTTATAGTAGTACGCGCCTATTAAAATTTTACGAAGATATATTAATTATATTTACTGTTGACTGTTGGTTCGAATCAAAATGTGCCCGTATCTAATGTAAAAGAAAACCTAAACAAATGCTGCTGCATTGAAGATTTTCAGTAAAATTATCTAATTGGTGTTAAATTAATTCTATAAAATTAATTATGGACTAAATTCACACCTATAAAAAAATAAAATTATATATTTAATTAAAATTTTGGACTAATGTAACTAAATTACAAACTTTAGGACCTAGTTTTAAGAACCCACAAAGGTGAGGACATCTTGTGCAATTTTTGTTAATATTTTTGACAAAAATACCCCTTCACAAAAGGAAAAAATAGCGTATTTTGACTTTGACTAATGGTTTAATGGACGGATTCGATCCAGTTAGACTAAATTCACACCTCAAAATTTTTTTGGACCAATCGAGATACGTTTGTTTATTTCGAACTAAACTTGCCAATTGCACATTTTTTTGGACTATCTGTGCAAATTTCCCTTTATTTTTTAAAGTGTTTGGAAGAAGATAGGTTAGATATATATATTTTTTTATTTTTTGAAGTGAGGTAGGTTAGATTTAGTTGGCCATATGTGTGTATGTGTATATATATATATATATATATATATATATATATATATATATAAAATAGATATAATTTGACACACAAACATGTTCAATTTAGTTAGAGCATCAATATTGGTTATGTTAAATTTAGAGAGCTGCATAGGCTAAAAAGTAAATTTTAAGTACCACATGATCAATATGTTAATTTTAGTATATGTTTGAAATCTGCAAATGACATTTTAAACTTAGTTATTAAATGCCACGTGTCCACATTTCATTAAACTAAAAAGATGAGTAACAAAAATAATAATGAAAAAAATTTGTTGGAGATAATAACGGCACATCACATGCTAAAATATTTGCTAAATTTATCTAGAAAGTTAACATGTGGGTTAAAAAGATTCCTTTAATATACATATTAGCATATCAATTGTGGACAAAAAATCTAACATTTGCCTAACTTATGCCACTAACATATGATTTAATCTATCCGTTATGGATGCTCTTAGTTTTTAATACTTATAGTAGACATGTTAAATTTGACTATCAAAAGCCATGTGTCAACATTTTACTAGATAAAAAAGTTAGCAATTAAAGTTATAAAAAAATCATTTTTCTTAGACATAAATTTATCATGTCACATGCTAAAATGCTAGTTAAAGTTAACAAAAAAAAAATTTACATGTGATCAAAAAGATTCTTTCAGCATGCATTTTTTATTTTTTTGGAAATATTTTAGCATGTATGTAAACACATTCATTCATTGTAGACATAAATTTAACATTTGGCTAAGGCCTGGTTCTACTCAATACAATTCAACACAAATTTTATCAATTTTTTCTCTCTCATTATTTACAACCACTTATTCAATTATTTAATATACTTTCCCTAAATTTCAACCACACATTCTACACGTACATCAAGAAAATTGATTCTATCACCAATCAAACATACCCTAAGTCATGACATTAACATATGAGTTAACACACATCCATTGTGCGTGCTCTTCAGCAAGTAGTTGCTCGTGTTCTAATGCACGTGTAAACGCATCTTAGAACCCTATAAATATGGGTTCATATTGTGAACAAAATAGACAATATCCCATTATTTCTCTTTACTTTTCTTTATTTCTTTTTTATTTTTTAATTTATAGTACATTATCAGCACGAAAAGCTCAAAATTTTTTTAATTACATATTTTTTTAAAGAAAATCTTTTCTTGATTACTCTCAAATCTCGAGTCCAAATAGCATTTGCTGGTTTTCTTCCTCTGCAACGATTAAAAAATTGATGCTTAAGAAAAGAATGCAACTGGAGTCAAAACAAGAATTCTCACTAAGAGATGATATTACAAACACTGGAAAAACTTTGATATTACAACTGGAGTCAAAACTTTGATCTAAACTATCTATAAGAAAAACTCTGATCTAAACTATCTATAAGAAAAACTCACTAAGAGTATTTACAGAGAGAATAGATCTCGAATGCTAGGGTTTCTTTCTGAGAACCAGAGAGAATGAAGATTATGAACTCTGAATAATAGGTAATGGAGCTTTATATACAACTTCGGTCCTAATGCTTAGTTGGTTAGAGATCAACGGCTGAGATCTTTCTTTATTTTCTTGATAACAAACACGTCTTTAGTTTGTTAAAAATGGGATCGGGTTCTTGCACTTAGCTAGGCTTTTTGATTGGGCTTTAGCATCAGCATCATACTAGGCTCTTTAATGGACTTCAGCAACAGCTTGAACTTTGGCTCTTTAGTGGACTTCATTAGTTAGGCTTGTATTGGGCTAGGGATATGGATCATATCTTCATATACTCCACCTTGATCCTTATCTTTGGCCTCACCAATGAATTCCTGTACACAGAACACAGCAGCATCAAAATTCTTCAAGTTAAGATTACCCAAAGCATCTTTAAACTTGTTAACAGCAAATAGATTTAGTTCTGCACCAGCTAGGTTGAATTATGTTGGGAGTTTCACTAAGTTAACAATACCAAATTCAATTTCATCTCTGATGAAATGGAACTTAACATCTATGTGGTTTGATCTACTATGGTAGATTGGATTTTTACTTAAAAGCAAAGCACTTTCACTCTTAGTATGAAGATCAAAACAATTGTCAATTATGCCTAATTCAAATAAAAGTCCTTTCAACCAAATACCCTCGTTAACAACATCAGTTGCAGCCATATATTCAGATTCAATAGAGGATAGAGCTACTACCTTTTGAAGTTGAGACTTCCAACTAATACAAGTCTCATTTAGTATGAAGAAGTAAGCTGAGGTTGATTTCCTATTGTCAATATTCCCAACATAGTCAAAGTCACAAAACCTTTCATAATAGGGCTGTGTTTCTATTTTTCAAAGATAAGCCCCAACTTCTGAATACGCCTTAGGTATTTCAACAAGTATTTAAGAGCTTCCCAATGGGCTTTCCTGGGGTTACTCATAAACCTTGGTAAAACACTCACATAATAGGTAATGTCAGGCCTGGTAGAGACCATCAAGTACATTATACAACCAATGCAATTAGCATATGGAACTCTTGTCATTCTATCTACTTCTTCTTTTATTTTAGGGCACTATTCAACTGATAGCTCCAAATGATTACCCAAAGGTAAAGAAATAGGCTTACAATCAGTCATAGAAAATCTATCAAGTGCGTTCAAAATGTATGGTTTTTTATACAAAAACAATTTACGGTTCTTCAAATCTCCATGAATATGCATCCGTAAAATTTTTATAGCATGTCCCAAGTCTTTCATTCTGGATTCTATTTTTAGTTTATTTTTAAAATCATTGATCTCAGTTAAACAAAACCAAGAACTAACATGTCATCAACATATAGTAACAAAAACATGAAATTATCAGACTTGGGATTTTTCACATAAAAGCATGGATCATATTCACTTCTGTGGAAACCAAGTTGAAGAATAAAACCATCAAGTCTTTTATACCATTTTCTAGGGGCATGTTTCAGCCCATACAAAGACTTTTTAAGTAAGTACACTTTGGATTCATGACAAGCTTTCACAAAGCCAACAAGTTGTCTTATGTAGATCTTTTCATCTAAAGTACCATACAAAAAGGCAGCTTTAACATCTAACTATTCTAAAAACATATCACATTGGGCAACTAAAGCAAGTAAAATTCTAATAGAGGTGTATTTAACAATTGGTGAGAAAATTTTAGTGTAATCAACACACTATTTCTCTGTATAAGCCTTAGTGACTAGTCTTTCTTTATATCTAATGTCACCTTCTTTAGATTCTCCTTCTTTAATTTTATAAACCCATTTACTATCAATGAATTTTTGTCCTTTAGGCTTATTAATCAGAACCCAGGTTTTATTTTTTAGAAGTAATTGCATCTCTTCTTGCATTGCTGCAAGCCAGAGATGCTTGTCTTTGCAAGAAACTGCTTTTTCATAATTTTCAAGTTCAAAAAATTTTGGGTCAACTGAAGGGCAGTTTCAAAATTTAGGAGATGCCTTGCAGGTGGCCTAGTTTCTTTTCCGGGCCTGTCTCTAGCAATGATATGAGGTGAAGTGCTATGTTGTTGTATAATTGGTGGGTCATTTTTTGACTCATCTTGATCAGTTTCATGATCAGTTTTGGGACTATGTTAGGGCTGCTTCATTTGAATTGGGGTATTGGGATGATCTTCATCATCCCACCTCAATTCAATTGTGACAAACTCTTTAAGTGATGCAGATTCAATGTGTTTACCATGCAACCATGGAAATTCAGCTTCATTGAAAATTACAGATCTGCCTATTAACACTCTATAACCCCCAGACTCTTTATCCCACAATTTATACCTTATAACACCATCAGGGTAGCCTACAAAAACACATTTATTTGACCTAGGATCCAATTTTGACTCAATTTGATGTATATATGCATTACAGCCAAAAACCCTCAAATGAGAATAATCTGGAGCTGTTTCACTCCAAATATGTTAAGGAATCATGAAATTTAATGCACTGTTGGACTTCTATTCAACAAATAACATGTAGCCCTAACAGCCCCCCTCCCCAAAAAGTTTTACGAAGGCTTGAATGTAAAAGCATGCATCTAGTTTTTTCTAAAAGAGTCCTATTGAATCTTTCAGCAACCCAATTTTGTTGTGGTGTACATGGACTGGTTTTATGTCTATGAATGCCATTTTCAATGCAAAAAGAATGGAACTGTGCATTGCAAAACTCTAGTCCATTATCAGTCCTAAGAAACTCTTTTTCAAAATTTCAACCTTGCCATTTCCACTCTCTAAAGGCTATAGAAACACCATCTTTGGATTTCAAAAGAATGACCCATGATTTTCTTAAGAAATCATCAACAATCAATAAGAAATATCTATATCCAGATGGTGTGGAAGGAAGGTCAGCATGGAAATATTCTAATATCTCATCTGATTTATGGAAACCAATTCCAAAAGGAGCTCTGGTTTGTTTTCCAAAAACACAATTTTCACTGAAGGGTGGGGATTGAGTTGTTAAGAAACCCTTGTTGATTCAGCATATGCAACCCTTTTTCACTAAGATGTCATAACCTTCTATACCACAAAGTGGATGCACTAAGAGATGAAGACGTGTTAGCTAGAGACACAATCATTTCAGGTTTACCATACAAAGTATAGAAACCATTTGATTTAGGGATTGGAAAAACCAACTGCTTATTTTGAAAACATTTGTAAAACCACCTTGGGTTGAGATATCAAAGCCTTTATCATCTAAAACACCGGTTGAAATCTATTTTTTTTTAAGATTAGGGACATATCTAGTGTTGTTCAAAACAAGCACATTGTTATTTTGAAATCTCAACTGAATTTTACCAATTCCTAGCACATTGCAACTCATATCACTGCCAAGCTTAGCAAGATTTCCAATTAAAGCGGAAAATCAGAAAACTACTCCTTTGCAAGACAAACATGAAGTGTACAACCAGAATCAATAATCCATTCACTCATAGAATTCACAGACGAAGTAGTAAATACCATACTAAAATTTGTAGAAGTATTATCGGCAGCATTCACAATGTTAGCTTGGGTTTGTGAGGCATTAGCTAAGTCTCTAATCCTCTTAAAGCAGTCTTTAATGAAGTGGCCTGATTTTTTACAATAGTGAGAAGTTTTAACACTCTTATCATTGGTTTTGTCACTATTCTTATCAAAACCCTTATCCTGTGGCTTTTTGTCCATATTATTCTAATTTTGTTGGTTATTCAAGTTGTAATGATTATTCTAATTATCCTTTTTCTGATTCTGTCCCTTATTGCCCTTTTTATTCTTCCCTTTATTAAAATTCTGACCATTTAAGGCAACTTTATCCTCAGATTTCAATTCTAGTTCTTTATTTCTAAGTGAGACATGTATGATACAACAATAAGTTTCTTCCCACCATACTCCAAAGCATTCTTGATATTTCTATACTTCTCACTTGGACCATTCAACAAACACACAGCCTTTTCATCATCGGATAGGGTCAAAGCACTATTCACTAAGTTAGTGGCAATTCTATTAAACCTATCCATACTATGTTCCAGGTCACAAGTAGGATCAAATTTGAATTTAAAATACTGTTTCCATAGAAAACACTTATTTGGTAGAATAGTGGTCAAGTAAAGAGTTACAAGTTTTTTTTCCAAATTTTGGCAGCAAGTTGGTGCCTCCCATTCACCTTAGCATAGAATCAGAAAGATGCAAATATATAGTGCTCCAAGCTTGTTCATCAAATTCAGCACATTTGCCCTTTTCAATAGTATTAGGCCAAGAATTGTCAAGACCTTTGCACATTTCAATTGCATCAACAAAGCTTTCATTTTATTTCACCAAACGGTAAAATCCCAACGACCAGTCCAAATCTCAATGTCAACTTTGGAAGTAGCCATTATCAACAAGCACAGGCAAGCAATTTGATCACACAAATGACACTGATAATCACTAAGAAACAGTGTATCATAGAGATTGTTCAACACCTACAAGTAGTGAACAAAGAATATTCACAGAGGACATTGAGCATCACTAAGAACAAAGTATCACAAAATTTTCATAAAGAACTTAAGACTGTACCAACAAATTCGAAAATTTAAAGAAATACAGTTCAGATCTCCCTGAAAGGACTTCCCCTCACTCAACCCCTGTAGGATCCCAAACTCACAGATTTTAGGGTTCTCATATGAAACCCTAGACAGATGGGCTTGTGGAAACGGCTTCCAGGGAGTGATAAGGAAAGTAAAGAAGATTTCTCCAAAGAAAAACCTATAGACTAATTATACCTAAGGTTTGATTGAAGAACTTTCTTCAATCAAGCGATTCTCCTGGGTTTTCCTTTCAATCGAAGAAGCTTTAGGTGGTTTCTTCCTCTCCTATTAAGCCAAATTCCAGATCCACCTTGAATTTAGCCTTGACACCATGGGTTTTTACCGATTTTAGATCCACTTCAGAAATCCCCAAATTTCATAGGATAAAACCCTAGATCTACAAATTTTGGAGTGGATTTTAGGAAATTGAAACAGTTTTTTTCCACTCCGATGCCACTGTAAAAATTAAGACAATCAGATCTAAACAGAACCAAAATTAAGACAACTCGAATCTAAACAGAACCACTAAACTTCCATTAAAAACCACGAAGAAAGTTTATAGAAAAGGTTCAGTTCACGAAGAAACCTGGAGTCAAAACAAAAATTCTCACTAAGAGATGATATTACAAACACTGGACAAAATTTGATCTAAACTACCTATAAGAAAAGCTCACTAAGAGCATTTATAAAGAGAATAGATCTCGAATGCTAGGGTTTCTTTCTGAAAGCGATAGAGAATGAAGATTATGAACTTTGAATAATGAGGGGGTAATGGGGCTTTATATACAACTTCAACCAACGGTCCTGATCTTGAGTCGGTTAGAGATCAATGGTCGAGATCTTTCTCGATTTTCTTGATAAAAAACACGCCTTTAGTTTGTTAAGAATGGGCTCTGGTTGTTGCACTTAGCTAGGCTTCTTGATTGGGCTTTAGCATCAACATCATACTAGGCTCTTTAATGAACTTTAGCAACAGCTTGAACTTTGGCTCTGTAGTGGACTTCATCAATTGGGATTGTATTGGGCTTTGGATATGCACCATATCTTCGCAGCTTTGCTATCATTTTATTTCTGAAAATTGTAATTAAAATCAACCACAAACTCCTCCCTCCATAGTCTTATGTATAACCCAGCTAGCAAATATGATGGTGTGGGGATGGGCCTTTATCCTGACTACCAGTAAGGTGGTGTGCCATGTCGAAAAAGATTAATTGTTGAAATGCCTTCTAATGATTAAGGACATAAGAGCCTTCTAATGATTAAGGACATAAGAGTGTGCATATAGGTCCACGTTTGGTGTAAACTCATTTGTGTACACCCTGTTGGAAACCTATTACTCCAGGTGGGCATTAGGACCACCAGCCTAACAATCTAAACCGACCTGAGTCAGTTTAGCCCGTGTAAAATTGATCGGTTTGCCAAAAAAATATGTAGTAACCAACTTGCCCCGACTAGACCCGAGTCGATTCGGATCGGATTAGTTTTGGGTCACTGAACAGAACCTCCGGTTTGGTTTCGGTTTGCAAAATCGCAGACCAACTCCAACTGGGTCAGTTTCAGGTTAGCCCAAAAACCGACCCGACCAGACCAATCTGATGCCCACCCTACCTATTACTCCCTCTGTTGCACAAAAAAAAAAAAAAAACCACATTTTGACTTTCGCATAGATTAATAAATTATAATTAATTTTGTTGGAAAAACAACGTTTAGTTATACCTTTTCAAAAATATCCCAACATTAAATGGTGATAATTTATTTTAACTGGTAATAACACATTAAATAGGGGTGTGGTGAGAATTGAAAGGTTTTGATATACCCTAAAAAAAGAAAGTGGACTATAATTTGGGACGGATGAAAAGGAAAATAGAACTATCTTTGCGGGGCAGAAGGAGTAATATAGAGCATTGAATCTTATCTATAAAACAATAAAAGTGATGATTTATGATTTATTATGGTTTTTTACATTTTTATCAGGAGACATACATCTAAATGTACGCAAAAGGGTGTTTAATTCATGCAAAATATTCGTTGTAAGCATGTGAGCAATTTAAATTGTTCATATGTGACTTGATGGGCGATACTTGCTCTCCACTACATGTGGACTCCTCTAATAGTGAGGGACATTCATCGTCCAGGGGGGCACATGTGGGGTTGGGCAACTGATCTGAGTGGTTTAGTTCATATAGTATGTATAAAAAGAAGAGATTGATGCTCGAGCCTGCTACTACATGAGTTAGCACAAATTGATTGCAATTTTTCTCAAAATAAATATCTAAGGTGGTGGTCCAGTTCGGTCGAAAAATTTTAATTGGATATAATAATCCAATTTGATAGTAATTGTTAATGATTCCTACATCATATGTTTCTCGACCAACCATTGACCTACAATTCTTCACATGAAATTCCAGATACACAAACATCACAAATTATAATCAAATATACATATATATATATATATATATATATATATATACACTATAAATACAGGGAGCTTAAAGGAGGGAAATAGAACTCTTGATGTTGGAGATATCTATATATTAATAAACAGAAACTGATTCTGGAGGGAAAATTCCCGCTCATTTTTCCAGCAAATTTGAATATTCTTTTCCCGCTTATATCACATCAAATATTTTAGATTACTATAGATATATAATTTACAAATTAATATATTAATATATAGGTTATAATTATTACACATCCTATTTTAGATTACGCATCCTATCAAGTAATTTACTAATTAATTATCACGCATCCATTAGTTTAGCTGAGGATTCGCCTAGTCCCACTTGCCATATGAACTTCACGCCTTTGTTCCATTTCTAATTTATCCTAATTCACCGAGCCGATTGCGCGTTTCTACCTCACTCGATGATTTTCCCTTTTTTTTGGCAATTTGATCCCTTTTTCTTCTCTTAAATCCAAATCGATTTGATATATATCCTTTATTATTCAGATTCTTCTAGCTTAGAATCCCCAATTGGTCCTTATCTTTGGCAATTTCGTTTCTCACGCATCATTTCGTATCCTAGATATACTCAAATTTTTGGAATTGATATGAGTGAATCTGCTATTACCATATCTCGGTGTATCAATTGGTCCTTATCTTTGGCAATTTCGCCTCTCACGCATCCTTTGGGGTTGAAGGTATACTCAAATTGTTTGATTGATATGGATGAATCTGGTATTACCATATCTCTATGTATCAAGTATAAACTACCACAAGTTTAATTAATGATGAGAAGACAATGGTGTCAGTAATGTATTATATTTTGGTTTTTGGATTTACAATGTTGCCAAGTTCTTCCAACTTCCTCATTTTGAATTTCTCACTTTCATTCACTAACTGGAAATAAGAATAGAAGATTGATGTTAATTATTATTATTATATTTAGAAAAGAGTAAAGAATTTATTTCCTTTCTCTAATTGATATAGGAAAATCTCTTATTAAAATTTCACTTCTGGAGTTTTGCAAATTTTACATTCGATTAATGTAAGTTTTCTTTTTCTTCATGTACTAATGTTTACTTTTAGATTGTTTTTGAGTATTTTGCCTACTCCGCTTTATTCGATCAATTTCTCCGTTGATCTTTTAAACTATTCATGTTGTCATGTTGACAAATGTTGAATTAAGACAGTTTTGAGGAGCACATGTAATTTTACTTCTTTCCCATGATTATCGATGATGGTGAAGGGAAACGTATAGTTTTGTTTCTAAGTTTACTTTTGCCTTTATATTTTACTTTTGCTTTTGTATCTTTGTTAATATTGTTATATTTTAGAAGGATACACTAAAGATGATTTAGAGAATATTTGCTCCACTTTACTCATAGTGCTTCTCTTCGTGCAGATTTACTTCATCCCCAGATTCACTTCTTCGTAGATGCCAATGTCAAAGACAGCCTTTTTTCATCCCTGAGTTACTCCATTCTATTCCTATTAAATTTTTTTTTAATTTTTGTGAATTTTAGTTTTAAATGTTTAATAGTTATTGGTTTTAGATTGTGAAAATCAAGTGGTTAAGTTCTTTCATATGTGATTAAGTTTGAAATTAATAGTATATTATTTCATCTGCAAGTTGTTGCCTACTTTGTGTTATATACTTTTCTTTGTTTCAGCAACTAAACTGTTTGCATGCTTTCTTTTTATTAGCTATCCATTGTCTTGGTTCAGTTTGTTGATTGTTTAGGTCATGTTTAGTTTGTGCTTCCGCTCATTTGTTTTCATTGCTTGACATGAAGTAGCTTCTTTGCTTTATTAGGCGGCACCAATAGCAACTTCGGGTACAAATGAAATCAGCAGCAGCAACCTCAGTTGGCGAGAAATAAAAAACAGCAATGTTGCCCAGAATCGAAGCGGCTGACTTGAAGAACACCAAAGCTCTACTATCTGCCAACAAAGAAATACTCTCGGTGCATCGGCAGTGAGACATCGAACCAAACTCAATTCTGAATTCAAAGACAACTAAGGGAAAATTAGCATAAAATCGCCCTCGCGGAGCTTGAAAGTACTATCTAAGGAAAAAAATTATAATATAGTTTCAAGAAAATAGCTCTAACTAATCTACATGATCATCTTCCAGCAGTCAACATCATATAATTATCATCTGTATATGGTAGAAGCACGTCGTGAATGTTAGGCATAACTCTAAAATTCGAATATCCTAATTACTCAATAGTTATAAGTGATTGGTGAATTATTCTTCAAACGTTCTTTCCGTAACCATGGTGATTTGCGAGCACATTTTTATATAAAACTAATTTAAAGAAATAAAATTACATAGAGAATGAGAGAGTTTACTTACATTGCTTATATAACAAACTTAAAAGTTTACTCATCGCGTGTACTCGACATTTAACAACAATCTCAAACTTTACTCCATGTTCTCCCTCCTTCATCATCCTGGATAACCTGAAATGCTATGCTTTGGATTGTCGTTGGCCTTTAAAGTACTGTCTTTCATTTGCATTAGGCTTGCCAATCTGAGAACCATAAATTAAAATCCAAAATAGGAAAAAACAGGATGATAAATTGTTAACGGTTAATGGTTGAAATAATTACACTTTGTTTGCACCAGTAATTTATTTTTCTAATCTTTTTAAAACTTGAATCAACACAATTTATCAAGCTGTTCAAAAATTCTTGAGTCCATTATACATTTTCTATATTAGTATTATTATTATTATTATTATTATTATTATTATTATTATTATTATTATTATTATTATTATTATTATTATTATTATTATTATCATCATTCTTTTTTCTACATCATTGCGCTGAGTCTATAAAATTAATTAATTTTTTAAATCATATAATGCATTAGAATCACCTTCCGTTTTATTTTATTTTATTTGGAAATTTTTGGGAAAAATTTAATGATGAAAACTCTTTTTTTTATGAAGTGACTTTTTTCCATCAACATTAAGAAAAAGGTATGTGAAATAATTTTTCTGGATATTCCGTGCAGAACCTAAATAGTGAAAAATAATGCATAATTTAAGTTAATTGTAAAAGATACAATAAAATATAAAATAATGAATTAGAAGTTAAATTAATTGAAAAAAACAATAAAATCGTGAAATTTAAATTTGGTATAAGATGTACTGTCTTGGGATAGTACAAATGGTGCAAAAAAATGGTGTCCATGTTAAAATTTACACTCAAAAAGGCATAGTTAAATCTGTTGTATTCAAAAATAAAAAAGGGTTACTTACACTTAATATCCCTACTTTCCTGCATTGTTGATATCTCATTATTTTTAAGTTAGTACATTCAAGCCTTAAAATTTTAATTTTATGACTTGATCATAAAACACCATATCATTTTTACTTTTCATTCGTATTAAATTTTCCTTAATACTAATAAAATTATTAATTTTTAAAAAATTTATAAGATAAAAAAGGGACATGGCCTCCTTTTTGCCCTGTTGGTCCGCATTTACAGTGGATACTCACCCCGCTCAGGGCGCGAGATGGTGGACTGCAATCGATTCAATATATAACTCATGCAACACATACATTAAATCTAATTAGAAGTTGATGGATAATTATAGTTTGTATACCATTAATTTTTTATTTGCACTATCTAATTCTTATGCCATCTTAGTTTTTTGTGACAATTATTAAAAATACTAACTGTAAATTTAAGTCCACTTCACTAATTATTTATATTGTAATTAATTAAAATTACATATATTGTTAAGATTTAATTGGAGATCATTTTATTGGAAAATGATTAATTAAAATTAATTATATTGCTAAAAAGGGAAGGGACAAATATAATTAATTAAAAAATAATTAAGTTTAATTAGATTGCTACTGGTTGGTAAGATTTTCCTTAAGAAATGAACAAAAAAATATTTTCAATTACAAAATATCTTTAAAATTAGATTTATATAATTCTTAGAACTATAGTTATTAAACTAATTAATTATTTTAAATTAAAAAGTAATTATTTTAGAGTTGTATAGTCATTTTCACATATTGACATTTTTTAGAAACTCAATTTTCTGGGACATATATTTACATGTTACAATTTCCAATGTTCGAAATGACATCATGTTTAAAATCATAATTTGCAAAAAAGATACGAAATCAAATAAACTACAAATATGGCGGTTACACAAATTCATCAAAATTCATCATAGTTGAATTAATTTTTTTAAAATTTTTTACAATTGTCTAATAAGATCTTAATATTTTTTCCTTTTCAAAAAACATTATGTTATTTGTGTATGGACATTAGATTTTATAATAAATAATTTTAAACTATTTATTCAATGCCAATTTTAATTTACTTTGGATTTTATTTAATTTGTAAAGATCATAGATTAAGTTGTCCATTTTAATTATTAATCATATATATTTTAAATTATTTATCTTATCCAAATTAATTTAAATTTGATATCGCCTTATCTAGTATTTGATGAAGATAATATAAAATAAATAAGATTTTTTTATGAACTACATTAAAAATCCTATATAATTGAAATTATTCAAAATGAACATCTAAATTGATGTTTTAAAAAATATGTTAAATTGGTGAGTTTATATTAAATATGTTAATATACATGTTCAGTATGTTTAGAAGGTGTTTATTGAAAAAATTGGATATTAATAGTATATATTAAAAAAGTACAAATAAAAATTTTCGATTAAACGATCACGATAAAGCTTGCACGGGAATGACGTTAATATAGACGACTTAAATTGTGTGATGTAATGACTTGCCATGGCGCGAGGCTTAGACCGCCAAGAGAGGGAAAATAGGTAGATTTGTACTACTCATACCAACAAAACACACACTTTTTTTTTCTAGAAATCTATAGTAAGAAACTCCAAAGTGAAGTGTGCTTCACCTAAGGTAATTTGGGATGGGTGACCCCTGGGATATTTTCTCAGGGAGCGTGCAAGTGAGGTCAAGTATGCTGAAGAGACATGTGTTGGTACAATGGGGTCAATTGTCGACCTAATTGAGCAAACACGAGATGGAGATGGGGTAGCACGAGGCAGCCCGGTGTTGAGACAATTAAGGTAGTGCGACGCAGTCGAGGTCGCGACATGTGATGTATAGGATTATACTGAATATACTGAATTTTTTTAATAATCATTTTCAAGTACTGGTAACGGTGTTTTATTTATATTTTTGGAAATCACGTATTAATGTACACGGCTGCGGTAACGCACCGATGTTCTGCTAGCGTATTCAACATTGATGAGATTTGTTCTTACTTGTGCTATTGTAGGTTACCAGGATACTGATCACACATCCATTCCTTATGTGTCGTGTGACAAGAAAGTCATGGAGGAAAGACTAGAACAAATTGCCCATTGCACATTCAAAATTGTTGTATTTATGAATGTTATAGCATACTTGGCGTTCTTTGTCGATGTAATTTTGTGGATAATTAACGAATGTTATTATTATTGGATACTAATGTAAAATTATGTAGTTCATAGAGATTTTTGTATTTTTGTGTATTCATGTTGATTGTCACAAGTTGTGCTAATATTTATAGGTTGGAATTGATGGAAATACAAACGAAAATTTGTCGAATTTTTTTAAAAAAACTGAACATGCTTTTCTTAAATTGTGTGATGTTTCGGATTGTAGTGTTATTTTCTATAATTGTTTTTAATACCGTCAATATTAATTTATATATATTCATGAGAATAACATATCAATGTACCCAACTCCCGTGCAACGCACGGGTGTTACTACTAGTTATAGTAATTCAGAAGCCACCAAATCACATGGATCTTGGCAATTATAATCAAATTTTATTATCTCCTTATCCTAAATATAGCCTATTTTTATTTTTAAAACAATTAAAAAATACAATTAATAATAATATTGGAAAAGAAAACTTAAAATTATTTTTTAATATATTCTTTTATTTATTAAATATTTTATTTTAATTAATCTATTTTAGTGATAATAATATATATTAAACGAGGACATATAAGATAAGTAAGATTTTAATTATATATTTAAAAAAATTATCTATATTTTGGAACAGATAAAAAAAATTGAATTATATTTTTAGGATGAGCTTGTATTCATAAGAATATATATCTGAATGCGGATGAGGACCCCACGCGGCACCATTGAATACGAGTATACGACTGGCATTTTGGCGTCGTGCGATTTATTCCAGGTTGGCTGTTGGTTGAACACGCACATCGGCACATGACTGAGTGATTGTAATTAAATAAGGGATTTTGGCGCAAATAGTCCCAAAAAATTAGTCATGTTGTAGATTTAGTCCCAAAATAATAAAGGTAGACAAATTAAAAAAACTTTGGTGCAAATGGTCCAAACGAATTTACAAGATTTTTATTTTATCATTTGTCAGGATATTTTGGTCAAAATTATTAGAAAAATTACACAAATGCCTCACTCTTTGGGTTGTTAAAATCAGTCCTAAAGTTTTTAATTTTGTTGCATTAGTCCAAATTTTAATTAAATTATATAATTTTATATTTTACCTTTTTAAGTATGCTGAATTTGGTCCACAATAATTTTATCGAATTAATTTGACACTAATTAGATAATTTTAGAAAACGTAATAACATTTATTTATGTTTTCTTTTGCATTAGATATGCGTATATTTTGATTTTAATCAATCGTTATGATAAATATAATTATTGTATCTTCTTAAAATTTTAGTATCGTGTACTCAGAAAAATAAAATAAAATATACGCATTTGATTTGAAAAACAAATATAAATGAATTGTCACCTAAATAAAATTTTATTAGAATATATCTACATGTAAAAAAATATAATGGATACAAAATTAATTAAATCAAATAAAAAATAAAAACCCAAATCCCACCCACCCCACCCCACACCCCACCCCAATCCCATTCCCAAAACCACCACCACCATCGCTATCACCACCACCACCATCGATGGTGGTGGTGGTTTTGGACAGTGGGGTTGTGTGGTGTGCGAGGTTTTTATTTTTTATTCGATTTAATTAATTGTTTGTATCCAAAGATATTTTTCTTACATGATATATTTCTAATAAAATTTTATTTAGACAACAATTCATTTATATTTGTTTTTCAAATCAAAATGTGCACGATATTTTATTTTATTTTTACAAGACACGATACTAAAATTTTAAGAAGATACAATAATTATATTTATCAAGCAATATTGATTAAAATCAAAATATACGCATATCTAATGCAAAAGAAACATAAATAAATGTTATTACGTTGAAGATTTTCGAAATTATCTAATTAGTGTCAAATTAATTCGATAAAATTATTTGTGGACCAAATTCATATACTAAAAAAGGTAAAATATAAAATTATATAATTTAATTAAAATTTGGACTAATGCAACAAAATTAAAAACTTTAGGACTGATTTTAATAACCCGCAGGTGAGTGACCATTTGTGTAATTTTTTTCTAATAATTTTGACCAAAATATCCTCACAAAGACAAAATAAGAAAATTGAAAAGACAAGAATTCATTCTAATTACCATTTCATGCACCAAAGTTTTTTTTTAATTCATGCTACCTTATTATTATTGACTAAATCAAGAATCATTTTTTTTGACTATTTGCGCCAAAATCCCAAATATTTATTACCATCCCAATTATAAATTTTAATTATGTAACCATTTAAAAATTTCTGAACAAACTTTTGAGTCCGACGGTTGGTGGCGATTTGCAGTACATGAAATATTTATTTAAAATAAATAAATAAATTAGACAATATATGTGTTAGCGGATGAATTTTAATGTATTTTTATGAGTATGAAGAGAGAGAATGAGTAGAGTTAGATGGTAGAGATTTAATGAGTGAAGAGATATATGAATATAATTTGTTTGATCAAATTTAAAATTTGAAAAAAATATATTAAAATGCATTAAAATAGTGATGCTAACACCCTCGTACTCTATTTGTTATTTTCACTTTTTTTAAAATGCTGAAAATGAATCAATTTAATATTATTAAAAAAGTAAATGCTTTTTCTCTTCTGATTTCTGAAGACAAAAATTTAAAATTAAAAATTAGAAATTAAAAAGATCATGCTTCACTAATGCAAAATACACCTGTCAGAAATTTTTATATTAAAATTATTATTTTAAACAGGTAATGCTTACAAGTTTTTGATGATAAATTAAAGTATCTTTCTCCAAACTTGGAAGCAACCTCATCACACAAATCATATGACATTCAATAATGTCAACAATGACATGTCATTCCATTTCGTGTTGAACTTCCAAAAAGGCTCATAGACACGTTAAGATTAGCCTAAATTACCAAAGGGAGGGGAAAAAAATAAAAAATTAAAAGCCCCGAAATTCGAAATCCCAATACCAATTACCAAACCAATCCATTCTTTCGACTAAACCAATGAGAGATCTTGTTTCGCTAAGGAAGAAGTTACATCTTGATCATCTGCTGAGGTCAAAGAATAATATCACCATCAAACCTAGATAGACACCTATACATGGCTCCTACTTATCCACCGATATTAGTCCTTGCCAAGAATGTGAAGAATTTTTAGCAAATTAAGCTCGAAAACGAAGATGTCATAACGTAGGGGATGTTAGCGAGGGGACCTCGTTGGCATGCTAGTTCATGAATGTCTTTCACAATGTCGAATACTGCATTTGGTTGCGCAAGTTTTAGCGCATTCTCTGACATTGTTTTGAGCTCGTCCGTCTTTGTGCTAAACCATTCCGCCACTAGTCGTGCTGTTTCATTAGGACTTCGGGTGAACACTCCAGCCCCGTTGTCGACTACATACGGGACATTTCCCTTTTCCTATAGAAGTCGAAAGAAACGAATATTAGTGACACTCAAGCCAAATCTGATTTCCTGTTAGCTATCTCATCCACAATAAGAATACTCCACATTTACATCTTATTGTGTATGTGAGTATTTTGATTGGATGAGAGAATCAATGGAACAGTAAGGCGACAGCACATGTGAATTCAATAGGAGTTGGACGTACTTGTCCTGGAATGTAGTCGTTCAAAATAATTGGAAGCCCTCTTATCAATGCCTCCGCAATGGTACCCGGTCCAGCCTAAAAACCCGATAAACTTGTTAAAAACTAACATTATTTTGTTTTGTGACATCAAATTGAATGAAGATAAAGAAAGATAACTTACTTTTGTGATAATGCAGTCGCAAGCACCCATCCATTTCTCCATTTGCTTCTCAAACCCTCTAACCTACATCGAAAAACATGAATCCGCCACTTGAAATAAATATTTTTCTGAAATCAAAGTGTTTTTTTTTTTTTTTAATTTGTGGTAAGGACAAATGTAGTTACCTTGACAGGAATTTTCCATTCAAGTGATTTCAATGTGGAAGCTAGAGACTCATTACGGCCACAAATGATAATCAATTGGCCAATTGGCTTCTCAAGCTCTTTATCATACAGAGATTCTCCTAAAGCCTCTGCAGTTTTCCTTACGGGACCCATCCCTTCGCCACCCCCCATTAGTAGGACAGCTGGCAAGTCTAGGTTCATCTCGAGTTCGACTCTCAAATCATCCTATTGAGAGCAAAGTCACAAGCCAGATAAGCATACCGTTAACAATGAAAATGTCAATCCTGTTTTCATTTCAAACGATGTTCACCTTGGAGAGAACCGCCTGAACAAAAGAAGGTCGGATGGGCAGACCATAGACACAGATTTGTGATTGGTCAAGCCCATCAAGTGATGCTCGGTCAGCTACTTTTTGTGATGGGCAGTACAATCGATTGACTGACGGATGAAACCTTAAATGCATAACATTGCCGTATTAGTACACAAACTTCAACAGATCAAGAAAATCCCGAGTCCATCAAAAATAAAAAAGAAGGCTTCTTGAATTATGAATTACCATGTGCGGTGGCAGGTATTGAGATCTGTAATGACGGTAACAAAAATGACTTTCTTCTGCAATCCTTGCCATCTCAGTACCCACAACGGAATATGCTGCATAAGAGGATGGACACTGATGATGATATCGGGTTTGTACTCCATAAGCCCAGCCTCGACCTCTCTTAAATACCAAAACGTACAGCAGAAATTAGCAATTGCACATAAGTATTGCAAGAATTGAGGTGAAAACAATCACGAGGAAACAAAAGGCTTACTTAGCGTAAAAGGCAGCAATGGCCGCAAGATAGGCAGAGTGTATCCATTTAGGAGAGGTGCTATGAAATGCGACCTTCCAAAGCTGCACGTGTTTAACCATAAACTTGTACTGGTTCTCCATGTCATTCAATGGCCAACCGGTATACTCCTTCCACACGTCCTTTACAAATACCTGCAAAGAAAAGCAAAAGCATATGTAATGTAAACATTTTAAGCAAGCACAATGTTTGCATCATCACATCATACTAATCGGTTGAGCTTAAAGATTTCGAATCGCAAGTGCACATACAACTATCATGAGTCGAAATGAAAGTTAAAGAAACTTTTGGAGTATTCATTGTGGATCATTAAATGCTGGTTACGTGCGCGTAAGGGCCATAATCCAAAGAAAACGCCCCCAGAATGATTAGAAATGTTACCAAGAAAATGGGAACACCAAATACAAAAAAAAATTTCTTATGTTTTTCTTAAAAAAATTAATTTTTTAGCAGCTAAGAAGCTCCAAAGGGTCTACTATTACAACGGAGCATACAAGGACACAAAATTACAAAGACAATAGTTTGTGTAGATGAAAAGCTAAAAGCTAAGAAGATATAAACTCTAAACAAATATACTTATCAAATCAAGGCCTAATTGATTAAAGAAAAAGAAAATTACCCTGTATTCATCACCATATTCAAGCTGGAAGGCGTCTCGAATGGCCTCCGCCGATGCACGGTGGCCACCGCCAGTATCGCTCATGAGAATAAGCACATTTTTGGTCCTTTCAGCACCGATCTGCTCCATTTCCATGGTCCCATCTTCATCTTCAATCGCATATTTGCATCTCTTTTGGCTGCTCCCTCCAAACCCATAAACTCCAACCCTCTCAAACACCTTGTTTATCGATTTCCTCGGTGAAACCGCCATAACCATCGCTATCTATGTATACACACAAATTTGTATCTATAGGCGTAAGATCAAACCAAATGGTAGGAATGAGAAACAGGGTCGATCAAGAAATTGTGGTTTGTATAAGAAGCCGTATATATTGCGTATAAATAAATGCATATGTATATACCTTTTCCGGCAAGTCAAAGGAAAAAGAAGCAAGAATGGAAATTAATAAACATAGCAAAGCAAATCAAGAAAATCTCGGAAAACCCAGGTGGTGAATTCTTGAAATTTCGCCGGAAAATGGGATTTTCCGGCGAATCAAGGAGAGCGGAGGCGCGGGAGACACAGAGAGAGAGAGAGGGGGAGGAGAGAGCAGAGTATGAGTTGGCAAGAATAATGGTGGTTGTCTCCGAATAAAAGGAAAAGGAAAATGGGTGCGTTTTTGGATACTGGAATGATGCCATCAGGGAACTTTTGGTAGGAAGTGAATGGGGGATTTATAACCGTCCGATCGTCCACTTGACAAGGAATGTTCTGATCAGCAGATTCGGATCTTTTACAAGGATTTTTATTACAACGGAAACAACAACAGTTGTTTCTCAATTAATACTAATTTGTTGGGGCCATGTTTTTGGTCCATTTGTTGCTTTTTCCCTTTTTTTTTTTATTTTTATTTTATTTAATTTATTATTATTATTTTTTTTAAGGATGTTACTAAACATTGTTGACCTGTGTGACCAAGTCTAATTTCATTTCGTTTCCACTCATAGAATAGGAAATTGACTACCGAGGAATAGTGATACAAAACGTCAACCTACTTTAAAAACAGAAAACTACTAATTAAGGTAACTTTATTTAGTTAGAATTTAGGGTAATTTTCTTTTACTTTCAATATTTTTAAAACCATACATTAAATGAATTGTCATCTAAAAAAATATACACCAAATACTCACTTAAAATATATGTATAGGGACAACTTATGTTGGGATTAATGCTCAATAGTGTTACGACAATTCTTTAAATTAACATTCAAATTAAATTAAATTAATTAAAAATATTCTATTTATTGCATAATTTAACACTTTACATAAATTCGTTACGACATCAATCGCCCTCTTTGAAATAGTGCAAACTAGGTGCTGAAGTAGAAAGCTAGAGAAGTAGTCTAAACATTTCGATAAAAAAAAAAAAAAAATCTATCTTCGGATGGGGTTATGGATGTTGATACCCTATTCGAGTTCAATGAGATCATTTCCTACTGCTTAGTGGTGGACTTTTTGTCTTAACTGTGCATATAGATCCAGTCAAGAGTACCGAAAATCTCATAAGTGATATTTAGACTAGACTACATAAGAATCGGTTTGTTGCAAAAAATAATTTATTAAATCTTGACTATCTAGTAGATTACGTATACATCTAATACACTGTATTGTTTTCTATTTGTGAAAACTACTCTCTTTGATATTCCAATGAGTAGGGTTTATATGGAATGGCTAAAACCTAGATATGTTAGGAGTCAACGGGGAATCAAGTACCGGATAGCCGGTGTTCTCCCCATACAAAGTCAATCACCTTATTGAGAATTTGAGATAAGCTAAGAGTCTGCTTGAGTATTTTCCTTTGAAATAATTTAAATCTAGGCTAGCAGGACGTCATGAACAAATCTTCAAAGAAATCTTTAGTCGGAAGTAAGTGTATCAATATCCTATTTTGAAATCTTGGCATTTAAATGCTTATCTTTAAATTTAGTCGTACAACAAAGACAACATTATCCGTCTTTCTAATTCAACAAAAATATGTAATAATTCAATTGAGATGGAAAAAAAAACTTTTAATCTGTCCAAATTATTCCTAAATATTTCTAAAACTTTATTCATTTCAACTTTCACTTTTGTTATATTTTGTCTTGGGCCACAAGTTAATAAAAGTATCTGTTGCGCATTATTAGACTAAGCATTCTTTTGATTTTAACAAATTATTTAAAACTAATGGTATAATTACATGTATCCATAATTTTGGTCAATTGTAATACAATATCGTTATTAGAACTAAAACGTTAACGTCACTACATACTAATATTTTAGTTTCACATATTTTTTTTATTAATCTATTTATTTTATTTATTAAATTAAATTAAAATATTATCATTTTGAAAAAAAAAAAGATCAATGAAAACTAATTATGCACACCAAATTTTTCTTTTTATTAACTTATGCGGCCAAAACAAAAAATATACGAAAAAATGAAAGTGGCAATGAAATGACAGTTGAAATATCAATCGAAGCGTCACATATTTTACTTGGAAAGAATTGCAATTGCAATATTATCTTTTTTCCTTAAAAGTGATGGCTGTGTAGTCAAATTTTAAAATGAAATATTAGCAACATTAGCAATCTTTAATTACATAAATACTGTATTAGCAAGTAAAATTTGCATTTGCGAGACTAACAATAATTAATTTTGACGGACCAAAATACCCTCGATTGAATCCAGCCCAATACATACGATTAGACCCGGCCTTTCACATCATCTTGGACGTGGTTTCCAAAACATGGTTCCTTTGAAAATTGAAGTGAAAAATATGTGAGATCAGCGGTTCCTTGGAAGAAATTGAAGCAAAAAGTCGATGAACTCCGGCCGTTTGTGGTTGTTTTCCGGCAAGTGAAGTCCAGAAGCAAAAAATCGCAGAACTCGGCGGTTGCTTGGAAAATTGAAGCAAAAAAGCGCTGAACTCCGGCGGTTTGTGGGTGTTTTCCGGCAAGTGAAGTCTAGAGATCTTTGAGGATAGAGATGTTCACTACTACCCAGTAACTTACTCTGAAGAATTGCGGCGACAAATTCAATTGGCGATGACAAGCCCGTAAGTTCACGCAAAAACCTACTTTTGCTATTTCTTACCGCCAAATACATGAGTAGTAAATATCAATTTAGGGTCTTTGTAATTATTGCGGCTGATTTGTTCGAATTTTTTTGCGTAACTGGGGCTTCTATCTTTGTTCTACCACATTGGCTTTTTTTCCTGTTTTTCTGTGGCATTGGTCTTTTTCCTGATTTTTTTATTGTTTTTCGTCTATTTTTTCCTTTTTTTTCCCACCCCCTTGTTGGGCATAAATCACCACATCAGAAAAGAAGACGATGATTGACATAAAGCTATATATTCTGCCTAACTTTGCATAAAGCACATGGTAAAAGGAAAGCATAGGATTATGAAATATTCATACGAGCCCATTTGAACGTATAAGATATGTATGGAATGGGAAATTAAAGCATGAATGGTATGGTTGGATCCTAATTCCGTTGCTGCATTCTACTTTTTGTGCATTGTTTGTAATGTTGTTGGTGTATGATCAATTTCTTATTGCACATATAAAGTAATTGGCCAGTAATGTGCTCCTATCACATAGAAGATAATTAGCATATAATTGTCTTTATGTGACTGTGACATAGTGTAGTGCAATGTCAGTTGAAACAATATTAAGTTATCATTTTCAATAATTATAAAATGATGGGCATCAATTGGCATGACCGTGTTATATCAGATTGGAGTATGTCTCCCCCACCCCCCCACCCAAGTGAGGAAATATCATTATTTAGGTAGACTCAAAGAATGAATGCAAACCTTTCAATCTAAATTGCATTGTGAAATTAGAGGCTGTCCAACGAATGTGAGGATAAGAGCGATTTTGAAAAAAATGGAAAAGGTGTCGAAGAATTATGCTTTCTGAAAGCACTATCAATATGCTTTCCTATAAGAAAATTTCTCCATTCGTACTCGTCTTAAGTTATTATATTGCATTAAAGATTACAGTAGTTATTAACCCATTCACATATTGTTATTTAGAGTACAATAGTTATTAGGGCTCCGCCATTGATATACTGTAATAGTATCAGTGATATGTTCGATTTTTTTTCGGGCTTCTGTGTTTACTGAATTTTCCTCTTTTCTACTACATTGTTGTTTTTTTTCAAATTTTTCTGGGGGAATTGCTTCGTGAATACTTGGGGTATAGTGTTCAATGGAATTGGGTGTTGGAATGAGAATTAAATAAAGGTACTTTGTAGACATGCTATTTTTTTATTCGTTATATGAATTTCTAAATAACGAATTTTGAAGATTTTCCCAATTTGTAAAATTATTTATACTAATTAAATTAGTTTGGAAAGTTGAAAAGTATGCCAGTCCAACAGAGGTGCTGCAATATGCTTGAATGCCATGATTTAAATATCATAAAGGTTATGGTAATGGTCAAATATTTGCTATGTTGCTTCATGATGAGTTGGTTTGTACAAAAGTTTGAAACCATCGTGCAAGAGTTTAGAATCCAGGGTTGAAAATGACATAGTTCCTCAAATGTTTGCTTATAGTAATTCCTTTTAACTTGCAATCTGCTCCTATTTAATTTATGATTTCCAAATGCCGTTTGGATTTTGATGTTAATTGGGTCGTTTTGTGTATGTAGGAATGACTATCCATACGTTGTGAGGCCTGAGAATCGTTGTTATGGAAAGATTACACAGCATAGTGTAACGAAAAGGATGGCAGAAATTAAGAAGTCTTTGAATACGGACTACTTGGAAAAGTTCAAGCACTCTTGCTTCGGGAATTTCTTGGCATTAACGAAGATCAAGTTTTCTGGTACTCTTGTCCATCAAATGATATTGCATTTGGTTGAGACAAAGAACAATAATGAGTTGTGGTTCAACGTTGATGGTAATCTAATGAGATTCGGTATGGAAGAATTTGTATTGGCGACTGGCTTGACGACTGGTGCTCGTCCATCGGGTCGTGCATATGAGAAGATGATAAAGAGGCAGCAATTCTACAACAAGGTCTTCGGTAATCGGTCTGAGGTAAAATTCAAGGACTTGGAGGATGCCTTCTGCAACACAGAGGACATGGCAGACAAATATCGTCTAGCCTTACTTTACTGCTTGGAAGGTGTTGTAGCCCCTAGTGATAGAAACAACACTATCAAGAAAGATATAATTGCCTTAACGCAAGATAAGGATCTATTCAGTTCATACCCTTGGGGTACACGGGCATATGAGTTACTGGTGCAAAGTGTGAAGGGAAAGAATTGGGATGTTAGATTTAGAGGCACGTGTGATGACGATGGTGGCAAAGGTGTGGATACTTATCATGTCTATGGTTTTCCTATGGCTATACATGTATCGGAATACAAACTTCACTTGTTATGATCACTATTTTATTATTTTGTTTTGCAAGTTAAATCATCCCTATACTAATGGTTGTTGTGATTTAAATGTCAGATATGGGCATACGAGATGATGGCCGAAGTAGGGCAGAAATATTCGACGAAGTCCTCTAATAACTATCCACGTATGGTAAGGTGGCGTGGAAAGAAATACGTGCGGTCAGATGTCATGGATCTGTTTTTCAAACATAATAGGGTGTGTTTCAGACTTTGCTTTTATCATGTGTTGCTATTTTGTGAGTTATTTCATCAATTTTGAAATTAACGCAACTTTTTCTTATGATGGCTGCGCACATATGCCACAATACAGCCCGATGAAACAGAAAAAGAGAAAGACTACTATGTAGAAACGGTTAAGAGTACGGATGACGAACCGGATGAATTTTTGGATGAACTTGTGGTCCGTGCAGTAACTATTCAGCTTCCTAATGAAGAGAACGAGTCCGATGACAACAATAATGATAATGTTCATGTTGATAGTGATGTTGACCCAAGTAGGAGACCTTGTAAGAGGGGGTGGGATAACTCGGCTATATTGGAGGCCATTGGCGCACTTGCAAAGAAAATGGTAAAAGTGGAAGCTATGTGTCGGAGGGGATTTAGGAAGCTGAATATTGAAATACATGATTCATCTTCGGAGCAGTCCACACAAAGGAGAGGAAGAAATTATACCGATGATCAAACATTTGAGGATTTGATAAACAACAATAAAGGGGCTGCCTCTTCCAAGCAACGAAGTTGTCCACAGCCGCAGGCTTCTGAGGAACAAGAAGATGGCTATGAAGACAGTTTGGACGAAAATGAAGAAGAGCCTGAAGCAGATCGCGAGAGAAATGACGTGATTGATCAGGAAAAGGATAATGGTGATGAATGCAATGAAGAACCAGAATATCAGGCAGAAGATGGTGATGAATCAGAGGACAATGCAGAAGAGCAGGCAAAAGATGGTGATGAATTAGAGGACAAATTAGAAGAGCGGGCAAATGATAATAAAAAGTCAAATGCAATGAATTTTCCTGAGGACTTCTTATTCGCTGTTGATGCTAAGAGGGAAATGGAATATAGCCGTTGGCGTCGTCGTATTGATGCCAGGTACATTTTTATACTAGCAGCAGAGTAATGAACCTTTTTCCTTTGGTTTTTTGTGAATCAACCCACTTCGATCGTGTACTTATGAGATGCTTTTTACTACTCCAAAACTTGTAGTTCTTGAAGTTTGGAGCCCCTATAAGAGATTTTCATGCTGCTGGAAATGAATTGTTTTAAATTTTTTCTCGAAAAAATTTAATATTCTTGCCTTCCGGTCCCCTCACCATGCCCTTATCCTTCTGTCGATTTCTTTTGTTGCTACTATTTATAGGCTGACTTTGTAGACTGTTGTTTGGCTGTCCGTTTTACGTTGGTTGGTTCCTTGATTGAGTGAAATTTGCCTCAATGACTTTAGCGGTAACGATTTGTTTCACTTCTTTTCTTGGTTTAGCTGTATATGTTCTTCCTTCTATATTATAGAGTATGGAGTTGGACAAATAGTTAAATTGCAATGTACCCCCTTTGGGTTGCATGAGCATTGTCATAGTTGAATATGCTATGGTTGTTATATTTTGTATGTTTATCTATTTCCAAAGTAGTGCATTCTATCCTATCTTTCACTAGTAATGCATGCTAACATTTGGGTAGGTTGCTGGTTACTGTTGGCCCTCATTCGGTTTCGCTTCAAGCTATAAAAGATATCGAAGCTGGGAAGATGGTATGGACTGAGTTGGTATGTAACCTACTATTGTTAGATGCATGTTAACGATGAATTGATGAGTGATTGTGGTGTAGTGTCCACTAACGATGAGCATTCGAGTGCTTTTATGCTTTGTAACATATCTTCGTTTTTTAGGAGATAAATTTGGCATTCTGGACATTGCGCAATAGGGATGAAAAAGCTCGGGAACTTTTTAGACCGAACATAGGAGTTATGGACTGTGAGTTTACTAATGCCCTTTTCAATTCTTGGACATCGTCACATTCTACTAGGGGTAAGAGCAAGGGGTTGGATCCACGCATTCCTAAGTTCGTGGATGGTTCGATGTACGCTGAAGGGAGGCCTATTACCGAGATGGACAGCCTCGTCTTCCCCGTGCACGTGAAGGAGAATAGATGGGTCCTCATTCACGCTGACTTAGTAAACTAGAGAGTCCATGCATTGGACTGTCATTCGTCATCCATGGCTAAAAGAGAACTGGCTGCAATTTGTGTGCCATACCTGAAAGTGATTGAACAGATTGTTTTTTGTTTCAACTTACGTGAAAAGCGTCCAGACTATCACAAAGGTATAGGTCGACTGTTTCTGGATGATGCACCTGTCTTCTACCGTTATGGAAGTGACGTCGTTCCACAAGAAAAGACGACGTGAGTTCATTTAACTTATTTTATAATGCATTGAACTTCCAATAGCATTCACAGCTACAATTACAAACTTCACTTTATACTAGTAACAGATTGCGTTTGCGTTTTAGTAGGTTCTACTCAGGCATCCTGCGCTACAAATTTGCGGAGTGCATCATGTGTGGATGTCCATTCACTATGGTCTCGTCTTCCGATGTTCCAAAGTATTTGAAGAAGTTGGCTACAGACATTTTGGGCGTATTGTCGCAGTACGCCAAAATTTATTTTATTTCCTTACTCGGTTTCAAAACTACAAATTAATGTAGAAGTGGTAAGTAAAGGTCGAACCCAAGAGGAACGGTGTTTGATCTAGTTGTTTTTATCAATTAATATAGAAAATGGGGGTTTTGTGAAGTTGAATGCAATTCGAAAATAAAATTACAAAATAAAAGAGATGAAAATGAAACAATTGAAGATATATCTAGTTCTCGGGTTCGGTTGTGTCAACATCTTGTGTTTATCTTTCCCATGCAACGTGTACTATCCCTTCTTCAATTTATCAACTCTCAATTAACCAAGAAGCTCTGATTAACGAATTCTTCCTTAAGTGTATTAAATTAAAGTGAGTTCTTTAACTTAACATCTAGCTATTGGATAATCCTAAACAAGTTCTTAGGATTTAATGCAATGCTAGTGTGAAATGAACAAGAAGAATGAGTTGAATTAGATGATCAATTTCACAAACTTGAATTAATACATCTAAGTTGATTTATTAACAAATATGCACGACATTTGTTTGCTTCTGTGGATTGGAATCTAGTGATAATTACGGATCAAAAGTTCCAATCCTAGCACTTAACTTGAACTTAAAGATTAATTGATTCAATTGGCCAAAGTGAATGCAATAATCACATAAATTCAAAACGGGTTTAAAAGCATAACAAATCAACAAATTGAAGTAGAGGAATAGATAAAACGTTAGCAAAGAGTTAGAAAAGATAACAACATGATAATTGAACACAACGCCCTCGAACTAGATAGAGAAGTCTAACTACTCATATTAGCGGTATCACCACTTGCTATATGATAGATTATACTTCACTATCTCAAGTAATATATAAAAACTATAGAAATCACGTAAATAATGCTAAGAATTAAATAGAGAGTCTAACTACTCATATATGCGGGTTAAATACTTATAGCAGTAATGTGTAGTGTATCACCTCTGCAATATATGAGAAATTATCTTTCTCAAACATGAAAAATAAAAGAAGAAGAGAAATTAGTGAAGAAATACTCCGTTAATCATATTCACGGCCGAAGTATCGTCGATTGATTTTTCGAACCTATATTTAGGTTCTTACTTCCGCCCGAATATGAAAAACTAAGAGCTTTCAAACTATAACTAAGAACAAATGATGAAGAGAAATTTATTGAGGAGAAAGTTGGAGAGAATCACAAGCTAATTCTCTCTACAAGTTGTGTTTTTCAAGCTTGGAAATGCCTCTATTTATAGGCAAAATATTACACCAAAAAATATTAAAAACTCATAAAAGTCTTCCTTCATGAGTCTATTGTGGTGTGCTCTGATTGTTTTATCTCTAAGAAGTCAAGAAAATACCAAAAAACACGCTTTTATGGTAGGTAGAGTCCATTGGTCAAAATCTGCGGTGGTGTCGAGCGTGATTTCAGTCGCTGTGTCCGACTCGAGTCACGCGCGATCTGCTAGTCACCGTAGCGGAGCAGGGAGGCCACTGACGGTTGCGGGCATGACTCGGACGGTTCTGTGGTCGAGGATGCTCGGGCGTGACTCGAGTCACTTGCCTTGACTCGATCACATCGGCGGTGACTGAGTCACCCGAGTCACCCAGAAATTGCACACCAAGTCCCTAAACTTTTGAATGTTGTTCATTTGGGTCCTTCACAAATTGCATTTTGGTCCTTTAACTTTCTGAAAAGTTTCACTTTGGTCCTCAGCCTTTTGAAAAGTTGCACGTTGGTCCCCAACAGTTTTGGAAGTGACGCTTTTAGTCCTTTTTCTTCAAACGGCCATAACTTTCACTAGGAAACTCCGATTTGCGATCCGAAAAGAGTGTAGGAATCCTCTTTTGATGTTCTTTGACTGTGGCACAAGAAAAATTGTAAAAACAACTTTTCATAAAATTTCATCGGAGGTCCTCCATCTTTGATTCGCTTGCCTTTTTGGTCCCAAGTTTCCGTTTTCATTCGATTTTCATCATTTTTGACTCCTTTTTATTCTTTGTGACCCTAAACACCACAATAAAGGAAAAACACATAAAACGGAACATATAACATTAATAAAACACACAAACACGTAAAATAGAAGAGTTATTTAAGTGTTTTTCTAGCACTTATCAAACTCCCCCACACTTAGACTGCTGTTCGCCCTCGAACAACAACCATACGACACAAAACAACACAATGATTTTACATGAGATAAACAACTTTAAACATTGAAATCCTTCTACAGATAGTGACTTGCTTAATCAACATTCTCCCGAACCATGAAAATTTCACTTCTTCTCAAATACTCAATGGCTTGTGAGTGTGTGCATTTAAGGTTATCATCCCATCACTAACTGGAACCAAATGAAAGCTTACGATGTTCTATCCAAATCCTGACCCAAAGTGGTCAAATATTTCCTTTCATCTCTCGTAATCCCACTTTTATTTTACAATGATTCCCATGGATCCTAAAAATTACTCAGTTCACCAAAAATCATCAACCAGATTAGCAGAAAAAAAAAAAAAGGGCATGGCAGGTGTTTTATCGCAAATATGTCTTCAATTTAAAGAGTGTTTAGATTTGGGCACTTCAAACCACTGAGAGAATTTATTTATCAAACTTCACACTTGGGTAACTATCACATTTCTTGCGATTTTCTTTTTTTTTTTTTTTTTTTTGAAGAAGAAGAAGAAGAAGAAGAGTTTTGCAATTTTCTTTTCAGCTTTTACCCCACAGGTAGCTTTCACACTACCCCTTTCATTGGAGGCAGCCTTCTTCACCCATTCGAGGTGACGGCTTCACACTCTGAGGCAGGTAACTCTTTCCTGTGGTCCCTCTCCTTATTTCGAACATAAAAGTAAAATTCATTCTCAGCATAGGTCAATGCTTTTTCCAAACTTTTTAAACTCTGTCAATAAAAGACACATTCACAAAAAACAGATACCATGCGATTATAACTCCACCTTGCTAACAATTGATGTTTCCAGGTTACTTTGAGCAGGACGAGTGGATAGAAAAAAGAAAAGAAAAAAAGTTAGTTTACTATGGTCTAGAAAGTTAGAAAAAAAATCAACATTTTCAACCTTCAATTTGTGTTCCAGAGAATGATAGTAAATTACCTTATAAACGTGCTCAGGTAATTTATCCAGCTATGCGTAGAGAAGAACAAAACACAACAAATTGATTTTTTTTTTTTCGGGATCCTGCAGTTTTAGCTAAATCACGCAAATTAAGCTCAATCATATTCAAAAGTTGCTATCTCATGCAAAATTGTAGACACAAAAAAAATCACACGCAGACCACAATATGCCACTCCCCCACACTTAAATTCTACATTGTCCCCAATGTAGAAATATAAATACCATGTAAAAGAGAAGAAATGGAAACTCCCCTATGGTAAGCCAAGAAGTAGTAGCCGCCATAGGTTGTCGACTTTGCACACTAAAAACTGACACAAGAACACAAAAAAAATAATTAAAAATAACAATATGTACACGTAGTTGTGATTGTGACTCACATCTTCCTCTGGTTTTACGTCCAGAAACGGCTTAAACGCCTTCTATGAGTCGGGGATAGGCTTCCCATCCAGTTTTCTTATAGACCGGCAAATGTGGTCTTTAAAGTCAGATTCCCAAGACTATATCGCTCGTTCCTTTTTGAATTCACTCCACAAATTGAGAAGTTCGATTTGCACCATTCGACTAGGATGCGTCTCAAGAGTTTGATGGATATCATCCAAAGACTCCTTACTCATGCTATCCTTAATGAAACATATTTTATCTTCTCGATTTGTGGACACAAATCCAATGGAACAGATTACGAAGTTGTGTCTATCGAGTGCATTTATAAGGCCATCTAGCACATTTATAGCACACATTCATTCTTTTTGCTCTTCGTTTCTTGGCAAAATTACTTTTGCCTAACCCTGGTGCATATTTAGTACTTAAAGCTGGCATTTCACCTCCTAATCGGACCTTTGCTTCAATCAACCAACGAATGTCCTCAAGCATTTCCTTTTCCATCAACATTTTTAACCGTCCTACTCTAGAATAATAAATCTCTTTCAAAACATTCAAAGGCAGTGACGGATAGTACTTGTGGATTTTGGAAAGTTTGGTATCCATTGAAAATGCAAGAGTTTGAGAGAAGTAGAAGAAAAGAGAGTGCTTAGGTTGCCTCCTAAGTAGCGCCTTTGTTTATAGTCGTTGGCTCGACTATAAATTTTTTTTTTTTTTAGTTACGTAACACACGAAAGAAAAAGAAACATTGAAGTAATAAGAATAAAACCATCAAAATCAATAAGTATATTAGATTATCACACTCTTCCATATTTTCAAAGATACTGAAGAAGGAAAAAAAATAAGAAAATTTGAATTACATAATCAATTAATATTAAGAAAAGACATATATATACAAAAATATCACACACGTCCATACTATAAGAAAAACAAAATAAATAGAAAGACGAAGAAGACGGTGAAGAAGAAAGAAATTACCTAATCACTGCTAGAAAGAAGTACTCACTGAAAATGAAGATTGTGGTTGTGGTTTCGAGTGGAGAATGATCTCTGATTTATAGTCAAAGTGGGCACTGTTTCAACCGACAATCGTGCATGCAGAGTGTGCTGTAAAGAGTACGTTGGAGTGGGCATCCGAGAAAACGCGTTTGACGGATTTGTCCGTTATCAATAATTAACCCCCACTCTTTCCGTAATTGCTGCTAATCACCGAATTATGGGCTATCACGTCTCTTCTCAAATAATTGAGTCTCCTTTCTGCAGTTGTAAAATACTATCTTTCTCAGTACGCTAGATAAAAAATTGAGAAATAAAAACAAAAACACGAAAATTCAAAAGAAAAATAAAAATGCGAGAAAATGCTTGGGTTGCCTCCCAAGAAGCGCTTTTGTTTAAAGTCGTTAGCTCGACACAGTTCCCATTTGTCAAGTAGGATTCCTCAAATCCATTGCAGCTCCACTTTGTCTTCGATGGCTTCTCCGAGTGTCTTGATTTCTTAACAAATTCCTTCTTGAATTCTTCTCCAAAAGTTTTTGGTCTCATTTCTTTCCATGGCTTCCTTCTTCGAGATGAGGTAATTGTGCTTTGGCTCAATCTTATGTGTTGTGCTGGCTCTGCAATTCAACTTACACAGTTCTTGCACAAAAGGATTAGTTGAATTAATTGCAAAGACAGAACAAGCATTATTAGGGCGCAATGAACCATCAAAAATATTAAAGTTCGCTTTTTCCTCATCAAATTCCATGGACAAGGTACCTCATAGACATCAATTTTAGTGCGAGAAGTGTAAAGAAATGGACGTCCCAATATGATAGGTGTAGGGTGAGGTGAATGTTCATCACCATATCAAGCATCGTAAAAATCGGCAGGAAAACTAAACCATTTATTTTGACTAGCACATCTTCTATCATTCCATCCGGTATGCATTGGTACGATCGAGCCTAGTTGCACAATTACGTGAGTTTCTTTTAGTTTTCCTAGATTTAGTGAAGCATACAAGGATCTAGGCATGACATTTATGGATGCTCCTAAATCTATAAGTGCTTTATCAATATGGTGATTGCCTATGGTGCATGGGACAGTGAACATACCAGGGTCTTTGCATTTTGGAGGCAACTTCTTCTGGAATACCGCTGAAACGGTTTCTTCCATTTTGATCATTTCATTTCCCTTCAATTTCCTCTTGTTAGTGCAAAGATCTTTCAAAAACTTAGCATAGCGTGGGATTTGTTTGATTGCATCTAACAATTGAATGTTGATTTCTACTCTCCTAAATGTGTCCAAAATTTCTTTTTCCTTGTCATCTTTGTTGGTTTTCACTAATCTACTAGGGAAAGGGGGAGGATTTGTTTTAACAATGATATGAGAGTTAGGACTTGCCTCTTTTTCAAACTTTTCTTCTTTATCTTCATGTGTGGGAACTTCTTTGTGAGGGTTTTCGATCTCTTTTCCACTCCTTAAGGTTATGGCACTAACATTCTTTGGATTTACCTCAGGTTGAGATGGTAACTTCCCTCCAGATTGTGCTTCCAGTCGATTGATGGCAGTTGCCAATTGACTCATCTGGTTTTCCAAGTTTTGAATGCTTGATTTGGAATCCTGTTGAAATTTCACAATGTTAGTTGCTAATGTTTTCACCATATCCTCGAGTGACATACCTGATTGTTGAGGTTTTTGTTGAAATTGCCCTTGAGGTTGGAAATTCCTTTGTTGCTGGAATTGGCCTTGAGGCTTGTTAGGGAAGAATCCTGGGGGTTTGTTGGTTCCATAACTCAGATTGGGGTGATCTCGCCATCCTGGATTATAGGTGTTTGAGTATTGATTGTACTGTTGCCTTGGAAATGGAAAATTGCTTGCTGAATTCACTTGTTCATTGTTATCCACTTGCGAACAGGGATAAGCATCTGTATGATGTCCTAGATTTGTGCATATGCCACATGCTTTGACTTGTGGATTGTTTCCTACAAAAATTTGTTTGAGAAAATAAGTTAGTTCAGAGAGTTGGTTTTCAACATTGGAGTTAATTACCTCATTTACTCTTCGAATGTTCGCTTTCCTTGCCTCAGATCAATTGTTGAGTGTTCTCACCATGTTTGAAATCAATGTTCTTGCTTCAAAGGGGTTTTGTTCATCGTAGCTCCTCCACTAGCAAAAGATCAACCATGTTTCGTCGATTGGCATAAGCCTTCATAGAAGTATTGCACTAGGAGGTTTTCACCGATTTGGTGATGCGGGCAGCTTGCAATGAGCTTTTGAAACGCCTCCCAATACTCATAAAGAGTTTCTCCATTGTTTTGGCGTACTCGCAGATATCTTTCCGATATTTGTCGTCTTTGAAGTGGGAAGTACTTTTCGAGGAAAAGTTGCTTCATTTGAGTCCATGTTGTAATCGAACCTGGTGGTAAAGTGTACAACCAATCTGTGGCGGCATCTTTGAGTGAAAATGGAAAAGCTCTGAGCTTGATTTGCTCTTCAGTGATGCCTGGGGGTTTCATGCTATTACACACCACATGAAACTCCTTCAAGTGTCGTCTGAGATCTTATTCACGAGCGTCCATGAAAAGATGGTAGAAGATGTATCAAACCGGATTTCAGCTCGAAAGTTTTACCTTCTTCAACGGTTGGAAAAGTTATACACAATGGTTGTTGAGTAACTTCAGGAGTTGCCATTTGTTTAAGAGTTCTTTCATTGTTGTTATCAGTCATTTCCTGTTCTTGTTTTGCTTGTCTTATTCTTCTTCGAATGGATTTCTCGATTTCCGGATCGAAACTTTCAAGAATTCGATTAGTAGATCGGGTATTATGCATACAAGTGAAGAAGAAATATTTTTTTAAAAAAAAAAATTAATTAATAAAAGCAACTAAATTGGTTAACCGTTCCCCGGCAACGGCGCCAAAAACTTGGGCGTGTTGTCGCAGTACGCCAAAATTTATTTTATTTCCTTACTCGGTTTCAAAACTACAAATTAATGTAGAAGTGGTAAGTAAGGGTCGAACCCAAGAGGAACGGTGTTTGATCTAGTTGTTTTTATCAATTAATATAGAAAATGGGGGTTTTGTGAAGTTGAATGCAATTCGAAAATAAAATTACAAAATAAAAGAGATGAAAATGAAACAATTGAAGATATATCTAGTTCTCGGGTTCGGTTGTGTCAACATCTTGTGTTTATCTTTCCCATGCAACGTGTACTATCCCTTCTTCAATTTATCAACTCTCAATTAACCAAGAAGCTCGATTAACTAATTCTTCCTTAAGTGTATTAAATTAAAGTGAGTTCTTTAACTTAACATCTAGCTATTGGATAATCCTAAACAAGTTCTTAGGATTTAATGCAATGCTAGTGTGAAATGAACAAGAAGAATGAGTTGAATTAGATGATCAATTTCACAAACTTGAATTAATACATCTAAGTTGATTTATTAACAAATATGCACGACATTTGTTTGCTACTGTGGATTGGAATCTAGTGATAATTACGGATCAAAAGTTCCAATCCTAGCACTTAACTTGAACTTAAAGATTAATTGATTCAATTAGCCAAAGTGAATGCAATAATCACATAAATTCAAAACGGGTTTAAAAGCATAACAAATCAACAAATTGAAGTAGAGGAATAGATAAAACGTTAGCAAAGAGTTAGAAAAGATAACAACATGATAATTGAACACAACGTCCCTCGAACTAGATAGAGAAGTCTAACTACTCATATTAGCGGGTATCACCATCGCTATATGATAGATTATACTTCACTATCTCAAGTAATATATAAAAACTATAGAAATCACGTAAATAATGCTAAGAATTAAATAGAGAAGTCTAACTACTCATATATGCGGGTTAAATACTTATAACGCGTAACTGTATCACCTCTCGCAATATATGAGAAATTATCTTTCTCAAACATGAAAAATAAAAGAAGAAGAGAAATTAGTGAAGACATACTCGTTAATCATATTCACGGTAAGTATCGTCGATTGATTTTTCGAACCTATATTTAGGTTCTTACACGCCGAATATGAAAAACTAAGAGCTTTCAAACTACAACTAAGAACAAATGATGAAGAGAAATTTATTGAGGAGAAAGTTGGAGAGAATCACAAGCTAATTCTCTCTACAAGTTGTGTTTTTCAAGCTTGGAAATGCCTCTATTTATAGGCAAAATATTACACCAAAAATATTAAAAACTCATAAAAGTCTTCCTTCATGAGTCACATTGTGGTGTGCTTTCTGGTTGTTTTATCTCTAAGAAGTCAAGAAAATACCAAAAATACGCTTTATGGTAGGTGGAGTCCGCTGGTCAAAATCTGCGGTGGTGTCAGCGTGACTCGAGTCGCCACGACTCGAGTCACGCGCGATTCTCGCTTAGTCACCGCGACGAACGGGAGGCCACGGACGGTTGCGGTGCATGACTGACTGCGCGCTGATCGAGGATGCTTTCGGGCGTGACTCGAGTCACTTATGCGAGCGACTCGATCACATGCGGCGGTGACTGAGTCACCCGAGTCACCCGTAAATTGCACACCAAGTCCCTAAACTTTTGAATGTTGTTCATTTGGGTCCTTCACAAATTGCATTTTGGTCCTTTAACTTTCTGAAAAGTTTCACTTTGGTCCTCAGCCTTTTGAAAAGTTGCACGTTGGTCCCCAACAGTTTTGGAAGTGACGCTTTTAGTCCTTTTTCTTCAAACGGCCATAACTTTCACTAGAAACTCCGATTTGGCGATCCGAAAAGAGTGTAGGAATCCTCTTTTGATGTTCTTTGACTGTGGCACAAGAAAAATTGTAAAAACAATTTTTCATAAAATTGCATCGGAGGTCCTCCATCTTTGATTCGCTTGCCTTTTTGGTCCCAAGTTTCCATTTTCATTCGATTTTCATCCTTTTTGACTCCTTTTTATTCTTTGTGACCCTAAACACCACAATAAAGGAAAAACACATAAAACGGAACATATAACATTAATAAAACACACAAACACGTAAAATAGAAGAGTTATTTAAGTGCTTTTCTAGCACTTATCACATTTCGACCCAACAACTTACGTACGTCATATGATTTATGATGTAGTAGGACTGTTTTGGACTCCATGCAACTTACTCTTTTTTTTTTTTTTGGCCTCCATTTGTCATACGGTGTAATGAAACGCCTCCGTAGGTTGGCTATATTTTGTGCCTTGTATATTCAAATCAATGTCATGAACTGTTACAAACTTAGCACTAGGGAAGGTTAACTGTTATGATGAATATGGAACATGCATGTTATGTAGGAATTGTATTATTTTGTGCTTCTATGATTCCATCGTGAATTGGCTACTTTTAAATATTTTCAGCTTACGTTGATATGCTGAATATAGTCTCACAACTCTATACCATTGAGTATAGGCAGTTTCACTGTCCTGTTATGGTTCTCTTCCATGTTTTGTTTTGTTTATTCATCCCTTTTTCTAATGCATTTTGTTGGTTTGGAAATTACGTTTATCTTTAAAAATTTGATAATCAAAATGTTTTACTTAACTTGCATTTTACACCTACAATATCAACTTTATTTGGACATTGCAAGCACAATCATTACAAAGACAAGTAGACCGATTACGAGGCACGGTTTCAGTAAAGTTTGTTGGTAAGCTGATCTTTGCTCGCCTTTACCCGGCGTATCTCAAGTGCCAGCCTCTGTATTTCATCATCTTTAGCATGTAACATGGTATTTAGATCATCAACTTGTTGTTGTAGCGAGATAGGTCAACGAGTGAGGCGAACAATATCTTCTATCGTTCGACGAATGGCGGAATTGTCAAACCAACGAACGTAACCACATCCTCCATTTATCTACCAAGATATGTGAAATGATATTATGAGATGTTATCGTCAATAGAAGTACGGTACAACGTAAATGGAAATAATGGCAATAACAAACTTCAGTTAATATCGAAATAATAATTATCATATCCAACCTTTCGGCAACCATAGAATAGCCGATCGTGGTTATCGTTGTCCAATGATCGTTGTAGTAGCGTGGACAAACCACAATAGCAACGTTCAACGTCGGTGAACGGAAGAGCAGAAGACACGCTATTAGTCATGGAGCTTCAATTAGTTGCACTCACGGCAGTTGGTGTTGGTCTAATAGCTGGTAGTGTGAAGCTCAAATTAGTTGCATTGGCAGCCAACATTTATGGAGGTTAATTGGATACTACCACACAATGAACATATGGTCAATGGGAGGTACGATGGACACTGACTGGACACGCTGCAAAAAATATTTTTGGGGCTCCCTATGATCAAAAATGTTTCATATAGATTTTCTGATGACGGTGCAATCTTTCTTGGAACAAGAATTTAAAACGATTTTCTACTGAACATTAATCGTTATTTATGTCATGGATGAAATTGGCCAGAGTTCTCAACCACTACACAATTACCAAATGTGTATGTCTACGTATTTTAGGTACACGAACTTTTGACTTCCTCAATTTAAATGTTTTCAAACGACTGAAAATGTGCGTTACGTATTATCGTAATTTTACAAGTAAAATTAATAGTAACAAAAAATATGATTGTTATCTCCTTAACTCACGTATACTCATTACAAATGGAGTTCGGTACGGTCCACAACAATGTACCAGAGATTGTTTTTTATTATGAAAGCCGATAGATAAGACGTGTTAGGTGGTATGATAGTTGAGGTATTGAATGGGGCCAAAATGTCAGTTCATATAAATAGCTGTTGGTTTGCATGCAGGAAACCATCCATATAGAACACTAATATAACTCATTCAAAGCTTTACATCTGAAAATGTCTGCAGATTCACCTCATCCATCGATTGAGAAAGGCACCGATCTAAATGCCTTCATTGAAGTGAAGGTGGAAAATGTTAAACGAAAGACGCCTGAGACTGCCAAAAGCTCTGATTCAGCTGGGAGGCATACCACTCCGATGCCGAAGGAAAAGGATTCCACAAACGCCCTTCTCCTGGCTCCTTCCTGGCCCGTGAAATGCCTAAATTCAAACTAGACGATAACATTCATCATGACATTCCCATGTTCAATCTGGACGACGATGACATTCCGATCGAGGTGGTTGTTGCGCTTCCTTATACTGACCTTACCGTTGGTCGAGAAAATGATGTTGGTCCAAAAGCTAGTACAGAAGAGGTTGCAGGATCAGGAAGAAAACCAACTACAGCGAAACCAAGCTTCATCTCAGAGAAAACTAAAGATTGGACCGACATTATCATCCTGGACGATGATTGAGACTTCAATCAGGATAAATGGTGTATTTTGATGTTCATCTAGTTGGTATTATTATATGATGTATCAGTTTGTGTCTATTTGTAGTTTGTGTTGGCTTTGTGTAATCTACTGCGGTGTTTTTCTCCAAACCGATGAACTACAAACGCCCTCGCACCTAAATGTCGTAGTCCCGACATTGGTCTTCGTTCATTTGTTGGTAGATGTTTTCCTGCGTTTCAAATATTAAGTCGGTCATCTCCTATATCCCCAGTATGTTGGTATGCTAGTTTCTGCAATGTACTTAATATTTTCCACTAGAAGAATGAAATTTCTATCGAATATTATCTAATTGTTGGGTTATTTATCTACCGTAAAACGATACTCTATCGTAAAGAGCATAGAACAGATATAAAAAAAACCCCCAATTATCATTGCTGAAAAAATTCGTGTTTCAATTGTGAAAATATTGTATGTATCAACGCTAATACTCAAATAGTATGCCAAAACAATCGTTAATTTCATGGTGGAACCTCGTTTAGGGCACAATCCAACAAAGTTCCATACCCTGGAATTTTTTTATGGCCGAGTCGAAGTTCGAAAATTATGCTACAATGTAGCGTGCATGTACTTTTGTACCTCAGTATTTATTTAAAAATATATAATACCGAAAGGAAAAGGAAAATGTACACTATTATCATACTCAGACACAGATTTGGCTAACGAAATAACAAGTGCATTCAAATTGGGCAACAAGTGGAACGAATGGAAGAAATTTGAATTGCAAAATTTTATGAACATATTTGGACCATTAAATTCATACTTGTGCAAAAAAATGGGGCAAAATGCTTAGGAGTTCAAAAATTTTATGAAAATATTTTGACCTTTAAATCAGTACTTGTGCTCGAATTTTGAACAAAACAATTTAAACCTGCGTAATGTATTCGAGTTTGGCCTGGTTCAAGCGTTAAGGAAATGGCTGACACCGACTTAAAATTTGATTAGTTTCTTTTCAAGTGAGAGGAAAAAAAATTCAATCAATACGAATATAGTGCTTGTTAAATTATCTAGTAATGACTGAGAAAAAATTAATCTAGAATTATCACTCAGGCTAATTATAAGCTACACATTGTTAATAATAACGTTTTAATGCGTACAAGAAATGGGATTTCGATTGAGTTACTGATTAGGTGGATATGCTTCATGTCACGACTGTTGAAGCATTACTACTGGTGGAACAATAGAAGTTTTGTACGTTTTCTTGAATGGAAATATTGATTTGCATCATTGTTATGACATAATATAGGAACTGACTCTTAATTATTTGAATTAAAATGTGCCCCTAAAAAAATAAAAAAAAACAAATGAAAAATGCAAAAAACAGAAGTAAATAAATAATCATTAACAAAGCTGGTGTTATCAAAATACACTAAAGTAATAGCATGCACGAGAAAAAAGTTACGCAACACTGATGTGATCAAAATGTACGCAAGTATTAGCAACATTTAATTTAGTAATGTTAATATCTACGGATGAGAAATTATTAAGGGATTACATGTAACCAAATGTGCTGTATTCATAGTGACGTTAATATCTTCCCTTCCCATCAGATTCTAGTAATATGTTGTTGGGTTTCCACTTGATAACCATATACTCGATACCAATATCAATAGACATGCAGTAAAAGTTCATAGTAATGTTCAGAGTCGACATATCTATTTTATTTCAATATCTTTGGTACTTAAATAATAATTTACTCCAGGTACATCGTCCGACATGGGAACGAGTTAGTTAAAAATTCATCGCATTCATTTTGTGTTTTAGACTACGACTTCACAAGAACGAATCGTTAAATAGGTTTCAATTCATTGGTTTCGTTTTACGTGGACTCATACGTTTCACAAAGACGACTATGTTTGTACTATAAAACAACAAATTATGAGGTGTTTAGGTTTAGGGCATATGGTTTGGGGTGTAAGTTATAGTTTCTGGGGTTTACACCTCAGCCTGTACCCTGCAGGGTTTTCCCTCAACTCTATCATCTACCGTATAAAGCATAGATATGCTGAAGGTTTTTTTTTACATGTATCAGCACTGCATAATCGTGGGAGAAAAATATCTATTCAAACATGCTACAACAAAATGCAAAGTGACAACTTATATATCCAGAATGTCAACAAGACTTTTGCCAGAATCAACAATTAGTCAAAAGCAGCAATGAAACTATTTTCATATTACCAAAATATAATTTCACGAAATATTGACTATGTTGGAATAGAGTTGATAGCCGCCGTATAAGTATTTCGATGATGGCCAGTCGAGCGACATCGTCCGCATCGTCTTACAGCACGTTCGATCTCTGATCTATACCTGTACCGTCTATTCGGTGGTCGTCCAACTGGTCTACGGACTATAGGAGGTAACACAACCCTGTTTGCAATTTCATGAGGGATTACAATGTCGTCTTCACAGCTGGTTGGAAAAATCTGACGCTCGTAGGCTCGCTTCCAATATTCTGCTGTGAAGTATGGGGAACATAGCTCGTAAAGGTTCATGAGCAAATGACAATCGCCCCTAGTAGCATGTTTGTACGGCATTTGATCCAAATCAAAACGACGACATGTGCATGTCTTATGAAGAAGATCAACTATGTTTGCTTGCCGACCTGTACCAACCTCGCATTGGAATTGAGAAATGGCAACTGCTGGAAGAGTCGTACCGGCGTCGAAGGTTTTTAGGAGCTTCGATTGCATGTATGGTGTCAATATAGTGGAACAGTTGGAAGCCCTTTGGAATCTTTCATAATGCCATCTCTGCATGATGCTACGGATTTCTTGGAGAAGACTAAGTATTGGTAATTGACGTTCATGCCGAAAAAGAGAATTCACAGATTCGGCTGTATTTGAAGTCATCACATTGTATCTCAAGCCAGGGAAGTGAGCTCGAGACCAATGTTGGATTCCAGCATTCACTAAGTATCCATGCACCGCTTTAGACAATGCACGAATTTCTTCCATCCCACGGTCAAAGTGATTCACACGATAAGCATACGCAGTTTTAATAAATGGCCCGTAGTAATTTTGTCTATGGAATCGATTTCTTATGTTGTTTGCGATGTGCCAACAACAAGTCCCATGATGGGCATTGGGAAATACCCGAGACAATGCTGGACCAATTCCATTCATCCGGTCCGAGATAAATACCAATTCACTACTGTTGTCCACACGTTCACGAAGACAAGTCAAGAACCACTCCCAAGATTTTTTTGTCTCCGACCCTACTATTCCCCAAGCTAATGGGAATATATTGTTGTTACCATCTTGGCAAGTTTCCGTCAACAATACTCCTCGATATGTCGCCTTCAAGTGAGTTCCATCGATGCATATTACCCGCCTAATATAACTTGAAAACCCGTAAATGCTAGAACCGAAGGCAATAAACAAGTACTTAAATCTATTGTATTCATCCGTCTCAATACGAGTAACAGTACCAGGGTTAGATGCTTCAAGCATGTAACAATACTTGGGTAACTCACCATATGATGCATGATCGGGTCCCCGATCCAACCTTTGAGCATATTCCCTAGCTCGCCATGCTTTCCAATAACTCAACCCTATGCCAAGCTCACGTCTAATATCTGCAATTATCATCGAAGGTCCATAGGAATGGTTGTCTCTAACACGTTCCCGAATGTATTTACCAATAAATTTCATAGTTGCATTGCGATGTTTGTCACGTCGAAAGTCAACTCCACATGTATGTTCCAACTGTAAACGACGTACCTTAAAGATCTCTGATCGTCCCACCCTAGATGATCGAACAAACCACTTACATTCGGGGTCGATGCATGCAACGTGATAGCATGTCTTACTTGACCTAATGACCCGAAACTCAAATTTTTTCCTCACCAAGGACATGAGAATGCTTAGGGCAATGTGCTCTTTGTTCATAAAAATTTGTCTCCTGTGAAATTCAATTACATCGGTATTCCCCCAATCATTGTCCAATACATTGCTAACCATGATGTCAAACTCATGGCGATCGTTCGTAAACCTATGCACATCCATGTCTTCGACTCTTTGGTCAAGTGGAAACCTATTCAATTCCAAGCGATGGTGCACAACATCTGAATTTCCACGACGGTTATAATTTGAAGTCGGGATTACACCAATTCCATGCGTTGGCTCCATATGCTCATTACGTCCCACGTTGTTTTCGGGAATTATAGAGACAACGCATAACGGAACAGAACTTCTAATTGTTTGATACCAACTAAGGTCGTCATCATCTAGTATCTCCACAGGAGGAAGTGCCAAATCCGGAGGCAAGAATTTTAATGAGAACCCTTTATGATAGTCCTTCAAACTTGCCTTTTCTCGTATCGCGGCACAAATGCAATCATAACCAACATCGTCTGCCAACATCAGTGAGGTTGTGCCGGTGCCATTCCACTGTCAATTTCCCCTTACATTCTGGAAGTCACCGCCATAGGATATGATATAACGACGCAAACTTGTTGCTATAAAAGTTGATACAAATGAAATCAGTAAATATAATCGCAAGTCAATTACTATAGTTGGAATGAAGAATCAATACGCAGCATAAGAAATACATATAGAAAACAAAATAAGCTCCAAGCATTTGTTTCATAGTATCAGTTCTTCGCACTGCCTTCTCATTCATGCATTTTCGGTATTGTAATTCACCATACTCAGTACTCTATACCCTAGAGTATATAGCAATATAAATTCAAGTTCCCCAAATCCAGCATTATCGCAATCAGTCCACAGACGCAATCTAAAATTTTAAGGATCCTAATCCAATCGTGTCATTCGGATGTACCCTTTCACAGAGAAGTGTCATGGATGATATTGTCATAACATTGCAACCATGTAATGCATTCGGGGAAAAAACAATTTGCGAAACGACGACTATATCACCAACAAAATGCATATAGTATGTTATAAGAGACTGAATTGTAAACAGCTATTGTTCCCATTAACTGGCCGGAAATGGGAAAAATACTCACTCACGCTACTTTCCTTTTAATGGAAATTCAAACGATTTTCGTTGACAGGATCTCGAGATCTCGAATACCTTCAAAATGTTAAATACAATTTGTTCATTTTCAACTCATTATAGCCTGTTGTCATAATGCATCATTCATACTATTATTCAAATGATCATCGCCCATGTGTATTTAGGTCGAAAGTTTTAATCGATTGTTCGACGGATCGTTCAATGTCGTACAAGTATTAACAACACAACAACATAATGTACAATACCAATGAAAGCATGGAAATGCTCAATTTCTGGTATACACATATTGAAATAAATAAAAATCCCCAATTTCTAGTATACACATATTAAGGCTCAAGAAAATTGATTGCAATACTTACACATTGAATGGCACAAATGTTCTTTGCTTTACATACAACAACCGCAATAAATGTCGTTCATTTATGGAAGCTATTGGAGCATTAATGGCTTTCGTTGAAGTGCCAAGGATCAACAGAGAATGAGAAATGGAATAAGGATGTGTTTGGCGCCACAAAAACAAGGGAAAAAGGTGGAATGTTTTGTGCATGCCTTCTCCATTTAATGCGGACAGGTAAGGATGGGAAATGCATTAATATGTTGCACTGTTCATGTCAACAACTAGCCGCCGTTTCATATGGGTAGGCAAGGGTAATTTGGGCATGCACAAATTTGACTTGTTAGTCTTGCAAATGCTAAAGAAATCTTGACTTTCATGCTATTACAATTTTTTTTTTGCACAAACTTGCAAATGTAGATAAGTTTTTTTAAATATATAATTAAAATCTTACTTATCTTATATGTCCTCGTTTAATATATATTATGAAATATTAGCAACATTAGCAATCTTTTAAAATTTACTGCTTGTTGGCCTCCACTTTTTTCTACCTAAAATCATCTACTACTAAAAGTCAAAATCAAACATCAATATCAACCACACATTTCACATCAACACTCATTATTAATCACACATTTCGTGGCTCCCACCACTCCCTACCAAAAAAGCCACTTTTTAACTAGATTTTAGACCCAAAAAAAAAAAAAAAAAAAAAAAAATCCTACATGAACACACTCTAAGTCTTCAAATGCTAAATTTCAAAATTAGGTACTTGACAAACAATACAGAGGTACTCTAAGGTTTGAATAGTTGTGCCTGTTAACTATCGATTAACACATACAAACCTCAGTATGTACCCCAATATCACAAAAGCTTCTTCCTAAATTCATCCCTCCTTAAATGTCGCATCCAATCAAAATGAATTACTAGATTTGGTTATTTTTCTGAATTATTTTAATTGACTAGAACAAATAAGAACACAAAACATAGGACACCAAATCTAATCTCCTCATGATACACACCAAAGAAAGGTTCAAGAACTCAAAGAGTACTAGATGTCCGAAAATAAGTGCAGATAGCAGTTACATAATGCTCCTCTATACAAAGAAAACCTGAGCTCACATCAGATCTTCAAAGTTAAAACAAAATATACATTCGCATACGAATGCTAGTCATAACAACCATCTATTAGATGACTCCTAGAACGATAGCACAATATCGCTCTCCAAAACACCATTTTCTAATATCGAAACTAATTTTTCTAATTCAGCTTCAAAGCCTGTACAATGACTCAACAAAGCTAGGCATCATCATGTAAGAGTCGGCCTACACACAATGGACAAGGTGGATCTCGTCGATCTTCATAGCTTGTTTTCTGTTCCAAACAATCAGCATGATACACATGACCACACACTAAAACCGCTACCACTGAGACATCGCTAGACGACATAGAGTTCCCAAGGTTAAAGGGTTTCTTCCTCACGGGTTTTTGGCAAATAACACATTCCATTTTTCGCACATCAGCAGACACTGCATTCATCGCCAATGAACTTGACCTAATTCTATCCGGTTTATGGAATGCCTTCTCCCTATATTCTGAGCATGAAAAGAGACGAGAAATTAGAGACTGCAAATGAGAATATGCAAGGATGCTATTTAAGAGCAGAAATGCCACGGGAACAACCAAACGGTACAAGTAGGTATACAACTCTCTAATGGAAGGTCGCAAAATAAAAATGCAAGTATGCTAGTTAACAGGAGAAATGCCAAAAGAACAACCAATGACACAACTAGGTGTACAATCCTGAATCATCTAACAAATGATTGGCCCCACCAATACAAAGGGGGTAAAAATGGTGTTTTTCATGCTCTCTATTAGATCATTGTACACATAATTGCAGGTCTGAGAAGTCCTTACTCGGCAATTTAAGGGACAATTTCTTATCGTTTAGAGGATTACCATTGCGATTAGAAGGTGAGGCTTCAGAGTGATTGGAGCTGCGTTTATGATACCGGCGGGGAAAACAGTGATTAGGGTGCTTCAATAGTAAACCACAACCAGAACCGCGAGGTGATTGGTGGCCTTGTGACATCTTTGTTGAATTATCTTTAATGTCTATTACAGAAACTGGAGGGTGTGAAGCATTGTGCTCGGCTTGGTGAGAAGATTTCTGCATTTTAATATAAAATAAAATAATAGAATATAATGAGAAAGAGAAAAAGAGAGATACAAAGAGTGAGACAGAGAAAGAGACAGAGACAAACCTGTTTCGACAGCATATCAGTTTGATGTGAAGGTGGCATTGCTTCTGAGAAATTTGAAGAACAGCGATCAGAGATAATTCAACTAATTATCATATTGAAATTCAGTGTATGTTTGGGAGACATCTTCGGAAAAATCACTTTCAAGTATGTTGTTGAAATGTGGAAAAAAGTATATGAAGCAAGAAGTAAATATGGTTTCAGAACATATACTCGGTTATTATGGAAACTGCTAAAGGCAAAAAGTAAGCTAGGCTGCTCAAGCTGCACAAACTACGAATATGGGGAACTGGGACCCACAAGATTTGAGTTAGGGCCGTTCAAACAATAAAATGGCCAAATCAAAGAATTTAAATGGCACAAAATTTTATTATCGAGCAATCAAAAGTTCAAAATAGAAAATAAAGGATCCAAACTGGAAATGTTAAGAATGGTTCATTTAGGTCAATGGGAAGATGGGAGACAAAAGTATGCCCAGAGAGAGAGAGAGAGAGAGAGAGAGAGAGAGAGAGAACCAACAAACAATAGAATTTCACGTGGGAAGGAAAAAAGCTCTAGTGTGTATAAAAGTCATACAAGATCACAAATTTCATAAGTTTACAATACAATTGCATATTTATCACGTTATTCTAAAATTGTTAGAAGTGACTTTTAATTGTACCCAATCTCTTTTTTAATCGAAATCATTAAAGTTTGTTTCTTTTTGCTCCAATTAAATTCTTCCACAATCCTCAATTATAATCGGACAATCTGCTGTGGCAAAATGAAAGACCAACGTGGAATTGGAAAACGTAAATTTGGTTTTAAGTGTCCAATGACAACATTACGAAAGGCAAGTAATAGACATAACCAAGTAAAATCACACCTTAAGTTCAGCTACTTCAGAAACTTTTAAAGATAAGTTCTTTGCATAAAAGAACTGATAAAAATGATAAGAAATACTCAAACGAAAAGTTAAAAAAGTAAATATATTGTCAACTCTCCGACCCTTATTTAGACCCTCTACCACCACCAAGCATCATATGTACACGTGTTTCAAAAAGAAAGTTATTAGCAAGTGATCAATTATGTTATCACACATAAACCGCAAAACTGACCACAGAGAGGTAGAACCGATCTCATTAGCTATCATGAAGGAAGATTAAGTGTCTCTTTCCAAAGTAAAAGCTAAACGGCATACTAAACAGAAATGAGAAGTGCTTGATTGTCCCCCTCACCCCCGAGTCAATATCAGTCCCTTGTCTCCAAATAACATGAAATTTCTCTCTCTATTCTTATAGGTAAGTAAAGATGATTACAAGGGTTCTGAAAACAAAAATAATATAACTCTAATCTCATTTAAAAATACAGAATCAGTGCAGTACGGTGTTGCCTTCGTAGAGAGAAAAACTAAAATCCAAAGATTGCATAAAGAAGACGATAGAATCAAGTTTCCAACAAAATAAAAACATTTAGTAATGTAAAGAAAAAATGAAGGTAGATGAAAAATACAGCAAAAAAAGCCAAAAAAAAGAGAAGCCAATTTTAGATTAACAGGGTTTAATTTTCATCTTTTAATGCATCAAAGGCCTTTATCAATATCTACATATTCATCAAGATACATGCTTCTATCCAGACAGAGATACAAGTCTAAGTTTAACTATTTATCAAACGAGGAATAACAAAGCAGGGTTTAATTTTCTTTCTTTTTTTCTCCCACAGATTTTCAAGACTTCTTAGAACGATTAGATACTTTTTACAGCATTCCCTGCCCCGACAAATAACCCATCAAGAAATTTTCAATCTAATAGGACATTGCATAGAAAATTCATAAAAAAAAAAAAAACAAAATGAAAAAACACATACACACACTGCGTATGTATAAAGAAAAATAAAATTAAAATTAATGAATTACCTGAAGATGATGGTGTTTCATTCAAGTCAGCCCTTCTCTTTCTCTTTCCCATAATATTTGTGTATCAAACAAACCCCAATAAAAGTTACACTTTTTTACTATAAAAACGAATGTCTGTGAATACCTTGTTGTAAAAATGAAATCAACGAAATTCGACGGCTGAAAAATGGGACGAAAATTTCAGGGTTTAGTATGGTTTAAGGGGAAAGATCATAAGATGGTGTGAGGTATACCGGCGATCGAGCAGAGTAGTGCGGACGTTCAGCGAAGAAAATCTAGGGAGAGTTCCAGAGAGATGAAATGTGTTATGATTTTCCTTTTCAGCTTTTTCTTTTCCTTTTTTCCTTTTTTCCTTTTTTCCCCCCTTCACTGTGCACTCGATTTCTAGTCACAAAAAGAAATAGTATTTTTCATTTAAAAAAGAAAAAGAAAGAAATAGTATTTTTAAGGTCTACTGGCATCCGGATCGATCCATCTCTTAGGTCTAGATTCAATTTCTCTCCCTTACACTCACCCTGATAATTCCAACCCGAGCAGGAGCGTGGGGGGGTGTTGTAGACGTACAAAATTGTTTTGTTAACCGCTGAAATTAAGCTACTCTATTCATACGCTAACAAATCTCCTGCCACGCCATCGCCATCTACTATTCCACGTGCACTGGAAAAAACCCGTCAATTGCAGGGTTGCTGGTGAAAAAGGCGGCTGGCAGGTCAAAGGCAATGTTACGATCAAGTCACTGACTCTCGGGCATTGTTTGGAGAGAGAAAAATAGTAAAGCCTATATTCAACTTAGGTGTATGGTTACCTCAAGCCTTAGATGGACCCTTTTATCGCAAGACTTCCTCAGGTATGATAGTGAGACTCATTTTTCTTAACGAGCAAGATAGCTTCCATAATAAGCGAGCTTCCCTTCGAGATTGCCAGATAATCATACTCTCATTAGTACAAAATTAATGATATAACATGAGTCCCCCAAGTTTGAGGTGGACATTTATGTGCAGGTCGGACTTCAATAAAATGTATACTAATAAGCGAGGACTTATGAATAGCCTCTCCCACTCTGAGCGGGACTTAGAGGGCAACAAAGCAAGCATTGGATCTGTGCCAAATTTGTTGAAAGGCTCAATTTTTTTATTTTCTTCTTTGTTTTTCCAACATTCTGATATAGGACACCTTCATTCCTTCAGTAGTTTATTCATAAAAGACAAAGGTTTGAGGCAAACTTGCCCAAAATATTGCCTTTTTTTGTTAGTTCTCCATTATTTGTTATTAATTGTTATAAATTTATGAATTATATGATATGAGTAATCTCTAATTGTTTAAATGATTTGCATATTTTTCTAGTTGTTAGTTGATTATTATTTGATATTTATTTAATTTGATTAGTTTAATTGCTAATTGTCTAGAGTTAATTTGTTTATATTACATTAATTAGAATTAAGAAAGACAAAGTCACATTAATCATTGTACAAATTTAGGTGAAACTAGAATTCTCAAATTTGGTTGTCTTGGTAGTTTTTCAAAGCCAAAAATTCGGATAAGAACATTCCAAATCAATGGCCCTTTCATCAAATTCTCCTAAATATAATCAAGAAATGCATTCTGTTTGATTGAATTTTTTCCAAAAGAATCCTTATGATGGGTTTTGAATCTCTTGATGGGGACAAAAAAATGTATTTAGAATCTTAAATAATAGTGGTGGCAGTAGAGAAACAAAAAGCGATGAAGTGATATCAAGAATTTTGAGACACACAACCTTTAACATGAAGTTGCGTTTACTAGAGAAAAAAATGATGTTGTGTTTACAACATGCCAATCATAGGTTTATATAACTATTCATTATGAAGTATGTGGAGGGTGAAGAAACCACGATGCAAATATAATGGACTGAGGTCGCAATATCCTCATCCTTCCCTGCATTTTGAGTTGGGGGCTATTTGCTTTTTCAATGGTGGGGGAATGTTTCCCAACACCTATGCGATGAGCTGTAGTCAATAGTGTTAGGCTGCTCGCTTGTTCGGTGGTGGGGGAATGCGCCGTAGTACCCATGCGATGAACCATTGTTAAGAATGCTGGGCTATTCACTTTTTTGGCGAGGGAGGAATGCGTCCCATCGCCCATGTGATTCACCTATGTATGTAGTCGCAATTTTGAGTTTACCCAGTTGCAAGAATAAAATGTGAATGCCTACCCTCCGCTACATGATTCTCAGGTGAATAATATTTCCCTTAATATGAATCCTCAATAAAGAATGACCAAGCCTTCAAGTAGTCGTATCCTTAAGATCCATATGGTGTTATAGCGGCAATGGATCGAGAAAACTTGCCTAGCCGTAATAGCAGTAGAATGTCTTTGAGAGGGTTAGCAAGCAGTTTGTCGGCGATGGTTGGTGATCCTCCATGCCGCTGCTACTACTCCCAAGCAATAAATGTAATCCTCTTGCAAACCAAAGCATCACAGGAGCGGATTTGATATAATAATCATCTTGTGGAGCAAGGCATCGTTAGGAGCAAATTCGATAATCATCTTATGGAGCAAGGCACTGCCGAAGTAATTTAATAATCATTTTGCAGAGCGAGGCATTGCTAGAGCAAAAATAATAATCATCTCTTGTAGTGAGGTATTGCCTGAGCGAAAATAATAATATGCTCATGGAGTAAGGTATTCCCATAGTATAAATAATAATTATCTCGTGGAGCAAGGCACTATCGCAATGGATTTAATAGAATCACCATTTCATCATGTGAGGCACTACTGGAGCGAATTTAATAGAATTTTCGTCTCTCTGGGTGAGGCACCGCTAGAGCAGATTTAATAAAATAACCATTTCACCTAGCAACGCCCTGCCGAAGTGGATTTAATAGAATCCGTCACTAGAGGAAAAAATATCACATAACATAGGATTTATGAGGTTGTGTCCATCTCGAGTTTTGCCTCGTAAATGTAGAAAGTGAGACCCCTAGTTGAGCAATAAATGGGCTTGCAAGCAACCTCGCTAGTCGAGGGCTCTTAGCCAAAGCATGAGAAAATGATTAGCAACGGCTTTCTTTCTATAAGCTAGCAGAATTTATGTGTTTTCCTTGGTCAATTGTATAAGGTCTTAGAGCTCGCCTCGTAGATATAGATAATGCTTCTAGAGAGCTCATATTGAGTGATGAGAGGGTTTACAAGCAGTCTCAGTCGGAGAGAAGTCACTGCTTGCCTTTATGAATGAAATAAGCTAACGAGGGCTTTATGATTCCTCGAATAATGATAAGCATTTTATTACCGTTTATTTTATAGTTTTTGTAGATATTTTAGAATGTTTATTGTGTTTAATTTTGCCTATTTCGAGGTAAAAGTCCAACATGGATGAACGACAATGAAAAGAAGTGAAAAAAGGCAAAAATGAGCAAATGTGCCAATAAAATAGAAAGTGAAGACCAAAGTGGAAGAGAATGGAAGAGGGAGGACCTGAACTGCAAATCCCATACGGCCGTATCTACAGACCCATACGGCCGCATCATCAACCAGCTAAAAGCTAGAGATTTCGACAGAAACTGCCTTACGGCCGTCTTGTAAAGGGGATACGGCGGTATGTGTGAACAACCGTGAAGTAGCAAAACGACCCGAGAGCTCGATACGGCCGTAAGGTATAGAGGATACGGCCGTATCCCCCACGCGCAAGAAATTCCCTTATTTTACTAGAATTTTATTTGTGATGGGATTTGGCTACTTCTTGTGTAAGAAATCAAGACCTATTTTGAGCATATAAATAAAAGAGAGTAGCCAAAAAACGGAGAGAGCTTTTGGAGAGGATTTGTAGAGAGCAAAAACACACCACAACCGAGCAAATTGGAGAGATTTACATGGTTTTGGGAGGAGATTCAAGACGGAGTTGAAGCTTGGTGTAAGATCTACTCTTTGTTCTCGTTTCTTCTTGTAAATCCGGTGATGAACTCCTTTAATTCTTTTATTTCTTTATTATTTAGCATGAACAATTAATTATAACTGTTGGGATGAATGGTGTAATTTAGATTGATGATTTGATTTTAACTCTCAATTTCTTAGGCTTTTACTATACGTGTTGATTTTACTACTATGTTTAATGCCTGATTTACTTGATCACTAAATCATTGATTTGTTAATTCTAATCAATCGACAGGTGAGTTAGACATTTAGACTACGTAGTAAAATCCGGCAATTCACATAAGAGTTAAAGATAGACTTTTATAGTTGCTGAGATCCCACGTGACAGGTGGATATTTATGAATTCGTATGCTCGTTAATGCTTTTAATTAAGGGATATTCAGACTATATATAGAGATATGGTAGTTGACTTAATTAAATAGGATTGATTTGAACTCGAGGGAGGTAAATTAAATCAAAGTCGTGAATTCGATCTAACACAACGTGAGATTAGAAATTGAAAGGAAAAATCAAATAGGATATCTAAAGATAAACCGGGATTTCCAACTTTACTCTCCATCAATTTAGCAACTTTTTAATTATCTTACAATTTATTTTTTGTGTTGTTTACAATCTGTGCTAAATTACCAAAACTTCAATCTTTACATCTTTATCGCTTCTTGTTTCATTAATTATCCTTGTTGTGATTGGTGTAAATCGATATTGAGTAAATCAGTGCTCGTGGGAACAACAATCCGGACTCACAAAGTCCACTTTACTACTTTTGTGGTGATATCGTGCACTTGCAATTATTTTCTCAATAAATAACATAGTTAACAAGGGCTTACAGATTGCCTCAAATAAGAGATGGCTTATGGCTTGTGTCGACGTATAGATTACACAGCCTACAAGAGCCACAATAGAATCGAAATGCGTCTACCTCCAATCAATAAGCGAACCGTGTTACAACATATCTAATAAAATTTATGTTGTGCCCATCGTAAATAATATTGAATCACATATTTTGGACCACTAATTTCCATCATACTAAATCATAAGCTAAATCATAAGCTCCAAATAAAAGTCCACTTGCTACCGAGCTAAGCTTGTATGCATAGACCAAATAGATCAAATTATCGCTTTGATTCTTGTAGGTCGAGCCTTGTAGTCACTTAAGGTTCTTGGATAAAGTCAATTGGAACACAAGTCCCACACCTTCTTGGAATTTGATGGCAATCAAAATGATACAAAATCTCCCAATGGTATGTTCAAAGATGTGAATGGAAATTAAGAGATTTAAATATTTCTATATGGGCTACTATAAGATAAAGTATGCCTTTCCTTGAGGTTGTTGAAATCACAATATATGGTTGAAATCACAATATACGGTAGAAATCCAATAAACGAAAACCATTATGCTTTAAAGAACTTACATGTCGAATGAGAAGAGACGAGAAAGTGCTCTTTTTTCATTTGTCAAGCTAACCATTTTAACTTCTCCATCATCATTCTCTAACCATTGTATTGAGCTCCTCAATTGCCTCGTCCCTGTGCTCATTCTGACAATGATTATCTATCAAAAGTTGTATGGGATCACACATGGTTCACCTGAGAGCCTCTTTAATGGGTTAGACACTTGCAGCATTTCCTTATTCCTCCCAGTCTTGATTATAGTTGACTTAAACCACAATCTGCGAGTAAATTCCCTTTAGACCTTGTATTTGATCTATTTGATGCCTTGGTGGTTTCGCCATCACTAGCTATCACACAACTCAAACTTGTGTGGGTGATGGTCGTGGATCCTCACATACTCAAGCACTTGGTGAAGTGAGGTAAAATATCATCCAATCAGTCATTGCCAACAGAGGGCGTTGCTTTGACGATACGTGAAGACTATGAGCTCTGGTTTTAAATTTTATTTTTTAAAGAAAAGTTTCATGAAGCTGGATAGAATAAGTTTCAATTCAAACTTCAATTACATAGGAAAAAATAACAACTCTCAGATATAATCAATTCCTTCGTCCCTCACCATAAGTTTGAGGTGAAAGACTTTGATCATTTTCCATTACACAATTACGTCATTCATCCATCGTCTCTAACCTTAAACGTGATAGATGATTATTAAAAGTAGTGAAAGTAAGTAGAAGCAATATAGTAAAGACAAACAATCGATCTTTAGCAATCAATTCTCACGTCTTCTCCGGTGCCCTTAAGACAATCGTGGGCTTCGTTGTAGTTACACTGTCAATGCCTACATTTGATAGCCTCACCGATATAGGGACGATCACATGAGGTATTGGCATTCTTTGCTGAGTTATTGAAGTACCTTATCTAACAATTTATTATTAGATCTAGGGTGAAATCTGCTTGCAATTCCCCACCAATCAATTTGAGCCAAAGTTTGTGGTTATTGCAAATTGGATCCAATTTCAGTCAACATTGGTCGCTAGAGTTAGGCCGATATCTTTGTTTCATATTTGAGTCCATAGAGGTTGGACTTTGCCATTGTAAATGGGCCAAATTTAGACTATGCGTGTTGCAAAGATAATGAGTTAAGTAAATTTGGAGCCCAACTTTTATAGTGATTAGCTCTTGATTAGCCTTCCTTTGAATTACTTGAAGAATTTGGCTGAAATTTTTCTCTTTGATTTGTCAGAGATGAATCCCAATTCACTAAATAATAATTGTACTTGCAACTTTTGAGTTGAATTCCCTTTTTAACCACTTGGAAAGTAATTTGTATTCTCGAGGAGATCACGATCCGATTCTTAATTGAAAAGCAATTTTTAAAAGATATCTTCTTCGTTGGAAAATTGTTTTCAAGACTCCGGTGACTTTTTGTGTTGTTTCCTATAGACGGTAACAATTTTGTTGGCGGCTAAAGTTGAGCTGCTCCACTTGTGTGTCAACAAATCTCCCGCCACGCCACCACTACCTCTATTCTACCTGCGCACTAGAAAGCCCTATACGGTCACTGGAGAAAAAGGGGTCCGCAACCGAAAGCATTCCGACAGTCAAGTCACTTACTACTAGCGCATTAGAAAAAAAGGAGAGGGGGATTTTATGGAGAGAAAAAAATGAATAAAGCATATATTCTACTTAGGTTTATGGTTATCTCAAGCTTATTATTTATAAGAGAGAAGCCAATAAAAAATCCTAGATGGGCCCCTTGCGAGACTTCATTGGGCCCATTAGCGAGATTCTTTTCTTAACAAGCATGATAGGTTCCTTAATAAGCGATGATAAATATCTAAATTTCATCTTTGTAGGTCAAAAACCATGTTCTTGAAGGAAATGATGCAAAAAGAGAGAAAATAGTAAAAGTGTCAGAAAACTTGAAGTTGGGGACCAAAGTGTGACTTTTCGAAAGTTAAAGGACTTCAAGTGCAATTAAATTGGGGTATTTTTTAAAGGAAGTTCAAAAGTTGAGAATGAAAATGCAAGAGTTTAAAAGTTGGAGGACTTCCCATGCAATGTCACCATTTGATGTTATTGAAAATCTTCAGATGATGACTTATAGACGTGAAAAATAGGATTTACGGCCGTAAGTCACCATGTGACAGCCGTAACCTATACAAGTTATGGCCGTAACCTAGCATGTTCGCTCAAGACCTTCAACAAGCGAGCTATGGCCGTAAGTTATATACTTACGGCCATAACTCCCTAAAACTAGCAAACACAGATTTTACACACTGAAGTCAAAATTTTCCAATTTTAACCTTTTTCTTGAGAGTTTTTGGAGATATCTTTTCCTAAAAACATTGGAAAGACATTAGGGCTCCTTATTTATGCATTTGAGGATCAAGAAAATGGAGAGAAAAAAGAGGAGAAAGTAGGGTTCTTCGAAAGGCAATTAGGGAAGAAGAAGATCATCAAGCATTAGAGCTCCAAGACTTAAATCTAAGGGAGTTTCTATTGTTGTTGTTGTTGTTGTATCTTTCCTCATTATTACTCTCTTGTAATGGATTCCATTCATACTCTCTTTGATTATTTCGTGAGTATGAGCTAAATACTCAATGTTGGGATTATTGATGTAGTTTAAACAAGTTTCTCAATACTAATCTAGTATCTTATTATTAAGCTACTTATCTTTGTGTGTGGATGTTATGGTATTGATTGCTCTTTATTTATTTGGCCGTTAACTATTGGTGTTTTGTGATTTGTATAGGTTTCGAAAGAAAAATATACATTTTAAACCGAGTAACATCCATTCTAGGTTGTAGGGGATAGAGATATACTCCTAAACTCTAGATGACACTTTGAGCTATTTTCATAAAGGTTTAATCGTATAAATTAATTTTCAATCGACATAAAGATATAGCAGGTTGGGTTGATTTGATGATCGAGAGAAGTAACGAACTAATTTTGGGAAATCGGGTGTAACACAGTTCGATAGGTAACTTAACTACTTGGGGCTTGAGAGAAATTGAATAACAAAGGTTAAATGAAGTCGATAATGCCAACTATTCTCTTCTGATTTCCAATCCCATTTGTGATAAATCTTTTTTTTTTTGTAATATCATCTTGTTCCAACCAAACTTCAAATATGTATGTGTTATTTACATGCTTTTGATAAGTTGACTTGTGTGAAATCAAATGATCATTCCTTGAGGGATCCATAACCATACTTCTTGTCCAGATTATCACTTGTAATGACCCATGCACTTGTGGTAATTTCTATGTACATTTGGAACATAACAGGTTCTTGGCGATTCCCTATGAGATTTTCACATAACAATGCTTTCATTAGTACAAAATTAATGATATAACATGTTTTTTCCTCATTCTTACTAAACTAGGATCGAATTGACTGGGTCCAATTGAAAAATAGTTGATCCAATGCCTCATGTAGTTTAATCTTTTTAAATCAGATCATTGAGCAGTTGACACGACAACAGCTTGTATGAATCAATGGTTATTACGAAATCCGATGACTCAAAATATTATGACTTACTTGTCTTATTATTTGTCACGATTGTAATGATTGCAACTTTACAATTAAGACAGCGTCGTTACAACTTTTGTAATTAATTTGAAAGTTTAAGTTAGTACTGGCCGAATGTCAAAGAGAAGAATTAAAGAATGAAATTTATTTAAATTTTGGATGTTGTAGTTGGGTCTAATTTTATTTAAAGTTCGTTTAATTTAGTCCAAAATACTTTTAGCCCATTTAACAATTTAAAAGGATTAATTGCATTGTATAAGGTATCAACTATGAAAACTGAATTTTACAGACTAGGCTTCTTCTTCCTATACCATCTACCAACTACAAGTGTACCAATTTTATCTTCTACCATTGCACCACCGCCACTGCCACCATTGTGCAGTATTTGACAAAGCTTTGGCGGCCACCTTTTTTTCTATTTTTCTCATGTCCTTTCTTATTTTGTTTTGCCATCTGGATTGAATTTTCAAATTTGGATCAAAATTGAATCCATATCTAAAACTAAATCTATATAAAGATCAAGGAGTGCCATAGTATTATAATGGTGGTAAACGTTGCCCGGTGGCATTGGAGATCGATTGTGTTGCAATAATAGCAATGGGATGAAGTTGGTGCTAGTGACATGTTCTTTAATTGGTTTTATGATGATGGTAATGGTTTTTGCGATGGTACTCGAAGGTCATGTTTGCAAAGCTAATGGTAGTTGTGGCGGAGGGTGTTCTATGAACGGTCTAAATGAATTTTGTAAAAGATAGTATAAAAAATTGAAAAATATCACATTATGATATTACAAAAATGTCACGAGTATCGTATAGTGATACTAAGGAAGTATCACAAGTAACACAATTTGCTGCTAAAATTTCTAAGAAATATCATAAAAATAAAAAGGTATCAAATTGTGATACTAGGAAAGTATCATATTATATACATTTAAGAGGGAAACTAATGTGGGCCAAAAAAGTTAAGAGAAAAAAACTAGAGGGAAAAATGTCATTCTAAAATAATGTTTAGGAGAAAAACTAAGGGAAATTTTGTGTATATATTTGCCTCTTTCCAAAAAGATATTTGAACTATTTTTTATTTTATTTTTCAGAATAATTATGTAGTTAACAATTAGTCATAAAAACATATTAGTTGTTAATAATCCATTGGGAATAATTAGTCACAATAATTATTGCCATTAATAGTTAGTTTCTTTGATAATTATTAATTTAAAAAAGTCATTTAACTTAAAAACAAACTAATTCCAAAAAAATTATTTACTAATCAATTAATCTGGATTGTTTATCAACCAATTTGTTACGTAAATTAATTTCCAAAACATAACAAATAAAAAATGAATTCATTACCGAGGGTTGAAAGAATAATATTTTTCTTGTCCACATGGCATTATTATTGGATAAGAGCAAAATTTGTCAGCCCTATTGGGAGGGGTTATTTTCTAAATTTGTATTTTTTGCCACCCAATTGATACATTATTTAGAGTGAGTTGAGGGAAAGAACCAAACTTGGCTTTTTCCCCCACATTAATCTTGCTCTAAAGATAGTAAATTTCAATTTTTTTTAAAAAAAAATTGGATAGTAAAATTTAGTTTCAATTTTAATTGAAGTAAAATTCAATTTTGATTCTTAATGTAAGGCATTTGTGCAAATAATGTGATTGAAAACATCTATTTCATTTTAATTGGGCTAATTCAATCAATTTAATTGAAATGCTTTAAAATTTCTTGAAGCCTAGGTTGTATTAATTTTTTTATTATTATTATTATTATTATTATTATTATTATTTAAAAAAGGATTGTTTTATATGTGAGACAATCTCCTCAAACCAGGAAAGCCATATATCGTTATCCTGTAGCCTCCGAATAGCATTGTTCTAATATCACCCCATATTCTTGTCACCCACTTGTAACTGCCTGAAATGTGCCCTTTGGCTCCAAAAGTCCTCATTTCTAGACTGCAGGATTCCAATTTCCTTCTCCAAAGATTTAATTTGAGACATGCTATTTAAAGTCAGGATCATCATACAGTTTGTAACCTGGAGACTAGTTGCTTCAAGTTTCGTCATCATCCTTTCAAGTTGACCTTGACTCCAAAACCAAGTCCATGTTGCCATTTATCAAGGCAACAACGAACACCAGAAAAGGGATCCCCAGGAACACCAATCCATAATTGAATCCTCAAAAATCCATCACCACATTATCATAGTCTAACTACCAAACCCAAAATGACTCAAAATGGATCAGGCTACACTGAGCCCTTACTTGCCATTGTTGATCCTTACTATTCAAAAAGAATAGAAGCAGCCCATAATGTGAATGGGAATAGGCAAGGTACTCAACCTTTGCTTGGGGATATAGTAAATACCAATCAAAAGAACCCATAAACCAATCCAATTGAGCCTTGATATTAGCCTCTACATCACACTTATTATCCCATGTGAAAGCCTGTCCATGAAACAAAATATCTAAAAATCCACAATCAATCACCACCTCCAACAAATCCTTCATCGTACTCCACGATCTCTCTCCTCCATCCTCCTTTTCTTTTAGGGTTAGAGCCTCATTGAAATCCTCCCTACATAGCCATGTTAACCACCATTGATGATAGAGCCACGTCAATAGTTCTCACAAATGATGACGATCAACAAGTCTTGATTTACTATAGAATCTAATAATCCTCCATTGCTTCCCGTCTACATCTATCACCAAATCATCAACATATTCCCTATAAAAAAGATTTGATGTCCATTCTCCGATCCTTTTTCCATTACAAAATAAGATCATTTTTACCATAAGAGTTAGAGAGAGAAGCTCTCAAAATATAGAGAGAAACCTCAATAGGTGCTATTTTGTTTCTTGTGATTTCTTCCATTCATTTGATTGATTCTTAAGATTCATTTGTTCCATTCACATTTTCTAAGTATTAAACCCCAGATCTAGACTCAAATTCAAATTTTGAAGGAGCCCACCGTTCGAAATCGAAGGGTGTGTTTGATTGAGCACCTTTTTCTAGGAAAAAGGGAAAAGCGGGATCATTTTCCAGGAAAAGGACGTGTTTGATAGCCAAAGTTTTCCAGGAAAGTGTTTTCCTCCCACTCTCCACATGTGACAACTTTTTTACCTTTTGAAGGAATTCCAATTCCTGCCACTTGTCCAGTTTGTGTTTTCTAGGCGAAATATTGGTTCTTTTCCTCTTTTTTTTAATGGACAATTTACTTTAATCATAAAGATAAGGAAAATGATCAAATTTCAAGAAAAAAAACCAAAACAAGGAAAATAACACTATTTTCCAACTTGCAAATTAATGCAATCAAACATCTACAACTATCATTTTCCCTGGAAAATCTTTTCCGGGAATTTATTTACCCAGAAAACATTTTCCCTCCAACCATTTTCTGGCTTTGCAATCAAACATACCCTAAATTTTTTTCAGATTTGTCTTGGAGATTTTGTGTAATACTAGATATCTTGTGCAAATCTTTGATTTCCCTGCATTATCTTACAAATTGTTAGCATATATTTGGTTTTCATTTGTATTCTTCCAACTAGCAGGTAAAGCTAGCCGTTGGTTTACTATTCCACGAGATTTATTGGAGCTTATGTGCTTAAGTCTTGCTTTCTTTTGGGCTTTCCCAAGCTAGCAGGTGATGCTAGCCACTAAAAATTAAATCTTTGGCATGCCATCGAAGCCTATCCACAAGGTTTTCCTTTGGTTGCTGTTTCCAAAAACAAAAAGAACATTCACCTCCTTGTTGCTGGTGCTACTCAAGCTGATAATTCTAAATCTGCTAAGAATGGACTTGTTTCTTTATTTTTAGCTACTGCTAAGACTTTTTGGGCAAATCTCTACAAGGAACCACCAGATTCAAATAGTGGTTCTCGAAAACTAGGTGAAAATGATGCAGATTTTGAATTTTTTGGGGAAAATCCAAAAACCAAAGTGCTGCAAGTAATGAGAACCAGGGGCAGTAGAAAGTGAAGGCACCTTGGGATAACAAAAATCTTGACAAAGAAATGAAGCTCCAACAACTTGAAAGTCTTGGTGATGAAGTTGTTCTTCTAGAGGAACTTACTGATAACATGGAGAAAACTATTGGCTTATCTCTATAGCCTTATTTGATATGTTGCAAGCAAATTCCCAGGTCAAATAGCTCTTGTCCATCTTTGTGACTTTTGGGGTATTGCTTGAGTACTTTGTTCATGGGAATACATGGTTGGTTTTTAAGGTGATATTGTGTTACATGATTAAAGGTGTTCCATTAGGGGTCATATTTTGTTTTTAGCAGACCTTTGGTGGTTAGAGCATTACCTTGCTATTTTGAATTCGATAACAGTGAAATCACTACAATGCCGGTGTAGATTCAATTGTAGAGGGTGCCACTTAATTTTTGGAACATTGAATCGTTGGAATTAATTACAACTAAGATTGGTAAGCCAATGATCACTAGTGAACTCACTGTCACTAAGCAAAGGTTTATATATGCTCAAGTTCTTGTTGAAGTTGATGTTTCAAATGCATTACTGCGTTCTATTCGAGTTAGATTACCAATGCTTATATTGAGACGGCAACTGATTGTTTATGAACATAAGCCAAAGTTTTGTTCAAATTACAACAAATTTGGGTATACTTTGCTTGGTTGCCATTGAAGCAATGTGCAACGGCACAAAATAATTGTACAAACAAATTATTAGGGGGTGCTAATTGAGTTGGAAAATTCATAAGTTCGTGTATTCGACTCGGTTCAGCTCATCAAAAGTTCTAGTATTGTTCGTGAAAATACAGATTTAGACTTGGATCGAGTCAAGAAATTAGAAAATAACAATTCGTGTTTGGCTTGTAAAGTTCGTGAACAAGCCCAACAAGCCAGTCCACGAACGGATCATGGCCTCCTCCAATGAGTTGGCTTGTGAGACGAGCTCGCGACCTTACCCATAGGCAGTGTCCAATTTTGAAATGGATCGAAAGATCCACTTCAATATTGGACATGACCGCTGTCAAAAGGTCACAAAATGCAAATTGTTCCTCTTTTATTTTATTTTTTTTGAAATGATTTCTCTTTTTTTATCATTTTCATAAATAATAATATATTAATCAAATGACTAGAGTTGGTAAAAAAATAAGTAACAAAACAAAAATTAACTATTTAAACGTAAATTGTATGGCAAAATATATATATATATATATATATATATATATATATATATTCAAAACTTCATTGTGGATAACTTGTGGGATATGGCTACTCTTCAACTCATATTAACATCAAACATTGTTGTTGAAATTTCTCGAGTTCCAATGCATCCTTATAAGGATAAAATTTTGAGTTCCAATGTATCCTTATAAGGATAAAATTTTTTGGCCGCCTAGCTCTAATGGGGAATTCTCACCTTGGGCTTGCCGGGAGTCCATCAGGCCACATAAGAACATATTTCTCATTTATAGGTACATTTGGCATCCCAATACTCCCCATAAAATCTATGTTTTTGTGTGGAGACTAGGCAATGGCTGGGTTTTCAATAGATGATGTATTGCAATGTCATTTTCATTTCTCTCTACCCCCTTTTAATGTCATTGTTGCAGTCAGTCTGAGAATATTTTGCCTGTCTTTATTCATGTACTAGTAGCTTGTTCAGTTTGGCTTCACTTTTTTCATAAATATGGGATGGAGTAGTCGACATGTTATCAACCTCAGCAGCTAATTATTCTCTGGTTTTCTACATTTAAGGGTGTTCCAGGCGATATAGTCTTCTCAATTCCTTTAATAGTTATATGGGTTCTACATATGGTCTTATCGTAATAAGGCACGTCATAATGGTGTTAAACCTTCAGTTGCTTCCTCTTTATAGATCTATTTTGTGCTGCATAATCTTGAAACTGTGGCTATACCATTTGAAACAGTTAGGTAGCATCGTTTGAAGTTGGTGAAGTGGGAAGAACCTTTCCCGGGGTGGTTTAAATTGAATACAGATGGCTCTTTAACCAATAATCAAGCAAATGGTGATGGTTTGTTGAGGGATGACAAAGGCACTTTGATATGGGTATTTCATGAACATTATGATGAAGTATCCATAACCATCGTTAAGCTTCGTGTTATTTTCACTGGTTTGACATTGTGCATAGCGAAGGGAATTAATCGAGTATGGATAGAGTCAGCTTCGGAAACGACAATCCAATTTTGCAATGGCCACACTTTGGGACCATGGAGTGCACAATATTTGTTGGCCAACATTTTTTATCTCTCTTCACATATCTGTACAAGATTTATATACACCGTGAAGGGAATTATGATGATGACCATTTTGCTACTCGTTGTCATTCCTCCACACAAGTCACTGTTATAAGCCCTCAAGAAATCCATGTATTATTAGAAGGATTCGTAGACTTCATAGGTTAGGTTTGGCAAATATTAGAGTCAAAGAGTGTGGATATATAGATTGGGCTCTTCATTGCTATTTATTATTATTTATATTATTTCTTTATGGAAGGTCGGGTTTTAAACCCCCCATTTATTGTATTCTTTTTTCACGATATCAATATATTCTATCTCAAACTTGAATTTTCCAGTTGAGATAGTTCGATAGTATTTATATATATATATATCTACATAATTAATATCATTTGCTAACTAAAAAAAATAATTCACGAGCCCTTCGTGGACTGCTCAGATCGATTATTGAGCTATACGAGCTCGAGCCAAACCCAAGCCTTGTGTCTAGGAAATGAGTCGAGCTGAGCTCAACAATGGGCCAAACTTGAGCCCAAATTAAATGAGCCGAGCTGCTCACCTCAGCTCGTTTGACACCCTTATAAATGATCAAGTCCCCCCAACTAAGCTTACTACCTCAAACAAGCCAAATGAAGAGAAAAAATAGCAAGTTGCTGATAACAAGGGCAAAGCACAGAAAAATCAGAATGCAATTGCTCAAATAGGCATTTCAACCAGTCATCTTACTTGTATAGAAAATAAAATAATATGAACTTGGAGATGTATTTGATACTGACACTGATAGAAAGCCACCTTCAGATCATGAAACCGACTTTACCAAAGTTACAAGAAGACAAAGTAAACATAAGCAGCAATGATACATAAAAAGCCAGCTGGTTGCTAATATAGGCAAAAGGGCACATAAAAAGCAGATTGCAAGCCCTCAAACTACTAGTGTTTCAAATGATCAGCCTATTTCCCCAATATATCATGCTACTATTAACTTGGAGAATGCATCGTATGAAGGTAATGATAGTGAGTCTAATGAGGAAAAGCATATTGCAACAAACAATTAAGCTGGTTTTACCTTTCCTACAAAAAATAAGAAAGCCAAACAGAAATAGAAACGGCAGCAACATATACATGTTGGGCAAGCTTCCAAACATAATGCTTGTGTGGTAGCCTATATGGCATACCGAAAAAATATGAAGGTAATTTCCCTTCCAATATCATAATGAAGATTGCACCGTTGAATATAAGGGGCTTCAATCTACCCCTTAAACAAAATGGGGTGCTTCACTTCATTAGAACACATGAAATTGATGTAATGAGTTGTTGTGAAAATAACCGCAAGTGTACGATATCGCCACAAAAATAGTAAAGTGAACCTTTTTAAAGTCCGGATTGTCCTTCCCACGAGGACTAGCTTATTCTATATCGGTTCAAACTAATCACAAAAGCAGTTATGGATATATAAAGAATAAAGATTGGATTTTTAGCGAAATTTTAAATTATGCGAAATTAATATGCAAAATAATATAAAGTTGTTGAAGTAATGGAGAGTGAAGTTGGGAATCCCGATTTATCTTTAGTTATCCTACTTGATTTCTCCTCTCAATTTCTACACTAAGGTTGTGTTAGATCGAATTCACGAAATTAATTTAATTTACCTCTCTCGAGTTCAAATCAATCCTATTTAATTAAGTCAACTACCATATCTCTATGTATAGTCTGGATAAGCCTTAATTAAATGCATTAACGCACCTAGGAATTCATAAATGTCCACATGTCACGTGGGATCTCAACAATTATAAAAGCCTATCTCTAGCTTTTATGTGAATTGCTGGATTTTACTACGTGGTCTAAATATTTAATTTACCTCTCGGTTTGTTAAAATTCACAAATCAATGATTTAGTGATCAATTAAATCATGCATAGAAGTAAAATCAACACATATATTAAAAAGCACAAGAAATTGAGAGTTAAAAATCAAATAATCAAACTAAATTACATCGTTCATCCCAACTAATAAATTTAGTTGTTCATAGTAAATAATAAAGCAACAAAAGAATTAAAAAAGTTCATCACCGGATCTAGAAGAATAGAAAATAATGCGTTGAACTTCAATCTCCTTTAAATCCTTGCAATTCTCCTCAAACTTCTTCTCTCCAACCCCCTTAATATTGTGGCTTACTTTCCTATTTATAGGCTCAAAGTAGGTCTTAATTTCTTGCACAAGAAGTAGCCTAATCCAACCAAAAATAGAATTCTAACTAAACTAGGAAATTTCCGCCCGTTGACCATACGGCCGTACGACTTGTAGGATACGGCCGTGTCGAGGTTTCTGCTGAATTTCTGCATGCTGGCCTTCCATGGTTACGGCCGTATGGACTTATTGTTACGGCCGTATGGCTCGATTCATCTGCCCGTATCACGCTTCCTGTTGTTTTTCGCCCAATCTCTTCAGCCGATGAGTTACGGCCGTATGTAATGCATTACACAGCCGTATGATAGTTGCGGTCCAGGTCCCTCATCTTCCATTCGCTTCCACTTTGATCCCCGCTTTCTATTTTTTTGGGTATTTTTGGTCATTTCTGCCCTTTTTCACTTTTTTTCATTGTCGTCCATCCGTGTTGGTTTTTTACTTAAAAAGAGACAAAATTAAGTGTAATAAACACTCTAAATTACTTATAAAAACTAGACAATAAACATCAATAAAATACTTATCAAACACCCCCACACTTAACGCTTATTTCGCCTCGAACAAGAAATGAAAATAACATATAAAACAATCATGCACCAAACACCAACCACAAAACATAAACAAAACTCATGCATGTCAAGCATTGTACTATTTGCCTCAGGTTAATGAAATACTTATAGAATTCCAGCTGGACCAAATAAACAATCACAAAACTATTCACTTATCGTGTACACGATATTCGGTGTGTGTGTCTGTGCTAGTCATTGCTCAACCCAAATCCATGTCAAGATCTAATCACGAATGCTCACTACAAAACCAAGCCCGTATTCCCTTGTGGTCAGTTTTATCTCTCCCCGCTCGTAGGATTCACTCCTCATGCTTTTATCTCAATTTCCCAGGGTATTTAATCAATGTGGTGTTCTACAAATATTTCCATGCATTTTTCCACACAAGATGTTAAGTAAAAGTGACTAAATGTTAAGGAAACTACCGCTATCCATCCATCCATCTCTACTCCAAGTTTCCAAACCTCTAACCTTTGAGTCTTTTCCCGACGCTTTGCAATTTTATTCGCTGGAATTTCCTTTCATTTGTTCCTTCACTACTATTGGTTCTCTTTTCTCGCTCTTTTTTTTCTTTCCCTTTTTTTTTCAATTTTTCTTTTCAGCTTTTACCCCGTAGGTAGCTTTCGCTCTATTTTCCCTAGAGGTAGCCTTCTTCACTAGTAGATCGTCCTCTAAACATTGGTTATGAAAAGCACCAGATTACTCAGTGACGACCTTTCACTCTCTAGGGTAGGCAGCTTTTTCCTGCGGTCCCTCTTGTTCGGCCAAACCATCAACTAAATTAATAATTCAATTCTTAACATATGATAGTGCCAGTATAGACTCACCAGCCAAGAGTCCTTCAACTTAAAGCAAAGACTTCAACACATCAAACTGCAGTTCCCCCAACATGGAGTCACTAGTCTTACCACCCCCAAACTTAGCCTTTTGGCTAGTTTGGTCCTATAGTTCGGTTCGGAGGAACTTACCTACTTCCATGGGTTTAAACAGTTCATTACAGGTAATATGAGGGAAAATAGCATCAAGATTACACCCCAACATAAATCCAAGTCTAACAATGACCATGTGCTTAGGATAAAGTTAATCGTGCACCAGTAAGTGACGAGAATTTTTTTTTTTTTTAAACAGATCAAGCGATGTCTAAAAGTCCAACTGTCATCCTATGCAATCATTGGCGATACACTACTTGACACACAGACATAAAAAATTGTTTTAAAAAAATTGGTTGTTTTTTTTTTGAAAACACGACACAAATATTACAAAACACACATGGAAAACTAAAAACCACATTCACAACCCCAAACTTAAAACCAACATTGTCCTCAATGTAAAAATTAGGATAAAAGAATAGAAAAGTTACTGAACGTCCCAGCGGATCAGTCTTGGCCTCATGGGGCGTTGGGTCCTTGTGCAACGTGGGTTTGAGCCCTTGATATTAGTTCTGCAAAACACACACCGTATGAGAAGCAATTATTATTATTATTATTTATTTTTTTTAACAATAAACATGCAAGCACATTAAGAAAAAGACAAGAAAAATAAAGCCAAGCACACAAAGCATACATAGAGATAAAATAAAGAAAGGAAAGAAACATTGGGTTGCCTCCCAATAAGCGGTTTATTTATAGTCTAGAGCTCGACTTTTGTGACGATGATCATGGCGGTTTGAAACGGAATTGGGAAGAAGTGAATTGAGTGAAGTAGTCGTCCCGATTCTTTTCAAGCTGTTTCTTTTCAATCTTTTTCCTCTTCCATTTTGGCATCTAGAGTTCATGCAAGCTGCTTTGAGCTTTCTTATCAGGCTTGTCTGGCATAACATCCTCTTCTTGAACTGTTCGGAGCTCAAAATAATTTTCTTTTTGGACAGTTTCACGTTCTTTTTGATGGATGTTGAATGTTACTTTGTCCTCATCAACCCGTAAAATTAGCTCTCCTTATTCTACATCGATTAGAGCTCGTGTAGTTGCTAGGAATGGTCGTCCAAGAATGAGAGGCGTTCTGATGTCCTTTTCTATGTCCATGATCATGAAATCAGCGGGAAAAATAAATTTTCCCACTTTTACCAGAACATCCTCAATTATGCCATACGGACGTTTGATTGTGCGATCAGCTAGCTGCAATGTCACTGTCGTCTGTTTCGACTCGCCTAATCCAAGTTTTCTGTAAATAGACAGTGGCATCAAATTTATGCTGGCACCTAAATCACATAAAGATCTATCAAAGTTTAAAGTACTGATATGACAAGGGATAGAAAAACTCCATGGATCTTTTAGTTTTGGTGGCACTTGTTCTTGTAGGATTGCGCTGCATTCTTCCGTCAATGCCACTGTTTCGAATTCCTCCAATTTTCGTTTCTTGGAAAGCATTTCTTTCATGAATTTCAAATATAATGGCATTTGAGCGAGAGCATCTACAAATGGGATGTTTATATGCAACTTCTTGAAGATTTCCAAAAATTTAGCGAACTGCTTGTCGAGTTTGCTCTTTTGCAGTCTCTGTGGAAACGGAATAGGCGGAACATAGGCTTTAACCGGAGTTGGAGTCTCCTGCTCAACTTCTTCACTTTTTTTCTCAATTTTGACTTCAACCGATGGTTCAGTTTCCTCTTTATCCCTTTTGTGTTTCTCAATCACTGCACTTTGGGGCTCTTTTCCCGACCTCTTTACGTGAATATCTGGCAATTGAACCCCGCTTCTCGTTGTTATTGCTTTTACCGCTGCTTGCTTTGCAAGGGCTCTCAACCTTGGAGGGAATGGGATTAGGGGTACGTAAGCTTTTGGGGGAATATATGTTTCTTCTTCTACAGGCTGAACCTTAGGCTCTTCCTTCACAATAGAGATGGCATTAGCTTGCTCTCTTGGATTCATATCAGTGTTACTCGGGAATGTTCCACGAGGCCTTTCTGCCAGTTGTAATGCCATCTGCCCAATTTGCACCTCTAAATTTTTTATGGAAGCCTGTTGATTCTCAGCGTTCACTTCAATTCGTTCCAACACCCTATCTGTCTTCTGCATGTACTGTTGGAACATATCCCCCAAACTTGGCTTGTTCTCAGGTGGAGGATTGTTTGAGCTATCCCCATATATCAAGTTTGGGTGGAATTTCCACCCCGGATTGTAGGTCTGAGAGTAGGGGTTGAACTGTTGCTTGTTATCTCCCACATAGTTTACTTGCTCATTTTGAGCTCCCAATAGCATGCATTCAGAGATGTGATGCTTCGCTCCGCAATGCCCACATATCGGACTTGACTGAATAGAGTGTGCACCTTGAGTTTGCGCTCTCACTAGAAATTCTACTTGTTTCGTCAGTGCGGCAATCTGGGCATTAGTGGATGCTAGTGAATCACTTTCATGCGTCATAGGCCCTTTCTTTAAGACCACGCGATCAGATGGGAATATAGTCTGTGTTTTGGCAATTAACTCCAATAGATCCCAAGCTTGGTTCACTCGTTTGTTAGTGATAGATCCACTTGAAGATGAATCCACTATGGACTTGAACTGTGGGGATAACCCGGAATAAAGGTACTGCACCTGAGTCCCTTTTTCAATTCCATGATTGGGGCATTTTCTCAGCATGCTTTTAAATCTATCCCAAGCTTCATGGAAAGTTTCACCATCGAATTGTTGGAAAGTCGAGATGTCGAGCTTCATTTTTGCAACCCTGGCCGGTGAGAAGTATTTATTACAAAACTTTCTAGCCAAGTCATCCCACGTCGTGATACTAGCATCTGGCTCCGAGTCTAGCCACTCCAAGGCATTGTCTCTCAAAGTGTAAGGAAAAAGTCGCAGCCTTATAGCATCTTCATTAACCCCATCGAACTTAAAATTTTGGCACATTCTTAAGAATCGTGCTAAGTGAGTGTGCGGGTTCTCGTGAGCGTGCCCATAAAACTGCAAGCTATTGGTGAACAAGTTGATTAGATCAGCTCTTAACTGAAATTCATTCTTCCCAAACGGGGGGTACACAATGCTTGATCGAGATGGGGCTGCCGGTGGAGTCAAGAATTGCGCCATAGGTAGATTTCCACCGTCGTCGTCCTCACCATCATCTTCTTCATGTTCCTCATTTCGCCTATTAATCAACCCCTGTCTTCTTCGTGCTTCTTCTTCTGCCCTTTGCCTTGCTTCTTCCTCTGCAGTGCGTTCCATGATTAGTTTGCATCTGGCTCTTAATGTACGTTCAATTTCTGGATCAAATTTTTCTAAAATGCTCCCTTGTGAGGGGGGTCATGCACCGGACACCAATTTCTGCAAAACTTAAACAAAAACAAGTATCAAAATTCTTTTATAAATAAAAACTAAAACTAAACTAAAACTAAAATTAAAAATATGATTAATATAAACCGATATCAAATAAAATTAGTCCCCGGCAGCTGCCAAAAACTTGTTGTGAAAATAATCGCAAGTGTACGATATCGCCACAAAAGTAGTAAAGTGAACCTTTTTAGAATCGGATTATCGTTCTCACGAGAACTAGCTTATTCTATATCGGTTCAAACTAATCACAAAAGAAGTTAGGGATATATAAAGAATAAAGATTGGATTTTTAGCGAAATTTTAAATTATGCGAAATTAATATGCAAAATAATATAAAGTTGTTGAAGCAATGTAGAGTGAAGTTGGGAATCCCGATTTATCTTTAGTTATCCTATTTGATTTCTCCTCTCAATTTCTACACTAAAGTTGTGTTAGATCGAATTCACGAAATTAATTTAATTTACCTCTCTTGAGTTCAAATCAATCCTATTTAATTAAGTCAACTACCATATCTCTATGTATAGTCTGGATAAGCCTTAATTAAATGCATTAACGCACCTAGGAATTCATAAATGTCCACCTGTCACGTGGGATCTCAACAATTATAAAAATCTATCTCTAGCTTTTATGTGAATTGCTGGATTTTACTACGTGGTCTAAATATTTAATTTACCTCTCGGTTTGTTAAAATTCACAAATCAATGATTTAGTGATCAATTAAATCATGCATTAAGCGTAGAAGTAAAATCAACACATATATTAAAAAGCACAAGAAATTGAGAGTTAAAAATAAAATAATCAAACTAAATTACATCCTTCATCCCAACTAATAAATTTAGCTGTTCATAGTAAATAATAAAGCAACAAAAGAATTAAAGAAGTTCATCACCGGATCTAGAACAATAGAAAATAATGCGTTGAACTTCAATCTCCTTTGAATCCTTGCAATTCTCCTCAAACTTCTTCTCTCCAGCCCCTTTAATATTGTGGCTTACTTCCCTATTTATAGGCTCAAAGTAGGTCTTAATTTCTTGCACAAGAAGTAGCCTAATCCAACCAAAAATAGAATTCTAACTAAACTAGGAAATTTCTGCCCATGGACCATACGGCTGTACGACTTGTAGGATACGGCCGTGTCGAGGTTTCTGCTGAATTTCTGCATTCTGGCTTTCCATGGTTACGGCCGTATGGACTTAGTGTTACGGCCGTATGGCTCGATTCATCCGCCCGTATCACGCTTCCTGTTGTTTTTCGCCCAATCTCTTCAGCCGATGAGTTACGGCCGTATGTAATGCATTACACGGCTGTATGATAGTTGCAGTCCAGGTCCTTCATCTTCCATTCGCTTCCACTTTGGTCCCCGCTTTCTATTATTTTGGGTATTTTTGGTCCTTTCTATCATTTTTCACTTTTTTTCATTGCCGTCCATCCTTGTTGGTTTTTTACTTAAAAAGAGACAAAATTAAGTGTAATAAACACTCTAAATTACTTATAAAAACTATACAGTAAACATCAATAAAATACTTATCATGAGTGTTTTGGAAACTAAACTCAGCATTCCAAAGTTTCAAAGGGCCATGAGAAATAAATTTAGTGGATGGATGGATGTTGATAATTTTGTAAAGCACCGCAGTAATCGTATTTTGATTTTGTGGAATCTGGCCAAAGTAATACTTGAGGCTATGGATATTTCTCCTCAAGTCATGCACACTAGAATCACTTGTAAGGTAACTTCAACCACCTTTTTTTCTCTAGTTTTGTGTATGCTTTTCATAATATTGTTTCGAAGAGACCTTTGCGGAATAGAATTTCGCCAACAATGCTCTATGCCTTGGCTACTTCTTAGGGATTTCAATAATGTTTTGATGCCGGATGAAATGTGTGATGGGGCTGATGTTACCGCGTCTAAAATCAAAGATTTTGCCAATTGTTGCATTGAATTTGGCATCACTAATTTAAAATTCATTGGATGTTTCTTACTTGGACCAACACCACCGTTTGGTCTAAATTGGATTAGCAATGGTTAATCACCCTTGGCTCAATGTGGGACTTTATGGTTTGGCAAATTTCTTATCTTTCAGCTGCCTTTCGGATCATTTCCCTTGTGTGGTGTCACTTTTATGTCAAAACACAACAAATAAGAGGCCATTCAAATTCTTTAACTTGCGGACTTCTTATTTGCATTTCTTAGATAATTTGGAACAATCTTTGAACGTTGAGCTCCTAGGTACAAACAATTTGTGATTTGTAGGAAGCTCAAACTTATGAAGTGGTCCTTGCAAAAGCTAAATGGGAAGCATTTTTACCACATTTCATATCGAGAAGAAAATGCTAATAGAGAACAAAAAGCTACCCAAGTACAATTCCATGATATGCCTTTTGATATTAAATTAAAGGCAAAGGTGACTAGGCTACCAAAACAGGCCATGTTCTTGAGTGAAGCTGAAAGAAACTTTTACTACCAAAAGGCAAAGTGTTGATTTGTTGCTAAAGTAACAATTGCACTAAGTTCTTCCACTCTATTATGAAGTAGAATGCAAAACGAAGCTAAATATCTGCCTTGCATAAGGAAGATGAGCGAGTTACAAGTTCACAAAATGAAGTTATCGATGAATTTGGGAAATTCTATGAATCATTGCCTGGCATCAAATGTTCTTTTGAATCACTTGATCCCTCTATCATTGGTGATAGGCCGTTGGTTTCCTTCGATCATGCTAGAAACCTTGTTAGGGGTGTTTTACCTCAAGAAACCGAAGCTGCCAATTTTAGTATTGGTGATGACAAAGCGTCGGGCCTGATGGGGATTCATTATGTTTATTTAATAAAGCTTGGATTATTGTTGGTGATGACTGCTGTAATGTTATTGGAGAATTTTTGTTACCGGGATCATCACTTAAACAAATTAATCACGCTATTCTTGCTTTGGTCCAAAGTCGAGCCATGCATCAAATGTTGGTGGTTTTCGATAGATAGCATGTTGTAATGTTATATGTAAGGTTATTTCCAAACTGCTTGAAGCAAGATTGGCTCCTACTCTTGGAAGTATTATTAACAAGACCCAACTTGCTTTTGTAGAGGGTTATAGTATGATTGAGAACAATCAGTTGGAACAAGAACTCCTCTAACAATATAATAGGAAGATAACTTCACCAAGGTGCTTATTTAAAATCGATTTGAGAAAGGTATATGACTCAGTCAATTGGTGTTTTCTTAAACATGTATTGCTGGGCTTGGTTTTCCAATGAGATTTATTGATTGGGTCATGGAGTGTCCTTACTCCAACATATTCTAACGCTACTTGTTGGGTTCTTTAAAGTGAGAAAAAGCCTTCGATAATGTGGCCCTCTTTCCCCGATTCCATTTGTGCTTTGCATGGAATATCTCTCAAGATCATTGACTATTGCTAATAGATCCACATTATTTAACTATCACACGAAGTGTGAGTAGTTAAAGATCACACACTTAGCCTTTGGAGATGATAGTATGCTTATATAAAGAGGAGATGAGAATTATGTCCATATTTTGATGGATTATCTACACAGTTTTGGTGCAAAAATCTGGATTACACTCAAATGGGCTGAAATCCAGCATTTATACTGTTGGAGTTCATGGCCTAGAACTCGACGATTTGCTTGCTTTGAAGAATATTCCAAGAAAGACGATGCCATTCCGCAATTCGGTAATCCCATTTATAGCAGAAAATTGAAAGTAAGCTCTTACACACCATTTCTTGATAAGGTGGCAGCATATATGAACTCTTTAACCAACGCATCACTTTTTTATGCAGGATGGGCTGAGCGTATTCGTGCAATCATTCGAGGCATTGAATGTTTCGGGCTTTCTATCCTTCCTAACCACGCAATTGTTATTAGGAGAATCACCAACTTGTGCATGAATTTTTTATGGAATTCAAAGAAGTCATTGGTTCGTTGGAAAGTTGTTCTCCTTCCAAAAACAAAAGGGGACTTGGATTTCGTCATGTCAAAGGATGGAATACGTCATTACTTGTGAAAGCCTTATGGAACATTCACCAAAAAAGACACACTTTATGTTCAATGGGTGAACCATATTTATTTCAGAATGATTCTCCACTACTTAAAAGAATTCTCTCTATTAGAGACTTGCTTGCCAAAAAGAGAGCACAACCGATGCTGCAATTGAAAGGCTCAACTCATGGAAATCCTGCGAGAAGATTAGAATTGCTGATGCCAACTCATATTTTTTATTTAAAAGGGCAGCAAATTGTATTTGGGCAGTAGACATTTGGAGTCCATGTATTGGATCAAAGCATTCTTTCATCTTGTGGGTTTGTGCTAAATCTAAACTGCTTACTAAAGATAGGTTGAATTATTTAGATATTGGCACAAACTATGGGTTATGCAGTTTAGTCGATGAATCTATGCAACACTTGTTCTTTAATTGTACATTGGCATCACAGATTTGGAAAGATCACAGATTTGGAAAGACATTAAGCAATGACTAAGCATTACAAGAGCTATGAGTACTATTATTAGTGCTTTGAAATGGATAAAAATGAGGGTCATGGAACACCTTGGCAAAGTAAAGTTAAGAGGATTTCTCTTGCTTCGACTGCCTACCACATTTGGAGGGTATATAATAAGAAGATTTTTGAAACCCTTTAGCCAAAGATTGAAAGCATATTTGCTAGGATTAAAATGGATGTCAGAGTTATGTTTACTTTATATTCGTATGTTATAGTTCAGTTCAAGTATTTTGCTAGTGGTCTATAGACTTGTGTTCACTTTTGCATGTGTTATCTACTCTAATTTGTCTGGGTATGCCCAATGTATTTGTATAACACAATTTTGATCGATATATTTTTACATTTACATATGAAAAAAGATCACTTTTATCCTCACAATTCACGAAAAAAATTATTATGATAGTATTAGTATAATATTGTAAAAATAGATCGCAAGTGTACGATATCACCAACTAAGTAGCAAAGTGGACTTTTGAGTCCGGATTATTGTACCCAGGAGGACTATTTTATTTAAATTGGTCTAAATTAACCTCAACTAGAACAAATAAGTAATGACCAGAATGTAGATTTTAAATATTAACAAAAAACCTAAAGCAAACACAAAAATAATCATGAAATTAAAATGTTTGGTTTAATTAATGAAGAACAAAGTTAGGAATCCCGATTTATATATAGTTGTCCTATTTGATTTCGCCTCTCAGTTTTATCCAAAAGTTGTGTTAGATTGAACTCACGATAATGACTTAATTTATCTCTTTCGAGTTCAAATTAATCCTATCTCATTAATTCAACTACCATATCTCTATATGTAGCCGGAATATTCCTCAACAAGATGCATTCAATTTCTTAGGAATTCTCAAGTGATCACAACAATTATAAGAGTATATCTCTATCTCTTATATAAATTACCGGGTTTTACTATGTGGTCTAAATATCTAACTTACCTCTCGATTTATTAAAATCCACAAATCAATGAATAATTGGCCAAAAAATTCACGCATTAAGAGTAGAAGTAAAACCAACACGTAAGAAGAATTGAAATCAAATGTTCTAACTATATTACATCGTTTATCCCATCAATAGAATTAGTTACACATATTAAAAATAATGCTAAATGCTAAAATAAAAGAGTTCATCATTGGATTTTGAAGAAGAAATAAGTAGAAGTTGCAGATCTTGCATCAAAAATCCACTTCAGCCTTCAATCCCATCCAAAACTATTGAATTACTCTCTAGAAATCCCCTAATTGTGATGTGTATAAAACTCCCCAATTTGTATCTTAATATCCCTATTTATATCCCCCATTAGGTTTTCTAAAGATGCCCAAACCCGTGTACAAAAACAAGGAGAGTCCAATTAGGAAACAAATTACGAAAATCCACGCATTGCTGAAAACTGAAAGTTGCAGTCGCAACTTTTGGACTGCGGGCCTCAACTTTTATTTTTACGGCCGCACCTAGGTAGCAACGTTTTGCTGTGCGGCCTCAGGTGAACTCGACGAGTCGTTTCTTCAATTTTTGCGAGCGCACAAAGTGTTTTTGTGGATGTAACTTTTTATACCTATAGAATTCTTCTCTTTTTGCAATTTTAGTCCTCGATCTTCCATCCTCTTTGCATTTTGATAAAAAATTCTTCAAAATTGAGCAACTTCACTCCCTTTTTATCATTTTCTCATGATGCACTTGTTCCATATTTGTTTTTACCTAACACAATCAAAATTAAACAAATTTAAGCACAATAAAACATACTAAACAAGAATAAAAATAAACATAAATATAACACTTAACATATACCGCTTTATTACAATGAATTCGACCCCATGATTTGATAAGAACAAGAAGATGAAGAAGGTATGAACAATCTGGGTAGATTAGAAAGATATTTTGAAGAAATTTTATAGATTTTGCAGGAAGTTTGTGATTTTAAGTTTTGATAAAGATTGACAGTCATACAATATTTCTATCACACAGAAGAAACCCCTACGATTGTGAATATTAATACTAATTTAAAAGAAAAAACATCTATTTTCCTCAAAGTATGTTTCACTTTCTTGCATGTTGCAAAGTTTTCATTGCAAATGTGTAGATAAACTCTTTTGACTATATTATTGTATAAGTTATAAATGTTAACTTGAATCAACATTAATCACTTTGCTAAATTAGACTTTACCTTAAATTAATTTTCAGTAACAGTTGGATGGAAGCTTTTGGTAAGGTTATAAATGCTTATCTTTGGGTAGCTGATGATGTAAATTTGCTAGTCTCTTTGGTCTGCAAAATATGGGTAGGAAAGCGAAGTTGTAATAATGACCTTGTTCTCACGATTGATGTGGCGATTCGAAATCCATTGGTTTAGGAGGTAGGATTCGAAATGCTAGTGGAATTATTGTCTCTGTGTTTGCTGCTTTCAAGCCAGGGTCCTTCAATGCCATAACGGTTGAAGCATTAGCCATGAGTTATGGACTACGATTTCTTTTGGACTCGGGTTTACAAGTACAACATGTCTATACCTTCTCTTCTGATGTTATTAATTAGCTTATTGAGAAGACTTGTTGCAATCTGAATGGGATAATTTTTGGTAACATTTTATCACTTCTTTTTACTCTTGAACGTGGATTTTGTAGTCATATTGGTCGAGCTAAAAATGTTATAGCTCATGAACTTGCAATAGTAGTGGTTAGCTTGCCTACCGAAGTCCATTGGCGAGATTGTTTGCCTTGGTTCGTCTCGCCATTGTTAGGTACAGAGTTTCCTTTTCATCAATTAATGAAATGTTTGTTTACTTTGAAAAAAAATTTTAGTCACAGTGAAATTCTAGTTTTCGTAGGATTTGTGGAGGTCGTAGTTGACTTTTCAATTTATCAAATTATTTTCAGGTGCGGCTAAATACACCCCAAAAATTACTCTCCACACCTACCCCAAAATTAGGTAAAAAAAATATCCCCGTGTGAAATATACAAACTATCCCCCTATCAAATGCACCCCAAATCCACGTTTGGCCGAACATCCTTGTCGATGTTCGGCCATGTTTGGCCCAACATCAATGTTCTTTTTTTATTTGTTATTAATTATTTATTTATTAATTAATTAATCACATTAATTATTTATTTATGATAATAATTATTTATATTTAATAATAGTCATTATTTATAATAGTTATTTATCCATATTAATAAATTTTATATTTATATTTACTATAAAAATAATAATTATAATTCTAAAAATTATTTTAATTAATATTAATTAAATATAACAATTTTCATATAATTTTTTTAGTTCAATTCTTGGTTAAGTAATTAATTGGTTGTAATTTCGTATTGCAGTGTTGACTTATTCGCGCTAAAAATCAACAGCTTCCCAAAGAAGGCGTCGTGGATGATTAATGTTTGTTTCTAGTATGCATTAAGAAAATTGAATATGAAACTTTGTAATATATGCAAGTTGGTCCTAAATATTTTCAAAAAAATTTTGTCGGGATTTCACTTTTGTTATATTGGTGTTTTGGTTCATTAGTTATTAAAAGAATTAATTTGATGTTTGTACTTAGTATTTATTGAATTTTTCCCAAAAATAATAATATTTTAATTTAAAATAAAATAATTAGACAACTAGAGAAACAAAATATTAGCATGTAGGTACATTAATATTTTAATTCTAATGGTCATATATTGTAATACAATCAATATTTTTTTGGCACATCTAATAATAATGTTAGTTTTAGATAATTGGTTAAAATTAAAAATACTACTTCGTCTAATTTATATATATTTATATATATAGAAAGCAGAAATTTCAAACTTTTTTTAATTAGAATAATTAGTTTTTTCCTAAAATAAATTATTTTTTGTCTTTTAATTTTTTTCATTTTTATTAATTAATAATTAATCCCTAACAAACAAATTAAATAATCATTATCTATATTAAATCTTATCATTCCCTAATAAACAAATTGAGTAATCATTATCTATATTAAATCTTATCCTCACCAAAAAATAAGAAAATTTGTAGAGCAAAAATTTAAGATTTGATTATTGTATGATACAAAATTAGCATTGATTGAATTTTTACACAAAATAAAAAGAAAAGTATAACATTAAAATTTAAAAATTAGATTTGGCAGACTAATTAATTTTTGAAATAATTAATTATTTTTATAAATAATTAGCTAAGGAATGAAAGCTAATCTAAATTAGCAATTTTGCTAAGATTTAATTTTTGCGTAATACCAAATTAGAAATCATTAAAATTTTACATAAAAAGTAAAGAAACTTGTAGCATGATTAGATTGATCCCTTTACTTAATTTTAGAAATAATTAATTATTTTCAAAAAAATTAGCCAAAAATTGAAAATTAATTAAAATAATAAATTTTTTAGATTTAATTTTGGGTGCGATAAAAACTTAAAATTCATCAAATTTATACACAAAACTAAAAGAAATATGTGACATTAATTTTTAAATTAATCATTCAATTATAACATTAGTCTAATATTTTTAATTAATTGAATCTTTCTCTATTTCTATATGAATATCTTTTAAATTGCACATATACTTTAAAAGTGCTAGGGAACCAATTTTTAAAATTTTTACCATTTTTACTAATTTTTTATTAATTCTTTCTCCTAAATCAATTATATCAATATATCTCATCATATCCATAAATCTGCATAACCCAACTCCACTTATTCTCTCTCCTCCTTTACACTGAAACCCATTAAAAACATTTATAAGCTACCCCTTATCACCCTTTTTAGTTGAAATAATTAATTGATATCTTTTAATAAGTTATTTCATTCTAATTTTTAACTTTAATACTGCATGTCCCTTTTCTTTGAAAGAAAAACGAACTACAAATTCTCCTGACAAAGATTGAATTAATAATAATTTTTGACAAAAAATTAATTATTTTTAACAATAATTAGCTAAAAATGTAAATTAGTTATAATTAATTTTATTGAAATTAACTAAAATTAATTATATTGCAAAGATTTAATTCAATATGTTTCAATGGACAAAGATTAATCAAAATTAATTATATTGATAAAGGAGAAAAGTATAATTAATTGAAAAGAGATAGTAAAAAATCATTTAATTCCTACGGGTTGGGAAGATTTCCTCGAAAAAGTTAAAGAAATATTTTAAATTGCAACACATTTTTTTAAATTATAAGATATTTTTAAAATTATATTCATACAATTCCTGAAAGTACATATATTAAATTATCATTGAAATAATAAGCTAAAAATTAAAATTAATTAAAATGAATAATGTTGTATAATTAAAATTAATTATATTGCCAAAATGTAATTGGATATGGTTTCAGTAGGCAAAGATTAATCAAAACTATTATATTTTTCAAATGAGAAACATATAATTAATATAAAAATAAAAAATAGTTAAAATTCATTAGATCACTACGATTCACCAAAATTCTCTTGAAAAATGAAGGAACTATTTTAAATTGCAGTTATCTTTTAAATTACCAAATATATTTCAAATTAGATTCATACAATTCTTAAAACTATATATATTGAGCTAATTATTTTTTAAATAATTATCTTTTTTATATCTTTTAAATTATAAAACATCTTTTAAATCACAAGATGTCTTTAAAATGAGATTCATACAATTCTTTTTTTGCAGTAATTTGCTAAAAATAAAAATTAATTAAAATAATTATACTGAAATTAACTAAAGTTAATTATATTGTAAAGATTTAATTGGATAAGGTTTTATTGGACAAACATTAATTAAAATTAATGACATTGCTAAAAGGGGAAAATTTGATTAATTAAAAAATAAAAAATAATTAAAATTAAATATATTTCTATGGGTTGGTAAGATCTCTCCTATAAAATTAAAAACAACTTTTGAATTGCACTATAACTTTTAAATTACAAAATATCTTTAATAAACAATTCTTGAAATTGTGATTATTAAGCTTATTATTTAAGAAGGATCTTGATAGAATCAGATCCTTTGATAGCAGTTCTTTTCTTCTTCTTCTTCTTCTTCTTCTTCTTCTTCTTCTTTGCTTTTTTGCATCTGAAAGAGGCACCTTGGTCATTTCATTATTTACTTGAAAAATTGATATTAGTTTTATCGATACTTGGAGAGAAACTAACTATGCTGCCGATCATCTAGCACATCAAGGCTACGCAATGAAGACTCGCAGATGGCTACAGGCACATGAACTCATCGGACTTGTCAAGGGAATCATTTACTTGGATAAAATTGAAATGACCAATGTTCGTGCTGTTAAAGTCTAAGTACAAGATAGTTGTTTTCAATGTTGTAGAATTCATTTACATTGTGGCATTGTAGTAGCTTTCAGGCAACGTGCTTGTAGAGTTCTCTGTAATTTTGAAGGCCAGGTATTAATTCCATTTCTTTTGTACTTTTTTTTCGAATAAGTAAACGTCTATCTCCGATCTAGATTTTTGGATGGAGATGGAGATAGTTCTTAAAAAAAAATAAGAAATAATTAATTCTTTTCAGATATAATTAGCTAAAAATTAAAATTTAATTATTTTAAAATTAATTATTTTAAAATTAATTATATTGTTAAGATTTAACTGAGACAGGTTTCATTTGATGAAAATATATGTGGTTTCAATGGAACAAAATTATCAAATTTGTTATTATCTTGCTAAGAGTGAAAATATATAGTTAATTTTAAAAAGAAAAGAAATAATAAAAATTAATTAGATTGTAACAAGTTGACATGCTTTCCCTTGAAAAAAATGAAAGATATCTTCTAGATTGGAAGATATCTTTTAAATTCCAAAATACCTTTAAAATTAGATTTATATAAAATAAAATTTTAAAAAGTTTGATTTCTTTAGACACGGGCTTGAAAATAGTCCTATTAAAAAATTAAAATTAATAAAATTGTTATAAGTTCGTAAGATTTCCTCTAAAAATGAAAGATATCTTTTAGTTTTAAAAATATCATTTAATTTATAAAATATATATCTTAAACATTAGATTTATGCAATTGTTAAAAGTGCAGATATTAAGCTAACTATTTTTGGAAAAACTATTTTTATAAATAATTAGATAAAAACACAAACTAATTATAATTAATTATATTAGAATTAATTAAAATTAATTATATTAGAATTAATTAACATTAATTATATTTCTAAGATTTAATTAGAGACATTTTCATTGCACAAAAATTGATATGATTTCATTGCACAAAAATTAATCAAAATCAATTAAATTGCTAAAAGGTGAAAAATATAAATAATTTAAAAAATAAAAATAATTAAAATTAATTAGATTGCTATGGGGAAGAAATATGTGTTTTCAAAATTAATTTATCTTATTCCACAATTTAAAATAAACTGAAGACAAAGCCTATAAATTTTTGGATTTCTAAAATTAGAGTGTTATATCTTATTGTAGCGTAAGTCGATTGGCCATTAGTGCTTAATTAACTTCACTTACTTTTTTACCAGCATCCTTTTATCAAAAAATATTTTTCCTTAGATTCTCATATGTTTTTGTATTTTATATAATTGATCCTTTTAGTTGTAATTGGTTGTAATTTATCCTGTAATTAGTTATATTAGAGTTGGCTAATTGTTTCTCATGTTGGTATTTTTTGGAAAATCACATTTCAATAATGTATAGTTACATATTACAGTTTCAAATGTTATAAATCATATAATATTTAAAATAATGATTGACAATAAAGATGAGAAACCAATCAAACCACAAATATGGTGCTTACATAAATGTATCATAAGTAAGCATAACTGACTTTATTTTTTATTTTTTCCAATTCCTAAGATCTTAAGATTTGTTTGAAAAAATTTGTTATTTATGGATAGACCTAAAATTTTATAATAAATAATTTTTAATTATTTATTTTTTACTGATTTTTTAGTTTAGATTTTATACAAGTTTTAAAGTTCGTCTATTAAATCGTCTATTTAAACTGGTGAGTTTTAAAAAGTATGTCAATATACTAGTCGAATATGTCAAATTTGTGAGTTTATATCGAATATGTTAATATAAGTGTTTAGTATATTTAGAAGATGTGTATTGAAAAAATTAGATGTCATTAATGCATACAAAAAAGTACACATAAATATTTTTCATTATAAAATCACGATCGGGGATGAAAGTGATGAGAATTTTCTAGCGGGGGTGGGGATAGGGTATAGAGAGTCTCAATCCTGTTGCAATTCTTATATAATCTTCGTTCTACCTCAATTAAATGAGGTTGTAGTGTGGATGAGAATAAGCGTTTCCCAATAGAAGAGGAATTGGATGTTATGGTTTGTCGAATTATACTCACTATATTTTAATTATATAATATATCTATCTGTATATTAATAATATTTTACAATAAATAAATGTTTAAAAACCAATTTTCACATATTTATGTTAATACCATACATCGCACGGGTATATAATTATATCGGTCGAATTTATAATTAAATATAATAGAATGTAGAATAACTTTAAATAAAAAACTATAAGTTCTACAAAGTGATATTAGGGTTTTTTTAGTGTGATTATTTTGATAATTATAATATTTAATTTAATATTATTTTATTTCGCATTTATATGATCACAACCTCTATCACAAATTGTTTTCTCTGCAATATAGAGAAAACTCTGTCGAAATTTTTATAAAATTCTTTCGTTGTTTTATATTAATTAAGTTTAGTACTCTAACCTATATTCAATTTATTTTAGTAGTGCTAATATCTTACTATTGATATTTTTTAAAATTGCTATTTGTAGAAAAATTAGTCTCCTGTGCAACGCACCGATGAAAAAGCTAGTATTTGTATTAAATGTAATAATTTCTAAAATAAAACGCCATTAAAACTAACAAATATTTTTTGAAACAACAAAAAAAACTAAAACAACATAAGTCATTGTCTTTGTTTTTCATCGAAATCTCATCTACGACGTCTTCTTTCGAAAGTTATTGGTCTTCCATGTGAATAAATTAATACTATAATAAAAAATAATAGTCAATTAATTACATAGCCAAGATTTAAACCAAAAAATTATATAAAAATTATTATATTTAATTAATATTAATTACAATAATTCTTAGAGTTACAATTATTATTTTTATAGCAAATATAAGTATAAAATTTATTAATATGGATAAATAACTATTATAAATAATTATTACTATTAAATATACATAATTATTATCATAAATAAATAATTAATATGAGAAACATGTTATTATTATGAAATATAAATAATTTTTATTATGAATAAAATTTACTTAATGATGATGATAATAATAATAATAATAATAACAATAATAATAATAATAATAATAATAATCATCGTCATCATCATCATCATCATCAAGTTTCGCCTAAATTGGCCAAGCCTAATGTGTGGTGTTCAGCCGAAATCTCGAACAGATTTGTGAAAAGATTGGCTAAACGCCCCCAAATCTGGAACAAACTTGCGAAAAAATTGGCAAAAACTTGATTTTTGCATAAAAAATTACTCAAAATTTATATTGTAACATGAACCCATCTACATACCATTTCCAATTTCAAGAAAAACTCGAAAACATACTGCCAAAAATTCATGAAAATTATACTAAATTTCATGAAATTTGTGAATCAATGAAAGATAAATGGCTTTTTTTTTTTTAATTACTGTTCGATTCTCCTTATTTGTATTATTTTGGTCCTTGATTCTTACAGATGGAGTTGGTTCGCACCTCATCGTGTTTGAGCAACACGAGAGAAATGTTTGGGGTTTTCGTTTGAGCAACAATGAAGAAATGGTTGGGTTTGGTCGTTTCTTTTAATGGGGAGAAAGGGTAAATTTGAAATAGAATGGATCTTTTTTTTTTTTTTTTGACAATAATAGGAGGGATCTATTGAGTAAATAAGAAGTGATTAAGAAAAAGAGTTGGGTGTTTTTAATAGGGTACGGCCAAGGTTCTAAAAGGCGCGAGGCGTGGCAAGGCGGCAAGGCTAAGCCTCAAGCCTTGGAAGCCTAGGCGTTTGGCGAAGCCTAGGCGTCAAAAGGCGTTTTGAATTTTTTTCTTCATTTTTTTTATTCTAGAGTGATAAATAAGTATAAAAATGTATATTTACAAAATTTCATACACAAATCAACATACATTTCAATTTTCCAACAAACACATATAATCTAAAAAATTGTATACACAAATAGTTGACAAGATACTAATTAGATGCAAACTAAAAAATTTAAATAATATATCGCCATTTATATTAAACGACAAGAATGGAGTTATTTGTATCATAAAAGAATGATTTGCCTTCTTCTTTCTTCAACCCATCATCTTCTTTATTTTTTGGAATCGAGAGTCTTCTTTCAGAAGTTTTTGAATTATAATAAGATAAATTTGATTGGTAAAGTATGAGATATAATGCCTTTATTGGATTTGTAGAATTAATGGCCTTTTAATTTTATCATAAATATTCATTTTTTGGCCAACAAAAAAATAGCTTTATTTAAAAAAAAAAAAAGCTCATTCAAGTAAAAGGCGTTTGCCTAGGCACGCCTATGCTCGCCTAGGCGTGCCTAGTCGCACGCCTTCTCACGCCTTTTTCCAGTCAACACAGATTGATCGCCTTTTTCACGCCTAAGGGGTATGCAAGGCATTTCGGAAACGCCTCACGCCTAGGCACGCCTAGGCGGCGCCTTTTCACGCCTTTTAGAACACTGGGTACAGCTGAATAAACCCATCTCATTCAATTTCTACACCCATTTTATCTCATATTTCAATTATACCCTCACTTTCATCTAACTAAAAAAAAAAAATTTTTACGTGTTCGAAAACGAATATCTGAAAGGGTGTTCGCACCAAGTGGAGTGAACACCGACGTAATTTTAAAAAAAAATAAAAATAAAGATTATGGATGAAAAATTTTTGCTATCATTTTTTATTTAAATTTTTTTGCAACCATTCAAACTCTTTTTTTTAAATAATTATTCAACACTAATTGGATAAAGCTAATTATTGTATCATTAAAAAAAATTCGAAATTTATCACCAAAATGGTCGGTAAAAATTATAGCAAAAATTGCATCCACAAATGAAAAATCACATAAAAATTACTTATTTTTGTTTAATTTTTTTTTTACCCTTATTCGCTGCATTCGAACTAGCAAAGGCTCGTTCGTTGCAAATGTAGCGAACAAGCTTTCGCTGTGTTCATAGTGAACAATGAAAAAAAAAAAAGAGAGAGAGAGAGGGAGAGGAGAAGTGGGTGTGTTTAGATAGGTATATTAATCGTTTTTTGTTTTTTTTTTTTGTTTTTTTTTTTCCTCTCAACATTCAGCTGAGTGCATTTAGCTATTTGGATGGGCGGGTGTGACAAGGAAAATTTGGGGTGTGTTTCGCCGCGCCCACTACTGCCCATCTACGCAATGTTTGAATTGCTGCCCCTACCAAACCCTCAGATTTCTACCTTCTAGTAACGATCTGCACGCATTGTGGTACCTTACTGCACTCACAATGGAAAAAAATTTTGGGGGTCGGGTGAGACACTTCGCCATCGTGAGGAGAGTTATGTATTATTCGTCTAACTTAACGTAGATTCCAAAAAAAAAAATCAAAAAAAATTTCAAAAAAAAAAAAATTTGGGTGTGATGACGTGGCGCCACCATGTGGCGCCACGTGTCCACTGTGGGTACCGTAAGGTACCCACTGTGGGCGTCTGATCATTTCTACCTTCACCAGTCACCACTGCCACTCCAACGCAACCCAACCCCCACCCTCGCGCGCCGCCGTGATATTAAGCCGTCCATTACCATCTCGATCCACCACTTCCTTAATCTCTCACGCACTTACACCACAGTGCCTGTACAATTGAATCCAAACATATATGCACTTACTGCGAATTTGCCGATATGACTTCTTTCTCATCCGTCCAATCTACTCCCGCCGCCACCACCGGCACCTCCCTGTTATCTCTTCACGATCCCCACATATTCTCGTACTTAATTCCATCAAAATCATCTAAGCTACATTTTCGTTGCCGCCGCCGCCGCTGTCTGGGCATACGCGTCCGCGCTATTGACGCAGTGCAGTCGTACGATTCGAAGGCGCAAGTGGCCAACAGTTTCACTCAATCCACCAAGCTCAAAATCGCCGTAATTGGATTCGGAAACTTCGGTCAGTTTCTTGCTAAGGCTTTCATCCGCCGGGGTCATACTGTTTTGGCGCATTCTAGGTCAGATTACACTTCCATTGCGCAATCCATTGGTGCTACTTTCTTTTTTGATGCTCATGATCTCTGTGAACAGCACCCCGATGTAATGCTTCTCTGTACGTCTATAATTTCTACTGAGACGGTGCTTAGGTCTCTCCCGATCCAACGGTTAAAACGGAATACGCTTTTTGTTGATGTCCTATCCGTTAAAGAGTTCCCAAAGAACATTTTCCTGCAAGTTCTACCTTCACATTTTGATATTCTTTGTACTCATCCAATGTTTGGCCCTGAAAGTGGGAAAAACGGCTGGGAACATTTACCCTTTGTGTTTGACAAAGTTCGGATTGGCAATGAAGACTCTAGACTTTCACGGGTGGAGAAGTTCTTGAACATTTTCGAGAAGGAAGGGTGTAGGATGGTGGAGATGACTTGTGCAGAGCATGACAAATATGCTGCTGGATCACAGTTTATCACACACACAATGGGGAGAATTCTGGAGAAGTTACAGTTGGAGAGCACTCCAATCAATACCAAAGGATATGAAACTTTGCTGGATTTGGTGGAAAATACATCTAGTGACAGCTTTGATCTGTATTATGGGCTGTTTATGTACAATAAGAATGCAATGGAACAAATAGAGAGATTGGATTTGGCATTCGAGTCATTAAAGAAGGAATTGTTTGGACATTTGCATGAGGTGTTGAGGAAGCAGTTGTTTGGGAAGTCTGAGGTTGAGACGATGAGGCCAATGCTGGCAAAGTTGCCTGCCCAATCAGATACCTTGGGGAACCAGAATAACTAGGATGGTCTCCATTTGTACTAGGTATCTTCTCAATCGCTATATCCGGATTTACATGGTTTGTCCTGACTTATAGCATAAGCAAATGAATGAATTAGTGGGTGTTAGCATTCAAGTTCCAATTTGAAATAGAAAGAGATTTGTGAACATAAGTGGTGCAGATTTATGTACTACATGCGGGTTTTATGAGATATGCAGATCTGATTTGTTTGACTAAATTCAATTTCAATTTTTGATAAATTTGGATGTGTTGAATAATCGAGGCTTATTTCTTGAGTTGGTAATAAACAATGAATTATTTACCTTTTGTCGTCGCATGTTCACATTCGTAAATTGTAACTTCTAACGTGTGTCTTACCTTGTTGGTTTGAGAAAGAAATCACAGAGAAGGGGAATTTCAAAGGCGCTAAGTTTTTCAACCAAAATACTAAATAAATCTAATGCTCAGGGATTAAAGAGTGAAGCCATAGATTAGTATTATGAGTGCAACTAGAAACTCCCATGGAGGTTGAAGTCTGTGTTTAGCCTTGTTAAAGAGCCTCACTTACAAATTACATGGCAAAATATCTTTATTGATGTTTCTTTTGATGAAGCTTCTAAACTGGTTGTGCCGGTTTTGTTGGAGTTCTTTTCCTCGGTTTACTCTATCAAACGAGCAGTAATTAAGTGTTTGTGTTTGTTTGATAGAGATTTATTGAGAAGATAGTTTTTCTTTGTGTAGTTGAGAAGTCAAATAAATAAATTTCAAGAAAGTATAAAAAATCATCTCATAAATGTAATGAATGGTTGAGAAGAAAAATGATTTTTTGAATGTATCAAACTTAGCTTTTTCAGGTAGAAAAAAGTTTACCCACGCTAAGATGATTTGTTGAGATAATAAGTAGGTAGATGTATATTGGTAAAGCTAAAAAGATTTGATTAGATTATAATCAAGCTGTTTCATCTAACCTAGTTGTCTGCGAACTTGGCATACAACTTTTTGTGGTCGTTTAAGGTTTGTCCTGATGATATTTGTCTTTTCACATGGTTGAAATTGCTCACCAATTCTTTTTCTTGATTTGGGAAGTTGATGGAAATTCAGTGTAGTGAAAATGGATTAGGGAAGTGCATTCAGACTATGAGTTGTGTGGAAGATGCATGATAAATTATAGAGAATTGACAATTGGTGTTTGCATACAAATTTACAGAGGGGTTATAAACATACTTTCAAATCTGCATTTTAAACTTTATCTCACGATCATCTGCGTAATTTGTGGGACTAGCGTTTTTCTGTTGATAGATCTGCCAAACTGATGCCAAAACTTTTAACAATGATGTGCTGGTCCATGCTTTTTATTGTCTTGATCATAAGCAAATTGTCATCCTGAACCCATATGTATGATTATGGGAGCCATTAATTTTATTATAACTACATGTTATAACTTTTGATTTTCGTTTATGGGTTTGTATGATATGTGGGAGTCATTAATTTCTCATCGTTAAATGATTCCATGTGTTGTGCTTTTCGCCATTGTTTACTGATTGATCAACCAGATTCAGTTTCAATGTGAAGGTGACCTTATCTATTCCAGGTTCTGTAAGTTTGCTGTTGATTCTTCTAGCCAAAGAGAGATGCTGGTACATGGACTCTGGTGTACTCTGCTTATAAGTTAAAAGGTCTTTTTTCCTTTTTTTCTCAAGTTTGTTTGTATCCTTGTACAGTATTCTGCTATTTGGTATGTTTCAACTGTATACTGGCGATGAGGTCTAGGTTCATCTCGTAATCTTCAGAATTGTAGCAATTTTGAGCCCAAAATGGGTGACAAAATAACATTTATTTATTATGCTTATAACTAGTCCAACTTACGCTAAAATCTGTTTGAACTTGAACGAACTCAAAACTTGGTCTTGCTGCTCAGTTTGTGCTTTTTTTCTTTTGAACACTAGTTGCGCCACTCACACTAAATATTTTGAGGGAAATCGAGACAATGTACCTTATTTTCATCAAACTTCTCATAAATATCTTGTGTTAGTACAATTTCAATTGCATGATCATTTAAATTGCTAACATGTATGGTGAGGAACAAGTACGGATAATATCATTGATGTTTGAATTCTTTAAATTGTTAATAATTCATGTTAATTGAGGTTTACTACGTTACTTGCTAATATTCACATTGGAAGTATCTACTCAGTATGGAGTGTTGTTGAGTGAAAACATAGATTGTTACATTATTGCATATGATTCATGTCTTTTCGATCAAAGGGATCACAATGTTAATAATTTGACATTATTAGGAAATAAATAATAGTGTCTGTCTCAACTCTCAAATAGTGAGTTGCCATTAACATGCCTTCGATATCTTTGCTGCATCAATAGGTCTCTTCCCCAACTGGAAATTCTCAAAATATATGCTTCCATAGTCTTTGACTGTCTTGTACAATCTCGGTCTTTCTTCATTAATGAGCTTTTCCACTGGTCCAATCTCCATTTCTGATCCTGGTACAAAAAACACGGCCAATGTGTTTCTCTCTTTCTCTGAATTAGTAACTACTCTATGCACTGGGCTCTTAAATATTCCATTGCTCATTATCTGCAAAAATCATTTCTATCAATAACGCATGGACATATTGTGCCATATCCTTCCATGTAGGGAGTTTGTTCGGTTTCTCTGTTTTTGTTCGTGCACAGTTTTCTAAGTCACTTTTTGTCTCCACACATTTCGAGAAATTATCCTTTCACCTATTTGAAGATTTTATCGAGCCAGCGGTTGATATTATTATAGCACTAGTGGTAGGCCCCACCTCTAAAAGTAACCAATAAAAACTAAATATCCCTTAGGCCATTTCCAATGGGACCTTTAATTGCAACGCAGGTGCAGTAGAGAGAGAGAGAGAGAAAGGAATAGAAATAATATTTTATTATAAAGTAAATTGAAAGTGAATGAAAGGAATTGTAGGAAAAAAAGAGAGGGAAAAGTAAAAAAAATGAGAGAGCAGAGATAAATTCAAAAATAATAATAAAATAGTAGTAGAATAATTCTAGACGGGCGTCTATATCTGGACGTGATACAGGTATCTATGAAGAAAAAGTGGAGAAAAAGTGAAATAATTGAGGTAAAAGCGATTAAAAAAATAAAAAATTTAAAAAGCGTGGGTCCTACTTGGTTTCCTTGTTCCTATATCTCTCTAGTCTCTCTCCACTGCATACGATCTGACAAGGCAAGCAATTAAAGGTCCCATTGGAGATGGCCTTATAGGTGAGTGGTCAGTTGTCAGGCCCGTAGGCCTGCATCTACATTATCTATTGGTATTCATAGTGGTTGTTGATACTAGAGTGAGAGTCTTCACCAATGGTGTTCAAGTGCTCGAGCGCAGAATTCTGGCGCAAGTTCCCAAGCGTTCGGCCTTCGATTTGAAATCCAGGATGCGGATTGATCTGATGACGGAGTGGTAATTTTCAAAATTCGTATTTGTTGGATCTGGTGGTGGTCAAACTTTTTGGCTAATTTTTAACTTAAAAATTAGCCAAAAAGTTTGACCGGCCACCACGGCATCAGCTAAATTTAAAAAATTACTGACCTCCGCCTCATCAGATCAATCAGATCCGTCCCGATTTCAAATCGAGGTCAACTGTTTGAATGCCCGAGCGCCGTAATTACGGCGCTCCCGGGAGCACTTGAACGCTTCTGGAGTCTTCACCTGTTAGATTTCACTTTTTCAAAATGGTTTCTTGGAAACTAACACACTTGTAAGCTGATAAAAGTACCTCAACTAGATCTCCAACATTAACAAGTATAGAGTAAGGATCTACAGGAACATTAAACCATTGATCATCTTTCAACACTTGCAGGCCTTTGACTTGTTTGTCTTGTAAGAGGAATGTGATGGCGGAGCCATCTGCATGAGGTTTAATGCCGAGCGCAAGATCTGGCCTCGGACAAGTTGGGTAGAAGTTGAATCTCGCTATGATTTCAGTTTCACCGTACTGTTGAAGAAAGCAACTCTCCTCCAAGTTTAGTGATCTTGCCATTGCCTTGAGAAGAAGCTCATTCAAGGCTTCCAACTTCATTACATATTCTGCCAAAACTTCCCTGCAATAAAGTTATAATATTAATTAATCATTGATTTTGATCAGGTATCCGTGTGTTGGTACCTTAATGTACCCATATATATCATTAATGTACCCATAGATATACTGTAGCGTCTATAAAACTAGGTGTGATTTCCTGTAGAAAATGAAACCTAAGGGTGCATATGTACTCGTGGGTTCATTAACGTACTCATGGATACTTGATCGGGAGTCCATTAATTAGAGTAAAAACTATCACACAATCATGTGATTCATCTTTTTTATGTACCGAAAATTTTGAGGTTTTTGGGGCCAAAAGTGTAGCCTTTTCTTATGTTGAGGTCTAATAGTGAGATACAAACGATCAGTCCAGTCAAGAATTTGATGTTCTGAAAGGATTGAATCAGTTCCATAGCCATCCATGGCATCAGATGTTCTTCCATACTTTTGCTTGTCTTCCATTGGAAGTGCGAAGAACTCTTTGCTCGATTCTCTCAATTTGTCCAATAAAACATTTGAGATCCCATGATTTGTTGCCTGAAATTTAATGCAAAATACCACAATACTATGTTACTGTAAACTTTTTTCTATTTAAAATCAAGTCAATTAGAACTTACGCTCATATTCAATGTAAAATTTTAGTTGTTAACAAGAAAAAGTTTATTTGAACTCAACCTGAAAGCAACCATCGTATCTGAGGGCTGATTGAAGTTGGTTGAGCTCCTCGTCTGCGGCAGGCGATGGAGAAATCAGCCGGCTGAGATCGATTGATGGAACATCCAACAGTGGAGCTGAGGCGGAGATGATCCCTCCGTTGTTACTACCTTTATGGACATATCTTTCTGGTACTTCGTTGTGGCCTTTGCTGGACAGTTGTTGGACAGCTTCAGCCATGGTTGAAGATGGCTTCTAACCCAGAAAATATCGATAATTTGTAGAATTAAATGACGTCTGTGCCGATGAATATGAGTAGAGAAATCATAAAGAAATGGGGATTTCTGATGGCTGAGATGATAAAGACGAAATTTATATCATATTATTAGTGGTCATTTTCTTGCGTCTAGACAGTGGGGCAACAGGTTCTATTTGTAAATTGACTTTGTGTTTTGCCTTTTTAATTTTTTATTATTTCTTTTGGGTATGCTAATTTTGGTGACTTGATTTTGAAAATGAGAACTTGATCGAGAACTTTGTGCGATATGACAACGCCACCTATTTGGCTATGAGTTTTGCTATTCATTTGAACATACAGTTTAACAAATAGAATAATTCGGGCATATGTGTGATCGTTTTTTTTTCCATATCATATATCATCTTTAAAATCAACAATCCCTAAAATTTTCTTTAAAAAAATCAATAAAACAATCCCTAAAATTTTGTTTCCATTTACGAAAGTGTATATCATCTTGTTTGTTCATGTAACATTAATCTTCTATTTCTAAGCAACGATTCTTCACACAGCAAGGATAAGGATAAATGATCTCAAATGCTTATGACTTTTGGATTCATTTGTAATTTCATTTTCAATTTTTTCTTAAATATTAGAATTTTCAAACTTTGAAAATTAGGCCAGATGAAAAAGAATAGCTTTTTCAAAATTTTCAGTTAATAATTTACAAAATAACAAAATCAATCTTTAAATTAAAAATAAACAATAACAGTGTAATTTATGTTAAAAAGAGAAAAGAAAATTAAAAGAGGAAAGTTTAAAAAATGTTGGGATATAATTCAAAATATTTAAAAATAAAAAAAATTGAAGGAAAAAGGTTAAATTGGGCCATTTGGCCAATTTGGAGACATAGGTGAATATGACTTCGGTGCTGCTATATATTGTAAGATATGCTTGGCCCATTAACGTGAGGAAAGCAAGCCCATTCTTCCTGCTGTTGAGAAGTCCACTAAACCTCAATGTTTGATCCGATTTTTGATCCAATTTCAAGTCTAAACTTCCTTTACAAGCTCGGCTCCACATGACTTCTGTTTGGTGGATTTCTTTTGACAGAGAAACACATTCCACTCTCTAGAAAGAAAGGCTCAACTACCTTTGTTCTCTCTCTATACAAAAATAGATCTAGTTCTCTCCCTTTTATCTCTAGTTAGTAAATCACTTAGTATTTTTCATAAGTTGTTAAGAAGATGATTCTCTTGTTCTAGATCTTAGTTTTGTGTAAGAGTTGTTGAGTTGTTTTCTTTGTGTAAGAGTTGTTGAGTTGTTTTCTTTGTGAAAACAAACTTTGATTTGAGTTTAGTACTCAATCAACTTTGTATAAACTTTCTCTAATTTTCTTTGTTTTTAATGAAAGTTATGCAATTTAAAATTTGGGTTTAGAGTCGATCTTTGCCCTACAGTGGTATCAGAGCTTGTTTTGATACCGGGGCTTTCAGATCTAGGGTTGTTCGATTGAGATCTTTGTGATTTCTTGCTATTTATGCTCGAGTAGTCCCTTAATTTGGCCGAAAATTCTACTGTTGAACGGGCAATTGAAGCCAATCGAAAACCCTAATTTCTTGGAGTGAACAGTGACCGCGGAGGCTGAACGAAAATCTGGCTAGAATTTCTCGCCAGTGAACAGAGTTGGAGCTGCTGTTGGAAAAGCCCAAAGTTCGAAAGTTTCTTCAGTTACTGTTCATCCGAGATTTGTTCGTCACCAGTCTGTTGACTGAGATATATCTAACCCATTCTCTATAGAATTTAGTATTCTACTATTGTTATCCCTTCATCGAACCTCCGTTGAGGCCTTGAAGGTTGAGGTGATTATAGGGTTCAGGTAATATTAGTTAGTACTTGTTAGTTGTTTGCCGTTGGAGATATTTGAATTGTGGTAGTGATTTGTTTTCTGAGTTGATATCTTTGTGATATTGTCTTCTACTAGCGGTAGTTTGTTTTAGGTTATCCGCTCTTCTTGTGACTTTGTGTGCTTATTTGAATTTCTTTGTGTTCTTAATCAATGGCTTCCACAAAGATTGAAGTTGCAGCCTGGAATGGATCAGGTGACTTTAGCTTGTGGAGTCAAAAGATTAAGGCTCTACTTGTTCAAAATAGATGTGCTCAGAGTTTAGATGACACTTGGCCTATTGGCACAACTGATAGACACAAAGCTAATGCTGATGAATTGGCATGGAGTATTATTTTCTTGGATCTTTTCGATAATGTGCTTAGAAAGATATGAGAAACTTCAATTGCATCTGAGATTTGGAATAGACTTGATGATCTCTATTTGACAAAAACTCTTCCAAACAAAGTTTTTCTTTGGAAACAAATTTTCAACTTCAAATTGATGTTAGTCCTGAACTTGAAGAGAATGTTGATAGATTCAACAAGATAACCATTGACCTCATAACTTGTGGTGAAACTCTTTCTGATGATCATAAACCAATTTGTTTGTTGAATGCCTTGAGTGATAAATATAGAGATGTCAAGAGTGCTTTAGAATATGGTGGTCAGTTCTTAACTATTGACGTCATTTATGCTGCCCCTAAAAATAGAAATCTTGAGCTTAAATATGATCAAATAGATGCTTTTGTTTGCTAAAAATAACTTTGTTAAAAAGAATTTTCCAAAGAATAAAGAAACTGGTCCTTCTTATCAGGGTCAAACTTTTAATCCTAATAAGAAGAAGAACCACAATGCCTTTTCTTCTTCGGATAAGGACAAAGCTAAGAACAAAGATGCTAAAGATAAGGGTAGGGGTAAAAAGAAGGATGTCACTTGCTACTATTGCAACAAGAAAGGTCATCATATTAAAAACTGTTTTAAGAAAATACAAGATGAGGCTTTGGCTGCTAGGTCTCAAGGTGGGGGCTCAAAATATAACAATGAGGCCAATGAGGCTCATGGTTTTGTGTTTATGGCTTTTATTGATTTTCAGAATGAATGGGTGCTTGATTCTGGTTGTTCTTTTCATATGTGCCATTCTTGATGACTTGTTTTCTGAGTTATCTTATTCTGATTGTGGAATTGTTAAATTGGGAAATGATTTTATGTGAAAAATTGGGGGCGTTGGCAAAATTTCTTTGACACCTGACAATGATGCCATTTTAACCTTGAATCAAACCAGGTTTGTGCCTGATTTGAAAAGAAATATGATTTCTTTAGGTTCTCTTGATGATGAAGGTTTTGACCTTATGGTAAAAGTTGGATTTATTAGAGGTCTAAAAGATAATCACGAAATTTTCACTTCTCCAAAGGTTAATGGAATTTATCTTTTAAAGGCCACACCTATTTTCCGTAAGTCTCTAAGCGCCAAATCAAATCTTTCAAACAAAAGTCAAGTTTGGCAAAAGAGACTATGATACATTAGTGAGAAGGGTTTGTTTATCTTGAAAAAGGATGATGCTTTTTGAAAAGATCCAATTGAAAAATTACCTTTTTGTGATGAATGTGCCATGGGTAAACAAACCAAGTCTCTATTTGGCAAAGGTTTGCACAAGTCCACACAAATCCTTGAGTATCTTCATCGCTGATTTGTGGGGACCTGCCCCAGTGTCAACTGTTTCAGGTTTTAGGTACTTTCTTTTTTTTGTTAATCATTTTTCTAGGAAGTCTTGGGTTCTTCTACTGAAGTCTAAGTCCGACACTTACTATTTTCAAAACTTAGTTAAATTTGACTGAAAATCTCAAAAGTAAGAAAGTGAAGGTTCTTAGGACTGATAATGGGTTGGAATTTTGCAACCAAGAGTTTGATTCCTTCTGTTCTAATCACTTTATCACTAGGCATAGGACTGTCACGTATATACCACAGCAAAATGGGGTTGCTGAGATAATGAATATATCTCTCTTGGAAAAAACAAGATGTTTGCTATTAGAATCTGGTTTACCCAAAGTGTTTTGGGGAGAGACAGTAAAAAAAAACTTCTTTTCTTTTAAATAAATGCCGTTTAAGTGCAGTTGGTTTCAAAGCGCTTGATTTTATTTGGAATGGCTATATGCATAATTATTCATCTTTGAAAATCTTTGGCTGCATTGCTTTTTCTCATAAAAAGAGTAAGTTGGATTCTAGATCCATAAAATGTGTTTTTATAGGTTATGGTGATGGGCTATAGATTGTGGGTTAAAGAAAAGGAGGGTTATGATGTCATTATAAGTAGGCCAGTTGTTTTTAATGAGGATGAGTTCCCATGTTTGAAAAACAAATTTGAACCTATTTTGTCCCAAAAGGACTTTGTTATTTTTGAAATGAGTTTTGAGAATCCTCTTAGTGAGGACACTCAAATTGATACTCAGTTTCAGGTGGAGCAACCCCCACATGTTTCACCCACTAATTCACCTCAACAATCTCATGTTGAAGGTGATTCAGGATCTGAGAATGAATCACCTGAATTGCAAAATTATCAACTTGCTAGAGATAGAGCTAGGAGAACCACAAGACCTTCTACTCGATATACTGATGATTTTGTCTCTTCCTTTGTTCAGCAAGATTATATTAATTCTGAACCTCAAACATTTGAAGAAGTTGTTGCTTCTCAAGATCCTGCAAAGTGGACTGCAGCCATGGAGGATGAAATGTCATCCTTCCATAAGAATCGCACCTGAGTGCTTGTTGATAAGTCAAAAGGTAAGAAATTAGTTGTTTGTAAATGGATTTTCAAGGTAAAAGGTAGAATTTGAGGGTGGAAAACCTAGATACAAGGCTAGACTTGTAGCTAAGGGTTTTACACAAAAAGCGGGTATTGATTTTACTGAAATTTTCTCTCCCGTTGTCAAATTCACCACCATTCAAGTCTTACTTGCTTTTCTTGCACAATTTGACCTTGAACTTGAGCAACTTGATGTTAAGACTGCATTTTTATATGGCAACCTTGATGAAACTATTTACATGAAACAACCTGTTGGTAATTGGACCGAACAACTTGTGTATTTGTTGAAAAGATCATTGTATGGTTTGAAACAGGCACCTAGACAATGGTATAAGAGATTTAACTCTTATATTCAAAGTCTAGGGTTCAAAAGGGGTCAATATGATGCATGCTTTTACTTCAAAATAAATTCACATTCTGATTTTCTTTTCTTGTTGCTTTATGTTGATGATATGTTGGTTGTTGGCCCAAAAATATCTGAAATTAATCAACTTAAAGCTTTGCTAAGATTTAAATTTGACATGAAGGATTTAGGACCTGCTTGTAGGATCCTTGGAATGCATATTGATAGAAATAGGGCTAAGGGTACTTTGTTTCTAAGTCAAAGTCATATGTTGCAATGATTTTGAAAAAGTTCAATCTTTGTGATGCTAAGCCTATTTCTTTGCCATTGCCTACTCATTTCAAACCTTCAATTGATGATTGTACCAAATTTGATTTTGAGCATGAACGAATGTTTAATGTACCTTACTCGAATCTGTTGGCTCTATGATGTATTTAATGGTCTCTACAATACCAGATTTGAGCTATTCTGTAAGTGTACTTAGTAGATTCATGAGCAATCCAGGTGAGATTTATTGGGAGGCTATAAAAAGTCTCTTGAGATACATTAAAGATACCATAAATCTGGGTTTGTTATACCAGAAGCAAAAGGATGGCCTTAAACTTAGGGGTTATGTGGATTATGATTTTGCAGGTAATTTGGACAATAGAAATTCCACTTCTTCATATTTTTTTACCTTTAATGGTACTTGTGTGAGTTGGAAAGCTTAGTTGCAGAAATTGGTTGCTTTGTCCTCTACTAAAGCTAAATACATAGATGCAAGTGATGCTGTGAAAGAATGTCTTTGGTTGAAAGGTTTGCTTGGTGAACTAGGTGTAAAAAATTATGTTATTGAAATTTATACTGACAGTGAAAGTGCTCTTTATCTTAGCAAAAATCCAGTTTTTCATAACAGGTCCAAACACATTGATGTGAATTTCCACTTCATTAGAGACATTTTGGAAAACGGAATAATCAGTTTGGTGAAAATCCCCACTCAACTCAATCCTGCAAATTCAGGGACGGAAGTCATTCCATTGCCTAAGTTTAAATGTGCTCTAAATTTTCTTAATATTGTAGCAAATTAATATTGGTATTTTGCTTTACTATTTTGTGCTGCTGTTTTTCTTTTTGTTTTTGCTTCTCAGGTTAATAGCCAATCAAAGTGGAGATTGTAAGATATGCTTGGTCCACTAACATGAGGAAAGCAAGCCAATTCTTGCTGATGTTGAGAAGTCCACTAAACCTCAATGTTTGACCCCGGTTTTTGGCCCAATTTCAAGTCTAAACTTCCTTTACGAGCTCGGCTCCACATGACTTCAGTTTGGGGGATTGCTTTTGACCGAGAAACACATTCCACTCTTCAGAAAGAAAGGCTCGGCTACCTTTGTTCTCTCTCTACACAAAAATAGATCTAGTTCTCTCCCTTTTATCTTCTTGTTAGTGAATCACTTTGTATTTTTCACAAGTTGTTAAGAAGATGATTCTCTTGTTCTAGATCTTAGTTTTGTGTAAGAGTTGTTGAGTTGTTTTCTTTGTGAAAACAAGCTTTGATTTGAGTTTAGTACTCAGTCAACTTTGTATAAACTTTCTCTAATTTTCTTTATTTTTAATGAAAGTTATGCAATTTAAAATTCGGGTTTAGAGTCGATCTTTGCCCTACATATATATGATGAAAACAAGCAGCAATCTGTGAGGGAAAAACGTGATCAAGCGACAGTTGCACGAGAGAAATAGAAAAGTGCTGTGGCTGGTTTTTTTTTTTTTTTTGAGAGCTTGTGATTGAGGAGAAAAATAGAGAAAGTGGGAGGAAAAATTAGAGAGAGAAAAGAAGAGTGTTGTGTTCTTTTTCTCATCTAATTTTTGTGGAAAAGTTGAGTGGGTGAAGAAAAATTGTACGAGAGTTTTTTTCTTCATCAATAAAGGTGGTCTTCTCCAGTTGTGGTCGGCAGTCAGTTAAACCACATTAATTATTGTATTATTTATTTTTCTTTGTTTGTATTGGTTATTTTTCACTGCAAAAATTTTTTGGCTGGGAAATCTATCATATTACCCAACAAAAAATTCCTTCCCATTTACCTTGTTTACATTTCTATTTTAGTTTGGCCCATATACCTTGTCTCCTTTTTAGATTACAAAGTTTATTTTATGGTACTTTACAAACGTACCCTTATTTAATGTTATAGTTATAAGTATTAGTTTAAAAATTAGTCATTAAGTAGAGGTAAATTAGGAACACGTATCACAAAATTTACTTTTCCAATAACTTCTCAATCCCCGTGTAAAATTCAAAGTGGACAAGGTAAATGGAACGGAGGGAGTAGCTTATTTTGTGCATAAAAGACATGTACATGGAAAATCTTTTCCATGAAAAAATTTCCTATCAAATGCTAAAATAGTATTTTCCTATGGAATTTTAGTGAATCAAACACACCCTAAATAAAAGTCGATAGTTTGCGACAAAAAAGCACCTTGAGACTTTATAGCAAAGAAGCACAACCAATTTTGATTTGTGAAGGAAAGGTTTTTTTATATTGCCAGGTTGTTGACTTGATGAATATGTATTGAAAATAACTTTTCTAAGGCAGTATAATTTGAAATAATTTTAAAAAACAAGTAGACCACATAATTTACTTTTGTTTGGTATGCTAGAATTACTTTCATGCTTCAAGCACTCTGTACTTTCTTTGGAAGGTTTTGATCTCGTCTTCCTTGTAATAATTTTCATCATTAATAAAAAGGTAGGATTATCCAACACCCCCACCCCCGACCTAGATGGAGGTGTAAAACCCATATCAAAGCCCGAATGGTGTTTAAAAAAAAGAGTCAACCATGTAATTTTCTCCATTAATAGGTCCAAGTACATTGATCCAATCACTATCACTGAAGTGGAACTCAAAGTATCTACACTCTAAAATCTTGATGATGCAATGTTGAGGATTGAGGCTGTCACTACTCACTTCCATTTATATGGGGGGAGGGAGAATTCGAAATGAACATCCAGCTATAGCTGTACAATTTTAGAAGCATTTTGCAATTGAAAAAATATAGAATTGTCACACATTATTTTTGAAATGCTATAAGCTATGTTAGAAATACAATCAATGGGTACAACTTTAATTTATGTATTTTTGCAATTCACATGAAGTAATCAAACGTGATACATATAATTTTTCAACCTTAATAATTTGTGTTTAGATTAGTTTAGCATCAATATTAATTAATATAATTTGTATGTTATTTGCATTTATTGGCATGTGCTAAATAAATAATTATTAAAATTAAGTAGATCACGCCTTCAGAATTAATTCTAACAGGCATTTAAGTTTTTTGAGTTATGATAATTTAAAATTGGAAAAAATCCCACAATGACAACATTGAAAATTGTAATATCAAATTGACCATTCACTTTAAGCATTTCCATGGATGGCATATATTTCGAATAGAGACGGACAAAAATGCTCTTCTTCCTTAAAACAAATAAATCTATAAAATAAAAATAAAATATTCTCCCCCCACCCCCCACCCCCCACGCATATCGCACGTTCCTTACACTTACCAACAACTCACGTTGCTTGGGAGAACTTTTGAAAGTTCTCTAAGAACCTGATTTTGGGATCTGGTTCTTGGTTCTCCATGGGAGAACCCGAGGAGAACGGTTAGCTCGGTTCTAGTTCTCCATGAGAGAACCCGATCTACAAAAAATTTAGAATCAAAAATAATTTTTTCAACAAACTTGAAAATGGAAAAGATGATAGGAAGTTGAGAGTTGGAGGTTGGCGTTACTGGTATATTTATCTACAGTCATTAGAGAATTTAGTATGGTGGTCGCCATAATTTTTTGCTGAAATTTCGTCTATAAAAAAACCTAGAACTATAGGATAAAATAACGAAAACAAGTAAATCCTGGCAAAATGGCAACATCAACTTGAAAATTCTGCTACATCTTTTTTTTTACAAGATAACCTAACATAATGGGAATTCTAGTTTTTTGCCCTGCCATTTATGCAATTCAGCAATTACATCTTAAAATTTTATGAATGAAATGGTATTGCGCTTTGGCACAAAAAATATTATTCGAAATGATCATTTACCAATTTCTCCGTGTTATAATGTTTCTACAAATTTTGGATTTTTGTAGTTATCTATTTATGTGCTACGAGATGAATCTATAGTTTTCAAATGTCATGACTATTTATCAAATTCTACTGGCCAGTAGCCAAATGAAAGTATTTAATCACATGTGAAAATGCGTTAATAGGTACAGTGTGGTCTTATAATGGCGATTTCAAATTTCAATCATTTTATTCAAAACCATTTAGGATGAAATTGCCATGACTACTGAACTAACATATAGTGACTATGTCAGAAATGTGTAGATGGTGATGGTCAGTACACATGTGCATCTCAACTTAATTTCGTAGCCACCAAGGTTTGGTTGATACTAGTATAATTTTATTGAAAATAAAAGATGTTGTGGTGCAACACCAACAATTATAACAATAGTAATAACAATGACACAAGGTAAAACAGTGATAACAATAAAATTTTGAGTAAATTAATTCTATAGAGAATATGTCTAAAATGGAGGCAAGTATTCTTAATTATTGTTCGGATGTCCTTCATGGTTGCCACCTGATTTTCCATTTGATTTTAAGGTGCTAGGGGTGGTAAGTTCGATTCGAATTTGTCCCAACACCACAAATGTGTCCCGATCTCTCACCTAACACCTCATTGTAGAGTCGGACCTAAGCTATTTAGTCCCAAAACGAACTCTATGTATTGGCCTAAATCATGGTCCCGAAATAGTATTAAAAAAACTAAAAATTTAATAGGCCAACAAACCAAAAGCGAAAAAATAAAAATAAAATAATAAAAGTAGAAATTTAAAACTTGTTTTTTTCTTGTTTGAACAAATCAACAAGGAATAGGCTATAAAGTAATGGGTTGAACAATCTATACGTAAAAAGGAACTAAATAATAATAATAATAATAATAATAATAATAATAATAATAATAATGATAATAATAATAATAATAATAAAGAGAGACCACTTTTGTAGGAATTTTCCTGCTCATTTTTCAACTATTTTGAAATATAGTTGTGAGGTTTGTTTTCCTGCCTATGAGACTTTTCATCTATTGGTTGAATTTTTTTATTAATATCTGATTTTTTATTTTTTTATTTTTCTTTTCTAATCCATCTTAAATTTCTTTATAGCATCTTTTCTAATCCAAATTAAATTTCTTTATAGCATCTTTTCTAATCCATATTAAGTTTCTTTATAGCCAATCAGACTGACAAATGATTGGCTAATTTTTTTTATTTAAATTTTTAAAGATAATTGGAGCTGTGTTTTCCTGCTTATGACACTAACACATTATTGACTTTTTTATAAATTAATTAAACTATCATCCTTCACATTTGACATCTGCAGAGGAAACGCATGCAATTTGTCTGTAAAATCAAGCTATATCTTTTTCAAATCCATCTTCCATTATCCTTCTTTCCAACAATCATCCACGTGGCTCATAATTGATTTACACAAATCATTGATGAAAACTAGAGATGATTCTCTTTCCTTATTCTCGAGGAGTTGCTAAGATTTACACCAATTGTTGATTAAAATCATTAAAATCGTTGATAATTCCCTTCCCTTTCCTTTCTTCATAATTGATTTACACAAATCATTTAAATTCACATATAATTTATATTTGATCATTGTGTCAATTTTTTATTTTCAGGTTTTACACAATAAGGGATAATAGAACAGGGGAAACTTCTGCCCAAAAAATTAGCTTTTGGTAACTTTTCAATGGAAAAGAACGAACATCCAAAGAATGCTGGTTTTATGGATGAGGAGGAGGATGAAGTTAGACATGCATATCTAGAGGATGAGCTTCTGTGTTTAGATAAGGAGTGTGAAGAACTAGGAAGTGAGCAACGGAAGCTTGAGAGAAATGCAAAATCTGTTCGCATTGAAATGTTTCCTGAATGCCATGTGTGTTCTTCTTTTGTGTCTTCCCTTTGTCATTTGATATTTTGAGGCAATTTGATCTAATTGGTTGCTTTATTTATGTGGTAACAAAATGGGAACTTTTATTATGTTTCAGGACGATTGTAAACGAGCCTTAATAGAGGGCCACAATTTGAGATTAGATTTATCAAACAAGTTTTAGGATGCAATTAAGGTTTCCATTTTTCATATATATATATATATATATATATATATATATATATATATATATATATCTATGTGTGTGTGTATAAAAGGGTAGTAATATACAATTTGATGCTATAATTAATTTTGTTGTAGAAAAAAAATCTGTGGTAGAGAGTTAAGGTGAAAAGGATTACATGAAAAGTTTGTGTAACTCCCCGAGTTCTAAATACCCGGAACGCTACTTCACCATTCTTAATTAACTTTTGAAAACCAAAAGCAACAGTAATAAACGGAAATTTAAACTTTGCTGAATATTATTTATTAATCAAATATTGACTTTTCAAACGTTGAAATAAACTAATGCATAAACAAATTAATGAAATAATAATAAAAAAATAGTTTAACATTTCATTAAAAATGGAAAATCTTACATGGGCTCTCAATAAATTGTTTATTATTCCACCGCCCAATGCCGCACAGTCAATTCCTCAATCTGCAAATGTTTGGTTAGAGAAAAATATGAGTATTTCATACAAATACTCAGCAGATCTCGCACATGATAATAATTGTATTACATATAAACATGTGATCATGTAGCCCGAGTAATAAATTTCATTAACAAGTAATAAATATAAGTTGAGTCTAGTCTCAGGCATTTAAGCAAGTAATTATCATCACATAATTGCATTAAAGCAATAATAGTCTCATGTTTAGGCTTGATCACGCAACTTCTGAATTATATGCTAAACAAATAGCAAATAGTCTCGTGGAAGTACGCAACACATGCAAACACATCATAGGAATTAATAATCTACATGCAGTTTTGAAAATAAAATTTTCGTAGATAGAGATCTACCTTAATCTAGGAGTTTGAGGTGTAAAATTGTAAATATCTAGGATTGTCACATCTCGTCTAGTCCGAAAATAATTAAAATATCTCTAATTAGATTCTTGGGTGACCAAAGTCTAAGAAATAAAGGAAATTATTAAAAGTAGGGTTTAAATCGATTTAAATATGAAGTTTAGGGATATAAATAGCTAAATCTAAAAGTTGGGGCTAATATGCAAATTTTAGAGAATTCTGGCGACTAATTCAAAAGTCAAATGAATGTTTCAATTGACCATGCTTGAAAACTATTGGACTCGATTGAAAATGAATTAAAACTTTGGGATCTCTTGTGTAAATAAAGTACGGGGACTGAATTGAAGGTCAACTGAAAGTTATGAGGCTTGACTACAGTTGGCCAAACTTTAAAATCATTGGGCTAAATTGAACTAGAATCAAACCCTAGGATAAATAAATATAATAAAGGGACAAGCTTAATAAAATGGAAAGTTCAGGGACCAGGAGTGCAAATAACAAATAGAAGCATGGAAAATTAGATTTATTTCTTCCTTGTCTCAAACCGATGGGATTCAGCGAGGAAGAAGGAAGGAAAAGGAAAGAAAAAATAATGAAAGAAAAGGAAAAAGAAAGCGGGGAAGCTTCTACCGCTAGCTTTGACCGAGAGTCGCCGCCGGTGGGGCACATTGCCACCGACGGGGGTTGTTTCAGTGAGGAAAAGGGAGCGATGGTGGGAGGAATAGAAAGATGGCAGCGAAGACGGAGGCGTGACTGACGGCAACACCGGTGGTGGTAATCGCTATTGGTCCCCCGCACTCTATCACTACGATTCTTCTCGTCCCTATATCTATACTGATAGTGTTTACCTTTCTAGTAAGGTTTAATGCAGTGGAAATAAATGAGTGCTTAGGGAGGATTATATAGGAATCTTAGGGTAGTATTACGGAAGATAAAATAATCTAATTAAGGAAGATCGGATAAATGGAATTTGATAAGTTCTTGAGCACTAAGATTAGGGTTAAGATTTCTGATTTGGGGCTAGGATTTAAATCCGAATTAGGGTTTTAAAATTGGGATAAATTAAAATTAGGGATGGGTTGACGAGAATTGAGCGAAAAAGTTGGTTAAAACTAACTTTTCATGTCAAAATTTTTGGATCACTACAATTTGCGTGTGTAAAAGGAAATATGTTCTTACTTAAATGTGAGTATTAGTTTATGGCTTATCTACGCCGACACCTATGGTACCTAATCATACAATAGTTGATTTATAATGTGTTCATGTTAAAACATTATTTTTAAAGAATTGAACCGCAAATGTTGCAAAATGCATAATTTGAAAGTTGGCAAGGTTTTACCTCTAAAAAAAAAAAGAAGAAAAAGAAAGATAGAAAGATGTAGAGGCTTGTTGCTTTGATTTTTTGGGTACCCTAAATACTATGAAACTCCATCGAGATAAGTATCAATGACATATTATTATTATTATTATTATTATTATTATTATTATTATTATTATTATTATTATTATTATTATTATTTTCCTCCACTTTCCATAGAGATTTAATCTCTTTAAAACTTTTCAACTTTTATTTTGAATGACTCATTTGATTGATTTGATAATTATTTTAGTTTTTAAATTACTTTCCTCAACTTTCCACCATACATTTAAATCACTTTAAAACCAATTTAAATATAAATATTTTAAAATTTACTCATATGTGAGAAACGTTTAATAAACTTTCTTATTATAATTTTTTGTTAATTTTCTTAACATTTAATAAACTTTCTTAGCATGATAATATCTGAGATTGTTTGTACTTATTTGCTGCTACTTTCTTAGTGTTAAGTTCATGTAGATTCTTTATGTTATTACTTCGGAACTGATGTCACAAAAAATGATTTACTTTTGGTGATTTCATCCTTGCGAAATTATCATGTTGTGATCAATATTTTGTGGAAAATGATAGTTTTGTAATCCTCTTTGTTTTTTGGAGATTGGAAGGTCCTAGACTCTGAGACATTTGCCCTCCGTTTTTTCTTTAGTTCGTTTTAGTTACGCTTTTTGTTTTTTTTGAAATTTTGGGAAAAAAATTTAATGATGAAAACTTTTTTCTCTTTTTTTTTTATGTAGTGATTTTTTTTGGGTCAAAATTAAGAAAAAGGTATATGAATTAATTTTCTAGCTATTCCGCTTAGGAGCTTAAATAGTGAAAAATAATGCATAATTTAAGTTAATTGTAAAAGATACAATAAAATAATGAATTACAAGTTAAATTAATTGAAAAACAAAAAATAAAATCATGAAATTTAAATTTGGTATAAGACGTAGTGTCTTGGGATGGTGCACGAAAATGGTGTCTAATATTTGTTGTAAAACGTTATGTATTATCGATTTTGTAGGTTCGTTACAATTAATAGTAGATGATAATGCGACAAGACTATTAATTTCCATTGATTTTAATAGATTTTTAATCTTACATATGTTTCTACTTTGACAAAGGATGGAAGGCAAGCTGTGCCTTGATCACTCCAACCAATGACAAAACAAGAATTATTTCTTATATGTTATTGATCATCATTATCATTAGCACAATTTACTTAGTTATTTTGAATTACATTTGTGTTTTAATTCAACATTCTCTTGACATCATTTTTTATTTATTTAATTTTTAGTTGTACATTGTGCTTCTTTTTTTTTTTTTATCGGATACATTGTGCTTCTTTGTTCATATGTGGGTATTTGACATTGTTAAGGCATTATTAGAACTCGAAAATTAATAATTTTATTGTATTACATTGTAATTCATTCAACACTAAACTCATTTAAATACTTATCGGATTGTAATTCTAATTATTATAATTTATTATCAAACTATGCTATTGTAGGTTACCATGTGTACCGATCACACCATCATTCTTTATGGATCGTGTGACAATACAACCACAAAGTAAAGACTACAATAGGTTGCCCGTTGCTCGTTCGAGATCGATGTATTCATGGATGTCATACTTCAACTGGCGGAGTTCATAAATGTAATTTTGTTATAGATTAATGAATGTTATTATTGTTGAATATGATTGTGAAATTAGGGTGTTGACAGAGAATGTTGTCTTATTGTGCGTTGATAATTGCTACAAGTTATGCGAATATTTATAGGATTGAATTGACAGAAGTACAGTCAAACTCTTTCGAAAATTTTTAGAAAACTTAAATATGCATTACTTAAATTGTGTGATGTATAAGATTATAGTGAATTTTTTTATAATCATTTTCAATAACGATGTTCTATTTATATCTATGGGAATCACATTGTAATATACACACTTCCGTGCAACACACGAGTGTTACTACTGATGTTACTGATGATGATGATAATAATAATAATAATAATAATAATAATAATAATCATCATCATCATCATCGCACCATAATGGGCCCCTTAGCATTTTGGCCCAAAGCGTAGCTTGTTGTGCCTATGTTTGGGTATGGCTCTGCCTCAGTGCCTCGGCTACAACATGCCCATCGATAGAAGTTGCACTAGAGTTTGCTTATTGTGGCTTTGTTTCTCTCACCTCAACTAGTTTAGGTTTCCTACGGCCAATATACCGCTAAAACAATTATACACAATGTTAGTAGGAACAATATTATCTAACATTAAAAAAACCGCATTAAAAATTTATTCTGTATTGAATATGTACCTTCTCATAATGCGTGGCCAAAAAACACTTTGACCTTGGAGAGAGTTGTACTTTACGTTGGCATGATTTTCTGCATTTTTTGTTGAATGTGCCTACAAAAGTCTAAATTTAGGTTTCTTATGGCCAATATGCCATATTGGTATTTTAAAAAAATACACTTTTTATAATTTTGGTATTTTAATAAGCGCCCGCAATATATTAGTATTTAAAATAGATTTTTGCATACTTAGGTCCTTTTTTTCATCTCCGGCAGAATCTTGAATAAAATGATAATATTTGCAATTTTTTAATCATTTTATTCATTTCTTCGGTGGAGTCTTATTAAAATAATAAAATTTTCAATTTTTCCTTTTTTTAATGCATTTTATAATTTTTTCTTAGTATATTCTTCGATTTCCTTTCATTTCTTGGAAAATTGACGTAAATAGTGCAAAAAAAAAAAAAAGAGCATTTTACGAGATTGGTAAAACAAATGTGGTGCAATTGGTCAAAAACATTTTGGTGTGCGTTTGATCCATTTGGATGGAAACCATCTAATTTTACCGCTAGTCAAACCAAATTTTGCTATTTGTCGTCATCTTTGCAATTTGACTCGAGATAAATGTAATTGTTGTACCTCAGGGATATTGACGCAAATGGTCCAAAAAAGTTAGGGTAGTGAGCATTTGGTCCAAAATAAAATAAAGTAGCTCAAATGGTGCAAAAAAAGTCTGTTAGGTGTGCGTTTGGTCCAATGGGATGATTACCGTCCATTTTGTCCGTTAATTTCATGAAATTTTGCAATTTTGTCCTTTTGTGGAAGGTATTGTGGTTAGTATTGTTACGGTAAATTGCAAAATACCCTCCAAAAAAGGAAAAAAGAGCAAATTTTCATTAAATTAACGGACAAAATGGGCAGAAATCATCTAATTGGACCAAAGGCACACCTAACAAACTTTTTTTGGACCATTTGAACCAATATCCCTTGTACCTCCATAAAATTTTATATGAATATATCACTATAAAAAATATACTGAACATAAAGAATGAACACAATCAAATAAAAATTAAAAAAACAGAAAATGAAAAAATCCAATCCCCACCCCACCCAAAAACCACCACCACCAGTTCCAGTTGCCATCCGTCCATAGTTTCCTCCCGAGATGCAAGCTCTTAAAATACGTTCTACACTGTAATGGCTTTCTATATATGCTTCTCTGTATTTAATTTGTTCAAAAACAAAACACTACAAATAATTTCATTCTCATTAATCCTAGCTAACTTTTTCTCTCCAATTATCGTTTCAAAATCTCACACCATCAACTATTTTGTATGCTGCCTTTATTGCCCAGGGGATGAAGGAAGAAGTACTGAACTCTCTCTTGTATTGAGGAAATACTTACGAAATCAGTAATTTCTAGATATGGAACGCTTGGAGAAAGATATTAATGCTAACTCAAGAATTAAACCTCTACACATCATATCATCAGAAGCATGTTAGAAGCTTTTAATGAGGAGAAATAGTATGAGTTGGAAAGATAAGAAAAAAAGAAAAGAAAAGAAAATGGGACAAGGAAGAAAAGACAAAGGAAAAGGGACAAAGTTACAAAAGGACGGACAATCGCAGACATATTATACAATTTTATCCGCAATGATTTCCAAGTGGTGGATAGAACCACCAACTTGGAGAATTTAACTTTCATAATTTAATTACTGCAATACCTCTTTAGTAATGGGATCAACTATCACAATATGGATGGTTTTATATATTTCTGCACTTCACATGCTAAGTGATGGTTGATACCATCTATTGAGCATATCCTACTCTTGAAGAAGTAGTTAATTATGCAATTTAATTATGGCAATTTAAATTCTACAATTTAGATTTATGAACTTTAATTATTGCAATATCTCAAATGTCGTGACTTATACCATACAATTGGTTATAATTAATCATATTCTAAAAGAGTCCACCAAAATTCTCTAATCCTACTATCGAAGAAGCAGTCGATGAAAATAAAATTTGTTCTCCACAGTTATTAAATATTAACCGAGAAAATTGAGCAAGTGGTTCCAGAAGTTACCATTGGATAACTAGACGAAGGTAAAATGCCTAATAGATCCCGCATCAATAAATCAAAAGAAATATATCGCATGGCGAGATCATATTAACCCTGATATGAAGTAATCTCATTTATATTATGAGATCATATTGATACAATAGAAAAACACTCTTGAAGAAGCATATAGTCCTAAAGCACTAGGCCTCTATATTTGCATAAAAACAAAATGATATTATTATTGGCACTCTAGAAGAAATACAAAACAGTCGAAGCGCAACATATGCTATAACATATTTAACCCATAGAGGAGGGGTGCGTCTCAAGAATATAATACTCCATAACTCTATCACCTTTAACTAGCATTAGGGTTCATAATGAACGATCGAAAGGATTGACAATAAACACTCAACAATATAGAAATGCAAAAATAAAATAAATATTTAACCCATAGATGAGGGGTGTATCTCAAGAGTATAATACTCCTAACTTTGCCACCCTTGACTAACATTAGGATTCATAATGAGGGATCTAAAGGATTAGAAATTCTTTTTCGCTTGACACGGATAGTATGTGAATGACGGACATTGGCTTCCACAGAATCTTGAACTCGAAAATATGCTTGAACCTTTATGAGTAAGCTCATCAACTATGTTGGTAGAAATAAGTATTTTTCTGGCTAAATGAGAAATAAACTTATGGCCTGCACCTTGACCTAGAAACCATCAAAGAATTTGTTAATATTCAACAAACTTATGGGTTTGGCATGGAAGTTCTACTGTGCCCATGATGTTATATTGAATATTTCCTCCAGTGTGCTATAGCTACTAGGAAGGACGCTAAAGGCATCAATATTGTTTATTATATACATCATGCAATCGTGAGTAGACTATACACGTAGCAACAGTCCAACTGAACTAGTGGCAATGTTGGCTTCAATTCAGTAAAAAGGTACTATACCTGTCACCCTCATCCCCCATATTTGTGCGGCTACTGTAAGACTATTTAAAAGTCTGTTATTAGTCCCTCCATACATTATATTAATATTTTGTCTCCCTAATTCTCTTACAAGTTGGTTTACTATATCCACATATTGAACATGACCTACCAATTTAGATCTACCAAGAACATATATGGTTTTGATATGAGGAAATATAGATCGACCTATATGTGACGATTCTAAAATTTTAATCTATCTATCTCTCTCTCTCTGCACTAAAATTTCAAATTATGGATGAGAGATATGTCTTTATTATATGTGGCTCTTTATTCAAAGAAAAATTTTGGAACCAATAAGTGATTTCACTATTTACTTTTGATAATTTCAAAAAGAAAATGATAGAGAAAATTAAGTGAAATGACATTCATATATCGGTGACTGAAAAAGTTTGAAAATCAAAATATGATATTTAAAAATACAAGATACACATTGATCTTCTCTATTATGCTAGATTACCTCGCATCAGTGTTGGAAAATTCCAGTGTTAAATTTTTTTTACTAAACTTACAGACAAGATCTTTTGAAGTAAATTTTTCGAGACTATAACGTGATCGTTCATCTTTGAATTGGGCCCATAAAAGTATAAGTTCACGATGCACATATCCACTAGGATGTTTCTCAGGAGTTAGCAGAATATCATCTAAAGACTCTTTACTCAATCCATCCTTAATGAATGCTATTTTATGTAACGCCCCGATTTTTGAATATCGAAGTGTTACCAAAGTAGCATTTACTTGATTGAAGCGTTGAAATTTGACTATAAATCTTTTTAAAATAACATTTTCAATAATAATAATAATAACAATAATAATAATAATAATAATAATAATAATAACAATAATAATAATAATAATAATAATAATAATAATAAGAATAATAAGAATAATAATAGCAATAGTATTAATAATAGTAATAATGAGGTTCAAGATCCACGTGCTTAAATGAAATAATATTCATCATTTGATAACCAACATCCATTTTTTAAATAAACAAATTAAATCTTCTAAACCAAACACGGAAGCTCAAGAAAAAAAAATATGCTACTAAGTTTTCGATGATTTTCTAATGGAGGGAAACTAATTTAACATGGGATTAAGTGGATGACATCGCCCCATCTGAAATAGAGTCCGAATTAATTGCGATGAGCATACCAGTGTTATACTCAGTGGGGCACAGTAGAAAACGTTTTCACCATATCACAATCCTATATACGAAATTAAAATTAGAGGCAATTAAACTATAGAAAGTCGAGTGTTGGAAACTCTCGTCCAACGTGGGGGAAGTCGCTATGACTATTCGAATGGCCCTTAACACCATTCCGTAGAAGATGATACTTAACGTCATCACATGCATGTCACGTAGCAAATATACCACAAATTATATTAACACATAAAGGTCATGATATGGATTTTGAAGTAAACAGTCATCTTTGAAATAAAAACATTTGCAAGAAATAGAACCATTTTGCATAAAGTAAAACCTCACCTCAAAATCGTAGTTTTCGTGAATTCCTCGAAATTAGGGCTGGTGTGATGCTAGCGCCTTTACGGACTTTGCACGTTATCTAATAGAAGAAATTTAAGCGTAACGTTAGCAATTTAAATCGTGAAATTGACTCTAATAATTTATTCGGGTCTTAAAGGGTTGAATTTAAAAGTTCTAGGGGCTAATAGACAATTTTAAAAGTCACTTTGTGCTTAGTTGAAGGAGAAGTATTGATTTGAGGGTGGAAATTGAAGTAATTAGGTAGCTAGGACTAGGTTGAAGCTCAATCAAAACCTTAGGGGTTAAAATGAAACCTTTGTAACTTAATTAGGGCTTAATTGAGAGGATTAAGCAAATTCGGGGACTGATTTAAACTTTATATAGGCCCCGGGGTGTTTGACCGAAAAATCATTAAGTCAATTGGAGTCAAGTGAGTTAAAGTCTTGATTTTGGGGACCAATTAGCATGGGGAGTAAAATAGGGGATCTACTTAAATGAAAATCGTAATTTGAGGGACCTGAAGCACAAATTTCCTAATTGAGGGTTAAAATCAGATTGGCTTTTATCTCCTTCACATTCATACGCCATAAACATAGAGAAAAGGAAAAGAGAAACCGACTGTTAATCTCGGCCGCATCCACTGCCATGGCGTCACCTTCGGCAGCCGCCGACGAGGCTCCCCAAAGGTCCCAGCTATCACACTTGGAGGTGAAGAAGGGAATTGGGACTGTAATATGGCCAAGTTTGGTGGATAATCAGTGCAATTGGGAGTTTTCTGGCCAAAATTCATTGAATAAGTTCGAGTTTTTTGGTTCTACTACACTCTACTCTCATCTAGGAAGCCATTTGTGGACGAAATTTGAAGATTAAGCCCAAGAACCATGGCCAGGTACTGTTCACGCTCGTGGTTACTGTTCATGCAATTTTTTTTTCTTTTTTGAGAATCGAAAATGAGAGAGAATGAAGATGAATAGATAGGTGTTGTTTCCGTGTGAGTTTGTATATGCAATTTAGGTTGAATTTCAGATGAATTTGATTGGGTGGAGTTTCTTCGTCTCTTTTATTTTCTGTACTGTGAGGATGACGATGGGATATTGATGCTCTATCGATTTAGCAATCAACAGAATGTGCTGTGTTTATATGATAACTGTGAGTGTAGGTGCCTATATTCCATAATTTGCAATAGTAGAGTTAAGGAAAAAAAACTGGCGACAGTAAAGCAGGGTTAGCCAATTACCTTGCATGTGTTGATGATGATGGTGGAGTACGGTTGAGATTGAATGTTGCTGTGGAAACTTTGCCTTTGAAGTTTACAGAGAGTTCGAGTTTTTTTTTTTTTTTTTTTTTGCTGTGGGAAGTCTCAATTGTGAATGAAGGGGAAGTATGATGAAGTTGGGGGATATAGGGAAGAAAAGAAATGTGGGATTGCAGAAGTAGTGCTGAGCAAGAACTTTACTAGCAAATAACCCACGTTTGTAAATTTTTACGGGCCAGAAATTCTCAGCTGCCCCTCTCTATTAAGATGAAGTAGATGCTTGGTTTGGGCTTCTAGAGTAACAATAGGATGGGTTGGCCCATTATGAAATAAAAGGGGCTCCTGATTAAATAATTTGGCTTAAAACCCAATGGGAAATTTTTATTAGCCCTTAATAAAATTTGACCCGATTAAATTATTAAGTAAATATATTTGATTCTATTATACGATCGTTTAGCATAAATTTTTAAATATGATAGGATAAGTCGTAACGACAACATTTAATTAGAAACTTTACAATTATACTATGGTCATTACATTTTATCTTCTCGGTTTTTGGATAAGAACCCCACAGATTTACATCGAGTGTCACATATCCACCAAGCACATTTGTGGCATCCTACTAATGTTTTTGTTCTCCGTTTCTTTGCACAACTACGTTTACCCGTATCTGGCACATTGAAGGTATTTGGAAACTCACCAGATAATCGGATTTGTTCTTGGATCAACCATCGAATATCTTATGGAATGCTCGTATTCATTAGCATCCTCAATCTTTAGAGCTAACCTCGATAAATTCTTTTTAAGATATTCATTGGAAGTGATGGATAGTATTTGCAAAGATTTGGCAGCACATGATCCATCCGATAGATGGACCCCTATTAGGGTCAATTTTGTGATAATCTTGATGATCTATTCATAGAATAATACAATGTGTATGAGATACGATTTTGCGTTTATATAGGAACATAAAGCGTATGAGATACGACTCCGTGTGTAAATAGTCACATGAAGCGTATGAGATACGACTCCTCGTTTAAATAGTAACATGAATCGTATGAGATACGATTCCGCACTTAAACAGTAACATGAAGCGTAATAGCTATGATTCCGCAATTGAACAATACTCATGATGTGATGCGCGTGAGCTGTGACTCTTTGTTTGAATAGTTTTGTGCAACAATGCCACCGAAAGATGATGGGATATGTCGGTGAACTGTCCTTGTGATGGAAAAGATAAATCATGTTGAGCACTATACAGATACTAATAAAATTGATATAAGAATTTATTGAATAGGAAATTCAGTAACACTAGTTTACATAATGGGATTGACCATTCCGGTACAAGTAGTGTAAAGAATTAATTGAAATTTATATTTCAAGTGAAGAACCAGAATAATTCTTGAAATCGTTATTCTCGATTAATATGAAAATTGTAAAAATCATTACTAACAAATATTGGGAATGAATCCCAAATATATCTGGAATATATAAGGGATGAGATATGGGTCCACTCGTACCCCATGTGGACTACTAAATATTATGATATGGATCCTCTAGATAGTCACATGTGTATATGACTCATAATTAGAAGTTTATATGACTCATAATTAGAAGTTTACGAGATGATTTGCTCATGGTATGAGCATAATTTCCAAATCTAATTATAAAACTAGTAAATGTACAGCTTTTAAAGTCCTCCAATCAATGGCCATTATCAAGAATAGAATGCAAACTGTATAGATTATCCCATTAAGGCTGAATGCTTAGAATATATATAATTGAAATAATACCAATTGTATGAGTTTGGTTCTTTGAGTTTTCTCAGTATGAGATGGAGTATTTAGTTGGAAATGATATGTGAAATGCATCATGTTAAATCTTCACAATTGAAATATGAACTTGAAACTCAAAAATGCATGAAAGACTATTAATGAACTCATACACCAACTACAGATGCTTTGATAAGTTAGCACACCTAAAGCGTTGATGTTACGCAAATAAGAGTTCCTCAATATATGTATTAAAGCAAATGAAAAAAGATTGCCTTAATAAAGAAGGCATATACTCTTGAAGCGTATATAGACATAATTACATTGTGCAATTCTACAGGAGGATTGGCAATAAGATATCTCGATAAGTTATGTCATTATGAGGAAAGAAATGAAATTGAAAATGTCGACACACTATGAAGAAATAGTGCTTCATATTATCAATGATAGTGAGGACATTGAAATCCGTCGAAAAATGTCGGCGCCTAAATATATAACCTTATGATTAAAGTATTCATGCACGGCCTTTATGAGAAATGAGAATGGAACTCTTGAAGAGGTTCCAAATGTATTATTGTATTAGTGCATGCAATGACTTCAAATATCTACATTGATATTATTCGAAAATTCATACAATGCACTCTTTTCCTTGATTGAAGTTTTTGTCCCAAAGGGTTTTCTCAAACAAGGTTTTTAACGAGACAGCTTAATCTCAACAAATGCAAAATCTCTAGAAGAGATTTGGGTATATATCTCGATACAGTGAGAAGATGAGATCGAGAGATTGTTAATTGCATATAAGCATTGAATATGACACGATATTGTCTAAACGTGATAAATGCTACTAAAATCTGGAATTTCATTCACGTAGATGATACCCATACAAATCCATGAAGGATTTTGAGATGCTTGAAGCATACTTGAATAAAATACGCATTGCACTTTTTTTCCCTTGACTAAGGTTTTATCCCACTGGGTTTTCCTAGCAAGGTTTCTAATGACGCAACTTTAATGGCTTATTCACATGAATAATGTACCTTTTTTCCTTTATTAGCATTTTTCCCATTGGGTTTTTCCTAATAAGGTTTTAACAAGGCATATTCATGATATATTGGGGACTATTGGAGAAATTAGTACAATGCATCCATTGGATCAGATTATAATGAATAAATTACTTGAAGCCCAGATGATGACAACGTTGAAACCTTTCACCGGAAGTAAAGATATCAGTCCTCAAGATATGAAGTTAAATGGAATAGTTGTACTCTTTTTCCTTTGATCAAGTTTTTTCCTGCTAGGTTTTATTGATAAGGTTTTAATGAGGCTGCATATGAAATACTCTTACGAGAATGGTCGACATCAGGGGGAGCAACTTTACTCTTATCCCATCGCTCAGGTTTTGTCCTATAGGATTTTCTTAGCGTTGTTTTAAGAAAGTAGTATATGAAAGCGCCAAACTCTCCTACAATCAGTTTGGAAGTTTTTAGTAAATGACAACTCCAAACTCTCCTACAATTAGTTTGGAAGTTTTTCTCCAATCGGGTTTTTATCCAAACAAGTTCCGAAGGCAACTATTATAATAGTCAATCAAGGGGAAGTGTTATGAATTATGGGGAGCTGGTGGCATTGTCACCACCAATCCCATCAAGTAATATTAAATAATAATATATATTTGTCTGTGAATAACTATTGTGTATCGGATTAATATTTATAAGACGATGTGCCCTAATATTTTTTTATAAATAGGGGTCATTTGTAATAAATTTCATAACGAGAAATGAAGTTTTTCTCTAGTTCCTCTCATCTCTCTCTATTCCTATTTTATAACAATTTAGATTTATTGTTGAAAAAAGTACAAAAGGAAAAAGAAGAAGAAAGCGATAAGAATATGTACGTAGGGTGGGTAGGAAAAAAGGAGAGATAGAGCAGGGCGTGGCGGTTGGGTTAGGCATTCAAATACAGGGGTGCGGGTTGCTTTCTGATTTCTAACGGACTCTACCCTCATGTAACAGGGGTGAATATAATCCCCGTTAAATGAGGGCAAGCAAAGTAGAACTCCGAGAGAGTAGGGGTGGGTTAGGGGGAGGAGTTGGGTATTGTTTGAGTTTTATTTTTAATTTTTAAAAAACAAATTTGTAGGATTTTATTTTATTATTTTTCTGCATTCGATGCATTTTTTATTGTGATATACTTTTTACAGAGATATAATGATACATTTATTGTTAATTATAAGTTTAAATAAAATATGCGTGTATCTAATTCTAAAGAAATTTTTGAAAAATTATTATATTAATAAGCCCAAATACTACGATGTTGAAAAATTTTGACAAAACTATGTAATTAGTATCAAATTAATTTTATAAAATTAATTATGGACTAAATAAATATATATAAAAAATAAAAGGCAAAATTATGTAATTTAACTAAAATTTTAGACTAATATTTGCATGTTTCAAATTTTTTGACTTGATTGTAATAACCCTAAGGGTTGGAACATTTTGTGGAATTTACCATAGTTTGAATGACCAAAATAATGCCCCTTAACAACAAAACAAAATTACAAAAATTGAAGGAATTAAAGGTAAGAACTGGTGGATGCCATCTATTTGGAACAAATAGGCACCAAATTTTTTATTTTGGATCAATTGCGCGACCTTTTTTTTATGTCGGACCATTTGTGCCAATTTCTCTTGCAAAAATTAAAGAAGACTTGAGTGCAGTTAACCCTTGAATTACCTTTCTTTATATAGAGTGTGCTATGAGCTAAGGTTTGAGGTATAGAAGGAAACGTTTTGGAGATGAATTCTTTCCATGTTGAGATTTCAGATTTTATTTCCACAAAGATTGTGACGCAATCCTCTAGGATTTGGTGGCCACAACATTCCTTTCGCAGTTAGGATCCTTTCAATAACAGGAGATTGTGCCTAAATTAATTAAGGAAAGTGAGGCAACATCCGGGTGGGAAATCCGGGCGTCATAACGAAGCACTCCGCATGGCGTGTTGAGTCATTAGGGCTGTTGGCATGCTGCGCCACCGATTTTGTGGGTTTATCCTTGATGCCACGTCACAAATTAGGGTTGAGTTTGACACCACATGGAGTGCAGAAATCTACAGATAACAATGTTCTTAATACTTTTAATTTTAGTAGTAAGGTTCAAAAATTATTATCTATAAAGAAGCGCTTTTGTAAAAATATATTTAGTAAAAGCATTATATGTCTCAAATATGTTTGGCAAATAATAGATTAACAAATAAAATTAAGTTTAGTGTGTCATACAATGTGCAATTCATGTTATATAACTAGTATCTTTATAATATTAAAAGTCGTTCTACCAGTGTGTGTAAAAAAGCATAATTTCCTAGTGAAAGCATGATTTTTGTCAATTCTTTTTGTGGATTAGTAATATAAAAAGATCATACATGTATTTATATACAGGGAAATAAACATTTATACAAACATATTTTCATTCTTTATGTACATATGGAAACACCCGTGTTTTATTTCCTTACATGAAAATACATTTTATAGGTACAAATATCCTGCAATAGAAAGCAATTCATCTAACAAGGAAAATCAATACATAAATCTCGTATGTTTTATGGAAACATGCATTTTCCATCCTCTCTTTTTCTTTTTCCTTTTGTTTTAACTACGTGGGAAAATGTGTAACGCCCCGACCGAAATCGTCCCGGATATGTATACAATTTCGTATATGAGTTCGTGTATGCCGTGTAACCGTATGAATGTGTTTACGTATAATGAATATGTCTACGTTATGTTCATGACATGTTTACGTGTATAAGAGATGCCTCGGGATTCGGAACGGCCGATGAAATCGAAGAAAGCGGAAATTGACAAAGAGGAAATTACGGCGTAAGTTTAAGTGTTACGGCCGTAGAATTGTTTGTTACTGACGTAAATAAGGAAATTACGACCGTGCGTCCCAAGAGCAAAAGAAAGGTCGGAAGTTCTGGTGGCGTGCAAGTAGGCGTGACGCGTGAGATAGGATTACTAGTAAATGGTAAGGTTACGGTAGTAAATTTGTATATTACGGCCGTAAAAGGGAGAATTACGGCCGTAAAAGTAAGTCGGCTGGACGGTCCTAGAAGTCTTTTTAAGCCATTTCTTGGTTGTTTCTTCATTTGGCTCGACCCCAAGACTCCCAAAACACTCCCCAAGCCATTCAAGATGATATTTTATCTCCCCAAATCATGTGCAAGCCATGATTGATCCTTGAAGGACATGAAGAAAGGAAAGAATCAAAGAAAGAAAGGAAGAAGAAAGGGAAAAGGGAAAGGAAGAGAAGAAGGAAGCTTGGGTGTTACTTTGCAAGATCCTCCACATGAATCAAGTGGGTAATAGATGATTTACATGTTTTATGAAGTATATGCATGCTTGTGCTTATATAAATCAAGTTATATGAATGTTTATGATGTTTATCAAGCCTAGGAGCATGCTATGACCCTTTACCCCTATTCTATGATGATAGGGGGATGGAATGATGTTATGCTTATGCTTCTATGACTTATGTGAAGTTACTTATGCTTGTGAACGGATGAAACATGATCTAGATGATGTTATGATGATCTTGACCCTAGGAAGCATGCTAGAACCGTTTGATTATGAGTTATGGATATAATGCTTGTGTTATGGTGCAAGAATGGTGTGCATATGTGTATGTGATGTATGTGAACCTCGATGCCTCCGTTTACGAATGATTTTGGTTACAAGAACTTGTTAGTGCTATGTGCTAGGTATCAAGGGTTGGTGATGACATGGATGGCATGAATGAAATGTATGTGTTTATGTGATCCAACCTTGATACATTTGTGTATGTACATGAGAGAGAATGAATTGCTCTTACGCTAGGTTATGGACGTGATTGTGCGCCTTGTATGAATGACATGTATGAACGATGCAATGAAAGCAAGAATATGACTGATGGAACGAAAAGTATACTAGGCTAGATGAAGTATATGTATGCACAATCATGTCATGAGCATATGTATGCGACGTTAGCTGCCGGTGCTCACAAACAATGTTTGTCTCACAAAGGTTTGAGACAATTGGTCCAAAGGGAGGTCCCACAAAGGGTGAGTGCAGCCAATTCAAGTATAATTATATGTTCTGGCGCCTTTGAGCATACGGTTATATGAGGCCCGGCATTCGGGGAAGAAAAGGGTGTCACGATGCATCCATGCATTGCATTGATTATCCAGAGTCTTTATGACTCATTACGTGTGCGATATATGTATATGTGTTTGTAGGTTGCGTATGTGGGAGTTGGCGAAGAGTCCTCCATGGCGCCGATGTTGATGTGTGATTGGGACCACGGGAACCTATCGATTCTACGAGCCACGCGATGAATGTACAAACCCTAGAGATGTGAATACGTATGAAAGGCTTTTATGAAAAAGGTTTTATGTAAATTATGAACTCAGGGTTTTGTATCTATGTACACGTGTAACGCGCCCCTAGATCCGCTGTATTATATAAAAGACGTGCACGTGGCCCAAAGGAAGGCCTATATAATGACGATTTCGTGCACACACGTATATTATGTATGTAAAGATGAGGCGGGGCATTACAAAATGTAAAATGCAATCATGGCTGTAATTGCGCATGTAATCCTATTTGGCTATGTACAATTGTTGTGGTAGTAGTAGTAGTAGTAGTGGTGGTAGTAGTAGTAGTAGTAGTAGTAAATGGAAAAAGCAACTTAAGAAATATGGTAAAAATAATAATAAGTTGGGACATGGTGACATGAGGAATCAAACATTGGAAGCTCAAGAAAATTACAATTTCCTTCTTCCACTGAGCCACAAGCTATTTTCAATAAGATCTATATGTTATGTAATGAGTTTGTTCTAGTACGCGAGCCCGCGCCGTAAGTTATAGTGTGAGCGCTTGATTTCTGATCACATACTATTTCCATTTTCAAATCTGAAACAAGATATAGGTTCAACATTGGGAGATGGAGCTCCAGCAATTTAAAAATTTTCCGGTGACACGGGGGCCCCCAGTCAAACTTTTTAGCCATGATTTGGCCAAATGGTGGCAAAAAACTTTGGGCGCTGCCATCGGCAGCCACGGTGTCAATAGAAAATTTTTCGAATTGTTGAAGCTCCCCATCGCTTTATTGGACCTAGATCTTATCTCTAATTTCAAAATAGAGGTTGTTTGTGGCCAGAAATCAAGCGCTCAAGAACATTGCAAGTTTATGTAATATCTCCAAAATGTACATCGATACAACTATACTAGTTTGGGTGTTGGACTATGCTATAGCCAAGTCCAACCCCCCATCTGCGCTACTGGTGAAAAGGAAAACATATAATTTGGGACATAAAAAATTAGAGTTAATTGGCATGTCCCTCATCTACTAATATATATGATAGATATTATAAAAAAATATATTATCATAAACATGTGATTAATATATGGTATAGATACTTAGCGAATATATGCCATAGACACTTAGAGGAAAAAAATGTTTCCATTACAAAATTGTCATAAACATATAATTGCTTAATAGTTGTCAAGTAGCCAAATTTTTGTCTCACAATATTAGGGTACAAGTGTCCAAGCTACTATGAGCACCGATTTACTTGACACATTTAAGCGAAAGCTTTCTGAAGGGAACATTCATGTTGTGTTATGGGACATTTCATTGTGAGGGAACATAGTTCTAATTTTTTATTTAATTATATTTTACGTACCACTTTTGTACTGATAATTGAGTTACCTTACATTTCCCGTGTATAGATGTTATTAGATAAACAGTACCAAAAGATGTTGTTAAAACTCATAAATGTGTTGGTAGAACTAGCAAACTAATAGATGTTGGATCATAGACTTGGATAAAAATTTCTGCTGGGCACACGATAACCAAGCAATTTTTTTATCCAAAAGAAGTGGCAATATAATACTAGTAAAAATATTATTATTGAATGAATTACCTTTTTTTAAGCCTATTATAAGAACAAACGAATACTCCTAATATAATTTTTTCATCTATCTTTTACTATTTTTTTATATTTTAAGAAACCAACTGAAATATATAGCCAAACAATTTCAAAATAAGAAAAAAAATATAAACATTTTTTACTAAAAAATGTAAAATGGGGGTGACGAACAGAAAAAAAAATTAAGATTTTATGTGGGGTCCAGTGGGAGTATAGCTCGGCCAGTGCATTGCAAGCTCCTTCTGCTATACCAAAGTCATTGTGAATGAACAAATTCTGAAATATTTGTTGAAACTTTGTGTGTGTTTTGAAAAAAAATAAAGAAAATAATAATTTGTTTACCCAATTATTTATAATTGGATGAGGGTGTAAATTGACTTAGACTTGCTTTATGTGCAAAATTAATTTTTGACTTAAATTCAAATTTTGAATTTTTCATACGCGTTGTTTCTAAATCCCTGATATTTGATCAAATCTGGTTGAGGTTTGTTTCAACCATCCTATTATCTCTCCCCGACTTTCTTACCCACTTTGTTAATCTAGGCATTATAAATAGCACCACACTCTGATCATTTAACACAACTGAAAAATTATTCAACCTTTTAGCATTCTTCCTACTCTCATATCTATATATTTATTAAGAGGAGAATTATTTCTTTTCTTGAAAAAATCTTTCAAGTTTCCGAGTAAAATTTATAAAGTGTGTTAGTATTCCGAATTTTCATTGTGCAAGGAAATTTGAGACAAAAGGGAACTTCTGGGCTTGTTTTATCCGGGGGATGGCGCGGCACCATACGAACTGTAAGCATAAGGGTAGAGCCGCGAAACGTCTTAAAGAGGGCGACATTGTCGGCGACTCAACCCATAAATTTCCATTGCTTCTCGTTGGTAATGTTTTTTAGTTTTCATCTTCTTATTTTGTGCTTCAGTCCCAACAATTTTAAGACGTTCCATCTACCATTTCTATTTGTAATGGCTTCTGAGAATCGGACTGCTTCATCCGAAACTACTGACATTACTGTACCATTTCATTTTGACTGTAAGCACTTTAAAAGATGGCAACAAAAAATGATTTTTTACTTGACTACAAAGAAAGTTCATTCTACTTGCGAATCTGAAAGACCAGTTTTCACTGAAACTGTTTCTGAAGAAAATAAGAAAATCCTTCAAGACTGGATAGATACTGACAATTTCTGCAAAAACTATATTTTGAAATGGACTAAGTGAAAATCTTTATGATTACTATTTAAAGTACAAATCCGCAAAATAAATTTGGGATGCTCTTCAAACTAAATATGATGCTAAAGAGGCTGGTGCTAAGAAATATGTTGTCAGTTGTTATTTGAAATTTCAAATGACGGATGATAAATCCATCATAGCACAGATTCGTGAGCTTCAAAAAATTGCTTTCACAATTACTTCTGAAGGAGTACATTGAGGCACAAATCAATGGAAGTTTCCTTGGAAAGTTTGATTACCAAATTGCGTATTGAGGAGGAACATCCAAAGCAAGATCTAAATGGTGAAGTTTTCGTTGTTAACCAAAACCAAGCAAATTCTTCCACTCCTGTAGTTCTAAAATCGGATACCAAAAAAATGAAGCGACAAAGAAAAAATCAAAACAAAAATCATAACAATGGGAACCGCAACAGAAATCAAAATCAGAATAATTACCACCCTCAAAATCAAAATAGAAATGCTCAAGCCAACAATAGTAATAATGGGGAATTTATATGTTATAACTGTAATAAGCCTAGGCATATGGCAAGGAAATGTCAGAACAAACATCGTACTACTCTGCAGGCGAATTGTACGGAAAAGCCACTTGTGGCTATGATATCAGAAATCAATCTGATAACGAGTTTCGAAGGATGGTGGGTGGATACTAGCGCTTCTCGCCATGTCTGCTATGATCATGCTCTCTCCGAGAAATATTCTGAGACTAATGATCGGAAAGTGTTGTTGGGAGATTCTCACACCACTATAGTTGCTGGTATGGGAGAAGTTGAACTTTTCTTCTGGAAAGACTGTCATCCTCAAGGATGTCTTGCATACTCCAGAAATGAGAAAGAATTTAGTTTCTGGCTATCTCTTAATAATGCTAGTTTTGTTCAAACTATTGGTACTGATTTGTATACTCTTACTAAGAATGGAAATTTTGTGGTGAAAGGTTATGCATGTGATGGGATGTTTAAGTTGAATGTCGATGCTAATAAAACTGTTTCTACTTCTTCTTATATGATTTGTTCGTTTAATGTGTGGCATGCTAGACTTTGTCATGTAAATAAATGCCTTATTAAGAACATGAACAACTTAGGCTTAATTCCCCCTTTATTGCTAAATGAATTTCAAAAATGTGAATAAGATCGCTAAAACACCACATAAATCTGTTTTAAGAGAAACAGAACCATTTGAATTAATTCATTCAGATATTTGTGAATTTGATGGTGTTTTAATGATAAATGGAAAAATACATTTTATTACATTTATTGATGATTGTTCCAATTTTTCCTATGTCTATCTCATGAAAAATAAAAGTGAAGCCAATGATATGTTTAAAATATGTATCTTAGAAATTGAAAACCAATTTGGAAAGAAAATAAAAAGGCTTCGTAGTGATAGAGGAATTGAATATGACTCAACAGTTTTCAGAAATCTTTATGCTTCACTTGGTATTATTCATGCGACAATAGCTCCTTACTCACCTGAAATGACTGGAAAGGCAGAAAGGAAAAATCGAACATTCGCTGAATTAATCATTGCTACACTACTCAATTCTGGGGACTCCTCACATTGGTGGGGTGAGATTTTAATGACAGTATGCTATGTACTTAATAGGGTGCCTAAGTATAAATCAAACTTATCGCCGTATGAGATTTTGAGAAATAGAAAACCCAACGTATCTCGCATGCATTTATGGGGTTGTCTTGCTTATGTGGGTATTCCTGATCCTGGGAGATCGAAACTTGCTAGTAGAGCCTATGAATGTGTCTTTATTGGTTATGCAATAAATAGCAAGGCTTATCGATTTTCTGATTTGAAAAATCATGTTATTATTGAGTCAAATGACGTTGATTTTTTCGAAGACAAATTCCCTTTTAAAGTTAGAAATAGTGGGGGCAGTTCTCAATATTCCACTTCAACTATACTTAGGGACACCGAGTGCTCAAGGTCAATAGTTGAACCAAGGAAAAGTAAAAGAGCTAGAACCACTAAAGATTTTGGACCTGATTTTTATGCATGCATGTTAGAAGAGGACCCTTCTAATCTTCAAGAAGCATTGTCCTCTTTAGATGCCGATCTTTGGCAAGAGGCCATTAATTATGAAATGGACTCTTTAGAGTCAAATAGAACTTGGCATTTTGTAGACCTTCCACCTGGTTGTAAAGCCATAGGTTGTAAATGGGTGCTGAAAAAGAAATTGAAACCCGACGGCACAATAGATAAATATAACACACGACTTGTTGCCATGGGTTATAAACAAAGAGAAAATGTAGAGTTTTTGACAACTATTCTCCTCTTACCCGAATTACATCTATACGTGTTTTGATTACCTTAGCTGCATTGCATGATCTTGTCATGCATCAAATGGATGTAAAAACTGCATTTCTTAATGGAGAACTAAATGAAGAAATTTACATGAAACAGCTTGGAGATTTTTTCATTTCTGGCCAAGAGGATAAAGTATGCAAATTAGACAAATCTCTCTATGGTTTGGAACAAGCTCCTAAGCAATGGCATGAGAAATTTGACAAAATAGTCTTTTCTAATGGATTTAAAATTAATGAAAGTGACAAATGCATTTACTACAAGTCTGGGGATAATGCATGCACTATCATTTGCTTATATGTCGGCGACTTACTTATATTTGGTTCTAATACCTTTGTTGTCAATAAAGTGAAATCCATGCTATGTGCTGATTTTGATATGAAAGATTTGGAAGAAGCGAGCGTAATCCTTGGAATCAAAATTACTAGGTTAGAAAATGGACTTTCTTTATCAGGTCTCATTATATTGAGAAAAATCTAAAGAAATGCAATTACATAGACTGTAAAGCTGCAAGTACTCCTTATGACCCTAGTGTAAAGTTGTTCAAGAACACGGGTGACAGTCTTAGACAATCTGAGTATGCGAGCATCATTGGTAGCCTTCAATATGCTGCTGATTGCACTGGGCCTGATATTGCTTATGCAGTTGGAGTACTTTGTAGATTTACTAGTGGATCTAGTATAGAGCATTGGTATTCTATTGAGAGAGTCATGCGATATCTTAAAAGAACTATGAATCTAGGGTTACACTATCAGAAGTTTCCCATTGTCCTTGAAAGATATAGCAATGCTGATTGGAATACTCTGTCAGATGACTCTAAGGCCACTATTGGATACATCTTCAACATAGCTGGAGGCGCAATTTCTTGGAAATCCAAGAAACAAGCCATTTTGGCTCAGTCTACCGATGGAGTCGAAATGATAGCACTAGCCACGTCTAGTGAAGAAGCAAGTTGGCTTAAAAGCTTTCTTGCAGATACTCCATTATGGGAAATACCGATACCATCCGTCTTTATCCGCTGTGATAGTACCGCGGCTATTGCAAATATTGAGAACCGTTATTATAACGCTAAGAGACGACAAATTCGTCGTAAGCATAGTACCATAAGAGAGTGTCGCTCTAATGGTTCTGTTAGAGTGGATTACGTACAGTCCGAGGAAAACTTAGCTAATCCTTTGACGAAAGGACTAGCAAGAGAGAGGGTTTCGAAAACCTCAGAAGGGATGGGTTAAAAACCAGTTGAGAAATGAATTATACGTGATGGTAACCCAACGTATAGACTGGAGATCCCAAGAAAATAGGTTCAAAGGGTACTAACAAAGCGCGTATGATATAGTGAATCATGCAGTTATCAATATACTCTCACCCCTGTGGAGCATGATATCCTGAAGTGATAATAGGTTGAGTTAAGTCTCCTAATGAGTATATCTCCATATGGTGTGGGGTATGTAGCTACGGGAGTACTCTCGATAGACTCACCTAGGTGAATGTGGAAGTGTGGCCGCTTCCTATGGAATTTTGGCCAAAATTCTTTGGAGCAATCACCGAACCAGGATATAAGCACATGGTCGTATTGTGCTGGCTTTTACACTACACTCTTATAGATAGTGTGTGCGGTGTTTCCATAGATAGAGTTCAAAACCACGAGTTACTCTAGTATATTTTGGAGCATCAACACTATGTAAAGGTTCAAGTTGAACAACACCTTTGCTGATGCACTAGATATGAAATTTTGCTCGATGAGAATTATTTTTCTAAAATACAAATGGTGGATTGTTGAAACTTTGTGTGTATTTTTAAAAAAAAAAACATAAAGCAAATAATAATTTGTTTATCCAATTATTTATAATTGGATGAAGGTGTAAATTAACTTGGACTTGCTTTATGTGCAATATTAATTTTTGTCTTAAATTCGAAATTTGAATTTGTCATACGAGTTGTTTCTAAATCCCTAATATTTGGTCAAATTTGATTGAGGTTTGTTTCAACCATCTGAATATCTCTCCCCCACTGTCTTACCCACTTTGTCATTAATCTAAGCATTAGAAATAGCACCATTCTCTAACCATTTAACACAACTCAAAAATTATTTAGCATTCTTCCTACTCTTATATCTATATATTTGTTAAGAGAAGAATTATTTCTTTTCTTGAAAAATTTATTTCAAGTTTCCGAGTAAAATTTATAAAGTGTGTTAGTATTCCGAATTTCCATTGTGCAAGGAAATTCGAGACAGAAGGGAATTTCTAGGCTTGTTTTATCCCAGAGACGGCGTGACACCATACGAACTGTAAGCACCCTTGGGGTAGAGCCACGAAACATCTTAAAGAGAGCGACATTGTCCGTGATTCAACCCATAAATTTCCACTGCTGCTTGTTGGTAATATTTTCCAATTTTCATCTTCTTATTTTGTGCTTCGGTCCCAACAATATTCCTAGAGAGGTTCTTTCATAAGCTTATAGAATGATTAAATTCTTAGCTAATCTTCATTCTCCAGCAATTTAAACTTTTTTAAAAATAAGATTTTGATGATTAGTTATTTACCTTGATGTGAACAAAGGGCATATCAAGGGTTTACCCAAAATTTGGGATAAATTTTATCCAAATTTTGGGGTAAACCAGATTTCTATTCCAATAGTTGCCCTAAATTTGGGTAAACTATTTTTTCTTTTTTCCCTCATTATTTGCTATCTTAAAAATTTTTTATATTCTATTTATTTATTTAGTATAATTTTTTAAAACTAGTAGTTAATGAATAACTTGTCAAGTTTATCTAATTAAAAATATTATTATGAACACAAAAACTAAAATTATTATTAATCATCCCCATCCAATAATAATAATAATAATAATAATAATAATAATAATAATAATAATAATAATTTCTATTATTTTACTTATTTAAAATCAATTATTTTTATTTTTGTTGCTATTAATTAATTAACTAATTAATTAATTAACTAATTAAAATAAATTTAAAACAATTAAAAATTACTAGTGACATAATGGTAATAAAATGAATGGTAGTTTGGCAATAAAACTACAACCCCAAATTTGGTGTTGAATTGTTAACCAACCCCAAATTTGGGATAGGTTTGGTCACCCATTGGAGTTTTAAAAAAAAAAAAAAAAACCCCCAATTTGGGATAAAGTCCCAAATTTGGGGAACCATTGGAGATTATCGGATCATCTAATTTTTCAATAGAGGCAAACTTTATAGTAAGAAGGTTGAAATTAGAGGTCTTAAAGATTTTTTTTTTTTTTTTTGAGAACCAGTGAGCCCTCCAATTTATTTTTTTAACTAGTACTACACCAGTGTGATGCACAGAGAGATTACAATTTATTTAAATTAAAATAAAAATTGCAAATTAGAAAATGCAAATATATTAAGAATTGAAATAAATTGACAGTGAGGCCTCATCCGATTGGTTAGGAGGACAAAGGCTGAGATTGGAGATTTAGAGGTCTGATGTTTTAGTCCTACCAACTGCCTATTGTATTGCATGACTTTAGTCGATGTCCATAGGGAAGTCTTTGTAGCAGTTGTAGTTATAGTTGCAATCATAATAGTAGTGCGACTATAATTCTTCCATTCGCAAAATAGCTGTAAGTCCCGCTTCAGTAGGACTTCTATCGAGTTTATATGTTGTGCTTGAATATTGATTTGATGTAATTTGTACTTTAAAAAAGAATTGAAGTAAATAAAAAATTATAAATTTTGAAATATTTATCTGTAAACGACATTCATATCATTGATTTCATTAGTTTTCCATCTCTGTCGCATATAAGAACCTTCAAACCTACACGACTTGTAACTCCGGGTACTATGATATACAATTGACTATGATTGAATATCGAATTTTTTAATAAAAGGCTGATATGCGAAATTGATCGCCCTTAACTTTTGTTATTATGATATAATAATACCGAATATTGAATTGAATTTGTGTCATATCCAATTCAATTTTTCCTTTTTTATTTCTACCACTATTGATCAAATTTTTTTGGTCATTATAATATAGGGATACTGAATATGAAATTGAATTTCACCATAGCTGAGTTTTCCTTTTTCATTTATGTCATTATTAGTAAAAATTAATAAAATCAATTATCAAATAGCATCAATTATTTAAATATAGTCTATTTGTCATATTCAATTAGAGTCAAAATTTTCATGTTTTTTAAATACATGCGTGCCATAATTAAAAATTTCCCCTTTTGTTTTGTATCAAATTAAAAATGGAATAAATAAATAACTTTTATTTCTAAATTAGAAATTATTTTTTTATTTATATAAAATTGTACTTTTGAAAAGGACTGAATTTTAAAAAATAGATTTAAGATTTATTTCCAAATTTGATTTTTATTTTTTTAATTGGTATTATAAGTTGTAACTTTGGCCTCTTATTACATTTTTATTAATACACATAATATTAAATATTAAAAAAAGTAAACAAAAATTGATTTTTGATACTTGCAATTTTTTTGACAAAAAAATGAAGAGTTGATTAAATAATAATTTTTATAATTATTTTTAAATGGCTCGCAAAATAATTAAACTGGTCATGGAAGTTTATCGCTTTCTGTTTCTTCTCTAATTAATTAATTATTCATTATAAATTTAGTTATTTGGCTAATCACTATTTCTTTCAAAAAAACAGAAACTAATCACTATTTGATCTAAAAATAATTACCATTATTTGAATTGCTCAATGCATGCACATTACTCATGAAAACTGTCCAAAACTATGCTTTTAGTATAGTAAAAATAAAAAAGATTTTTATTTAATTTTTAAATATCTAAAAATATTTTTTTCGAAAATGGAAAACCGCTACCAACCTAATACTATGTCAAGTTTTTGTTCATAAGAAGGGATATATATATATATATATATATAATTAATTCCAAAATTAAAATGTATATAGAAAATGTTAATTTTCATTTTCAAAATTAATTTAATATTTATTGTAAATTGTAACTTTGATTTCTTATCACATTTTCATTAATACATGCAACATTAAATACAAAAGAATTAAAAGAATTAGATAAATTAATTCAAAAATTAGAATACATATAAAAAATATATCATTAAAAAGTAAAATAAGAAACCAAAACTAAATAAGGAAAGCAAGATAAAGTAAATAAGAAAAATAATTATTCCCTAAAAATAATGCCAAACATGTAATTGCCACCTAGGCACTTTGCCTAGGTAGCACTTCAAGTTTTATTATATAAAGATAAAGATGGTAAAAATTTAAAAAAATGGATTTTTTATTTAATTTTTTAAATAGATAAAAATATTTTTGTCTGAAATAAAAAACCACTACCAACGTGGTACTGTGCAAAGTTTTTGTTAGTAAGAATTAGAAAATTAATATGTGCATAGAAATGGCTAATTCTCATTTTCAAAAGTAATTTAATATGTATTGCAAATTGTAACTTTAATCTCTTATCACATGTTTATTAATGAATGCAACATTAAATATAAAAGAATTAAAAGAATTATATAAATTAATTTAAAAATTAGAATACATATAAAAATAGATATATATATTAAAAAGTAAAATAAGAAAATTAATACTAAATAAGGAAAGTAGAATAAATTAAATAAGAAAAATAATTATTTCCTAAAGATGGTTTGTTGTATGTCGTTTATGGACTCATTTCTTTAGTTGATTCTATAGGGGTGCAGTTTTTGGGTTGCTTCAATGCTAGCTAATGAAGCAGCTGACTCTGGTTTGCTTAGCATAGCATAAACTCTAGGATAGAAATTTTTGAGGGTTTAAGAGAGTAGATACCAGAAATTACTTTCTTGCGGTCTTGGAAATGATATCGAAGATACACACCAACATGAAGATCCTCAAGATGAGGGCTTGAATCGGAAGTATATAGAAGTAAAAATCCAAGACCCTTTTTGATAGAGATTCAAGGCCTTCCCCTTTTGGATAGAGATCCACGGCCTTCTTTGTAAAATGAGCAAGCTTCGCCGGTGATAGATCGTCAATTGTTTGGTTGGAAGCCAAAGCTTGGCGCTGCCATGACTAGATCTGGGATTTCAAGGAGGCATCAATTCAAAAAGGGTGAGACTATTTACACCCCAAATATTTCTAACCACACCCAAAAAAACCCCATTTCCCCAAAATACCCGTATTTTCATTTAAAAAAAACAAAAAAAAAAAAAAAAAAAAAAACCAACCTACCACCCCCTCCCCCAACAAAAAATTTTTGGTTCTCCTGGCTTCTGCTCTCCCAGTCGAGAGAACTAAATCTGGTTCTCCACCGGAGAACCAGATGAAGGAAGAAGGAAAAAAACATAACAAACAAAGGAATAGGAAAAGAAGATGACTGGAATTCTTTTTTTTTTTTTTAACTTCCAAGATGTTCCGCTAGACATAGCCAAACATCTTCAAAGCTATTCGGGGCTGTCATTTTTTTAATGAAAATAAGGATATTTTAAGAAAATGGGATTTTTTTGGAGGTGTGTTTAGAAATGTGTGGGGTGTGAATAATCACATCCATTCATAAATTTAAACATTGAAGGGGCGCAGAACGTATAAATAAAAGATCATCTTTGTAGGTGGAGAAGCCGATGCCGGTGGTATATCATTGGAAGTTGATGTCGTCAGCGTTATGTAGTGCCGCCAGTCAGAAACTACCAGCTCGTTTTTTTACAACTTTTAACAAATTTTTATACATTTTAACACATTCACATCAAAAGTCAAATCAATTACATCCACATATTTTCTGGGACCGACTGTACTACATAAATCTCTATCGCTCAATCCCACTCATTCTCTTTCCTATTTCACATCAAAATTCATAAATATTCATAAATACACATACACTAACGGGGGCTAGATCTATGATTTTCATCTTCGACGAGAGTTTTGTTGAATCTAAATTAGGAGTGTTTTATCCTTTGAAACAGTAGTTGCACCAAGGAAAATGTCATTTTTCATGTACTAATCAAACACAATTTTATTTTCTATGAAAAATAAATTCCACTCACTCACAAAAAGTACATATTTTCCATGAAAAGAAGGAAAATATTTTCCAACCTCACTTTTTCCTTCCAATCAAACACGTCCTAAATATTTTTAGTGAAATCGAGACAATGTAACTTATTTTCATCAAAATTCTCATAAATATCTTGCATTATTACAATTTCAATTGCATGTTCATTTAACTTGCTAACATATATGGTGAAGAACAAGTACGTATGGTATCATTGCTGTTTGAAGTCTTTAAATTGGTAATAATAATTCATGTTAATTGAGGTTTACAACGATATTTACTTTTGATCTAGTGCAAGCACTTGCACAAAGATACTGTGCAAGAGTATTCAGAACCGATCCTGAAATTTAGAGACTCTTAAACTACATTTTGCTGGGGGCCCTTAATAAATATTTTTTCACAAAAAACCTATATACACTAATTTCAACTAAATAAAAACTTTCAAAATTATAGTAATAATAATATAAACTATCAAGAGATTAGAATTAGATTGTCTGTAACTGAAAGATTAATAATTTGACCTTTTTTCAAAAGAAAACATCATGCCTATATGGACTTATAAATTTTGGGGCCCTCATATTTTGGTAGTCCTAAGCAACTGCTAACTTGTTTAGGTCCAAGACCGAGAGTATTACCACATTACTTGCTAACATTCACATTACATTTTGAAGTATCTACTCAATATGGAGTATTGTTGAATGAAAACATAGATTGTTACATTCTTACATATGATTCATGCTTTTTTTTTCCTTCGATCAAAGGGATCACATTGTTAATAATTTAACATTATTAGGAAATAAATAAAAGCGTCCGTCTCAAATAGCGGGTACCGTTAACATGCCTTCTATACCTTTGCTGCATCAATAGGTCTCTTCCCCAGCTGGTAATTCTGAAAATATATGCTAACATAGTCTTTGACTGTCTTGTACAATCTTGGTCTTTCTTCAGTAACGAGCTTCTCCACTGGTCCAATCTCCATTTCTGATCCTGGTACGAAAAACACAGCCAATGTGTTTCTCTCCCTCACTGAATTAGTGACTACTCTGTGCACTGGGCTCTTAAATATTCCATTGCTCATTATCTGCAAAAATCATCTCTATCAAGAACACAGGTCGACATATTGTGCCACATACTTGTAGTATGTAGCGAGTATGTTTGGTATATCTGTTTCTGTTCTTGCACAATTTAGACATACTTGTAGTATGTAGCGAGTATGTTTGGTATATCTGTTTCTGTTCTTGCACAATTTTCTAAATCAGTTTTTATCCACACATTATTTGTGAAATTATCCTTCCACCTATTTGAAAATTTTATGGTGCCAGCAGCCGATATTATTATAGTACTAGCGGTCGCTCCACCTCTAAAAGTAATCAATAATAACTAAATATCCCGCATAGGTGAGGGTCAGCTGTCCTGCATGCACATCAGCTGTGGGCATTCATATCTGTTGTTGATACTTGAGTGAGAATCCTCACCTGCTATATTTCACTTTTTGAAATGGGTTCTTAGAAACAAACATATAATAAGACGATAATATTACCTCGACTTGATCTCCAACGTTAACAAGAATAGAGTAAGGAACAGCAGGAACATTAAACCATTGATCATCTTTCAACACTTGTAGGCCTTCGACTTGTTCGTCTTGTAAGAGGAATGTGATGGCAGAGGCATCTGCATGAGGTTTAACGCCGAGCGCAAGATCTGGCCTCGGACAAATCGGGTAGAAGTTGAATCTCGCTATGATTGTCGCGCTTTCAGTTTCACCATACTGTTGAAGAAAGCAACTCTCCTCCAAGTTTAGTGATCTTGCCATTGCCTTGAGAAGAAACTCATTCAAGGCTTCCAACTTCATTACGTATTCTACCAAAACTTCCCTGCAATAAAGATATAATATTAATTAATTCGTGATTTTGATCAGGTACCTACATGTTGATATTTTAATGTATCCATATATATCATTAATGCATCCACAAATATAATTTAGCGGCAATGAAATCAGGTGTGATTTCATATAAAATATGAAAGCTATGAGTACATATGTGGCTACAATAATGTACTCATGGGTAATTGATTGGGAGAACATTAATTAGACGTAAAAACTATCAGCTGTCACGTGATTCATCTTTTCTATGTACCGAAAATTTCGAGGTTTTTGGGGCCAAAAGTGTAGCCTTTTCTTATGTTGAGGGCTAATAGTGAGATACAAACGATCAGTCCAATCAAGAATTTGATGTTCTGAAAGGACTGAATCAGTTCCATAACCTTCCATGTCATCAGATGTTCTTCCATACTTTTGCTTCTCTTCCATTGGAAGTGCAAAGAATTCTCTGCCCGATGCTCCCACTTTGCCCAGTAATACATTTGACATCCCATGATTTGTTGCCTGAAATTTAAAGGAAAATCTCACAATACGATGTTACTTTAAACTTTTTCTATTTAAAATCAAATGTGAATTAGAATTTTTGACAAAATAAAAGTTTATTTGAATGGAACCTGAAAGCAACCACAGTATCTGAGAGCTGATTGAAGCTTGTTGAGCTCCTCGTCTCCGGTGGGGGATGGAGAAATCAGACGGCTGAGATCGATTGATGGAACATATAACAGTGGAGCTGAGGCGGAGATGATCCCTCCATTGTTACTACCTTTATGGACATATCTTTCTGGAACTTCGTTGTGGCCTTTGTTGGACAGTTGTTGGACAGCTTCAGCCATGGTTGAAGATGGCTTCTGACCAAGAAAATATATATAATTTGTTATTTGTAGAATAAAATGACGTCTGTGCTGATGAAAATATGAGAAGAAAAATCATAAAGAAACAAAGATTTCTGGTGGCTGAAATGATAAAGACGAAATTTATATCATATTATTAGTGATTATTTTCTTGCATCTAAACAATGGGGGCCCCAATTCTATTTGTAAATTGACTTTGTTTTTTTATTTTTTAATTTTTTCTGGGTATCTTAATTTTGGAGACTTTTGATTTTGAAAATGAGAACTTGATCAACAACTTTGCGGCATATGACATTTCAACGCTACCCATTCAGCTTTGAGTTTTGCTACCCATACTTCTACGTCATTTGTCTCGATCTGTATATAGTCTTGTATAGCATTACTCTGATACACAAATCCTTTACATTTTTAGAAGGTTGATGTGCGTGCAAAAAAAAAAAAAAAAAAAAAGAGAGTCATTCTTTGCGAAACATTAACTTTTCTAATTGAACATTAATGTAAATCATGATATGTGTGGATAACAATAAACAATACTTCAAGATGTATAGTTAATGATAAATTTTAATTTCTACTAAATATTAAGCATTAATTTATCCTGGTAAACCTTACTAGTAAATCACTCTGTTGAAGTATTTGAGTGTTGTCCTCCCGATGCTAAATGCCCTAATCAACAATGGCAACCATTTCCCATCTCTTCCTCTACCTTCTCTCTCTTCCGTCGCCAAATATGCCACGCTCCCGCTGCTCCGCTAGCGATCTCAGATCTGAGGTCGCTGGCGAACCAGAGACCTCGCCGGCCACCTAAGATCTTAGCTCTGACCTCAAATCTAAGGTCCATTCTCTCTTGCGGCTGAAATCTGAGGTATTTCCTGCCGACCTCGAATTTGGTTTGTTTGAAGAAGAACGCCTGAGAAAAAGGGCTCCATGTTTTGTTTTGAAACTGTAGAAGAAGGCCTCGGACCCAGCCGACCTTAGATCTGGTTTGTTTTGAAACTTTCGAGTATTTGCAGCTTTGATCCTTCATGTTGCTTTGTAGTCCACAAGTGCCACCGTGTCTACTTGGATCTTAAAATTCAAAAAACACACATAGCGCACCATGTAACCGTTGGAACATTAATGTTCTAGCACTGGTATTAGAACAAATTTGGTGGAAAGAGAAAGCACAAGTGAACATGTGGACATGTGGATAGCAGTTGATGGTTTGATGTGGATAGCGAAACCACATTTAATATGCCCCCATTAGTGTATGTGTATTTATGAGTATTTATGAGTTTTGATATGAAATAGGAGAGAGAATGAGTGAGATTGAATGGTGGAGATTTATGTAGTACAGTGGGTCCCAGAAAATATGTGGATGTAATTGGTTTGACTTTTGATGTGAATGTGTTAAAATGTGTAAAAATTTGTTAAAAGTTGTTAAAGAACGGGGTGTAATATTCGGGGCTTGTTCTATTAAAAATATTATTGATTGATATTGATTTACTTGAATGACGTATTAGATATATAATTGAAAATTATGAAAAATATTTTTAAAAATATAAACTAATTATATGAGTGGTTCAAAATGATAAGAGATAAAAAGTTACAGAATTGTTCAAACACGCTGGGAGTTTTTTAACTATGGAACTCCCACGGTATTTTACGGGTTCATACGATTTCCGTTTTGAAATTCGAGATCAAATCTACAATCAGCACGGCGGGAGGGAAGCTCCAGCAATTCGAAAAATTTTTCGGCGACACCGTAACGGCCGGTAGAGGCTGGTCAAAGTTTTGAGCCATATTTTGGCCCAAAAAATGGCTAAAAACTTTGACCAGCCGCCATCGACTGTCACGGTATCAACGGAAAAATTCTCAATTCTTTGAAGCTCTCATATTAATTCTAGATCGATCTCCGGATTTCAAAACGAAAGTCGCATGGACCCGTAAAAAACCCTGATAGTTCCGTTGTTAAAAAACTCCCGGGTGTGTGTGATCATTCTTGGAAAAAGTTAATAAGTTAGTAGAAAAAGATGGTGTATAAAACAAACCCTCAATTAAGCTTACTAAACATGTGGATCACAACTGACAAAATCAATTCATTCTTCAGATGGATCAATAGTACATGAAACCAATTAACTTCCTTTGGACTCATTCATGTCAATGACTTTTCTGTATGTTCAAGAATTTGTGAAGGCAAAATTTAGTGCCATCTTTCTAAACATTTTATGCTAAGCATGCATGTGCTAGAAAAATTGTACGCCTACCATTTAGAGATCTTTAGTTACTGCAGGATAACAATGTTTTCATGTTTTTAATGATCTTTTTTGCATGAATTTGGAATTTGATACAGAGGATCTTGCATTTGGATGAAAAACTATCGTTGGTTGACTAGAGTTTGGACCTCAATAATTGTTCTCTAAATTAGGGCTTGTTTAGCATAGTTGGCACAGGAATTTTATTTATTTTTAATATATATCGAGATCTTTATTTTTCAAAATATGAAATCACTTTTCTCCTAATTAAAATTGTAGTATTTCAGGTCAATTGGTGCATGTAGTTGTGGGTGAAGTTAAAATTAAAGTGTTTTAATATTTTAGTTCTAATTACCAGGGTAAGTAATATTATTAATGGGATAGGTAATGTTCTTCTTATGTTTTTTATTTTCCTTTCCTACTATTCTGGAGTTGTAATAAATATTATTGGAGTGGTAATCTTAAGAGATAGTGTGTAGAGAGAGAAAGTCAGAGGTGAGGAAGAGCGAGATGATGTGTGATATCCGAGATTACCGTGGGTGGTAATCTAGAGAGAGCAAGTGCATAGAGAGAGAAAGTGAGAGACGAAGGAAGTTAGAAGTTGAATATTTGTCAAAATCACTTAGGGTGGTACGTAATCTAGAGCGAGCAAGTGTATAGAGGGAGAAAGTGAGAGACGAGAGAAATTGAATATTTGTTGAGATTGCTGCGGTGGTAATTTAAAGAGATCATAAAGTGCGTAGAAAGAGAAAATGAGGGACAAGGGAAGCAAGAAGTTGAACGTTAATCGAGATTACCAGGACTAGTAATCTACAGAGAGACAAAGTGTCTTTATTTATTTTATTTTATTTTTTGTGGATGTTTATTTTATTGGAGTGACAATTGTTGTAAATTTATGATTTTTAAATTCTATTTTGGTCTTAATTTGTAAAAGATGAATTAGTGGTAAAAAAAAAATATCGCTTGATTTAGTGGGCAAACTTTCCCCTTGATGGGAAATATTTAAGATATAGGCACAAATTATATTCCAGAAAAATATACCTTTCTAAGTGCATGAAATTGGACACAGATATGACTTACCGAAATGGAGATACATAGAAAGAAAGATGTAAAAGCATGATCCAAATCGCGTGGTACAATTAACGACAACATGCATCCCACAATAGAAGCACTCCAAATTGCGTGTACCAACAAACAACACTTGCGTTTTGAACTCTCTTCGATATGGGCCGACACTTAAAACATATATGATAATATAACAATGAAATATGAAGTGATATGCAAATCGAATGTGTGAGTCAAATGGTAGAAATGCAAATTAAGGAGATCCTATAAATAGATGTTGGAAAGGCGTGTCGAGAAGAGACATATTCTTACGAAAAGATACAACTCTTTGAAATAAGACATGTCGTTTATAATCAAAAGACACGCTCTTTCATCGAAAAAAACACATCTATTCATTTTAAAATAGTCCAAAATATTTAAAGATATTCTAATTTAATTTTCAACTATTTAAGCATTTTATTTTAGAATATTATTAATTTTGTATGCAAATTTCCAACACCCCTTGGTGTAGTGTATTGGTTATTCTCCCTTACATAATATATTTCTGCAAGTAGATTGCCTAACACGTGAAAGCGCCACATAATTTTACCTTAAATTACAACACATCAGAGTTTGAGAGCATCAATTGGAGTTTTCCCTAGTTGAACTAACTTCAAAAAGTTCCCAGTGTAATCCATTATGCTTTTGTATAATTTTGGGTGTTTCTCATCGATAAGCTCTTCAACTGGTTTGATTTCACTGGTTCGATCAGGAGTGAAGAATATAGCAATAGTCATCCTCTCTCTTTCTCGATTTGTCACAACCCTATGAATTGGGCTCTTGAAAATACCATTAGTCATTACCTGCAACCATAATAAAAATTAAAACATTTTTCATAAGCACATATTTAATTTAACTCAACTCATCCAAAACAAAAAAAAAAAAAACCCACTATATATCTAGTAATAATATTACAATAACTATGTGCATGTTTACCTCTACTTGGTCACCAACATTAACTAAGATTGCATTTGGGACGATAGGGACTTTGTACCATTGGCCATCTTTAAAGGTTTGAAGGCCTTCAACTTGTTTATCTTGCAAAAGATAAGTCATTGCAGAAGCATCTCCATGAGCTTTGGCAGCAAGAACAAGATCAGGTATGGGACATGGAGGGTATAGATTGAATCTTGAAAGAACTATTGGATTCTCTCCATGTTGTTTCAAGAAACAGTTCTCTTCTAGACCCAAAGATTTCGCCATGGCCTTGAAGATAATTTCGTTTAGCATCTCTAATTTGGCCGTAAGATCTACCAAAACTTGTCTACAAAAATATTTAAAATATTGTTGGATCTACCTAAATTAGAAAAATGATTTTTTTTTTTTTTTTGAAATAGAATAGAATAATTATAAGGAACTTTAATAAAGTTTCAGTGCTGAAAATGTATCATTTTCGTAAGATTCTTTGCATCTTTTGCTCCAAAAAAAAAAAAAAGAGGATTCTTTGCATCTTTAGGGCTTGTTCTTTCCACAATAATTTTCCACTAACTTCCACTAACGCTTTCTCTCTCATCATTTTCAACCACTCATACAATTATTTTATATTTTTTAATATATTTTTCTCAAATTTCAATTACACATCTAACACGTCGTTCGAGTAAATCTATATTTTTACCCAAGATAGTGCAGAGAACAAGCCCTTAGTCGCACGATGAATCAACGATGACAATGTATCACATTAATTAATTAATAATCTTGGAACAATACTTACCTAAAATTTGTAGGATTTTGAGGCCATACTTTCAGCTTCCTCTTATTATCAGGTTTCACGTTGAGAAATAATCTGTCATTCCAATCACGAATTTGTTTCTCAGAGTAAACGATGTCGTTTCCATAGCCATCAATATCATAAGGATCTCTTGCACATTTCATCTTCTCTTCCATTGGAAGTGAAAAGAATTCCTTGGTCATATCACGTACTTCATCAAGAAATGAGGCTTCCATCCCATGATTTATTGCCTGAAATATACAAGCATTATACAGTACATTATGAGTTTCAATTTCACCGTTATTTTTTCATCTTTTTTCTTAGACAAGTTGATCAAATTTAGACCATGTTAGATGCACACACAATTTTGCACCCTCAGTGTATACTCTCTAGTAGAGCAGTGGACCCACTAACGTATAGAAATAGTATTTACTTTGTTCTCTGTAAAAGGGTGTACACGTAATTGTATCAACATGGGTGTACACTTGGTGTAATCCATCAAATTATGAATTAGGCGGAGATAAGGGTGGGCCAAACTAGGCCATGGCCCACCCCTTATTTGATAAAAATGTAAAGAGATTTACGAAAAAAATAAAAATTTTCAGAATGTAACTAAATAAAATCAATTATTATTCAAGTGGATTGCAAGCTCTTGGCTCCGCCCCTTCACTTACGAACCTGAAAGTAGCCACATGAACTGAAAGCAAGTCTTAGTCTTTTGATTTCCTCTTCAGCCTGAGGTGATGAAGACATAAGTAGACTAATATCAAGAATTGGAATATCAAGATATGGAACCTCAGAGGCTGCGTCACCAACACCATCACGGATATATTTCTCCGGCGGCGCACTGGCGTTTGCCGCCAGTTCTTGGACGAGTGTCATGGAAAATGAAGGAGTGGCGGTGGTGGCGGCCATTTTGTTTTATTTCTTTTTTCTGAGTGGAGAAATTGTTGAATATAATTAGAAGGGACAAATGTATGCATGCTGTATAAATTACATGGACGGACATACATATAGATGGCCGAATGGCCAGGCGGAACTTCCAAGCCTTTTTCAATGCATTAATTTATTAGCTACCAAGCCTGCGTTTGAATTATTTACTAAAACAATCTTGTTAATATTTAATAGATTGATTCCATCGAAAATTTAAAGTCTACCAGACTCTGAAACATCATTTATTAGTTCGTTAATATCAATTTCATTTCTACTGTTGTCGGAAATTACTATGACTCATTTTTAACATTGGCAATATTGCTTCAAGTTGCAATGGACATGATGTGTTTAGGTAAAAATTTTTAATTAAAAATTAACTTTTTAGATGAATAGCAATGACGATTACAAGATTTGTAGATAATAATGAGTATTATAGAGTGTGATAAGGAGAATGTCTGAATGTTCTACTTTAGGCATCCTAGCGGATCCTCGTTGCATATGAGACCACTGGTGGAGCCAGATGTTTATAGTTGGTGGCGGCATATTTTAGCTACTCGCAAGAGAAAATTTTCTTTAGAGAGGCATGGCTAGTAGAAATTATAATTGAAAAACAAGAAAATTTTCAAGCTAAATCGATAATTTAAATAGTTATCAAAATCACTAGATGTTTGGATAATGATGAGTAAAGATGTGTAATGTATGATTCATATTGATATCTTCGATTGAATAATATGATAATGATCCAAAACCATCGTGGTGCCATAGTTATGGCACCACTAGATGCTTTCCGGTGGCATACGAAATTTGTTGGGAAAACCAAAATCAGATCCAGAACTGCCATGGCGATGCAAAGCTCCAGTAGTTCGGAAAATTTCCTAGGAACGTCGTTTGCTCATAGTAAGAAAAACTTTGACTTTGAGCAAAAAATATCGCCGGAAATTTTTCTGAACTACTGGAGCATCGTCTCGGTGTGCTAATTTTGGATCTGATCTCGATTTTCCAAACGGGAATCGGATGTGACCGGGAAGCACCCGGTGATGCCATAACGATGGCACCATCAATGGTGCTAGATCATTGCTATTGAATAATATATGTTAGGCTTGTCTAATACTCAACAATTTATATATTTAGCTGATTTAACAATTTTTAATATGTTTTTTTTATCCTATGACTTTACATTCAATCATACATCTAAAAATTATTTTTCAAAAAAATCTCTACCAATCATATTCTTGGTTTTAGATTTAAAAAAAAAAAAAAAAAAGAAAGCTGGATTCGAGGAAGAAATGAGTTCAAACGGACGAAGAACAACACAGAAAAGTTGAATAGCTGATGAATCGATTAAAAAGGGTAGAGTTTTGGACCTCTGCCATGAGTCTCAAGAGATTAGAAAACTAACATCACTAACTGGAAGAAAGAATCAAAAACTCGAAATTGTTATAAAAGTATAGAAATAAGAGAGAGAATTTAGAGAGAATGAATTATAAGGAATTCACAGGAATGAATTTCATTAATAAGCTGAAGCCCTATTTATAGGGAAGCTTGAATAAGCTGTCGTAATTACATAATTTCATCAGGGACATAATAGTCATTCACATCATTAAAATATATATAAATTATTTCCTCGTGGCTCGCGAGTTCATAACACTCCCCCTTGAATGACTATTAATACAAATGTCTTCTAAACTTGTTTGGAGAAAAACCCAATGGGAAAAAACTTGGCGATTGTAGAAAAAGCTTGGAGTGGTTGTATACTGCTTCATCAAAAACATTGCTCCCCCTGATGTCTATCAGCGGTATAGGAGTATTCACGTGCTGCCTCGTTAAAACCTTGTCAAGAAAACCCAGTGGGAAAAAACTTGATCGAAGGAAAAGAGTCTGACTACTCCATCGATTTCATATCTTGAGGACCGATATCCTTACTTCTGGTAAAGGATTTCAATATCATCATTGTTTGGATCTAAAGCATTGTCTCTATTATAACTTGATCCAATAGATACACTATATCAATTTCTCTTGTTGTCCTCAATATACCATGAATATGCCTCGTTAAAACCTTATTAGGAAAAACCCAGTGGGAAAATCCTAATGAAGGAAAAAGAGTACATTATTCATGTGAATACGCCTTTAATGTTGCCTCATTAAAAACCTTGCTAGGAAAACCCAATGGGATAAAACCTCAGTCAAGGGAAAAAGAGTGCAACGCGTATTTTATACAAGTATGCTGCAAGCATTTCAAAATCTTTCATAGATTTGTATGAGTATCATATACATTGGTTCATACTCTTCATTCATCTCCACGTGAATGAAATTTTAGATGTTATACAATATCATGTTATATTCGGTGCATATATGCAATCACTTGACTTGATCTCATTTTCTCACTATATCGAGATAAATACCTAAATCTCTTACGGAGATTTCATATTACTGAGATTGAAATGCCTCATTAAAAACCTTGTTTGAGAAAAACCTTTTGGGATAAAAACATCAATCAAGGAAAAGAGTTTGACATATAAATTTCTCAACAATATCAATATAGATATTTTGAGCCGTTGCATCTGCTTGATACAATAATACATTTGAAACCTCTTCAAGAGTTTCATTCTCATTTCTCATTAAACCGTGCATGAACACTTTAATCATAAGGGCATATATTTGACATTGGCATTTTCGATGGATTTTAATATCCTCACTATTATTGATAGTATGTAGTGCTATCTTTTCATAATATTAATGGAGCACTTTCAATTTTATTTCTTTCCCCATATCGACATAACTTATCGAGATATCTCATTATCAATCCTCTTGTAGGATTACACAATATAGTTATGTCTATATACTCTTCAAGAGTATATGCCTCCGTTATTAAGACCATCTTTAATAATTTGCTTGATATATATGATTGGGGAAATGTCATAATATCAACGCTTACAGCGTGCTAACTTATCAAAGCATCTTAGCTGATATATGTGATTGTTCATAGCATCTTTTATGCATCTTTGAACTTCAAGTTCATATTTTAATTGTGAGGATATAGTATGATGCATTTCACATATCATTTTCAGCCTTTAATACTCCCCCTCATGCTAAGAAAATTTAGAACACTAAAATTCATATATGTTCTTATCGTTCGACCTTAATATGAGAATTTATATAGTTTGCATTCTATTCTCGATATTGGCAATTTATTGGAGAACTTTAAATAATTTGCCACATAATATCCCACTTGTATCGCATACTCAATCCTTGAGGATTTATTCAAGTATTGGGATATACATTTACTAGCTTTATCATTAAATCTGGAAATCATGCTCATACCGTGAGCAAATATTTCGTAAATTTCAAATTACGAATCATATACACATGTGACTATCTAGTGGATCCATATCATAATATCTAGTAGTCCACATGGAGGATGAGTGGGCCCATATTTCTCATCCTTTATTAGGATATATTTGGAATTTATTTCCAATATTGGCTAGTAATGATTTCATCATTTATCGAGAACAATCATTGAAGAATTCTTTTAATTCTTCACTTGAAATATTGATTTCAATAATTATTTAAAGGGATGGTCGGTCAGGTTATAAGCAGTATTATTGAACTTTTAGTTGATAAATTCTTATATCGATTTCACTAGTATACTGTATAGTGCTCAACATGATTTATTACTTTCATCATATGTATAGCTCACGACATATTCCATCATGTTTGGTAGCATTATTACACATCCTTTGTTCAAGCGTGGAATCTTAGCACATACGCTTCATGTTTCAATCTTGTTCCAACGCTGAGCCTTACCTCATCTGGCGTTTATAAATTATCAGGGCACTTTACGATTATTCACCATAATAATGGTCCATATATAATAATGGATAATTTGCTCTCAAATCTTGAAAATACTATCCATCACTACTGATCAAAATCCTAAAAAGGATTTATCGAAGTAGGCTTGAAAGGTTGAGGATGCTAATGAATAAGGGCATCCCAGGAGATGTTCGATGTTTAATTGAAGCAAAGGTTAGATTATCTGGTGAGGTTTCGATTCCTTCTAAATACATGCCTGGTATGGGTAAAAGTAGTTTTCAAAGAAAGCGGAGAGCAAAAGATTAGGAGGGTGCTACAAATGTGCTCGGTGGACATGTGACACTCGATGTAAATACGTGGGCTACGTGTCTAATGTAGAGAAGATAAGATAGCATTCATTAAGGATGGATTGAGTAAGGAGCCTTTGGATGATATTCAGCAGGCTCTTGAGACACATCCTAGTGGACACGTACAAAGGTGAGTGATGGTCTTATGGGCCAAATTCAAAGATGAACAATCACGTTATAGTCTTGAAAAACTTACTTTAGAAGATCCTGTTTGTAAATTTAGTAGAAAAATTTAGTATAATAATTTTCTCATATTAATGTAAGGAAGTTCGGTGTAATAACTTGAAGATCAATATTTTCTTGTAATTGTAAATATTATTATTATTTTTAATTTTTAAGATATATATGTATATATATATTATTTTTCAATCAAATAGGTATATGTCATTTCACTAAAATTTTTACTGCCTTTTCTCTTTCATATTTGTCAAAAAGTAAATAGTACAATCAATTATTGGTTTGAAAATTTTTCTTTAAATAGAGGATTCATATATCTCTCATGTTCATTACATTAAAAGTATAGTGCAAAAGAGAGATAGGAGTAGAGATGGATATGGAGATTTTAGAATCATCTCATACAAGTCGACCTTTACCTGCTTGATTAAAACCGTATGTGTTCTTGGTGGATCTAAATTGGTAGGCCATATCCAATACGTGGATATGGCAAACCGAGCTAAAAAGAGTTAGGAGACAAAGAAATCAATATACTATATGGAGGAACCAACAACAAACTTTTAGCTAGACTTATAATGGCGCATCATCATGGGGAATAAGAGTTTGAGTGTAATACCTTTCCATTTAGTTGGATCTAATACTCGAATTGGAGCAGTTCTACCATGGGTCCAGGCGGGGTTGGTGCTACAAAGCGCAATCCATCCACAAGCGCATGATGTATATGATGAATAATAGTGATGCTTTCATTGTCCTTCCAGGTGGCTACAACACCTTTGGAGGAAATATTCAATATAGCCTCGTTGGCAGTGGAACTTTCATGTCAAACCAATAGGTTTGTTGAATATTAACCATTTCTTTGATGGCTTACTAGCGTTCCTAGATCGGAGTGTAGATAATAAGTTTATCTCTCATTCAATGAGAAAAATACTTATTTACGCTAGTAATCATTGATGAACTACTCATCAAATTTCATGCATATGTTCAAGAATCTGTGGAAGCCCAGGATCCGTCGGTCATGACCAGCGGTGTCAAGCGAAAAGAAATTCGGATCCTTTAAATATCTCATTATGAACCACGATGTTGAGGGTGGCGAGTGCAGTATTTATACTCTAAACGCACCCTTCATTTATGGGTTCAATATGTATTTTCTTTTAGCATTTTTATATTTTGAGTGTCTATTGCCATCTTTGATATTCTCAATATGTTCCACTTACATTTGTTTTGTACTTCTTACGGAGTAATAATAATAATATCATATTGGCTTTATTCAAATCTGAAATCTAGTGATTATGCTTCTTCAAGAGCATTTTATTCTCATATTAATACAATCTCATATCATCGATGAGATTACTTCATATAATCTTTCCATGCGATATATTTTCTTTGATTTATCAACATGGGATCTATTGAGCATTTTACTTTCATCTATTTATCCAATGGTAACCGGGTACCACTTACTCAATTTTCTCCATCAATATTCAATAGGCGTGGAAAGTGAACATTCCTTTATTAAATGCTTCTTTAAGAGCATTTCTCATCATATCACAATATACTAATCTCATAATGAGATTTTTCACCACAGTATATTTTCTTTCTCTTTTATCACAATGGGATTCTTTGAGCAATTTCACTTCATCAATACATACAACGGTAAATTTCGGCATCACTTGCTCAAATCTCTTCTTTAATATCAATAGAATATTCATATCGAACATATATAAATCAGTTATCCAATTGTGGGGTTTAATCCAACCACATTTGTAATAAGCATTAAACGTGTGGTATAACCCACCACATTGAAAATATGCATACCAATCGTGTGATATAACTCACCACATTGGAAATATATCACGAAAATTTAAAGTAGTAAATTTAAATTGCGAAATTAAATTTCCTCCAATAGGTGGTCGAACCTACCTTATGGAATTATTGCAATAAATATAAATTTACACGAATTTAAATTGCGAGAATTAAAATGCATAATGATTAACTACTTCTTGAGGAGTAGGATGCTTTAGTAGAAGGTATCACCCATCACTTAGCATATAAATTGCATAAATATATAAAACCTTACATTCGGTGATGGTTGAACCCATCATCCAGGTAGCAGTATTGCGATATTTAAATTCACGATAAATAAATAAAGTACGAGAATTAAATATTGAACGCTTCTCTGAGCAGATTTGTTCTTCTAGAACAAATTCTCATTACTTCTACAAGAGCTCACTTATCCTTTTAGAATAAGTATATTATGTATTTAAACTCTTGGGAGTTAAAATAATATTCGATCTTTTAACTCAAATGGACTTAGGTCGTAATTAATGGATTTAGAATTTCTTGAGAATATTCTATCCATTTTTGTTTATTGTCGTCAAAGTAAGCAGGAGAGGTCGAAACGATCGTCTCTGCCAACCGCTACGGTTCTTGTGGCGATCTGCTGGCAGTGCGTGGCGCTACACATATTTCTTTATAAAATATTAATACATACTCAGCTGCTACCAACCGCTACAGATTCTTGTGGCGATGCCGCTTGGCAAGTGCGTGGCGTTACACATATTTCTTTATAAAATTTTAATAGTATAAGGATTAATCGTAAATATTCACAAGTCCAAGGACCCTTTTGTAACTTTTTAAAAAGTTGAAGTCTTGATTTGTAAATTTTGAAAGTTTACCTTATCAATATTGGTGTCAAATCGAAGATCTCGTTAAATCGAGTATAATGGAGTCGAGAAAATTTGATTTTGATAATGTATGCTCCTTATATCTCGAGAAAGCGAATGTTATAGTTTAATATATTATTATATTATAAAATAATAATATATATACCTTTTCCTTTTAGATTTTCCTTCCAAATTCGTTTCTGCGTATTTACGGATTAGGAATTAAAGGCGTGAAGTAACACGGTGTGATTTGTGAGTACTTTCTGGTTTCAATTACAATTGAAGAAGATGCGTGTAGGAGAAGTTTATTAAAAAACAATTCGTTATTTGAGAAATGTTTAATCAGGTTTACGATCTGAGAGGATCATCGTTAGATCTGCATGGCAAATACTCCTTCTTATTACTCAAGGCTAGAGACTGCGTCTTGATAACGTGTTATAAAGTATAGAAATAATAGAGAGAATTTAGAGAATGAATTATAAAGAATTAGGGAATGAATTTAGGTAATAAGCTGAAAGCGCATTTATAGGAAGCTTGAATAAGCCTTGTGATAATTACATGAATTTAAATCCAGGGACATAATAATATTCAGCATCATTAAAATATATATAAATTATTTCCTCGTGGCTCGCGAGTTCATAACAGAAATGAGTTTAATTTGCATGCTACAATCTACATTTTTCAAAAACTCAGAAACCCAAAAATAAAAAATAAAAAAGTAGTTCAACCAGGAGACATTCCCCACCATGCCCTACCCTTCTCCACCTCTGCACGTGACCACGCGATGGCAGTGTCGAGAGAAAAATGTGTCCTTAAAGATTAGTTGACCTCCCTCGGAATGATAGTAACATTAAACTACATATTTGTAGAGATACAATCGCAATATTAAACTACAAATTTGTAGAGATATAAAAATTTAGGAGTTATTTTCATGTTTAAAAGTATAGTCTTCAATTACAATTGCTATTTATTGAGAACAAGGATAGTTTCATCATTTTTGCTGTAGTAGTCGTTGTTGTGCCAAGAAAGTGTTAATAGTAAACAACTATTTACGATGAATTGTTATCACTAAAGAACTACATTCAGGGAATATTTCACAAATGTATAGATTAAGTTGCATGTGTCTTTACACACGTGCATCTCAACTTAATTTTGTAGTCACCAAGGTACGGACGATGCAATTGTAACAACAGTAATAACATCATGTAAGATATTCATAACAACAAAGTTTTTATGAAAATTAACGGCACAACATTTGAAATTAGAAACTTTACATCTCCTTCACTTCTTGACGTGCGGGGCATATTGACCATATAAATGATTGGTCTCACTAATGACATATTCCCTCGGTCCCACTAAGATAGACACTCACCATTTTTTACACATATTAAGAAAACATCTTAAATGTTCTTGGAATTATAAGATATTCATATATTCTTCCAATTTTACTCCTATATTGAATTGTCAAAAAGTAGTGTGAACATGTTTAAATATCTTGGGAGATGAAATATCTATCTTGATGTTTAGTATTCCAATTATCTTAAATAGAGGTATTTTAGTACATGGAAAATAAATTATACATTCAATAAGGAAATTGAACTATAATTTGGGACGGATAAAATAGGAATACTTGCCTATCTTAGTGGGACGGATGGAGTACTAGCTAGTATCAAAGTCCCTCGAGATGATCTACGTAATAAAATGCCACCCAATGCAGATTAACACAAGTCATACGACAGTTGCATGGAATTTAGTTCTCACGCATGGGCATGCTATGGAATTAAATTCAACACGATATACAAGGAACTCACTCCCTAGCACCTTTAATTCAAATTGAAAATGAAGTGGCAACAATTAAAGACGTCCCAATGACGTGATTTATAATGTCACGGGACCTGATTTTATGCAAATCGTGTTGTGCAAAAATCTCCGCGACACCTAGATTTCAACTTTATGACCATGAAATTAAAAACTAAACCCAGATTTGTACTAGGCAACGCCTAGTCAAAAGGTTCGCGGTCGCCCCATTGTTACATGGGTAATTGCCTAGGTTTCTTTTTTCTTTCTTTTTTTTCCTTAATGTACTTTGTTAATCTTGAACATAGATAATCGAGTTGATTGTAGAGGGATTGGACCGAAAATGACATAATCCTAACGTTAGGCACTCGGTGTCCGATTACGGAAATGGGTACCTTCTCATAAGCGAAACGACAAGGGGAATTAATTTAATGTCGGCAGGTGTTGATGCAGATTTCGGCCACTTGGGGTCTTTTGGGCCCCCTGAGTTTCAAGTTTTATGTTTTTTTAGACTTTATCTTTGTTATAAAATTATATAAATAATAGAGTGAATTTATGGAGAATGAATTCTAATGAAATTTAAGGGATAAATTTCATTAATAACTGAAACCCTATTTATAGGGAAACTTCGAATGGCACAATCGTAATTACATAATTTCACCAAGGGTTATAATAGTATTCACATAAATAAATTATAATAAACCACTCCCTCACTTTCCTCATTAATACATATTTTATTAATAATATTATTATATTTATAACACTCCCCCTTGAATGACTATTAATAAAAATATCTCCAAACTAATTATAGAAAAACTTGGAGTGATTATGTAGTGCTTTGCCAAAATATTGTTCCCCCTCATTTCTATCGAAGATAGGAGTATTAGAGTGCGCCGTTAAAACTCACAAGAGTAAAACCAGGTGGGATAAAGCGCGGGCGAAGGAAAAAGTCTGACTCAAAATGCTCCTCATCAATGTAATATCACTTGATATCTTTAAATCTGCGCAACCCAATATTGTGCACCAATCCTTCAAATGTTGCGGTTGGTAATGCTTTCGTTAATAGATCTGCAAGATTATCCTTGGAACGAATTTGTTGTACATCAATTTCATTGTTCTTATCAAGTTCATGAGTGAAAAAGAACTTTGGTGAAATGTGTTTCGTCCTGTCGCCTTTAATGTATCCATCATTTAGTTGAGTTATGCAAGCTGTATTGTCCTCGTACATAATGATTGGATTGGTTGTAATAGAGGATAAACCACACTCTTTTCGAATATGTTGTATCATCGATTTCAACCATACGCATTCTCGACTTGCTTCATATATTGCTATCAATTCTGCATGGTTTGAAGACGTGGCTGTGAGTGTTTGCTTGATCGACCGCCATGATATTGCAGTTCCTCCGTATGTAAATAGATAACCTGTTTGAGATTTTGCTCTATGTGGATCAGATAAATATCCTGCATCAACATAACCAACTAATTCAGATTTAGTTTTGTTTGAGTAAAATAGGCCCATATCAACTGTTCCTCGAAGGTAGCGGAACACATGTTTGATTTCATTCCAGTGCCTCTGTGTGGGAGCAGAACTATATCTTGCCAATAGATTTACTGCAAAAGATATATCCGGTCTTGTATTATTAGTAAGATATAATAGTGCACCTATTGCACTAAGATATGGTACGTCAGGACCAAGCACAATTTCATTTTCCTCTCGGGGTCTAAAAGGATCCTTTTTCACATCAAGAGACTGAACACTCATTGAGGTACTTAGTGGGTGTGCTTTATCCATATAAAATCACTTAAAGATCTTTTCTGTATATGTAAACTGGTGTAAGAATATCCCATCTTTTAAATATTCAATTTGCAAACCAAGGCAAAACTTAGTTCTTCCAAGATCTTTCATCTCGAATTCTACTTTTAAATAATCAACTGTTTTTTGAATCTCTTCATTTGTCCCGATAATGTTTAGATCATCTACATATACAACAATAATGACAAATCCTGAAATTGATCTTTTTATAAAGACGCATGGACATATATGATTGTTTTTGTACCCTTCTTTCAGAAGATATTCACTTAGGCGATTATACCACATACGCCCAGATTGTTTCAATCCATATAATGATCTCTGGAGTTTTATCGAATAAATTTCACGATCATTCGAATTATGTGCTTCAGGCAATTTTAGTCCTTCAGGGATTTTCATATAGATATCATTGTCAATTATGCCATATAAGTAGGCAGTAACTACATCCATTAGTCTCATATTAAACTTCTCATGTGCAGTTAAACTGACAAGATATCGAAAAGTAATTGCATCCATTACAGGGGAGTATGTTTTTTCATAGTCAATTCCAGATCTTTGCGAAAATCCCTGTTCAACCAATCGTGCTTTATATCTCACCACTTCATTTTTCTCATTTCGTTTTCGCACGAATACCCATTTATACCCTACTGGTTTGACCCCTTTTGGTGTTCGCATTATAGGTCCGAAAACATTATGTTTTTCTAACGAATCTAGTTCTACTTGAATGGCCTCTTTCTATTTTTAACAAATCATCTCTTCGCCGACATTCATCAACAGATTTTGGTTCAACATCTTCAACTTCATTGATTATATCAAGTGCTACATTATATGCAAATGCATTATTGACGATCGTTCCTTTTCTATTCCATCTCTTTTTTGTGAAAGCATAGTTCATAGAGATTTCATCGTTAATTTCATCATTTTCAAGTACCTGAACCTTCTCAGGAGGTTCTTGCTTGATTGCATCTAATGATTCATTGAGATCTTCTGCCTCCTTACTGCAATTATTTTGAGCATTTGCTCTCCTCTTTTTTCGAGGATTTCTTTTGATCCGATGGGCCTTCCACGCTTTAATTTTGTTCTCGATTCATTTGCGATTTCAGTTCGTTTTGGAATGTCAATTCGCATAAGAGTATTCTCAGCTGGAATATGTGACTTAGTTATTCCTTTAGCATCTGTAAAAGCTTCTGGCAATCGATCTGTTGTTCCTTGTAAGTAAATTATCTTTTGAACTTCTTGCTCGCATGTCCCAGTGCGAGGATCTAGGTTGGATAATGTTGTAGTATTCCATGTCACTTCCTTTTCCAACCTTTTATATATCACTTCCTTTTCCAACTTTTTATCTTCTCCCCCTAAATGTGGGAATACTGTTTCATCAAACTGACAATCGGCAAAACGTGCATTAAAAATATTGCCTGTCTTGGGTTCAAGATATTTAATTATAGACGGAGATTCAAAACCAATATATATTCCCAATCTTCTTTGAGGCCCCATCTTAGTACGTTGTGGAGGAGTAATGGGCACATATACTGCACAACCAAATATCCTCAAATGAGAAATATTAGGCTCCTTTTTCGATACCAATTGTAATGGGGAGAATTTATTATTGGATGTTGGTCTTAACCGTACAAGTTCCGCTGCATGTAAAATAGCATATCCCCATGCAGAAATTGGGAGTTTTGTCTTCATGAGTAATGGTCTAGCAATTAGTTGGAGGTTTTTAATAAATGATTCAGCTAAGCCATTTTGAGTATGAACATAGGGAACTGGATGTTCAAATTTTATTCCAACTGACATACAATAATCATTAAAAGCATGTGATGTAAATTCACTAGCATTATCCAGTCGGATAGTTTTGATTGGATAATTTGGAAAATGTGCTCGTAACCTTATAATTTGTGCGAGCAATCTCGCAAATGCCATATTTCGAGTGGATAACAAGCATACATGAGACCATTTTGTGGAGGCATCTATTAAAACCATAAAATATCTGAATGGTCCGCATGGCAGGTGAATAGGTCCACATATATCACCTTGTATCCGTTCCAGAAATATTGGAGATTCATTTCCGACTTTAACTAGTGATGGTCTCATAATCAATTTTCCCTGAGAACATGCAGCACATGAAAATTCACTAGATTGGAGAATCTTTTGACTTTTCAGAGAATGTCCGCTTGAATTTTCAATTATTCTCCTCATCATTGTCGAGCCAGGATGACCTAAACGGTCATGCCAAATATTAAAATCTGTTGGATTTTCAATCTTCCGGCTAGATGTAACATGTACTTCAATTGTACTAATATTGGTATAGTACAGACCGGAAGAGTATGCGGACATTTTTTCTGACACATGTTTCCTTTTGGAAATCATAGTAGTTATATATAGATATTCTGTATTATTTTCTTTTACTGTCTCAATATGGTACCCATTACTCCGTATATCTTTAAAACTCAATAGATTCCTTTTTTATTTATGGGCGAACAAGGCATTATTGATAATAATTTGTGTTCCCCCTTTCAATATGATATTTGCTCTTCTAGAGCCTTCAATAATTACTGCCGAACCGGATACTGTTATTACATCATTCTTCATCGTGGTCAAGCTCGCAAAGTACTTTTTATTTCTTAATATATAGTGTGTAGAAGCACTATCTGCTAAACAGATTTCTTCATCCATGACCTTGGAGTCACTCAAAAGGCTACCAATATTTTCCTTCAAAAGAAATAATGAATTTTAGAATGGAGTATTTTATTTATATAAAATCAGAACATAATATTTTACAAACATACACATCCACGCTGCCACACACATATTATACATCATTATTTATTACACAAACTCACAATACACATTATTATCTTTCATACAAATACAGATAGAAACCACAACTATTATAATATTTTAAAGAAATATTAATTCTCATTTGGTTCGTAAAAATCTGCAACTTCAAAATGTGTCGCTATTGATGGCTCCAAGAGTGGAATTTCTTCCTTATATGAGAAATTGGTCTCAATATTATTTCCTTTCTCCCTTTTAGATGCTTGATATAAATCAACAAGGTGTTTAGCAGTTCGACAGACTTTTGCCCAGTGACCTTTCATGCCACATCTATGGCACGAATTATCTGGCTCCCTTGTTGATTCATTCACATTTCTCTTATAGAGATTTCCCCTTCTTTCACCATATTCATTCACATTTCTTTTATAGATATTTCCCCTTCTTTCACCATGATTATTTGCCTTCTTAAATTTTGGGAAATTTTCATAACCACTTTTATGCCATGAAAAATTTCGTCCTCGACCACGACCTCGACCTCGGCCTCGAGTATTTCCAAAATTGTATCCTCGCCTGTTGTATCCTTGTCCACGGCTTGTAGATGCCATGTTGTTTACTTCAGGTATTGGTAAAGATCCCCTTGGACGAGATTCATGATTTTTCATTAACAACCCGTTATTCTGTTCGGCTACAAGTAAGTAAGATATCAACTCTGAATATTTTTTAAAGCCTCGTTCCCTATATTGTTGTTGCAAGACAACATTTGAGGCATGAAAAGTAGAGAATGTTTTCTCTAACATATCATTATCCGTAATTGTTTCTCCGCATAATTTTAATGTAGAAGTCATTTTGAACATCGCGGAGTTATATTCATTCACTGATTTAAAATCTTGTAACCTTAAATGTAACCAATCGAAATGAGTCTTGTGGAGGATTACAATTTTCTGGTGATCATATCTTTCTTTAAATTTTTCCAGAGTTCCGAAGGATCTTCAACTGTAAGATATTCATTTTTTAATGCTTCATCGAGATGATGACGAAGAAAAATCATAGCATTTGCCTTGTCCTTTTCTGATGTTTCATTTCCTCCTTTAATTGTATCTCCGAGGCCTTTGGCATTTAAATGCATTTTGGCATCAAGAATCCATGATAGATAATTCTTTCCAGTAATATCGAGTGCCGCAAACTCTAATTTTGTAATATTTGATGCCATACTTTAAAATAATAAAAATAAGTTAGAACATCAATTAACTAGACAAAATTATTGTTATTATATTAACTAACTAGATAAAATAATTGCCATTATATATTTGATTACTCTTAAAAGTAGGTTGATATAATGTTGTTTGTGTTATAAAAGTATAGAAATAATAGAGAGAATGAATTCTAAGGAATTCACAGGAATGAATTTCATTAATAACTGAAGCCCTATTTATAGGAAAATTTCGAATGGCACAATCATAATTACATAATTTCATTAAGGGTATAATAGTCATTCACATAAATAAAATATAATAAAAAAATCTCCTCACTTCCCTCATTAATTATATTTTATTAATAATATTATTATATTTATAACACTCCCCCTTGAATGATTATTAATACAAATGTCTTCTAGACATGTTTGGAGAAAAATCCAGTGGGAAAAAACTTCCAAACCGATTGCAGGATAGCTTGGAGTGGTTATATACTGCTTCATCAAAACATTGCTCCCCCTGATGTCTATCAGCGGTATAGGAGTATTCACGTGCTACCTCGTTAAAACCTTGTCAAGAAATCCATTGGGAAAAAATTTGATTGAAGGAAAAAGAGTACAGCTACTCCATCTGATTTTATATCTTGAGGACGGATATCCTTACTTCTGGTAAAGGATTTCAATATTATCATTGTTTGGATCTAAATCATTATCTCTATTATAACTTGATCCAATAGATACGCTGTGTCGATTTCTCTTGTCGTCCTCAATATACCATGAATATGCCTTTAGTGGGCCTCATTAAAAACCTTACTAGGAAAACCCAATGGGACAAAACCTCAGTCAAGGAAAAAAGAGTGCAACGCGTATTTTATACAAGTATGCTGCAAGCATTTCAAAATCTTTTATACACTTGTATGAATATCATATACATTGGTTTATACTCTTCGTTCATTTCCACGTCAATGAAATTTCACATTTCAATAATATTTATCACGTTAAATAGTATCGTGTCATAGTCAGTGCTTATATGCAATTGATAATCTCATATTTCCATTATATCAAGATATATATACGCCGAATCTCTTCTCGAAAATTTTCTATTAGTTGTGAGGCTGCCTCATTAAAAACCTTGTTTAGGAAAAACCCATTGGGTTAAAAACCTCAAACAAGGAAAAAATATATATTACGAATTTTCCTTTACAATTCCTTTGAGTCATTACAAGCACTGTTATCTTTTCAAGAGTTTTATCATCATTTTTCTTATCAAGCCCGTATATTATTTATTATAAGAGTGCATATTTCAATATTATTATTCAATATATCTCAATATTTTCATTATCATTGATCAAATGTAGCGCTACATTTTCATACCGTGTCGATACTTTTCAATTTCATTTCTTTCCCCATAACGATATAACTTATCGAGATATCTCATTATCAATCCCCTTTTAGGATTACACAATATACTTGAATGTATATACTCTTCAAGAATGTATGCCTCCTTTATCAAAACCATCATTCATTATTTGTTTTGATATATATATTTGGGGAACTTTTATCAATACTTCGGGCTTATCAATTCATCAAAGCATATATAGCCAGTATATGAGATCGTTATATTTCAAATTCATATTTCAATCATTATACATTTCATATATCATTTTATTAATACTCCCCCTTATGCTAAGAACCAAACTCAATACAATTTGTATAATTCTCATCATATTTACTTTCAGTATTTAACTTTAATGGGGAATTTATTCAATCTGTATTTTGTTCTCGATATTGGCAAATTGATTGGAGGACTTTAAATATTTTGCCAATTATATCCCACTATATGCGCATATCCAATCATTTACGGCCTTATTCAAATTATTGGGATATATACTTACTAGCTTTATCATTAGATTTGGAATTCATGCTCATACCGTGAGCAAATTATTTCATAAATTTTCAATTTCAATATACACATGTGACTACATTATGGATCCATATCATATTATTTAGTAGTCCACATAAAAGGGTGAGTGGGCCCATAACTCTCATCCCTTATATATATTCCAGATATATTTGAGATTTATTCCTAACATTGGCTAGCAATCATTTATCGAGAATAATCACTTCAATAATTCTTCCGGTTCTTGATTTCAAAAATTATTTACATCAATCGAACCGGAATCTGTATAGTGCTCAACATGATTTATTGCTTTCATCATATGTATAGCTTACCGAAAAATTCCATCATGTTTTGGTAGCATTATTACACATCACTGTTCAAGCGTGGAATCTTAGCACATACGCTTCATGTTTCGATACTGTTCCAACGCGGAACCTTACCTCATACGCGTTTATAAATTATCCAGGCACTTACAGTATTCACCATAATAATGGTCCATATATGATAATGGATAATTTGCTCTCAAATTTTCGAAAATACTATCCATCACTACCGATCAAAATCCTAAAAAGGATTTATCGAGGTAGGCTGGAAAAATTAAGGGTGCTAATGAATAAGGGTATCCTACAAGATATCCAATGCTTGATTGAAGTAAATGTTCGATTATTTGGTGAGGTTTCAATTCCTTCTAAGTACATGCTGGTATGGGTAAAAGTAGTTTTTTAAAGAAATGGAGAGCAAAAAGATTAGGAGGATGCTACAAGTGTACTCGGTGGACATGTGACACTCGATGCAAATCTGTGGGGTACTTGTCCATAAATCGAGAAGACAAAATAGCATTCATTAAGGATGGATTGAGTAAGGAGCTTTTGGATGATATTCAACAGGCTCTTGAGACACATCCTAGTGGACACGTACAAGGGTGAGTGATGGCCTTATGAGCCAAATTCAAAAATCAACAGGCACTTTATAGTTTTGAAATACTTATTTTGAAAGATCCTGTTTGTAAATTTAGTAAAATAACTTAGTATAATGATTTTCCCATATTTGTATAAGGAAAATTTATGTAATATAGAAGATCAATATTTTTAAATTTGAAAATATCGTTTTTCGATTTTTAAGATATATATATATATATATATATATATATATATATATATTATTTTTCAATCACCGATAGGTATATGTCATTTTCACTTAAATATTTTCTGCCTTTTTCTCTTTCATATTTGTCAAAAAGTAAATAGTGCAATCAATTATTGGTTTGAAAATTTTTCTTTAAATAGAGGGATTCATATATCTCTCATTCATTCACTGAAAGAGAGAGATAGAGGTGGAGATGGAGATATTAGAATCATCTCATATAAGTCAATCTTCACCTCGCCAGATAAAAACTATATGTGTTCTTGGTGGCTCCAGACTAATAGGTCATATCCAATATGTGGATATGGCAGACAAACTTGTAAGGGAGTTAGGGAAACAAAATATCAATATCCTATATGGAGGGACTAATAACAAACTATTAAGGAGTCTTACGATGGCCGCACAATCATGGGGGATAAGAGTGTCAAGTGTAATACATTTTCATCGAATTGGAGGCAGTAATCGAATTGGAGTTAGAAATGTCATTAGTCCAACTGGATTGATGCTACAAACACAATCCATCCAAGACTGCCTGATGTACATGATCAGCAATAGTGATGCTTTTATTGTTCTTCCAGGCGGCTATAACACGCTGGAGGAAATATTCAATATAGCCTCGTTAGCACAATGGAACCTTCATGTCAAACCAATAGGTTTGTTGAATATTAATAATTTCTTTGATGGCTTACTAGCGTTCCTAAATCAGGGTTTAGACAATAAGTTTATCTCTCATTCAGCGAGAAAAATACTTATTTCTACTAGTACTGTTGATGAACTACTCATCAAATTTGATGCATATGTTCAAGAATCTGTGGAAGCCCAGATCCATCGGTCACAGACCACTGGTGTCAAGCGAAAAAGAAATTCGGATCATTTAGATAGTTCATTATGAATCCTAATGTTGACGGTGGCAGAGTTACGGAGTATTTATACTCTCGAGACGCATCCCTCATTTATGGATTCAGAATGTATTTTCCTTTCGCATTTCTATATTTTCGAGTGTTTAATGCCACCTTTTGATATTCTCAATATGTTCCACTTTAACTTGTTTTCTGCTTCTTTTAGAGCAATAATAATGACATCATGTTGGATTTATTTAGATACAAAAGTCTATTGATTATGCTTCTTCAGGAGAATTTTATTCTTATATCAATACGATCTCATATCATCACTGAAATTATTTCATATGATCCCACCATGTGATATATTTCTTTTGATCTATCAATTGGGATTTATTTAAGCATTTTATTTTCATCTATTTATCCAATGGTAATTTCTGATACCTCTTGCTCAATTTTCTCCATCAATATTCAATAGACATGGAAATGAACATTTCTTTATTAAATGCTTCTTTAAGAGCATTTCTCATCATATCACAATATACTAATCTCATAATGAGATTTTTCACCACGGTATATTTTCTTTCTCTTTTATCACAATGGGATTCTTTAAGCAATTTCATTTCATCAATACATACAACAGTAAATTCTGGCATCACTTGCTTAAATCCCTTCTTTAATATCAATTGAATATTCATATCGAACATATATAAATCAGTTATCCAATCGTGGGGTTTAATCTAACCATATTTGTAATAAGTATTCTAAACATGTGGTATAACCCACCACATTGAAAATATGCACACCAATCGTGTGGTACAACCCACCAAATTGGAAATATATGCGAAATTTTAAAGTGCATAAAATTAAATTGCAGAAATTAAATTTCCTCCAATAGGTGGTCGAACCTACCTTATGGGAATTATTGCAATAAATATAAATTTACGGAATTTAAATCGCGAGAATTAAATTGCATAACATTTAACTACTTCTTCAGGAGTATGGTCTGCTTAGTAGAAGGTGTTACCTATCACTTAGTATATAAAGTGCAAAAATATATAAAACCTTCCGATTAGTGATGGTTGAACCCATCATCAAGTAGGAGGTATTGCAGTATTTAAATTCCAATAAATAAAGTGCGAGACTTAAATATCTATCGAAGCAAATTTGTTCTAATTATTTCTTCAAAATATAATTATCGTCAAAGTAAACGGTCGCAGGACGAACTATCGGCTGCTGCCAACCGCTACCAGTTACCGGCGACAGTGCCACCTGGCAGGTGCGCGGCGCTACACATACCTCTCTATAAAGTTTTAATAGTATAAGCATTAATACATAAATATTCACAAGTCCAATGACCATCTTTTAATTTTTCAAAATTAGGATACTAATTTATAAATTTTGAAATTTTGATATATTTCAAAATGAACTGTTATATTATCAATATTGGTGTCAAATCAAAGATCTTGTTAAATTCAGTATAATGGAGTCAAGAAAATTTGATTTTGATAATGTATGCTCCTTATATCTCGATAAAACAAATGTTATAGTTTAATATATTATTATATTATAAAGTAATATAATATATATATGTGTGTGTATATATACCTCTTCGTCAACTTCACATGTGTTTCCTTTGAATGTTGGCCTGCCTAATTTCTTAATTCTTGCCACGCAGCTTAGGAATTCTTTATTGCACAACTTGTCTAAGTAATTGCCTTTAATTTAAATGTAGTCATCATGCTTCATATAGCAGGCATCTAGTTAGTTACAAGGCTTTTCCCCTGGACATCCACTGTATAGGATTCCACAGTATTTCCCATATCTTAAAAATGGAGGCACGAGGACTGATGGCCTCCTCCATCTTTATGTATGCCAACCTTAATGGCATGAATGGGACTAGCATGGAAAATATTGAAAAGAAATAAGAGGAGAGATGACAACATGAATGAGTGTGAAGAAGGAAACATCGAGAAATAATGTAACGAGGAGAATTGCAAAAATTGAGACTGAAAATCGGAAGCTTTGGTTTGCTTTTTAGTTTCTTCAAGAATTCGAGAGAAGGAAATTATTGGTTGTGTTGAAATTTATCAAAAAGCAGCTATGGGCGTGTTGTCGCGGCGCACCAAAGTTTGTTTTATTTCCTTACTCGGTTTCAAAACTACAAATTAATGTAGAAGTGGTAAGTAAGGGTCGAACCCAAGAGGAACGGTGCTTAATCTAATTGTCTTTATCAATTAATATAGGAAAGTGGGGGTTTTGAGAATTTTGAATGAAAATCAAATGACAAAAGATAAGATCAAATAAAACAATTGAAATAAATATCTAATTCTCGGGTTCGGTTGTGTCAACCACTTGTGTTTATCTTTCCCATGCAACGTGTTACTATTCCTTCTTCAATTTATCAACTCTCAATTAACCAAGAAGCTCTGATTAACGAATTCTTCCTTAAGCGTATTAAGTAAAAAATAAACTCTTTAACTTAACATCTAGCTATTGGATAACCCTAAACAAGCTCTTAGGATTTAACGCAAAGCTAGTATGAAATGAACGAGAAGAATGAGTTGAATTAGATGAATAATTTCACAAGTTCGAATTAATGCATCTAAGATGATTTGTTAATAAATATGCACGATATTCATTTGCTACTTTGGATTGGAATCTAATGACAATTACGGATCAAAAGTTCCAATCCTAGCAAGTAACTTGAATTTAAAGATTAATTGATTCAATTGGCTAAGGTGAATGCAATAATCAAATAAACTCAAAAACGGGTTTACAAACATAACAAATCAACAAATTGAAGTAGGGGAATAGATAAAACGTTACTAAAGAGTTAGAAAAGATAATAACATGTTAATTGAACACAACGTCCCCCTCGAACTAGATAGAAAAGTCTTAACTACTCATAATTGCGGGGTTTCATACTTTTTAGCGAGTGTTCGCCTTGTATCACCACCACTATATGATAGATTATGCAAAAATTTAGTAAACAAGTAAATAAATACTAAGAAATAAATAGAGAAATAAAAGGGAAAAGAGAACTTAGCGAAGAATTGATCCGCCGGAATATGAAAAGCTAAAATCTTCAAGCTAAAACTAAGAACAAATGAAGAATAAAATTTTATTGGAGAGAATTACTAGCTAATTCTCTTCTACTAAGTTGTGTATTTCCTTCCTTACAAAGGCCTCTATTTATAGGCAAAATTTCACAAGAAAATATGATAAAAAATTGTACAACTACTTCATTATGATTCCACTAATTGGTAACCACCAAATCATGATCTTAAATTGCTCCATTAGTTCAAATATTGTATCATAGTATAGGTAAGCATCTTGGCTGAATTGTGCAATTGGAATTTCCTTTTTTTGATATTTTAATAGAAAGTTATGAATTTTCTACCAAAACATGACCCAAGAAATCCTCCATTCACATCACTCTCGGTTTTGCCCATTTTTTACCATGATATAATCCGAATCATTTGAAGAGGTCAACATCAAAGTTGTAGCCCTCTGAGTGTCCTTTCCAACAATATAAAGTACAGGTCAATCCGAATTTTGTAACAAAAGTTATGGTCAAATTACTGAATTGCGGCAGTAAATTCGAGCTGCTGATTTTTTACGCTTTGTCCTTTCTCTTCAAATGGCCATAACTTCCACTAGGAAACTCCGATTTGGGATCCGACAAAAATGTGGAAATCCTCTTTTGATATTCTTTGATATTGGTACAAGAAAAATTGTAAAAATAATTTTTCATAAAATTGCATCGGAGGCCCTCCATCTTTGAATTTACTTGCTTTTCGGTCCCAAGTTCTGTTTTCGCTCCGTTTTTATCCATTTTGGCTCCTTTTGATTTCTTGTGACTCTAAACACACAATAAAAGGAAAACACATAAAAATAAATATATAATACTAATAAAACACACAAATACGTAAAATAGAAGAGTTATTTAAGTGCATTTCTAACACTTATCAAGCTAACTAATTGGGAAGTGTTTAATCCGATTTCTGATACAGAGGATCATCGTTAGATGCAACTGTAGAGTATACTCCATTCTTATTACGTAATGGCTAGAGACTCGTGCTGCTAACGTGTTATAAAAGTATAGAAACAATAGAGAGAATTTAGAGAGAATGAATTCTAAGGAATTCACAGGAATGAATTTCATTAATAACTGAAGCCCTATTTATAGGAAAATTTTGAATGGCACAATCGTAATTACATAATTTCATCAAGGGTATAATAGTCATTCACATAAATAAAATATAATAAAAAAATCTCCTCACTTCCCTCATTAATTATATTTTATTAACAATATTATTATATTTATAACAGTTTGGTAATAATTAATAAAAGTGGGATGGATTAATAGTGATTTTGAAGAAAAAAAATATTTTCTTATTTATCATTTTCAAGTATGATTAATTATTTATCAATCATGTAGTATTATGTGGTAGAGTACTATATTAGATACATGTAATAAAATGTAACACAAATAATATAGTCTCAATTAATTTAATTAATATAAACTGTATAAATAGTTAAACCTTCACTAGGTGGCAATGCCTCTTTGAGTGTGATAAATTGTAATACAGAAAGATGTAATTAATTAATATAAACTGTATAAATAGTTAAACCTCCACTAGGTGGCAATACCTCCTTTGAGTGTGGTAAATAGTAGTACAAAAAGATGTAAGAATTCATGCAACCACCCAATTTATGATAGTCGTACTCATCACAAAAATGGGTATGTCAATATTTGAATTGTAAGATAATTAAACTATTTGATAACTTAGTCTATCAGTTAGTAATTCATAAATAAATTCTTCATCAATAAAGAATCTCTTAGACCGTCCTTCATGGCGGTAAAACTATTTATCTAATATAAAGAGTGTGGGTATTTTTCATTTGGTGGTTCATCCTACCATTTGAAGTAAATTATAAGGATTTCTATGAACCAATACGTACCTGTGTCCAGAATGAATTGTTATATTATCGTTTGGTTGGGTATATATTCACGGTAGAGCAGTCGTGCTTGTCTACTTTAGAGAGAGAATGGAGCAGAGAGAGAATTTGTAGAAAATTGAGTATTTCAAATTGTAATAATCCAGTTTCTGATACAGAAGATCACCTATAAGATGCAACTGTAGAGCATACTTCTTTCATATTACTCAAAAGATTAGAGACTCGTGCTGATAATGTGTTATAAAATTATATAAATAATAGAGTGAATTTATGGAGAATGAATTCTATAGAAATCTAAGGGATAAATTTCATTAATAACTGAAACTCTATTTATAGAGAAACTTCGAATGGCACAATCGTAATTACATAATTTCATCAAGGGTATAATAATCATTCACATAAATAAAATATAATAAACCACTCCCTCACTTTCCTCATTAATACATATTTTATTAATAATATTATTATATTTATAACAATCTTATAATTTTTAGCTTATTGTTTTTTCCTTAGGGCTTAATTACGCCTCTTTATAGGTGTTGTGATTCATTACACATGATTTATAATAATATTGTAATCTAGTATAAAAAAGTGCGTAATTGTCTTGTCATGTATTATAGGATTTTTGCCAAATATTAGGTTTATGGGGAAAAGCAAAACAAAATAGACAGGTAGTGTTTGGCACACTGCTTTTTTGCTCCGCAATTCGTCTGGCACACTGCTTTTTTGCTCCGCAATTCGTCCAGTTATAATAAAGCTTTGATTCGTGTAATTATTTTATTTTGACTCCATTTTTGAACTGTCGAGACAAATTAAATATTCTTAAAATTGTGAGCTTCTTACCAACCAAAAAAAACTTACCTACCACCAAAAAAAAGAAAAAAAAAAAAAAGAGGTATGGTTCTCATTCAAAACTAATCAAGCAATAGACAAAAGCACAGACAAGTTATTATTGAAATTTTCATAAAGGTGCACATCATGTACATAATGTTACATGCCATATACGCACACCAACTTCACAAACACAGTAACACTTGACTTTATTATTGCATAGCTTTGAAATTTCTTATATTGTAAACTGCGTCCGGCCCTGCTGAACGACAAGCAAAAAGCTTAGCTAATGTAACTCCAATTTCAACCTGCACAATATATAGATATAATTTTTAGTATTTTTGGTGTACTAAATAGTCGACAATTTTTATCATTAAAAATTCGCCACCCATTCATGGGACGTCATATGTGATTAGGTACTACACTATAAACAGTTCAAAATATTACATTAATATATGATGACTTTTTATGGTCATGAGACAGGATAGATGCATTGTTACTTAATATTAACTCAAACGTATTGAATAAAGCATGAATATAAACTTTACCTTATATTACTATCGGCGTACATAAAAACCGCCAAACCAGACATTAAAGTTTGAGAGCATCAATAGGCCTCACCCCTTGCTGCAAATACTTGAAATAATTACCAGTATAATCAACTACGCTTTGGTATAATTTTGGGTTTTTTGCGTCAATAAGCCCTTCGGCTGGTTTAACTTCACTAGTTGCATCAGGAGTGAAGAAAACAGCAATCGTCATCCTCTCCCTTTCTCGATTTGTCGCAACCCTATGAATTGGGCTCTTAAATATTCCATTGGTCATTACCTACAATAGTAAGCACGTAATTTTGTAAAATAAATTATGTAGTAGAAAAAAGAATGATATTCTTTTCATAATGTTAGGCATCCACACACTTGTGTGTGTGGACACCATCACACTCTAATAGGGTGTGGCGGGAAATGACTATATTGCCTCCCTCCTCCAGTGGAAAGTGGGGGCCCATGCCAAACCCCCTATTAGAATGTGCTAAAGGTACACACAAAAATTGTATTTTTGTGTGTACCTCAAACATCACCCATGTTCCTTACGTCTAGGAGGGAAGGGACATGCATGTTACCTCGACTTGGTCACCAACATTAACCACTATAGCATTTGGCACAATAGGGACTTTGAACCATTTGCCATCGTTCTGGGTTTGAAGGCCTTCGACTTCGGGGTCTTGGAGAAGATAAGTCATTGCAGAAGCATCCCCATGTGCTTTGGCAGCAAGAACAAGATCAGGTGTCGGACATGGAGGGTACAAATTGAATCTTGAAAGGCTTATTGGATTCTCTCCATATTGTTTCAAGAAACAGTCCGCTTCTAGACCCAGAGATTTTGCCATTCCCTTGAAGACAATTTCATTTACAGTCTCTAATTTGGCTGTAAGATCTAGCAAAACTTGCCTAAAAGAATTTATAGCTGTTATTTAGTAGTGCTATTTCAAATGTATAATAAAGACAAAGAATGAGGGTGTTAGCGGATGAGTTTTAATGTATTTTTATGGGTAGGAAGAGAGAGAATGAGTGAAATTAAATGATGGAGATTTAATGGGTAGGAAGATATATGAATGTGATTTGTTTGACCAAATTTAAAATTTGAAATAAATACATTAAAATATATTTTCAAAGGGTGCTAACACCCTCAATATCACTTTATATAAGTGTCAAACCCATCTGTTTGGACTTAGGTGCGTTTTCGATTGACTTTAATTATCAATCATCATCTCCCTTTTTTTCCTTTTTTTTTTTTTTTTAAGTGTCAGTAGCTCACTTTATCATTCATTATTCTAAGAAAACTTGCTTTTTATTTTTTATTCATTTATAAAAAAAAATTAGCTATAATCACAACTTGAGCTTGGTGGGTCAGGCTCATGACAAAATATCTCAATCAGTCAGTATCCACCCAGGGTATTTACCCACCCATAGTGGGAAAAAAACAATTTTGTGGGCCCCACCAACCCTATCATGAGAGAAAATATATATTATTCACCTGATTTAATATTAATACTAAAAAAAATGTTTAAAATTTTTTTTTTTTATTTTGATGATGTGACGCCACCATAGATCCTCATTTGGATACAATATTTCAATAGTTATCTAACACGTGAATTAATAAGAACCCATGAATTAATGATATTGGAAAAATGTTAATTTACCTAAAATTTGTAGGGTTTTCAGGCCACACTTTCATTTTCCTCTGGTTCTCGGGCATCACATTGAGATACAATCGATCATTCCAATCGAGGGCTTGATTCTCAAAGTAAACGATGTCGTTCCCGTAGCCATCCACATCGTCAGCTTCTCTTGAATATTTCTTCTTCTCTTCCATCGGTAGTTTGAAAAATTTTCTAGTCACGTTATGCACCTCATTAATAAATGAAGTTTCCATCCCATGATTTATTGCCTGAAAAGCACACCCAAAAACATAAAGAACAATTAAAGATTGTCATTATGAATAAAATCTAGTAGTCATTTAAGTTGACATAGTTAACTGACATTCTAATGTATAAGTGATAAAAAGGCTTCCTCGTGCTTATTAGTCAGTGCCAGAAATAAAATCTTTAACGGCAGTTTATTATTCCTATAACCTCGTGCCTGTAGACTTTTATGAGCGACATATTATTATGATGCCCCTACACGTTCGCTTTCTTGCAGTGACGTAATATCTCCATTAATCATCCAACAAAAATGTGACACCATCAATTTCAAATATGTACTCATTTAAAATTACTCATGTATTAATATATGGTTTTCAGTACATTGAAGTTGATCCAATGTAGCTCAACATACATATTTTATATTATAATACACCTCAATTGATGTGACATATCAGCCGTGACCAATGGCTGCTATGCTACATGACTTAAGATGTGCAATCTCGTGTGAACAAGATCAGTTTTTTAACACTTATTTGTGTAAGACAAATGAATTATGATGATCAAGTAATGAATAAATTTTAATTTATAAAGTCTACAAACCTGAAAGTAGCCACATGAACTAAGAGCAAGTCTTAGCTTTTTGATTTCTTCTTCAGCCTCAGGTGATGAGGAATTCAGTAGACTAAGATCAAGAATTGGAACGTCAAGGAATGGAAGCTCAGAGGGGGTACCACCGATGCCTTCTTGCCTAATATATTTCTCCGGCGGGGCACTGGTGTTTATGGCCAGTTCTTCGACTGCTTTCGTAAGTGAAGGGACGGCGGTGGTGGCGGAGGCGACGGCTGCCATTTTCTTTGGGTGTGAATGTGTGATAGTCTGAAAATGAGTGAATAACTAGAGAGAATGAGACTGCAATTAATAGGGGACGAGTGCCCCTGCTGTGGTACCCCACCAAGAAAATTATGTGCGACTATTTCTGCCGTTCCAAGGCACGAGGGTTATTATTTATTTCTTTATTAATTTTTTCCTCTCGCTTTGTTAAAATAATTCTTACTAATTTATATTATCTTCTAGAGCGTGGAGATATGTTTGATGGGGCAAATCTTGAAATTAATTGTCCATAGGAGCCAGTGTTGAACAGACACGTGACACTACGAAAAGTAATTATCACCCAACAACCTCATAATATTTTTCTTATTTATTTACTTAAATAGTAATGTGTACAGTAACATCTCCTTCGTCAGCATGATCTTTCCCTCCGGCGACCTACGTGATATTTCCTTCTTTGTCGGTAAGCACCGTCGTTAATTTTCCCATAACTGCCGTGTTAGGGATAAGCGAACGAAATCCCACATCGCTAAATATGGATTAAGTAATGGATTTATAAGGGATTGAGTTACTCCACCAAATGGGTTAACCTTTGGGATTGAACCTCAATTCCTAACAGTGGTAGGTTTCATATTTAGCCACGTGTACGTGTGAGACAATTCCATTACGAAGTTGGTGCGCTCCGAGGTGGATCATGAGGCCAAGAAAAAAAAAATCCATAATTGATTCCTAAGGTAGTTGTATCCATGTAAGGCGGTGGTGGTCGAGACGTAGTGGAAGTGTTGGGCCTTGATAGAGCATATGGATTGGCTCTAAAGGCGGTTGTGCCACATAAGGTTATGACTCGACCGTAGTGAAAGAGTTGTGCCTTGAGGAGAAAGTTGGATATGTGGGCTATTAATTAAAGTAGAGCAAGTTAATATGGTATTTCGTTCGAGAGGGGGATTATTAATGATGATAAACGAACGAAATCCCATATCGATTAAATATGGGTTAAGTAATGTGTTTATAAGGGATTGAGTTACTCCACCCAATGGGATTAACCTTTTGGGATGGAACCTCAATCCCTAACATGCCGGCTTTGCAAAGAAATTTTCCATCGTTTTACAGTATTTGCTTTTCCTCCGGTGATGTCGGAAATAGAGAGATGTTGCTTCCGCTTCACAAATCCAACAAAATTAAAATAAAATAAATGCCAAGTTCAAGTGGCCCTTCCCACAACCTCACCCTCAACCCAACCCACCCCACCATCTCTTCGGTCTGCAATTCACTTATATTCTTGACACCAACTTAAATAAAAATATAGATTCGCTCGAATAATATATTAGATGCGTAGTTAAAAATTGAAAAAAATTTATTAAAAAATATAAAATAATTGTATGAATTATTAAAAATAATGAGAGGGAAAAAATTAATGGATATTACTAGAAAAAATATCTATATATATAATAAACCAAAGGAGAAACAAATAGTAGTTTTGTAATACTACGTCCATCCCAAAATTATAACTCTTTTCTTATCTTCACACGGATTAAGAAAAATATAATTAATGGTATTGAAAAATATAATTTAAGATTATTTTCCTAATATACTATCTCATTTATTAGATGTTTTATTTCAATTACTCTATTTTGATGATAACAGTGTATATTAAATAAATACATAAAAGAATATGACCTATATTTTGAAACGAAAAAAATGAATAATAAATTATATTTTTGGGACGGGTAGTAGTAATTTTAAGACAATGAAAACCACTGTTTTAGTTGGTTTAGGACAGTTTGGACACATGGCCAGGTAGAATATGTTTTTAACCACCATTAAAAAAATTTTTTTTTGAATGGAAACCGCCATTGAATTATAAGCCGTCGATTTTCGGATATATATTGTTGCACCATCAAATTAACCGCCATCAAGGTAGTAATTAAATTTCTAGATTAGATTTAATTAAATCAACCGCCACGGTGGATATATATTTAACCACCATAAAATTTCTAGATTTCAGAAAAATTAATTACAAATGTAATTCTACTCAATTTCAATCCTAAAGAAGTACTACCTCCGTCCCAAAATATAATCCACTATTCCTTTTTTATCTGTTCCAAAATATAGGCTACATTCCTTTTAAAAATATAGTTAAAATATTCATTGTCTTTTATATCCTCATTTAATATATATTATTATCATCAAAATATAGTAGTTGAAATAAAACATATAATAAATGAGAGTGCATATTAAAAAAATAATCTTGACTTATACTTTTGTAATACCATTAATTATATTTTTTTAATCTGTGTGAAAGATAAGAAAATAGCTATAATTTTAGGACGGAGGTAGTAATTTTTAATTATGTAAATTGAAAATTGAAAACTCTTATAATCCATTTCTTTAGAAAATCATTCATTCATCTACATAAATTGTAGTACTTATATACAATTTCATACAAATAAATTAATTATATATTAATTAAAATCATTTGAATTAAATATGACCATTTACAAGAGCCAAAGACAATCACCATTTCAGTACCACTAATCCTTTAAGTTGGAGAAATGACATAGAAGATCCATCACAGACATTTTTGGGCATGAACTTATAGCATGGCAATGTTGTTTATACAGAAAAATATATGGATTTTGAATATTTTATCAAAAGAATTGGCAGCCTGGAGTGTTGTAGCTTGTAGGAGAAGAAGATATGAAATTAATTTTCGAGACATCAGTATAGAGGGTTATGAAAATGACAGTATGGATAGTGAGTGGAAACATTGTATAACTTGCTTTCCGCTTTACCACGAACGATCATCATCTAGAGTAATTTTTGGTGTAATGTTTGTGTTATAAAAATACATTGCATTATTTTTTATTTTTTAATTTGTTCAATTTAGATATGAATTTGCAAGTTTCGATGGTTACAACATAGGTTTTGACTTTATTTGATTGTTCGATTTTGGAGCTATAATTTATTTTAAAAATCATTATTTTCAATATGATAATTTTCAATCATCTATTTTATTTGATTTGATAATTTTCAATATTTCATAAAAATTTGTTTAATATCTAACCATGCACATATAGTATATATCTAAAAATAAAATTTTAATAGTCTTATGTATTAAAGAATAGGGGCACATGTGTTTTGAACGTTAATGTTTAAAACAGAAATGGTATATGCATCCACTCAAAAGTTTAAATTTTTATTTATGTATTGAGAATTATAACAAAGTAAAAAATTCTCTAGAACACAATTCCATATTTTCCGTATGTGAAAAGAGATTTGTTAGCTACTTTTTACTATTTGGACCCTGCAATGTTCAATTGATTTGTGAAGTGCGATGTTATGAGAGTTTGAGAGAATTTTGAGATGACACAATTGGATATTTGCATGCACCACATGATATGATGAAAAAGTATGTGACTTTTGGGATGATTAGTGTTGATGAAAGAAAACCTCCTTAGGTGATGAAATGTGTGTGTGATGAATTTTTTGCCAATATTAATATATTTTTTATTTATTTATTTTTAATGGTTAATTTAAAAAGTCCAAATTCTTAATAGGCGTGAGGTTAAACAAAATAGATTCACACTCAAAATAACCTAAAATAGTCTAGGTTCAACATTTTAACAGTTGAGTTCAAGCATCTTAATAGTAGTTCAATATTTTAACCCTCACTAAAATGTTCAAACATTTTAATTATAGGTTTAAAAAGCATGGTCTGAGATAGATGATATGATGTACAAAAAAATTCTGGCACAAATGTCATGTACAAAGAAATTTACCGACATCACTTGTATTCGTTATTGCCAATTTTACATATATAAACACGTACACATGTGTTACTTCCGTGATTTTTTTGACTGCATTTTGCAAGAAATCAGCGCTAAATATTGGTGTTTCCCGTGCATCATACGGGTGTGAAAACTTGTTAGAGAAAAAAAAGCCCATTTTCTTAAAACAATAATAATAATAATAATAATAATAATAATAATAATAATAATAATAATAATAATAATAACAATAATAATCAAAGACAATGAACTGACCCATCCAGTCAAAATCTTATACAAGGACCATTCGTTTTTCATTTTAATTATTAATAATATGAATAGGTACAAAACATTGAGGGAAAGAATTAGACCATCATAATGCAACTCGTCAATTGAGAGTATGTTCGATTTACAATAAATTTGGTGTAAGTTTTATTTACTTGAATTGTGTCCAAATTATGTGGTTAAAAATAGAAGATAGTGTATTAAAAAATATAAAGTAATTAATTGTGCGTGGTTGAAAATGAGGAGAGAGAATATTTTTTTTTTAAATTGTGTTGCGTAAAACAAAGCTTGAATCCAATATGGCATAATTATGGAGGAGAGACATCCACATAATAAAAAAAATAGATTCCACCACTTTCTATTTATTAATCTATATTTTTTTCACTTTTTCCTATTTTTTCTTCATCGTTTCCCATGCAACTTCCAAAATTCACATTAGCATTCAATTTTACATCTTCCACTATTATTTTATAATTTTTTAAAATAGTTTCTATCTTTCTTTTCTCCTTCACTTTTCACTCTCTTTTTTTCTGTACATCTTTCTATTCATCAATAATTAAAATAATTATTTTCTCTCTATATTTCTTCTCCACGTCATCTTTCTAATTCATATCCCATTGGAAATACTCTTAGAATTAGAGGTGAGCGTTGGTCGGTCGGTTCAGTTTTTTCACTCGAAACAGAACCACCTTTGGTTGGTTGAAAATTTTTTAAACCAAATCAAACCAAACCAAGTTGGTTTTTTGGTTGGATAGAAACTAACTTAGTTCGGCCGATTTTTCCCCCTTTCCCCCTTTTTCCCCCTTTTTTTCTCCAACCCATCGATTTTTCAGTTTGGTTTCTACCAAACCGAAAACCGACCCACTATGGGAAAAAAAATGAACCAAATCAAACTGAATTGATCGGCCCAGTCAGTTTTGGTGGTTTGGCGATTTTTTCGCCCACCCTTAACTTCACTAATTTGACGAGTCATTCCATGTAGGAAACATGGAATTCAAAATTTTCACTTTTGCGAAATTTTCATTCTTGTTAAAGTTATGGAACCATCTAATCTAAAAGTTTAAGCTGGTAAATCGGTTCCAATTTAAATTATTTAATTATTATTTTCAACATGCCCCCTCACGTGTAGGCGGGATTTATTTTTCCAAAACAAAACCTAACACGTGGACAATTCATTTTAAATGGGTGGCGGTGAAATTTAAATTCAGGACCTCTGCCTGCTCTGATACCATGTTAAATTTGTATTGAAAAAGTATTGGGAAAATTATCTTGTATTTGTATTGAACTTGTGTGATACAGAATATATAAAATGATACAAGAGCCTATTCTAGGTAAGAAATCATATGCAATATTCTACTCTTCTACTATAAGGAAAACGTCTAATGTAAGGAAAAAATATATACAATTTCGCGTTTTACTCCAATGCTTTCCAACACTCCCCCTCAAGTTGGTGAGTGAATATCTCTAAGTCCCAACTTGTCACTTAAGAGACGAAATTGTTCACTTCCCAGAGATTTGGTAAAGATATCTGCAAGTTGTAACTTTGATGGGACATGCGATGTTGAAATCACGCCACCTTGTAGCTTTTCCATCACAATGTGGCAATCAATTTCTATATAGTTAGTACGTTCATGGAAAATAGGATTTCTAGCAATATGAAGTGCTGCTTCATTATCACAAAACAAAGTTGCCAGATGCTCTTGTGTGGCTTTAAGATCTTGTAAAATATAACGTATCCATGTTATCTCCAAACACGTCGCAGCCATGGCTCGATATTCTACTTTTGCAGATGACCGAGCAACATTCGTTTGCTTTTTCGATTTCCAAGAAATTAAAGAATCTCCCAAAAAAACACAATATCCAGAAATTGAACATCGAGTCATTATGCATCCTGCCCAATCAAAGTCACAATAAGCCTTTAATGAAAGATCGTTAGAACAAGGGAAAAATAATCATTGACCGGGACTCCCTTTAATAAATCTTAAGACCCTTAAAGTAGCTTCCCAATGAGGTATCCGTGGAGTCTGTGTGGATTGATTTAGGATTTGTACAGAGTACACTATGTCAGACCTCGTTACTGTGAGATAAATCAATTTTCCAACCAGTCTTCTATATTTTGTTGGATCATGTAGTAAGTCGCCATCATCAGATTTCAACTTTAAAAGGGTGAATGGGAGTAACTTTTAATGATTTTTAATGGATTTTAATGTGAAAGAAGAGAGAGAATGAGTGGAGGTGAGTGGTTGAGATTTATGGATGTGATGAGATATGTGGATGTGATTGATTTAGGAGAGAGAAAAAAGTGGAAAAAAGTGGTAAAATGTGATAAAATGTGATAAAAAGAGGATCCAATCAAGGTTTAAATGTTCCTCTATCGAAAAGGAGTTGGGACAAGATCCCAATAGCCCTGCATCCTTCAAGATGTCAAGTTCATATTTCCTTTGAGAAATAAAAATTCCTTTTCGGGAACAAGATACTTCAATACCAAGAAAGTATTTTACATCATCGACATCCTTAATGCGAAATTGTTGCAAAAGAAACTCTTCAAGAGATTTAATTGATTGCTCATTATTAACTGCCACAATGATGTCATCAACATATATGAGTACCGCAGTGAATGATTTCTCGTCACATCTAGTAAACAAGGAATAATCAGCCTTTGATTGATTGAAACCAACCTTTGGAATAGCATGTGAGAATTTTGCAAACCAATTACGAGAAGCTTGCTTCAAACCATATAGGGATTTATTGAGCCGACATACCATATTATCCCCTTGTCGGTGAAGACCAAGAGGAATTTCCATATATACCTCATCCAAATCAACATGTAGGAAAGCATTTTGAACATCTAGTTGATGTAAGAACCAATGACGAGAAGCAATAATGGTTAAAAGGTAGCGGACAGTGGTGAGCTTCGCAGTAGGAGAGAATGTCTCCAAATAATCAACCCCTTCAATCTGTGTATAACCTTTAGCAACAAGGCGGGCTTTGTATCGTTCAAGTGAACCAACAGAATTCTACTTAACTTTATAGACCTATTTGCAACCAATGGGGCGATATTCGCTTGGTAAAGAAACAAGCTGCCAGGTGTTGTTACGGATGATATCGAGCTCAATCTGCATAGCCTCTCTCCATTTTGGGTCAAGAATTGCCTAAGAATAGTTAGTGGGCTCACGGATACGAGAGATATTTGCAAGGAAAGAAAAACGAGAAGGAGAAAAACGTGAATAAGATAAAAAAAAAAAATGAGAGAGAGGATGTCTTGTACCTTGAGAAAGACAAGACGATGGGTGGGGCGATTGGTGGGGCTCAGTGTGAGCAAAGTGCATAGAGTAATCAACATGCTACAACGGTCGTTTCTGGGGCTGGTTGGAGCGACGAGTGGGTGGATTGGGGGGATGATCAATAGAGGGGTCGGAGCATGAAGAAGTGGATAATAGAGATGTTTCAGGTTCTTGTTGGATAGACGAAGATTGATGTGTTGGAGTAGTAGATGGCGAAAGTGTGGCAAGAAAAGGTTGGACGGTTTCTATATTGGGCGAATTGTTTGTGATGCTTGGTTCGGTTGCTCGAGGATAGAGTTGGTCCAGACTAAGAGTGGGTAACGTCGGCATGTCAGAAAAATTGGGGGTTGTTTAAAGGGGAAAATGTGTTCTTGCAACTTGATGTCGCGACTCACCAAAAACTTCTTAGTATCAAGATTGTATAGTTTGTAGCCTTTTTGACCCGTAGGATAGCCTACAAACACATAATGGTAATCACGTGGCTCAAATTTTGTTATAGGTTGGACTACAGTTGCGTAACATAAGCATCCAAAAACACAAAGATGATGATAAGAAGGTGGATGATGGTATGGACGTTCAAAAGGTGTGACGTTAGAGAGTAGTAGTATAGGCAATTGGTTAATTAGATATATAGCGGTTAAGATACATTCACCCCAAAAAATGATAGGAAGATTGGATTAGAACAAGAGAGAATGGGCTAATTGTAAAATATGGCGTTGCTTGCGTTCTACAACTCCATTTTGTTATGGAGTGTAGATGCAAGAACGTTGAAATTCAACCCCTTTTGTAAGAAAAAAGGAATTGAGTGAGATAAATTCTGCACCATTATCACTTCGAACAATTTATGTGTCAAATTGAGTTTGAACAAACATGAAAAATGACATGAGTAATGTAGATACATTAGATTTATGTGTCATAAGAAAAGCCCATGTACAACGAGTAAAATCATCAATAATTGTTAATAAGTAACGAGCACCTAAATGTGTAGGGTATTTATGAGGACCCCAAATGTCACAATCAATTATTTGAAAAGGTAAAGTGGAGGTAATCTTACTCGATGGAAAAGGAAAATGACTTTGCTTAGCTAATGGGCAAATGTCGCAATTATGCATAGAAGGTTCAGTAAAAGAATAAATAGATTTAAACACTTGTTATAAACACGAGAAAGATGGGTGACCAAGTCATTGGTGCCATGTAGTAGCAGCAGTGGTGGTTGCGTGGTATGCGGTGGTAGAATATTGTTATAAATTAGGACGGTGGTAGAATAATTTAATGGGTAGAGAAGTCTTATGGAAACAAAGTGGGATATTGGAAGAAATAATATAGAGGAAATTGACGGTGGACAAATAGAAATTATGTTAAAGAATTGAAGCCAATGGGAGTAAACTTGATGAGAGGTAACTGGTGAACAAGAGGACTGGAACGCTCTGATACAACATGTTAAAGTTATGGAACCATTTGATCTAAAAGCTTAAGCAGATATATTGGTTCCAATTTGGATTATTTAATTATTATCTTCAACAATTCTTCTTGTTTTTACAATATAATACTATACAGAATGTTAGCACAGCACAACTTAGATTTTGTTTAATTTTTATTTTAAATAGAGAGGCTATAATTGTAAATGTATTGTGATGTGTTTATTAAAATTATATATTTTATTTGTGGTGAAGCTTGCATAATGTAGTGGAACAATAACTTTTTGTGGTATAGTTATAATTACTAAAATTTCAATTAATGATCTTGGACAAATAATATTTTAAAATATATATCTTAATATATCATTTCATTTACTTATTTATCATTCCTCTTTAATATAGTTCTTATTTGTTGATGTCTTGGTGACAATGCACATTAAATAGGAATATACAAGAAAACTAATAAATTAATTATGGAAATGGAATTATATTTTAGGATGGACAAAAATAAAAAATGAGATTATCTTTACGGGACATAGAGAGTAAAAAAATGAATTTTAGATGTATGATGGAGAAGTAAGTGTATTAAATTAAAAAAAAAGAAATTAATATACTTAGTGGTTAAGCAAAGAAAACAAACTTATTTAAAATTGCATCAAATAAGCATGCCCTAAATCAACAATGCGGGTTGAACCTCTCAAAAGTTACTGACCATGTTCAACACACTTTGAAATGATTTTTAATTTTTTAATTTTATTTTAGATCACAAATCTTAGAGAAAAAATTATATAATATGTACATAACATCGCCTAATGTGTGTATGTTTCGACAAACTTTTATTTAGTTCATAACTAACATTTTAAAGCTAAATAAGTGATGTCGCTAGATGTAATAATGCTAATGCATTGTCAATATTGATGTTTAATTTTGAATAAACAATAAAAGCTAATGTTCCGACAGAAAATCGTAAAACGAACATAATCTTACTTTTGAAGAACATATTTTCCTAAAAGTAGCATTTCATTTATGTTTTCCCAACAAGTAATAAAAAGATTATGTTAAAATAATAATTTGCATGTTTACAATATAATTAGTTTACTAGTGGCTGATAGGAGTTGAGTTAATTAAGTGGCATTAGACCAATAACTGCACATAAGTTGCAAATTTGCCTTCCAAATCATACACATCTCTTTTTTTGATCACTAACTGATCTTTTACTCATTAAAACCAAAATAGAACTTAAAAATTATAAATTTACCCCTATTGCCATTATAATAAAATAAACATCTATAAGACAATAAAATCAAATCAACACATTTTCTCTCTCTAGATTATCACTTTAGGTAATCTCGATCAATATTCAATTTCTCGTTTTACTCGTATCCGACTTTCTCACTCTCTGAACTTTCTCTTTCCAGATTACCATTATAGGTAATCTCGATCAATATTCAACTTATCTCTTCCCCTGTCTCGGATTTTCTCTCTCCAGATTACCGCCCCACGTAATTTCGTTCAACATTCAATTTCTCCATTCTCTCATCTCCGATTTTCATTTTACGCACACACACAGACACACACTCTCTCACCTTATAGGTAATCTCGATCAATATTCAATTTTTCCATTCCCTCGTCTTCGACCTTCTAACTTTATACACTTTCTCATTCTAGATTACCACCCCCAGGTAATCTAGATAAACATTCAACTTTTCGCTTTCGTCGTTTCTCACTTTCTCTCAACGTATTCTCTCCCCAAATTACTATACCAAGTAATCTCGATAAATATTCAACTTCTCCCTTCCTCCGTCTCCAACTTTCTCTCTCTATGTACTTTCTCTCTCCATATTACCTCCCCAAGTAATCTAAATCAACATTCAACTTCTCCATTCCCCCGTATCACACTTTCTCTCTCTACGCACTTTCTCTCTCCTAATTATCGCCCCAGTAATATCGATCAACGTTCGACTTCTCCTTCTCATGTCTTTGATTTTGTTTTTCTATGCACTTTCTCTCTCTAGATTATCTCTCCAAGTAATCTCAATCAACATTTAAATTTTCCCTTCTCCCGTCTCCGCCTTTTTCTCTCTACGTACTTTCTCTGTCCAGATTATCACTCTAGATAATCTTGGTCAACATTCAACTTCTCTTATCTCCGACTTTCTCTCTCTACGCACTTTTCTCTCTAGATTACTATCCTAAGTAATCTCGATCGATATTTAACTTCTCATTTTCTCCGCTCTGACTTTTTCTCTCTGCGCACTTTCTCTCTCCAAATTATTGCCCTGTTTAATCTACATCAACATTCAACTTCTCATTTTCTCCATCTTCGACTTTTTTCTGTCTACACACTTTCTTTCTCTAGATTATCTCTCTTGGTAATTTTAATAAATATTCAACTTCTCCCTTCCCCAATCTCTGACTTTCTCTCCCCAGATTACCATCCTAAGTAATCTTGATCAACATTTAACTTTTCCCTTCCCTCGTATGCGACTTTGTCTCTACGCACTATCTCTCTCCAAATTACCACCACAGGTAATCTTAATCAATATTTAAACTCCACAATGATAAAAGGTAAAAGAAAAAAGAAAGAAAGGAAATCAACTATAAAAAGAACATTCTTACCCCGATAATAATATTGCCTACTCAACTCATCACAATGAGAATACTAAAATACCCTAATTTTAATCCCAACCACAACTTAGAATGCGAGTATGAACTCGTAAAGTTAAATTTGAGGACGCAGTTGGTCTAGGATGTAAAGCTTTTGAGAGTCTGTTTTGGACAGTGGCCAGTAGATGTCATTTTTCACACATTGACTAACTAAATGACAAAAAAAAAATTACTAAAAAGAAAGAAGAAGATTGACTAGTTCATTTAAATGTGTCGGTTGTCTGTAGAGTAAATTAATCCTTCATATATGTAATTCTAGGAGATTTATACAAATCACCACTTTCTACTTTCATAATAAATTAAAAGAAATCAATCATAAGAAAATCATTACCTACTCCATAAATATTATTCCCTACTTCGATAATATTATCTACCATGATAATCATAACCAACGTACTGAAAACCCACAAATTTAACATTACCCAATAAGCATAATCACAACACTAAAATACTATAATTTAGTGACATCCCAAGGAAGAAAAACATTACCTATCCCGGTAATATTATTACCTACCCCGATAATCATAATCATAACAATGAAATACTACAATTTTAACACAATAATCTTCTATCTATAAATAATAAAATATTCTTTTAAACAACTAAGTAATAATAACTTAAAAAGAAGCTAAAAACTCTAATCAAAATGTGTTTGTAGATCTTGTTGGTCCAGTTAAGACCACTGGAGTTCATTAAGGTTTAAATGTTTTCAAGTAATCTGAAAATTTGAAGTAATTATTTTGTCCAACACATAATCCAAATCAATGAGCTTTTTTCATTCTCTGTCTAATGTCCATAATTGACAATTTGAAACTTCTTTCGACTAACCAATAGGCATAATCCATATAGTTGACGAGATCAGATCAGTTTGAGGATGATGCTTTCAAAGAAGTCATTGTGGTCATCTGGTCAATAGCATGCACCGTGTTCTATAGCTCTTCCCACATGGCCTTGTACACCATCCTCCACCTATTCACAATAGACTGCCCTTCAAAACTTGAAGATGTAACGTTTATGCTCACATGTCGGGCATCACTATAAGTGTCCTTCACAATAACATATTCAACCTTTAATTACTTGTTCCTTTATCTTATTCTCTATGCTTTGCATCGAATGGGAGTTGTTGATGGAAATGGAAGGGAGAGTTGCGTGTTGCCGCTATTTCATCTTTATCCATTTTGTCTCCACAATGAGAGATTTGGTGATGATGAGAGATTAGAGAGATTTTGTGAGGATGAGAAAGAGGGGGAAAAACTAGATCTAAGATATTGTGACAATTGAAGGAGAAGGAATAAAGCGCAACAATGTCATTAAATGTGTAATTAAGTAATTGGTAAAAGATTTATAAAATGATGTAGTTTGTGAGGCAAAAAAAGATGGTCCCCGAGTTAGTGGGAAAGGATTAGCTTTGAGCTGTATTTATTGATCATTTGCTCTTAATTAAGTTGAAAGAGTTAGAAATATATTTTTGAACATTTTTTAATAATGGATCTTAACAAGCCAAAGAAAATATATTGAAATAAGAATTATTGTACCACCATATGAATTGCAAGATCGTTATGACGTTATCATGTTAAATTATAACTTATCCATCTAACAATATTATTATCGTAAATTATATAGCTTATTGGCAAAATTACGATCCAATGTTTCAACTTGCGGCACATTAAATTTTTTTTCTTGGCATTTCCGTTCTCAACACAATGTTTTATTATGAGACAATAACTTTTTAGACAAAAGATAACATTACCCTTTTATTAACATTATTTTCAATAACTTAAATAAAAATATTTACAATTGAGTTCATAATCTTTTAATAAGTACAAATTGGTCTCCATCTTCAACACATTCTCCTCCACCGCTGCCACCACTATCAACTCAAGCGAAAAACTCCTACAAGGCCCAAAAGTAGATCCACTGATTTAGTAGTGGTGGCGCCGGGGTGGTGGTGGTGGTGGTGGAGATGGTGTTAAAGATGAGGGCTAGTTTGTACTCATTGAAAGGTTATGGATTCAATTGTAAATATTTTTATTTAATTTAATAAAAATAATATAAATAAAAGGTTAATATTGTCTTTTTTGTCTAAAAATTTCTTGTCTAATAATAAAATATTAGGTTGAGGATAAAAATACCAATAAAGACAAAATAATAGATCCTTAATGCGTAGCTGAGTTAAAACATTGGGTATTTTGATTCTTAGCTAACTGGGGACAAAACCCTGGTCAAGTTATTCTCAGTTGAGTCTTTTAACATTATAGAGATGGATTTTTCCTGCTATAGATTCCAAATGTGGCTTATATATATATATATATATATATATATATATATATATATATATATATAGTTTTGATTCATTTCCCACATATGAAGACGTTACAAGATCACATATGATGACGAATAACATGTCTCCCTGAGCGATAGTGGAGGATGATACATGGCACCTATCCGCCTATGTGTGGGCACTATAGCGTGTCCACATATCACATATAGAGAATAGATCAGGGCCGTATAAATAAATAAATAAATAAATATATATATATATATAGATATATATATATATATATATAGATATATATATATATATATATACGCGAAAATTGATTCACATGTGGAGAGAACAAAATGTGTGTGCACGATTGGAGGAGGCGATCAGTGGGGCCACTGATTTGGCCTCTCCTCCAATCGGGGAAGGACAGCGTAGCGTGAGAGCATACATGTCGGGAGGATCATTTCTCTAGGTCAACTACCTTGTAGCTGGACAACAAACACGACTACCCATCCAACTTGAAGCTAGCTAGCCTATGCTGCTCTCCTTTTTTTTTTTTTTTAATATAATTCTTTCCGGAATTTGGACTTGGAGCTAAAGAAGCTTGTGCAGTCTCAGTCCTGACAGGTCCGATAGATGTAATCCTATAATAATTATATTTTTCATTTGTGCGTATAAAATTAAATTTCATTGAAATTTCAAACTCCATGAAAAAGATATAGCATTCCAAAATACTCTATCTGTCCCGATTATATGGTTCACCTTTCCTTATTCGTTTGTCCCAATTATATGGTCTTATTCGTATATTACGAAGGTTATTTTGTGTTACTTTGCAAATATATCCTTATTTAATACTATAGTTGTAATTATTAATTTAAAAATAAATTTAATAAGGGTAAATTATGAACATAATTTACAAGATTTACTTTTTTAAATACATTCTTAATCCTTATGAAAATAAAGTGGACCATATAATCGGGACGGAAGGAGTATAATATAACATATTTTCTCTTATATTTGTTTTTAGCAAGCGTTCTTCACATAAAAAATCATAAATTCATGAAGAAAAGAAAGGTGAACCAAATAAATGAGATTATCTTAGTAAACCTCCAAATAATATAAGGAATTTAGTCAAATTTTCAATATTGTAAATGATGAAAAAAAATAATTAATTCATCTTCCTTTACGAAAATATTTAGAGATAAATAACCAGAAAATAGATGAATCAAATTTATATGTAAACAATATGGAAGTGAAAAGTTAAATTAGTAGTTTTGAACTTGAATGGACTTTTTAAAATATTAATTAAAAAAGAAGATGTATCATATCATTATTAGAAAATTATGGGTTCAAAATTAGAAAATTAAATAAAAATTGAACACTTAAAACAAAAAATAACAAACCATGCAATTGCACAAATTAACGCCATGCAATCGCAAGATAGAAATCTGGATGGAAACCAAAATTCAAGTATTCAACAGCGCAACCGTGCATGACAAAATCTGCGCCATGACGCTATTAGATTTGCGCTGATCAAATCGCGAAAAAATCTGATTTGCATGGGTAACTTCATTTGACCTTATCATTTAATATTGAATCTTTAAAGCCAGGTTCTACCTAATTAATTTCTTGTATATATATTTATATTTATAGTGCGCTTGAATAGTAGGGGCCTGACGTAGAAATTTTCTTTTTCTTTTACTGGACACTGGAGTGCTAGATGCCAATTTTTTTTTTTTTTAATCAGTAATAATTTTGCTATAGTAACGCTAGCTAAAGAAACAAATTTAATAGCAATAATTAATGCACACAACAACAATAAGATCACAATCACCCATTCAAAAAAATAAAATAAAATAAAAATAAGATCACAATCATATAATCTGACAATGTGAAATCTATGTGAGACAACAAATTAAAGCCGTACATTCTTTTTCAATAACTTACAAATAAGTAAGACAAGCACATCAAGTTGAAACAAAACAAATTATAATTTTATTTTTCTGACATATTCCAGTCAAATAAGAAATAGATATGTATCTGTCAAAAAAATAAAAATGAAAGAAATCGATATGTAAATAGTAAAACAAATTATAGGCCCAAAAAGTGCATAAAATGGACGGAAATTAAACCAAAATTCTACATTCCCAAATTCAATCTTCGATTACACCCCACATATTTCAGAGTGGCAGTTCGCGGAGTCATCGGAAAGTTACACCAAAAAATGGAGAAAGAAGGCCGAAACAAAGAATAGCAGCAACGATCATTAATTTCTTTGGATTTGATGGTTACTACTGTGAATTGTCCCTGCGAAACTTACATTGAAATAATGACAATGGTTAAGAAATTACAATGCTGTATTAATTATACTCTTCAATAAGCTATAAGCTAGCTTATTTAACTTACCAAACATACTCTATGTATACTGGGATGAATTGCACGTTTGGGACTAAAATATTTCAAAACATGTTTAACTCGTTCTTTCATTTGATATTATCTTCATTTTTTTTTATTTGTATTTTTTTGGGAAGATACTGCCGAAATGGACTTGTGCATTAGATGTGCTCCTAGTGGTGGTCGTTGTAGACATATGGTTTGCTCTATACATAATTATTCGAACAATATATTAGATGTATAGTTAACAATTGACGAAAATATATTAAAAAATATAAAATAATTGTATGGGTGATCGAAAATAATGAGAGAGAAAAAATTAGTTAAATTAGTAAAAATTTATTGTATAAAAAACAAGCAAAGACTCCTAGTAGGTCATGAATGCAAATGTTCAAGAATCAAAACATATCGAGTGTTCCTCACCAAACTTTGGTGCAGTCTCTTGGCCACATATTGTGGTGCACTCTCTTGGCCACACATTGAGTAGGTCCGCTTGTTTCACAAGTTAGTCAAAAACGACCGGCTTATTATTTGTCTTTGAAAAATCGTGCTGTCTAGGAGGCTTGTATTTAATTAGTTTTGTTCTAGTATACTCGGAAGTGCCATAGTTATGGTATTTTCGGATCTTTTATTTTTTTTTTATCACAAACGATATTCGTTGGAAAAATCGAAACCAAATTTAGAACCAATACTGCGAAGCAAAGCTCCAGCAATTCGGAATATTTTTTGGCGATACCATTTGCTCAAAATCAAAATTTTTTACTAAAAATTTTAACTTTGACTTTGAGCAAACAGCATCGTCGGAAATTTTTTCGGATTACTATAGTTTTGCCTCATTATGCTGGTTCTGAATTTGATCTTGATTTTCCCAACAGAGATCGTATATGACCAAAAAATACGTGTCATATCTATGGCACCCTGTGTGCATTTGAACAAAGTTGGCATTTAATTTGTAAAATTTTAATAGACATTTAAATTGAATGATTTTAATGAAATTTTATTGATTAATTTTAATCGATTTCTATGGATTTCTATAGAATCCATGTGCCATATCTATGACACCCCCCGGTGCATTGGAACAAAGTTGGCATTTAATTTGTAAGAATTTTAATAGCTTTTAAATTGAATGGTTTTCGTGGAATTTAATGAAATTTTATTGATTTTTAATAGATTTCTACAAAATCCATTAAAATCTTCAATAGATTTGGAAGGACTTTTATTTTGAAACTTTTATGGATTTCTATAGAAATCGTTTAACAACATAGATTTTCGTTTAACAAATAAATATTGCGAACTTAATTAGTTACTGACACCATTTAATTATATTGTTAATTAGTACTTGTACAAATAAATAATCAATATACATAACAACAAATTACATTTCTCATTTTCATACAATATTTTTCTAAAAAGATAATAGATTTTTTGATTGAAAAAATACATAACTACTACAAGCAGAAATTTCACAATATTTTTATATAATTTAATGAGAAAAACTAATAAAAAACTATCTCATGTTTATTCAGTATGTCAAAACATATATCAAGTTATTAAAGCAACGAGTTAAGATAAAATATTTCATTATAAATTGTAAAGTAACGAGTTGATATAAAATATTTCACTATAAATTGCAAAATTTTTTACAAGCTTTTGTAAATAATTATAGCTTTTTATGAAAAAGTTGAATAAAAATTCGATAAAAATATTAGAACTTTTTGCATCATTCATATTATAAAATTAAGATAAAAAATAAAGAAGAAAAAGTAACGAGAGATGGTGGCGGTGGCAGGGATGGGCGGGTGGGAATGGTGGTGGCAGCCAGGGGTGTGGTCAAGGCGGACCTTCCAATGAGGACCATGAGGCTTTCGTCTCAGGGCCTGAAATTTGGGCAGTTTTCAGGGGGCCCAAAACTAATAGGAATATATTATATACTAGTTCGTATAGTAAATTAAACAAGGTACTAGTTAGAGCAGCGATAAGGATGATTTGTTGCTTGATTTTGTGCAAGAGTTCGAATCTTCCTCCCGTGCATTCATCCCTTTTTTTTTTCTTTAATTTAATTAATAATGTAAATGGCTATAACCTTGACCGTTCTTTCCCTGTTCTTTAATTCTATTTTTCTCCCGTTTTTTTCCGCATTTCTTAAGGCTAAGAAAGGTTGAAGATAACAAAAAGATAGTGCTCGCCACAACCATTGATCACCATTACCATTCGACTTTTTGAAGATACATGTATCTTTTAAGTAATCGTTTAATATGAAGTTTAGTATAATATTTTATATTTTATATGTATTCTATAATCTTGTTAGTTTCATTATTAAAACTTTTTGAATGTACATTACGGTTTGTGGCCCATTTTTTATATGTCGACTTAGAGCCTAAAATCCCAGGTACGGCATTGGGTGTGGTGGCGGCAGGTGGTGGTGGTGGAAGAGGTGGAGACCGCGGGGATAGTGGTGGTGAATAAAAGTCCATCAAAATCTTATGGCTGAATGATAGACTTTGTACAACAAATTATATTTGTACTTTGTACTAAAAGATAAGTATCTAGATGATTCCATTAAAATCTTTCAAAATCCAAGATAACTTTGAATACCTAATAATTTTTAAAATTTATATTGAATACTCTAATATTTTAATTGACATTTAAAAGTCTCAATTAAATATACCCAAACTTTTCTAAATCTAGCAAATTCCTTAAAAGTCCTTAAACCTCCTTTGAAATCTCAATTGAATACGGGCATTTGACCAATAACTACACTTATGGGGAAAACTTGCCAACTAAATCATGCATATATCTTTTTTTACCATTAACTCATTTTTTACACAATAAGACCAAAATAGAATTTAAAAATAAAAAATTTACAACAACGTCACTCTAATAAAATAAACATCCAAATTTACAACAATGTCACTCTAATAAAATAAAGTAATAAACATTCAAATTTACAATAATGTCACTCGATAAAATAAAGTAATAAACATTCAAATTTACAACAATGCCACTCTAATAAACTAAATATTCAAATTTAAAACAATACCATTGTAATAAAATAAATATCCAAATTTATAACAATGTCACTCTAATAAAATAAAGTAATAAACATTTAAATTTACAACAATGCCACTCTAACAAAATAAATACATTTCTCTCTCCAAATTACCATTACAAGTAATCTTGCCCAACATTCAATTTTTTCTTTCCCCATTTTCGACTTTCTCACTCTACGCATTTTATCTCTCCGATTACCGCTACAGGTAACATCGACCAATATTCAACTTCTCTATTTCTCCATCTCCGACTTTCTCTATCTATGCACTTTATCTCTCAAGATTACCACCCAAGTAATTTCGATCAACATTCAACTTCTCCCTTCCCCATCTCCAACTTTCTCTCTCTGTGCATTTTCTCTCTAGATTACCTCACCAGGTAATCAGATTACCACCTTAAGCAATCTCGTTCAACATTCAATTCCTCATTTCACACATCTTCAACTTTCTCTATCTACTCATTTTTCTCTACAGATTACTGCCACAGGTAATCTCGATCAAAATTTAACTTCTTCCTTTCTTCGCCTTAAATTTTCTCTATCCAAATTACCGCCCCACGTAATATCGATTAACATTCGCTTAACATTCAACTTCTCCCTTCCCCCATCTCTCACTTTTTCTCTACAGACATTCTTTCTCCAGATTATCTCACCAAGTAATGAGATTACCACCACAAATAATCTCAATCAATATTGAAATTCTCCCTTCCTGTCTCTGACTTTATCTCTCTACGTACTTTCTCCTTTCAGATTACCTAGCCAGGTAATCAAATTACTACTGCAAGTAATCTCGATTAACATTCAACTTCTGCATTCATGTCTTTGACTTTCTCTCTCTACACACTTTCACGCTCCAGATTACCTCGCCAAGTTATCAGATTACTGTTACAAGTAACCTCGATCAACATTCAACTTCTCCACCCCACCACCATTTTGCCACCGCCAACCCGTCCGTGGCCACCACAATTACACCACCACCTTTTCCACCACAATTTTACCACCACCCCTCCGCCACTACCACCAAACCACCATCGCTACCACCACTTCACCACCATTCCACCACCGCTACTATCGCCATTTCACCACCACTATCGCCATTTTACCACCACCACCACCGCCGCCATTCTATTATCATTACCCACGCAACCATTTCTTACCCTTGATAATACTATTATCCGCCAAAGTAATACTATTATCGTTATTATTATATGTCCTATTAATCATATTACCTTCTCTGGTAACAGTATTACCTACCAAGCTGGCACCACCACCACCACTGCTCCCAATAATACAAATACATGCCCCCAATAATATCATTACCTTCTTCAATAATAATATTACTTATCGTGATAATTCGATTACTACCACAAGTAATCTCGATCAACAGTCAACTTCTCCCTTTCCATCTCCGGCTTTCTCCCTCTCTGCACTTTCTCTCTCTATGGATATTCTCTCTCCAGATTACCTCGTCGAGTATTCAGATTACCACCACAAGTAATCTCAATTAACATTCATCTTCTTCTTTCATGTTTCCGACTTTCTTTCTACACACTTTCTCTCTCTAGATGACCTCGCTAGGTAATCAGATTACTACCACAAGTAATTTCGATCAACATTCGACTTCTCCATTCCTATCTCCAACTTTCTCTCTCTATGCATATTCTCTCTCCAAATTACCTCGTCAGGTAATCCGATTACCATCACAAGTAATCTCAATCAATAATCAACTTCTTCCTTCATGTCTCAGACTTTCTCTCTCTATGCAAGTAATCTCAATCAGCAATCAACTTCTCACTTTAACAATTCGTTATTAGCTTCCACAAGTAATTTAGATCACTACCTCAGTAATTATTATCTATACGCACTATCTCTCTCGATCACCACCACAAGTAATTTAGATTAGGGCCTCTAACTCTAACTTTCCTTTTTAATAACCACGCATTCTATAAATTAAAATTCACTTTTGCAAATGCTATTTTTCAAAAAATGTAAATAAAACGAGTAGCAAAATAGAATTTACAAACTATAGATAATAGATTTGGGAAATTCTATTCGTAAATTGTACTAATTAAATTATTAATATTCATGACATATGTTTTGCATGCCCATTCCATTTGCACAATTACTTCACCCGAACACCTAATAATTATTCACATTATTTTCATCAAACCATAATTAACAAAACTTTAACATAATCATATGAACTCAATTCAAGCCATCACCATCTATGAAATTCACGATAATGAATTTCACCATTACCATCCACATCAAAAACTCTTATCATCTCCACACACTCTTGAAATGATTTTTCGTCTTTCCTTTTCGTTGAATCACGCTCAGAATTTTTCGTCCCCGTTTATAATATTATTTATGCCGATAATCACAACCAATGCACTAATGAAAGTTGCATTATTTACCCCAGTGATAATAAAAACACCACATATTTCCTAGATAGGTAGTAACATTACCTACCCTAGTAATACTATGACCAGCCCCGATAATTATAGTAATAACACTAAACACACCATACTTTCAATTTCATCCACAATTACACCCAATAGTCTACTTATGATCATAAATAGAAAAATATATAATAGAAAAATGAACAAGGTAAAATAAATTAGTTACCCCAGTAGTGAAATTACCTACCTGGTAAGTGCAATTTATGCACTTATTTAGGCCTCTTAAACTATGTGTTTTTCTTATTTTTAATTAATTTCGTATCTAATTTAGTGATATTTGTTTCTATTTTAGGGAAAATCGAGAATTGAAGAAAATATTACAACTTTGGACTAAAAGGGACACAAATCAAGGTTTGAAGGACTCAACTAGAAGAAATAAAAGTTATGGAGGTGAAGAAAAATTAAATGGGAGCCAAATTGAAGAAATCAAAAGTCTTTGGACTCAATCGATCAAATTTAGAAGTTGAGGACTTGCCCTGCAATTAAACTGTGAGGAATAATATGGAATCGGGCAAAACTTAAATCTGGTATAACCATGCGGTCGCATGCACGACAGCATGCCTTTGCAGAATTATAACCACGCGACCGTACGCGCGGTAGCATGGTTATATGAGACAGATTCGCAGAAAACTTTTCGAAACTGATTTGGACTCGAATTTTTGGGCTTTCTTGCATCTATTAAGACCGATTTTCGACCTAAAAATTGGGGGAGGCTAGAGAACGTCAGAGGAGAGAAGGAAATTGAGAGCAAAAGTTTGGAGAATTCTAGGAGAATTGAGGAGAAAGTTCATCAGTGAAGAGTCAAATTAACTCCTCAAGTTCTATCGGGTTATAACTTCTTTTTATTGTTTTTGTTCTTTCTTTTACAGTATGTTAGGCTAAATTTTCGGTAGCATTAAGGTTAGATGAAACTTTTCGATTGATTGTTGTTTTTGGATTATTATATTGACGTTAAGATGTGGATTTGCTATTGAATTTTTAATATTTATTTATTCATTCATAATTGCTTGATCACCAGTTATTGAATACTTGTGATTTTTCTTGTGAATCGAGAGATCCTTGACAAGTTAGACCAATATATTATAAACCAAAAGGTCCGATCGGGGACGAGAGTACCCCGGTGCTTTATGTTACATTCCCATGTTTTCTTAATGCTTTTTAATACATTTGTGTGTCGATAATCACCATAGAGATATAGGTGAATTGCACGCATGAATAGGTTGGGCTCTACTCGAGAGAGATTGCTCGATAAAATTGGAAAACGGTTTTCAAAAGTAAATTGCGTTGTCAATTTGATAATCCGAAAACAATAATTAGAAGAAAAGTGGATTCAAAGCCTTGATGCTCGTCTTTTCTCATTATATCAACTTTCGCCATCGTGTTTAGTACAACTTAATTTTCTAATTCTCGCTTTTTATAATTTTAGCTTATTTTAATTGTTAGTTTAGTTTTAGTATAAAAATATCATCTTTAATTAGTTTCGGTTAAGGCTAGCAGAAATTAAACAAATTTACTATCAGTCCCCGTGGGTTCGACACTCTACTTTCTATTTTATTACTTGTTGATGACCCGTGCACTTGCGGTGTGGATTTATCGCAATACTACCCCAGCAATTAAATTGCAATTAAATTACCTCCCCTGGTAATCACGACCAGATCACTAAAATACCACAATTTAACACCATCCACGACTATCAACTGATTTTAATAACTAAACCACTTTCAATAATCCAAACTGAGAACCAATACACAAAAATAAAACTATTTCAAACATATATCTGCTCTATTATGTGCTATAACAAATTCCAAACACACACACATTAAAATATTCGTCTATGGATGAAACATAAAAATGATAAATGTAGAACTTGTTTCATCGAAGGCACATGGCTGAAACTTGTTCCCCATTCATTGTCACTATAAATTAGAAATCCCATGTTAATCTCCCAAGCATGATGAAATGATCTGAGCAATTGCTTTTAATATATGGAGGCTGATTCTTAACCCAATCAAGCATCATCACGCTATGCCGATCTCGACCTTTCGACTTATAGCTGAACTGCAAATATTGTAAATATTTCCGACTTACAAACTACCCTTCCCAACCGCTTTTACTGTACAAAAACAAAATGTGATCTCAACTCAACAAAAGGCCTAAAATCTTCGACAGTGTAGCTAGCAGCCAAAACCTGCCTCTGTCTCCACCACAAACCGCCGGGCTTTCGGTTTTACATATCACTTCCACAAACTACCAAATTCAAAACATAAAACTGAAATTAATCGCTATCATCAAGTTTAGATATTATATATAAAGCAGAAAACTCGGATTGACATCTTCAATTTTGTTCCAAAAGTCAATCTTTGAGTATTATGAATAAGGTTACATACTAAAATAAGAACACTGATCGGTATAAATAAGGTTAGTGATATGCAGACGCAGCAAAGCAGTATACACAAACACAAGGGAGATTTAGATTTAGCTGGAAAGTTTGTTTCAATGGTCGGATTAAATTCAGGATCGACCAAAAAGAACGGAGCTCAATCGTACCAGAATCCCCATTTAATCAATCAAATTCCAGTAAATATAGTTAATAAAGGGTAAAAGTGTCATAAAAATGTGAAATTAAGTAACCGGTAAAAGAGTTTATAAAATATTATATTTAATGAGCAAAAATAAGATAATCTGTAGTTAGTGGGCGAAGACCCAGGTTGACCTGTATTTATTGGGCTTTTTCTCATTGAATACGCCTCTTTAATTATAAGGGGAATGTTCAATTTGATTTGAATTGTGTTTAGTTAACTAGAGTACAACAGAAGCAGTTTGGTGTTTATCATTAGCGAGATATATCTAATGTTGTTATGATAACTAGATCAATCTGAGTGATGCAAGCATGGCAGATATATCTAAATGTGATGTACAAACTAAACAACAAAAATAAACCGAATACAAAGATTTAACGTGGAAAACCAGGCAGGGTGAAAAACTACATATTTGTACCATACAGAGAAAAACCCATCCACTAGTCAACGAAGAGCTTAAATCAATACAAGAAAGCGAAAAAAAATTTTATGTATACGCTAGTCAACATCTAAGAATTAAATGAAAACACTCCATGTTTCCTTCTTAGCATATAATGCAAGCCGTCATCCCACCATTCACTAGTACCTTCTTGTAACTCTGGTGATCATCCAACAGATCTTCACTCCCATGTTGATCTATGCGCATTGGGCTCTTCTCATAATGGTTTGGGACTCCTCCTGGAGAGCCTTTGACAATTGTTCTTAGAAAGAATAGCTATACATGAATTGATCTTGAAAGCACGTATCAAAAGAATGGTGTCATGTATGGGAGAAGCGAAAAATAAAGCACGTGATTTTTTTTCAATGTAGATCTCTCAATGTGGGCGTGTACTTTTGACTTCCCTTCTTGTGATTTTATATAACTTATAGTCTTGTGGGACAAGTAATACAAGTTGTATTCAATCACTAGTTTCCTACAATAAGAAGGATATCTTAATTAGTTGTAGGAAAAATTAAATAAGGTAAGTTAAATAAAGTTATTAAAAGAAAATAATTTTAACTGACCATAAAATCTTATACATTTACCAAATAATGAAGATATGAAATTGTTACCTAATTGCGCAAGTCTTGAAGTCAAAGAAATTCCTAAAAATGAGTCACTGAGGCTATACACGATTGGGACTATTCTAGAGTTCATCTTTGGCCACAATTTAATATATATCAATGTTCAGAAAACCGAACCGGTCAGTGAACCGGAGAAGCCAACGGTTCAAGGGTCAAACGGTCGAACCGGGTCGAACCGGGGTCGAACCGTTTTTAATTAAAAAATATAAAAAAATAAATTAAAACTAATAAATTTATAAAAATAATTTTAAAAATTAGAAAACCTGGTTGAACGGTTGAAAGCTCGTTCAACCGGTTGAACAGCCGTTCAACCGTTGAACCTGGTCGGTTGGACCGGTTTTTGACCGGTTTTTTAAAAAGCGGAGTTTTTACCATGACCGGATCCGGTTTCCTGACCGTTCATGGTTGAACTGAACCGGCCGTCCGTCCTATTTCCTAAACATTGATATATATATATATATATATATATATATATAAAAGAAGCATCTCTGCAAAGTATTTTCCCTCCAAAAGTATTTTTTTGTAATTATAGTATTTGTATTATAGTAATTTGGTAATTATATTATGGTAATTTTGATAATTATTATATTTAACTTATTAATAATAATAATATTTATTATTATTATTATTTGTAGAGAATAATTTTTCTTTTAAATTGAGTATTTTTAGATAGTCTATTTTTTCTTATAAGTGATTTCTTGCTTTCTAACTACTAACTACTAATTAATTATTTAGATTAAACGTTATTTTAGTTAACTTTTTTTTCTTGAATTTTTTTGAACGGGATATACCATAAAATTTATGGTAAGTTAGTCATTGTTATTTTACTTAATGTTTTTTAAATGACTAATTTTTCATTAGATTTATTTTAAAATAAAAATTTTCTTGGTTATTATTATTTTTTAATAATAAAAAATCAATAATAACTAAGAAAGTCAATGTAAATCATTTTTAATACTTATTAATTCATCTAATCATTCACTTCATATTACATTTTAATATAAATTATTTTATTTTAATATTTTCAAATTATGAAGGATGGGTGATGTAAATATTTTAGCATTCCGATTTCTTCAATATATTTAATTTTTTATTCTAATGCAAACTAACAATTCCGATAAAAAATTCCTAAAGCATTATTGAAATATATTTATTATTAAATGTATTTTTATTTTTTCATTAATTCATAAATAATAAATTTTTATAGTATTATTTTATGTAGATATACCATTTTAATTGTCTATGTCCATTGTACGGGTGCAATCCCAGTTATATTAATAAATCCCATGTATTCCATAATTAATAACACTTTAAAGACCACATATGATTAAAATAAAATAAATCACAACACCAAAATTAATTAATCTCATGTATTTTACATAAAACTAGTTTTCACCCCCCGTGCATTGAACGGGGGTAAAATTGTTTAAGTTTTTGTCAAATAAAAATAAAATAAAATTGTGCAGGTTTAAATTTTATAATAAAAACAATGAAGACCAAAATTTTTTGATTCATGATTAATAATTGTGCTTAATTTTGTTTTCTCGAAGGGGAATAATTGTGCTTAATTGCTAGCACCATAATATAATGCAAAATGCAAATATTTTATTTTATAGTATATGATGTCATAAACTTATTTAAAGTTGAGATTACACTTTAAATAAATTAATTATCGTTAACATGAGTACTCTTTCTAAATATTCTAATAAACGCCAATTATACAATAATTGTTATAAAACTATAGAAAAGTAGAGAGAGTTTAGAGAGAATGAATTCTATAGAAATCTAAGGGGTAAATTTTATTAACAACTGAAGCCCTATTTATAGGGAAACTTCGAATGGTACAATCGTAATTACATAATTTCATCAAGGGTATAATAGTCATTCACATAAATAAAATATAATAAAATCATCCCCTCATTCCCCTCATTAATACATATAATATTCATATACATATAATATTCATAACACTCCCCCTTGAATGACTATTTGTGAAATTATCTTCTAAACTGATTATAGAAAAACTTGGAGTGGTTATGTAGTGTTTTGCCAAAATATTGCTCCCCCTCATTTCTATCAACAAAGATAGTAGTATTAGGGCATTGCCTCGTTAAAACCTTGCAAGAAAACCCTATGGGATAAAACCCTGACGAAGGAAAAGAGACAGCAGAAAATGCTCCTCATCAATGTAATATCACTTGATATCTTTAAATCTTCGCAACCCAATATTGTGCACCAATCCTTCAAATGTTGCGGTTGGCAATGCTTTCGTCAATAGATCTGCAAGATTATCCTTGGAACAATTTGTTGTACATCAATTTCATTATTCTTATCAAGTTCATGAGTGAAAAAGAACTTTGGTGAAATGTGTTTAGATCTGTCGCTTTAATGTATCAATCCTTTAGTTGAGTTATGCAAGTCGTATTGTCCTCATACATAATGATTGGATTGGTTGTAATAGAGGATAAACCACACTCTTTTGAATATGTTGTATCATTGATTTCAACCATACGCATTCTCGACTTGCTTCATATATTGCTATCAATTCGCATGGTTTGAAGACGTGGTCGTGAGTGTTTGCTTGATCGACCGCCATGATATTGCGCTTCCTCCGCATGTAAATAGATAACCTGCTTTGAGATTTTGCTCTATGTGGATCGATAAATATCTCGCATCAAGATAACCAACTAATTCAGATTTAGTTTTGTTTTGGAGTAAAATAGGCCCATATCAACTATTCCTCAAGGTAGCGGAACACATGTTTAATTCCATTCCAAAGGTGCCTGCGTGTTGGAGCGAGAACTATATCTTGCCAATAGATTTACCAAAAGATATATCTGGTCTTGTATTATTAGCAAGATATAATAGTGCACCTATTGCACTAAGATATGGTACGTCAAGACCAAGCACAATTTCATTTTCCTCTCGAGGTCTAAAAGGATCCTTTTTCACATCAAGAGACCGAACACTCATTGGGGTACTTAGTGGGTGTGCTTTATCCATATAAAATCGCTTAAGGACCTTTTTCAGATATGTAGACTGGTGTAAGAATATCCCATCTTTTAAATGTTCAATTTGCAAGCCAAGGCAAAACTTAGTTCTTCCAAGATCTTTCATCTCGAATTCTGCTTTTAAATAATCAACTGTTTTTGGAATCTCTTCATTTGTCCCGATAATGTTTAGATCATCTACATATACAAAGAATAATGACAAATCTCAAATTGACCTTTTTATAAAGACGCATGGACATATATGATTGTTTTTGTATCCTTCTTTCGTAAGATATTCACTTATGCGATTATACCACATACGCCTGATTGTTTCAATCCATATAATGATCTCTGGAGTTTTATCGAATAAATTTCACGATCATTCGAATTATGTGCTTCGTGCAATCTCGATCCTTGAGGAGTTTCATATAGATATCATTGTCGATTATGCCATATAAGTATGCAAGAACTACATCCATTAGCCTCATATTAAGCTTCTCATGTGCGCTTAAACCGACAAGATATCGAAAAGTAATTGCATCCATTACGAGGGAGTATGTTTCTTCATAGTCAATTCAGGTCTTTGCGAAAATCCTGTGCAACCAATCGTGCTTTATATCTCACTACTTCATTCTTCTCATTTCGTTTTTGCATACGAATACCCATTTATACCCTCTTGGTTTGACCCCTTTTGGTGTTTGCATTATAGGTCCTAAAACATTACGCTTTTTCTAACGAATCTAGTTCTCGCTTGAATGGCCTCTTTCCATTTTAACCAATCATCTCTTCGTCGACATTCATCAATGATTGTGGTTCAATATCTTCAACTTCATTGATTATATCAAGTGCTACATTATATGCAAATGCATTATTGACGATCGCTCCTTTTCTATTCCATCTCCTTTTTGTGAAAGCATAGTTCATAGAGATTTCATCGTTAATTTCATCATTTTCGTACTGAACCTTCTCAGAGGTTCTTGCTCGATTGCATCTAATGATTCATTTATATCTTACGCCTCCCATCGCAATTATTTTGAGCATTTGCTCTCCTCTTTTTTTCGAGGATTTTTGTCTTTTGATCCGATGGGCCTTCCACGCTTTAATTTTGTTCTTGATTCATTTGCGATTTGATTTGTTTTGGAATCTCAATTCGCATAGGAGTATTCTCAACTGGAATATGTGACTTAGTTATTCCTTTAGCGTCTGTAAAAGCTTCCGCAATCGACCTGTTCCTTGTAAGTAAATTATCTTTTGAACTTCTTGCTCGCATGTCGGTCGAGGATCTAGGTTGGATAATGTTGTAGTATTCCATGTCACTTCCTTTTCCAACCTTTTATATGTCACTTCCTTCTCCAACTTTTTATCTTCTCCCCTAAAGGTGGGAATACTGCTTTCATCAAATCGACAATCGCAAAACGTGCATTAAAAATATTTCCCCTGCTTTGGGTTCAAGATATTTAATTATAGATGGAGATTCAAAACCAATATATATTCCCAATCTTCTTTGAGGTCCCATCTTAGTACGTTGTGGAGGAGTAATGGGTACATATACTGCACAACCAAATATTTTCAAATGAGAAACATTAGGCTCCTTTTTCGATACCAATTGTAATGGGGAGAATTGATTATTGGACGTTGGTCTTAACTGCATAAGTTCCACGCATGTAAAATAGCATATCCCCATGCGGAAATTGGGAGTTTTGTCCTCATGAGTAATGGTCTAGCAATTAGTTGGAGGTTTTTAATAAATGATTCAGCTAGACCATTTTGAGTATGAACATAGGGAACTGGATGTTCAACTTTTATTCCAATTGACATACAATAATCATTAAAAGCATGTGATGTAAATTCACTAGCATTATCCAATGGATTGTTTTGATTGGATAATCACGGAAAATGTGCTCAGAATCCTTATAATTTGTGCGAGCAATCTCGCAAATGCCATATTTCGAGTGGATAACAAGCATACATGGGACCATTTTGTGGAGGCATCTATTAAAACCATAAAATATCTGAATGGTCCGCATGGCGGGTGAATAGGTCCACATATATCACCTTGTATCCGTTCGAGAAATGTTGGAGATTCATTTCCGACTTTAACTAGTGATGGTCTCATAATCAATTTTCCCTGAGAACATGCAGCACACGAAAATTCACTAGATTGGAGAATCTTTTGACTTTTCAGAGAATGTCCGCTTGAATTTTCAATTATTCTCCTCATCATTGTCGAGCCAGGATGACCTAAACGGTCATGCCAAATATTAAAATCGGTTGGATTTTCAATCTTCCTAGATGTAACATGTACTTCAATTGTACTAATATTGGTATAGTACAGACCGGAAGAGTATGCGGGCATTTTTTCTAGCACATGTTTCCTTTTGGAAATCATAGTAGTTATATATAGATATTCTGTATTATTTTCTTTTGCTGTCTCAATATGGTATCCATTACTCCGTATATCTTTAAAACTCAATAGATTCCTTTTTGATTTAGGGGCGAACAAGGCATTATTGATAATAATTTGTGTTCCCCTTTCAATATGACATTTGCTCTTCCAGAGCCTTCAATAATTGTCTAACCTGAGGATCTTGTTATTACATCATTCTTCATCGTGGTCAAGTTCGCAAAATACTTTTTATTTCTTAATATGGAGTGTGTAGAAGCACTATACGCTAAATGATTTCTTCATCCATGACTTTGGAGTCACTCAAAAGGCTACCAATATTTTCCTTCAAAAGAAATAATTAATTTTAGAATGAAGTATTTTATTTATATAAAATTAGAACATAATATTTTACAAACATACACATCCACACTACCACACACATATTATACATCATTATTTATTACACAAACTCACAATACACATTATTATCTTTCATACAAATACAGATAGAAACTACAACTATTATAATATTGTAAAGAAATATCAATTCTCATTTGGTTCGTAAAATCAAGAACTTCAAGATGTGTCGCTATTGATGGCTCCAAGAGTGGAATTTCTTCCTTATATGAGAAATTGGTCTCAATATTATTTCCTTTCTCCCTTTTAGATGCTTGATATAAATCAACAAGGTGTTTAGCAGTTCGACAGACTTTTGCCCAATGACCTTTCATGCCGCATCTATGGCACGAATTATCTGGCTCCCTTGTTGATTCATTCACATTTCTCTTATAGAGATTTCTCCTTCTTTCACCATATTCATTCACATTTCTTTTGTAGAGATTTCCCCTTCTTTCACCATGATTATTTGCCTTCTTGAATTTTGGGAAATTTTCATAACCACTTTTATGCCATGAAAAATTTCGTCCTCGGCCTCGAGTATTGCCAAAATTGTATCCTCGCCTATTGTATCCTTGTCCACGGCTTGTAGACGCCATGTTGTTTACTTCAGGTATTGGTAAAGATCCCGTTGGACGAGATTCATGATTTTTCAATAACAACTCGTTATTCTGTTCGGCTACAAGTAAGCAAGATATCAACTCTGAATATTTTTTAAAGCCCCGTTCCCTATATTGTTGTTGCAAGACTACATTTGAGGCATGAAAAGTAGAGAATGTTTTCTCTAACATATCATCATCCGTAATTGTTTCTCCGCATAATTTTAATGTAGAAGTGATTTTGAACATTGCGGAGTTATATTCATTCACTGATTTAAAATCTTGCAACCTTAAATGTAACCAATCGAAAGCGAGCTTTGGGGAGGATTACGCTTTTCGGTGATCATATCTTTCTTTAAATTTTTCCAGAGTTCCGAAGGATCTTCAACTGTAAGATATTCATTTTTTAATGCTTCATCAAGATGATGACGAATAAAGATCATAGCATTTGCCTTGTCCTTTTCTGATGTTTCATTTCCTTCTTTAATTGTATCTCCGAGGCCTTTGGCATTTAAATGCATTTTGGCATCAAGAATCCATGATAGATAATTCTTTCCAGTAATATCGAGTGCAAACTCTAACTTTGTAATATTTGATGCCATACTATAAAATAATTAAAAATAAGTTAGAACATCAATTAACTAGATAAAATTATTGTTATTATATTAACTAACTAGACAAAATAATTGCCATTATATATTTGATTACTCTTAAAAGTAGGTTGATATAATATTGTTTAGTAATAATTAATAAAAGTAGGGATAGATTAATAGTGATTTTGAAGAAGAAAAATATTTTCTTATTTATCATTTTCAGGTATGATTAATTATTTATTAATCATGTAGTATTATGCGGTAGAATACCATATTAGATACATGTAATAAAATGTAACACAAATAGTATAGTCTCAATTAATTTAATTAATATAAACTGTATAAATAGTTAAACCTCCACTAGGTGGCAATGCCTCCTTTGAGTGTGGTAAATATTAGTACAAAAAGATGTAAGAATTCATGCAACCACCCAATTTATGATAGTTGTACTTATCACAAAAATGGGTATGTCAATATTTGAATTGTAAGATAATTAAACTATTTGATAACTTAGTCTAACAGTTAGTAATTCATAAATAAATTCTTCATCAAATAAAGAATCTCTTAGACCGTCCCTCATGGTGGTAAAACTATTTATCTAATATAAAGAGTGTGGATATTTTTCATTTGGTGGTTAATCCCACCATTTGAAGTAAATTATAAGGATTTCTATGAACCAATACGTACCTGTGTTCAGAATGAATTGTTATATTACCGTTTGGTTGGGTATATATTCACGGTAGAGCAGTCGTGCTTGTCTACTTTAGAGAGAATGGAGTAGAGAGAGAATTTGTAGAAAATTGAGTATTTCAAATTGTAATAATCCAGTTTCTGATACAGAAGATCATCTATAAGATGCAACTGTAGAGCATACTTCTTTCATATTACTTAAGGGTTAGAGAATCGTGCTGATAACGTGTTATAAAACTATAGAAAAGTAGAGAGAGTTTAGAGAGAATGAATTCTATAGAAATCTAAGGGGTAAATTTTATTAACAACTGAAGCCCTATTTATAGGGAAACTTCGAATGGTACAATCGTAATTACATAATTTCATCAAGGGTATAATAGTCATTCACATAAATAAAATATAATAAAATCATCCCCTCATTCCCCTCATTAATACATATAATATTCATATACATATAATATTCATAACAATAATTTGATTTTTAATTTGTTTTTGTTTGAAATAATGTTTACACAACGTAAAATTTTGTAGGTTGAATTTTTTTGGTAAAAAACAGTGGAAAACAATTAATTTGACACATCATGTAACGCCCCCTCTAGTTCCACATACATATACGTCATCTCATACGAAGTGTGCACGTAAACATTAACATAATGGCCTCATCTTAGCCTCGTGCACGTCTTCACATTACATACCAGACTCGAGGGCAATGTTACTTGTGCATTAGGTGAACGAAACCTGAGTTCGCAACTTTATTTTAAACTTTTTTTTACGTACTGAAATAACTCTAAGGGTTTTGGCTTATGTTCACGTGGTTCGTAGGATCGTTGGATTCCTTTTCTCAATCATACATCGATGTTATCTCATCTGGAAGGACTTTTTGTCGTCGCCCATACATGTAACCTTTAAAAATATAAACATACACATAATTAGCCATAAAGACTCAGTGGAAAATAAATGCAATGCAATGTATGACATTCTTCTTCATTTGGGCCCTGTTGCTAATCATGTGAATACATTGGTCCCATCTTATTTTTTGGCCCAGCCTTGGCCCAGCCTTTCTTTACATTTGGGACTTAGATCCCCCACTCGACTGTCACCAAGGGCTTAACTCACCCATTAAGCCACTACATAAGGCCATATGATCATATATGGGGCTTAGATCCCCATTGGGCCAACTTAACTTTCGTATTCGGTAAACGCATGATAGGCAATGTCACATACATATGCGTCATGATATGTTCGTGTAAACACGTACCTCATTATGCCTTGCTTTCCTTTGATCATCATCATTTATACATATCATATATACAAAGCTTCACATTCTTTTTGTATACATAAGGCATGACATAAAGCTTTACACATTCATACCTTGGACATTTCATACATATAACGTCCGGTAATGCCAACATCTTTTAAACATACCATATTCGTGCATAAGCATGTCAACAGTGGCTCACGTAAGCACATACGTCACAATCATAACATTAGCACGTACGTAATGCATATAGCACTTTCATCACTTGAACAACACGTTTCTCATTCTAGTGTGCAACATATGAACCACATTCATTGCCTATAACATGTTTTACTTTCATACTTTCATGAATTCTTGTAGTTAAACAAGTCATGAAGTGAGCATTGAAGCTCACATATGTCACATAGACATATACATATCATTAACAAATCACAACATATTCATCAAGTAAGGCCAAGGGATCCTAGCATGCTTTCTAGCTTCAATAATATCATACACATGTTCATTTCTTGATTGCTTCAATCATAAGCACGTAATTACTTCATAAAGCATGTAAAGCATCTATTACCCACCATAAATCATGCATAAGTGACCTTGGATAGCATCCACTTCTTCCTCCCTTCCTTGTTCTTCTTTTCCTCTTCTTTGCCTTCTTCATTTCTTCTCGAAATCATCGATTACACATGGATTACATAATTGATATGGAAAGGTTGAGGAGTTTACATGAGTTCTTGCAGGTCTTGGGAGGGTTTTGGAGCCCTTAGAACCGAGGTTGGATGATTAGTTCCTAAGAAATGGTTAGAAAGGTCTAGAAATACCCAATCTGCCAACTTAAATTACGGCCATAACCTTAAAATTTACGGCCGTGACTCGATCCTTATAGCCGTATTACATTTTATTATGGCCGTATCCCGGCCTCTGTAAATCTTCATCCATTTCCCTGTTTTGAAATTATGGCCGTATACTAATAATTTACGGCTGTAACACCAAACATACGGCCGTAACCCAAGCATCATACAGTCGTATAAAACTCTCTGAAAATTCTTTCACTTCTTCCCTTTACACATTTATGGCCGCATCACATAAAATTGCCGCCTAACCTGATTCATACGGCCGCATCATCTTCATTATACGCCGTAATAAACTCTCTGTAAATCTTTCAAATCTTCTTCTTGACATTTACGGTCGTATCGTATGCATTTACGGCGGTAACATGACTTTTACAGCTGTAACCTCAACATTTACATCCATAATTCTATCTTGGCTGAAATTCTCCATTTCTCATGAATTCGGAGGCTATAACGGATTCTGGGGCATCTCGTATACTTGCAGATATGCCGTAAACATAACATATACATATTCATCATATCATAATATCTTCATATCGTTTCACATCGATACCGAAATCACATACGATTCACATACAAAATCATATACATATTCGGAACGAATTCGATCGGGGCGTTACACATCATTCACAATTATGCTTAATTGATGATTACATGACGTACATAAAAAGCAAAGATTTTGTAGCATATCATGTTACAAACCTTTTTAAAGTTTAGATACACTTTAAATAAATCAATTAGTGTCAACATGAGTCTTAAATGATCAATTACGTGATTACAACTTAAAATTAAAATATGAAGCCTTTTCCAATACCTTTCATACTTGTTGCTACATCATAGACATCACACGGCATATAGCAGATGAAATATTTATGTAAATACAAAAAAATCTTAAAGAATTTGGTTAAATATTTGCTTAAATGTTTGCTTAATTCATGAACCCGACCAAATAAAATCTTGCACATAAATTTAAGTTGGGGTTGGGTGGTTGTTATTAATTTTTAAATGATAAAAAGAATAATTATATTATTAGTCATGAATAACTCATTTAGCATAATTACTATACAATGTACTAATAGGACAATTGTATTAATTTAAAAACAAAATGAAGGCAATGTTCAATGAAAAGTAAATATAATTCATAACAACCACATAAACAATGAATAACAAATTGTAAAATAAATAACGTCCGTCACCAACGGTCTATCTAAACTTCACTAATTAGCTAAGGTGAATAACAAATTGTAAAGTGATAGGTTAATCCACATTTCAACAATTTAAACACTGACTGTTGTTGATAATTGTGGCACTATAAGGAAAAATCGTTTTTATGGATTAAACATAATTTAAAAATAAAATATTTAATTTCATTTTGGTAATGAGATTCCATTGAATAAATTAATTTAACTTTATAAAGATTATATTTCTAAAGTTAAGCAATATAATTGTAGAAATATTTACGTACATATTTAGTAGAAACATACACATTTATTTAAAAGCTATTTCTGAAACCAATACAATGGGTTGAGATTGAATCATTAACATTAAAGTGATATTAAAAAATTAATTTTTAGTGCCATCATTTGTATATGTTTCATTCTCGTTAAAGACATATAGATTGTTACTCGCTACAGACAGTAACTAACTTCAAAATTTAATTAAGATCAAGATAGATTAAAAAAAAGAGGAAAAATATAAATTAGTCTTATTAATCACATCTCAAATGAACAATGTCATTGTGAACGTCCGAACAATTTGAATGAACACCAATATAAGCTAAAACCGGATGAAAAATATGAACTATCTATCTTAAGCTCAACTCCTTCACAAACACTATTTAGCCTTTTTGTGAGGTACTATGGTTCCTTAAAAATAAAATAAATTGAGAAAGAGAAAGAGAAAGAGAGTAAGAGAGAGACCAATTAGCTCCCTAAACCTGATTAAAAAAATTAATAATAATAATAATAATAATAATAATAATAAAAAAAATTATCTCCCTGAACAAACTCTCTAGACTTCACTATATACATCAGTCTTTCTCTCAAGATTCAATATGCCCTTATATCTTCATCAGGCCCTTGGCACGAAAAAAAAAGCATCGCAACCGTCCATCTTACAAAAAATAATCCGCCTCTACAATTTTACACCAATCATGATGTTGCTAGAAGGAAAACCCTTGTAATCCCTTAAACGCGCCTCCAACCATGACCTCAAAGAGTTGATGTAAATAGATTTTGACTTGCTAATCCCTCTATCGATGAAAGAAGAAATACCATCTGAAGAATTAACAGATATTGGTGGTAGAAAATGAACCTGAAAAAATTGGGGAAGATAAGTCGCAATATTTTTACTTATTCAAAACCATTTAGCCGAATTTTATTCTCACATATCGTAACACCTTTTTTTATTATTGACACATGATATTGTTCACAAATGGAGACAGATCTATACTTTCGAATTCCTTTTAATGCACCATGCTTTTTTATATTTAAAAAATTTATTGTAAATATATGTAAAACAAATTAGAGGCTAGGAATATATGATCTATAAATGCAAAGCAGCGATTGAAGAAAAATATGAAGAAAATGGAAGCATTATTATAAGTGAAAGAAAGCGGTACATGTATTATCATTAAAAATAATTTATTTTTTCTTGAATTAATACTTTCAGGGAGATAGGGGAGTCTTATCCAGTAGGTTTCCCAACCAGATTTGCAACATGGGTACCAACTAAGGTATGTTTTCAGATTTGGTAATTTATTGGTAATGTTTCAGCTTCTTGTTACCTTGAGATTTATCTAGATATTGAAACAATAAATTTTATATAAAAATTTTTCATAAATAATTATTTGAGTACATCTTTACACAATTTATTGAATTTGTCCTTGCTGGTTTTTGGAAAAGCACAAAAAAATATGAGGAAACCACAGAAAGAGCTTGAAAAATATAATTTTTCCACATAACAAATATTTTCATGTTAGCTAAATCAAAAAAATAATTATTTTGATACCTGATATTGAATCTCTTGTACTATTGATAAAGTCATTCCCCAAAATACTTGTATGAGAACATGTTAAGTTAGAAGAAGATTCTCCAACATTATTCTTCCCAGAACCAAAGTCTTCCCAGAGCGAAGTAGCAGCATTTGTGATACTGTAATATATAACAAATATTAATTAAAGGTCGGAAACCGTGGATCGTTTGTTATCAGACTTAGTGCTTTGCTTTCATCTTACTGATGAATCATAATTTTCGCTAACAAAATATTGCTCATTTTCAGCTACAAAGTGTAATTGAATGCCAGCCCGTGGATCTGTGTGAAGAAACCAAGCTGACAAGGTAGCAAATAACACATTAAAATTCAGGTATGGACTGCATATTATAATTTACTCCTAATAGACTAACCTTTAAAAAAATACGAAAGTGTTCAACTTGTCAAAAATGGATGCTACTAATGTGGTTGTGTTGAAGAGATGATCATGTAGTATCAGCCTGGATGATTATTTTCGACAATGCCTGATTTTGATTTTCGTGATACCTTTCAAGCTTTTGGATTGTAGTTTGCATGTCTCAGCAATCAGCGTGTAGAAATCTAACAATTTAACCACATTTGTAATGCTTCTATTTGAATATAATAACTTCCCACTACACGTAGTTGGTAGTTTATCTTGTATAGTAGATCAACAACAAAAATTATATTAACTATATTTGACGTGGCATAGTGGGTTCTTTTGTTTGAATTATAATTTTTATTATTTTAAAAGTTACTTATTTTATAGATAAATAAGTAGCTTATCACTAAAAATAAATAACGTTTAAAATTGTCAAATTTATATATCAAAACTATACTCATATGAAAAATCTCAATGAATAGTATAATACGGAACAAAAAAAATTCAAAATTTTCAATTATTTACCCCTCAAATTGGTCCTTCAAAATAAGGTTAATGTTTACCCCCATTTTTAGGGTGAACCAAATTGTTGTCCACGATCTATGACACTTGGTAGAAAATAAGTGGTCCAACAAATCCCTAATTAAAATTTTGTCGTAATAAATGTTTTTCAATTGGCCAACTTCCAATTACATCTTCTTTATAATATATATAGATAAGACTCCAAACTCCAATATGAGATAAATTCAAGTTTTGTATGATAAAAATAAATTGATTAAAAATAACCAAAAGTCCAATTTTATCATGCATGAAAAAATAGAAATAACAAATTAATTAACTTGTAAAATAAGTTAACAGTATAAAACTCACATGAAAGTTACACCTATATAATATTTTTTTTCGCGGAAACCTGGTCCATATTCTAAGTCTTCCTTCTTTTTTGCTAAGCATAGTAAATTACACATTTACACTGTTCGTGAAATGTTGATATTTAACGGTGTGATAAATGACAGTAGATGTTTTTATCTTTTTACTAAACAAATAATAATGATCTAAGAGCTTTATAAGTAGATGATAGTCAACAATTAAAGGGTTGATTGCTTTGCAGTCATATAGGTTTTATCAAAATTTTAGTTAAGACCAATGGCGGATACAGGATTTTTAATCGAGGGGGCTGTAATACAGAAAAAAATTTAATTCGACTAAAATTATATGTAAATTTTTTTTTCTATATAAACTTTCGGAATTTTTTTTGGATCAGGGGGGCTACCACCCGTGTGAGCCCCCCATTAGATCCGCCCTTGGTTAAGACATTCAGAGTTTCGTTCACAGAAATATGGTTCAATTAAATTATGCATGTGTTCGTCCCCTCTTATTTTTACCTAAAAATCGGGATCGCTCATTATTATCCACACATTTTATGGCTCTCACCATTATCCATGCAAAAGTTCATTTTCAAGAAAATTTTAGGCAAAAAAATGTGCACACGAGCACACGCTTACTACTTTATTTGGGTTCTATCAAGCGATAGCATAACAAAGCATTCTTAATTATTATATACTCGTTCATGAATGTATGTGTGTGTGAGAGAGAGAGAGATTGTTGAATGATGGTAGCAATGAAAATATAAACCCTATCAATCAATGTATTACCAATCAAATCATCACTGCCATATTTATTATCTAACACCTAGAATAAATTGGCGTCTAGCTTCGTCACATAGCACCAAAAAAAAAAAAACCGACCCGACTTCCCTTACAAACTGAATGTCAAGTAAAATTATTAGTTGGAGGCAGGAAAAAGAAAAAAAATATGTGTGTGGTCGCGATGAGATAGAAGCAGAGTGACGAGATTGTTACTTTGTTAGAGTGCATTTATGCAAATTTATAATAACTTCCCATTACTTGGAGCTTCTTTATTTATAGTGAAGGGAATGCATTTTTTTTCCAGCAAGGAAAATTTTTCATTAGACAAAGTAAGAGTACATCGATCAACGTTCATCAAGTAATTGGACTCCATGGGGAACAAAACAGAGAAGATAACCTCCAATTACAAAAGGCAACCTTACCAAATCATTACGAAAAGTTAACACCATAAGAAATCTGTAGCATGCTAAATACTAGAAAGCTAGCACGGGGTTGGTTCACCAATCTTGGAGATTGAGATAGGGCTTGGTTGATCTTTTGAAATCCAAAAGTGCCTGAGAACTTGGATTGTAGAGAAGAGTTCAAGAGTGTTCAAACCTTTGTCTTCAAACACCAATTTGTTCGTTCGGTTCCATATGAGCCACATTCTTGTCTTCACCGTGGCATTCTAAGCAAATTTGCATTTTGAATTCCTTTAATTGAATGGATTGCCCAAAACCAAATGAGAGAGGCCGAGTTTTTGTCCAATTTACAATCTTGGCATGAATAAATTGAGCTCCAAAAGTTGTGGGATACCTCTCAACGAAGAGTAAGATTCTCCGTATCTTCCAACTCTTATTTACAGAGTGGACATGTTGTGTTATTAGATTGCTTCACTCCTATGCTTGGAGGTTTATTTTCATGGGGCCTTCCATACAAAAAAGTTTGTCTTAATGGGGCATCATCTATTCCAAATGAAAGTCTGATTGTGTTGGGATGAGGAGTTCATATTTGCATCGAATAGATATGGTAAGAACTTGACTGATAAAGATTCATCGCTGTTGAGGCTCCAAGCAAGTTTGTGTCTTGTGTACATGTTAAGAGAAGTTGAATTCAAAAGCGTATGTAGATCACAAAGTTTTCTTCCTCTCTCTTCCTCTCGTTGTCCTCCTTTAGTAGCCATTCCACACCCACAAATCTACTTAGCATGAACTTGTTTCTGACACCTTAGAGTCTTTATTTATTGCTAAATTAAAGAGCCGAGGAAACTACTTATTATTTTACCATCATCCAGTAGCCTATCATGCCAAAATTTTGTAGGATCCAAATTACCAATATTCAAAGTAAAAAGTTTATCTAGGTCTCCTAAGTGTCTCTCCCATCCTTGCAATTCTATCCTAAAAGAGTGTTGTTGGTAGTCCTACCAAGGCCTCTGTCATTCTGTATAGAGAGGTACCTTTCTCCAATTGGAAAACCTGGACTTTACCTTGTCAATGACTCCCTTCCACGAGGACAAACCTCTCATTGAAGTTCTTACTGATGGACCAAGGTAATGAAATGGGATGGTGCCCATTTTGCAACTGATTTTATCAGACATTCAGCATGCTTCCTCTTCGACAACCTCAATGCCCAATAAATTACTCTTTGACAATTTTATTTTCAGTCCAGATAAGAGTTGGAAGCATTTTAGAATTTGCATAAGTTGCTAAATATTTCCCCCATCCCACAAAGATAGACCCATATTTTATTTCAAATAGATTAATAAATTGCATTCAATGTAATCGAAAAACTAAAAAAGACACTTATTGTTCCTAATATACTCGCATGCAATTAAATATTACATTCCATGAATTTAATATTTTCAAGAAAATATTAGTGAGGAATACGAAAAGTTATTTGCTAAGTCAGATTTATTACTAAGGCTATAATAAGAAACTAAAAAAATAAATATACTATCATTATGGTAGTTGGGTTATAATTTGGGACATCCGAAAATGAAAAAGGAGCCTGATTTTGTGGGACAGAGAGAGTATTATTTTCAACTGTTAGTGTATCATCTATGAACTACAGATAAGAAATTTCAAACTTATAAGTCCCCACTTTTAGCACTTTGAATTCTTAGAGTGAAAGAACTTCATCAATGAGATAATGAAGTATTTCAATAGATGTTAAGAATAAAAATGGGGATAGAGGATAAACCTGTCGAAGACCTTTCTCCACTAAAAATTCAGATGTTTGACTTCCGTTGATTAGAAACAAAAGTGAAGCAGTTTGTATACAACCCTTCATCAAAGAAATCCATTTGCTTCTGATGTAGAACAAATGGCAGAATGGATCGAAGAAGAATTAGACCGGAAAGGGAAAAATCGTAATTTAAGGGTTTGGTGCTCAGTGTCAAATTAAGACAGTCCAAACCTTTCCAGAATAGGATTGGGATTATTATTTTTTCCTTTTTTCTTTTTATTTTTATTTTTTAATCTTTTCCTAGTAGAATTAGTAATATTTATCTCTATTAGGATTAGGAAATATTTAACCTATAAATAAATGCATTGTGCATACTTTCATTCATTCATCAATAAAGTTTTCTTTGAGAATTTTCTATATTCTTGGTCGATTCCAAGGCCCATTGATGGATTCCAGGGTTTATTTTAATTTAAGGGTTTTCGCTGGATTCTAGGGTTTATTTTAATTTTTTTTGTTCTGCATCAAGTGGTATCAGAGCCCGGGATTTGCCCATCTCAATATTGCTGATCGCTTCTTTCTTTTCTCATGGTTGGTGCTCCAGTTACCAAAGAAAATCTTGACGCCCAAAGTTGACATATTGATGAGTTAGGTGCTAAAGTTGAATGGATATTGTGGTCAGGCCTGCAAGAGATGTAACTGAATCAGATTTAGAGGAAGAGCCAGATCTTGTTCCAGATCCTAACCTTCCGAATCGAAACAACTCCGAAGATTTCCGTATCAAAGTAGATATAACACCATTTTATGGAGATTTGAAGATTGAAGATTTTTTAGATTGGATAGTTGATGTCGAAAGGTTCTTCTAAATCATGAAAGTGTCAAAAGAGAAGATGGTGAAGATGGTAGCTTTTCGTTTGAAAGCTACCGCGGCAGTATGGTGGGATCAGTTGCAGAATACTCGACAGAGGCAGGGAAAGACCAAAATTTGTACATGGAAGCGAATAAAACAATTGATGATGGGTAGGTTTCTACCCGCAAACTATGAACAGATCTTATATTGCATATACCTAAATAGCATGCAAGGCAACCGTAGTATGAATGGCTGTACCAATGATTTTATACGATTGTCTGAACGTAACAATCTGGTAGAATCCGAGAATAAAAGGGCTGATAGGTATACTAGTGGGCTGAAGGCGTCAATCCAATAGATGAGGGGGTTGCAAAATATGTGGATGTTACAGAAAGCCATTAACATGGCTCTAAAGGTAGAGATGATGGAGTCTGAAAAGAGGACAACTAACTATTGTAGAACCCCACAGCCTGACTCCCTAGCAACAACTATTGTAGATGAGGGTAAGTCTGTGCAACATCCAATCCATCCAAATCAGGAGAATTGAGTAACTGAAGGCAATAGTCGAGGTCAAATTCAAAATCAACTCAGAAACAACCAGAATCCGTATGGCAAACCTATGCCAGTTGTTTGTTATTGTTGTAATAAGCCTGGTCATCGTTCAATATCTGCCAAGATCGTAAGCAGCCTAATTTAGTTGAGGTAGAAGAACACATAGAGGATGAGGAAGATGACGTTGGCGATGAGTATGAGCGGGCAGAATTTGCAACCAAAGAAGGGATGGAGATATTGACACTTACCTTGCAGCGAGTCTTACTATCTCCAAAAGAAGAGGGACAACGTAACAGTATTTTCCGATCGCTTTGCTCAATAAAATAGAAAATATGTGAGGTAATTGTTGATAATGGATGTTGCGAAAATTTTGTGTCAAAGAAATTGGTAGATCTGTTGCAACTGCAAACTGAAAAACATCATAGCCCGTATTCACTTGGTTGGGTAAAAAGCGGTCCTTCTGTTCATGTGACGGAAACATGTAAGGTTCCATTGTCCATTGGTAAGTACTAGAAGGATGACGTAGTTTGCGATGTAATAGATATGGATGCTTGTCATGTCCTCTTGGGACAACCCTGGCAGTTTGATGTTTATTCGACTTTCAAGGGTCGAGATAATATAGTACTTTTCACCTGGAATCAACATAAGATTGCTATGGTACCGCTAAAACCAATGGAGAAATCCATTAAATCAAGATCTAAGAGATTCCTTACACTCACTACTAATGAAAATGAGGTAGAAGCATCCATGAAAGAAGCAGAGTGTATATGTCCAGTAGTCATTAAACGATTGTTGAGTGCAGTAGTTAAATAGAAAAAAAATTATAACAAATGTGCAGAAAATCCTAGCAGATTTTTGGAGATTTTATTTCTGATGAATTACCTAATGAGCTACCTCTATTAGGAGACATTCAACACCAAATTGATCTTCTGCCTGGTGCCAGTTTACCGAGCCTATCTCACTATCGTATGAGTCCAAAGGAGAACGAGATTCGCAGGGAGCAGATTGAGGGCTCATTGAGGAAGGGATTCATAAAGGAAAGTATGAGCCCATGCGCGGTACCTGTCTTATTAGTATCGAAGAAATGTGGGACTTAGCGTATGTGCATTGATAGCTGCGCCATCAACAAGATCACTGTGAAGCACAGATTTCCTATTCTAAGATTGGAGGACATGTTAGATGTGTTTGAAGGATCCAAGATCTTCTCAAAAATTAATCTTAAAAGTGGTTATCATCAGATTCGTATCAAACCTGGAGATGAATGGAAGACTGCCTTCAAGAGTAAGGATGGATTGTACGAGTGGTTAGTGATGCCATTCGGCCTTACCAATGCTCCGAGCGCACTTATGAAGCTGATGACTCAAGTTCTGCGTCCTTTTATTAGTTCTTTTGTAGTAGTTTATTTTGATGACATATTTATCTACAACAAGTTTAGGGATGAGCACTTGATCCAATTGAGACATGTTTTTAATGCTCTGAAAGATAACCAATTATATGTGAACTTGGAAAAGTTCACCTTTTGTGTCAATCAATTATTGTTCTTAGGATTTGTAACAGGAGAAAATGGTATACAAGTGGATGAAGAGAAAACTTGAGTAATTCGTGAATGGCCCACTCATAAATCAGTTTCTGATTTATGCAGCTTTCGTGGTTTGGCCACTTTCTATAGACGCTTTGTGCGACACTTCAACAATATTATAGCACCCTTAACAGAGTGTTTGAAAAAAGGGAAATTTCATTGGGAAGAAGAGCAGGAAAACAGTTGCGCTCTCATCAAAGTGAAATTGTGTACAGCTCCAGTATTGGCTCTACCAAGTTTTGAGAAGGCTTTTGAAGTGGAGTGTGATGCAAGTGGCATTGGGATTGGTGCAGTTTTATCCCAAGAAAAAAATCCAGTGGTTTTCTTTTCTGAAAAATTTAAGTGAGGCAAGGCAAAAGTGGAGCACGTATAACCAAGAGTTCTACTCTATAGTTCGTGCTTTGAAGCGGTGGGAGCATTATTTGATACAAAAGGAGTTTGTCTTGTTTACTGACCATCAAGCCCTAAAGTATATAAATAGCCACAAACATGTGAATAAGATCCATGCTCGGTAGGTTGCTTTCTTGCAGAAATTTCCTTTCGTAATCAAACGTAAGCCTGGCAATTCCAATTGAGTTGTTGATGCTCTTAGTAGGAGGGCTTCGTTACGCATCACATTGTCTTAAGAAGTTGTTAGTTTTGACTGCTTAAAGGAGTTGCATGCCGATGATGTTGACTTCAAACAGATTTGGGAGAAGTGCGTGAAGAATGAGCCCATTGCAGATTTTCATATCACTGATGGATTCTTATTTAGAGGTAATCGCCTATGCATTCCAACTTCATCCTTACGTGAGGAGCTTATTCGAGATTACATGGAGGAGGGTTAAGTGGACATCTAGGTCGAGACAAGGTGATTGCTACAATTGAAACGTGATGTGGGTCACATAATCAGAAAATGTTACACTTGTCAAGTCTCAAAGGGACAAGTTCAGAATATTGGGTTGTATATGCCTCTACCTATTCCACAAAGTATTTGGCAAGATTTATTGATGGATTTTGTTCTTGGAATACCCTGAACTCAACCAGGAGTTGATTCTATATTTGTAGTTGTAGATAGGTTCTTTAAGATGGCTCACTTCATAGCTTGCAAAAAGGCGACGGATGGGTCATACATTGCTAAACTATTCTTCACGGAGATAGTTCGACTGCACGGGGCACCTAAATCTATCACTTTTGATCGAGATACAAAGTTCTTGAGTCATTTCTAGATAAGTTTATGGAAGCTATTCAGGACAAAATTGAAAAGGAACAAAACAGCATATCTTCAAACAGATGGGCAGACTGAAGTTACCAATAGGACCTTGGTAATACGATTTGCAGTGTATGTAGAGATAAGCCAAAACAATGGGATCTTGCTTTGCCTCAGGTGGAATTCGCATACAACTGCGTTGTTCATACAACTACAGGTAAATCACCATTTTCCATTGTTTATACTAAGGTGCCTAATCACATAGTGGATCTGGTATCTGGTCAGTCTTCCTTCAGGCCATGGGAAAATTATTGCTGCTCATGGCTGTTCGTGATGAGGTTAAATAAAATTGGAGCAAACAAATTCTAAATATAAAGCAGCAGTAGATTCCCATTGACATGATAAGCAGTTCAAGGAAGGAGATTCGGCAATGGTGTTTTTGAGGAAGGAGCAATTTCCTCGTGGGACGTACGATAAATTAAAGCCAAGGAAGTATGGTCCTTTCAAGGTGCTAAAACAAATCAACAACAATGCATACATCATTGATCTGCCAGCTTCCATGGGAATTTCAAATATCTTCAATGTAACAGATTTGTATGCTTTCCATAGCAATGATGAGGCCCTATATCCGGATTACAACTCGCAGTCAAGTTCTTCTCAGGTGGAGGGGACTGATGTAGAAAAAATGGTAGAATGATCGAAGAAGAATTAGACCGAAAAGGGAAAAATCGTAATTTAGAGGTTTGGTTCTCAGTGTCAAATTAAGACAGTCCAAACCTTTCCAGAATAGGATTGGGATTATTATTTTTTTCCAATTTTCTTTTTCTTTTTATTTTTTAATCTTTTCCTAGTAGAATTAGTAAATATTTTTCCCTATTAGAATTAGGAAATATTTAGCCTATAAATAGAGGCATTGTACATACTTTCATTCATTCATCAATAATAAATAGAGGCATTGTACATACTTTCATTCATTCATCAATAAAGTTTTCTTTGAGAATTCTCTCTATTCTTGGTGGATTCCAAGGCCCCTTGGTGGATTCCGGGGTTTATTTTAGTTAAAGGGTTTTCGCTGGAATTCCCTTCGCTTTCGTTCTGTGTCAGCTTCCTAAGTTCAATAGCTCTAGCATAAAGAAGAGAATCCCCAGTTGACGTTATCCCTTCCCCATTAACTCCAACTGGTTGGAGTGTCCTCTAAACAGTGTCAAAAATAATGGGAAGTGGTCTCTTTTCATTTGCACACCAAACCTTTTTGTAATTTTGTGCATTTTGCATGGCCTCTTTTCCTCAGTCGGAGTGCTATAATGATAATTATTGAAAAATACGGTTATGAAATGGCTTATAAATAAAAAAAACTAATAAGAGCTTTTAGTGTCATAAAAAAAACCACGTAGGCCTATGGGTAGAAACCAATCCACTGGTCACCTAAGAACTCAAATCAGCACAAGAAGTCTAAAGGATAGTTTATACATAAACCTATCAACATATATGAAATAAGTGAAAACATTCCCTATTTTTTTCTTAGCATTTACTCGGAGCCAACATCCGTCGCACTTCAATAGCTTTTTATAATCCCTGATCCTCCAATAAATCTACATTCCCGTGTTGATCTCTCAATGTTAGGGTTTTTCTCATAATGGATAGGACTCCTTCTAGAGGACCTTTGAACAATGAAGAATCAAAAGCTTGTGTATATGAATTTGTAATCTGCACTGGATTAGGAAATTGTCATGTATGGGAGAAGCAAAAAGTCATGACATATTTTGTTTTGCAGAGTGAACGAAAATTTCCAGGTATAGACGTGTTTTTTCACAATTGTGTGGTTTAATTTAATTAAGTGTCTTGTTTGCAGAGGAGAAATTCTATTCAACTACTAGAATCCTACAATCGAGAGAACATCAATTATTAGTCAGTAGGATAAACTAAATAAGGTATGAAAATAAATAAATTATAAACTTACCTTATCACTAAAGATCGTTACTTGGTGTATAAAATATGATTCTTGCCAACCAAGTAAGTTAAACGAACGAACACCCCTCGCCCTTAGGTTGTACTAGGGTTTTTGAGTCCAAGATGGACTCTGTCATTAGCTAAATCCAAGTTATAAGATAAAATCACATGTGACAATTCAATTATTATCTAAAATCAAGATCATGTGATTTTTTTTATTTTTTATTTTTTGAATGAGATCAGGATCACACTACAACAAGTTTGTCTTTTTGGGGCGACGTAATTTTGGGGCGACTTAATGTCGCCCCTATAGAATGACCTAATAGTGGCGACATTTGCAAGTCGCCGCTATATCCTGAAAATCCTATAGGGGCAACGTATGTCACCCCAAAATGGTAGCCTACCTTCACCTCGACAGCTGTAACTTTAATTCTGGATCCTAGTCAATTTCACTTGCAACTCTGCGACTTCAACCACTGCATTAAGAGCAATTACTTGTAGCATGACTTTTGGTAGTTTGGTGGTTGGTCATACATGTTATTATCATCCAAATTAAACATCATTGCCTCTCAATTTCTCTGAGTTTGTCTCTGCACCTTTTTCATCTCTATCGTAGAATTTTCTTGCCCAATTCATCCGTGAACCCGTATGCTCCGGCCGATTCAACGCATATTCTAACATTCTGTAAGTTACAACTAACATATATTAATTATGTTATTTTATTTGTAATAGATATTTCTATGTGAAAATTTATGTAATAGATATAAAATGTATTTTTTTTTTGCACTAAAATGTATATAGAACTGAAAAAAAAAACAATTTGCATAAAACTAAAAATAAATATAAAAATAAATTTTATTCATTTGCAATAAACATAAAAAAGGGGTACACTTTCAATGTATTTGTAATAAACATGCAAATAATTTGCACTGATTTTCCATATATAAAATAATCTTCACTCATCTCTATGTTCATTTTTATATCATTTTTAATTTCATGTCTATTTTACATCATTTTTATGTTGCCTATTGTAAATGGTATGTTTTTGTACTAAACATAAAAATGGACACAATTCCTTTTTTTTGTTTTTTTTGCTTGCACATTGAAAAGAATTTTGTGGAACATAATGAAATATATTTGACATTGTAAGTTTTTTTAATATATTTTTCTTGAAAAGGATATTTGACATTATAATTTAATGAAATTTTCTTCTCTTTTCCCTTGTAATATATATGTATTTTTTGTTGTAATTTTTTTGAAATAAATATTTGCAACGATAGGTTTAGATATTGACATTAAAAATTAATGCCACAAAACGATGCATGATTGTTGTTGCTAAGTTTTAAATGTGAAATGTATTTATGAATACATAAAAACATAAAAATGGACATATCTGAGTTTTTGTACCTTGGTAATATATTTTAGTAGAATATGATGATACAAACTTAAGATTGTTAAGTTAATATAAATTTCTATTTTTTCTTGTAGTACGGAATTTGGAGATGAATATTGATAAACGGTGGACACAAGTTAGAAATCGCTCGAAGTCAATAGAATTTGAAAGGGGCTTGGAAGATTTTATAAATCGGGTGAGACCATATGTAAATGATAGGGGGCTTGTCAGATGTCCGTCAAGAATTGTTTGAATGTTATCAGTCATGACTTGGAAACTATGGAGTATCATATATACCGACATGGTTTCTTGGAAACTTATGACACATGGATTTACCACGGTGAAACAGAGGTTCAACACGGATACCAGATGGATGGGACCAAGGGATTGGTTCGAGTAATCAAACACTAGATGAAATGGATAATATTTTAGGGGACATGGTTGGAGATGACTACAATGCTGCTGGTGATGATGTTCAATTTGATGAATTGTTTGAGGCTCTGCATGCAGAACTGTATCCCGGGGTTTCTTCATTCTCTTCACTGAATTTTTTAGTGAAATTGATGCACCTAAAGGTGGTGAATAAATGGACAAACAAGTCATTTAATGATCTTTTACAGCTTTTGAAGCTAGCATTCCCAAAGATAACCCTAGTGGATTCTCATTATGAAGCTAAAAAGATGATGACGAAATTGTGGTTGGGTTACCAATCAATTCATGTCTGTAAGTATGATTGTGCACTTTTCTGGAAAGAGAACGCTGATAAGCAAAATTGTCCTGTATGCGGGGAGAGTCGATGGAAGCAAACCACTGGTAGATCTTTTGGGAAGAATGTGCCGCATAAGGTGCTGAGATATTTTCCTTTAGCTCCTAGACTAAAACGCCTATTTGCTACAAAAGATACTGCTTCACTAATGAGGTGGCATAATAGGGGTAAGAGTAGAGATGACGATGAGATACAACATCCTGTAGACGGGAAGGCTTGGGGAGACTTTGATGAGAAGCAGCCTCAGTTCGCAAGTGAAATTAGAAATGTCAGACTTGGGTTGGCCGCAGACGGTTTCAATCCATTTGGCAATATGAGTCAATCACACAGTACGTGGCTAGTAGTTATGGCCTGTTACAATCTACCACCATGGCTATGTATGAGATCGGAATACCTAATGTTAACTTTATTGATACCAGGGCCAAAAGCTCCAGGTAAAGATATGGACATATTCTTGTGACCTTTGGTGGACGAGTTAAAAGAGTTATGGTCTCCAGGTATTGATATAAGGGACGCTGGAACCACTACTAAGGGGTTGTTTAGGATGCGTGCTGCATTATTATGGACAATTAACGATTTTCCAGCCCGCAGTAGTTTAATCGGTTGGAGCAGTCAAGGATATTTAGCATGTCCGACATGTGGTGAAGATACACCATTAGTGCGTGTAGAAGGAAAGACAGCCTATGTAGGGCATAGAAGATTTCTTCCAATGAAGCACCACCTGAGGCGTAGTCTGGATTTCGATGGAAAGCCAGAGCGTAGGCCCCCTCCTTCCAGGAAATCAAATGTGGAAATTTTAGCTTTGCTCAACCGATTGAGGCCTACTATTCCTGGAAAACACCCAAGTTTTGCAAGATCCAACACGAGAAGAAATTCGAATGAACTCAATTGGAGAAAGAAAAGCATCTTTTATGAACTGCCTTACTGGTCTACTAATGAGTTGAAACACAACATTGACGTCATGCATGTAGAGAAGAACGTCTGTGACAGTTTGCTAGGCACGATTTTAGATGATCCTCACAAGTCGAAAGACACTGTTAATGCTAGAAGAGATCTTATGAACTTGGGAATAAGGAAGGAGTTGCATCTATTTTTGAGTAGAAACAAGTTGATGAAGCCCGCTGCTAAGTACACACTTTGTCTAGCAGATCGTCGTAGTTTCTGCAACTTCATTGCATCAATGAAATTTTCCGATGGCTTTGCTTCGAACATAGGGAAGTGTGTACACCCAAAGGAGGGCCGTATATCTGGATTGAAGTCACACAATGGTCATGTTATCATCCAAAGGTTGTTGCCAATAGGGTGTAAACCATATTTGGACAATACTATATCAAAACCAATAATTGAGCTTTGTACATTTTTTAAGCAACTATGTGCTAAAAAACTCAAAGTGAGTGACATGGTTTCAGCTCAAGAGCATTTGATAATGATACTTTGCAAGTTGGAAAGAATCTTTCCACCGGCCTTCTTTGACATCATGATTCATCTCGTTATTCATTTACCCGAAGAGGCAATCTTAGGTGGCCCAGTTTGTATGAGGTGGATGTATCCCATTGAGAGATACCTTAAAAAATTGAAGGAGTACGTAAGAAATCGAGCGAGACCAGAGGGGTCTATAGCCGAAGGGTATGTTGTAGACGAGGCCTTAACATTCTGTTCGAGGTATTTCAATGATGTTGAGACTAGGTTCAATCGACCAGAGAGGAACGAATCTCTAGACACTCCAAAAGGCAATTTTCAAGTATTTCAATCCCAATGTCGCCCGATAGAAACACAAACACCAGTGGTTCTATCCAGTGAAGACAGAAATCAAGCAATGTTTTACATATTGAACAACAGCCCAGAAATTGAATCATATGTGAAAGATTTTCATCCTTATCTTATTATTTAAATGTAATTTGTACACTAATGTTCTAATAAACTATCTTTACCTTTTTTCATGATTTGCAGTGATCACAAACAAGAGTTGTTCCGTAGTGGTTATCCAAACATAGAAGAACTACATAAGAAAAGCTTTCACGCCTGGTTTTACACTAAGGTAATTGAATATTTGTAATGCTAATTTCTTACGAAGCAAACCATGTTATAGTTTTGCTTTAAAGAACTACTCTAATCTTTGCAGATTTATGCAATGCAGCAAAAGAATGACCCTGGAGTCACTGACGAGCTGCTTCACTTGGCTTGCGGATTTCATTATATTATTTTGTCGTACACTGCCTGTGTTGTCAATGGAGTTAGATTCATTACCTATGACCGTGATGTGCGTAGGCGAACTCAAAACAGTGGTATATCCGTGTCAGGGATAGGCGGTGAAAATTACTATGGAATTTTGCAAGAGATATTAGAGCTTCAGTTTTCAGCTGAGCTATCAGTTGTTCTGTTTCGATGTAAATGGTTTAACTGTAGCGACAAACGAATAGTAAAAGAGAACAATATCACTAGTATCGACATAAGTGCAGAGGGATATAAAGATGACCAATTCATTCTCGCTACTCAGGCAAACCAAGTCTTTTACATTGAAGATCCATCTCGATGAAGAAACTGGCGTGTTGTACAAGATGTTTATCACACGGTCGCTGCTAGGGATTTCCCAGGATTACAATTCACAAAGATAGACTTGTTGCATCCACACAATTCTACATTATCTCTAGTGGTTGATTTCGGTAGCTTAGAACACGTAAGCTTGCAAAGGGATGACTAGTCGCCGAAGAGGTTCGAGGATCTACAACCATTTTTTATCTGCTTCATGATGCGTCGTTCATTAACGATGATGACCCAGCTGACGATACAATGGAAGAGGCCGATGAGGACAATTTAGAAGAACCAGATATTCAAATGAGCTACGAGGACAATGATGGCACAGATTACGACACTGGATCTGATTGAATGTTGTTGTGTAATATATTGATGTTGGAATACTATGTGTAAAAGAACCATTCATGAGAATTTATTGGAATTTATATTTCTCTATCGTTTAATTTTACTTAAAATGTTCTGAATTTCTAATAGTAAGCTACAAAATTATTAATTTGAATTATCTTTTATAAAAATGGATTTTTGTTATATTGTAGTGAAATGTAATTTTATTTCTCACAAATCAAAAATAATTTTTTATGAAATGAACTCTTAATAATTTTATTGCTCTACCATTTTAATATTGTTTTTATATTCTTTCATGAAATGTGCTCTTAATAATTTTTATTAATGAAAATATCATATGATGTTAAACCATTAATAAAATTTATAATATTACATATATTTTATTATTTTTTATATATTCATAATAATTTATTATCTTATTTTGTAATTTTTTTAATGAAATATACCATCTTAATCGTCTCGCACAATAGACAGTTATCTTTAAAAGTGTAGTTCAGATTAAAAAAAAATTGCAATATGTTATGAATAATTGAGAATAATTTGGTGGTTATGAATTATGAGGAATAATTTGGTGGAGGAATAATTTGGTAAAAGATGTAATTATTATATGTGAATGGCTATTATACCCTTGATGAAATTATGTAATTACGATTGTGCCATTCGAAGTTTTCCTATAAATAGGGCTTCAGTTATTAATGAAATTCATTCATGAGAATTCCTTAGAATTCATTCTCTCTATTGTTTCTATACTTTTATAACATGTTATCAGCACGAGTCTCTAATCATTTGAGTAATATGAAGGGAGTATGCTCTACAGTTGCATCTATTGATGAACCTTTGTATCAGAAACCTTAATATTAGTCAGATAATAAATTTCATCACTTCTCTCTCTTCCCTTTCTCTTCCTCCACATATTTTCAGATCTGCAAATATATCGCACGGCCTTTGTATAGAGAAGAAGAATGTGGGTTTCTTACATCACAGTTGACTTGCATCGAAATGGATGGCGGATACCATGTACGAATTGGAGATGGCGACCTGAGGTGTTTCTTTACCCCAATTTAAGGCAAGATTGTTGCTGGGGAAACGAGGAGAAAGGTAAAGAAATAAATAAAATATTATTTTATAATATAATAATATATTAAACTATAACATTCGTTTTATCGAGATATAAGGAGCATACATTATCAAAATCAAATTTTCTCGACTCCATTATACTCGATTTAACAAGAGCTTCGATTTGACACCAATATTGATAAGGTAAATTTTCAAAAATTTTCAAAACAGTACCCCAACTTTTGAACAAGTTACAAAATAGTCCTTGAATATTTTGATATTGATAAATTGAAGTAAAAAGGAGATAATTTTCCAATCGTAAAACATTGATAAAATATTTTTGACAATTTTACCTTTGCGGATTGGAATGGACAATTTTACCTTTAGGGTAAAACCGACCTAATTTTGACGACAGTGAAAAATGGATAGAATATTCATGAAGAAATTCTAAATCCATTGATTATATAAAATGGCTTGAAGTCCATTTGAGTTAAAAAGATCTAATATTATTTTAACTCCAAGAGTTTAACTACATAATATACTTGTTCTAAAAGGATAAATGTGCTCTTGTAGAAGTAATGAGTATTTGTTCTAGAAGAACAAATCGCTCCCGTGAGAAGCAGCTCAATATTTAATTCTCGCACTTTATTTACTGCAATTTAATTATCGCAATACCTCCTACTTGATGATGGGTTCAACCGTCACTAAACGGAAGGTTTTATATATTTCTGCACTTTATATGCTAAGTGATGGGTAATACCTTCTACTAAGGTGATCCTACTCCTGAAGAAGTAGTTAATCATTATGCATTTTAATTCTACAATTTAAATTCTCAGAAATTTATATTTATTGCAATAATTCCCATAAGGTAGGTTCGACCACCTATTGGAAGAAATTTAATTTCTGCAATTTAAATTTACGTACTTTAGATTTCGCATATATTTCCAATGTGGTGGGTAATACCACACGATTGGTGTGCATATTTTCAATGTGGTGGGTTATACTACACGATTGGTTATAATCTAATCCTACTCGTAAGAAGTAATTGATCAAACATTCTAATCCTACTCTTGAAGAAGTAGATAATAAGACTAAAATTTATTCTCCATATTTACCAAATATTAATGGAGAAAAATTGAGTAAGTGGTACTTGAAGTTACCATTGGATAAATAGATGAAAATAAAATGCTCAATAGATCCCATGTTGATAAATCAAAGAAAATATATCGCATGGAGAGATTATATGAAGTAATCTCATCGATGATATGAGATTGTATTAATATGAGAATAAAATGCTCTTGAAGAAGCATAATCACTAGATTTCTGCATTTGAATAAAGCCAATATGATATTATTATTATTACTCCAGAAGAAGTACAAAGCAGTAAGTGGAACATATTGAGAATATCAAAAAGATGGCATTAAACACTTGAAAATATAGAAATGCAAAAAGAAAATACATACTGAATCCATAAATGAGGGATGCGTTTCGAGAGTATAAATACTCCGTAACTCTGCCACCATCAACATTAGGATTCATAATGAAATATCTAAAGGATCCGAATTTTTTTTTTCTCTTGACACCAGTGGTCTGTGATTGACGGACCTGGGCTTCCACAGATTCTTGAACATATGCATGAAATTTGATGAGTAGTTCATCAACAGTACTAGCAGAAATAAGTATTTTTCTCGCTGAATGAGAGATAAACTTATTATTAACACCCTGATCTAGAAACGCTAGTAAGCCATCAAAGAAATTGTTAATATTCAACAAACCTATTGGTTTGACATGAAAGTTCCACTGTGCCAATGAGGCTATATTGAATATTTCCTCCAGTGTGTTGTAGCCGCCTGGAAGGACAATGAAAGCATCACTATTATTCATCATATAATCATGCAGTTGTGGATGGATTGCGCTTGTAGCACCAACCCTGCTGGACCCATGGTAGAACTGGCTCCAATTCGAGTATTAGATCCAAGTAGATGGAAAGGTATTACACTCGAAACTCTTATTCCCCATGATGGTGCGGCCATTATAAGTCTAGCTAAAAGTTTGTTGTTGGTTCCTCCATATAGTATATTGATTTCTTGTCTCCCTAACTCTTTTACGAGTCGGTTTACCATATCCATATATTGGATATGGCCTACCAGTTTAGATCCACCAAGAATACATACGGTTTTAATATGGCGAGGTAAAAGCTGACTTGTATGAGATGATTCTAAAATTTCCACATCCATCTCTACTCCTATCTCTCTTTTTTTGCACTATACTTTCAACATGAGAGACACGAATCCCTCTATTTAAAGATAAATTTTCAAACCAATAATTGATTGTACTATTTACTTTTTGACAAATATGAAAGAGAAAATGGTAGAAAAATTTTAGTGAAATGACATATACCTGTCGGTGATTGAAAAATAATATATATATACATATATATATCTTAAAATTGAAAAACAATATTTACAATTACAAGAAAAACATTGATCTTCGTTATTACACCGAGCTTCCTTATATTAATATGAGAAAATTATTATACTAAATTTTTCTACTAAATTTACAGACAGGATCTTTTGAAATAAGTTTTTCTAAACTATTACGTGCTCGTTCATTTTTGAATTGGGCCCATAAGGCCATAAGCCCACAATGCACGTATCCACTAGGATGTGTCTCAAGAGCCTGTTGAATATCATCCAAAGGCTCCTTACTCAATCCATCCTTAATGAATGCTATTTTATCTTCTCGGTTTCTAAACAAGTACCCCACAGATTTACATCGAGTGTCATATGTCCACCAAGCACACTTGTAGCATCCTCCTAATCTTTTTGCTCTCCGTTTCTTTGAAAAACTACTTTTACCCATACCAGGCATGTATTTAGAAGGAATTGAAACCTCACCAAATAATCGAACTTTTGTTTCAATCAAACATCGGATATCTTGTGGGATACCCTTATTCATTAGCATCCTTAATCTTTCCAGCCTACATCGATAAATTCTTTTTAGGATTTTGATCGGTAGTTATGGATAGTATTTTCGAAGATTTGAGAGCATATGATCCATTATAATGTATAGACCCTTGTTAGGATGAATTTTGCAATAATTCTGATGATTTATTTATAGAATAATACGACGCGTATAAAATAAGACTCCGATTTTAAATAAATAATATGAAGCGTAATAGCTACGATTTCGGAATTAAATAATAGCCGGATGTGATGCGTATGAGCTGTAACTCCATGTTTGAATAGTAATAGACAATAATGTCACCAAAAGATGATGGAATATGTCAGTGAATTGTTTCTATGATAAATCATGTTGAGCACTATCTGAGATACTAGTGAAATCGATATAAGAATTTCTTGAACTAGAAGTTCAATAATACTCGTTGCAAAATCGGATGACCATCCAGGTTTAAATAATTATTGAAATCAATATTTCAAGTGAAGAATTAAAAGAATTCTTCAATGATTGTTCTCGATAAATGATGAAATCATTACTAGCCAATATTGGGAATAAATCCCAAATATATCTGGAATAAAGGATGAGAAGTATGGGCCCACTCATCCTCCATGTGGACTACTAGATATTATGATATGGATCCACTAGATAGTCACATGTGTATATGATTCGTAATTTGAAATTTACGAAATATTTGCTCACAGTATGAGCATGATTTCCAGATTTAATGATAAAGCTAGTAAATGTATATCACAATACTTGAATAAATCCCTGAAGGATTGAGTATGCGCATACAAGTGGGATATTATATGGCAAATTATTTAAAGTCCTCAAATAAATTGTCGATATCGAGAATAGAATGCAAACGGTCTAAATTCCCATATTAAGGCTGAATGATGAGAACATATATGATTAAAATCATACCAACTGTATGAGTTTTGGTGTTCTAAATTTTCTCAGCATGAGGGGGAGTATTAAAGGTTGAAAATAATATATGAAATGCATCATGTTATATCCTCGCAATTGAAATACGAACTTGAAGTTCAAAGATGCATGAAAGGCTATGACCAATCACATATATCAGCTACGATACTTTGATAAGTTAGCACGCCAGAAGCGTTGATATTTCCCCAATCATCTATATCAAAGCAAATTATAAAAGATGGTCTTAATAACGGAGGCATATACTCTTGAAAAGTATATAGACATAACTATATTGTGTAATCCTAAAAGAGGATTGATAAAGAGATATCTCGATAAGTTATGTCGATATGGGGAAAGAAATGAAATTGAAAAGTGTCGACACGGTATGAAAATGTAGCGCTACATATGATCAATGATAATGAAAATATTGAGATATGTTGAAGATGATAAATGGTGAATGTGAAATCCTTAACTTATGAGATGATGAGATGATGATGACTAGTGCTCAAGTTTAAAGATAAGCATGGTGGTCATTATATGTTGCATGCTCATGAAAGTTAAATTACCGATCGTGTGTGTAGTAAAAATTTAAAAGGAAATTAAAGGATCGGGTGAGCTAAGCCCGTGTTTATGAGTACCCTAAAGGGTGAGCTAAGCCTCTGGGAATGAAATAACCTATTAAGTGAGTATTAAATGTTAAATAATATATTTTAAATGTTAGTTAGTTATGAAGGTTTACTTATATGTTTACATGTTTTTACGATGAATTTATATGCTTTAAATTGTGTGTTTGGAGACATGTGTTCATGGTGAATGTTTTGTAGTTGTGTAAGAAAATTGATGCATTCTAAATGAACGAAGAGTATAAAACCAATGTATATGATACTCATACAAATGTATGAAAGATTTTTGAAATGGTTGCAGCATACTTGTATAAAATACGCGTTGCACTCTTTTCCCTTAGTGAGGTTTTATCCCATTGGGTTTTCCTAGCAAGGTTTTTAATGAGGCAACTTTAAAGGCGTATTCACATGAATAATGTACTCTTTTTCCTTCATTAGGGTTTTTCCCACTGGGTTTTTCCTAATAAGGTTTTAACGAGGCATATTCATGGTATATTGAGAACGATAGGAGAAATTGATACAACAGTATCTATTGGATCAAGTTATAATGGAGCTAATGCTTTAGATCCAAACGATGATGATATTGAAATCATTTACCAGAAGTAAAGATATCAGTTCTCAAGATATGAAATCAAACGGAGCAACTGTACTCTTTTTCCTTCGATCAAGTTTTTCCCACCGGGTTTTCTTGTGACAAGGTTTTTAACGAGGCAAAGACGTGAATACTCATATACCGATAGACATCGTGGGGAGCAATGTTTTGATGAAGCAAAGATATAACCACTCTAAGCTATCCTCTAATCGGTTTGGAAGTTTTTTTCCCAGGTTTTTCTCCAAACAAGCCTAGTAAGACATTTGTATTAATAGTCGTTCGAAGTGTTATGAATAATTGAGAATAATTTGGTGGTTATGAATTATGAGGAATAATTTGGTGGAGGAATAATTTGGTAAAAGATGTAATTATTATATGTGAATGACTATTATACCCTTGATGAAATTATGTAATTACGATTGTGTCATTCGAAGTTTCCTATAAATAGGGCTTCAGTTATTAATGAAATTCATTCCTGAGATTTATTAGAATTCATTCTCTCTAAATTCTCTATATTATTTCTATACTTTTATAACACAATAAACAAAATAAAATGATTATTAAATCAATAATTGAATTTGACTCAGGAAAAACTCATATGTTTGACTAGATTACGCCAAAAAATTTCAACACCCGCCTAAACTAAACTTGTTTGGCGCCGACTCAATAAACCTACTTCTTATCTCACGTATAGTCACTTTCAAACCCATCATTTACGACCGACATTCCTATGTCTCTCTCGTGTTGCTCTCCTTGTGCCTGACTTGCCGCCGACGGGTTTCGCCCCGGCCTCCGCCTTCCACCCCCATTCCACCTCTCTCACAAACACCTCGTCGGCCACAGCAACCACAGGGTTTTCTCTATTGATTGGATTTTTTATGCTACTCTCGCTTTCCCCTGGGCTTCGTGACGGTATGTCGTTTTTTAGCCGCGAGTTGTCTGAGCTTGATTTTTCTTCTTTTTTTTCCGAGTGTGGACGATGATTTGACTTGGGTTGTCAGCGATTTTTTGGTTGCTTTGAAGGATTTTCGATTTTGGGATTTATGGGATGATTGCTTTTGGGTGAATGAATGGAATCTTTGATAGTATGCTAGCTTTTCCTATTCCTATTTTTTCCCATTTTGTGGTAACGTGGGATTATTTTTCCCCCAATTTTTGGTTGAAGTTGTGATTTTTTTTCCCAATTTTCAGTTAACGTGGGAATTTTTCCCCCAATTTTGAGTTAAAGTGTGATGTTTTTTCCATTTTCCTACTTTTTCCCAATTTTCAGTTGACTTAGGAATTTTTATTTTTTTTTTGGGCTACCACACAATATTATTGTGTTTAGTTAGACACCGGATCAAATTTGTTTCTTAAAGATGTGGAATGGTAGTGACGGGAATGAGATAAATATTTCAATGCCTGACTTTCACAGAGAACTACTGACTTTTTATGGAAAAAGAATTGGGTCTTTGAATAATCAAGAATGTTGGTTTTCCTGGTGGATAATTAATAAGCCATTGTTGCAAGTCATTGTTGTAAGTCATAACTTTGGAGTTTTTCTAGTGCTTAGTCCAATATTTGATCACATAATGATGAGGTAAAGCCTTCATTTGTTTACTAAAATTATCAAAGTGTGTTGTTTTGCATTCTATTGTGCTTGTTCCGGTCTTTCAACTCTCTCGTTATTCTCTAATAGAACCATATGAGCAATTACTATAGCATATATTTGTGGGATTATTGTTGTGTTATGTATGTTACTGTAAGTATCTAATAGCATATTTTTGTTTAAGTCTTAGTGTTACGTATGTTATAGAAAGTATCTAATTTAGTATCCAATAAGTTTCATTACAATGAATGTCTAATTTATATGCTTCGCTTATTGTTAGTAGTCCACAAATGGCTGCTGTAGCTAGCTCTCACGGAGGTGACAGTTCAAAGAGAGCCACATTGCCCTCCGTCTGGAACATGTAACTCAGGTAAGTACTGTAGGCTTCATCCTATTTGATTTTTCCTTTGTGGCAATTTCTAAATTGCTTATTCTTTTCTTTTCCTTTTTTTCCCCATCATTGTGTAGCGCCACCAACCAAAAGGCGAGGTGTGGCGCGTAACAAAAAGCTCTTGAAAATATGAACGAATAATCACAAAAAGGCCTTGCCACTTGTGTATGATTGGGGAAGGACCCTACTCCCGGTTTGTGAAAATGGGGGGTTGCTTAAAAGGTTTATTGGGACTTCTATAAAAAGTGAGTTTGTTCCGTGTTATGAGGATTGGGATGAAGTCCCGAAGAGCAACGCAAGAGGCTAATGAAAATAGCTCATGTAAGGTTTTACAATCTAATTTTGAAATTAATTTAGATGTCTAATGATGTACTTTCCCAATTTTTTGTTTTTCGCATAGACGTACTTTGAGATTCGTGGCAGCTTGTCGGATGAAGAGTATAGGGCTGTTATTGGTGCACTTGATAGGTTAATGGCAGATCGATATAGAAATTTCAAGACTGATGCACATGGTCATTTCCGTAAGAATGCACTAGACATTCCTTATCGCGATATCTCACATGAGGATTGGCTCAAATGCATCGAGTTATTTACGAGTCCTAAGTTTATGGTATATTTTTCTTATTTGCATGACTCAAACTAAAAGTAAACTTGCATAAATGACTTTGGCTCATGGAAGATGCTTTCTTGTTTTCAGGCTCGATCTGCAACAAATAAGGAAAATAGAAAGAAACAAAGGTATCCAAGCTTGCAAGGGTCTATAAGTTATTCAGCCAATCGATATAAAAAGGTACTAAATTAATTGTTAGTTTGATGGTATTGGACTTGGCCTTTTTATATTTTATTTTGTGGATTGAAGTTTTTTTACATGATTTATTTTGTGATTTGCGTGGATATTAGTAGTAGATATAATAAGCTATTAAATTACTAGATTCTCTTTTCATGTGTTCAACAAATTTATATTAAACAAAGCATTGCATTGAAATTGGTGAAGAGAAATGGTGAGACTGGGGAGTGGCAGACCCTCACTGATTGCTTTAAGGAGAAATATACAAAGAAGGGGAAGTGGGTGAATGAGCAAGCATCTGCCGATTATGTAAGTGTAACTAACTCCCATGGTTTTTGACTTACTAATTTTTTCTGGTAAACTTATTAGCCTATGTTTACTGCCATGATTTTTGAATTACTAAGTTGTTTTGGTAATTGGATCTTATGAGGTCATGTTATATATGTTTTGGATAGTGGCATACCCTCAATGCTGCTGCAGCAAGCTGCCTTGCTTGCAGCAGCTTGCTGCTGCTGCACTGCAGGGCAGCAGCTTGCTGCTGCAAGCTGGCTGCAGCCAGCTGCATAGCAGCAGGCTGCAGCTTGCACAGCAGCAAGCTGCAGCAGCCATGCAGCAGCAAGCTGTTGCAAGCAAGGCAGCAAGCTTCTGTAAGGCAGTAGCAAACTGAGGAGTGGTTGTTAATTTAATTGAGTGCCTTATAATTGTTACTTATTTTTTGACCAAATTTAAAAGCTTCCTATTGCCACTGATTTAGTTGTTTTGAATAATATTTTGAGAATGTTTTAGAAGTGTATCTTATTTGTAGTAATATAGACCAATTAAGGGGGAAAAGTTAAAGATATTTTTTCAATTGTTGCACATCAATTGTGTTAAAGTATATTTTTTTTTTTTTTTGGTGAAGTGGTCTCTTTTATTTTTTGAAATCTCTCTAAATATTTTAGTTATAAAAACTGATTAATGAGAAGAGCCTTTCATTTGTTTGTGGTGGTTTCAACAATGTCCATCATATCGTTTGCACTCATATTGTACAATAGCATTGATGTCGTACGTTGCTAAATGATCATAAATTATAATTTATTCTTTTGTCATTCAAATTAGAATGCATCAATAGTTGCTAAATGGTGTATGGCTCATATTGTGATAACAACCAATCATGCTATTAGTAATTTCTATGGTTATGCAAAATTTTTGAGTATGTCCCCTTTCTCTTCTTATATTTTGAATTACATTGTTTCACTTTTTGATGTTGCTTAGTTAACTTACCACCAATTTGGATTCTTTTTTTCATAATTATTGGCAATTCTTGGGACCTTTATAGTAGGATATAATGCAGAGCAAAGGAAGTCTTTTTATTTTTGCGTGTGTGAGATGGAATTCATGCAAGAGATAGAGAGGCTCTTTAGATGAAGCTATCTAATTACATAACACGGTTTGTTAGTTCTATTCCCTTTAAATTATCAGGCTAATATCATTGTTTAATCAACTTATATCTAATTTTCTATTTTCCTGAGTGTCATTATTAATTGCATTTCTTTTCCTTGGTTCTTAGGAGCCCTTGACTCAGGTAAGGGAAACACACCTTACCCAGGCTTCTATTGATGGTCCATCAATCGATGACCTAGGTGTTGCGGAGGAGGCACTTGGAGTGCGCCGAGGACATGTGCGTGGAGTTGGTCGGATGCCAAAGGGAAAGGGTAAGGGCAAGGAACGTCGCATCTATTGTAGTGGTGATGATGCATCATCTGAAGACCCACATTCTCTCGAGCCTCGAAATGAAGATATTTATGCTGTTCTTTTGCTTCTTGCGGAGCGTCAAGGCTTCACAGCTGAGGAAGTAGAGCGTCTACTACATCAACGCCAGAATGACGGCACGAGCACATCTGGGGGGCCGACTGGGCCATAGATGTGTCATGTTTATTTTTGAAATGTTAGCACGGCAGAAGTAAGTTATTTTGTTAATTAGGCCGTAGATATTATTTCTTTTGAAATGGTAGTGACGACAGGCGTATATAGTTATATTGTGGATTAGGTCGTATATATTACCATTGAAATGTAGGTAACGCCAGGAGCACATAGTTATTTTGTTGATTAGGTCGTATACATTACTATTGAAATGTTGGTAACGGCATGAGCACAGTTATTTTGTTCATTAAGCCGTATATATTACTAATTTTGTAACGTTATTAAAAGAAGACTGCTAATTTCAATAAAATTTGTCTCTAAAGTGTTTTTATTTAATTGCAATATTAGTTTATGGTGCACAATTATTTATATATATATTTTTTGATAAATTAATATATATATATTTTAATAAATTAGAATTCGCTATAGGGGCGACAGGAAAAAATCTGTTGGGGCGATATATTTGCCCCTAAAAGATGGCACGTTGACCAAGGTGGCTACATTTTTAGGGGCGCCAGAAGTCGCCCCAAAAGGTTGCAGCATCAATAGGGGCGACATATGTCGCCCCTAAATATCTATTGCCGCGAACCTATTGTGACGAATCTATAGGGGCGACATGTCGCCCCTATATAATTTATTTCGGCGACAAGCTTATCTATAGGGGCGACAATTGTCGCCCCTAAAAGGTAAATTTCTTGTAGTGTCATGTGATAAAGTGACCAAAAAAGGATCTAATTAAATTAATTAGATTACAATTCAATTAATTTAATTATAAACACATGGAAAAATACAAAATTCCAATAATCAAATTTAAATTTAAAAATTACAGTTCACCGCAGCCATACTTTATTTAGAGGAAAAATCAAAATATTAACTTCCATTCGAACAATAGTACATAAAACCGTTGTAAACATCATAAGCATCGTCAAATTACTATGGTGTAACAATGGACTTTCAAAAAATATTAATAGGCCAAGCACTTGGAACAAATAATTTAATAGTTTGCAACAAATATACTATACATTTTAAATAAAAATCAATGATTGTTTTCCAATATAATGAATCGCAACCACAGAACATTAATAATCGTGTTTGAGAATATTTTTGTAAAAATAATTTTTGAATGTGTGTTTCTAAACTAAAGAAGGTTTTAAAAACCAAAACCATCTTCCAAACCCATTAAGTGATTGGTTTAAAATAATGATGGAAAATGATTTTATGGATTTATGGATAAGATATGGCGAACAATGTATGAAATACAAAATTTTTTACACATTTTTATTGTCAATGTATTAATTCCACTTCAAGAACAATTTAATAAAGAGTGTAACTTATGAAAATCATGACAAAATATATTGAATTTTGAGCAAGTAATTTATTGTTTTCAATAACAAATATTCACTCGGCTGAAGATTAACAAAACTCAACATTTGGTTTTCAAACGAACTTAACATCTGATCGAAATATTCATATGCACTTTAAGATCATTTTTTAGTAGATGATGACTTAATTATACAGCATTCCATTCTCCCCTTTACATGATTTATAGTTTTTGTTGGACATTTTTAATATTAAATATCAATTAATGAAGTAGTTAAGTAAATATAAGTTACAATCTCATGAATATTATCTACGACTTTATTGAAGTATAAGTTAAAAGTTGATGAATTGAACTATTAATGAGGTGAAAGTTTTAACTTTTAAATTAAAGATTTAAGTTACACTAAGTTTACAGCACTTCATTTAATTCATGCATGCTAATTTTTTCCTATAAATACGTCCATCTAGCTGTGGGATGAGATACATGAGAAAAGTGTATGTTTCAGAGTTGAAATAAAATAATTACCACACTTCTAGTTAAATATATACTTTGGCCAAGATAAGGGTATTCTAGTTGTGAGGGGTTTGGGTTATTGCACACAACATTTCAAGTTGGATTGTTGTATCCTAGAAGGGACAAGTCATATATTTTCTATTACACCGGTGATTGACGTTTTCCAACACCGTAAAGGGCTTGAATCTCCTTAAAGATAGCTAGATATCCGTACCTCAGCCTAATTGGTTACGGTTATTTATCCATTTCCTTTGCGATATTTTTGTATTATTTTTGTAATATCGCCAATATTTTTTTTAATTTCCTTTATTATTAATTAAGATGAAGATTCAATTGAATGGAAAAAAAAATAATTTAATGGTTAAAAACTCACAATTCAAACGGGATTGAACGAGAAGTATGTCATTAGCAAATCTAGAACCTCAGCAAGGGCAGCTTCCGAGAGAAGTATAGTGGCAAAGATGGTGGCCCAATGGTAGTGCAATTGTGATGAAGAAGAGAAACCAATAAAGAAAACTTTGTGAAGAAGAAATCGTGGCACAGAGATGTGGACTGCAAAGAAGTGCCAGACAAGATATTGAAAATAGGGTTAGGGTTTCTTGAGTTGCAATTTGACAATCTATTTTGAGAATTAACTCATTTTGGTTCCTATACTTAGGTTTTTTAACATAGTAAAGACTTTTGAGACAAAAATGACGAATTGCACTTCTTCTTAATCGATAACAACTGCAATTGAATACTAAAGATTTAAACATTTACAAATAAGTTCTCAGTTTTTCGAGTTGTGCATTTATCTACGAACTTTTATTTTGGCTTGTAATAAAATTTATCTAATTAATTTAATACCTTTTTTTTTTTGCAAGGAATGAATTTGGTACTAATTGAATACTTTTCATTAAAATTTTTAATATATTGTACGTGTTTGTATCAATTTTATCATTGTTTAAAAAATTTCTTATAGTATTAGATATATGCATATTTAATTTTAATTAATAACTTTTGAATTGCTTGCATTATTCTATCTCTATAAATTTATAAAATGTTGCTATGATTACAATTAAAAATAATTTTTTGACAAACAAATATACTGAACAATAAAAGATAAAATAAATAAATTAAATAAAAAAGGCGAAAACTACTATAAAAACTACTTTAGGAAACCCACTTTATGCAACGGTTCCCGACCCAAGAGCTGCGTAAACTACATTTGTGGCATTTTGGAAATGTTCGAATGACACATTAGGCAGCGGTTTGAATAAACCGCTGCCTAAAACCGCTTTATGCGGCGGTTTTTGTAACGCCCCGCCTCATCTTTATATACATAATATACGTGTGTGCACGAAATCGTCATCATATAGGCCTTCCTTTGGGCCACGTGCACGTCTTTTATATAATACAGCGGATCTAGGGGCGCGTTACACGTGTACATAGATACAAAACCCTGAGTTCATAATTTACATAAAACTTTTTACATAAAAGCCTTTCATACGTATTCACATCTCTAGGGTTTGTACATTCATCGCGTGGCTCGTAGAATCGACAGGTTCCTGTGTCCCAATCACACATCAACATCGGCGTCATGGAGGACTCTTCGCCAACTCCCACATACGCAACCTACAAACACATATACATATACGTACACGTAATGAGTCATAAAGACTCAGTGGATAATCAATGCAATGCATGGATGCACGTGACACCATTTTCTTCCCTGATGTGGGGCCCTGTTGCTAACCGTATGCTCACAAAGGCGCCGTATCGAACATAACATTCGTAGTTGGCGGATCCCGAACCTTCAGCGGCTTCTTTTCCGCGGGACCTCCATTTGGACCAACGGTCTCAAACCTTTGTGAGACAATCATGTTTGTGAGCACCGTGACTAACGTCGCATACATATGCTCATGACATGATTGTGCATACATATACTTCATCTAGCCTTGTATACTTTTCGTTTCATCAGTCATATTCTTGCTTTCATTGCATCGTTCATACATGTCATTCATACAAGGCGCACAATCACGTCCATAACATAGCGTAAGAGCAATTCATTCTCTCTCATGTACATACACAAATGTATCAAGGTTGGATCACATAAACACATACATTCCATTCATGCCATCCATATCATCACCAACCCTTGATACCTAGCACATAGCACTAACAAGTTCTTGTAACCAAAACCATTCGTAAACGGAGGCATCGAGGTTCACATACATCACATACACATATGCACACCATTCTTGCACCATAACACAAGCATCATATCCATAACCCATAATCAATTGGTTCTAGCATGCTTTCTAGGGTCAAGATCATCATAACATCATAAACATTCATATAACTTGATTTATATAAGCACAAGCATACATATACTTCATAAAACATGTAAATCATCTATTACCCACCTGATTCATGTGGAGGATCTTGCAAAGTAACACCCAAGCTTCCTTCTTCTCTTCCTTTCCCTTTTCCCTTTCTTCTTCCTTTCTTTCTTTGATTCTTTCCTTTCTTCATGTCCTTCAAGGATCAATCATGTCTTGCACATGATTTGGGGAGATAAAATATCATCTTGAATGGCTTGGGAAGTGTTTTGGGAGTCTTGGGGTCGAGCCAAATGAAGAAACAACCAAGAAATGGCTTAAAAGACTTCTAGAACCGTCCGGCCGACTTACTTTTACTAGTAATTCTCCCTTTACGGCCGTAATTTCCAAATTCTGGTCGTAACCTTACCATTTACTACGTAATCCTATCTCACACGGCCGCGCCCACTTGCACGCGACCTGCAGAACTTCCGACCTTTCTTTCGCTCTTGGGACTTACGGCCGTAATTTCCTTATTTACGGGCGTAACCAACAATTTACGGCCGTAACACTTAAACTTACGGCCGTAATTTCCTCTTTTGCTGAATTTCCCGTTTTCTTCGATTTCATCGGCCGTTCCGAATCCCGAGGCATCTCTTATACACGTAAACATGTCATGAACATAACGTAGACATATTCATTATACGTAAACACATTCATACGGTTACACGGCATATACGAACTCATATACGAAATTGTATACATATCCGGAACGATTTCGATCGGGGCGTTACAGTTTTCATGACCACTGCATATACTACTTTATGCGGCGGTTGTATTAACCGCCGCATAAAGGGACTTTAGGCGGCGTTCTACAAGGACCGCCACCTAAAGTCTTTAGGAGGCGGTTTTATAACCGCATCCTATAACAAATTAACTTTCAAAATTCTATACTTTAGGAGGCGGTCTATAAAAACCGCCACCTAAAGTCTTTAGGAGGCGCTTTTTACAATCGCCTCCTAAAACAAACCCTAAAATTTCAAATATATTTGGCTTCTTCTTTTCATTTTGACGAGCCAACAGATCTAGCATTTGGAACTTTCTTCTCCTATCTGAAATGATTTTCGACGATTCCACCTCCAAAAATCCACAAATCTAGCGTTTGAAGCTTTGTTTCTTGCAAGGGTTGTAGTTGGGCTACTATTGGTGACATCAAAACAAGGTAATAATCTCAAAATAAGGTAGCAAACCCCAAATCTATTCAACTGCAATTAATTCTTCTTTCCATTTTCATGAATCAGATCTAGCACTTGAAGCTTGAGGCCTTCTCCTCCAAAATGATTTTCGACGATTCGACCTCCAAAGATCCACAGATCTAGTGTTTGAATTTCTTGCAAAGAGTGGATGAAATTGATGCGAAATTGAAATAGAATATGGCGGAGATGCTAGATCATTTTGTGCAATCGGTGCTTAAGAATATTTGTGCAATTTTTTCACCGAAAGTGAAAGGAAAATCTGAAAGGCAAGGGAGTTAGAAAACGATGGAATGCTCCCTGTTAGAAAATGATTTTTGCATTGTTTGACGACGATGGAGATGGAATGCTAAAATGGAGTTTGAAATCGATTGAAAGGAACAAAAAAAAAAAAGAAAACTACTTTAGGCGGCGGTTAAGTCAACCGCCGCATATTCAACTTTAGGAGGCGGTTCAAAACCGCCGCCTAAACCTGAAACACTTCTTGCAGCTCCCTGTTAAAAGGTGGATCAAAACCACCGCCTAAAGTCTTAAATGACCGCTGTGTAAAGCCTTTTTTGTAGTAGTTAAAGAAAACGCATTGAAATTGGGGATTCCAGGATGAGCAATCACTTTTTCTGTTTCCTTGGATGGCAGATTTTTCACACATGGATGTACCAAATTACCCCATTCCATTATTTTGTCAAATGAATGAGAGGACAGAAAAAAGAGACAGAGAGAGCAAGGGGGGGAAGGGGGGTTCACTCTTCTTCCTTACCCTCAACCCCTACCCTACCCGCACCCCCACCCCTCTACTAACTCACACATGTTCTCCATGGGAGAACCAAATTTCTGGTTCTCCCAAAATTTGAGAGAATCGGATTTTGGTTCTCCCCTGGAGAACCAATTGCTACATTGATCGCCACCATGAACCCCCGCCAAATGGGCCACTACCATGAGAGATTTCTGCAGATCTGGTTCTTACCAAATTTGGAAGTAGAAAATTTACTACGAATTAAAAATAAAATTTTCAATGAACTTCAAAATAGAAAAGATGATCGGAAATGGAGAGTTAGAGGTCGGCGTCTTCTTTCGTTGGTATATTTGCAATTGTCGGAAAATTTAATGTGGTGGTCATCGGAATTTTCGAATGAAATTTCGTCTATAAACAACCTAGAATATAGAATATAGAATTTAAAAAAGTAAATATGGGAAAAATGGGGAACATCAACTTGAAAACTTGGCTAAATTTGTCTTTTGGCAAGACAACCTTACACGATCGGAATTCTAACTTTTTACCCTGCCATTTCTACAATTTCCTCTAAATTAAATATGATCTAATTAAATAATTAAATATGATCAAGGACCCCCACCACCTCCCGGGATCCGGCACACCATTAACCCCAAACCATCCCAAAACCAAATAACTAGGAGGGAAACGCCCAGGTTGTCTTCTAGCTCGGATTTCTCATCGTGAAGACAATGACTGGGTTTTCCCCTTGTTGTCACACACTTCCGATAATTTTGTTGGCGCCGACTCCAGGGGTGTTTCACAGTTGTTTATCTATTGGGCAGCGGGGAGGTTGGGTCAGAGTATTGTAATTCGACTATTTAATTAATTTGTTCTTTTTCTTCTACATTTTTTGTTTCATTCAGTATATATTTTTTTATCAACTTTTAAAAATTTAATAGAAAAGCTACAAATTTATAGAGATACAGTAATGACCGTAAGTTTATAATGAATGATTATAATTAGCATGTGCATATATCTAATAGTAGAAGGAATTTTCCAAAAGCGTAATACTAGTACAAACATGTGCCAATGTGTTAGAAATTTTTTATTAAAACTATAAATCAGGTTAAAATTAATTTGATGAGTTTATTTATGGGCCAAAATATAGTTACTTGAAAAGTTAAAGTTAAAATCTCATAATTTAATAAAAAATTTAGGAGTTATTTTCATATCCATAAATATAGTATTCAATTTCAATTGTTATTTATTGAGAAAAATGGTAGTTTCATCATTTTTGTCTCAAAGTTGATGAAAAGAAGGGTACTTTTGTGATTGAAATGGGTTCTTTTGGAGAAGTACAGAAGATACATGTCATATATCAATAAAAAAAGTTATATAATTCTAAACTGAGAATAAGGGTGGTACCTTAATCTATAAAGGTTTACCTATTATTATCCTAAGTAAGGGGAGTATGCAATTTATCTTAAATCATAGCACCTAATGGGACACGAGTAATGACATCGATATGCTTGGGGATAAGTAGACCGGACTTAAATATCGTGTTAAATTAATTGCATAGTATGACCATGCGTGAGAATTAAATTCCACGTGATTGTCATATAATTCGTGTTAATTCGCCTTCGGTGATATTTATTAAATAGACGATCTTGAGGAACTTTGATATGTCATAGCTGAGAAAAATCATTTATATGGTAAGTATGCCTTGCACGTCAAGAATGGAATGAGAATCGAAATAGTAAAGTACGCAATGCAAAGGAATAGCGTTGCTCTTACTCAATGGCGTAGCCAGCTTTTGGTTTCGGTGTGGTCTTATTTTTGACAGTGCAATTTGTCATAATATACTCACCCCGAGGTGCAAAGTTTGTTGACTAAAGCGATAGCTCGATTTTGACTTGGAAAACATTAACTAAAGACTTTTGTTCTATTCAACATCAACTAACACAAATTTTATCACATTTTTCTCTCTCATCTTTTACAACCACACATTCAATTATTTAATATATTTTTCTCAAATTTCAACCACACATTCAACACCTATATCAAAAAAATTAACTTTATCACCAATCAAACATACCCTAGAAACAAAAAGTATACGAATGAACTAAATTAATTTGTATAAATATTGAAATTAAATGTTTCATATTAAATGTACTATGTAATTCGATTGAGTGAATTAACATATATATTAAGAATGATTAATAGTTTCTTAAATAAAAATTATGAATGTTACGTAATAACATCAGTATCAATGTTTCATGAATTGCATCGAAGTAGACCAAACCAAAGATAGATGATAATCCACCGTTTCACTCACACAGAGACACACACAAAAGGATGAGAAATCTTTAAGAGACTCATGTAATACATGTATTTGTTTCATTTTTGGGGCACTTCAGTACATTACTTACACAAGCCCATTGATTTGAGACCTATTTTCACTCTAGTACGGGTAATTATGTAATCATACATCACTAGTACACAAATGACTTTAGGTGGCGCCCATATGGTTGCGTTTCTGTTGAAACCGCCACCATTGGAAGAAAGGGTGGCGGTTATAGAAAAAATCCGCCACCCTTTATTGAAGGAAAAAAAAATAAAATTTGAAAACAAAGGGTGGCGGTTGTGTGAAACAACCGCCACCCTAAATTCGATATCGGGTGGCGGTTGTTCATACAACCGCCACCCTTTACTTGAAATAAAAAAAAAAAAGGTTTTTTGAACATAGGGTGGCGGTTGTAATGGAACAACCGCCACCTTATGTAATTTAGGGTGGCGGTTGTTCATACAACCGCCACCCTTTACTTGTAATATAAAAAAAAAAAAAAAGGTTTTTTGAACATAGGGTGGCGGTTGTTTCATTACAACCGCCAACTTATGTAATTTAGGGTGGCGGTTGTTCCATTACAACCGCCACCCTAAAATCAATTAAAAAAATAACTCAGAAATAGATCTTCTCTCTTAGCTCTCGTTCTCGATCCCTCACTGAGCTCTGCAACTCGATCCCCATCTACAATTTGAAGCTGAAAATTGGGAAAAAATACTCAAAAAATACGGGGGACTCGAGATTTCACCAGTTTTTCCCCAATTCCCCTTCACGATTTGAACCGACTTAACTCCTTGATTCACCCAAAATTCAGCGAAAATACATCGCAAATTGGATCGAAAACTTGATTACATTGACGATCGGCTCGAGATTGGTCTTGGGTTCGAGCTACATTTGAAGTAAGTTTATTTTCCTTGATGTGTTGGTTTAATTTTGGGTATAGGTTGGAATTTAACATGCCAAATTGTAGGTATTTTCTTGAAATCGGATTTGGGGCAATTTTGTTGGTTGTTATTGAAGCCACATTTGAAGAAAAAGCTCGTCCTCTCATTTTTTCGCATTTTAAAGGTTAGATACCATCCCTAAATTCTATTATTTGTTGCTATTAGATGGTTTTTTGTCCAAATTTCCGTATATTATTCTTGGGATTTATATACATTAAATTGGCATATTAGTGTATTATATATACATGATAATTAGATTGGTTAGTATTATTTAGTTAGATAAATTTGTTTGAATAATTTTAGAGGAATTATAAATAGGTCATAAGGAAAATTGAAAAATGAATTGTTAATATGATTATTAGAAATGATATTTTACTGAAATAATATTAACTTAGATTTTATGATAAGTTCCTAATTTAATTAGGATTTTACGCTTGATAAAATAATTAATGTAATATTTATACATTTTAATACGTAACAAATAAATTAATATTAATTTTACATACATATAATTTATTAAAAGGAGCATATAATTAATTTATTAAAAAGGAGCATAGGAATTATATTATTTCAATAAACTAAAGCAATAACAATTTAGTAGTTGTGATATTTATATAATTAGAATGATTATAATAATTTATTAAATTATAGCGATTAGTATTGTAAGTACATATGACTATAGTTATTCATGCAATATTTATGAATTATGTTGAACTATATTTTAATATGTAAATAAATAAATTAAATTAATTTTATATAACTATAATTTATTGCACAGGAGCGTGGGAATAATATTATTTCAATAAAAGTAATAATAATTTCGTAGTCATTACATTTATATATTTAGAATGACTATAGTTAAAATACAATTATAGTGAGTAGCGTAATTAGAATTGAACTATTTAATATCATTTTAATTAATATAGTCATTCTAGGTACTGGATAATGTAGTGTAGATAAATCAACTTGGTGAAATACAATTATAGTGAGTAGCTTAATTAGAATTGAACTATTTAATATAATTTTAATTACTATAGTCATTCTAGGTACTGGATATTATAGTGTAAATAAATGAACTTGTCGAATTATATACTTTTCCATATTTTTATTACAGTTGATTTTATTTATTGTATTACACCACCCTTCACGTGCATTGAGCTTAGAAAACCGTTTGAAGATAATCTTGTATGTCATTAACTGTGCACGCATTGTTGCTCAGTTTAAGATGCACAAGATTATTTTTGAATTCTCCCAGTGGAGAGTTTGTCATCTATCTCGTAAATTGAACTGTGATAAATTTAATATTTTGCGTAGACGGTTATGTATTTACGTTAATTTCAGTAGTATCCTCCTTTGTTCTCCGGGTGTGAATTACGTTCTACGTATATTGCACACTTAGGAGAACTAAGGGGAGATGCTGCCGAAATTTTCAGTAAAATACTAGACCGTTTCTACACAAAAAATCACAGTTTGATATTAGTCAAACTTCGAAGTTCATGCATATGTTACTAAGAAGCTAACTATCACATTTATTAGTCATCACTGGATATTGCTTGTCATTGAGCCCTCAGCCAATACGGTGTACGTAATGGATTCATTGGGTAATCAGAAGAGAAATTTCGTTATCAAGCCACTCATAAGCGTGTAAGAGAATGTTTCCATTGACTCACTTTTCAATTATTGGTTTGTGTGATAAGTTTGAGTTTAGAACGCTTATTATATATTAATATTATTCATATAATTTAAAATTTTAGAGCTTTCAGAGTGATGTGGAACAAAAAGGGTGTACGACGAAGCGGCGTTCAATGGAAAAATCTTCCGGTACATACACATATAACTTTTAACAATACAATTTAATTTTTTTAATACCTTTGTTCATTTTTATTTGGAATATTTCTTTCAAAATAGATTGTTTTTTTACCGACTAATTTTATGTTGATGCTACATACAAATTATAGTGTGTACAACAACCAGGAGGTGATGAATGTGGTTACTGCGTCATAAAAAATATGAATGACATAATGATACGATATGGCGGGGGCGATGATCTACAAAAGGTGTGTCACTGAACATTGTGGACTCGTTAATTATTTTAAGCATCCAGTACATAATTTATTGGGTATGTATAGTATTGATTATCTTTTATTTCACTTATAGGTGTATGCAGGAGAAGAGTATTCTCAGAGCAACATCGATATGGTACGAGAAATTTGGGTTGAATTCTTTCGAGAAGTTATGAAATGATCATATTTTTAATTCATTTTTCTTAGTCTTACTATGTTCTCGTGCATTGTGTAATTCTACAGTTGTGTTGGAGTAGCTTCTACTTGTTTCATTAGGTTGTATTTATTTCATTTGTTAGTTTAGTGTTGTGGCTAGATTATATATACTTTGCATCAACAATATGCCACGGGAGTTGCTTCCTACTTGTTTCGATATTAGGCCTTATATAGTTGAGGCATGGCTATGAATGATGGAATGGTTAGTACTGTAATTGTAGGTTAATGATATTGCGATTAGTTGCTTTCTATTTGTTTCAATATTAGGCATAAGTACTTGAGTTTAATGTGCTATCGGATATTGTAGGTTACGTTAATGCGGTACTGTGGTTGGTGAATGGTGTATTACAAGTATTGTAGAATGGTATATGATATATTGCAGGTTAATTTTGAGGGTAAATATTTGAGAAACCTGGATTTAAAAAAAAAAATTTGACAAAGGGTGGCGGTTGTCAATAGGAACCGCCACCCAAATAATTTGTAAAACAAAAAAAAAAAAAATTAATCAAAGGTGGCGGTTGTTATCAACAACCGCCACCATATGTTCAAAAAAAAAATAATTTCGATAACGGGTGGCGGTTGTGCCCTAACAACCGCCACCCGCTTAAAAAAACAAAGGGTGGCGGTTGTGCAAACAACCGCCACCCTATGTTAGATTTTGGGTGGCGGTTGCTAAGCACAACCGCCACCCTAAGTTCACTTAGGGTGGCGGTTGTGCAACAACCGCCACCCTTTAAAAATTAAAAAAAAAAAAAAATTGTTTAGGGTGGCGTTTTTTTGAACCGCCACCCTATTTTTGGACTTTGGGTGTCGCCATCTTTGGTGGCACCTAAACAAACGCCACCCTTTGTGTGAAAACAACCGCCACCCTATGTTTAATCTGTACTAGTGCATATTTCTTCTTTCCTAACGCTAACCCAATTCCCGAATCCTTTACCGTCTTCAACTTGAAGGTTTCATGGCAGATTGCAACTGTTAACTAAACATTCTCTCCTGCAACATTTCAGGCAAAATTTCACCGTACTCGCCATGTACTAGCTCCGTCAGTGCTCTTACTAGAAGAGTTAATGAGTTGGGCTGACTGTTTTCACGTGAGATTGATTTTTTTGGATATATACCACAATATATATAAAAATGGAGAAGAAACGACAACTCGAACAAAGAACGAAACATGAACTTTTATTGAATATAAATTGATACAAAGGCTCGACCGCGTAAATTCGCTGTCCTCAAACTAAATCTACCGCCACGGGATTGTAATTGAGTGTTTATGGCTTTTGGTAAACGGTTTGGAGGATATAATCAAGCCTTGGGTTTGATTTGAAGATAAACACCTAATCTTCTAATCAAAAGAACTAAACAATTTAATGAAGAAAAGATAAGGAATTAAACTTTTTTTGTATATTCTCTTAGATAAGTGTTTGATGATGTTTCTATGTCTCTTTTTGTGATCTTTAGCAAGTGAATTCATCCCCCATATATAGGGAATCAAGAAGTGTGACGAATGGATGTATCTCTTGGTGAAAACCCCTCCAAAACATCATGACTCCTCGGTGAAAAGTTGCACCAGTTGAGGTTGCTTGCAGAAAGTCGCACCAGTTGAACAAATACAAGCGGTTTCATGAGATATCACAAACACAGCAGTTGCCCAACGGTTGAGGCAGTTGCCTAGTTAGAGGGCGCGAGTTCGAACCTGTGTAGGCGTGTCCCTTCAACTTTTTTCTATATTTTCCTTTTTCCTTAATTCTTCCTTCAAATAATTATTGAACAATTATTTTTCAACAGATTTCGAGAATACAAACTTAGTATTTAGGGAGTGTCGCTAATTAAATAGAAATCATACCAAAAAAAAAAAAAAGTGACTGAAGTAGAGGGCATAATTAATTGGCAGATATGATTAATGGTTAGCCAAATTAATTGTCGGATAGATATCACATGTCAATTTAGTCAATTGCTACAGTTCGAAAAGAGAAAATTAGGCCAAATCAAATTTTAAAGATGCATACTTGAAGAATCGTGCTTTCAAAATACCTACTTAAATTCAGCTGGACGATTGTGCAAGGTGATACCTAGATTTGTGCTACCTGACCGCCTAGGTGAAAGGTTCACGACTGCCCAGTTGTTACACAGGCAATTGCCCAGTTTTTTTTTTTTTTTTGTTTTCTTAATGTACTTTGTTAGTCTTAAACACAACGATGTATAATAGATAACTGAGTCGATTATAGAGGATTGGACAGAAAATGACGTATACGCGGGTGTTAGTGTATGTGTAAAAATGAGTTTTTATATATGTGTTTTTATCTGATATATGGAGAGAATGAGTAGAGTTGAATTGTGGAGATTTATATAGTACAGGTAGGTCCCACGAGATATGTGGATGTGAAATAGGAGAGAGAATTAGTTGGGTACAAAAGAATGTATAAAAATATATAAAAACACGTAGAAGAACGCGCGCGTAATCATAATGTCTGGCACTTAGTGTCCAATTAAGGCAAATGGGTACCTTCCAACAAATGGAACAATGAGAAGACTAAACTTACCATTGCTTGGTGATGATGAATGATGGATTTTAGCACTTAAGGTCGTTTAGGCCCCTGAATTTTGGTTTTTCTGTCTTTTAAACTTCATTCTTTAATTTTTAGAAAATCTTTTTATGCTTATAAGGGCTTATTTATTCCTATTTATAGGTATTGTAATGCATTACACAGAGTGTGTATTGATATCGTAATGCAATACACAAACGTCTAATGGTCATATATATAGCGCACGATGCGATTTTTATGAAATATTAGGTTTTGTGAAAAAAATAAAATAAATAAATTGTATTGAGCGGCCTACTTTTTTGTTGTGCAATTGCACAACTATAAAGAAGCGTTGATTTGTCAAACAATTCATTTTTATCTAATTTTTGAATTACTAAACTCAAATATTTGTAAAATTCTAAGGTTCTTTTCAGTGGCGGATCTTGATCTTGAAGGTTGGGAGGTCACAATCAAGGTCGGACCTAAACTAATTGGCAAGATTAAAGAAAAATGTGGGGGTCAAAGGGGGGCGGCAACCCCTATCTTGGGGGTTCGGGAGCAGCGCCCCCGAAATTTTTTTAATGGAATATTTATAACATTAATTTTATATTATTAAAAATATCTATTAATATATATATACATATATATTAGAACACTTTCAAATTGAAACGATGTGAAAATTAATGCAAAAATTGTAAAATACAATATATTTGATCACAATTATTCCCTACAAATTGTCATACTTTGAAAACGTCGTACGATCGCTTCAAAAAAAAACGTCGTACAATAGTGTCATTTTCAATTTCATTCGATATATCATTTTTAATATAAACAACTATGCAATCATTCAATCATTGGTCTCCAATCCTATTGCAAAGTCAATTCTTCACAATGTTTATAGCAGAAAATGTTGTCTCAACTGCGGGGATTTTATTTGGAACTTCAAATATCAAGATATAAATATACATATATATATATATATATATATATATATATATATATATATGTAGGCTTTTCAAATTGGGATGAAATTTTTCAAAACTTGGCACCCATTCATCCTCGGGCAGGTCCGCCCTTGGTCACAATCGAAGAATTCGTTGAGTAAAAAAATAGTTATGTTTTTAAAGATAATTATCATAGCTTAAAAATTTAAATTTGAGATAGAATTTTATTAATAGTTCAAAATGAGCTTTAAAAAAGGGACATAAAGACAAATTCCGAAAAGAGTTGCATTAACACTCTAAGAAAGTAAAGGTTAACACAAACATTAACTAAAAATTAGAAGCTAATGAAATTTTGGGATTTGGTAAAATGGAAAATTGAAATAGGCTCCTAAGTAGGGATGACAAAACAACCCGAAAAACCCGAAATCCGGGGTTACCCGAACCGAATGGGTCGAAAAAAACCGAACCGATGAATCGGCGGGTCGGATATGGTTTTTAATAGTAAAACCTGAGGCGGATATGGTTCGGATATGGATTGTGACGTCGTACTGAACCCGAACCGAATACCCGATTTTTTTCCTACAAAAATTTAAAATTAATTTTCAATCCAAAAATTAAAAGTTGAAAAAAAATTTCAATTTTTCACCCGTAGCTTAAAAAATCTCCACATTAACAAGTTAATTGGATCAATGATCATTGCACATCTTACTAATTGGGCCCAAAATTAGAAGTAGCCCATTACCTGATTACCACATGATGTAGCCCTAAAAATTATACGTGTATACCTTAACCTCACTGGCACTCTTCACTCTCTTCCTCTCTAACTCTCTCGGTACACACTCACTGACTCACAGCCACACACAACTCTTGGATCTCCACTCTCCTCTCTCACTCTCTCGTCTCAAACACACACTGCCGCGTGAATCACCTCCGGCGACTCAGCCGCCCCTCTCTCGCTCTCGCCTCTCTGCCTTTCTTGTAAACAACCAGTCAACGGAGAAGCAAAGAAACCCCACAACCGAAGGTCCAGCCGAACCCGAGATCCTTGGTACTCAAACTTCAAACTTTAGGCTGAAAAATATTAATTTTATCTTCGATTTCTTATTTCTACATGGTTTTCATTTGCAGATTTCGTTCCTCCTTGTAATCAAAGCATCAAATTTGGGTTTTTGAGGGTATGTCATATTTTTTTTGGTTATTTAAGGGTGTGTTTGATTGGAACAAAATATTTTACATGAAAAGCATTTTACATGTAAAATATTTTCCCACCTAAACCCATAGGAAAACATTTTACATGCATTTGGCCAAAATTGTGCATGAAGTGATTGTACCTTGTAAAACAAATGCATTTTACATGTTGTAATCAAACAACAAAAGTAGAAAAATATTTTCCATGATTTGACATTTTACATGTAAATTGTTTCAATCAAACACACCCTAAGTATTTTTCAGATTTGTTGTTGTAAACTTGCAATTTAATTATTGTGATGCGAGATTTCAGATTTATTGTTAGTTATTAGATTTATATGAAGTTATAGTTTATTTGTTACTTTATGACTACTAGGGAGAAGAAAAAGAGGAACTTTAAGTCTTTAACTCCAGGGTCTGCCAATAAACGACCAAGTTGAAGCTCTATTAATATATATATATACATATATATTAGAACACTTTCAAATTGAAATGATGTGAAAATTAATGCAAAAATTGTAAAATCCAATATATTTGATCACAATTATTCCCTACAAATTGTCATACTTTGAAAACGTCGTACGATCGCTTAAAAAAAAACGTCGTACAATAGTATCATTTTCAATTTCATTCGATATATCATTTTTAATATAAACAACTATCCAATCATTCAATCATTGGTCTCCAATCCTATTGCAAAGTCAATTCTTCACAATGTTCATAGCAGAAAATGTTGTCTCAACCGCGGGGATTTTATTTGGAACTTCAAATATCAAGATATAAATATACATATATATATATATATATATATATATATATATACATATATATATATATATATGTAGGCTTTTCAAATTGGGATGAAATTTTTCAAAACTTGGCACCCATTCATCCTCGGGCAGGTCTGCCCTTGGTCACAGTCGAAGAATTCGTTGAGTAAAAAAATAGTTAAATTTTTAAAGATAATTATCATAGCTTAAAATTTTAAATTTGAGATAGAATTTTATTAATAGTTCAAAATGAGCTTTAAAAAATGGACATAAAGACAAATTCCGAAAAGAGTTGCATTAGCACTCTAAGAAAGTAAAGGTTAACACAAACATTAACTAAAAATTAGAAGCTAATGAAATTTTGGGATTTGGTAAAATGGAAAATTGAAATAGGCTCCTAAGATGTGGGAGAGAGAGAGAAAGTTGGGTCAAAATAGTGAAAATCTGATTTTTTTTTTAATTATTTTTTTTTTGTCACGATCGCTGGGGGTCACGTACCCCCCGACCCATCCTCCATTCCCCATTGGGTGTCGGTTAAATTTACGCCACCCTTTATCTTTCGGGTGGCGGTTGTAACAAAACAACCGCCACCCAATGTATTTTTTATTTTATTATTATTATTTCGGGTGGCGGTTGTAACTGAACAACCGCCACTCGAATTTTGTTTTTTGTTTTTTAATATTTGGGTGGCGGTTGTAACGAAACAACCGCCACCCGAATAGTTTTTTAAAAATATATATATTTAGGTGGCGGTTGTAATAATACAACCGCCACCACTTATGATTTTTTTTCAAATTTTTTTTGTAATTAAAAAATTGTAATTTCATACTGTTTTTTGAACATGCAATCCAACCATTTCATCACCCAAATATATCCATACAACTCAAATACATCCACTGATTCATACTATATACAACGCAAAGAATACAAATCCAACTAGTTAACAAATTAGAGATAACACTACCTAACAAAATGCTATACAATGCAACTCTACATACAACAACTTTACATATAACTCTAAATAAAGTTCGTTGCTATAGTTACATGACTACAAGTAGTGTAAGAGTTAACATGAAATTTTGTGCACGAAAATATTATAAAAATCGAAGTAAAATGAGTATAATTAAACATGTAAATGATTATTTCAATTCATAACCTCTCGGAAGAATTGAACCCGAAGTTCTCGTACGATATTGATATCGCTCTGGGAATACTCTTCAACTTTATTTATCTGCGAGTAAAACAAAAGATAATAAGTTATATACATTTTTAATAAAGTACTGAATGTCTAAATTAACAATCTTCATTTTATGATAATAAATGTATCGTGTGTAGTTCATGGCCTTGAGCATAGTCTATCAGTATGTCATGCATATTCTTCATGACACAATAACCATACTCATTTCCTCCTGGTTGTTGCGTACACTAAAATTTGTACATTGCCAAAAAATAAAATAAGTAATACGAAAAAAAGAAAATTTGGAAGAAAACCATATATCTTCCAATATAATAAAAGACGAACCAAATCACGAAAAAAAATTATTATTGTTTAAATTTGTGCATATACATACCGGAGGATATTTTCACTCAACACTGCTTTGTTTTATACCCATTTGTTTCCATATCCCTCTAAAAGCCCTAAAAATTTAAATTATATGAATAATATTAATACTTAAGTGATCTAAACTCCAATTTATCATACGAAAACCAATAAATGAAATGAAAGTCATTGGATAATCACTTACACGCATATGAGCGATTTGACCTCCAAATTTCTCTCCTGATTAGCTAACGAATCCAATACGTATACTGTATTGACCGATGGTTCGATAACAAGCAATAACCAGTGATGACTAACAAACGAGATAGTTAGTTTTTTAATAACATATTCATAATTTTCGAACTAATTAATTAACATTAGATGTATATATCAACAAATGAGTGATCTCACTCTTCATGATACGGGGCAAAAATGTATTTCTTTGTCCTTCAAGCGGCCTTGATGCAGGTTAATATAGAGTGACGTCTCCCGATGTTGAGCCCTAACCATGACTGCCGATATTCGCGATGGACTTATAAAGCCGAATGGCACATCAAACTGCTCACACCTCCAATAGATGTACCTATATTAAACAACATACGAAGATACTATATTTGGTAACCCGAATATTGAAAGAGTTATGTAATTTAAAATTGGAATTGAAGGCTCACATTTGAAATACTTCCACAATAGAAGTGTTCAACCAGTTAATCTTCATGAAATCCCCGATATCAGTAGTAGTAACAAAAACTTCGGTATCGGGTGATTCAGGAAACAAGTCGCCGATCGGGACCACCAAAGTGTCACTATCACTGGGTATCATATTGATCAGATCGACCAATAGCTTGCAAGAACTGGGAAGAGTCTGATATGTTGTTTCATCAACGAGATTGCGTGATCCACCACCGGTTGACACAACAACACTTTGCTGTTTCTTCTGTTGATATGATTGATAATCCTTATCACCAACAATAGTATCCTACAATAGTACTTCGAGTTATGACAACGTGTGTATTAAATAATTATAAAATATTAAAAATAAATAAGTAAAACATATTATAAGACTCTCAACAACTCAACAACTTACATTTTCCAAGCAAACCATGCATTTTGGCCACTGAACAAAACTTCCAATGGCGTCCCCGATGGTAACCAAGTCATCTCGAACTGGCTCGGGAAGAGGCAACTCACGACATTGCTCATGAACCATATCAATTCGTACCTTAACATTTCCTTCTTTGAGTTTGCAACCATGCACGACAGTGTCTTTTGTAACAGGATAGCAAATCCCTTGTGCTACCTGTAGTATCTGGCCTCCATATAGTACAAACAGTATGCAATTGGTAATTTCCTGTCGATCAAAAGAATTATCAATATTAAAAAACTAATTATACGTAAAATATTGCAATTATTACCAACATTATAAAACTAATTATAAGTGAAATATTGCAATTATTACCAACATTATAAAACAAATTAAAAATATTAAAATACCGTAACGGTCATGGATGGATCTGGCACAGCCGAGGCACGACAAACACCGTTTTTGCTTGCAGGTCTAGTATTTGGCATCATCGTTCCAATATCAGGAGGCAATTGGATGCTTAGTCGTATGAGTGTATCAACAACTCTCTACTGCACCCTATTATCAAATTCAGCATTCAATTGATTCTGGACTTCCCTCGCAACCCGAGATCTAAGTCATCCTGGTCTGAAGTGCGTCTTTTGGATTTTTCGGATTTTTTCCCAAAAACTGCCCGTACACCGCCTCCATAGCCACCAAAAGTCCTCGGCCGACCCGGATGATCCTCTTTCCCGAGAGCTTCCAAGAGTATATCGTGATGTCGGTCCGGGACGAATGTCCCCTCCATAACTTCTTGAGACTTAACCACCGATTTCAATAAAATTAAAATTAAGTGTCAATAATTATCACTGGTAAACTTATCGAAAGTATGCACACGATGAAAGGGAAATTACTCACAATCTTGTCATACACCTCTTGAATTTCATTGGGATACACCACAATTCAATCAGGGCGCACTTGTAATCTTGCCCGTAAGTAATCCCATGACCGATCACTCTGCAAAATCTCTTCGGGTACAGACCCAGATGATGATAAATGCCCCAGAGGATCATTCTTCGCCCACACTTCCTTCATGCCTGCATAACCTGCGACTCCCATGTGATGGGGATATTTGTTATGCGATTGACTTTCTTTCTCCTTCTCACTAATGTCCTTCAAGAAATTAATAGCATACCATTAGTGAGAATTACGATTGATTCAATGCTAATTGGCCCGTACACAAATATTATTTTATAGGAAAAGCGAAAAATTATTAAATATTTAATTGTAATCACTAGAGTATACCTGAAATTCCTTACTACTGACTGTTTGTTTGAATTCTTCCCAATCTTCCTCGGTAATGAAGTTATACACTTGTGGTGGCGTGTCTGTTCTTGGTTTCTTTGGGCGAATCCAATTCCCCACGAGCTTGCTTTTGAAATTTCTCGTCCGTAATCCAGCTTGTGACACAACCGTCTTTTTAAGGCTGTCATCCTTCAAATTACACGATGTCTGCAATATTAAACAAACGGGTCACTAAGCACTAATATAAGTGGTGTTAACCGTAACAAAATTTCAATTTATATTTTTATTACCTTAATATCTTCCCAAATGGTGTTCTTCAGCCCGCTTTCCACCTTTGTTCATTTACCGTAATTTATATTTACTTTGAAGCGCGCGACTATCCCAATGTAATGACGGAACCCAGTACTATGCGGCCCCTTCGGCCGGAGTAGATCATCGAAATCATCTTCGGTTAACTGAATGTTCTTTCCCTTCCACTTCGACATGGTCGTCAACCCTCTGCTCCGTCTTGTGCTGTTAGTAGCACATGGTGAACCTGATGGGGATGAAGAATCCGTCATATTTGCCACAATTCGCTGCCTCCCTGCACTTTAACAAAAAATAACATTAATAATCACAATTATAACAAAAGATAAGATATGACGTGCAAATGGATTGCTATTACCACTAAATAGTAATGAAATAACGTTGAACTTACAAAAATAGTAATTCGCCTATCATTCCACGTACTCTCCTTCCTGATGATCCGAACGAAGGTAATTTGTTCCACTATTGTGCTCCTGGGGATCTAGTTAAGGCAGTTCACTAGAAAATGGTGGCGTTTCATCCCAATGGTCATATTCATCTTCGTCAACCACATCACCGATACCAACAATACGCCTCTTTCCTTGGAGAACAACCGACCACTTTTTTATCGCCCGGATCAGTAGCATAAAACACATGTTTAGCCTATGATGCAAGTATGAACGGGTCATTACGACTTCCAACTCGAGAAAAATCAACCCTAGTGAAACCCAATTTATCTTTCGATACACCCCGTGCGTTATCCACCCATTTGCACTGGAATACACACATCTGAAATACCTTATAATCAAGTTCCCAAATTTCTTCAATCACGTCGTAGTATGTATCAGTACTATTATCAGTGGATATTGTCACTTGTGTGACTCCACTGTTCTGCATCGTACTTTTATCATCTTGACTTTTTGTATAAAATGTTTACCCGTTAATGTCATATCCCTGGTAAGAGGTAACACGTGAAACATGCCCGTAAGCCAACCACTTGACCGCTTCTGTAACAATTTCTGGCATATGCGTCAATTGGTTCATTACTTTATTTTTGAACCATTTTGCACAACAACGATTATGTCCAGTAACCAACCACCTCTCCCCTTTTAAAGGATTCTCTACTCTTAGCACTGCTTTGTGCTCATCAAAGTATGGTTGAACCGCAGCAAGATGGTGCAAGGCGAGAAGATGAGCTTTGGCTAAATCTTCAGCACTAGGATCGATCGGCTTGCATCCAATAATACCTTTACCTTCGAGCATTCCCTCATGTCGAGATGTAGGAATACCAATAGGTCCGACTCTTGCTAGGTAATCAGTACAAAACTCAATGACTTCTTCAGCAACATAACCTTCTACGATACTGCCTTCGAGTCTGAATCGATTTCTCACATGTCCCTTCAGGATACCCATGAACCGTTCGAACGGATACATATTGTGCAAAAACACCGGACCTAACAATTTGATTTGTCGAACCAAGTGAATAACCAAATGCACCATAACATCGAAAAAAGATGGTGGAAAATACATTTCAAGCTGGCAGAGGGTTACAACAACGTTTGCTTACAATCTATCTAACTCGTCAGGCTCAATAACCTTACTGAATATTGCATTGAAGAAAAAGCAAAGTTGTGTAATTAAACGCCTCACATTTTCGGGCAGTATGCCTCAAACGGCAATGGGTAATAGCTGTTGCATCATAACATGACAATCGTGAGATTTCATCCCAACCAATTTCAAGTCCTTCATCGACACCAATCGGCTGATGTTGGATGAATAGCCGGATGGAACCTTCAAACCTTTCAAGCATTCACAAAATTTTTGTTTCTCCCTTTTAGACAGTGTGTAGCACGCTGCTGATAAGAATGGACGCTTCCCCAACTCTTCAATAAGTGCTAGCTCAGGCCGTATTCCCGATTCTACCATGTCTTTTCTAGTACTGAGAGAATCTTTTGTCTTTTCTGGAATGTTTAACAACGTCCAGATGTACTATCACAAACATTGTTCTCTACGTGCATGAAGTCAATACAATGTCCCACCTCTAAGTACTTCCAGTACGGTAAATCCCAGGAGATCGATCTCTTCTTCCATATACTCTTTCTAGTCGGCTTAGAAGTCTTGCCAAATTGAACTGAAATGTCTTTAACTCTTTCAAACACCTCTTCCCCAGACAACGGCAATCGTGCGACTCGATTCTCAGTTTGCCCATTGAAATCCTCTTTATTTCTTCGATATTTATGATTTTTAGGAAGAAAAGCCCGATGATCCATGTACACATTTTTCTTACAATTACCCAAATACTGGCTAAAGGTTGCATCTTCACACACGGGACATGCCTTACCACCCTTAATCGTATAACCCGATAAGTTACCAAAAGCAGGGAGATCATTTATGGTACAAAATAGCATTGCACGTAGATTGAAATTCTCTCGACGATTAGCATCAAATACCTCTACACCCTCATCCCACATCATTCTTAAATCATCAATTAACGGAGTTAAGTACACGTCGATATCATTTCCCAGCTGTTTTGGCCCTGAGATTAGCAAGGACATCATCATGTATTTATGCTTTATAGACAGCCAGGGAGGAAGGTTATAGATCACCAAAAGCACCGGCCAAGTGCTATGTCGACTGTTCATATCGCCATGGGGATTCATTCCATCTGTGCATAATCCTAGCCGGAGGTTCCGATCTTCATTTCTGAAATCACAAAATCTCCTGTTGAAATTGCACCATTCAGGTGAATCAGTAGGATGTCTTAATTTACCATCTTTTTTCCTCTCTGCTGTATGCCACAACAATTTTACTGCATCGTCTGCATTTGCAAACAATCGTTTAAACCTTGGAATCACAGGCAAATACCATAACACTTTAGCTGGAGAGCCATTCTTACCCCCGCCATTACCGTTGCGATTACTTCTCTTATACCTCGATACCCCAGACTTCGGACACACTTGCAATTGCCGATACTCTTTCCGATATAGTACACAATCATTTGGACAAGCGTCTATCTTCTCAATCTCCATACCCAATGGGCATAACATCATTTTTGCCTTGTACGTTGAGTTAGGCAACTCATTGTCATCCGGAAGCATATCTACTAAAAGCCCTAATAGTGCCATGAAACTTCGATCACTCCACGCACTTTTCGCTTTCAAATGTAACAAACTGAACACAGCTGGTAATTTGTTGTATTTTAGCCAACCAGGATATAAAGGCTTTTCAAAATCTGCGAACAGTTTATCGAACTCATGTGGCCTGTCAATGAAGTCATCTTGCACATCACGTAACATTTCATCCAACCGATCGTGTTCCACATTCATCTCTACGTTTTCCGCATGACCGCCATCACATCGCCCAACCGATGTTCATTACGCAAGTATGAACCAGTGCCACCACTGCTTGTACTACACACTATTTTCTCACTATGCCAAAACCAACATGTGTAACCCATCTTAAACCCGTTTTTAAATAGATGGTATCTTACTTCCGCAACGGTGTCAAAACCAATTGTATTATTGCAAACTGAACAGGGACATACAATCTTATCCTTGTTATACTTTATTTTATCCTCCTCGGCACATTTCAAAAACTCAATTGCTCCTTTTATATATTCAAGAGAAGTAGGATTCCCATACATCCAACTCCGATCCATTTCGAACAACCTATAGAATTATTATTCTATAATATTAACTATGTAGCTATATCATAAAAGATAATGATCTTGACATTTTTATTTAATGAAGCATGTAATATAATGGAAGTGTTCTAGATCAACCTTATAACTCCGTATCTAATAAAAATGGTCGGGACCTAAACCATTCGTCATCTCTACGTAATATCAAACTATGTTATTTTTTGTATAAAACCAGCATTGTATTTTACTGAAAATTTCGGCAGCATCTCCCTTTAGTTCTCCTAAGTGTGTAATTCACGTAAAACGTAATCCACACCCGAAGAACGAATGGGGATACTACTGAAATTCACATAAATACATAACCGTCCACACAAAAAATTAAATCTAACACAGTTCGACATACGCAGATCGATGACAAACTCTCCACTGGGAGAATTCAAAGATAATCTTGTACATCTTAAACTGTGCAACAATTTGATCACAGTTAATGACATACAAGATTATCTTCAAACGGTTTTCTAAGTGCAATGCAAATAAAGTGCGATGTACTACAATAAGATCCGTTATAACGAAATGATAGAAAAATAATTCGATAATTTGATGTTTTTACACCACAAAACTATTAGAATTGCTATACTAAAATGATATTAAATAATACTTTTATTCCCAAGCTAATTGATCATATGACTGCGAAATATTATTCCCAAACTACTATTTGACTAAATTATATTTATGTAAAAGCAATATTTATTTATTTATTATAACATATTGACATATACATAGTTCAATATAATTTATAAATATTGCATGCATCACTGCATCATATGTAGAATATTAAATTACGGACATATTCAATAAAATTTATTTCATGAATAAAATATATTTATATAAATTTATTTCCAAACTAATTTATTTTCTTGAAATATTATTCCCAAACTACTACTTTAATTACAAAATTATATTTATATAAAAGTAATATTTATTTATTTATTATAACATATTGACATATATATAGTTCAATATAATTTATAAATATTGCATGCATTATTGTATCATATGTAGAAAATTAAATTACGGACATATCCAATAAAATTTATTTCATGAATAAAATATATTTATATAAATTTATTTCCAAACTAATTTATTTTCTTGAAATATTATTCCCAAACTGCTACTTTAATTACTAAATTATATTTATATAAAAGCAATATTTATTTATTTATTATAACATATTGACATATATATAGTTCAATATAACATTAAAATAAATATTAAGAAAATTGGGGGAAAAAACACATAATATATCTCTCTGGCAATTAACAAACAATAATCCCCAAATTTCACATATATATCACAATGCATATACATATATTAAAATATGCACAAAAAAAAACGAAAAATCAACAATTATACCAAAAAAATATAACTAGAAATTGGGGATTGGTATTTTCTAACCTCAAAAATAAAAAAAAAATCACCAATTGATAGGAGATGACAAGCTCTCTTCAAATGTTTTCTTCAACGAACCAAGAAATTGCCCAAATCCGCGCCGATTTCCAAGCAAATACCTACAACTTGGAATCTTAAATTCTAAATTAGAAATAACGAAATTGGGACAAATAGATAGAGAAATACTACCTCACTTCAATGGTTGCCGAACTCACGAAGAATTAGCAGCAGTTTGGGTGATTTTCGAGTGAGAAATGGTGGATTTTCGTGTTTCTAGCTAATGTTTCTTTAGTTTTTGCGTACAGATCTGCTAGCTGGTGAAGATTGATGAAGATGAAACTCTAAGGTGGCGATTCCTCTAGGGTTGGCAACGGATCGGGTCGACCATACCCGAACCCGAACCGCAATACCAAACCCAAACTCGTAACCGAACCGATCCGTAAATCGTTCGGGTCGGTTCGGTTCTGGTATCTGTTCGGATCAATATTCAAACCCGAACGGATACCCGCATACCCGAATTATATTTTTCATTAAATAACCCTTTTATTATTTTATTTTATTTTTATTTTAACCAACAGTGACCAAAGTGAAATTCTCCGATCATACCCACCAAAAACCATCAAACGGTGTATTTTAAACCATTAATATCTTTTTAATTTTTTTAAATAAAATTTGGATTACTCCTCCCAAAAAAAGTCTTTTGGACATTTGCACGTGGGCCATCATCAGATTATCAACTGCCCAACTCTCTACAATTAAGTAATCAATAAGTCAACAAATCCAGGAGAGCTACCTAATAGTTTTATAGGGTAGAATCTGGGCAAAAGCTTTCCAAATTCCCGATGTGGGATAATTTATCCCACTATTCACTGTTGCATGAAACGCTGTTTTGTGGGCGTAGGCAAAAGGCAGAAGTTTTCCTATTTCATGCATCATGCTTGTTTCTTTATTTTCTTCTTTATTTCCTTTTTTTTTTTTGCTCCTTCCTAAATTCAAACAAAAAAGAAAAAAATTGTAAAATTCAGGTTATTCGGTTCTGGTTCGGGTTCGGCATTAATATCCATATCCGAACCATATCCGTCTCGGGTTTTAATATCAAAAACTATATCCGACCCGTCGATCCATCGGTTCGGGTTTTTTCGACCCGTTCGGTTCGGGTACCCGCGGTTTTCGGATTTATCGGGTTATTTTGCCATCCCTAGGTTCCTCAACGAACCGCCACCTTTTATTTACAACGGGTGGCGGTTTCTTTGAGGAACCGCCACCCAATTTGTCGTTTTTTTTTTAAATTAAGGGTGGCTCACAACCGCCACCCGATTTGTCAAATGTTTCAGTTTAGGGTGGCGGTTGGGGTGACAACCGCCACCCGAATTCAATTTTTTTTTGTTTTTAAACAGTTGGGGTGGCGGATTTCTTACACAACCGCCACCCTTATATGACTAATACATTTTCGGGTAGCGTTTTTATAAAAAAAGCCACCCAATGTGCGATGCCCAATATATAATCTGTACTAGTGAAACTAACGCACGACAAGTTACTAATGAAAATTTCCATATGGATATATATATATATCCGGTACACAATGTTATATGCCACATACGCACACCAACTTCACAAACATAGTAACGCTCGACTTTATTATTGCATAATTTTGAAATTTCTAATGTTGCAAACTGCGTCCCGACCGTTGCTCAACTCCAAGCAAAAAGCATGGCTAATGAAGTTCAGATTTCAACCTGCACAATATATAATAATTTTTAGCATTGTCGACGTACTAAATACTCAATAATTTTTATTGTTAAAAATTCCTCACTTATTCGGGGGACGTTATATGTGATTATTGTTGGTTAGGATTTAGGAGTATTAGGTAACCACATCATAAACACTCAAAATATTTCATTAATTAAGGTCATGAGACAGGAATCGGTGCATTGTCACTTAATATTAACTCAAACGTGATAAATAAAAATATAAACTTTACCTTATATTAGTATCTGCATGTATGGTTAAAAGTCGCCAACCACACATTAAAGTTTGAGAGCATCAATAGGCCTCTTCCCTTGCTGAAAATACTGGAAATAATTACCAGTATAATCTATTACGCTTTTGTATAATTTCGGGTTTTTCTCGTTAATAAGCCCTTCAGCTGGTTTGACTTCACTTGTAGCATCAGGAGCGAAGAAAATAGCAATCGTCATTCTCTCCCTTTCTCGATTTGTTGCAACCCTATGAATTGGGCTCTTAAATATTCCATTGGTCATTACCTACGATAGTAAGCAAATAAATTTGTAAAGTAAATTATGTAGTAGAAAAAAGAATAATGTTCTTTGGATAATGTTAGGTGTCCACACACGTGTGTGTGGGCACCACCACACTTTAATAGGGTGCGGTGGAAAATAACCATATTGCCCCCCTAAAAGTGGGGGTTCCTTACGTCTAGAAGGAAGGAGACATGCATGTTACCTCGACTTGGTCTCCAACATTAATCAGTATAGCATTTGGCACAATAGGGACTCTGTACCATTTGCCATCTTTCTGGGCTTGAAGGCCTTCGACTTCGGGGTCTTGGAGAAGATAAGTCATTGCAGAAGCATCTCCGTGTGCTTTGGCAGCAAGAACAAGATCGGGTGTAGGACATGGAGGGTATAGATTGAATCTTGAAAGAACTATTGGATTCTCTCCATATTGTTTCAAGAAACAGCCCTCTTCTAAACCAAGAGATTTTGCCATGGCCTTGCTGACAGATCCGTTTATAGTCCCTAATTTGGCTGCAAGATCGAACAAAACTTGCCTACAAGAATTTGCATTATTCCAAATATATAATAAAGAAAAAGAATATCACAAGTGCATATTACATATATACTTCTAAAAAGTGTCAACCCATCAGTTTAAACTCGGGTGTGTTCGATTAACTTTGATTATCAATCATTAGGTTTTTCTTTTTTAAGTGTCCATCGTTACATTTTCAAGTAGCTAATTCCAATATTAGCTCGTACAAGAATTATTTATTTATTTAACTTTAGCCTGTCGTTGGGATGTCAATTTTACCCATTGAGCCCAAAATATGTGGGTACCCGCCCCTAATGGAGCGGATCCGCCACGACTAAATGTGTAATAGGAGCAGATCTAGGGCGAACTTTGTAACCCATGAATATTCTAGGCGGATCCAGATCAGCATGTATCCGCCCCAAACCACCCCTATTACCCACAAATATATTTATATTTTCTAAATTAATATGAAAAGTTAATATAACTAAAAATATTCTTATATTTGGAAATATAAAATTTGAACTCTTTAAACTATACATACGATTAAATGTGTGATCCATACTCTATTCACAATTTCTATGAGAAAAAATGGAGTTAAAAACAATAAAAACACAACTTTGTTTATCAACTCGTGGGTCTAAAGATTGATCCTCCCCGCCCCTTGATCCACCCCGATCCGACTCACCCCTAGAACTCATGAATCTAGAGGCGAATCCGAGCACTTTATAACTCGTGGGTCTAGGAGCGGGTCTCCGTCAACCCGCCAACCCAACCCATTGCTCTGTCGCTCATAAATAAAACACTTTTTGAGCATAATATAAAATATCTCAAATCTCAATAGTTGCCTAACACGTGAATTGATAAGAACCGTGAATTATATTAATGATATAGGAATAATGTTTTACCTAAAATTTGAAGGGTTTTCGGGCCAAACTTTCATTTTCCTCTTGTTCTCAGGCTTCACGTTTAGGTACAATCGGTCATTCCAATCAAGGGTTTGGTTCTCAAAGTAAACGATGTCGTTACCGTAGCCATCCATATCATCAGCATCTCTTGAATATTTCTTCTTCTCCTCCATTGGCAGTTTGAAAAATCGTCTAGTCACATTATGCACTTCATCAATAAATGAAGTTTCTATCCCATGATTTATTGCCTGCAAAACACACAAAATATAAAACAACATTTAGAAGTATTTTAGGTTTAGATCTCTTTATTGGGGAAATATTGTCGATTCCTTTGTTAGGATTGTCATCTACAGTTTTTTCTTTTTTTTTTTTTTTAATCTTGCTTTGTATTGTGTTTTATATAAATGAATGAATATACGAATTCCCTTATCTTCTACATGGAATCAAAGCAAGTTTTGGTTTTGGCCTAAGTTTCCAATTGCTTCCGTTCTCCGGCAAGCGACTTTATGCTGCTCGCCGGGCTAGAAAATTCTGTCTTTTACTCGTTTCAAAATCTTTTTGCTTTGGTTGGATTTGGTCTATTAGTTTGTTCTCTATTGAGTTGCAAATCTGGTGTTCTTCTCGTTTCCTTTGCTGACTCTGGGTTCTTACTCATGTTTGTTTTCTTCTTTGTTGTCAGAGGTGGTCCTGAGTATAAGCTACTTAAGCAGCCGCTTAGGACCCCCAAAATATAAGGGCCCCCAAAATTTGTAAATCTATGAGTAATGTGACTTTATTTTTTTTTAAGTAAAAGTCAAATTGGTATTTATTAGAATCCAGTTTTAATCTCTAAAGAATTTATATTATCATTATCATAATTTTGACAGTTTTTACTTAGTAAAAGTTTATATTTGGAATTTGTGTATATAGTTTTTTCGGGAAAAAAATTTATTTGTTAAGGGCCCTTAACAAAATTTCGCTTAAGGGCCTCCAAATCTCAGGACCGGCTCTATTTGTTGTGTTCAATTTTGAAGAGCTTTGTTGTGTGACTTGGGCCAGTTCGAAAAACCTGGGTTGCTTCTCGATTTTTGGTCTTTTGTGATCTTTGATATAATTTTGGTGGCTTTGTTGGTGCTCTGTTGTGTTGATTTTTTTTTTGGATCAAGTTGAATCGGTGAGAATTGGCGGTGGGATTAGAGTGGCGATGGGCTAGGGTTTGTATGAAGAAAGACGACACAGGAAGAACGGAAGGAATCTGAGTTTTCAAAGTAATTTTTTAATTATTTAGCTTCAGTTAATTGGTTCTTTAGTTTCCAGTTTACTGCGAATGGAGTTTCTATTTCAATCCCCAAAGTTGAAGAATGTGAAATTGCAGAATCAGTTCTCAAAAGTTATTGGTTTGTAGATTTTAGTTCCCAAACTTTTTGAAAAGTTCATTTGACCCCCAAACTTTGAAAACTATTCGTATGCATTTGGTTTAAGTTGGTTTGAAATTAGGAATTTGTTTGCTTTTGAAAAGTTCATTTGACCCCCAAACTTTGAAAATTACTCGTATGCATTTGGTTTAAGTTGGTATAAGTTTGAAATTAGGAATTTGTTTGCTTTAGGTGGATTGTTTTGGCATTTCCCTTGAAGTAAGTTGAAGTAAAGTTGAACCCCCGACTGTTGAATTTGGTTATCTCTTCTTCATTCGATTTTGTTATGAATTAGGGCTAATTTTTACTAGAATTATATTGCCATTTGCTTCTCTCCCTTTGATTCTCCCTTTGGTCCACTGAATTCTATAATCGGCATTTGGTTCTCTCCTCATTGATTCTCTTCTCGATTTGATCCGATCTATTTGGAATTCTAATTTGATCATCTCCCATGTCCTTTCAATTTCGTCTAGTGAAATCTAGAACTAGTATTTCGTTTTCTTCTCTTTCTTCTCATTTTCATATAGTCTATCTAGAATTGGCATATGGTTTCCTTCCTCTCTCTCTCTTCTCATTTAGTTTAGTAAAATAAAAATTTTGGCACTTTTCGATTGTTGGGTTCGTGTTTTGGTAAGTCATGTTTTCCGTGGTTTTCCCATGTTACAACTTCCGTACCAATTCGATCGATCCAAAATGGATTGGTTAAACATTCGATTAGGGAGCCTGGTCTCGACCCCTCTGTATGGTATTCATCCTCATTCGGCTCTTGGAATGGGGCTTGAACTTTTGCTTGATGATGTTTGCACTACTGTTTTGCATTGTTGAGACCTTTGGCAATGCTTGGATTATTGATTTGGCTTCCAGAATGAATTAGCATTGTTAGTCGAACTCATGGACTTGTAAACATGTCCCAACCCGACGTGGAGGAGGAGCGTTGAGTGACCCTCGCTCTAATGGAAAAGGGGAGTGTAATTTGTCCAAGAGAAAGCAAGACTTATGGAATGGGTGTGATAGGATTGAATTTTTTTATGGTTTTTAATGAATTTTTATGTAAAATGGGAGAGAAAATGAGTCTAGTTGAATGGTGGAGATTTGTGTAGTACATGTAGATCCTCACGAGATATGTGAACGTGATTGATTTGACCAAAAGAAAGAATGAATAAAAATAAATAAAAAAAGTGGGAAAAAGTTTTAAAATGTGTTGGCAATTAGGGGCATTAGTCAAGTTTTGAGGATTGCATGAAGAAATATTTTTGTGTCGGTTCTTATATATTTTGTAAATCTTTTGACAAACTCTTGATAATATTGTGAGTTTGATGGGGATGTCAGAAGTATTTTATGTTTAGATTTCTTTATTAGGATAATATTGTCATTTCCTTTATTAGGATTGTTGTGTAGGATTTTTTTATTTTTATTTATAGTCGCTTCATAGTGTGTTTTATATAATTGAATATACTAATTCTCTTAGTTTCTACAAGAACAATAAAAGATTGTAATTATGAATAAATCTAGTTAGACATTTAAGTTTACATTGTTAACTGACATTCTAATATGTCAATTTTTCATTAAATGATAAAAAGGCAGCCTAATTCTTATCACTTAATGTATCTATTAATCATCCAATAAAAATACGACACATTAAACCTATCACTTAAAAATATTAATTTCCAATGCCCGTTTAGTTATATACTATATAATTTTCAGGACATTGAAGTTGATCCAATGCAGTTCAAGGTACACAATAGTGTGCAATCTGGCTTGCACCAGATCAGTTTATTAACATTTATTTGTGTTAAATGAATTATGGTGATCAAATTATATATGTATAAATTTTAATTTATAAAGGTTACAAACCTGAAAGTAGCCACATGAAGCGAAAGCAAGCCTTAGCCTTTTGATTTCTTCTTCAGCTTCAGGTGATGAAGAATTAAGTAGACTGAGATCAAGAATTGGAACGTCAAGGTATGGAAGCTCAGAAGAAGTACCACCAATGCCTTCTTTCCTAATATATTTCTCTGGTGGCGCAGTGGTGTTTTTGGCCAGTTCTTCGACTGCTTTCGCCAGTGAAGGGACGGCGGTGGTAGCGGAGGCAACTGTTGCCATTTTCTTTCTTTCTCTGTGATATGTTGTTGAGAAATTGGTGAATATTTGCAGCGAACGGGGCGGCAATTTATAGGGGACGAGTGCACCTTGTGGTAACCCACAAAGAAAATCTATGTCCTATTTTAGAGTCTTTCAAAAGGCACGAGAATTATTTATCACGTTAGCCAATCTTTTTTATCATTTTTTTTTTTTATTTTTTTATCTATTTTTTCTTTACCCTAAATTAATCCTATCCACATATCTCATTATATTTACAAATATCCACTACTCAACTCTACTCATTCTCTCTCTTTTTTATATTAAAAATCTTTAAAAATTATTATAATTTATTTCCTATCACCCTAAATTATTGTTTATTTATTAATGTTTTCCCTCTCTGTTTTGTTAAAACTAATTCTTATTTTATATTATCTTCTTTTTTTTTAATGAGATTTTATATTATCTTCTAGAGCGTAGAGATTTGTTTATATGAGGGAAATAATAACTCGTTGAAATTATTTGTCTATCAAAACCTGAGACATGTCTGTTTGATGGAGGTTATTTAATAAAATGATTTTCAGATATATAGTTGAAAATTAAATATATTAAAATTTTAAAAAATTATTAAATTAATGTAATGAATATTTAAAGTAATAAAATTGAATTATTTAAACTTGCATCAAATAAGGTATAAGCCTGCTAGCCGCCCTAATTAAATTGACCATGCGTGTTGAACATTTCAAAAGTTATTGACCTTGTTTCACAAAGTTTTAAATGACATCTTATTTTTTAATTTCATTTTAGATCTCAAATCTTTGAGAAGAAATATATATGTACATCATAACATCGGCTAACGTGTGCAACTTTTGGAGAAACTTTTATTTAGTTCATAATTAACATCTTATGTTAAATAAGTTATGTTGCTAGATGTAATAATTAATGCTTAAAGTTTTGGTAATATTGATATTTAATTTTGATTGAACAATATAAATTATTGTTTCGACGGAAAAAACGTAAAACAAACATAATCTTACTTTTGAAGAACCTATTTCCCTAAAAAATAGTGTTTCTTCATTTTTTCCTAACAAGTAATAATAAGATTAACATAATATAATTGTAGGTTTATGACATAACTAGTTTTCACACCGGTGCGATGCACGGGAGTAAAACTATGTAAATTGATTAAAAATAAAATATTTGACATATGCAAGTGTGTAAAATTATGCGAGTTGATTGAAAATGAAATATTTGACATATGATTCTCATTTATACTCAATTAATTGAGCATATGTATTAAATTTATATTCCACATATCATATAATTAAGTGTATAGTAAAAATAAATATGTATACTGCTATATTGTATCAACAAATTTTCTACAACCTAAACTACATTGGAATAAAGTGATTAAATAATTGTATTATGTCACAAAAACTTATATAAGTAGAACTAATCAAATTAAAAGGTAAAACCATACAAAGAAACATACACTAGCAATTTGAAATTATCTAAAAAAAATTAAAAATACAAAACAAAATATAAAATAATAGTTCAACCTTGTTTCAGTGCATAATATCGACTTATGATTTATATTCGTCAACATCGCCGATATATCGATTTTAGTTTCAACTCATGATTGTAAATACACATATATCTTACCCTATTTAAAAATTCTATTTAATATCAATTGGTGCAAAGAAATGATTTCTCTAAAAAAATATAAATTTAATAAAATTACAAACATCTGCCAATTTTCGTAATGAATTATTCTAAAATTATAATAGAATAATAAATAAAGAAATTTTTAAAATATATACATCACAAAAGTTGATTTATCTCAATTCCGTTATGTAGTTATGGGACAACAAACTAAAAAAAGCAAGTAGCCAATTAACCAATAAACTATATCAATAATTAAATTTTGATATTATAATTTAATTATGAATGTAACAAAAATTTCATAAGAATTTTCACATATTGTAATTCCATTATTGCATAATTAAATACTCATTTCATTCTATTTAAGACATATTAAAGGATTAAATATTTTAAATAAGAATTTTTAAATATTTTACATAAGAATTTTCCAATATTTATAATTGGAAATTTAATAAAAATATTAAAACATATAGCATTTTGACAAACGTATTTCTAAAAACTATATTTACTTATAATCTCATTTTTAATTTAAATATTTTATATATAAATAAATACATAGTTTACAGTCATGCATCATATATTTATAAATTTGTTTTCATATTATTATATCATTATTTGAAAATTTATCACAAAATTGTGAGACATTAAAAATATGCAAGTACTTTATAGGTTTCAAATAAGTAATAATTTGAAAGTATTCTAATACAAAAAAATTAAAATTAAAAGTAAAATTAAAATTATAAGAATTAAAAATTAAGTGATAGAATTGGTAAATGATATAAATTTGTTAAATTATTACTGGACACTAAATTCAACTTAAATTATAAAATAAGAATTATTTTATAAGCAATAATAATTATTTTTTTAGGTAAATAAAAAATATTATTAGAGCAACTAATCAAATGATAATTGTAATAGGTTAAATTAATGTGTCAATTAAATTAAAATGCAAAAATGGTGTTGGTCCAAATGGTAGGACACCATTATTCTATCTAAGAGTAGTAGATTCGAGCTTTAAAACTATATCAATTTTTAATAAATATGCCTAAGTGAGATTCTAACCCCCAAAAAAAAAAAAAAAATTCTAGAATCTCGATGGTTAAAATCTTAACAGGTGGCAATCACACAACAAAAACAGTTAATATAGTTAAAATAGAAGTTAACCATATCCTAAAACAACTAAAAGAAGTTAATCATGTCCTAAAACTAGTGCACAAAAATTAATAATGGTTTCACCTTTGTTTTATTAGATATATAGATTTACTAGTGGTATAGGCACTAGTTGAGCGCGTGTGAGCCTATTCATTTTTACAAATTTTTAGATTTTTTTATACATTTTTTTCAACTCCACTCATTCTGTCTCCTATTTCATATCTACATATCTCATGGGACCTACTGTACTACATAAATCTCTACCATTCAACTCCACTCATTATCTCTCCTATATCACATTAAAATCCATAAAAATTTATTTTTACACATACACTGCGCCTGTTAGCTAACTAATTTTTACATATTTTTACACTTTTTTTTTAATTTGAACTAATTACATCCACATATCTTATTGGACCTACCAGTATTACAAAATTTTCACTATTTAATTCCGCTCATTCTCTCTCATATATCACATCAAAATCTATAAAAATCTATTTTTATATATACACTAACACGCATTAAGTCCAAACAGTCATAAATATATTTTGGAACATTTTTTATCATCTTAACAAACCAATCAAAGAAAATATTGAAATAAGAATTAACTGTCGTGTCATCATAAGAATTGCAAGATCATTATGAAATTTATCTACGGTTGTTTTTTATGAAATTTATCTTGTTAAATTATAACTTATCCATCTAACGATAATATTATATTAAATTATATCTAACTTAACTGGTGACAAAAGTCTTGTCAAATCACCCCAAACTCTTTCTTGCTAAACAGGTGCTTTGTTGTCATGACAACACCAACTATACACTTTTGCCTTTAACTAGACAGAATTCTTTTATTAATTAAAATGATGCCTGATTTAAAAATCGTCCCACAACTACCAAAGCCACAAAGCATTATTTATGCCGTTTTAAGCCTTTTTCCCCCCAACAAGCCTACTAAATTCTACAAGAGACGTTTACTTTCAAAAGTACATAAAAGTCTTTGTAAATCCAAATTGAATACACTTTTAATAAAAATAATAAATGTACTTTGTTATTTCGGATTAAAAATAACTCACTTAGATACATTACAAGAAAGTAGACCTTTAAGGGTGGTTCAGTGGTCCCTATAACCTCGTGCAAATAGTATTAGCAATATGTCGTTCCTATTGCTTTATAAACATGAGATTATGAGGACTACTATTATCTCTAAAAGTCATATTTCTATTTAATTATATTCTCTATATACTTTTTAAGAAAGATATATATATATATGTGTGTGTGTGTGTGTGTGTGTATGTATGTATGTATGTATGTATGTATGTATGTATGTATGTAGCAAGTGAAGGTAGTTAAATACCTTCAAATCAAAAGAAGAGTATTGCTTTGCAAGTTAATTATTTTACACAACGACATCAATATAAAGGAGGGATCGAGTCATTTTATATTTATGTTAGATCTATTGTTATTTATTTTTTTGTGATTAACTTATTGGCAAAACTAAATAATTAAACTCTTTAATTTTGAAAATCTATTAAAATACTTCATCTAATACATTTATGATTACGTTCAAGAAGATAATATATCTATGATTATTTAAAGAGACTAGCTGACGTCAATTTTAGTTGTTGAAAACAATAATTTATTAATATATAATCTCTATATTATTGCACAACTGTTTATTTTTCTATTTGTGAAGTGTTATGACATCGAACATCATGACTATTATATATATGAAGATGTTATTCAGATTTTATTATATGATTCCAAATTTGTACTTTAAAAAAAATAAGCAAAAAAGAAAAAGAAAAGTTTATTATTTTCATCAATAAGACGTTGGATGAATCATCATACATAGTAATAAATTAAATTGATTACGTTATGAAGCGCAAGAATGAAGTAAGCATTAAATAAAAAATTCAAATAACTAGACAAAGCAAAACTGCCAAGAAAATTGACATTAACATTTGATATGGATTTTTCCTACTAGAAATTCCAAATGTAGCAGTTATAGGTCAACTCCCTTGGAGCACAACAAGAAGTAGAGAACCTTGAAGCTGCTCTTATGCTTTTTAATTAATTTTTACCGAAATTCGGACTCGGAACGAATGAAGCTTGTGCAACCCCGGTCCCCGGTCCTGTAATTCAATTTTATAGTCCGAGGCAATATATAGATATGGGATCTTTAAACTTTTACAAGGGCTACTATATAACATGTGCAATGTATTTTTTTTTTTTTTTTTTTTTTTTTTTTTTTTTTTTTTTTTTTTTTTTTTTTTTTTTTTTTTTTTTTTTTTTTTTTTTTTTTTTTTTTTTTTTTTTTTTTTTTTTTTTTTTTTTTTTTTTTTTTTTTTTTTTTTTTTTTTTTTTTTTTTTTTTTTTTTTTTTTTTTTTTTTTTTTTTTTTTTTTTTTTTTTTTTTTTTTTTTTTTTTTTTTTTTTTTTTTTTTTTTTTTTTTTTTTTTTTTTTTTTTTTTTTTTTTTTTTTTTTTTTTTTTTTTTTTTTTTTTTTTTTTTTTTTTTTTTTTTTTTTTTGCCCTCTGAGCTTACTTTCCATTTGACGGCAAAGAGCAATCGGACTGTGGAAAGTCCAATCTTTGACAGAGATTCCTCATGGCAAGGGCATATCAACGTGCATGACCCATCTACACTAAAGCGCTTACATGATGCTATAATAGTTATATTTTTAATTTGTGCGTATAAAATTAAATTTCTTTGAAATTTCGAACTCCATACTATCATATTTATCCCGATTAAATTATTTTGTAGTTTTAATATTTTACTACTAATAATCGGAACCGTACATCTTTTAACTATCAATCAACACCTTTTAATTATCAATCATAATCTACACCCCATTAGAATAAAACTTTAAAAAACTAATCAAATTATTAGTAAAATAATCTAAATGTGTAATACCAGTCAAATTTAATTAAAAATATTAATTAAAGTACTTTGACGTTAATCAATTTTTTACTTAATCATCCAATACTAATATTAATCCAGTTTTTAAATGAATTAAATTTATATCTATGTCTTTTAAATTGTAAGATATCTTTTAAATTATTAAACATACTTAAAATCAGATTCGCCTAATTTTAATTGCAGCTATTAAGCTAATTATTTTGGAAATAATTAATTCTTTTTATAAAAAAATTAGCTAAAATTGAAAATTAAATAAAATCATTTATATTGTAATTAATTGAAATTAATTGTAACACTAAGATTTAATTGGACATGGTTTCATTCAATAGTTATATTGCTAAAAGGGGAAAATAATATTGATTTCGAAAAACTAAAATTAATTAGATTACTCTATATGGACAAGATTTCCCCTAAAAGTGAAAGATATCTTTTGAATTGCAAAATATATTTTAAATTAAATGATATATTTAAAATTAGATTCATACAATTATTAAAAGTGCAGGTACTAGGCTAATTATTATTTAATAAATAATTAATTATTTTCTCAAATAATTAGCTAAAAATAAAAATAATTAAAATTAATTATGTTGCTAAGGTTTAATGGGACACAGTTTCATTGAATGAAAATGAATCAAAACCCAGCTGGTATTAGAATGTGTGTAAAAATAAGTTTTTATGTATTTTTATGTGATATAAGAGAGAGAATGAGTGGAATTGAATAATGGAGACTTGTGTAGCACGGGTATGTCCCATGAAATATGTAGATGTGAAATAGGAGAGACAATTGGTGGGATTGAAAAAATATGTAAAAATGTGTAGAATAACACCCACTAATTATATTTCTAAAAGTGAAAAATATAATCAATTTAAAAGAATGAAAGACTAATTAAAATTAATTTGATTGCTATGAATTGGTAAAATTTCACTTAAAAATAAAAGATATTTTCTAAGTTGCAAGATATATTTTAAATCACAAAATATCTTTAAAAGTAGATTCATATAATTCTTAAAACTTCAGCTATTAAGCTAATTTTTTAGAAATAATTAATTGGGAAAAAATAATTAAAAATAATTATATTGTTAAGATTTAATTGGATTCGACTTTGTTTGGCAAAAATTGACATGGTTTCATCGGAAAAAAATATTCAAAATTAATTATATTGCTAAATAGAAAAAATATAGGTAAGTTAAAAGGTGAAATGGTACGATTTCATTGTTCAAACAAATTATACATGCCCCACTAATTATAGGTCAAATTGCCCCACTAATTATAAAAGTTTCCAATTAAATAGTTACAATGAAGCATCGACACATGGAGATGAAAATTTTCTAGAAGGCCGGGGATGGGGAATTATATCTGTACTTTGATTATCTTTCACAATCAAATTTTAAAAAGCATTACTCATATATTCGTTATAATATTGTGCATCGCACAAGTGTGCTATTAAGATCTCTCGAAATTTATTATTACATATAACAGAATGTAAAATAATTTAAAAGAAAAATCACAGACTCTACGAAAGTTAGTATCGCTCTTTAGTGTTTTTATTTTGAGAACTATAACATTTAATATTATTTTATTTTGCATTTGTATTTAGTAGACTTAATTTTACAATGAACAAAATATAACATATTATCACAATTTTTATTGCGAATATATAGTCATCCCATGCAGTGCACGGGTGTAAATATTTATGTTAGTAAAGTTTTGATAGCGCTATTTTTGAATTATCTTTATTGTTGAGGTTTTCATGATAATTGTAAATTAAGTTATGTAGATTTTTATGAGTTATTCCTTATATATTTACAAGATGGATCTGTACAAAGTACAGGTGAATCTCCGTTTAAATGTTTATAGAATTCTTTCGTTACTTTTATTAATTAATTTTAGTGCCCTGGCCATTATTCATTTTAGTTTTTGGCGGTGCTGTTCTCATATAATTAATAGTTAAAAAAAAATGTTGATTGTTGGAAATTTAATCTCCCGTGCATGTGTGAAACAACTAGTGCAAACAGTAAAACAAATTATAGACCCAGCAAGTGCATAAAATGGAACCACGAAAATAGAAATTAAAATGGCCCAAAACTGCCAAAACCCTGCATTCCCAAATTCAAGCATATTTCAACTATTTCGTTCCCATATTTGAATAATGACAATGATACTCCTGGTTCGTCATGAATGAAAATGTTCAGGAATCAAACACGTTTCGAATCTTCTGTCACCTAACCAAGAATTTGGTGGTCTTTTTGCCACACAACGAATTATGTCCGCTTATTTTACAAGTTAGTCAAAATCGATGGGTTTATATTTGTTTAAGGCCTTGTTCTTTTGGACAATTAACTTGTACGAATGCAATTTCATACAACCTCACACATATTTTCAACAATACATATTTTTCAATACAATCTCAACCACATATTTTACACGGAATACCACGCATGGTAACTTTATCACCAATCAAACATACCCTAAAACTCATATGGTCAATATTCAAGTTGTCCTTGTTTTGTTTTTGCGTGAAATATTTTGATATTATAAACGGTGCGATATATAAACATGGATATTCAAGTCTTCCATCTTGAATAAATGTTTTTGATCTTTTTACTAAATAAATAATGATCTAAGAGTGTGTTTGATTGACACTTCTTTTTCGGGAAAACTCATTTTTTCAACTTCTTTTCCAATTTTGGTGTTGTTTGATACATTTTTTTTCCCGAAAAAAGTTTTCCAACTTTTCTCGATTTATGTACCTTCCTTATTTTGAAGGAAAACATTTTCCTCGGGGGAGGTGGTTTTTGTTTTTCCACATGTGTGGCTCTTTTTTTTTTTAATGGACAATTTTCTTTAACCATAAAGATAAAAAAAATGATCAAATTTTATTTAAAAAATACAAAACAAGGAAAATAACACAAATTTTCAACTTTCAAATTAATCCAATCAAATACCTACAACTATCATTTTTCCTGAAAAACCTTTTCCCGAAATTTATTTACCCGGATAACGTTTTCCTTCCAACTATTTTTCGACTTTGCAATCAAACACACCCTAAGAGTTTTACTTGTAGATGAATGTCAACAATCAAACGGCCGATTGGATTGCAGCCACCTAGGTTTTATCTAAATTTGAGCTTAGGATACACTCAATGTATTTTTTTAAGAATACACACGGCACTCACACAAAATATAAAAACCCAATACACAACCTCTCCACGTAACTATTAGGATACATTCAATGCTAAATAAACAAAAATTATGGTTCAATTAAAATACTAAATCACTTTATTTGTTCTATTGAGAGAAGGAGAGTCAATGTTGAATGACGGTAGCGATGAAAATATGCGCCTCAGAGAGAGTCATTATTGAATGACGGTAGCAAAGTATTACCATTCAAATCATCAATCGAGAGAGAGAGAGAGAAGGTCAAAGCATTACCATTCAAATCAGAGAGAGAGAGAGAGCCTGAGGGAGAGTCTTTGTTGAATGATGGTAGCAAAGTATTACCATTCAAATCATCGATCGACAGAGAGAGAGAAGGTCAAAGTATTACCAGTCAAATGAGAGAGAGAGAGAGTCATTGTTCAATGTAGAATTACAGTATCAATGAAAATATGTGCCCTACCGGCTACCAGTCAATGTTCAAATCATCGCTACCATGTGATTTTATCCGTCAACAAAACAACATGAATGATCCGGTCCCATCGAGCGATTTTTAAGTATGGAACGCTTAGGCCATTTTAATGGCCCGTTCGACCTCCGTTTTGAAATCTGGGATCGATTGAAATCAAGACGGCGAAGTGCCATGAATTTTCGAATTTTTGGCGACATCAGTAGCTTTAACGGTCAAAGTTTTGACATATTTTTGGTCAAAAATATTGTCAAAACTTTGACCGGTGGTCACGGCTACGGTGTCGCCGAAAAATTCAAAATTCCCCGCCGTGCTGATTCTAGATCCGATCTCGATTTCAAAGCGGAACGCCATCAAAATGGCCCGAGCGTTCCATAAAATCCGGAACCATTGATGGCTCCGGAACCATCGATGGTTCAGGAACATTTCCGAACAAAACAAATTGGTGTCCAGTATAATCGGAGCTTGTTCTTTTGGGTAGAAATTTTATCCGTACGATATTCTATATAAAATATATGGTTAATATTATATAGAAAAATGTGTGTGGTTGAAAATATATATATGATTATACGAAATTGCGTGCGAACAAAAATTATCCCAAAAAAAAGCTATCAGTTGATTAGAGAGTAGCCCCAAAAAGAAAAGAGGGTTTGTGTGGCCACAATGAGATAGAAGCAGAGTGACGAGTGTTAGAGTGCACTTATGTACATTTATAATTAACTTCCTCTTACTTGGAGCTTCTTTATTTATGAGTGCCGATCTACTACCGACAGTTGAGCACTTATGTTACCCATGGCGGTCGGAAAAAAAAATTTGTGTGCGTTTCACCGAGCCTCCAATATCAGGGGACAATTATGTATTATTCATCTTTTTTTACAGGAATTATGTATTATTCATTTGGTCTAACATAGATATAAAAAAATTTTAATTTTTTTCGGGATGACATGGAGCCCTCACAGGGCGCCACGTGGCTTGGGTACCTCCCCATGGGGGAGGTGAACAAAATCGCTTTATTTATAGTGAGGGGAATGCCCAATTTTTTTTAATTATTTTATTATTTTGATTTTTTAAAATATCGGCAAGGAAAAATTTTCATTAGCAAAATGATATAGGACGGAAGCGAACAGAATTCCAGCGAATACTGTTAAAAATAAAATAAACTTTGGAGTCTATTAAGGGTCTTGGAATTCACCAAGAATATTGGAATCCACCAATAAAAGAGAGAATTCTCAAAGTAGTTTTATTAATGAATTCATAAAAAAATATATACAATGGCTCTATTTATAGGCCTAATACATACTTCCTAGTCCTATTAGGAAAATATTAAGAAAAGATAAAGAATAAGGAAACAATAAAGGAAAATAAGGAAACAAATAAAATAAGGAAAGAAACAATAATAAAGAATCTGATACTCTTCTGAAAAGGTTTAGCCCACCTTAGTTTGACTCTCAGAGCTCCAAACCCCAAAATTATGATTTTACCCATTTTTAATCCAAGCTTATCCTACATCACAAAACAAGAGTACATTATTCAGGAAAGACAGTTTATAGGATAATTGGACGGTGCTGTAATTAGGTCCAAGTTAAATGCAAGTAGTGGATTGTTTATTTAGATGTTCAAAAGGGTTTGGTAGAGCAAATGGCAAGTAGCGAAGGTTTGAAATGTCAACGATGCGGGTTTGAGTGCAGGCTATCATCCATAGTTTTTGTCACCTTTTTCTTTTCTTTTTTTTCCATTTTAAACAATGTTATTTTCTTTTCTTTTTTTTCGGGTACCATAATGTTATTTTCAAAGAGGTTTTAGGTATCTTTTCTTTATTTGTTATGTTATTTTTCATTTCAAACAATTTTATTGCTGATGATTGTGCATTTTCAAAGAGTTTAGGTGTTTTCTATTTTCAAAAATATTATTTTGTATAAGATGTTGTGCTTAATATGTTAAATTATTGTTTTGTATTATTTATCTATTAAAGGATATCGTGAACAATTAGTCCTATTTATTATGAAGATGAATAATTAATAATATGATGCAATGACACACCCCGCACCAAATTATCTCTAACAACTTGACACGTGACATGCGCCAACGATAGATGGCAATTAAGTGCCGGATCTATCGTTAAGGCAAACTGTAATTGCGTGATTTTGTCTTAACTTAAATAATGAAAAAGATTTTGGAAAAAATTTGACAGAGTTTTCTCTGTATTTTGAACATATCCATCCTGTAAGGGATCTACTCCAAGCTCAAAACATTCAACCCAACATAACGCAAATCTCCTTTCAAATAAAAGAATGTCGAAATCTTTAAAAACAATCACAACCACCATAATCCAACATCAGTGTCATTTCCCACAACTAAATGCTAATACATGAATGAATAAATAAATGAACCTACTAGCTAAATGGAAAAAAATAAAGGTGGTGGTGGCCAACAGGCGATCCAAGCTTACGCTCAACTGCTTCATGATAAGAAAAACATTAGGGAAATATGTGAGTTTTGTAACCCAGTGAGTGGATAAGTTCACAAATACATGTTGTTTTCCATCTAAAATATCTTCACAAAATCTCTTTATAACAAAATGCATAAATATCATAAATCATTGAGATAATAGTAATGACTGAAATTGTTTTAACTGAACAACACTGATCACAGTGTTTTAGATGAATTTTGCTTTCTAAAATTGAATTCTATAATAAAAAAATGATCTACTGGAAAATAATATCAAAAGTATCAACGAGAAACAATACACTTGTATAGAGTACTCTCAATACACGTGGTGTGTCACTCAAAAATCTGATCTGTCTGAATATTTGGTCATACGTGCGCAGAGCAAACTCCAAAGGCTAAGCACCCTCATACACGCCCAAAACCTATGTGTGTACGAAAGTGGGTCCCAAAGACTTCTATAATTCTGATCATACACTGTGGAACATATCACAACAGTGCAGAGCGAGTAACTCTAACAAGGTACTTTATGATGGTTTTAAAAAGATATTCACATGATCTTTCAAAAAAGAAAATGCTACTTAAGGAAATCCACGATTTTCTGAAATATTTATTTATAATAACATAACATAATAATCTGCAAAAGGATATTGGAATTGAAAATATGCTATCTTTGTAAAATATAGTTTTTCCACTCACAGAACTACAAACTACTTCTAATTTGGCTGGTAGGCTTCCCCAATCGTCTCGTCACCACCTGAAATAACAATAATATTCTTATCAAAATCTATACACATGAATTTTCAACCAATTGCCTACCACATTCAATACCAAGGTTTAATTTTTCTAAGATTCTCTAATTTCCCAATTCCGTTGCTTTATTCATCTTCTTTCATTGATTTTACAATATTTCATACCATTGGAACCACCCAATTGAATTCCAAAATAAGTCCCTAAATTTTCAATATCTAGGTAAGGTGAGTTTCAATCCACTTCATCACTCACTACTCAATTACCATCAATTCTACTTTAAAATAATTAATTAGGGCCAAATAACATCTTAACAATACCTAATTGATCCAAATTAATGATAAATTTCGAGTCCCTAATGTCTATTGGTAAAATCCTAAAATTAGTTTCACTATTTACCTTGAATTCAATAGAGTAAAATTGAAGAAACACAATTACCACGCGAAACCACGATAAACCCAAGCTTTCTCCTTCCTTTTTCCCTTTTTTTTTCCTTTCTTTTTCTCTTCCTTTCACGTATTGTATTCGGCTCCTGGTTCTCGTTTGCTGTTGAATTCGTATATTAATGGGAACAAGGCCTTGTTTGTTTCATATATATATATATATATATATATATATATATATATATATATATATATAGAATTTGAAACTTAGCTCTTTCATCTTTATTTAGCTAATATAAGTTGATCCTTTGGCTCTTAATTGTATCAATGATTCATAAACTTTTAATAGATCAAATTAAATCCCTTTAATAATTTGACTTTGACCCATAATCAATGGCTTTGACCAAGTAGTAGTTGAAATTTAGATATGCGAAAATTCTGATCGTAACATGCAATGATTTTTTCTTTTTGTGACATATAAATTTTAGTACCAGAGCAACCAAATCAAATTTATTATTTTAAGTTGAGCTTCATTTTCGTTTGCTTCTATTTTGCATGCAAAATCAACCTGATGTATCGTTATTTTCAATAATATTTGGGAAATTGGGGAGAACGGACCGAAAAAATTGTGCTTATTACGAGATTGGTTCAAAATAAAAAATATGGCTTAACTGGTAAAAAAATATTTGGTGTGCGTTTGGTCCATTTGGATGGAATCCATCCAATTTTACCATTAGTCAGATCAAATGTTGATATTTTGTTATCTTCCCACGGTTTTGATCATTTTCCACTTAAGGTTAATAAATCACAATTGCAATTGAATCTATAGTTTTGAAACACGTACAAGTTAGTCCAAAATTTTAGTTAAATCAAATAATTTTACCATTTATTATATATATATATTTATTTGATCAATAATTCATTGTGTTGGATTAATTTGATCTTAATTCAATAGTTTTCATAAAAAATATTCCATATCATAGCATCTGTTCGCATTAAAATCGTAACTTTAAAAACATTTCTTTGGCATTAATGAAACGCACATCTTTATTTCAACCTACAATTAATAGTAAATATAATTGTTGTATCGTAACCCCATAAAATTTTAGTTGGACTATATCAATAAAACAAAGTATACCAAATGTATACAAATAATAAAATAAAATGCAAAAAATAAAAAAAAATATTTTTTTATACATCTCTATTTTGATAATAAATCTAATTATTGTTCATACATAAAATTTTAACCAACATATAATAATAAATATAATCATTGTACCTATATAAAATTTTATTATGAATATATTACTGTAAAAAATATAATGAATATATATAAATAATAAAAAATAAATATAACAAAATAAATAAAAAATAAAAACTCAAAAAACCCCCCACCCCCACCTCCTAAGAACCACCACCAGCTGCTACTATTTATGGGTGGTGGTTTTCAAAACCACCATATTAGTGGTGTTTTAAACGCCACCCGCCTGAACACTATCAGTTGTTGGTTGTGCTCAAAACACAACCACCGACCTACAGCAGTAGGTGGTTCTTAAGGGATGAGGGTCGGATTTTTTGAGTTTTTTCTTTCTTTATTTTTAATATTTATTTTTTTATTATTTATTTACATTTGATATATTTTTTATAGTGATATATTTGTAATAAAATTTTATACATGTATAATAATTATATTTATTATTAACTATTGGTTAAAATTTCATGTAAGTGCAATAATTACATTTATTACCAAAATAGAAATATATTAAAAAAACTATTCTTTTAGTTTTTTATTTTATACATTCGGTATTTTTTTTATTGATATAGTCCTGCTACATTTTATGGAGATATAATATAATAATTATACTTATTATTAACCGTTGGCTAAAATAAAAATGTGTGCTTCTTTTAATGTTAAAGAAATTTTTTCAAGTTACGAGATTAATGCGAACAAATATTGCGGTATTGAATATTTTCGGTGAAAACTGTTGAATTAGAGTTAAATTAATCCGATAAATTTAATTATTGACCAAATAAATATATTAAAAAATAAATAGTAAAATTGTTCGATTTAACTAAAATTTTGGACTAACTTATACATATTTCAAACTTATGAATTCAACTGCAATTAGAATTTCTTAACCTTAAATGGAAAATGAACAAAATGTACATGGGAAGATGACAAAATATCAACATTTGACTCGAATAACGATAAAATTGGATGGATTTTGCCTAAATTGACCAAACATACACCAAAACTTTTTTTTTTTGGACTAATGAAGCTGCATTTTTTATTTTGGATCAATCTCACAGCAAGCACGACTTTTTTGGACCATTTCCCCCAATTTCCCATAATATTTTGTAAAAGAAAGTATGAAAACAATTCAAAGACCCTGCGCCTTACAACCCCATTGAACTGTTATTTCTATATTCAGTTACGTCCTAGGGAAAATCCTGGATCAACCCCAATCATTCACAGTCCAATAAGTAATTGGAGTCTCTGAGGAATAAATAGAGAGGATAACTCATAATTACCAGGGCAACCACACCAATTCACTGCAAAAAATAAACACCACAAGAAATCTATAGCATGTTGAATACTAGAAAGTGTGATGTGTGTTTGCCAATCTTGGAGATCGAGACCAGACTTGGTTGATCTTTTTGAAATCTAGAAGTGCGTGAGAACTTGGGTTGTAGGGAAGAGTTCAAGAATGCTCAAATACTTTCCTTGAAATACCAATTTGTTTCTTTTGTCCCATGTGAGGCACATTCTTGCCTTCACCATCGCATTCCAAGCCAATTTACTTTTTTGAACTCCTTGGAGAGAATGGAGAGTCTGAAACTAGATGACAACGGACGAGGTTCCATCCAAGCTAGAAGCCCCACCATGAACAAATTGAGCTCCAAAAAATTTGCAATATGCCGCAACAAAGAAATAGATGTTTTGTATCTTTTAGATCTTGCTCGCATAGTGGACATGCTATGTTGTTAGATTGTTGCACTCCTCTTGCTTGGAGGTTTATTTTCATGGAAATTTGATCCTATTTGGCCTTCCAAGAGAAGAAGTTTATCTTCATGGGGCACCATCAATTCGAAATGAAAGTCTAATTGTAAGGAGATTAGGGATTCACCTTTACATCGAATAGATTTGCCAAGGACTTACTTGAGACAGATCGGTTTCTATTGATGCTCCAAGCAAGTTTATGCGATGTGTACTTGTTAAGAGAAACTGAATTCAAAAGCTTACATTGCCTAGGAAACTTATTTTTTATTTAAATATCACCTAGTCACCTATAATGCCAAAATTTTATAAGAATCCCAATTACCAATATTCCAAGTGGAAAACTTGTTTAGGTTGATATTTTTTCTCGTAAGGGTCTTCCCTATCCTTGCAATTCTACCCAAAAAAAAGTGTTGTTGGTAGTCGTACCAAGGCCTCCATCATTCCTATATAGGGAAGAGAAGTAATCACCTTTCTCCACAGGGTCGAGTGTTCTATATTTAATCTCCACCACCATTTGGCAAGGAGAGCAAGATTTTTCCATTTTGTGCTATTTAAGATATTGAAGTTTACTTGATTGTTATGATTTTATCGTTATCCATTAGTTTGTTAGGTTTAGATTTTGTTTCAAGTTGTGAGGACAAATGATCTAGAATTATAATCCTACTCTGTATATAGAGTACTTTGCATTTTATGAAATAACAATACAATCCATTTTGATTTATTATTATCTTTTTAATTTGTTCATTTTATCTTTTATATTCATTGTTGATCTTCAATCATCATACTCGATCCTAATTTACACATGGTTATTAGAGTAGTGTTAATCCTAGGAAAGATGGCTCCATTTTCAGATGGCAAAATCCACATATGATGTTGATTTCTCAATTTCAATTCAACAAATTTTATTTTTTTTAAAAACAAAAAAATATCAAATACAGAATTCATGATTGAACTCTTTCAACAATTATATCCCTCTAAAATTCCTAAATTCATTCAAAGTTCTAGAGTAAATTTTTATCATATCCGTGTTTAGAATTTCCAAAATGTTCTTCCTCTAATTGTTTGATGGCGAGATTGATGATCTTCCACTGCCACATGTATTGGCTTCTAGGATGCATGGAACTAAAGACTCGAATATGGTAGCTCTATGCAGAAGATATTTTGAAACTATGATTTATGAAATTATGGAAATCATTTAAGCTTATGCAGATAGCTCGAAGTTTTTTCATTTCATATGGTTGAGGCTTTGATCAATGATGGCGGATAGCAGATTCGAGCCGGACGAAACTAAAATAGTGATTCTTCTTTGTTTGTATGGAGCTTTCTAACTTTTATTGTAGGAAAATGTTCATTCCCTAGTGACTAAGAAAGTTATGATTGACTGTGCACTCAAGAGCTTGACATTCTACTTGCAGAAGATGGAGATGGATTGTGCTTTCTAGCTCTTTTGATATGCCCATGATAGGTATTTTTGCTATTAGAGTGATGTTATAGTTCACCTTGTGGCCTTTATTCGGTATGTTAGCTTAATGGCTAATTTACTAATTTATCAGCTTATTATAGTAGACCAAATTGGATTTGCTAGAGTCAACCAAACTCCAACTTCGCCGAGGAGGGGAGGGGTGGATGTTGAGATATTGAACTTTATTGTTCAAATTACAAAGTTATGATTTTATGGTTATCCATTGGTTTAATTTGTTAGTTTTATATTTTGTTTCAAGTTGTTAGGATGAAGATCTAAAATTGTAATCATGTTCTATATATAAAGCACTTTGCATTTTATGAAATAACAACACAATCCATTATGATTTCTATTATCTTCTTCATTTATTAATTTTTCCTTTTACATTCGTTGTTGATCGTCAATCATCATACTCATTCTTAATTTCAATCATGCTGCCCATAATCAACTGCCCAATTTTTTTTCCCAACACCACGTTTCCTAGTTTATTCTCCTACTTTCTCCGAAACCCTACCCTCTCTGAAGGAAGTTTTTCAAAGAGATTCAAGAGCTTTAAACGTAGCTTGATATGTAGGATTTAAGAACAGTGATTCGTGCTTCTAATGTAATTACCTTCAATTACCAATTGGAAATCCTAAACTTTTCCTTATCAATGACTCCATCACAAGTGGATAAACCTCTCATTGAAGTTCCTACCAATAGACCAAGGTAATGGAATGGGATGGAGCCCATTTCGCAATCAATTTCATCAAAAATTCTGTGTACTTCCTCTACGACAACATTAATGCCCAATAAACTACTTTTCAAAAAAATTATTTTCAGTCTAAATAAAACTTGGAAGCATTTTAGAATTCGCATAAGTTGGAAAATATTATTTTCAGACTATTCTCCTATTATTATTCGTATTGTGCCATCTACAAACTAGAGATGAGAAACTTCAATCTTATGTGTCCCCATTTTTACTCGAAAATATGTCTTGTATATAAAACAATGAGTACAAGGTTCTCTTTTATAGAGAGAGCAATTACAACAATAATGAAAACTAATTAAAGCAAATATGTGATGATTCTACTTTCCTAAACTAATTATTCTACTTTCCTATTTTTCTGATTTTTACAGGTTTTAATATCTATATAATTGCATATGGAACAAATCCTTGAATATCTCTAAGATTATGAATGAATGAAGAAAGAATCTCCAACACTTTCCCTCAAGCTGGTTTCAAAATATCTTCCATAGCCAGCTTCGTAGTCAGGTTATCAAACTGCTTTTTGTGTAATTCGTTCGTTAATACATCAGCTAATTGTTCATATGTTGGAAGATATCACATATATATTAGTCCCGCATTAATTTTCTCCTTGATGAATTGTTTATCTACCTCTATATATTTTGTGCAATCATAGAGAACTGGATTATGAGCAATAGAAATAACAGCCTTGTTGTCATAATAGGCCTTCATAGGAGTCAAGCAGTGGACCTCTAGTTCTTCAAGAATTCTTTGGATCCACATTACTTCACAAATTCTGTGGGCAATAGCTCTAAATTCTTCTTCAGCAGCACTTCTAGTTATTGATAAAAATGAAAATGAAGATTCTAAATTAGAATTATGACAATATCCAATCTATCCATTTATACACATAACTGTTGGAGAAGAAAATCACTCACTTTCCTAATCCAAGTTTGGCATGTGCAGTAGTCTTTGATTACAATATATGATTTGTCCTTAATTCAATTATTCTTGCCTATTTTTGTAAATTAGCCGTTAGAATTCTTGTGTATAAATGAGTGCCGTACTTGTAAACAAATGAAAGGTGAAATACTAGAAAACTTTTCCTATATTCTTTTTTAATTTCATTTTGGTATTAGAGCCTTATACAAACCCTTTAGCATTCTTATAACTTCAAATCAATTTCCTACTTCAAAAACTTCAAAATGGCATCCGTTAGTACTCTTGAAGAACCGAAGCTCTCTGTTCAATCTTTTCATCAATGCTCAAGTTTGGTTTCCATCAAACTATCATCTTCAAATTTTCTCCTTTGGAATGCTCAAATTCTTCCTTTAATTTGCAGCCTTGGGTTAGAACACCATATACATTCTCAAAAACCATCCATATAAATTGTCGATTCTATTGGCAAGAAGATCATCGATCTAGACTTCACTACTTGGGTCAACAACGATGGATTACTAATGTCATGGCTCCATGGAAATGTGAGCAAGGAAGTACTCGGCATAATAATCGGTGGGGATACAGCATATGCACTTTGGAATTCAATACAAGTGCAACTGTTGTCCAACACCGAAGAAAATGAAGCACAACTTAAAAATGTACTATATGGTTTATCAAAAGGAAACTTATCTCTCTATGAATACATTGGAAGATTTAAAGATATATGTGACAAACTAGCCGTGACTGATATACCTCTCTCCGATGTTGACAAAGTTTTCCAAGTCTCAAAAGGTCTGGGAACAAAATACAAAGAATTTAGGATCATTGTTTTGTCTAAGCCTCCATACCCCTCGTTTGATCAATTCATCATGTCATTACAAAATTTTGAACAAGTCTATCTTGATGAAGATAAGCATCAAATCGACCACAACCAAGCATTTTTTGGTCAAAGAGGAAGAGGAAGAAGAGGTCGTGGAGGTAGAGGTTCCTTCAGAGGAGGCTTGAATACTACAAATAGGTCTACTCAACATCACCCTTCAAACTTTCATTCGCAGCAACGACACCACAACCATGGAACTTGGAAGGAACAAGAGAATTCGAGTACACAAAATCGGAATAAAGAAGCATGCCAAATTTGTGGTAGAACAAACCACATTGCTACCACTTGTTATTATAGGTATGATTATTCTACTCACGAAGAAAATGCTTCAGAAGCTTTGACAGCCACAAACTTTAATAATGAAGAAGATCCAAAATTCTATGCCGACTCTGGGGCAACAATGCATATGACAAATCATGGAGGTAAATTAAAATATTTAAAACTTTATTATGGTGCCGATTCTATTTTTGTTGGAAATAGACATGCTTTACCGATTACGCACATAGGTAAAGCCTCACTTCAAATTCCACAAAGTAATCTCAAATTAAATAATTTTTTAGTTGTGCCAAAACTTAAAAAGAACTTATTATCTATTAGTAAACTTATTGATGATAATTATTGTACTTTTGAATTTAACTCTAATGGTTTTGTCGTCAATGATCATAATCAGCAAACCTTAGCCAAAGGATATAGACATGGAAACTTATAGGCACTTGAAGAAGGACAACCTGAAGCCTTTACTGCAGTCATATCAAAGGGATTATCCTCGGAATTATGGCATGCTCAATTAGTGCATCCAAATTTAAAGTTTTTACAAACTTTAGAGAAAAATAAGGTTATTAGTATCTCTCACTGGTTAAATAAGAATGTTTTATGCACAAGTTGTCAATTAGGAAAATGTTGTAAACTTTCATTCAACAAAACCAATTCTATTTCAAATTTTTTGTTGGAAAAAAATCGTTGTGATTTATGGGGGCCATCCCCAACTCTTTCTTCTCAAAATTTTAAATATTATATAATCTTTACTGATGACTTTACTCGGTACACTTGGTTATATCCGTTAAAGAATAAATTCGATTTTTATGATTGTTTTCTAAAATTTCAAGTCTTTGTTGAGAAACATTTTGACAAGAAAATCAAGATATTCCAAAGCGATGGTGAAGGAGAATTCACCTCAAATAATTTTACAAACCACCTAATATAATGTGGTATCATGCAACAACTTTCTTGTCCTCATACACCTGAACAAAATGGTCTTGCCGAACGCAAGCATCGACGTATAGTTGAAACAAGATTAACCTTATTATTTCATGCTAACATTCCTTTAAAATTTTGGGTTGGCGCTTTTTTAACAATTACTTATCTTATTAATCGATTGTCATTCTCCTCCATTAGTAACAAAACTCCATATTTTAAACTTTTTGGCAAAAATCCCGATTATTCGGGATTGCGTGTTTTTGGATCTCAATGCTTTCCATATTTAAAAACTCTAGGTTTACACAAATTTTCTTGCAAAACCATTCATTGTATCTTTTTAGGTTATAGTCCACTTCATAAAGGATATAGGTGCCTTGATCCCAATACTCATCGCATTTACATCTCCCGCCATGTGGTTTTGAATGAAAATTATTTTCCTTCTCTTGCTAAAGAATCCTCTTCGTCAAAAGATTCTCCTAATCTATCTTTTACTTCATTTCCTAGTTATGATGAATGGTTTTCTATTCCTAGCCCTCCACGCAACTACTATTCTAGTCAAAGTGTCTCACATGTTACTCCTCCAAGTTTGCCAAATTGCACTTTAAGACAAAATTCATGTCCGAAACTCTCACCAAATCATGAACCACATATTTCTAATGTTATACCAAGCTTTCCAAACGCACATTCTTCCAATTACAATGTTATACAGTTACCTATCTCATCAAATGCATCTTTTCCTATTCATAATTCATTAAATAATGAAGAAAATATTCTCATGCTCCTTCACCCAACTCTGCAACTATTTCTGACAATCTTCATACTCAATCTATTCCCTCTCCACGACCTACTCGTGATCGTCACCCACCTCCTTATCTAAAAGACTATCATTGTCCAACTATTTCTTCCTCTTCCAATCAAGACACGATTCTACTTACTTCTCCAATTGAACCTAAAACGCTCAAAATAGCTACACAATTTGAAAATTGGAATGCTGCCATGAAAGATGAGATAGAGGCCCTTCACAATAATCAAACATGGACTCTTGTTCCACGACCACTAGGTGCAAATATTATTGGTTCTTAATGGGTTTATTGAACCAAATATAATGCTAATGGAAGTGTTGACAGGTGCAAAGCTCGTCTTGTTGCAAAAGGATACAAACAAATTCCTGGCTTAGATTTCGACGAAACCTTTAGTCCTGTTGTCAAACCTACCACGATTAGAGTTATTTTGTCAATGGCTACTCATTTTCGATGGCCTCTCAAGCAGCTTGATGTCAAAACTGCTTTTCTTCATGGCTTTTTATATGAACAAGTATACATGGAGCAACCTCTAGGTTTTGTCCATCCTCAATTTCCTAATCATGTTTGTCTTCTTCACAAATCATTGTATGGCTTGAAACAAGCACCTCGTGCTTGGTTTGAACGCTTCTCTCATAGCTTACTAACACTTGGTTTTTCTTACAGCGTAGCTGATCCTTCTCTATTTATTTATTGCCATAACAATTTTATTATATTTCTTTTAGTTTATGTAGATGACATTATTATCACAGAGAGTGACTAACATCTTGTTGATCAGTTAATTCGTCATTTAAGTCAAAAATTTTGCTTCAAAGATGTTGGAAACTTGCATTTTTTCCTTGGTATTGAAGTACAACCTTTCCTTGGTGGACTATTTTTATCTCAACAGAAATATGTTGAGGACATGCTTACTAAATATCATGTGCTTGAAGCTTCAAAAATCAACACTCCTATTGCCATCAAACAAAATCCCCTTCCTGATGAAGATGAACCCACCAATGCTACCGAATATCGTCAACTTTGTGGTTCTATCCAATATTTGACATTCACTAGACTTGATCTTACTCATGCAGTTAACCTTGTTTGTCAACACTTCCAATCTCCTACAAAGGACTTCCGAGCTATCAAACGGATTCTTCAATATATAAAAGGAACTCTCAATTAACGTCTTCGTTTTTTATCCCAAAGTTCATTAAACATCTCTGCCTTTTGTGATGTAGATTGGGTTGGATGTCTAGCTACACGTCGCAGTGTGATAGGGTATTGTATTTTCCTTGGCGCCAATCTTATATCTTAGGCTCCAAAAAAGCAGCCGACTATGTCTCGATCTAGTGCCGAAGCTGAGTATCGATCATTATCTGCCACTGCCACGAAAGTTACATGGCTAAAATATTTGTTCAAAGATCTTGGCATTTCACTATCTACCACACCTCGTCTCCTTTGTGACAACAAAAGTGCTCTTCATTTGTCTCACAATCCTGTTTTTCACGCTCGGACCAAACACATTGAGCTTGACTACCACTTTGTTCAAGTTAGGTATTCATTCAATTCCACTCCCTAACTTGAGGGGGCCTGATAAAAATGAAAATGAAGATTCTAAATTAGAATCATGACAATATCCAATCTATCCATTTATACACATGACCGTTGGAGAAGAAAATCACTCACTTTCCTAATCCAAGTTTGGCATGTACAGTAGTCTTTGATTACAATATACGTCTCATTTTGTTTTTTTACTCCACCATGTAATAGAGTTCCCACCAACAAATGAACAATAGCCAATTAATATCTGTAGCACTTCCAATCCAATCTGCATCTATGTAGACTTCGACTTGAAGATGCCCATGTTTCTTGAATAGTAAGCCTCTATCTAGAGTTCCTTTGAGATATCTTAAGATTCTATAGAAAGCTTCGAAATGCAGTGCACCTAGTGGGTGCATAAACTGGCTTGCCATGCTAACTGTTCGACTGAGAATGTGTTGAAAATATTGCCGCAAGTGTACGGGTCGAACGAGTAGTAAAATGGATTTTTAAGTCCAAGTATCGATCCCACAAAGATTAGATTTAACTATCAAAATTATCAATTTTGTACTCTATTTGAAAAGATGATATGATGGTTGTTTTGATTTTTAATAAACATAAACATTTATAAACTAAATAAAATCTAAATTAAAGAATTAAATATTTGTAATATATAAATAAACGACGATGGGAATTACAAGACTTGGGACTCACGATTTCACCAACTTTGATTCCTCCAGTACAGGTAATTAGATTCAAGTAATGATCTTATTTTCGTCAACAAACGAATTTACTAAAATAAATATTTACATCTCTCGATGATAAATACATCTATTCTATTATGCCAATTTATTTATATCTAAATAAATTCGTTATCAACCATCTAGAATGCGTTCACATAATAAATTCAAATAGGTTACGTCGAAACTTCACCTAAAAATCGCACTAACCACAAGTTTATCTCTAAATCTTGTCTAAATTAGTGTTCTATTTTATTTATTCTAATTTGTGTTTTCATTTCTCAAATATGACACAAACCAATATATAATTTATCAATTGATCAAAAAGATAAATTTATAAGCTTAACAATATAAAATTAACAATAAATCAATCACGTACTATTAAATCCAATAACGTAATACTAGAGTTCACAAAGAGGATTCATTGTTCATCCCAAGTATAAAAAGTTAACTACACATGAATTTAAATATGAAAACTACAATAGAGAAAATATAGAAATACATAACCGGATTTCAAAGAGTTGATGTGTTTTTCCTTCGGTATTTTCTCCTTTCCTTTGCTCTTCAAAATTCTCCAACTGCACCTTCTCCTTGAAAGCTACGTATCTCTACGAACTCTCTCTAATATGTATTTTGCTTTCACCCCAGTATTTCATGTGTTAGGATCTCCCTCTTTCAATTCTCTTCTGCATGTGTCTATGTATATACACCTCGTTCAATCTTAATAATGCTCCACAATCTTAATAATGCTCCACAATCATAATAATGCACCACAATCATAATAATGCTCCACAATCTTCATAATCAAAATGGCCACCCAGAAATACCATTATGAGGAGAAAGGTTGCAGAATTGCCACAAGATCCTTCATCTTCAAGAAATGTGATATTTCATTTTTTTTTACCTTTTTGCAACTCCTAATACAATAAGTAAGCAAGAACTAGTAAAAATATACGAAAATATAATAAAAACACATTAGAAATTAGGAAATTAAAACATAAAAAAATACAATCTATCAATACCCTCACGCTTAAGCTATTGTTTATCCTCGAACAACAAAGACTCAAAATACACACAAGCGAACAAAAACTTATATAAATAAGCACATCATCAATCATAATAAGACTCAAAACAACTTTAACGTGCCCCCACGGGCAGTGGTACAGCAGTAAAGCAAGAGGCTTTCAAATTGGAGTATCGGGGGTTCGAAACCCAATGGAGGCATGAGGACTGGTGTCACCTCGGCCGCTCCTCTGGGGGTCCCGCACCCTGGCCCGAGAGGGGGGTCAGAAAGAAAAAATATGGGTACACACCGAATGTCCGTGCCAAGTGTGTATAGGCTGTATCATTCGGATTTATCTGGAGGGCGAATCAGGGGGGAAGGCCGCTCTCCCCAGGAATAGTCAGTTCGAAGGGCTGGACACCTAGGTTATCAAAAAAAAAAAAACAACTTTAACATATACAAACAAATAGTAAGCTGTAATCAACTCGCAGCTCATACTACACAAAAGTTTTGGGCTTGTCCTTTAGTAATCTTCATTTCCCATCTTCGTTTAGATCCAAAAATTGTGTGGTCAGTAACCCGACCCTCAATGGTCAAATATATCCTTACCCTCTCGTGGTCACACCTAATATGCTTTCTCTCAATCTATAAGTGATCATCCCAAAGGTTGTTCTCAATCACTCTTTTTTTTTAATTAGGTGAATTTTACCGGTAGAATCAAAAGTACAGCAATGTGATAACTCTCCCTAAATTTGAGTACTCCACGGAACAAGTTACTCCAAAGTAATTCAAACCAACCAGAGTTCCATATCCATGATGCCACATTTATTTCTCACCTTTTTTCTTTTTTTTTTTTTTACTATTCAAATGTAAACGTGCAATGCAATGCCCCAAACAATCATTCTTTCTCAATGACCCATGTAGCAAGCTTTAGGTCGGCGACTCTCGAGCTCGTCACTCAAGGCACCAGTTATTGAGATACTCCTAAGAACTTATTCACCCGAATCAATGAGGAAAGAGAATGGAAGCACAATGAAATGAATGCAGTTTAATTGATTTTTTTTTAATACATGGATTGGATTTCTAGCAAACGGTCATTACCTTGTTTCTACTTGCTAATCAAAGACACTCCACGCAATTCAACATATATGGACTTATCACAATACTTAGCTCATCCTCTACCGGCTAATTCACCACTCATCTCACAATGGTAAAGTGATTCAAAATAAAAGTAGGTGGAATGAATTTGAGCATACTTTTTCACTCTAACCAACAAACTTTTAAATCCAACAACAATGAGTCATGACCTCCAATGGACAAGCAATCGTCAAATGAGTTCGAATAGTATACTTTGTGAGTTAAAGACAATTTCAACTTGAGAAACAAAAATTTTGAAAAACTTTACACAAAACAATTACACATAAATTTAACATGACTAACACACATACACGCAATACTAGACATGTAATAAACAATCTATAAAGAACAAGCATGCAGGCCAACACACCAAATATACACAATAAAATCAAAAGTATAATAAAACTTGCAACCGCCACACTTGAGAATTACGACTTATTCTACAAATCACAAGTACAAAGTGACAAGACTAAACGAGAAGCCATGCAATCAGCAATTGTTTTCTCTAAAGCAAAAAAACACACACAGTCTAAAATATAAAACAAACGAAAATAAGATGCGTCTCAAGAGCCTATTACTCCTTACTCTACCATCTCCGAAAAAAATTAAAGTTATCAAATGATTTTATAACAGCACAAAATCCCACCCTCAAATTGAAACTGACATTGTCCTCAATGTTCAATAAAGAGAAGGAGAGATATCAAACCCTTTTTTGTGTTTTTATTTTTTCCTTTTTTATTAATTAATAATCAATTCGTAATAAATAAATGAACTAATCATGATCTATATTAAATCTTATATATCCTTATCAAAATAAGAAAATATTTATAGTCAAAATTAGATTTTTTTCAAATATCCATTGATTTAAACCTATCTTCTGTCATTTTTTTATTAATTAATAATCAATCCTAACAAATAAATTAACAAATTATTTTTTATATTAAATATTAAACATTAAATCTGAATTTTGTTTCCCTACATAAGTATTGATAATTATTATTTTATTATTTTTCTAATCTAAATCTAAAGATTTATATCTATATATAGAATAAGAGCCATTTTATAAATAATTAACTAAGAAATGAAAATTAATTCTTAAAAAATAAAATTAATTAAAATTAATAGTTTCATAAGATTTGATTGTTGTGTAATACAAAATTAGCATTCAATAAATTTTTACGCAAAATTAAAAGAAAGGTATAACATTGAAATTTTAAAATTAGATTTGACTCACTAATTAATTTTTAAAATAATAAATTATTTTTATAAATAATTAGTTAAGGAAAAAATAAATATAAATTAGCAATTTTGGTAAGATTTATTTTTTGTGTGATACAAAAATAGAAAGCATGAAATTTTACATAAAAATCAAAAGAAACTTGTAAGATGATTAGATTAGTTCCTTTAATTATTTTTAAAAAAATAAAATTAGCAAAAAAATGAAAATTAATTAAAATTAGCAATTTTTTAGGATTTAATTTTAATGTCAAAAAAATTACAATTCATTAAATTTGTGCACAAATACTAAAAGAAACAAGTAATATTTATTTTTTTAATTAATCATTCAATTGTAACATTAATCCAATATTTTTTAATTAAACTTATATCTATGTCTACATCTATATCTTTTAAATTCCAGATATCATTTAATGGAAATAATTAATTGATATATTTTAACTTTAATGTTACACGTTTCTTTTAATTTTTTAATTTAAAGAAAGAGGAACTGCAAGTTCACTTGCTAAAGATTAAACTAATTATTTTAGAAATTATTAATTATTTTTAACAAAAATAATCATTTTTAACAATAATTAGCTAAAAAATGTAAACTAATTTCATTGCAATTAACTAAAATTAATTATATCACAAAGATATAATTAGATATATTTCAATTGACAAAGATTAATCAAAATTAATTATACTAATACAAGGAAAAAGTATAATTTATTTAAGAATGAAAAATAGTTAAAATTAATTTAATTCCTACAGTTGACAAGATTTTCTGAAAAAATTAAAAAAATATTTTAAATTATGATGCATCTTTTTAAATTATATGATGTCTTTAAAATTATTTTCATACAAATCCCAAAAGTACATATATTAAACTAATTATTATGGTTCTTAAAAAAACTAATTATTATAGAAATAATAATTTGAAAATAAAAATTAATCATCTTTCAATTAATTAAAATTTATTACGTTGGTAAGATTTAATTAGATATGGTTCCTCAAGTAGGCAAAGATTAATCAAAATTAATTATATTTTTCAAATGAAAAAGATATAATTAATTTAAAAAATAAAAAATAGTCAAAATTGATTAGATTGCTACGATTTAACAGATTTCTCCTAAAAAATGAAAGATATATTTTAAATTGCATGATATCTTTTACATTATAAAAACATATTTAAAATTATATTCATACAGTTTTTGAAACTACAAATATTAAAGTAATTATTTTTCAAGTAATTATATAAAAATAAAAATTAATTATGTTGCAAGTATTAAATTTATTCATACTTGACTCTAAAATTTAATTGAACTCAATTTCACTAAATGAAAATTTATACGGTTTCATCTATATCCATATCTATATCTATATCTATATTATATAAAGAAAAGTAGGAAATTTTCGTCCTATTTTTTTAATTGTTGAAATTAGTTTTCCCGCCCATTCCCTCAAAACTCCATTTCTTATTACTAGCTGTTTCACCCGTGCGTTGCACGGGGGATAAAATTTTCAACTAATAACATTATTGATAGATGTTAATAATATTAACATAAAATCTAAAAAAATAATTAAAATAAAGAATGAGTTACAACAATAAACTTAAAGAATTTAACTTGAAACAATTCTATAAAAATTTCGATAGAATTTCCCCTATATTTCATACTAATCCATTACCAATAAATATGCAAGAGCAACTCACTAAAATCCACACAACTTAATTTACTATTCTCCATAGAATAGTAACTTAATTCAGCATTTACACAGTGTTTTGCATGGGATGATAATTGCATAAGAATTGTCATAATAGATTACATTTTGCTCATTACAAGATTAATCTACTTATGTAAACCAAAAATAAAGTGACATTAAATGTTATAGTTATTAAAATAACCATACTAAAATAACTCTACTAACATTCATAGAGCTCATAATTTATTCTTTAAAATTATTTTACATTTTATTATATGCAATTATAAATTTTGAGAGATATTAATTATTATACATCAGTATGATGTATGTTTTTAATAATTAATATGCAAATAATGATTTTTAAATTTTAATTATGAAATATAATTAGTATAAATATATATTATAAAAACAACAATGTAGTCGATGCAAATCATATACCTAAGCATTATTCTTGCCCTTTGGGAAAACACTTATTCTCGTTCTAACCCATCCTCATTTACCTGGGATGACATGAGATGATATAAAATTACAAACTTCCATGCCCCGAGTCCCCATCCCTGAGTCCCGCTTAGCTAGAAAATTCTCATTCGTGTCAATGCGCCATCGTAATAGTTTAATCCAAAACTTTTGTTTCGACATTTTATTTCTTTAATAAATACATTCTAAATATATTAAACACATATATTAACATATTAGGTATAAACTTACTAATTTAACATATTCGACATATTAAATATTGAATGATTTGATATAACATTTATATTAATTTGGATAAGACAAATAAATTGAAATATATGTGATTAATACTTAAAATATACAATCTAGCTGATTATACTTAAAAATAAAATAAAACATCAACGAGGAGAAAATTCAGTATAAAATAAATAATTAAAGTAAGTAGGATTCTTAATATTTATTTAGGAGACAGAAATTTAGATAAATATTTAATATAGTTGAAAGCCAATAAAAATATTCTAATTAGATCTTATAATTTCAATAATTGATTGGTGATAGCCAATTGTTTTAATAAAAATTCTTTAGATTTATTACGATTAAGCGATATATTGAACCAAAAATTATTATATATTTGTTGGTTGAATAGTATCAAAATAAAAATCATTACTAATTGAATACCTATTTTTGGTGCTTGTTACTTAAAAAAGAAAAAATGGAGCAAATCCTTTAAACACCAGTAATTATACAAAAAAATATTAGTATTTTGTCATCAAGTGTAACTCAAAAGAAATATCATAGAAAATACAAAATCATATGAGAATAAAAAAAGCATATTTTTCAAAAAATGATATTGAAAAAAGTAAATAAAGTTAATTAGGGACTAATGATCACTCAGATTATTTTACAATAAGATATAATACCCCAATTGTAAGAATCCAAAATCTTATAGCGTTAACTTAACTTTATTTTTAAAATGCATAAAAGGTAAATTAATTTAAGTAGCACACATTTTTCTTTTCAGAGTAACAATCTAATTAATTTTAATTATTTTTTATTTTTTGAAATAATTATGTTTCCCCATTTTTAGCAATTTAATTAATTTTAATTAATTTTCGTATAATAAAACTATCTCAATTTTTATCCAATGAAAATATATCCAATAAAATTTGAGAAATATAATTAATTGTAATTAATTGTAGTATAATTAATTCTAATAAAATCTTGTTTTTAGCTAATTCTTTATAGAAATAATTTATTATTTCTAAATAATTAGTATTTTAACTGCAATTTTAAGAATTGTATGAATATAATTTTAAGGATATTTTACAATTAAAAAGATATCTTGCATGTAAAAAGATGTCTTTCATTTTTTAGGGAAAATCTAGCCAACCATGGAAATGTAACTAATTATAATTATTATTTATCTTTTCATTAATGTTATATTTCTGTTTTAGCAATATAATTAATTTTGATTAATTTTTTTCCAACGAAATTGTGTCAATTTTTGCCAATTGAAACAAATCCAATTAAATTGTAACAATATTATTAATTTTAATTAATCGTAATATAATTATTTTTAATTAATTTTTATTTTTAGCTAATTATTTATGAAAAGAATTCATTATTTCTGCGATAATCATTTTAATATCGGCCGATTTACCTTACAATAAGATGTAATATCCTAATTTTAAGAATAAAAAATCTTATAGGTGTTAACTTAACTTTATGTTAAAATACATAAAAAGATAAATTAATTTAAGTAGCATATTTTTTCTTTCATGTAGTAATGTAATTAATTTTAATTATTTTTCATTTTTTGAAATAAAGTTATGTTTCTATTTTAGGAAAATTAGGAAAAATCTAGTCTACAATGGCAGTCTAATTAATTTTAATCGTTATTTATTTTTCAATTAATGTCATTTTTCTATTTTGGAAATATAATTAATTTTTATTAATTTTAGTCAACTGAAACCTTGTCAATTTTAAGCCTACTAAAACCAAGTCAATTAAATCTTAACAGTAGTATTAATTTTAATTAATTGTAATAGTATTAATTTTAATTAATTGTAATAGAATTCGTTTTAACTAATTATTATTTTTACTAATTATTTGTGAAAATAATTAATTATTTATAAAATAACTATTTTAATATCATCACTTTTAAGAGTTGTATGAATTTAATTTTGAAGAAATCTTGTAATTTAAAAGATATATTACAATTTAAAGGTTTTTTTTTTCATTTTTTAGGGAAAACCCCAAGCAATTTAATGATTTATTGCATTTTTTAAATTAATTATATTTTTCTGTTTAACAATGTAATTAATTTTTATCAATCTTTGCCCACTAAACCCATGTCTAGCTAAATATTGGCAATAGAATTTATTTTTTTAGTTAATAATAGTTTAAATAATCATAGTTAATTTTTGTATTTAATTTAATTATTTCTAAGAAATAATTAGTTCCAAAATAATTGGCTTGATTGCCATAATTTTAAGAATTATATGAATCCAATTTAAAATATCTTACAATTGAAAAGATATCTTTGAATTTAAAAGATATAAATATATATTCAATAAATTGATGTTATACATTTATTTTAATATTTTACATAAAAATTAAATAAATTGTAATTTTTTATCCCATCAAAATTAAATTTTAGTGAAATCACTAATTTTAATTAATTTTCATTCATTAGCTAATTATTATTTTTAAAAATAATAAATTCTTTCTAAAATTAATAAAAGGTCCAAGCCAAGTTTTTAATTTTCATGTTACATATTTATTTTAATTTTTATGTAAAAATTTAATAAATTGTAATTTTTCATCACACAAAAAATTAAATTTTATAGAAATCGCTAATTTTAATTAATTTTTATTCTTTAGCTTATTATTTATAAAAATATTTGATTGTTTCTAAAATTAATTATAGGGTCCAACCTAATTTTTAAATTTTTTAGTACCCATTGGGGATCGTAGTAGTGAATTTTGTGCCAAACTTGTGCCCATTCTTTGGTAAGGTGTTTTTTTTTTAATTTTTGTGTAAAACTTTAATGAATCGTAATTTTGTAGTGCAAAAAAAATTGAATCTTAGTAGGATTGTTAATTTTAATTATTTTTTGTTTCTTAGTTAATTATTTACAAAAATAATTAATTATTTACGATCTTATTTTTAATTTTAATGTTAAACCTTTATTTGAATTTTTATGCAAGAATTTAATCAATAGTAATGTTTTATGGTATAAAAATTAAATCTTAGTAAAAGCATTAATTTTAAATAATTTTATTTTTAAATACCAAAATTATGAAAAAAACAATCAGATTAAAGTCATTCCAATTCTCGGAACACCCTTATATTGTTCGACACATAAATATATATTAATTGAAGATTTGATAGAAAAAATAGAAAAAATTTTGAAATTTGTAATATTTGAAAGAAAAATATATAATACTTTTCCCAATAAACTAAATTACAACTAATAATATGAGCTAATGAGGTAACAAATTAAATTTGTAATTTGTTATTGAAGTTTGGATATTAAAGTGCAAAATAATGAAATATCTTATTATATTTGAATTTTACGCAAAAACATCAATTAAGTGTCGTAACAATTTATCAAAAAATTTTAATCTTATTATATCAGTAGTCATTAATATATATTAATATCAATTTATATTTAAGTTGGGTACTAATTTATATATTTGGGGTAAATTTTAATTTTTTTTAAAAAATAAAAATTTATATATTGATAGTATACTTGTTTTAAAACTCTCATCAAGTCGAGCAAAATAGAATCACAAATTATTATGTTTTATACATAGAAAATAAAAAAAGAGAGGAAATGATATAGAGAATATTTAGATATTATGAGAGGTAAAGTAAGGTAGAAATAATTAAATAAAATCTCTATACATTAATATTAATATATTAGGGAAAAAAATAAAAGAGAGTTGGATATGAATTAGGAAAGAAAAAATAAAAAGAGAGTTTGTTTTAAGCGGGAAAACAGATTTACGACAATAAAAAATATAATAAGAAAAAAGCCTCATTTTATATATATATAAATTATTCTATATATAGATAGAAGTTTATATTAGACAAATTTAATAGGCGGGAAAAATTAGGAATGTGTTTTGGAGGGAAAAAAGACTGCTTTTATATATATATAGATTTTAATATTTAATTGATAATTTTTTTATATATAATTAATGTCTAGATTTTCCAAATATCCAAATTAGATTTTCTCAAATCTTCTAATCTATCTATATATACCTAAAAATAATGTTTCTTCCCCTTCACAACTTATTTTTCTTAATTTTTAAAATTATTTTTAATTTAAGTTGTGCATATTTTCCAGACACTTTGTTTTTAAAATTTTTAAGTTAACCTTTTTACCAGAAAATAAATGGGCTCCACATGCGGCATTCTCAATATAAATAGCGAATCAATCCCGCATGGACCCCATCACATACTTCACAGAAATTTTAGATTTTTTAGTGTTTTTCTGTCCTTAATTAATTAAGCATTACTTTAGACCTTTAAAATTATTAATTATTATATTGAATATTTTTACATTTATCTATGTTTCTATTATTTTCAATTGTAAATTAAAATTATTGCTAATAAATTTTTTACCCAGCTTTCACACTTCCTTTCTATACACTAATCTTCAAAATCCAAAATTATTCTACTGATTTTCTTCTCCAATTTCCCCTTTTATCAATTCAATTCTAGCCTTAATTGATCAATTGATATATACAAATCTTACAAATAACTTCATTCATTAAAAAAATATAGGGTTGTCTCTAATCACTGTTACAATAGAACCATGACATTGCATCAAGCCAATGAAAAGTAGTGCTTGAACCCATAGCTCGCTAAACTATGAGCAACACTCCCGCCATATAATTAAGTGATTTGTCTTATATTGTAAAGTGATCAATATCACTATCAAATTGGAACATTTTTTTCATTCTCTCTCTTTCTCATTTTTTTCCTCTTCTGTCTTTTGTTTTTGAGTATCACATGTGTCTTTTGTACTAAGATTTAATTTTTGTGTGATAAAAAAATTAACATTAATTAAAATTTTACACAAAAATTAAAGTAAAAGTATAACATTAAATTTTAAAAATAAGATTGGACCCTTTAATTATTTTGAAAAATAATTAATTATTTTAGTAAATAATTAGCTAACGAACTAAAATTAATTTAATTTAATTTGGGAATTTTGCTAAGATTTGATTTTGGTGTGAAATAGAATTATAAAAAATTAAAAGAAACATGCAATATGAAAATTAAAAACTAGATTGGACCCTTTAATTAATTTTAGAAATAATTAATTATTTGTTTTAAATAAAATTAGATACAAAATCAAAATTAATCAAAATTGGCAATTTTCTAAGATTTAATTAAATTGAAAACTAGATTAAAATTAGATCAAAAATGATAATTAATTAAATTTAATTATATTGCAATTAATTAGAATTAATTATACTATTAAGCTTTAATTGAATTTGGTTTCATTGGATGACAATTGACATGATTCAATTGGATGAAAATTAATAATAATTAATTACATTGCTAAAATAAAAAATAGTATTAATTTAAAAAATAAAATAAAATTAAAACTATTTATATTATAATGGGTTTGCAAAATTTCTCTTGGAAAATGAAAGGTATCATTTAAATTATCAAATATCTTTTAAACTATAAAATATCTTTAAAATTATATTCATACAATTCTTAAAACTGCACCTATAAAACTAATTTTTTATAAATAATTATTTGTTTTCAAAAATAATTATCTAAAAAACGAAAATTAATTAAAATCAATTATGTTGCCAAACCTTACTGCGACATCATTTCATTGGATGAAAATTAGTCAAAGTTAATTATATCTGTAAAAGCGAAAAATATAATTAAATTAAAATAATGAAAATAAATAAAATTAGATCGCTACGGGTTTCCAAGATTTCTCTTAAAAAATAAAAGATATCTTTTAGATTGTAATATATCTTTTAAATTACAAAATATATTTAACCGTACAATTCTTAAAGCTGTGGCTATTACATTAATTATTTTAGAAATAATTAACTATATTTAAATTAATTAAAACTAAATATGTTGTTAAGATTTAATTGGAGAATGTTTCATTCGATGAAAATTGACATGGTTTCATAGGATAAAAAATTAGTCAAAATTAATTATTATATTGCTAAAAGGGGAGACATATAGTTAATTTTAAAAATAAAAAATAATTTAAATTAATTAGTTTGCTATGAGTTGGAGAGATTTTCCCTAAAAATGAAAGATATCTTCTAGATTGGAAGTTGTCTTCCAAAATCGAAAATATCTTTAAAGTTACTTTCATATAAAAGAAAATTTTCAAAAGTCTGATTTTATTGGACACGGTTTTATGAATATCACTATTAAAAAAATTAAAATTAAATAAATCGCTATGAGTTCGCAAAATTTTCCTAAAAATGAAATATACTTTTTAAATGATAAGATATCTTTAAATTTAGATTCATATAATTCTTTAAAATACGTCTATTAAGTTAATTATTTTAAAAATAATAAGTTCTTTTTACAAATGATTGTCTAAAATACAAAAATGAATTATATTATAATTAATGAAAATTAATTTCATTTCGAAAAATTAATTTCATTTCGAAAAAAAGTGAAAATTAATTTCATTTCGAAATTAATTAACACAATTTCATTGGACCAAAATTTATCAAAATTAATTAAATTACTAAATGGCAAATATATGACTAATTTTTAAAAATAAAAAATAATTGAAATTAATTAGATTGCTACAATGAAGAAAAAATTATTTTCGAAATTAATTACATCTTACTGTCGAGTGAGTCGATTGATAATTAGTGCCTAATTAACTTTATTTACTTTTCACTAATATTCTTTTTTTAAAACATACTTTTCCTTAGATTCTCATACGTTTTTGTATTGTCAATAATATTTCTTTCGAGTTGTAGATGGTGATGATTAATGACATTAGACTTGGACAATCATTTTTACATGTTGGAAGTTTCTGAAAAGTCAATTTTCGATGATGTATAGTTACATTTACAATTTTAAACAATATGAATTACATAATCATATTTAAAACCATGATTGCCAATAAGGATAGGAAAGCAAATAAAAACACAAATATGGCATTTATATATATTCACCAAACTTCGGTGTAGTCGACTTAATTTTTTATTTTTTACAATTCTTCCAATAAAATAAAATCTTAAGATTTTTTAAAATTGTGTTATTTATGTATAGGCATTATATTTTATAATGATAATTTTAAATTGTTTATTTTATACTGATATTTGGTAGTTTAGATTTTATTTTATTTTTAAGGATCATCGATTAAGTCATCTATCTTAATTATTAATCATATATATTTCAATTTATTTATCTTATCCAAATTAATTTAAATTCAAAATCAAAATCATTCAATATTTGATCATGACAACATAAAATCTATGATATTTTTTATTAACCACTTTAAAAATCTTATATAATTAAGCTATTTAAAATAAACATTTAAATTGATGAGTTTATAAAAATATGTTAATATACCGAATATATTAAGTTGGTGAGTTTACACCAAACATGTTAATATATATCTTTGTCATGTTTTGAATGTGTCTATTGAAAAATTTACATGTCATTGATACATATTAAAAAAGTACAAATAAACATTTTTTGCCATATGATCACGATGAGGTGTGGATGTAGATGTGAATTTTCTAGCATGATGAGGATGGGGAATGGGAAGTCCCCATTCTATTTCAATTCTTATATCATTTTTGCTTGATCGATTAAATAAGGATGTAGTGTAATGGCCCGCCCGAATTCGTCCCGGAAACGTATATGAATACGTATATGATTTCGTATATACGTCCGTATAGGATTCCGTATATGATGTGAAATGACGTGATGATGTTTCGGTATGATGTACATGTATACGATATGTTCACGATATGAGTTGAAGTCTGAGGATATGTCCTGAATGCGAAAGCGGCCTTCAAATGATGAAAATGGGAAAGTGCGGGAGCGTAATCTACGGCCGTAAATGTTGGAATTACTGGCCGTAAAATGTCGAATTCTGTAGTAAGGGTGAGGTTCTGACCGTAAATGGTGAGCAGTGGAAAATGTCAAAAAGTTTGAGAGAGCAAATTACGATTATTATGGTTCGCAGATACTGGCCGTAAGGTCAAAAGCGACAGAAGTGGGATGTCAGAGAGTTTATTCTGTCGTATGATGGTATGATACGCCGTATGAATCGAGTTCTGTGTAAGGATATCGGGTTCTGACCGTAATTTTAAGTCGTGATTGGTATTTCTAGGCGATTCTTGTCATTTCTTGGGCATTTCTCCACCAAGCTAGGGTTAACGGATGAGGTTCGGTTGGGTCGATATACCCGAGAACCGCGACCCTAAATCCAAACAAGAACCCGAACCGCGAATTTTCGGGTCGGTTCGATTCAATATCCATTCGGTCAATACTCAAACCCGAGCGGATATCCATTTACCCAATTTTTTCTTTTTTTTTTTACGGCAAGGAAGGTTCTTCAATCTAGCATCAATGTTTGAAAATTGTATGCGACCACTTTAAATACTACCGAAAAATATATAATAATAATATAATTTAATAATAATAATAATAATAACTAGTCAAGCGTGGTATGCTTGGTCAAAGCCTGGCCCCATATACTATCCAAAGACCAATCACAAGCGAATTTTCTTTACCAAATTTATAAGGCTCCAAAGCGGTTCACTTCGCGATTTACCGATGTGGGATTTGGTCTTTGACGTCTTTATTCGATTTTCATTTCTCTGTTTAATAGCTTTCCAATTTCCACTTTGCGCCTGTTTATGACATTTTCCTTTTTTTTCCATTCAAAATTCAAATGAAAAGGAAAAAAAATAATTACGGGTATTCGGTTCGGGTTCGGGTATGCTTCTAAAATCCATATCCAACCCATATCCGCTTCGGGTTTTTATATCGAAAACCATATCCGACCCGTCGATCCGTCGGTTCGGTTTTTTTCAATCCATTCGGTTCGGGTATCCACGGTTTGCGGGTTTCGCGGGTCATTTTGCCATCCCTACACCAAGCTCGACTCCCACACTCCCAAAATCCTTCCAAGTCCCTCATGAACCTATGGAATCATCTTCCACTCCATCTATGACCTATGTAATGCTTGTGTAATCTATGATTACAAGAAGGAAGTGAAGAAGAGAAAGAAGAAGAAAAGGAAGAGAAGAAAGGGAGAAGAGGAAGAAGATGGTCTCCATGCTTATTTGAACTTCATCTATGGTGGGTAATGGTTGCTTTCCATGCTATATGATGTATTTGCATGTATATACTTGATAGAAACAAGATATGGCATGATTATGATGATTAGAGACCTTAGAAGCATGCTAGGATCTCTTGGCCTTAATGTTATAGTTATGATATGATGTGATGATGATATGTATATGTTTACGTGGCCTATGTGACCTTCGTGCCAACTTATATGACTTATGTGGCTATAGGAAACTATATGTAATGAACCAAGGAAGTGAAGCCATGTTTACGTGGTTCAATATGACGTATTATGTAATTGGACAACTAGAAGGTTAAGCTATATGTAATGGAACAACTAGAAGGTTAAGCTTGGCGTTCATATATGTTTACGTGGTTCAATATGACGTATTATGCGTGTAATGTGATCGATATGTGGCTTGTGCTTACGTGAACCGCGTGAACCAAAATGAATCATCGTATATCATATGTGGTATGTCGTGACGTTATGTAAAGTAAAGTGCCAACGTTCAATACCGCGAATATGTAATGTTTATGCTTGTGCTCCGCGATATGATCGGCGAAGCCTTGTTTATATGTTACGTATGAATGATAGCGATGTAATAGCGATGTGAAAGGAACAATGCATAAAGAGGTAACGCGTTTATGTCAGCGTATCATCGCGAGCATATGTGTGTGAATGGTTACCAATCATGTGTTTACATATGAATGATGTAAGCGGCTACATGGGGATCTCGCCCCATAAAGGCGTGGTCGATCAGGATCACGCCCGTATGTTATAGCGGGTCTTGAGGGGATCTACATCAAAAGAAAGAGCCTAGCTAATGAATGAGCAGCGCCAGCGTATTCACATGATTTGTAATTGGGGCCCAAAGTAAACGTGTGACATGCATTGCATTGCATCTATTATCCACCGAGTCTTGATGACTTATTATGTGCATATGTTGTATGTGTGTTGAAGGCAATGCTTGGCGTGGAGAGTGGGCGAAGGGTCACATGATGCTATGGCGTGGTGTGGGCGAAGAATTCAAAGATCTTCTGATGCGTAATGAAGCGAAACCACTAGCTTTCGTTATATGTTTTAATGAAAGGAATTTAGGGTTTCGTGTGTAAATGAATGACGGGCGCCGTCAGTTCCACAATGTTATGTATATTAGGAAAAGCAGAAAGCGAAAAGAATGGCGTACCGCGGGCAAGGTGGCCAATGTTTATGTCACGATGCCGCAGGCTTTCGATTATGACGTCATTTATGGCGATATGCCACATGGAACTGGACGGAGCGTTACATGTAGCGTTGGCGAGGATAAGTTTTTCTAGCAAGGCAGGAATCGGGTGGTTGGATTTTCAAACTATACCCGTTATATTGTCATTTATATAATATATATCTGTATATTGATTATATTTCATAATAAAATTTTAAAAATCATTATTCAAATATTCATTGTCAATACTATATATCACACCAGTGTGTAGTTAATGTCTCCCAAATTTGTAATTGAATATAATATAATATAGAATAATTTAAAACAAAAAACTACAAGCTCTATGAAAGTTAGTAGACTTTTTAGTGTAGTTATTTTAATAACTACAACATTTAATTTAATGTCATATTAGTTTGCATTTATATTATCACAATCTCCATCACAAATTGTTATCTTGTGCAATGCAGGAGAAACTCTGTTGAAATTTTTTAGAATTTTTCAGTATTTATTTTAATTAAATTTACTTATTTGGCAAGTATTCAATTTATTTATTTATTTTTTTGTTACTTTCATGCTATTGGCATTTATAAAAAATTCTATTTATTGAAAAATTAGTTCCCCATGCAATGCACGGGTGAAACAGCTAGTGTGTATGGAATAAGCTCTTAGTTAAAAAAAAAAAAAAGAAATTTAACTTGTATTTGGGCATTTTAAAAAAAGGTATATTTGGCAAAATTTTTAATTGAACAGTAGGTGGAAATCACAAGATGTTTGGATAATAATAAGTAGTGATGTATGATACACAACTCAATTCATTGATACGATAACTTTTCAAATTTTTAATAATTTTACTTTACATTTCATCCACACATGGAAAAAATAATTTTTTTAAAACTACTTACAAAACATATTTTAGTTTTTGATGAAAAGAAAATTAACATAGACATGATATTAGTTTTTGTTAACTTTATTTTGGTGTAGTAGAAAATTATGTTAATAATTGGCATTTGTATTTTTCCACACGAGTAATTAAGTTGGTTGAATTCTATGTTTAATTAATTTAATTAAAAATGTGTTTCTTTTTATATGGACTTGTTATCACATTGTATTCTCGATTTATCTTAATTTTAATTGTCACATGTGATCTTGTTTTACTCAAGTGAAATAAACAAGGGGAAGTCCATCGGACACTTGAAGTATAGGGAACGAAAATTACTCTAGCTTGCGTCCACATTCAATATATCCGATTTATGGTAAGAATTCTATTCCATTTAAACTTGATACAAGATAAAGTAATAATCTTATTTCATATTTTATACTTACCTTATTTGATTTATCATACAACTAATAATATTTTTATTCCTGGTAGGAGTTGGTGTTTTTTGGTAACTTGGAGTCTTGGCCAACATGCAACACAAGTCTTTATATATATATAAGAAGGAGTTCCTACCATAATTAATACTGTATTTTCCGCATAAATTCCATATTTTTTTATTTTTTAATTAAATCGATCCTATTAATCCTATTATTTTCTAAGGTTGTTTCCATGAACTAAGTTAATTATGGAAAATGGGAACATATTTCCCTAAATTTATGGAAATCGTGTTTCCTAATTAATCTTTTTGTTTTTTCTTTTTTTTTATTGATTTTCATTTAAACATGATTTCATAAATGACGATCTATTTTTATCTTTTACTTTTTTTTAATAATTCAAGGTTGCAAAATTGAGTTATATATAAAAAATTTTATATTTTATATTTTTCTTTTTACAAGGCAAATACTTGACATATATTTTTATGTATAAATTATTCTTTTTCTTAGAGAACAATTTTTCTTTCACTTTTAGGTAGCATATTTTTTTCTTATGAGTGCATATTTTGTGTTATAACTAATTGTGTAAATTAAATATTGGACATATTCAAAATAAATTTATATTGAAGGTGGAAAAATGAATAAATTTATATTAAAGGGAGAAATTATAATTTTTTAATTTTTAAATTTCCTCAATATCACAATATTTTAAAATTAGTTAAGTCCTAAAAATGAAAAAATTTCATTAAAAAAATTATAAAATTAGTTAAGTGCTAAAATGATAATTAATTGATGCGATAACTTTTTTCTATAAGATAATAGTTTGGATCAAAATTTGTAAAATATTATTGAAATGTATTTTAATATTACATATGTTTGTTATTTTTATTGTGCATTCATAAATAAGGAAAAAATTCTAGTACTCTTGAAGTATCAAACACTCGATACTCCAAGCCAATAAGAATTGTCCACCTAATAAGAATTGTCCACCTACATATATGGGCCACATTATTTATTATATTGTGGCCTCCTATGTGCATGTGGACAACTTTTGTTAATTTGGAGTATTGAGTTGAGTACTCCAGGAGTACTAAAATTTTTTTCCCATAAATAATACATTTTCTTATTTTATAACATCATTTTGTGTAAATTTACCATTTTAATCGTCTTCGTGCATCACACGGGGCAAGACTAGTAGTATAAAACACTAACACTAGAGTTAGAGAAAGACACACGTGAAGAGCACAAAATCGCCTCCTATACTCGGCTAGAAACGTGTCCCCCTTTTCCACTCAATTCATGCCTTCTTCAAGTTAATTCCTTGATCAAGTCCATGAATACTGTAACACCCACAATCCCACATCGCTTGGGCATGAGAGGGCAGTTCAGTTTATAAGTTAAGAGACACATCCAACTAGGCATGAAGCCTTTTGGGGTGAGCCCAAGAGCAAAACCGTGCGGGTTAGACCCAAAGTTGACAATATCATGCCAAAGTAGATCGAGTCGGTAGCGGATCGAATCCAAATCCGTATGGTCCTCGCCGGGGCGTAGCAAGCCGAATCCGGATGGGCCATGATGGGGATCGAGTCGTTACAGATGGTATCAGAGCTAGAGCCCAATCGGAAGTGTGGCCAACGAGGACGTTGGGCTCCTTTAGGAGGGATGATTGTAACACCCACAATCCCACATCGCTTGGGCATGAGAGGGCAGTTCAGTTTAGAAGTTAAGAGACCCATTCAACTAGGCATGGGGCCTTTTGGGGTGAGCCCAATAGCAAAACCGTGCGGGTTAGACCCAAAGCGGACAATATCATGCCAAAGTGGATCGGGTCAGTAGCGGACCGAATCCAAATCCGTATGGTCCTCGCCGGGGCGTAGCAGGCCGAATCCGGATGGGCCATGACGGGGATCGGGTCGTTACAAATACCAACCTTGAATCTTGAAGATCTTCGTTCAATTCTTCAGGAGGAGTCCTTTCACTAAGTAGATCAACCCACAACACGTAGAAATCTTTGCAGAGAGTGCAGATCTGTTGGGGGGATCGCGGTTTTCAAGGAATTGCTGATGAGAGACGGGATGTCTGCTCAAATTACATGATAAGAACAAAGAGCATGGAGTTTTTCTATTATTTTCTTAGATGTTGGTTAATTTATGAGTAAATTACCCTACAGTTGCTTTGTAAAGGATTTAAACTGATTGGATCTAGTGGACAAGTTTTGCTCGTACGCGATGAGCATGTGGTTTTTTCCCAGTTGGGTTTCCACATTAAAAACTCTATGTTTTGACTGTCTTCCGTACTGCATTATGTTATTTTTCGAAATTGCGATCCATACACATCTTTCTCACGTAGATGCATCTAGGCTACGAGAATTTACATACGCATCTCACATTAAATAGTAAATCGTAAAAAGTTAAATCTGAGTAATAGAATGCATCGCAAACGTATCTAAGCGTACTAAACAATAGTTTAGACAAACTATAAACTTTCAGTTTCAAAATTTAAAGTGAAATCAAATAGAGTAAATTAGTAAAATACAAATGATCACTAAATAGACTAAACAAATCATTATTTATCATTGTCAAATAATAAAAAGTTATTTGAAAACTTATTTGGAAAAAAGAAAGAAAGAACCAAAAGACTTGGGGTCACGTGACCCCTAAAGACCCCCTCCCTTCCGGCACTACACGTACCAACAAGAAATTGTTTAGAAAGTACGTTGTTTTGATTAAACATGAGAGTAAAAAAAGTGTTTCACACCCCAAACAACAAAGATGCACTGTAAGAGGTATGGAATCGCAACATTTCATTCAAGTGACACTTCCAACCAATGAATAGTACCCTTCAAAGTGGCCCATTTTTTTTTTTTTTTGTAATAGCAGAGATTATAGGGATACACTTAACTATAATTTCTCTACTTCGAACAAAAAATTTTGGGGGGGCGGCGGGGGGTAGAAGATTTATGTTTTACAAGTATGGCTGTTGACATTTTTACAAACTTTAACTTTCGTATTTGAAAAATATGACCAAGTTGAAAAATTTACAAAAATTAGGTGTTAAAATTGACAAAATTATGAACAAATCTAGTGTACTAGCAACTGTCGAGTACAAAAATCGGGTGATCCTCTAGTATAGAGGTTGAGCTATTGTAAATGTGGGTGATCACCCGACATAAACTCGGGCAACCATCCAGTGCTGTGTTTTTGCATTTTTTTTCTTTGAAAAGTTGTCTAATATTCCTTAGATATTGTTTGTAGCCCATTACAATTATATTTAATTCATTACAACATCATTATAAAATCATTACATATTCTTTGTAATCTTTATATTATAAAAATTGGAGTGCCACGTTGGTAGGAGTGCCAACGTGGCACTCATTAATATTAAAAAAACATAAAAATCAATATTGTAGTTAAAAAAGAAAATTCTATTTTTGGAAATAAAGCAATATTAATTGGTAGATTTAAATATAGAAAATTCTTTAAATATAATTATTTTTTAATGAAACATAAATTTATCATTAAATGTGATACATAAAATTTAATAAGAAAAAAATAGTTTTCAAAAAACTTTAAATGTAATTTCATTTTTCAAATTTCTAATTAAAAACATTAAATAATAAGTATTTTATTTTCACCGCATTAAAAAATATTATAGTTTTAGGTAGTTTTGATTTGTAATGTGCAGTGGATTATTATTAAATAAAATAGGGCGTGCTAAAATTATAATTGAATTTGCATTGAATAATTTATTATTTTTAAATAAAGAGTAATTTATTAATCTTTATCTTTATATTTTGAATTGTTATATAATCATACCATTAATCTTTATATTATAATTTGTGAAGTGCCCCGTAAGCAAAGATGCAAATGTGACATACATTAAATATTTTAAGAAAATTATAAAATTAGTTTTGGGAATAAACAAACATTAATTAGTAATAATTAAAAATATAACTAAAAATAACCAATATCTAAAACAAACATCTAATGAGAAAAAATTTATTTTGGAAAGACTTTATATATAATTTCATTTTTTAAAGTTATAATTCAAAATATTAAATAATAATTTTTTATTTAATTTTATCGTGATAAAATTGTAGGTTTTGATAGTTTTGCTTGGTTACGTGAATTGGTCTATCAAAAAATAGTGAGAATTTTTACTTTTTCTTTTGAAAATCAAATAGTGAGTAGTTAAAATTATAACTAGATTTATGTAGAATAATTTATTTATTTTTAAGTAAAATAGTAATTTATTAATCCTTATATTATTATAATTGAAGTCATTACGCTTTGGTAACACTATTTCAAGGCTAACATAACATATTATTTCTAATTAAAAAATTAAATGATATTTTTGTTTTTAATGCTTTTGATGTGATATGCCACTAACCTAATTTTGCATTGCATATTTTTTACATTTTCTAAGTATATAAAATTACAAATAAAAAGGTTTTCATTCTACAATTAACATACAATTTATGTAAATGAAAAGAAATCAAATGAATTATATAGATGAGGAAAATTTTAGGTGTTACTACAAATTTAAGTTACATAAAATTAAGCATAATACTTCTTATACAATAGAGCTAAAATTAAATAGCAATTACAGCTAATTACTAAAAGAATGCATAAAATCATAAAATTTAGAGTGTGTAATGTCCATTTCAGAAAGAAAAATGTATTCAATATAAATTTGATATATACCAATGAGAAAGACACGTTTTGATAATCAAAGAATTTTTATATATTCATTCCCAAATTCGCTCATTTACAATTAATTAATCTTCACGGCATTCTTTGTCTGAATGTTAGGCATGGTAATTAGAAATAAAGTTACACGTTTTGATAAAATTCTTAATTATGCGATACAATGATGCGATACACGTGAATTTTTATAATTTACAATTGTGAATATACTCCGCAATTTTTGCATTGACTATAATATACAATATTGTAGATTTTAATAATTTTTTACAATTATGCAATCTCCTATACACAAATTACATAAATTATATAATTCAACTTTCATATTTATAATTTTATATCAATTATTTATCGTATATAAATTTAATTATTTCCACATCGCACGGGCGTGATACTAGTGCATTATAAGACTTAAAACTGGACCAAGACCGTGTCTTTCAACTGCTCGATTATATTTTCACCTAATTTTGATTAAAAAAAAAATTATGCTTTATCTAATTTCCGATAAACAAATATTCCAATTTAATTGGGCGCCACAGGCCTCCCAATTCATTGTCGTGCGCTCGTCTCCCTCTCCCTGTTTCCTCTCACACAATCACACACTAACTACATTAACTGCCACGTGTATGTAATTCGTATCACACATTGCAAGCTTCTTCAAATTATACCACTGCTGCTTTGCCCGTTTGGCCTTCAGAAAAAAGGGGTAAGACGAAGCATGATGTCCCAACTCACCGTAAACCCAGACACCAAAATCTCTTCCTATCCAGTTTACACAACCCAAAAAGCTTCAATCATCGGAGCTTCTGTCAAATACCAGTATCTAAATGCGTTACCCCGTAATCGAAGCCTGAAAAAGTTCAGGATTTCTTGCAGGGTAACAGAGAAAGAAACAGAAAATGCTGAAGAAAGGCGCAGAATACTTAAAGGGATTGAATTGAATGATGAAGTGAAGGAGGAGGCTGGTTTATTGGCAGCTGAAATTAGTGAAAATAAAGTGGGCTTTGAATGGAATCCGCCATGGAAGAATATTCCTCTTCGATACAAACTCATCGGAACTACATCTTTGGCATTCATTATTTGCAATATGGATAAGGTAATTTTGTCAGCACCACCCCCCCGGGGGGGTTGTTTTAGTGGTTGACAATTCTTGTGAAAATAATTATTTTTCATGGTTTTCTCATAACTTCCTTACTTATTTGTAGTATTTGGAGTATTGCTCTTGTCATTGGAAAGGATTTCGGACAATTGGGTTTCCAAGGCCCATCGTCCTTCAGTATTTGTTGTAGGACAAGAACATGAAGAGAAATGAAATTATTGTGGGAAGTGAAATTTCATATTAATTTAAAACCAATTTTGGATTAAAGAAGAAACTTTTCAAAGTTTCATCCACTTACCATGTAGAAGTAGGGTAAAATCTAAAATTATGGAACAATAGAATTCCTGTTTTGTTAATTGGTGTTTTCCTAGGATGTTTGAAATTTTCGAAGTTTTGAACCATGTAAAATGCTGTGTACGAAGGTATCTGTAATGGAGATCAAAATAATGATTTGACATTTTTATGACAAATAGGTGAACTTGAGCATTGCTATAATTCCAATGTCTCACCAATTTGGTTGGAATTCGTCAACGGCTGGATTGGTACAATCGTCTTTCTTTTGGGGTTATGCACTAAGTCAGTTGCCTGGTGGCTGGCTTGCAAAGATATTTGGTGGGAGGTTAGTGGCAAAGCTAAATATTTTTTGATGGAATCAATTTGTGTAATTATCAAAATTCAAGAGCAATTAGAAAAAGAAGAGCCCATGGTTTCTTTTTCATTTCTTGCTGTTCGTCTTGTGCGTGTGTGTGTGTTGTTGGTGGAAGATTATTGCCATTTTGTTACTGTATTAAAGCTCGTTTCAGAAAAGTTCTTGAAGTGGGAGTCCTCTCCTGGTCGCTGGCCACAGCAGTTGTTCCAGTTTTCGCAGGGTATATGCCAGGACTTATTTTTTCCAGAATATTGGTAATTTTATAGAATTTGAGACTTTTAATACTGATGAAAAATGTTTGTCTTTATTATTTCATTTTTAATTTTTCTTGAATGACCTTATTTAAATATTATTGATTCTTCATCTTCAGGTTGGCATAGGAGAAGGTGTTTCACCGTCAGCAGCCACAGACCTCATTGCGAGGTAGGTTGACTTCTTATGAATTGTCTCATAGTCTTTATATGATTACATAATATTTTTCCTTTAAACAATATAAGCTTACAATGGTTATATTATTTGCAGATACACTTATTTCATATGCGATATTGTGCTCATTTTTTACAGGTCTATACCAATAGAAGAGCGTTCACGAGCAGTATCATTTGTTTTTGGTGGTTTGAGCTTTGGAAGTGTTCTCGGGTAATCATCAATCTCATCAAGTGCATGTTTGGTACAAAGTACTTGTTTGGTCTAAGTTACAATCTCATTGTAATTTAAAACTCAAACTCTTACTTTTTAATCATACAAATTTATTAATTGCAGGCTTCTTTTGGCCCCTCCACTAATCCAAAATTATGGCTGGGAATCTGTATTTTACATTTTTTGCCTCGTAGGTGTATCCTGGTAAGGTGCTTAACTCTCAAATAGCTTATACCATGAAGAGGAATATGAAGTTTTTATTACTTTGTTATATCACTCGTTTAGAAAAAGAGCCTCAATAAGACTCTGTCAAACAAGCACGAATTATAGTTTAAACTATTTATAAATTCTTCTGATGCATACATACAGAGTTAAGTAACTTGCATTTCTGGTGCTTATAACCATGAAAGAACCCCCACCCCCACCTCCCTCTTTTACTATCATATATAGGGTTGAGGAACTAACTTAGAATAAGTTAATCATCTTAATCTTTATTTCTAGTTTTCATATGTTAAGTCTTGCAGGTTTCTAGGATTTCAGTTTGTTAAAGAAGATCAAGATCAGCATATTAATGGTGAACTCCTCATCTTAGCTAATGTTTCCACATTATCCGGCAGATTGTTTATCATTTTTAAGTTACCATTTTTCATTTGGATAGGGAAGATAAAACTTGCAGACTTTTGGCACATCCTTTTTAGAAGATCATATTCCTTCGCTGTCATATTCAACCACTCATTTAATTGGTCTAACAAATAATTTTCATATGTTTAAGAATTTTCTTCACTTGGAACAACAAATTCAAAATCATTTATTCAAGAACTTCTACCAAACAAACTCTAGTTAGTGTCTTTTCTCACTCTTCAATCCATCTTCTGCAGTGCTTAAATTTGATTATTGGAATAGCTCATGGAGTTCGTCTCTCGAGGAGTTAAGACACTCATTAACGGTACGCCAAGCCTACAACTCATTCATGAACATTGAAGAATAGAGTAATACTATTTATAAACGGTGCTTATTTAGCAATAGTGATGTGTGCTATCTTAAATTCTAAAATCAAAATGGAAAAACTACAATGAAAATTAACTAAAGCCATCTAAATACACAACGCAGAAGCAGTAATGATGAATAACATTATTCAGAACATAAATGCTTACGCTATTAGTGAAAGGAAACTCAAAATTTAAAAAAGGTTGGCTTCCTTTATTGAACTATATTTGTAAAATTACAGGATGTGCCTTGGAAGGCTTTTTTCAAAAGTAAGGCCGTATGGGCTATGATTTATGCACATTTCTGTGGAAGCTGGGGACATTATACTTGTTTGTCGTGGCTTCCTACGTATTTCAGGTGCGCATTTTGAGCGAGTGAATTAATGTTTACCTTTCGGTTTATCAATTTTGAGTGACTGTGGTATCAAAATTACATAGATTTTGAGACATTGAATTATGAGTTTTTCAATTTTAATTGGTGATAATCTAAATGGAGCTTCACATTTTTGAGTTCCAGAGATATTATATACCAAAATTAACACTAAGATCAGCAATGTCTTAGGTAAAGCTGTTAGTATCTCTTGAAAATAAAGCTGGTGAACATTATAACTTCTTCAAACTAAGCATGTAAATAAGCGGAGATAATCTCAATAGAGTTGGCTAGCTTCAGTTGTTGAAGCTTATTTTCCCTTCCAATGGCCACTTATACTAGAGTGAACAAATATGTGGCCTGTAATATACCGTAATCTCAATGCCAGCTAATTGCTAGCAGAGTTGGAAAATTAGGATAACTTGCTATGCATGGACACGTTGCTTCCTCATCCAACTTTTTCCACTCTGGATCTTGTAATACATTTAAACATTTTGGCTTTCCAAACTAGAATAGATCCCTTAATAAACTCTCCATTCATTGCCAATTGATGTTGATAATGTTTTATCGTGAAGTTAGAATTCTGCTTATAAGAAATCGTGGAAGTTTCTTCATTTCAGTTTCATCAATTTCTTGATAAATGTCCATGTTTGTGCTATTCGTCGTTCGTGTCCATTGCATAAAGGTTTCACCTTCTTGTTTCTTAATCGTGCTATTCTTTACCCATCTGTACTGTTTCCACATACAAGTTGAACTTCCATGTGTTAGATATGTGGAGCCTAATTCTACTTGCAAATTTCTTCTTGACAATGGTTCAAATGGAGGTAGGGAAATGGAGCCCACAAGAAAAAAAATTGAAGTGTTAGAGTGGTACTTTGGAAATTCACACATTTATTACTTCACCCAAATATTGTCTCCTATGTAAGGGGTATTAAAGGGAGCCTGTTTTCATGGTGTAGCAAGACATTACAAAAATTTGTGACTTTACGTACATTGTAATTATCCGCCTTGATTGTAGTGAAATGACTGAAAACTCCAGCTGAAGGTGCCTATAGCTCTTATATTGAGAGGGAATCATTTTATATTTTGCAATCCTGTTTTGAGAGGGAATCATTCTATATTTTGCACTCTGGTTCTCGATTTTCTCAATTTCATGTTCATATTGCTCTTAGTAATGCTCATGCTCATAAGTTATGGTAATGCTCATAAGTGATTAATCCATAATAGCATGTAGAGAGAGTAATTAAAGCTCTTCCTATTGATCTAAAAGTTTTAAGCTATTAGATTGAGCCAAATGTACATGATTTATTAACTATTATATTAAACATGCCCCTCATGTGTACACAAGATTTATTTTTTCCTATCAAAACCTAGCACATGGATAATTCATTTTAAATGAATGGCGATGAGATTTGAATTTGGGACTCTTGCATTTTCTAACATCATGTTGAACCACTTGATCTAAAAGTTTAAGTTGTTAGATCGGGCCAAATGCATATGATTTAACTATTATCTTCAACAAAAGTTAACTTTTACAAACTAGTACATGAATATGAGATCTGTCCTCTACTTACCAATTGACTTGAGATGGTGTTAAATCATCTGGATTTTAGTCTTTCATGTTCTTGACTTATGATAACCAAATTATAATTTTTTGTCACATCTCTTGCAGTGAGGAACTCAACCTTAATCTGACCGAAGCTGCATGGGTAAGTCTACAGTAAGCTCCTTCAGTAGAACATGCGACGCTCTCCATTAAATAATTGTTAAAGCAACCGGTGACGACGTATTACTGTTGATATGTTTGCCTCAATTTCTATTTAATAATAACGAATATGAGAAAAATCTTTCCACTGATCCTATAATATGAAGGAAATGATTTCTATACAATAGATTGCTAGTTTTCTTGCATGGCAAGAATTGAATTCTTAAACTGCGTTTCTTAGGGATGTGTAAAGATAATATTAAAATATTTTTCATCTACAATTTTAGGTCTCGGTCCTTCCTCCTCTAGCTTCGGTTTTTGTATCAGCCACTGCATCACAATTTGCTGACTACTTGATTTCCAAAGGGATTGAAACCACCGTTGTAAGTTGAAAAGAGATACTGAATAATTTGTTACTGTTATTATTATTATTTGTTTTATATCTGCTTTTCTGATATTGATATGAATCCTGTTTGTAGGATAACAAAACTATTTGTTTTCTTCCTTAAATGACTGTTTCATTATTAACTAATAAATCAAGATGGTTATTGGTACTTGTTATTGTAACAGGTGAGGAAAATTTGTCAAACAATTGCATTCTTGTCTCCTGCTACTTGCATGATTCTTTCCTCTTTTGACTTGGGACTTAATCCATATGAAGTCGTAGCAATTCTCACTGGCGGTTTAGCACTCTCGAGTTTTGCCTTATCAGGTACTCAAGAAAATAGAACTACTTTGCTTACTTTAAACAAATTATTCAGATTACAGTTTCAATTCATCATCTTGGAGTATTGATCTAATGTTCTTAGAATTTTTCGCTCGCAGGACTTTATTGTACACATCAAGACATTTCACCTGAATATGCAAGCATACTTTTGGTATGTAAGAGTACTAAGTTTTTACTGTCCCTTGTCTAGGCAAACATTATAAGAGATTTCACCTTTTCATGTAATGGGGAGAATATCTGGTTGAAAAGTATGAATTGTGTGGTTAAAATTGAGTTCAGAGAAAAAGTAGGAAAAAGTAAACTGTCACACTTTTTATTGAAAGTGAGGCAATAAGTAGGAATGGTTTGTCCAGGGCATTACGAACACCACTGGAGCTGTACCTGGAATTGTGGGTGTTGCTCTCACTGGCTACCTCCTCGACTCAACTCATTCTTGGGCTGTAAGTGACCGTTCTCTACTACACTTGTCATCCTCTTCTTATCAATCTTGTCCCAGTGCCCACACGTGGGCATGTTAAAATGCTTATACGATTATGTAGCAATATGCAAGTGGTCTAGAGTATGGTCCACACGCTGCTATAGACGACATTAACAAATTGCTACATTAGTGTGTGAGCATTTTAACATCCCCCACGTGTGGGTATTTGAACAAGATTGCTGTTCTTATAGTAAGGCAACCTCTGTGTTTACTAAACTATTTTATGATGTGTAGATGTCATTGTTTGCACCATCTATATTCTTCTATCTTACTGGTACAATCGTATGGCTGGCAATTGCAAGTAGTAAGCCCCAAACCTTCTCAAAGAGCGATTGATGTTCATACAAAGCTCTCAAACAACAGAACTCTGTTCAGAAGAAGTATTTACCCATCTGAACAACAATTTTGAGGATTAGGTTGCCTTGTGCCTACCTAGAATTTCTTGTTCCTATGTCTTCTGTGTATGTGTGTATATAAAATCATAGGCTTTTGGCATATTACAAAAGAATTTTAGTAATTACACAACATATGATTCATGTAATTCATAGCCTTTTGCGGCTGTAACATTGTTATATTTCTTCACCAATAAAGTCTTTTTTCAGAACTTGAACAATTCAAGAATTCTGTAACACAAGTGTTAGTAGAAATTTGTATTTTTTGTAGATAGAAATGTGTCTTTTTCTATATATATATATATATATATATATATATATATATATATATATATATATATGTATCCAAATCTTGATGAGGCCCACAAGATGGTGGCTAATTTTAACCTATGGTAATTTTAATCGGATCGAATTGCTCATCTTAGCGGACAGACTTGAGTTTCCATCTTAAAACTAGAAGAATAACCCCAAATCTTTGTATAATGATTCATTATTCCAGCCTTGGTCTTGTTTGAATACACCCAATGTTATGATTCTACAATGGATCGATTCAAAATTTATGAGCCTGCAGTGCATGCAGGAATAGAAACATTTGGAATATGGACAAATACAATAGAGTGAGGAAGCACAGTCACACGCTTGTAAGAAGGCACCACAATGGGTCTCAAAGCTGGTATTTCCCCAGACGAGCCTATGACTAACGCCTCCCCGTTGAGCAACACTGTCTGGCTCTGAATGTTTCCATCCTTGGGGGTCAAGTGATATTCTTCTCTATACTTGCGCTTGTGCACTTGAGGACCCTTCAACTGGACCCTAGCCTTCACAGTAGCTTTACTATCAAGATTGATGAGAAGTAATGTAATACCTTGCTGCAACAAGAATGTCCCAATTAAGTCTCTTTAGAAACACAAAATAGGAAGAAGCTACAAGTATAAACAGATGGTAGAAACAGATTTTACGGAGACTGGTATGACTGTATAACTGTCAAATGATGTGATGTGTGAAAAAATAGATTCTTGTCACCTGTACTGTTGTTAAGTGTGTTTGTACACGTATTTTTGTATAATTTACAAAAATAGCATGGACTTACACATTGTTTGGAACAATGGGCATAAGCACGGATCATTTTCGTCCCTTCAAATTTTGTTGACAGAACATTCGACCCCATTAACCGGTGCCAAAGAAGAGCACTGCAATAATGGCAGCAAATTTGGTAAGGCTGATTCTACGCCTTAACGGTAAAATCTCATCTGTCGTAATTTCTATTTAAACTTGGATTAACCTGTAGTAATCTGGATTTGGGATAAAACTTGTGGTGTCAAGTAAACCGTAATTACCACCAATTAATGATTGTCTACAATAGGTTTTTGTATCATGAACTGATGCCATCCCAAGTTGATCCAAATACCTGTTCATAATCATATATTCCCAAAGTAGCACTGTTAAATGCTTTGTTTGGTAGAGATTTGTTGAAGTAAAAAGTACTTTTTTTGGGCGACTTAAGATATAAAAGAGATTACCAGAAACTATAGACGAATGTATTTGAGACATGGTTGCGGCCACTGCCAAAGGCTCCTCCCGACTCACTAACCCAAGCAACTGCTAGTGTTTGTGAAGATTCAAGTGTTCTCTTGAGTTGAAGATACACATTTGCTCCACCAGCAAGATAAGAAGGATTCAAAATTTTTCGAATTATATGCTTGTCTGATGCTACAAACAAAGAAAACCAGATAATCTAGGATTCAGAATTTTCCTATGTACTGCAAAAAACGGTGTACTAGTTTAAGGCTGCTAGTGAAATACCTGGACCAAGATTGTATACATGATGAGTGACAACATCAAGTGAACCATCTGTTTGTGATATGAAATCTTGAAACCAGGCTCGGTTGAAGAAGCCACCCGGTCCCATGATTAGCGGTTTTTCATGTTCCCCGATGTAAGCAGAGTATATTACATCGTATAAATCCATTATATCAGATGCATAATTGTCTGCTGAAACTCGTGCCCCGATTCCATTTCCACACAGTTCATTCCCTAATAAGAAATAGATATTAACAAATTTCACTTATTCACAAAGCTACCAAGCAAGTGCCAAGCGATGATGATGGTGACAAATTTTATGGTGCCCATTTACCCAACGCTCTGCATACGTGTGGGGTCCACTGTGGATCCCATACCCATACACACTGTTGGGTATGTGTCCAAAATTCTAATGGCGATTACCTAGCTCCCAACCGTAAATATTGTAACCCTTTTTCACTGTGTAACGAATGAAAGATTCTGCATTAGACGAGTTCCAAGCTCCAACTGCTTTGCCATGAGGCAATATTGTTTTTCCATAAAGGACGTTTAGTCCAAAGACAACTAGAGCCCTGGCACAAGGAGTGAGTCGTCAATTTCTAGTCGAGCAATGCATAATCTCTTACAAGTTACAAATGATTTAAATCGAAATGAATTGATCGTTACCCAGTTTGGTTAAAGAAGGAATTTAGTTCATCCCATCTTGCCATTGATAGGCAACCCTCAGTGAAATGAAACATTTCAGAAGAGCTTGGAGCAAATGGGTTGCAGGGCTCATTTTGACTATCTTCAGTTTGATATATCACTCGATCTTCCAAAGTGCCACCCACTCTGATCTTTAATGGTGAAAAAGCTACATAACATAATTATTGAAAAAAAGTAACTCATTTCCCACATGATTTTGATTTTTAATAGAAGTATAAGAAAAGTGGAAAAATCCTTACCTTTTACTGCATTCAAGAGGGTCTTATTCTTTAGATCCTGCACCCAATGAAGATCAAATAGAAGTTACAACACAAATTATTGCTATATATTGTTACAATTAACTAAATAATATCAGTAATACTATTTATAAGTGGTGATGACTAATGAGCGATGACGTCATATGACTCATTTTAATTACATTGCTACCTTAAGTCTCATATTTAAGATAGCATTTAAATGACAAATCTTTTACCATCAATCATTAATCACTATCACTGATAAATATTAATTTATATTATTATCCAAATAATGACGCAGCTCATGTATGCATGATAAGTGTTTGTTAGCTTACCAAATTTAAGATACCGGAATTGGCCCAGCTACAGCTCCCAAAATCACATTTCTCCGGTGGCCACCAGTCCAAGGTGGCGCAAATAAAATCATCGCTTGTCAATGCAATGGCATTTCTCCCGTCGACCGAAACAGTGCCATCATTAACACTTGTATTAGTAGCATTAATTCCCTTTCTTTGCATACACTGAAGATGAAAGGAAGCTCAAACTGAACAAACATACAAAAAGAGTGTACCCCATCTGCAAAACACAACATAATTATCTTTATAAAGCCCATCACAATAATCAAAGCCTCGACATGCAGTACATAACACTTAGAAAGATTGAGAAAAATTTATTATTTACAGGTTTTGAATGTGAAGAATCTGAAAGAGCCATGGACGGGTTAGTTGAGATGAGAGTGATAGTATATATAGTAGTGTGGATGAGGTTTAACAGCAGAAATTTCGTGAGCTAGAAGCGGTAAGACTGATGAAGCTGTAAATAATCTGGAAGAAGTGCAGTATACAACTGTACATTTTGAAAGATTTGCACAAAAAATGTGAAGTTTGTTGATGTGGGCCATTGCTTTTGTAAGTTTTGTTCTATTCTGCAACCATGCACCAGGACAAAAAATAAACCAAACTGTAGACGAAAAAGGTTAAGTGGACATAATAGGAAATATAATGATTAATTTAATGCTGAGTAACTAATATAGTCATATGGTGACTATAGATTTAGAATTATACATTCTGAACAGAGTGATTTAACACATTGGTTTTAAGATTAATTCTTGGATAATGGACAAATCTCATTTTATGAAAGATTAAAATATCACGATTTGTTTCGATTATAACTACATTCAAGTAGATTATTCGTGTATAAGAAAGTAGAATGCTGTGAATTGCATAATATTTGAAACTTCATTTGATCCATTATATGTCTTCGTAGCATAAATATTTGAAGAAGACCCTATAATTTTTGGTTTTGGGGCATGTGAAGAGAGAAGAGAGGAAGGTTTCAGTGAGGAAGGGAGAATAAAAATTTCGGTACCGCTAAATGCATCCCTAATTTTGCTGAATATACCCCCCAAACAAAATACATTCTAATTTTATCATTTTTTTATTGTGTTAGGTTATTGCCAGCCAAACAACCTTGGAGCCAAAAAATAATTGCAAACATGTTTGTTGCTATTTCTAACCCAATTACTTTTGGAAATGGCAGCCAAATAGGGGTTTTTTTAGTGCAAAGTTGCAACAAAAAAGAGGGGGGATCTCCCCCCTAGCTTCAATTGCTGCAATTTTCGGTAGCAATTGCAGCCAGCATTTGTTGTGGCAACAAGCTTCTTCTTCTTCGTTTCTTTTTAATAAAAAGATTAAAATGGGAATGAAATTTATTTGGAGGTGTGCGTTTAGCCCCACCCTAAAAATTTACTCCCAGTTCTAATTATTTACGCTACCCCGTGTCTAGATTTTATTTTACAGCGTTTACTCCTTTTTTTATTTTATTTTATTGGCTACAAATTGCATTTGGGTTACAAACGCCATCTGTCAATGCTATCAATAGCTACTTTGTTGTAATGAATGATTATGAAGTCACACGCGAGTTTTTTTGGTTTAAGTAATTTGCAAAACCTACTAATCTTTAGATTCATCTCTGAAAGTTTGTAGTTGTCTAAATGATCTGATTTTCGTGATCAGATGAGTCTGTGCTGTGTTCTGTTACTCAGATTCAACTCGTAGCAGTTTACTGTTTAATATTAATTGTGTCTACAAATTGCTGAAACCTAGATGCGTCTACATAAGCCAGATGCATCTGAGTCGTGAATACGGAAATAAACAGTAAGCAGTACATAAACAGTAAAAACACAGAATTTTAATGTGGAAACCCAATTGGGTGAAAACCACGTGCTCGTCGCCTACGAGCAAAACCTACCAACCACGTCCAATCAGTTTAAAACTTTACAAAGGAAATCAAAGGCAATAATTACGCATAATTAATTGCAACATCTAAGAAATAAATGAAAGGACTCCCTGTTCGATCTTCCTTAGCATGTAATGCGAGCAGACATCCCGTCTCTCTTCAGTGACTCCTTATAACCGCGTTCTCGCAACGAATCTACACCTCACGTGTTAATTTCTTCAAGTTGTGGGCAGATCCATTGGTTGGTGGACTCCCTCTCGGAGATTTGAACCAAGGTCTTCAATCAATGAAGGTTGGTGTGCATGAAATTGATCAATTAGTGATTGAAGAATTCATGCATGGGTTAGGGAGAAGACACATTTCTCTAGGAAGATGGAGGGACGATTTTAGGGCTCCAAATGTGTCACCTTCTTTTTCCCTCTTGTGGTGTTTTAGTACTACTAGGTTGTCTTGTGATGCAAGAAACCTATTTTCCTTAAAACACCAAATCCTACAAGGAATAAAGATAAGTTATTAGTTGTAGGATAAGTAAATAAGGTAAAAATAAAATATGGAATAATTATCTTACCTTATCTTGTACCAAATTTATATGGAATAAAATTTCTACTACAAACCGGATACAATGAATGTGGACACTAGCTAGGTAGTTTTCGTTCCTAGCAATTCTAGTGCCCAATGGACTCCCACTTGTTAAATTAAAACAAGGAATTATCACATGTGCTAATTTAAATAGGATAAGCAAAAAATACAATGTGATAATAAGTCCATAAAAAGTACAATTATAATTAAATCAACCAAATAAAATATTCAATTAATTTAATTATAAATGTTGAAAAATAAAAATGCCAACAAAAGAAACTTTTATTAAAACATAAAAGTTAACAATCTCTATTTTCATCTTCAGTTTTTTTAGACTATTCAATGTGAACATGTTTTGCATGTTAATTTGTAAATATTATTAAATTATGTATATATCAATAAATGACCATAATACTTATATAAATAAATTTCTTCATTTATACATCAATGCTTCATTTATACATAAAATACTATATAAATAACACCAATGTATGCACACAAATTTATATACATACATACACACACACACACATATATATATATACACACACTTTACTACTATTAAGGGCATGTTTGATAGAATTAGCTGATAAAATAGTTTATAACTGATAAGCTAACTTATAGCTGATAAGTTAATTGAGAGTTGATAGTTTATGGCTTATAGATGATGGTTGATAAACTAGCTAATATAAATAAAAACGTTTGGCAAAATAACTGATGAGCATAAACTAGCTCACAAATAGAAAATTACATAAAAGGATATATTTAAAATATATTTCTAGAAAATTATAGGGGTAAAAATTGAATAAAAGCGAAAAGCTCATGAACTTATTTGAAAAGCTAGCAAAAAGAAGTTTTTAAAATAAGATTGAGCTTTTCAAATTAGCTTCTCCAACCAAACGAAACTTATAAGCTCCTGAATAAATTATAAACTAACTTATTTGGTTTACCAAATATATCCTAAAAGTGTGAAGTAAAGGGGGCAAACTTTTTCTTTCATATTTACCCTCACATGCTATTTTAAATCTCATTTGTACCTCCACAATTTTTATTTTTTATTTCTCAAGTATGACTATTATAATAATTGTAATTGTTCTTTTCAGCCAAAAAAATTTGGAATGGTTATTTTTCATATTTTAAGTATAACTACTACATACAATAATTGTAATGGTCGTAGACATTAAAGTATCAACAGGGACAAAGCCAGGATTTCCTGATGAACTGAGCTGAAATTTAAGTGGGTGGAGCTCCCTTTCTCGAGGGTTCTGCCCCCGAAAATTTTTTTCCTCTAAATTTTATTCACAAAAAATTATTGAAAATCACGATATGCTAAAATGATTTTGTAAAATAAAAGAAAACTTATATGAAATAATGATTTGATTTGATTGCTTTGGTAGATGATGATTTTGATTGATTTGGTTTAAGAAATTAGTTTTGTTTCATATATAGCATTGTTGAAAGTAAAAAACAAAAAAGGGACTAGCTAAATCGAGCTCAAATAGAGAAAATCGCCACATCATATTATTTATCAAAATCAGAAATTAATTGAGTTTTAAATCTTAAATAAAAATTATTTAAATCTAATTTATAAATGAAGACTTAAAGATTTTTTAAAATGTAAAATTAATATAAAAATAATTTTTTAAAAATAGAAAGATAACTTATAAAGTGTGAATTGTTTAAAAGTAGAAAACTAGGAATTCCATAAAAATGTCAAAAAAAAAAAAAAAAAGGCCACAGTACAAGCATCCAAAAGTAGAAAAGCCATGAAAATGCCAAAAGAAAAGCTAAAGGGACGGCATCAAGACTCGAACCCACATGCACAAGGTGTAAATGCGAGGAGCTCATGAACTAACCTAGGCTCTGTCTGTATGGTCGGTGAATAATTTGGTGGTTAGCCTCTTCCTGGACCGAGCTAGAACTCGGTCCAACTCACTAATAGCTTCGTCAGTGAGTATCAGTGTGCAGGGCCGTGAAACATCTTAACCCTTTGAACTCCTCACTCACATAGAAAACAAATAGATTTTCTTTGTTAATCACTCTTGTTGATCGATTTGAATAGATATTTTACTTTTTAAAATTTGGTAAATGGTGTAGCTTTGGGTGGGATTAAGATTGAAACATATATTTGTGCATAAACATTAATAAGTACTCTTCCCTTTGAGAATATTCGATACATCTTGAATTGGATGATTTTTTTTTCTTTTTGAGTATAAATTTGGGATCATAAGGGTGGAGTATGCTGTTTTGAACTTGGGACAAATTGATAAAGTGGTGCCTTACCACTAGACCAAATCCCTTGGACTTGAACTAGATGACTTAGCTACTTAATTTTCTTTCTTTTTTTCCTCTTGAGAAAGTCGAAATTGTGAAAATTTTGACTGTGTGGATAGCTAAAGGAAAACTACGCTCTTTTTTTTCTCTCTCTCTCTCTCTTTTGGTTCTTTTTTTGTTTATTTTTTAAAATGGGAAGAAACACTACATGTTAGTGATTGGGGTTGAAATCCTTTTAGAAATATACTTTGTTGAAAGATTCAATATCTTTATATTATAAAAACAGTAGTGCCAACTGGGCAGAAAGCCACGTTGGCATTGCCAAGCTGGAAATTAAGAGCTATTATTGTTTTTTGAAAAAATAGAATTTAAAGCATAAATTTGGGAAAGGAAGGTTTTAATTACAATTAAATATATTACCCATGTTTGGAAAGTTAATTATGCAGATTGCTACTGCCACATTATATTGGGATTATAAATACAAAATATGGGATTTGGAAAGCTACGAATCAGTGATACAATTCACGAAATCTGCAACTTTCATTACTTTTTCACAATAAAAAATTAAAAATACAAATCAAGGAAGGAAAGTCAAAATTTTGCAATTAAATATTATCATCCAATTTGGGTAGGCTGACTAAGCAAATTGTTGTTGATTTTTTTGCCCCCGAATTCAATATGGAAAGGGTCACAATCCTTATTTCAAACACCTACCATGAGAACCTTTTAACGTTCACATTTCAATTGACAATTTACAATTGGAAACATAATCCAAGCGCCCACACATGGAAAGCTTTAATTAAAAAAAATAACTGCAATTTTCTGGAATGATTTTAGGCATTCACCAATAAAGATTATCCTTGACACATCAAACTATAAATACAATGCCACTAAAGTTAAAACCACAAGCAATACCGTGACACAACTCATATCAGAACCTCAGCCTTTCATACAAGTCATTGCTATTGTAACCATGACAACTTGGCTAACTATGTTGAATGCCATTGACGATCGTAAATCTGAATGGGGAATTCGAGTCTGCGTTGCATGAAAGTGACATATGAAGTTTGATGGTGATAATGGCAAGAAGATTGTTACCATGGAATGTGTTTTTGTTGATGAAGAGGTACGATTATTGTTTCCTAAAAACCCATAATTGATTTTTATAATGAAATATTAACTGCCATTTTTACCTTCAATTTTTCACAGGGCACATGCATTCAAGCATCAGTGCCAACACACTTGGTTTCGAAATATGACAAGCTCATACAAGAAAGGGGATTTTACATAATGATGCACTTTAATGTCCTACCCAACAACATTTCATGCAAAGCTGCAAAACATGATTGGAGGCTTAAATTCATGAAGCCAACATTGGTCTACACGGAGCCTAACAGGAAATTCTTGGGAAGTATTTTCTACATTAAACATATATCAAAAATTCTAAATGACCCAAATGCAGAAATGTTAGAGTTATTTGGTAAATAAACTACATTTAAAAAGCAATATATTATCGCCATCAAACTTCAAAAAGACAACTGATTGTAGTGTTGTTTTCAGATGTCATCGGCGAAATTGTCAACGCTAACTACAGTCAAGTCACAACAACATTGACGTAATCTTACAAGATATGGAGTAATGACCAACCATCTACACATGATATTGCTTTAGCATTTTTTTTAACATACTAACACCAATTTGTTTCTCGACTCCTAGGAAGAAGTGCATAAAATTGACTTTATGGGACACGCCAGCCAGAAAAGGTATACAACTTCTAGGCAGCGCTGCAGAAACCAAAATAGTTATAATTGTCCAACTATGCAGGGCTAAAATTTTTCGCGGTAAGAAATCACTAGGATATAATTGGCCATTACATGAACGCAACAATTTTTTTCAAATTTTGTTGTCGATTTTTCAGGGGAGATATCTTTAAGCAGCACGTTTGGGAGCAAAATTATCTATGAAGAGTCTACTGCTGAAATCATTGAATTCAAAATGAGGTATATAATAAATTTCATATACTAATTAATTATTTCTGCTAATATAAATATTTTTGTGTATAGGATGCCGACGAACAGCGGGGATGGAAGTAATACAATCAGATTCAGTCAAATGTCATCATCTATAAACATTTCTGCCACAGACGAAATACAAAGTGGTAATCTAGATGTCCAAAAATTGGAACACATTCTCAAGAAAAACGAGGTAAATTTATGAGTTCCTATTTTCGGATTTTTATATAGATAGTGTCATCAAATAAAGCTTAAATCTTATTTCAATACAACATTTCACATGCAAAGGTGGGCAAATTCTGGATAGTTGCTACTATTGTGGATGTTTTCCATCATGGGGGGTGGTGCTATCAAGCATGCAAGAAATGTTCAAAAAAGATAATCAAAACAGAAGATGGCTTCAAATGCAATGGTTGTAAAGTGACAAATACTCATGGAATAACCAAGTATAGGCTGCGAATTCGAATAGTCGATGGTACAAAAAGAATCATTCTGCTGTTATGGGATAGTGAAGCTCAAAACTTGGTTGGCAGAACTGCCCATGAGCTCAAAGAATCACTTGGAAAGGTTTATAATTACTAATTACTAATATTTTAATATAAAGATATGATGGTTTTGTTTTTTTATATTTTTAAATGACGATAGTTTCTGCTATCTAATCTGTAAATATAGAGAAAGGAAAATGACATCTCCCTACCAGACGACGTCGAGGACATCGTTGGCCGCAAATGTTTATTTAAAATCAAGATTACCAATGACCACATTCAAGGAATGGATGATGTTTATCCTATTAAAGGTCTAAGTGCAGATGATATTTTGGTGAAAAAGTATAGGAAGATGATCCACGGGGTAGAAGAGGTATAATAAACTCCAAAAATTGATTTTGTTCTACTCTTCGCTTCATGTTTTCTAGGCATTTGCAAGTTGTCTAACTATTGTGATAACGTTAGGACTTGGAAATTCTTATGATCTCCGACGGTGAAGATGATAAGACAGTTGAAGGGAAACACAACACAGTAAGTCATCAACTTAAGATACTACTACAAGCTTGAAACCGTTACAAAGTATAATCATTTCTGTGACTAAACCCAATGCAATTTTTATGAACAGACTGGCCTAGACTCTGAAGGCAGTTCGCCTTCGTTTTGTCCAATGAAAAGGACTACGACTGAAGAAACATCAAGTAGTGGGGATCTAGAGGCTCAAATGTCTACCAGCAAGAAATTGAAAAGCATCAAATCTAAGGACTGATCCATTCAGCACTTTCAGCGAGGAATTCTACTTATTGCAGCTTTTCTATATGATCTTTGTTTAATGCCACTAGGCTATTGGTTTATCACTTTTTGGACTTCTCTATTTCACTACATTGTATTATATTAAATAAAATTACCTTATTTATAATTGTTGCTGTAAACTTTAATCCTCATTGTTATCTAATTTCATAAACTAACTTGCTACTACTTACAAACAAAATCCAGAACTCCTTAAATATGATAAAATCAAATATCAAGCTATCACAAAATCTTAAAGCACTACATTAAAACAAATAGCGAATCCATATCTTCAAACCCAGACACATTGTTAACTTTTAAAGGAAAAAGTAACTGCATAAACAAACGTTAAAAGAAAAAAAATTATTCAATGCAAGCAATCAACCACAATAGCCAACGAGTCAACATGATTGTCAACCTAATTATTTAAGTACATATCCCTTTAAACTTAGCACATAGCAAAAACATTTAGAGAATGCATAAGATTCTTTCAATCAACAAAATAAATAAAGCAAAACATTTACAGAATATTTATCTTAAAAACCAAACACTACTAATTTTTAGTGTAGAAAGAAAACGAATAAACGACTATTAAAGGCAAAAAATCATTATTTAACGCACAAAGAAAATAAATATCAACCATTGAATGCGAACAATCAACCACAATGGAGAATCAATAAACCATTTGATACGAACCCGAAAAGCTCCACGTCGACCAAACCACCCCACGTGCTGCACGGGCCACTCACGCGAAGCCGAGCCAAGAAAATGGGACGAGCTTTGATGACTTGGGTCGAAGAAGTGTGTCAACATGTCCCTACCAGGTCATCTCCAACCTTGGAATGGTCCACAGGAGTTCCCGAGCCAAAAGAAATCCTCCAATTACGAGTCGGGGACGTTGGAACTCAAGAATGCCATGTAGACGACATTTACGGTCGTAACCGTATTAATTATGACCGTAACTCAGCCATTATGGCCGTAACCTAAAGCCATACGGCCGTAACCTAGGAAGCTGAAGACCAGAGATTTACAGAGAGTTAAATACGGTCGTACCAGTTGCACATACGGCCATATCAGCCTATATACGGCCGTAACTTTGGGAATTACGGCCCTAATGTCAGTTTCCGGCTTTGGGCCAAAATTATGCAGAGAGTTAATTACGGCCGTACTTATTCAACATACGGTCGTAACTCAATACTTACGGCCGTAACCATTATCCATACGGCCGTAACGAAGAAACCAGTTTGGACAGTTTTGAAGTAGAGAGCTTATTACGGCCGTCCGTTTTAGTAATACGGTCATACCCGAGGATTTACGGCCGTAAATCCTAAACTTACGGCCATAATTTTAACCGACCTAGGGTTAAATTTTAGATATTTTCGAATATTTTCATTATTTTATTATTATTTCAGTTTTGGGGCATGTATATGAACAAAACAAGTCATTTGTAAATAACAACTTTGGTTCATATGAAAAGAGAGAGCTTTATGCTTCTTGTGGAGAACTTGATTTCTCTTCCTGTTCTTTTGAACAAATCGAACTTATCAAGTGCGTGATCAAGTCTTGTGGCGTTCACCCCTGCCGGTTGTCTACTACGCACAGTTGACGGTGATAGGTTTTAGCCTATTGTTGTCACTTCGTGAGTAGAAGGTCGTCAGGTTCTTGATCGTGACCAGTGATTGGCTTTTCTGGGGTCTAATCCAATCTGGATTGGGTTGCATTGGCATTGAGACCAACGAGGTCCGTATCAACTGGTATCAGAGCACAGATTCTAATCATCTGGTATCTATCCCTTTGTTTTATGTTTTTATAGTATAAGTCCTTTGTTATTAAGTCTTAGATTGTTATGTTTGTGATTGTTATCGAATTAGAATCTTGAATTTTGAACTTTAAATTTGTAGGATTTTAGTGTGTGTTCTTGGTGCAAATTGCATTGGTGCTTAGAATTCATCCAATTTCTAGTATTGTATTAGTATTGAGATTATAAGTGTTGTGGTGAAAAAAAAAGAAAAAAATAAAATAAAGAGAGCTGAAATTCAAAAAAAAAAAGAGCAATGGCTCTAATGTTGTGTTGAACGAGTGTTAGTCAATCTATTGGTGACACTTAGTATCGTATTGTTGTTGCATTGTCTAGGGGTTGAGCCACATTGTCTTACGTTCTAGGGTTTACTTTGAGTTGTAATTTAGTTTGCATTATTCTAGTGTAGTGTTGTGTCATTGAGTTGTAATCTGGTTGAGCAACTGCTTTGGCATTGTTTTGGTGAACTAACAAGAAGATCTTACCTTGATCAAGTTCGTTGAGTTCGAACAAAAGAGTGTGAGTGCATTATTGAGTGTTGAGTGAGAGAGTGTTGAGTAATATACACGAGTGCTATTCACGAGAGGACACTACAGGGCTTGCACACACTTGCACACAATGTCTGATACAGGTTCAGTCGAGGGGCACGGATCTAGAGCTGCCACCTTGGATGATATCCAGTCGGTTCTTCAGGCTTCTATGACAGCAATGGAGCGTCGGTTGAGTCAACCGAGAGGATGTTGAGCAATTGGTAGCTAGGTTGAATGTTCGTAGATCGGAGTTTGGAGAAGGTGATGAGGATGATTATGAGGTGATATGTAGAGGTGGTAGAGGTAGAGGCGGCCGAGGAGGTCGAGGTAATGAGAGACCACGAGAGGAGGAAAGTGATGTGAAGAACGTGAAGGTTGAAGTGCCTTCATTCCAAGGTAAACCCGATCCGGATGCTTACTTGGATTGGGAAAGTCGGGTAGAGTTGGTATTCCAATTTCATAGAATCCCGGAAGAGAAGAAAGTTCCACTTCTAGTAAAAGAATTCACGGGATATGCTCTTAGTTGGTGGAAACAAACTACTACGGCTAGGCGAAGAAATTTGGAAGCTCCGGTGAGTACTTGGAATGAGTTGAGAACGATAATGAGAAAGCGGTTTGTTCCTACATATTACTATCGAGGTTTGTACAATAAATTGCAAACATTAACTCAAGGGGGACGAAGTGTTGAAAAGTATTATAAAGAGATGGAGTCTCTTATGACTAGAGCCGATATAGGAGAAGAAGAAGAGGCTACTATGGCACAGTTTCTAAGTGGATTGAATCGAGAAATTGCCAATCTTGTTGAGTTGCACGATTATGCCGATATTCAAGAATTGGTACATAAAGCCGCCAAGGTTGAGATGCAATTGAAGAAGAAGAGTTTCAGTAAACCTCAAGCCGGGAGAAGTAGTAGCTTTGGGAAACCGAAATGGAGTAGTGACAAGACTACAACTCCAAAGCCGGCTTGGAAAGGGCGGAGTGAACCACCTAAGTCTTCTCCGGTGGGGGAAGATAAAGGGAAAAGGCCAATGGGTGCACCACCCCTTCGGAATCAAGAAATCCAATGTTTCAAATGTCAAGGACGGGGACACATTGCCTCGGAGTGCCCTAATCGCCGAACAATGGTGGTGAGGGAGAATGGGGAAATTGAAGCGGAGGATGAGGAAGAAAACCCTCCTATTGTGGAGGAGGAGGAGGAAGATTCGGATGAGCAATATGTGATGACTATCCCAGAGACTTTAGTTACACGGCGAGCTCTTAGCACGAAGGCCAAAGTGGATGGGGTGACCTCTCAACGGGAGAATATCTTTCACACTCGGTGCCTAGTGCAAGGTAAACCATGTAGTTTGATTATTGACGGGGGAAGTTGTTCGAATGTTGCTAGTTATATGTTCGTTGATAGGGTTGGACTTCCATTGATCAAACACCCGAGACCGTATCAATTGCAATGGTTTAGTGATACAGGCGAGGTTCGGGTTACCAAGCAAGTGAAGATCCCTATCTTGATTGGAAAATATGAGGATGAAGTGGTATGTGATGTAGTACCCATGAAAGCTACACACATATTGCTAGGCCGACCGTGGCAATTTGATAGACAAGTGGCACAGGATGGATATCGAAATAGATACAGCTTCAAGTTCAACGGGAAGCCAATTGTACTTGCTCCTTTGACACCGCAACAAGTGTATGAGGATCAAGTCAAACTCAAAAAGGAAGCTGATGAGAAGGAAAAGGAGAAACGAGAATTGAGTGGAAAAAAAGAAGAGAGAGTAAAAGAAGAGAAGAGTAGCATGAGGAGAAAAAGAAAGAGTGCTTCTTTGCAAGGCCGAGAGAAATTGTGAGGGCTCTTTCGGCGGACCAACAAGTGATCTTGTTAGTGTATAAGGAGAGTGGTCGAGTGCTCAATTCTAACCTTGACTCCCTCCCCAATTCTATTGTTTCTCTTTTGCAGGAATACAAGGATATCCTTCCCGAAGAGTTGCCAAGCAGGTTGCCACCCATTCGAGGGATCAGCACCAAATTGACTTAGTCCCCAGAGCCTCTATTCCAAACCGCCCCGCCTATCGTAGCAACCCCGAGGAAACAAAGGAGTTGCAACGCCAAGTGGAGGACTTGCTCGGTCGAGGGTATATCTGGGAAAGCTTAAGTCCATGCGCCGTACCCGTGCTGCTTGTGCCCATGAAAGATGGGACGTGGAGAATGCGTGTTGACTGTCGAGCTGTCAACAACATTACGGTAAAATATCGCCACCCTATACCTAGACTTGATGACATGCTTGATGAACTTTATGGTGCTATCATTTTTAGTAAAATTGATTTGAAAAGCGGTTATCATCAAATCCCAATGAAAGAGGGTGATGAATGGAAAACGGCTTTCAAAACCAAACAAGGGTTATATGAATGGTTAGTTATGCCGTTTGGTTTAACAAATGCACCAAGTACATTTATGAGACTAATGAACCACGTGTTACGTGCGTTCATTGGTAAATTTGTAGTGGTGTATTTTGATGACATCTTGATTTATAGTAGGGAGCTCACTGATCATGCAAAACACCTTAGACTTGTTTTGGAAGCTCTAAGGAAAGAAAAATTGTTTGCAAATCCTACTAAAAGTCATTTCTGTCTTGAAAAGATTGTGTTTCTTGGTTATGTGGTTAGTGCTAAGGGAGTAGAAGTTGACGAAGAAAAGATTCGGGCAATTAAAGAATGGCCTACTCCATCTAGCCTAGCCGATGTTCGTAGTTTCCATGGTTTAGCTAGTTTCTATCGTCGTTTTGTGCCTAATTTCAGTACACTAGCTGCACCATTAACTGAAGTGATCAAGAAAACTGTAGGTTTCAAATGTGAGAAAGAGCAAGAACGAGCTTTCCAAACGATTAAAGACAAACTGTGTTCTTCACCCGTGCTTGCTCTTCCCGATTTTAACAAAGCTTTTGAGATTGAATGTGATGCGTCGGGCATAGGTATTGGTGCTGTGTTAATGCAGGAACGGAGGCCAGTTGAGTATTTTAGTGAGAAGTTGAATGGTGCTAACCCTCAATTATCCTACATACGATAAAGAACTCTATGCATTGGTCCGAACACTAGAGAATTGGCAACATTACCTTTGGCCACAGGAATTTGTCATTCATACAGATCACCAATCCCTAAAGCATCTCAGAAGCCAAGGGAAAGGAAAACATCGTTGCAGACGCTTTATCACGCAAGAACCGATTCGTGGACGAATCAACCTGAAGAGAGAGGGGATGATACGAACCCGGAAAGCTCCACGTCGACCGAACCACCCCATGTGCCGCACGGGCCGCTCAGCGAAGCCGAGCCAAGAAAATGGGACGAGCTTTGATAACCTAGGTCGAAGAAGTGTGTCAACATGTCCCTACCATGTCATCTCTAGCCTTGGAATGGTCCACAGGAGTTCCCGAGCCAAAAGAAATCCTCCAATCACGAGTCGGGGACGTTGGAACTCAAGAATGCCATGCAGACGACATTTACGGCCGTAACCGTATTAATTACAGCCGTAACTCAACCATTATGGCCGTAACCTAAAGCCATACGGCCGTAACCTAGGAAGTTGAAGACCAGAGATTTACAGAGAGTTAAATACTGCCGTACCAGTTGGACATACGGCCGTATTAGCCTATATACGGCCGTAACTTTGGGAATTATGGCCGTAACGTCAGTTTCCGGCTTTGGGCCAAAATTATGCAGAGAGTTAATTACGGCCGTACTTATTCAGCATACAGCCGTAACTCAATACTTACGGCCGTAACCATTATCCATACGGTCGTAACAAAGAAACCAGCTGATGGGCTTTTGAAGCAGAGAGCTTATTACTACCGTGATGCTTTAGTAATACTACTGCATTCGAGATTTACTACCAGAAATCCTAAATTTACTTAATCGTAATTTTAAACGACCTAGGGTTAAATTTTAGATATTTTCGAATATTTTCATTATTTTATTATTATTTCAGTTTTGGGGCATGTATATGAACAAAACAAGCCATTTGTAAACAACAACTTTGGTTCATAAGAGAGAGCTTTGTGCTTCTTGTGGAAAACTTGATTTCTCTTCCTGTTCTTTTGAACAAATCGAACTTATCAAGAGCGTGATCAACTCTTGTGGCGTTCACCCCTGCCGGTTGTCTACTATGCACAGTTGAAGGTGATAGGTTTTAGCCTATTGTTGTCACTTCGTGAGTAGAAGGTCGTCAGGTTCTCAATCGTGACCAGTGATTGGCTTTTCTGGGGTTCTAATCCAACTGGATTGGGTTGCGTTGGCATTGCGACCAACGAGGTCCGTATCACCATTACTGACAACTTAATTTTTAAATATAGACATCATTAAAACAGCGCAAGGCTTGATATATAAATAGGAGCACATCTCTATTTATGTTTTAAGTTATAATATTTCCTTTGTAAGTTCATTTACGTTTCTTTAATAAAATCAGAAAATCTCAACACCAGTACCACATATGAATAGAATCACATGTCATATAATATATCACAATTAGAAAGATTATATGAATGCATAATTCAAGCAATAATTAGTAATGACCGACATTAGTACCAAACAAATTTAGAAAACAAAGTCAAATCCATGATTTATGCCTTCAGTAAAATCATGACAAGTAGCGGTGGGCATTTGGCCCGAAAACCCGCAGGCCCGAACTGACCCGAACCGGCCCGAATCGGTTTGGGTCGATTTTTTGGGCCATCGGGTCGGTTTTCGGGTTGGCCCGAACCAACCCGAAAATCGATCGGTTTTCAGAAAATAAAAATAAAAAAAAAAAAGAAAAATCCAAAATTTATGCCCAAAAACCCGAAACCCGAACCGATTGAAACCGACCCGAATCGGTTCGGGTCGGTTTCGGGCCGAGACCCTTCAAACCGATTGGCATCGGGTTGGTTTTCGAATGACAAGAATCATTAATCATAATCTACAAAAATCATGACAAGTATCATCATTAATCATAATACACACAGTCAGTTAGTAAAGCACAACACGCATACAATCATAATACAGTGTATGCTAAAATCAAAAAAAAATTATTCCAAGGGAACACTGCCTCGCATTCATCAATCAATAGTCTTCATACTTTCACTTGGAAGCATAATATTTACAGCAATACAATAGGCAGTAGAGATACTGCAGTTGGAAGAACATGGGGAAGACTAGGTCGAGCAATTGTCAGATGCCTTTTAGTGACATAACAAACATTAGTACATCCAACCTTAAATCGCAAAGGAAACGTACTGCAAGTTCTTTAGGCATTACGGTGACATCTAATAAGAGTATTGTTACTTTAGGGTCATCTAAACAGATTCCTTATACTGCAGGTATTTGTTTGTCATCACTCTCCTCCATTTTTGTAAACAATGATTTTGATAAATTTGTAATATTCAAAATTTAGTAACTCTGAAACATTCTTTCCAGATTCAGTCAACAGAACTAGAGCACACAAGGAAGCACACTTGAGCCGTCCTTCACATGCGGGTAAAAATGCAATGATTTCATAATGCCATGCCATTTTTTCATTCAAAGTTAGTATAAAACGTTATAGGTCTAGGCTACCATTGATTTTGTAGCATCTGCCTAAAATATTCTGAATAGTTTTATTACATTTTTTTTAATCTTTAGTTGGTTTATTTTATTCTACAAAGTTTTTTTCTACATCTAATTTACTTGCTGCCTTAATTGGTTTATTTTTATTCTACCACGTGTTTTTTTGCATCTAATTTAATTGTTGCCTACAAGTGATAAATGTGGCATGTGTGCATTAAATTGACAGTAATATAAATATACAATAAACGCAATAGCAAATCAAAACTAGGTATAGATATCGAACAAATTATATGACTACCTTAATGTATGCTTAGAGTTACCTGCGTAAGGTCACACTTTGCCCTCGAATAGATAAAGCTGATTTTATATAGAGTATACTCTGTATCCATAGTGGGCGTGTTGTCGCAGTACGCCAAAATTTATTTTATTTCCTTACTCGATTTCAAAACTACAAATTAATGTAGAAGTGGTAAGTAAGGGTCGAACCCAAGAGGAACGGTGCTTAATCTAGTTGATTTTATCAATTAATATAGAAAATGGGGTTTTGTGATATTTGAATAAAAATAGAAAATCGAACCTCAAAATAAAAGATTGAAATAAAACAATTGTACAAAATATCTAGTTCTCGGGTTCGGTTGTGTAAACAACTTATATTTATCTTTCCCATACAACGTGTTACTATTCCTTCTTCAATTTATCAACTCTCAATTAACCAAGAAGCTCTGATTAACGAATTCTTCCTTAAGTGTATTAAATTAAAGTGAGTTATTTAACTTAACATCTAGCTATTGGATAACCCTAAACAAATTCTTAGGCTTTAATGCAAAGCTAGTGTGAAATGAACGAGAAGAATGAGTTGAATTAGATGAATAATTTCACAAACTCGAATTAATACATCTAAGTTGACTTGTTAATAAATATGCACGATATTCATTTGCTACTTTGGATTGGAATCTAGTGATAATTACGGATCAAAAGTTCCAATCCTAGCAAGTAACCTGAATTTAAAGATTGATTGATTCAATTGGCCAAAGTGAATGCAATAATCAAATAAACTCAAAAACGGGTTTACAAGCGTAACAAATCAACAAATTGAAGTAGAGGAATAGATAAAACGTTACTAAAGAGTTAGAAAAGATAACCACATGTTAGTTGAACACAACGTTCCCCTCGAACTAGATAGAAAAGTCTAACTACTCATATTTGCGGGGTTTCATACTTTTTAGCGAGTGTTCGCTTTGTATCACCACCACTATATGATATATTATACGCAAAATATAGAAAACAAGTAAATAAATGCTAAGAAATAAATAAAGAAATAAAAGGGAAAAGAGAAACTTATAGAAGAAATGATCCGCTAATCATATTCACAGCCGAAGTATCGTTGATCGATTGAAGCCTTTATTTCTTCCGCCGGAATATGAAAAACTAAGATCTTTCAAGCTAAAACTAAGAATAAATGAAGAAGAGAATTTTATTGAAGAGAAAGTTGGAGAGAACTACTAGCTAATTCTCTTCCACGAAGTTGTGCATTTCCTTCCTTACAAATGCCTCTATTTAGAGGCAAAATTTCACAAGAAAACATAATAAAAAATTGTAGAACTACTCCATTATGATTCCACTAATTGGTAACCACCAAATCATGATCTTAAATTTCTCCATTAGTTCAAATATTGTATCATGGTATAGGTAAGCATCTTGGCTGAATTGTGCAATTGGAATTTCCTTTTTTTGATATTTTAATAGAAAGTTATGAATTTTCTACCAAAACATGGCCCAAGAAATCCTCCATTCACATCACTCTCGGTGTTTCCCATTTTTGACCATGATATGATCCGAATCATTTGCAGAGGTCAACATCAAAGTTGTAGCCCTCTGAGTGTCCTTTCCAACAATATAAAGTGCAGATGAATCTGAATTTTGCAGTAAAAGGTATGGTCAAATTACTGAACTGCGGCAGTAAATTCGAGCTGCTGATTTTTTACGCTTTGTCCTTTCTCTTCAAATGGCCATAACTTTCACTAGGAAACTCCGATTTGGGATCCGACAAAAATGTGGAAATCCTCTTTTGATATTCTTTGATATTGGCACAAGAAAAATTGTAAAAGAAACTTTTCATAAAATTGCATCGAAGGCCTTCCATCTTTGAATTTGCTTGCATTTCGGTCTCAAGTTCCGTTTTCGCTCCGTTTTTATCCATTTTGGCTCCTTTTGATTTCTTGTGACCCTAAACACCACAATAAAGGAAAAACATATAAAACGGAATATATAACACTAATAAAATACACAAATACATAAAATAGAAGAGTTATTTAAGTGCTTTTCGAGCACTTATCACATAGCATCTGCATACTTGCCAAAAAATAAGATTTTAGTGTTCATAGAGATAGAAAAACACGTAATATGTTCAAGTGAATGATCAGAAAATACATTTACTTTATCTGTTGAGGTTGTTCAATAACTTCTTTATTTTCCTTTTTGCTCTTAACCCTTTGAGATGGCAACTGTCAACTTTTAACTGGATCATTATAGTTCTACGAAAAGTCAACTTCACAACACACTCTGCTTTTCGCTTTTGTTTTGTTAACATTACACGACACACATATATCTCATGATTACATGCAATTCATACACAAACAGCTAAGTAAAATACAAAAAATATAATTTACAATACTAATCACAATAGTGATTGCAATATACATATTTTACGTGATGGCTTTTGTTTTTTGATGTGTTGTTGTCCATTCAATCTTCCTCATATCCGTTGGAAAGACAAAGGCGACTTTTATGATAATATTAATGATGAATAAAACACGATGGATGATCAGTCAAAGTGAAGAAGTATATAACGTATTAAATTTGAGACAAAATGCAAAATGATGACATTAACGGTGTCGAGAAATCTAGGGGAATAGTTATAGTAATTTGTCAAAATTTAACATGAGCATAAAAATAATTTCAAAACATGTGAATAGTTTGAGAAATGGCCAAAAGAAATGTACTGAAAAATACAGCTCAAATAGATCGAGAAAATGGGATTTTTTTTTTGAAAGGACAAATGAATCACAAAGTAACAGTGCAAATATTTTAAATGTCAAAAGTAATTAATAAATAGCTATTTGTTAAAATTTAAGATGAGAATAAGCTATCAATTCAAAACATGTGAATAGTTTCAAAAATAGCCAAAAACCAGCTAAAATATTTAGCCGAATAGTAATTTTTTAAAAGTTAACATGAGTATAAATATAATTCCAAAACATGTGAATAATTATTTTCAAAAAATGCCAGCAAAAATAAAGAAGAAAAATAGCCAACATTGATAAAAAAAAAAAAAAGTGAACATTTTTCATAAAGGATGGATAAAACACAAAATAACGTTGTAAAAAATGTAATTACTATGAAATACTTGCACATCTTAAAGGCTGCTATTAGCCGTAACCCAAGCATTGTTTTTTGCTTTCATCTGCTGAAATAATGAAAGAAATGTGTGAAAACCAACAACAAAACCCATAAAATATAAATTAAATGTATAAAAGACAAATGAATCACAAAGTAACTGTGTAAATATTTTAAATGTCAAAAGTAATTAATAAATAGTTATTTGTTAAAATTTAAGATGAGAATAAACTATCAATTCAAAACGCGTGAATAGTTTCAAAAATAGCCAAAAATCAGCTGGGAAATTTAGCCGAACAGTAATTTTTTAAAATTTAACATGAGTATAAATATAATTTCAAAACATGTGAATAATTAATTTCAAAAAAAGCCAGCAGAAACAACGAAGAAACATAACAGAAAAATAGCCGACATCGATCAAAATAAAGTGAAAATTTTTCATAAAGGATGGATAAAACACAAAATAACGTTGTCAAAAATGTCATTACTGTGCAATACTTACAGATCTTAAAAGTTTCTATTACCCGTAACCCAGGCATTGCATTTTTGCTTTGATCTGTTGAAATAATGAAAGAAATGTGTGAAAACCAACTATAATCCCATCAAATATAAATTAAATGTATAAATGTACAAAAAATTCAAAATACTTAGCAGATCTTGAGGATTTCTATGACCCGAAACGCAGGCATTAGGTTTTTCCGTCGATCTGTTGAAATAAGCAAAGAACTATGTTAAAACCAACAACATAAACCATAAAATAGAAATTAGATGTATAAAAGCACAAATAATTTAAAAGTTTCTCAGGATTTAATTCGATGACTCTCAGATCTGAATATATGCAGTCGTTCTTCCACGCGCCATTTGTGATTTAAGATGAGTACGTTTAAGTCTTGATCTGCTTTAGCTAAAATATTTCCGGATTTGATTGAATTTGATTGAAAAAAAAAAGAAACCCGAATCCGTTGGGTAGAGTATGAGATGGTAGACTTGTGAAAATAGAGCGGTTCGTGTAAAATGAATGAAGAAGCATTGTTTGGGGGTGATATACGAGATAGCATCTGAGAGTTGTGAGGAAATTTTGTGCAGGCTGTGTGTTGTGCGAGAATTAGGGTTCCTTCCTCCAGTTCATTAATGAGAAGACAACGTTCTCGGCATTTATAGCGACTTCAAAACCCAGGGCATCAGCTTTAAAATGGGCCTCGCATGATATGGGCTTTGTGTACTGGATATTCGGTTCTGAGGTATTAGGCCAAAATGTCTTATATTTGCATGAAATTAAATTACCTTTAGTATTTGTGTGTAGTCAAAGTGATAATGAAACCAAAAGCATTAGTGGAACCCATGGTAAAATTAATTTTTCAGAATTCACGTGCATGAGATTGAAAGCTTTACCTAATTGTGATAAAGGTAGTATGGGAATGGACATTTTCAACGGTCATAATTCAAGGTAGGTGGCAATTGGTTCTAAGGTAGGTAGTTTTCGGTGGTACCCGAACTGATGCCAAACTAGAAACGATCGCCTACAAGAACAAATTCCACTAGATTTTTTGGGCTTTTTTGTTATGTCAATATTTTGGCCCCTAATTGCATAAAATGCAATATTTTATTAGTATCATTTCAATCGGGTTTTTGTTTAAATTTTTTAATTTATTTTACTTTTAAGTTTTTTTCCTCTTTACTAATTAAATGGTTAGTATAGATTTTAAAATTGAAATTAGTTTGAATATTTTAAAAAGATAGCAAACAATCATATTAATATCATTTCAATTAGGCTTTGTTTAAGATTTTCATTTTTAAATAAATTTTTCTTTTAAGTTTTTCTCTTCCTCTGTTAATTTAATTATTAGCTCAACTTTTCCAATTTGCGTTAGTTTTACATTTTTGTTCACTTAGCTTCTTCATTGTACTAATATATCTAGCTTTCTAATTTTATGAAAATAAAGTGAAATCAAAATATTTTGATTTCATTAAAAGTGAAAATAATGAATTTTAATAATTCATTAAAGTAGTTTAATGAATTGGTAGCTTATTGACTTAAATGCGGGTCAGTGATGTTTCTCTAAGGATTTTGCCATATTTTAAATTATAGGCACAATAAGCATATGCAAGTAATAAGATTATAAGAAGATTACCCAACTCAATTTATATGCATGTCTGGCATCTAACAAACGGATAATCTTTCTATTAAACAAAATATATAAACACATTATACTCTCATTATTGGTAATCTTTATTATTATTATTATTATTATTATTATTATTATTATTATTATTATTATTATTATTATTATTATTATTATTATTATTATTATTATTATAATACTAGAACTCCAGTACATGCATCCTTCTATAATATATCTATCCATTTGAATGTAACATTGACTTTAACATCATTGCATTATCATTATTTTAGTTGATATTTTTTCTTCTTTTCTAGCTATGTTATGTGTGTGTAACATTTAATGACACTCAATGCGTTAATTACGCTAATTTTTGTTTCGTGATTTTTCATGTCTAATTCCATTAAATATGTTGTGATATTTCGCAATGTGCTTTTATATATTTTTTCTTCCGTGTTTATTTTCTATCTCATCTGAATTTACATTAAAGTTGCTTGATTATTTCTTAAAAATTGTTTTTTCTTCACTTATAATAAAGATATCACTGTTTTATATTAAATTAATTTATTTTCTTTAAAAATTGTAGAATATGTCGACGTTGGCGATGCATGCTACAAGTGTGAGTATTGTGGTGCAGTATTTTGGTATGAGGAGAGAATTGAGAAGCGCTATAATTCACCTCAACCAAAATATACTCTTTGTTGCTCCAAGGGAAAGGTTCAGCTCCCTTTTATTCAAGTCCCCCCTCCTTTGTTGATCGATTTGCTTTATGATGAAGATGATAGAGCCAAACACTTTCAACAAAATATCCGAACGTATAATATGATCTTTTCATTTACATCGATGGGTGGAAAAATAGATAAGAATATAAACTCTGGAAGATCTCCGCCGGTATTTAAGTTATGTGACCAGAATTATCATAGGATTGGAAGTCTATTGCCAGCCCCTGGGGATGATCCGAAGTTTGCTCAGTTATACATATATGACACCGATAATGAAGTGCAAAATAGATTGTACGCCATTCGGTCAGTATTGAATTGTTGTTTCATTTTTTGATATATTTATTAAATTTATTATATCATCACTTTTGGTTAGTGGTTTTTAATTACGATTTCATCTACTGCAATGATGAATTTTTCCAGATCCGATGTTGACGGTGGCATGTTCCATGAAGGAATTGTTTCTGATTTGAAAAAGATGCTGGATGACCACAATTGGTTGGTTAGGTCCTTTAGATTACATTCAGAAAGGATTGAATGGAAAATTGTTGCTGATGTGAAGTTGAAATTGGTTGGGATGAGGACTTTGGATGGGAGAACCTATAACTTGCCTACTGTGGATGAAGTTGCTGCATTGTACGTTGGTGATTTTGAAACGGATCTTGGCAGCAGAGATATTTTTGTGGAAAGTCGTAATGGTTCATTGAAACGAATAACAGAGCTTAATCTGTCCTATCTTGCTTTGTAGTACCCTTTGCTGTTTGTGTATGGTCAGGATGGCTTTAGGGAAGGTGTTCCTCATAGAGGGGAAGAGCTTGATTCTGGATCTAGAAGGAAGAAGCTAACTATGAGAGAGTTTTTTGCATTTCGCCTACAAGAGAGAAGTTTCGAGTCCCCGAACATTCTTTTCTCTGGAAGATTGTTTCAGCAGTTTTTAGTTGATGCTTACACTATGGTGGAATCTGCACATTTGAAATATGTACGTTTGAATCAACCAGAGTTGCGATGTGATGTGTTTAAAGATTTGCACGATGCTTTCACTAGGGGCGAAACGGAAACTTCAAATCAAGGAAAGAGAATCTATTTACCGTCATCATTTATAGGGAGTCCGCGTTATATGATCCAAAACTATCACGATGCTATGTCAATATGCAAGTGGGCTGGCTATCCTGAATTATTTATCACTTTCACCTACAATCCAAAGTGGCCGGAGATTGTGCGTTATTTGGAAATGAGGAAGCTCAAGGCAGAAGATCGTCCGGATATACTGTGTAGAATATTTAAAGTGAAGTTGGATATGCTAATGAGGGATATCAAAGAAAACCAAATATTTGGCGTAGTAAAAGCAGGTAATTCAAAATTATTTAATGTTTTTAGCATATTCGATCATATTTATAATATTCATTCTGTTAATATATTAAATGTTTTGTTTTGTTATAGCATAATTATTATTTATTAACTTATCTTTTTCTTGGTTGCAGTTATTGACACCATAGAGTTTCAAAAACGTGGACTGCCTCACGACATATTCTGCTATGGTTGCCGCATAATTCAAATAGTCGGGATGGGAAAGATATTGATGCTATCATTTCGGCTGAGATTCTGGACAAGGAAACCGATGCTGAATATTATGCAGCTGTGAGTGATTTTATGATGCACGGTCCGTGTGGATCTGCCAGGAAAGATTCTCCATGTATGGTTGATGGTCAATGTAGCAAGCGATTTCCTAAAGAATTTGTTCAGGAAACTACTCTAGATGAGGACAGATTTCCAGTATATCGTCGTAGAGATGATGGTAGAACAGTAACAAAGAACGGTGTTGAATTGGACAACAGATACGTCGTGCCTCATAATCGATATCTTCTAATGAAATATCGTGCACATATTAATGTAGAGTGGTGTAACCAGACCCGAGCTATCAAATATTTGTTTAAATACGTCAACAAAGGCCAGGATCGTGTTACAACCAAATTCTATCAAACTATAAATGAGGATCCTGACGGAGAGAAGCCGATTAATGAGGTTGCTATGTACTACGACTGCAGGTATGTCTCCACATGTGAAGCTGCATGGCGGATGTTTGCTTATGATATTCATTATCGAGAACCAGCTGTAGAACGATTGAACATCCATCTCCCGAATGAGCAGAATGCATGTAATTTTCCCAGCGAGTAGTACTTTGGAGAAAGTTGTGAATAAACCAACCATTAAACAGAGTATGTTCACTGCATAGATGGAAGCAAACAATGAGTACGAATTTGCTAGGACACTAACGTATGTTGAATTTCTTACTCATTTTACGTGGAAGGCCGATAAGAGAAAGTGGGAACCGAGACAGCGTCAGTTGGTTATTGGACAGCTTGGTTATGTTGCTCCGGGCACGGGCGAGTTGTACTATTTGCGACTGCTGTTGAATGTTGTTCGTGGTCCTAGGAGTTACGAGGAAATCAAATATGTGAATGGTGTTCAGTACGACTCATTTAAGGATGCATGCTACGCACTTGGTCTATTGAATGATGATAGAGAATATATTGATGGTATTGCAGAAGTGGCCGAATGGGGATCCAGTATTATGTTGAGACATTTGTTTGCCACTCTGCTAATGTCTGATTGTTCGAGCCGACCAGAACGTGTTTGGCAGCAATGTTGGGAGTATTTGTCTGATGGCATTTTAAACATGCGCAGAAATATTTTGGGTCATGAAGGTAAATCTCTAAATTTATTTGTTGTATATACTTTATGAACTTTTAGTTTTTTTTTCAACCTTATTATTTGTTGTTTTGATGCATTTTTTTCTTTTAAAGGTTTGAGGTTGTCTGTTGAGGATCTTGAAAACTTTACTCTTTTGGAGATTGAGAATGTAGTGCATAGTAGAGCGAGGAGTCTACGTGATTTTCCTTCGATGCCATTTCCTCATGACGTTGGTGCCTCTTTGAACCATAATCGGCCCATATTTGACAAATTGAATTACAATAGAGCAGAAATGGTGCAACAACACGCTTCCTATGTGAGGATGATGACGGATGAGCAGAGAAATGTATACGATACAATCATGCATTCTATTCGGGATGGTAAGGGTGGTGTGTTTTTTTTTGTGTGGGTATGGTGGTACTGGGAAAACATTCATATGGAAGACCCTATCTGCGGCATTGCGTTCCGAAGGAGAAATAGTGTTGAATGTGGCTTCGAGTGGAATTGCCTCATTATTATTGCTAGGTAGAAGAACAGCCCACTCTAGATTTTCGATTCCTTTAAATCTTGTTGAAAACTCGACATGTAACATCAGTCGTGGTAGCCCACTTGCAGAGTTGATATTGAGAACTAAGTTGATAATTTGGGATGAAGCATCGATGATGCATAGAGATCATATGGAAGACGCTGTCTGCGGCATTGCGTTCCGAAGGAGAAATAGTGTTGAATGTGGCTTCGAGTGGAATTGCTTCATTATTATTGCTAGGCAGAAGAGCAGCCCACTCTAGATTTTCGATTCCTTTAAATCATGTTGAAAACTCGACATGTAACATCAGTCGTGGTAGCCCACTTGCAGAGTTGATATTGAGAACTAAGTTGATAATTTGGGATGAAGCACCGATGATGCATAGATATTGTTTTGAGGCTTTAGATAGGGCCATACGTGATATCTTACGAGCTAATAATCCTTATGCCGATGATGTGCCTTTCGGGGGCAAGACGATTGTGCTTGGTGGTGATTTTAGGCAGATCCTACCAGTTATACCCAAAGGAAGTAGCCAAGATGTTGTCCATGCGACCATCAATTCTTCTGATATATGGAAATATTGCACAGTTTTAAGATGAACCAAGAATATGAGGCTTCAAAATCTTTAGGATGACGACGTGGCGCTGAGCTCAAAGTTTCTCAAATTGGATGTGTTCTATCGATGATGGAACTCTGGGAGCGCCAAACGATGGACATGCATATAGTTATACCAGAAGACATGATTGTACGAGGAACCGATGATCCAATTCAGTCCATTGTTGAAGCCACTTATCCCAACTTCAGAAGCCATATTGGTGATGCATCATTTTTGCAGAGTAGGGCGATATTGGCACCGACTCTTCAGGTCGTTGATGCTGTTAATGATTACATGATTTCGTTAAATGATTCGGAAGAAAGAGTTTATTTGAGCTCTGATGAGACGTGCAAGGCAGATGCGAGGGGTAATGCAGTTGATAATATTCATTCACCTGAGTTTTTGCACGGGATCAGATGTTCTGGTATTCCCAATCATGAGTTGAAGTTGAAGATTGGCATTCCTGTTATGTTATTGAGAAATATTGATCACACAGCTGGTCTTTGCAACGGAACTAGGCTTATTATCACCAGACTTGGAAACCATGTTTTGGAGGCGGAAATTTTGTCTGGCGTGAATGCAGTTTCAAAAGTTGTTATACCGAGAATGTCTTTGACTCCATCTGATATGAGATTACCGTTCAAGTTTCAAAGACGCCAGTTCTCCTTGATTGTGTCGTACGCCATGACAGTTAACAAAAGTCAAGGTCAGTCACTGTCCCCTGTCGGCCTTCTATTGAAGAAATCGATATTCAGTCATGGTCATTGTATATTGCAGTATCCGGAGTTACGAGTCGTGCAGGATTGAAGGTCCTTATATGTGATTCTGATGGAAAACCCACAACATCGACAGTTAACGTTGTTTACAAGGAGGTGTTTCAAAATTTGTAATTTATTTTCTTCAGTTTTTAATACATTGAGTTATTTATTTCGTGGTCTATATAATAGTCAAAGTTGAAAAGTTACTTTAATATATTTAGAAAAAAATGTAATCTTCCCGTGCATCACGGGTGTATCACTAGTTACTTTATAAAAATAAAGGAGACAACTGGATATTGTCGAAACATCTTTAATTATTTATATTGAAGCCAATGGAAAAGCAATTTATATCATTATATTAATTTGTCAATCCATTTTAGTTCTTTATTCTTTGTCCGTGATTAGGCCGCTTTTAAAAGTATTGTTTTTGATAATGCTATTATATTATTATTATTATTATTATTATTATTATTATTATTATTATTATTATTACTTGTTAACTCATTTACATTACATCTGCATTTTTGTGAATGAGTTAAATTATACACATGTTTAACTATGCAAAATCGCATGCAATGTTTTAAAGAGTGTAATGGGAACCAAAGCGTTTTTTTCTCCGTGAGGTGTCGTAAGCCCTGAGGCGAGTTCGAGGCATGAGCCTCACCATAAGCCCCAAAAAAAAAAAGTAAAAAGTTATTAAAATACAATATAAACACATAATTTATTATGAGCTAAATTTTAAACTTCACAATATAACAATTTAATTAACGTGTAGAAACAAACATCGCCTATGGAGGCAAAAAAAAAAATAGGAACAAAAAAAACTGCATCACACATAAAATATTAAGGTAATAATGGTAATTAAAAAAAAAAAGTTCGAAGAGCACATGATCCGATTCTTGCTGCCATGAGTTCACCTTTGCTGCCTCTACTCACCAAAACCACACTGTTGTCATCTTTCCTACAACAACTTCAAACAATCAAATGGAATATTCACTTCAGACAGGTCGTTGAGCCAGGTCAATTTATACCATCTGGACATCACTAAGTAATAAGTAAAATATTGGAGATTAATTCACTTTCCAAAATGGACCCTCCACTTCAACCTCGTGACTTGGTGACCATGAAATTCCTTTAAACTATTACACAAGCAAGCACTTGGATATTCTAGCACAAACCTCCAAATTGCCACAATTTGTTTCTCCTTTATTTATCATCTCCGCGTTTCACTTTGGCTTGTTTCTCTTCTTTAGTAAGTGGCAAAAGATATGATCGATGGAGGTTGGTTTCATTATTAGGGACTGCAAGAGACTCCTTTTGGCTTGAGGAAATCAGAAAGTTTGCTTCACTCGTAGGCAGGCTAATGGCGCGGCTTATAAACTCGTTTGACTTTTCGAATCCAACGCTTTCGCATGAGATGCCGCGATGCTGGATCGTATTCTTCTGTGTGAACCTTTGAGCATTAGTAATTCCTAATAATATTTTCTTTCAGAAAAAAAAAAAAAAAAGCAAATGGCAAAAGATTTATAAAATATTGTAGTAATCGGGAAAAAAAGATGGTCGAGAGTTAGTGGGTAAGGATTGATCTTGAGCTGTATTTATTGATCATTTTATCTTAGTTTATTACACTTAGATGGACAACTTTCTAACATGGGCTTCCCCCCACCCCTCAAATAGAAAGGGGTAAAATTAATAGTATTTTTTATAGTCCTCTATATAAGCAGGTTGTGAGGCCCGTACCCAGGCATAGGCCAATGAAACAAACGCGGGCCTGGGACCCATGTTCATGAAGGGCCAAATATGGTTGGTTATTAATTTTTTTTTTTAATATTGATTCCGATATTCCATGTGATGTTTACAATTTGGGCCCATAATTAAAGAGAAAACAGACCCCAATTGTTCTATAGTTTCTTTCTCGTCTATAGTCATGAGAGTACCACAAAAGAGAAAAGCATGAAAACAAAATTGAAAATCTGTCTTCTCGCATAGAGCCCAAGCAAATCCACAATTTTCTTAACTATCGACTATCCCATTTTCTTTTTGATTTGTCCTTATACCAAATTTAGGTTTTATATAGTCAGAACCATGAAAGGATTCCAAAATATAGACATTTCTTTAAGCCTCGTATACTCGAAGTCCAACTTGTACATCTAATTATACAAATTAATTGGACACCTAATATTGTTGATGTCCAATTGCTCATAAAAAAGAGGCGAAAAAAAAGTGTGTAACAGCAGCCGTTAATTATCTCTTATCTTGTAACATTTAATTTAATTAAATGCTGCTAATAAGTAATAAATGTCAAAATACAAAGTAGCCCGTTAGAGTATTAAATAAAATACAAGTCGAAACACACTTTACGTTAAATAGTAATTACACGTTAATTTAATTAATTAATTAACCTTACCTCAAATCAAATATATAAATAGCCAAACTTTAGCAGTATCTCTTCACATCTTCACTTCACCATTATCCTCTCAAGAGACCTAATTTTAACAACTCAATCAATCACACAGTACGTACATACAGCTAAAAATAACATGGCATACAAAGTATCATCAGCCGCAAAGGGAGTATCAGTTTTAGCCCTATTTGTCATGCTGTCATGCATGGCGCCATCCTCCACGGCTAAACCAACTCCAAAGCTCTCACAAGTTGCCTCTGCAGTAACTGAGGCAGCAATCGCAGTGGACGAGTTTATGCCGTGTTTGGAGTCTCTTAAAGGTATTGAAAATTGCACAACAGCTATTTTGAAAGCAGCTTTTGGACTTTCACTTGATCCATCGTGCTGCCAAGTCGTCGATGAAATAGTGAAGAATTGCTTGCCGGCGGAGTTTCCATTATCGCAGGTGCCATTGCCGGATGCTCTGAAGAGCTGCGTTCCAATCCTGCCGACGCCACAAACCCACGGTTGAACAGATCATTTTTAAATTTTAAGTCTTTCTTGGGATGAGTTTTTGATGATTTGTTCATGATAATAAAGAAATAAAATAATTGGGTTTTTGATTTTATGTTTGTTTTTAGCATTTGTTTTGATGTTTTTGGAGAAGTGAACTTAATAAAATTATTGGAGTTTAGGATTATTTATGTCTAATTTTGGGACTATATATGTTACTATTAAATTTGACATGCTATGCAAATTGGATTGATCAATGTAATGAACCCAGTTAGTTCAAAGAACTTCTTATCAAATATGTCAATTTTATGAAGTTTTGAGAACTGAATAAATTTTATTGATATCACAATTATATATAAAGAATTTACCATGCATAATGCTTTACAATATAATCTCTATACCAAATATATATAATCTATACAAACTAGGAAGAGAATGCAACAATTATTGAAATACAATATCGTAAATATCGAAATACAATATTCTGTATCTGTAGATAATTATTTCACTGCAATATGTGCACCATGCGAAATTGAAAATGATGGTGGAAAAAAATTAATTTTTTGAACAATGTATAAGCTCTTAAGTTTTCACTTATGCATAATTTATCTATAGACTTTTGATAAATTTGAAATTTGGAACACTCAAGATCTTCAAATCTTATTTGGCCCCCTTTTTTTCCCTCCTGAAGGTGGATTTTCTTGAACTTAAGATGATTGTTTTGCTTAAAAAGTTCAAACCTTACACTCGATAAGCTCAAGTGGCAATACTTTATGAAACCATTTTATTTGAAAAGAAAAATCAATCCATATATAGATTTTTCAAAATAAACATTTCTCGTTGAAACATCAAATAATTGCCGTTTTCTTTGTACATTTTAAATTTCAATTTTAAGTTTTAAACTTTTAATTTCCGTTGTGATTTATTTTCCATGTTTAATTTAAAATTTCACCATATTTTTACTCACAAAAATTTTCCTTTCAAAATGTTTTTCAAAAAAATATGAAGGCAAACCAATTTTCAGAATGCTCATGAAAAAAACTCGACAACATCGCGCTCATAATATAAGCTTGAGTTTGTTCCAAAAATTAAGTTCTCCTACCACTTAAAAATATTAAAATTTTAATGTTAATATTACGAGGACAACAATGCTGAGGGTACTAACACCTCGTCTACTAACAACTTATTAACAAGTGCATTTTTACATTTTTACCCTTATTTTGGGAGAGAGAAAATAATAGATCACCTCCTCCACTGGTTCATTCAGATCTCATTCAAACTTAGGGATGAAGAAGCAACAACATACATAGATTCATACACAGAAAATTTCCAAATTACAAATTTTGTTTTCCTCCACAGTTTCATACACAGATCCCCATTTTAGTGATGAGTTCTGATGCAGCGTTGATAGAGGATGGGCTACGTCATTGGAGATTATTCATGATCTTAGACTTACCATATCCGAGGGGGTAAAATAGCAAGGGGACAAATTGCTGAATATCAGTAATGTTCTCCTACCCACCGTGGGTAGGGTAACATGCCTATACTGGGGAGCGTGACTGTGCTGAATATATTGGACGAAAAGGGGTATGAAATATGTAAATTAGCTAGCATAATTTAACTTCTTTTTCTGTTCTTCTGCAAATTGTTCTTTAGACTGCATAATATGGTAATAATCAATTTTCCGTGGCATGATAAATTGGACATTTTTTTGGGATCAGAATATGATGATAAATTGGCTTTCAAAATCTCTTTATATCGCTTGTTAATTAGTAAGTTGTTAGTATGAGATGTTTGTACATGTAGCATTGTCCTAATACAAACTTAAAAAGTTACGTAATTTTAGAAACACATTGTACATGTATTATCATGTAAGAGGTTGTATCTTCAATCATAAAATTTCATTAATTCTGAATTAACACTACATATAAGCTAGCGTGACATTTTGGATCTTCATTTTGGATATTCATCTTAAATAATACAGGTTTGCAGAGAGAGAGGCAAAAACGCCTTATAAAAATGAAGCCATTTTGGCAAGCAATGTTTAGCTATTCGATCAACAGCTTGACAGCACGAAGGGTGAAGATGAACTCCAAATACTGCTTCCAAAACTTCCACTTTGCAAGCTTTGATGCATTCTAGAGCCTCCAAGCATGGAAATAACCTTTCCGCTATCAGCAATTGTTGCTCTGATCGGATCGGCCACGGCAATGGCGGCTCCGGCGACGGCGCAGTGTTGATATCGGCCGTAGCTGCACTTGTGCTCTTCAATATCCATATGAGCATTATAGTTAGTAACAATGAAAAAGCTCCCTTAATAGATGACATGATGTTTATCAACTTGTTAGTTAGGATCTGTGTTTCCAAGATTTGAGATATGTGGATGTGGGTCACGTTTGTAAACATGGAGTAATTTTTATACGTAAGAATGGAGTCATTAAAGAATTAAAGTATATTTATATACCATTAATTACTATTGAATTTTATAACAGTTATTTTAAAATTGTTTAATTCTATAATAACTCATGTATTGCATGAGCTTTAATTAACAAAACGTAACTATTGTTCTTGCCAACACATGTCATTATGGGTTCGATTCTTGCCTACAGTTATTTCTCATGGCTAGATGGTCACATCTGAAATTGTTCTTCAACGATCATCATGTGTAAAGTTCAATATCTTATTTATTTGCCATTTGTTTATTTAATGATACTAAAAAAATTAAATAATTTAATTGACAGCCTTTGAAGAATGAACAAAAAATTATTTTCTCTATATGCACAATCTTAATTTTCTTTAAATGTATCGGAGCCTACAAGACTGCTCTTAAGTCATGGACTGGATCATCTAAATGATGATGATTAATGCTAAAAAGGTTTGATTCCACTGGACACCAAGAAATGATTAAAACTCGATCCTCCATATTATGGCATAAGAGAGCTACCTAATATTCTATTATTTAATAATTGTTCTTCTTCTCGAAAACTTTGTCAAAGAAGTTAAAAGTAATTCTTAAATAAATTTATTAATTTTATGTAATCCATACTTTATAATTTACAAAAAAGTTGAATAATGTTACGTATTAATATGTGTACCATTTTATCCATTTATCAAAAGAATATCATAATTCATAAAGCATTCCATGTGCCCTAGTGGTTTAAACGAAAATGATATATTCTCCAACGCTGGAGTTTTATTAAAATTTCAGTGTTTGACACTTTGACGTGGCAGTTATTCCTTACTATCATGTGGTAGTAAGGTTCACTTACCAGTCCCATACTGCTAAGTGGCAATGCGAAGACGCGCCACATCACCGCGGAACTTTAAAAACATAATTTCAACATTGTGAATGTATTATTTCTAGTGGTTTATAAAACATTCATAAAATAAGGGAAATTTACAAAATATGCCATATATTTATAATGTAATTACAATTTACATACCGTGACATAGGAAATTACATTTTACACACTGCATTTCATTTACTCTTAACAAAACACATCTTCTATTGAATAAAATTTTGAAAATTTTTTTAAAAAAACTATTAAGACAAAACTACCATTAATTGTGATTAACAACTTACACCTCATATATTTTATTATGTAACACTTACATACCATTATTGTTCACAATATTAATTAACGATTATTTTATCATCAATTTTTTCTTTCTTGCTTTTATTCTGCAATATTTTTTTAAAGTTAACTATATATGATTAGTGATAAATGAAATATTATAAGTAAATCGAAAACACGAAATCGTAATTGTCATCTTTGTCATATGTTCTACCACTTCTACTACAAGTATTGATTTTTCCATAACAAATAATTCTACTCATTTGATTTTTGAGGTTTTCTTGTTTAAGGAAATAACTCATAAATAACAATTAAAAAATTACAAGAAACCAAGAGCAAAAAAAACTAAAAACGTAAGAATTAACGAAATAATTGCACATGTCAAGTATTGTTTAATCTCAAAATAAAGTATTAATATGTATCAAACCTTATGTCTTGTGAATTAGGAACTTCTTCTTTTTTTTTTTTTTTTTTGGTTATTAGTACATAATAATAGATAGATTATGCACATTGGATTTTCGAACAATGAAAATGAAAAAAAAAATTGAAAACTATAAGAACCATTGAACAAATGTGAAAATGACCAACAATTTTTATTACATAATAATAGATTGTACACATTGGGTTTTCAAACAATGAAAGTAATAAAAAATAAAAAATAAAAAACTATAAGAACCATAGAAGAAATGTGAAAAGCATCAACAAAGAGGGTGTTAGCACCCACTTTTTAATGCATTTTTTTTCAAATTTCAAATTTGGTCAAACAAACCACATCCATATATCTCTCCACTCATTAAATCTCTACCATCCAACTCCACTCATTCTCTCTCCAGGGGCGGACCTTCCACGAGGCCGGAGAGGAGTCCGCCTCAGGGCCCAAAATTTCAAGGTTTTTTGGGGGCCCAAAAGTTGACAAAATTTGGTATATATATGGTCCATGTAAAACAAGTAAATTAGTGGTTTGGTGGTGTAGCGCCTAGCATGTAGTGTTGTGTTATTTTCTTACCATGTTCGAATCTATAGTTGCACATTATATCATCCTTTTTTGTTCCAACTAAGCCATGAGCCATAAATGGACACAAGTCCAATTAGTAGGATAACAATTGGCCAATTGCACTTTATAATCATTATCCAATTCTAATTAAAACATGCACAAATCCAATTGCAATTTTGATTAGTATTCTACCCATGCCAAACAACAAGAATATAGACGGCACCATTCCTTTTGTCTTTCTTCTTCAATTCATGTCAAAAAGGATAAAAATTTGTGCGCTATAACCTTTGATCTTCGTCATCCTTCAAATTTTTGAAGATTATTAAGGTTCGTTGGTATTTTTATTTGATATTACAATTTATATATTTCATATTTGAAGAATAAAAAGTTATAGTAACTTTTTTACTCCATAAAAAATAATATTATTTTATTTAAAATTTTAGTGTTTTATTTGTAGTCTAATTTAATTGAAGCTTTTCATTTCGACTTTAAATTTTTAATTCTCGGAGTTTTTGACTTCTTAAATTTAAGTTATAGTTTGCCTCCAAAACAGCGAGGCGTGTGGCTTTTAAGTAATCATTTAATATAAAGTTCACTATAATATTTGCTATTTAATATTTTACATGTATTCTATAATTCTATTAGTTTTGTTGTTATGACTTCTTAAATTTAAGTTATAGTATGGAGGCCCATATTTTATATTTGGACTCAGGGCCTTGAAATCTCAGGTACGGCACTGTCTCTCTCATCCTGCTCATAAAAATATATTAAAACTCATCCACTAACACGCACTTTGTTAATATTTAGGCATAAATGACAAAAGGATCGGGGTATTAAAAGTAGTGGCATATGGTTAATTAGATAGTATTGATTATTTTGATCTTTAATTGCACAACAATTTTGGGTATTCTAGATATTAAGGAAATAATATGACGGCAAAATAGGGATGTGAATATTTTATACACATCCCCACTTTTAAATATGGGAAAATAAATTTACACCACAATTTTTGCCAATCACGCCACATTCTTATTCCATTGAACAGCCCAAATCTTTATTTTTTTTATAACTTTTATATTCCTCGTTTTTTTCATTATAATTTTTCCCAAATTTCTCGATAATTACATCTTACTCTTAATAATGGTTTCTATTCTCAATAATTTTTTTTGGAAAATCTAAAGTAATAAGAAACCATATCATTGCACTTTTGTGGATGTTAGTTTATATTTATTAAAAATATCTTGAAGATATTTATGATGAAATTTTTAGAACAAAATTATGATAGAACATGACATTTGATCATTAATACAAGGTTAAGGATAGAAAATACGAATTCCATGATGTAAATAAAAAAATTTGAAAGGTTAAAGGATATTAAATGCAATTAATTGTGGTGTGATTAATAAAAAATGTGGTATGAGTATAGCCACCCTTTAAATATTAGTGATAATGATAGTCATACAAATTTTATAAGTTCTAACAATATCAAGTAAGAACATTTAAGATAAAGAAAAAAAGGTATAAACGTATATTTTTTAATAGAAATTTAATTATTATTTTTTTAAGTATTGATATTAATTATTTAAAATTTAATTTGAAAATAAAAATAATTTTTTAAATAAATCTTGATGGACTAAATTAAAAAATTATAAATGTAATTTGGACTCAACTAAATGAAGTGTGAGAAATTGAGTCATAGCTAAAAAATCTAAAATATAATAGTTAAAAATTTTACTTGTCACTTTTTTTCTTTTTTTTTTTTTAGTGGCAATTTTGACCCATAACTTTGACACCTACTACAAATTAGACATTTATTGTTAGCTTCCAAATATATCTCTTGGAAAATAAAAGTGTATTTTAGTATATAGATAAACAAAAAAAGGTTAATGAATGAAGGGTGAAGGGCAAATAGGGAATTACAATATATATATATATATATATATATATATATATATATATATATATATATATACGCACTAATAAAGGCACAAGAGATTCTAGAATCTTTTTCTTCCCAAAATCTCAATTGTTATATTTATTTAAAAATTATGTATTTGAGAGATTAGAATCCATGAACTCTTTCTTACTAAACAATATTCATAGCACTTGAACTATCACCATTTTTATTTATTCACTTAACTGACACATTATTTTAATTTACTATATTAATTATACAATCGGTTGTTCTAATAAAAAATTTGATTTAAGTAAATAAAAAATAACTATTGGTTACAAAAAAAAATTCTTATATTATAATTTAAGTTGAATTTATTTTTTTCACCAGATTTAATAAATTTATATCATTTATCAATTTTGTTAACTAACTTTAAATTCTTATAATTTTAATTTTAATTATAATTCATACTTTAATTTTGTGTGTTGGAATACTTTTCAATTGCTACGAGTTTTTGAAAAAGGCAAATTTGTTACATCTTTGTTGGCAACTCATGGCTTTTATTAGTTTTAAAATACAATACAATAATATTGAAACAAAATTTATAAATATATGATGTATGGTCACAAAATATGTATTTATTTGTACATGAAATACTATGAACTAACAAAAAGATTATAAACAGATACAAATTTTTCAAATAAGATGGTAAAAATTATATATTTTTAATATTTTTTGTTGAATTATATTTTTCAAAGGTCTAGTTATCATTTTATTATTTTACACTATTGATATTTTATTTGATTGTAATGTTAATATATATATATATATATATATATTAGCGATAAACACTTAAATATTTGATATCTGTCAATAATATTTTGGATTTAATAGATAAGAAACACATTATTGGCATGTTTATATAATTCTTTTTTTAAATCTAACCTTTAATAATTATTGCATTACTAATTAAGAAATTTTTATTTGGTCAGTGGCATTGTGTTAATGCTTAACTAAAATAAAATGTTATTGTTATAAAATTAATTAGCATAATGATGTTGATGATTAATTATTAAAGAAAATTTACTAATGGCATTTTTAAAAATTGAGAAAAGGTTTAGGGAAAATTCATAAAAGTGAAAAATAAATGTTTTTCACACGTTTTCCCTTTTATATATTAGTCATTTGTGATATATGTTAACTTTAATTTTAAAGTTAATTAATTGGTATTTTTATTTTTCCATATTTATAATTAAATTAATTGAATTTTGTATTTAGTTAATTTAATTATGGATTTATTTCATTGTTGGACTTAATTATCACATGCATTCTTATTTCAATTCTTAAATTAATTGTAATAATCATTCCTTATTTTGATGGAGAAAACAAGAGAGTCAATTGGGCATAAAACCCTTATAGGAGGCGTGTACTACTAGTGGGGTTGTCCACATTCATTGCACCTTGTATTATGGCAAGAGTTCACTCGATATTAACTTGGTATGAGATATGGTAAGATTTTATTTGGTATTACTTGCTTACCTTATTCTAATTATCCTACAATTAACAATTGTCTTTGTTTCCTTGTAGGATTCGGTGTTTTAAGAAAACTTAAGGTTCTGGGTTAACAAAAGATCTAATTGCAATAAAAACACCACAAGAGCAGAAGGCATGTACTCGTTTGGAACACAAAAATTCGCCGTCCCATATTACTCAAGAAATGTGTCTTGTTTCCCTTGTGCATGAATTCTTCAAGTACTTCTTGATCCAATTCATTTACACCACCTTTCATCATTGAAGATTAAGTTTTGAATCTCCAAGAGGAGTTCAGCCATTACTAAAGAAGTCCCAACATTGAGAGATCAACACGGGAGTGCGAATCTATTGCGGGATCACGGTTACAATGAGCTATTGATATGCCTGTAAACGGATCGAATTTAGATTGAATCTACCTAAATCCATATCTGGTCCAATAAGAAAATTAATTAATCCATCGAATTCAGATTATCCATCGGACATTTAATTAGTAAATCCATATCCGAATCCATTGGATTCAGATAAAATCCAATCCATTGATGATTTTAAGCATCTTGATGAATTTTTTTAGCACAAGTTCAAAGGCTACAAATCATTGCAAGAATTTTAATAATTATAATAACTAAGCCATATTAAAATATAGCTATGCATAAATATATTTTACTTGTTTGAAATAGAATATTATCTAAATTTAAAAAATTATAATTTGTTAAGTTCTTTTTCAATCTAATTAAAAACATATTATAACATGTATTAATGTATTGAAATTCGATAGGTCTAAAAGCTGTTCACTAAGATTTAGAAAATATAAAATCTAAACGCAAAAAAAAATGAAATTAGGAATATATAAAGTCAGGTTAGAAATTAAAAAAAAATTGAAAAAAGACAGTAAAATAATATTATTATATTATATTATATTATTATAAAAAATCAGATCGAATAATTATCGGATTGGATTAACCTATATCCATATTTGCTCCATTTACTTAATGGATTATTTGATTCGGATCTTTATCGGGTTATCAAACTGAAACCTTAAATCCATCTCCTGTTAATTTCACCTGATTCGGATCGAATTCAATTAAAATCCGATCCATTGACAGCCCTAGCTACTGATGAGCAATGAGACGTTGACTCGAATTACACGATAAGGAAGAAAACATGAAGTTTTCATTTATATTCTTAGGTATTGCTTAGTTTATGAGTAAACTAGTATTTCACTTCATTGTAAAGATTTAAACTATTCGGAATCTAGTGGATTAGTTTTTGCTCGTAGGCGAAGAGCACGTGATTTTTCAGTCTGTGGGGTTTTCCATGTTAAATTGCGTGTTTTTGTTTTACTTTACGATTTTTAGTTTTTGCATTACGGTCAATTGCATCTCACACGTTTTTAGTTTTATAGACGAATCTATTTATCTGTAATCTATAGACGCAGTTAATATAAAATAGTAAACAGTCGTAGGATTAAACTGACTAGCAAAACATTGTTCATGTCCATCTGAACGTTTTAAACAGTTTTAGACAACTTAAAATTTTCAATATATATAGATATATATAAAATAATTTTTAAAAAAATATTTATTATTTTAACATGCTTTAAATAGAGTGTAATGTGTATTTAATTTAATATATGATAAATCATAAATTAAAAGTCTTTTAGTTTTTATTTTCAAAAATAACAAGTTTTTGCAATTATTTATTTTCAATATTTTGAAGTTAAAATCCAACTAGTGTTACGACCCAAAGGTCATGGATTGATTAGAAGCAAATTCAAAAGTTCAATTAGGTTAACATGTGGCAATGGAGGCCTTGCTAAAGATGGAACTAACAAGGTATTTTCGGGGTCAAAATAAGCTCAAAAGTTGTTTGGAGGGCCAAAAGTGTGACTGGGAAAAAGATCGGGAACCAAAGCACAATTTTGGGACAGGAATACCAAGCATGTGATCCCATGCTCGACCGCATGGCATGGGAGCAAAGTACACTAACAAAAGACCAGAGAACTTGATGCGTGATAGGCGTACACATACGCACAAATATATCGCAAGTGTACAGACCATACAAGTAATAAAGTGGACTCCAAGAGTCCGAATATCGACCTCACAAGGAAAGGTATTTGTAATTGAGTCACTAAATCTAGCGGAAATGAAAACTATACAAAGGAACACAAACAATCAAAAGCAGAGGAAGAGCAACTAATCTACAAACACAAAGGAAAATAAAGACCTAAAATGGGCATTGAATGGGAATGACTTTGGATTAAGAAATAGTCAGAATTAATGACTTCGCTCAATAGAAGTTATGCTAATCCGTTGTTGAACTTAAAATATTATCCATCTTCGATGTTAGATTCGGTTTTCCTTATATAGCTAGCTCCGCTCTCGCATGTCAAGCTATCCCTAGTCAATCGGTTCAATCTACTACATCTCTGTGTCGATATATTACCACTTAACCGCATAAAAATTTGTGAAAACAACTCAATGGATCGCATAGGGTAAAAGGTATATCTCTATCATTTACATGAACCTAGGGTGCATGCTATTTGGTTTAACAAGTGCACTCCCATCTCTAGGATTCTACACTCATCACAATTGCACACACTTGGTGATCACGCAAGTATATGTAGCAAGCTCAATAACAAACACACATGAGATAAATAATCCAATACAAATCAATTTCAACAATTCAAATAGATTAACTAAACATATATTAAGATTAATCAAAAATCCAAACTTGCAATATTAGTCCATAGTTAAGGAAATCAAAGATACATATACAATCAAAGCAAAGGAAATAGAAATAGAAAAACTAGACAAGATTATAGACAATCTCCCTTTGAAGAGTAAAGTCTTGTTCTTCCAATGATCACCTCCTCTTGATCTCCTTGGCTTCTTCTCCAAGTATTCAATCCCCAATCAAAGCCCTAAACTAAAGAAAAGAGAAAGAAAAGGAAAGAAGAAAGAAAGAAAGAAAAGATAAGAGAAAGGAGAAAAGATAAAACCAAAAACTCTAACCTAAACTAAGGATTGATTCTCCTTGAATTGGGGTGGAAAAGGGTCTTAAATGCTCCCAATTTCGTATGTCTTTGTTCCCCAAAAGACCCTTCAAAGTGGTAAAAATAAGAGAGAGAAAAGAGAGAAAAACGGGGGAAAACGCGTTTTTCTAGTTCTGGTGCAAGTTACGGCTGTAAATATAAGTATTACGGCCGTATTTTACTCTCTACATGAAACTGGCCAATTTTCTGATAATTTGCGGCTGTAAAAATACAAGTTATGGCCATACAATATAAGTTACTACAAATTTTCTGCATCCGTAGGTTTCAGTATTTTGGCAATAACTTTTGATCCCGATGTTCGATTGAGCCGATTCAAGTCCACCAACTTTCTTGTTGATTGTTTCCTCCAACGCGACTTGTATCTATATAAAAAATGCTCCTCAACTTCTGACATCTTGCATTTTTCGTCCCTGATCTTTGTCCGGCCATATCTTTTGATCCGTAATTCGGAATTGAGATCCGTAAAAAGCTACGGACTCCACTTTCCATGTTCTTCCATGTAAGCTCAAGACTCTCGGCCGAGAAGATCTTCACATATTTTCACCCAAAGTCCACCAACTTTTTGATAGTTGTGTTTTAGTCCCCGTGTCGGATTTCTTGACACTTTAAGTCATTTTTTCTCCTTTAGGCCTCGTTTTCCTGAAAATGAGGAATAGTACCTAAAACCACAATAAATAGATATAAATATAAGTAGAAATCTGCTCCAAATTAAAAGTAAAGAGATATAAATAAATGTGCAAAATACACGCTTATCAATGCGATTGCACTCCACCTGCACAGTATGAAGGCATGCAATCGCATGCGCCTTTTTTAGTTGCTACGCAAATTTCCTTATTTTACGAGTTTCTTTTTTTCTGTATCTTTTTTCGTATTTTAGGTCTTTTTCTTCTTCCCCAAGATAGTTAAGTTGTGTTTTACTTTAAATACTCTATTTTCATCATTGTTAAATTATTAGAGATTGGTTATTGAATAAAAATTAGAGATTTTTTCTTGTTGTTGAGAATTTTAATACTCTTATTTAATCTTCTTTGTGAAAGAGACTAATTATCTTTATAAAGAATTCATGCAAAATTTTGTGGTGATTTTTAGAGATTGCAGATCAATTGATCGTGGAAAATTAAATCATGTATTTGACTTTTTGAAATTAGATTGCAATCTATACAATGCTTTCATACAATAATTCAAATATTAACAGTGTCGGATCATATTATCAGGTATCTGAGCGCAACTTAAAATCAGGTGATCTAATTTTTATCTCTCATTTTGTTAGTTCAGCATTGGGTTAGATTAAAAATTGGTTTTAATTGGAATTTTTGTTGGAGTTGAATTTTGGAGTTATTGGTGAGTGAAGGATTGGCTATAGTAAATTGTTATTGTTGATTGTTGTGTTGAAATTAATTAATTAGTGAATATTTGTTGATTTGATTGAAGAGACATTGGGGATTAAACTTATGGTTGGGAAAATTAGTGAGCGAAAATAAATTGAAACAATTGAGTAAACAATTACTCAAACAGATGGATCGTATAAAAAATAGAACGGTAGCTACTGAAGAAAACTTGATATTTAATAAAGATAAGTTGGTAGCTCAAAAATACCAACAAACATATGATTGGGATTGTGACAAATGTTTAAGGCATGCTAGGAGAGATTGAGATGTTTGAAGGTTCTCAGATTTCATTAGAAGGTAGATACAATGGGAGCAATGTGAAGCATGTTGGGCTGATGCTGCCAATATCATTTCTTTGGGCCATTTTCTCAATAATGGGCCCAATCTTGGCCCTTGAGGCCCACTGTTTGGTGATCCAGTGTGTTGGCATGTCTTGATCTCTCCATGTGTCTCCTTCAAAGCCATTGAAAGGATGGTTTTAAGTTGTTGCATTTAAAAGGTCCCAAACAATTTCAGGGCTTCACTTTTGCCCTTTTTTCAGATTCTTTCTCCTCTCTCTTACCTTATTCTCAAACCCTAATCTCCCTTACCGATTACTTTTTGAGAGAAAAAGGCAAATCTCTGTTTTGCCTTGGATCTATAATAGGTTAGTGAGTTATGACTGTGTATTTCTCTGAAGAACAAAGTATTGTAAGGGTTGTCCGAGATCTGCAAAGTTGTGTTCAAGTTTTAGGGTGAAAATCTATACTACTAATATACCGATTACCGTTCTCTAGTTTTTTAGTGGAATCCTAAGCAACATCCACATATCTATAGAGCTCAATGGGGAAGTATGAGTAATTCGAACCTCCGGGGCTGCAACTAAAAAATCCTAGTGTCATTAATTTTTTGCATTCCAATTTTTTTTCGTTTGGTTCATTGCATTGATTACTGGTTTTGCATTAAGATCCGGCACAACAAGTACTTTTGCTACTAGTAAAACTAACAAACTTGTACCGCTTCATTTTTATTTTATTTTATAGGAAATGTATTGCCAGTTCTACACCTTGAACATTGAGAGTTTGACTATCCAACCCAACAAACATAAATGTTGCTAGGTAACAATAACTAGCTTGTGGTCGCAAGAGACCAACAGTCCCGTTTGAAATTAGGTGGCAAATGACCACCACTTAAGAGACGTTCGACATATGCGCTGAATGCCTCGTGGGCATCTACATTAATTACAATTAAAACAAAACTCCACCGCAACCATCTACTAATAGTGCTAAATCCGATTTTAACAGTGGTAACTAAAGTGTATTGTAATAGTGTGTCACATTTTGATGTAATGTGTTCGACCAGCCCATTTTACCAATGTAATATGCATAGTTTTTATATATGCTATGTAAATTATTTTACCAATCATAATAATGTTAATTTTATTTGAAGTCTTAAAGTATGACGCAACAAAAAGCATGAATTTAAAAATTTTACATATGAATTTGTAAAGTTAATGACAAAAAAAAAAAAGTACATAGTGAAGTTTGATAATCCCAAGAAAAGAAAAAAATAGTTGATCAATGCGAATTGATCAAATTCAATGTGCATTGATTTTGATTGATGCGTCATTTCGACCAATGCGCTATGTATTAATCAAAATCAATGCGCATTGCTTACAGGAGAATCTAAAATTTTCATATTTATTTTTAAGTTACCAAAAAGGATGGGGCCCTAAGACCTAAAGGTATTAAGTTTGAATCCCACCAATCGCATATTATATTGTGTGGTTTCAATCGCGACACATACGGTTCCTTTAATAGCAGTTGTAGTTATAGTTGAAGTTGTAATAGTAGTGCAGTTATAGTACTTCCGCGACAAGACTGATATAGGTCCTGCTCGATTAGAGTTTGTATTGTTGTACTTGATATGGATTTGATATAAATTATACTTTCAAAAGTCAGGTGACCTATAGAGTTAGCTATTGGTCTTAGCATTACCTAAATTTGATATCTAATATGTGCCACAAAAGCCGTTGAGAACCAAGATTTGGCAAATTTTTTGACTGACCATCCTTTTTTGATATTCTCCAATAACAACTTCACTAAACTCAACTCAAAACCAATTGTTCTAAACTCCTCATGTAAGGTTCAACGACGCAATCAAAAGTTTAAGCATCAAGAATGATTTTGGAGTTAAAACAATTCTTCCATAAAACTCAATGAGATGAGATTTTGTGACCTGTTGAAGGGATGTGGCACTAAAGATAAATTAGGGCACAGATACACCATACTTAGAGTGAAATGCTAAAATGTTAGGAGAGAATGCATGAATATGTCAAATAAAGCTCAACAAAGTATCATAAATCTCATGCATCAATCAAAATGACCTATAACCTACCTATAGAAAGCGATAAAAAGTAAGTAAAAGTAAAAGGGAAAGAAATTTTTCTTCTTTAATGTGATTAGCTTGACACAAAAAGGTTGGCATTAGATTTCTTGCCAGTCCACAAAGAATGTGGCTTTGGGCTTCTTGCCACACTTGCCAAGTTGTGACTTCCTTAGCGATGTGCTCAAAACACACCATAATCTTGCGCCCAATTTAAAGTCTATCGACTTGATCACATCTAGTTCGAATTGGGCAATATAGATCTCAGTCTCTTCTTCGACGCCAATAATGAAGTCAATGGGACTTGCTTCTTCAATTCGAGCTAAGTTTTTCACTTCATCAACCCCAACTTGCTCTTCAACTTCTTGTTCAATAATCAGTGTGAATTCCTCAAGAGTCTTCACCCATTTCAATTCATTAGTGAAGAGTGGATTGATATCTTTGAAGTGATGCTCTAAGCTCTTCTCCTCCTTAACCTCGAGTTCTTGAATGACTTCCTCTACTTACCTTGTCAATGGTACTTGTTGAGTCTCCAAAACAAGCTTAGTTAGTTGGCCAACTTGGTTCACCAATCTTTCAATTTTTGCATCAATGCACTCTTGGTATTGTAAATGTTGGTTTGCCAATCGAGCAAAAGCTTCTTCCCAATTGGGCTTCTTCTCTTGTGGCGCATAAGCTTCTTGCTCGGGTACTTGAAATGGTAAGTATCCATAATGGATCAATGGGCATGTAGAGGTTGGATGTATTGCTTCACAAATCTCACAGGTTGATGCGGGAATAGATTGTGCACATTGTTCTTGATAAACGAATGATTGGTCGGCCTCTTGATTGCTCCAACCGGATTGTGTATAATAAGGCTCCATCAGGCAATAACTTCCAAATAGCACGTCTCTCTCATCATTTTCAAGACTATTCGAGAATGGAGTATAACATGCCATTGGAAGAGACAAAGAAAACAAATAAATAAACAAAAAATAGAAAAGAAAACTAGAACAAGAAAACTCAACACAAAAAGAACTAATCCCCGGCAATGGTGCCAAAAACTTATCGGGCGTTCACACACGTTGTAATGGCCCGCCCGAATTCGTCCCAGAAACGTATATGAATACGTATATGATTTCGTATATAAGTCCGTATAGGATCCCGTATATGATGTGAAATGACGTGATAATGTTTCGGTATGGTGTACATGTATATGATATGTTCACGATATGAGTTGAAGTACAGGATATGTCCCGGAATGCGAAACGGCCTTCGAAAAGATGGAAATGGGAAAATTCTGCAGAGGCAGAATTACGGCCGTAAATGTCATGATTACGGCCATAAATGTCAGGTTACGGCCGTAAATGGTGAACAGTGGAAAATGTCCAAAAGTTTCAGAGAGTAAATTACGGTCGTATGATCTGGAGTTACGGCCGTAAGTCAAGAAGATGAAATGCAGGGGATTTACAGAGAGTTTATTACGGCCGTAAGGATATGGGGTTACGGCCGTAAGTAAGGGGTTATGGCCGTAAATGTGGAGGTTATGGCCGTAATTTTAAGTCGGCAGATTGGTATTTCTAGATGATTCTTGTCATTTCTTGGGCATTTCTCCACCAAGCTCGACTCCCACACTCCCAAAACCCTTCCAAGTCCCTCATGAACCTATGGAATCATCTCCCACTCCATATATGACCTATGTAATGCTTGTGTAATCTATGATTACAAGAAGGAAGGGAAGAAGAGAAAGAAGAAGAAAATGAAGAGAAGAAAGGAAGAAGAGGAAGAAGATGGTCTCCATGCTTGTTTGAACTTCATCTATGGTGGGTAATGGTTGCTTTACATGCTTTATGACGTATTTGCATGATTTATACATGAATTGAACAAGAGATGGCATGATTATGATGATTAGAGAGCTTAGAAGCATGTTAGGGTTCCTTGCTCTTGTGTTATGGTTATGACATGATGTGAAGATGATGTATATACGTTTATGTAGCCTATGTGACCTTCATGCCAACTTCTATGACTTATGTGGCTATAGGAAGTTATATGTAATGAACAAGAGACGTGAAGCTATGTATATGCAATGAAAAACTAGGGTAACAAGCTTGGCATTCATGTATGCTGACATGGTTCAACGTGAAGTATTATGCGTTTTATGTGACGACGCTATGTGGCTTGCGCTTATATGAACCAACGTGAACACTTTGTGATCGTATGCTCTACGTTTGAATGTCGTGGCCTTATGTGAAGTTAACGTTCTATGCATGAATAAGTAATGTCTTATGCTTGTGGCCACGATATGATGATGAAGCCTTGTTTATATGTTACGTATGAATGATGACGATGTGAAAGGAACAAGGCGTGGAAAAGGTAACGTTTATGTAAATGTATCACGAGCATATGTGTGTGAACAGTTACCAATCATGTGTTTACATATGGGGGATCTACGCCCCATAATGATGTGAACTGGCTACATGGGGGACCTACGCCCCATAAAGACGTGGTCAGTCGGGGGATCTACGCCCCGTATGTTATGAAAAGCGGGTCTTCAGGGGATCTACGCCCTATAAAGAAAAGGCCTAGCTAATGAATGAACGGCGCCACGTATTCACATGATTTGTAATTGGGGCCCAAAATAAACGTGTGACATGCATTGCATTGCATTGCATCTATTATCCACTGAGTCTTTATGACTCATTATGTGCGTATGTTGTATGTGTGTTGAAGGTACTGAGCGTGGAGAGTGGGCGAAGGGTCACATGATGCTATGATGTGGTGTGTGGGGGAAGAATCAAAAGATCTTGTGGTATGTAATGAAAACCGAAACCCTAGCTTTACGTTATATGTTTTAAAGAAAGGAAATTGGGGTTTCGTATATATATGAATGACGGACGCACGTATAGTTCCATAATGTTATAAAACGAAACAAAACGAAAAGAATGACGTGCACGGGCCCGAAGGTGGCCAATGTTTATGTCACGTGCACAGCGCGCTCTGATTATGACGTCATTTATGACGTATATGTACATGGAACTGGACGGGGCGTTACACACTCAATATTAAACCACAAGTACATAGGCCGTACAAGTAATAAAGTGGACTCAACGAGTCCGGATATCGTATCCAGAGGGATTGGTATTTGCAATGAGTTATTAATTCTAGCGTGAAAGAACTATACAAAGGAAATACACACAATCAAAGGGGGCGAAGGAAAAGATACTAAACTAAGCTATACTAAGGAAGCAAATAAGACTAAAGACAATAAATGGGCATGAATAGAGATGAACTCGGATTAAGAGATAGTCAGGATTCATGATTTCACTCAATACTCGTTATATTAATCCGTTGTTGAACTTAACAATTTACTCATCTTCAATGTTAGACCCGGTTTTCCTTGTATAACTAGCTCCTCTCTTAAATGTCAAGCTGTCCCTAGCCAATTGGTTCAACCTGCTACGTCTCTATGCCAATGTATTACCAATCAACCATATAGGGGTCTGTGAAAACAACTCAATGGATCATCTAAGGTTAGGGGTATATCTCGATCTCCATACAAGAACTTAGAGTGAATGCTATTTGGTTCAACTAGTGCACTCCCATCTCTAGAATCCTATACTAATCACAAATACACACACTTGGTGATCAATCGAGCATATGAATGAAAATCAATATCAAGCACACATGAGGTTAATACAAATCAATTCCAACAACTCAAATCGATCAACAAAACATATGTTAAGATCAATCAAAAATCCTAACTTACAATGTTTAGCCCATAGCATAGGAAATCATAGAAATATATACAAAGAAAGCACAAATGGGAAGAAAATGGAAACACAAAACAAGATTATAGACAATCTCCCTTTGAAGAGTAAAGTCTTGTTCTTTACTTCCAATCAACCTCTCTTTGATTTCCTTGCTTTCCTCTCCAAGCAATCAACCCCAAATCACACCCCTAAACTAAAGAGAAGGAAAGAAACAAGAAAGAAAAGAAGGAAGAAACGATAAGAGAAAAGAGAGGAAAGGAAGAAAGAACCCTAACCTAATCTAAACTAAAGATGGAATAATGAATTGGGGATGATTTGGTGCTATCATATGGCCCCAGATTCGTGTGTCTTTGATCCCCCAAAGTGTTCTAAAAAAGGTGGTGAAGATAAAGGGTAGAAAAGAGAGGCCAAAATGCATTTTTACTGGTTTTGGTGCAAGATACGGTAGTACAAATGTTTCTGCCGATTTTTCAACATGCGCAGATTTCAGTATTTTGACCATAACTTTTGTTCTCGATGTCCGATTGAGCCTATTCAAATTGCGTTGGAAACTAGACTCGATGATCTACAACTCTTAGCCAATTGTGTCTTCCAACTTAACTTGTATCTTTATCAAAAATGCACATCTTCTTTTGAAATGTTGCACTTGGGTCGCTAATCTTCGTCTGGCCATGACTTTTGATCCGTAACTCAGAATTGAGACCCGTAAAAAGCATCGCACTCCATATTCCGTGTTCTTCCATGTGAGCTCAAGAAATATGATCGAGAAGAACTTCACAAATTTGCACCCAAAGTCCTCCAACTTGATGACTTGGGTTTTAGTCCCCGACTTTGGGTTTCTTAACCCTTTTAAGTCCTTTTTGCACCTTTTCACCTTGTTTCCTCGACAATGAGGAATTTGTACCTAAAACACAATAAAAACACCTAAATATGAGTAGAAGTCCATTTCAAATAAAAAGTAAAGAGACATAAATATGTATGCAAAATACACATTTATCAATTGTTAAGGGGAATTTGCAATTGATGATTTACCAATTAAAAGTCTTGTTGAAGTGCAAATTGCTTCATGGTAAATTTGTATGAAATTACCTAGGAACTACTAGAGGAATTAGATCAAGTGGAAATGCAATATGTTAGCAGGGTGTATAATGACTTGGCCAACGAATTAGCTCAAATTACCTTAAGATATTCCAATGCAACTTGAAGTCTACATCCAAATAAAAGATGATCTTTTCTATAAGACAACAAAGAAAAAGTAAAAAAAACATTCTTTACATTGCTACCAATCTTGATATACTACCTGATCTTTATAAATAAGAGTTTTTGAAGCAGATCAAATGTTTGGTGTGTCAAATCACGAGTTGAAAGTGAAAGTTGGCTTTCCCATTATGTTATCGAGAAATATTGATCATTGTGTTGAGTTGCACAATAGGACCCAATTAATTGTTACAAAACTTCGAAGTCCTGTCATTGATGACAAAATTCCGTTCAAGAGCAATACAGTGTAACATTTTCATTCAAAGAATGACTTTGACTTGTTAATAACCAAGATTATCCTTTAAGTTGCAACGAAGATAATATCCTTTAAGTATATCCAATGATATAACTATTAACAAGATTTAAGGACAAATGCTTTCGCATATCAGACTCTATCTGTGAAAAACGATTTTTAGTCACCAACAATCACATGTTACAGATTCCAAGGTATAAATCAAAGTGAATTAAAGATATTGATTTGTCATACAAAGAGAACCTGCTAACTCAACCTCCAATATGATATATAAAAAAGTTTTTTAGAATTAGCCCCACTTATTTTGTGTTTTTAAAGTTTAAACTTCTACGGAGGAACTTCCGTGCGTACTACTTTTTGTTAAAACATTAAATGTATAATCCTTTCTATTTTTAATTTATAATATATTAAACCCCAAATAAGGGAACTTAGTAGTTACAACTAATTGAAACTCCTAACTTCTCGTTAGAAAAACCTGAAATTCCACAATCAAAGGAGGCCACCAATAAAGGCTACCACCAATTGGCAAGGAATTTAAGTGTTTGAGGGAGCCAAACCATGTGGAACAAAAATTTGGTTTTTAAGATTTCACCAAGCCATGGGCACCTTCTCTGCTACTAACTATAGCTTCATCCATCATTGGCCACTACCCAATTGGTGCTACCACCTACAAAATGAACTAAAGTGCATGTTTTACTTCTAATCTATGAGCATGTCTTAGAAGTCAAACAATCACTTTATTTGAAAGCTTGGAGAATAAAACTTACAAAAGTAGAAAAATTGTAACTATAGTATTGAGCAGACATAAAGCATTATTTTACTAAGTTATTGAGGTTTGATATTGGAAAAATTTGAAGTGACTATCTTAAGTTATATGAGTTCGAGACAAAGGCCTACCGATACTTAAGACTCCCAACGAGTTAATTGTAGGATTCCTCAATAGATGCAAATGATTGTTGAATATTTTTCGCATATTGTGCCTTCTTTGTAAAATAGGTTGAAAAGGCAGATTTGGTTTCTTTTCTTTTATTTGTTCTTTTGGGATGTTTTAGTAAATTTTCAATCAAATTCCTATATTGTATATTGTGAGTTTCAGCTTTTAACAAGACCTATATTGAGTCTTTTTTCCGATCTGATTACCTATTAAGTTTTAATCTGTGGTTTCTGCTTTTGGTGTTGTTTTATTTTACTTTTTGATTTTATAGGTCGAAATGATGACAAAAATGATGACATAATGATTTAAGAGTTAGTTTGATACACTATACTCCAAAAAAAATTTTTGCACCGTGATTTTTATCAATTCAAAGCATTGATTTGGCAAATGTTTTATATTTTTAAAAAACTTTCTTTACTTTTCAACCACACATTCAAAATATTACCTGATTAATATGTTATTTTGGAAATTGTGTCCGAAATTTTGTTTTGGGTCAAATTTGGAGAAGTTAAATGAATTTTATTGGAATTACGATATATTCATACTCTTCCAATATTGGAGTTTACCTATTCTATTAAGATTAATATTCCACATCCTCCGAGCTTAGTATTAATGTTTTACTATAAATATGGCTTATTTTTCTCCTATATATACCATATCATAGAGCTCATGGTATTAGACATTTAGAATCAGAAATTATCTCTTCTTATAACTATCTTTGATATATTGAAACTTTCTTTGGCCTCTACCCGTGGGTTTTTTTATCTAGATCTTGGGTTTGTCACATAAATCAAACGTGTGCGTTCTTTATTTTTGTTTTCAATTATCATTTGTATCCTAAAAAACTAGTATCAGAGCCACGGTTTGATTACGATAATTGCAACCATGAAATGTGATATTCCGCTCTTGGATCGCAATACTAGAATTTTGCTATGGCAAGTTAAAAGACCAGCATTAATCGCGCAGATTGTTTTGGATAATGCACTTTTAGGGTTTGATAAGATTCCAGATTCATGGATAGCGAATCAAGTTTACCATGATCCTTCAAACCAAATTTTACAGAACGTCTTGAAGAAGAAAACCGCTGTTGTATTATGATTAAAATTGCAGTAGCAATGCATGACTAACAAAACTCATCAAGTTTAGCCCGCAAGGGCTTTTGTGGAAGAGATAGAAAATTATTTTTATCAAAGATTGGTTTTTGCGTTCCTGCAGTACACTTCATATCAAGGTGAAGATTGTTGATAATTGTGACTCGAATTCTATTTTGAATTAATTTTGGAAAAATTGAACGAGTTTATTGGGATTAGGATTTTATTCTCACTCTCCCAATATTGGAATTTATCTATTCTATTAGAATTAATATTCCCCATCCTACGAGGATTCATGTTCATGTTCTACTAGGAATATGACTTATTTTTCTCATATATATACCATGCCATGGGGCTCATGGTATTAAGTAGTCAGAGTCACAAATTATCTCATATTGTAATCATCTTTGATATAGTGAAACTTTCACTGGCATTTGCCTATGGATTTTTTCATCCAAATTTTGGGTATCTCATGTAAATCAAATCTGAGTATCCTTTATTTTTGTTGTCAGTTATCGTTCGTATTCCTAACAATTATATTTCTATATTAATGTGTAATTTTATTTTATTAGTATCGTATGTTATTTTGTTAACACTGTAATATATGGAATATTTTATTCTGGTAAGTAAAATTGACATGAGTTTTATTTTGGGTAAATTTAATAAACACTCATTGAACTTTGAAGTTGTAACTAATTACTCACTCAATTTTGAAACATAACTAAATACTCATCGAACTTTACTCAATATCATTCATTAGTCATTCGTTAATCGAAAAATTAAATATCCTAAACGATTGAGTCCACGTAGTCGATGATATTCTACGAGGAACCAATTAGATCAATTAGAAGCATAAAAATTCGCTAACATCAAATGAACAATTAAATAATCCCTCAAAAACTTGACTTTTTCGTATTACGTATTGACTTGTAAATGTCATAGTTTTTTTCAATGTTTTATGCAGTTGTTTGTCTGATGTGAGTAAATTTCGTAAATTGGTGGTTAGACCACTGTTTCCACATTAAAAAAGTTAGCCACGTTGGAGTAATTGATCAATATATTTAAATATTGGATTGTCGAATGATCAATTGTTGACATGAAGAAAAATTCAGTGTGTGTTTACTTAAATTTCAAAATATAGTGAGTAATTAGTTACATTTTCAAAATTTAGTGAGTGTATATTGAATTTATCCATTTTATTTTCAAGCATGCAACTAAACAATCTCATTTCTATATTTATTATTGCAATAGATCTTTACTTTTTTTATACCTCTGCCTTTGTGTGTATTACGATTAACCATCAAAATTTGGCGAATCATTACTTAAATTAATAAATCAAATGACAAGTGTTGTGTATTATTGGTGAGAGACTAGTTTAGAACTAAATAAATATGTCACAATAGATAACTGACATCATATTTAAACAGCATTAACTGAGAGAAAAAAATTTATTTCTGGTGCTTCGAATTTTGCAGTAGTGACCGGATCCCCACATTTCAACCAAGAAATTTTGAGTTTGAACTACACTTAGCCTTCCCCTAATTTCCCTCCTATTAAAAATCATTTCCGAATGTGTAATTGATAATTAAAGAAAATTTATTAAAAATATATAAAAACTTCCTAATCAATGTAGGGAAAATGTCCAATAAATACAGGTCAAAACTGGTCTTTATCTACTAAATCAAAACATCTTATTTCTTAACCACTAACTACAACTTTTTAAAACTTATTTACCGGTTACTGTTTTTAGTGATTTTTGAACACTTTTGCCCCTCTACTATCTGGCCTTGATTTTGCTCTGTATGTCTCGCGACCAAATTTGTAGTTAGATCGCAAATGTGCAATCTAACACCTCATTTCCTCCACAACGTGACATATAATTGAAGAGTATGATGGTCTTTGCAACTCAAGTGTGTTGAAACCTGGCCAATCTCTTTCATCAGTTGTTTGTTGTGAAACGCAATCACCATATGGAAAACCCATGGGCGGTGAGCGATTTGTCCAGAAATTAATTAATGATTTTGTAGTTTATTGGCAACTCAACTAGGTGGCTGAAAACAGAGATGCTACTTTTAGAGTTTTGACTAATTGGTGATTTTGTCTCATGTTAATATTTTATATTCATTCGTCCTTTGACATTGGTGGATTTTTGGGGGAGGGGGTTATGGTGGATTTTCTTTTCTTTTTTTTTTTTTTGAAACGTATGGTGGATTGTTTAATACTTAGCCATTCTCTTGGCTATTTATTTGGAAAAATCTGGAGCTTCTGAGTTAGTATTTGAAATAACAATGTCTGCTTATTCTTTTACAACTAAAAGAAACTTATCGAAATGTGACTCGTATCTTTTTTTTAATTATTTTTTTTTAATTTTTTGTTTGCGTGCTTAGTAAGTAAGGTTATGTTTAGTGAAATTTGTAGTTTAAGCACAAATTCGAAGTGAATTCTTACCATTGAAATTCAATGATGTAAAAGCTAGAAAGGATTAGTATTGAAAAGTTTCAGGTGTTATAGATGTAAAATGAATGCATCAAATGGGAAAATACTGTGGAATAAGGGGTTTTCTTGTGTTGATTGATGTTAGTATCGTTTCTGACTTTTGAAATGTGGCGTTTTTAGTATTTTTTGTTATGATTATTGGGGTAGGTAATGTTATTACCGCGGCGGGCAATAATATTATTGGGTGAGTAATATTCTTCTTATAATTGATTTTCTTTTTTCCCCACTATAATTACCTAGGTAGGGTGTGTGTAAGAGAGAAACTCGGAGACAACAGAGCGAGAAGATTATCGGGATTGGTAACCTAATTGTGGATGAAATTGAAATTATGGTGTTTTTAGTGATATTGTTATGATTATCGGGGTTAGTTATAGTATTACTAGGGTAGGTAATATTACTACATATCGAAGAAATGTGTGGCGTTTCCATTATTACTAGGGGTAGATAATGTTCTTTTCATTAGTGCATTGGTTGTGATTATCGGCATAAGTAATATTTATAATCGGGGATGAAAAATTCTGAGCGTGATTCTATGAAAAGAGAAGACGAAAATCGTATAATGAGTGTGTAGAGATGATAAGAGTTTTTGATGTGGATTATAATGGTGAAATTCATTATCGTGAATTTCATAGATGGTGATGGCTTGAATTGAGTTCATATGATTATGTTAAAGTTTTGTTAATTATGGTTTGATGAAAATAATGCGAATCATTGTTAGGTTTTTGGGTGAAGTAATTGTTCAAATGGAATGCGGCATGCAAAACATGTGCTGTGAATATTAATAATTTAATTAGTACAATTTATGGTTAGAATCTCCCAAATCTATTAGCTATAGTTTGTAAATTCTATTTGCTATTCGTTTTATTTATGTTTTTCAAAAATAATGTTTGGAAAAGTGAATTTTAATTTATAGAATACATGTTTATTAAAAAGATAAATTAGAGTTAGAGTCTCTGACCTTTTGATGGTGATTACCGGGGAAGATAATATTATTATCGAGGTAAATAATAATATTATCGGCTTTTGATAGAAATTTTTTTAACCATTGTGGAACCGTAATAGAGATTATTGGGAGTTGTAATAGATTATCGGGGATGGTAATCTAGATTATTGAGAGGTGGTAATTTAAAAAGAGAAAGTGTGTAGAGTGAAAAAGTTGAAGACAAGCGAAGCGAGAAGACAAATGGTAACTTAGATTATCGGAAGCGGGAATCTAGAGGAAGAAAGTGCATAGCGAGGGGAAATAAGAGTTTTGTAGATGAGATTGAAATTCTGGTTTTTTTCTATTATTGCTATAATTATCGGGGTTGTTAATAGTATTATTTGGGTTGTTAATACTATTACAGATATAGTTAATATTATTATCTATGTAGGTAATAATATTATTGGGGTGGTGATTTAAATTACTTGTGGTGGTAATCGGAGAGATAATGTATGTAGATAATAATTACTGGGGTAGTGATCTAAATTACTTGTGAAAGCTAATAACGAAATGTTAAAGGTGAGTTTAAAATTATGGTATTGTTAGTGTTCTAGTATGATCATCCAGAGATATTAATCGAAATTACTTGTGCGATAATCTGATTACCCGACGAGGTAATTTGAGAGAGAATATGCATAGAGAGAGAAAGTGCGGAGAGGGAGAAACTCAGAGATAGGAAGGAAGAAGTTGATTGTTGGTTGAGATTACTTGTGGTAGCAATCGGATTATGACGATAAGTAATATTATTATTGGGGAATGTAATGATATTATCGGGGGTATGTATTTGTATTATTGGGGTAATGGTGGTAGTTTGGTAAGTAAAACTGTTACCAGAGAAGGTAATATAATTACCATGGCATATAATAATATCAATAATAGTATTACTCTGGCAGGTAATAGTATTATCAAGAGTAAGAAATGGTTGCATTTGTGGTGATGATGGAATGGCGGGGGCGGCGGTGGTGGTGAAATGGCGATAGTGGTGGTTGGTGGTGGTGGTAATGGTTTGGTGGGTAACATATTACCAGGGAAGGTAATATAATTATCATGACATGTAATAATAATAATATTGGGGTAGGTAATAGTATTATCGGTGTAAGTAATGGCGGTGGTGGTTTGGTAGCGGCGGTGTGGTAATGGAATGATGGTGGTGGTAGTTTGGTGGTTGTGGTGGTGGTGGTGGAATGGTGGTAGAGGTTGTGGTATAATGGTGGTGGCGGTGGTGGTGGCGGCAATGGTGGTGGTGGTGGTGGTGGCGATAGAGGCGGGGATGGAGTGGGGATAGGCGTGGACTCCGTGGAGGGTGGTGGTGGTGGCGCGGGGGGTGGTGGCCGTGGAATAATGGTGGTGGGGTGGAGGTGGTGGTATAAAGGTGGGGGTGGGGTGTCGGTGGGGTGTGGTGGTGGTGGTGGAATGGTGGTAAGGGTAGTGTGGTGGTCGGGATAATGGTGACAGCGGTTGTTTGGTGGTGGAATGATGGTGATGGTGGTGACGACGGGAGATGGTGGAATGGTGGTGGGGTAGAAAGGGTGGTGGCGGCGACTTGGTCGTGGTAGTAGTGGTGGTGGTGGTGGCGGTGGTGTGGTTGGTGGGGGTGGGTGGTGGTGGTGGTGGCACTTTAGTGGTGGTGGTGGTTGAATAGTGGAATGATGGTGGAGTTGGTGGTGGTGGTGGTGGTGGTGGTAGTGGAGGTGGCGGGGTAGTGGTGGTCTTTGTGGTGGGGCGGTAATGGCGGTGGTGGCGGTGGTGGAGTGGTGGTGGAGCGTCGGGGTGGATGGTAGTGGCGGCGGGGTGGTGGTTGTGGTGTGGTAGGGTCAGATCTGGTCACTTGTAATTTTGAACTGGCGAAAGTTATAAAATTCGCTCCATAAAATATAATAATTACTAAAATTTATAAATGCAGTATGAAAATTAATAATTACCTAAAAATAGTACAATAATAAAAAAAAATTCTATCATATCGTATTTCACATTATAATCTAATTAATAACAATTTCAAAATTTAATATTTGTTGTTTTGATAAAGAAATATTAATCAAAATTTCAATAATTTAGCCTTTTTACCTTAGAACTCACAATTCTAAAGTGAAACTTTCAAATTCATAAAGTGTTGTTTGATCTCTATAGTTTATGACATTTTACCCATATATGATATTATTGATATGTATAAAACTTATATTTTTGTTATTAAATAATTGTCATGAAATTTATAAAATCTATTTTGAATGTTTTTCGTTCTTCATTTTAGTAAAGGTGAAGATGAAGATGGCAAGTCAGCGAGATCGATTATATCGATTAAGATCTAGTACCCACTATGGGTACCTGCAGTACCCATAGTCCAGTACCCATAGTCCTCCAAAAAAATTAAGTGGGCTGCAGGGCCCTCGCGATCATGATCTGATAATATATTATTTATCTAAGCTTAACGTAGATATTAAAAAAATTTAAAAAAATTGGCCCATGTAGCGCCCTATCGGAGCGCCCGCGTGGTGTGGAGATAATACCAGCGTTGGGACTGAGCAAATCTGTTGATTATATATATTGATAAGAGTACTTTTACCATTAGAAAATGCACCTTAATATATTTTTCAAAATCTTTTATAATTTATTTATGTTTTAAACCAACACGATTCGATTATTCTGAATACATTTTATTTGATAATATGAAATTTTAAAAACTAGATGAACTATTTCAAATTCTATTTATAATTAAGCTTGAGCAAAATTTTTTTAGATGATGCTAAATAATAAAGAATTAATATGAGTTTTGCAAAATTTTAAGTAAAAAGCGCAACAATAATAAATAATAAAATAAATAAACAATAATAATATGAAAAGTGCACATGGAGGAGTCGAACTTGGATGAAATGGAATATACAAACTAAACTCTGCGACTAACCATCACGCCACGTGCAAAGTTGAACAAAATGGGCACCGTTTCACTATATAATGTAACCTTTTATGTATGACAAAAAAAAAAGTCGCCCGCCTCCGATTTTGCGCCCGAGGCGAAGGTCTCACTCGCCTCAAGAATAGGACCGGCTCTGGGTAGGGTGGGATGGATGGGCATGGTGTGGTGGCGACAGGTTGGTGGTGGTTGTGGCGGTGGCAGGGTGGCGGTGATGGGGTAATGGGGATGACGATTTGGTGGTTATGGTAGGATGAGGGTGGTGGCAAGGTCTTGGTAGTGCCACGGTGGGGCGGGTGGTAGTAGTGGTGATGGGGTGGGGTGGTGGTGGCGAAGGGATGCGGGTGGGATGGTGGTGATGGCGGCGGGAGTGGTGGTAGCAATGGGTAATGGTGGCGGCGGCCAGCAGGATAGGTGGTAGTGGCGGCGGGATGGTAGTGGTGGTAATAGGGTAGTGGTAGCGGCGACGGTGGGATGGTGGTGAGGGATGGGGTGGTGGGTGGGGTGGGGTGGTGGTGGTGGCGCAGCGCGCGAGGTGGTGGTAGTAGTGGTAGGGTTGTGGTGGCTGCTAGGGATGGCAAAACGGGTCGAGAAACCCGAGAATCGTGGTTACCCGAACCGAACGGGTCGAAAAAACCCGAACTGATGGATCGGCGGATCGGATATGGTTTTTCATAGTAAAACCCGAGGCGGAGATGGTTCAAAGCGTCATAACCGAACCCAAACCGAATAACCGATATTTTTTTCCTAAAAAAATTTAAAATTAATTATCAATTCAACAATCAAAAGTTGAAAATCTAAAATCTATAATGATTTAGATGAGGCCTTGGATTTGATGAGGCCCCTCTGTCTCTGAAGGATACGGAGCTTTGCCCTTATCTTTCCCCGTGGCATTTTTCCACCGTTTTTAGCTCATGGAAAATTTACTGCTAGAGGAATTTCAAGAAGAAACCCATATTACTTGTCTTCATCGTGTGAGTGAAGGGTTTATGAATCAAAACATTTGGCATGAGAGATTGCAACAAAGCATCACTTGAGAATAGAGAGATATCCGAGAATGAAATTTCAAACATTATCCATTGTTATTGGACACAAATTTATAAAATAAAACTGCTATATATTTTTGGAAGAACCATTAAAGAAAGAATTTAAAAAGAATTTATAAATCAATTCGAAAATCAAAATTTGAAAATCTATAACCAACATGGCTTAAAAAAAAGAAAAAAAAAGCGATTTTGAAAACGGTTCGGAACCTCGAACCGAACCGAAACCCGAACAGAACCGAACCAAACCGAAACACCAATGGTTCGATTCGATTTTGGTTATGGTTTTTACCTGGCGGTTCGGTTTGCGGTTCGGGCCGAACCGAACCGTTGCCATCCCTAGTGGCTGCAGGGTATGGCGGCGGGGGAGTGGTGGTGGCAATGGGATAGTGGTAGCAATGGGGGCGAGATGGGTGATTAGGGGGTAGGGTGGTGGCGGCGGGGTGGTGGTGGTGGGGTAGGGTGGTGGGGTTGGGGTGTTGTGGTGATGGGTGGCGGTGGTGGCGGCGGTGGTGGTTTGGTGGTTGTGGTGGTGGTTTGGTGGCCCTGTATCTTAAAGTGTAAACTTTGATAGTTGGAGGACCTTTTATACAATTTAAAAGATAGAGGGTCTCTTGTGCAATTTAAAAGTGTGTTTATTTTATTTTTTATGAATTCTTTTTTTATTATAGTGGCATGCCTTGTAATTTGATTAGATGGAATTGGTATTGTTGCCTTATTAAGGAAAATGTGCAGGTAATAGACAAAAAATAAGATTGTATAACCTAATGGGCAAATTTTCCTATAAAATGTAGTTATTGGGCAAAAGCCCATCAATGTAATGAGTGGCTTAAAGCAATAATAGAGAACAATGATTTTTAAATTGTCCAAAAAAAGTTCTTAATATGTATATGTGTGTGTATGTATATATATGTTTTGACATCTAATGTGCCTATTATTTATTGTCACATAAATTGTAATCAATCATGATAACAAGAGCATGTCCAATGCTAAATTTCTAGATAATGTGTATCGGAAAAGAGAGATAGATACAAGAAGTTTGAGTGGGATCCATGTTTTGCAATTTTCTTTCAACTAGCATTTTCTCACATGCGTTGCACTAGGAAAGATATGTTCAAGATATAATTTAGAACCTTGGACGAATTTTGCAACCACAAATTTTTCGGGGGCGGGTTCGGGTTGCCATATACCCACCCATATAAACTATGAATATAATTATATTTTTAAAATTAAAAAGTTTAATCTAAATAAAAATATTAAGACATTTGGAAATGAAAAATATTTGAACCCATAAATTATAAGTTCACGATAAAGTGTTTCACCTTTATCTCATTCACCATTTACTAAAAAAAATTTAATGTGAGAAAAAATTACTTTTGGATCAACTCCCGGGTCTAAAGTCTGACACAGCCCGCCTCTTGACCTACCCATAGAACTCGCAGATCGGGGCAACTCCATAGATTATGGGTTTAGGGGCGGGTCTTATATATTAATTAGTTTCTTCTTATTAGTTATTATTAAATAAAATTAAATAAAATAATTCTTATTAAGTTCTTTTATCTATATATGTTTATAAAATTGGAAAATCAACCTAAATTTTGTAATTTTTATGACATTAACATTAACAATTTTAATTTTTAAAATAGTAATAATACTGATCAACTGTTAAACCATCTTTAAATTGATTTCTGAATCTAGTATTTTAATAGTCGATTTTCAATTTTTGCAACTAAATGGAAAAATAAAATTAAAATAGTCAATCACTATTTAATTAATTTATTATTATCAAAATAAATGAATAAATCATTGTATAGAGTTTTTAATTGATAATTAATAAGGTCTGTCATTGGCAACAATATAACAGATTAATTCAAGCAATGAGGTTTATAGATTTCAATACTTATGATATTTTAATTAGGCAAGTAGAAAAATATTCCACTTCCGAGTACATAAGTAACTAAAACAACTTTCTTATATCAACAGCAATAAACTTCCATATAAGAATATAGTACATGGATGCTTATCACTTTGGAAAATAGATATGCCTCAATGACAAATATCTAGGGGTTGCAACTGAATTAGGCTCAATTGAAATTTCATAACAAACTTTATCCAGAAAGTAGGAAACGGAAGAATAAGGCCAAATATTTTATATAAGTCAATTAATAATTGTTTTTTGAAATTTTGAAAATATATAAAAATTTTGAAAATATAGATTTATATATTTCAGAATCCTCAACGGGTAAATTTTTATGGAAATGCCAATTAAATTTGTGAGTTTAGAAAATCATAAATTATTTGGCATGTATTTTTTCTCATTGAGAGGACGAGACAGAGAGAAATAGAGAGATATGGATGGATTTTGGGAGATGAAGATGTGAGTGATTAGGGATGATGAATCAATTTTGAAAGGAATAAAATAATAATTATTGCAAATAAAAGAATGAGTGGGAAATGTGAATAAAATAATAATTTTTTTATTCTGAAAAATGCAAGTTTGAGTGGAAAAATATCATCGGTTTATTTATTTATAGATTCTCTATTTTTAAATCTTTTTTTTCTCATTTATCTAACTTTCCACCATTTTTGCATCACCTTTTCATCATGATTTCCAAACATCTTCCTATACGGTCACATCTTTCCAAACATCCTACACTAGTATTTTATTATTATTTTTACCTCTCATTTTTTTCACTTTTCCGATCTTTTTCCTACATTTCTTTTCATTCTTTTTTAATAAAATAATTATCTTTCTCTATCTTTCTTCTTCACATCATCATCCAATTTACATCCCCATTGAAGATGCTCTAATGAATTAGAGCAGAGAAAAAAAAAGGAAAAAAATTTAGGTAAAAACTATTCCCATATAATGTATAGGGGAAATCTAGTGGGAAAACATAGGAAAACTTATGCAATGCTAAATTTTTTTTTTTTGTTATTTTACAAATAACTTTTTTGTTGGTTTTTCATACAATGCATTTCTTCTTCTTTTTTTTCTTTTTTCTTTTTTTTTTTTACAATGTGACATTGTTTTATCTACCATTAAAAAGTGGACAACTATAGTTTGGGTTTGACCCTACTCATTACACCTGACAACCTTTATTGGTTTCTACAAATTTTGAAAGGAAAAAAGTGAAGGGGAATTGGGTAAAACATGATCATCTTGTGTCCCTTGTGATGGCAATAGGTTGTTTCGGACACGGGTTGGCTAGATCTATTACTTAAATTAATGGATAAAACCATGATTTGTCCTCGACTTGAATTGCAGGTATTTTGAGTCGGATATCCGACCCGAGCTTTTACCCATTTAATTATTTTTTTATTTTACAAATTCACCTAATTATTGTATAGCAATGTATACGTTTATAAACACAATTTTCTTAAATATAAGGGTTATTTTTGCATAAAAATCGTCCATTAACTTACCCTTTTTTGTCTTTTAGTACATGGGCAAAATGGTCGAGTAATAATAGCTGAAAGGTTGGGGGTCTAGTGAAATCAATACTTTGGAGTCCTGTAATGAACATATCGATAATTAACTTTAATTTAATTCTAAATCTTTCAAATTTTGATATTTTTAATTTTAATTTTTAATATATTTCCATTTAAACCCAAATTAAGATTATTTGTATTAAAAAAAAGGAAAAACTACCAGATATGTATTTTTTATTTGGCCAAAATGCCACTTGGGTATTAAGAATGTCTCTGGCGACACTTAGGTCCTTTTTCTAATTTGTTTGCGGACCTATATACTTTCAGGTGGCCGGAGTATATTAAATGAATAAAATATTAATTTTAATGTTTGACCACCATTAAAATATTAATTTTCTATTTTTATTCATTTTCCTCTTTGTTCCCTTTCCTAATTAGACTAGCTGTTTCACCCGTGCGTTGCACGGGAGACAAATTTTTCAACTGATAACGATATTGATAGATGTTAATAATATTAATATAAAATCTAAAAAAATAATTAAAATAAAGAATGAGTTACAATAATAAATTTAAATAATTTAACTTGAAACAATTCTATAAAAATTTCAAAAGAGTTTCTTTTATATTTCGTAGTAATCCATCCTACCAATATGCAAGGAATAACTTACGATAATCCACACAACTTAATTTACTATTCTTCATAGAATAGCAACTTAATTAACATTTACGCGTGCTTTGCAGATGATGATCATTTGATGATTGTGATAATATAAAATATTTTGGCCATTGCAAGATAAATCTACTAATATAAATCCAAAATAAAATAACCTTAAATATTATAGTTATCAAAATAACTCTACTAACATTAGTAGAGCTCATTGTTTTTCTTTAAAATTGTTTTACATTTTATCATATACAATTATAAATTTTGAGAGATATTAATTATACATCAAAGATGATATGCGTTATTAACAATTAATATGTAAATAATGATTTTTAAGTTTTAATTATGAAATATAATGAGTATAGAGATATATTATAAAAATAATAATATAGTAAGTAATGTCCGAGACCCTAATACCCGTTCCTCGCAATGTCGGAAACACTTATCCTCATTAGGTCCATCCTCATTTACTTGAGGCGGATGATGATATGAGAATTACAAACTTCCATTCCTCATCCATGCCTCGTTAGAAAATTCTCATCCTCATCCATGCCCCATCATGATGGTTTAATTGAAAACTTTTATTTCGATATTTTATTTTTTCAATAAATACTTTTTAAATATACTAAACACGTGTATTAATATATTAGGTATAAACTTACTAATTTAACATATTCGACATATTAAATATTGAATGATTTAATATAATATTTAAATTAATTTAGATAAGACAAATAAATTGAAATATATATGATTAATACTTAAAATATACAATCTATTTGATGATATTTAAAAATTAAATAAAATCTCAATTGCCAAAATTTGATATAAAATAAATAATTTAGAGTACGTGGGATTTTTAATATTTATTTAGGAGATAGAAACTTAGATAAATATTTAACATAGTTGAAAGCCGTTAAAATATTCTAATTGAGTCATATATAATTCCAATAATTGATTAGTCGATAACCAATTGTTAGCAGTGAATTCTTAGACTTATTCCCTAACGACATATTGAACCAAAGAATTATTATATAATTGTTGGTTCGAGTAATCTAAAATAAAAAAATAATACTACTAAAACCTACTTTTGGAGCACATTACTTAAAAAATGAGAAGATCCTTTGAAACACCAGTAACTATCAAAAAGAAATATTAATGTTTTGTTATCAATCAGAACTCAAAAGAAATATTATAGAAAATACAAAAATACATGAGAATCAAAAGAAAAGCATGTTTTGAAAAAAACATAACACTGAAAAAAGTAAATAAAGTTAAGTATGGACTAATGATCAGTCGACTTACTTTGCAATAAGATGTAACACCCTAATTCTAAGAATCTAGAATCTTATAGGTGTTAACTTAACTTTATTTTAAAATATGTGAAAAGTTAAATTAATTTCGTAAGAATATTTTTCTTCCCCGTAGCAATCTAATTAATTTTAAAAGTTTTTCATTTTTTGAAATAATTATGGTTCCCCATTTTTAGTAATTTAATTAATTTTGATTAATTTTCGTCTAATAAAACTCTCTCAATTTTCATCAAATGAAAATATATCCAATTAAATATAAGAAATATAATTAATTTTAATATAATTAATTCTAATTAATTCTTGTTTTTATGAAATTATTTATAAAAATAATTTATTATTTCTAAATTTTTTTTAACCACAGTTTTAAGAATGGTAAGAATCTAATTTTAAAGATATTTTATAATTAAAAAGATATCTTGCATGCTAAAAGATATCTTTCATTTTAAGAAAAATCTAGCTAACCACGGTAATCTAATTAATTTTAATTATTATTTATTTTTTAATTAATGTTATTTTTCTATTTTAAAAATACAATTGATTAATTTTAATCCAACGAAATCATGTCAATTTTCGCCCATTGAAACCAAGTCCAATTAAATAATAACAGTGTTACTAATTTTAATTAATTGTATAAGAATTCGTTTTAATTGATTTTCATTTTAGCTAATTATTGTATACATCTAATTTTAAAGAAATCTTATAATTTAAAAGATATACTACAATTAAAAAAAATCATTTTTTAGGAAAACCATCAATTTAATGATTTTTTTATATTAATTATATTTTCTCCTTTAAGAATGTAATTAATTTGGATCAATCCTTATCCACTGAACACATGTATAGCAAAATATTAGCAACGGAATTTATTATTTTAATTAATTATTGTTTAAATAATTATATTTACTTTTTTATTTAATTTAATTATTTCTAAAAAATTAATTATTTCCAAAATAATTTGCTTTATAGCTATAATTTTAAGAATTATATGAATCTAATTTTAAAAATATCTTATAATTGAAAGGATATCTTGAGATTTAATATATATATATATATATATATATATATATATTGATTCAATTAATTAAAAGATCAATTAATGTTACAATTGAATGATTAATTAAACAAAATTGATGTTGCACGTTCCTTTTAATTTTTATGTAAACATTAAATGAATTATACTTTTTTTATCTCATCAAAATTAAATCTTAGCGAAATCACCAATTTTAATTAATTTTCATTTATTAGCTAATTATTATTTTAAAAAATAATACATTCATTTTAAAATTAATTCAAGGGTCCAAGCTAAGTTTTAAATTTTCATGTTACACATTTATTTTAATTTTTATGTAAAAATTTAATGAATTGTAATTTTTCATCACACAACAATTAAATCTTCCAAAAATTGGTCATTTAAATTAATTTTTGTTCCTTAACTAATTATTTATAAAAATGATCGATTGTTTCTAAAATTAATTATTGAGTCCAACCTAATTTTTAAATTTTTTAGTCCAAATTCGGAATCGTAATGGTGGGATTTTGTCTCAACTCGGGCCAACTGCCGGTAAGTTTCTTTTTTTTTGTGTAAAACTTTAATGAATCTTAATTTTATATCGCAAAAAAATTGAACCTTAGTTACGTTTTAATTAATTGTTGTTTGTTAGCTAGTTATTTATAAATTAATTAATTATTTCTAAAATTTAGTAACGGGTCTGATCTTATTTTTTTATTTTAATGTTAAACCTTTATTTGAATTTTCGTTTAAAAATTTAATCTATGGGAATTTTGTATGGCATAAAAATTAAATCTTAGTGGAAATTGTTAATTTTAAATAATTTTATTTTTTTAAATATGAAAATTATGAAAAAATGATCAGTCAAAAATTCATTCTAATTTCTAGAACACCCGTATATTTTTCAAGACATAAACTTATAAATTGAAGCTTTGAAAGAAAAAATAAGAAATTTCGAAATTTACTGATTCAAAATAAAATTGAAATTTATCACAAATATATAATATTTGTCGATTTTGTGCAATTACACGAGAAATTGTATTTAAGTACTACATTAATATATAAATTATTATTTTTGCAAATTAAAGATTTATTAGGAAAAAAAATTATCTAGTTTTAAACATAAAATAAAGCTAGCTTTGCCATATATTTGCGAGATAAACAAATTGAAGTATTATTTTTTATTTAATGTATTTTCAAGGTAAATCAAACATGGAATAGAATTAAAAGTTAAAACATTTTATACATTTCATTGTATTTGAATTTTATACACAAACATCGATTAAGTGTTGTAACAAATTATTAATTTATATTTAAGTTGAACACTAATTTATATATTTGTGGGAAATTTTAATTTTTCAAAAAATAAAAATTTATGTATTAATAGTATACTTATTTTAAAGCTATCATTAAGTCGAGTAAAATGGAATGACAAATTTTTTTATATGTAGAAAATGAAAAAAAAAGGAGAGAAAATGATAGAGAAGATATTTAGATGTAATGAAATTGGATAAAGTAGGGTAGAAATAATAAAATAAAATCTATATACATTAATATTAATATATTAGGGAGGGAAAAAATAAAGAAAGTTGGATATGGATTCGAAAATAAAAAATAAAAAATAAAAAGAGATTTTTTTAAATGGAAATACGGATTTAAGACAATATAAAATATAATAAGAAAAAATCATCATTTTCTATATATATAAAAATTATTCTATTATAGATAAAAGATTATATTAGGAAAATTTAATAGGCGGGAAAAATTGAGGGTGCATTTAGGCGGAAAAAATGCTCTTTATATATATATATAGATTTATATTTAAGTTGAACACTAATTTATATATTTGCGTTAAATTTTAATTTTTTAAAAAGTAAAAATTTATATATTGATAGTATACTTGTTTTAAAGTTCTCATCAAGTCGAGAAAAATAAAATCACAAATAAAAACTATCATAAGATAAAATATAGATAAATTATTATAATAAGAGAAGAGCCTCATTTTCTATATATATAAATTATTCTATGTATAGAAAGAAGTTTATATTAAACAAATTTAATAGACGGAAAAAATTAAGGAGGTGTTTAGGAGGGAAAAAATGCTCCTTATATATATATAAATATATAAAGATTTTGACTGGCTACAACAGTTTGAGCGGGAAAACTATTAAATAAATGATTAAAAAATATTTTTTGTTCAATTCTTGTTCTATATTATAGATTATTATTGTTATTATTATTGTTGTTGTTGTTATTGTTGTTGTTATTGTTGTTGTTGTTACTACTACAACAACAACATAAATAGTTCAAAAAATTGTGTCGATTGCGCTTTTAGTACAAAATAGAAAAAATCCCTCAAATTGTCCAAAAAATTTGACACGCATTTGGTCCATAATTAATTTTATCGCATTAATTTGATACTTAATTATACAATTTTACTGAAAATCTTCAACGTAGTAGCATTTGTTTATGTTTTCTTTTATATTAGATAGGCGCATATTTTGATTTTAACCAATAATCAACAATAAATATAACTATTGTATCTTCGTAAAATTTTAGTAGGCGTGTACTACTGTAAAAATAAAAATATAATGAATATAAAAAAATAAAATAAAATACAGATGCTCACATTTTCACTTCAACAAACAATTATAAATGAATTCTTGTACCTTAATAAAATTTTATGAGGAATATATCACTGTAAAAAAATATACCGGATATAAAGAATTGATCAAATCAAAATTTTTTTTAAAAAAATAAAATTTTATGAGGAATATGTCACTGTAAAAAATATACCGAATACAAAGAATTAATCAAATCAAATAAAAATTAAAAAAAAAAAGAAAATAAACAACCCATCCCACCCCACCTACCCCCTTCCCTCCCCCCCAAACCACCACCACGCTGGTGGTGGTGGTGGGGGCGCCATCACTGCTGGTGGCTTCGAAACTACCAGCAGCTGATTTTTAAAATTTTTTTATTTGATTTGATTAATTCTTTGTATTTGATATATTTTTTACAGTGATATATTTCTCATAAAATTTTATTTAGGTATAAGAATTCATTTATAATTGTTTGTTAAAGTCAAAATGTATGTATCTGTATTTTATTTTATTTTATTTTTTATATTCGTTACATTTTTATTTTTATAGTAATACACACCTACTAAAATTTTACCTAAGTGGTATTCTAGCCAAACAAAAAATATTTATCTGAGAGTTTTGCCATTTTTTCAAATATAAATAATCTCAATTTGGTTTTAAATGGAAATATATTAAAAATTAAAATTAAAATTATCAAATTTGGAAAGATTTAGAATTAAATTAAAGTTAATTATCGATATTTTCATTACAGGACCCCAAAGTATTGATTTCACTACATTTCCCAACCTTTCAGCCATTATTACTTGACCATTTTACTCCCGCACTAAAAGACAAAAAAGGGTAAGTTAACGGTTGATTTGGATGGAAAACGTTATCAGGGCCTATGATGACAATTTATGATAGGTTGGGGGTAGGAGAACCAAAAAAAAGAATGGGGTTGTAATTATATCGAATCGGAAAGGTTGGGGGTAATACGAAAATAACCCTTAATATAAATACGTAACATATAGCATGAATGGATCTACATTTTCCCACTTTTTACCACTTTTTACCACTTTTTTCCACTTTTTTCAACTTTTTTCTCTCTCCTAAATCAATCACATTCACATATCTCATCACATCCATAAATCTCAACCACTCACCTCCACTCATTCTCTCTCCTCTTTTACTTTAAAACACTTTAAAAACTTTTAATTTACTCCCATTCACCCTTATAACCTTGAAAATACTATCATAGAGCTGAAAGTACAAGCACAATAGTGAAAATATATGATTTTCATATCCATATCCTACCGGCTTGATTAGAGTAATTTTGTCAAACCATATTTAATAAGTCAACCCATTTATTCAAAATTTTTTGATCCATTCGATTTGAATATTCACAATTTTTGAGGTTTCCAAATTATTTTGTCATTCCCATCCGCCCCTTTCATTTTTATTTATTTATTTTTTCAACACTCTATCTCATTTGGTTGCACATTTCATAGATATGACAAAATTTTACGTTGGTTGCCAACCTACCACAACCCTCCTTCTTTATCCGAGTTTGGGACCAGTTGGGACTAGCAATGGGATGGGAAGAAAGATTTACATATGGTTTTTATCGACTTTGAGATTTGGTTCCATCTCATAGATATGGAAAAATTTTACGTTGGTTGCCAACCTACCGCAACCCTTCTCCTTTATCCGAGTTTGGGACCAGTTGGGACTGGCAATGTGATGGGAGAAAAATTTACATATGATTTTTTATCGACTTCAAGAAGGCCTATGATAGAATACTTAGAGATGTGCTCTTGTGGGTTTTAATGAAGAAAAATGTACCTCTTAAATATCTAAATATAGTCAGGGATATGTATAAGGGGATAGATACAAATATTAGGACATGCGGTGGAATGACAGATAACTTCCCGATTACGATAAGGTTACACCAAGGCTCCATACCGAGCCCTTTCTTGTTTGCTATAGTCATGGTCATGGATGAGCTTCTGAGACATATTCAAAATGAAGTACCATGGTTTATGCTATTTACAGATGATATAATTTTAGTAGACAAGAATAGGACATGTATAAATGATAAGTTAGAATTTTGGAGACATATTTTAGAGGCTTGTGATTTTAGGTTAAGTAAATCGAAGACAAAATACTTGAAATGTTTATTTGGTGGTAGGAGAGTAGGGTGAATTCTCTTGTAGTTGAGTTAGGTGGTGAGGTGGTACCAAAAAGCGATAGTTTCTGTTATCTAGAATCAGTAGTTCAAAACAATGCTGACATAAAGGGTAATGTCAATCACATGTTTAATGCGGGATGGATGAAGTGGAGAGATGCTCATGAATTTTATGTGACCGTAATATTCCTTTCAAATTGAAAGGAGAAATGTATAGAATAGCTATAAGACCAACGTTGCTGTATAGCTCGTTAAGAAGCTAAATGAACAAAAATTGAGTGTGACAGAAATGCGTATGCTAAGGTGGATGTGTGGTAAGACCAAGAAAGACAAAATTCCAAATGAAGAGATCCGTGGTAGATTAAGAGTGATCCCCATTGAGATAAGATGAGAGAGATTCGACTAAGATAATTTAGGAACATATTGTGGAGACCTAAGAGTGCACCCATTAGAAAGAGTGAGAGTATTAATGTAGGAAATGTAATGAGAGATAGAGGAAGACTGCTAATAACGTGCAGGCGGGTAATTCGTAAGGACATATGTATTAAGTAGGTGGATGAGCAACTAGCATTCGATATGAATACATGGCGTAGAAAAATTCATAGTTGTGATCCGATGTGATTTCTCATTATGGCTCCATATAGTTGACCTCTTCTTGTAGGAAATAAGGTTAAGTTTATTGTTGCATTTTTTTTTCAACACTCTACTCATACTTTATTTGTTTTTGGTAAGGAAAAAAATCCAATATTATTGAAAGAGTGAGGCTAAATGGACCTCCTTCTTGGTTGAGTACACCTCATTCATTTAAATTTTAAAGCAAAATGACAATTCTACACATTCTAAATAGACCCATTTTTTTTTTGTTTTATTGTGTTCGGCGGGGGCTGTTCAACCATTGCAAAATGAACAAAAGAAAAAAAAGAAAAAGTTAACTGAAGCAAGCTGCTGCCATTTTCGGCAGCATTTGTTGCTTCGTTGTTGTTTCTCTCTTTCTCTCTTTGTCAAAGGGTGAAATATGGATATTTGGGAAAATGAGTATACTTTTTTTTTTTAAAGAACACACAATATACGCACACAAGATATAGAGACTCATCACGTCAATATTTAAAATCATGGAAATTTTGAATACCACAAAATCAAATATATACCACACATACTTAATTTTGAAAATAGGGGTACTCAGTCAAGAAAGGGATGCATTTAGCCTGTGTTAGGATGTAAATTTTTATAACTTTTGATATGAAATAGAAGAGAGAATAAATTGAGTTAAACTGAAAAGATTTATGTAATATATATAAATTTTATGAGATATATATATATATATATATAATTGATTTGATCAAACTTAAAAATAGATTAAAATATGTAAAAATTTATTAAAATTTATAAACTAACACACGCTTAGCATGCCCCTACTAAAAAGTGAAAAACAATAGCCCAACCGAGGACATTTTGCATATTTTACTTTCAGTTTGGACTATTGCATAATGTTTTCCTCAGTCCGCACAAAGCCTGTGGTGTTAAAACCAAAATTACCCTTGATGGTTCGATGTTTTGAGTTTTTTCTTCAACAGCCGCACACACTCTCTCCTCTCTGGTGATGAATATGCATATGTATGCCTCCATCGGCTCCTCCATAACCTCCACCGCTACCGCCGCCATCACCGCCGCTAGGTAGGGTTGTTCAGAGCTGGATTCTCTCTCCTCGCCACTCCCCATCTCCTTGCGCCGTTCGTTCACCGGCTTCGTTGATTAATCTACAGCCACTCTCCAAACCCCAGACCTAAATCTCTCTCGCTCCCCCTCTCTTTCACTGTTTTTGCAGTTTATTCAGAACTGGAAGTTAGGAAAGACAGAGCTTTGGAATTAATCAAGCGCCACTTCACTAGGGTTGCCTAGGGTTCGCTTCTTGTTATGAGTTGCCCTCCCAAATCTGTTCGATTGGGGCAAGGCTGAAAAAATAAGAAGAGTGGAGGGCATTTTTTATGGCATTGGGGGATTTGATGGCTGCATCTCGGTTTTCGCAATCATCAGCGTCTGTCTCGAACCACTTGGTTGAGTTTTCTGCAAATGGAAACCATATTGAGGAGGATGGGGACAGGAGCGTGAACAGCAGTAATAGCATTGGCAATACTAATGCTCGGGATTTGTCAGAGACTGCAAGCAGTAGCTATGCTGCAATGACCACTACCACTAGCATGGCATACTTGCCACAGAATGTGGTGTTGTGTGAGCTCCGGCATGATGGCTTTGAAGACTGCGTGCCTTCAGGGCCATCTGACAGTGGATTGGTCTCCAAATGGAGGCCCAGGGACCGGGTAAGCTACTAGTTTCTTACTTTATATGATCGATATCAAATCAAGCTAATATTTTGATGTTCTGTTTGATTATAGGTTTTAATTTGTTTTGTCTCGAGGATTGTAAAATACGTGCATTGTGGTGGTTAATCTTTTTAATGCACAGGATTTTTGAATCCGTTGGTACAATGATGTTATGTGATTAGCTTAGTTATGTTTCGATAAATAGTTTAGAGATTATGCTGATCAGGTGGTGGATTTTAGTGCCCATAGTGTTTGTAATACTTTATACCTTTGTTTTGAGAATTTGTATGCTACTGTAAGAATTGAGACCATCCTTGCACAGGATGGTGATTTGGGCATGTGAAACTGGTTGCAACTTGATTTATGCTTTTAGCAAGAACAAGAATGCTTCTAGGTTCCTTGATTCTTAAAGGAATAATAAGATTGGCGGGAAAAAGTGCAGGTGCACGTGCTTTATGTAATAGTTTCCGTAGCTTTTCTTCCTTACCTATTGTTTCTCAGATGTTGACTCTTCCATAGCAAAGAATGCAGTCTGGTTGGACAGGATTGGAATCATTTTATTTTAGAAAACGCAAAGCTGCTTAAGTAGAAATGGTCCCAGGTTGGTGGTAAATTATGGTGGTGAATGGTCTTCAACTACATTACTGGACAGTTTTAAAGGTACGAGCATAATTATAATCGGTGTAATTGGCATGTCGTGTTACCAGTGAAGGTGATAGTGGAATTGATGACGCGTAGCAACACTATGGTCAGGTGGAATGTCCAATATAATTTAGAGACGCTAGAATTAAATTATATGGTGGAAGATATGTGGTAGGAATACTTGCTGGACTAGATGCTAGCGAGGGTAGATGCTTCATGATGATTTGGGTGTTAGTATCTACCCAACAGCATTGCAGAATGCAATGGTAGCTGGAGACTTGCTTCTGTATGTTCTTTATTTTGACTTGGTTCTTTTGATTGCTGATACTCTGATGGATAACCATAAAGCTGGACCCTCTGCCATTTAATAAGATAGCTTCTATCTACTATCATGAAATTGGTGACATCAACTAACGAAGATAACTAGCTAGTCGAAGAATGTCAAGTTAATCCAAGTTATGCACATTAATCGGGTTTTATATTGTCAAGGTCCCAATTTTACATTCAATAACCTTACTTCTTCATAACAGCTATGTGATACATGCATAGGATGATTTAGCCAGAAGGTTTTCAGTTCTGGACTTGCGAATAGGGATATCAAAAGGCGAAAAGGGCTTCTGCTAAAAGGGCTTCTAATATTATTTTGATGCAAGAAAATAGAGGTTCATATAATATGTGCAACTTGCCCTTTTGGTTATGGTTTGGAAACCATTGCCCAAGTTTGATGAACTTTAATTTGCTTGGTTTGATGTGTAAGAATTCACCAAACTAGTCAGGTAGCTTCCACTCTGGTTCCCTCTTTTATTGCTCTGTGTACGAGGTATTACTTATAACACATAGGTAGTTATATTTATGTAACATTAAGTAGATACCTAATCTATAATTCTAAAGGTACTTTTGGATGTGATGAGTGTTTGATATACCGGTCGAAGCATGTTCAATCTGAATAAATTCTGTCGATCTAATATTAGTTACAACCTTAGATGGTTAGAAAAAAGATCTTACTGTAAGAAGATACTGTATAAGCTTGCTATTATTTATAAATAAATTTTTCTCCATGTATTTAAGTACCTTACTTTATGACCGATAAAGTCAGTTTGCATGATCTTTATATTTATTATATTTGACAAAATGTTTGTGTTTAACTGTTCATAGTGCTTTATAAGATTTTAGTGCTTTTACAATAATCTGTAGATAACTATTGATTCCAGTCCATGTTGTGTTCAGAATGCTATGAATTGAGACATCTTTTCTGGACTTGTCTGTCCCGATTCTACATTTATTTCTAATGCTATGAGATACGACATTTTCAATGTACTTGTCTGTCTTAAGTTCCTACATTGTTGCAGATGAAGACGGGATTTGTTGCTCTTGTTCTATGTTTAAACACTAGTGTTGATCCTCCAGATGTTATAAAGATATCTCCTTGTGCGCGAATGGAATGCTGGATTGGTACAATCATTTTCCTGATTTTTTTCGTTGATAATCTCTTCTGTAAAGTTACATTTTTATAAGTTTGTCCAATTTGTTTAGTCAGCAATGTGGCTGGAAAGTTTTTGATTAGGTTCTGCTCTAGTCTCCTCTAATCTGCTATTTGAAAATATAAGGATCAAAGTTCACCTAATATCCTTTTCTTATTCATGGATGCAATTATTTGCATTTTTCAAATTCCCATTTCCATTGGGCATTTTGATTAGAATTCTACGCTAGGTCTCCCAGATTCCGTGACAGGCTATCATTATAAGCTAATAAAATTATGTAAAACAATGTTAAAAATGGGCATGTTTATTTCCGTATTGTATGCTTTTTAACCCAGTAAGAATCTTGTTATTTGGTGCCATTTGCTCTGGGAATTGTCATTCATAGATTAGTTGTTTATTACCATTTCAAGTGTACAAGAATTATAATTTTATTTTGTCTGGAGCTTAGCTGAATCATTCTGAATATCAGAAATTTCTTGACAATGTTGTCAGCTTTGGGAGAGATTTTTACTATGCGGTTGGAAAGTTCTTAAAAAAATATGAAAAGGTCGCCATATCAGTGAAGTGAGTGGCTGAAGATGATGTTGGATAAAAATGATTTTGAAGAAACTCTGTGGTAAACAAGCTTTGTTTTCCAGCTGTTCTATCGACCATCTCTTGCATTGATCCCCTCTTAGTGTGGAAGCTACCTCTTGGTTACTTGTTTTGTTTTGTTGTTTCTGGCATCTCGGTTTGCTGATGAAGTATATTTCAAGAAATATCGGTCAATGGTGGTCCTACAGAACCTATGCCGGGGCTGATGTGACAACTTTAAACATTATTTTTCTCAAATATGGAATAATCTAAATAATACATTATTTAACCTTCATTCTTTCTTCTACAAGCAGCTATCTGTTCTTTTTGGTTAATTTCGATAATCAAATGACCTATTCATTGTTTTCCGCCTGTCCTGCAGATCCTTTTTCAATGGCACCACAAAAAGCGATTGAAACGATTGGAAGAACTTTGAACCAACAGTATGAGAGATGGCAGCCTAAGGTAACGAAAACATTTATGTGTCTCACGAGTTCATCAATCAATTTCAAACAGTTTGTTCCGTGTCATACTTGCTAAAAGTAAAAAGGGAGCATTTAAACCAACAGTATGAGAGATGACAGCCTAAGGTAACGAAAATATCGCATGTTTCACTGTTTTATCAACCGATTCCTTTAAAATTTTATTCTATATCATACTTGCTAAAATTGAAAGAGAGCATTTAAACTTTGTGAGCCGTAGTTATGAGTCAAATATTCATCAAACGGTGGTTCATTTGTGGCAGGCTCGTTGTAAGATTTTGTTAGACCCAACAGTTGATGAAGTCAAGAAACTTTGTACGACATGTCGCAAAAATGCGAAATCTGAGAGAGTTCTGTTTCATTATAATGGTCATGGTGTGCCGAAGCCAACTTCTAATGGTGAAATTTGGCTATTTAATAAGGTTAATATCCTTGATGCTCTCCTCGTGGCATCCTGTTGTGATATAATTTTCTGGTTCTCATTGAGCGCTTTGATGTAGAGTTATACTCAGTACATCCCATTGCCAATCAGCGAACTGGATTCCTGGTTGAAGACACCCTCTATATATGTTTTTGATTGCTCTGCTGCTGGGATGATTGTTAATGCCTTTGTTGAGGTACCAACAGTATGGTTGCAGAATAAAAAGTTATGCATACAAATCTATATGGTAAATATTTGTCTTGTTTCTTTGCAGCTCCAGGACTGGACTACTTCGAGTTCTGGATCTTCCACTAGGGATTGTATATTGCTGGCAGCCTGTGAAGCTCATGAGATACTCCCACAGAGTGCTGAATTTCCTGCTGATGTATTTACTTCCTGCCTGACAACACCCATCAAAATGGCATTAAGATGGTGACTTATTTCACTTAACCCTTTGTTTTTCGAGAACTGCAACTTCAGCATCAGTCTATAGTTATTTTCTGCCAGTAAATACTCTCCAGGAATTGGTGTCTAGAATGTCTGTTTTAGCTGTTGAGACGTTGAATAATTTCTACCTCTCATTGTCATCCTTTTTCTATTTTTATTCTCACCTATTCGTATAAACATTATCCTTGTTGGGTTCGACAGAAAACTTGTATTAAGGGCTTGTTCTATACACATTAAATTTCAAGAAATCAAATTTACCTTTTGCTTCTCTCCTTTTTCAACCACTCATACATTGATTTGATAGATTCTTTATATTTTTTAATACTCCATCTCTAATTCTCAACCACACATCTAAAACTAACTTTAACATTATCAAATTTAATGTGTGTAGAACAAGCCCTAAATAATCCTTTGGTAGAGATTCTTTCATGCAGCTTAACATTAGTTTGAAACCTGCTTAAACTACATTCCCAGCCATTCACCTTTCTTCGTAAGTTTTCCCGTCTTTTAAAATTAGTTGGAGAGCTTCTCTTGCTAGCTTCAGATTTCAGAGATTTGAAAATTTTCTTTTAGCCTTACTTTTCGGTTTCTTCCATGTGTTGCTTTGGATTTAATTCTCAACATGGATTCTACCACCAACCTCTAATTTTGAATGATTTTCTACGCCATCCATGTTAATCACTTCTTTTGGATGTAATTAGCAATTTCTTTCTTCGTTGGGTACTAAATGTTCTCCTTTCTTTTTTTTGCCTTCTTTTTTGTTCTTTTTTATTTATTTATTATTATTTTTAAATGTTTGTTTTCGACAAAAGTTTTTTGTTTGACCCTGTAAATTCTTGGTTTCCAGGTTTTGCACTCGCTCTTTACTTCATGAGTCCATCGATTACTCTCTCATAGATAGAATTCCGGGCCGCCAGACCGACCGAAAGACCCTTCTTGGAGAGTTGAACTGGATATTCACAGCAGTGACTGACACAATTGCGTGGAATGTTCTTCCACATGGTGAATAACCGTTGCCTCAAGCAGCTTATATGTTCTGTAGTTTATTTATTGTTATATAAACCAAAAGTGAAATGTGAATCCCGCAGATCTGTTTCAGAGGTTGTTCAGACAAGACCTATTAGTTGCCAGTCTCTTTCGAAATTTTTTGCTCGCTGAACGGATAATGCGGTCTGCAAACTGTTCGCCAATTTCATATCCAATCTTGCCTCCTACTCATCAGCATCACATGTGGTAATCTTCGGCAATGCTTACTCCTAGTACAATAGACATACTAAATCTTACCTGCTTCGATATTCTTCATCTATCTGTTTTATAATCCTTCTCATGCACTATAGGGATGCATGGGACATGGCTGCTGAAATCTGCCTTTCTCAGCTTCCAACTTTAGTTGATGACCCAAATGCGGAGTTCCAGGTCTGCGTTGTTAATCTCTTTTTCACGTCTTTCTGTATTATTTACCAGGGTGGAGATTTTGTAGTCGGAAAATAATTGCATAGATGTTTTTTTGGAGTGTGTGCAACTGTTGACGTTTTTTATTTTACTTGTACACTGTAATTATTTTCCTTGAATGACATTTAACGCCCTTTCCTTCCTCAGCCAAGTCCGTTCTTTACCGAGCAGTTGACAGCTTTTGAAGTGTGGCTTGATCATGGATCAGAGTATAAAAAACCACCAGAGCAGTTGCCAATAGTTCTTCAGGTGGGGTCTATTCTGTGGTCGTGGTCCTAATGATCTTGGACATTGGTTTTGCAGTCCCTACACTATGGCAATTACTAGTATATGGAGTATTTTTTCTTTTGTTTATGATGTAAATATATGCTATCTACTCTTATTAATAACTAAAAAGTTTGTAATCCGTAGTCATCAGTGACAGTCCTGCAGTTCTTGTAATGGAATTTAGTAGCACGAGTCAAGTATTACTTTTTTTGAGCTTTCCGCATATTTTTCCATCTTCTACATGATGAGGACTTCTGATTACATTTCATGCACATTAATATTAATGTATACTTTCAAGTAATATTTTTCTATTTATGGGTCTTGAGATGTTATGTAAGACTCTTTGTTTCATGCTGGTCATTTCCTGATATGGGTGCTCCATGATCTCCTTGCATGAGGAACTCTTTAAAATCAATATCCTTGTTGACTCACTTTTTCGGTGGAGTTCAGCTGATTGGGTTGATTAAGGAATGCTTAATCTTCTTCAAGATTGTTGAAGTGGTGAAGAGATTGTTCCAGATTGTTTTTCATAAATATTCTATTGTTTATTACACCTTCCTTTTTGATCTTGTGCTGTGAAATTTGAAATTGACTTTCGGTTTTGAAATTCTGTACATTACACTTTAGTGTATGTTTGGGGCAGATATTTGAAAAAATGATTTTTGAATATGTGGTTAAAGAGTTCTGAGGAATGGGGAAAAGTAGCTCTAAATAATAGAGAAAATTTGTCACATCAATGAGATTGTGGTTGAAAATGACACTGCAAGGAAAAGTGATTTTTTTTTCCCCCAAACAAGCTGTTAGTTCTCTTTTATCTGCACATACTTTGATGAGAACCACTTTTCTAATTTTGATTTATTCTCTCAGGTGTTACTTAGTCAATGCCATAGATTTCGTGCTTTGGTACTTCTTGGTAGATTTCTTGATATGGGACCTTGGGCAGTGGATCTGGTACATATTCATTGGCTTCCTGCTTGCTTTTTAGTTTGATTCTCCTTAATTGGTTTATCACATTACATCTTAGCATATTTACAGCAGCACTTACCTCCCCTTTTCAGGCCTTATCGGTGGGAATATTTCCTTATGTTCTAAAGCTTTTGCAAACTACCACACAAGAGCTGCGCCAAATACTTGTGTTTATTTGGACAAAGATCCTTGCACTTGACAAGGTAAGTCAGAATTTTCCTCTACTTTTATGCTCAAGATGGAGTTGAGAAAAAGGATCCTTATTGCCAATCCAAAATATTTAATATTAGGCCTGTCTTCTGTTGTTTTTCATGTTTAGGATGCATTACACACCAAACACATGCATATAGTTAATAAATCTACCATATTTTGTTTTATGCATCTCCAGTTCCTTCTATATATTTTAAAAATGTTGGATTCATTTACAATTTCTTGTCTGTCAATAGTCTTGCCAGGTCGATCTTGTGAAGGATGGTGGGCACACATACTTCATTAGGTTCCTTGATAGTGTGGAGGCATATCCAGAACAGTGTGCAATGGCCGCATTTGTTTTGGCAGTCATTGTAGATGGCCACAGGCGAGGTCAGGAAGCCTGTGTTGAAGCTGATCTTGTACATGTTTGCCTGAAGCATCTTCAAGGTTCATCTCCTAACGAGGCACAGACTGAACCTCTATTTCTTCAGTGGCTCTGCTTGTGCCTGGGGAAGATGTGGGAAGATTTTGCGGAGGCACAAAAAATTGGTTTGGAGGCAGATGCCCCCGCTATTCTTGCATCTCTAGTTTCTGAGCCCCAACCGGAGGTTCGTCTCTTTTTCTATGTAGCACATGCACGGATCATTTACTTGATCATGAGCAGGAATTCTTTCTAGTCTAGTTATATAAAGGGAAACAATATGATTACCTGTTATCTATAACTTCATTGATATACACCTTGTAATCACGGAAGTGCATTTCTGAAGGTCCGGGCTGCGGCTGTTTATGCTCTAGGCACTGTACTTGACTTTGGATTTGACACATCAAGGGATGGTATCGGAGATGAAGATTGTGAGGATGATGAAAAAGTTAGGGTTGAAGCTGGTATCGTCAAGACCCTCCTAAATGTTGTTTCTGATGGAAGCCCATTAGTGCGGGCGGAAGTTGCTGTAGGTATGTAGAATAACAAAGTTAATTGCCTGTTGGGTGGCAACCTCTTTTTTTGTCTCTGGCAAGGAAGCATGTTTTCTTTTGTCATTGCATTGTAATCATTTTATTTCCAACTATTCAAGAGGCATTTTAGCATCCCATCTTCTGAACTAACGTGGATCACCCCTTTTGAAATCTGCAGCTCTGTCACGGTTCGCCTTTGGCCACAACAAGCACCTGAAGTCAGTCGCTGCTGCATACTGGAAGCCCCAGTCTGGCCCTGTGATCACGTCGTTCCCCTCTTTTGGTGTGAAGGGTTCTAGCAGTGGTTATTCAACTCCAACACACAGCATTCCACATAGTTCAGTTTCTCCTTCGTTGAGGGTGGGGAATGACAGTCAGTCAGCATCTCGTGATGGTAGGGTCTCCACTAGCAGCCCTCTCGCTACTGCTGGAATAATGCACGGATCCCCTCTTTCAGATGATTCATCACAGCATTCTGATTCTGGCGTGCTGAATGATTGTGTCAGCAATGGAATTGTTAACCATACCAGGTCTAGACCACTAGACAATGCATTGTATTCCCAGTGCGTATTGGCCATGTGTACTCTTGCAAAGGATCCATCGCCACGTGTTTCAAGCCTGGGGCGACGAGTCTTATCTATCATTGGCATTGAGCAGGTTGTTGCGAAACCCTCCAAGTCTGGTGGAAGAAGTGGTCGTTCTGGGGATTCAAGTACTAATCCAAACACTAATCTAGCTGGGCTAGCTCGTTCATCTTCTTGGTTTGAACTGAATGGAGGTGAATCTATTATTCTTGGTATTCATTATGTTTCATGTACTATTTCTTTCTTCATATTGATTCCATTGTTCCGTCCAGCGTGGACATAGAGATTGTCATGCACAAGATATTGTAAATGATATTAATTCGCGTCATTAATTTTTGCGCTGTGGTAGCAGGACATCTGCCGCTGACATTTAGAACTCCTCCAGTCAGTCCTCCTAGATCAAACTATTTGACGGGAATAAGAAGAGTTTGCTCCTTAGAATTCAGGCCACATCTGGTGAATTCTCCTGACTCAGGATTAGCAGATCCACTTTTAGGTTCTGCGGGACCATCTGGAGTTTCGGAACGAAGCTTTCTTCCTCAATCAAACATCTATAATTGGAGTTGTGGTCACTTTTCAAAGCCCCTTCTCACAGCAACAGATGATAGCGAGGATATAATTGCTAGGAGAGAACAGAGGGAAAAGCTGGCCTTGGACCATATAGTGAAATGCCAACACTCTTGTGAGTCCACAAACCTGGCTGATTTTCACTGGCCACCCCCATCCCACTTCACCCTGCACAAACACGCAACAAAAAGCTCCCCAAGCTAAATTTATAGTATTGTGAATGAGCATTTGACATGAGCTTCTCTCTTTATCAGCTGTGAGCAAACTTCATAACCAAATCGCCAGGTGGGATACAAAATTTGAGACTCTCACCAAGACTGCATTGCTGCAGCCATTCTCACCTGTTGTGATTGCATCAGATGAGAACGAAAGGATTAGGTGCGCGATTTTAGTATCTTGGGTTCATGATCTTGTTTCATTCATGCTTTCTTCCAGTTTGTGCTGTTTCATTTCATTTGTGTGGAGCTCCATGTGATTTCTAACTATAGGATTTAGGGTATGTCTCTATGATTTTAATCCACTTTAAACTTAAACTACTTTTTCCACTTTCATTTTCAACCTTTCATTTAGCTGATCTCACAGTTACCTTTTTTAATTTTTTTCCCTTTTTCCCCCTTTTTTCTTCTTTCGTTTTTATTTTTTTAATGCCACTTTCATTCAATTTGAATCGCATATGTAAAATTCATTCAAGCTTAAATCAACTTTAATCCATATCAAACATACCTTTAATGTAAGGTCTTTCCCTAATGAGCTATGTTGCTCGGACTCTTCACTTTGGAAGCAATACCCTGTTGGACACTCGGGTATTGGATTCTTTTCGGATCCTTTAAGGCAAAAGAAAATCCTTTATATTATTCAAATTAAGAGAAGATGCTTTGTATTACCCAAAAATGCACACAAAACTATCAAAATATGCATTTTCAAAGTCAATTTTAAGTTCATGAGATGAATTCATGTATGTTTTCTAAAATTTGGACCCTTTTTTGCCTTGTGGCTGTATCCTAAATTTTTTAGGATGAAGGATTTGACACTCGGATATGCACCCATACCCGACACCCGTACCTGAGTCCGTTCATCATAGCTAATGAGTCTGCATTTAACTTCAAGTTTTTGTTTTAACTGATTTGGGGTAGAAAGTAGAAGCACTATCAGGAACTTTTTCTTGTTTATTTTTTTAATTTATTATTGTTTATTTATTTTTTGGGTGGAGGAATCTTATTTTTATTTTTATTTATTTATTTATTTTATTTTTTTTGGGGTTGGGGGGGAAGAGGTGTGGGGGTTATCAACCTTGTAATTTCTATTTGACGTTGATATTGATATTTTCATGTATGACATATGATGATTGATGTGACTTTGCCCGTTGAGAATTTCACTGTTGTGTTGTTTTAAAATCCCCCAGTCGTTCATTTTGTGAACTATCACGTGCTCTGAAGTGGAATCGAATATCTTCATTAAGTGAATCTTTGATTCTTGTTTTTGTTTTTTAATCAACATTTCTTGCAATTCTTGTTCGAGTTATTCTTTTCACTAGTTTTGTTGCTTTCATTATTTTACATCATGTAATGGTTTCTTGGTTTGTTCCTGTCAGGGTATGGAATTATGAGGACCCTACTCTGCTTAACAGCTTCGATAACCATGATTACGTGGACAAAGGAGTTTCAAAATTGTGTCTCATAAATGAGCTTGATGAAAGCCTGCTTCTTATTGCTTCAAGTAAGCCTCTTCTGTTTTAATTTGCGACATGGAATGCATGTGTATGGTGGTATTTGACTCGGAGCTTGTTTGATGTACATTATTCGAAACCATCTTTCCCATTGTTATTTTCATCTCTCTCTCTCTCTCTCTCGATGTGACGACTTATTTCAATTTTTTAATACTCCACTTCTCACCAAACATTTAAGAATAATTTTTTCAAAAATCTTTCACACACTCTGAATCTTCATATTATTCCGCTTATCCTGTGTAGATGATGGAAATATCCGAATCTGGAAAGACTATGCTTCTAAAGGACAGCAGAAATTAGTTACTGCTTTCCCTTCAATTCAGGGTCACAGGCCTGGGGTTCGCAGTGTGAATGCTGTTGTAGATTGGCAGCAGCAGTCTGGATATCTCGTATGGTTCTTCTTTTTTCTGGATACATACGAATGTCATTACATGTCGACAAACATCAGTAGCATGTTAATTTACTGTATATATTTTCCTAATGTGTTATTATGATGCCGACATATACTAGTTTGCTTCGGGAGAGATTTCATCAATTATGGCTTGGGATCTGGACAAAGAGCAACTTGTGAATACCATTCCGTCTCCCTCAGATTGCAGTATCTCAGCATTGGTAGGTTCTAAACTTGTGCAAGTTAGATGTTGTTAGCATGAATTAAATTAATTTCATATATAATTTCCTCATACTGGTGGTTGGCCAGTGGTTATTATTTCTCGTTTTTGGTAGTGTAGATTTACTTGAATGACGTGTTAGATGTGTGGTTGAAAATTGAGGAAGATGTATTAAATAATATAAAGTAATTGTATGAGTGGTTGAAAATGATGATAGAGAAAAAAGTTAATGGAAGTTAGTGAAGAAATGTTGGGGAAGGAACAAGGCCTTAGATGTCGATGCCTAGCTTATTGTTATCCAACATTGTGTTGTAGAAATTTATGTCTGCCTTTTATGTTTTCTTTTATTGTGATTTCTTAATTTCTCAGACCATGCTCTATTCTGTGTGGAATTCACTCTGACGGAATGTTCTTGATGTTTCTAAATTATTCATTGCATGTTCGGCAGTCTGTTTCTCAAGTTCATGGAGGTCAATTTGCTGCTGGTTATGTTGATGGATATGTCAGATTATTTGACATTCGGACGCCAGACTTGTAAGAATTTATTTAATTTGATTGTAAGTTACACGCGTGTGCCTCTGAACACAATAAAGACTTTTTCTGGACTTACTCTCAAATCATTCAGAATTTCAGATCAATAATTAGCAAAATTTTAACTTTTACCATGTGTTTGGGTAGACTTTATTTTATTATCAAAGCTAACTTGTTAGGCTTAACAGTGGTGGGGCTTCGTGGATAACACTGAGTACTTTTGATTGTATGGTTAATATTAGAATTTGATTCTAACTGAGTAATAAAAATCAATTTTAAGTTAAAAAAAAAAAAAAAAAACACATACTTGGCGTCTACAAACTTACTGAAGTTTTATTCCTAAACTTTTTGGGCTTCTGTACATTTTGAAAGTTGTCTTAATGAAATGTCTCATTAATCATCCCTTTTTTCCTACGTTCTATTTCTGTTTGTATAATGATTAATGTTCTCTACAATGGGTATTTAATTTTTAACGTATAATGATTAATGTTCTCTACAATGGGTATTTAATTTTTAACATTTATGTTTAAATGTGAAATTAGGCTAGTCAGTGCTACCCGACTACACACTCAACGAGTTGAAAAAGTTGTTGGGATTGGCTTCCAACCTGGACTTGAACCAGCAAAAGTATGTACTGACACACACAAACACACACACACACTCTCTCTCTCTCTCTCTCTCTCTCTCTCTCTCTCTCACATCCATTATTTGCTTTCCAGATTGTGAGTGCTTCACCGGCTGGTGATATCCAGTTTCTTGATTTAAGACGTGGGAAAGATGCGTACCTTACAATCGATGCTCACAGAGGATCTCTTACAGCTTTAGCTGTTCATCGTCATGCACCCATTGTAGCTAGTGGCTCAGCAAAGCAACTTATCAAGGTGTTCAATTTGGAGGGCGAGCAATTAGGTACAATTCGATATTACCCAACTTTCATGGCCCAAAAGATAGGGTCAGTTAGCTGTCTTACATTCCATCCCTATCAAGTATTGCTTGCTGCTGGAGCTGCTGATGCCTGTGTCTCTATCTATGCTGATGAGATCTCACCGCCAAGATAGATTAAAATCTGCAATTGAAGGTATATTTCAAGTTGTTGAAGGTGTATAATATATTTATTCTGCCTCCTCTTTACTCATCAGTCAACAGAAGAAGAATCCAACAAAATTCCTTTGGGGGCATTGGCAAAATAAACTGTTTTATAGGTGAAGAAAGCTGTAAATATATCTTCTCATTCTTTCTGCTTCTGGTTTAGTGTGTGATACTTTTCTCTCCTTGTCGGTTCGTAAAAATCTGTTGTTAAATTTGTACAGGCCAACCTGTCTTCTGTTTAATGTAATTTGATTATTGTTAACCAGCTCGTGGTTATAGTTCCATGCTTAGGCCATTATGTCTTGATTTTGGTTGAGATGAAATTAGGGTGTCTGATGGAATTGGGTGGAAAAGAAACGTGCTTTGTATGTGAATTTTCCTCCTTTGTGTTTGAGACAAACCGGCTCTGGTACCCACTGTGGGTACCTTACGGTACCCACAGTCGGGGAAAAAAAAATTTTGGAGGTCGGGTGAGACCCCCGCCATCAGGGGGCAGTTATGTATTATTCATCTAACTTAATGTAGATTCCAAAAAAAAATTAAAAAAATTTTAAAAAAAAAAAAAAATTTTGCGTGCTGACGTGGCGCCACCAGGTGGCGCCACGTCAGCGTGGGGATTGGCTTCTGTTCCCCACTGTGGGGAACAGAGCCAATCCGGTTTGCGACATTTTCTGGGGAAAATGTTTTCTTGGTATAATCAAAATTTTTCCATGGGATTCCATCTTTCATGGAACCTAAGAACATTTTCCTTTTCCAATTCCATGTATCAAACACCCCTCAAGTACACTTGCTACGTAAAGGTCAATGAAGTTATCGTGTTTGGTTGGCCAAAATGTGTGCTACGATGATGAATCATAGTGTCATCTTTCTACTACTCCGCGGAGACTTGGAAATGACTGGTCACGGTGGATGGAGGTTATAACTTACGCAGCAAATGATGGAATCGTTCATGGACGGTGATTCATTATTATTATATATGTATGCATGTATATATATATGTCTGTGTGTGTCTATATATATATATTGTTTTGTTTTTTGGGGGGGCGGGGGGCAGGGCTTTGAGGCTGTCGAATGGATTTCGGTCCTTTCTAGGGTAGGCTGTACCATTGCTCAGATTTGGGGTTGGCATTTTGTGTTTGACAGCGAGTGGGGTCATCTTTTCGGGCATGTTTTGTGACCTTGCTTTGGGTTTGTGGGAATGCAAATTTAAGCGTGGTCTAGGTCAAAAAAGCAAGAGATCAAGACGTCAAATATGGTTTGACGGATTGATAAAACACAAATTTGAGCTTGGATTAGCTCAAAAAAAGGCAAAGAGGTAATTAGGTATGGGTAAAGTATGCCTTCAAAGATTGATAATTAAAAAATCCAGTCAGTTGAAGTTAATTATGGAAATGCAGCGCATGCCGTTGATAAATTTGTTTTATAAATATAAGTTGTGCAAGTGATGCATTATCAAATGCACGTAATAGTTGTGTATGCAAATGTTTAAGTTATGGAAAGACCCAGGCATCCGAATTGGTCTAGCGTTCCTTAAATCAAGGGTTCAATTCCCTTCCCTCATATCCCCCAAAAAAATGTCTACAATAGTTTTCTAATGTATTATAAATAGTACGTAATGGATTGCAAGTAACATGTCATGAATATAACATGATTTGTAGAACAAAAAAGAAAAAGGAAAAAGAAGAGAGAGAGAGGAGGGAGGTGGGAGGTGGGGTGTTTGAGGTTCTGGGAGTGTGCGCAATCGCATGGGTTTATAATGGACGATTGCATGGATTGCACAAGAGAACTTAATTTGTCGCCAAGTTCTCGACTGGGCGATCACCCAAATTTTGTAATGGGCGATAGGGTTAGCAGACTTTATTTTTTGTATATGGTAAAACTATACTAAATAATTTTCACACCACATTATAAAAGCTTCACAAATAGATGATAATTTTAGTCATCACACTTCTTACAATTATGTGATTCCTTATTACATTACACGGCCTAGCTTTGGTGGGGCCAAACTAGGCCCTGGCCCCACCCCTTTAAAAAACAAATACAAAGAATGTGTAGAAAAAACAAAATTTTTTATAATGTAACTGAATAAAATTAATTGTCGGCACACTAGACTGTAAGTTTTTAACTTCACCCATATTCCTTAAACAATTAACTTCTTGATCCCCTCTCATAGTGATTGAATAGTTATATGTTTCTTCTAAAAATATGTCATTTAGAGGCTGAATTGATAGTAACGATTTTTTTTTTGAATGCGAGTTGAATTGATTTCACTAGGGCTGGGCATATGAATCATAAATCGCCGGATCGAACCAACTTGAGTTGGTTTGGGTTGGAAGTCAGGTCAATTTAGGGTTGGAAAAATCCAACCCAAAAATCGATTAGTTTCCCAAAAAAAATTTTTTTTTGCATAGTAACAGACCTGACCCGACCCGACCCAAGTCAGTTCGAGTTCGGTTCGGGCCCGAACCCGAATGGACTAGACCCGACCCATGCCCACCCCTAGATTTCACTTTACGATTGAAATTCGTATTCATTAGTGAACCACGATTTGGACGAATCCACCAAGGAAAAATTTTTCAATATAGAATCGAAAAAGAAAGAAAAGAAGTAAATCAATTTGCATCATACCACGATTTCAAGTCACTCGAATTAAACTTTTGATACTCGTCGAACAAAAATTTCTAATTTGTTTTGCTATCCACATGTGAGTACATTATGGTGTCTACATATGGGCGGATGCGTGACACGTGCCTTCCCTGATGGGACAATGCCATTTATATCAGTTCTCATTTATTGTGAGTGATACGGTGTTGTCAATCCACGTGATCAATAGTGTAAACTGTTCAGTTATCAGTTTGAGCTGAACTCTCTTAACTGTAGTTGGACGAAAGATCTCATTGACGTCATTTAATTGACCGATTCTTGATTCCAGGTCGTCATCTGATGATACAGACTTGAACTTCACAGATGGAAGATTCAGTTTTTGACTCAGATTGATAGAGGATTTAATTTTGATCAATGAATGAGCTTTATAGCTTTGCTCATCCATTGCAGGCCACCTCGATATTTCTCTCGTCCAACACAATTAATCATAGAAATTATCAAATTGTGGTTTGCAATGATCATCTTTCATATTAGTAAATCGTTTTCGATAAAAAAAATTCTTGTAGTTATCAATTTTCGCGAATAAAATAAGGTTTATTGGCGCCACAAGGACACGTTTCATCTCACTACACACTAAGGACCTATGGTTTATTTGTTGGTATTTTGGTCCTCAAACTCAACATTCGCTGCTCATTAAGGACCTCCATTAATATTCCAACGTTAAATGCCTCCATGTACACCTCACATGCGATTTTTTAATTGCAAAATAGTCCAAAACTTTGGGCATTGTTACAATCAAGTCCAAAAGTTTGAAAAATATATACTTTGATCCCAAATATTATTAAATTTAAATTTATTGAATTAATTTGATACTGATTAAATAGTTTTTATCAAAAATTTTCGACACAGTAGTGTTTATTCATATTAATATAATATCACAAATGTCCAAAATTTTCTTCAACACTAGAAACTCGCACATTTTAATTTTAACCAATAGTTAATAATAAATATAATTATTATATATAAATAAAATTTTATTAGAAATATATTAGTGCAAAAAAAATATATCGAATACAAAGAATTAACCAAATCAAATAAAAAATACCAAAAAAAAGAAAAGAATTCAAAAAAAAAATTTTAGCCTTAAAGACACACATTTTGAATTTAAATAATAATTAATGATAAACGCAATTATTATACCTACATAAAATTTTATTCGGAATATATTACAATAAAAAACATATTGAATAAAAATAATTAATAGAAAAATTTAAAAATTTAAAAATAAAAAACCCACAAAAAATAATCAAAAAAGTGAAAAAAGAAAAAAAAATCACCTCACGCCTACCCCTACCCCCAACCCAAACACCACCACCACCACCACCACCACGGTGGTGGTGGTGTTTGGGGTGGGGGTGGGGTAGGCATGGGGTGGTTTTTTTTTTTTTTTTGGTTTTTATAATTTTTTTGATTAATTCTTTGTGGGTTTTTTTTAATTTTTAAAATTTTTGATTAATTCTTTTTATTCAGTATGTTTTTTACTGTAATATATTCCGAATAAAATTTTATGTTGGGATAATAATTGCGTTTATCATTAATTATTATTTAAATTCAAAATGTGTGTGTCTTTAATGCTAAAATTTTTTTGAATTCCTTTCTTTTTTTGTATTTTTATTTGATTTTGTTAATTCTTTGTATTCGATATTTTTCTGTAGTAATATTTTTCTAATAAAATTTTATTTATGTACAATAATTATATTTATTATTAATTGTTGGTTAAAATCAAAATATGCAAGTCTCTAGTATTGAAGAAAATTTTGGATATTTGTGATATTATATTAATACGAACAAATGCTACTGTGTTGAAAATTTTTGATAAAAACTATTTAATCAGTATCAAATTAATTCAATAAATTTAAATTTAATTAAATTTGGGACCAAAGTATATATTTTTCAAACTTTTGGATTTGATTGTAACAATGCCTAAAGTTTTGGATCATTTTGCAATTAAAAAGTCCCACGTGAGGTGCACATGGAGGCATTTAACGGTGGAATATTAACGGAGGTCCTTAATGCACAGCGGATGTTGAGTTTGAGGTCCAAAATATCAAGAAATAAACTATAGATCCTTAATGCGCAGCGAAATGAAAAGTTAGGTCCTTATAACGCCAATAAACTAATAAAATAATTTTACTTTGGCTACGATGACCATTGCACTGAGGCGGGACCACTGTGTATTAGTGTAAACTTTGTCGTTGTTAAGATTAAGATGTTCCATAAACACGTAAAAAAGTAAAGAAACACTTTGTGAGACATAAAATGAAATGGATAAAATTGAAGACTTAATTGCTGATAACCAGAACTAGGTTCCTTTGATTCGACATTTACCCAACAAAAACGAAATAAGATTAATTTGATAACTCTGTCTTTGTTTTTTTGAAAGTAACAGTAACTTTGTTGTTGTTAAGATTAGATATTTCATAAATCTTTATATATATAAAAGAAAGGGTGACTGTCATAAATACCGCTGAATTTTCCCTCCTAAATGACATATATAGAATTTTTGTTTTTTTTTTTAATTTTTAAAAATATTACTCTTTAATGGTAACACCCTGCACAATGGAAAATGTGCTAGCCGGTTGCCTCATAAATGTGCAAACATGGCCATGGCCTTTCAATTTCCTATTTTACTTTATATTTTATATCTTTTCTATTTTGTTTCATTTTTTTTTCAAGGAAAAAATACTTGAGATATATATTAATACATCTAAATTATTTTTCTACTTACAGAACGATTTTTTTTTCAAAGTGATTATTTTTAGATAGTATTTTGTCTTATAAGTGTTTTTCTTATGTTCTAACTAATTGTGTAAATTAAATGTTAAAGATATTGAAAATGAATTCATCAATGTATTTGGTTGTGCAATCATTTTATGTTCATAACGAGCTTTTTTGAATATGATAAAAAATAATTTGACTAAAATGTTAATATAGGCTAACAGGTGAGTGCAAATCATAAAAGTTTTATCTATAAAATCGTCTGAACACATTAAAGGTGGAAGTAATTATAATTTATTTATTTTTAACTTTTCATCAATATAACAGTCTCTTTAAAATTATTTTAAGTTCTAAAATAGTGATAAAATGTAAAAATTATATGAAATATGGAAAAATTAAAAGTCAAGTTGTAACATTTGTTTCTTTTATAATTTTGACATTAATTTGAAATTGAGAAATATTTTATATTACAATCAAATCCAATATCTCAAATTGTACATTTGTTATAAAATAAAAAATTCTCTAAAGATTTTATCTCTTAGATTATAAAAATTTTCATATAAAACGTAAAAAAAGTAAAGAAATGTTATGTGAGACATAAAACGAAAAAATAAGATTGAGGGCCCGATTGCTGATAACCAGAAGTGGGTTCCTTAAGTGTAAATTTACCTCCAATGCCAAAAAAAAGAAAAACGAAAATAAAAGTCCAGTTTTGCGGCGAGTGTGACGAAGTGTCAATATAGAGCGTCTTCGGTGAAGGCCACGCTGACCATCTCCACTCAAAAGGCCAAAAGAAAAAAAAAAAAGAAAAAAGAAAAAGAAATTTATGGAATTTCCTCATAAAAACAAGCCTATAAAAAAGTGTCCTAAGCGAAGAAAATAATAATAAAAGAAGAAAAAGCAGATTAGCAGAAAAACTTTCTTGAACACAAAACCAAAAAGGGCAAGAGAATCACAAAGAAACAAACTTTCCTCTGTGTTTTCTGGAAGATAAAATAATAATAATACTTGAAGAACGCACAAGAGTCGAACACTCTGTAACCCACAAAACAAAGCTTCTGTGATTCTCTCTTGAAGAAAAAGAGGCTTAAAGAAAGAAGAAAAAAGGGGTGAATATGATTCCGTCAATAGCTTCGATTTCATCGTCTTCTCCAGCTACGACGAGGGTTGAGAAGGCCACCAGCGAGTTCTTGATCGGACCCGATTGGACCATGAATATAGATATCTGTGATACCATCAATTCCAACCAGATGTATGCCTTTTATTATTTCGAATTTCTGGATATTATTATTTCGTTTCTGTTTTTCGAATTTTTCATGCAAAGTTGACTTTTAAAATTCTGGGTTTCTGTTCATGGTTAAAATATAATGAAAAAGTTGGATTTTTTTCGAATTTTTTGTTCGTTTAATTGTTGATTCTGTTTTTGCTCCTGAATTTTCATATTTTACGTGCGTAGAGAAACTAATAGGTCTCTCCTTTATTTTCGTTTCGCGTAAGGGAACAGATTATCAATTTTGAATTGCTTTATTTTTCTTTTTATTTTTTGGTGGGAATATGTGATAGGAAAGGGATGTCAAATTAATTTTTCTTTAAATTTTTCCACTGTAAGACAAAGTTCTGTTCTTTATTTGAGTTTTTTTGCTGATTGTATTTTGGGGAAAAGTGATTTAGGCTATTAGAAATTGTGATAGAAGACTGGTGATGCTGATTGATTAACTGTTTAGGCTGGCAAAAGATGTTGTTAAAGCTGTGAAGAAAAGGTTGCAGCACAAGAACCCCAAAGTTCAATTACTCGCTTTAACGGTATAAATATTTGACAAAAAATATGTTTCCCCCCCTTTTCTCTGTCACTGTGTAGTTTGTTTTCATTGTCAACTAAGTTTGCTTCTTGAATGTGCTTTTAGCTTCTGGAGACGATGGTAAAGAATTGTGGTGATTACGTGCATTTCCAAATTGCTGAAAGAAATATTCTCCAAGAAATGGTCAAGATTGTAAGGAAAAAGGCAAGTTTTCTCCTCGTAACTTATACAACTTATTCTCTTTGTGGCATGTGTATTATGTTCGTGTAAAGATTTTCGGTTGTTTACTTGTCTCAATACAATTTTATCTCATAAACATAATCGAAGCAATGAACCTGTGTAAGTTATGATAGAATAATACAATGGCTTTGATGTTTTTGCAGACCGATATGCATGTGAGAGACAAAATTCTTGTACTGATCGACTCTTGGCGAGAGGCATTTGGCGGGCCTGGGGGAAGATACCCTCAATATTACATTGCTTATGAGGATCTGAGGGCAAGTGATTCCTCAAATCTTGGTGTATTGCATAGTTGATTTGACTCATACTATGTTTTTATCATACTATGATTTGACTCCTGGTAATTAAATTGTTGCAGCGTTCGGGTGTTCAATTCCCTCAACGCTCACCAGATACAGTACCAATATTCACTCCACCAGTTACTCATGCAATACCAAGACATCCTCAACCAGGTTATGGAATGCCTAGTAGTTCTACAACAAGGCTTGATGAAGCCATGGCAGCCGATGTTGAATCTCTAAGGTTAGGATAATACTAGGTTGCATGTTTGGTGGTGGACTAAGTAGTAAATAGTACTAGGTTGTAACATAGAAAGAAGCTAAAATCCTCCATTGTTTTCTTGTAGTGCATCAAGCTTAAATGCTATGCGGGATGTTTTGGATCTCTTGGCCGATATGCTGCAAGCTGTAGATCCAAATGATCGCTCGGTATTTGCCATTATTGTGCCATTCACCTGTTAAAATAGAAATATAATCCTGAATTGTTATTCAATTTTATTGATTATTATAGGCTGTTAAAGATGAAGTTATCATCGACCTTGTTGAGCGATGCCGTGCCAACCAGAAGAAGTTAATGCAAATGTTGACAACAACTGGGTAATTTGTTTCATCTTCCTCATCATCCAAAAATAAGAATTGAAAATCTTCCCTGTTTATTTGAAACATAAATAGACCATGCTAGGTGTACACCCAGATGTACACCAGTGTAATAGAGGCATGACCCATACCAATACAGGGAAGATATATGCCCAGGTGTAGAAAATGGGTGTACACTTAGTATAATCCAAAATAAATATTCCTCAATCATCTAATGTGTTTGCTTCTTCCTCTGTGGTATTTTCCTAATTGATAATTTGCTTGTGTTGTGTGTTTAACTCTTTTATTCCTTCAATTATAGAGATGAACAACTTCTAGGCCAAGGACTCGAATTAAATGATAGCCTGCAGAGTGTACTGGCGAAACATGACGCAATAGCTACTGGTTTGCCACTGCCACCTCCAGCAACAAATGGCAATCTTCATCTCCAATTGGCCGAGCCTAGTCCCAAACCTGTCCAAGTCACCGAACCTAGTTCGACACCAAATGCCAAACATTCTGCACCCATTACTCCAGTGACTCGTGGCCCAGCTGAAGCCCAAGACGAAGAAGAAGAAGATGATGACTTCGCACAGTTGGCTAGAAGGTCTTTCTTTTTTTCTTATTTGTATGGTATCTTATGGACCTTGTTACGACGAGGTGTACACCATATATAGTTGGGAAGATCCTGTTTTTCAACATATCCAATCACTTTTAGATTAGTGGTTATCAAATGAGCCACATACGTGTGGTGTGGTGTACACCTCGTTGTACATTCTGTTTGTACGAGTAGCATTTTCCATATCTTACAGGGTACATTGCACAAAATTTTATTATCATTAATGCAATTGTTTTTGGCGGTTGATTGTGGATGTAGGCATTCTAAAACACGCAATAATGCATCTCAGAGTACGTCGACGGGGAATGGTGAGGGTGTCAGCTTTGTGAATGCACCAGCAGAAGGTCCAACAAGTCCTGTAGCAAGTAATGCATTAGTTCCAATCACTACTGCTCCAACGGTCGAGACCTCAAAGGAGTTAGATTTCATCGACCTCTTGAGCAATGCATTAGTTCCAATCAGTGTATCGACTGATCAAACTTCGCAACAAACACCCGAAATGTCTTCTCCTTTTCCCTCCACCACCACTGCCACTGCCACTGCCGCCACCGCCACCACCGCCACGACGACAGGAGGGATCCCATTCTCCCCTCAGGGTTATCATGCCAACCCCACTCCAGCTTTCAACAGTTACATAGCTCCCTGGGCTCAGCCACAGATCCCATCTCACCTGCAACCACAAATCCCATCTCAGCCGCAGGTATGGCCACAGCCACAACCACAGCTGCAGCCACAGTTCCAGAGTCAACCTCAGCTTCAGTACTCGTCTGGCTACCCGCCACCACCATGGGCAGCCACGCCCGGTTATTTTAGCAATCCAAATTCAGTATCAAGGCCTTCTTACACATATTCAACTCCAACGACACCCACCTCTTCATCTACGCCTCAGCAAGATGTCATCAACTCCTCTGCCCGAGAAAGCTATGTGTCAATTAATGGAGATACACGCGTAAACTCAATCACTCGACCTGCTCCCCCTGCTGGACAAAAGCCGTTCATTCCATCATATAGATTGTTTGAAGATCTTAACGTGTTTGGTGGAACAGATGGAAGATTTAAAGCTACGAATAATGCGTCTTCGAGCAGCAGCCAAGGTATGGTGGGAGGAAGAAAATGAGAGGTTGGTTTGAGAATTGGAAAACTGATACATAGTGTCAATATGATGTACATGTTGTGTCTGTTTATTTTGGGAGTAGAAGAAGTTGACTGCGTAGATGATGTTAGATTGATTTTATTATGGTCTTGCACTTGACTTGTGTGGTATGGGTCAAATAAGTGCACCTGGGAAACACCTTTTTTTACTTTTCCTCCAAAAATAAGACTCAATATTTGACATTGTTGGCTTGGATGGAAATTGCTTCTTCTTGGTAAGAATGATTGGCTTGAGGCTTATATATTAGCATGATTTGTAGATAAGATATTGTACTTCTTGGCCGCCAGGTTCTTATGATTATTGTTAAACCGTGGATTTATAGACGTTTCTTTGTATTTGGAAGGCTCTTGAAGATGAGTTTGACGTGCAAAAGTATCTTCATCCAATTGGACTCCGTGAGTGATAACGAGTCCCTGCTAGGTACTGTTTCAGATATTTCCTTAACAGACTCACACAAGATGGAGCTTCAGTTGGGAAATGGGAACTCCAATCTTGGAACGGGAAAAAGCAAAACAAGAGGAAACAAGATGTTTGGTAAAAATATCAGCTAGTTAGTCATGAGTGGAGATGTAGGAGATACCGAACAACCCGCTTTGGACATGTTGCATATGAAATGATAGTTAATCCCAACATGCTTAATGTAGGACTGGAAAACGGGGTTGAAGGGGAGAAGTGGTTAATTATAATGGGAAGCTAGGGTATTGGCTTTGTTCCAATGCATCTGGGGGTGTTGCAGTTATGACACTTCCAGTGTTTTTCGATTACATACGACCTCTGTTGGAAAAATCGAAACCAAATCCAGAACTAGTATGAGAAGGCAAAGTTCCAGCAATTCGAAAAATTTTCTGACAATTTCGTTTGCTCAAAGGCAAAGTTTTTGGTCAAAACTTTAACTTTGACAAAAAACCTTTGATTTTGAGGAATCGGTGTCGCCGGAAAATTTCTATTCCTGAAAGAAGACAATTTCTATTAGTTGTATTAGGTGTATCATATGCTATGATAATAAATAAAAGTCAAGGTAAATCACTTTCGCATACGAGACTATTTCCGGAAAGGTTGGTGTTTAGTTATCAAAATTCTATTTATCAGCTTGGAGAGTTATGAATCGTGCTCGTTTGAAGATATTGATATGCGATGAGGATGAGAACCCAATTAATATTACAACAAATGTTGTATATAACAAGTCTTTCCAAAATTCGTAATACTATTCTGTATATCATATTTTGTCAGTAAAATATACCCGTGCAACGCTTGGGCAGACAAGAAGTTTCTTATAATTACACCACCTTAAGATTACATTTATTACCTAATTGAAAAAGAAGAATGGATTCTCTACCTCTGATAAGTTTCTTGTTCTTCTATCTCACCGAAAAATTAAATTTCAACAATCGTTATAAGGATTCAAAGCGTAATATTTTAAGGAGTACACCACACGACTGCCAAGTGCACAAATAATTGCAACCTCTTGATAGAAGACTGATTCGACCACCAAATGGTGGTTTACGGTGGTCGATGACGATCGCCTTGATCTACTCTCGGACAACCATTTTAGCAAAGATGTCACTGTCCAAGTGAAATTTGTCACTATGCATCTGAAGCCGAAGATTAACCAGAGTTAATTGCTAGAAATTTTCACGGAGGTCGGAATAGGGAAAAAAAAAAAAAAAAAAGAAGAAACGAATTTACAAGTGAAGAATAAATATAACATAAGCAAAAAATGGAACAAAAAACACCCGGTATTGGAGGCTTGAACACGATTTGAAATCACTGTTCAAAAACGATTATACGTTGCCTCTCTCTCGTCTTTGAGATTGTTGGAATTTTCATACGTGAATGGAAATTTTATTATAAAAAACATAAAAATAAAAAATAAAAAAGAGAGAGGACTTGTTTTTGGTTGCAACCGTTTGTGCACGAAGAGGTGTGTCTCTTAGACACACCTTTTGACTACAATAGAAAATTCCTCCATGGTTTCGAAAACATAGAAGACATTCTCCATCTCCTAGAATATGCATTTTAGAGAAAAGTCTTTCCATATCTTCATGACTGCATAAGAGACACACTTTCTTGCGGTCGGAGTGCTACGTACAAGCGAGAATGGGTCGTTGTATCTTGGAAGGCGTAGAATGACAATCTCGTAAGCACCGTAGCAAGGCGATTACATCTTAAGGAAAGAGATTCGAAATCTCGCCGGGATCCGTCGTATTTCGTTTGTATTTTATTGTTTGATTTTCTTTCTACGAAATTTCGGTAAGTTTATCGTCTTCACATTTAAAGCATGCTAATATAATGACACAAAATTCCCGAACAGAGATTGGTTATGGGACTCAATGGAAACAAGCTCCGAGGATTTATCAACCTTTTTCAAGATCAAACACCAAGCAAAAATGTTGATCTTGTAGAACTTGATGAACACTTTTTTGTTTACGCATTTTGGAATGATTGGAATATAATCTCAAATGACTGATTCATTAATTCACTTGGATTTGTCATCTTGATACATTGCCTTGAAAATACATGTCTTTTGGCCAAAGAGACGCGTCTCAAATGAAGAGATATGACCAAAACCATGAAGAGACGCATCTGTTTGCATTGCTGGTATTTGAACCTTGCGGCCGTCGCAAGATACAAATTCCTTGCGGCCGCAAGGAAACTTATAATTCTTCCGGAGGCTTTTTTCACAAGGCTAAAGCCTTGCCACTACAAGACTTTCTTCCTTTGGAATATAAATTGGCGGTACAGTGAGAAATGTTAGTAGCTATAAATTGTAATTGTGAGGTATAAGAAAAATGTTAAGGGTGGCTGCATTTGTACCCCGCTTTTTACAAACGACATCGCCCTTAAATTGCATTCAATATTCTTTAACTTTGCAAATTTTTGTATTTACATCATTGAATATTTTTCTTTGTGCTTTTTATCCTTAACATTCTATTAATTATCAAATCTTATATTGTATCTTAATTTTATTCTAAAATTTTCATCATAGAAATCTTCAAGATATTTTAAATAAATAAAAACAAACATCCATTAAAGTACCATGGCATATTTTCTTACTACTTTAGATCATCCAAACAAAATTGATGAAAATAGAAACCATTACATATTAAGAATATGATGGGATAACTATCGAGAAATCTGGGAAAAATTACAATGAAAAAATATTAGGGATATAGATTTGGGGTCTTCAATGAAATGAGAGTGTGGTGTGATAGGTAAAAAATGTGGTGTGAATATATTTTCCCAAATGTTAATTTGTGGTGTAGTAAATAATAAATGTAGTGTTAATATATTTATTCTTTTTTGAATAACACTCAACAATATATAAAAAGAGAGGATGATTAATTGGAAACTTTTAATTCTCCTATTTTACTCATAACCTTTGATATTTATTACAAATTTATTAGATACATTTGTAATTTTCATAATATGTTTTATCGCTTTGAATTCTTGAGTTACGTTTTACATTCCTTTTTATTTATTCTATGTTTTTTATTTTTTTTCAAATAACACTTTATTATTATTGTTAACAAAGATCATATAAAACTGTATTCATAATGGGCGTTGGAGCTTTCAAATAGTTAGTTTGTGGAAATCTTTGGATTTTCTATAACCCTGATATACATTTTTTGTTAGTCAAATTCTCCCTTAATTATAAAATATTGGGTAAATTGAAATTTTAGTCCCAATCTTTACACTTACTCGCAATGTCGCCCCTGACCCCTTTTTCTTGGTTGGAGCTGGCAGGCCCTCGATCTTTGAAACATTAACAACATTTATCCAAAACTCACTTTTTCATTGGTTTGGCTATTAGTTAATTTTTTTAAAAATATTTAAATTTTTTTAATTGACTATTTATGTTAGTGGCAGATTGCAAATTTAGTTCCAACCTTTACATGCATTTGCACTCTTGTCCTTAGCATTTTTTTGAGCCGGTAGACCACCCCCACCCGCCCCCACCCCCAAAAAAAACTTTGAAATGTTGGTGATGTTCATCCAAAACTCATTATTTTATCCATTTGAATGTTCGTCATTTTTTGAATTTTTATTTAATAAATGAAGTGTATTTTGATAACTTAATATCTATTTTACTCAATTCACTGAAAAATAGAGATGAGATCCTTCTTTTAAGTACCAATGTGAAAATTACGCACAAGCCTCTTAATGCCTAAAAATTTCAGACAAAACTCCATGTCCACACATGCCCTTCATTATTAGTGCTAGATTTTCTTAGATTGTATAATTTTAACGGCGGGGTGAGTTGGAAACCTCGGCGTGTATTTCTCCAATTGGTATTATTATTTTAAGTTTTTGACCCATTGACGTATTTTTTTGCTTAAAATTTATTTTTTATGCTAATAATAGTATTAAACTCCAAATTAATAAAGATATATAATAACAGTATTAGTGTCAAAAAAATGTATTAAAATTAAAATATCTGTGTACATAGTATAAGTTTTTAAATTTACAACAATAGCAAACGTACACTAACTATTAAATAATTTCGATGGACACTATTTAATTGTGACGAAATTAGTTCAATAAAATTATGTGCCAAAATCGAAATAGGTAGAAAGTTAAAAGTTAAAATTGTACAATTTCAGAAAATTTAGGACTAATAATATAATAAGCGGCTTGAGTGTAATTTTCATTCTAGTACTTAAATTGCCAAAGAAGGGCCCCATCTTTATTTTTTCATAAAATGGGTAAAATAGATGATAAATTACTAAAACACCTTTTTTATTAAATAAAAAAACTTGACTAACAGCCAAATGGATAGAATGGTAAGTTATGGATGAATGTCGCCAATGTTTCAAAGGCTGGGGGTTCTGCCAGCTTTAAAAAAGGATTGGGAACGAGAGTGCAAATGAGTGTAAAGGTTGGGCACTAAATTTGTCATATACCAATAAAATAAATATTAAATTAAAAAATACCCTTCATTTATTTATTAGACAAATTAAAAATTTATAAGAGTCAAATGGATGGAAAAGTGTGTTTTGGGACGAATGTTGTTAATGTTTCAAAGGATGGAGGGTTGCGTGCTCTTAAAAAAGGGGAGGGGGTGAGATTGCAAATAAATGTAGAGGTTGGGGATTGAATTTTCAGTTTATTAATTATTTTCCTAATTTAATTTTTCTACTTGCCTTATTTGGTGTTGGTTTTCTTATTTTACTTTTTTATATGTATTTTTTTACATGTATTAAAATTTTAGACTTAATTTAAATAATTTTTTCAATTCCTTTATATTTAGTGTTGCATGTATTAATAAAAATGTGATGAGAGACCAAAGTTACAATTTAGAGTATATATGTATATATCTTTTTATTAACAAAAGTTGAAGCTCCAACTTCCAATAGTGTCCCATTGGCAATGGTTTTCTGTTTCAGAAGAAACTTTTTACATATTTTAAAAATTAAATAAAAATTCTCTTTTTTGTTTTTAGCACCATAAAAGGGTAGTTTTAAATAGTTTTCACTAATAATGTGCATTGAGGAGTTCAAATAGTGGGTAATTATTTTAGATCAAATATTGAGTAGCTAAATAATTAAACTTATATTGAATAATTAATTAATTAAAAAAGAAACAGAAAACAATAACTTCCGTATCCCATTTTCTCATTTCGTAAGCCACTTAAAAAATAATTTTTAAAACAATCATTTAATCCTCTGTTCATTTTTTGTAAAAAATTACGAGTATCAAAAATCGCGTCTTTTAAATTTTTTTATATTCAGTGTTCCAGCCATTAAATAAAATATGATAAGAGATCAAAGTTACAACTTATAATACTAATTAAATTAATTATGAAAATGAGAATTAACTTTTTTTATATACATTTTAAATTTTAAATTTATTATATATTGTAAGTTGTCCTAATATGGCATTGTGCCAACTTGGCACAACTCCATGGTAGTAGTAACATGTTGGTACGCATTTTCTTTTAAAAATCAAATTTATAAATAAATTTTAAATCTGATTTTCATTTTAATTAAGCCTTATTTAAAAAATAAATAAAACGATTCTATACAAATTTTTATTTTTAAAAAAGAACAAACAAACAATAACAATTTTGAATTTAGAAATAAATGTTAACTATTTATTCTTTTCAAAATTTGATTATGTAAAAATACGTTTAAATATATAATTTACCTACTAATTCTATTTGTTACTAAATAAAACAGGAAAACTTGAATTGTAGCACGTGTTTATTTAAAAGAAGAAGAAGAAGAAGAAAAATTGTCTCAAATTGAATATAACAAATGGACTATATTTTATTGATTGATATTGTTCGGTATTTTATTTTATTAATTTTTACTAACGGCGGCATAAATAAAATCGAAAAACTTGATTTGGATGTGACCAGAATTCAATTCAATATTCAATATCTGTAAATTATAATAACAAAAAATTTCAAGTAATAGTGACAAAAAAAGAGGAAAACTTGAGTTGGATATGGTTCAAATTCGATTCAATATTCAGTATCAATATATCATAATAACAAAATTCAAGGACAATCGCTTTTGCATGTCAGTATTTTGTTAAAGATGCCGATATTCAGTCATAGTCAGTTGTACGACATAGTATCCAGAGTTAAAAGTCATGCAAATTTAAAGGTTCTTATATGTGATAGAGACGGAAAGACAACAAAATCAACGATAAATGTTTTCAAAAAATATTTCAAAATTTTTAAATTTTTACTTTAATTCTTTCCTATCTTTCTTTTTCTTTTTAAGGTAGGTGCCCCTATGAGTGGTGATTAAAACCATGCAATTCAACACGCAATTAGTGAGACTCAAACCTGGAAACTTTTAGGTCCTCGGCCTTTTTCTCCTAACAATTGGACAATGTCTAATTGATAATTTACTTCACTTCTTAATAGATTTGCATTATTTAATTCACACATTTTAATTTTATTTGAAATACATTGTAATCTCCCCCGTGCATCGCATGGGTGTAATACTAGTTTAGGCTTTGTTGATAGAGATTATTAAAAGTTTGTTTGACAAACCAAATATGCTAGCTTATAGCTTATTAAGAGAGCTTATAAGCTCATTCTATTTAAATAAGATTTGTTTGGTTGGAAGAGCTTATTTCAGAAATTCGAGTTTATCTCAAAAGCTTATGTTACTAGTTTTTCAAATAAGTTGTGTGAGCTTTTCTTGTTTAATAACATTTTAAACCCTTGAAGGATAATCTCCTCCCCATATAGGGAGCTCCCTATACCATATGTCAATTTTTTTTTAAAAAAAGGGTCCCACTTGAGGCTCCCCTACAATCAGGGGAGACACATGGCGTGGAGAGCCTCCCCACATGGGGAGGAGATCAAAATTACTAAACCCTTTTCTTTTCGAAAAATTATTTTAAATATATCATTTTGTACAATTTTATATTTTTGAGCTAATTTTTCAATTAATTTTTTCAAATACTTCTATTTATCTCAGCTTACTTTTCAATTATAAGCTATCAACCATCATCCATTATTTCAGCTGTTAGCTAACTTATCAACTTTATTTGCCAAATATTGCCTAAATATGTGAGGAAAGTCTTTCGATTAATGATACTCTTGCCTCATATTTTTTCTCTTTTGTCTAGAACTACATTTATTATTTAAAATAAATAATAATTCATACAAAAATAATGAACTAAAAACTGATTTAGTTTCAATCTAACGACTTTTGTAATAGAATAATAAAAATAAATATTCAAGGAAAATGTTTCAAACTTTGATTAGTTATCTTATTTCAAAAAAACCTTTTATTATTTATTTTATTTCAATTTTTTTATTATTTGTCTTTTCAAATTATATCCACAATTTCATATAAATATTTATGCATATACGTTTGGACAAATTTCAATTTTTTTTTATCAATATTGAGTTTTTGAATAATCTTTAAATAGTGTCTGTAAACTCAGCACTTAAAAACATAGTCGAACTCAGAGGGAAGCTAAACAAGCTGTTGCTTTGGGCCTGAATTTAGGTGGGGCCAAAGGGCCCAAAATGGTGTTGCACATTTTTTAAAGTTTCCTTATCTTTGGGCCATTTTTGAGCCAACCCGTTCTTTATTCCAAATGAATGAATGTTTTGAGTTATGGGCTTGGCAGTATATTAAATTTTAGGGACTTTTACATTAATATAGAATTTTAGGTTTTGTTTTACATAAATCCGGTAATGATAAATTAATTACGTGGTTAACTAAAAGATTAGGGATAAATTACAAAAATCAGGGAAAATTGAATTGGTGGAGTCAATTATTTCGGCTACCACTCAGAATACGTTAAATTTGGTGGAGTCAATTATTTCGGACACAAAATTTGAACAATGTGGCAGTTGGTGGCAGCAGGCAAGGGGGTGTTGACATAAGTTTGAGGTCCAAGGTTCAATTCTCATGGGATGCATGTTTCCTTATAATTTTTTTTCACATTTCCCTATAATTCTTATTATATACTAGCAAATAACACGTGCGTTGCACGTGATTGTACAAGTTGGTGTGATTTAGATTATGTAAATTAATTTATTAATAATATAATCAAAATTTGTGATCTCATTATAATTTATTAAAAATTTATATTTGTTACCAATAATTTGAAGTACACTACAAGAAATTGAATCTTTAGAGGCCACCCCTATCGTTTCGTGTTTGGAAACATTTAGTGATGACATAATAGTATTTCGTCCCTATAGGTCAGGCCGTCCCTAAATATCTTATTTCTAGTAGTGATATTACGGAACAAATATATTGGTATACAATCATGAAAACTTTGTAATTTGATCATGGTAAACTTAATATTTAAACATTTTTTAGCTTTCATTTGAAATAAATATGCTCTTCAAAATAATGGTGTTTTTCCTTTTTTTTTTAAGTATTTCTAATTTGGTAACCATATATATATATTACAACAAAAATCACATTCATTCTTAAAAATCTCTCCGAAACATATTCTTATATAAAACACAAATACAAGATACAATACATTTTCTTTGTTTCTCAACTATAGTAAATCTATTTTTTCGATAATTCATATCAAACATATCCTAAATACAATACGTAAAGACGTTATAAGTTCATATTAATGAGAAGATAAAGAGTTTAATTTTATACTATTATTGATAAACATTATTATCATTATTGAAGGACAATAAAATAATTACAAAAACTTAATAGACAATAAATAAGAATAATAATAAGTTGTGATAGGCTTGTAAATTTAAAAAAGATGTGAGGGCAACATGGGTATAAAATCTTTCTCCACCTATTCACACTTTTAATAGTAGTAGATACAATACATTTTCTTTGTTTCTCACTATTGTAAATCTATTTTTTCGATAATTCATATCAAACATATCCTAAATACAATACGTAAAGACGTTATAAGTTCATATTAATGAGAAGATAAAGAGTTTAATTTTATACTATTATTGATAAACATTATTATCATTATTGAAGGACAATAAAATAATTACAAAAACTTAATAGACAATAAATAAGAATAATAATAAGTTGTGATAGGCTTGTAAATTTAAAAACATGTGAGGGCAACATGGGTATAAAATGTTTCTCCACTTATTCACACTTTTAATAGTAGTATAGATTTTGTTGTTTTTATTTTAATTTTTCCTCATTTCTCCTCACAATTTCATGTCTTAACTTTCTAATTTAATCCATTCAAAAAAAAATTATAATTTAATTAATTAATTAATATTTTTTATATATTTTGATTTTTAATTTAATTTTTTAATTAAATACTAATAGATTTTGTCATTTTCATTTTAAACCATTTTTTACCATTTTTTCATATAGATTTTTCAACTTGGTCTTTTAATTTAATTAATGTACATTACACACTTTGTGTAGTTCCCTGCACACTCTATGCAACGTATTACATTATAATTACAAATTTTGTGTAATGCATTTATTTTCAATTTTATTTTTTCCTATAATTCTTCATACATTTTGTGCTTTTCATTTTGAACATTCTTTCCGTTTTTTCTTGTAATTTCGTTGTTTCACCTTTTAATAAAATACATTTTAAATAAGCATATATTAGGAAAAAATACATCATTATACCGTTAATAAGCAAATGGACTATAATCTGATGGATGAAAAATACATTATTACACTTTATGTGCCTTACACATAAAGTGTAATACACTAATGAACTAAATATTAATTAAATTGAAGTAATTCATTTGTTTATAAATGAATCATACACAATGTGTAATTATTCATATCACATCATTTTTTCTTACCTCAAATATAGTGCAAAAGTTTAACATTTAGTTTCTTTAGCATTTACTTTTGAAATTATTATCCTTGTTTCACAAAAAATGTATAGGGTGTTACACATGCTTTACACATAAAATGTAATACGCTAATGAATAAAATCTTTATTATATAGAATGTGTAATGCATTACACATTAATTATACAATGTGTAATTCATTGGTATGTAGCCTATTATGTATTACAAATGAATTACATAGAATGTGTAATTACATATTGCACCATTCTTTGGACATAATGGAGAATTTTAACATTTACATATTACACCATTCTTTGGATAGAATGTGTAATCCATTAGTGTGTATTCTCTTACACATTACAAATGAATTATACACAAAGTGTAATTATTCACATCACATCATTTTTTCTTGCCTCAAACACAATACAGAAGTTTAACATTTAGTTTCTTTAGCATTTACTTTGTTGAAATTCTTATCTTTGATTCATACAAAATGTGTAGTGAGTTACGCATGCTTCATGCTTTACAAAATGTGTATTGAGTTACGCATGCTTTACACATAAAGTGTAATGCACTAATGAATAGAATATTAATTACATAGAATGTATTATTCATTAGAAATTAGTTACATATAATGTATAATTCATTAGTTTGTATTTTATTACACATTAAAATGAATTACACAAAATGTGTAATTACACATCACATCATTCTTTTTGCCTCAAACATAATGTACAATTTTTAGGGTGATAGGGAATAGTTTATAAAAATTTTTAATCGATTTTAATATAAGAGAAGAGAGAAAATGAGTGGAGTTGAGTGGTGAAAATTTGTGGATATTATGGATGTGATTAATTTAGGATAAAGAAAGAATGGATAAAAAGTAGTAAAAAATTTTAAAATTGGATCCCTAATACCCTATTTAACATCTACTTTTTAAAAAACTATTATATCTCTTTCATACAAAATGTCTTGTATATTACACATGCCTTACATATAAATTATAATGCACTAACGAATTAAACATTAATTATATAGAATGTTTAATTCGTCACACATTATTCTATTACATATTACAAATTAATTACACAAAATATGTAATTATTCATATCACACCGTTCTTTATCGCCTCAAACATAATATAGAATTTTAACATTTGCTTTTTTTAACATTTATTTTTTTAAAATTATCATATCTATTTGACACAAAATACCCAATGCATTGCATATGCTTTACACGTAGGGTATAATATACTAATAAATTAAATATTGGTTACAGTGAATATGTAATCCATCAGTGTGTATTGTATTACACATTAAAAAAATAAACGAGAGAAAGAGAGAAGAAAACACATCTCATCTCTCTCAGGAATTTTGTCAAACACTTGTGCTCCATTGTTCTCTTTTCCTCATATGCAGTAAATATGTAAAACTATTCTCCCAGTTACCATCATCCATCATTGATTTTCACAAAATCCCTTCTAAAATCAATTACCTTTAGGTAAACCACAAAGTGAATCAACATTCAACAAATAACTCTTACCTTCCACTTTGAATTTTTTGGTTGGATAATTCCAAATTTTATCAACTCTATTCAAATTGTTTCCTAGAAATCCATCGCCTTCATCTCATTCTTACAAATCGACCAAGCCATCTTTTGCCAATTTCCATATATATAATTTGACAAGAAGCCTTCTCCATTCTTACACAATTTATTCTTCAATGACATCCAAAAACTAAAAAGGCCTCGATCAATCTACCCTTAAATTGCCGGCACGGAGTTGTCATCATCGTCTTGGGAAGCATTCTGTTCGCCATATCCATCATAAATTTTGAGATTTTGAAACGTGCCTCCAAGTGCTCATCAAAATAAGTTTCAGATCCATTTGTTTCCTTATAGAGTTGTAGGATTGTTTGATTTTAAGGTGCTCTGGTCGATAGAGTATGGTCGGCTCATTGCATCTATGTCATGGGTTTGATGTGTGAACTGGTAAAACCTGATTTGTGCAAATAGTATCAAAGCACCGGGTTTTTGTAAATTGAAACATAAAAGCAATAAAAAGGCTTAATTTCCTCTAAATTTTAACTGTTGTTGTCTTGTAATCATATTGATTTAATTGTTATATTATATTGGCCTTGCCGACATTTTAGTTATTGAACTTTTAATTTGTTAGCCTATTAAATCTTTAGTTTTTAATATTTTTCCGGCCCCAATTAGGGCCCAAAAAATAAAGTTCACTTTTGGCCTTAAATAGCTCAGCTCCGGCTCTGCATAGAAATCGCTAATCACCCTGTAGATAAGATGACAAGTGTCTCATACTAAAAATGATTTGAGATATAGATTTTGTCAATCACTTTATCCACTTTATTTATAAAATGCCATTCATATTTAGAAACCTAAGAAATAAAAGAAAAAATAAATAATGCAAAATAAATACTTCACAGTTTGTCAAATAGATAACTATCAAATATTATTTTCACCATGATAAACATTCTAGTACCTCTCGAAATTTCATATATTTTATGTCTCTACCATGCAAAAACTAGCATTTTCATGTCCCCTTTAGATCTTTTTTTTTTGTTTTTTATTTTTTCAATTTCTATGATTTTTGCTCGCCTTTTAAGAGCATAACGTCATGTTGATGTTGTGTTATCCTTATTCCTCAACTCAAAAACAATAGTACTATTTATTCGGCCATCTGCATATATGACATAACAAGTGGTGTTTAAATCATAAGATAAATTAATGTACATAACTGAATTCACTTTAAATTGTTTAATTCTATATATCTAGATTATCCCCGATAAACGTAAACATTACCAAGCTTCTACTTAAGAAATATTAAATCATTTTTTTCACAATATATTCATAATTTCGAAAAATGTTTATTCATATATTGCTAGACCAACATTTCATTTTCCTCTTGCTTCACCTAAATTTTAAAAATTGTTATTACTAAAAAAATGTTACAGATATCATATATTCGTCATTTACATAAGACGTGCAACATACGTACTTAAATACAGTGAGAATACAATCGGCACAACCATAAAACTTCATCCTTGGCTGCTGATTTGGAGGTTCTTGGTTAAATAGATTAATTGGTAAAGCCCAGATTAAAGTGGTATGTCGGCAAGATCCAAACACGTGATATGCACGCATGATTCTAGAATCACTCTCAACCTGGTTTACTCAAATACCCTCAGCTATTTCTTGCACATGGGATAACATCAATTACCAAGACTTTGACTTGGTCCAGTTGAAACCTGAGCACGTGTTAGCATTTGTGATAACCAACATAGATTTTTTTTTTATCTCATCTACTGTAACAACCCCATTTAGAATAGTTTTTGTTGTTATCTATTGTAACAAATAAGGTAGATAGACCCCATCTTGTATTCTATAAATTCTGTAACTCTTGGGTGTAATTACAATCAGGAAATACATAAAGTCAATAGTAAATTTTCTTAAATCATTTCTTGGTATCAGAGCACTTCACTATGACGAGTGAAATGAGTTCTGGGACTCAATCGTCTCATCCTGCAATTCCTTCTTTGTTTGGAGGTGTCATTGCTGGAGCTTCTTCAATCAATTTCTCTCAAGTGCCTGCAGTGAAGCTGGATAAGAACAAATTCATCTTGTGGAAAAACATGATATTACCAATTGTGAAGGGACATAACCTGGAAGGATTTCTTCTAGGGACTACACCTTGTCCAAATGAGTTTTTGACTCGCTAAGTTACTCAACCAACTACTGGAACTGGGGCTGCAGTTACCACTGTTGAACAAGTTGAGAATCTAGATTTCAAAAAATGGGTATCTACGGATCAATTGTTGATTGGCTAGCTATATTCAACCATGACTCCTAAAATTGCCTTAAGAGTGATGGGTGCTACTTCCACTACCAAGTTATGGGCTACAATTCTGGAGAGCTTTGGAGCCATGAACAAGGCTCGAATCACATTCTTGATGACCCAACTACAAAAGAAAAGGAAGGGTAGCATGACTGTTGATGCTTATCTCAATACAATCAAGCTAATAGCTGATAATCTAGAAGTGGCAGGTAAAACTATTCCTCAATCTGACTTAATCACACAAGTCCTAGCTGGACTAGATCAGTTCTTCTAGTTTTGAAGTATGGCATAGAAGACTAGGTCATCCTAGCCCTCATGTCATGTCAAAAGTACTAGAAGACTAGGTCATCCTAGCCCTCATGGCATAGAAGACTAGGTCATCCTAGCCCTCATGTCATGTCAAAAGTACTCAATTGTCATGTTGATCATTTCAATAAAAACAATTCCTTCTTCTGCGATGCATGTGTTTATGGAAAAGCTCACAAACTCCCTTTTAACAACTCTGATTCACATGCACCAAATGTTCTAGATTTAATTCGCTCAGATCTTTGGGGACCTGCCCCAATCAATTCTATTGCGGGTTTTAAGTACTACATTTTGTTCATTGATGATCACAGTAGACACACATGGATTTATCCCTTAAAAGGAAAATTCGAGGCACTCCAAAAATTTTCTGAATTCAAGACCTTAGTGGAAAACAAGTTTGAGAGAAAAATGATACGGACCTCATTGGTCTCAATGCCAACGCAACTCAATCCAGATTGGATTAGACCCCAGAAAAGCCAATCACTGGTCACGATCGAAAACCTGAGGACCTCCTACTCACGAAGTGACAACAATAGGCTGAAACCTATCACCTTCAATTGTGCATAGTAGACAACCGGCAGGGGTGAACGCCACAAGAGTTGATCACGCTCTTGATAAGTTCAATTTGTTCAAAATAACAAGAAGAGAATTGAATCTCTCAAGAACAAGCTTAAAGCTCTCTCTTTTCATATGAATCAAAGTTATCTTACAAATGGCTTGTTTTGTTCATATACAAGCCCCAAAACTGAAATAATAATAAAATAATAAAAATATCCCAAAATATCTAAAAATTTAACCCTAGGTCGGCTAAAATTACGGCCGTATGACTCAAAAGTACGGCCGTAATAAGCTCTCTGCCTCAAAACTGCCCAAACTTGATTCTTGAGTTACGGCCGTATGGACAATGGTTACGGCCGTAAGTCTTGCGTTACGGCCGTATGCTGAGTAAGTACGACCGTAATTAACTCTCTGCATAATTTGGCCCAAAAGCTGGAAACTGAGGGTACGACCGTAATGATCAAAGTTACGGCCGTAAAACGGCTGATACGGCCGTATTTAACTCTCTATAAATCTCTAGTCTTCAGCTTCCTAGGTTACGGCCGTATGGCTTTCGGTTACGGCCGTAATGGTTGCGTTATGGCCGTAATTAATACGGTTAGGGCCGTAAATGTCGTCTGCATGGCATTCTTGAGTTCCAACGTCCCCGACTCGTAATTGGAGGATTTCGTTTGGCTCGGTAACTCCTGTGGACCATTCCAAGGCTGGAGATGACCTGGTAGGGACATGTTGACACACTTCTTCGACCCAGGTCATCAAAGCTCGTCCCATTTTCTTGGCTCGGCTTCGCGTGAGCGGCCCGTAGGGTGGTTCGGTCGACGTGGAGCTTTCCGGGTTCGTATAAAAAATTAAGGCGTTTCAATGTGACTGGGGTGGTGAATTTAGAGTGTTTTCAAACTTGTTGAAAGAATGTGGCATAGAACTCAGAATTTCTTGTCCTTACATGTCAGTTCAAAATGGCCGTGCCTAAAGAAAACACAGACACGTTACAGAAACTGGCCTAACCCTTTTAGCGCAAGCAAATATGCCTCTTACCTATTGGTGGGAAGCATTTCAAACAGCTGTGTACTTAATCAATAAATTACCAATAGCAATTCTACAACATAAATCACCCCATCATACCCTTTTTAAGGAAAACTTTGACTACAAGAAACTAAGAACCTTCAGATGTGCTTGTTTTCCCTACCTAAGACCTTATCAAGATCACAAACTCAGCTTCCACTCTACTAAATGTGTGTTTCTCTGCTATAGTTCATCACACAAGGGGTTTAAGTGCCTTAGTTCAACTGGGAAAGTGTATGTGTCAAGGCATGTGATCTTCAATGAACAAGATTTCCCTTTTAGATCAAAATTCCTCAACAGACATCCCAATCCTCAATAAATAACCTTTTTTGACCTGCCTACTTACATTCATATAGAGTCAAATGCTCCCACATATACAACTCAACCTGTTGAAACCCAACCAATTGGTATAGAACATCCTGAGGACTCAACTGTTGCATGTGCTAATCAAAGTGACAAAAACACTATGACACATTTAGATAATGAGCAAAATGAAGTGCCAAATCATCATGATGAAACCGAGCAAAATATAGAGCAGCAGTCAGCCGAAATACCTATATGTGTAGAGAGTAATGCTCACGATGATAATGCTAAAGTTGTAACTGATCTTAGTAATGCTGAAAATCAGAGACTAAGTGGTCATCACATGATTACCAGGAGCAAGTTGGGGATTTTTAAACCTAAAGCTTACCTATCCCAAGGTCAGCGCCTTGATCAAGAACCTCGTTCTGTAGAATAAGCTCTTTCTGATCCGCATTGGAAGAAAGCTATGTTAGAAGAAATAGAAGCCTTAAACAGAAATAACACCTGGAGATTAGTTCCACCCAACTCCAAGCACAAAATTATCGGAACCAAGTGGGTTTTCAGGGTCAAGAGAGATGCCAGTGGAAAAGGTAGAAACGTTCAAAGCAAGACTCGTGGCTAAGGGTTTTTTGCAAAAAGTAGGAGTTGACTATTATGAGACCTTTAGTCCAGTCATAAAGGCTCCCACTTTGAGAATCATTCTAACCTTGGCTTTGTCTAGAAACTGGAGCATAAGGCAGGTGGATATTAATAATGTTTTCCTTAATGGAAGAAGGCTAGAGGAAGAAGTATTTATCAGGCAACCTATGGGTTTCGTTGATAAAGATAAACCTGACTTTGTGTGTAAACTAGACAAAGCTCTTTATGGGCTAAAACAAGCACCAAGAGCTTGGTATGATCAGCTAAGAGGAAATTTGCTGAAGTGGAAGTTTCTACAGTCAAGGGCAGACAATTCTTTATTTTATTTCAACACCAACAATTATATTATTTTTGTGTTGATCTACGTGGATGATATTATTATCACAGGTAGCAATAATGACAGAATGCAAGAGTTCATAAATCAACAAAATGCAACCTTCTCTTAGAAAGATATCGGGGAACTTCATTACTTTCTTGGTATTGAAGTCCAGAGAGACATATGTGGGTTACATTTGACTCAATCCAGGTACATTCAAATGCTCCTTGACAAGTTTGGGCTCCAAAGTAGTAAAGAATGTCCTACTTCTATGGTGGGAGGCAAAGTATTATCAAAGGATGAAGGAAAACCAATGAGTAATATAGAACTATACCGAAGTGCTATAGGAAGCCTACAGTATCTAAGCCACACAAGACCTGACATCACCTTCGCGGTAAACAAGCTCAGTCAATTCCTGCAAAGGCCGTGTGTTGTGCATTGGAAAGCTGTGAAGAGACTTTTGAGGTACTTAAAGGGGACAAGTAATCTTGGGATTACACTTCAACACTGCGAAGGCCTAGAGATTAATGGTTATGTAGACGCAGACTGGGCGTCATGCCCAGATGACAGGAAATCTATCGGTGGCTATTGTATCTACATGGGGAATTCGTTAATTTCTTGGTCATCCAAGAAACAACAAGTTGTTTCCAGGTCGAGTACAGAGTCAGAATACAGATCCCTAGCTCATGCGTGTGCCGAAATGACTTGGATCAGATCACTTCTTGAAGAGCTGAAGCTTAATTTAACCAGCAGACCCACTCTTTGGTGTGACAATCTTGGGGCTAGCGCACTGGCAAGTAACCCAGTCTACCATGCTAGGACCAATCACATAGAACTCGATGTATACTTCGTTCGTGACAAAGTCTTAGAGACTAAATTGAGAATCAATTACATATATTCACTTGACCAGATAGCAGATGTGTTCACGATGCCGTTGGTCCATTCTAGATACATTTACCTTCGTGAGAAGCTTGGAATCACTTTGCCGTGCTTGCTTGAAAGGGGGAGTGAGAATACAACCGGTACAGCCATAAAGCTTCATCCTTGGCTGCTGATTTGGAGGTTCTTGGTTAAATAGGTTAATTGGTAAAGCCCAGATTAAAGTGGTATGTCGGCAAGATCCAAACACGTGATATGCACGCATGATACTAGAATCACTCTCAACCTGGTTTACTCAAATACCCTCAGCTATTTCTTGCACATGGGATAACATCAATTACCAAGACTTTGACTTGGTCCAGTTGAAACCTGAGCATGTGTTAGCATTTGTGATAACCAACATAGATTTGTTTTTATCTCATCTACTATAACAACCCCATTTAGAATAGTTTTTGTTGTTATCTATTGTAACAAATAAGGTAGATAGACCCCATCTTGTATTCTATAAATTCTGTAACTCTTGGGTGTAATTACAATCAAGAAATACATAAAGTCAATAGTAAATTTTCTTAAATCATTTCTAATAATAGTCATAGGAAATAAGTGAGATTTTTAGCAGCGATGGAAGAATCATGCATCTTGCTTCTACGAGCTATACGTATAGACGTTTAGATGATTTGTTTCGCTAAGCTATGTGGATGTAATCTTTTGAGGCTTGTGCAACTATATGGTTATATTTTTTGGAGTCAGATATGTTACGTACTAGAAAAGAAGTCCCGGTGATTTATGTATTTTGGATTGTAAACATACATTAAATAAAGTGGGTTGCCTATGATTTGTAGTAGCACGCCTTATTATTTTTTGCATGTTTGGGATGATGGAAGGCGTAAAATGAATTATATGTTGTTGTGCAATGATTTTTCATTGTATTACATGTTGGTTGTGATAATATTATAGGAGAGATTGTTTAATTTTTTAAAAAACTCATAGAGAATAAAAAATATTGATAAAGGGATTTTAGAAAATAAGAAAAGTTAAGACTACCTTGGTGGTAGGTTCCAGCATTTAGTTGGCATTTGTCGTCGGTGTATGTTCACGACATAAGGCCAATTGGGTAATCTAAGGCGGGTCATGTAACTATGGCTCACAAAATTTGTTGCGGAATCAAAGGTCGTACCTGGTGTAACATAGTGTTACACTACAATGAAAATTGAGTTGTCGGAAAAGAATCAAGAAGCCACCAAAGAGGGGAACACATACGACGGGAATATCATCTCATAGGAAAGATAGTCCATCATAGAGATGTGAGAGGGGAGAATTGCTTTGAAATGGTGAATTAGTGATAGGTTGTGTTTGTATGTGTTAACTCTCCCATTTTCAGAATGTTTAATTTGTGTTTTCTTGTGTTTAAGGTATATTTTTATTTGTGTTTGATTAATTTTGTGTCAGGAATGTTAAAGTGAAAAGAAGTGAAAAATGGTGGAAACAACAAAAAATCCAAAGTTTGGTGACTAAAATAAAATATTCCAAAAAATGAGGACCTTGGGGGAAATTTTTGATGATCTTTTTGACTACTTTTCGTGTGCTCAATTTGAAGAGTTTGGAAAGGGGCTAAAATTTGGGTCCAAACCCTCTCTTTTTGTTTCCTTTTTGAAGATGGACTCTTGTACACCTTTTTTGGGGCTTTTAAAAGACTTTTGGGGGGTTATAAAAAGGCGAGAAACATACAAGAAAAGGGTTGGATCGGGACTAAGGAGATTGAACAGCCAAAACGCAGAACTTAGAGAACAAATTGAAGAGTTGTTGAACTCTAGAGATTGAAAGCTTCAAGATTATTCTCTAGAACACGGTTATGTATTACTATTATTATTTTCATTTTATTTTGAATTTAAATTTAAATTTCATGAGTAGCTAAACTTTTTATTCTTGGGATGAGCGATAGATCTCAATTTGTGAACCTTAATTTTACGTGATTGGATCTAAATTTTAGTAGTTGATTGGTGGTGATTCTATGTTGTTGTGCTTTTTAATTTACCTTTCAATTAGTTGGTGGATTAACTATTGGTTTGTGTTTTGATTCGAGAGAGTAAAACACGAACTAGAAATTGGCAACGTAGAACACTAATTTAGACAAGATTTAAAGATAAACTTGTGATTAGTGCGATCTTGTAGGTTAAATTTCAAAGCAACCTATTAGAATTTCTTATTTGAAGGCATTCGTTAGGGTTGATAACGATTTTTCCTGGAGATATAGGTAGATTGGCCCAATTGGATAGGTTTAGCTAGCTTCGAGAGACATAATTAAAGAATTTGGTGAAATTCGATTGTCAGCATGTATCAACTATTTTTTGATCCATGAACGTAAGGTTAGGGTGATCAATTGAGTGAAATTGTGAATCCTAAGCCTCCTAAACTCTTGATCCAACTTAAAAATATTCATTCACTGCATATTAGATTTAACTTAATTAGTGGATCTATTAGTGGATCTATTTTTTCGAATTTTACCTTGTCTTAGAATTAATACAACAATGCAATTTGAGCTGTCGAATAAAGTGATAAATTGATAATTTTAGTGCTCAAATCAAGCCTCTATAGGATCGACACGTAGACTCAAGTTCATTTACTACTTGTTCGACCCGTACACTTGCGGTTTCGCATTGCACTACATGTTTTAAGTGAACAAATAGAACCTTGCTTACCCCTTTTACAAAAACCTTACTAGCCATTTGTTCCAAGGGGCATATCATATAGCATGGACATGAAGACTTGTGCCACATTAAAAGATAGATGGGGGACTGTTGTGTTTTAAACCAAATAGTGTTATGAAAATTCTATAATTTGACATTCAATTTAGATTAATAGATAAAATTTGTTTTGTTTATGGCTTGATTTAACTATTGAATGAATAATATGAGCTATCATTTAAGTGTTATCGATCATTTTAAGATAGTATGGTCTAGGTGTCTGAGTAGAGAGACACTGAAAAATGACCTTAGTACATTGACCCAAAATACTTTTCCTACGATCGACTTATAGAGATTGGCACCCTATTTGGGACCAATGAGGTAAGGGTGTGTTTGATTGGGTATTTTTTCTTGGAAAAATTAGCTTTTCCAAATTTTTTCGATTTTTGGTCTGTTTGATTGCATTTTTTTCCAAGAAAATGTTTTTCAACTTTTTTCGAAACTCGTTCTTTTCCTTGTTTTGGTGGAAAACGTTTTCCTTGGGGGAATGGGGTTTTTGGTTTCCTAGAAAAGTTTGCTCTTTTTGTTTGAATGGACAACTTGCTTTAACTATAACGATAAGAAAAATGATCAAATTTCATGAAAAATAGAAAAATAAGGAAAATAATACTATTTTCCAACTTATAAATTAATACAATCAAACACCTACAACTATCATTTTCCCTGGAAAATCTTTTCCCGGAATTCATTTACTCGGAAATCGTTTTCCTTCCAAATGTTTTCCGGCTTTCCAATCAAACACACACTAAATGACTTTATCGCTTAGTTAATGGTAGGCAGTCTATCTTAGTTATGCCGATAAATGAAAAGTGCTAGTATCTATATAGGTTTCATAAGTTGAAAGAAATGGTCATGACCGTAAAGGGTCAAGTTTATTAAAATCAAGACCATTGCCAAAAGAATCAACTGCGCATTATATTGATTGTCTACTGCATTACTTTATTCTGATACGCTTTAGGGTTTAACTACTTATTTTCTATGAACTCTAGGTTCTTTGATATGCTAATGAATGAGATCTTCTATGACAGTCAATGCCTTAGTATGTAGTTAATCTAAAGGAATTGGGAGTAGATACCCTATTCATACAGAATCCCCCACCTTGTCGAGAAATGCTACAAGTCTACTTTGGTATTCTTTTTGGGTAGCAGTTTAAGTCTACATACAATACTCGTGGATGCCTGAGTTACTATTCCATGACTTAATCGTGAAGAAACTATCAAAGAGAATGATAGCCGCAAGTGAGAAAATAATTAAAAGGACAACATAGTAATTTTATTACTAATCTAATTATTTGATGTCAGGCGGGCGTAATATCACTTCTCAATGTGTCAGGGTATATGATTGCAAAGTGTACAAAATTCTATAGCTTCTATGATTTTATATGTTTGTGAGTATTTCAGCTCTTCGCTCAAACTGGAAGAAATGAGATCTAACATAATTTTAAATTGTCTAACTATTAGATATGTAAGATATGGTGAACTAGCAATGAGCGAGATGTATCTTCCCAACGCTTTCCTAAATCCATATTGGTGAAGACAATCTTTTAAAGTAAAAAACTCAAGGTGAAAAATCACGTGCCCCCACACCTACGGACAAAGTCATTCTGCTAGATCAGAAAAACTAATCCGCACAAGAAGAGAAGAGTTTAATGAATTCGCAAATTTACTAAAAGTCACTCAAAAGAAATAAACATAATTCACCTTATCGTGCTGGTTCTAGATCTGGTTTCAATTTTCCCAACGAAAGTCATACGTAATCGGAAAACCATCGAGCGAGCCATAGTGACGGAATGCTCAATGGTGTCGGAACATTACTACTCTCCCTAATTTGCTACTTTTGACATGAACATGAAGCTAGGGTTTCACTAATTCAAGGCTCTTCTTGTCGCTACAAGTCACCTCAAGCTTGGATAAAGCATCCCATCATTGATTGCTTTGCCTTCGAGAAACTTTTCACTCCTTCAGGATTGGCATATATAGCACCTTCACGAGTTAAACTATTGACAGAACAAAGTGAAGTCTCCAATGGTTCATGAAAGTCCTCAGGCTCAAGTTCAATTGTTCCACGATATCTCAGAGTTTCATTTTTCCTAGATTATACCTGCATGGGGTTTGCTTGAAGAAGACGCAAGCCAAGGAACCCAATTGAAGTACCCGATTTGAGACCCCAAAATGATGGAAGTTGGCTACGACCTATTGGCCTAAGCCCTAAGGTTACTTTTAGGTGCATACGAGTTTCTTGAGTTACTTGTTTCTACATTGGAAAATATACTTTACTTGTCTAAATTCGACACTGTTGACTTTGAATTGATTGGTTAAGATCTTGTTTGATTATTCATTGTTTGTTTCTCTCCTTGCATCGTATCAGAAAACGATTTAGATAGCAATAGTATATATATACTAAAAATTGGAAAATAATAATTTTGTTGTGAGATTTAAGAAGTTTGAGAATTACGTGCAACATACGTTAACTCTATGAGTTATGAAAAAATGTACATTAAATTTAATTTTTCAATTACATTTGATTAAAATGTCATGGTTTGTATGGGGAAAAATGAGTAAAATAAAAAGAATATTTTTACTTGATTGAAGGATATTGACATAAACACAAGTAAAATAAGCAAAGACAGCTCGAGATTTTTGGAAATACGGGATGGAGGATATTGACATGGACATAAGCAAAACGTTATTTTGGCCCCTATCAATACTAAGGGCTCTTCATAGCTTTACCAAATTTTAAATTTGATATTTCAAAAAAAAGTTAAAATGGAAATAATTACAAAAATCTAGTGGTCTCAGTCCAGTTCACCCGCACATGGTCCCACCGCGCAATCGCACCTGCATGCGGTCACATGACACAATTTGGTTTTCCAAAAATTCGAAAAACTATTGATAACTCACAAATTGGAGATAAAACACGAAAAAACGATATTAGCACGCGCGAAGAGGGTGGTTGGAATGGGCTCATCTAGAAATATGAAAAACATTTATTATCCGTCCAACATAGATACCGTATGCAAATTCTATGTTCAACATAGTGAAAACTCAATTCTAACCATTACATATCCATTGCACATCATTACAAATTCATTTCGCATCCATTACACACTTTGTGTAATTTCACACAGTCATTGCACATTTTGTGTAATGATTTAGGCCTTATTCTATTTGGTGTTAACCAAATCCGCACGCAATTCCGTATACCTCATACTCATTTTCAACCACACACACATTTCTCAAAATAATATTAACCACACATTTTTACACGGAATATCGCGCGGAACAACTAAACCCCCAATCAAACAAGGCCTTACACACCTATCACATACTTTGTGCAATTTCACACACCAATTGCATACTTTATGTAATGTATTACACAACCATCACACATATTACACATTCGCTATAGTGGATTGATAGTTAAATATGGGCATCGGCTAGATTTTGTGCCATGCGATCGATGCCCAGATTTACATCGTGCGATTGTGCTGAAAATCCACATGATTGCATATATTGGATTTTCCTAAAAATAATTTGCCTTCGTGCAAGATTTTTGTAAATAACTTAATTTTGAGATTTTCCGTGATTTTTGAAATATTAAACCTAAAAACATATTTCACTTAATTTCCCCTATTATTATTTAATTTACATATCGTAAAACCTTAAATTTGGTGGCCTTTTATATAAAAAAAGATTTTCTAGACTGTTTTTTTAATTCCTGAGCGATCGCTTAGATTGCCAATACCTCGGTCGTTGCTAACAAGAAGATGCTTTGAGGGCAACCACAATGAACATGTGAAATATAGCTAGCCACATGGACCAAAAAAAAAAAAGAAGTTAAGTGACGCATTAACATGTTAAACTTAATTATCGTTTGATATCTACAATATTGAACATGTTAAATTTAACTATTATAAACCACATGTCAATATTTTATTAGACAAAAAAGTTAGCAACAAAAGTAACAACAAAGAAAGATTTTTTTTATTGGAAGAAACATGCCACATGACATCTTAAAATGTTAGCTAAATTTACCAAAAAAATTAAAATGCGTGTAAAAAGATTCTCTTAGCATTTATAATAACATATCCATTGCAGATATAAATTTAACGTTTAGTTAACTAATTTGAGGCGATGCCAGAAGCTCACAGACAACTAATTTTATTTAGTCACATTATAAATGTTTTTTATATTTTCTAAACTTTCTTTATCTTTTTTTTTGTTGCGTTGGGTTGGGGGGGGGGGTGTTTGGCCCACCCCTATCTATACCATACTTATTTACTTAATATGTAACTTTGCGTGTGTTAAGATAATTTTTTTAGATTTTGATGTGAAATTAAAGAGAGAATGAGTAAAGTTAAATAGTGGAGATGTGTACAGTACATAGAGGTCCCACAATATATGTGAATGTAATTAGTTTGGTCAAATTTAAATTTGAGAACGAATGTATAAAAATGTGTAAAGATAGATAAGCACAAATAACACATTCCCGTGGATGCTCTAATCAAGAAGCTTAAGTTGTAAAAAGAAACATCATGATTTGTGATGAATCAACTGCCTAATTATCTTCAATGCGAAGCTTATGTTTTGTGTTTGGTTGGTTGGTAATCAGTTGGTCCATGCTGCATCGGGAAAGAATATTAAAGGGACACTATGCATTGCAAAAGCTGGCATTGTCCCTTGGATCTTATTTATATTTATTTATGAGAGTGGTTGTGAGTTGTAACAAACCACACCAAAAATAAGTTTTTGTTCCAACCAAATTTTATTCTAATTCCAGAATAGATAGTTCTTGTAATTACAATGATTTGTCACGAACTATAGGAAAATATATAGTAGAAAAAGAAATGCATAATAATTAATAAGGAAAATTTATACACGTTCGCCTTAACATGGATATAGAGTAGTTTTAGTATCTTACTTCAGTAAACTTATCAAAAGAGTCAATTTTATGTTACATGGTCTTGGTTTAATATTTTTATGAACATTAATAAATTTGCATGATACCTAGTACATAATTTTATTTAAAAAAATACTATTTTTTCAGTGAAAATTTCATTTCCATGTACTAATATAAAGTAACAATAATTTCTATTACATGTGCACTTGATTAACTTAATACTCTTAAAACTGAACTTCCAGTTAAAGAAAACAATGAATCTCACAATTAATTATCTGTAGTTGATGCTTGTGCTCCGAAAAGCTCATTTTAAACTCGATTAAGCCATTTTTTAAGATAGAAGTTTCACCTTGCTGCTTAATACGGTTTACGTATTTTTACGTTAACTCCAAAAAAAGTCTTTTTCGTCAAATGAAAGTTTTGCTTGAAAACTTTTCCAAATCAATGATCTTTTTTTTTTTTTTTGATACAACGTGGAGATCATAGGGATGTGGTGCATTTTCTGCTAGGTCAACCCCATTGGACCAAAGACCCTTTTTCAACAAAACAAAAATTAAAAAAAAAATCTTTTTACTACAAAATTTAATTTTTTCGAAAATAAAAATTTCTTGTTGTGACTTTTACTTCGGATGGTATACACTTACATCCTCTTAAGTTTCAAGCTTGATCTTACCGTTTAGTTACGCTTTATATTTTTAGAATACCGATTGATACTAATACAGAAACTTAGATGTGTTAGAACATTATTATATGCTATTACAACTTCTACTTGTGCATGTATCCTACTCGAACTACTACTTGAAATAGTAATAATTAATCATAAGCTTCACGTAGAAAATAAAATACATTTATTAAAGGGAAAATATCCAATAATTACATATTTTCTAAAAAAATTGTCTAATTAATCATAACATCTTATTTTTTGACCACTAACTCTATTTTTTCCTAATACTACACAAACACTCCATCCACCGCATTTAATTTATCACCATGCCATTGGTTAAACCCAAAACCCAATAACCTAGATTATCACCCATACAAGAGGTCCTCTATCTCTCAAATTGCAAAATAGGTCTCCCAAATTTCTAAATTTGCACTTTAGTCCTGAACTTTTGAACTTTCTTTCAAAAATACCCCAAAATATTTTCACCCAAGGTCCTCTATCTTTTGGATTGTTTCATTTTGGTCCTCAAATTTTTGAATTTTTGACACTTTTAGTCCTTTCTACCCATCTTTTTCCTTGTTTTCTTCTACAGTTAGCAAATTCAAATACAAACGCTATATTTAAGATAACAAATAAATAAATTTGTCATATATTCCATCGTACGCACATTTAATTTTTTCCTTCCATTGTCTACGACTTTCTCTCTACTGTAATAATTTTATTACATACCCAAACAATAATATGATGTATCCCAACTAACATTCAACTTTCGCTTCCCCCATTCTCGGCTTTCTCTCTAAATTATCACCACAACCATAACTCCACAACGATTAATATTCTCCCACCACCACAACAACCATAACTCCACCACCACCAACGTTACTGTCACCACCATCACCACCACCATTCCTCCTTCACCACCGCCACCACCTCTACCATTGCTATTCCACCATCACCACCACCACTACCAATTCCGCCACCGCCACCACCGCCAATTCCGGTCATCGCCACCACTACCACCATTCCCCACCTCCCACCACCACCACCACCACCACTCCACCACCACTACCACCATTCCACCACCACTACCACCATCATTACTTACCACGATAATACTTTTACCTAATCCAATAATACTATTATCGATTTTATTACATGTCATAATAATCATATTATCTTCCCTAATAACAACATTACCTACCAAACCGCCACCACCGCCACCACCGCCATTCCTCCACCACCACCACCACCCCCACCACTAGCACTACCGCCATTCCACCACCACCGTCGCGGCCAATCCATCACCGCCACCCATGCAACCATTTCTTACCCGCGATAATACTACTATTATCAATATTATTACATGCCTTAGTAATCACATTGCCTTCTCTAGTAATATTATTGCCTACCAAACCATCACCACCACTACCCCAATAATACAAATACATGCCCTCGATAATATCATTACCTACCCCAATAATAATGTTACCTATCCCGATAATGTTATTATTGGTTGTGATAATCTAAAGAGAGAAAGTGTGTAGAAAGAGAAAATCGAGGTCAAGGGAACGAGAAGTTGAATATTTGTCGAGATTAATTAAGGTGGTAATCTGGAGAGAGAGATTGAGAGACGAGTGAATCGATAAGTTGGATATTTGTCGAGATTACCGGGGTAGGTAATGTGTATTACTTGGTGTGATAATCCATATTACTTGAGAAGGTAATATTTGTATGTCCATTGATGTTTATGAATTGTTATCAAGAGTATTAAATGAAGTATAAAGTTATCTTTATACTTGCAATTTTTTTTTAATCATGATAAAAATTTGATTTATTTATTTTATCATAAATATTGTGTTTGTAGGCGAATTTCCTAAATGTAGAAGAAAACAATGAAAAAGATTAGCAAAAATGACTAAAAGTATCAAAAATTCAAAAGTTTGAGGACTAAAATGAAACAATCCGAAAGATAGAGGACCTTGTACTCAAATATTTTGGGATATTTTTGAAAGAAAATTTAAAAGTTGAGGATTAAAATGAAAATTTTGAAAGTTGAAGGACCTCCTGTACAATTTAAAAGATAGATGGAAAATGAAAGTGTGGAAAAAGAAAGAAGTGGGCAAAAATATTCATAAATACCTAAAAAGAGTAATTGATAAATCACCTTTTATGAGTTGTAGTTAGTGGTTAAGAAATAAGATGTTTTGACTTAGTGGACAAAAATCGGATTTGACATTTAGTTATTGGGCATTTTCTCTCTATTAAATTACTGGCTTTGTGCGGTAAATACAAAACATGAAATGTCTTAAATTTTACTAATAATTTAGAAGACATTTAATTTTTTTTTCTAACTAATACTTTCCTCGACTCAATGTACTACATCTTTATTGAATCATAAAAAGGTAAATTAAGTAGAAAAATACATAAACATCTCTTTGTTACACAATAAACAAGTAACATACTAAAATATCACTTAAAGATATTAATTTCAAATTCAATTTAAAAATTATCACCGGCAAAGTGAAATGGTTGTAGTCTTCACCTAATTTAAAAAACTATTTTCATTCTCTGCTTCACTAATTTTTTTTTCTATTTTTTTGGTCGAATTTCACTGTTAAGAAATAATCCACTATTTATTATACACAATTACAAATTCGACTCGGGGCGTGTATGTGTAAGTTTTTCTATTGATAGTACTCCAAAATAGGAATGAATTATTGATAATAGCAATGAAATGCATAATAATATAATAATCAAAGAAAATGAAACGCGTTTTTAGTCAAAAAAAAAAAAAAAAAGTCGGATGATGGCTGGCTGAGGCGACGGCCAATGGATCTACTCATTATATTGTTTGTAAGAATTGTAGTCATCGCACTAGTCTTGAAATAATATTAGCAAAATTAATGCCAAAAAGGGCAGGCTGTCCCAAAAATTGTAGCCGCATATTCTCGCAAACTTCTATTTTGAGTAATGTCAAGCCACCTTCGAAACACATATATATCCTATCATCGAGAATTGATAGGCACCTGATTTTAGAGTCATTTCTTTGTTTAAGTAATTTATTTATACCAAACGTCTCAAACTTTTGTGTCTTCACACAATTTTATTCCTAAACAATTTTTTTTTATTGTGCTAAATAACTAGTCAAAAAAAAATAATAATAACAATAATAAATCAATAATAAATCAATAAATAATAAATTATCCACTTTTGCGAACATCACGAGAGTGATGTTATGTTTATACACAGTTGCTTCCACACAACTTTGACATACTAATAAGTCCACTGTTGTCACATGACTGTCCAACTCTATTTATCAACCTCGTTACTATTGTGTGACAGCACCAACATTGGCCATGTCAGTACTGAAATTATAAAAAATTTCAACGCTGGATCTGTAAAGGGACTACTCACTAGTACAAAAATGGTATTGCGTAGCGGTTGTTTTGTACTTCGGGTGACGGTTCTTTGACCGCCACCCAAATCGGCGACACCCAATGTCGCCGAAAGGGTGGCTGCTCAAAAAATGCCACCTAAAAAGAAAAGGTGGCGGTTGTTTTCACCCGTTCTATGCATTTAAAAAAAAAAAATTAGGGTGGCAGTTCTTGATGTAGAACCGCCACTATTCTCTCTTTTTTTCCCCCACCTTAGGGTGGCGGTTCTTGATGTAGAATTGCCACCCATTCTCTTTTGTCCTTCTTTTCTTTTGTTTTCTTTAGATTAAACTACGAACACATGATTGGAATTGCATTGCAACTAAAAACTAAGAACGAAATAATTTTTATTCAAAGTCAATCGCCTCCAATTACAACCAAAACTATTCTTAAATAATAACGAGAGGTAAAACATTAAAATACTATGACATGAAATAACGAAATAAAACAAGTGAATAACGATAATATAGAATGGAAACCTAAAAACTGCATTTTGAGGCCCTAAACGACCTCAGATTGGTCTGAAATGTGGGGTCATAGCAATAGTAGTGACTGTCGAAGATCTCATCGCAACGATTCCGGAATGGCATCGTGGGTTGAAAACGGACATCGTATGCAAAAGTTATGTCCGTTTAAAGTTTGCATGCCCAAATCTCAAAAAAAATTATATTAACTATTAATTTTTTAATCCATAATATCACTAAAATTACACATCTAATTCAACAATATATGCATATAAATAAATAAAAAATATTTAATTCAATCATATCCATATATATTTAGCAAAAACAATAGATTTACAATAAAAAAAATATAGTTCCAATCAAATTACACACAAGAAATACAACACATCAAATATGAAATCACAATGTATAAGTATATTATAACAAACAAAAACCAGAAAATCAAGATTTACAAAAAAAAAAAAAAAAAAGAATTTGGGAACATTAACTTACTAACCTCAAAATTAAAATAGGGAAATTTGGATCCAACTGACAGAGGAAAACGATATTGCTGTGTGTTGTGGCTCTAACTTGTGAATAAAAATCCGATTTCAACAAACCCTAGAATGTGGAGATGTTAAATTATAACATAAAAATACACGAAATTGGGATCAAAAGATAGAGGAAGCTTACCTTGCTTAAATTGTTGCACCAATTTGTCAAGAAATTACACTTAAATCTGATTTGAGGTCATGAATATTGCAAGAAATTTCGAAAAATTTTCAAAAGAGGAAGAAATTTATAAGTGGGAATGGCTGATTCACAAACTAGTGGAATATTTAAAAGGAAAGGTGGCGGTTGTAGCAAAAAACCGCCACCCAAAAGTATTTTTAATAATAAAAAACTAAAAAAAGGGTGGTGGTTGTAGAAAGGAACTGCCACCCAAAAGCGTATTTAAAAAAAAAAATTTATTTTAACTTTGGATGGTGGTTCTTGAAATGAACCGCCACCCAAAGATTTTTTTTTTAAATGCATAACCGGGTGGCGGTTCTTCTCTAACAATCGCCACTCGTTATTTTTGGGTGACGTTTTTCTATAGAACCGCCAATCCGCCACCCAATGGGCGACACCCAATGTCAATTGTGTACTAGTAACTCCTACTTTAGGTAAGTAAAATGATAATTTCAACACACTATTAATATGTGAAAATTGTGTAGATGCTGTATGCATATGCATAACATTTTTCAAATCATTACGCAGATCCCGACTAAGGGAACTTATCAAGTTTGGGGCCTTGGGCATTAAATTGAATATGTAGTGTGTATGCATCATTCTTTGTCAGCCTCTTTATATACCGGCGAACAGCCTACAATTCTGCCTCTCCCAGCGAATCTTTTATGGCAGCTCCGCTTGAAACGGTTTCTTATGGTTGCTCACCATCTGTCAATATTTTTTGATTTGTTTTATTATTATTATTTTTTTTGGTGCTCGCTTCAGAAAAAAAAAAAAAAAAAATGATACAATTGAGGGACTCAAGGCCATGACACCTTAAAGAAGTTGTGACCACTTGAGTTAACACAACTTTACATGTTCACTTCACTGACACACTAGTTTAATCGATAAGGTCCATTATCTGATTGGTTGCTTCAAAAATTATTGGTTACAAATTAATTCTTAGATTATAATTTAAGTTGAATTTATTTTTCTTATCAGCCTTAATAAATTTACATTATTTTTCAATTTTGTTAACTAATTTTTAATTTTTGTCTATTAGATTACTTTCTAATTACTACTAATTTTTTGATACGCGTAAATTTTTTCTCATATTCTTAGTGAGTCATATTTTTTTTAACTAGTGTTCAAGTATAATACAATAATGTTAAAGTAAAATTTATCAATATATGATGCATGGTACCGTAAACTATGTATTTATTTATATATGAAATACTTTAAATTAACAAATGATAATTAAAGTTAATTTCCATAAATAGGATTGTGAAATAATTATATATTTTTAATATTATCTATTGAATTATATTTTTTGATGCCCAATTATAATTTATTGTTTTATACCATTGTATAATGCTACTATATAATATTTATTTATCTTTATGTGTGTGTATATATATATTTAATTAAGAAATTTTAAAAATAAAAAATTATATTTAAAATACTTTATTATTTTAATATGTTTTAAATGAAGTAAATTGAGTGTTTAATTCAATACATTAGGAATCATAAAGGATAATATTTTTATTGCATCACAATTATGGTTCGTGAAAATTCTTTTAAAAAATATTTTATGTTCACAATTGAATTAGTAGTATTATACAATATTTTTATTACAAAAAATATTTTGTAATAGAATCCAAAATAAGAAAACACAATTTTCAAAAAAAAACAAATTACCTCGGTTATTACCGAGGAGAATTTTGGGCACATTACGCAATGTAAATTTTGGAGATCACCCAGTTATTTCTTGGGCAAAAATGACTAAAAGTGTCCTAAAAAATCCAAAAGTTTGAAGATTAAAATAAAATGATTCGAAAGATAGAGGACCTTGGGTGCAAATATTTTGGAATATTTTTGAGAGAAAATTTAAAAGTTGAGGACTAAAATGAATATTTTGAAAGTCGAAGGATCTCCTGTGCAATTTAATAGATAAATATATTTTGTAATAGAATAAAAAATAAGAAAACGCAATTTTCAAAAAACAAATTACCTCAATTATTACCGAGAAGAATTTTGGGCACATTACCCAATGTAAATTTTGGAGATCACCTAGTTATTTCTTGGGCGATGCCCAATCTAAATTTGGGCAATTTCTGAGCTATTTCTTAGGCGATTGACTCGCAGTGTAAATTTGAGTGATTATTCAATTGAAATTTGGGTATCGATTAGATTTTGAATTATATGTTTTGATTGAACCAAAACCAAAATTTTCAGCCGCACTCAATTGGTTTGCGCAATTAAATTTATTTGGAGTGTTTTTTTTTTTTAAAACAATGAAATATGTAATATTTTATAAGCATCAAAAGGTTTTACAAAGAGGGGGACATGATGCCAGACCCCCAATTATACGAGTACAAAACTGGTTTTATCAGCTTAACTATATGCATAACAAACCTAATTTTGACCTTATTTTTAATTACTATTAATTAATCTTTAGAAGTATATTCTACCTAATTTTCTCATTATTAGACGAAGAATCTTTCTCAATTAATTAATGACCTAGGGTATATCATGTATGAAAACCTAAAATACAGTTGAGTAAAGATGCACCTTATCGGTGCTAAATTGCTAATGACCTTTTCATTGAAAATAATCTTTATATTATAAAAACTGGAGTGCCACGTTGGAAGGAGTGCCAACATGGCACTCCTTAATATTAAAAAAAACATAAAAATCAATATTGTAGTTAAAAAAAAAAAAGAAAATTCTATTTTTGGAAATAAACCAATATTAATTGGTAGATTTAAATAGGGAAAATTCTTTAAATATAATTATTTTTTAATGAAACATAAATTTATCATTAAATGTGATACATAAAATTTAATAAGAAAAAAATAGTTTTCGAAAAAATTTAAATGTAATTTCATTTTTCAAATTTCTAATTAAAAACATTAAATAATAAGTATTTTATTTTCACCGCATTAAAAAATATTATAGTCTTAGATAGTTTTGATTTGTAATGTGCAGTGGATTATTCTTAAATAAAATAGGGCGTGTTAAAATTGTAATTGAATTTGCATTGAATAATTTATTATTTTTAAATAAAGAGTAATTTATTAATCTTTATCTTTATATTTTGAATTGTTATATAATCATACCATTAATCTTTATATTATAATTTGTGAAGTGTCCCGTAAGCAAAGATGCAAATGTGGCATACATTAAATATTTTAAGAAAATTATAAAATTAGTTTTGGGAATAAACAAATATTAATTAGTAATAATTAAAAATATAACTAAAAATAACCAATATCTAAAACAAACATCTAATGAGAAAAAAATTATTTTGGAAAGACTTTATATATAATTTCATTTTTTAAAGTTATAATTCAAAATATTAAATAATAATTTTTTTATTTAATTTTATCGTGATAAAATTGTAGGTTTTGATAGTTTTGTTTGGTTACGTGAATTGGTCTATTAAAAAATAGTGAGAATTTTTTACTTTTTTCTCTTTGAAAATCAGATAGTGAGTAGTTAAAATTATAACTAGATTTATGTAGAATAATTTATTTATTTTTAAGTAAAATAGCAATTTATTAATCCTTATCTTTATATTATTATAATTGAAGTGTCACGTTTGGTGAACACCCTATTGGCAGTGCCAACATAACATATTATTTCTAATTAAAAAAATTAAATGATATTTTTTGTTTTTAATGCTTCTGATGTTATATGCTCACTAACTGAATTTTGCATTGCATATTTTTTTACCTTTTCTAAGTATATAAAATTACAAATAAAAAGGTTTTCATTCTACAATTAACATACAATTTATGTAAATGAAAAGAAATCAAATGAATTATATAGATGAGGAAAATTGTCGGTGTTACTACAAATTTAAGTTACATAAAATTAAGCATAATACTTCTTATACAATAGAGCTAAAATTAAGTAGCAATTACAACTAATCACTAAAAGAATGCATAAAATCATAAAATTTAGAGTGTGTAATATGCATTTCAGAAGGAAAAAGGTATTCAATATAAATTTGATATATACCAATGAGAAAGATACGTTTTGATAATCAAAGAATTTTTATATATTCATTCCCAATGGTTCATTTACAATTAATTAATCTTCACGAGCATTCTTTGGCGATGCTAGGCATGGTAATTAGAAATAAAGTTACACGTTTTGATAAACTTCTTAATTATGCGATACAATTATGCGATACACGTGAATTTTTATAATTTACAATTGTGAATTTACTCCGCAATTTTTGTATTGACTATAATATACAATATTGTAGATTTTAATAATTTTTTTATAATTATGCAATCTCCTATGCACAAATTACATAAATTATATAATTCAACTTTTATATTTATAATTTTATATCAATTATTTATCGTACATAAATTTAATTGTTCCCGTACATCGCACGGGCGTGATACTAGTACATTAAAAAGAAAGCAGTCCGGCTCAGGTATCTTATGGTACCCACAGTCGGGGAAAAAAAAAAATTATGAGGATCGGGTGAAATCCCCTACCATCAGGGAATAATTATGTATTATTCGTCTAACTTAACGTAGATGCTAAAAAAATTTTTTTAAAAAAATTAAAAAAAATATTTTTGCTTAATGATGTGGCCCCACCTGATGGTGCCACGTAGGCTGGGGATTGGCTTATGTTCCCCACTGTGGGGAATAGAGCCAATCCCAAAAAGAAAGAATCAAAAAGAAGATATAGAGAAGATATACGCCGAGTCCAGCCGCCCAGGTTGTCTTCTCTTATCCTAGAATACAAACAGATCACCATTGCAAATTTTCATGATAACAACCCGAAATTTAATTTAATAAATAATAATACATAGAATAAATTATGTATATTTAAGAAGTCTACCAACCAACCATACATTAATACATACTAGTATTTTTTCCAGTGCGTTGCACGGGGAGATTGTCAAGTTATAATTTAAAATATGTGTAAAATAAAAATTATACTAACTATTTTCCTTTTTTATGGTAAATAGCATAAGAAACAAAATAATAAAAATAAGAATTGGATCAGAAATAATGTGTGATATAACATTTTTAAGGGAGATGACGAAACTATATAAAAAGCACATTCGGTCAGAAAAGTATAAAAGTACATTATTTCGTCCCCGTTTGGCTATAAATTTTTTCTTGATTTTACGTGATTTAATGGGTGAGATATGGATGACAGATTGAAAAAGATCACACACGATAATAACATAGATTGGAGGGATAAGTAGTGATTCTATCAGAAGATTATGCATGAGTTGAAAATTATGTATTTGTGTTTGAGTAGGAAATATAAATAAAATATTATTTTTTAATTCTGAAAATTATAAGATTGGGCGAGAAACTGACCTCATTTTATTAATATATAGATTCGCTGTTATCTTATCCACCGCTTCCCGTCAACAGATAATCTTTCCCATTTAGATTATATATTATTTTTAGTTTTGATCCAATATTCAATTTTGATATTTTTATGTGTCCAAATTATAATGTGTCAACATATCACATTATAATTTAATTTACAAATAATATATCACATCATATTATTTATTAACATATCATGATTTGAACATATTAGAGTATCTAAATTGGATACTCGATCAAAACTAATTTTATTTTACATAGGAGATAAGTCAGCAATAATAATGTAGCAAGTGTGACCCTCAATCATTAGAAGAAGGAGCAAGTTAGCTGTCAACATTTTGTTCTTGTTTAAAATGAGCCTGGAGCCTCCAATTAACACATGCAACACAAGTCTTCATAATAACATCAGTTCATGGAAACATTTTCATTGTTGGGATTAAAACACATGTATACAAAATCATGTTTACTTTGCATTCTTATTTTTGCATGCATATGTATTTTGTAAGCTTTGGGCATATCCAATGTATTTGTATAACATAATTTTGATCAATACAATTATATTTATTGATTTTTTTTATTAAAAAGGAGAGAATTTGCTAAAGTCGTGACTAATTTTGTTTGTGTCTAAATTTCATGCTGATATAATCTTTTTTCTTCATTCAGATTTTCCCATGATTTTTAGCGAAGAATATAGCTTTTTATGTTACCATAATAAATATATTTTTATTTAAGAACTTTTTTTTAAAAAAATCCAAATTATATAGAATTATAAACACAATCAATTGACACATTAAAAACTCTCTCCCCCTCGCGTAATTCCCCAACTGTGTCGCCTCTTTTGATCCCTCCCCCCACGCCCATTCTCTTTCATCTCTTTCTCACTTGAGAATTGCAATTTTCTATTACCATTTGAGATCTTTAAACTTCCATCTTCTCAAAATGTTGATTTCAAGGGGTGATCATCAAATTACAATTGATAAAGTCACAAACAACGAAGTCAAAAATTGATAAAGTCACAAACAACGAAGTCAACAAGTGCAAATGGGAAGTAATGGAATCAAAAGTTCAGAGTGACAAAGCAAGAGCGGTCCCTGCGAGCAAGCATATGATGAAACAACTTACATTACAAATGTGACTTTTATGCAAACACGTGAAAAGATAATCTTTGTATCGTATAACAAGTGAACGTTAATTCGAAAAATTCTATGTACAACATATGTCGAAAGGCTCGCGTTTGATGAAATGGTATTAGTACTGGTATTGCAAGGCACTAAGCAACTTCCTAAGGTTCTCACCAAACATGCGTCACCTAGTTTACTGTGACTTCCTAAGATATGTGACCATATATATCTGGCTCACTTTAATTTGTGACCCTTTGAGTACTGCTAAGTAATTATAATGTTGCTCATAACTATACTTAAATTCATTTATTGTGACTTCTAGTAACATAAACCAATAAGTTTGTGATCGTATTCTTTCTAAGGTTGTGACCAAATGTTCGTCTCAAAATGTCACATGACATATCAAGAACCGTGACCACCTGTGAGTGAGTTGTTTGTGACCATTCTTTGTAAGTGGGCTTTCGAAGTATCTTTTAAAGATACTTACGTTGAACATAGATATGACTATTGTTGATTATTATATACATTTTTTATTTTTTTTGGGTCTTTACCTTACAAAGGGGATCGTAAAGGAAGGGAAACAATGGGTGTGAAAAGAGCAGTTGGATACCATCAAACCACCCAAGTCTTGGCAGTAAACTATATACGTTTTACCATATTAAAGTTTAGGCTTTTATTGAGTTATTCAATACATGAAGCTAGCCCTAACCAACTGTTTAATTTTTTTTAGAGCCAAGATGAGTGCCAAAATTCCAAAGTTGATGTGTTGAAATGAATTATCATTCACACAAAAGCATCATGTTAGGGAATAAGTATCACATCGAAAGATAATCATAATATAAAATAATTGTAAAAATGCATTAGGCATGGTGCTTCTCTACTTAATAACATGGAATCCGCAAGTCTAATATGTATGATGCCAGAGATAGTTAACCACAAACTAGCTATTTAATCCAATTAAAATTCAACCAACCACGAAAATTATTTGAAGATCAACTTGGTAATGAAACAATAAATTGAGGACACATGTCGCAATTAAATATATAGAGACGAGAATAGGTACTCCTATTCGGCACACGATTCTTTCTCACTTGCCGACTTGGCGGCTGTTGGCAAACAGCCAAGCCCACCGTTCCCCACCGTTGTTTGGACTTTGCCTTAGTCATTTTGAATTCCTCAAATTAAAACCCTAGTTGTCATCGACCTAAATATTAACTTTAAGCCAAATGTTCATTTCATCTTATTTATTTATAATAAAATTCTCAATTTGTTGATTCGGCAAACGCTTAATAAACCACTACCCCTGTTCCAAAAATATAATTAATTTTTCATTTCTCGTCCAAATAAGCCACATTCCTTTTTAAAATATAATCAAAATATTAATTATCTTATATATCCTTATTTAATGTGTATTATGATTAGTAAAATAAATAAGGTGATTTAAAATATTTAATAAATAAAAGGGCATATTAGTAAAATAATCCTAAATTTTATTTTTTCAATATTAGTAATTGTAGTTTTCTTAATATTTTGTGACAATTGAAATGTGCAATATTTATGGGACGGAGATAGTATCTTTTAATTTTGTGCCTAAATGAAAATTCTTAATTACTACTTTTTGTCATTAGGAAAATAATAATTTTAATATTGACCAGGCTACAACAGCACATTAAATGCCATAAAGAATATCATAATAATGAGATAAAATGAATGACAAGATAAGAATTTTACTAATATTATATCACCAATCATACCAAATGCTATGACAGTCTATGGTTATCCATTCAATAATATTACTTATACATCTTCATTTAACACAAAATATATTCTATTTTAATTGTTAAAAAAAACAAAATAGTCATTTTATTTTCCATAGTATCAAACATGGACTTCGTATAATTTTGTCTTCTTGGCTATTCATCGGGCTTTTGACCGAACGATTGTATCTAGCAAGAAGAATTCGATGTATACTAGTCGTAGAGAGAGAGAGAGACACGTGAATATATCATTATATAAATAAAATTGTGTTTGTTAATATATTGTTGTTAAAAGTAGACTTGAGAAAAAGCATCAAACTTAAACTTGTTGGTCCCCATTCACAGCTCATTGTTTCATTCATCCTTGATTTCATTCATTTCCACCATCTTTTGCTTTCAATTAAAGTTTCTTCATCACAAAGAATCCATCCAGCACAAACATTTTAGTTCATCAATCGATCTTTTCTGATTTTAATTCCATTTGTATTGAGTTTCATTACTTTTTAGACAAATTAATTTCATTGTTTGGTGGATGGCGGTATCGGACGAAGCGTTTCCGGCGAGAAAAAGGCGGCCGTCGGCTGGGGCATTCGTGTCGCCGAGTTTCTCCGATTGCAATCTCGTCCGGTCTCTGTTTCTTCTCTCTCAAGAAATCTCATCTCTCCCACCTCTAAAAATTCTCCTGAAGAAAAGATCATCTTCAGTAACCAGAAAATCGAGGCTTCTCTCCATCTTCTTCGAAGAGCTTCTTCAAAACAATCCTGTAAATGTTTTTCCGCCTTCAGCTACCTTGTGCTTCGAAGAATTGTACATATTATTGCAGAGAATCAAAATTCTGCTCGAAGATTGTTCGAATTCTAGCAAGATGTGGCTGCTAATGCAAACACAAGTCATCTCAAATTCATTTCGTCAACTCACCGGAGAATTTTCGATTCTTTTGGATATTTTTCCGGTGAAAGAGATGAATTTAAACGAGGACGTTGAGGAATTGCTGAATCTGATTAAGAAACAGAGTTCAGAAACGGCATCAGATTTCGATTCAAACGACGAAGATCTTCGTGTTCAAGTCTTCGAAATGCTTGAAGATATTAAGAGAGAAATTGTTCCGAATACTTCGAAACTTTCAGATATTTTTAACAGATTGAATTTAACCGATTCAACGAGTTGCAGTGCTGAAATCGAGAATTTGGAAGATGAAGTACAGAATCAAAACGACGACAGATCGAAATCCGATATAGTTGCGCTGATCGGCCTTGTTCGTTATGCAAAGTGTGTGCTTCACGGTGCCTCAACACCTAGAACCACCACCAGGCGGCGGAAGTCAGCGGCGGACGTGGATATTCCAGCGGATTTTCGCTGTCCGATTTCGCTTGATCTGATGAGGGACCCTGCAGTTGTGTCAACGGGGCAAACGTACGACCGTCCGTCCATAAGCTTGTGGATCGAATCAGGACATAACACGTGTCCTAAAACAGGTCAGACCCTGGTCCACACGCAGTTAATACCCAATCTGGCGTTGAAGAACTTGATAGCTATGTGGTGCCGCGACCAGAGGATCCCGTTTGAGTCAACGGAACCCAACGTCAAAAATAACGGCTGCCTGTTGAACAAAACTGCATTGGAAGCCACCAAGATGACGGTGACGTTTTTGCTAAACAAACTAACGGCGTCACAATCACCGGACGCGTTGAATCGTTTGGTACATGAGCTACGGATGTTAGCCAAAACTGATTCGGATAGCCGAGCCTGCATTGCCGAGGCTGGAGCTTTGCCTTTATTGGTTCAAATCTTAGGTTCGGAACACCCGAACCTACAAGTCAATGCGGTCACCACCATTCTTAATCTCTCGATCCTCGAGGCAAATAAGATAAAAATAATGGAGACAGAAGGAGTATTAAACGGTGTTATCGAGGTGTTAAGGAGTGGGGCCACATGGGAAGCGAAGGGAAACGCTGCCGCCACCATATTTAGCTTGACAAGTGTACATGCTTATAGGAAAAGACTAGGCCGAAAGACACGTGTCGTAAAGGCATTACTTGATTTGGCGAGGGAGGGACCCACGTGCACAAAAATGGATGCAATGGTTGCGATTTTGAATTTGGTGGGCGATAGGGAGGCGGTGGCCAAGTTCATCGAGGGAGGAGTGATCGAAATGGTGGCAGATGTGGTCGATTCATTGACGGAGGAGGCAGTGACAATCCTCGAAGTGGTGGTGAGGCGTGGTGGATTGGCGGCTGTCACAGCGGTGTATCACCGTAATATGATGAAAAAATTGGCGATGGTACTGAGGGACGGTAGTGATAGGGCTAAAGAAAGTGTTGCAGCCACATTAGTGATCATATGCCGGAAAGGTGGGTCGGAGATGGTGTTGGAGTTGGCCTCGATCGCCGGAATCGAGAGACTGGTGTGGGAATTAATGGGAACGGGGACCGGAAGAGCGAAAAGAAAGGCGGGAACATTGATGAGAATTTTAAGGAGATGGGCAGCTGGACAAATTGAAGATCATGTCAATAATGTTAATGAGCAATCTACAACTCATGTGGCGTCTACGCATTCGAACACAACAAGGATAATATTACCGGGATAGTTTTAATTAATTTTTGCGAATTTGCTTATGTATTCTATTCTTCGATCTGTGAAATAATCGCCGTTATTCATTTCTTTTCTTTTTTTTTAATTACATATTTTTCATGTTTTTCTTGTTTAGGTTGGTAATTTTTCCAACCTTGTTCTCCCAAACAATTGTAAATCTGTACCAACATTGATTTGCTTGTCAATGAAATTGAATATTGGCTAGAAGGCCCAAAACTTGAAGAAAAATTCTACTTTGAAACTACTCATTTCCTTTCACTTTACCTCGCTGTTGCTTTGGATTTGGTTTATTAAACATTTCTTATAAAACTTCAATTACATGCTTAGAAGCTTTATTTGAGTTGGTATCCATCTAATGTATGCTGAATTGAGTCTCATTTTGTGGCTCTAATGTTATCTGGAGAAGCACAAAATTGCATCCATTAGTGGAAAATTTGTGAAAGTTGGGTTCGTAGATGTGGACGCATTGTGGAAGCACACTAGATATTGTGCCATTGATTTTACTGGCACCACTGTTGCTTTTTGCTCTATTTCATTATCTCTGATTAGACTCTCAAGCGGATGTAGAATTATTTATTCTTTGTGATTTGTCTAATTTGTAACTTTATGCCCTCAAAGTTGTATGATAGCCGCATTATTATTTTAGATTAGTCTTTTGGTGAATGATGGAGGTTTGAAAAAATAGAGTAGTTGTTTAAATGGTTCAAAGTACCATATTTGGAAAGAAAGATGGAAGATTTTCCTTTCGTGAATAATTATCATTAATCATTATTGATCTAATAATTAGCTTTTCGATATTGGGATGAAAAATCCTTTAGCATATAATCTAAATGGTTTTCATAGAATGATAGTGTACGTGTAGCATTGGAGATGTGACCTTCCTCGATGACTAGCCTTGAGAACAAAGGAGCAGGTGTTGGGCACATTCAAGCGATTTTAGGCGTCTGTTGAGAATGACACTGGAAAAAAATTAAAGTGCATTTGAACTGAACTAGTAATAGAGGTTGAGTGTTTAGAATCGTTCAATGAGTATTACATAGACCAAGGCATAAGACAATTATAAAACAAAATAACCTCAAACTCTCCAATTGAACGATGTGACTCAACGAATTAACTCGACATTGATTGAAAGAGTAAGAGTCAGGTGCTTACTTTCACACACTGTGTTGCCAAATTATTAGACCATAAAAGATAATGACAAATTGAAGAATTAGAGGTATATCCTTCTGATGATTTAGCTGACGTTGATCTAGTTCCTCCGACAGTTTTGAGCCGTTTAAACTAAATACTAAATATAGGGATGTGAACATCAGATATATATACACAGTGAGAAAAAAAAATGAATTCCATCTACCTCCGCAGTGGGAAGTTTGATGTATGCCATGGTCGGTATAGGATCAGATATATCTTTTATAGTTGTTAGTTTTAGTCGTTATCTTGCTAATCCATGAAGAGAGTGTTGAAATATTGTTAAATTGATTATGCATGTGTCATCTGTGTGGCAGTTCAAATTTGAGACTTTGTTTTTGAAGTAGAAACTTGGTGTTGCTTGCTTGCAATGATGCAGATATGGCGGCTGCTTACTCACTCAGCATTATATCAGGTTTAGTTTGGAAGTTAAAGGTTACTTAGGCAATAAAGAAACAACACATTACACATGAGGCGACCGCAGCCTACCGATTTACAAATACTCCATCTGTCCCACATATATAGCAAAATTTTTATTTTTGGGTTGTTCCACATATATAATTTTTTTCTATATTTGATTACACTTTTTATATTCATTTACTATTATACCACACCTATATTTTTTAAAATATAAAATCTTCAATGAGTTGTATTCATTTAAACATAAAGGCATTATAGGACGTTAGTTATCAAATTTACTTTTCCAATACTATTTTTAATCTTTGTGAATCAAATAAAGTGGACTATATATGTGAGACGGAAGGAGTATATCACATGCCAAACTAATTCTCTTTAAGATGAAGAGTGTGGAAATCAAAATTCTTCTCAACTGAAACACACATTCAAAGAATGAAATTGTCAACATCATACACAAACACAAAGATTTGATGAATCTGAGTATATAACAGCTCGGGGAGTGGTAATTTATTCTAATTTTCCTTCCTCCATTTGTTTCTGTATCTTATTCCTTAACAAAGTGGGTTAATTAGTGAGGTAAAAGAGGTTCTTAGCCACATTGAAATGCCATCACATGCGCCCAATTAATCCTAAGAGCGGTTGAATTGCAAATGACATTTGCATGTTGGGGGAAACTTTTGCATTAATTAAGATACTCAGCCGTGTGCTCTTAAAATTTTTGAGGCGGATTTCGATGTTGAATTGCGACACTAATATAGTCATGCAGTAGATGATTATTTTAGTTACCCAACAATATAACTTTCACTAAAAATGGTTTACCAGTCGGAGACATACAATTTCAAAGCATATCGTATGTTGGAAATGTCAATTGGTCATATTGTAACATTTTGTTATTTAAATTCTTGTCGCTCATTAATGAGCGGAAATTTAAAATCTCATCATCACGTCGAAGCCTATGACTAATATTACTTGCTCGTCTTGAGGAATTGCAAATCAGAGTCCCGTAGACGTTGTACATAAATTTTGAAATTTCCAAAAGTGTTTGAGTATATTTTTCGGATTTTTAGCCATTTCTAGACGGAGACTCAACTGTCATATTGTCTCCCTCGATATCTAGAATTTTATGGTACATAAAGTAAAATTTTCTGTAGCAATTGACTTTTTAATTGCACTTCTGGTCCCTAATTTTTTAGAAAATGTTAAATTAAGGGTAAATCTTCATGTATCTTTGCACTTGGGGCAATGACCTAGCTAGTGAGGTTGTGAAAAGCATATAGATTTTGAAGGGATTTTGGTGTAAATGGTCCAAAAAAAGTATGTTTGTTGCGTTTGTAGTCCGAAATTAAAAAATATATAGCTTATTTGGTCAAAAAAATATTTTGGTGCGAATTTAGTCCAAATTACCTCAAATTTTTTTATTTTGTTCTTTTTCCAAGAGGTATTTTGGTCATTTAAGTTAGGGTAAATTGTATAAAAGGTCTTAACCTTTGGGGTTATCAAAACAAGTCCCAAAGTTTGAAATTTATTTATATTAGTCCAAAACTTTAATTAAATTCTATAATTTTTCCTTTTATTTTTTATATATGCTTATTTGGTTCATACTTAATTTTATCGAATTAATTTGACACTAATTAGATAACTTTTATAGAAAAATTTCAACGTAGTAGCATTTGTTGCATTACTATCATTTCAAAATTTAATTTACATTACGTACATGCACATTTTAATTTTAACCAATAGCTAACAATAAATACAATCATAGTATCTTTATAAAATTTTTGTAGGAGTATATCACTGTAAAAATATATTAAATATAAAAAAATAATATACTAAAATAAGAAAATAAAAAAGTTAAAGTAAAAAACCACACCCCACTCCAAACCTCCTCTCCCAACCCACCCCCATACCAAAACCCTAAGCAATAGGGAAAGCTCATTTTCTATGCCTAGGAAGGTTTCTGGCTTCATTTGTTTGGGGTATGGGAATGGGGTTTGGGGATGGGGTTTGAGGGGTGAGGTTGTAGATTTTAATTTTTTAATTTTAGTCTATTATTTTTTATATTCAATATATTTTTACAGTGGTATACTCCTATTAAAATTTTATGAAGATATAATAATTATATTTATTATTATTTGATGGTTAAAATCAAAATGTGCTCGTATGTAATACAATTTTTTTTTTTGAGATGATAGTAATGCAAACAAACTCTACCATGTTTTTATCTAATTAATATTAAATTAATTTGATAAAATTAATTAGGGATCAAATAAACATATATAAAGAGATAAAAGGTAAAGTTATGTAATTTAATTAAAATTTGGACTAATATCAATATGTATTTCAAACTTTGGGATTTGATTTTAATAAATTCCAAAGATTATGACTTTGTGCAATTTATCCTATCTTAAATAACCAAAATAGCCCTTGAGAAAAGGACAAAATAACAAAATTTGAGATAATTTGGACCAAATTCGCACCAAATTATCTTTTTTAGACCAAACGAGCTACCCATTTTTTTTAATTTTGGACTAAAAATGCAACAAGCACACTTTCTTTTGATCATTTGAGCCAAAATCACATTTTTGAATATCGTTTTTAATATGGCCTTAACCCGGCTGAAGTTGTTTTCCTTTATATATGATGAAGATGTGTTTTCCGTCATAAATAATAACTATAAGCACTTTTTGTGACACGTAAAGTAGTTAAAACTTATGATGCTTGGGCTCATCGGAAGAGATGTAGAACCGTGTCGACACGACATGGGATACAAATCGAATTCTTTGAGTTTCATCCGGACACGGCTGACTTTTGCTCTAGAGAAGAAGTGTTGATGTTGCTAAGGTTGAAGAAGAAGAATGATATTCTCATTTTCTCTACTAGTTTGAACTGCATCGAGGAGGCGAGGAAGACAATGAGGTAGAAAAGGCTGTGGCTAAACACACCCATCCAATTACTTTATACACCAAATTTACTAAATACACCCACCATAAATTCATTCCAATTATTTTATATACCCACCTATCCCAATTTTACTCATCATCCTAAAAACGCCTCCTTTGATACGGACCTCGTTGGTCTCGATGCCAACGCAACCCAATCCAGATTGGATTAGATCCCAGAAAAGCCAATCACTGGTCACGATCGAGAACCTGACGACCTTCTACTCACGAAGTGACAACAATAGGCTAAAACCTATCACCTTCGACCGTGCGTAGTAGACAACCAAGTAGGTGAACGCCACAAGAGTTAATCACGCTCTTGATAAGTTCGATTTGTTCAAAAGAACAACAAGAGAAGATAAATTCTCTCAACAAGCATAAAGCTCTCAAATGTTATATTCACCAAAGTTCCTCTCTTACAATGAGGTTTTTGTACATATACAAGTCTCAAATGGAAATAATGATAAAATAATAAAATATCCAAAAGTAGACACAAAATGGCTAAGTCGGCCAAAATTACTACCGTAGTCCGGTGTTATGGCGTCAGAATTCCAGGTTACAGTAGTAAGTCCTAAAGGTACGGGTAGTAATAAACTCTCTGCTTCAAAAACGTCAAGCTGTCGGGATTCTGAGTTACGGCCGATGTATGAATGTTACGAAAGCCAGATATCCTTCGTTACGGCCAGATCATGAAATTATACGGTACCGTGAATTAGCTCTCTGCATATTTTGGCCCAAAAAGTGAAATTGCCAATACGGTAGTAAGTATAATCAATCACGTAAAGTTATGATCTGGCCGTATTTTACGAGGTACGCCGTGATTTTATTCTCTCAGAAATATCCGTTTTTCAGCCCCATGGGTTACTACAGAAAATTGGCTACGCCGTAGAAGTTATGGGGTTACGCACAATGAATCTTTGGTCCGCTTTTTCCTTTGATCTCTAACAACATCTCCAACTCCGTAATTGGAGGACTTCTTTTCAATTTCAACTCCGTGGACTGGTCCAAGTGTGGAAATGACCATTCTCGACTTGTTGACATGCTTTTCGACCCAGGTCATCAAGGCTCGTCCCATTCTTCGCTCGACTTCGTGAATCGGTCCAATCGCCAATGGGGTGGTTCGTCCGACGCGGAGGCATCCGGTTCAGATCATCCCTCTTTTTCAAAGCGGTTGATTCGTCTACTAATCGGCTTCCTGCATCAAACTAACAAGATCGTAGACATTAAATGTAGCGGTATACATTATACTCACCTGGCATCGAAGTTTGTAGGCGCTGTTGTTGATCTGCTCAACTATTTGGAAAGGCCCGCCACTTCGCAGCGCTTTCGAGCGACGTGAAAGGCGGAATCGCCTTTTCGAAGGTGGAGCCAAACCCAATCCCGGTTCAAAAATCATTTCTCGCCCTTTGTTCACCCTAGTCGAGACTTGTTGATTTCTTTTTCGACCAGTAATTTTTACCTTGTCATGTATGGATCGAGCAAGCTCGACTTGCTTTGCCTTATCCAAGCTAACCCTTGCACTCACAGTAGAGGAATCAAATCTAATGGGGTTAGCGGATTGAAACCATAAACTACTTCAAAGCGAATAAGCAGTTGAAGAATGTTTTGCATGATTATAAGCAAATTCAAAGATGTGGTAAACATTCTTCCCATATCTTAATATTCGATTTAATGATAGCCTCAAGTAATTGTGACAAAGTACGGTTTTACTACTCATTTTGACCATCGCTTAGGGATGACTCGTGTTGAAAATAGCTTACCTAGTTTTCCCACAAGGTTTTAAGTAGCTAAGGAATTTGACGTCTCTAATCCGACACAATTGTTTTCTGTGACTCCATGTAGCCTAACTATTTCACGTAAAGAACAAGTCGGGCAATATGACTTGCATCACCTGCTTTTGTGACAGGTATAAAATGAGCCATTTTACTAAACCGATCAACTACCACAAAAATCGAATCTCTTCCATTTCTAGATCTAGGTAACCCCAAGATAAAAATCCATAGATATATCTTCCCATGGCGATTGAGTGCAGGGAAGAGTGTAAAGCCCTTGGGGAACTACCTTGGATTTGGCCTTTCTACAAGTAATGCAATTCATGCAAATTTTCTCACGCCTCAAGCTTCATCTTAGGCCAATAGAAATGATCACGCAAGACTTCCAAATGTCTTTCTACACCGAAATGTCCCATGAGGCTTCCTCCATGAGCCTCTCTCACTAACAACTCTCAGATAGAACTAGAAGGAACACAAAGTTTGCCCTCTCTAAATAAGAACCCCTCTAGCCTATAGAACTTCTCAAATCCATTCTTTTCACAAGCAACATAGATACTACTAAAGTCCTGGTCTTTCTCATATAATTCTTTCATTAATTCAAAACCCAACAACTTAGTATCTAGAGTGTGGTGAGTAAGGTATACCTGCGTGATAAAGCATTTGCAACAATGTTTTACCTTATTTGTACTTGATCACGTAGGAAATGTCTCAATAAATTCCATCCACTTAGCATGTCGCTTGTTTAACTTGCCTTTGGCTTCGAGATGTCTTAGTGATTGGTGGTCGGTGTGGATCACAAATTCCTTCGCCAAAGATAGTTGCCAATTCTCTAGTGTACTAACCAATGCATAGAGCTCCTCATTATCATCGTAGGTAATTGAGGTGGCACCACTCAATTTCTCGCTAAAGTATGCAATTGGCCTCGCTCCTCGTGATCAACACAAAGACCAATACCTATACCCGACGATCACATTCAATCTCAAAAAGCTTTGTTAAAGTCGGGAAGAGCAAGTACGGCGAAGAACATGCTTTTCTTTAATCATTTGAAAAGCTCGTTCTCTGCTCTTCTCCCATTTAAAACCAACTGCTTTCTTGATTACTTGATTAATAGTGCAGGCTTAGTGTACCTAAATTAGGGCACAAATCGATCGATAGAAGCTAGCTAAACCATGAAAACTACGTAACATCGGCTATGTTAGATGGAGTAGGCCATTCTGGATGGCTCAATCTTTTCTTCATCAACTTCTACTCCTTAGCACTAACCACATAACCAAGAAAACAATCATCTCAAGACAGAAATGACTTTTAGTAGGGTTTGCAAACAGCTTTTATTTCCTTAGAACTTCTAAAACAAGTCTAAGGTGCTTTGCATGATCAATGAGCTCCCTACTATAAATCAAAATGTCGTCAAAGTACACCACTACAAATTTACCAATGAACGCTGAACACGTGATTCATTAGTCTCATGAATGTACTTGGTGCATTTGTCAACCCAAACGGCATAACTAACCATTCATATAACCCTTGTTTGGTTTTAACGCTGCTTTTCCATTCACACCCTTTCATTCGAATTTGGTGATAACCGCTTTTTAAATCAATTTTGCTATAAAGATACTAGCACCATACGTTCATCAAGCATGTCATCAAGTCTAGGTATAGGTGGCGATATTTTATCAGAATGTTGTTGACACGACGATACCAACACACATTCTCCACGAGCCATCTTTCTTGGGCATGAGCAAGACTGCAAGATATGGACTTAGACTCTCCTGATATACCCTCGCCAGAGCAAGTCCTCCACTGGCGTTGCAACTCCTTTTGTTTCCTCGGGTTACTACACGGTGGCGATTGGGAATAGCGCTCCGGAACTAGGTCAATTTGATGCTCAATGCCTCAATTGGTGGCAATCCACTTGGTAATTCTTCCGAAGGATATCATGAAATTCTGCAAGAGAGAAACAATAGAATTGGGGAGGGAGTCAAGGTTAGAATTGAGCACTCGCCCACTCTCCTTGTAGACTAACAAAAGCACTTGTTGGTTCTCCTAAAGAGCCCTCACAATGTCTCTCGGCCTACTGCAAAGAAACACTCTTTCTTTTTGTCTCATGCTCACTCTTCTCTCCTTTACTCTCTCTTCAATTTTTCCACTCGACTCTCTCTCCTTTTTCCTTCTCATCGCCTTCTTGTTTGAGCTTGACTTGATCCTCAAACACTTGTTGTGTATCAAAGGAGCAAGCACAATTGGTTTTCCATTGAACTTGAAGCTATATCTATTCCGATATCCATCATGTGTCACTGTCTATCAAATTGCACGGTCGGCCTAGCAATATGTGTGTAGCTTGCATGGGTACTACATCACATACCACTTCATCCTCATACATGCCAATCAAGATAGGGATCTTCACTTGCTTGGTAACCCAACCTCGCTCGTGTCCACTAAACCATTGTAAACTGATACGTCTCGGGTGTTTCATCAATGGCCCAACCCTATCGATTTAATAGATAACTAGCAACATTGGAACAACTTCCCCGTCAATAATCAAACTACATGGTTTGCCCCGCACTAGGCAATCGAGTGTGGAAGATGTTCTCCCACGAGGAGTCGCACATCCACTTTAGCCTTGGTGCTAAGCGCCGTGGTAACTAAAGTTTCGGGATAGTCATCACATATTGATCATCCAGTCCTCCTTCTCCTCCTCCACACTTGGAGGGACTTCTTCCTCATCCTCCGCCTCAATCTCACCATTGTCCCCTTACCACCATTGTGCGGCGGTTGGGGCACCTCACATGTGACCTCGCCCTTGACATTTGAAACATTGGATATCTCGGTTTCGGGGTGGTGGTGCGCCCATTGGCCTTTTTCCCTTTATCCTCCCACAAGAAGATTTAGGTGGCTCACTCCGCCTTTCCAAGCCGGCTTTGGAGTTGTAGTCTTGTCACTACTCCACTTCGGTTTCCCAAAGCTACTACTTCCCCTGGCTTGAGGTTTGTTGAAACTCTTCTTCTTCAATTGCATCTCAACTTTGGCGGCTTTATGAACCAACTCTTGTATATCGGCATAATCATGTAACTCAACAAGATTGGTAATCTCTGATTCAATCCGCTTTAGAAACCGTGCCATGGTGGCCTCCTCTTCTTCACCTATATCGGCCCTAGTCATAAGACTCCATCTCTGATAATACTCTTCCACGCCGTCTCCCTTGAGTTAACGTTGTAACTTGTTATACAAACTCCGATAATAGTAGGTAGAACGCAACCGCTTTCATTATCGTTCAACTCATTCCAAGTACTCACCGTGAACTTCCAAATTTCTTCGCTTAGCCGTAGTCGCTTGTTTCACCAACTAAGAGCATATCCCGTGAATTCTTTCACTAAGAGCGGAACTTTCTTCTCTTCCGGGATTCGATGAAATTGGAATACCAACTCAACTCGGCTTTCCCAATCCAAATAGGTATCCGGTCGGCTTTACCTTGGAATGGAGGCACTTCAACCTTCACATTCTTCAGCATCACTTTCTCCTCTCGTGGTCTCTCATTACCTCGACCTCCTCGACTCCTCCTCGGCCGCCTCTACCACCTCTATATATCACCTCATATTCATCCTCATCGCCTTCTTCAAACTCCGCCTACTTGAACATTTAACCTAGCTACCATTGCTCAACATCTTCTCGTGAATCGTTGACTTCAACCGACGCCCATTGGCGGTCATAGAAGCTGAAAGAACTGATTGATATCATCCAAGGTGGCAAGCTTTAGATCCGTGTCCCTCGACTCGAACTGTGATTTACATTGTGTGCAAGTGTGTGCAAGACTCGTGAGTGTCCTCTCGTGAATATCACTCAGATATTTCACCCAACACTCTCTCACTCAACACTCAATAATGCACTCACACTCTTTGTTCAATCGAACTCAATCTAACTTGATCAAGGTAAGATCGCCTTGTTAGTTCCCCAAAACGATGCCAAAGCAGCTTGGTTAGCTAATTTCCAACCCAATGACTAACACGATACAAACTAAATTACAACTCGATGTAACCCTAGTACAATATAACTCGCTACAAGATAATGTAACAACCATACAACAATAAGACTAAGTGTAGCCAATGTGTAGGCTATCACTGCTCAAACACAACAAACGGAGCCATTGTCTGCTTTTTTTCTTTTTGACTTTCGCTTTTTTTTTTTTTTTTTTTTTGACTTTCGCTTTTTTTTTTTTCACTACATACACTTACAACCACAATACCAACACAATACTAAGATTTGGAGGAATTCTAAGCACAAACTCAATTTGCACCAAGAACACCAAGAACACACACTAAAATCCTACACATTTAAAAGTTGAAATTCAAGATTCTAATCCGATAACAATAACAAGTATAACAATCTAAGACTTAATAACAAAGGACTTATACTATAAAACATAAAAACAAAGGGATAGATACCGATGATTAGAATGGGCTCGATACCAATCGACACGGACTCGTTGGTCTCTGATGCCAACGCAAACCCAATCCAGATTGGATTAGATCCCGTAAAAGCCAATCACCGGTCACGATCGAGAACCCGATGACCTTCTACTCACAAAGTGACAACAATAGGCTAAAACCTATCACCTTCGACTGGTATGTAGTAGACAACCGGCAGGGGTGAACGCCATACAAGAGTTGATCACGCTCTTGATAAGTCTGATTTGTTCAAAAGAACAACAAGAGAAGATAAATTCTCTCAACAAGCATAAAGCTCTCAAATGTTATATTCACCAAAGTTCCTCTCTTACAATGAGGGTTTTTGTACATATACAAGTCTCAAATGGAAATAATGATAAAATAATAAAATATCCAAAAAGTAGACACAAAAATGGCTAAGTCGGGCCAAAATTACTACAGAGGTCCGTGGTTACGCCAGAATTTCGTAGTTACTACCGTGAAGTCCCAGCTGGTACGGCCAGTAATAAACTCTCCTTCAAACCGCTAAGTCGATTCTTGAGTTACTACCGTATGTATGAATGTTACCCAGATATTCTTTCTACGGCGCCAGATTATGAAATTATACTACCGTAATTAGCTCTCAGATATTTTGGCCCAAAAAGTGGAAATTGCCAATACGGCGTAGTATAATCAATACGGCCGTAAAAGTTGGCGATACTGGTCAGATTTTACAAGGCACGGCCGATTTTATTCTCCAGAAATACGTTGTTCTTCAAATTTATGCGGTTACGCTGATGGAAACTGGGTTATGGAGCCGAAAAATTATGTGCTACGGCCGTAGTTATGGGGATACGGCCGTAACTTTGGTCCGCTTTTTTCCTTTGATCTCTAACATCTCCAACCGTAATTGGAGGACTTCTTTCACTTCAACTCGTGGACCGGGTCCAAGTGTGGAAATGACCTATTTCGACTTGTTGACATGCGTTTGACCCAGGTCATCAAGGCTCGCCCCATTCTTTTTGGTTCGACTTCCGTAATCATCTAATCGCCAATGGGGTGGTTCGGTCCGACGTGGGAGGCATCCGGGTTCAGATCATCCTTTCTTCCCATTTTTCCTTACACGTTCTCTCACTGCTTCTTCCTTCTCTCAGGTAACTTTCTGTCTGCTAACCGCATTCTTTCTCTCTTTCTTTCTCTGATATTTCTTCGAACTCCTTTTCTTATTTTCTACCATTGAAGCAAAAGTCGAGCAACAACAAATTTTCAGTAGCCATGTCTTCCCATAATGGTATATTTAATTTTAATTTAGGAATGTATATATTTAATTTGATGTCAAAATTATAGATCGTGCTATTACTATGAACTTGCCTGAGTTTTCGTTGAGTTTTCGTGTTGGGGAGCCGGGAACGACCCCATCGTTTAGAGGTTTGTCCCATCGACTCGACTGATGAATGTTCCTCTGTGACGAACATGTCTTTTTTTCTTTTTATTTTCTTTCTTATACATTTAAAATATTCAATTATTTATTTTACAATAATATTATAAGTAACATTTTAATAAATTGAGCATTGTTGATGTAATTAATAAATTTTTATTTTGTACTGTAGTTCAGACTTATTCTCGTCGACCACCAACTGCTTCTGACAGAAAGCATCGTCATGAAGAATATTTGGCTCACCAGAATCCTATAGAAATACCACAATTACTTATTCCGCCACAAATACCACAAAATGAAGAAATTGAGTTAAATCCCAATCAAAATATGAATATAGCTAATATTCAAATGCCGAATAAAAGTGAGGAAGAAGATGATGAAGCACAAGGCGAATATGGTAAGGGTGAAGCTGGAAATGATGAAGGTGAAGGTGGAGACGATGAAAATAATCAAAGCGAAGAGGATGAATCATTTCCAAGAGGTCCTATTGATCCGCATATTTTGTCAACATATAAAACACATGTGGCCGCTCAAATTTGGTTGGGCAATGAAAGACATGTGTTTAGTATGAAATGTCATACCCAAAAACTACTCAAGTAGAAGTTGGAGCCCAAAACATGAGCAGTGGATGAATCTTTTTGCAAATACACGAATTGATATGTTACGTGATATATCATATCATTCGGCAAATAATAATTTGATTGCTGCATTTGTGGAGAGATGGCACCCGGAGACTAACACGTTTCATATACCATTTGGAGAAATGACAATTACATTAGATGACGTGCGGTGCATTCTTGACTTACCAATCGGTGGTCGTGTATTGGAGCTCACAGATGGCGCCGCTGTTCGCAATATGGATCTGGTTCGAAGATTGTTGGGAGTATCGATACAAGAAGCCAATAATGCATTTAGTGGTGCCAGGGGTGAAAAAATAAAGTTGCAGTGGCTACATTCTACCTTTATGCATTATACTACTGATGACAATCGTGGTATATATGCAGCTCGAGCCTATCTGTTGTACACGCTGGGGTGCACATTATTCGCGAATAAAACTGGGGATCGAGTCTCATCTTTTTATCTGCATTTTCTAGAAAATCTTAATCGGATGCATCATTTTGCTTGAGAACTGCTGGTCTAGCCCACTTATATAGACAACTAGGGCTAGCATCAAGGGCAAACATTGTACAGATGGCCGATTATTCAACTTTATTGGAGGTATATATTTTACGTAGTTAACTGATTATTTAATTTTATTTTTTCAGTTTTAATTGTGATATGTAATGGATATTTTTTCCGCTTTAATTGTGACATGTAATGAATGTTTTTTAACTTACTACAAACATAGATATATGAACACTTTTCACAGTTTAGGCCTTCGCTTAATATGCATTATGAGAACGGTAATCCCCATGCGATGAGGTGGAAAAAGACACGGCCCCCGCCCCGAATCTAGATACCCTCAAATCACATAGGGAGAGGTTGGATGCGTTGGATGTAAACGAGATGAAATCAAGCTGTTTAGTAGGTTCTCTATAAATTTGTGGTAAATCTACGGAGTAATGTATCATATTTAATTTTTTTGCATGTAATATGGGATCCATATCCCAGATATAGACTCCAATTTCCACGTCCTCCCACTACTTTTTTCTATGGGTGTATAAGGTCTTTAAATATTGTGGAGCCTTATTATTCGGATCGGGTACTTAGACAATTTGGGTATAGACAAACAATCCTCCAAGATCCCATTGATCCAATAATGGTGAGAGGAGCCGAGGCAGCTGGATTATTTGGTCGTATGTTCAAAATGTGGGACAACCACGTTTTATCTAATGCTCTACGCGATGATGCGGCCAGACCTGTATGGGAATGCGCAGATAATTATATGCATTCGTATAAGATGATTTCCCATCGCTATGTGCAGAATCCAGAGTTTCAATCTACAAATCGGGTTGGCAGAAGTAATGCAGACACCGTCGATACTTGGGATCGAAATATTGCTGCTGTTGACATTCTCGAGGAATTTGTTCCTGCGTGGGATTCATGTGTTACGGAATTTAGTACGCATGCTTTACTAAACGGTGTCCATGATGCTTATCTCACACTGCGCGAACTGACATTAGAAGAGTATCGGGACTAGTCCCGTAGTAGACCATCTCAGGGGCGACAATATAGGGGAGAATCATCCAGGGGCCCCCCCCCCCAATAGACGTTGAGGAAGATAACTTATGCATTGTATTTATCTACTGATCTATGTTTTTTCACATTTCCCATATAATTTATGTTTCATGAATTTTCGAGATATTATGTATCTTGTGCAAGTAATAACTTGTATTTTTCTATCCTTTTTGTATGTATCATATATTGGAAATTTTGTACAAAGTATTTCTTTTAATATTGTATTTTCATAGCTTTTAATTGCTTATTTATTTTGTTATTTTAGTAACAATGCGTTATGCAAATATGGTATCCTAAAATTATACATACTAAAAGAATAGTAAATAAATACGTTGATTATGGTACACAGAGCTTCAACATGTCATGAAAATATGGTACATAAATGATTAGATTAGTGCGAACAAATACTAAGTTTCAAATTTAGTCGATATGTTATACAAATGTCACTAGTTACTTCAATAGTTAATAAAATTTTTCTGAATAATCCACAAAATTTCAAGTGGGAATAAACATCATTCATTAGGTATAATCGTCTCAATGCTGCCAATTCGACTACTATTTCCGGCAATACGATCATACAATGCACAGTGCAAGTTGTTCTGCATATAGAAGGGCCCAACTTGCTGCACACTCATGACGCTGTGAGTGCCACCAGTTCATAATGTCCCTCGTGCATGAAAACCTACAAATATTTATTTAGCCATAGAAAAAAGTAGCATGGGTATGCTATTGAAATAGAATTAAACGTACCTGAATGAAACGATTATGATTTACAAATCCTATGCATATACATTTAGGAGGGCCGTCAAAGGGGTCCGTAGGGGCAAAAGCGTACAGCATAGGCTATCAGATAAAGAAACGAGAGCAATACTATATTTCGATGCAATCAAATAGCCCGTATTCGGCAAACTCATCTAGCATGATATATGTACCGACGGCTCAAAACAATTCAATAAATACATTTGCTTCTCCACACTTCCATTTTCAATGAATACATCTTCGTATAATGTTTTGAAGGTATTAAGCTCATCAAGAAGGTCATATCTAACTCGATACCATGTATTTTCCCCGAAGCCAAGAAGTGCAGCAATTGCACGAAAACCACAGTGCCCATCAGCCACTACATCCTCGGTGCCAGTGATATATTCACGGAGAAACGACGGAACCGATCGATGCACGTAATGGCAGGGGTCCATTTTGGGCGACGGATAACTTGATAAAAAATGAGATATCACAATCAAGCATGTAAAAATGACACCCTAAATTCAATAAAAAATTTATTGAATACGTACCTTTTGTTTTTACCTACCCATCGTGATCGATAATGGCGGGGAACAACTATCCTCAATGGATTCAATATATTCAAAAGCACTTGGATCACGCTTTGTTGATTTACTGTTTCTTGATCTTTCTTTAGCTGGTCGACCGCGGTATTAGTCTTCACCACAGGTTCGAGTAACGATGTTGTAGTTGGCTTAGTAATCTCAGTTAACTTTCTTAGCATGAACACCTGCTCTGTTTCGTTCATCGTTGAAAATAAATTTGTAAAATCTATAAAGGCATGATCCAGACGAGTCTACATATCATCTTTGACACTAATATCACCTCCCACACGCGGATTCCATATCTAATTTTCTCTAGAAATTATCAATTTCATCTAAAGGAATGAACATTTTCTCACTTTTCCACTTGGCAAGCTCGTGTGCACATGGCAAACCACAAGACTTTCTCAATGCGCATCAGCAAATCAAAGGATCAACTCCAACCCTATTTACTTAATTCATCTCATCTAATATCTTATCCATAGCAGTAATTGAAACCATACCTCGAAGAAATCTAAACATGGATATTTTACGAGTGCGTTAGGACTATATGCATGCTCTTCTCAAAAGACTGTTTAATTGCAGTATGTGACGTCTCAAACAAACTGTGAATTTTTGTCCAGCATATTTTCAACTTGCCCTGACTTGATCCAAGATATTTCTTCAATTTTGCATGTGCACTCTCCACCCTTAAAATATGAATATCGAATAGGTTAGACCATTACTTTAAAAAGCAAGTAATATCTGCGATATAACATTAATATTATTAATAGTGTCACACTTATTTGTCATATTATTGCCAAAATGCATAACTTCATTTGTCCAACAAGTTACAAATCTTTCTTTATATGGGTTAATCCATTGCTTCATTATATACTCAATAGCATTTGGATATTTTGAATAATCTTTCTGAAATTTCTTAAGCGATGAATAAGACAATCCTTCGGATTTAGATAATACCAACAAATTCCACGACGATATAAAACAATCCCACATTTCCTTCAGTCGAAATATCTTCCTAGTATTCGACATTATATTTGTACTAATATGCCATCGACATACAAAAGTCTCGCAGTCGGAAAAATAAGCTCAACTGCATTCATTAATGCGATGTCTCAATCAGTGACAATCATCGTAGGAAAAGATGATGATTGATCGAACAATGATTGCAAAAGAGATAAAACCCATACGTAATTATCCTCCCACTCGTATTCCATATATACACATGCAATGGAAAATGTCATATCCGTGAAAGTCACGCCAACTATTTCTAATAATGGCATCTTGTATCGATTGGTTTTATATGTACAATCCATCAACAATACATTAGGAAAAGCACGCAAACAATTTAAGTTCAATGGATGGGCAAAAAAGAGATCCTTCACTGTATCAGTACTTTCACAACGCCGTACATAGAACAAATATCCATGCTCTTGTAATTTTCCCAATAGAAACTGCAATTGCAATTGACCAGCGTGATCGATTATTTTATGCTTCTGGCGTATGTTGTAGATTGTCTTCATTGTTGATGATTCTCGGGATATCTCTCGTTCAATATGTGTAATATGTTCTTCGATCGAGCATCTGTTTTTGACATATCAATCACTAACTTTTCCTCATCTGCTGATAACCGGCCAGCATAAGATTGACCTTCGAAATATCGTGCACACGGGTAATTATGTGTACCGTCTACAACTTGTAATATCCACTATCCATCAACTGATATTTCTCTGCCCTTTAATGCAAATGGACACTCACACTTCTTTGATGCACTCATTTTTGTAGAATCTACACCCTTTCCACAGCATTTACCACTTCGTTCACATGAAAGTAATACCCATTCCACCCTCTCGACTATCTGATCTTTTAACAACTATTACCATCCCAAATTTCTTTCCCGTACTACGTACCCAATCAACTAATTCATCATGGGAATTAAAAGAATCATATGCAGCAAAAACTAATGTATAATCCATTGCCATGTTATTATTAGTACCTGGCGTGGTTGTCGTAGTACGCCAAAATTTATTTTATTTCCTTACTCGGTTTTAAAACTATAAATTAATGTAGAAGTGGTAAGTAAGGGTCGAACCCAAGAGGAACGGTGTTTAATCTAGTTGTTCTTATCAATTAATATAGAAATGAGGGTTTTGTGAAGTTAAATGAAATTCGAAAATAAAATGACAAAATATAAAAAAAATGAAAATGAAACAATTAAAGATATATCTAGTTCTCGGGTTCGGTTATGTCAATAACTCGTGTTGATCTTTCCCATGCAACGTGTTACTATTTCTTCTCCAATTTATCAACTCCAATTAACCAATATGATCTGATTAACGAATTCTCCTTAAGTGTATTAAGTTAAATTGAGTTCTTTAACTTAACATCTAACTCTTGGATAACCCTAAACAAATTTTTAGAATTTAATGCAAAGCTAGTATGAAATGAACGAGAAGAATGAGTTGAATTAGATGAATAATTTCATAAACTCGAATTAATGCATCTAAGTTGATTTGTTAATAATTATACATGATATTCATTTGCTACTTTGGATTGGTATCTAATGATAATTACGGATCAAAAGTTCCAATCCTAGCATGTAACTTGAATTTACAGATTAATTGATTCAATTGGCAAGGTGAATGCAATAATCACATAAACTCAAAAACGGATTTACAAGCATAACAAATCAACAAATTGAGGTGGAGGAATGGATAAAACGTAACTAAAGGGTTAGAAAATATAACATGTTAATTGAACACAACGTCCCCCTCGAACTAGATGGAGAAGTTTAACTACTCATATTCGCGGGTTTCATACTTTTTAGTGAAGGTTCGCCTTGTATCACCACTGCGATATGATAGATTATACTACTATCACAAGTAATACACAAAATATAAAAATAAGTAAACAAATGCTAGTAAATAAATAGAGAAGTTTAATCACTCATATACGTGGTTAAATACTTTCAACGGGCGTAATCGCCGTGGGTATCACCATCGCAATATATGAGAAATTATCTTTCTCAAACATGAAAAATAAAAGAAAGAGAAAACTAGTGAAGAAATGATCCGCTAATCATATTCACGTCAAGTATCGTTTGATTGATTATTCAACCTAAATTTAGGTTTTTACTCACTGGAATATGAAAACTAAGAGCTTTCAAGTTAGAACTAAGAACAAATGATGAAGAGAATTTTATTGAGGAGAAAGTGAGAGAATCATGCCAATTCCTCTCTACAAAGCCGCTGTTTCAAGCTCTAAAACGCTTTTTATTTATAGGCAAAATACTACAAAAAATATTAAAAATTATAAAAGGACCTTCCATGAGATTATTACAAGGCCTAATTGCTTTATCTCAAAGTCAAAAAGTATGCGAAAAATCACGTTGAATCTGGCGTCGCTTGGACCGCAATCAACAGTGACTCGAGTCACGCGGCGCGCAAGCGCGATTCTCGCCGAGTCACGCTGCCACACAGTAACGAGGAGAGATGGGAGCATTGCGGCGCTGACTGAGTGGCTGGTGTGATCAGCATGATCGGGCGTGACTCGAGTGTCTTGGCGGCCGACTCAAGTCATATCGCCGTGACTGAGTCACCGAGTCACCCGATATTTGGACACCAAGTCCCTCAACTTTTGAACTTTGTTTACTTTGATCCTTGAAAATTTGCATTTTAGTCCTCCAACTTTTTGAAAAGTTTCACTTTGGTCCCTAAACTTTTGAAAAGTTACACTTTGGTCCCCATAGTTTTGGAAATTGACGCTTTTAGTCCTTTTCTTCAAACGGCCATAACTTTCACTAGGAAATTCTGATTTGGGATCCGGAAAAAGTTTGGGAATTCTTTTTTGATGTTCTTCAACATTGGCACAATAAAAATTGTGAAAACAACTTTTCATAAAATTGCATCGGAGGCCCTCCATTTTCGATTCGCTTGCATTTTGGTCTCGAAGCTCGCTTCATCTCGATTTTCATCCGCTTTGACTCCTTTAATTCTTTGTGACCCAAACACCACAACTAAGGAAAACACATAAAAAAGAACATATAATACTAATAAAACACACAAACACGTAAAATAGAAGAGTTATTTAAGTGCTTTTCTAGCACTTATCAGTACCAATAACCAATTTATTATTAGGACCAACAATACTTTCTTCAGTAGCGCGTGTATTTGATTCCTACTAAAAAATAAAAAATAAATAAATAAACACTATAACAACACCCACAACTCAGCAGAATGTAAATCGAGCACAAATAGAAATCGAAGAAGGCAAAGATGGCTACATAAAGATGTGTTAAGCTCAACAGGGCGAACACAAAGATTTGCTATGTTCATTTGTCGTTTAACGCAGCGTTTGTGTTCGTCGGAGCCATGGGGCGAACACAATGAAGTCGTCATCTTCTTTTCTTATTATAAATAATACTTACAATATTATATATATTTCATTACTAAACCATACCTATCCCAAATGATAAATAATACTTACATTGTAGATCTCATCCATTACGGGTCGATAAATGTAGCTTTGTAAACAATGGCTTGAAGCTTTGTAGAAGAAGCGAGGAAAGAGAGCAAGCTGGTTTGCAGCTCTTATAGCAATGGCAGAATGACAGAGCATGGTTTGTGATGTGTTTTTGATTTTTGAAATAGAAGGATAAAATGGTAATTTTGCTTAAGGGTATTTTTGAGAATAAAATTTAATGGGTGTGTTTAGCCATGGCCGGTAGAAAATTAGGGTTTTGGTCTTTGATTTAAATAATAGTTGGGCTTATGACTTTATTAGATATTTTGATGGGCTTAGCAATCGTTGGGCTTCTAGAAATTGTGCTTATATATTTGCTCCTTACGACGAACAGGTCCTAAGACTATTTAATCTATCTTATTGTTTTCTATATTCAAAACTCTATCTATTGTTTTATTTTTCTTCTTTTTTCCAGTTAATTTACTTCTCAATTTGATATTATTCAATTTTCTTTGTTTATATATAAAGAAGCCATATCCCTGTGTCCGCATCCAAAGTTAAGATCATTTTCAATAGTATCCGCATATCCTAGATTTTATAAAGTAAATGAACCGACCCCTAGATCCATACCCTTATCCAACATCCGCGCTCAAGTCCGAGTAACATACGTTAAAACTGTCTCATCCCCTTGTCTCGAGGCCTAATTCTAAGCCTTTGGAGTTGGTTGCTTTTTGTAATCTCTTCAAATTCTTATTCTTCTCCGAAAGTTCAACCTTAATTTTTTGAAATAATCTTCTTCTGCTATTTTTTTCCTTTTACAGATTATACATGAATTCACCTTGATTCAAGTGAGAATAAGTATTTTTGGGACATTATGTACTCTATTTCTCCAGTTCAACGTAGGAGGTAGGATGTATGCGATCATTTTGAATTGTTGAACTTTAGCGACCACAATGAAAGAAAATCTATTTTTAAAGTCAACGTTTTGGTTTTGGTTTTGGTTTTTTTTTTTTTTTTTTTCTCTTTTTCAGTCTTGCATTTTTCTATTGAACCTAAGACTAATACAACTTGGTTTTGGACATAACAAGTACAAATTCGTAGAGTCTTACAAATAAGGATGTGGATCATTCTCTAGCTCCTTAGAGGTATAAAATGCCATTATGTTGGAAATGCTTTAAAAATTCGTCCACGAGAGAGAGAGAGAGAGAGAGGCGAGTAATAATTAATTTGGTCCCAAACACACGTGAGAAAGACTGGAGCGTTCTTCGTGTTTCTTCTGTCCAGGCTCAATCTATGGTAGGGGACCATGTCCATAGCTGAAACACTCCCAATAGGAATGTTGGTCCAAGACATTTTTCTGTTAAAGTCCACTGTCATCTCCATTGGAAGCGTGAATTGGAGCCGATGTGGAATAGAAAAAGATAGAGAAAATAATTATTTTAATTATAAATAAATGGAAAGAGGTGCAGGAAAAATAAAAGAAAGAAAAGTGAAAAAATAAGAGCTGTAAAAATAAATTCAAAAATAATAATAAAATAGTAGTAGAAAATTTTAGACGAGCATTTAGAAATAGACGTGATACGGGTATCTATAAAGAAAAAATAGAGAAAAAATGAGATAATTAAGATAAAAATAATTCCAAAATTAAAAATTATAAAAAGTGAACCCCACTATTTTTTTTCCCCTTCCTTATCTCTCTATTTTTTGCCCCTTTTGGCAGCTCTACATCATTCAATTATTGGCATGGTTTTTGCCACGCCTTGGAACACCTTGAGACGTGTCCCGTGTGTTACGTGTCAAATATCAAGGTACGGATGTAAAGAACTAGATAAAAAGTACAGCAGTAAAAATATCATACCTTAATTAGTTAGTTTTATTTATGAAGCATTAGTGTCTGCGTTTTTAACATACATAATTGCTCATATTCACGCAAATCGTAAATGCTATAGGCATCCATATTGAGCTCACATATGTTGTAAGAAATCAAATTAATTTCATTGGTAATGATTTATTTTCATTGGATAAACAATCTGTAACAGAAATGAAGTAGATTTGGGATAGCATATGTGGCTATCAGGGGGATAAAATGTATTAGAACACTTGAACCAAAAACATTCATTCAATCTAAAGTTAATTAGTACCCATTTTTTCGGTAGAGAATCTATAAATATATAAAAGTTGTTCCACCAGCAGGTGGAAAAACACATAGTTTCCTCCAGAAGTTAGAATTTTATTTTATTTTTTTATTTTTATTTTTGGATTGATGTATAAGGATGATGTGTAAGGAAAGAAAAAATACCATGTATATGATACATAAGAATCTCAATTAAAACAATTTAGTATATAATACATTATTTATAATAATGAATATATTATAGTCGATATATAATAGTAGTAATGTATTATATTAGAAATATATCGCAATAATTCCGTATTGTGTGTACATATATATACTATAATAGTCGAAGGGAAAAATGATAATAGTTTGTATAGTAGTAATAATTTAATTTTGTTATAGTTGAAAATTATATTATTTAGAGTAATAACAATAATATTACGTTTATCAAATTTTACAAAGTGTCATTTTAAGTGTTGTTGGTTGAAAAGTTACATATGATTTATATAAATTTATGTGAAATAATAACAACAATGTTTAAATTAAAAAATATTTTAATATTAGATCAAACAAATTATTTTTCAGGTGATATTCATATTTTATATTTATTTTTCAAAGTAATATATACATAAAAATTTCATGTTATTGAAATTGGTTGGAATTTATGATTGATAAAAGAAACATATTGCATTAATGGAGAGAAAAATAAAAAATATTCAATTTAATAAAAATATGTTAAAATAAATTTTATTTTTTGGGAAATTTTGAATTATGAAAATAGTTATTGCATGTTTAATTTAGTATAAGTCTTTTTGCTAAAGTATTTGGGTTTTAATTTAGTACTTTTTTTAGGTTTAATTTAGTATAAGTCTTTTTGTTAAAATATTTGGATTTTATATGATACACATGGGCCTTTTGGATTTTGATATAATTAGTGTATGAATTAAAACATATTGGATATATATAAGCTGGATTTAATAGTTATTTATTTGCCAATAAATTATATATTAGCTTTTGTGATAATTAGAAGAGAGGTGACTAAATATTTTTAGGAATATAAAATAAATATAATTGATTGAAATGCCACCTAATTCTAACTTAAAAGAAATCTATATAATATTTTTCTTATTTAATTTTAAATTTGATAATTATTTTCACATAGAGAGCGCAGAATTTAATTTAATTTCAAATAAAAATTTGGTGAAACTTATTTACTTTTTTTAATAATATATTTATTAACGACTTTTTTGGTAGTAAAAGTTGTAGATAAAAAAATTAAAAAGTTGCATTAATAAAAAGCTACAATTGATTAAAAATTTAAAAATAAAAATAATCATCTGCAAATAATAATCATACGTACACATGACTGTAAGACGAGCCATATTTGTCTTAAAAAGTGAAAGTTAAAAAGAAAGGATATTAAATTATGTACAATTTGAAAAAAGTAGGGAAATTTTTACTTTTTTCATTTTAAATTAAATAATTAATTTTTCAGTGACAGTTTTTAAATAAAAGTCACATATTAAATCAAATTAAAAAATCCCATATAGAAAAAGTGAGACTTAATTAAAAAGTTTAAGAGAAGAGGCGTGCTAAAAGAAATATACTGGTTCAGAAACAATTAATAATGGTTCAGAAACAATTTTATTCAATATTTTTATTTTTACGGATTGAAATTTTGATTTGCGACAAAGAAGGTCAACTATAAAACTCAATAACAAATGTGGTGTTAAAAAAAGTACTTCAAAATTTGAAATAATTTTTGTGATTTATAATATTTATTTGATTTATATGCGTGCTGATATAATATTACTATATCTATTCAAATTCACTTTCATTTAATGTGCATTACGTTATAATTATTTTAATTCGCTTATCATATAATATTATTCAATTATGTCTCTATATCTAATATGAGACACGTTATAAATATTTTATCTTAATTATTCAATAATATTTATTTATTATTTTAATTATATTTGCATCCAATATGTATTATAGAAAAATAGTTTATTTTTCTATTTATAAGATATATACTCGTTAAACTATTTTAATCTCGCACAAAGAACAGGTACGAGTACTAGTAATAAGAAAAGGTAAACCACCAATAATTAATCCAACAACTGTCCTTGAGCATGGCTCATTTTTCTTCCGTTGTGGGCCCCACAAAAGTCCCACGTTTCTATTTATCAGCCAGACTCACCCTCAAACTCTACTTGGCAAAGTACCCTCCAAAAAAGGGCAAAGTCTTCATCTTCACCTCCTTCACATTCTTCAATTACAAAACAGTCCCAAGAGACAAGACGACGGCGAAGATGGCGACCAGCAATTTCAAGTAAAGAAAAAGAAAAATGGGCAATTACAAGTTCAGATTATCTGATATGATACCAAATGCCTGGTTTTACAAGCTCAAGGACATGAACAAAACCAGAAACTCCAAAAAACAGCACAACACAAAGCCACCACCGCCGTCAGTTGCACCACCACCAAACAAGCCAAAACCGCCACTCTCCGATCAAAGAAAATCTTATTATTTCACGAGGGATCTTAATCCAAGCCCAAATAATGACCTCACAGTCTACCCAAAAACACAAGAAGAAAATCCACCAGAACCTCCAACTTCAAGAAAATCAACAAGGAGAAGAAGAAGCACAAAGAGGATCAGAAATTACAGTGTCGTTTCAGACAGTAGTTTTATTGACTCTGTTGTTTCACCGGACGCTACAACTTCCTCGTCCGACCACGAAAACGGCTCATATCTCTCGTCGTCGACTTCCAGCTACCGACGTGACATCATCATCGACATGGAGAATCAGAATCCTCAGCCGTTGGATGCAAAATGTGATCACAAGATCGATGGGTTTCATAATCTTCCTCCAATCATCACAAAGAGAGAAAACAAACCATCATCATTAGAGGCTAATGTTAATCTTAACGAGGAAAGAAAACAGTGTGTTAAGGTTAGTACATGTGCTAAACAACATAAGATGGCTACAGGTTTGAAGCTAAGGACTAATTCACCGAGGCTGGCGGCAAGCCGGAGAATCCAGGCTCGGAAAAGTGTTTCGGGTTTGAGGAGTGTAACAGAGAGTTTTGTTATTGTGAAATCATCTGAGAATCCAGAGAGGGATTTTAGGGAATCAATGGTGGAGATGATTGTGGAGAATGACATAAGGACATCAAAGGATTTAGAGGAACTTCTTGCTTGCTATCTTTCACTCAATTGTGATGAATATCATGATCTAATCATCAATGTCTTCAAGCAGATTTGGTTTGATATTATTGATGTTTGATCTCATCTTGTAAATTCCTTATTTTCTGTTATCTCTCCCCTGTCTCATCGATTCAAAATAGTTCATCAGATTGCTTTTTCGCATTAATACTGGTTTGATTAGATGAAAAGACCCGGGAGACATAAAATAATGACAACCGATTTGGATTATATTTTAAATAAAATTATTCATGTATTGCACTGTTTGCTGATTTTGAATATATGCAAATTTGGTATTATCGGTAAATCTATTTCTAGATATGTAGCTCAGCATGCATGATTTTACTTATCAATGACAGTTCACTATTAGTGTTGACATGTACAATTCATGTATTTAATTAGTCAAAAAATAAAAAGAAAATAAAAATAAATGTGAAAAAATATTTTATCATCATTTAGGTAATTGATTCTATGATATATCCTTGTCTAAGGAATTGTTAGTTTGTCTTTAGTCTGTGACATAATAAGTAGGTAAGTGAGTTGGCTTCCTTTTGTCACTGACTTCTCCAAATGCTTAGAGCTTTCATCTTCATGCATCCAAGGTAAAACAACAGTTTGCTATAATAATATGAAGTGACATTTATCTTTAAAAAAATAAATAATACATGAGGTTGGGATAAAAAATTAATAATATGGAAATTAATATTTAATTTTAATTAATTAAAACCATAATTGACTTTCAACGATGTTTAATATTAAGTGTCAAAGGCTCATCGGTTCATTCAAGAATGCATAGTATAAAAAATGATCTCCTCCCTATATGGAGAGATGTTATTCTCCCCATATGAAGATGTGATAGTTTCTTATTAGTTCTGAAATGATAAAATGACCTCATAAAAAAATGTTATTCTCCCTATATGGGGAGGAGATCAAGACTCTGTATAATATTTAGAGTCATTAATTTGAAATGCCGAATATTGAATACGATATACTTGAAACGAAAATTTTACATTACAAATAAAGCGAAAAAATCATGGCAGAAAATCTCGCACTTGATTCACCTACGAATTAAAAGTAATACCATTTTGCAAATTTAAAGATTTGTTTTGACATTTATTCTTAACTTTATTTATTTATTTATTTATTTTTTGGTCGGGGACATAACTAGGGATGGGAATGGGATTCAAAACTCAGACTTTCCGATAAAGGGTTGAGCTCTTAATTAATAGAACAACTACTTGATCCAACTTTCTTCATTTTTTTAGTTGCACATTTTTTCAATCCCAAAAGGTTCTTCTAGTGACCGACAATTTCTTCTATAAATTTGTGCCTTCTACTCGGAAAGAAGATACTCTTTCACGGTACAAAGTCTGAATTTTTTAGGGTTAAGATATGTAGGCACTGTTCTACTCTCTCTTCAAATGTACATAAAGCTAGGATAATGCATTAAAAGGTAATATGAATAGGGAAAAGGCTGTGGAAAATTCAAAATTGAATCAGTAGAAAGCCTTTTTTGCTTTTTTGAAAAAAATACACATATTATATTTCATTAAATATTGGTACGGGTATGAGGCATGCCCCTGAAGTCAAAGAAAACAACTTTTAGTTTGTAAAGAGTCTAAAGAAGCTTTTAAACTTGGGCATATCTTGTCTAAAGTTCAAAAGAAAGTGACTTGAAGATTCCAAAATTACTTAATAGTATGTTTACAAAAACTACTTTCAAATTAAAATTTATCATTTTTACTCTTTCGACCGTATATTTTGTAATAAAAAGTTATTAACTTTCATGTTTATGCATAATATTTTTTTTTCCTTTTAATCATATTTTTTTAAAAAAATAAAAATCTCTAAAACTAACTTTATCAAACAAATACTGAATATATATATATATATATATATCTTCTGAATATAATCGAAGCTCTAATCAAAACACGAAAGTTTGAAGGACGAAGAAAAAGGACTGGACTAATTGAATTTTAAATTTTCAATGACATTTTTCCCAATTAGAGATATGGTGTCCGCTTTCGATGGCTCTATCGAGATGGCTGCAAAATAAATGTGGCGATCAATGTCGAGCTTCAATGTTCAAAGGATTCTATTTCATTTTTTTTTCCCCATAAAATGGCTGATCGAGAATTCTATTTCTACTTCCACATAAATCATTACAAGACGAGACCTATTGCCCCACCGGTTAAGGGTGTGATCTTCCTTTATGCGACAAACAGCCCCACGCATTTACACTTTCCTATTACTTTTCAAGTGAAATTACGCAAATCAATTGCTATATTATATATAAAACACATCTCTACTTGTATAATATGGTTTAGACTAAGTATTTACCTACTAAACATGTGTTACGTGTCACAAATTTTGTGACTTATTCCATTCCTCTCTCTCTCATTTTTATTTCTTTATTTCTTTATTTATTTTTATTTTTTCCCTAACACAAATAGCAAGCGAACATGTTAGAAATTGTACAAGATTTAGGTTAGTTGACGAACAAGATCATATTATAGATTCTATTTGATGTTGTCAATATAATTTGTTGACTTTTGTGTTTATATAAATTTGTCGTTTTTGATCATTTTGAGGCTTTCCTCACGATTTACACAAGATAATTCACGCGTATTAGTATATGTGTAAAAATAAATTTTTATAATTTTTAGGTAATATGGGAGAGAGAATGTGTAGAGTTGAATTGTGAATATTTGTATAGTACAAATAGGTCCCACGAGATATGTGAATGTGAAATAGGAGAAAGAATGAGTGGAGTTGAAAAGAATATATAAAAATGAGTAAAAATTTATTAAAATCTATACACTAACACGCGCTTTATCCGATCAACTTCTAGGTGATTATTTGAAGAGAACAGGAGTGACTTTTATTCAATCTTCTCATGGATTTGATTTCTTTATTATAAAGTCAAAATGCTAACATTTAGTTTTAGCGTAACAATACATTAAAAAAAATGTTTTAGCGTAACAATAATTCTAATTGTACAATATATACAAATGTGAATTATAATTGTATTATTATTAATTAATACAAATTATTAGTACTTCAAATGGCGATCCATTAGGCACAGTTAGGCCCTGTTCCCCACTGTGGGTACGTTACGGTACCCACAGTCGGGAAAAAAAAATTTGGAGGTCGGGTGAGACCCCCGCCATCAGGGGGCAGTTATGTATTATTCATCTAACTTAACGTAGATTCCACAAAAAATTTTTAAAAAAATTTAAAAAAAAAAATAAATTTTACTTGCTGATGTGGCGCCACCTGATGACGCCACGTCGGCGTGGGATTTGGCTTCTGTTCCCCACTGTGGGGAACAGAGCCAATCCGCCATTCGGCAATGTGAGAAATATTTTTGAACAAAAACTATGGAAGCTAAAATATACAATTTGCAAACAGTCTTTCCTTCAAATCATCCTGTCAAATCTGGCCAAGCACGATCGGATGCATCACAAAATTCGAGATTTGCATAAAAAATTGGACCAGGGTTATCCTGATTTTGTATTTTCTTTCATATTTTTAAAATTTTATGTTTATTTCAAAAAACCTTTTATGGTATTTTCGTGTTTTAGTATTTTTAATATTATTTAATTTACTCTATATTCAAATATATATATATATATATATATATATATATATATATATATCATTTAATTTATTGGGTCAATCGTGAATATACACTTTGAAACTATATCTGCGTCAACTGGGTGATCAATATCCAGATCGAATTTTAAAATATTGCTTTAGATTCTAGTGGTTGATGTTTGACTAGTTATATTTTTTAGTATAAATTGGGGATTATAGTGGTGTTTCAAACCCAGGGACAAACTAAGGAGATATCTTTCCACTAGGTCAAACTCCTTGTATGAATATTTTACTTCTTTATGATTAAAAAGTAATTTCAATATCTAAATACTTATATATTGTCTATTTGTCAAAGTTATAATAAGGTGGTCATCTTTTATACAACTAACCATGTTATAAAGAAGAATTAATTAACTTTTCTTAAATTATAAGTAAAAATAAATAACATATATCCAGCAGATATTACGTCTACGTTTGGTGCATTTTTTTTGAGGAGTGGTAGATGTGAATTTAAAAAGGTAGAGAAAAAAATTTAGAAAAACGCGTTAAAAAAAAAAGGAAAAGAAAGGAAAAAGGAAACAATAGAAAAAAGCGTATTTCTCGAACAAGTTAGATGAAAAATGACCCACTGATAACGAATTTATTTAAAAGTAATTTTTACTTTTCCCTTTTTAAGCTTTGCTATGTACCATTAACTTTTCTTTCTTTCTTTCATTATCCCTTTTCATTTTTATTTTATTGTTATTATTATTATTATTATTATTGAAAAAAATATATCATATATATATATATATATATATATATATATATATATATGAATATAGGGGAACAAATTTGTTGATACAAAGTCTTGAAAATGGATATAATTTAATAGTTGAGAATCAAAGTTGGCATTACCCCTAGATGTTGCCATTCGATTAATTAATTAACTTGTAACGTGTCGTCAATAGTCACTATACTTTTGTAAAATATTGAATTCAACAATATTAATTAATTAATATCAGATTAACAAAATGATGGATGCATATTGATTAGGTATCTAACAAGAGTAGTATTTAATAGGGGTGCAGTATCTATACGTGTTGTTGTTTTCACAAACAAGTAGCTAGTAATAGTATGGCCGCAGAGCAATGTGCCTGGAGAAGACATGCCTACAGTATCTATACAGGATTGAATCCAGACAACCATTTTCAGACGCATTGGGACCATTTCGCTCCCTATGAGGATAAACACTGTCCACTGTTTCATCAATTTTTGGTCTTTATTATTATGTCATTGAATTGAATATGCACATGTAACAAATATGAATAATTGTAAAAGCATGTATGTGTATTTCCGAAAATACCCCAGTTTGTATAATTATTATTTGACATGATCTACATAGTTGAAACAATAGGAAACGATTGTACGGGATATTATTATTATTATTATTATTATTATTATTATTATTATTATTATTTTGGTTGGATCATAGGGGTGGATAGTGTTTAGAACCCAAGTCAATAATGGATAAATAAGCGTCTTTTCCACTGGAACAACTCCCTTTCATAATTGTTAAAGAAAATAATTTTTGTAGCAATATTTAAAATAAAAAATACCTAAAATAACTAGGTTAGAAATACTAATTCCAAGATTGAAAATTAATTAATCAAATTCCATTTTCACAACATTTTCAAAAAATAAAAATAAAAAAACTTGGACAAAACAACCCTTTCTACACTCCACCCACCCTACCCAACTACCGTATTCTTCTCCATTGAACAAAACCTTATCATTTTAATCATCACAAAACTAAGTTCACTAGAAAACTTCCTTTCTGTTCATCTTCGGCCGACGGTGCTACACTTCATCTCTGGTGACCATCCACCCTCTATTTTTTCACTTTTTTATCTAGCCAATAATCACCTTGACCATTCAAGATTTGGTTCTATGTCTTACCTATGCTTAGATTTGATGAACATATGAAAAAGAAGGTTAAACTAAGGTTCGAATCTAACAAAAATAGTTAAGTAGATGAAGGAAGGAAGGAAATCAATGGATATATATGGGCAAGAAAAAATACTTGCAAAACTTAGAAAAAACAATAATAAGGTATCAACAGATCTGCAAGAATAAGAGAGAAAAGGTTTGGGTCGCAGTTGCAGAAACAACTGGATTGTTTGAGTAGTCGGAAAAGGTGACCGGAGGTGGTGATAGGAGATTTCACCAGCGATAAGAGATTTTGACCTTATCCAAGATGTATTATGATTCTCCCCAATTCTGTTGGACTCCAACCTCCCCTGTAAATAGAACCCTCTATTCATTTTACTCACACCAACAAAGCAAATCATTCTATATTGCTTTAGCTCTTTCTCCCTCTCTTGTAATTGCGTCGTAGGAATTCTTGCCATAGTTCAAGTCAAGGTAAGTATAGCTTGTTTACTTCACATTAAATTCAAACAACATTATGGATCCCTTATGTTCAAATATCTTATAAGTTTCGGGATCAGAGTTTAGTAGCGCTACATGTAATGATTCACGACACCCTATGAAGTCGAGTCTCCTTGCGTCTCTTATGTTATGTTATGTTTATGATCAAGTTATGCAAGTTAATGTTGTAGTAATAAGTTTGCGTTTATTGAGATTTAATCCCACGTTTCCATGTTACGTTTTTTTCCTCAACTAACTACTAGTGATGGAATCTGAACCTTGACGTGGCATTGTGGCCAGGTTGATTTTCAATTTCATTTATGTTAATTTAGATTATAGCTATCATTTCCCTTTTCGAGACAAGATTAATTTTTTTTAAGTTGTAATATTTTATCGCTCATTATGAATAAAGAAGGGTTTTCCCTAATTTTTATAAGTTATGTCTCTAAATCTTGGATCCAAAATATCCGGGTGTCACACAATTATTTGCAACCAAATATAAAACCAAAGAAGAACCACCCTAGAAATAATATGATTGAATATGAAACTATTTATAAACACATATAAGAGAACTTACAAGTATAAGAAAATGAGCAACCACCGTATTCTTGTGTTTCCGAGATACCATCAAGATTGTACATCCAAAAGACTTTTAAAAATCTAAATTAGATTCATGTAAATAAAAATGTGATAATTGAAGATAACATAAAACTTTGTGTTTGAAGTATAAAACTCACATTGTATGCACCTTGATACCTATCAATTGTGGAACAATAACAAAAACAAATAAAAACTATTCATGGAACCGAAACAAGAAAAATCAAGAAGAACTAAACTGGATTTTTTTCCCTCAAACTATATCAAAATTTCCAAATTACTTATACACGCATTGAAACTGCCGGAAGTTACCAGACCCTTTTCACCCAATTTCAAATGCACTGTCTTTAAGATAATGTTAACACAAGGTGAGTGCTTCCATTATCTCCTTCTTATGTCCTCTAGAAATTTCATATTTCCAAAAAAAAAAAAAAATCACGGATCAGAACACTCAGTTAGGCTAAACATATTTGGACATCCTCAAAAACTTTAAATGCCTCATCAATCTCTCAAATTGCAACAGGAGTTTATCAGCAAAAGCGGCGATTCTTCGGAGCATAAATCCTTGACATGAGGGTATAACTGAGGGTTGTCACCAAATGAGAGTTTATCACCAAATTCTTCATCAAAATCTCTTAAGTTCCATTTTATTTCCACCCCTCACATAAATCCCTCTTGTTGTTGGAAGCGGTGTCGATGCCTACAAAACAGGGATAAAGGGAAGTTGTAAGCAACAGATCGAAACGATAATTTCAAAACAAAGAAGGAATGGAGGTGCAAAGAGCCACAAGGAAAGCAATTTAAATAGATGTAGGGGAACAGTCTTGAATGTTCATCGAACGTAGATGGTATAGGTGGAAGAGCAAAAAGTTGGGGAAAAAAGTCCTAGCTATTGTTATTAAATTTTACAAATGACCCCTATTTATAGAAAAATATTGGGGTACAATATATTACGAATATTGATATGGTATACAATAATCATTCACACAATAAAACATAATTATTACTCCTAGATCACCTTTCGGTGCTTTCTTTTACAACACTCCACTTTGAATGACTATTTATACAATCTTTTAAACTTGTTTGGAGAAAAACTCTAAACTAATTGTAGGGAACTTGAGTGATCATATACTATTTTAGGAAAACCTCATAGTACAAAATCTGAGCGAAGAGAAAAGGATAAGTTGCTCCCCCTAATGAGGATCATTCTTATAGGAATACTTATCTCTTGCCTCGTTAAAATCTTGTCAATAAAATCCAATGGGAAAAAACTTGATCGAAGGAAAAAGATTACAGCTACTCCATTTGGTTCCGTATCTCAAGGATTGATACATTCACCTTTGGCGAAAGATTTATAGGCCATCATCTGACTCAAGTAATGTCTTCATTATAAACTGATTCAATAGATTCATTGAGTCGATTTCTCATGTAGTCCTCAATATATCATGAATATGCCTCGTTAAAACCTTATTAGAAAAAATCCCAGGGGAAAAATCCTAATGAAAGAAAAAGAGTACATTATTCATATGAATGCGCCATAAATGTTGCCTCGTTAAAAACATTGCTAGGAAAACCCAATGGGATAAAACTTTAGTCAATGGAAAAAGAGTGCAATGCGTATTTTGTACAAGTATATTTCAAGCGTATCAAAATCCTCCAGATATTTATACAAGTATCATATTTATCACTATATCATATTCAGTGCTCATTTGCAATCAATAATTTAGATCTCATATTCTCATTGTGTCGACATATATATATATATATATATATATATATATATACACACACACACACAAATCTCCTCTCGAGATTTTCTATTAATTATGATTAGACTGCCTCGTTAAAAATCTTGTTTAGGAAAAATCCTTTGTGATAAAAACCTCAAACAAGGAAAAGAGTATAGCGCACGAATTTTCTTTCATAACAATATCATTGTTTTGAACCATTGCAAGCACTATTATCTAGAATCTCTTCAAGCGCTCTATTTTCATTCTTTCTTATCAAGCTCGTATATTAATACTTCTATTATACGAGTATATATTTCAATATTGGTTTTCTTCGATATAATTTAGCATCCTCATTATCATTAATCGTATGTAGTACTACATTTTCAAAGTGTGTCGACACCTTTCAATTTCATTTCTTTCCCCATAATGATATAACTTATCAAGATATCTCATTATCGATCCTCTTTTAGGATTGCACAATATACTTGAGTCTATATACCCTTCAAAGTGTATGACTCCTTTATTAAGATTATCTTCTATCATTTGCTTTGATATACATATTTGGGGAACTTTTATTTAAATAATATCAATACTTCACGCTTGCTAATTTATCAAAGCATATGTAGCTGGTATATGAGATCATTATAATCTTTCGTGCATCTTTGAATCTCAAATTTATATTTCAATTTCATATATATCATTTCCAGCTATTGATACTCGTCCTCATGCTAAGAACCAAACTCATATAATTTATATGATTTCCATTATATATGTTCTCCATATTTAGCCTTAATGGGGGAGTTCATTTAGTTTGCATTTTGTTCTCGATATTGGCAATTGATTGGCGGACTTTAAATAATTTTTCAATTAATATATCTCTTGTATGCATACTTAATCCTTCACTGGAATATACATTTACTAGCTTTATTATTATATCTGGAACTCATGCTCGTATCGTGAGAAATCATCTCGTAAATTTTTAGTTGTGATATACACATGTGACTACATAGTTGATCAATATCGTATTATCTAGTAGCTCACATGAAGGGTGAGTGGACCCATATATCTCATCCCTTATATATGTTTCAGATATATTTAGAATTTATTCGAACATTGGCTAGTAATGATTTATTTATCAAGAACAATCATTTGAAGAATTCTTCCGGTTCTTGATTTCAATAAATTATTTACATCAATCGAATTGGGATCTATATAGTGCTCAACATGATTTATTACTTTCATCATATGCATAGTTTACCGACATATCCCATCATCTTTCGATGCCATTATTGCGCATTTCTATTCAAACGTGAAATCTTAGCCCATACATTTCATGTTAAGTCACTATTCTAACGTGGAGTCTTACCTCATACGCATTTATAAATCGCCCGGACATTTACAATATTCACGCTAACAAGGGTCCATAAACTATAATGGATCATACGTTCTCAAATCTTCGTAAATACTATCCATCGCTACCGATCAAAATCTTAAAAAGAATTTATTAAGGCAGACTCGAAAGGTTGAGGATGTTAATGAATAAGGACATCCCACAAGATATCCGATGGTTGATTGAAGCACGAGGTTCGATTATCTAGTGAGGTTTCAATTCCTTCTAAATATATGTCTGGTATGGGTAAAAGTAGTTTTTCGAAGAAACGGAGAGCAAAAAGGTTAGGATGATGCTACAAATGTGCTCGGTGGACATGTGACACTCGATGTAAATCTTTGGGGTACTTGTTTAGAAACCGAGAAGATAAAATAGCATTCATTAAGGATGGATTGAGTAAGCAGTTTTTGGATGATATTCAACAGGCTCTTGAGACACATCCTAGTGGACACGTGCAAGGTGAACTTATGGCCTTATGGGGCAAATTCAAAGATGAACAAGAACATTATAGTCTCGAAAAACTTATTTTAAAAGATCATGTTTGTAAATTTAGTAGAAAAACTTAGTATTATAATTTTTTTCACATTGATACAAGGTAAATCGGCGTAGATCAATGTGTTTCTTGTAATTGTAAATGTCGTTTTTAAATTTTTGAAATATATATATATATATATATATATATATATATATTGTAATCACCGGCAGTGTATGTCATTTCACTGAAATTTTTCTGTCATTCTCTTTCTTCATATTGTCAAAAAGTAAATAGTCAAATTACTTATTGGTTTTTCTTTAAATAGAGAGATTCTTGTATCTCTCATTCATACGTTGAAACTTTAGTGTAAAGAGAGAGATGGAGGTGGAGATGGAAATGGAGATTTTAGAATCATCTCATGCAAGTCAATCTCCACCTAGCCACATTAAAACTATATTTGTTCTTGGTGGGTCGAGATTGGTAGGTCATATCCAATATATGGATATGGCAAACCAACTTGTAAGAGAGTTAGGGAGACAAAACATCAATATACTGTATGGAGTGACCAACACCAAATTTTTAAGGAGTCTTACAATTGCCGCGCAATTATAGGGGATAAGAGTGTCAAGTGTAATATCTTTTCATCGAACTGGAGTCAGTAATCGAATTAGAGCCAATACTATTATGGGTTCAACTAGACTGACGCTACAAATGCAATCTATTCACGACTGCATGATGTACATGATGAACAATAGTGATACTTTTATTATCCTTCTAGGCTGCTATAACACGCTGGAGGAAATATTCAGTATAGCGTTATGGGGACAGTGGAACTTTCATACCAAAACCATAGGTTTATTGAATATTAACTATTTCCTTGATGGCTTGCTAACATTTCTAGATCAAGGTGTAGAACATAAATTTATTTCTCGTTCAGGGAGAAAAATACTTACTTCCGCCAGTACGGTTGCTGAGCTACTCATAAAGATACAATCATATGTTCAAGAGTCTGTGGAAGCCGAGGCCGATCGGTCACAGACTATCGGTGTCAAGCGAAAAAGAAACTCAAATCCTTTGGATCTCTTATTATAAACCCGAATGCTAAGGGTGGCAGAGTTACAGAGTATTTATACTCTCGAGACGCATTCCTCATTTATGGATTCAATTTGTATTTTCTTTTCGTATTTCTATATATTTAAGTGTTTATTTCCGCCTTTTGATATTCTCAATATGTTCCACTTTAACTTATTTTGTGCTTCTTCTACAGCAATAATAATGATATCATGTTAGATTTATTCAAATACAGAAGTCTAGTGATTATGCTTCTTCAAGAGCATTTTATTCTCATATCAATACGATCTCATATCATCAATTATTTCATATGATTCCACCATACGATATATTTCCTTCAATTTGTCAATTGGGATCTATTGAGCATTTTACTTTCATCTATTTATTCAATGGTAACTTTTGGTACCTCTTGCTCAATTTTCTCCATCAATATTTAATAAACGTGGAGAGCGAACTTTTCTTTGTCAAATGCTTCTTTGAGGGAATTTCTCATCGTATCAATATATCATAATACACTAATCTCATAATGAATTTTTCATAATGGTATATCACCATGTAATTTATTGAGCAATTTCACCATGGTATTATATTTTTTTTCTCATTTATCACCATGGACTGTCTTGAGCAATTTTATTTTATTAATAAAATATCGATAAATTTCGGTGTCACTTACTCAAATCCCATCGTTAATATTAATATAATATTCTTATCGAATATGTATGAATCGATTATTTTTATTTAATACCAATCGTGGGGTTTAATCCAACCACATTGGTGATATCAAAATATAAATTATAGAATAATTAATTCATCCCCAGTAGGTGGCGCAACTCACCTCGTAGGAAGTACTACAATCTTTAAACTGCATAAATGTCAGTTATATAAAGTAAAATCTTTGGTGGCGTGACCCACCATGAGATAGCCAAATTACACAAATAATTAAATCCCGTTTAGGTGGCACTGCTTATTTTGAGTGTGATACATAATAACTAATTTATATATCTTGTTCAACGTAAGTTATATCGATAATAATTACTTCTTTAGAAATAATAAACAATTAGTAGACGGTATTATTTATCACTTTGTATAAAATACAGCACTGCATAAAACCATCCAATGTGTGATAGTTTAACCCATCACTTAGGAGGTATTGCAATGTATAAAAGTGCATAAATAAAATATAGAAAGTAAATTCTCTCAAATAGGTGGTAGAACCTACCATATGGAAATTATCATAATAAATATAAATTTAAATTCCAAGAATTAAATTGCGTAATGGTTAACTGTTTCTTTAGAGGTACACTTCTCCTCTACAGTCTGCAAAGGTAAAATTATCCATTCCAATCCGCAAGGGTAAAATCGTTCATTCCAGTCCGCAAGGGTAAAATTTTCTCTTCCAATCATTTCCCAAAATATACTTATCATGTTTCTCCTTTCTATTTTCCAATCATTTACTTTAATTTATAAATATCAAGATGTTCAAGGACTATTTTATAACTTTTCAAAAGTTGGGGTATTGATTTGTAAATTTTAAAAGTTTGATAATAATATATTTCAAAACGAGTTATTATCTTATCAATATTGGTGTCAAATCATAGCTTTCGTTAAATTGAGTATAATAGAGTTGAGAAAAATTGATTTTGATAATGTATGCTCGTTATATCTTTAAAAAATGAATGTTATAGTTTAATATATTTTTATATTATAAAGTCATATATATATATATATATATGTGTGTGTGTATAATATATTTACCTTTTCTCTTTCCTTCTCCATCGAATTTAACTTCTCAACAAATTGTGCTTGCTACTACTTTTCCTGTCCTGCAAAATTCTCTCTTTATATTTTATATTCTTTCCTTTTCCTTTTCTCTGCATACACTTTTCTCTCTCTCTCTATATATAAAGGTTGTTTCAATCAGGATGAGGCCATGAAGGAACAATTTATTGAAGATAGGGGAATACACTTTGAAATAGATCAAGAAGGGGTTAAGGTTTTAAGATTTGTTTGTGTATGTATGGGTTGTATATATAGACGGGAAATTCAAGATTTAAAGCTTTAGTTGTGCCAAAGGAATAGGTAAAAGCCAGTTGTTGACGACTCTTCTATGTGAGAAAAACTGGTGTCTATGAATTCTCAGTATATATTGATATACAAGCATGGATGTATACGAAATTATGAAACTAAATTCTCTTCTCTATGCTTTGTAAAATGAAGCTTTGTTCTGAGAGAAGAAGAAAGGGTAAAGAAGGAGAGAAGGGGAAGATGAATAATGGAGGTCTCTCGGATGAAGATGATTTTGAGAGGAATGAATCTTAATCCAGAGAATTGTTCTTCAAGAGAATTGATGAGTCGAATTTTAGAGACAATTCGTGCTGATAACATGATATGAACGAAAGAGTTTTTCACTTCATCTCTCGTTATTGAATTTGTTACAAATGACCCCTATTTATAGAAAAATATTGGGGCATAACGTTTTATAAATATTGATCTGGTATACAATAGTCATTCACACAATAAAACATAATTATTACTCCTAAATCACCTTTCAGTGCTTTTACTTTCGGTGCTTTCTTTTACAACGCTAGCAAGGGTTACATATGTAGTTCACCAAATGGTGTTTGCTCTTAAAATGGGTGGACGAAATGCGAACAGTAAAAAAGTACCCTGAACTCTTTCAGTATATGTTCTAAAGATTAAATTTGAGAGCAAAATTAAAGTGGTTTGAATGTGTGGTAGAAAGTGGAAGAAATTTGTATAAAAAATTAAAATAACTGTCATATCAATCAAAATAGTAGTTGAAAATGAAAATTGAAAAAAGTATTTGAGATTTAAAGGAATTAAATATGTGGGTGTATAACATGACAATCTACGGGTGCATAACATAACAATCTAGCTGATATATGCACTTTTAAATAATAACACAAAGAGTTAGTCAAAAGTTTAGCATGGCGATTGAGGTTTCCAGTTTGAAAAAATTAATGCAATTATAACATGCACGAACATTTTTAATAACATGTCTAAAATGGACATTAAGAGAAAAGGTTAAGGACAAAATAGGGATGTAAATATTTTACACATATCCCCACTTTTAGTGATGAGTGATGATTTTATGGTTTGGTTCGTATATCGATCATACTATTAGAGCCAATTTTTTTTTTTTTTTTTTGACTTTTTAAGCGTCATGTTCATTCAATTGCTCATCTTCTTTACCAAAAGTATCACAAAAAAAAAAAAAAAAAACCGAATAGAAAACCCTAAAAATTGCATTTTCCAATCGATTGAGAATAAGGGTGTTAACGTATAAATTATAATATATTTTTATGAGTATGAAGAGAGAAAATTAGTGGAATTGGATAGTAGAAATTAATAGTACAAGTGGATCCTACGAAATATGCGAATGTAATTTGTTTGACCAAATTTAAATTTTGAAAAGTATGAAAAATAATGCATTTGTATTAGTATGCTAACATAGCCTAAAAACACTATTTTCTTGCCAAATCACCAAAGTCCAATCAAGAAATCCATGCCATATTTCACCAAATCGTTGTGTTCTTACTCCAACTAATTGTTGCGACCCGTGCTTCTTCTGCCTTGCATGTGAAGACCACGAGCAGTCCTTCTAACGGCGTATGCGGAAGGGTGGTTGAGACCATGTTGTGGGTGACGTAAAAAGGCCAATTGCTTTTATTTTCATTCCTAATCGATTAATGGTAGTTTTATTTTTGCTTTTTTTTCTAGAATCATTTTTTAATTGTTGCTCTTTTCTTATCTTTCCGCAATGGAAAAGCATAAGGATATGTTAGGGTGTTTATACACACGCAATAATATACCGCAAGCACACGGGTCGTACAAGTAATAAAGAGGACCTAGAAGTCTAGATCTCATACCCACAAGAATTGATATTTGTAATGAGTTACTGAATTTAGAGAAGAGAAAAGAAAGCAAAGAAAAACACACAATTAAAAGAAGGGAAACCAACTAAATTAAACTGTACTAAGAAAGCAGATAAAACTAAAGACAAGAAATAGGCATGAATGGAGATAAACTCGGATTCAAAGATAGTCGGGATTTATGACTTCACTCAAAACTAGTCTCGTTAATACGTTGTTAAACTTAAGATATTATCCATCTTCGATGTTAGATCTTGGGTTTTCTTTATATAGCAAGCTTATCTCTCGAATGTCAAGCTACCCCTAATCAATTGGTTGAACCTATTATATCTTTGTGTCGATACGTTACTAATCAACCATATAAGAGTCCATGAAAACAACTGATTGGATCACCTAAGGTTAGGGGTATATCTCTATTCCGTATAAGAACCTAGGGTGAATACTATTTGGTTTTACTAGTGCACTCTCATCTCTAAGATCCTACACTAATCACAATTACACACACTTGGTAATCAATCAAGCATATGTGGCAAACTCAATAACAAACACACATGAGATTAATAACACAATACAAATTAATTCCAACAACTCATTTAGATCAACTGAACATATATTAAGATCAATATAAAATCCCAACTTACAGTATTTAGCCCATAGTGAAGAAATTCATAGAAATATATACAATGAAAGCAATAGAAATAGAAATGGAAAAACAGGAATAAGAACAAGATTATAGACAATCTCCCTTTTTGAAGAGTAAAGTTTTGCTTCTTCAATTCCAATCCATCTCCTCTTGATTTTCTTTTCTTCTGCTCCAAGTGCTCAGCCCCAATCAAAGCCCAAAAGAAAATGCAAAGAAAAGAAGAAAGAAAGAAAGAAAATAAGAGAAAAGAAAAAGGAAAAGAGGCAAAAGAGAAAAAACCCTAAGGGCTAACCTAAACTAACAGATAGATCCTCATTTGGGGATGAGAAGTGTGTATAAAACACCATATTCATGTATCCAGAATGCCCCCAAAAAGCCCCTCAATCGAGTAAAAATGAGGGAGAGAAAAGAGAGAAAAACAAGGGAAAAAACACTTCTTGTTGATGTTGACAGATTTACGGTCGTAAATTGACATATCACGACCGTATAAAACTCTCTGCATGAAAATTGTCATTTCTGCATCTCTGAATTACGGCCGTATATATTTAGTTATGGCCATAAATTATGGATTTATGATCGTACAATGACCTCTTGCGGCCGTACAATATTTTGCACGCAGAATGCCCTCTTCTTTTGAAATCTTCCATTTTGATCACTGATCTTCTTCTGGCCATATCTTTTGATCTGTAATCAGAATTAGAATCTGTGAATACTGTTGAACTCCTCATTCCGCGTTCTTCCATGTAAGCTCAAGAAACAAGGCCTAGAATGTAATGCCCCAACCAAAATCGTCCCGGATATATGTGTGCTTTCGTATGTGGTTTCGGATACGTATGATATGATACGATGATGTCGCAATATGATAAACCCGGATATGTTATGTTATTGATGTGCCTCGAAGTCCGTGTAATGCATCGGGATCCGAAACGGCCAAAGAAAAAGAAGAAAATGGGAAATTCAGCAAAATATGGGTTACGGCCGTAAATTTGATGGTTACGGCCGTAAATGTTGTTTTACGGCCGTAATAAATGTGATGCGGCCGTAAATATGTGACTTGGATGGGGCACAAGTCTCGGTAGGTCTTGAGGACTGAGTTGCGTCGCAATGGAGGGGTTACTGGCCAGTAAGTCATAATAGTTCTGGCCGTAATTTTGTATGTTACTGTAGTAGAAGATGAAAGTTACTGGCCGTAATTTTATGTCGGCAGAAGCTTGCTCAGATCAGCTTTTTAAGGGCTTTTCGACCATTCTTCCACTCCACTCGAGTTTGGCTCTCCCAACACCCTCCAAGACACTCAAGATCATATTTTACCTCATCAAATCCTATGTACTCCATGTTTGACCCTTGTGGAGCATAAAGAAAGGAAAGAATGAAAGGAAGAAGGAAAAGAGGAAGAAGAGGAAAAGAAAAAGAAGCTTGGGTTTCACTTGTGCTTGGTTTCCTCGACTCATAATGTGGGTAACATGATATTTTACTTATATGCAAGTTGAATACATGCTTATTCTTGACTTGAATTGAGTTATGAACGAGTTTGCAAGGGGTGTGGAATCTAGAAGCATGTTAGGGGCCTTTAGCTTTGATTCGTGACCATGGCATGACGTACTGATGATATGTCTATGTTTATATGACCTATGTGCCCCTTATGTCTTGCTCTATATGTTACCCGGCTATTGGGAAGTAGTTATTCCGTTTATGATATATAGGAGACGCGCATGTTATGTGAACCTTGTGTGCTTATGTGTTCGTGTTGCTCGGCTTGTTGATGGTTGGGATGTGTATATATGAATGTGTTGAGTTGTGTTGCCTGGCCTTTACGTGTTGGTGATGTGCATCTATGTAATTGTTCGACCAACGGGCCAAGTGTAGGCCGATTAGGTTAACGTTGGTGTTTTGAATCCCGTATTCGATATGGATGGGAAGCCATTGTATGGCATGAAGCGGGATTGAGCTTTCGTGAGGTATGCTAGGCATATATACATCATGAGCATACATATATTCGTCATTAGCATGCATATATGTTGCTGCGTATCCTGTGTTCACGTATATGATACGATTGGCCAAAATGGGAGCACAGTACTACACAGAAATGTGGGAGCCACCTCTTGAGTCCCGGCCTATATGTGAGCCTCGGCCAAAGGGGAGCAAAGTGCTACACGTAAATGTGGGAGCCACCTCTTGAGTCCCTACCTATGTGAAATGAGGCTATTATATGATATGTGCGATGCAGCGCCACGTGAACAAAGTGATTCGCATACAGGCCCATATGCAATAAGAAAAGATATGACACGTGCATCATTCATCGTGGCATCGTATCATTATCCACCGAAGTCTTTATGACTCATTACGTGTATCGTGTATGTTTTGGAAGGTATGACACGTGTGTTCGACTCGTGGAGGTTGGCGAAGGGTCCTGCCGTTATGTGTGATGGCGTGATTGGGAAAAAGGGAATCTGAAGATCTGACGAGCCACGCAAAGACCTTTCGAAACCCTTTGGCTATGTAAGTATACGATATGTTTGAAAGAAATTTACGAACCTAGGGTTTCGAATGTGTAAGTACACGTGTAACGCTCCCTCTATTCCGCTGTGTTTATGTATATGACGTGTACGGGACCACCACGTGGCCCTTATGATTACGTATTCGTGCACATTCCGTATGTGATGTTCGTATATGTATGTGTAAGTGAGGGAGGGACGTCACTGGTGCTATCAGAGCCGGATTCTCTTGTTTTCCTACGTATCACGGACTCTTTTCGCCACTCCACTTAAGGTATGTGCTATGAACATGTGGGAAGCTCTATATAATGTGAATACGATATATGAGTAAGAGAACTTCCACCCTATGATCTACGTAGCTTATATGATGTGTAGGTGTATGACACTCCGTGCTATGCCGAATTATGAGACGTCCCCCGTGATGTGAATATGTGACGTATGAATGAAAGTATTTTGGGGGGGGGGGACATATGATGGGTATGAAAGCGGCATGGTATGCCTAAAGGCAAGTTATGTAGCGACCCGGGTAAGAATATGATTTAGAAAGTCTCATTTTCCTTATTGTCTCCCTCCTTTTATGTGGTGACCCGATGTTTGAAATGGTCCGAATATGAGAAGTGAACGTGAAGACGTTATGGGCAACAAGGTTGCCCATGTTATATATTATAAAAATCGGATTTGAGCTTGATGTATATGTATATGTAGGGATGGCTATTCCGAAAAGTTAGAGAAGAGAAGCAAGTATGTTAGCAATGAAAACGGTTAGCTATTTGTGTTTGTGCTCACAATCGCTCATGTGATGAATTGTATATTGATATGCATCTAATCCGGCTGTGAATGAAATGAAATATGATACGTTATGCTTGCGAGAAACCCACCGGGTTCGATGGTGCATACATGAATGTTTGTTTGTGTTATATTCCGGATCGGGAGAAATGGCTCAATGAAAGATGATGTGGTCCGTTTGATCTCGGCTCGTCCGGATATTTTGATTGAATAAGCGAGATGGCATGTTCTTAGCCGAGTTTGTTTCGATGTCATAGTCATCAGTAAAGCGGCTCGATATGTTATATGAAACGACCTTGGTCAGTTGCAACATTACGATCGGATTCTTTGATATTGAACGAACTTGAATTACGTTTGGTTGTATTCCGTAATTGCAGCGAGACAAGTTCGAATGTCAGTGATTGAGCCGATATGATACTTGAGGACGTATGTTTATGTTATGTATGTTCAGTATGTAAATTTGCTCGTTCCGAACTCGGCCAATGAACTTGTTCGTTTATTTCGAACTCGGTATTATTATTCTTTTATTTTGAACAGAGAACCATGTAAAGTGAAGGGCTTATGTTATGAGTATATCAACTCCGATGTATGTTACGTTATGGTGTATGAATGTTAAAGCTCTTCCGAGTTATAACGGTCCTATTATTATGTAATGGCCAATGTTATGTATGGACTACGTTATCCATTTGACGGCCGCCGGAAATCCTATGTATATCGTTCGTATTCCGGCATGTCACCGCAGAGAGTATGTAAGTATAAAGCGAAGGGACAGCCGAAATTTCTGGGGTTGTCATTCGTGAATAGCGCGATGTATTGCAGGTATTTCCGTCAACGACATGTTCCCTGCACATGTTTTACGCGAATATTATGACATGAATCCTTTCGGCCTTCTATTTACTTCCTCTTGTATGTACATTCGTATGTTACTTATATGTGATATGATTCCGGCGCTATGGCCCTCTCGAATGTTAAAGTGCATAAAGAGAGAAAAAGTAATGAGCTTTATGTTATGTGTTCCCTTCACCTGTTATGCGCCGAGTATGATGAGAGAGCCGTATGATTGTTATGCTATGCGTTTCTATGGTACTTCCCAATTATCGCTTTGGTATTCTCTCATTCGGAGTTTGGGAAGCAAACGATTCGGTTGGTCGTGGTTATGAATATGCTATGCGAAGCCTCATTGTGTGTTTATGATTCGAGAAGCTCAGACATGTATCGTATGTATTAGACACGACGAACTATACGAATGAATGTTCGTTCTCGGTTCGGTGATGAAGATGAATCATGTATGTTACGTGCAGCCGAGTAGTCTATGAATCATATTCAACTAACGTATCTCGTGTCGCCGAGAATATATTTATGTTCAGATGTATGTTATGGCTCACCTATGGATTTAAGGATTCACTACGTTTCGGCTATATTCTGTGTTGAGCTTGACTCAGAAACGGGCCACGACGATGTTATATGTTCCGTATGGATTTCCGGGGGTATTCCTTTATCTCACGAACCGAATATGCGAACCATCGTGAGGTATGGTCCTTGTTATGTTTCTATGTTTATGCTATGCGATATGAAATCCGGAAAAAAAAAAATAGCACGAACGGCTTTTGATATGTATGACTTTGGCCTAGTACGAGTGTAACGAACTCAAATAGCATGAACCGAATTTGTTTTGAGCACGTGAAACTATGCATCCTGTAATGAAACTATACGCTCTATATGAAGTGACATATGAAATTTCTGTATATTGCTGGGTTCGAGAATGTTCGTTAGTTCGTGTTCCGATATAAATCTTGAAACCGAGTTGGTACCTAAGGTGATAAGCTCGAAATCAGCTATGTCATTTATTTGTTTTCAGTATGTTGTCTCATTATATGAAAGAAAATTACGAGCATAGTGTGTGCAATGAGATACAATACGATCTGGCGATGTGAACCCGTCACGTGAAACCGTTTATGAGGGAAGAAACTACTTGTTCATCAGTATACGGTTTCCCATGTGATTTCTTGGTTTTCCATGTTCGTATATATTACGTTTGATATGTGATTCGTTGAGTGTGTAGCTTTGTGGGGTTCCTTTATGTGAATAATGCAAATGACGTCGGCTGTTATTTGGTTTCGTTTGATATGGAGGTTTTCGATTCCCTTATTCGTATTTGTCTCTTCAACAGATGATCGAATGCTCAAAGATGAAATTGAGTCGATATATGTATGAAATTACGGGTCACTTAACATCTTGAGGCTGTGTTATAATGCTTATTATTGAAGTTCCATCGTCCCTTCATGGGGAAATTCGTACCGGACTCCGATATGCATGTATGTTATATGATCAGTTCGTTCGGAATTCTTTGTGTATATTCCCTATGTATGTGATGTCCCGAATATGTTGCTTGGCATTCTTTGTATATTCTCCCCGTACGTGTGTTTGGATGATCTATCAGATGTTTATTCGGACCAGTCAGGTGAAAATGGGACCATTATATGTGAAATCCGCCGTTATACGTTCAGTGTGGTATATGTTATGTATGGTCGAACCGTCAATCTATGTATATGTTTGACTACGAATTGCGGTTAGGAGGAGACATGGAAAAGGGAATAGGATATGAGACATCGAAATCCCGGTCACTTTAAGCAAATTTCGAGGACGAAATTTATTTAAGGGGGGAAGATTGTAATGCCCCAACCGAAATCGTCCCGGATATATGTGTGCTTTCGTATGTGGTTTCGGATACGTATGATATGATACGATGATGTCGCAATATGCTAAACCCGGATATGTTATGTTATTGATGTGCCTCGAAGTCCGTGTAATGCATCGGGATCCGAAACGGCCATAGAAAACGAAGAAAATGGGAAATTCAGCAAAATATTGGTTACGGCCGTAAATTTGATGGTTACGGCCGTAAATGTGGTTTTACGGCCGTAATAAATGTGATTGCGGCCGTAAATATGTGACTTGGATGGGGCACAAGTCTCGGTAGGCCGCAGGACTCGAGTTGCGGCCGCAATGGAGGGGTTACGGCCGTAAAGATGAAAGTTACGGCCGTAATTTTATGTCGGCAGAACTGTTCAGGATCAGCTTTTTAAGGGCTTTTCGACCATTCTTCCACTCCACTCGAGTTTGGCTCTCTCCCAACACCCTCCAAGACACTCAAGATCATATTTTACCTCATCAAATCCTATGTACTCCATGTTTGACCCTTGTGGAGCATAAAGAAAGGAAAGAATCAAAGGAAGAAGGAAAAGAGGAAGAAGAGGAAAAGAAGAAGAAGCTTGGGTTTCACTTGTGCTTGGTTTCCTCGACTCATAATGTGGGTAACATGATATTTTACTTATATGCAAGTTGAATACCTGCTTATTCTTGACTTGAATTGAGTTATGAACGAGTTTGCAAGGGGTGTGGAATCTAGAAGCATGTTAGGGGCCTTTAGCTTTGATTCGTGACCATGGCATGACGTACTGATGATATGTCTATGTTTATATGACCTATGTGCCCCTTATGTCTTGCTCTATATGTTACCCGGCTATTGGGAAGTAGTTATTCCGTTTATGATATATAGGAGACGCGCATGTTATGTGAACCTTGTGTGCTTATGTGTTCGTGTTGCTCGGCTTGTTGATGGTTGGGATGTGTATATATGAATGTGTTAAGTTGTGTTGCCCGGCCTTTACGTGTTGGTGATGTGCATCTATGTAATTGTTCGACCAACGGGCCAAGTGTAGGCCGATTAGGTTAACGTTGGTGTTTCGAATCCCGTATTCGATATGGATTGGAAGCCATTGTATGGCATGAAACGGGATTGAGCTTTCGTGAGGTATGCTAGGCATATATACATCATGAGCATGCATATATTCGTCATTAGCATGCATATATGTTGCTGCGTATCCTGTGTTCACGTATATGATACGATTGGCCAAAATGGGAGCAAAGTGCTACACAGAAATGTGGGAGCCACCTCTTGAGTCCCGGCCTATATGTGAGCCTCGGCCAAAAGGGGAGCAAAGTGCTACACAGAAATGTGGGAGCCACCTCTTGAGTCCCGGCCTATGTGAAATGAGGCTATTATATGATATGTACGGTACGGCGCCACGTGAACACAGTGATTCGCAACAGGGCCCATATGCAATAAGAAAAAGATATGACACGTGCATCATTCACTGTGCATCGATTCATGGTATCCATCGAGTCTTTATGACTCATTCTGTGTATACGTGTATGTTTTGAAGGTATGACACGTGTGTTCGACTCGTGGAGGTTGGCGAAGGGTCCTCAAGCCGTTATGTGTGATGACGTGATTGGGAAAAAGGGAATCTGAAGATCTGACGAGCCACGCAAAGACCTTTCGAAACCCTTTGGCTATGTAAGTATACGATATGTTTGAAAGAAATTTACGAACCTAGGGTTTCGAATGTGTAAGTACACGTGTAACGCTCCCTCTATTCCGCTGTGTTTATGTATATGACGTGTACGGGACCACCACGTGGCCCTTATGATTACGTGTTCGTGCACATTCCGTATGTGATGTTCGTATATGTATGTGTAAGTGAGGGAGGGACGTTACATAGAAGATCTTCACAAATTTGCACCCGAAGTCCTACAACTTTTGACTTGTTGCAATTTAGTCCTCACTTCGTGTTTCTTTGCACTTTAAGCCCATTATACTCCATTACGTCTCATTTTCCTCCATATTGAGGAATTTAACCTATAAACACAATAATTACACAAATATTAAGTAGAAATCCTCCACTTGATTGTGTAGAGCTATAAATAAGTGTGCAAAAACCGCACTTATCAGGATGATCCACTCATGGCCATTAGTTTCAAGTTGAATGATAAGAATTATACGTACTAGAATTATATTGTGAAGAACTCTTTTAAGGGTCCATGTGGCAGGGATATTTTAGTAGCACATAGTTGTAAACCTAAGACTATATATGACAATTATTCCATGAAATTGGATAATTGGGAATCTAACAATTCTAATAGGGATGGCAATGGGAATATCCAAAATCGATAGGTTCGGGTCTTGGGGATGGGGATGGGTCTAAGAGTTAAGACCCGAGGTGGGGATGGGATCACGATCCTACACCCAATAGTGGCCCCAAACCCGCCTTGTCCAAATTTTACTTAGGTATTACTTTTTATATTTATACTTTTTTTTTATAATAGTTTTGTCAAAAATATTTAATTATTTTAAACTTACTTATAAGCTGAACTTGTCATAATATGAAAAGAAATTTTATTAAAAATGTGTTATTATGGATATTGGTTATTTTACTTGCTTTATGTTTTACCTTTATCAATAATGAATTTGTTAAACTTTTTTTTTTTAACGTATATTGTTACTGGTAGAAATTATTAGGGTCCATGTGCAATGGGCCAAGGTGTTTCCCCCAGCCACGTGGCAGAGGCACCCTCCAACATATGAGGCCCTTCAATGCGTAGCCGAGGTGTTAGCATCCAATGGGGCACTTCGGTCATAATTACAAACGAACCCACATGCATGGGCAGCTGAAGTGACATATGACTACGCAATTGATTCACAAATACAAGGGTCATAGTGACTCATCACTTCCAGCAACCAACCTATATTCCTAAGATGGGATCAAAAGCCAAGGGAATCGCACGTGGAAAAATCGTCTTTATGAAGAACCAAGTATAGATAGAAGGAAAAAGCTTAGAGCTAGGTAAGTATTCTTTAATACCAAAATTTTACACTCTCACTCACAAAAGCTTCAACTCTATCGAGTGGGTCACTTAAACGCCTCGATTCAGGCTCTATAGTGTCACCAAGCTCATGTTAATCCTTATCAACCACTATAAAATGGTTGACTTCACTGTCAGAGTGCATGCGGCCACCATCCTTCTCACCATTTAAACGGAGGTCTCCAGTGGTCAACGACTCTAACGTATGTTCTAGCGTACAAGTGGACGGAGGAAGAAGACGAGGGCGAGTAGTAATTGTGGATCCCATTTCCAGAGGTCAACATATATGGCAAACAAGAAATATGATTTTTAAAAATTAGATTTGACAAAAGAGGGAAAAAAAGACATTGTGAACTTACATATTTTCTTTAATGGTTCATTTACATCAACTTTTTATTTGAAAATAATTTGTAATATGTATACTACCAAAAAAAAAGAAAGAAAAAAAGAAAAGCGAAAACATAAAATAAAAATAATAAATAAATGGGGATTACAATTATCTCCGACTCAACCATGACTAATTGGGGATGGGGCATGGATGGGGAACGAAAAATTTCCATGGGACCGGAACTGATTGCCTTCCCGAAATTCCAAAATTCTCAATTGAATAAGTAGCTCTATTGATCATTTGATTGGTGTATAGTTGGGGAAGTATACAACGATAAAAGAAGTTTGGGGCCACTTGAATAAGGTATACAGTAAGTCTAATTTTGTGAAACATTATCAGTTGGAGATCGATATACATGCCATGCAACAAAAGAACATAAGCATCATCGAGTTTTACATTGCTATGAAGGCAATTTGTGACTAGTTAGCTACTGAAGAATTAGAAGGGCATAAAGCATATGTGTGGGTGGGGCGCACTCGAGGCTTTCTGCAACATAAGAGACTCGAGTTTTTGACTATTAGCCCCCAATTGCTAGGATCTACCTCCAATTGGACCTTGCAATGTCCAAACAATCTTGAGCTTCTAGATTTTCTTTATTAACTCCTGCAAAAATAGAAGTAAACAAATTAAGGCCGGGCTCATAGAAAAAGCTTGTGAAATGCAAATGAACACTGCTCATTTGAAATTCGAAAAGTCTAAATGCTTAGAGATGGGTCTCGTGGGCAAAGTTCGCAATCATTGTCCTTGAAGAAGAAGTGAATTTTTCAGTCATGAATCTTGTTGCGGCTCTTTCGCAACAGGGCTCCACCCTGGAGCAGTCGATGAGGCATATTGTATGAACCCTTCGACATGCATAGGCAGTAGATCGATGTGAATTCCTCTACCATCATATCCATCTTCGAAATTTTCTATCACATTATGAAGGTGCATGCAATTTGACCCCACCCATTCGGTGTCATCTGTGCAGGGCAAGGTTGAACTCAATGAAATAGATCACGAAAGAATAAGTGCCAGGAAAGTAAAAGACTCTACTCCATATAGTCCATATGGATCTTCACCAACTCTTCTAGTGGGACGTCTGCCCTTTATGAAGGCCCGGGCCATCCATCCGAATTCTAGGTTCAACATTCCTGTACAGTCTAATATTGGAGAGCTCCTTGGTAGCTGATAAGTGCTAGAAAAGCACTTAAATAACTCTTCTATTTTATGTATTTGTGTGTTTTATTAGTGTTATATGTTCCGTTTTATGTGTTTTTCCTTTATTGTGATGTTTAGGGTCACAAAGAATCAAAAGGAGTCAAAAAGGATGAAAACGGAAACTCGGGACCAAAATGCAAGCGAATCAAAGATGGAGGACCTCCGATGCAATTTTATGAAAAGTTGTTTTTACAATTTTTCTTGTGCCAATGTCGAAGAACATCAAAAGAGGATTCCCAAACTTTTTCCGGATCTCAAATCGGAGTTTCCTAGTGAAAGTTATGGCCATTTGAAGAAAAATGACTAAAAGCGTCAAAGCCAAAACTGTTGGGGACCAAAGTGCAACTTTTCAAAAGTCTAAGGACCAAAGTGAAACTTTTCAAAAAGGTGAAGGACCAAAATGCAATTTGTCAAGGACCAAAATGAACAACATTCAAACGTTGAGGGACTTGTTGTGCAATTTTTCGGTGACTCGAGTGACTCGAGTCACGCCCAGCCGCCCTCGATCACGCCCATCGTCCGAGTCACCCGCATCCGGCGACTTCTCGTTCGCACGCGGTGACTAAGCGAGATCGCGCATGACTCGAGTCGTCACGGTGACTCGAGTCACGCCGACACCACCAGATTTCGACCAGCTGACTCTACCTACCATAAAACGTATTTTTTGGTATTTTCTTGACTTCTTAGAGATAAAACAACTTGAGCACACCACAATAGACTCATGAAGGAAGACTTTTATGATTTTTAATATTTTTGGTGTAATATTTTGCCTATAAATAGAGGCATTTCCAAGCTTGAATCACACAACTTGTAGAGAGAATTAGCTTGTGATTCTCTCCAATTTTCTCCTCAATAAAATTCTCTTCATCATTTGTTCTTAGTTCTAGCTTGAAAGCTCTTAGTTTTTTCATATTCGTGAGTAAAAACCTAAATTTAGGTTCGATTAATCAATCGACGATACTTGCCGTGAATATGATTAGCGGAGCATTTCTTCACTAATTTCTCTTCTTCTTTATTTTTCATGTTTGAGAAAGATAATTTCTCATATATTCTGAGAGGTGATACAGCGTTACGCCAAGTTATAAGTATTTAACCTCATATATGAGTAGTTAGACTTCTCTATTTAATTCTTAGCATTATTTACGTGATTTCTATAGTTTGTATATATTACTTGAGATAGTGAAGTATAATCTATCATATAGCAGTGGTGATACCCGCTAATATGAGTAGTTAGACTTCTCTATCTAGTTCGAGACGTTGTGTTTAATTATCATGTTGTTATCTTTCTAACTCTTTGCTAACGTTTTATCTATTCCTCTACTTCAATTTGTTGATTTGTTATGCTTTTAAACCCGTTTTGAATTTATGTGATTATTGCATTCACTTTGGCCAATTGAATCAATTAATCTTTAAGTTCAAGTTATGTGCTAGAATTGGAACTTTTGATCCGTAATTGTCACTAGATTCCAATCCATGAGCAAAACGAATGTCGTGCATATTTGTTAATAAATCAACTTAGATGTATTAATTCAAGTTTGTGAAATTGATCATCTAATTCAACTCATTCTTCTTGTTCATTTCACACTAGCATTGCATTAAATCCTAAGAACTTGTTTAGGATTATCCAATAGCTAGACGTTAAGTTAAAGAACTCACTTTAATTTAATACACTTAAGGAAGAATTCGTTAATCAGATCGTATTGATTAATTGGAGTTGATAAATTGAAGAAGGGATAGTACACGTTGCATGGGAAAGATAAACACAAGATGTTGACACAACCGAACCCGAGAACTAGGTATATCTTCAATTGTTTCATTTTCATCTCTTTTATTTTGTCATTTTATTTTCGAATTTCATCCAACTTCACAAAACCCCCATTTCTAGATTAATTGATAAGAACAACTAGATTAAACACCGTTCCTCTTGGGTTCGACCCTTACTTACCACTTCTATATTAATTTGCAGTTTTGAAACCGAATAAGGAAATAAAATAAATTTTGGCGTACTGCGACAACACGCCCAGTAGCCATCTCGCTTGTGACTGCCATAGCAGTGTTTACCATGAAGCGAGCGACATGTTCATGTAGTTTGCGAATGGTAAGGGCACTGAGGTTGTTAAGATTTCCTTCCACAATGGGTGCCTCTATTTTTTTACTATGGTACATTTTGTCTAGTTTCTTGAAGTACATCCTCCTCTTCTTTAGAGGATCCTCACTAAGAAAAGTACTATGCAGAGTAGAAGAGGTCTTCAATGAACAAGGTCTTCGTCTATTATTTCAACCAAATAGGAATAAAAAGATGACAAAGAACAAGATGAAAAACTTGGGACACCCATCCATGGTTGAAAAGTAGAAACAAAACGAAGGTAGATATCTTTGAAAATGGATTCGGTTCAAAACAACTAACACCCCAGAGATTCTTTTGAAGAACAATAACACAAATCAAACACAAAGAAAGATAGTCTCAAGACAAAAGAAGCTTTTTGGGTTCCTTTGAAAATTTAAAAAATCAAAACAAATGGACGATAAAAATAAAACTTGCAACAAACTAGCCAAGATAGACAGTTGTTGCTTTACCAGAGATGACAACCATGACCAAAGAACGAAGAACTTGAATCACGATGAAGGAAATGGCAATTGAGAGTTTAAGAAGACAAAGAATGAAGAAGGGAAATATATTTTCTCTTACCCTCTTCCCCTATTTATAAGCGTTTCCTACTAAATTGTGAGCGTTTAATTTTGAAATGATTAACATTATTGCGTGCAAGATTACGAGGCATGTTGGACACGTGAAATAGAATGGTCATGTACATCTAAGATGCATTAAATGCTAACAATCCATCTCTAGGCCATCACCATCATGCGGCCTTACTGATTACATATTCAGTCATTTCACATCTTAGCGGAACTCCCTCACAGCTAAGCAAATTCTTTGAATCTCAAGTCTTTTCAAACCCCTAGATCCTCGCTCTCTATCAGATTCACATAATCACCGCGTCTTATCTCAAGCTTTCGCCACCCTGCCATTTAGTAACTCGGACTTCGAAAGACTAGGAGGATGTTAGCGGATGAGTTTTAATGTATTTTTATGAGTAAAAAGAGAGAGAATGGGTAAAGTTGGATGGTGGAGATTTAATGAGTATGGAAATATATGGATGTAATTTGTTTGACCAAATTTAAAATTTGAAAAAAATGCATTAAAATGCGTTTTGGATTTCATGCTAACACATTCTAGGATACTTATGCATATCACTGGGACAAGCAGCCTATAGATAGCTTCGCATACTATTGGGCTCGCTAGGGAAGATGCTTCACTGGAAAAGTACTTTGCAATTCAAGGTATTGGGCACACCTCACAAAGACAAAATGCCAACTATTATTATTATTATTATTTTGTAACACCATCATATGAAGAATGTTGTGTCACCAACACCACTTGAACTCTTCATCCATCATGAATAACAAATGAACTTATTAGGGAGGAGTGTTGTTGTATGAGAACTTCAACCTATGCCACTTGGAGCCACGTAGCACTTCCTCAACTAACATAGAGATGATCACTAATGATGTTGTGAGGCTCTTCCTCTTTGACATGGAACGAGGATCTTAGGAAGCTCTAACTTCAGACACTTCTTAGGTCTTTTTGGCAAGACCTTGGAGTCACTCTAGATGAAGCGAGCTTGGTCTCAACATTGCGTAAAAGGAGATCATAATTTTTAAAAAGTTTGAATAATGGAGGCAATTAAGAGAAAGCTAGAATCAACAAAAATAATTGTAGAATGACATGAATTAAGATGTGCAAATAATAATGGGAATACGAGAATGTTGGAGGGAATCTAAGCATAACGACTATGAAATGCATTAATTCTCTTTTGCGTCCACCAATCTCGATCTCTAAGTACGTAAAGGTAGGGAGAATTCTAATTTTATCCATATACTTGATATTCCATTCCACAATTTTATTCTCTCAAACTTTCACCCTCTGATCTCACTGTCTCTCCCACACTCAATAATCTTCTTAGCCTCGTTGTTGTTCCCAATTATTATTATACTCGGCAATGATTTGACCGTCGAAGTGACATCAATCACAAATTCTTTTTTTCCCCATCTTTTGTGTCTAACAATTAGATGTTAGTGTGGAGACAATAAGCATGAATGGATCCAATTTTTACCAACTTTTACCACTTTTTTCCATTTTTTTCCACTTTTTTCTCTCTCCTAAATCAATCACATCCACATATCTCATCACATCCACAAATCACAACCACTCACCTCCACTCATTCTCTCTCCTCTTTTACTTTAAAACACTTTTAATTTACTCCCATTCACCCTTAATATATGTAGTAGTGGTGACTTAACAGAAAATCTGTTGGCCGATGTGGCGTGCTGATCAATTCCTACCATCTACACAAGGTATTAAATTTAAGTTCTTATTATGTATTGGTAAGATGGTCAAGAAAGCCCACACTTGTGCAGTTGATGATATTCCAAAAGATAAAAATCTTGACGAATTCTTGTAGTAATAGATTAATTACTGAACAATTTTTTTAATAGTTTTCGCCCGTGTGCACATGTCTTTATCTTACTCTTCATTTCTGATTTCTATTTTTATTTTGTCCCCTTCATTTTTTTTTTTTTTTCTGGAATACTTTTGTCCCGTTCTTTGTTAAATAGTATTAAAAAAATGTAAATTTTATATTTATCAAAATCTTCTTTCAAGTGGTTCTATTTCTGCGTTTCCTTCATTCACTAACCCCTCTATTTATGTTTAAGTATGCGGATTATGGCCAGATCAGTAATTTGTATTCAGGTTAATGTCAAAAGTACAGCTCAACTCTCACCCTCAACGATCAGGAGAGGACATGTATCGTTGATCGGCCCACATATAGGCATCGTAGCGTGCCCATATGTAAACACTTGATCAAAACCGATATAAAAGATACTAAATTATTCATCTGACAAGTTGAAAGTATTAAAAATCTTGTTGGAACGAACACATGTAGACAATTAACAGAAGTGACTTGAAAATAAGATTTGATTTGAAAATCCAATCATTTAAGATAACTGGTAATGTTGACAACGAATGGGCAACAATATATGTTTTGTCACTAGATTTGTGTGAGATCTTGATGTTGACAACATTACATATCTCCTTCAACACTCTCCCAAAAATTATAATTTACATACCATTGCCAAACGCAATTATGTCTCATGTCAAAACTAAGTTCTCTACTAATCCAAACAAGTAAGTTTTATTTATTTATTTTTTCTTTTCTTTTCTTTTCTTTTCTTTGGGTAAATATTAATGCTACATAATAAACAGACAAGACAAGACATTTACAGATATAATTTTTAACGATAGATCTTCAACGTTGTCTAATCTTCATGCAGTAAAAAACTAAAAGTAGCAAAATTACTTTTTCACGGATTTTAAATGATTTAACGTATTTTGGAAAAGCCTTCTTTGCTTATGAATCCTACAATCCAAAGAATAATATTCTCCTCCTCCGCATGAGGGAATAAATGACTTTTATAGGAACAGGTATAGGATTAGGTAAAGTTTTAAGTAAAGTGAAAAAGTGGACCAAATTACCCATCTCCCCAACCCCACATTCATGGGGGCGGGAGTAATTTGGTCCATTTTTCACTTTACCTAAAATTTTACCTAACGCTATACCTGATTCTAGAATTATTCGGGAATAAAATATCCTCACCGCTGACATGGCAGTACCACTTACCACATTGGCACATCATATACTTACTCACGAAGCCTCAACGCCATGTAAAACATTTACATACTAGATACAGAGATGTGGGTTTGCCAGATGGGCCATATTGAGGAACAAGAAACACGGATATGTTGAGTCACATTTCCTACAATTAACATAACCTTCAATTGTATTTAAACTACTCTATAACTTGCTTTCCATCAATTTATAAGGTGTTTTTCCCCCTTGAAAAGCAAATTAATTTATACAGAAAGTACTCAAAACCAAGTAAAATACAGACAGGTCTAATTTTTCTATGTCATTAAACGCTAAATTTTACATCATCAACACCACACTGGTAAAAAATGGGAATGGGATCACAAAATCCTATGTAGAAACTGCTTAAGTTAGATATCTATTGACAAGGTGGTAAAAAAGTAGAGGTAAAACCTTTTAACCTCATCATAACTCTGGTAAAGTACATAGATTAGTTTTTGTATCTTCCCAGGCAGCGGAAAGGAGCCACAGAGGCTGAAACCTCGGGCTTGCAGTGGTACATTTGACTACAAAAACTGAGCATCTTCACACAGACAATGGCGGGAAATCTTCTTGATCTTTCAGATGGTAAGATGACTTAAACGAACCCCTACATGTTAAGAGCAGGAAACAAACTCAAAATAGAATTTGTCAAGCTAATCGCATCCACATATTTCATGGGACCCGCATGTACTGCACAAATCTTCACCACTCGTTTTCAAAAAACCTAATTCTATGTTAAAACAGAACTGGTTTGCTGACAGTGGCTAAAATTATTTGTCGGGGGACTACTTTTACCTGTTGCGGTCCCTCGCTCGTTGCATTCCTGGGGAATTTGGACTCTGAATTTGAGGGTTTGAAGAGGGTGTTCTTTGTTGCCTGTTTCGGTCAGAGAAAGAAGTCCCTGGAGGCGTGGGCCCATTTCCACGCGGGGAATATGAAACTGGTGATCCTAAATGGATGGTTTGGTCGATCAGATATTGAGGAGAAGGTGATTGCTCATAGCCATTTTTGTCAACAAAATTTGTCTCTACGGAGATCACGTTATTCTTTCCTCTAAAAGCTGATGGCTTAGACCCTTGTGGGGTTTGATCCTGCAAAAACCAAAGAATGATGTTGATGATATGCTATCATAACAATTATTTTCAAGCAAGAAACATAACAACTTTGTGAGTGAGTATATACCAGTTTGGGAAAATAAGTTCCTGTCCCTCGCTGTTTATGCATTTCATCCCTGCCAAAGGCCGTTGCGGGTACTAATACATGTGGAATTGCGTAAATTGGTATGAAGTCACTGGGATGGGCCTGGGAAAACCCATTAGGTCCATACGGTGTTGGATATACGTACCCATCCCATGGGTGGTTCGAAGCATTTGGTAAGAGAAAAGTAGACACGCCCGAAGTGTATCCACAATAAAACCGACCTTGCTGCAAGTAATTGAAATGAGTCTCATAATCCCCATGAAGATCTGCCAAGGAATTGGAAATGCTAAGACCTTCAATGCTTGGGTTATCAAGCTCGTCTGCATCGGCAGAGTTGGAAGTCGACTGCGGGTAGGGATCTTGAACAATGGCCTTCTGCCTGGATCCATGTCTTTGGATAGTGCTAGAAAAGAATATTTGAAGCTCATTAGAGATACGATCTTCGGGCAGCATGAGTATCGCCCCGAGCTTTTTAGCACCATAAGAGAAGGCACTTCGGATCCTATAAAAATTTCCTATACAGAAAAAGCAAGTAATAATATAGCTGATTTATTGACAAGTCATCAGGCAACAAAAGTGGTCAATTTAATCCAGTACCCGCCAGGTTGCACAATAGCGCGCACCACGGCTGATGTGGCACCACCGCTAATGTCTCACATAACCTCACAATACGCCAGTGTGTACTGGATCAGTTTTGAATGTGTTTTGAGGAAATTACCTTTGCTGATACTCCTGCCAAGATTATTGATCTCTTTAAGTGGATCAACAATGTTGAGATGTTTTGTTTGAAATCCACGGTATTGGTCGACTTGTTTCAAAGGAATTGCGAATTCTTCAACGCAAGATCTTAAGAAATCATCGGTGAGTAGTAAATCACCACTACCGTCCTTTGGCGTCTCAGCTGCAAGAGAGACGAAAGGAGTCGGTTATAAGAATATAGTTTGTAATGAAGAGACAAGAAGTGCGCCCTACTCTGGACGATGAAACATACCCACAATTTCTGGCAGCGAAGAAATTCGAACTGGTCCATTCAAACTAATGCAATATGTCTCCCAGTCAAATTTGCTGAAATAGTCTAGAAATTTATATAGAACCTAAAATCATAAATTTCAATAACTAAGTTAACTTTTTTACCGCATGTGCAAGGAAAAAGAATGATTGTAATTGACAACACTCACCGTCATTGGACCATCTAATGTTGTGTGGAAGAGATGAAAGATGTATAAGACAAGTGTCTCAAGGGCATATGTAGATATCAGACCGTGATGCGCACCCAATATTCGACTTTCATAGTAGCACCATGCCTTTATTAGTATAATGCTACGTTTAAACAGATGATCTTTGCCAATGAGGCGATCAACCTGGAATGCAAGTAGTTCGAGTTTAATGACACAAATAATCACTCATTAGTCTAAAGATATTCTTGATCCGCATCAAGCAACTGCTTCGTCTTTGCTTTATTTATTAGAATATAAGAATGAATTAATCAACTTATAATAGATCCGTTACATCTCACAGTCGTTTTTCAAGATCGAAAATACTTGAAGAGTCCAACTTACCTGCTCAAGAAAGCAAAGGGTAGATAGCCCACCAAGTTGATTGAAAGAAATATCAACCACAATGTTCTGCACAATGCACTTCACAAGCTTGACCTGCAATGAAATAACCATAGATCAAGGAGGCAGAAATAGAGACGAGTAAAATGTAAAATTATTATTAATTGATGCATGCAGAGTTGAAGAAAAATAAAATGCCCGTTCGAAACAATAAATAAATTAAAAAAAAAAAACAAAAGAAGGAAAAAGCAAAACTTTGAAGTGATCACAAGTAGATGGATGATCAGTTCAAGGAAAAAATAAAATGCCAAGTTCAATTGTATGCAGCTGACATGAAGAAGAGAAACAACCTCAATGTAATGAAGCAGTGTCCGAACAACAAAACTTGGCCTGTGTTCACTGTTCATTTTAACTTTTCTACCTAAAAATCTACATATACTACTTAGTCAAAAGTCATACTTCTATTTAACCACACATCTCACTGTTGTCCACATATCTCGTGGTTCCCACCACTATAAAATCTAAAAAGTTTAGTTTTATTTTATTTATTTATTTTTATTTTTATTTTTATCATTTTTATTTTTTACGTTTAACATGAGTGGGAAAAAAATTGGAAGAAAAAGAAACTTTCTAATAGGAAATTCACTTTTAGTCAGTCTTTCCAGCTGAGAAAAAATAAATCACTTGTTCTTAACCAGTTAACCAGCTCGGATTGGGCACTGAAGGCAATCTAGACGAAGCTTTTCATAATTTAGCCTCCATTTGGCAAATCTGTAAATGGTCAATAAAGAGTAGTAGTGGCTTCTCTGAAATATAATAATTACTACTATGAAATATAACAATGCGTAGTAGTCATAAATCAGGGATGTCAAAATGACCTGTGAAAAGCGAAAACCATGGGTACCCGAACCGAACGGGTCAAAAAAACCAGAACCGATGGGTCAGTGGGTCGGATATAGTTTTTGATAATAAAACCCAAAGTGGATATAGTTCGGATATGGATATTAGAGATGCCCCCGAACCCGAACCAAATGCCTGCTGCATTTTTTTTTTTTTTTTGCTTTGCTACAAAAATTTAAAATAATAAAATTAAAATTAATTTTCAATTCAATTCAATTCAATTCAAAAGGAATGTTAGACTGTTAGTGCCATTCATCTCTGCTCAAATGTTAACAACTCAAGTACCCATCCCACTAGTCACTGCCCAATGGCCCAATCGAAATGCAAAGCCCATTCCATTTGCCCTAAATTTAATCCTCCTTACTCATCTCACTATCTCAGTCGTTCGCCTTCCCCACCTCACAGTCCCTCTCGAGTCTCAGAAAGGCACAAGACCAAACGCCACCAACACTCCAACAGCGAACTCAGTCCAACTGGCCGCCAAACCTAACGCTTCCAACACTGTGACGTCCCTCAGCAAGTCAGCCGCTCAGCCTCTGCACCGGTGCACCCTATTCCGCCGCTAGAGAAGACCAAACAGCGCAATCGAATTCTTGAACTAATTAAAGAAGTTGATGAGACCTCAAACTTCACAGATGATCTGGTGGTATTTATGGATGTGTTGGCTTGAATTTACCAAAATAAAATAAAAATAAAATAAATAAATAAATAAAAATAAAAAAATCCAAACAGGTAAACGGGTACCCGTTCGGGTTTGAAACCCTACCCAAACCGAACCGACCCGAATCACTTTCGGTTCAGCTCGGTTACGGTTTCAAGGTCGGTATCGCGGTTCGGGTTCGGGTACGGCCAACCCGTACCCGAACCGACTTGTTGCCATCGCTATCATAAATGCATAGATAAAATTAATGTTTTTGTTGATTATGAACCATTTAAATTTCTATCCAAACTAAGGCTTGGAGTCTATTTCATCTTGCTAATTTGCAAGTGAGTGGAAGAATCTTTGGTTGAAAATCCTAGAAAATAAAAATAAAAAATAATAATGATGGTCCCACAACAATGTGTAACCGCAAGTAAGTTGGGGAAAAATATGATAGGGAACTAGCAAGATCAAACACGCTCTTAGTAATTTTCCATCAATAGGAAATTAGTCTTCCAAAAGCCAATCAAGGAAATTTGATCTTGTTAGAAGTACCAAGATCGAGAAAGTATTTTGAAATATCTGCTTGTATAAAGTGATCACCTGCATCAACTATTATCAAGGTTGCCATAATTTTAGAGGGAGGAAAGCCCGGTGTCTAAAGTTGGCTCTTTTTCATCAAATTTAGTTATCTTAATCATCTATTTCCCTTAGCTAGCAATATTCCAATTTAAGAGCATTCAATGTCCAAAGACACAGCCTCTGTTTGTGTAAACTGCTTTCCACCTAAAAATCGCCTTGTAGTACTTAGTCAAAGTCAAACGTCAATATCAACCACACATCTCACAATATTACTAATCGTCATCCACACTCTTGTGGACCCCACCACTATCCAACCTGAAAAATTAGTTTTTAACAAAAGAAAAGTTTCCCTGAAAACGCTATAAGGATACTCATCAAAATTAATAATTGCACCATACCTAAAAGGGTAATTACAATTTTTTTTTTTTATAAGAAACAAATTATTTTATTGCCAAAAAGCTCAAAACTTACAAATCAAGTGGACAAGCCATCCACCAAAAACAACAAGCGGACCATAATAAAACTAGCTATTGCACTACACAATGGTACAAAAATAGCTAACGGGGTCTAGACAAAATAGGAATTTATCAATATTACAAAATATTCCACTTGCTCTAGCCCAAAGTCCCGAGTCAAGTAAAATGCTATCCCAAATGTCATGTATTGAGCTCTCCATATCGTGAAAAATCCTTCTATTCCTTTCCTTCCATAATACTCAAGCTGCCGCCATCACGATTAGTTTCCAAATCTCCTTTTTTTGTTTCCTATTGCCCCCAAATGACCACTTGATGAGAATCAAATCTACCAATTTTCTTGGCAAAGCACTCGCTACTTCAAATAGTTTCAAGATTCTACTCCAAATCATTGTGGCTAACTCACAATGAATAAGGACATGATCAATGGTTTCATTATCCTTTCTACACATAACGCAAAAAGATGGAGAGATGCACAAAAGGTCTTCTCAAGTGCAGCAAATCACAAGTATTAACCTTTCCCAAAGATACTAATCAAGCAAAAACTTTCACTTTTAGAGGCATCACACCCTTCCAAATGAATTTGAATTGTGGGAAAAATGAATCCCATAAAGTTTGACAAAGGACCTTGAAGAAAGATTTGCATGAGAAATAACCCGAAGAATGAACATTCCAAATTCTTTTATCAAGTACCAAAGGATCAAGTTTTGTGGTTTCAAGTATGTTTAATAGGGAGATGAAACCCTAGACGTCTCTGTTGCTGAAGTTCCTAGTAAATTCAAGATTCCATCTTGGGTTAGAGGGGGATGGAAAGGAGGTAATATCATATATCAACGAGTCTTTACTTGTGGACAGCCTAAACAGATGGGGAAACAAGTTTTGAAGAGTAAGATTACCCACCCATTTGTCTAACCAAAGACGGATTTTATAACCCTTACCAACTACTAATTTTGTACACTCTATAAATTTATCCCAGATTTTTGCAATGGATTTCCATTGTGGGAAGAGTGGAATTAATGTCAATATTTGCATCCCAATCATTAGATTGTAGGCCATACCTACTAATGATAACAGATGGCCAAAGTGAATCCGATGTTATGGGGAATCGCCAAAGCCATTTGCCTAAGAGAGCCAAGTTCTTCAATTTTAGATTACCAACCCCCAATTACAAATTGCAAATGAACTTAAGTAAATATTTATCATTTTTTCTCCATCCCTACCATGCCACGAAGACCCTTCTCAATTAGACAATTACCTCAAGCCACATGATATATATATATCTTCTATAACTGCGCTAGCAGTACTTATAGACATTTCCTAGTCGATTTACGTTCTTTCGAAGTGTCCAACAATTTTAAACTGTTCAGCCAAAATTATCTCTACACTAACTTGCTCATGAAATCAAGGATACGTTGCTTTCTTCATTATTCCTTCACGTTCCTCACCTAATATCTATTTATAATATTCCAAGCCTACATGCAACAAATTTATGCTTTAATTTTCCTTTTCAATAGAACAACTCAACTACTCAAAATTGCAAAAAATTCATTTCTGACGATCTAACATTTGATATCAATGTAGCATAATAGTGTCATTGCAATCCTATAAACTTTGTGTTTTACTCCTAATAGGAAGATCACATGGAACCCCAAGCATACTCCTCATCTAATCCTTCCACGTTATTCCTTTAACTCTCCTTCCCCACCCCCACCCCCACCCCAAAAAAACCCCCCAACAAACACACAAAATAAATAAATAAATAATAATAATAAATAAATAAATAAATAATAATAATAAGGAAAAAAAATCAGAGGTAGCATTGAAAATTTCCGACGTTCAGGAATATCATTGCCCTAAACCTTCCCCATGTCTCTGCGATTACTACCAACTTGACTAAAATTACCCCTCTTGCTCAATTGTTAAGCCATTTTCTTTCAAAATTTTCACTTAATAACTCTAAACCAAGAATAATTCCCTTTTCAACTCATCCATCAACAAGAAATCATAAACAAAAAAGAGTACGCTCTGGATTGTTGTTTATGCCCTTAGGCTATTCATCTACAACAAAAATAAGAAAATATTAATGAAGTTAAAACTCACCACCCTTGGGAGAATGAACAGTAATTGGAAACTCGAAGGAGACTGCCTCCATGGACATTATAATCCCCCTCTTCATCCCCTCTACCAAAATCAGTATACATACTTTTGACCCCATATTTTAAATGCTTTGTTTTGTGTGCTCTTTTTAAAAAATAGGCTTTCGAATATTGTGATTGTGCTAAGTGGTTAAAAAGTGAGACCAGTAATGACCCTCATTTAATGTTGGGTTGAAAATGCACTTGGTGGAAAATCAATTTTTTTAAAAAAAAAAATGCATAAACCAAATCTGTTAAATGCAACATATCACATGCTTTGATTCCTTCATTCCAAGCTACACGAAATTGTACGACTGATTCAGCATTTGTTCTCTTTCTTGCTTAAAGCAAATAGGTCATCATGACGTAATATTCAAAAAAACACATCAGAGATGACGATTCTTTGCTATAACTACACCGTTTGTGTATGGTGCAACAGAATTCATTACACAAACAAGCACACGATTCCATGTGAATAAACAAGAAAGATACTTTTGGGGGGGGGAGGGAGTGTGGTTTGTTGTAGATTTTAAGAGTTTGTTTGATACGACTTAGAACAAAAATCATTTTTCTCCACCAACCACCCATTACATTGATTTTGACAACTTTTCTACATTTTTTTAATACACTTTCTTTACTTCTCAACCGCACATTTAAAAATCATTTTTTCAACAATCTCTATCAAACATCAAACATACCCTAAGTGTGAGCTGCATTTAATACTACAGCTTCAGATGTTTATATCTACAAAACAGATGTATTTGCAGAAGCAGATTAGGGTGATACAAACCTCAGCGCTAATGAGCTGCACATCTTTAACATCGAACTCAGCAAATCTGTTGTTCTCTTCTTCTTCAAGTACAGCTTTCATATCCTCAACTAAGTTATCTTCAACATTAACACCACCAAAGGCAGTCAAATCAATGTCGCCATCAGGAAGATATGTTTTCAGTGGTACAGAACCATATGGAAATACCTGCAAAAATATAAAATCTCCATTAAAAGTAACTCATAAAAGGTCCACAACTTTATCAGCAACCGTTGGGATCATCAGTTCTAACACATAGAAGTGCAATCATTAACCAACTATATTCAGGAATGCTATATGTACTGTAAACAGCTCTCAATTATGAGATGAAAAGAAGATAATTACTGTCTTAGTTAATCTGACCCTTTTTACTTGATTTATACAATCACATATTCCCATTTCAAAACCCCAATTCAACTCAATATAACCATGTCCCTTGGCATCTTTTTAATCCGCCATGTTCATGAACATCCTTTACGAGGTTTCATTTTCATAAACCCACATAATCTCTCAACCATTTTTGGTTAATTTATGTGATCTCATATTCCCACTTTGGAGGACCAAACAAGTGCAAAATAAACTGTAACATTAAATACCACTAGAATAACTCCAGATAACCCTGTCTCTTGGCCACTTTACAATTTTTTACATAATCGTCCCTTAGCTCTTTGCCACTTTATGACTTTTATAATCTCATGGCCATTCTGCGCCGATTTACAGAATCACATAATCCCATTTTCGAGCGAGAGAAGGCACATGGAAAATGAATGGGAACATTAAATACTACTACATTCACTTGAGATAACTCTTATCTTTTGCATGTTTCTACTAGTTATACTGCAAATTTTCAACCCTCACGAGTCACACCTTAGAATATTCCTGAGCAGTTCTGTCACAAATCAACATATACCCGAAATCCGAATGAACTTATAAAAGATCTGACTCAAACGACAAAAATACAAACAAACAAAAAGCTACCAATAAACAGAAATCTACGAAAAGCTACTGATAAGTTTGAAGAATAGGTTACAACAAACTAAACTCCGTAGTATGTTAGGATGTCAAACGGAGTACAACATAGTCTCTAAACCTGGCTAGATTCTCAAAGGGAGTACCAGACAACCTATATACCTAGCTAGAAAACTAGAGGAAAAACTTTGTAATGCAGAGTATAAATAAACAGTGCATTCATAGACATAGACACAGAACCCACACTAACATTTATATCTATGTTTGCTTAAAATATCTCATTGGTATACGTGTGTGCGCGTATATATGAAATTTATACCTCAGCCCCAAGGCGATTCTTGATTAATCTCAGAACATAATCGATCACATCTTTCCTTCTTTCTTCGGAAAGGGTAGTTGGCTGCACCTTAGAGATGATCGTATGTGCCGCCACCTCGGCTTTCTCCAACCGCTCCCGCCCAATTTCCGACAGGCTCGGATCCGCCGGAGATGTAGATGTCGAAATAGTTGATAAAGGCCTCTCCGCAGCAGCTGCTCCGCCGCAATCGGCAACTTCCGGAATGTCGTCCATAATAAGGGGAAAAAAAACGGAAAGAGAAAAACAAAATCTGTTCGAAGTTCAAAATTTTCAACAAAGAAAAAACCAATTGAAATCGAATTTCAGCAGCCTGAAAACCGATCGCTTGCAAAAGATGCTTCCTTTTCTTGCTCTCAATGTAAAATGGACAAGGGCTATCGCAGAAAAAGGAAAAGATTCCAAAAGATTGAAAATGAGGTTTTGAGACTTTGAAAGAAAAGAATTGTTTCGAAAACGATTCAATCTGTAAGCAATTACTTGCGCTTGTATGTAATTCACATAATGTGAACTGCAATTAATTGCAGTATTACAGTAATCTCTGTTTTTAGGTTTTTGGTTAATTCTTCACTTTTTTTGTTCATTACTATTTGGAATATAGTTTGTTCTTTGTTTTTCCTTATTCTCCCCCGGTATTAAGACAAAGTTCTAACCCTAACTAAAATATTCATCCTTTTTACAATTTTACCTACCATAATCACAATCACTTCTGCTAATTTGTGGAGTATCATTATTTTTTCATTTTTTTCTTTTTCCCCATTTTTGGTCCGCTGATGTTTGGGGCTTCTTTTGACTGGGCAAAGAATATTCGTAAAATCAATAAAATTAGTGTCATTATATATATTTATTTGCGTGTCTATATTTTTTTATAATATTTATCTTTTTTGGCATAATAATCAACATTGGTGTTTCCTACCATTTACTCAATTATTGGGTGCTACACAGATAGATTAATAATAAATTTTTTTGTTGTTGTTTTCTAGATATATAATTGGTATAATTGTGGTCAAATACGTTATTAATTAAATGTCAATCGCAAATCACTAAGCGCGTAGAGTGTAGACATTGTGTTTTAAGACTTAGATTAATTTAAATCATAACTTTTTTAATGTAAATCATAGCTTTTTTTTTAGTCTATTTTATAGTTTGATAAGTATTGTTTGTCTTAAGATAAATATTTTACATTGATATCATGATATGAAAAATTATGCTTCGATCAGGAAAGTTGTTCAATATGGAAAAAATAAATAAATAAAGTCTGATGAATAACTTAAACTGCGTATGTATTTTCGATAATTATTGATCATTTTAACTAAATGTATGTATGGTACCAAACATTGTTAAAAAATTGATTATACACAACCAAACATTGTTAAAAAATTGATTATACACAATTATTATCTATTAGTATTATCCATGTCAAATTCCTTAAAAAATAATAATAATAAAATTATCCACGTCATAAAAGATAGATAATAGTTATACATTATTTATATATATATCATTGTTATGAATAATAATTGAAGTGTTATGAATAATTGAGAATAATTTGGTGGTTATGAATTATGAGGAATAATTTGGTGGAGGAATAATTTGGTAAAAGATGTAATTATTATATGTGAATGACTATTATACCCTTGATGAAATTATGTAATTACGATTGTGCCATTCGAAGTTTCATAAATAGAGCAGATTATTAATGAAATTCATTCACGAGAATTAAGCCTTAGAATTCATTCTCTACAAATTCTCTCTATTGTTTCTATACTTTTATAACACGTTATCAGCACGATGCTCTAACCCTTTGAGTAATATGAAGGAAGTATGCTCTACAGTTGCATCTTATAGATGATCCTCTGTATCAGAAACCGGATTAAACACTTCCCAATTAGTTAACTCCTTTTTGATAAATTTCAACACAACCAATAATTTCCTTCTCTCAAAATCTTGAAGAAACTAAAAAGCTCTTGAATATGTTCATCGACGTTAAGTTTATTGGGAGAGAAGGACTTGCTCAAATTTCAATCTTTTCTCCATTGCAATTCTTGTTGTATTGTTTGGCAAATTCTCTCAAGCGATGATTCAATTTATTCAAGATAATTTTAAGTAAAAAATTTCACGATAATAAGTTCAAGACTTGATGATTAGTCAACCTGGCATCTCTCCTTGGACAAAGAAGCAGCACATTTGAAGAATTTATGAATACTCCAAGCAAAAGAACAGAGAGGTATATATAATATATATGTATATATATTATAATAATATATTAAACTATAATATTCGTTTTCTCGAGATATAAGGAGCATACGTTATCAAAATCAAATTTTCTCGACTCCATTATACTCGATTTAACGAGCTTCGATTTGACACTAATATTGATAAGATAAACTTTCAAAATTTTGCAAAACAGTACCCCAATTTTTGAAAAGTTACAAAATAGTCCTTGAACATTTTGATATTGATAAATTGAAGTAGAAATGAGATAATTTTCAATCGTAAAACATTGATAAAATATTTTTGGCAATTTTACCTTTGCGAATTGGAATGGACAATTTTACCCTTAGGGTAAAACCGACCTAATTTTGACGGCAAGTGAAAATGGATAGAATATTCATGAAGAAATTCCAAATCCATTGATTATATAAAAATGGCTTGAAGTCCATTTGAGTTACTAGATCGAAATATTAATGTAACTCCGAAGAGTTCAATTACATAATGTACTTATTCTAGAAGGATAAGTGTGCTCTTGTAAGTAATGAGTATTTGTTCTAGAAGAACAAATTTGCTCCCGTAGAAGCGATTCAATATTTAATTCTCGCACTTTATTTACTGTAATTTAATTATTGCAATACCTCCTACTTGATGATGGGTTCAACCGTCACTAAACGGAAGGTTTTATATATTTCTGCACTTTATATGCTAAGTGATGGGTAATACCTTCTACTAAGCAGATCCTACTCCTGAAGAAGTAGTTAAATATTATGCAATTTAATTCTTACTATTTAAATTCCGTAAATTTATATTTATTGCAATAATTCCCATAAGGTAGGTTCGACCACCTATTGGAGGAAATTTAATTTCTGCAATTTAAATTTATGCACTTTATAGTTTGAGTATATTTCCAATGTGGTGGGTAATACCACACGATTGGTGTGCATATTTCCAATGTGGTGGGTTATACTACACGATTGGTTATAACGAATCCTACTCCAGAAGAAGTAGTTGATCAAATATTCTAATCCTACTCTCGAAGCAGTAGACGATGAGAATAAAATTACTTCTCCATATATACCGAATATTAATGGAGAAAATTGAGCAAGTGGTACTTGGAGTTACCATTGGATAAATAGATGAAAGTAAAATGCTCAATAGATCCCATGTTGATAAATCAAAGAAAATATATCGTGATGGAAAGCTTATATGAAGTAATCTCATCGATGATATGAGATTGTATTAATATGAGAATAAAATGCTCTTGAAGAAGCAAAATCACTAGATATCTGTATTTGAATAAAGCCAATATGATATTATTATTATTACTCCAGAAGAAGTACAAAGCAAGAAGTGGAACATATTGAGAATATCAAAGATGGCAATAAACACTCGAAAATATAGAAATACGAAAAGAAAATATATATTGAACCCATAAATGAGGGATGCGTCTCGAGAGTATAAATACTCAGTAACTACGCCAGAACATTCGGTTCATAATGAAAGATCCAAAGGATCTCTTTTTCGCTTGACACCGATGATCCGTGACCGATGGGTTTCGGCTTCCATAGATTTTTGAACATATGATTGAATCTTGATGAGTAGATCAAAGAACTGTATTAGCGAGAAACAAGTATATTTCTTCTTTGAACGAGAAATAAATTTATGTTCTACACCCTGATCTAGAAATGCTAGCAAACCATCGAAGAAATAATTAATATTCAACAAACCTATGGGTTTGGTATGAACATTCCACTGTGCAAATGACGCTATATTGAATATTTCCTCCAGTGTTATAAATCACCTCGGAAGAACAATAAAAGCATCACTATTGCTCATCATGTACATCGGCGCAGTCATGGATGGATTGTGTTTGTAGCATCAATCCAAGTTGGACTAATGACATTTCTAACTCCAATTGATTCGCCTCCAATTCGATGAAAAGGTATTATACTTGACACTCTTATCCCCATAATTGTGCGGCCATTGTAAGACTCCTTAATAGTTTGTTATTAGTCCCTCCATATAGTATATTGATATTTTGTTTCCCTAACTCCCTTACAAGTTGGTTTGCCATATCCACATATTGGATATGACCTACTAGTCTGGAGCCACCAAGAACACATATAGTTTTTACCTGGCGAGGTAAAGATTGACTTACATGAGATGATTTTGATATCTCCATCTCCATCTCCACCTCTATCTTTCTCTTTCTTGAATGAATGATAGATATATGAATCCCTCTATTTAAAGAAAAATTTTCAAACCAATAATTGAGTGCACTATTTACTTTTTGACAAATATGAAAGAAAAAAAAGAGAAAATTTTTAGTGATATGACATATAGTCATCGAGATTGAAAAATAATATATATATCTTAAAATTGAAAACGATATTTACAAATAAAAGAAATATATTGATCTTTGTTATTACACCGAGCTTTCTTATATAAATATGGGAAAATCATTATGCTAAATTTTTCTACTAAATTTACAAGCGGGATCTTCTAAAGTAAGTTTTTCAAGATCTGCAACGCCGCTTGTTGATCTTTGAATTTGGCCCATAAGGCCATTAGCTCACCTTATGCACGTGTCCACTAGGATGTGTCTCAAGAGCACTGTTGAATATCATTCAAAGGCTCCTTACTCAATCCATCCTTAATGAATGCTATTTTATCTTCTCGATTTACTGGACAAGTACCCCTGATTTACATCGAGTGTCACATGTCCACCGAGCACACTTGTAGCATCCTCCTAATCTTTTTGCTCTCCGTTTCTTTGAAAACTACTTTTACCCATACCAGGCATGTATTTAGAAGGAATTGAAACCTCACCGGATAATCGAACCTTTGCTTCAATCAAGCATCGGATATCTTGTGGGATACCCTTATTCATTAGCATCCTTAATCTTTCCAAATTTACATCGATAAATCCTTTTTAGGATTTTGGTCGTAGTGATGGATAGTATTTTCGAAGATTTGAGAGCATATGATCCATTATAATGTATAGACCCTTGTTAGGATGAATTTTGCAATAATTTTGATGATTTATTTATAGAATAATACAACGCGTATGAAATAAGACTCCGATTTTAAATAAAGCGTAAGAGCTACGATTTCGGAATTAAATAATAGCCGGATGTGATGCGTATGAGTCAGTAACTCTGTTTGAACAATAGTAGACAATAATGTCACCAAAAGATGATGGAATATATCGGTGAATTGTTTCTATGATAAATCATGTTGAGCACTATCTGAATACTAGTGAAATCGATATAAGAATTTACTGAACTAGAAGTTCAATAATACTCGTTTGCAAAACCGGATTGACCATCCCGGTTTAAATAATTATTGAAATCAATATTTCAAGTGAAGAATTAAAAGAATTCTTCAATGATTGTTCTCGATAAATGATGAAATCATTACTAGCCAATATTGGGAATAAATCCCAAATATATCTGGAATAAAGGATGAGAAGTATGGGCCCACTCATCCTCCATGTGGACTACTAGATATTATGATATGGATCCACTAGATAGTCACATGTGTATATGATTCGTAATTTGAAATTTCACGAAATATTTGCTCACCAGATGAGCATGATTTTCTGATTTAATGATAAAGCTAGTAAATGTATATCCCAATACTTGAATAAATCCTGAAGGATTTGAGTATGCGCATACAAATGGGATATTATATGGCAAATTATTTAAAGTCCTCAAATAAATTGCCGATATCGAGAATAGAATGCAAACGGTCTAAATTCCCATATTAAGGCTGAATGATGAGAACATATATGATAAAAATCATACCAACTGTATGAGTTTTGGTGTTCTAAATTTTCTCAGCATGAGGGGGAGTATTAAAGGTTGAAAATAAATGCATCATGTTATATCCTCGAAATTGAAATACGAACTTGAAGTTCAAAGATGCATGAAAGGCTATGAACAATCACATATATCGCTTCACGATGCTTTGATAAGTTAAGCGCTTGAAGCGTTGATATTTCCCCAAACATATATATCAAAGCAAATTATAAAAGATGGTCTTAATAACGGAGGCATGTGCTCTTGAAGAGTATATAGACATAACTATATTGTGTAATCCTACAAGAGGATTAATAATGAGATATCTCGATAAGTTATGTCGATATGGGGAAAGAAATGAAATTGAAAAGTGTCGACACGATATGAAAATGTAGCGCTACATATGATCAATGATAATGAAAATATTGAGATATATTGAAGATGATAAATGGTGAATGTGAAATCCTTAACTTATGAGATGATGAGATGATGATGACTAATGCTCAAGTTTAAAGATAAGCATGGTGGTCATTATATGTTGCATGCTCATGAAAGTTAAATTACCGATCGTGTGTGTAGTACCACAAAGGAAATTAAAGGATCGGATGAGCTAAACCCGTGTTTATGAGTACCCTAAAGGGTGAACTAAGCCCACAGGAATGAAATAACCTATTAAGTGAGTATTAAATGTTAAATGATATATTTTAAATGTTAGTTAGTTATGAAGGTTTACTTATATGTTTACATGTTTTTACAATGAATTTATATGCTTTAAATTGTGTATTTGGAGACATGTGTTCATGGTGAATGTTTTGTAGTTGTGTAAGAAAATTGATGCACTCTAAATGAACGAAGAGTATAAAATCAATGTATATGATACTCATACAAATGTATGAAAGATTTTGAAATGCTTGCAAAGATACTTGTATAAAATACGCATTGCACTTTTTTTCCCTTGATCGAGGTTTTATCCCATTGGGTTTTCCTAGCAAGGTTTTTAATGAGGCAACTTTAAAGGCGTATTCACATGAATAATGTACTCTTTTTCCTTCATTAGGTTTTTCCCATTGGGTTTTTCCTAATAAGGTTTTAACGAGGCATATTCATGGTATATTGAGAACGATAGGAGAAATTGATACAGTGTATCTATTGGATCAAGTTATAATGGAGCTAATGCTTTAGATCCAAACGATGATGATATTGAAATCATTTACCAGAAGTAAAGATATCGAGTTCTCAAGATATGAAATCGAACGGAGCAGCTGTACTCTTTTTCCTTCGATCAAGTTTTTTCCCACTGGGTTTTCTTGACAAGGTTTTAACGAGGCAGCACGTGAATACTCATATGCCGCTGATAGACATCAGGGGGAGCAATGTTTTGATGAAGCAGTATATAACCACTCCAAGCTATCCTGCAATCGGTTTGGAAGTTTTTTCCCCTGGTTTTTCTTCAAACAGTCAGGAAGACATTTGTATTAATAGTCATTCAAGGGGGAGTGTTATGAATAATAATTGAAGTGTTATGAATAATTGAGAATAATTTGGTGGTTATGAATTATGAGGAATAATTTGGTGGAGGAATAATTTGGTGGAGGAATAATTTGGTAAAAGATGTAATTATTATATGTGAATGACTATTATACCCTTGATGAAATTATGTAATTACGATTGTGCCATTCGAAGTTTTCCTATAAATAGGGCTTCAGTTATTAATGAAATTCATTCCTGAGAATTCCTTAGAATTCATTCTCTCTAAATTCTCTCTATTGTTTCTATACTTTTATAACAATCATCAATTAAAAACTCACTAACTTATTAAAATTTTTAAAAATAGTGTGTACGCTTATTCATAAATTTTAGGGAAATTGACAGGTTCCAAAAAAAATTGCTTGAGTGCGAGTTTGGTCTAATTTAAAAAATAAGGTTGCGCATTTGATCTCAAAAAAATTTGGTATGCATTTGTTCCATTTAGATGGAATCCATCCATTAAATCGTTAGTCAAAGTCAACTTTTGAAAAATCTGGTGCCCGTTTGGTCTATTTGACTTGAGATAAATTGCACAAAAAGTCCTAACCTTTAGGTATTATCACAATCAATTTCAAAAGTTTGAAAAATATGTACTTTAGTCCCGAATTTAGTTAAATTATATAATTTCACATTTTATTTTTTGTATGTGTGCTTATTTGATCCGTAATTAATTTTATTGAATTAATTTAATATTGCTTAAATAGTTTTTATTAAAAATTTTCAATATAGTAGCATTTCTCCATATTAATATAATAATACAATTTTTAAAAATTTTCATTAATATTAGATACGCGCACATTTTGATTTTAATCAATAGTTAATAATAAATATAATTATTGTACGTATATAAAATTTCATTAAGAATATTAGTGCAAAACAAATATCGAATATCAAGAATTAGTCAAATAAAATAAAAAAATACAAAAAAAAAAGAAAACCAAAAATAAAAAAAAATCCTCCCCCACCCCTACTCTACCCCCAAAAAACCACCACCAAGCTAGTGGTGAAGGCAACAGCGGTGGCTTCGAAAATACCGTCGCTGATGATGGTCTTTTAAAAATTTTCTTTAGTATTAAATACGCGAACATTTTGATTTTAAACAATAGTTAATAATAAATATAATTGTTGTACCTAAATAAAATTTTGTAAGGAATATATCAATGTAAAAAATACACTGAATATAAAGAATTAATAAAATAAAAAATCCTCCCACCCCACCCCTAAAAAACACCACCACCACGCCGGTGGTGGTGGTTGTCAATAAAACCACCAAGACAACTAGCGATGGTAGTAGCGACCGGAATCACCACAACAGTGCTGGTGGCTTCGAAACCACCACCACTAGTGGGGATTGGATGAGTTTAATTTTTTATTTTTTTATTTTTCTATTTGATTTTATTATATTTTTTAAAAATTTTATTTGATTTGATTAATTCTTTGTATTCGTTTTTTTACAGTAATATATTACTAGTAAAATTTTATGAAGGTACAATAATTATATTTATTATTTACTATTAGTTAAAATCAAAATATGCGTGTTTCTAATGTTAAAGAAATTTTTGAAAGTTGTGTTATTATATTAATACGAACAAATGCTATTGTATAAAAATTTTTGATAAAAACTATTTAATCAGTATCAAATTAATTCAATAAAATTAATTACGGATCAAATAAGCACCCATAGAAAAATAAAATATAAAATTTCATAATTTAACTAAATTTGGAACTAAAGTATATACTTTTCAAATTTTGGGATTTGATTGTGATAATACCTAAAGATTAGGACCTTTCGTGCAATTTATCTCAAATCAAATATACCAATCACACACTAAATTTTTCAAAAGTTGATTTTGACTAATGGTTTAATGGATGGATTTCATCCAAATGGGGCAAACGGGCACCAAATTTGTTTTTGGACCAAATGCGCTACTTTTTTTAAATATGACGAAACTCGTATTCAAGCAATTTTTTTGGGACCATTTTGCACAAATTTGCCTAAATTTTAAATTCAATATGAAATTTATATAGTCTAAAGGGAAATTGGCGCTTTTGGTCCCAAAAAAAAAGGAAAACTTGTCTGAGTACTCATTTGATTAGTTTTTAAAAAAATGTAGCGAATTTGGTCAAAAAAAATTTGGTGCGCGTTTGGTCCATTTATATGGAATTCGTCTATTAAACCATTAGTCAAAGTTAACTTTTAAAAAATTGGGTGTGATTTGATCCATTTGACTTTAAATAAATTGCACAAAAAGTTCTAACATTTAAATATTACTAGTAAACAACATGTGCTTTGCACGTGATAAGAAAACTGTGTCAATAACGTAATTTTTTTTCAAACCATTTGAAATCTTTGGTTATCGTAAATGTTTAACAAAAACAATCATATTTTTTAATCACTATTAAATAAATGGTTTTTATTGGTCGACGTGATCTCTCGAACATACATAAGAAAAATATGCAAGTAATTTATAAGTGAACAGAATTTGAAAAGAATTGTTATAAATTTAGGAGCAATGTATTTAAAAGATTTCATATTATGTATTTTCATTTTCAATTCTTGAAATTATAACTCAGACAAATGAAGAGGTGCAAAATTCATGAATGTTCAATGAATTAATTAAGTAAGGAAAAACTTTATAAAAGGACGACTATGAATAATAATTCTATAAAATTTGAAAGGGCATAAAATATTTCGTATTATGTATGTTTATTTTCAATTCTTGAAATTAAAGCTCGGACAAGTGAAGGGGTGCAAAATTCATGAATGTTCAATTAATTAATTAATTAACTAAGGACAGCTTTAATATGATTTATTGTATTTAATTAATTAAACTTTATACAAGGACGAATAAGAAATTCTATCAAATTTGAGAGGGCAAATCCGTCCTAAAATATTTCTCACCTCTTAGAGATTTTTAATAGTAGTATAAAATAATAATTCTATAAAATTTGAAAGGGCATAAAATATTTCATATTATGTATTTTTATTTTCAATTCTTGAAATTAAAGCTCGGACAAGTAAAGGGGTGCAAAATTCATGAATGTTCAATTAATTAATTAATTAACTAAGGACAGCTTTAATATGACTTATTGTATTTAATTAATTAAACTTTATACAAGGACGAATAAGAAATTCTATCAAATTTGAGAGGGCAAATTCATCCTAAAATGTTTCTCACCTCTTAGAGACTTTTAATAGTAGTATTTTCATTTTCAATTCTTGAAATTATAACTCAGACAAATGAAGATGTGCAAAATTCATAAATGCTGGTAATTCATCTTGGTGACTTGGGGAAGATGGACGTGATCTTTTCATCTTTGATCTTTTTCTCCTGCCGCGGGCAACTGCTACTATGGATGTGTTTTGTAAGGTCTGAAGAGACAATTCTAATATATATAAATTTGGAAAATTTTCCGGCGATACCGTGGCGGCAAATCAAAGTTTTTAGCCATAATTTGGACCAAACTTTGATCGGCCGTCATGGTGCCGCTGGCAAATTTTCCAAATTGCTGGAGCTCCCCTCGCCATGTTGATTCCAAATCCGATCTCGAATTTTAAAACGGAGGTCGTATGAACCCTTAAAACACCCAGAGAATTCTGTAGTTAAAAAAACTCCTGGGAGCACTTGATCTTTCCTTTTAGGATATCATGCTTTTATTGTTTTAAAATTGGATTGATATCATATTTAATCAACTTTAATATATGTGACTAATCTCATTGGAAAAGAAGTTTTTGTAGATTAGATATTTGGACTAACTTGGTAGAAATTTGGGGTATTAATATTTTTACTTAGTGTATAAAATGGTCAAAAGTGTTATTTAGCTTACACGTATGAGTTGCTAATACTATGTTGATCTAATTTTATAGTTTTTAAAACATGCTCTTCCATATAATGGGGTTTTTCCTTTTCTGTTTTTTTAAGTATTTCTAATTTGGTAACCATATATTACAACAAAAATCACATTCATTCTTAAAAAATCTTACCGAAACATATTTTTATATAAAACACAAATACAAGATACAATACATTTTCTTTGTTTCTCAACTATTGTAAATCTATTTTTTCGATAATTCATATCAAACATATCCTAAATACAATACGTAAAGACGTTATAAGTTCATATTAATGAGAAGATAAAGAGTTTAATTTTATATTATTATTGATAAACATCATTATCATTATTGAAGGACAATAAAATAATTACAAAAACTTAATAAACAATAAATAAGAATAATAATAGGTTGTGATAGGCTTGTAAATTTAAAAAAGATGTGAGGGCAACATGGGTATAAAATGTTTCTCCACCTATTCACACTTTTGATCAATATACATTTTAAGTTATACGCATTAAATAAAAAAACATTATATATTGAAATATTTGTAGTTTAATCAAATTAAAGTAATTTTAAACATCGCTCAAAATTAGATATGTAATTATATTTTTTAATTATTAGACTAAAAAATATTTGTGACATAATTTTAAATCAAATGATTATCGATCACACAACTACATGACTTTGTAAAACATTCTTTTTTCTTTAAAAAAAAAGAAAGTTATTCATAATTATTTTAGGTCATATATATTGAATAGAAAAATATATTAGAATATTTGTAGTTTAGTTTCTTCAATATAATTTGAAAAGTCATTCATTAATTATTCATATAAACATATTTATTTAATAAGGGCATTTTGGACTAAATAAAATATAAATGAGGATATTATTGAAAATAAAAAGATTTTCATATATCCGCATAAAATATTTCATATTATGTATGTTTATTTTCAATTCTTGAAATTAAAGCTCGGACAAGTGAAGGGGTGCAAAATTCATGAATGTTCAGTTAATTAATTAATTAACTAAGGTCAGCTTTAATATGATTTATTGTATTTAATTAATTAAACTTTATACAAGGACGAATAGGAAATTCTATCAAATTTGAGAGGGCAAATTCGTCCTAAAATGTTTCTCACCTCTTAGAGACTTTTAATAGTAGTATAGAATAATAATTCTATAAAATTTGAAAGGGCATAAAATATTTCATATTATGTATGTTTATTTTCAATTCTTGAAATTAAAGCTCGGACAAGTGAAGGGGTGCAAAATTCATGAATGTTCAATTAATTAATTAATTAACTAAGGACAGCTTTAATATGATTTATTGTATTTAATTAATTAAACTTTATACAAGGATGAATAAGAAATTCTATCAAATTTGAGAGGGCAAATTCGTCCTAAAATGTTTCTCACCTCTTAGAGACTTTTAATAGTAGTATAGATTACAATTAAGTCCTAAAGTTTGAAAAATATATACTTTGGTCTCAAATTTAGTTAAATTGTATAATTTTATATTTTATTTTTTCTATGGGTGCTTATTTGGTCCGTAATTAATTTCTTGAATTAATTCGATACTAAATAAAAAGTTCTTTTTATAAAAAATTTTCAACACAATAGTATTTATTTGTATTAATATGTTAGCGAACCCTTTTTAATTATTTTAAACACTTTTTATTACTTTTTTATCCATTCTTTCTTTACCCTAAATCAATCACATCCACATATCTCATCACGTCCACAAATCTCAACCACTCACCTCCACTCATTCTCTCTCCTCTTTTACATTAAAAATCTTTAAAAACTACTCCCTATCACCCTAATAATAACACAATCTTCTAAAATTTTCTTTACCATTAGAGACGAGCATATTTTTATTTTAACCAATAGTTAATAACAAATATAATTATTGTACATATATAAAAATTTTATTGGGAATATATTACAGCAAAAAAATATGCGAATATAAAGAATTAATCACAAAAAAATCAAAAATAAAATTAAAAAATAAAAATAAAAACCCGCCCCCCAAACCACCACTGCTACTATGGTCTTTCCAAAATTTTCTTTAGCATTAGATATTGGCACATTTTTATTTTAAGCAACAGTTATTAATAATAAATATAATTGTTGTACCTAAATAAAAATTTATTATGAATATATTACTGTAAAAAATATACAGAATGCAAAGAATTAATCAAAAATAAAAAAACCCACCCCACCCCACCCTGCCCCGTGCCACTCCCAAAAACACCACCACCACATTACTGGTGGTGGCGAAACCACAAGATCGATATTGAGCAACCATCTGAAACTATAAAAATCTCACTACCCCAACACCGAAATTCATAGTCAAATATGGAAAACATAGCTGTAAAAATTCAAGCCCTTCTCAAGTTTGAATCCCACAAACTAGTAAAAGATATTCATCGGTTCCTCACAAACTACAATCTTTCCTTGTCTCAAGAAATAGTGCTTAATGTGTTGAAATACCACCGCTTGGATTAGAAATCGGCTTGCGCATTATTTAGTTGCAATTTGAAAGATTCGATTGGGTTTTCCTGAAACAAGTGCATTTTCAACGAAATGCTTGACATTCTTGGGTCGCTGGTGATGAAACTCACCACCAGATCTGGTGGTTCTTAGGATGGGGGAGCTGGTGGGAGGTGGGGGACTGCATTGGAGCAATTTTTTTTTTTTTTTAGTTTTTATGGTTATGTTTTTTTGGGAAAATTGTTATTTTATTTCTACAAAATTTTTTTATTAAATCTCGTATATTTTTAGTTAATATCTAGGTTATAGTTTATGGCGATATAACAATTATAATAATTGGAAATTGGGGCATTTGGTCCAAAAAATTGAGTCTTGTATTCATTATATTTTTTTTACTATGAAATATTTGTAACAAAATTTTATTTAGGTACAACAACTATATTTATTATTAACTATTACTTAAAATAAAAATGTGTGCGTATTTAATGCTAAAGAAAATTTTTAAAAGACCACAGATGCGGAGGTGGTGTTTTCGTGGGGTGGGTTTTTTTATTTTTGATTTTTTATGTTCTTTTTATTTTACTTCTTTGTGATTAATTCTTTGTATTCAGTATATTTTTGACAATATATTCGAATAAAATTTTATATAGGTACAATAATTATATTTATTATTAACTATTAGTTAAAATTAAAATGTGGGCGTCTCTAATGCCAAAGAAAATTTTAGAAAGTTGTGATATTATATTAATACAAACAAATATTACTGTATGTAAAATTTTTGATTAAAAAAACTATTTAATCGGTATCAAATTAATTCAATAAAATTAATTACAGACCAAATAAACACTATAGAGAAAATAAAATATAAAATTATATAATTTAACTAAATTTGTGAGTAAAGTTTACATTTTTCAAAATTTGGAACTTGATTATGATAATATTTAAAGGTTATGACCTTTTGTATAATTTATCTCAAGTCAATAGACCAAACGCCGTATCCTTTTTTTAAAAGTTGACTTTGAGTAATATTTTAATGGAGGATTCCATCCAAATAGACCAAACATGCACCAATTTTTTTTTTTGGTCAACTATACAACCTTCTTTTAAAACAAACCAAATACACACTTAGGCTACTTTTTTTGGACCAAATACGTCAATTTCCCTAGTCTAAAACACAGTTTAATATATGAGTGTTTTTTTGGACCTATTGGGCTTGTTCTATAGAAGATGTTGATTTATATTGATTTACTCGAATAACATATTAAATATATGGTTGAAAATTTGGAAAAATATATTTAAAAATGTAAATTAATTGTATGAAGGTTGAAAAGGATAAGAGAAAAAATTAATAAAAGTTAATGAAAAAGATGGTACATAGAACAAATTGACATTAAGAACTTAAACGTAGTTCATGTTTGCTTGCAAAGCGACCATCTATGTAGAAGATGTATTTATTATTGTTAAACAAAGTGTTAGATAAGTTTTTTTATGTGAGAAAAAAAATGTAATTGTGGGAGACGAAATAATGTCCTTTTCTTAATTTGATTAAATTGGATTTTAACACTTATTATTTTATGATAAGTATTTATTAAGTTATTTATTAATAATTATTGTTATATGTGGAAATTCCGCCCTCCAAGTGGCGTCTAACTCAATCCTAATTGGTGATGTGGCCCCTAGTGTAACATCCCACTCGAACTCGTCCCAAAACCATATGTGATTTCGTATATGATGTGTATGTGATTTCGTATATGATCTGAAGTGATATGAATATATTTTGACATGATGAATATGTGCATGTCAAGTTTACGATGTGTTTATAAGTGCAATTAACATTTTTGAAAATGTAACGACCTTCAAGTGCATGAGGAGAAGAACATTTCAGAAAAACCAGAATTATGACTGTAAATTTCATGGGTACAGCCGTAAAAGTTAAGTTACGACAATAAATTTATCGAATACTTTCATAAATTTTAAAGAGAAGAAATGAAAGATTTTCAGAGAGTTTTATACAGTTGGAGGATAAAGTGATACAACCGTAATTTATGAGTATCGGCCGTAAGTTTAGTGGAAGGCAAGAAGTGAAAATTTTCAGAACCTGGGTTACGGCCGTATTTGATAACGATACAGCCATAATCTGTTAGTTACGGCTATAAATTCAAAGGTTACGGCCATAATTTTAAGTCGGCAGAAAGATTATTCTAGACTTTTTCTCTCTATTGGTTGATATATACAAGGTCAAGCTCGGTTCTTACACTCCCAAAGACCCTCAAGAATCCTCCCTAACATGTCTAAGCTCCCCATATTCTTGATTGATCCATGTTTGATCTATGTTGTTAAGAAGAAAAGATGGGAAAAGGAAGAAGAAAAGAAGAGGAGGTGATGGAGAAAGCTTGATACATCTATTTGCTTGGTCTTTTCTTCACTTTGAGGTGGGTAATAGATATATTACATGTATTAAATGGTAAATATATGCATTTGTGGGTGCTAGTTGGATTTATGAAGGAAAGAATATGTTTATGAAGCGTATAAAGAGAAAGAGCATGATAGTACCACATCTCCTTGCTTGTGAGTATCTGTGATATGTTGTGGTTGTGAATCTGTATATATAATCTATGTGATACTTAATGCTTACACTCATAAGTTGTTTAGTTACAAAGAAACCTATGAAAGTAACAAAGCTATGAAAGTAAAGAGGTAGAAGCAACGTTAAGGTATATGTAGCAAACTAAATGAAGTACTTGCCTAAATGATATGTGTTGATGACTTTGGCACTAGGATACGTTATATGAGAGGAATTTGGTTCAATACGTTCAATATGTTACAAGAAAGAACGAGATATGTATTGTCCAAATGATGAAGTTACTATATGCCTATTTGTGATGATTTGGCGTTAGAGGTATACGCTTCTTGTAATCTCTATGGGAGTATGTAATTATATGATATGTTTGGATGATGTTGGCATTACGATACGTTATATATGGTATATCCAATGCGTTGAATGAGCAATGTGGTATTTTTATACTAAACACGTGATTGTGAAGCCTTGTATATGTGATACGAATCATTGATGAACTTACGTATACTCGATCGTCAAGGTTTAAAGTGGTAAGATGTTTACACGATCATGTCATAAAAGTATTTGAATGTGACGTTACTTATCATGTTTTTACACATATGTAAAGGAAAAGATGGTCTCACGGGGGATCTAAACCTCGTATGAGGATTGAGACCTTTGACTCGAATGGTGGTCTCATGAGGGATCTAAGCCCGCATGAGGATTGAGGCTTGGCTAAATATGTTATGTTATTGATGGTGCCAATGTAAGCACATGATTCGCAACAAGGCCCAATAAAAGAAAGAATGTGATATGCATGACATGTATTTACATCTGCATTTATTCCCACCGAGTCTTTATGACTCACTATGTGTTCGTTTATATTTGTTAAGGTACAAAACATGTTATGTGCGTGGGAGATGGTGAAGAATCCTTCAAGCCTGACAGAAGAAGATGTGTGAAGGAAAAAGAATCAAGTGATCCGGCAATATGTTTAAATGTAAATTCGAAACCCTTAGAGTTATGTTAATACGTAAAAAGTTTTAAAAAGAAAAGTACGAACTTAGAGTTTCATATATGCTAGGTACATGAGTAACGTTTCCCTAAGGTCCACTATGTAACATAATTATGTACACGAGGTTGTGTGGGTGATAAATTATCGTGTACATTACATAAGATATGACATCATGATGATGTATATGAATGTGGAAGTAGATGGGGGTTACACCTAGGGTGGTCCCAAAAATCAATGACACTCATTATATGTTCGTTTACGTTTGTTAAGGTACAAAACATGTTATATACGTGGGAGATGGTGAAGAGTCCCTCAAGCCTGACAGAAGAAGATGTGTGAGGAAAAGAATCAAGCAATCATGCAATATGTTTAAATGTAAATTCGAAACCCTTAGAGTTATGTCAACACGTAAGAAAGTTTTAAAAAGAAAAGTACGAACTCAGGGTTTCATATATGCTAGGTACATGAGTAACGTTGCCCTAGGGTCCACTATGTAATATAAGTATGTGCGAGGTTATGTGGATAATAAATTACCGTGTACATTACATAAGATATGATGTCATGATGATGTATATGAATGTGGAAGTAGAGGGGGCGTTACACCTAGGGTGGTCCCAAAAATCAATGACGCAGCATGCCAGCTAATCTGATGACTCAGCAAACTACGCGGAGTGCTTTGCCTTCATATTTGCCTTCATACACGGACTACCTTCCCTTGAGCTAATTGTCTTTCCTTAATTCAGCCACACGCAATCTCCAAATATGGAAAAAAATCGTAGTTGAGAAAGGAGTGTTGCGGCCATCGAATCCTAAGCGATCAAGTCATATTCTTAGAGGAAATCTAGAATGATCTAGAGTATCAACATGGAAAGGATTCATCTCCAAGATGTTGCCTTTTACTCGTCAAACCTTAACTCTTGACACTCTCTACATAAAGGAAGGTAACTCACGGGTAAACGGTACGCAAGTATTACCTTTTTAATTCTTACACGCATTACATGCACCACCACTCTCGATATTTCTTAACTTCTTTCCCATAACCTCACAAAGCACTATCCACATAAATCCTTTAACTCTAATAAGTTACTCTTCGATTTCATCTGCAACCACTTGACTGCTGAGCTGCCAATGGTCGCCAGGCCCTTTTTCTCCATTGACCTTGGTGCTTAACGATTGTGGTTGAGTGTGTAGGTACAAGCAATGTATTGTAGATGTGGATTGAGAGAACTGTTGGCATTCCATGTGGCGTGATCCAGTAACAACGGTCAACAATTCTTATGATAACATAATTTTTATTTTTAAAATAAATGTTAAATAAGTTTTTTAATACATGGAAAAAGGTTTGAATTGTTTATGGAAAAATAATAGTTTTCTTCAATCTAATTACATTGGATTAGTAAATATACTCACTTCGTCCAAAAAAGATAGTTTTATAGTTATTTTCACACAGATTAAGAAAATGGTAGTTAATTTAGTTGAAATATTAAATTTTATCTTAGTTGAAGCATTAAATTTTACTTTATTTTTCCATATATACCATTATATATCATTAATTGTTGTACATAGGTAATTTATGTGAAGTAATACCAAAGTATATTAATGAAGAACATCTATGGAAATGAAAAATTAAAGGTATATATGCTCAATATGGAAAATAGACTATCTTTTTGGGACGGACGAAAATAGTAACCAGGTTTATCTTTGTGGGAAGGAGGAATATTATTTTATGGCAAGTATTTATTAGGTTTACTTATTATTTTGATAACATACTTTCATTTTGTTAAAAAAAATTCTTCAAAAATTTTTATATATAGATAAAATTTTGAATTATTTAAGATGAAATAATTATTTTATTTTTTCAATGTGATTAAATTGAATTAATCTCTCTCTATATGCATACTATGGTTCAATCAATTTTCCTACTAAGTTGTTTGCCAGAATATTATAAAATTTAAATTTACTCATAATGGGATTTGAACCTTGCATCTTGTACATAAGAGGAATACCTTGGTGCAAACGTAGCCACAAGCTTCTAGTGTGACACTATCTCTTCCATTCTCACAAAATATATCAATTAATTAAGTTTTTAAACCAAAATTTGGTAAAATTTAAAATCGTTCGCATTGAGATTTAAAATCTTTTTTAATAATTTAAAGACCGAACTACACCTTCAATAATATAACTACCTATTTGGGTCAATTATTTTTTTATACATCTCCAACAATATAAATATATATTCTGGCCAGTTATTTCTTTTTAATTTTTAAAATTTTTATTTATCTACATATGAACGGTTATCTAACAATAAGATGAGAATATTTTTTAAGATAAAATGGGAAAGATTTTTTAATATAATAAGATGACAACGTTTACAATTATTTACAATTATTATTATTTTCTATTTTTAGTCTTTTATGGTAAGATGAAAACGGTTTTTACGACATAGTTTTTTTGCCTTTTTTTTTTTTACTAAAAATCAAAATGGAAACTTGAGTCTATAGAGAAGATGAGAAAGATGCTACAATTCCATACAAAAGTTTACACATTAGTGTCCACTGTGCACATATCATTTTCCTAAGATAAGAACATTTATGTTGTATTGCATAATATGATGAGAATAGTTTCTATTTATGCATGGGGTTTCTTTTGCATGTATACCTATTTTTATTTATTTATTTATTTGTTTCTATTTTTTCATATAAAGTGAGACCGGTTATTGGGATGCAATTACCATTGAACGATGTGGGAACCCCATTTACTATTGCATCCATTGTGGAATATTTTAGCTGCACCATATATTGGAAATTTATTTTTAATAAATTAGAGTACTTTGGGCCATAAAATATTCTATATTTGTTTCACGTAATTATAAGTTACCTAAAGTTTTTGAACTATAAAAACATTCATTTTTCGATTAGACAAAATAACATTGGGTTGGAAAATATTAGTTACGATGATAAAATTTTTTTATGATAAGTTAATTAAAATTTATATTCTATATGATCTTCCAAATTATACTCTCCATAAAAAGAAAGTTTTTTTAAAAAAATTATTTTTCAACATCCCATGCATGGCATGGGCACATAACTAGTAAATTATATTATTTTATAATACTAGTATTGTCCGTGCGTTGCATGAGACAACTAAGATGGTATATTTATATAAAGAAATATTATAAAGTAAGATAATAAATTATTATGAATATATAAAAAAAATAACGAAACATATGTAATGTAATATTATATATTTCAACAATGATTTACAAATTTTGGCGTGAAATATTATCTTATAAGAAAAAATGTTATTTGAATTATCGTAATTGATGATTTTGGTAACAACATAATATTTGAGAACAAAATTAAGATAATATACTTTTTCGGAAAAAAATTCAAATAACACATTTTATGAGTTATACATGACTATTCACACGTATTTTAAATAGGATTAACAATGATCTTATGGTTGGTCTACACACACACACACACACACACATATATATATATATATATATATAAATTTTATGAATATTGAATTGATTTTGTACTATATTTAACTCGAATTGAATTCTGAATATTGAATTGATTTTATACTATAAGTAAATAAAAAAAGATTTTTCTTATTTAATTTTTAAAAATAAATAAAAACAATTTTTTTGAATATAAAACTGCTGTCAATTTGGCACTGTACCAAGTTGAGACAATAATTGAAAACCTAAAATGTATATAAAAAAAGTTAGTTCTCATTTAAAAAAATTTAATTGCCATTATGGTTTGCAACTTTGACATCATATCACATTTTCATTGATGCTTGTATTTGATTCATTTTCAATTATATACATAATTCAAAAACTAAAATGTATATAAAAAATTAAAATAAGGAAAAAAATACGAAATAAAGAAAACAGAATAAATTAAATAAGAAAAACAAAACAATAAAGTGTATATTTAATATTTGTTTAATTTCTTAAATGCGATTTTTCTATTTTTATTTTAAGTAAATGAGTAACATGGCACAGTGCCTAATTGACACTTCTCTTATTATTACATTGAGGTAAGATTAAGATTTACTAACTCAACTTGGTATTAGTCCAAAATTTTAACACATTCTTAATAACTTTTCAATATAGATAAAAACATAAATTATTTAAGATGAAATGCTAACTTTCCTTTTTCAATCTGATTAAATTGAATTATAAATTCATATTTTTTTATAACAATAATTTTTTAAATTTACTTAATATTATTATAATATAATTTTAATCAGCTAAACAAATTTTTAAATAATTGTTTTTAGTATTGATAAAGATTAGAATTACTTAAGACTAAATGTCATTTTTTTATTCGGCCAAAGTATTTATTAAGTTTACTTTATTATTATGGCACATTTATATTTGTTAAAAAAAATCTTAAATGAGTTCTTTATCATCTATAAATTTATTTATTTGACACGAGATAATAACTTTCTTTTTTTTCTTTTTAATTTAACTTTACAATACGCCTTTTTTGGCTATTGAAATAGAAGTTACCAAATATGTCTTTTGTGCATCCCATTGGTACGAAAGCTAATAATAATAATAATAATAATAATAACACAACAATTAAATTCAGGTTTGTAGTACCACCGCCTTTTCAATCTCTAATTTAATTTTTATGCCCGGTATCCTTGCTATTATTCTATCAATAGTATTATCAATAAACGATTGTAACTGAGTAAAATTAATATCACTAAACTTTCAACATGAAATTATTTAGTCACTGAATTTTAAAATTAGTGTCATTGCTCACAAAAGTTCCATCCATGTCTAACGTTCATCACTATTCACCTCATCAAGTGCTGAATTTAATAGAAAGTTTCATGTTACAACTGAAATCTTGCATTACTCTGAGGTACACTTTAAGGTTATCCAAATTAGAGCAATTGTGCCTTTTCATTGATGGAAATGCGTCAATTTGCCTGAATTACAACAAAATGTTAAAAAATATTTCACAAAGCGGTACAATTTTCGTTATTAGGGAAATGTTATTTCAATTTATTTGGATGATCATAATGTATAATTGATGTCACACAAGATTATACTCATCACCATGTGCCTCTTTAGTGCGATAAATGGAAACACGAACAATGATAGATGATGGACAATTGTAAAAGTTTGGTGAGTGATGCTTTCAATTTTGAAGTTTGATGACTAAATAGTTCCATACCTAAAGTTCATGGTTATTTATTGTATCTATTAATATTACCCCTTGTGACCCACAGCAATAAAGAAGCATTCAAGTACTTTGCATTAATTGGTTGTTATATAAAACTAAAGATGAAAAATTAATTGCTGTCAAACAATTATCATGTCACTCCCGATAATTGCATTCAAGTTCATGATTATCACCTCTTTCAATATGATTATTCATTATAATATAACACCGAATGATCTAGTGCACCCGAGTGTGTTATAGTTATGACATTCTTGAGTATTTTTCTGTCACATATGATTTTTGTTGGGAAAATTGACACCAGATTCAAAATCAATATGGCGAGACAAAGCTCTAGCAGTTCGAAAAATTTTTGAGCTACACCATTGGCCACCGGTCAAAGTTTTGGAAAAAAAAAACTTTGACTTTGGCCAAAAACTATAGCTAGCAGCAAACGGCGTCGTCGGAAAGTTTTCCGAACTGTTGAAGCTCTGGTTCGCCGTTGTAGTTCTAGATCTAGTCTTAATTATCCCAACGGAAATCATATGTGACTGGAAAATAGTCGAGAGTACCACAACTATAGCACATCCGGGTGCACTAGATCATTGCTAATAGTATAATAAATCCTCTTGATCTTGGATTATGTTTGGTTAAGCCAAAAAAGAATAAAAGATACTTTTGTACGTCCATATATTGACATGTCACATATGGATACAATAGAAAACGTGAGAGGAGGGTTTAAATTCTCATCAGTTATTTGTTATCGGCTAAGAATGCATATAAGAAAGTTTTAATGATACATTTGATATGATATTCAATTTACATCATATGATACTTGTTCTCATTTTCAAATGAGATGATGAAGTCGATCGAGGGTGACTTAAATGGCCACTTCATAACTTGGTCATTGCATAGTCCATAACACCAACAAGAAAGTCTGCATCAAAGAAATTTTAAATACAAATACAAATTTATTAGAAAATCATTTCACCAACCTCATTTTCAACAACCCTATTTTTTTTTTGAAAGAAACCACCCTATTTTTTTTTATTGTGACAACTTTGTTAATATTTTCTAAATATTTTCTCTGCATCTTAATCACAAATTAAAAAATAGTAATTGAGTTACATAAATAATATATTATTGGCCTTGTTCTATTTGGTGTTAACCAAATCCGCAACGCAATTCGTATATCTCATACTCATTTTCAACCACACACACATTTCCCAAAATAATATTAACCACACATTTTTACACGGAATACCGCGTGGAACAACTAAACCCCCAATCAAACAAGGCCTTAGTTAAACAACCAACCTGCGTCCTCCTTGCTGAAGCAGAGTGGCGGTGTAATTCTGAAAACATTTCCATAGAAACCTCCTTTTCCCACCAATACGCCCATATCTAAAAATTTAATCAGAAGTTAGTTAAAATATACTCGCTCCATTCCAAATATATAGCCAACTTTGTTTTTTCATGAATATTAAGAATTTTATCGGAAAGACACATTTTTGTTATCCGTGTTCCTAATTTACTCCTATGTAATGAGCAAAATTGAAAATTGATAACTACAATTAAGTATTGAGTATGGTTATATTAGTAAAATAATGTAAATTAGATCTGAAAGAGGACTATATATTTCAGACACCAAAAAAAAAAAAAAAAAAAAGAAAAGTGAACTATATATTTGGAACGGGGGAGTAGCTCAAGAATATGCTAGTTATTGCAATCATAGAAAACCGAAAACCTAAATACCTTTCATTTGGTCCATCACTCGCAAAATTTCGATATTTGCAGGAGTTTTCAATTGTCGGTCAGTTACTAGTTCGACTCCAAGCATCAATCCTCGTCCCCTTACATCGCCAATGACTACAAACACAATTATTAGCACAAGATGGAAAGACAACAATGTATATAAGAACAGACGTCTCTCACTTATAGGGTGATAGAGAATAGATTATAATGGTTTTTAAAGGTTTTTAATGTAAAAGAGGAGAGAGAATGAGTGGAGTTGAGTGGTTTGAGATTTGTGAATGTGATGAGATACGTGGATGTGATTGATTTAGGAAAGAGAAAAAAGTTGAAAAAAAGTATTTAAAACACTTTTAATCCATACCCTATCACGGCTTTAATAATACTAGTGTGTCTTACTGAATTAGTCTTGGTCTCCCACTCACAAGAGTATGGTATATCATACCTACTGGTGAGTGGGATAGCATACTTACTGGTGGGTCGAAGATCAGGATAACCTATTGAATATGAAAAAATATAAATAGGAGCATGCATAATTACGTTGAAGAAACGAAGTTTACTTTCGTGTTTGGATTTGAGGTCAATGAGGCGATCTTTCAGGTAGGAACCAACGACGTGAGCATTTTCCTGAAGTTTTTCCTTGTCAATCACTTTGAGAACTGCGTGCCCTGCTGCTGTACATACAGGGTTCCCACCAAAGGTGTTGAAGTAACTTCGACGAGTCAACACCTCAGCAACCTGAGGAGTAGTCACAACTGCCCCAAGAGGGATTCCGTTGCCAATCCCCTGCATTTCTACGAAAGAAGGGCTCAATTTTTCGTCTAAATGAATAGAGTAATTTCTACGGGGATATTTGAAATTGACATATCAGAATGTCATTTTAAAATGTCAATTTAAAATATCTATTTAGAATTATTCAAACAGATTAAAACCATCAAAGTGAGAAACTAGTATCGACCTTTGCCATTGTAACTATGTCAGGAACGACACCATGGGCTTCGAATCCCCAGAAATGGCTCCCCATCCGAGCAAATCCGCATTGAACCTCGTCTGCGATACAAAGACCTCCTGCTTTTCGTATACTGCTATATACAGCAGGCAAGTAACCTGGAGCTAACTCGACTATTCCACCAACACCCTGTTGCATATGATCATCGTGTAGTAAACAACTCGTATTGTCCTGTGTCTTACATTGTCAATGAGGAAATAAGTAGGATGTTGGTTACCTGTATAGCTTCAGAAATAAAAGCCGCAACCTGGCCACTGGTTCCAAACTGAATCAGATCTTCAATGTCGTGCGCATATTTTTGGCCGTCTGCACCAAAGAGACCTCGATATGGATCCGGGTTCATGGCATGATGAACTCCACTCTGTTTTTGATGGTACAAAATTAACGTTGTTCCAATCAAATCATTCGATTTAAGACATAATTTTGCAACATGGAAATGCATTTGCACCTGGATAACATTGAACTTCCAATTGCTTTGTGCGGTGGCTGCCATCGTCGCCGTGGCATTTCCATGATACGCATTTCTCAAAGATATAATATCATTGCAATTTGTGTACAATCTCGCCATCATTATAGCCAATTCGGTTGCCTCTGTCCCAGAGTTTGTGAAGAACACAACCTACGCGTTGAGGAAAAAAAAAGAAAAAAACTGTTAGCACACGACGGCCTAACAGAACCGAACCCATTCGTTCTTGACTAAAAAATTATGCCATCCGCAAAGCAGAGAAAGTAGTCTCGATCAGATACTCACGCGTGGGTACCTTAATGTACTCACAACTTTCATTTTTATATGAAATCACATGTAGTTTCATGAAACAACATTTGATTTCAAGGATGCTACATCAGTTGTGGGACCCACGGGTGGGTACCTGATCAAAATCAACTGAGAAACACCTTGAGATCGCCGGGTAATTTTGAGGCCAGGGCCTCGGCAAAATCAGCAATGGCATGATTAAGGTATAGAATGGTGGAGTGTTGCAAGTTCTTCGTTTGGTCGACGATGGCCTCAACGACATCAGGGTGACAATGCCCACAATTCACAGTGGCGATACCACCGAAAGCATCGAGGTATCTTCGGCCGGTGTCGTCGAACAAGTATTGCATCTTGCCGTGAACTATGTTCACCTACAATTAATGAATCATGAATCCAACCCAAACGAATATTAAACATCGCATCCATTGGGATTTAATGACAACATTAAATGATCAATAATATAATAAATCAACTCACGGGTTTCTTGTAAAAGCAGAACATCGAAGGGCTGAGAAATTCTCTCCTCTTTCTCATGATCTCGTCGGCGTTGGGGCCGGTGTAATGCGGCTGAGTGTAATCGAACGCCGGCATCTCAGGAATAATGGCGGCTTCATTTCCGGTCAGACTTTTACTTTCGGCCGGTGAATGCAAACCCCGCAAACCTTGGAATTGTCGGAATTGCCATGATGTCTGTCTCGCAGCGATTCTGTGCATCCTTTGATTTGAAAAAAGAAAAATGAAATGATAAATAAATTTGTGGGTTATTTTACGCAGTCGAATCACTGCGTATGTTTGTATGATATCAAGAATGTTGGAAAAAATGTTGGTACGTGTGTGTATATATAGACATTTGCTAATTGTGAGCGTTTAAGGTATATCGTTTTTAACGATTTTTAACGATTATAAATTTCAAATTTTCTGTTCAAATATTTTACTTTCGTTGATTATTATTATTATCATAAAGTTAGCACCAAATTATTTGCAAAAGAAATATAGGACCAAATCCTTGCAACAGAAATCAATGGTTTAATTTGATTCCTTCTAAGATTAGATTCTTCTTAACCATAGAAATAATCACGAAGAGCATTTTTAATCATAATGCTTATTTATTTACGTTTTTTAAAGAACTTTTCTTAGTTTTATTTTGCGTCTAATTATTTTCAATCGGTGCATCATATGATATATGGATGAAAGATAAATTAAGGGATGATATTATTTAAGTGGACCTATACCAAATTTCATACGATAAGTTTGCTATGATTGCGAAGGGGAAATTTAATTTATACGATGATTGATATATTCACTAAGCTAATTTGTTATTCTCGACAACTTGTTGTTGCCAATAATAATTGCAGCGTAAAGTTAACATACTTTTCGGAAAATGCAATTAATGAACATCTGTCAAACTCACAAATTAATACTAGCACAATCTCTATTGATATTAACGAAAATTTTGCGATTTTGTTGCTTTTAATTAACGTTTGGTGAACTCGACCACAAATAAGGCTTTTTCCTTTTTTTTTTTCAATTTTTGAAAGAGAATAAGGCCTTTTCATTTAGGCAACAAGATATTGCGACTTTTTCGTTACTTTTGAAACTTAAAATATATAGCCATGCGAACAATATTTTAAATTTTCGATATGAAGTTCAGTAATTTGATGCAAGGAAACGTATAGTTCAGTCACCAACAAATAACATAATGTTAGATGGCTTGTTGATCATTAATTTAAAAGTAACGTCACAGTTAAAAGATAAGATATTATCTAAATGTATATTAATATATATCGACTTCACATATTATTATAGCACAACCATAAATGTTAAATCGAGTAATTTATTTATAAGACCCACTGAGCAATATATGACGTTGTATTCATCTATGTCTAATTCTAATGAGGATGAAGATCCAAATCACTGTTCTCGATGAACCTGGACAAGTTTTTGAACCACAATTCGTTAATTTAACTTTATCCTCATTCCTTTTTTGGCTTTGACGTTTAAACTAAAGTGTTTGTCCTAATTACAAGTAGAACCACAAAACGGAACTGCCCAATAAATAGAACTCAATTATATATATTTATTTATTTATTCAAAAAATTATATATATATTTATTTATGTACATTTGTGGCTGTGAATTGTAGTCACTTTATTTAATAATAATGTTCTTGATAACATTAAATGGCAACATGTTCCTAGTCCCTAGGACAAAATGGCTTTCTAATCATGAACATATTTTATCAATTCTTGCCTTGTTGGAATAGTCCCATGCAGAATTCATATGGTAAATTGGCAATAATTATCGCTCGGGTTGGGAAAATGGCGATGCAGAAAATGGGTCGAACGTATGAAATCATACTAGTTTGAAAAAATGATTTACATACCAAGTTTTCTCAATCATACATATTGTCGTTGTTTCTTTGTCATATTCAAAGGATCGTGAATTTATTAGGAAAAGTCAATTGCATATTATGTTTCTTAATTTGAATGAAAATTTCGTGTATTCTACATTTGTTCTATGCTTTGTCCGATCTTTTGGGGGGTTTCAAATAACCACTGAACATTAGACTAGATAAACATCTTAAATTCAATTATTAAACACATTCGATACTGCAATGAAAAATATGCTTTCATCTAAGTCATGTTATATCTATTTCTGTAACTTCCTTGAAATATTTGAAAACCCAAAAAAATAATAATAATAAAAAAATAAATGTGATATTATTATAAAAAAAATATATTTCCACAAATTGAGAGTGCACACGTGTTCCGTCTATACTGATTTATCACTAAAAGAAAAAGGTTTCCTCGATCGATTAATCACAGATGAAGGTGGGGTTTAGTCACAACAAACAAACATATATAATTATTATTGTTAGTGGAAATCCAATCATCCAAACGGGTAATTGTTTTTCTACCAATTTAAATGCTGAATAAGATTGCATTATTGGCCATCTAAATATCTAATTAATGATGAAATCTTAATCTTAATAATATTATAATAAGAGAAGTGGCTCAGTGCCATGTTAGCGTGCAAACTTGGCACTCACAACTTAAAATTAATAAAGGAAAATCTGATTTTGGAAACAAATATTTAATACACACTTTATTATTTGTTTACGTACTTAATTTATTTTGTTTTCTTTATTTAGTATTTTTTTAACCTTATTTTAATTTTTATATAAATTTTAATTTTTGAATTATGTATATATATAATTGAAAATGAACCAAATGCATGCATTAATGAAAACGTGATATGATGTCAAAGTTACAAACTACACTATCAATTAAATTATTTTTAAAAATGATAACTAAGTGTTTTTTAGATACGTCTTAATTTTTGAATATTATATTTTAATTTGTGAACTACAGGTCAACTTGTTACAATGCCAAGGTGGTAGCAGTTTTCCATTTAAAAAAAATTATTTTTATTTATTTTACAACGTTAAAATGATAATTTTAGACAGTTTTATGGGTAATGTGCATTGGGGGTTAAATGATTGCAAAATGAGTTATAACTTCAATTGGTACTTCTATGTTAGACATTAGACTATCTAAACATATTACTTTATAATAGTTATTTTATAATATTTTCAAATATTCAATTTCGATAACATCTTTTATTAATTAGTACCAATTTAATAAACATGCGGTGTTTAAAAATGTTTTTCGAATTTTAAATTTTAAATTCTTTAGGTATATTTTTAAAGTTTCAATTTCGACATTCGTACCTATTTAAATGCTATGCATATATATTATGATTTTGTTTTTGACTTGGTCATCTAATTTAAAAACTTTTACAAATTCTTAGTAAAATTACATTTTCGGATAAAATTCATACTAGTGTTTGTAATTGCTAAAATATGTATTATTAACTCTTGTTTGGATACATTAATTATCTTGATAAGCACATTGTTTAACATGCACTTTTCCAATGGGTAATTACGAAAACTCACAGGAAATATTGTTTTTTTTTGGGGGTTGGGGGTTGGTGAGGCATCGCATACAACTCCACAATTGAATTCACAATTATTGACATGCATTTCCCCTGTTCTCTAGTATGACTTGTGTATCGTGATGTTTAATTTACACACTAATACGTTGTCACATACTTCATTCGTTGATCAAATCAAGATTGAAAAATGTTATAAGAACTAGCAAACTTGAGAGGAGTTATTTGATTTTATTTTAGGTTCAACAGATTTTTGATTAAAATCATTGGCAAACTAAGAGAATAGATTGGGGTATGATCTACTACGAAATGAAACTTCCAAACCATCTTGACACATGCATGGTGTAATCACAACTGTCTAACTAACCTAGCTACAATTTTCATGCTTTTATATATTGGGTATGATCTCCATGAATATAAGTCAAATTGGGTATGATATCCACATAGCACTATTGTAGAGTTTATCACTTCATCTTATCTGTTAGAGTTTATCACTTCATCTTATCTGTTGGTTTTAATAAGTTGTTATTGACGGTAAAGTAGATTAGTCATTGTTAGTTTGTTATCAATTTGTTTACTATTTGATGATGTGGCAATTGTTCATTGGCCCGTCGTCTATCTCTTGCTTTATTTTCTCACAATTGGTTTTGTATTCAAACTGGAGTTGAAGCCTATATAAGTGCTCAGCTTCTTTTCATTCTGCGGGATAATGGAATAAAAGGATAGAAATTAAAGGGGGTTATTACAATTTTACATGGTATCAGAGCAATCTAGGTTGAGCCCACATGGAAGACGATCAAGTTGAAGGTGAACCAACACAAAACGCAACCGTGGGACGAACTGAAATGGAAGCGGATCGGTCTCAGATTTACAACAAGGATCCACTATACTTGCAAGGCTCTGATCATCCTGGAGCAGCCTTAGTTACCTCTCAACTCACAGGAACAAACTATCTTACATGGAGTCGTTCGATTAAGATCGCACTCGGAGCTAAAACAAAATTAGGCTTTATAACTGGGAAATGCCAACAACCGATAGAAGACTACATTGATTATGAGCGGTGGAAGAAGGTGGGTGCATGGTAATCTCTTGGATCTTAAATTCTATATCAAAAGACATTGTCGATGCTTTTATTTATGCTAATTCTGCTCGTGAGCTGTGGATAGATCTTGAAGAGAGATTTGGAGAGTGTAATGGTCCATTATTGTACCAATTACAGAGAGAGATTAATACCCTAAACCAAGGAAACATGTCGGTAGTTGTGTATTACACAAAACTAAAGAAACTATGGGATGAATATGCTTGTTTAATGCCAGTTCCAACGTGTAGTTGTGGTGCAATTGTGGTGCGACTAAGGAAGTAGGAAATGAACACTTTCAACAAACTTATTCAGTTTCTAATGGGATTAAATGACACTTATGATCACATTAGGAACCAAATCCTTGTTATGGAACCATTACCGAGTGTAAATAAGGCCTATTCCATGATACTCAGGGTTGAAAGACAAAGGGATGTCCATCAAACATTTCTTTGAGAACATTGACCTTTGTCCTAATGGCTAAAAACCGAATTACGGTAGAGGAGGAGGAGCTAACAGAGGAGGTGGAAGTTATGGAAGAGGTAGGGGTAGAGGAAACTATGAGGATAAATCAAATCAGTACTGTACTCACTGCAACATGTCTGGACACACACGGGAAGGCTGTTTTAAAATCCATGGATACCCTGAATGGTATAAGAAGTTGAAGGAGCAGAGAGGACAAGGAGGACAGAGCAAGACGATGGCTAATCTGGTTGACAATCCACTGGATATTGAAGAAAAGGCTGCAGTTATAGAAGGGAAAATGGATGCACTAGGTGCAGATATATCCAATATAGTGCAGCAAGAAATCGAAAATGCGTGGAAGGAAAAGCAAGCTCTATGAACAATGGAGGGATGGCAAACTTTGCTCATTTTGGAGATTATCTGAGGGTAATGATGTGCTAGCTAATTTCCATCATGTTTTTCTGCACGATAAATTAGAAATAGGATCATGGATTTTAGATACAGGAGCAAGTTCTCATATGTGCACTAATTCTAGCATCTTGCATAATCCTAAACCTGGCCAGTTCCACACCCCTGTATTTCTTCCAGATGGATCAATTCAATCTGTTACACATATAGGGACAGTCATCCTAAACGAAAAACTACATCTTCTAGACACGTTGTGTGTTCCTAGCTTCAAATACAATCTTCTCTCTGTTGGAAAGTTAGCTGCCACTTCTCGTGTTAAATTTACATTTTCCCACTTTTTGCCTATTGCGGGACCAACTTCGAGGCAATTTTGGTGTGGGAAAACTCTTGGGAAGACTCTATATCTTTGGACAAAATGAGCCTTCAACCGAAAATTTTAGATCTTTTATTTACGATGAAATAAATTCGGATCAATAAATTGTAAACCTTTGAAGTTTGCTAATCTTGCTTGTAATAATTCTTTATCTCATTGGCACTACAAACTCGGGCATGCTTCTTCATCAATAATGCATCATTTAGAATTTATTAAAGAATCTTGTGATGCTTGATTTCCTTTCGTTGCAAAGCTGTGAAGCTTGTCATAAAGGAAAACAACAAAGAATTCCTTTTCCACTCACTCTATTCAAGCGAAAGAAATTTTTGAGCTAATTCATGTTGATGTTTGGGGGCCATACTGGCGATTCTCCATGTCTAGAACTCCATACATGCTCACTATAGTAGATGATTATAGTAGATCAACTTGGACTTTTCTTATGAGGCATAAAACTGAAGTTATAAGAATCCTTGAAGGTTTCCTGATCATGATCAATACCCAATTCCAAAAAAAGGTAAAACACCTTAGAACCGATAATGGGACGGAGTTTGTCAATAAGGATTGTCAGTTGTTGTTCCATAAATTTGGGATTATTCATCAAAGATCTTGCATCTACTCACCCCAACAAAATGGGGTAGTAGAAAGAAAGCATCGACATTTGCTTGACATGGCTAGGACACTCATTTTTCATGCTAATCTTCCTTTAAAGTTCTGGACCTATTCTATTTTGATGGCAACCTTCATTATCAACAGATTGCCTAGCTCAGTGTTGAGTTGGAAAACTCCTTATGAGATCTTGTACGGACATAAGCCGAGTTATTCCATGTTGAAACCTTTTGGTTGTCTTTGCTATGCATCTAACGTTACACCCCACAAAACAAAGTTCGATTCTCGAGCTCATAAATGTATTTTCATTGGTTATAGTCCAGGACAAAAGGCTTTCAAACTTTATAACATGGACACTCATCAAATTCAGGTTTCCAGAGATGTTCATTTCTTTGAAGATGAATATCCTTACCAGAATAAACAGCCACCTTTAGAGAAAACACCTCTACCAACTTTACCTTCAGATGATATGGGCACTACTACACCTGTACACTCGAGTTCAACCAGATTTGATAGCCCTCAAAACAATATACAACCTATACATTATACCCCTACCATGACCCATCATTCACCTTCCAATATCTCAGATATGGATCCTATCCTCAACATAAACGTAGAGTCAAGTAGCGCCCCTTCCATATATGATCATGATCAGGAACAGCAAGTCGAGCCACCTAGAAGAAGCTCTAGAGTGAGATTAGCCCCCACTTGGCTGCAGGACTTTGTTTCCAATCTTTCACCTTCCAATGTCCATTCCGCTGCTTGGATTACTTGTCCTGAGACACATCCTCACAGTTCCATTCATACTCCTCCAACTTTTCCTTACTTTATTTCCCCACATTTTAACAGTGCATATATGACATTCTTAGCTAATGTTTCCCAGCTCCATGAACCTAGGTCTTATTTAGAAGCCAGTAAGAGCAAGGAATGGGTTGAAGCAATGCATAACGAATTATCTGCATTAGAAAAAAATGGTACTTGGGAACTTACTACCCTGCCAAGTGATAAAAAAGCAATAGGTTCTAAATGGGTTTATAAGATAAAATTAAATCCTGATGGCAGTTTAGAAAGACTTAAGGCGAGGTTGGTTGCAAAGGGGTATGATCAAATTTATGGGATTGACTTCACTGAGAGTTTCTCTCCAGTTGCAAAGTTAGTCACGGTGAGGATTTTTATTCTTTGTAGCTCTGACTTTTGGATGGGCATTACATCAATTGGACATTAATAATGCCTTTTTACATGGGTTTCTTGAGGAGGATGTTTACATGCTTCCCCCAGAGGGGTATGGCAAGGCAGAAAAAGGGCAAGTTTGTAAACTTAAGCGAAGTTTATATGGCTTAAAACAAGCATCTCGACAGTGGAATACTGAGTTTTGTGCAAAACTTCATTTTTTTGGATTCGTGCAATCTGCCCATGATCATTGTTTGTTCACTAAGCGTGGACCTAATTTTTTTTTGGCCCTTCTTATCTACGTTGATGATGTTTTAATAACAGGGACTGATGCTACTTTGATTCAAGACGTGAAAAAGTACTTGCATGATGAATTTACTATAAAAGACCTTGGGTTTGCCAAATATTTTTTAGGGATTGAAATAGCTAGAAGCAGTGAGGGAACTTATTTGAATCAAAGAAAGTATATTCTTGATATTTTGCAAGATATAGGGCTTTTGGGAGTACGAGCAGCAGCAACACCTCTACCCACGGGTCTCAAATTGGGGCAGAATCTTGGAGATCCCTTGATGATCCGAGGAAATATCTGAGGAGGTTAGTTGGCGGGTTGTTGTATTTAAATATCACTAGACCAGGGACATCACTTTCTCGGTTCAACAATTGAGTCGAGTATGTTAGCAAACCTTGTAAAGGTCATTGGGATGTTAGTGTACATGTTTCTGCGATATTTGAAGAATTTGTCCATCCAAAGGATTGTTCTATTCCGCAAGTAACGATTTCCAACTAGAAGGTTATTGTGATTAGATTGGGCTTCATGTCTTGATACTGAAATCATCCTTGGGTATTGCATCTACCTTGGGAATGCATTGATCTCCTGGAAAACCAAGAAACAATCCACTGTTTCTCGCTCTTCGGCGGAGGCTGAATATAGGAGTCTTGGGGCCACCGTTTGTGAATTGCAATGGATAGGTTATGTTCTCCAAGATCTCACGATTCCACTCTCCTTCCAATCCCATTGTGGTGTGACAATAAAGCGACTTTGCACATTGTTGCCAACCCCGTGTTCCACGAGCGCACCAAGCACCTGGAGATTGATTGTCATTTTGTGCGGAATAAGTACAAGGATGGTTTCATTCATCCACAACACGTATCATCTAAACACCAACCAGCGGATTTGTTCACTAAGTCCATCTCCGGCCCACAGTTCTCCTTCTTGCTCTCCAAGTTGGGCTTAATGGATTTCCATTGCGCTCCAACTTGAGGGGGGGATGTAGAGTTTATCACTTCATCTTATCTGTTAGAGTTTATCACTTCATCTTATCTGTTGGTTTTAATAAGTTGTTATTGACGGTAAAGTAGATTAGTCATTGTTAGTTTGTTATCAATTTGTTTACTATTCGATGATGTGGCAATTGTTCATTGGCCCGTCGTCTATCTCTTGCTTTATTTTCTCACAATTGGTTTTGTATTCAAACTGGAGTTGAAGCCTATATAAGTGCTCAGCTTCTTTTCATTCTGCGGGATAATGGAATAAAAGGATAGAAATTAAAGGGGGTTATTACAATTTTACAACTATTGAGATTAGCATGATCCGTTGGAGGATGATCCTTTACGAGATGTCTTGAAGGTTCCTTTTTTTTTGTGCGTGTGTGTGTGTGTGTTTTTTTTTAAATAGAATTAATCTGCAAATCAACAGTTCAAATTTGTATCTATATCTATATATTGATAAAAGAACCATTGGGGCTTTTGTGGGGTTTCTGCCTAAAACACTTGACCCATGCTTTGGCCCAGCGTGCTGTCTTGTATCGGGTTTCCTATTCTTCCCCAATACCTTTCCCCAATATTTCGATGATCTTCTATCACAATTTTCACTTATCTTTTATTTATCTCTCTTCTATCACACTTCTCGCGTATCTTCTTCCTTTTTTTTCTTTCCTTATTCTTTATTACTGAAGGTAGGTGAAAGCCACCACCTTTGACCAAGAAGAAAGAAAAAAAAAAGGGATAGTCAAACATTGTAGGCACCAAACCTCCATCTCCACCGCCAATGACATCTATAAATTGGCAACAATATCCCATTCCTAAATGAAAAATCCCAACGAGAGATAGAGAGAAATAGAGAGAAAAATTAGAGAGAAAAAGATTGTGAGTTTCTCCTAAATTTTTCGTGTTATTTCCTTTATCGAAGAGAGAGTGTTTTCTCCTATTATAAGAGAGAGGTTGTCATCAATTGTGCTCTCCTTATATTAGAGAGAAGTTGTTGTAATCCTTTTGTCGATAGTGAAATCCTTCTACCGTTTGCCCGTGGTTTTTACCCCGAATTAATTTGGGGGTTTTCCACGTAAAATTTGATATTTCTTATTTTTCTCATTTCTACTTCAGTTGTAATTGTGTGCCCAGTTCCACAACCGATCCTAACAAGTGGTATCAGAGCCTTGGTTGTGATTTTTCATTAAATTCTTAGTATGCTCTGTAGTTGCGGCATAGGTGATCTTCCACATCGGAAAAGATTTTTGAGAAAATCACTAGATCTATAAAGAGTTAGTGCTAAGATTAGATCGATTAGTGGAAAAGAGGCACCTATAAAAATGGCTGACGAAATATGAAATAGAGAAATTCAATGGGAATAATTTCTCATTGTGGAAAATGAGAATAAAAGCGATTGAGAAAAGATAAGCGCTTGTGGCAATTGGAGAAAGGCCCGATGATATCAGCGATGAAAAATGGAGCGAGATGGATGGCAATGCTATTGCCAATCTACATCTAGCACTAGCCGACGGAGTATTGTCAAGTGTAGCGGAGAAAAAGGCGACAAAAGAGATTTGGGATACTCTCACAAAATTATGCGAGGCCAAATCACTACACAACAAGATCTTCTTGAAGAGGAAGTTATACACCCTTCGGATGATGGAGTCAATTTCGGTGACAGACCACATCAACACCTGAACACTCTATTTTCACACTCACAACAATGGGGCATAATATAGAGAGCGGGTGAGCGTCGAAATTCTACTTGAGTCTACCCGATTCGTATGATCAACTCATCATAAATTTGACCAACAATTTGGAGATACTAGTCTTTGATGATATTGCGGTGCGGTTCTTGAAGAAGAAAGTCGGCGCAAAAATAAAGAAGAGAATTGGGAGCTCACAAGAAGAAGCTCTAACGATGGCGAGAGGTAGATCAGCGAACGTGGCCCCGGTGGGAGTCAAAATCGAGTAGATCAAAGTCGAAGTAAGAAAAATGTCAAGTGTCATCAACTTTGTGGCAAAAGGGGCACTACAAAAGGGAGTGTTGGCGGCTCAAGAAGATTGAGGAAGCAAAGGAAAGCGGCCCGAGACATTAAATGCTCGGGGTTGTGTAGCGAACACATCGGATGAGGGCGAGATATTATCTGGCTGCAACGGCAGATTGTTGAAGGCGAAGAAGGTTCACCGGCGTGTGGCTTTTGGATTCAGGAGCTACATGGCATATGACCCTATGAGAGAATGGTTCCACCAATATGAACCTATCTCGGGAGGATCTGTGTTTATGGGTAACGATCATGCCTTGGAGATTCTTTGGTATTGGTACCATCAAATTGGTGATGTATGATGGTGCCGTCGCACCATCCAGGAGGTACGACATGTGAAAGGCCTGAAGAAAAATCTATTGTCACTTTGGACAATTAGATAGTATTAGTGTAGTACCCATGTTCGAGATGGGATCATGAAGATTGTTAAAGGCGCGCTTGTGGTGATGAAAGCAGAAAAGATAGCAGCAAATCTGTACATGCTTAAAGGCGAAACACAACAAGAAGGAGAAGCGTCAACTGTGACGGTGAATTCGGGAGAAGACGTGGCGATGATGTGGCACCGTAAACTTGGCCACATGTCTGAACGAGGTTTGAAAATTCTCTCGGAAAGAAAGCTTCTTCCAGGGCTCAAAAAGGTATCTTTACCATTTTGTGAGCATTGTGTTACTAGTAAGCAAAGACAGATTGAAATTCGATTCATTGCTAGAAGTAAAGCTATACTTGAGTTGGTTCACTCTGACGTTTGGCAAACACCGGTTGTGTCCCTAGGAGGTGCGAGATACTTTGTATCATTTATTGACGATTACTCCAGGAGATGTTGGGTGTATCCAATTAGAAAGAAGTCGGATATGTTTGAAGTTTTCAAAATCTTCAAAGCGGGTTGAACTTGAATCTGAGAAAAAGATCAAGTGTTTGAGGACAGACAATGGAGGAGAATATACTGGCGATGAATTTGATAACTTTTGTAAACAAGAAGGTATCAAAAGGCAATTTACGGTGGCACACACTCCACAACAAAATGGAGTAGTAGAGCGGATGAACAGAACCTTGTTAGAAAGGACAAGAGCAATGTTGAGAGCTGAGGTTGGCCAATTCATTTTGAAATTTGAAGCAATCAAGACCGCTTTGTTATGTGATCAATCGGTCACCATCAACCTAATTGATCTAAAGACTCCTATGGAGATGTGGACGGGAAGCGGTGATTATTCTCGCTTGCATACGTTTGGAAGTTCTGCGTATGCTATGTACAACGCCAAGAAACATCAAAGTTGGATCAGAAATCCGAAATGCATTTTCTTGGGGTATCTTTGATGGTGTTAAGGGGTATCGCATGTGGGATCCCACGCCCATAAGGTTATAATCGGCAGGACGTTGTATTTGCAGAAGATAAGTTGCAAAGTGATGATAGCATTTCAAAGAAGAAACCAGAGACTCGTAGTCAAAGTTGAAGATCAACTAGAACAAGAAGTTCTAGATTCTTACGAGCGATGCGAGCACGAAGAACAAGAGCAAGGCGAGTTTGTAACTCCACAAGTTAGGCGGTCAACTTCGGAGAGAAGAGGACCAGCTTGGCACTCAGATTATATTATGGAGGGTAATATTGCGTCTGTCTACTAACGAGAGGATGGGGAGCCATCGAATTTCATGGAGGCTATATGAGTCAAGATGCTTCTCTGTGGATAGCGGCAATGCAAGAAGAAATGGAAGCTCTTCATAAAAATAAAACTTGGGATCTTGTTCCTTGCCACATGGAAGGAAAGCCATCGGAAATAAATGGGTCTACAAGATCAAACGAGATGGCAATGACCAAGTGGAGCGGTATCGTGCTAGATTGGTGGTGAAAGGATTTGCTTTCGAAGAAGGTATTGATTTCAACGAAATATTTTCTCCTGTTGTTCGTGACAACGGATTCGAGTGGTTTTGGCGATGTGTGCTACATTTGATTTGTATTTGGAAGCGATTGGATGTGAAAACCGTGATTTCTTCATGGAGAACTTGAAGAAGAAATTTTTATGCTCCAACGGATGGTTTCGAAGAAAAAGGAAAAGAGAACTTGGTTTGCAGGTTGAACAAATCTGCATGCGGTCTCAAGCGGTAGCGAGATGTTGGTATAAGAGATTTGATTCCTTCATCACGAGCCTTGGATACAGCAGATTGAATCTGAGATCCTTGTGTCTATAACAAGAGATTTTGTGATGGTGATTTCATTATTCTCTTGTTGTATGTTGACGACATGTTGGTAGCGAGCCCCAACAAAGATCGTATTACGAATTGAAGGCTCAATTGGCTAGGGAGTTTGAAATGAAGGACTTGGGACCAGCAAACAAGATTCTAGGGATGCAAATTTACCGAGACAGAAATAATAGGAAGATTTGGCTTTCTCAAAAGAATTACTTGAAGAAAATCTTGCGACGCTTCAATATGCAAGATTGTAAGCCAATCTCTACCCCTCTTCCTATTAATTTCAAGTTATCCTCAAGTATGAGTCCTAGCTTGAAGCGGAGAGGATGGAGATGTCTCAGTCTTGCGTATGCATCAGCGAGTGGGTAGTTTAATGTTCGCTATGGTTTGTACAAGGCCAGACATTGCACAAGCAGTGGGAGCGGTTAGTCGGTACATGGCGAATCCTGGGAGAGAGCATTGGAATACTGTGAAGAGGATCCTTAGATATATCAAGGGTACCTCGAGATCTTTGCATTATGTTATGGAGGATCGATTTTATTGTCAAAGGCTATGTTGATTCGGATTACGCAGGTGATCTTGATAAAAGCAAATCCACCACAGGTTATGTGTTTACTCTTGCTGGAGGAGCAGTGAGTTGGGTTTCGAAACTGCAGTCTATCGTGGCTACGTCAACGACAGAGGCAGAATACGTGGCAGCTACACAAGCCAGCAAAGAGGCAATATGGTTGCAAATGTTATTGGAAGAGTTTGGGCACAAACATGAGAAGATTACTCTATTTTGTGACAATCAGAGCGCTTTGCATTTAGCAAAGAATCCAGCATTTCACTCAAGGACGAAACACATTCGGGTTTAGTATCACTTTGTTCGTGAGAAGGTGGAAGAAGGAAGTGTGGATATTCAGAAAATCCATACGAAAGACAACCTAGCGGATATGTTTACAAAACCGGTCAACAATGACAAGTTTGTATTGTGTCGATCCTCTATTGGCCTAGCAGAGACGTGAGCAGCATGAATATGGCAAGGGTAGAAAGGGTAAAAGGATTGGTACAAAAGGTGACTTTCAAGTGGGAGAATGAAGGTAGGTGAAAGCCACCACCTTTGACCAAGAAGAAAGAAAAAAAAAAGGGATAGTCAAACATTGTAGGCACCAAACCTCCATCTCCACCGCCAATGACATCTATAAATTGGCAACAATATCCCATTCCTAAATGAAAAATCCCAACGAGAGATAGAGAGAAATAGAGAGAAAAATTAGAGAGAAAAAGATTGTGAGTTTCTCCTAAATTTTTCGTGTTATTTCCTTTATCGAAGAGAGAGTGTTTTCTCCTATTATAAGAGAGAGGTTGTCATCAATTGTGCTCTCCTTATATTAGAGAGAAGTTGTTGTAATTCTTTTGTCGATAGTGAAATCCTTCTACCGTTTGCCCGTGGTTTTTACCCCGAATTAATTTGGGGGTTTTCCACGTACAATCTGGTATTTCTTATTTTTCTCATTTCTACTTCAGTTGTAATTGTGTGCCCAGTTCCACAACCGATCCTAACAATTACGTCTCCTATTCCATCCAAATTTGCAATTTAATAACAGAAAATACATTCTAATTGATAATAATCACTAATGATCAAATACCAACATGTTGGCAATATAATTTAAGTTGCCAATATATTGGCTGATGATTAACACGTGCCCCCACCATTAGGGGTGATGTCACGTATCAATTATTGACCAACACATTAACGCCTTAAGTTGTCAATATATATATTGACATTTAATCTTTTGTATGATAATATTCGGTAAGTTGATTTTTAGTTTTTTAACAGTAGTGGATCTATGGCTTGGCGTTGGGCTTGTGCTTTAGCTTTGTAATAAAATGCTGCTGATTTAATTCATTTTTATTTTTATTTTTTATTTTTTGTGGAATTTCACTTCAATATAATGGAACTTAAGAAGATGTCGACAACTGTGGACCAATCATCCCTTAGCCAATTATATAACGATTTAGAAGAAATGAGGCATCTCTATCCGCATTGCCGGGAAGGCATGCATCCTGCGTTGTCCAACGATATCGATACTCAAGGGTATTTCTATTTGCATATTCATTTCCTATTACTGTTCTAGCGTTTTCGTTTTGCATTGCAGACTTCTATTAAATGCCATAAAATAAAACTTTGATTTCACTTTCACATAATGTATTGGCACTATTTTATCTTTGAATAATTCTAGATAAACATTTCAAATTGACATTATTAAGTGACATTCCAATGTGTCACTTTTTCATTGGATGATGAATATTCCAATGTGTCACTTTTTCATTGGATGATGAATATGTGTCAATGTGATTATCATTTAATGCAGATTTACACCATCCATTGAAAATATGCCACATCAATAAGGATAATGCTAGAATGCCATAGCCATTACCATAATTAGTGACATAATAATAGTAAAATTCATATCTTGCCATTAATGAATGGCTGAATTGATATTGCTTTAAAAGATATTGAAATCATTTTATTCTATTATGGTATTCTTTATGGCATTAATTTAGTATGCCACCGTAGCGTGATCGTAAATTAAAAGATTTACAAATAAAATCATTAATTTCTAGTGGATTGGTTGGACCAGGAATTCAGACCGTGTCTTTCTTTTTTTTTTTTTTTTCAACGCCGAGGGGGTTTTCCACTTAAAAATCGCGTGGTCTTTTTGTTTTAACGTTTTTGCATATGCTAGGTTTATAGGTTAACGATTTTATGTTTAGTTCTATCTACTGTTAATTAACATAGTTCGATACATCATACTGCACTTAAATCAATAATTGAACATAGCTGAGTTAATTAATCCCACAGCACTTAAAACATAGACACATCCACGTATTCTGGAGTTAGACAACTATGAATTTTCAATATTTGTTCATGAATGCTAGAAAATTTGAGAAATCTCTATCAGAATAGTATTTACTTTCCTATCTTGGGAGCAAAAAACCTAGAACTTAAGGATCATAACATAGTCAGTGTTCATTTTCGATGGGAATCCTGTCGAAGGTTTATTTACAATTGTTAGGTTATTTTTATATAAATTTACGCTACCACGTATTATTTCCGCCATCTACACTGATTTTGCCTCTACAACACCGCTGCTATTGCGACAAATTTCCTAATCGCGACAAGTTTTGTCTTGAACAAAAGAGTGAGAGCTACTGAAGCCGCTGGGCATTTATTTTATTAACTATTTTCACTAGTTAGGAATCGCTATTACTTTTTGTCTGGTTTGACCCTTTTCGTGCTCGCTCTTCAATTCCATTAAGCGTGTGTTTGGAGCATGTTTGGCTGAGCTCAAATTTTTTAGTTATAAGAAAAAAGTATATTTTAAGATGAAACGACTATGTTATTTGTTATTTATATTCTTTTGTCTCATTCACTCTTTAAAGAGCCATCCTAATGCCGCAATTTTATTTTTTATTTTTTTCCTTACATGATAGATATATAAGTTACTGGTGACTGTGTTTTCAAGCATCAAACATAAGCTAATGAACTTATTTATACTGCTGCCAAATTTTATCCAATGCTTAATTTCTTGTGATGAGATCCCATTACTCAGTTCAGTGGCGGATCCAGAGATTACAAGTTGAGGGGGCACAAATATTAGCTCCCGCAGGGAAAAATTTTTTAGAGGGCCGGGCCGATAAAAAATATTACTAAAAAGTAAGAAATTTAACATGTATTTGAGTTAATCTTTAATTTAAATAGTGAACTATAAGACTTTTTTAATAATAATGATAGTGATGTACGATACAAGATTACTATTAATAACTTTGATTGAATATTATATACTTGAAGAGCTCATTTGACATTCATTTTCTTAAAAATATTTACCAAACATATTCTAATTATAGATTAATAGAAAATTGACACATATAATTTTTAAAATTCAAAGTGAAGTTATAGATTTTTAGAGATTTAGAGTAAGAATAAGCAAATAGACTAAGGGTATGTTCTTTCCACCTTAAATTTACTTTTTCTCTCTCATCATTTTCAACCATTTATTCATTGATTTAATAATTACTTTATATTTTTTAATACTTCATCTCTAATTCTCAATTACACATTTAGTTAAACTTTAATCTACACCAAATTTAAGTTAGAAAAAACATACCCTAAATTAACAAAATGTCAATCATCATCAAATTAAATGGACTACACAAACTCTTTTAAGTCACATTTGTCATTGCTAAACAAGAGGAAATGATAATGATTCTTTGGTGCCTTGTAATTTTTTTTTAATCAGAGTTTTTTTTTTTTGGTTTTGTACTAACAAAAAAAAAAAAAAAAAAATTGGATTGAAAGTTGAGGGGTCACGTGACCCCTCAGGACCCCCCTTGGGTCCGCCACTGACTCAGTTACGTAACTTACACTTTTTTACGACGATTTTTTCGACGTACCGGGCAACACCATCAGTGATTCCACTGATGGCCATCTGAATGTTCAATAGGTTACCATTAGTTAGCTATAAACTCGAAGATATGCTGGAAGAGACAGAAATGGAGGTCAACGTATATATTTTAGATACTATTCAACAATTACAAGTAGTATATTTTTGCTCTTAGAATTGTATTTTGGTTTGATTTGTATTGTGATTAGAAATCCATGAATGATGATTAATTAGTGGTGTCTTTCATTGAGCTAGTTTGAGAAACTATGGCATAGTTAGTGCAAAAAATAATATTGATACTTATAATAGTTTTAAATATTTCTTCTTTGAATTGTTGCGCATATTTTCTCTAAAGAGGTATTATGGAAAAAAAAAAAAAAAACCCACGGTAGGCAACGGTTCTTGCGAAGAATCGTCACGTAAAGTTGACAACAGGCAACGGTTCCTCTGAGAACCGTTGCTTATTATTTAAGTTTAGGCTACGGTTCATTCAATAACCATCACCTATATATTCTTCAACTTTAGGCAATAGTTAAAACAATTTCCTTTACCAAAGACTTCTAGCAACCCTTTCATAGGCAATGCCCTCAGAACTGTAGCCTAATGCCCAAAATAACCATGCCTAAAGCCCTTTTTGTACTAATTACCAACCACCCAAATCCCCCTTAGCACAATAAAAGGCTACCGTTTAAATAGCTCACAACACGTACGACATAATTATAACTCGAGTAGTTTGCATTTTATTTAGATTGTTTTACTATTTACCAATAAAAATTCATTTATTATTATCGCTTGAGTATTTTTCATTTTATTTAGTTATTTGTTGCCTCGGTGTTCTTCCTTCGAAAATTTATTTTAAATCATCTATTAATTTTGATTTCGATCTTTGTAAATTTTTGTAAATCTTTTAATTTATATACATCTTGATAGATTGACTATTTCTAATGTTTTCATTATTTACTCTTAAATGTTATTTTTATCTAAGTAGGGTGAAAGAGTTCATGTAGAATGTGTATTGATTTGAACTTTCAAACATTTAACCTGTAAAAGAGCATTATATTTCCTTCAATGTTTTTATGGTTGGTGACAATAAATGACGCACAAGATTCACTAATACACAAGTGACATTAGGTGGCGCTTATTAGGTGGCGTTTTCATTGAAACCGCCACCCTTGATGCTCGGAATTAAGAAAGGGTGGCGGTTATAGCAAAAATCCGCCACCCTAAACCAACGTTAAAAAAAAAAAAAAAAAAAAAGAACAACGGGTGGCGGTTGTGTAAAAAAACCGCCACCCTAAGTTGGTTTCGGGTGGCGGTTGTTAACACAACCGCCACCCTAAACCAACGTAAAAAAAAAAAATTTAGTACAACGGGTGGCGGTTGTGTAAAACAACCGCCACCCTAAGTTGGTTTCGGGTGGCGGTTGTGTTAACAACCGCCACCCTAAACCAACGTTAAAAAAAAAAAAAAAATTAGTACATAGGGTGGTGGTTGTAAGCTAACAACCGCCACCCGTTTTTTTTTTTTTTTTTTATTATTAAAATACTTTTGGGTGGCGGTTTTTTGCTACAATCGCCACCATTTCCCTTTAAATATTCCACCAACTCATCAGATCTGGTATTCCCGCTTCTGAGTTTTCCTTCTTTTGAAAATTTTTCGAAATTTCTTCAAATATTCATGGTGTGAAATCAGATTTAAGTGCAATTTCTTCACAAATTGGTGCCATAATTTAAGTAAGGTAAGCTTCTTTGATCTTTTGGTCATGTAAATCTCGTTTATCTTTATATAATTGTTAATATAATTTTTTTCGAGTTTTTGAGCATGTAAACTTTAAATGGCCATAACTTTTGCATGCGATGTCCGTTTTCAGCCCACAAGTACATTCCGGAATTGTCGCGACGAGATCTACAACACTCATGCTATCGCCATGACCCCATGTTTTAGGCCGATCTGAGATCATCTAAGGCCTCAAAACGCAATTTTTAGCTTTTCATCTTATAATTTTGTGTTTTTATTCTTAGATTGTTCATTTTATTGTAATTGGATGTGATTGGTTTTGAATAAAAATTATTTCGTGTGTTTTCCATCGTTAAAAAAAAAAGTGGACTTTGGGTGGCGGTTTTGCACTAGAACCGCCACCCTAAGTGCTTTTTTTTAAAAAAAAAAAACCACTTAGGGTGGCGGTGGCGGTTCTAGTGCAAAACCGCCACCCGAAGTCTATTTTGGGTGGCGTTTTTTCAACCGCCACCCTTTGGCGGACTTTGGGTATCGCTGGTTTGGGTAGCGATCAAAAAAACTCCACCCTAAGTGTAAAATAGCCGCCACCTAAACTCATTTTTGTACTAGTGATTATAAGTCACAAATATAAGATTAATTCTATGTTATAGGCATATCGGATGAAAGTTTTTCTTTGTACAAATATGGGGGAGGGGGAAATTATTTTCTGGAGAAAATGTGTCAAAATGTGCTTATAGGGATTGTACTATGGAATTTCAATTTTATTTCTATTTTTCTATCAAAATCACAGTGATGGAATTTTTTCCATGAATTTTATATTTTTCTTGAAAAGTAAATCCAATCAGACAGTACTCTCCGAGGATGCGTAGGATATATATGGATAGATGGAAAAGAAAGTATTTTTCTACTTACGGGAAAATATTTTACCTAGGGAAGCGTAAACATGTTTAAAGAGATTGTATCATAAAAAATTTAATTTTATTTCCATTTTTCTATAAAAGGGGACAAATATGGAGTTTTTTTCTTGAATTTGACATTTTCCATAAAAAATAACTCCAATCAAATGCGCCGTTAGTGAATTTTTGGTTCTATATTATTAGGAGACCGCATGCTTTGGTAAAATTTAATAATTCAAATTTTCACCATTTGATTATTTGTAATGTGTTGATATTTGTTATTTTTGTGCTTACTTTTTCGATCATTTTGCGACCTGGCCTTGTAAGTGACCTTGTTATTGATAATACTACTAAGTGCATGTAAAGTTTTGAATCGATATGCAGCAAGTTAGAGGGTCTTAGTATTCAGATTTTAATGCATTTTAATATATTTTTTTCAAATTTTAAATTTAACCAAACAAATCACATTCATATATTTCTCAACTTATTAAATCTCCAATATCCAACTTCACTCATTCTCCCTCTTCCTACTCATAAAAATACATTAAAATTCATCCGCTAACATACTCTTAATTGATGTTGTACTCAAACTCTCAAAGTCTCGATATGACCATATTTTAATTTTAATAATATTATAATTTTTGTACATCTGACAACTTTTTTCTCATAATTATTTTACTCGACTCTTTTTGAAAAAATATTGTTAATTTGTCTTATATATTACACGATTTATAACATCTTTTGCTGACTTTTAATTTTATAAATATTACAATACAATAGTATACTTATTTTAAATCTTTTCGTAATTGTATTTATTTTTTTGTAAGCGACAAATATAATTTTTAAGCTTAAAATATATTTTATTTAGTTCGTGCATCAAATATGCAAAGATCTGGTAACATCAATAATGTTCTAGTACCATCAAAAGTTCTTTAGTTAAGGAACCATCAAGCCGTTTTGAGAGTCCATCTGACATCTGTTTTGAAATCCGAGATCAGATCTAGAATCAGTACGACGAGAGGGAGCTCCAACAATTTTAAAAATTTTCCAACGATACTGTTGCGGCTCGTGGCGGCCGGTCAAAGTTTTGGCAATCATCCAAGGCTCAAATTAATGCCAAAACTTTGACCGGCCGCTACGGGCCACCACCGTATCGTCGAAAAATTTTCAAAATTGCTGGAGCTCCTTCTCGCCATGCTAATTCTAGATTTGGTCCCGGATTTCAAAACGGACGTCGGATGGACTCTCAAAACGACTTGATGGTTTCTTAACTAAGGAACTTTTGATGGTTTTAGAAACTTATTGCTGGTAACATCTATAATAAAGAAATAACTACTAACTAAAACGAAGGAACGGAAAATATAATAACTTCGAGAAAGTCCCGTTGAATCCTAGGCTCGGTAGTAGTCCAAATAGGCTAAGGCTAGCTCGACTGTGGATGCCATCAAGCTTGGATTATAAGACCACACTATAGCGCTAGTAATACTCTCTCTTGTGATGAAACGTTTTAGTTGCAAATGGTCTCTAGCATTTAATTAATCAATACTATATTCATGACTTTTAAGTAATAAAATTAGGGGTGGGCACGGGTCAGGTTGGGTCAGAACTATTCATGACTTTTAAGTAATAAAATTAGGGGTGGGCACGGGTCGGGTTGGGTCAGAACCTGACCCAACCCGAAACCAAACCGAAAATTTTCGGTTTCAAGCTATTGAAATCGAAATCGAACCCAACCAACCTTGGTCGGGTTCAGATCTAAACACTTGGTTCGGGTCGGTTTAGTGTATTTCCCAGATTTTATTTTAGAACTCGGTTGGTTTTCAAGTTGGGGCAAACCGACCCGACCAACCTTGGAAACCGACACAACCCGACCAGATCGGGTCTGATTCGGGTTGGTTAGTCAGGTTTGCGGGTTCGGTGCCCAACCCTGAATAAAATGTCATCACATGTTGGCGCCAGTTGTAATGACTTTTCTTGTCGCTATAGGTGCCGATTCTTGTAGTCATTTCAAGGTATAGTTATTGTGGTCCCCCTCTACCGCCTACGTGGGTGGATATCTGACACATGCCTCGCACCATCAGGGGAGACACGTATCGAACATCCGCCCACGTGTGGGCAGTTTACTATGCCCACAGAGTGCGGGGGGAGAGGTAAACCAATAGTTATTGATCAGGGTGCAAGGTTGTTAATCAGCTTATGTAAGCAAGTTTAAGGTTACACAAGAAAATAAGTCAACAAAAAGAAAGCATTACTTTTATTGAAATTGATAGAAAGATACAATTGAAGTGAAATTTCCAAGGTGCGAATTACTATTGTGCGAAACTTGTAGCACAACTATAAGGAAAATTACAATTCAAATTCAAAGATAGACTTACAATTCTTGATTTTAACCAACAATTAAACATGAACTCTGTAGACTTCTAATTAGTTCTTCCACAGTTGCGCCTGATCTGTCCATTGGTGCCGGTAAGTGGGCTTAGGTTTCCCATTTTCACCATAGCACTCGCAAAATCATTGAAAAAAGAAGCTGAGTTTGAACTATAAGCATTGACTTGAGAATCAGTTGAACCCCCACTGAAGAGCTGTTGATCAGAATGCAGAAGCCCACTTTGAGTTTGCAAATCCTTGAAATAAGTGTTATCGAACCTCGTTGGAGTTGAGTCGAGGGGCGAAAGGTTGTTGTCTCCCCCGCTGCTTGGGCAGTTTGCTCTCAGGGATGTCGCAAATGAGGAGTTTATGTTGGCTTCATTGTATAGTCTGTTTCGAAACACCGTGCATCTTGCTTGGCCTATTGTATGAGCGCCTATGTAGAAATTAACAGAGTTGATCAAAGTACGTAAAATTTAAGTATTAATCATGTATCTTAAATAACTGGTCTTATGGTCCTCACGTTGATGTGTACTTTCACCGACGGAAACAAACAATCATCATTCAACGTATATGTATATACAGAAAGTATGAATAGATATGCAGGAGTTAGCCGCCAACTTTTTTGAATTTGTGACATATTTTTATAAATTTTGATGTGATAGGAGAGAGAATGAGTGGAGTTGAATGGTAGAGATTTATGTAGTATACATGGGTCCCATGAAATATGTGGTGTGATTGGTTTGACCAAGATGGAGAATAAATTAAAATATGTAAAAACTTGAGAAAATAAGGCTGTTAACATGCGTAATGTGAAAGTCAAAATAAGATTATCTTTGTGTGACGCAGATAATAGCTTTTAAAGGTTTACATAATTTCAAATAGATTGGTGATTATATCGATATATATACCTGAGAGGGCTACCATTTCGCTGGCTGTGAATCCTTTGTTAGAGAAAGCAGAAATAAGGGCATTAAGATTCAGTGTTGGTGCTGGGAGGTTGCTGTTGGCTGCACTCATACTTGCAGAGGTTGAGTCCCTTCTTCCAAGTACAACTGACCAACTAGGGCCTCCTAACTGAAAAAGTCAGTAAAAAGCAAAGGGTTTATTAAAAATTGTGCACGTGTCAGACTTTTAATAAAAGGAAAAAAATATATTGTACTTACAGCAACAACTGAATCGCGAGCAGCAACAGACAAAATATCAGCACAAGAAACGGTGGATGGGCACGCTCTCTCGACTTGAGATTTAATAGTGTCGATCACATCCATTCCTCTTAGCGAATTCGCATTTGGTCCGGCGTTCTGTTCCCCGGTGAAGCTGGATGTATCATCCAATAGTACTGATGCGTCGCAACCCTGTCCATTCATTTGTATTTGACAACTCCATAATTAATCATGTATACAAATATACATACATATAATTTAGTCATTATTAACGAAATTGTTATAGCAATTTCAAAGTTGTTCTATTTCGATAATAATTTAATAATGTTCAAAGATTAGCATTTTCTACATTTTTTTATCTCATAATAAATTCATGTTGGTGAATTGTAGCCTTAATTATCCCAAACTAATAAATACTGACCACATGCATTTTAAATCAAAAGCAAATAAAAATATTATAAGAAATTGGACATTTAGGGGTGGTATTTCATCCATATAGTCTCGTGCTTCTAGAGCATTAGGGATGACATACTGTTATGTCGCCCATAATGCTGTTCAGGTACGGGGCTATAGGGATGACATGCCGTCTCTAAAGACTCAGTTTCTTATAGTGTCTTGTGGAAAACATTGAATAAGATAATCTAATAGAAACATGCTTCTATAAAATCGCCTAAAAAAAGGAATTAATCGAATATATAGAATGACAGTAAGACTTGCATTGACGAAACAATCATGGAAATGAAGGCGAAGCAACGATGCTCCCATCCGAGCTTCGCTCGACACTGCAGAGTTGACTGCGGTTCTTATAATCGAAAGGACATTTGGACACGAACTTGAGTAGAAATTGGAAGACAATTGTGCTGAGGATAATCCAAACATAAGCACAAACAGAATCAATGCAACAGCAAAAGCATTTTGCATTGCTGAAGAAGTAACTGATTTAATCATAACCATTTTTTTTATCAAAGCTTTAAAAGAATACTAGGATTTATATGTAAGTTATCAATTGTAATCCTAGTGTTTCGTTTATGGGTTCTGCGTTACATTCCCATGCATTTATATAGTAGGCGATTTGGAACACTTAATTATGTGCTGTAATCCATTTTCCAGCGTGCTAACTTTATCTTTATCTAGCGACGTCGAAAGCTTTGGACTTTTATAGTAATTTTCAGAATTTGTGGGGTTGAATGGAGTGTATGTGAAGTCCTCGGGTTAACAAGCTCACATTCGGAAATTTGCGTACAATTAACCAATAATCAAAAAGATTTGGTGGCGGAGGTGACCGAGTCTAAAGCATTAATTTCACATCATCATATAATTACAAACTATAATACCCCACTCAAATTGCCAGACGTTGACCTTTGTGATTCCAGCAAGAGATTGTCTACTGTAGAGCATCTTCGACATCAACTTTATCTTTAAAAAACATTTTTATATTATAGAGACCACCTTTTAATTTAGAAATCAAAATTTCTCATGAACTCCAATAAACTCTTTATTTATGCACTTTATTTTATTTGTATCAATGAATAATTATTGCATTCTTTAATTTTTTTAATTAATATTTATAATTTTAGTTATCTTTGACTAATAAGATTAATTATTATTTGGTAGAATCAATAAAAGAATATTGAAACTTATGGACATTAAATAATAGAGAGTAAGTTTGACTCTCCAAATTTGAAGAGCCAAACTCTCTCTATCTCATAAAGTTATACTTCCTCTGTCCCACTATGATAGACTTGTATTTCATTTTCGTTTATCCCAAATTATAGTCCACTTTCTTCATTGAGAATATGGTTTATTCTCTAGTTAACTAAAGTACCCCTATTTAATATTATGGGAATGCTAAAAATCAATTAGTTATTTCATTCCCCAAAGATATTAATAATGTTCACACTATTTTTTTATCATTTAATTCAAGGGCAAAATAAGAAAAATATAGAAATATGTTGTAATTCCAATAATATTTAAGATGTTTCGTTAATACGTGAAAAATGGTGGATGCCTATCTTAGTGGGACGGATGAAGTAATAAATAGTCTCTTTCATTTAAAGAGTTTATTGGAGATGTTCTAATTTTTTTTATGTAGATTTAAAATAAACTTAAAAGTTAGTACTGGTGTTACTAATTAATTATGTTACTAAGATACTGCAAGACCAACTAAAAATGTAATTTTATGTCATTATAACTAAGTATATAAAACAATATGTCATATACATGATAAATTGAATATTTCTACTTGATGTTAAACAATAGCTCGATTTCAAGAGTTAATTACATCTATCAAGTTCATTGTAGGTCTCAAAAGCTATAGATATAAAACTTTTAGTTCTACTTTCTATTTTTAACATACTCCACCAATAATCCAGTCTTTTAAATTTCATTCGATTTATTTCATGCTCTCTCTCTCTATCTACATATATATATATATATATATATATATATATATAATTTTGTAATTTAATTGACTTAGTCTCTCACAATATTTTTAATTCAATTTTATTTTTCTCTATAAATTAAATTAAATTTAAATAATTAATATCCCGCCCTTCCAAAATAAATAAATAAATAAAAATAGTGCATATATTTTAAAAAAATCAAATAAATCCTAATTATTTTCACATTTTAATTTGAATCAATTCTATCCATGATGAATGATAATTTTATTTTTATTATTTACTTCATTCCATATATATTCCCAAACTAATAATACAAACCTGCACTCTTTGGTTCTGATCATGAATTGGAATCAAAGCCCGTGCTTAAAGTTAGTATATGCAAAAAATGTGGAAAGTTAAAAACGACAAAATACCAAAAGAAATATTCCAACCCTCTCGAAAAATAATAATCTGAATTCATTAATAAAATAAAATACAAAGAAAATTAACATATCGCAGTTCTCATAAACCGTTGCTGAATCAAAAAATTTATTTAGCGGAGATAAGAAAAATAGTTTGACAAAAGCTACATGTGTATTTACTATATATATATATATATAGAGTAAATATATATATATATTTTTAATTTTCATTTAATTTTCTATATATATATATATATTACATAAAATTTTAACAAAAACAAATTTTTACTAGGCGGCGGCCACCCATGCCCTATGAGGCTCTACCCGTTGGAATTGTTTGAAATTGATTAATTGAGTTGAGAAATTTGGAATATAATTCTTATCAAATGGAGAATAAAATATGATTGACGAAATCATATTTATAAGTAATATGTGATAAGTAGAATCATATTTGATGAGAAGAGAAGTAAAACTAAAATTAATACTCTCTGGTTGAATTTTGAACCTTCTTGAGTCCGTAAGGAATCTGTGTATCTTGTGGTCGCAAGGTTCATCAGCAAAGTAAAATTGAACCAGCACGTTTTTTCATGATTTGGGGTACACCTCTTTATTTTGGACATGTCTCTTCGGCCAAAGGACATGTCTTATATATCAATGCAGTGGATCAATATCTACATGTAGACGTCGGATCCAAGTTGTAAATATAAAAAATGTTTATCATTCCAAATTATTTCCTATTTCTCAAAATAGAATAATTGTTCTCAGTTTTAGTTTCAAGAGTTCTTGCTTGCGGAACTTCTTGATCTGTAATCTTCGATTACTCCTTCAAACCATTTGCCAATAGCCTTGAAGCACTGATCAATCCCGTGGCGGAAAATATCGTTTGAGGATATCGATTTTATATCGTGTTCGAACCTTCCTTATAATTATTTCCGGATTGGTATTTAGACAAAGATTTTGTTCTTCTTGTACTGTTAAATTCTCCAACACTACCTCTGCTCAATAATTACCACATGACCGCATGTAGTCCACATCTAGTCACCATGGTTGACATAATTTTCGTAAAAGCATATATGATATTTTCGCGTGTGTAGAGAAATAATGATCCTTCACTTACACCTAATAAAGCATGCCTATGGAATATAATTTTTCTAAATGAATACTTTTATTACTTAATGGGACCATACTTTATAACTCAATTAATTAATGCTGAGAGAATTCATAAGATAAGAAAAGTTCCTATGAACATGAAATTACATTCTATTTTAGCAAGTCATCCATTAGAAAAAAATCATAAAAGATTCTGTTTACACCTCTTTTTACCATATTGATAAGCTCAACACATACACGACAGCAATATACAGAAACAAGGTTGAAGATAAACGATTGGTCGTGACACTTGCAAAATTTATTTTTACATAAAATAACATGCAATAATAGAATTAAAAACTCCATGAAAATTTTGTACAGGAGATATCGATTTCTCTTGTAAATTAGAATTTATTTAAATGAAATATATTTGTCGTAAAACGTTGTCTAATTAGTGGTCGGTTAGCTCCTTGCCATTTCTTCATTTTTTATTTTATTTTATTTTTCTTTTCTGGTTATATGTGTCTATATATATATATATATATATATATATATATATATTGAAAACATATGAACAAGATGATTTGAATGAAAAAATCTATAATTGGATGATGGAAAATTTTATTCATCGTCGATTGAATCAAGTTAGAACCTAATCTCTGATTGGATTCGATGACGCTTACCAATGTCTGTTCCACCTATTTGAATTCACCCAAGTCTCACTTTTTTCTTATTGTTCGTGATTCTGTTCTTTGGAGGTCCAGTAACAAAATTCTCAATAATATTTTGGGATCTTTACATTTTTACAAATGTTTAGGTTGCAGATTTATGCAATTCGATATCATGGTACAAATTTTTTTCAAATTTTTTTGAAAAACTATTGATAACTCACAAACAGAGGTTAAAATGTGAAAAAGTCATATTTGCAGTGGCAAAGCAACTGGTTGGAACGAACTCGTTGAGAAATGTGAAAACATATATTATTAGTTCAAAAGGGGGCACTGAATGTGAATTCTACACCCCAAAACAATGAAAACTTAATTCCTATCGTTACACAACTATTACACAACCATTACACTTTTTGTAATGTATTACACAAACATTACACATCATTGTACAGCTGTTATGTACATTACACAGCCATTACACATATTACACATTCTGTGTAACGGGCTGATAGTTAAATTTGGGCATTTGTGCCATGCGATAGCATGGCTTTTTGTGTCATGAGATCGCATGGCACAAAATCTAGGCAATGCTCAAATTTAAATAAAAACTGAATTTTTGTAATAAAATGCTTGGCCGTACAGATTTTTTGCACTTAAATAGGTCTTGTATGATTTTTGAACTTTCAAACATAAAAAGTGCATATATATGATTCAACCTAATTTCCTCATAATCTTTCTTTCATTTAGATTCCTGGCACAAGTTTTTGTAAAGACGCCTATGTACATATTTCTAGTCAACTAAATTTTATTAGAAAAATAAATAGAAGAATGATGAATAAAGCGATTGATTCATAAGTTGGCGACACGCTACTAAGAATTTTTCTAAAACTTCTTGTTGGTTTGTAAACATCACAGAATCTTGTTTCGAAAACTGAATGATCATAGATTCATAGATGGAAACTTTAGTGACGTCCCAATTTTCTTTGCAACTGTTTTACTGTATTAGATTGAAGCAGTTTGATCCCATGCACGCATTAGCCTCTTTAACTAGTAGTTATTTTTTCGTAAGAAAAAAGCTACTTATGTCAGGTTGGTGAGAGACCCCATAATTAAACATTGACTAGAGCAAATTCGGTACATATATGTATATATATATAATAAATAAAATACTATTTTCATTCAAACGGGACGTACATAATTACAAATTTTAATATAAATTCGATGAAGCACTCAAAACATGCAGTTTAGGTGGACGAGTAAACGAAGCCTAGAGGGAGACACATAATGTAAAGTTGCTAAAGCATAAATTTTCGTTGACTAATCGAATTAGGACTTGATTAACTCATATAATTGTAGTGAAAGTCAAATATTGCTGCGGTGTGTTTTCTAGAAATCTTAGACCCGGCGCCGCCATAATACTAATCCAGGCATTAGTTACTCCATAAATATATATTATATATATTCATTGATTGTGGATTTGGTCTTTTGTATGAAATTAAATAGAGTACGTAGAAATCAACGGAGTTGTTGGAATGGGAGGGAATGTCACGATATGTTTGGCAAGTGGAAGATTTTAAACTGTATATGTACGGAAACACGAGCTATGAAACATTACTCCACGAATCGATTGCGCAGCTAATTGTGCACACCATTGCGCTTAAGTGTGTTTAAACTTGATACGTGATTTCAATATTTTTTCACGTCTCGCGCTTTGTAAAATATTATTTTTAATTACCAATATTTTAAAACACGATCCGGTCATCAACCCAGATGAGGGACTGGGTCAAGGGTTGCAGAGTCGACTGGGGATCGACCCGGTGATTAAAATAATATTAAATAAATAAAACATAAAAACATTATAAAATAAAAGAAAGTACAAAAATCCGAATCAAACCCGATTCGGGTCACACGGGTCAACCGGATTTTCTGAGTAAACCCGAGTATTTGATTGGGTTTGACCAATGTGGGTTTTAGAGGTCACCCTATCCGATTACATGTTGTATGTAAAAGTGGAGAATGTGACAATCACATAGCAATAGTTATTATGATAAAATATTATAATAAAGACAAATAAGTTGGAGACAGAAATTAAGGATGTGATTGAAGAATTGTTTTCTGACATTCTAGATATAGAAAGGTAGTAAGAATAATGAACTCGTTTTCACACCCGTGCGATGCACGGGAATCCCCAGTGTTGATAATTCACGATCTTGTAACATGTGATAAAAAAAATTTAACAAAAAGTTATGTATGTATAGCATGTTCATAGGTTGATCTAACGTGTTCGACTCGGCTAGCTATTTCTTGATGTTCTTAATGTATACTTAAATCTAGTAACAATTGATTGAAGAAAAGAAAAACTATTTTGTTCGATTTCTAAAACTGTGAGTAGCATGAATTTTATTATAGAAGTCAAATATTGTTAAACTATTATCAATTATAATAATATTTTGTAATTATATTTTGTAAATAAATTTATTTTAGACTATTCATACAATTTGAGTAACATAATGTGATTTTTACAAATAATATTTGTAGCTTAGTATTAGCAATTAGTAATATAGTATGTTTCTTGTTATTGGTGATAAAACTTTCTTATTTAATTTGTAAATATTGAAAATATAGTATGCAAATTATAATTACATTATATTTACAAGATGTATATGTGTTCTGTAAATTCCCCAAAATGTCAATACCTAATTAAGAAATGCTCTTGTACAACCATGGTGTACCATTCCTTTTGATTCTTCATGTTTGAATAGGGGGATATAGGGTTGGCTCTGGTTTGAACCCTGGTAATGTGCTAGGGATGTAGACATCTCAACTATTGCACCACTTTCGAACCACTCCTTTCGATTTTTCATGAAGTTGAGCAAATTACAGTTACAAATAGAGAATTAAAAGTTCATCAACTGAAAGTTTCCTTTTAGGGATTTGAAAATGCGAGCGAAATGTAGCTTCCACTTATCAATTGTTAGGGAAAAAAGAAAAGAAAAGAAAAAGGTGAGTCGTCCTTAAATTTAAGCAATCCAAGACATATTATTTCGAGGTACTTTCTTTTGCTTCTTTTTTGAAAGAAGGCTTTTGAGATTTTATTTTCATATGTTACTGGGATCCCCTGTCTACGGTTTAAAAATGGAGTAATTTGGAACTATTGCAACTAGTCAGATAGAAAAGAACAAAGTCTCATGAGAGAGTGTTTTTGCCTGTTGGTAAATCTGTCTAATCACATATGTATAAGATTATGTCACATTTCCAATTACAAGATGATGGCAATTTTACATTAATGTTATTACCCCTCTTAATTTGTGCCATGGATGGTTTTCTACTATGAGCATCTGTCGAGATTTAGTGCCATAACATTGTAGATAATCTAGTGATTACAGTTTTGAATCACTACCATCTCATATAAACAGTTTTAGTTTCATTAGTAGACATCTCAGTTTATAATCCTTTATGCCAAAGACACTTTCCCAACAACATATATTTGGTGAGGAATGGGACTCCAAAGATTGTTGTTATGTCAAAGTTCTTTGTCCAATTTGGATTATAAGCCAACAACATTTTCCCAATAATTGAAACTCCGAGCTAGTGATTTAAGTTTTGTTTTGGCAAACTTCTTTGTCCACTTTGCCTTGTAAACTAAACTAGTTTTTACACCTGTGTGTTGCACGGGAGTAAAATTATGCAAAGTTGAAATTTGTGGTAAAAATCAATAAAAATTAAATTATTTAACACATGATACAAAATTGTATTTAATTAATTGTAATATATGTTTGATAAAATACATAGATTTAGTAGTAAATATTATTATTATAATTTTGTTTAAAGTTGATATTGCACTTTAAATAAATTAGTTATTGTTAATGTAAGTGCCAAATGAGTAATAAGATTATTACAACCCAAAATTCAAATAAGAAGCCTTCTCCAACCCCTTTCGTACTTGTGACCACATTATAGATTTTACATAGAACAATTGTATTAATTAAAAGAAAGATCAAGACAATGTTCAATGGAAAATTAAATAAATTGAAAAAGAAATGAATAATATCCAACTAAAAAGTAAAATTCAAAACAACCTAACAATGCTAATGATAATAATGATAAAAAATTGTGTCATTTGCCTTATTAAAGACTTTTTTACAATTCATATTGCCATCAACATTTTTAATTAAAAAATAAGTATTTTACAATGGATTTTTGGCTAAAGTCGGCATGATAAACCATCAAGGATTAATAATTATAAGCAAAGAAAATTGATCATATGAATTAGCACATTGTACAAATTGTTCAAAAATCACTAATGCTGAGAATATAATTTTCATAAAAGAATTAATTATTAAGTATATAATTTATTATATTGATTTGACTATTTGTTTATCTATCATTCAACTAAAATATTAATCTCCCGCAATTTTAAGATATCAAAATTTTATGAAGAAATATTTGACAATGGAACTTAAAATTTTCAACTTATGTTAAAAAGGCTCCCGGTTCTACAGCTTTTGATAGAGATAGAGATTGTGTTTATGCGATTACAACAAAAATTGTTAGTATTTTCTTCCATTTTATATTAGCCAATATATATGAAGAGGTTGCATTATTTAATAACTTGTAAATCTTTACGCACATGTGATCATTGAATTATCATGATTTTCTACTTGTAAGCGATCAATAATACTTAGTAGTCAAGAATATTAACTACTTAGTAAATTTCTCAGTCTTAAATTGTGCCTACACGAATGAAATAATAATAGCGATATTTAGTATACCACATATACACATGCATTTTTCGTTGTGTACATATGAAAATGACAGGAAAGCGCAATAATTGAAATCTTCCCAACAATCAAAACCTATGTAGCAAGAATGATCATTATTCCGATACTTGAAATCTTCACAATGATCAAAACCCATGTTCAACGCTTTTGTTTGGGCTGCTGCTCATTAACTTTGCCACACATTTGTTTTCTCAGAAAAACAAATTTTGAACAATTTTCATGATTTTAAATAAAGCATAAAAATTCCTTGAAGAAGAGCCAGACTTTTCACTAACATACCTTAGGCTGATTTTCACTCAATAATTGGCACATACGATTGAAATCCCGATTCTGCTTTTCCAAAAACGCATGCCATACCACACTATGATATATAGCCAGCAAAAAATTCTAACCAATCAAAGTATAGATACAATTTTTAAGAACAAACGTATATAGATACACTTTACTTACTAACAGATTATATCACATCGAAAGTTTCACTTCTGTTTAAGCATTTGAACAACCAAGTAGCTAGATAGATTAATGCACATAATTAAAAAAAAAGCCTTGACATAAATTCACAGCCGAATACCAATAATCGATCATTATGTCTGCTGACAACACAAACACGAAGAAGAGAAATAGGTTTCGGTAAAAAAGAAAAAGATGGTAGAGAAAATCGATTTGAAACCCTCTACTAGAAAGGTACAAATTATTAAACCTCAAACTGAATAAATGAATAAAGAACATTTACCTTGATTTGAGTCCGTGGATTTCTTAATTTGATAGACTGTGAAGGTGATTTGAACAGGAGACTTCATACTTCATAAACAAGTCATGGAAATCAATTACTCACATTACACCATAAACTCATTCATTCTCCTCAACATCCTCTTGCTTTATCTTTATCTTAAACAAGAATTTGCTATCTAACAAATCTTGAACATCCTTGATCTAGATGTTGACATCTGGATTAACTTGCACTATAGATTGACCTCAAAATCATAATTGTCAAATTAGAATATAGATCAGAATTTTCCAATAGGTCTTCCAATTACCTTCACTATTGGGAATCTATGCAAATTCCCTAATTTTAAACCCGCAGGATCTTTGATTAGAAGAATAAATCAGACAGAAAAATAAAATGAGAGAAATTTCGGACTGTCAAAGTTTTCACTATATGATAAAGATTACAACCATATAGAATTTCACTCGCCCAACCTCCAAGTATTACAAGGAAAAATAAATCAAACTTACCCAACCCTAGTTTTCTACAATTTGAATAATACCTAAAGAGTTATAAGAAAACTCTCTAAATAATAAGCTCTCAATTTTTCCTCTACGAGACTGATCTAAAAGAAGAGAAGCAACACATATATATATACCACACGTTCACAATATGTTTCTGTGTAGATGTTGAGTCCCAAATTGCTGAAATTCTTTTTCAATTATTATTCTAAGCATTCCAAGATTGATAGCTTGTACAACACGTGTTTTCCAAAGAAAAAAACCCAAGTCCAATTTTTGGAACACCAATTAGAATTAATTCCATATTTCAATTCCTCACACATGCCTGTGTAACTTCTTCCCATGGTAATTCCAACTTTGATACAAATCAAATTCTTGGCCCACAAGAATTCTTTTTCTTTTCTTTTCTCTCTCTTTTTTCTCTTGGCTAATTTTTGGCAAAAATTCCAACAATCTCCACCTTGCCAAATATAAGCCAAGACCTTCACCTTCTCTTCTACAATCCTGTACAGTACTTGAAATATTACCGAGCAAGCATTTGACACTTCAACAGTCCCATACTCCACCATATGAGTATAATCACATAGAATTAATCACCAATTCTAAGAATTTCATCGGCTCAATGTCAAAATAAAACCTGCTGAAATTTATGGTGCAACCCTCTCGCTTGACTATCCAGAGAGCTCATCAGCCATTGACATTAAAAACACCACCATACATCTACACACTTTTCATCTTGTCAAGCCAATGCCCCGTGTGCAAACATGTTGACCCGCTAGTAAGAACACATCCTTTGACCATGGCAACTATCGGCATGCCATGAGAATGACCATCTTACTCACAGCACATATCCACCGTCCTCCACCAGGAGAGACGGATTGTCCAACTTTTGGCAGCAGTTAGCCGAATCTGCTCCACCTTTTGGACAATATCTTTTCACGTGACCAGCCGGTCCACACTTCCAACAAACTACATTGTTCTTGGAGTTCCACCTCTTCATCTTTTCTTTAACAAGTAATGTATTTTCAGAATGATTATTTCTCTCACCTAATCTCCATTCTTCTAAAATTAACTTACTTGTAACTTCAGAGAAACTTACAGTTTCTTTCCCATACATCAAAATAGGTTTTATATGCTCATAGGATGATAGAAAAGACTAGATGTGCTTTATCCTCATCTTCAATGTTAACTCTAATAGATTCCAGTTTAGAAACAATGCCATTGAGAGCACTCAGATGATCTAAAATTTTCGTACCTTCACTAATTCGCAATGAATGAAATTGCTCCTTCAGATACAGTCGATTTGAAATACTCTTTGTTAGATACAGTTCTTCAAGCTTCTTTCAAAGCTCCTTTACAGAAGATATTCCATGAACTTTTGCAAGAACGTTTTCGGCTAGACAAAGACGTATCATACTTGCCGCTTTCAAATCCAGCTCTTCCCAATCTTCATTGCTCATCCCGGATTTGACGGTACCACCATCATCACCGATAACAACTAATTTGCCAGTATCTTTATTGGAACCGGGGTTTGGATTTCCCTTCAAAGCTTTATGTAGTCCGCTTGCATCAAGACATCCTTGACTTGTACTTGCCATAAGCCAAAATTCATTCTTCCATCAAACTTCTCTACTTCGTACTTTGCCATATTTTTCTGTACTCCAACCTGATGCTTTGATACCACTTGTTGGGAATCTATGCAAATTCCCTAATTTTAAACCCCCAGGATCTTTGATAAGAAGAATAAATCAGACAGAAAAATAAAATGAGAGAAATTTCGGACTGTCAAAGCTTTCATTATATAATAAATATTACAACCATATAGAATTTCACTCGCCCAACCCCCAAGTATTACAAGGAAAAATAAATCGAACTTACCCAAGCCTAGTTTTCTATCCTTTGAATAATACCCAAAGAGTTACAAGAAAACTCTCTAAATAATAAGCTCTCAATTTTTCCTCTACGAGACTGATCTAAAAGAAGAGAAGCAACACATATATATATACCACACGTTCACAATATGTTTCTGTGCAGATGTTGAGTCCCAAATTGTTGAAATTCTTTTCCAATTATTATTCTAAGCATTCCAAGATTGATAGCTTGTACCGCGCGTGTTTTCCAAAGAAAACAACCCAAGTCCAATTTTTGACTCACCAATTAGAATTAATTCCATATTTCTATTTCTCACACATGCCTGTCTGACTTCTTCGAATGGTAATTCCAACTTTGATATAAATCAAATTCTTGGCCCACAAGAATTCTTTTTTTTTCTTTTTTCTCTTGGCTAATTTTTGGAAAAAAATCCAACATTCAAGCAATCAGATGTAGTACCTGAGTTGATCATACCTTTAACTTAATCTTGTTACAGAGTGAAGATTTTATGCAAATTGGTAAATTTGGGATAGCTTATCAGTAATGATGATATGTGATATTATCATGCTAAAAGAAAATCTACATATCATAAATCATGAAACTCCAACTATTCAATATTTCTTATGCAGAAAATTGGCCCAAATTAGTTAGTGAGGAAAAGAAAAAGAAAAAGAAAAAAAAATTAATAAGAAAATGAAACTCAAAAATCGAATGAAAATGGAAAGAGCATATAGAAAAGAAAACCCATTTAAGCAGCCAAAAAAATAAAAGGAAAAATAAAACCCATCAATAGTTAAACAATCAAAATCAATCAAAATTAAGCAATAAAAACTTGAATTATAAAGAAATCAGATTGACAAAACCCCCTTGCCTTCATAGGTGCACAAACAGAGAGATACACGCATATATACACACACAAAACCCAAAATCATAAGAGGAGATAAGAGAGGAGACGCGAACCTATTAATCCCAACTGCTACACTATCGTAGTCTGTAGAAAACAAAATTGATAGACTAACTCAGAGTAGAAGTTCTAGAAATGAAGGATAAATGTCAATTATCATTTTTAGCTATCTAGATGATTCAAATTGAATTAATTGACGACAACTATAACTATACTTAACTAATGTCCAAATAATTGTTTTTTAATTGAATTGTCAACTGAAACTCCATTTTATATAATATATAGATAATTTGAAAATATTCTAATACAAAAAATATAAATTAAAATTATAAGAATTAAAAATCAATTGATAGAATTTTTAAATGATATAAATTTGTTAAATTGTTACTGAATACTAAAGTTAACTTAAATTATGAAATAAGAATTATTTTGTAACCAACAATTATTATTATTTTTGGATAAATAAAAATTATTATTGAAGCGACCAATCAAATAGTAGTTGTAATAGATTAAATTAATGCGTCAATTAAATTAAAATGCAAAAATTGTGTTGGGTCAAATGGTAGGGCACCATTATTATACCTAATAGATCTTAGGATCGAGTTTTAAAACTATATCAAGTTTTAATAAATATGCCTAATTGAGATTTTAACAGAAGAAAATATTCTAGAAACCATGTCCTAAAACTACTTCCAAAAAACAATAATACCATGCACCTCTACTTTATATATATTATAGATTAATATATATATTAATACCATGGTATATATTATATACCATGCACCTCTACTAAAATAGAAGTTAACCATGTCCTAAAACTACTTCCAGAAAATAATAATACCATGCACCTGTACTTTTTATATATATTATAGATTAATATTTTTTAATCGAACTTATTACTTGAGACTCCAAAATAATACTGGGACTAATTACTCCATAGTCGAAGCACTTTTATTCAGTATTAGAACACGTTAGGATTAGTATTTATTCAGTCATATGTCAAGAATAAAAAAGGAACATGAAACATTTTCTTCCTTCAAAAAAAAAAGATTAAAATAAAAAAGTATACAAGAAATTGAAGAACAAAGAAATTAAAAAGAAGAAGAAAAAATCTTTTTCTTCTCCAATTTTCCAGCAAGAAATGGTGGTGAAATTGACGATCGGGGCTCAGATATGTGTTTGGTCAAATAGCCACCAACCAATGGCCACTCCTCAATTTGGACCCAAAAACACCCTCCCCAAAATAGCCTACCAATATGTCTCTTGATTTCAAAGGAAATGGCACACAATTGAATTTCTCAAGGGCAGTAGCTTCTAGTCTCGGTTGTGCCAAAAAGGAATAATACTTTGCTACTTTGATAACTAGTTTTCACCCTCTATGCGTTGAACGGGAGTAAAGTTATATAGGTTTACATGAAATTTTAAAAAAAAAAGTTGTCTAGATTGAATTTTGTGGTAAAAAATTAGTGAAAAATAAAATTTTTAACAGATGACAGTTATCATTAATTAATAACACCAAAAAGTAATATAAAATATAAATAGTTTATAGTATATGATGCTATAAACCAATTTAAAGTTGACTTAGTTGAGATTTTGCTTTAAATAAATTAGTTGTTATTAACATGAGCACTGTTCCGAAATATTCTAATAGGCATTAGGTATATCATCAGAGGTGGATTTGGAGGGGGTTCGGGGTACGTGACCCCCACCCCTTTGAGAAATTTTTTTATATTTAAAAAATTTAAAAAGTATTAAAAAATTATTTTTAATAAGTTTTTAAAAAATTAGGAAAATTGTGTTTTAATTTAATAAGTTATCTCACTATCTCAATTCAAATTGTATTTAATTTGATGAATTGGAATTGTTTATATTTGATAAATTACAAAGTGTGTGATTTTATAATTTGTATTTTATTAGTGTGTGATTTTATAATTTGTATTTTATTAGTTAAGTATATTTGTTTTGTTCTACTTTTGTATTTATGTAAATATGTGATTTTAGTTTGAAATTTAATACTTCTTGTAGGTAAATTTTTTATACGATAATTAGCCCTGCCTAAAAACTTTTTGCCCTTTGCGGGGAATCATTATGAGTGCCCCCCAATTCTAAATCTTTAGATCTGCCACTTTTACAATAATTTGATTATTTTAAATTTTTATGCAAAATATAAATGTGATTTTAGAAAAAATAGTACAGAAGACGATAAAAACTCTAAGGAACGTAACATTAATTAAAATCCATATCATAGCTTAAAACCAATTTATTAAAACATGATAGTAAGTGTACACAAAACTAAAAGTTATTTTATGATATACTAATACAGAAAGTATATTAATTAGAAAGAAAAAATAGACAATGTTTAGCAGAAAATTAAATATAATTCAAAACAATCAAATAAGTAGTTTAATAAGAACGAAATATTATAAAACCGAAAATTCATATTTTTCCATTTTATGATATACTCACAATTCACAAAATTCATGTGCGCCTAACTGTCGTCCTAGATTTAATTATAAAAAGATTTTACAATAAAATTCTATTAAATACAAAACATATAATCTATTAAATACTATTAAAATACTAATTACTTTGCTAGGAATGTACACACTTTAATTAACTAATAGTCCTGTCCTGCAATCATAGTCTATTAGCTGTGCTTCTATTGTGAATGAATAATATATAATGTATTGAGCTTACTTTTTTCTGCGTGAATGGAAAAATAATAATTGAAAAATGACATATATATAAAAAATTTCAATTAAATATCATTCAAACTTTGAACTCGACAAAGGAATAATATAATCACGATAGACTGATTTGAAACAGATTCGTAATAATTATTCATCTAAATGGGACAATGCTGTGTAAGAGTGCATTCAGAGCATTTTTTCATTGCTGAAATAAATTGTCAGCCTGATTGAGAACACTTTTTTTCAAATTTTTCCAATTTTTTCAACTTTTTTCTCTCTCCTAAATCAATCACATCCACACATCTCATCACATCCATAAATCTCAACTATTCAACTCCACTCATTCTCTCTCTTCCTTTACATTAAAAACCATTAAAAAACATTGCCAATCACCCTTTGTAACTACACAAATGGGAAAAACCCTCAACCAATGGGGAAACAAATAAACGTAACATAGCATAATCAAACTATATACTACACAATAAGATAAAATTAGTGAAGGACTAATGAGACACTCTACTATTTTAAATAATAAGATAAATTTAGTAAATGACTAATGAGATACTCTTCATCTAGAATACGCATTTGTAACCATCCATCATTAATAGGAGAATTTATCTGACCTCCCATTACTGTAAATAAAAACATCACGTTATAGGCTCGAATAGTTTGAATAAAGTGACTACTTTTTTCATTCATGCTATATCGTAAATCACTTAAGATGGCTGGAGGATCTCTCATTCATGGAAGCTTGATCACTTGGCCTTACATACAACACAATGAAAATTTTAGAACTTGACATATTTCACAACGCTTACGTGTTCTTTCTTCGTACCAATATATCGCATTTAACACATATAGGAGAGATCTCCTAAATTTGTATATGATTGACCTAAAAAAAAGTCCATGTATTTTCTAATTCTACCAAAAAGAATATAGAAATCATAATTATTTAATAGTTTCATTTTAATAAGTAACTCCTCTTCACATATTCGTCAAACCATTGTGATTCTTTATAATTTATATGTAGAATACAATGTATGCTAGGAAATATCTCTACTCCTTTTAGAAAATAATTAGGAAATGTTGATGTTGCTTTTGGGTTGTACAAAATTAGGAAGTGAAGGAAATCTTATTGTGCTAGGAAAATTTTCAACTCCTAAGTAAAAATTAGAGTTATGATTAAAATTACTACAAATTAAAGATATAATTAAAAATATTTGAAGAAAAAAATTTAAGATATAATCTTGCTGTGTTAAGAAACTTTTCTACTCCTACGAAAAATTAAAGACATAATTAAAAATATTTAAAGTATAAATTCAATATATAATTGAAAATCTTTAAGCTGAAATTAAATATATAATTTTGCAACGTTAGAACATTTTTCTAGCCCTAAAAATATTAGTGGAAAAAATATTAAAGCAATTTCAGATTATACAATTATTCTGAAAGTATAAATATAAGTTGACAATAAGAGATCAAATTATTACCAAATAAAAAAATTAATTTAAGCATTTATTAATGGAAAAAATAAAACTTATACTTAAAGATTAAACAAGTTTTCTTCATTTATCTAAGCATAATTTGACAATGGGGATTTAAATAGTGCTTCAAAGAAAAGATAAAAAAGACTACTTACAAAAGAAATATAATTATTTTAGATTCAAACTAATTTTACAATCAATTGTAACTCACTACTTACAAAAGACATTATGAAAACTTATATTAATTAAGTTTCATATGAAAGATAAGCATAATTTTTTGTTATCAAAACACCTACAATATAAAACCATAAACCAACTTGATTGTACTATTCATGGCAATCGTTTCTATTTGCTTGATCGGCTATACTTTTTCCTTTCATAATTGTCCTTCCAGATTCTACGTAATGTTTGAATTCTAGTCGACTTGCTATGATAGAAATAAAGAAAACCAGGTTTACTAGAAATAAATGAGTTCATTTACAAAATTAAAGGTTATATTTTCTATCATCCATATGAAATATTTGGTAAACTCATCCTAAATATAATAGAAAATTTATACTAAATAGATAATTACAAATTATTAATTTTGTATCATTTATAATTAAAATAACATGAACCCACAATTTAAAAAATAATTTTCTGCACCCTCCTAAAAAGGAGGGTTAACATTACCCTCATTTGGAAGGATCAATTTATGAGATACAAAATTAAAAATTTTAAAATGTTTGTGTTCCATATTATTCTATTCGTCGAAAGCTTCAATATGAGTATAGTTTTGATATATAATTTTTACTATTTTAAAAATTATTTATTTTACAGGTAAATAAGTAATTTATCACTAAAAATAAGTAATTCTTAAAATAGTATAAGTTATATATCAAAATTATGCTCATATTAAAGCTCTCGATAAATAGAATAATACGGAATTAAAAAAATTTTTTTTTAATTATTTACCCCCTCAAATATACCCTCCGAAAGAGGGGGGCGAAAAACATTATTTTCCATGATTTATAGCTATTATATGAGAAAAGATTGGATAAGGTTCCAACAATTACAAATAATAATATTATCTTTTAATTTGGACAGAACCAATCAAGACACTTGGCAGAAAATAAGTGGGACAACACATTTTTAACTAAAAATTTGTCCTAATAACCGTTTTTAAATTGATAACCGCCAAATCACCTCAATTTTATACAATACTAGTATTACCCCCGTGCGTTGCACGGGAAGAATAAGATGGCATATTTATATAAAATAATATTATAAAATAAGAAAATATTATTATGAATATATATGATAAAAATAACGAAATATATATAATATTATAGATTTCAATAATGGTTTATAAATTTTAGTGCGAAATATTATCATATAAAAAAATGTCATATCAATTGTCGTAATTGATGGTTTTAAATCAGAATATAATATTTGAAAAGAAAATTTAAATAAGACACTTATTTGAACAAAACAAATCTACCTAAATAACACGTTTTATGACTCATCCATAACTATTCAAATATATTTCAAATATGATTAATAATGATCTTATGATCGGTCTAAACATACATATATAACGTTTATGAATATTGAATTGATTTTGTATTATATTTAGCTTGAATTAAATTTTGAATATTGAATTGATTTTGTACTACATTAAGCTCGAACTGAATAAAAAATACAGTTAGCTGATTTCATTCTCCTTAACGTGACAACTATTAAAAAATGGATTTTTATTTAATTTTTTAAATATGTGAAAATAATTTTTTTCTAAAACAAATTATCGCTGCTAACGTCGCACTATGCTAAGTTGATACTTCAACTATATAATTACTTCGAAAATTAAAATATCTATGAAATAACTAAAATTCAATATCCAAAAATTAAAATGTAGATAGAAAATGATAATTCTCATTTTCAAACTTAATTTAATTGGTATTATAAGCTGTAATTTTATCTATTATCACATTTATATTAATGCATACAACACTAAATGTAAAAGAATTTATTAATTTATAAATTAATTCAAAAATCAGAATACATATAAAGAAGATAAAATGCATATAAAAAAATAAAATAAGGAAAACATCATCAAATAAGAAAAATAACATAAATTAAATAAGAAAAATAATTAACCTCTAAAAACTAATACCAAACATGGTATTGCCACCTAGGTACTTTGCCTAGGTGGCACTTCTCTTATTATAATATTAAGATATAGATGTCTCTCAAGCAACATTAAGAAAATGAATCAAATAATAATAATGGAGCAAATCAATCCCAACATTAATTTTCATCTTAAGTTGATTCTAAGAGTAGACAAATCACAGTTAAAAATGTATTGTTCAATATGCCATAATCCTCTTAAGTTAATTCTAAGAGCAGACAAATCACAAATAAAAATGTATCATTCAATATGCCATAAGAGATAAGGCTATGTTTGGGTAAAACTTATTTTTGCAATTCATAATAAGTTACTCCAAAAAAATGTATGGAGTGCTCTTGGTCCCTTATTGGTTTCGACCGACCGATTGGGGGACACATTTGGCCTGTATTTCATTTCCAATCATTGGCCAAGACTGGCTTTTGTATATGTTCATTCGAGTCTTTTTTATCATCATTTCCCTCAAGTTTATTAGGTAGCAAAAATTAAGAAACCTCCATGTGATACCTAATAAACCTGCAAACGAAACACCCAATCAGATTTGCACAATTGGAAGGTAAGCCCCAAAAAAATTGGAAATTACAACCTTACCAATTTTTGTCGAGTCAACCAAAAACCTGCCACAAAGACCAAAACCAATTCTGATGTACACATAACTTACCAAGAACTACATGTACGAGAGTCACGTAGATTGTCAAGCAGCCAATGCTCTCACACACAGTGTATAAGAAAGGAAAAAAAAGAAGAAGCAATAAAACGTATGTGAAAATGATGAAATCAATCAACATGCTTACCAAGAGATCATTACCAAATTAACACCAAGTTATGACAGTCATAAAATGCCTCACAAATGTGATGCAAGCAAAGCCAAATGATAACTAACACGGAGTTATAAATGTGATTCGCTCATGAATCAACCATTTAGGTGTATAATTGAAGAAATACTTCATCAATATCTTTTATTCAATGTTCATAAACGATTACTTTATAATAGACCATAATTAAGTTTAAATAGAAAAGTACTGACTTGACGACAAAGAAATAAATAAATAAGGAAATAATTAAACTTCTTATTTAATTTGGACCAACTTTGTGAAAAATAGAATTATATAAATGTAAATGATAGAAGTGCATGCAAAATCATCATATTCCTTTTCTTTTCTGGGCGTCACATCGGCAAAAAAAGAATTATCAATTGCTTTTGATATATATTTTTTAAAACTAAAATGCCTTTAATTTTTTATTACCAAATTGAAAAATCACCCAATTGAGAACCAAGTGAAGTCCTGATCGACACAATTTGAATTTAAACATAAAGAATAAATAAAAAGCACGTTACGAGCTCCCAAGATTCCATGAGAATGACGTTCTCAGGTCAAGGAAAAATTTAAAATGGATCAAATAACGGGCAAATAATTCTAAATGCTAGTAATTATCACAATTGAAACAAAAACACAGGAAATAATCAAAAGCTAAACAAATAATAGCAATTAACCTTAAAAAATCTAGCACAAATAATGGTTATCCAACAAAGATAACAGCCAAGCCTAATGTTGCACCAGTTGGAACTTCTATTGCATAAATTTAAAAGGGTTCAAGCCAATTTTACTGGACGAATTCACCAACCAATGATAAATTAACGACCACCAAAATGAGACGAGCAAACTACCGAGAAACACCTCATCTGACCACCACTTTCTGCCGCCATAAAATTTTCTACTTCCATTGCCTGAAAGCCCACGACTTGCTAGTTCTTTTGGTGGGTTCAGATTTCTCAAAACATGGCTAGACATAGGAGAAATACCGCGATTTTAGTCACAAATTTTCAACTTTCGGTTGTCTTCTTCAATTTTTCCTACGACTTTCTTCTTGTGAAGCTATTGGGCTTTCTGGCCCAATCTTATGACCCAGTAACAACAGTCAACAAGGTGCGGTTATTCTACTGAGGCCCAGTCCAGAATGTGAAGTCCATTCATGGTATATATGGACGAGTGTTTTGCTATTTTACGGTTAATCCTCTTCAACCTTTTGGCTGCCGATTTTTTACTGTTTTCCTTCTTCCTTCTTCGAGTATAAGGTCTGTAATATCTTAGATCTTAGTGATTGATATGTAATACTTAGTGATATAGTGAGGGAAAACCAGTAAGGATCCGTTTTTCAGTGCCAAATCTGAGTGGGTTCGTATGATAGCTTAGTGCTAGTTTTCGATCTGGTTGTAATCGGTTAACATTGGCTCGTATTGGACTGGATCTGTAATGTTGATGATGTTGGTGAATGGAATGGAGGCCGATCTACTTTGGTAGAGCCTCAAAGGGAGATGTAGTCGAATCCTTTGTGGATTCTGGCGAACTTCCTATCTTTGTGACAGATCTATGATGTTTCCTTTACCTTTCTCTTGACGTTTTTGCTTCCGTTCGTAGGTTTGGTGTGTGTCTTTTAATACTTTTGATCGAGCTTATTAGACAGCAACCAAACATTTTTGTTTTGAAACCTGTTATGAGATAAGTTTTCAAACTGGTTTTTTTGTTAAATGTGATTTTCGAATACTCCATTTTAACCTAACACTTCAATTTCTTGTTCCAGATTCAAGCCAAAGCCTCTTATACTAGTTTGAAGCGTTGTATTCCTTGTAAAAAAAAATGATCACAAAAAAATATATATACAAGAAATTGAAGAACTAAGAAATTAAAAAAAAGAAGAAAAAATCGTTGTCTTCTCCAATTTTCCGGCAATGGTTGTGAAATGGACGACTGGGGCTCAGATCTGTGTTTGTCCGAATAGTCACCAACCAATGCTCACTCTTCAATGTTGACCCAAAAACGTCCTTCCAAAATAAACCCCAAATTCGTCACTCAGTTTCAATTGAAATAGCACACAATTGAATTTCTCAAAGGCAGTGGCTTCTAGTCTTGGTTGTGGTAAAAAGCTGTAATACTTTGCTACTCTTATAATGTCTCTTAGCCAACGTTAAGAAAAGGAATCAAATAATAATAATGGAGCAAATCAATCCCAACGTTAATTTCCATTTAAAACTGATTCTAGGAGTAGACAATTCACAATTAAGAATATATTGTTCATTATATGCCATAAAAGGTAAGGCTATGTTTGGGTAAAACTTATTTTAGCAACTAATAATAAGTTACTCCAAAAAATAAGTATGGTGCATTCTTGGTCCCATATTGGTTTTGAGCAACCGATTGGGGTGGCACATTTGGCCTTTATTTCATTTCCAATCACTAGAAAAGCCGATGGATTTTGTATATCTCATTCGGGTCTCGTTTGATCATCATTGCCCCGAGTTTATTAGGTAGCAAAACCTAACAAAGCATACAAACCCTATTTCAATTAGAATGATACTACGCCAACACTGTTGTTGAAAAATAATCGCAAGTGCACGATATCGCCACACAAGTAGTAGAGTGGACTTTGTGAGTCCAGCTTATCGTTCCCACGAGAACTAATTTACTCAATATCGATTTAAACTAATCACAGCTGAAATAATTAGTGAAACAAAAGCAATAAAAGTGTAAAGATTGGAGTTTTGGTAATTTAGAGCAAATTGTAAATAACACAAAAATAAATTACAAAATAATAAAGAGTTATTAAATTAATGGAGAGTAAAGTTAGGAATCCCGATTTATCTTTAGACGTCCTATTTGATTTCTCCTCTCAATTTCTAATCTCAAGTCGCGTTAGATCGAATTCACAAAATTGATTTAATTTACCTCTCTCGAGTTCAAATTAATCTTATTTAATTAAGTCAACTACCATACCTCTATATATAGAGTCTGAGTGAGCCTTAATTAAATGCATTAACGATCATAGGAATTTATATATGTATATCCACCTGTCACGTGGGATCTCAACAATCATAGAAGTCTATCTCTAGCTCTTATGAATTGCCGGATTTTACTACGTGGTCTAAATACCTAACTCACCTCTCGGTTGATTAGAATTCACAGATAAATGATTTAGTGATCAATTAAATCAAGCATTAAGCATAGAAGTAAAATCAACACATAGGAATAAAGCTCAAGAAAGTGAGGGTCGAAAATCAAATATTCAATCTAAATTACATCGTTCATCCCTACAAGTGAAATTAGTTGTTCATGCTAAATAATGCAGACATAAAATTAATAAGGGAGTTCATCACCTGTATTACAAGAAGAAACGTGAATGACGAGCCGATCTTGCACCAAGCCTCAACTTCGTCTTGAATCTCCTCCCAAAACCATGAAAATCTCCAAGAGACGATGTGTTTTTGCTCTCCCAAAATTCTCTTCCAAAAGCTCCCCAATATGTCTCTAAAACACCTGTTTATAGCCCCCATTAGGTCCTCAAAAGATGCCCAAAGTCGTGTACACGAATAAGGTAGAATCCCTTTAGGAAACAAATTCCAGAAATTCGTGAGTTGCTGAAAACCCTACTCTGTGGCCGCACCTTCGATCCCTGCTGTCGCACTTCTTCTTTTGCGGCCGCACATCCAATCCCTACGGCCGCACTTCTCTTTTTGCGGCCGCACTTTCATTTCCGCAGCCTGCAGAGTGTTCGTGGGGTCGTTTCTTCAATTGTGCAGGCGCACATTGCCTTTTTGCGGGCGCAACTTGTCATACCATTAATAATTCTCCCTTATTTGCAATTTCTGGTCCTCCAACTTTGGTTCATTTCATATGTTGATCCAAAACTTCATCAATTTTTGTGCAGATTCCTCGTTCTTTCGTACTGGTCATGCACTTGATCCAAGTTTGGTTTTTTTTCACCTAAAAGCAATTCAAATTAGATACAATTAACCATAATATGACACATTAAACACGATTAAGACTATAAAATAAACACCGTTAAAATACTCATCAAACACCCCCAAACTTAGCTCTTATTCGCCCTCGAGCAAGAGACGAAAACAAAATATAGAAAACACTCACGAAATAAACACTAACCCCCGCACGAGACTCAGAATATGTCAAGTATTATGCTATTCGCCTCAGGTAAATTATAGAATTCCTGCCAGACCAAGTAAACAGTCACAAACTATTCACTTACCATATGCACGACATACGGTGTGTGTGCTAGTCATTGCTCAACTCAAATCCATGTGAGAATGTAATCACAGAATGCACAACACAATACCATGCCCGCATCCCCTCGTGGAAAGTACAAGCGACTAGGTGCTAAAAGAACTACCGCCATCAATCCATCCATCTCGGCCCAAAATTTTCCAAATCTCTAGTCTTTGAGTCTTTTCCCGACACTTCAAACCCCTATAAATCTTTATTTCCCGATTTTTTTTTCTTTTCACATTTTTTTTCTTTAGATTATGATATGCAAATGCAATGCCCCAACAATAATGCTTTCTCATGGATCCGTGTAGCGAGCTTTAGGTCGGTGACTCCCGAGCTTATCACTCAAGGCACCAGGTAAAATACCCCTCAGACTTAATCACTCTAGTTAATGAGGCAAGAGAATGGGGCGCAAACGAAATGAGTGAACACTGTCTCCTTGTTGTTTTTTTTCTTTTTTTCAACGGGAGAACGGTAGCATTGGTCAGTGCCGGTATAGACTCGCCAACCAAAAATCCTTCAACTCAAACCAAAGCATCAAAACACCATACCGTAGTTTCCCCAACATAAAGTCACCAGTCTTACCACCCCCAAACTTAGCCTTTAAACGAGTATTGGTCCTTATATTCGGTTTGGGTAGAATTACCAACTTCTAAGGGTTAAGTGGTTAGGTTTGGGTAATATGGGGAAACACAGCATCTAGATTACACCCCCAATATAAATCTAAGTCACACAATGACCATGTGCTCATATAAAATTAATCGTGCACCACTAAGAATTTTAAAAGGGTCAAGTGACGTTCAAAAGTCCAATTGTCATTCTATTTCCCCTTTTTTTTTTCAACAGAAACCATTATCGGCGATTCTCTACTTGACAAACGAAATTTTTTTTTCTTATATAACACCAAGCTTATGCCTCTAATAACAACCTACTTAGGATTACCACGACACCAAGTGACAATAATTAAAACGACACGCCTATCACCTCTCCCAAACTTAAGAGTAACATTGTCCGCAATGATAAACAAGAAAAGAAAAGAAGAGAAAAAATTTTTACGGAACATCCCAAGCACGTGAGTCAAGGATCGGATGGTGGTGGATGGCTATAGGATGGAGGAAAACCAAAAGCAGCAAGGCGGGCCATCAACTCCTCATGCTCATGACGTCTAGCTTGTGTTTCCTCCTCTCGCCATTGCTACGCAGCCAAGGCTTCATCTTGTCGCCACCTTCTAGCTTCTAGTGCGTCGGCTCGCAATGTGGTGATGTCCTCTCGGATGGCCTGAAAATCTCCACTATGATCACACTGGGTGGGAGCGGAACTGGAGTACCGTAGACTTCCAGTAATGGGAGGCTCCATAGATGTCTGTCTTCGTTGATCATCACAATTCTCTCGTCTCGTAGCTGATTGTCTATTGCGTGCCGCCCGTGTCTGAATATTCATTTGAACAAGAGTCAAAATGTCAATTGCAGTTGTAGCATTCTTCTTCTTTTTATCGCCCGGCCATGACGGCACTCCCGCACGAGCACATAATCCTGATATTAGACTGGGAAAAATGGGGGAGTTCTTTTTTTCTTTCTTCTGTGGCTCAGACGGTTTCGGGTTCTTTGACTTAAGTTTGGAGGTTCCTTCAATGGTTGTGACGAGCTTGTAGATAGACTCAAAGATAATGTTACGAACGTGAACTTTAACCTCCCTCGCCATAGCGTATAGTATAGTGGCTCGATTCTTGGGAACAGTACTGAGATGAGTGGTTGATTTCAAGTTGGTGCTCATAAAGTTTGATAAGAGACGGACTTCTAAGTTCAAAGAATCATTATTCAACTCTCTGGGCCAAGTGACGGTTGTTCCTTCATCATGTGCTATTAATGTCTGTGCAACCGTGTCCCACTCATTACTACGAATACTCGGAACCTCCACACCTTCGGGTATTGCATAGTATTCTTGAATTGCATCGGGACTAAAAGAGACCCAAATCCCGCGCACATAAGTGGCGTGTGAATGTTGATCTTCTTCTTCTTCATGTTCTTCAATGTCCATTGATAAATGTTCATTAAAGTAGGCATAGAATTCTCGCACCGCGTCCTCATTCACCTCATGGAGATTCTTGCAAAGGCTTACCCAACCATTTTGAGTGATTAACTTCACCAAAAGCCTATCATTCAATGAAGCCATATTGACCGCTCTCTCGTAGGTGAATCCACAATCTTCAATTAGCTCATTTCGATGAAGCGATCGTGGGGTGGGGTGTCTCTCCCATGGAGGTTCTTCCGTCCTAGCGCATTTGCTTTGATTGGAAGTTGATGCTCCTTGTGGCTCATTTCCTTTACTTTGTGTCGTAGTCCGCCGGGTTCGTGGTGGCATGGTTAATGGAAAACCTTACAAAGAATAGCATGCAATGGATAGTTAGGTTATTGGACGTGGAAACTCGACTTAGGGCATGTGCGGCGTAAAGGGGGAAGCATGGTAGTTTGAAAAACTTGTGCTACATGGTGAAATTGCGATGCATAGGGAATCCGGTGGTCTAGACCCCTTTGCAAAGAAATAGTAAATTGTTGCATCAAACCACCATCCAAACTCAAAATTAGGTTCACAATCAATGGCAAGCACAAAGTATGTATTAGAAGAAGAAAACTTCACTGAGACATTTGAGAGAACACTTGGTATGCATAACTTGTCAAGCTCTAAAATGGCTATTAATGGCAGTGCATTGAAGCCCAGTGTGTATGCAAAAGCCTCCCCAATCACACATGACAACATTAATTCATAAAATTTATGCACTTCAATCAAGATGTATGCTCAAAATTTGAAACCCCAACTAGTATCTACTATGCTTGCCCACCTTCATACATTAATAGGAAATATGTGCTATTTCCTGTGGATATTTGTCCAAAGGCATAAGAGATTCATCCATGTGATGCTCCATTCAAGAACAAGCTAAGAAGGGGAGTAGAACTTACCTTAAGATGGATGGGAGAAGTGAGGTCCTACAATTAGTTGATTCTAGAGTAAAATGTGGCTTGAAATTCAAAAATCACTTGAATTCTAGATGCAATGCATGGATTTTTCAATTGTTGGGGGGTGATTTTGGGGTTCTTGGGCGAGAATTGGGCGAGAACAAGGGGAAATCAACTTGAAAAGGAGGTAAAACAGGGGTGGCCGGGGAGGGGGGTCGGGTCGGGTCACGACCTTTATGTTGGGTCGTGACCATGTGCGGCCACACCCTTGATGGGTGCGGCCTGCAGAGAGTTTACTCTGCAGACCGTTGTCCATATCTGCGATCGAACCTCATGGAGGTGCAGCCGCACCTTTCTCGGCCTATTTTTTAAAAGATAGATATTATTATTATTATTATTCTAAGGGAATAAAAAAAAATGGGTTGCCTCCCAGTAAGCGCTCTATTTATAGTCGGGAGCTCAACATTTTGCAGCATTACTCTGGCATGGTGATGTCCATGGTTGACTTTGCAGTAGGGAATTCTTCACTGTAATGCTTTACTCTTTGACCATTGACTTTAAAGCTCTCTTTATCTGGGTGGTAGAGCTCCACTGTACCATATGGGAAGACTTTAGAGATAGTGAATGGTCCTGACCATTTTGAGCGCAATTTTCCAGGAAAGAGCTTCAATCGGGAGTTATACAACAGTACTTGATCCCTTTCTTCAAAAATTCTCTTATGGATCTACTTATCATGCCATTGTTTTGTTTTCTCTTTATAAATTAATGAATTCTCGTACGCATCCAATCTCAATTCATCGAGCTCATTCAATTGGAGCAAGCGAGTTTCTCCCGCCTTTTCCAAGTCTATATTCAATTGCTTTAATGCCCAGTAAGCCTTGTGCTCAAATTCCACTGGCAGATGGCATGCTTTTCCAAACACCAACCTATAAGGTAACATACCGATTGGCGTTTTGTAGGCAGTCCTATAAGCCCATAGTGCGTCATCTAGCTTCTTAGACCAGTTTTTCCTTCTGGAGCTTACAGTCAACTCGAAGATCTTTTTAATTGTCGATTGGATGTCTCGACTTGGCCACTGGTTTGGGGATGATAAGCTGTGGTCACCCTACGCTGCACCCCACATTTATGGAGGATGGTTCTGAAAACACGATTACAAAAGTGAGTGTCACCATCACTAATTATAGGCCTGGGCGCCCCATATTGGTTGAAAATATATTTCTTCACGAAGTTCCCCACAACCCTGGCATCATTCGTTGGCAATGCTTCGCTTCAACCCATTTAGAAACATAATCCACTGCCATAATGATGTATTTGTTGGAATAAGACGTTGGAAACGGCCCCATGAAGTCAATGCCCCAAACATCAAACAGTTCTATCTCCAAAATATTATTCAGAGGCATTTCATGGTGGGCCGAAATATTACCAGTTCTTTGACATCGATCACAAGATCGACAAAAGCTATGTGCATATTTGAAGAGAGTTGGCTAGTAAAATCCACATTGAAGTACTTTAACGATTGTTTTGGTGGGACCGAGTGCCCACCCCACCGTATGTTGAAGCATGCACTTTTGCTAGAATTGGCTTCATCTCTTCTTCTGGAATGCATCTTCTAATTATTTGATCAGGACCTCTCTTATAAAGGTATGGCTCATCCCAATAATAAAACTTTACCTCATGGAGCAGTTTCTTCTTTTGCTGATAGGTGAATTCTTGTGGCATAACTTGGCTCACAAGATAGTTGACAATATCAGTATACCATGGTGCCTGTCCAATCTGAAAGTGTTGTTCATCAGGAAATTCCTCACTAATTTCAGTTCTGTTAATCTCTTTTGGTTGCTCCAATCTTGACAAATGATCAGCTACTTGATTTTCTGTGCCTTTTCGATCCTTGATCTCAATATCAAACTCTTGCAGCAAGAGAACCCATCTTATTAGCCTTGGCTTCGCATCTCTCTTCTCGAACAGATACTTGAGGGCTGAGTGGTTAGTGTAAACGAATACCTTTGACCCAATCAAATAAGAGCGAAACTTGTCAAAGGCAAACACGACTGCGAGCATCTCTTTTTCGGTAGTGGCGCAGTTGACTTGAGCATCATTCAAAGTTTTACTAGTATAGTATATCACCTGAAACACCTTTTCCTTTCTTTGCCCAAGTACGGTGCCCACTGCGTAATCACTGGCATCGCACATCAGTTCAAATGGGAGACTCCAGTCAGGTGCCACTATAACTGGTGCAGTAATTAGTCTGTCCTTAAGGTTGGTAAAAGATTTTAGGCACTCATTGGAGAAGTTGAAGTGCGCATCCTTCTCAAGCAGGGCACACAATGGTTTTGTGATTTTAGAGAAATCCTTTATAAATCTTCTATAGAATCCCGCGTGCCCTAGAAAACTAATTCCTTTAACAGAGGTAGGGGCTGCAATTTCTCTATGATTTGCACTTTCGCCTTATCCACCTCAATCCCTTTTTGGGAGATTTGGTGCCCTAAAACTATTCCTTCTGTGACCATGAAATGGCACTTCTCCCAGTTCAGCACTAGATTGGTTTGTTGGCACCGCTTAAGCACTTGAGATAGATTTTTCAAGCAATCGTCAAAAGAATCACCAAATACTGAGAAGTCGTTCATAAATACCTCAATGAACCGTTCCACCATATCCGAAAATATCGCCATCATGCATCTCTGAAAGGTGGCGGGGGCATTACACAGCCCAAACGACATTCTTCTAAATGCAAACGTCCCATAGGGACAAGTGAATGTCGTTTTTTCTTGATCTGCTGGGGCAATCGAGATTTGATTGTATCCCGAATATCCGTCTAAGAAGCAATAATAGGAATGACCTGTGAGTCTCTCGAGCATTTGGTCCAGGAACAGTGAAGGAAAATGATCCTTTCGTGTCACATGGTTTAATTTCCTGTAGTCAATGCACACTCTCCACCCTGTCACTAGTCTTGTGGGAATCAACTCATTATCTTCATTCTTCTGTACAGTGATCCCTCTTTTCTTTGGCACCACATGGACGGGGCTTACCCATGGACTGTCAGAGATGGGGTATATTATCCCCGCATCCATCAACTTTAGGATTTCTCCCTAAACAACCTTTGCAATATGGGGTTTAATCTGCGTTGTCCCTCAACCGTTGGTTTGCTATCTTCTTCCATAAGAATCTTATGCATGCATAGAGATGGGCTTATCCCATTGATATCGGCTATGGTCCACCCAATCGCCGTCTTATGTTCTCTTAGCACCCTTACCAATTTCTCTTCTTCCTCCTCAGTCATCTCATTAGCAATTATTACCGGCAAGGTATTTGAGTTGTCGAGATAAGCGCACCGTAAGTGGTTTGGAAGCGGCTTAAGCTCGAGAGAAGGTGCCACTTGTCAATCGAAGGTATTGGTCTCGATGGACTTTCGCCCAGTGGGGCATAATACCTGTGCTTTTTAACTATCACTGGTGGGGCTTATTCAAGCAATTGAGCACACGACCTCATTGTTGAGTTTTCGGATCGAGCGGTTTCTGATCTCATAATGCACGAGGCGAGGTCATCTTCCAGGTAGTTTACTTCCAGCGTGTTTGCGATACATCTCTGTAATGCCTCGATTTTTAAATATCGGAGAGTTACCAAAATAGCCATTACTTATTTGAAATGCGGAAAATTTACGATAAAATTTTTTTTCTATAACCTTTTCAATAATTTTAATAATAATAATAATAATAATAATAATAATAATAATAATAACAATAATAATGATAATATTAGGAATAATAATAAGGTTCAAAATCCACGTACTTAAATGAAATAATATTAATCAATTTGATAACTAATATTCATTTTCTAAATAAACAAATTAGCTCTTCTAAACTATGTGCGGAAGCTCAGAAATAATATACTACTAAGGTTTGAACGACTTCCGAATAAAAGAAAACTAATTTAACATAGTAGTTAAGTGGATGCTGTCGCCTCGCCTCACGCCACTTCGCCCGACTCCTTAATCTGAAGAGAGTTTAAAAAAAAAGTATTTGGGGTGAGTATAACGTTGTTATACTCAGTGGGGCACAGTAGAAAAATATTTCACCATATCACATAGCCATATACGAAATTACAATTAGAGGCAGATAACTGTAGAAAGTCGAGTGTTGGAAACTCCTGTCCAACGTGGGGGAAAGTCGCGATGACTATCCGAATGACCCTTAACACCATTCCGTGGAGGATGGTACTTAACACCATCACATGCATGTCACATAGCAAATACCACAAATTATAACACGTCAAGGGCATGATATGGATTTTAAAGTAAACAACCGCTGTTTAAAATAAAAACATTTGCAAAAGGTAACACAATTTTGCATAAAGTAACCCCACCTCAATTCTTTGTTCTTGTAAATTCCTCGAAATTAGGGCTGGTGTGATGCTACAACCTCTACGGACTTTTCACGTCGTCTAATAGAAGAAATTAAACATAACTTTAGTAATTAAATCTTAAAATTAGAGTTTAATAATTTATTCGGGTCTTATAGAATTTAATTTTAAAGTTTCAGGGCCTAATAGACAACTTTAAAAGTTAATTTGAGCTTAATTGAAAGGGAAGTATTGATTTGAGGGTGGAAAGTGAAGCTATTAGTCAACTAGGACTAAATCGAAACTCAATTGAATTTTTAGGGGTTTAAACTAAACTTTTTAAACTTAATTTGGACTTGATTGAAGGAGAACAATGGTTGAGGGATCGATTTAGAGTTAAATCAGAACTTGGGGACTTTGATTGCAGTTTATATGAATTCAATTGGACTCAATTGAGTTAGATATGGGCTGACACATCAAAAGTGTATGGTGAATTGTCAGTTGGAATCGGCCAAAATTCAGTTGACTAGATGTGTGTTTCGGGTTCTACAACGCTCAACTATTGTTTTGAGGGTGGATTACATGAGAAATTTCGAGTTGAAGGTAAGAAGCCATGGCCGATTTACTCACTGCTGTAAATTTGAAAATTCGCCCCTTCATCTTTTTTTTTTTAATACACGATGAGGATGATGAACAGATGCTAGACTACAATCATACATACGTAGTTTGAGGAAATTTCGGGGCTTGAGGATTCGACTGTAGGCATGCATATAGATATTCTTTCCCGTGCTTGAATTGTGGTTGGGTGCCTAATTGTATGTATTGTGTGTACATATGCGTGTATTACAGGATTTACACCCTAGGCAGATGAAGCTAGCGATATATCAATTGTTTTGTTCCAAGCAGTAATGGTATATAAACAGTATTGTCGGCAAGAACAAGGAGTCAAAAGGATTACCTGGTTTTGATATGTATTTGCTGATAGTTGTGAGCGATCTCCTCAGGGTTTTAAAGCTGTAGGAGAAGAACGAGAGTTTGGTGGTGCTCGAGGGAGAGAACGTGAATAGGGATTTATGGAGTGGGGTATTTGTATTGTTGAAGGAGTAGGGAGGACTTTGTGGGATGTGGGTATGTTGACGTCCAATAGGCAGCTCCACGATTGCCTAATGATGATAGGAGTCTAATTAATATATTTTTTTGAATTAATAATTTTAGTTTAATGATAATAATAGTAATAATAATAATTATAGTATTAATGAGTTTTTAAAATGATAAGGAATTTGATTGTTCGGGATGGATCGACCCAACTCGAAGTAGGGTGGGCTTCTAATTTAACAGTGAGGCCCGAAGTCCGATTAATTATCTTTGCCCGTAATGAAATTTGACCCGATTAAATTATCAAATTAAAATTTTATTCTATTACACGAGCGTTAAAATTTAATAGGTTAGGTCGTAACGACGTCGTGTAATTCTTTAAGTGATAAAAATTGAACATGGTCGTTACAATCTCTCAACCACATCCACTTGATAGCATGCATCTGAACTTGTTGGATATTTCATTGTTTTAAATACATTGAAGATGACTTGTTCGTCCCCTACTCGTAACATCATCTTGCCTTCACAGACATCTATTAGAGCCCTGCCCGTAGCCAAGAATGGTCGTCCCAGAATAATAGGAATGTCGCTATCCTCCTCCATATCTAGAATGATAAAGTCGGCTGGGAAAATAAATTTCTCCACCTTAACTAAGACGTCCTCAATGACGCCCCTTGGGCGCTTAATGGATCGGTCTGCAAGTTGAAGTGATACTGTTGTTGGTTTAGCCTTTCCCAATCCCAGTTTCCTATAAACGGAAAGAGGCATTAAGTTAATACTTGCCCCCAAATCACATAGAGTATTATAAAAAATATTAGAACCGATAGTGCATGGAATTGAAAAACTCCCTGGATCCTTGAGCTTAGGAGGTAGTTTCTTCTGGATGATTGCACTGCACTCTTCCGTTAGGCACACGGTCTCATTATCGTCCAGTTTCCTTTTGTTGGACAAAATATCTTTCATAAATTTCGCATATCTCGGCATTTGTGCTAAGGCTTCTGCAAATGGGATGTTGATATGTAGCTTTTTAAAGACCTCTAAGAATTTCTCGAATTGTTTGTCCAGCTTGTGTTTTTGCAATCTCTGCGGGAATGGGATCGGCGGTACGTACGTTTTCACAGGAGTTAGCTCCTTTTTCACATCTTCATTCCTTCCCTCATCTTCGGGCTCGTCAACAGGTAAATCATCTTCCTTATTTTCAGTGGTTGATCCCTCAATAGCTGGGACGTTGATTTCTTTCCCCGGTCGTTTTACATGAATTTCGGGGAGTTGCACTCCACTTCTTGTCATGATCGCCTGCACATGCTTCCTTAGGTTTGTCACCGTATTGCTTGGTAACGTTCCAGGTGTCCTTTTTGAGAGCTATAGAACTAGCTACCCTAGCAGAGTTTCAAGCTTTTTAATTGAAGTTTGTTAATTTTGATAATTCGTCTCTTGTCTCTCAAGCATTTTATCTGTTTTCTGCATGTATTGCTGAAATATTTCCCCCAAACTTGGCTTTTTCTCCGGTGGAGGATTATTTGAGCTATCTCTCTATCTCAAGTTTGGGTGGAATTTCCACCCCGGATTATATGTTTGTGAATGTGGGTTGAACTACTGTCGGTTAGCATTTTCCATAAAATTAACCTGCTAATTCTTCACCTCCAACAACATGCAGTTTGAGATGGCGTGATTTGCTACACAATTTTCGCATACTGTGGCCGCTTGGACGGAATGTACCCCCTGAGTTTGGGCTCTTATGAGCAATTCCACTTGTTTCGTCAGTGCGGCAATCTGAGCATTAGTGGATGTGAGTACATCACTCTCATGCGTCATGAGTCATTTCTTTAAGATCACGCGATCGGATGGGAACATGGTGTGTGTCTTGGCGATTAATTCTAACAGGTCCCATGCTTGATTCACGCTTTTGTTAGTGATGGATCCATTGGAGGACGAATCCACAATGGATTTGAAATGTGGGGATAGTCCAGAATAAAAGTACTGCAGCTGGGTCCCTTTGTCAATCCCATGATTGGGGCATTTTCTCAGCATGCCCTTAAACCTATCCCAAGCTTCGTGGAAGCTTTCACTTTCAAATTGTTGGAAAGTTGAAATATCCAACTTCATTTTTGCAACCTTAGCAGGTGAAAAGTACTTATTACAAAACTTCTGGGCCAGGTCATCCCAGGTCGTGATACTGGTATCAGGCCCTGAGTCTAGCCATTCCAAGGCACTGTCTCTTAGTGTATACGGGAAAATTCTAAGCCTGATAGCATCTTCATTGACTCCATCAAATTTAAAATTTTGGCACATTCTTAAAATTCTTGCCAGATGAGTGTGCGAGTTCTCATGGGTGTGGCCGTAGAATTGAATGTTATTGTTGAACAAGTTGATAAGATCGGTTTTCAGTTGGAATTCATTCCTCCCGAGCGGAGATTATATGATGCTGGATCGGGATGGGGCTGCTGGTGGAGCCAAGAATTGAGCCATAGGTAAATTTCCACCATCGTCTTCATCACCTTCCTCTGTATGTTCATGTTCTTCATCTCGCCTATTAATCAAAACCAATCTTCTTCTTGATTCTTCCTCAGCCTCCGCCCTGCGTCTTGCTTCCTCCTCACTGTGCATTCCATCACTAATCTGCGTCTGGCTCTGAATGTACGTTTAACCTCCGAGTCAAATTCTTCTAGTGTGCCCCCTTGAGAGCAGGTCATACACTAGACGAAAATTTATGCAAAAAGGAACTAAATAAGAACAAGTATCAAGATTCCATTATAATTGAAGTAAAAAATAAAATTAAAAACCACGATCAATATAAACCGATATTAAAAACAGTCCCCGACAACGGCGCCAAAAACTTGTTGTTGGAAAATAATCGGAAGTGCACGATATCGCCACACAAGTAGTAGAGTGGACTTTGTGAGTCCAAGTTATCGTTCCAAAGCAATAAAAGTGTAAAGATTAGAGTTTTGGTAATTTAGCGCAAATTGTAAATAACACAAAAATAAATTACAAAATAATAAAGAGTTATTAAATTAATGGGGAGTAAAGTTGGGAATCCTGATTTATCTTTAGATGTCCTATTTGGTTTCTCCTCTCAATTTCTAATCTCAAGTCGCGTTAGATTGAATTCACGAAATTGATTTAATTTACCTCTCTCGAATTCAAATTAATCCTATTTAATTAAGTCAACTACCATATCTCTATGTATAGTCTGAGTGAACCTTAATTAAAAGCATTAACGATCATAGGAATTCATATATGTATATCCACTTGTCACGTGGGATCTCAACAATCATAGAAGTCTATCTCTAGCTCTTATGAATTGCCGGAATTTACTACGTGCTCTAAATACCTAACTCACATCTCGGTTGATTAGAATTCATAGATAAATGATTTAGTGATCAATTAAATCAAGCATTAAACGTAGAAGTAAAATCAACACATAGGAATAAAAGCTCAAGAAAGTGAGGGTCGAAAATCAAATATTCAATCTAAATTACATTGTTAATCCCAACAAGTGAAATTAGTTGTTCATGCTAAATAATGCAGACATAAAATTAATAAGGGAGTTCATCACCGGTATTACAAGAAGAAACGAGAATGACGAGCCGATCTTGCACCAAACCTCAACTCCGTCTTGAATCTCCTCCCAAAACCATGTGAATCTCCAAGAGACGATGTGTTTTTGCTCTCCCAAAATTCTCTTCCAAAAGCTCCCAAATATGTCTCTAAAACACCTATTTATAGCCCCCATTAGGTCTTCAAAAGATGTCCAAAGTCGTGTACACGAATAAGGTATAATCCCTTTAGGAAAAAAATTCCGGAAATTCGTGAGTTGCTGAAAACCCCACTCTGCGGCCGCACCTCTGATCCTTGCGGCCGCACTTCTTCTTTTGGGCCGCACTTTCATTTCCACGGCCTACAGAGTGTTCGTGGGGTCGTTTCTTCAATTGTGCAGGCGCACATTGCTTTTTTTGCGGGCGCAACTTGTTATACCATTAATAATTCTCCCTTATTTGCAATTTCTGGTCCTCCAACTTTGGTTCCTTTCATATGTTGATCCAAAACTTCATCAATTTTTGTGCAGATTCCTCGTTCTTTCGTACTTGTCATGCACTTGATCCACGTTTGGTTTTTTTCACCTAAAAGCAATTCAAATTAGATACAATTAAGCATAATATGACACATTAAATACGATTAAGACTATAAAATAAACACTGTTAAAATACTCATCACCAACAGACATGAACACCGATTTCATACATCCAATTAAAATAAACAGAAAAAAATTATACTCACCTCTAATTTTTTTGACAAAGAAAAACTAATTGCGGTATACTCATCTAGTGTTAGTTCATCGGAGTCCCTCTAGCAACTTCTGCTTCCAATTCTTTCCCTTTGTTATTTTCTCATTCTTCTTCTTTATCTAGACTAGTAGGGTAAGTCAGGTTATTGAAAACTATTGGAATCATGATAAGGTGCATTTCTTAAGCAGGTGAAATGAAGGCTTCATACGTCAGTGGCTCATTCAAATCGAGCGTCGGTCTCTCATTCATCATCAACGACGTTTTGTTTCCATGCGTGAGATTTTCGTTCAAAATATCAATAGAGTCGTCGGAGTGTTTCTCAGGCTTCATGTTCTGGCTCGATGAATTTCGGAAATGCTACTATTGAAATATCGAAAGTTGGAATTATTTGAGAAATTTTCTAACCTAAACTATGCGATCTGGAAAATTAAATTAATATAAATTTTTGGTAATAACTATGCAGAAATCTTGGAATGTATATGGAGTAAATTAGAATGTTTATGCAACCCTTCGCATTTCCAAATGCATACATGGTAGGTGAGTGGGTTTTAATTACTCTTTTTTTTTGCCCAGATACTTAATTATTTATTGACCTATGTGATCTGATGGGATTCAGATTAATCTGTTATCCCCTAAGTTAATGGATCAATTCCCCTTTTACAATCGCCATTGTAATTCAAAAAAGAAAAGAGAATAACATGCAAAAGTATTTTACATTTTCAATGATGAAATCAAGGTATACGAAATATAGAAAGGGGATCATATATTTGAGACAATAAAAAAAAAAAAGAAAAATGGACCATATTTGTGAGATGGAAGAAGTATAATTTGTCCAAATCTGACATTGTTAATTCTCACTCATAGTCTTGTTTAGTCCAATTAATTGTTCTTTAGCTTCCCCCTTAGGGTATGTCAGCGTTCTGTCTGGCTTGAGACAATCATCATTCAAATGACGATCATTTAGAAAATCATCAGCCTTCGGCACAAACAATTCATCAGCCTCTAACACGAATACATGAATCTTTTTCACCCTTAGATCCCACATCTCAACTTGGGTGTCTACATGATAGAAACTAAGAATTAAAGGTTTATTGAAGTAAGAACATGGAGCATCCACCCCAACAACACCAATCATCTGAGCCAAGTGTACGTAGAAGTTAGTGAAAACTCACGTAATCCTTTTTATTCTTGTACACCCTTGAATTTAGATCTCGATATCCCAACTACTCATGGAAAAGGCATTGGATCTTGAACATTACATCCTATTTTCAATTTCACACCATACAAAAATTTGTGTACAAAGCAACATTAATCTTTTATCTATACGCTTGATAGTGTTGAAATTTAACAAGCTATGCAAAAGGTATTATTTACGCCATAATGAAAATGTGCAGTTATGGAGGAGTTCCTTGCATTAGAGAAAAATGGAGCTTGGGAGCTAATCGGTTAAACTACCAAAAGGTAAAAAGACAGTGGGATACAAGTGGGTGTTTACCTAAAACACAATACTGATGGAACTATCGAATGACACCAAGTCCAATTAGTACAAAAGGGGATAATTCAAATCTATTGGAATTTTGTTTATTGAGTCATTTGCTACATTAGCAAAGTTGAAGATTGTTCAGGTTCTCTTATCCTTGGTAGCCAATATTTATTTTCCACTACATCGATTGCACTTTAAAAATGAATTTCTAAATGGTGAATAGAAAGATAAGGTGTACATGGAATTACCACCACGATTCGGTAGTAGCAATAAAGATAGCAAAGTCTGTAAATTGAGAAAATCTTTATATGGCCTTAAATAGTCTTTGAGAGTATGGTTCGATGGATTCTCTAGAGTGATCAAAGGACATGAATCATACTATGTTTCCCAAGTTTTCAAGTGATGGGACAACGATTGTTTCGATCTTGCATGCTCATGACATAAATTTGACAAGGGATAACTTTGTAGAAACGGAGAGATTAAAATCCATTATGGACCAAGAGTTGGAGATAAAAGAAATGGGAACGTTGAGATACTTTTTAGGAATTGAAGTAGCCAAGTCAAAGAACAGAATCAACATCTTTTAGAGAAAATATATCATTTATCTTCTCACGGAAATTGACATGCTTGGATGCTAATAAAATGACACCTCGATTGATGCAATTCAAAGATTAGGAAATGATGGAGATTCAGTTGACAGAGACAAATATCAGAGAATGGTTGGAGGATGTAACTAAACTATCTATACCATAGTAGACCAGACATTGCATTCGCAGTCAATTAGTGATGGCAATGGACTCGGTTTGGATCAGATCAGCCTAATCCAAATCCAAATTCTTTGAATCGAATCAAATCAAGAAAAAAACCCCAATACGATCCATATTAGTAGAGCCTTTTTTTTCTAAATTTTAAACATTAATTGCATAATTAGACATCGAAGAATCCAAAATTCATAATTTAAGTGTTAAGACAATCTAAAATAACAAAAAAGAAAAAACAACAAGCACATTATGTTTCATCTCCATAAGTTCTTCTTTATGACTTCAAAAAAAAAAATGGTTTTCATGGAATCAAAAATCAAAACCAAAAGTATCAATGTTTGAGCCAGAAATGCCTTCATACAATAAGAAATTAAGAAATAAATATTACATTAAATATTCTCAAACTATTATAATTGACATATTAATGTAACGAAAATGAAACTTATCACTCCATTGTCAAGTTCTTCCTCACTAAACCTCTGCAAGTATATTTTATGGAAAAAAATCAATATGGATGGGTCGAATTGGATCAAGCCTGATTTGATCCAAATTTATATCTATCTCGGATCACACAGATCCACAGATTAACAAAAAATTGCTCTATTTGGATTGGTCATCCATCAGATTTGGATAGGATAGAATTGGATTGGACTTTTCCACCATTACTACAGTCACCAAAGGACGACCTTTTGGAAGTACTATTAAAGATCCTTAGACCCCTTAACAAAACATGGTTGTATGAAGAAGTATCGAGGCTAGATTAAGAGTCGTTGGACAAAGGATGTGTGAAGTACTATGAATTAAGAAACTCTCAGTAGAATCACAAGTCGTAGGAAAACTACTAATTAAAATGTATTGTGACAACAAAGTGGCAACCAACATCTTTGTAACGCCCTCCCTAGTTCCATATCACATTTCTTATACGTAAATGGATCATCACATAATATGCGGTTTTTTTCTTATCGTATACAAATTCATTTCACATTTATGGAACTAGAGAGGCAACATCACACATACATTTCAATTTTATATACATTTTCAAAATTGCGAGTCTGCATTTCAAAAGAAAGATTCTTTAACATAACTTACCGAACTTTCATTCACATATCGTATGATTTTTAAGAGATTTCAGTTTTTCATACATATCGTGGCGCAGGCTCCTTATCCATTCCTTTCCCTCATCCATCTTTACACATTAAGTCTTGGGGACTCTTCGTCGACTTCCACGTACTTTTCATATCCTGCATCCACTAAAACATAAATAGAAACAAAAAAGAATCATAAAGATTTAGTGGGAATAGATGCAGGTGCAATGCATGTCACACTCTTTCTTGGGCTCTATTGCGAATCATGTGATTACAATGGCGTCATCGAATTCACATCATATATTGTCATTTCGTTTCGTATCGTATCATATTAGCCTCATTTTACATTTTTGGCCATTCGTATCGTATCACACAGTCGAGGCTTAGATCCCCCGTTAGATTGTTTAGTATCATATATTGGGGTTTAGATCCCCCATTAGGCCACATATTACATATCAGGGTTTAGATCCCCCGTAAGGCTTCACATCACATATCGAGGCTTAGATCCCCCGTTTAAACCACGTATCTTTCATTGCCAATGTAAACATATGATAAGCAACCACAAAGATGCGTTCTTATATGTGAGGTGATTCGTGCATGCATGATAATCATACTTACCATTAAAGAGAACTTCATCATGTGATTCCATTTACCAAACATCATATCATAACCTTACATTATATACTTAAGTTTTCCCAAATCAAAGGGAACACATTAATAGTGATGTTGCTTTCTTATCTTCAACAATTTCTTTCCATATAACACATGACAATGCCAAGGAATCACAAAAGGCATACTGACACATCCACAGTCAAAGAAAACACATCGAAATGAAGTTCAACTTAAGCACAGTTACCATAATTCAAGACAAGAAACTTCGGTTACTAAGGTGACTACTACTCCTCCTTTACCATTTCTCTTTCACGTATCATACTAATGGCATTAATAGCTTAACTCAAAGGAGACATGCCCAAAGTACCCAGAAGCATAGGAAAACATATTATATGATCAAGAACTTCACTTCGAATGCTTCACAATCATATATGCATCATAGTAACATAGGTATCACTTCTTTAATATCATGACTTCTTCGTATATAACATCATCGAATGCCAAGATCATCAAAACATATCATATAATCAAATACTTGACCTCTTTCACATATGACTTCCAACAAAGATAACTTAGGCTTTTCAATCGCAAAACCAATCACAAATCTCATATAACTTCATACTTGAATAACTTACCTCTTACCATATGTAAATGCATCTATAACTCACCTTTAGATGAAAGGAAATACGCACAATAAAGCTTTGGTGTCTTTTCCTTCTCTTCCTCTTCCTTTTCACCATCCTTTTCTTGGCTAACTAATGGGAAATGATGATAAATATTGATAAATCAATTCAAAAAGAAGTTTGGAAAGCTTAGAAATATTTAGAAGTGTTCTTGAGTGTGTTATCAAGCCTTAGAACCAAGATTGGGTATTTATATATCAAGCAAATGACTGGAAATTTCTAGAAAATCTGATCTGCCGACTTAAAATCACTGCCGTAACTTAAAAATTTATGGTCATAAATCATAACGCACGACCGTATCGATATAACATACGGTCGTATAAAAGTTTCTGAAACTTTCTCATCTTTCATTTCTTCAAAATTACGGTCGTAACTTTACATTTTATGGCTGTAAATATTGTTACGGCCGTATACCACAAATGTACGGCCGTATTTTCGGTACTGAAAATTTTCCACTTCTTGTACTTATAGCAATATCCTTCACAATTGCGACCGTATCATCAATCTTATGGCCGTATTTATAACCTATACGTTCGGAAATTTCTAATTTTTGCAATAATGTTGGTCACAACATGAATTTGAAGGCCGTATCATATTCAAACACATCAAAGACAGTTATAATCATACCATAGACATATCATACATATAAACATCATCTCAAAACATATTCGTATCATTTCATATTTCGATGCAAAATCGGACAGGGTGTTACAATCTCTCTCAATCTAGTGCAACACTAGAACAAAAAATGTTGAAGTTGATCGATATTTTATTTAAGATAAAGTTGAGCTCAGGTTCAGTTGCATGAGTTATATTCATACCAAGGAACAAACATAGACATATTTACTGAAAAACTTCCACGACAAACATTTGATGGTCTCATGTGCAATTTTTTTTTAAAGCAAACCAAATTTTACTAGCCAAGAAACCACATTACAAACACTAGAGTATGGGGGATTGAACCTAACCCGCATCGAGTGCTAGAGGAATTAATCAACCAAAGATTTGAGTCCCAAACTAGTAAAGCAAACAACAAACAAACCAAAACATAACTTCTCATAAATAAGGCCCAATAAGAGAGGCCCAATAAGAGATACCTGAATGAGCACAACTCAAGATTTATCACCATCATCTCTACTATCATCAGAAGAATTCCTCTTAAAAGCCTGAAACATTGGGTTAGCTGCAAGTAGAGCTCGAAAATGAATGAGGTCCTTTACGTTCAGCTTCCTTAGTCGATTGCCAATGATATCTTTGCCCACTTTTATGTGGCGCTTTTGTGGGTTATGAACAACCAAGATCTCATGCTCGTTCATCATTTGAAACAATTCTTTTGGAGAGGAAAAATGGTGATGTTCAATATAGAAAATGGTGATCTTATTTGCAAGTAACATCGATGATCCAAATTGTGGAGGGAGTGCTGAAATAATTGAGTTATTTGTAAATACTTACTTAGATGATAGAATATGCTACTGTACAACACATGCGTTGTACGTGAAACTGTAGCTTGGGCATCAGTGATGTTGTTTTTTCCACAAATAATACTTCTACATAATAATTACTCAAAGCTCTAAACACAGTATTTAGTGAAATATATGTCGCTATCGCATTGTGAACTTAGTACATTGTTGACAAATCATATTAATAAAAATTTGCTGTAGCAATGGTATAATTCATTGTCTATATTTTCAGCTACTCATTGTTCATAAAAAAGGAAAAATATGTATTTGTTGCTAATCTTCCATCAATGAGTGAAATTTTTTTCCTAACCTGACACTAATTAGTAAAATGTCACCTTTTTTGTGACATTACTTTCCCTACTTCTGAAAACAGAGATATATTTTACAATAATTGCATACCCAAAACATCAAAGGTAAAAATAAACTAGTTTTGTTAAGATTACACATAACATTTCAGAATAATATTTAATAAAGATATGACACCTAAAAATGTTCCTTCCCAAATAGTTCTAGGTTTCAGAAAATCCCCATGTAACATATTAAAATTGATATGCTATGAGAAATGAATCCCTCAATTGCTGCCTCAGTTTTATATGTGATTGTAATTTGCTTTTCACCATCCATATTTTAAGTCTTGGTGTTGAATGCTATGATTTTTTTTTGAAAAATTTTTAAACTTGTTATATATTGTCGTTCTTAAGCGTGGAAAATAACTTTTTGATTGTCACCTTAAGTAGAGTAGCTCGAATCTTGCATCCTTGAATTTTCTTCTTGAGCAGAAAAACTCAATAGATAAATGAATGAAGAAACTATGAAGCCAATAATGAAATTCCTATAGTAAAAAAAAAAAAAAAGAAAGAAAAAGCTAATGAGTAATTGCAGCATTATTTTACAACCCTTTATCAAACAAAATTAATGTCTCTACTTGAACATTGTTGCATTCCAAATGCACGTAAGCAAATCGCAAATGCACGGGCTGTACAAGTAATACAATGGACTCAATGAGTCCCGATATTGATCCCACAAGGCTTGGTGTTTGTATTGAGTTACTAGTCCTAGTATAAAGAGAAAAATGTTCAAAGGAAACACACAATTAAAATAGTGGTGGAGGTTTAACTAACTAAAATACAAATGCAACTAAAACTAATGGCGTGAAATGGGATTGAATGGAGATAAACTTGGATTGATGGATAGTTGGGATTCATGATTTTACTTAACCATAGCCTTATCAACTCAATGTCTAAACATAACATAATGCACATTCTCAATGTTAGATCCGACTTTCCAAGAATAGATAGTTCCTATTTCGAATGTCACACTATCCCTAATCAATTGATTCAACCTACTACATTTCTGTGTCGATTGGAAATCAACTAACTGCATTACACGTTGTGAAAGTAGCTCAAATTGTCACCTAGGGTTAGAGGTATATTTTTATCCTCTACAAGAACCTAGGGCGATTACTTCGAGGTCTAAAGTGTGCACTTTCTCTAGAATAGATACACAATTCACAAAACATTCAAATGGTGATCAATCATTCAAATGGAATCAAGCTCAAAAGCAATCATACAATGGAATGAACAATGATTCAAAGCCATAAACAAATTCATTAATAAAACTAGGTTAAGATTCATCAATCATCCCAAATTACCATACTTTATCCCATGATGAAGACAATCATAGAAATATACATACAATCCATGAGCGAAAGAATTAATGGTTAAAATTCAAGAAAAAGATAAGAAACCCGCTTGGAAGTGACAAATCTTGATTTCTCCTTCACCTCCAACCATCATCTCTTGATTTGTCCATCTTCTACTCCAAGCAATTAGCCCTAATTCAAACCCAAGAGAAAAGAATAAGAAAGAAGAAAGAAAGAAGAAAAAGGGAAAGAAAGAAAAAGGGAAAGAATGAGGAAGAAGCAAATAAAAGAAAAACCCAATCTAAGAATGAGAGTTATCCCATGAAATGGTGTGTAAAATGCTCCTAAATCATATCCCAAAAATGCCCAGGAAGCCCTTCAAAATTGGGAGAAAGAAGGACAAAATCGAGAGAAAAAGAGAAAATTTGGGTTACTGGTTTTTGGCAATGTGCGGCTGCACATTTCTATTGTGCAGCTGCACATTGGGCCTGTAGGCGTCCCGGCTGCACATAAGTTGCAGTCCGACTGCAACATTTTTTTTTTACATTCTCTTTGGAGAAATTATACAGAAAGCCCTTCAACTTTTGAGTTTTCTTCCAAAAGAACCCAAATTAGTTTCATCTAAAGTCTTTCATCTTTTGAAGAGTTACAATTTGGTCCCCAACTTCAGGAAATTTGACGCTTTTAGTTATTTTGTTCCTCTTTTTCCTTGTTCTCCTCCACACTGAGGATTTATGCCTACAAACACAATATAAATGTATAATTAAGTGGATATCCTCTCGATCTAATAATAATTTACTCGTTTAGCGATATAAATAAGTGTGTAAAATGCACACTTATCAAACATGACCATTCTTCTTGTTGTAGATTTCGATAGAACCTTTTCGCAATATTGATATCTTTATAGTCCATTCTTCTTCAAATGCAGTTAATTTTGTTATGAAGATATAGTCGTACACTTTGTTTGGTGATGAAATTCCTTGAACACTTTGTACCATATCATTGGTGATCCCTTTATTTTCCTGCTCAAGCTCACACTTGCAAAACAAACCAATGACGATTTTCCTTTATAAACCAAAGATGTAATAGTTTCATTTAATTGAATTAATTTGCCGTTGTTATTACAAATTGGTTAATTTCACCGGCGGTGTTGAAGTTGCGGCGAAATTACAAAATGTTCATTGAAGTATACAAGTTTCAGTCCTAGTCATTAAAGTTTGGTTAACTTTCACTAGTGGTCACTCTATTAAGGTTTTTAACAAATATGGCTGGCGTGTTACCCTCATGTTAACAGGTGGCGCACATGTGTGCGGTGATTCTAACTAATTTATGGCATGTGAATCTTATAATTCATTTTAAATAAAGCGGGAACTTAATAACTTGAAACAAATTCCGAGGGCCTTCTTGCAATTACTTAAAAAATTTAACAGAGTGACCAACAATGAAAGTTATGCAAACTTTAGTGACAAGTGTTGAAACTTTTATACTTTAGTGAACATTTGGTAATTTCGGCACAACTTCAGTGACCGCTAACGAAATTAACCCTAATACAAATTATTTCAAAATAATTACACAACAAAATTAACTATTAGGGGTGTTGAGGATAGTAATTAAATAATTTACATTGGAATCGATTTATCAACTCAAACTTTGAGATTAGATGGTTCGAAAATTTTAACATGGTATCAGAACAGGCAGAGGTCCTGAATTCGAATCTCACCGTCACCCATTTAAAATGAATTGTGCAAGTGTTAAGTTTTGTTTGGGAAAAATAACTCCCGCTCACATGTGAAGGGGCGTGTTGAGGATAGTAATTAAATAATCTGCATTGCAACCGATTTATCAACTTAACCTTTTAGATCAAATGGTTTCACAACTTAACAAGAGGGTTAAGAAATGAAAAGGCATACAATAAATAGTTATAAATGCTTTCATTAAGAATTAATACCAAATGAAGTTAGCAAATGACAAGAAAAATTATATATCCATGATCATACGTATGCCTTTACATAAAAGTTTTATTATTTATATATAAATAAATACTCCACTTCATTGGAGTCATGTTTCCGAGCTAAGGAAAAATTATGTGCAGTATTCATTTTTCTCCAAGCGCAATTCCAAAATTTCAAAGTTACCCTGGCAACCCTAACACTGGATTTTGTACAAATGCACTCATTGGCCGTGGGCCGGCTTGGGGTCACGTGACCCCAAGTTTTGTTTTCTCTCTCTTTCTTTTTCTTTTGTTTTTGTTTTTTTGTTTTTTTTTTTTTGGTTTTAATGAGTTTTCAAATAAATTTTTTATTATTTAGCAATGTAAATGATGATTTAAGAAAATTTGTTTAGTCTATTTAGTGATGGTTTGGATTTTGCTAATTCAGTTTGTTTGTTTAATGCATGTTTCTTTAAGTATCTCTAAAAGTAGGCTTTCGCTTTAAATTTTGAAACTAACACTATATCTATCTAAAATTAGAATATGTTTCGTAAATATTTTTAAGAAAATGATTTTTCCATGTATGTGTGCTTGAATGTAAAGTAAAAGTATTAAAAATTTGGAAAGTTGTCGTATCAATGAAATAAGTTGTTGAAATTGATAAAATTGGTATTGTATAAAAATGATTTTAAATATGATGAGTGTCAAATAGATTCTCAACGTATGTACCATTCAATCAAAGCTATCAATATCAATTTTGTATCACACATTACTACACATTATTATAAAAACGTCTCGTAGTTTCCACCCACTTTTCAAATTAAAAATTTACCTAAATACACATTTTTTTTAAGAAAATGCCCAAATATACGTTAAATTTCTTTTTTTTTTAAGTAATAGTTTCCATTGGCTCACCCCTCTAAAATACATTTTCCCTTTGCACCCCCTCAACTCTTAACTTGGCTGACCACCAAATTAATCAAGTTTCTACACGTTTATTTCTTGTAACTGGTATATATACGCATGTTCATTCTTTTATTTAAGACGTTACTTTATAATTAACTAAGTTACAGGCTGCTATATATGAAATACTTAAATTAAATAAATAATATGGATTTAGTTTTTATCACACTGTCATAATAAGTAATATTTATTTTCTTTATTTCATGCATTGAGTTTAAACTAATTAACTAACTACTGATGATTATTAAGAATGCTAACTAATGATTATTGCCTTTCATTTCATAACCCATTAGGTAATAATTGTTTTTAAATAAGTGATAATTATTTTGTTAGCCTTCCCCATTTCTAACTTGACGATTATATTAAGTGTAAGTGAGAATATAATAGTGAGCAATGGTAATTGTTGACTAATTATATCAAATAACTAAATTAAATAAATAATACTTATTTCATTTGTCTTATTTTCTTTGTTTGCACTTGAGGAAATAGTTAATTTGTTCAGTACTAAGCTTATGTATGGAAGTGATGTAACAACTGATAACTTACCAACGAACTGCTAACGCCATCATATCTAGTGAACATTCTTGAGGACAATTTAAGGCATGCCCCCTTCGCTGAGCATCACCATTTTCCAGCTAATTCTTGAAAGTTGCCCTGTAACTGTAATGCATATTGAATGAAGATGGAAGCTAAGCCACATAATGGGTGACAAACTGACAATCATTCAGATTATTTATTTTACACAACTAAACTGATATCAAAACTGTTGTTGAGAAAGAAAGGCTTCAATTTTCTTTTAGATGTTTTTTTATAGTAATAAAAATACCTAATGCAATAGAGAGTTGGCTCAACAGGAAAAAATTCCCATAATGATAAGATAGGTGCCATTGATTTGTATTAATCACAACTGCAAAAACGGTGAGCAGAGTAAACTTTGTGGATGTTAATGAAGAATTACTAATGTCATTTTGGTGTTCATGATGCACAATCTACCTGTTTCTCAATTGGAGATTGAATAATTCATACTCCCTCCATCCTACTATGATAGACACCCACCATTTTTCACGCATATTAAGGAAATATTTTAAATATCATTGGAATTACAAAATGTTTCTATATTGTTTCTATTTTACCATTTTATTAAATGACAAAAAAGTAGTATGAACATTATTAATATCTTTGGGAGATGGAATAACTTAGTTGATTTTAGTATTCCAATAATATTAAATAGGGATACTTTAGTCTATTAGAGAATAAACCATATTCTCAATGAAGAAAGTGGACTATAATTTACGATAAATGAAAATAGAATACGAGCCTATTTTAGTGGGACGGAGGAGTAGATTTCTCCAGAGAAGTGGAAATAGATTCGATCTAATACGACGGAGTTAATTCATAGTCAAGATAATGGTGCTTCTGAGATTCAACAAGGCAATATACAATCTTTTCAATCGAAGTCTCCTTTTTTTTTTTTATTATTATTATTATTATTATTATTATTATTATTATTATTATTATTATTATTATTATTATTATTTATCAATCTTAGGTACCTCTTTCAAATTTGTGGTTCTAGTTTTTGGATCTATGCTTTTAGTAATATGAATTTTATGTTCGAGCATGTGTTCTGTCATGAAAACTTCGTGTTTCTGGTATCTGGAACTATGCTTTTAATAATATTAATTTTATGTGTGAGTATGTCTTCCATGACTTCGGTCCATGTCTATTTGAGGTTCAATATGGATTTAAATTGTTGAATGATTGTGCTTCAGAAATAGATTCAGTGATTGGCAAAATTAGGGTATCTAGTAAGAACATTTAAAACACCATGATTCTAAAATTGAGCATATTGTAGTAAATAGTACTTATTACATGATAATGATAAAGAATCTCCGTATATGGGATGCATCTTCAATGTAATTAGGGTATCTAGTAAGAACATTTAAAACACCATGATTCTAAAATTGAGCATATTGTAGTAAATAGTACTTATTACATGATAATGATAAAGAATCTCCGTATATGGGATGCATCTTCAATGTTATGGAATACGATCTCGAAACTCCTTAATAGAACACAAACACAATCGAAAATCTAAAACAGAAACCTTTATTAATCTAAAAAATTGTTCGAACAAAAATGAAACAAAAACAACAATCTGAAAATAAAATCTTAAATGATTTCACAAGCAAAATTGTATACTAAATCCCTATCTAAATCACCTAACAAAACAAATGGATCTTGATAAATCTGAAAAGAAGATCCAAAGTACAAAGATGGTGAAAAAAGGACTAGGGTTTCTGCATGAACGAGAGAGACTGAGAGGCTGAAGAATGATTCTGAATAGGTTAAGAGAGTATATATATCTTTAATCCAATGTCCCTGCTTGGTCTTCAAGCCATCCAACGATAAAAGAATTAACGAGTCAATAAGGAGTGTGGGCTGCATCTACAAACTGGGCTTTTGTATTGGGCTACTCTTTTGAGCCTTCATTTAAACCTTCAGATGGGCTCTCTTCAACCCTTAATTGGCCATTTATCTCCAGTTGGGCTTTGAGCCCATCATCTTCAACACTAAACATTGCACTATGTATAGGAAACAATTAGCTTATTTCCAATTAGATACATCCTTGCATTACAGGAACGCAATTCTCACACAACATGCTACTTTTATTTTGCACTTTCTTAAATTTCCCGAAGAATGGACAAAATAACTCTCCAATATTCCCAACAATTATATTAATAAACAATAAAATTGTTGCAATATCACTTTCCAATTGTGTTCTTTGATAGAGTAGCTTGAATCTTGGTTCTCTATTTTTCATTTTTTCCACAAAAAAAAAGAAAAAGGAAAATACAAAAATAAATCCGTTTTAAAAAAAGTTCCAATAGATAAAGCAAACTTTTAGTCTAATAGTGAACTTTTATAAGAAAAAACTAATTCACGATATGCCCTTCTTCATCACATAAAATAAATTTCGCCATTGATTTGTATTAATTGCGACTGCAAAAACGGGTGAGCGAGTAAACTTTGTGCATGTTAATGAAAAATAATTAATGGTCATTTTGGTGTTCATGATGCACAATCTAGTTTCTTCTCAATTGGAGATTGAATAATTCGTAGATTTCTCAGAGAAGTGGAAATAGATTCGATGTAATTCGACGGAGTTAATCAAGGCCGGTCCTTTTTATTGAGGCAAGTGAGTCATTGGCCTCAGGTGCCTATTCCATGGGGGGCACCTTTTGAGATTATTTCTTTCTTTTTCCTTTTCTTTCTTTCTATTTTCTTTTCTTTTTTAAAAAATTTCTTTTTTTTTTCCTTTTTCTAAATCACGATTCCCAACTTTTTCTTTCTAAATTTAAATCACTTTAACCTTTTTAGTAAACCCCTATCAAATGTACACCTTGTCTTCTATCGTACTTCTCACTACAGCATACGTGGACATTTTGACTTTGTTCTCAGACCTCGATTGTTGCTTTGTTTAATAGGTTTGATATGTAGTTTGAAAAATTTAAGAGTTGTCTAATTTACAAATTACTTAGACATCCCTGGATAGTATTCTGTTAAAATGCAGTTTGTTCACAGTTAACTCAAGCAGATATATTTGAGTTATATTTCGATTTGAGCCTAGATATATCTAGCGCAGTGTAAAAATACGAAAATCTAAACAGAACAGCAAACACACGATTTTAAGGTGGAAAACCCCAATAGGGTAAAAAAACCACCCCTTTGCACCTGTAGACAAACCGATTCACTAGTTGCCAGGAAATTAAACCAATTACAAGAAATTAAGGATAACAATACGCATATTATTATCAAACAACTAGAATGAACGACGATCACTCCCTTATCTCTCCTCTAGCTTGTACTGTGAGCCAACATCCCGTTGCTCTTCAAAACTTCTATAACTCCGCAATCCACCCTGGGTTTGCGCGGTCCTCGCACCGATCGTTACCTCCCGTGAAGATCTTCTATTGGTCGAGCTTCCTGTGTAGTGAGTCTGACTTCTCCCGAAGATTTGTCTTGATGGAGTCAATTGTAGGCTCTATAGTACCAAGTGAACGTATACTTGGGCATTGGACACACTCTCAATTTTCGTCTATAGGTTCATGAAGGAGGAGACACTAGGCCGGTTATGCATGCATGCGGGTGAGCTCGTTTCTTTCCTTTTTTTTATTCTCCCATGGCATACCTCCACGCCAATCCTCACTCACCCTACTTATACATGTGTGTGTGAGTCCTATGTCTTGCAACCGAAGACGTTGTGTCACCTCCAAACACCTACATTCAGAGAGATAGATAGATTTGAAATTGATAGGATAAAGTTCAAATAAATGATAATATGAATAAGGATAAATATGGAAAAAAGGATAAGTGCTAGAGATAGGTCTTTATATCTTTACCAACCTCTTCCTTGTTTGAATTTTATCATGATAGGCTTGTAGGATTTTGAAGAGTAGATCCTAAACCTCCAATTGGATAACATGATCTTAACAAGACATTATATAATATAATCTAATAAATTTTGTCCACTTAATTGTCAAAATAATAGACTCAATTAATTACATTAAGTGTGGAAAAATAGAAATGACAATTAGAATAACTAGCTTTTAATTAATTAAATCATGTCTATTTAATTAAAAAAGCTAACATAGTTCAATTTCCTTCTCTTTTTTTCCCCTTTCAATTCTAGGCTTTTATCTTATATATACAATTAACAAAGAAATCATAAACGGGTTATAAACTATAATGCACAAATGCACAATTGAGTCACTTGATTCCTGTAAATGAGTGGAGGCCGTGAATATTATGAAAATTAATTCTTGAATGTTGCAAAATATGCGGAAAAGCCAAACAAATTATAATGTACTATTCTTGAATCTTGTGGAAATCAATACAAATCTTGTTTTGTAGAATGTTGAAAAATTCTATTTTGAAATTAAGAAATTATTATGCTTGTCTAGTACGTACTGATTTTCCCTTTACTCGTTTATTAAATCATAAAAATGAAAGTAACATTGTCAGTTTATATTACTACGCCTTTATTGGCTTTATATGAATGTGGCATTCTTCAAATTGGGCATATTATTGAAGTCATTTTTTTTAGTGAACTGGTGAGAAGTCATTTTTTTAGTGAACTGGTGATGAAATTAATGCAAATACTAATAAAACAATCAACTTGAAAAAGAAATTTGCATGTTATTTAATAATTATTGCTCCATTATAAACTTTCTTACAAAAATAAAAATAGCTCCATTATAAAAAAAATCCTTTATATAGAATCATCAATGACCGAGGCACTTAATTTATATGTCACCTCAGGCGGTAAAAATCATAGGATCGGCGCTGGAGTTAATTCATAGTTAGGATAATGGTGCTTCTGAGATTCAACAAGGCAATATACAATCTTTTCAATCAAAGTCTCCTTTTCTTTCTTTATTTTATTTTTATTTTTATTTAATTATTATTATTATTATTATTATTATTATTATTTTTATAAATCTTAGGTACCTTTTTCAAATTTAGTGGTTCTAGTGTTTGGATCTATGCTTTTAGTAATATGAATTTTATGTTCGAGCTTGTGTTCTGTCATGAAAGCTTCGTGTTTCTGGTATTTGGAGCTATGCTTTTAATAATATTAATTTTATGTGTGAGTACGTGTTCCATGACTTCGGTCCATGTCTATTTGAGGTTCAATATGGATTTAAATTGTTGAATGATTGTGCTTCAGAAATACATTCCGTGATTGGCAAAAATATGGTATCTCGTAAGAATATTTAAAACACCACAATTCTAAAACTGAGCATATTCTAGTAAATAGTACTTATTACATGATAATAATAATGATAAGGAATCGTCGTATATGGGATGCATCTTCAATGTTATGGAATACTATCTCAAAACACCTTAATAGAACACAAACACAATCGAAAATTTAAAATAGAAACCTTTATTAATCTAAAAGATTATTCGAACAAAAACGAAACAAAAACAACAACCTGAAAATAAAATCTTAAACGATTTCACAGGTGAAATCGTATACTAAACCCCTATCTAAAATCACCTAGTGAAACAAATGGATCGTCATAAATCTGAAAAGAAGATCCAAAGTACAAAGAAGGTGTAAAAGGGGCTAGGGTTTCTGTATGAATGAGAGAGACAGATGATCGGCGTTTATACACACGCACAAATTGAAACGCAAGTGCACGGGCCGTAATCAAGTAATAAAGTGGGACTCGGTTAAGAGTCTGGATATCGATCCCAAGAGGAATAGTGTTTATAGTCAAGTCACTTATTCTGGCGCAAAAACACAAATAAAGAAAGGAAAAACAACTAACCTAATCTATACTACGAAAGCAATAAAGGAAAGCAAGAAAAATGGGCATGATAGAGAATGAAACTCGGGTCAAGAGATAGGTGGGAATCATGAGTTCAATCAACCGTAGCTCAATCAAATCAACATCTAACGCAATACAATGTTCATCCTCTATGTTAGACCCGACCTCCTCATCTAGGTGGTTCCGCTCTCGCATGTCAAACTACCCCTAATCAATTGATTCAATCTACTACATCTCTGTGTCGATTGAAGATAATCAATTGCATTAGGTTCCGTGAGAGTAGCTCAGAAGATCACCTAGGGTTAGAGGTATATTTCTATCCTCTACAAGAACCTAGGGCGGTTGTTTCCACGGTCCAAAATGTGCCCCTTCTCTCGAAGAATAACACAAATTACAAATACATAAATTCGGTGATCAACCGAATTATGGAAATAGCCCAAAAACAACTACACATTGGAATGAACAACAATTCAAAACCATAAATATTTCATTGAATAAAGCTAGGTTAAAATCATTAATCATCCCAACTTATACAATATTTAGTTCATATGAAGGAATAATCAATACAATACAAGTAAAAGAAATAAAGCAACAAGATTTGTGGATTAGAATCCCCCTTTTTGGTTGATTCCTCCATCTTGATGTCTCCACCTTTTCCACCATCGCCTCTTGAATCCTTCATCCTCCTTGCTTCCACTCCAAGTTATCACCCCCAATCAATACCCTAACTAAACTAGAAAAGGAAAAGAAAAGAAGAAAGAAAGAAAGGAAGAAGAAAGGAAGAAAAGAGAAAAGAAGAACCCTAACTCTACCTCTAAACCTAACTAAAAATGAAGATCATATGATTGGGGATGAAAAAGGGTGTATAAAGGCCCCAAATTCGTGTACAAATGATCCCCAAAAGGTCCCCAAGTCGAGAGAAAAGGAGGGAGAAAATTGGCCAAAACAGGGGAAATCATCGGCATCTGGTTTTGGTGTTTTTATGGTCGTATTTCCCCTTTTACGGCCGTATTTACCATTTTACGGCCGTACAATTACTTGGTACCGCCGTAATTAACTCTCTGCATGAAATTGGCCAATTTTCTAAGAAGTTACGGCCGTAAAATTATAAGTTACGGCCGTATAAATTTTCTGCACGCGCAGGTTTTGGTATTTCAGCAATAACGTTTGATTCCGATATCCGATTGAGCCGATTCAAGTTGCGTTGGAAACTAGACTCGATGATCTACAACTCTATAGTTTATGTTTTGCTCCAAATCAACTTGTATCTGTATCAAAAGTGCTCATCTTCTTCAAACATCCTGTATTTTGGGCACCGATCTTCGTCTGGCCATATCTTTTGATCCGGAACTCGGAATTGAGATCCGTAAAAAGCTACGGACTCCGCTTCCCGTGTTCTTCCATGTAAGCTCAAGACTCTCGGCCGAGAAGATCTTCACATATTTGCACCCGAAGTCCTCCAATTTTGAAATAGTTGCGTTTTAGTCCCCGACTTCGGATTTCTTGACACTTTGAGTCCTTTTTCCTCCTTTAGGCCTTTTTTTCCTCCATAGTGAGGAATAGTACCTATAAACACAATAATTATACATAAATATAAGTAGAAGTCTGCTCCACTTGAATGTAAAGATATATAAATAAGTGTGCAGAATACACACTTATCAACAGAGAGGCTGAAGAATGATTCTGAATAGGTTAAAAGAGTATATATATCTTTAATCCAACGTCCCTACCTGCTCTTCAAGCCAATCAACGATAAAAATAAAAATAAAAAAAGGTAAAAAAGGAGTGTGAGCTGCATCTACGAATTGGGCTTCTGTATTGGGCTACTCCTTTGGGACTTCATTTAAACCTTCACCTGGGCTCTCATCAACCCGTAATTGAGCCTTTATCTCCAACTGGGCTTTGAGCCAATCATCTTCGACACTAAACATTGCACTATGTATAGGAAACAATTAGCTTATCTCCAATTAGATACATCTTTGCATTACAGGAACCACAATTCTCAGACAACGAGCTACTTTTATTTTGCACTTTCTTAAATTCACCTAAAAATGAACAAAATAACTCTCCAATATTCCTAACAATTATGTTAATAAACGATAGAAGTGTTGCAATATCACTTTCCAATTGTGTTCTTTAATAGAGTAGCTTGAATCTCAGTTCTCTATTTTTCATTTTCTCCACAAAAAAAATGCAAAGGAAAAATACAAAAATAAATCGGTTTTAAAAAATGTTCCAATATATAAAACAAACTTTTAGGCCTTGTTCTATCCACCATAAAATTAATAGTACAAGAAATTACTCAAATTACGTGTATATTGTGTGGTTAAAAATGAAAGATTGTATATTAAAAAATGTAAAGTAATTATGTGTGTGATTAAAAAGGAGGTGAGAGAAAAAAAATTTTAAATTTTATGGTGGAAAGATGATGGAAGGAACAAGGCCTTAGTCTAATAGTGAACTTTTTATAAGAAAAAGCTAATTCACAATATGCCCCTCTTCATCACATAAAATTAATTTCACCACTTTGACATGACCATTCTTGCTGAAAGTATCAATTGAACTTTCCACAACACTAAGATTTTATAGTCTATTATTCCTCGAATGCATCCACCTCTTCAATAAAGATATATTCATCCTTCATTGGTGCTAACAATCCTCAAAGTGAAAACCAAGTTTACGTTACAACATATATAAAAAAAATCCCTGAGATGTGGGAAAAAGTAATTATATTGCAGTATAAACTGATGACCTAACTCATTCAGTTGATCACAAAATGCATCAGATTTTTGTTCTGTGCTCTGCTGGGATCAAATTACCTACCTATCTCCTTATCCTTCGTTTGCCTGTATAGTTGGAGATAGCTTCTTGTCAAGAATTGATGAAAAATTTGAACAAAATCAGATATGGAGATAGCGCTTGCTTCGACCATTGCTTGACAATTCACATAGGGCTCACTTCTATCATTGTTTGTTGATTCAAACGATGGAACAATCAAGTTAGGATTAAGGCCGTTCTTCTACCATTTTTCTCCAAAAATAAAATGAAGAAGGCAGTCTTTTAGGTCTTTAATTTACTTGAAGTTACGAACAACGCGTTCAACTCAGGGGTTAATAGGAATTGATGTTTTGGATCTAAATGGTCATTGACAAATTATGGTATAATGGATGGAATAGGAGGGTAAAAATGGAACTTAAAAAATTTCTAATCCATTCACCCTTTTTATATATTATAGATTATTATTATTATATAGATTGTCGATGTAGATAATAGAGTGTGGGCCCCCACGTTTAGGGGGTAGAATAGTAATTTTATACCACACTCTATTAAAGTGTGGCATTTGTGTGGTATGCCAGTTGTGTATACAACTAGCATTACCCATAATTTAATTAGTTAGAATAGACATGATTTTAAGCGTCTGTGCTTGATTCTAGGGAGATTGTCGAGGTAGTTTGGTTTATTTGTGGCATCATAGTATCGCACACTTTCAATTGATTCAACGAACAATAAAAAAAGCTCTCTCTATTACTCTTTAGTTTCATCGTACTTCAATAAGTCCTTGTTGACTAAGAAACAACTTAATTATTTTTTTTTAAAGAAATTCAAATTTCGAGCTAGAGCTAAAGCTCTAGCCTTTTTTTCTTTATTTTATTTTTTTTATTTTAACAAATTGTAATTGCCAGCTAACTAAAAAAGTAATAAATTATTTTTAATTCATCAAAAGAAATTTTAATATTTATATCTAACCAACCGACAATTTTTTAAAACTAAGGTTGTTTTACCGAAAGCTGTAGTGCTGAAAGTTTCAGTCAGAGTAGCACGGACGCGCTCTGATTACAAAATTACAGATGATCCCTACTGCCTTAATGCATGAACAGGACAAGACAGCCAAAAGATTCCAATTCCGAGATCTCAAGCGAAATTATTACTTTCTCCTCACATTAATTAGTAAGCTACTCGAGACTTCTGTCTTCCAGCAACACGTACCATAAGCTAAATTCCAGATCGATTGCCAATGGCTTTTTTTTTTTTTTAATGATTCATGACTTCTCCGTTCTCTCTCACGCACATACACACACAAAAATACATTACCAATTTATTATTGTTCGTGGCGTCAAAATTGCGTAACTTCTATATTATTTAAATGCAAAACTGACATCGAAAAAGGGTAAGGTTGGGGTTTCCAAAATTGTGTTTTCCTTTTGTTAGGCGAGGAGACATCGCCTTCACCGCATATTCCCACTTGGACTGAGTCGTTGCTAAGCGGGTGCCTAACATGTTTGCACATGAATCTGCTGCCAAGACTGCCACAGCATTTCATATGATTCATTCATTTTTTGTATTTCTATTAATTGCTATCTGCGAACAAAATTTAAAGTCAAATTGTTGTTATGTTATCTGTTACCCGTACATTAGGACAATTTGTTCGAGACAAAGATTATCAAGGAAAAGCATCAACCCCCATGATTGTTTGACGATCAAAATAATTTTCGATGAGACAAGTAGAAAGCTACCAAGCTTGGCATTCAAGAACGCCCGGACGTTCCGTAACTTACGGAACGCACGGGACTTTTACGGCCCGGTCGAGCCACCGATTTGAAATCCGAAATTTATCCAAATTCAGTACGACGAGGCGGAGCTCCCAACAACTTCGAAAAAAGATTTTCGACTCCGTGAAGACCGGTGGGGGCCTGTCAAAGTTTTTGGCCAAAATTTGGCCCAAAAATGGCCAAAAACTTTGATTGGCCGCCACTGGTTGTCACGGTGTCGAAAATTTTTTTTCCAAGTTACTGAGAGCTCCGCCTCGTCGTACTGAATCTAGACAAATTTTCGGATTTCAAATCGGAGGCTCGACCGGGCCGTAAAAGGCCCGGGCGTTCCGGAACAAGCCTCAAGCTACCAATTGTACATGTTGATCTACAAGAAACTGGACTTTTAGAAATAACCCAATCATCTCTATAATCTCATGCCTGTAGAGTAATAGGAGTGACGTCGCTATTATTGCTCTAGAGGTATGAGTGTGTTGCTGCTATTAGTCTATATACATAAGGCAATAAGAACGATTATCATCCGTAAAAATCATGTTTTTCATCATAACCTTAATTATGTCTATGTGAAATTTATCTGCGATTGTGAGTAAAAGCCAATGTGGGGCCAAAGTGTATCTTCTTGACATTTCATAATTAGGTAATAAAGGCTTATTGACGCTATAAGGATCCAACGTTTTATCTCGCTGCGCTCTAAGGACCTATTATTTTTTTCTTGGCATTTCAGTCCTAAAACTCAACATCCGTTGCGCGTTAAGGACCTCCGTTAATATTCCACCTTTAAATGCCTCCATGTACATTTCACGTGCGATTTTTTTATTGCAAAATGGTCCAAAACATAGGGCATTGTTACAATCAAGTCCAAAAGTTTGGAAAATATATACGTTAGTCTCAAATTTAATTTAATTTAAATTTATTAAATTAATTTGACACTGATTAAATAGTTTTTATCAAAAATTTCAATACGGTAGTATTTGTTCGTAATAATACAATATCACAAATATCCAAAATTTTCTTCAATACTAGAGACCTGCACATTTTGATTTTAACAAACATTTAATAATAAATATAATTATTATGCATAAATAAAATTTTATTAGGAATATATTACTGCAAAAAAATATACCGAATGTAAAGAATTACCCAAATCAAATAAAAAAATATAAAAAAGGAAAAGAATTCAAATTTTTTTTAGCATTAAAGATACGCACATTTTGAATTTAAATAATAATTAATAATAAACGCAATTATTATACCTACATAAAATTTTATTGAAAATACATTACAGTAAAAAAATACTAATCCAAAATTTTTAAATTAAAAACAAAAAATCCACAAAGAATTAATCAAAAAACTAAAAAAAAAAAAACCCATCTCACGCCTACCCCCACCCCAAACACCACCACCACCACTGTGTTGGTAGTGCTGGTGGTGGTGGTTCGAAACCACCAACCACCACAGCTGGTGGTTCGAAACTACTACTAGATCTGGTGGTCGAAACCACAAGTTATGTTGGTGGTTCCGAACCACCACCAGCAGCTTGGTGGTGGTAGCGGTGTTTGTGGTGGGAGGAAAGGGGTAGGTGTGGGGTGGGTTTTTTTTTTCTATTCTTTACTTTTTTGATTAATTCTTTGTGGGTTTTTTGTTTTTTAATTTTTAAAATTTTCGATCAATTCTTTTTATTCAGTATATTTTTTACTGTAATGTATTCCGAATAAAATTTTATATAGGTATAACAATTACGTTTATTATTAATTATTATTTGTGTGATTCTCTAGTGTTGAAGAAAATTTTGGATATCTGTGATATTATATTAATAGGAACAAATGCTACTGTATTGAAAATTTTTGATAAAAATTATTTAATCAGTATCAAATTAATTCAATAAATTTAAATTTAATTAAATTTGGGACTAAAATATATATATTTTTCAAATTTTTAGACTTGATTGTAACAATGCCCAAAGTTTTGGACTATTTTGCAATTAAAAGATCGCATGTGAGGTGCACATGGAGGTATTTAACTGTGGAATGTTAATGGAGATCCTTAACGTGTAGTGGATATTGAGTTTGGGCACTGAAATGCAAAGAAATAAACCATAAGTCCTTAGTGCGCAGTAAGCTGAAACGTTGGGTCCTTGTAGCACCAATAAGCCGGTAATCAATTCTAACTAATGGTAGCTTATTGCGCTTAACTCGAGTTAAACCTTTTTCCTTTCATGTTTCAGTTGAGATATCCAATTGATACGGTCATGGCCATGGACATACATTCTTGCGAGGGCCTCGTTTTTGTTTGGTAGACATTGACGTGGCCCCATTTAGCTTAACTGTTTATAATTTAATTAATTATATCATATTGCTTAGTCATTTTAGTAATTTAATTTGTTTCCCAATGTCGTATGATTTTACCATTTAAGAGCCATGGTTTTTGTAATGTGGTTGGTGATCATTGAACAAAATATATATATGGAACTTAGCTTGGAGTTTCCCAATTTATTTAAAATTGTTGAGAGTTATCATTACGTCTTAATTTTCTTTATTCATGTGTGAATCAATACGCACTTGATGTCTAACTTTCTGATATTCAATGGAAGCTAACTAGAGAGTGATTGTGTTGTGATATTGCTTGAGATCATCATCAAGACTTTCAAGTATATTCGATAACTACTTTTACGTGCACTTCAACTGTTTGCATGTAGGAAATAAATAGTTGAATGGCAAAATTGGAAATGACTTGATATACAGTACTTGGCATTGTGAACAGCACAATAGATAAGAGACTAGGAAGGCCATGCTAGTCCAAGGTTGAAGATTCCTTTTTTGTCTACTTAGGGACCTATCTCATTTATATTTGTTTCCATGAACAGATAATTGGTAACCACACCCCACCCCCCGCCCTCTCGCACTCTCAAAAAGTATTCATTTTTTAAATGTTCTATTGTGATACATTTTCACAATAATTAACATAGCTCAACCAACCAACCACAAACAACCATCGGAGAATGATACCTTTATTAATGCGAAAAACAATTTATAATTTTTTCGCACCCTTTCAATTTCTCAACACCAACTAGACAACAAAAGACGCACTTTCCTTTTCCTCTCTAATTTTCTTCTCACACGACTAGCCCTCTCACGATAGTCACAGCTGCACATGGCCTCATTTTTTCATCTCAATATCCTACTCTCTCTCACAACCACGCACCTACTGTATGTATATACATATATACACTCCAATTCGCCTTTTGCCTCAAGTTTTCTAATTAACCTTGGTTGATTAGTACTCAACATAATGGGCTTGCCAAGCCCATTAAGCAACTCTCCCCTTTTATTTTATCTTTTCGTTTTAAATATTTTGAATTAATATCCCAACACATACATGTGTATACATTAGTGTTCACAGTAGAAGATGTAATTGAATTACCCACTCTACCTGCAAATATAATGTTAGCAACAACTTACACCTCGATTTATTAATGTATCAACATTTAATTCATATATGGATACTTGTAGCATTTGTGTTGATACTTTTATTTATTTTTTTTTTTTGAAGCGTTGATACTTTTCGCTACAAGAAACTTGATTTGTAGGGGCGACCTGTCATCCTTATAGTTTCGTCCCTGTAGATAATTAGGGACAACATAAAAACTATTAGGGGCAACATAATATTATATCGCCCCTCATGATCTACAGGGACGAAACTATAGGGACGACTTATCATTCCTAAATGCCTATTTTTTAGTAGTATTTATTTCGTTATATCTAGTTTGATTAAAGATACTAAAAACTGACGAGTATGAAATGACACGATTGATGTGAAACACGTACAAAATATTTGATTTACATTCATCCCCAAACCAAGATTGTTTGGTAGCTTAACTAAGTACCTGCACGGTTGTAAATCTTTAAGAATCACACCAATTAACTTCAATACAAACAACTTATTTCAGTCAACATCAATAAACCAGATTAAACAGAACAATAAACGAGATGATAATTAAGTTGGTTTTATTCTTTAATTACGAACCCGATTAATTTACCTATATATTACTACTGAGTACCTTAATTAACCAGATCTACGGCCATTAAAGGACATCAAAGCTTTCTTCACATGGCTTCTCCTATCAGTTTCACTTCTGAAGCCAAAGCAAAATCTAGAAGATCCTCCAACTTGTTGAAGATGATTATCATTATCATAGTCATGATCGAAAGATGAACCCCAGCTCGAAAACCGTCGTCTGCTGCGGCGCCCTCGGGAATCCTTCACTGTCGTCGCTGGATCGGAGAACGACGACAACGAAGACGACGTCGAAAATGACAAAGATGACAGAGAATGGGATACTGAAGAAGAAGATGGAGATGAGCCCACATGGTCTACTTTGTTAAAACTCACTCTTGTGAGCAAATTGAGCAAGAATTTGGATCTTGAGGGCTTATTTTTCGAGGATTTGGTGGCGTTTTTGGTGGAATTATAGTGTGAAGGAGGTGGAGTGAGAGGTGGAATTGAAGCTTCGGAGAGTGTGTGTTTAGGGGTTCCAGGGGCAATCTCCCACATGAAGGGCACTGCACTCGATACGTCGCCGTAGTAAACTCTGAAAGATGGGTTGGATTTTGAGGTTTCTTTGGAGAGAAGCTTTGAGAAGAGCTTTTCGTCGTTGGGTTTGATTCTGAACGAGTTCTGCTCCAAATCTGGGCTACTTTGCAGCATCTTCATCAGCTAAGAAGAAACTGAAAATTGCTTCCGAGAGAGAGAGAGAGAGAGAGAGTTTGAAGTGGCATGAAATTGGGTTCGTAAAATATGTATATAGTTACATATTTTACACATTAATACCACGTACATCACATGCATTGCTGAGGTTTTCAACAAATTTTTACTATTTTGTACTCGTAGCCATTAAATGCAAACCATCTATCTAATATATATACAAATTTTAATTTGACTAATGTTGTGATACGTGCTATCTATGTGTGAAGGTGGTTGATTGATTTCCATATTAATATTACAAGTTTATAGAGTTTTTAAAGAAGAATGATGCCATTGATAACAAGTCAATGGTGTTTTTAACCACGTAATTTTTATTTATTTTTATTTGTTAAACATTAAACTTTTACATGGAGGAATAGTGGTAAGCGTTGGCGTTCTGTTGCCAACGTTGTTCAAAAAAATTTTTAAATTTTTTTTTAATTTAATTTTTTTTTAATATCTACATTAAGTTAGATGAATAATACATAATTATTCCCTAATGGTGAAGGGACCGATGTTACCGACATGGATTTTTTTTTTTTTTTCTGGAGTGTGCCCACGGTGGGCATCAGAACATCGCCCTAATGGTGAGACTATGATATTTGTGAATAAAAATAACTAGTACTGTATAATGTTCGGTTGATGTTAATATTTGACTATGAGTGATTAATATGATAGAAAGAGATAAATATAGTATTTTTTGAGACCCTTTATCACAACGTTGTGTATATAGCCTGATGTACAAATTGATTGTAAAAGTATATTAATTATATTCCGATGGAATTGAATTTGAAAATCTTTCAAGTTTCAATGTCTTTATTTTTTTTCCATACTGAAATTATGCAAGTTTTTTTTTTTTTTCATGGGCCACAATTCTTCCATATAGCGTCGAAAAGCATTTGACTTGACTCCGTCCCCATTGCAGGAATGCATGCTTGTGCTTATTTTTATGATGAATATCATGTGTAGGTCACATTAATTAGTTAATTAATAGTGACTCTACACGTAAAACTATCAATATTTATTAATTATGGAATATTAATTAAGTCTTTATTAGTACTACGTAAGTTTTGTAAAATAAGTTTGATGCTATTTTAACAAAACTTTGTAACAATAAACCAACTCACTATTAATCAAGTGATCGAGAGGGAAGAACAATTAAATATGAAGAAGAAAGAAGTCGTTAATACTGAATTGATAATAAACTGAAAATCCGGCCCCCTATTTTAAAGGTGATATGCTTGCTTGTGACAGATATATATAGCTCAACAAATCAGCACAACAACCTTCCAAAATCTCTCAACAATTAACAAAATAATCTAAAACTAAATCTGCCACAACAGTTTCTAAGATTTTTTAAACAATTTGAGAATTTTTTAAACATAAAAACTAACTGCTAAAAGTAGGTCAAGACCAAGTATATAAAAAATGTAATGTAATTACCAATGCACTAAAATTTGACTAACTTTACATTGATGGCAGATTTATATGTTAACTATAAAATATTTATGAGGATCAGTTGACGTTTGATTTAAAATTTCATATAATCATTTTTTCAAACTAAATCTTGAATTTGTAAATTAATATTTATTATATCTTTTAAAAGAAATATTTGCTCCATGTTTAATTTATTTTGTTAATATTTTTATTGCATTTGTAAATTAATCTTGAATTAAAACTTGCGATTTTTATCACTTTTTAAAAAAACAAATTTCTAACACTTCAAGACTTGTGTTGATGTGTGAGAGCGAATGAAGCACTCAAACTTGCTAATTTTGGGATCCCACGTTATTCATTAAATAACATTAAACCTAAAGATTTGTGTCAAGATGGTGTGTGCGTTAAGTGAGCGTGACACGGCAGATAAACACCGGAGCCCGCCCCATTTTGACCATTTCTTAGTATTAACTGTCCAGTGAGTCATGCGTTCGTTTATCGCAATAACAATATATACACACACATATATACATATATACATACATATGAACATATATTATTGTACTCCTCTCGTCATTCATGTATATACGCCAATGATCTAATACTAATTAATTTGACATCATAACGTGCCAACAAGTATCGGATTATCGGCACGTGTTCAGATACCCACCCAGCCACCCTTGATGGGGGGAGAGGGACATGTGATGTCCATGAACACTGATTGGTATTTTATGATGCGAACTAATTGACATTGGAACATTATTACATTCATGTATACAAATTAAAGCTCTTGCATGTATGTAATAAAAATAAATTTTTTTTCTATTTAAAATTTTGATTTTTATTGTTTAGTTAATTAAATTCAAAAGTCAAACAAATTATATATTTCATATTATCTTGCACTTATTTATTATCTATATATCTTATAATTGATCAACCACTTTTCAATCTATTAAAAATTTAATTTTTTTAACAAACTAAAAGCTAATTTACACGAATTGGATTGGGGGGAAAAAAAGAGAGTTAATTTATACGAATTGTCCATAATTTAATTGAACGGTTAAAGGACAACTTCAATGTCTCCATTCTCCCATTGCCCCCAAACTAATAACAAGGTTTTTTTTTTTTTTTTGTTCGTATGCTTCACTTATGTTCTTGCGTATTATAGTAAGTATAACATGATTAGAAGTTCGGAATATTTTTGAAATGTGTTGAGGTCAGAAGCGATTTTTTCCTATTTTATAGTTTATATTAAATTATCTTGTATGGCTATTTACATTTTTACAATTTATAATTTATGGATGACGGGGAGATAGGTTGAATTGCGGTTTATTTTATCCAAAATACAACGATAGAATAACTTAAACATATATTGAGATAGGGATGATTTGGAGGGGAAAAAAGAAAGGACGATGAAATAAGCAAAGATAAGACATTCGAGAAATAAAACCATATTATTATTATTATTATTATTATTATTATTATTATTATTTTATTTTATTTTATTTTATTTTGTGGAGATAGAGAAATAACACCATATTAATTGACAATACCAAATTTATGTAATAATATCTTGTTGAGGAAGCGGTACCCGGCCACATGCATTTTCCTGGAATGTCCATCACTGGTCTAAATGTGTACTGGGTTGGTTGATGTAGGCCCAAGAATAGCATTTTATATGTTTTGTCTTTTTTATTTTTTATAACTTTGGAGAGGAATTATATTAATTTCTAAACAACCACAGCTGTGGGAAATCAGAACATTTGGTATAATTAATTCTTATGGTCCTTCATATTGGACTGGATTGGATCTGAATTTATTATGATCAACTGTTCCATTAGTTGTGGTCCTTTATGGCATTGATCACTTCATCTCAAAAAAAAAAAAAAATTGGTATGATCTCTAAAACTCCTACGATTTTAATGAATCGCAAAACTTGCTAGATATGGACATATCAAAGATAACCGACATGATTTCTATTTAAATTTTTTGAATTAATTCGTTCATTTAGCTTATGTGGCTAGCTCTTATGTTTTTCATCAAATTGACAAATTATTGGAGATGCTTTTGGGCATATAGCAGATATATGCAGAAGAGACCTTTTACCGCATTGAGCTTTTTTTTTTTTCCTCATTCTTTTAAGAAATGTATGAGAAAGACTTCATCCATTTTGTACGATGGAAGAGTTTGCTACTGTTGTGAAAATAATCGCAAGTGTACGATGTCGGCACAAAAGTAGTAAAGTGGACTTTTTTAGAGTCCGGATTATCAATCCCACGAGGACTAATTTACTCCATATCGGTTTAAACTAATCTTAACAAAAGCAAATAAAGATATAAAGATTAAAGATTGGTTTTTAGCAAAAAAATAAGAAAATACTGGGAAGTAAATTGCAAAAATTATAAAAGTTTGTTGAATTAATGGAGAGTGAAGTTAGGAATCTCGATTTATCTTTAGATGTCCTATTTGATTTCTCCTCTCAATTTCCAATCTCACATTGTGTTAGATCGAATTCACGAAATTGATTTAATTTACCTCTCTCGAGTTCAAATTAATCCTATTTAATTAAGTCAACTACCATATCTCTACGCGTAGTTAGAGTGATCCTCAATTAAATGCATTAACGTGCTTAGGAATTCATAAATATCCACCTGTCACGTAGGATCTCAACAATTATAAAAGTCTATCTCTAGCTCTTATGTAAATTGTCGGATTTTACTACGTGGTCTAAATATTTAACTTATCTCTCGGTTTGTTAAAATTCACAAATCATTGATTTAGTGGCCAAGTAAATCATGCATTAAACATAGTAGTAAAATCAACACATAAAATAAAAGCACAAGAAATTGAGAGTTAAAATCAAATCGTAGATCTAAATTACATCGTTCATCCCAACTAATAAATTTAGTTATTCATTCTAAAAAGTAAAGGAATAAAAGAAATAAAGGAGTTCATCACCGGATCTAGAAGAGAAATCGAGAGTGAAGAGTAGATCTTGCACCAAGTGTCAACTTCGTCTTGAATCCCCTCCAAAAACCATGTGAATCCCTCGATTGTGGTGTGTTTTTGCCTTCAATTAATCCTTCTAATAACTCTCCAAAAGCTCCCCAAAAGCTCTCATTTTTTTGTGAAGAATGACCTCCTTTATATAGTATTGCAGATATGAATTTCGTGCATATGGGGGAGAGTCAAGCTGGTCTCCAAATCCTAGTCCGAATAGAAGTCCTCGCGCGCGTAGAATTTGACAGCCTGGCAGCCTTCAGTGTTTTTATCATAACTTTTTCTCTAGATGTCCGATTGAGGTGATTCAAAATTCTGTGAAAACTAGACAAAAATATCTACAACGTTTCCTCAAATAGTCACGTCCAAATTCCACTTTTATCTGGGTCAAAACGCATCCTCCATTTTCACTGTGGCCGCAGATCCATTTTGTGCGGCCGCAGATTTATTCTGCGGCCTACAGAGGGTTTTGTCAGATCTTTTTTCCATTATTGCAGGTGCACATGATATTTTTGCGGGCGCAACACTTTGTACCATGTAAAATTCTTCCTTATTTGCAATTTTAGTCCTCCAACTTTGGTTCCTTTGCACATATTGATCCAAAACTCTTCGATTTCGCGTAAATTCGCCCTATTTTCTTCCTTTATTGCACTGCACTCGATCCTTGTATTGATTTTCTACATGAAAATAATTAAAATTAAATACAATCAAATACAATAGAACACATTAAACACGAACAAAACTCTAAAATAAACACATTTAAAATACTTATCAGCTACACGTGTAGAAAATTGCAAACAGGTTACACAAACTAAATAACCAATAAGAATTTATTCTTTTATACATGACCATTACTTTTTTCAAAAAAAAAAAAATTGTCAAACATTATTAAACACTCTGAAATTTTAAAGTCATCAAACTATTAGATTATAAGATGTATTTCACTGGAAATAAATAGTATTTTAAAAAGTGTGAGGCGCGAAGCGTGGAGCATGAGCTTGAAGATTAAGCGCACTTAAGCGGATGATGCTTAATAAATGCGCTATCAAAGGGCAATAAACCACAAGGAGTGACGAAACGTGGAGTACAAGTTTCGAATTTAAGCGTGCTTAAACGAACACCAAAACTCGGTTTTAAGAACAGAGGTGATAAGTAAGAATGTAAGATGTATCTTCTTAGTGTGTTCCAAAATGCATCTACCATATCAGAAAAATTTTAAAAAGTAATGAACACAATATTTTTAGAGTGAAAAACATGTAGTTAAAAAACAACATGACATGACCCGTCCCAAGTTATCCTCCTAGACCCGAGATGTCCCGAGCCTAAATGGAAGATACCAACTGTATACTAGATCTGCTATTAAGGATTTCTTGACTTTTATCATCCTCAAAACTAATATCTTTAAATCCCTAGAATTTAGGAAAAGTTTGGCAGAATTCCCCGAGCTTAACCAACTTTCAAATCATAATACATTCTCAAGCAACCATACAAAAATAATTTAAAACTAAACATTCCGTCCTTCTCAAACACACTAAATGAAATACGACTTTTATCATCCTCAAAACTAATATCTTTAAATCCCCTAGAATTTAGGAAAAGTTGGGCAGAATTCCCCCTATAATATGAGCTTAACCAACTTTCAAATCGTAATAAATTCTCAAGCAAACATACAAAAATAATTTAAAACGAAACATTCCATCCTTCTCAAACACACTAAATGAAATAATAGAAGGGTTATTTTCACTTTCGCCTCCATCCTTTGTGTTTTGAAACGTTTTATGCATATTCTATTTTTTCAACCTGTTGGGTCCCGTGCTTTTTGGAAATACACAACAGTCCTACTAAAAATTTTCATCTATTTCTCGCCATTAATTTAGCCTATTTTGTGTTTTTCTTCAACAATTGTGAGGGCAACCTAGGAACAACAATGTTATTAAAAGAAATGGGACCTGTAGTGCAATTTAAACCCCTTCAACATTTCTTGATTATGAAATGCCAACCCTACAAATCTATATATATATATATATATAAAATAAAACAGAGGTGAAACTACTATTAGTTTTGTATAATAGTTTTAGGATAGTTTTACCTGTCTTGTAGTGGGATTGGGACAGGGAAGTTACTGTAATTTAAATTGGATGGTCAAATTAAAAATTCGTAACAATTGAATTTGCCACGTGCCATTAGATTACCAGTTAAAGGAAGTAATTACTTTTCCAAACAGTTGCCTTTCAACATACGTGTCCTAAATATTTGCTAACTTTTGAATTTGAACAAGTCAAATCACATTTTAATTGATACTAATTTTAATTAATAATAATTATATATTATATGCAGAAAAATTTCCTGCAAATGATACAATAAGATTAAGTGTTTACATAAAATTCGAATATAATAAGATTAAATATTTACATAAAATTCGAATATGCCAGCGATTAATCTAAACTTGGTTCAATTTTTTTTTTATTTTTAACATTACTTTCATATTACAATACCATTATAAATTTTTATTTATGTTCTTAACGTAACAATTGTTTTATAATTATGATATTAATAAAGTTAAATTGTGTTATTTTATGCCAAAATATTTCTAATGTGTTATTTAATTTACATGTACTAAAAAATTGCAATTTTGATCTCCCATCAGTATTCTATTCTCTATATCGATTAAACAGTACGACGAATTAAATAAAACTGTTAATATTATAGTGATTTTTAAAACTTGTGGAATTAGTACATTAATGTGCAACTCATGATTTCTAATGGGCTTTTTAATTTGAGATTTTTTGCACTTGGAATAATTGATGAAATGGGAGTATTAATGTTAATCAAGAGCTTTAGTTATTTTGATTGATTTTTTGTCCAATAATAATTTATATGAGATGAAATTATAAATAAATAATCTACCATATGAGTATTTTACAATTTTGTGAAAAGAAAAAGTTAAAAATGTGTTGCTATAAAACAAAATTTCTTAAAATATAATATTTTAAAATTAAATTTTATTAATTTCTTAAAAAAATAGTTTAAGACATTTTACAATGTTATCCCATAAAAAATTTTATATTTTATATTTTAAATATTCAAGTTCTTTTTCAAAATCTTTTCCCTCAGTCGCTTTGAGTCATTTTAAGATTATAGTATTATTTCATTTTTCTCAAATTAACATATTTTAAATTTTATCATATATTGTTTCTATAAGATTTCATTTAATGCACAATGTAAGTATATATATAAGTATATATGTGTGTGTGTATATATATATATATATATTATCATAGCATAACATATTTGCATTAATTTCACTAAATAACTCTCATATGATTTTTTATTTATGATTTTGGTTTATTGGTCGGAATGAAAAAAATATTTATGCAATATTCATCCTTCTTAAAATATTTATAATATTTATTAGGTGTTGCCATTAATATCCTAATATCATGATTTACTATGAAATACATATGAATGCTTCTGTGCAATGCACGGGTGTGAAAACTAGCGTCAATAAAAGAATGGGGACCTGTAGTACAACGTAAATGAAAACCAATTGTCATGCATGTGAAATTGAGCTTAAAACTAACTCAGACTTTATGCTAAGCGTTTTTCTCATATTTCCTAGGATAAGCAAGAACCCAGGCATGAATATTTTTTTAGCGATGATGATTATTTCCACAACCATATTCTCCTTCCAATGCAAAATTATGGATTGAGGAACAACATTTAATTCTACATTAGATTCATGGAAGAGATCCAATTTTCCCCTTGACTTTTTGTCATGTTTCCTTATCAATAGTTAGAGGATCGAAAATTTTTCCTATAAGATTCTGTTATCCAAAAGGAGAACTTAGTCATCTTCTTTATTTGCTTGTTTTGCAGAACTTTCAAAAATAATTCCTCAAATACATTGTTAACAACAAGGATATATCCCATTGTGCCATTTGTTTAGCATAAGCAAAGTCGTGGTTGTGAGCTTTCTAGTGAGAGAAAAAATGAGGAGAAAATTTACGTATCTCATTAATTAATTGAATATGCACTGTACAAAGAATATATATACACTGCTTTACAACATGACTATATCTACCACTATGCTAATTACAGTTAGTGCTAACCAACAAACTATACAAGCTGTTAAACCACCTAAATCACTAAACAAAATACACCTAACTAACTAAACAAAGAAACTAGCTTGGCCATCTTCTTTCTCTGTAGAATGTTCACTCCCCCTCAAGATGCACATAAAGATTGCTTATGTTCATCTTGTTAAGAAGTTCGTGGCATTGGCTTGCTCCCAAAGCTTTGGTAAGAACATCAACTGGCTTTTCCTTGCTACATAAATGCTTCAGTTCAACAGCACCATTCATTACCTTTTCTCTTACATAATGGCAGTCCACTTCAATATGCTTTGTTCTCTAATGAAACACGGGATTTTTGAAAATACATAAAGTTGAAAGATTATCACAATATAGTTCTATAAGCTCCATGAGATTGTTCTTCAGATCATGTAACAGATAGCCAATCCATGTCACCTTAGCAACTGTACTTGCCATTGCTTTATATTCTATTTTTGTAGAACTTTTTGAAACATTAGATTGTTTCTTTGATTTCCAGCTAACCAATGAATCACCAATGAAAATACAAAAACTTGTAATTGATTTCCTAGTTTCTTGGCATCCAGCCCAGTCACTATCAGTGTATTCTTTCATTTTCAACCTTGACTTTGATGAGAAGAAGATTCCATGACCAGGTGCTACTTTAATATACTTTAATACCCTAAATGCAGCCTGCAAATGCCACTGGTTTGGCCTCTCCATAAACTGAGATAGAATTCCTACCGAGTAACTAATATCAAGCCTGGCTATATTTAAGTACAATAGCTTCCAAACAAGTTGTCTGTAATAAATGGGATCTGCCAAAGCTTATTCTTCTGCATTCACAAGTTTATGATTAAGTTCCATGGGTGTCTTGCATGCTTTAGCTCCCAGTTGACCATATTCTTCAAGCAATTCTAAAGCAAACTTTCTTTGGCTCCTCAGTTTTAAGTCTTAAACCATGGAATGTTGTGTCCCAGCTATGATTATGTCATCTACATAGAGTAACAGTGCCAAGAAACTTTCTCCTTCCCCTCTAACAAATAGGGAATAATTAGATTTGGATTGTGTAAAACCTTCTTGCAATATACATTCAGTGAACTTGATATTCAACTATCTTGAGGCTTGTTTCAATCCATAGAGAAACCTCCTTAGCTTGCAAACTAACTTTCCATGTTTAGGAGATAGGTGGATAGGTTTACTATTTTCACCAAGCTCTCCCTGAATCTGGTAACCCAAAGGTAGGTCCATATAAACATCCTCTACCAAGTTACCATTGAGAAAAGCATTATTTACATCTATCTGAGAAAGAAACCAACCGTGGATGGCAGCAAAAGCCAAAAACTCTAACGGTGGTGTGTTTAGCCATGGGGCTGAAGGTTTCTTGGTAATCAAAACCCTCTTTCTGAGCATAACCTTTGGCTACTAACCTAGACTTGTATCTCTCCACGGTGCCATCATCCTTAAACTTGGTTTTATAAACCCACTTATAGCCAATTGGAGAGTGATCAGGTGGGAGAAGAACAATGTCCCAAGTATGGTTATCTGCCAAAGCTTGAAGTTCAGAATCCATTGTATCTCTCTAGTACTGAAATTGGACAACAGCATGATATGTATCGGGTTCTGGTGGTTCAAAAGAAATAGCCAAGATAAAATGATGGTATATAGAGGATAGGTGAGAATAATCAAGGACTGGGTTAAGGGGGTGAGATGTGCACGAGTGACCTGAAAGAAGAAGAGAAGTATGTTAGTCTTTGAGGTAAGAAGGGGGTTGTATGACCCTGGTGCTATGCCTGAGAAGAGGTGATGAAGAAGGACGCAGAGAGGCAGGGGAAGAAGATGCATGATGGTTGTTGGAAGAGGAAGAAAAAGAAGAGCCATGATCACTGGTTGTATTGGTAGGAGGGGTATTGGAATGTGAGGTAGAGGAGAAAAAGTTGGAGAAGATAAGGTTTTAGGCTGTAGTTTAGAAGGCAGAGGATTAGGTAATGGATAGGATGGTATGGGTATGTCAAACAATGGAGGTGAAGGCAGCAAAGAAAACTGAGCAAATGAAAATATTTTTTCATGAAATATGACATCCCTAGAGATGAAAAATGCATGGGTTTGAAGATCATAACGTTTGTATCCTTTTGTTCCCATAGGATAACTCAAGAAAATGCACCTTTTGGAACGGGGATCAAATTTTTTGTTATGTAGATTGGTATTAACAGCAAAACAGAGGCAGCCAAATGACTTTATGTAGTTATAAGAGGGCTGTTTGTTGAAAAGTACTTCATATGGAGTCTTGTGATGAAGGGCTTCAGATAGAGTCCAATTCATGAGAAAAGTGGCTGTGAGGATTGCCTCCTCCAGAATTTCAATGGAAAGAGAAGATGTTGATGTTTTCTTTTGACTATGCCATTTTGCTGAGGTGTGTCGGGGCACGAAGTTTGGTGAATAATGCCATTTGCAACATAGAAGGTAGGCTGTAATAATTCTTTTCCATTGTCTGTCCTTATAATCCTTATTTTGATTTGAAATTGGGTTAACACATAGTTATAGAAGTGCATGAGTGACTGAGAAACAAGAGACTTATGTTGTAGTAGATAAACCCAAGTGCTTCTAGAGAAATCATCCACAATGTTAAGGAAATAATGATTTTCTGAAAAAATCACCTGAGAGTATCGTCCCCAAATATCCATATGCACTAATTCAAATATAGGGGTAGAGTTTTGAACATGTAAAGGAAAAGACACATGCTTCTGCCTAGTTTTAGGGTAGTTAAAACAAACACCACAAGAAGAAAATTCAGAAATGAAAGGAAAGGAAAGGAAAATTATTGGGGGTACGTGACCCAATCTGTGGCGCCATATGTTGGAATCAACTGTGATGGAATATCCATTTACTCTGTTTTTGAAGGTAACATAGTCCATTAGTAACTTTAGCTAGCCCAATCCTCATCCATGATGAAAGGGATTGGATGATACAATAGTTGGAAGTGAAGTGAGCTAACTCATTTGAGGCTATCAATTTACTGGCAGAAATAAGATTGGAGCTAAATGATGGAACCAATAAGACATTATGTAGAGTAAGGGTGGCATTGAGCTATATAGTGCCAATGTGTGTGGCTGATACTCTACTTCCAGTAGGTAGTAGAATGTATGAGTATGTTAAAGGAGTGCAAGAGGTGAAGTATTGTGAGGAACATGCTATGTGATCAATGGCTCCTATGTCAAGTATCCAGAGAGTACTAGAAAGGAAAGTTGAGCTTAAGCATGTAGTTAAAGCAAGAGAATGATTAGTGATACTTACTAGATTAGCCATTGACGAATTTGAAGTGGAGTTAGATGAAGGCAAATTTGTAGAAGTGTTGGTTGATGATGAGTTTGTAGTGGCTGCTTCTGGAGATACACCTAAGAGAGCAACCACCTTCTGAACTTGTTGCTTAGAGAAAAGAAACTGAGAGAGATTTGGCTACTGTGGCAGCAAAGGTTCTTTCTGCTCTTCAATAATAGAATTCACACTCCCACTTCTCCCTTTAGTGAACTTAAACCCAGGGAGAAATCCAATAAGTCTATAACACTTATCCTTGGTATGTCCTCATTTTCCACATTGAGAACAACTAACATCACTTCTTCCTTTTTTTACTGCCATTGTAGAGAACATCTCTGCAAAACTTTGTTGCTGAGTAAGGTAGCTTCTCTGTGATTCCTCTCGGAGCATAAGATTATAACCTTGATCCAAATTTGGAAGAGGCTTCATCATGGTAACCTGTTGATCGACTCCTTGGAATATTTCATTGAGTTCATTTAAAAACTTGAAGACTAAATCCTTCTGTTGAGCATCCATAAACTCTTGAAAACATTCAGTGTTGCATTTCCACACTTGCAATGAGGCAACGGTCTAAAGGCCCTAAAGGCTCTTAACTTTTCCCAAATATCAGTCAACTCAGTGAAATAAGTATGAACAGACTTAGTACAGTATGATATGTTGCTAAGCTGATATTGGAGGTTACGGATCTTGGAATCATTTGGCTGAGAGAACCGTTGATGTAATTTGCTCCATATTTCACTCGCATCATCCATATAGAACACTATCAATTGATGGAGTAATTGACCTCAGTAACAAAGCTACAAGTAGGTTGTTGCATCGGATCCATGGAAAATATGTAGGATCTGATGGAGATGGTTTGGGGATCGTCTTGTCTAGGAAACCTTGCTTGTTTCTTATCGATACTACTAGTACAGTGACTTTCTCCAGGTCGCATAGTTTGTAACTGTGAGCTCGGGAGTGACAATCACTGATTCATGATTCTCAGAGTGATGGAGAAAGTATAGTGATGATGAATCTTTGGTGAGAGATACATTTTGAGATTCATCACGATTTACAAGTGCAGTTCTTTCTTTGTTGGATTCATCAGCAATAGCAGACATTAATATGCCTTTTCGAGCTTGAAAAAGGTAGATGAAAATGACGAATAAACGGGATCGAGATTGAGAGTTTCAACCCTCAAAGCTCTTATACCATGTGAGCTTTCTAGTAAGAGAAAAAAGGTGGAGAAAATTTCTGTATCTCATTAATTAATTGAATATGCACTATACAAAGAATATATATAGAGTACTTTACCACATGGCTACATCTACCACTATGTCAATTACAGTTAGAGCTAACTAGCAGACTAAACAAGCAGTTAAAACACCTAACTAACTAAAAAGAATACACCTAACTAACTAAACAAAGAAGCTAGCTCAGCTATTTTCTTTCTCCGTAGACTGTTCATAGTGGTTCTGATCTTCAGACTAAATAGGTTGTTGAGATCTGCTTACCGGTTAACTCTCTGATGGGTTTACGAGTTTGTCGACTTCACCATCATCAGATAACATTTCGATCTTTATTTTGCATTGTCCATGCATATACCAATGGGATCCAAGTTTAATGATGGGTAATCTATATAAGATTCTTTTATCATGTTCCCTTTGTCATCCCTGAGAAGAAAACAAAAGATAACATAATGTTATTTTTTCTAACAATCATACGACATAAAAGTAAAGCGGAACAATAAAGATTTTCTAGAATAACAAAATTGAAACTTTTAAAATTATAGAAAGCACAAGGATTTGGCAATGGTAGGTGTGAAATAAGAATTGAAATATTACCTGACCTGATGAAAGCCAAGTTAACAGAGGCGCACATTCGCCAGAGAGTCAACTGTTAAGCGGGTCTCAATCATCTTGGGCGCTGGTGTCCAGCCTTTTCTTCCTTCTATGGCGATAGTGCTATTTTGGAAGCCGAGCTCCGTGCCATTTTAGACGAACTTTTGCTTGCCCGTTCTTTGGGTGCTGGTACAGTTTGGGTGGAGGCAGACTCGTCAGTTGCTATTCATTGTATTATTAGGAGAGGCGGTCCGTGGTACCGACAGGTTATTATCCGACATATTTGCCAGCTCCTTCGCACAGACCGGGACTTGGTCTCGTATATCTTTCACGAGGGAAACCAGGTTGCCGATGTACTCACTTCAGAAGGACTACTGTAGCAGCGGTACTGGTCGCGTTTGTCGCGGCACGCCAAAGTTTAATTTTATTTTCTTACTCGGTTTCAAAACTACAAATTAATGTAGAAGTGGTAAGTAAGGGTCGAACCCAAGAGGAACGGTGTTTCATCTAGTTGATTTTATTAATTAATATAGTAAGGGGGCTTTGAGAAATTAGAAAGAAATTCGAAAATAAAATGATAAAATATAAAATTAAAATAGAAACAGTTGAAATAAATATCTAGTTCTCGGGTTCGGTTGTGTCAACAACTCGTGTTTATCTTTCCCATGCAACGTGTTACTAGTCCTTCTCCAATTTATTAACTCCAATTAATCAATACGCTCTGATTAACGAATTCTTCCTTAAGTGTATTAAATTAAAGTGAGCTCTTTAACTTAACATCTAGCTATTGGATAACCCTAAACAAGTTATTAGGATTTAATGCAAAGCTAGTATGAAATGAACGAGAAGAATGAGTTGAATTAGATGAATAATTTCACAAACTCGAATTAATGCATCTAAGTTGATTTGTTAATAAATATGCACGATATTCATTTGCTACTTTGGATTGGAATCTAATGACATTTACGGATCAAGAGTTTCAATCCTAGCATGTAATTTGAATTTACAGATTAATTGATTCAATTGGCCAAAGTGAATGCAATAATCACATAAACTCAAAAACGGGTTTACAAGCATAACAAACTAACAAATTGAAGTGGAGGAATAGATAAAACGTTACTAAAGAGTTAGAAAAGATAACAACATGTTAGTTGAACACAACGTTCCCCTCGAACTAGATAGTGAAGTCTAACTACTCATATTTATGGGTTTCATACTTTTTAGCGAGTGGTCGCCTTGTATCACCTTCACAATATAATAGATTATACTTCACTATCACAAGTATTATATACAAAATATAGAAAACAAGTAAATAAATGTTAAGAAATAAATAGAGAAGTTTAATCACTCATATATGCGGGTTAAATACTTTTTAGTGAGTGTTCGCCTTGTATCACCTCCACAATATATGAGAAATTATCCTTCTCAAATATGAAAAATAAAAGAAAGAGAAAAACTAGCCAAGAAATGCTCCGCTAATCATATTCACGGCCGAAGTATCGTCGATTGATTATTCGAACCTAAATTTAGGTTTTTACTTCCGCCGGAATATGAGAAACTAAGAGCTTTCAAGCTAGAACTAAGAACAATAGATGAAGAGAATTTTATTGCGGAGAAAGTTCGAGAGAATCACAAGCTAATTCTCTCTTCAAAGTTGTGTCTTCCTTCCTCACAAATGCCTCTATTTATAGGCAAAATTTCATAAGAAAATACAATAAAAAATTACACTCATGCACCATCATGGGTTTATTAAATTGTATCCACCAAATCATGATAATGGAATTTCATCATGGTGTAGGTAAGCATCGTGGCTGAATTATGCAATTGGAATTTCCTCTTTTGGATATTTTAATAGAAAGTTATGAATTTTCTACCAAAACATGGCCCAAGGAATCCTCCATGCAGAACACTCTCGGTTTTACCTATATTTGACCACCATAATGTCCGAATCATCTGAAGTCATGAACACCAAAGGTGTAGCCCTCTGAGTCGTCTTTCCACAGGAAAAAGAATCGGGTCAATTCGATTTTTGTAGCGCAAGTTATGGTCAAATTACTGAACTGCGCCAGTAAATCCGAGTTGTTGATTTTTTTACACTTTAGTCATTTTTCTTCAAACGGCCATAACTTTAATTAGGAAACTCCGATTTGGGATTGGGAAAAAGTTTGGAAATCCTCTTTTGATGTTCTTAAACATTGGCACAAGAAAAATTATAAAAATAACTTTTCATAAAATTGCATTGGAGGTCCTCCATCTTTGATTCGCTTGCATTTTGGTCCCCGAGTTTCCGTTTTCATTCGATTTTCATCCATTTTGACTCCTTTTGATTCTTTGTGACCCTAAGCACCACAATAAAGGAAAAACACGTCAAACGGAACATATAACACTAATAAAATACACAAACACGTAAAATAGAAGAGTGATTTAAGTGCTTTTCTAGCACTTATCAAACTCCCCCACATATACTGTTATTCGTCCTCGAACAACAACCATATGACACAAAATGACACAATGATTTTACATGAGATAAACAACTTTGAACATTGAAATCCAACTGCAGATAGTGACTTGCTTTTTAAACATTCTCCCGAACCAAAAAAATTTCACTTCTTCTCAAATACACAATAGCTTGTGAGTGTGTGCAATTGAGGTTATCATCCCATCACTAACTGGAACCAAATGAAAGCTTACGATGTTCTATCCAAATCCTAACCCAAAATGGTCACATATTTCCTTTCATCTCTCGTGATCCCACTCTTATTTTACAATGATTCCCATGGATCCTAAAAATTACTCTGTTCACCAAAAATCATCAACTGTTACCACTGCAAAGAAAAAAAAGGGCATGGTAGGTGTTTTATCGCAAATATGTCTTCAATTTAAAGAGTGTTTAGATTGGGCACTTCAAACCACTGAGGAAATTTATTTATCTAACTTCACACTTAGATAGCTATCACATTTATTTTTTTTATATGTTTTTTTTATGAAGAAGAAAAAGAAGAAGAAGAAGAGTTTTGCAATTTTGTTTTCAGCTTTTACCCCACAGGTAGCTTTCACACTAACCCCTTTCATTGGAGGTAGCCTTCTTCACCCATTCGAGGTGACGATCTTTCACTCTCCGAGGCAGGTAGCTCTTTCCTGTGGTCCCTCTCCTTATTTCGAATATAAAAGTAAAATTCATTCTCAGCATAGGTCAGTGCTTTTTCCAAACTTTTTTTTAAACTCTGTCAATAAAAGACATATTCACAAAAAAACAGATACCATGCGATTATAAATCAACCTTTTTAACAATTGATGTTTCCAGGTTACTTTGAGCAGGACGAATGGATAGAAAAAAGAAAAGAAAAAGTTAGTTTACTATGGTCTAGAAAGTTAGAAAAAAATCAACATTTTCAACCTTCAATTTGTGTTCCAGAGAATGATAGTAAATTACCTATAAATGTGCTCAGATAAATTTGCCAGCTGTGCTTTGAGAAGAACAGAACACATTTTTTTTTCGAGATCTTGTAGTTTCAGCTAAGTCACACAAATTAAGTTCAATCATATTCAAAAGTTACTATCTCATGCAAAATCGTCGACACAAATAAAAAAAATCACACGCAGACCACAATATGCCACTCCCCCACACTTAAATTCTACATTGTCCCCAATGCAGAAGTATAGATAGCATGAAAAAAAATAGAAACTCCCCTATGGTAAGCAATGAGTCGTGCAGATTTGGGGATGGTGGTTGCACAATGTAGCACTTCTTAGGAACACTTCGACAATCCAAGAGCAAGAGACCTGCAATCAACATATTTACAGAACAAGAAAAACGACAACTAAAAATTTTTTTTTTTTTTGAAGAAGAAAATTATATACAAAGCGACTATGTGAGTTGACAACCCTCTGAACATCTTGCAGTAGTATTCACATCAAATTAATGACATGATTCCATCAAGTCTGATCAGCATGGAAACTATCTGAATCAGCATACTCTCTACAAAACAGTTTGACAACCAACCTTAATGAAAAGGTCCTCCATATCGCCACATGACACATAGGTATGTTTACCATTCAATAAAGAACAGCCCCACAAGAACCAACAAATGGGAGAACGTTTAGAGCAGAACATCCAACTCAGACACTTCTCAAATGAATGAGACGTAGTTTTACATCTTCGGATGGGTGCTAGTGATCGCGCTCCAAAAGTTGCTGCTCAATGGTTAGGCCATGGAGTTTGGTTTCCAACAGACGTTGTCGTTGTTCCAACAAATTATCAAACTCTCTCACACTGAATTCGAGCTGGCTGTTTCTCCTGATAGACTCTTCGGCCCTGCACCTAATCGGTCCATCCTTGAAGAAAACAACATGTCTATATTATGAATAAGTTTGATTTCTAGTACAATGAGGTCCATCTAATAGCTTTCCACATTTAAAGCAACATTTAAGGCGCTTAGCACGTCGTTTGCGAGCATATCGGGATGACCCTGCCCCAAAAGCTATGACGTTCCAAAGGGAACGCTCATACTTGTCAACAAGTCGAACAATCTGAATCTTGATATCAAGAGGCATAGAGAAAGAGTCGAGTACTTGTAGAAGAGCAACAATACGTAGAGGGGATGCCATAGAAAGAAATGAAAATTCAGTGCACTTTGAAGTATCTGTAAAAGACTTGAAAGAAGAAGGTTAATAGAAGAGAATACAGTTCTTTAAGGTCTACTGAAAAAGACCAGTTTAATGCCTTTGGGCGGAATACATAAACCAGTATCCATAGTATTTTTTTCCTTTTTTTTTAGTTACGTAACACACGAGAGAAAAAGAAACACTGAAGTAATAAAATTAAAACCATCAAAATCAATAAGCATAGTAGATTATCAAACTCTTCCATATTTTCACAGATATTGAAGAAGGAAAAAAATAAGAAAATTTGAATTACATAATCAATTAATATAAGGAAAAGACATATATATACAAAAATATCACACACATCCATGCTATAAGAAAAAACAAATAAGAAGAAGAGAGAGAAGAACAAAAGGAAGAAAAAAAAATTAAGAAGAAGAAGAAAATTACCTAATCACTGTCAGAAAGGAATACTCACAGAGGGTTGAGACTTTTGGTTGTAGCTTCAAGTAGAGAATGGTCTCGATTTATAGTCAAATGAGCACTGTTTCAACCGACAATTATGCATGTGTAGTGTGCTGGAAAGAGTACGTTGGAAGGAGTATCCGAGAAAGCGCGTTGACAAATTGTCCATTATCAATAATTAATCCCCACACGTTATCAGTAACTATTGCTAATCACTGATTTGTGCGTCATCATGTCTCTTCCCAATTGATTGAATCCCGAGATATCTTCTTTCTATAGTTTCAAAGTAATATCTTCCTCAGTACGATAGATAAAAAGTTGAGAAATAAAAAAAAAATTTCAAAAGAAAAATAAAAATGAGAGAAAATGCTTGGGTTGCCTCCCAAGAAGCGCTTTTGTTTAAAGTCGTTAGCTCGACTCTAATTTTTTTTTTTAAAATTAATTAATAAAAGCAACTAAATTAGCTAACCGTTCCCCTTGGGTTCGACACCATTAAAATGTCGAACTTTAGCGAAGATGCATCAAACCAATTCATTGGTCATGGTGGTGAATCAATGCAAGAAAGTGGACGAAACATCGGGAATGTAGGAAATCAACAAGATTTGGCTCTCGAAACGATAGATGAAGGAAGAGAGAAGAGCACGAGAGTTTCTAGTTCCGACATTTTCACCGTCCATTTCAAAAAAAACGCTTGGGTGAAAAGAAGTTTGAAGCATGTTGCAATTATTGCGGTCATAAGTAGGATATGGCACCCTCAAAAGACATTTGGAAGTTCATCATGCTAATGTTCTTGATGGAATTGCGCCGACACAAACTCAAATTATCGGGTACGGAAATACCTCAGGTATTTCTCAATTATTTAAATATACTGATGAAAAAAATAAAACTGAATTAGTGAAAATGATTTGTATGGAACACTTATCTTTTAGTTTTGGTGAAAGAATTGGTTTCAATAATTATTGCACCAGAGCTTTAAATCCACAAGCGAAACGTGTGCCTAGAAATACTCTGAAACGCCAAATTTTGAAATTCTATATAGAGCGGAAAAAAGAATTGGCACAAAATTTTTCAAATTTAAATAGTTTAGTTTCTATTTGTAGTGATATTTGGAGTGATAATTGGAAACAACATGGTTACATGGGTATAACTGTTCATTGGATTGATAACGAATGGTTTTTACAAAAAAGAATTATTAGCTTTAGAGTTTTCGATGAATCACATAATGCCGAAAATATTTTTAGAATAATTCAAAATTGTTTGGAAGAATATGGTTTAGTTAGAAAATTTTCTTCTATTTCTTTTGATAATGCATCGGCAAATACCGCTTCCATTAGTGACTTACGACGTATTTGCCAACCTAATATCGGCGGAAAATTTTTTCATATTCGATGTGCTTGTCATATTTTAAACTTGTGTGTACAAGATGGTTTGAAATGTTTAAATGTTGGACTTACTCCAATTAAAACGGTAATTCGTTATTTATGGGCACTTCCTAATTTAATGAGAAATTGGGCTAAATTTGTAAAGAAAATGGTAGAAGACCAAAATGATTTCCTAAAGATATTCCAACTCGTTGGAATTCAACTTTTAAATTACTAAACGACTCATTTTCATACAAAGATTTATTGCGCAATTTCATTTCACAAAACGTCCCCCATCTTACTTTATATCCACAAAATTGGGAGGTTTGCATTAATCTTTTGGAATTTTTAAAAGTTTTTTATGATGCAACAAATGTTTTAAGTGGTGTTTATTATCCTACAGCACATTTGCTTTTAGTTGAATGTATTAATGTAGCCGGTGCCTTTCAAGAATATGAAGATGATATGGCTTTATCGCAATCGATCATATAGATGAAAAGTAAATGGTTAAATTATTTTACAGAAATTCCTCTATTTAATCTTGTTGCATGCGTTTTTGATCCTCGAACTAAATTAGATGGTCTAACTGATTATTTAACTTATTATTATGAAATATTAGGTCTTGAAGATTTTGATGTTCAAATGCAAATTTTTTAAGTTAGAAAAATAATTACAGAATTATTTACAGAATATGTAACTCGTTATGGATCATCTTCTTGGCATTCTACTACTTCTAGTTCTAATCAAGTTCGGGAAGAAGAACAATCTAAACTTGGTCATGGTGATCGATTATTGAGAATTCGATAAAGAAAACCAAGGGATTCATCCAGATCCGGTTCAATTCCCGAACTTGACATTTATCTAACAACTGTTTTTGAGTTTGGTGATAGTAAAGTAGGTAAAGATTTCCCGTTCCTTCAATGGTGGAAACGTCACTAAAACACTTATCCTATTCTATCACGAATTGCAAGATATATATTTACACCCTCGGTATCAACTGTTTCTATCGAACAAGCCTTTAGTATGGGAGGACTTATCTTGGATTCGAAACGATCTACCTTGGCTCCCGAGTCATTAGAGGCACAAACATGTGTTGATGATTGGTGCAAAGCCGATGAAAGAGATCAGGAATGGAAGAATGAAACCGATGAGGACGCTTACGACTTAACTACGGAAGGAAGTTGAACTGCAACATCCAGCGCAGGAAGTGATTAAATTGAAAATGTAAGAGAACTACGTCGGCTTTGATTCCTCGTAAAAGGATACGTAGGTAGCTTAATTTTTGGTAAGAAATTAAGTTCAAACCTTAATTTTTTTAAAATCTTTTTTTTTTTGGTTTCGAATTGGGGTTTGAAAAGTTGGATTAGAAAGGTTTTGTTTTAATTTTTTTTGAACCGGCGGTTCACTTTGAACCGTGGTGAACCGTCGGTTCACTTTTTTATTTTTTATTTTTTATTTTTTATTTTTTTTAATATTTGAACCGTGAACCGGCGGTTCACAAACCGTTAACCGTCGGCTCACGAATCGGAACCGAACCGTCGGACCGGTGGTTCCGTGCCGGTTCACACTTTTGTGAACCGTTGAACTGGCGGTTCATGAACCGGAACTGCCGGTTCATGAACCGTGGCCGGGTCTGCTTCTGTACAGGGAGGTAGTACCTTCTTATTTACTATTCTGTCATTCTTTTATTCATTATTGTTAGGGAGATAGTATCTCCTTATTTACTGTTTTTCGCATACTCATTGTGTTTCATTGTTTGGAGGTTAGGTCTATGCTCACTTATTTTGTAGTTATTTTTTGATATTAATAAAAAGGTAGAGGGATTCCAAACTCCCACTAGCTAGGCTCGGTGGATGCGTAAAATCGACGTACGAGTCTAGTTAGTGCTTTGCATAAAAAATGGGGTCTCAACCACCCGTGGAGTCTCAAGATGAGAACCATGACTTTTCCTATGTTGAACAGATGGCATAGTGGGAAAATATCCTTACTGCTACTAGTGCATTTGAGGAATGGTTTTAAAGTTCTGCGCACCAAGCAAATAAAGAAGCTGGCTAAGTTCTGCTTTTGGATGACAGAATCTTGTAGGAAAAATTTTCGACATTAGAAGTATTGAGAAGGAAACATGAGAAAAGTTAAGGGAAAAAGAATGGATCTCTTCCACGCATCTAATGTAGAATTAAGGGCTCGTTGGATACACACTAAATTCGAATAGATTGATTTTACTTTTGAATGTCTGGTTGAGAATCGATGAAAAAGTACTAAAAAAAATAAAGTAATTGTTAAATTAATGTATGTATCATTGAAAAGGATGAGAGGGAAAAGGTAAATTTAATTTGATGAAATTTGATGTGTAGAACAAGCCCTAAATGTTTTTCCTTAACCCATAATTTTGCATTGGTAGGAGGACATGGTTGTGGAAATAATCATCACTACTAAAAAATGTCCATGTCTGGGTTATAGCTTAGCTTATCCGTGGAGATATAAGAAACCTTGGCGTAAGTTTGAGTTAGTTAAGTTCAATTTTGCATGCATGACAATTGGTTTTGATTTACATTGAACTGCAAATCCCCATTCTTTACTAACATTTTCAGGGTTGACATTTCAGAATCAAGGCACGTTGAAGGGATTTACGTTGCACTATAGGTCCCTGATTCTTTTAATAACATTGTTGCTCTTAATTTTTCCTTAATTGTTGAAGAAAAAAGAAAAATAGGGTAAATTAACTGTGAAAATGGATGGAAACTATTAGTAGGACAAATTGTGTATATTTCCAAAAGTCCAAAACAAATTAGGATCGAGTAAATTGAAGAAAAATGAATAGGGATAAAATAATCTCAAAACGCAAAGAATGGGGACGAAAAGTGAAAATAACCCATAGCATAATCAACTTAAGACTTACTAAAACTATGTGAAATACATGCATCCTAAAATAAATATATAACGTAATACACCTAAAAATTTTCACAGACATAACTATACTACCATCTCACGAACATGTTAACTTTATATAGCTCATCATGGCATAGCACATACTTCATCCTTATAGCTCAAAATCCTATTCAACTCCTAAAAGGGAATAGTGGGGAAAACATGATTAGTTCTAGTAAGTCAAAGTTTTAAAAAGAAAGAAGTGAGTTCAATATACACTTCAAAACCATTTATGTAAAATCAATCTTAAATCATAAGCTGGAACATGAATAAGAAACTCACACCAAAAGGCACCCAATAAAATAATCTGCTAGAATTGTAATCTGTATTTACTCATGCACGTACATTGTTGAGCACCTTTCTATAGGGCACAAAGGGCCTTAGTACATGAAAGTGGGTCCCAACAAATTCATATACGTACATGCACCTTTATACATGGCCAAAACCACTTAGTGCATGAAAGTTGGCAAAGAAGACCTCGTTCCACTGGAATGGGAATAGATAACTACAACATGTACTTCTTTTCGTTTTGAAATCCATATCCCGCTTAGCCTCCACCTAAGAATTAAAAGCGTTTTTCTAATATGTTATTTTTATTTTTTTTAGAAATCTAAGCTACTAATAATTAAAATAATGTATACTAAATTGGAAAATACATCTAAAATTATAAATATTATATCTCTAATGCCCTGAATTCTAACTACCCAGAATGCGACGTTATCTTCCTAAGCTAACTTTTGAAAATCAAAAGCAACGATAATAAATAGGAATCTAAACTGCATGGAATATTATTTAAACTTAAAAATCAACCAATCGTGGTTTAAAACATAATATCTTAGAATAACCAAAACTTAGGATATACATGAATAATTTGAGTCTCAAATTTAATAATTAAATAAGCTTAAAAATCCCTTAAAGATCAACTGCCATTCACCATGCCATCAACTCCTCAATCTGGAAGGATTGGATTAAAAGAAATGTGAGTATTTCATAGAAATGCTCAGTAGATCTCGCACTTCAATCATATTTCGAATTATATATATCCCACGCAAATATGTAATCCAAGTAATCTGATGAACAACAAGTTTAGGTCTAGTCTTAGTCTGAAGAACATGTAATTAAACAAGTTCAAGTCTTATCTGATTGCATTAAAGTAATAATAGTCTCATTTTTGGGCTTGATCAAGCGACTTTTGAATTATATGCTAAAAATAGCAAATAGTTTCATAGAAATACAAGTCACATGCAATGTATAAAAAGAAATAATTATTTAACCGCATCTTTGAAAATAAAAGTTTTGTAGATAGAGATCTATATTAAACTGGGAGTTTGAGCTTTAATTTGGATAATCTCTAATGTTATAGCATCTCGTCTAGTCCTAAAAATAATTAAATACCTCTAATCAGTCTCGTGGGTGAATAAAAGTCTCTAAATAAGAGATAATAAATAAATAGGGTTTAAATTGGCTAAATATAAGATTTAGGGAATAATTTGTAAAATCAGAGAATCATGGGGACTATTTTGAAAGTCAAATGAAAGTTGAAGGGTCAAATCTGCAATTGACCATGCTTGAAAACATTCGACTTGATTGAAAATAAAATAAAACTTTGGGACTTGTTAAATAAATAATCTGTAGGGACTAATTTAGAAGTCAAACGATGGTTGAGGGCTTTAAATAATAATTGACTGGATTTGAAAATTAAAGGACTCAATTGAACAAAAGTAAAACCTTCACTCTAGTGAAATAAATAAAATTTGTGGACTTACTTGTAAGTCACAAAATAATCATAGGATTTAAATACCAATTGACCAAATTGGAAAGTCACAGGACTCAATTTAAAAGAAACTGAAACTTTGGACCTTGAAAATTATTAAAATATAACAACTAACATGAATAATTTCAAAGAGCTTGGGAACCTGGGATGCAATTAAAATACATCATGGTTTTTAAAACTCCATCCCTTTCTCAGAAGCTGCAACACCCGATGGAAACAGAAAAAGAAAAGGAAAAAGGGAATTCCAATCGCCGCTGCTTGTCTTCTACGACTAGGGGCCGTTGGCGAGTCGCCAGCACGTTGCCCCCAAAGAGAGAGAGAGATGATGGAGAGAGAGAGAGATCTCGAGAGAAGGAGAGAGATCGAGGGGGCGAGAAGAGATGAGAGAGAGAAGTATTGGCGGTGAAGACGGAGGCATGACTAGCGGCGATACTGATGGTTGCAGTCGGAGTAAGTCCTTTAAACTCTTTCACCTTGACTTCTTATCTCCTACTTTCTCCTATTCTCGGTAGATCTTTGAGAAAATATGGGGGTGGTGGTGGCTATAAAACTCACCGAGCTAGTGAGGTTGGATTGCAGTGAATGACAAACTCTAGTTTAAGGGCTGTATAAATAAGAGCTTTAGGTAGAAATGAAGGAAAAATGAATAATTTGAATAAGGAAGATATAATAATCTAAATCATTATAAGTTCTTGTATACCAAGCTAGGGTTAGGATTTCTGATTTAGGGTTCCGATTTAAATCCGAATTAAGGTCTTAAAATTGGGGATGAATTTAAATTAGGGTTTAATTAAACTAGTGCTAGATGGGAATTGAGAGAAAATTAGGTAAACTAATTTTTCTGGCTAAAATTTTGTAGTCCTTACAATATCTACTTTATAATTTCAACAACTTTACAATATAATTTCAAAATTCACAAATGACAAAAGTCAAAAGAGAGAATTAAAGATTTATAGGGATTACATACTTGTTCTTGCCGCAATGCTCACACGGTCAGATCGAGAATCCAAGATGTTAAGATTTTGAAATTGAATTGGGATTTTTTATATTGTTACTTTTTTAATTGTGTATTTATGGTGTGAGATGTATTACATTTATTTTTCTTTTGTTTAATTTATTATTTCTTGTTTTCAATTGGGCATAGGTCAAAAGACATGGTATAAAGAAAAGAGGTAAATAATAGTTCTGGGCATTGTTAAGCGAGCCTAAGCACTCTAAGGCGTTGCACAATCGCGCCTAGTCACTCTTAGCTGATCAAATTTTGCATTGATCACTTTTTTCATGCTTTTTAGTGTGGGTGAGATGCTTCGCGCCTAGGCGACGCTTAGGCGTGCCTTTTAGAATATTGATAAAAATAAGTAATTTAAAAACATTTATAATGTATAAAAATCCATGTCTAGTGTATGAGATTTCCAACATTTCAAAAGAAAAAAGTTTCCACTCATCGGCTATGTAGGAATCTGGCTGGCCTTTTAACATCATATTTCGTTGTCATTTCCTATAGCATAGCATAAAGATTGTAATTAACATTCCATTCCTTTCTTTAATAAATTCTTGTATTCTAGTCAATTCTTTTGCCCACAACTCTCCAATTATTCTAATTACTCTTTTTACTTTTTCCATATCACTTATTTCATTTTCTAACTTACTTAACTGTTCATTATTGATAAACGTTACACATATTCTGTAGCCTTGAACTCATCTAATTTGTTTCATTTTGCTTAAGTATATTTAATTTTGATTGGGTTTTAGGTAACAACCCGTTAGGATAAAGTGTGACTCAATACCAGAAGAAAAATGAGTGGATTTGCGAAAGTTTGAAGAATTTTGGACGAAAAATGCCAAACAATGGAACATGAAGGATAAGTTTTGACAAAGATAAAGTTGGAATTTGAAGGATTGGTATTAGTCTTTGAATGGGTTGGGCTGGGTTCGCTTTTCAGTAAAATGATTTAATTGTTTTCGATATTGCCCTTACCTATAACATTAAATAAAATTGATATAATTAAGGGATTTTGGCGCAAATAGTCCCAAAAAACTAGCCATATTGCAGATTTAGTCCCAAATAATAAAAGGTAGCTCAAATGGTCCTTAAAAAAAACTTTGGTGCGAAAATGGTCCATTTGGATGGAATCTGTCCATTTAACCGTTAGTCAAAGTCAACTGCTGAAAACTTGGGTGCGCATTTGGTCCATTTCACTTGAAATAAATTGCACAAAAGGTCCTAACTTTAGATATTGTTACAATCAAGTCCAAAAGTTTGAAAAATATATACTTTAGTCCCAAATTTAGTTAAATTGTATAATTGTATATTTTATTTTTTCTATGGGTGCTTATTTGGTCCGTAATTAATTTTATTGAATTAATTTGATACCGATTAAATGATTTTTATCAAAAAATTTCAACACAGTAGCATTTGTTCGTATTAATATAGTATCACAATTTTCGAAAATTTTCTTTAGCATTAGAGATACGCACATTTTGATTTTAATCAATAGCTAATAATAAATATAATAATTTTATATTCATAATAATAATTTTATATAGGTACAATAATTATATTTATTAGAAATCATTATACAATTTAACTAAATTTGGGACTAAATTTGGGACTAATTTTAATTCAATAAAATTAATTACGGACCAAATAACCACCCATAGAAAAAATAAAATATAAAATTATACAATTTAACTAAATTTGGGACTAAAGTATACGTTTTTCAAACTTTTGGACTTGATTGTAACAATATCTAAAGTTAGGACCTTTTGTGCAATTTATTTCAAGTGAAATGGACCAAATGCGCACCCAAGTTTTCAGCAGTTGACTTTGACTAACGGTTAAACGGACGGATTCCATCCAAATGGACCATTTGCGCACCAAAGTTTTTTTTTTAGGACCATTTGCGCTACCTTTTATTATTTGGGACTAAATCTGCAATATGACTAGTTTTTTGGGACTACTTGCGCCAAAATCCCTATAATTAAATTAAAATATATAACTTACTAAAAAATATTAATAGTTAATATATGACTGGATTTTTTGGAACTAATAATTAACTGAGACAAGCTCTTCAATTAATCCTAACCAATTGAAAAACCTAGATTAAGCTCTCTAAGTTTAAGACAATTGTTGCATTTATCACTAGGAAAATAGACTAGACTAAGCAACAATCACACAAGCTCGAATTGTTTAACTTAGGGTTTGTTAATCCTAACGATGCACGACCGTTAGCTGCTACGCATGAATTAGAGAATCAACAATTACGGATTGAAAACTAATCCTAGCAATAGATCTAATGAAATTCACATAAACTAGCCAGATCTAAATAAACTTCAATAAATCTTTAAAATTCAGACCCGAATAACAAACCAATTTAATAATAGAGAGTAGAAAACAACGTTACTGAACGATTAATTGAATAACAAGCTTCAACTACGACGTCCCCTTTGAGTAAGATGAATGAATTTAGCCTCTCATGCTGGTGTGAAGATCCATGGTGATTGGTCTTGAATACGACATCTAGATCTTCAACTTTTGTGGATTAGTTCTTTAGATCTCCTCTTCAATCTCTCCTTAGCTCTCTCTATGATGGAATCTATATTTGTTGCCTTCTTCTCCCTTTTTAAGGATCAATTTTTGTGCATAGGACCCAAGCCCAAGTAGGTTTCACAACCCTAGTCAAAGTAGAAGTCCGCGTGCGCATAAAATTGGACAGTCTGGCAGTGTTCGGTATTGTTCGCATAACTTCTTCATCCGATATCCGATTGAGGTCATTCAAAATTTTGTGGAAACTAGACAAAAATATCTACAACGTTTCCTCAAATAGTCACGTCCAAATTCCACTTTTATCTGGGTCAAAACTCGTCCTCAATTTTTACCATATGTGCACTTTTTAGCCATTTTTCACTTCTTTTCACTTTTCTTGATCCTAAACACCACAAATAACAAAAGAAAATAAAACAACACTTTTATATAAATAAAAGGCGATAAAGGCACGATACGTGGGAGATCTTTTAAGTGCATTTAAGCACTTATCAAATTCCCCCACACTTGAACCATTGTTCGTCCTCGAACAACGACACAAAACATAACACACAAAAACAAAAATAAAAGAATAACACAAACATTAAAGTTACAGCCCACTTCTATTCAGCTCAAAAAGTTTCTCTACATAATTGGAGTGTGTTAGTGTGTGCTAGAGATGCAGTTTCCACTGCGCTCTGAACAGAAGAGAAAATTCACATCCCTTTGTTCAATCCCTTACCAAACATGGTATTTATCCTCTTATCTCTCATAGATTCACTTTTCATATCTAATCATAGGTTCCTACAAGGGTGTTAGTTTCACCACAATCAAACAAGTGTTAGCAAAGCGACATGAGATATCCATGGTGAGCATTTTACTAGCATTACATCCCCAGTCTCAAGTCAAACAGATTAGCACCCATACCTAGCAATTCAAACCACTCATAAGCGCATGTAATGGGAAAATACCCTCACAAATTTTTCGATCAATTCACTCAAAAGTGTTTAAGGGTACAATTTCACTCAATCCACTACGTGGATGACTCATTACCACATACTGCCCATATGTCAAACTGGAGCAAACAAATACACAAATGCAAGTAAAGGTCTTCATTGGGTTGTAATGGGGTTTCAGGTTAGGTAGGATAAAAAGGAACATTTAGGCTCAATTAACGAAGGAATTCACAAGTAAGATGTATTTCAACACTATACTTTCCCTTCATCTTTCAAATCATCCTTTTCAATCCTCATTCTCAGGTTTTCTTTCTTTCTTTTTTTCTCAGCTTCTTTTTCTCCTTTTTTCATTTTTTTCTCAATCTTTTCACATTTTTTTCTTTCTTTCCCTTTTTTTTTCAAACCGACTACAACTCCATCCCGAGCTCTTTTTTTCTTTCAATCTCACTCCCACTACAACAAGATGTTCCTATTTACACGATAACACACTTCTCTACACATCCTTCATTCATTCAAATATTTGTTGAAACAAGCTTGTGAAACCCTTCAATAAAGGTTCAAAACATGGATAATATCAAAGAAGGGGTATATAGCATGTAATGTGGCTCAAATTTCAACAAAAAGGCCAAGGCTCAAACGGGCTTTTATTGGTAAATTTATTATGGTGGGCCCTTTAAAAATGCTAAAATTAGCTATCCTAGTGCCTTTACTTTCTTTTGCATTTGAGTAGAGATGCTACAACAGTATGCACAACAAAGCAAATCTGGGAAGAGATCAACCACACAGGTCACACAATCAAAGAGATAAGAGCTATAACAAATAAAATATGCTCATAAGGCTCAATACCTCACAAATTATGGTTCATGTGTATATTTCCCATCCATTAATGAAGTAAAGGTCATTGCTTGATCCTGGTTCCAAACTACCATCATATAAGCAAAGGATATCCCACTAGAAAATTCAAACCATGATTACTCACATCACCTTGCTAACCACATCATCAATTGGGCTACTTTGGCATATTTTGAGAAGATTTATGGTCTTTTGGATTTCAATTTGGGTGAACTAGGGCTAAACGATTTTAAATGTCCCCAATTTTCTCAATTGTTCAGAAATTATTAGAAAATTCATCTCGTTGTGCTCAATTTGACCAATTAAGCAGGCATAAAAACAATGAAAAAAAATTAAAAAGTGGGTTGTTTCTTCAGCAATCAGCACACAAACAACAAATATAGTGCAAAAACGAAACAAAGAACACACAAGAATGAAACAAACGAATAGGATCAAGCAAACAAAGGAGAATCCTCCATCCCCAACACTTAATGTCCACATTGTCCCCAACGTGGAATGACATAAAATAAAAACAAGAAGGGGTTAAGGACTCCCTGGGGGTATTTGGAGTGCGCCACTCATAGTAAATCATGTTTATCCATCTCGGCGCCTCCATTTCATTGTATCTCATATCAGTTGGAGTTTTCATTGCATAAGGCGTCACCGCACCAACCTCTTAGACCTCTTTGGATGAAAATTGGTTGAAGTTCTACTCTCATAAAGCATACCCACATCCAAACATTAGAGCTTTTCCAATGAAAATCTCACTTAGCTTCCTAAAAAGACGTGTGTCAATTCCAATATTTTTTTAAACAATACGCAACAAAAGTAAATGTGCTAAAAATAAAAAGAAGAGAAAACAAAAAAAAATGCAAATGAGAGAGCAAAGATGCTCCATTTTCTTGGGTTGCCTCCCAAGAAGCTCCCTGGTTTAACGTCGTTGGCTCGACTGGGGTGCGTATTAATCAATTTAGCCCTTCTCGAATTCTTGCTTTTTCAGTTCAGGCCAACTAATTTTCACATCACCCGGCTCGTGCTTCTCCCTGCATGTTAGCTTAGAAAGTTTCTGCAGCAAAGGGGTTAGAGCAGTAGCCATAGAAACTGAGCAAATTTCATCCGAATTATTAGCAGACTTAAAAATGTTAAAATGAATACTTTCCCCATCGAACTCCATACTAAGTTTACCCTCAAACACATCAATTTTAGTCTTAGAGGTATATAGAAAGGGCCGACCTAGAAGGAGAGGTGTGTGGGTTGGGGAGTGTTCATCATTCATATCAATCACGTAGAAGTATGCAGGAAATACTAACCCATCCACCTGCACTAACACATCCTCAACCACCCCATCAGGATAAGCACTAGTTCGGTCTGCTAGTTGTACTATCACACTAGTTGGTTTTAGTTTACTTAGGTGAAGTGAATTATACACAGATCGTGGCATAACGTTTATCGATGCACCTAAGTCAATGAGAGCTCTACCAAACCTAGTGTTCCCTATGGTGCAAGGAATGGTAAACATACCTGGGTCCTTACACTTCTGGGAATTTTGCGCTGGAACACCGCTAAGATATTTTCTCCCATTCTAACCCTTTCATTCCCCGTTAGCTTTCTCTTATTGGTACACAAGTCCCTGAGGAACTTGGCATACTTTGGGATTTCCTTTATCACATCCAAGAAGGGAATGTTTACCCCCACCTTTCTGAATATGTCTAGAATGTCCTTCTCCTTCTCTTCCTTATTTGCTTTGGCTAGCTTGGTAGGAAAAGGGGGAGGGGTGGAATTAGTAATCAAAGTAGGGTTAGAGTTTACCTTTGGGGTATTAGGTATTGCCATTGTTTCTTTCTCAATGCCCTTTTCTTCCTTCTCAATCTCTGGTGTAGGGGGTTTCTTTGGCGGGGTCTCAAGTTCTTTTCCACTTCTCAGGATGATGGCACTCACATTTTCCTTTCATGGGTTTATCTCTGGCGGAGATGGCAGTTTTCCTCCAACTCGAGCCTCAAGCTTTCTAATGGCAGTGGCCATTTGGCCAACTTGATTCTCTAGGTTTCGAATGCTAGCCTTCGTATCCTGTTGAAATTGTAAAGTATTAGCAGTCAAAGCCTTTAACATGTCTTCCATAGACATACCTAAGGGTTGGGGTTTCGATTGAAATTGCCCATTATGTGGGAAGAAACCCGGTGGCCTATTTGCATAGTTGAGATTCGGATGATCTCTCCAACCCTGATTGTACGTAGGTGCAAAAGGATCATATGGCTTCCCCTGAAAAGGGAAGTTCCCTACAGTATACACCCCTTCAGTATTCCCTTCTAGCAATGTGGGACAAACGTCGGTTAGGTGCCTTGGCTGCGCACAAATCCCACATGCTTCACTTGAGGTTGACCTACAATAAACTGTTTCACAAGAGTTGTAAGTTCAAAAACTTGACGTGAAAGGTCAGAATCACTTACCTCATTCACTCGTCATGCTTGGCTTGTGTAGAAATCTTGAGAAGTATCGGCCATTTTAGCAATCAAATCCCTTGCTTGCCCTGGTGTTTTGTCCATTATCGAGCCTCCAGCTGATGCATCAATTAGTTTCTTATCCTCTGAGGTCATCCCATTGTAGAAAGTCTGCATCAGTAGTTGGTCTGGGATTCCATGATGTGGGCAGCTTGCAACTAACTTCTTGAATCTCTCCCAGTATTCATTGAGGCTCTCCCCAGCCTTCTGACGAATACTATTGATCTCTTTCCTGATAATACCGGCCTTGGAAGCGGGAAAATACTTTTCCAAGAATAATCTCTTCATCCCGTTCCATGTTGTGATTGATCCTGGTTGCAAACTATACATCCAATCTGCAGCGGCGTCTTTTAATGAGAATGGGAAGGCTCTCAGCTTGACTTGTTCCTCAGTAACATCTGCAGGTCGCATGCTCTCACAAACCATGTGGAATGCAATCAGATGTCTGAACGGGGATTCACTGGCCATCCCAGGAAATTCTGGCAGATAATGGATCATATTTGATTTTAGTGAAAATGTTTGTCCTTCCTCTAGTGCTGGGAATGTGATGCATAACGGTTGTTGGATCCCATCTGGTGAGGCCAACTGCCTGAGTGTTCGTTCGGCTGCCATTTCCTTTTGTTGTTCTCTTGCCTTATTCAAATTTCATTTACTCCTCTCTTCTTCTCATATCCTACGCAATGTTCTTTCAATCTCTAGGTCAAATAAAAAAGAAGTTTGATTAGAGGATCTTGTAACAGTCATAAACTAGCAAGAGAATTTTGGAAAGAAATAACAGACACAAGGAAAAAAATGAATTAAAAACAAAAAATAAAAATAGAAACAAAATAAAATAAATTAGAATTAGCACAACATAACTAATTTGACTGGACCGTCCCCGGCAACGGCGCCAAAAATTTGGTGGCTATCGTAACCAACAAATAATAAATATAATTTTCCTCACTTGATTTTAAAATAAATATAGTATCGGCAAGTGAGGGTCGAACCCAAGAGAACGGTGTAAAACTAGTTAAAGTGTGCTAACTAATGATTGGGGAGAGTGGTTGGCAATTGAAGTAAAAACTAGATTTAAAAATAAATAACAATGCAAAGAATAATTAATAGAGAGAATCAATAAAGAGAAAACCACCTAGCTCATCGGTTCAATCGAGTCTCCACTTGCACATCCAATTAATCATAACGCATTCCTACTGTCTAGCCAAATTAATAACCCTAGGCAATCAACAAGCTCTGACTACCCGAATTTTCCCTAATTCAATTAACTGAGACAAGCTCTTCAATTAATCGACCAATTGAATAACCTAGATTAAGCTCTCTAAGTTTAAGACAATTGTTGCATTTATCACTAGGAAAATAGGCTAGACTAAGCAATAATCATACAAGCTCGAATTGTTTAACTTAGGGTTTGTTAATCCTAACGATACACGACCGTTAGCTGCTACGCATGAATTAGAGAATCAATAATTACGGATTGAAAACTAATCCTAGCAATAGATCTAATGAAATTCACATAAACTGGCCAGATCTAAATAAACTTCAATAAATCTTTAAAATTCAGATCCGAATAACAAATCAATTCAATAATAGAGAGTAGAAAACAACGTTACTGAACGATTAATTGAGTAACAAGCTTCAACTCCGACGTCCCCTTTGAGCTAGATGAATGAATTTAGCCTCTCATGCTGGTGTGAAGATCCATGGTGATTGGTCTTGAATACGGCATCTAAATCTTCAACTTTTATGGATTAGTTCTTCAGATCTCCTCTTCAATCTCTCCTTAGCTCTCTCTATGATGGAATCTATATTTGCTGCCTTCTTCTCCCTTTTTAAGGATCAATTTTCGTGCATAGGACCCAAGCCCAAGTAGGTTTCACAACCCTAGTCAAAGTAGAAGTCCGCGTGCGCATAAAACTGGACAGCCTGGCAGTGTTCGGTATTTTTTGTATAACTTCTTCGTCCGATATCCAATTGAGGTTATTCAAAATTTTGTGGAAACTAGACAACAATATCTACAACGTTTCCTCAAATAGTCACGTCCAAATTCCACTTTTATCTGGGTCAAAACTCGTCCTCAATTTTTATCATATGTGCACTTTTTAACCATTTTTCACTTTTCTTGATCTTAAACACCACAAATAACAAAAGGAACTAAAACAACACTTTTACATAAATAAAAGGCGATAAAGACACGATACTTGGGAGATCTTTTAAGTGCATTTAAGCACTTATCAATAGGACCGATAATTAATTTTGAAAACTGTAATGACTTAAGATTTCAAAATCTCAAACTTTGAGAGCGAAACTATAAAAGTTTAATACTTTAAGGTTTTAATTTTAAAAAATTCAAAACTATATAGGCTAAATTTAAATATCCGAAATTTCATAGCCCTACAACTTTAAAATCTTACATAAGTGACCTACTTATACATCTTTAAAGCTGAAAGGGATTCAAATATAAATAACTTAAATATTCAAGAGATTTGCTCAAGTAGTCCAAGGAGTTATTAAATTTCCAATTGAAGCCCTCGTCAAATTTAACCGCTTGTCGTTGTCATAGCAACCCCTAACCTTTATGGGATGGCATGGCCTCATGGCCAAATGAGCAAAAGGAATAACAGTGGTAGGATGAGGAATGACAAGGAAAGTGAATGAGATATCAGAAATAACATCTAATTGGTTTTAATTTCAATTGCTGCTACATTTTGGAATTAGGGCTTGCTGAACAGCATCATTTCATTTTTTATTATTAAATTGAAATAATCATGGAATCGTTTCTCTAAGCCTTGTTTTGTAATGTGTCTTTTACTACTTTTATGCTGAATAGGATAGAGGAGGTAGTTATTTTCCACTGCCTCCGCTGCCTTCTCCTCATTTCTTTCTTGTGATTCGAGTTATTGACCTATATGAATATTATGCGGCTGCTCTCCTGGACACTAGTGTGCAGGAAAAGCTGCACACTTGATGACGTGGCCCCCTCATAAGGCGACATGTCATCAATTTTTTTTAAAAAAAATTAGTATCTACGTTAGGTGAGTGAATAATACATAACTGTCCCCTGATGGTGGGGGCTCATGTGGCCCCCACGAATTTTTTTACTAGAGTCTGCATGAGTGTGTGCATGTAAGAGTGTATAGGAGAGCGGGAATGATGAATATTAATATCAACACCAAAGATTCAATGCCACACGTAGGCATCTTAAGGTGCGCATCTGTGGTCTGATGATTGACACATGCCCCCAGCATCAAGGGGAATGGCCATCAGGGCACATTAAGACGCCCATATATGAGCATTGGATGTCAATCATCGGGGCACATTAAGATGCTCACATATGAGCATTGGATCGTTACCCTTAATATCAATATCCATTTCGATCTAATTACTATAATTCAGTGTTGAATTGGGAGAAAATGAGTTGAAATCCCAAATTAGTTGCTGTGATGTTACATTTGGTATCAAAGCAGTGAGATGTAAAATGGCTGACAGGACCGGACTTAAGTCTCTTGACAAGAATTGGAAGAAATGAAGAAAAAGATTGATGAAACTAAAAGTCTCATTACTCAAAACACATTTGCTGTGAATTTCACCTTGGCTAAGAAAGAGGCAATCGAGTAATCAATACATGAAAACACCCACAGACTCCGTTTATGAGCACGATCATATGGAGTGGAAAAACTAGCCTCTATCGATTGGAAAAATAGAAATAAAGTATGTGTATATATGAAGAACATTCTTTTGTCTTTGTATTGTATATTGCCTATCTCAAACAATGAAGGAAAGGGCCTTTTATAGTGTTAGGATCTAAACCCCACATTAAAGAAACTAGTTATAAAATAAAATTAAATCATCGGGTTACAACGAATTGAATAAAATCAAGTATGAAACCAAAAATTAAAGAAATAGAAAATGAAAAATTAAAACAAAAATGTGAATTTTTTAAAATTTTAAAACATGGGCTACATCAATGGTGTGGCCGTTGGGATTCCTCCTCAACACCGTGAACTTTAGATTTTCTTCGAAAATATGTAAGCCATTCCTACGAATAGGTTTATAATGAATAAACAATTCTACAAGCATGAAATACTCAAGCAAAAAATAGGAAAAAGAAGAACCGAGTAGCCGAATTATATACTCCCTCCGTCTCATTTTATAAGGCATGATTTGACTTTCACGGGGAGTAAGAATTTGAAATTAATATTTATTGAAAAGATAAATTTTACTTATGTATTTTTCAATATACCGCTATATTAAATATAATAATTTACTTTTATTAATAACCATGCATAATAAATAGGGGCAGATTATGAGATAAAGAAATTAAATTTATACTAATAAGAAAAGTAGTTTATATTTTGGGATGGACGAAAAAAGAAATTGAGCCTCTCTAAATGGGACGGGGGGAGTATTTAAAGGCCAGTGCTCCTCGAGCCATCCATGGGATTACCAATATGCCAATATCTGTCTAGGGGAGATTATCCATTATGGGTGGAGGAAAAAATTTAGGGTGTGTTTGATAGACATTTTTTTTCCGGAAAAAAGTTTTCCATCTTTTTTTCCTTGCTTGTTTGTTTGATTGACATTTCTTTTCCCGGAAAATGTTTTCCAACTTTTCTCGAAATCCGTATTTTTCCTTGTTTTTTTCCTTGGGGGGAGGTTGTTTTTGTTTTCCGGAAAATGTTTGGTACTTTTATTTTTTTAATGGACAATTTAATTTAACCATAAAGATAAGGAAAATGATCAAATTTCATTAAAAAAAACTCAAAAATAAGGAAAATAATATTATTTTCCAACTTTCAAATTAACCCAATCAAACACCTACAACTATCATTTCCCTGGAAAACCTTTTCCTGAAATTCATTTACCTGGAAAATGTTTTCCTTCTAATCATTTTTCGGGTTTACAATCAAACACACCCTTAGAGAGAGTAGAGTTGCATTGGAGTCCAATCTTTAGGATCCCAGATTGGTTGGATGCTGCATTTATGAAATGCTGGTAGTAGGTCAAAGTAGTACTCATCATGTTTAAAATAATGATTTCAACATAGGGCGAACATAACTTCATATTATTAGAAAGTGGACCCCCTTAAAAAAAACTATCTTCCGATTACTTTTTGACTTAATTCTACATCAACACCTAAAGTTCACATAAGTTGCATTGTCAATTATATTTCTTTCATTAAGTGCCGTGTAAACAAAAACAAAGTAACTCTAATAAGACTAGAAGAGTACTGTGAAGCACAATTATGTTTAAAAAGTATCCAAGTCATTATTTTTAACTTGTTCATCTAGGAGTGTGAAATCATTTGAAGTTTAGGTAGCAGGAATCATCATCAGCTGAAGTACTGAACTACTTGTCTATCACTCAGGTAAATTGAATAAATACTCATCAAACTTTAAAATTGTAACTAATAACTCATCCAACTTTAAAACGTAACTAAATGCTCACCGCACTTTAGTTAATGTCAACCATTAAGCATTTGTTAAATCGCAATTTAAATATATTAACCATTATACCCTCATAACTAATGATACCCTACAAACAGTCAATTAGATAAATTGTTGGTATAAACAATTGTTAAAAACAAACAACTAAATAATCTATCAGAAAAATAATTTTTTTTTCGTATTTCATTTTTAAGATAAACGTCATATTTTTATGGTTTACATAATTGTTTGTTGGATGTGAGTGAATTTCTTTCATTAGCAGATAGTCCATTGAGTTCTCGTTAAAAATTTTAAGCTAGGTATGGGTAATTGATTAATATATTTAAATATCGGATTGCCGGATGATTGATTATCGACATTAAGTAAAATTCAATGAGTTTTTTGTTACATTTGGAAACTGGGTGAGCAAACAGTTATATCTTTAAACTTCAGTGAGTATACATTAAATTTACCCTTTATTATCCATCTGCACAATAATTTCGCAGCTTTTGTACAAAATCGCAAAAAAAAATAGTCGTGTACACCTTTACTAACAACTATGAGGAACCATACCTCTAAAGACGACATCCAATGAACTGGCAATGAAATAAAATACCACCTCCATAAATATCCCCCTACATTCATCACCAATAAAATCATTAACTTCTTAATACCAAGTTGTCACTAAATGGTATCCGTAATGCTAAAAATGTTCAAGAACCATCAAGCTTGCCATAATAGTAATGGCGCGCTCGATAGTTTTTTGATCTCATACGACCTCCGTTGAGAAAATTAAAACCAAATCTAGAACCAGAACGGTGAGGTGAAGTTCCAGCAGTTCGGAAAAATTTTTGGTTTGCTTGATGGGGTGTAATAATAAGCTCTGCAAAGTGCAAATTAATTACCTTCATCATCTTCACTTTCCAGCTCCAAGCGCTTCATTCACGGGAAGTGAGTCATGTTGAAGCTAATTCCTATTTGATCAAGTAATGCAGTCTCAATCAAATAATAACAAACAAGAAATGCATGCTTGGAATCAATAATCACTGGTTACAATCATTTTCAGTTAAATAAACCTACCTTGGCATGAAAACAAATTGGGGTAATTAATTTCTCTCTGTGTTTCTTTTAACTTTTAAGTATAACCTCAAGTTAAGCAAGAAAAAAAATATATCCACCAGCAAATACATTGTTTTCGAGGTGTTAATGGGACATCAAGTTGTTGTTGAAGTCTTACAATTCCAGTTGTAAACAGGAACCATGTCATCATATATGCCTACTTATTCAGTTCTCTTAGAGTCTTACAATTCCAATTTCCCTGTTATGAGGAAAATCTGGGGAGAATTTGGATATAGGTTAATTTAATCCTCGAATTCTCTTCATATGCGAACAATCTTTATAAATAGTTATCCAATTGTGATATCTACAATATTTCCTCAATAGTTAATACCATTTGCAATTGATTTCCACTAGAGGCGATCCTGCTGTGAGGCAAGTGAGTCGATTGACTCAGGGCCGACCTTCGAGAGGCCCATTTTCAGCCGTTATACTTGGGGGCCCAATTGTATAAATTTTTGTTTTTTGAGGATAAATTAGAGGGCCCAAATTGAAAATTTTTTATAAATTGTAGGCCCACTTTAAATAAAGTAATAGATAAATTCAAATATTAAATTCAACATTAGAGGCCCATAATTTAGTCCATTTTTTGTTGTTGTTAATCTGTTTGTTTGGGGCCCTTTTTCATTGAATTAGATATAGAGATTAAGAAAGGCAGAGAGCAAAACGTGAATTTAGAGCAAAATAAAGAGGGAAAAGAGAGAAGCTAGTCCGTGAGAGTGCGAGAAGCCAAGACACTGACGGGCCCAACGACAAACCTCTACGGCGCCACCGTCTGGCCACCAATACGACACACCTGTGACCTGACCTAGCCGCCTACTGCACTAGCTGACAAACCACCATTCAATCGTCCACTTTAGGCTCCACCAGCGACCAGATCACTAGACAACCATGGCATCATAGACGGGTTAGTTTCAACTTTCAAATTTCAATTTCAAAGTTTAAAAGTCTTATGAGTTATGAGTTATGAATTTTCCACCTTTAACCTTTTGCTATTATTATTTAATTATCAATTTTTTTAATTTTCAAAATACCATATTATTTTATTTTTATTTTTTTCCATGCCATCGCATTTTTTATTTCTTAAAATGTGCATCTTTTATAGTATTTAATTTAATAAATAAAAAAATGTAACTAGCTAATTTTTCCAACAATACATGCTACATGGTATTTATTTAGTGGCTCAATAGTGAGGGGATTCTATAAGGGAAAAGATGAATGAAAGAGATAGTGAATCACAAAGCAAGAATGCAATTGAAAGCGTTGAATGATGTGCATTGAAAACTTATATTACTTATTGATAGAACATGTATATAAAGTATACAACACTTGTGTAATCCTAATCCATATAATACTAGAGTTGGGCAAATAATGCAGTAGGCCAATACGAGCTACAACAATAAGATGGGCTGCGAGTGCACTGCCCTAGAGCCATTTCTATCCCAATATGCCCCCTTCAAGACGGAGGTGGGAGAACTCCGATCTTGGAACGTAATAGACAATGCCGTGGAGTGGGCAACGACTTGGTAAGAGCATATGCGAGCTGATCGCCAGCTGAAACATGTATAACTTGCAGCTCACCTTTCTGAACCAACTACCGGACAAAGTGGAAATCAATTGCCAAGTGTTTCATTTTGGAATGAAACACAGGGTTGGCTGCAATATAGGCAGTGCTCACGTTGTCGCAATATATAACTGGAGTAGATGGCACACGAATCCCAATCTCCCCAAGAAGCGAGATCAACCACTGGATTTCTGTGGTTGTGGAGGCAATAGAGCGATATTTAGCTTCAATGGAAGATCGGGTGACAGTAGCTTGTTTTTTTGAGCTCTAAGAAATGGTCGTAGCCCTAAGGTAGACAATATATGCACTAGTGGAAGAGGGGTCCTCAAGATTACCACCCCAATCTGCATTTGAAAAAGCATGTATAGAAAGAGGAAAAGTTGCGAATGTGTAAGCCAAAATCAATTGTATCACACAAATATCGTAAAACTCTTTTAAGTGGTCACCAATGAGCAGTGGTAGGTGTGTGCATGTGTTGAGAAAGCTTGTTAACACTAAAAGAAATATCAGGTTGAGTAAGAAAGAGATACTGCAAACCACCAAGTAACGACCTATACTCGAGTTCATTGTCAAATTTGTCATCATCACCAGGTTGTGAACGAAAATTGGGAGGATAGGGAGCGTGGGCTGGTTTGGGGAATAACATATTTGCTTTTGTGAAAAGATCTAAAATGTATTTGCACGGTGTAAGCACAAGTCCAGTGGATCGATGCTGAACCTCAATGCCCAAGAAGTAGGTAAGAATGCCAAGATCCTTAAAGGAAAACTTAACGGAGAGATGATGTATAAGTCTCTTGAGTGCTATGGAAAAATTACTTGTGAGGATAATATCTTCAACATATATAAGAACGAGGATAATGGTGCTGCTGTCAAAGTATATGAACAAAGAAGTATCAGTAATGGAAGGTGTGAACGCAAGTTGTTGAAGAGAATTTCAAATTGCCTGGTACAAAACGCGAGGGGCTTGTTTGAGGCCATAAATAGACCACTGCAACTTACAAAGGCATGATGGGAAGGGCTGCAAAACCCTGGGGGTTGATGCATGTAGACTGTTTCTTTCAAGAGCCCATGCAAGAAAACATTGCTAACATCTAACTGCCGAAGTTCCCACCCAAAATTAACGGCAGGAGTGAGGACCAAGAGAACAGTAGTAGGCTTGACAATCGGACTATAACTGCCAGTATAGTCCAATAAATACCTTTGTTGAAAACCACGAGCAACTAACCGTACCTTATACCGGTCAATGGATCCATCTGGGTTTCTTTTGATTGGGAATACCCACTTTGAACCAATGATATTTTGACCCGGAAATGATGGTATTTCCACATGAAATTACGCATGAGAGCAGCATATTTCTCTTGCATTGCTTGTGACCAGCGAGGATCGGCTAGAGCTTGTTTAAAGGTAGTAGGTTCAAGGTCAGGTGTTTGCGCAATAAGGACAAATTGGGCTTGTTTAGCTTGAGGACGGGTGATCATGTGATGTTGGCGAGGAGAAGGGTGAGATAGTCCCTTTGGTGTCCGACTAAGGTGGAGGGATGGGTGTCGGGGTACGGCCATCGACTATGAGGAGGAGAGGAGTGTGGGGACTCCATGTGTTGAGTGGAAGGTAGTGTTAGAGGAGACATGGGTTTAGTTTGGAGCATGATGGTAGAGAGACGACGCACAGGTCGATTGTGAGAAGCTGAAGACTCATCCAAATGGGAGTGCATCGTGGGTGTGTGAGGGTATGATAGGAGAGGAATGCAAAGAATTGATAAATGAGGATGTATGTGGTCTTGGGCGAGGCATAGTTGAGTTCATGTTGGAGGTAGTGAATGGAGAGAGGACAAGAGGTATAGAGGTTGGTATATCCACGATGGTGAAGGACCATCACTTGACATGGAGCCTAAAGCAACTTTAAATGGAAAATGATCCTCAACAAACGTTACATGGCGTGATGTGAAAACCTTATCGGTTTCATGATGAAAGAAAGAATATACGCTCTGAGTGTTTGAGTAGCCAAGAAAAACACAGGGCGGAGATTGAGAGTCTAGTTTGTGATTAGCATACGGTCGAAGCCACGGGAAACACAGACAACCGAAAACCCATAATTTTCCAACATTTGGTGACTTGTGAAAAAGTGTTTGATATGCAGATATGTAGTTCATATTGTCTTTAGGCTTGCGGTTAATTAGATAAACCGGTGCATGAAAAGTGTAAGGCCAAAACTTAAGTGGAACAGACGAATAGTGCACAAGACTTAGACCAATTTCAACTATATATCTATGACATTTCTCAGCGAAGCCATTGTGCTCAGGTGTGTAGAGGTGTTGTAAGATGAGCAATAACATTGGTGGATAAAAAATTGGACATCCCGAGGAATTCACAACCATTGTCTCTGTAAAGACGCTTTATTTTGGTGTTTAAAAAATTTTCAACGAGTGCTTTGAAATTGACAAAGACATCTTTAACATCATATTTTTTTTTCGCAAACTATATAGGTCAATATAGTGAGTAAAGTGATCAACAAGAACAAGATAATACTTAAATCATTCATTAGAAATAACCGGAGAGGTCCAAACATCACCAAAAATTAAATCTAACGGATGTGAACTAGTTAAACTGGACTCAGAAAAAGGCAACTTATGACTTTTCATTGTGAGACATGATTCACAATGAAAAGAACGTGGTAAACTAGACAAAGAAAAATTGCTTGAACCAACTAAATGATTAAAAATTTTAATAGAAGGATGACCTAGACGCCGGTGGAGTAAATCAGCAGTGACAGCTTGTGTGGAGAGCGCCAACTTTGACTGGAACGCTTGCTTAGGCCACACATACACTCCGTTGCTAGTTCCCCCTTGTAGTATTGGTTTCCCCGTTTGCAGATCCTTCACATAAAAAGTAAACGGTAAAAATTCAATAGAAGCTACTAGGAATATGATTTAGAATATTTAAACATCGAAGAGGAAAAATGAGTCCAATTCAGATAAGGGTTAGGGGGTTTCTTATATAAGGAAATGGACTCCAACTCCAAATAGGATTTGGGAATATGCATATATAAATATGGGTATGAGCCCCAGTTGTAAGGTGTGCCCAAAAATGTGAGTGGGGAGAAAAATTGGAAAGAGAAAGAAAGAGTGTTGTTCTTTTCTTGTCTAATTTTGCGTGCCAAAGAAGGGGTGCCAAGAGTTGAGCAAGAGAGAAATGTTGGCGCATGCCTTTGGGCACGCGCGTGGCGCGAGGGTCTCTTTTGTTTGTGCATGGTGTCAAGAAAATTGCACATGGACAATAATTGAGAATTAGACTGTCATGGTAAATGCGTCGTCGATCGTGGTTGGAGGAAATTAGAGAGATCGAAAGAAGATGGTACGAACGGTAGTATTGCATACGTTGTTCTTTGACTGCTCTAATTTTCTTAAGAAGAGAAAAAGTTTGTGTGGAGAAGTTGAGAGGGTGAGGAAAAATTGTAAGAGAGTTTTTCTCATCAATAAAAGTATTCTTCTCCCGTGGTTATCAGCGGTTAGCTAAGCCACATAAATCGTTGGTGTTGGTATTGTTATTGTTCTATGTTTATTTGTGTTTTTCCGTTACGCTGTTTCAAGGGAAAATCTGTTATATTTCCCAACAAGTAGTATTAGAGCTTTAAGTAGGAAAAAATGTGTTTTTCCCAATAGACGCTTTATTTTGAACACAGAATTGAGAGTTGATATTAAATTCTTGGACATTTTAGGAACACAAAGAACATTCCGTAAAGTAAAATCAGCATTTGGAATATGTAAAGTTTTTGTGCCCGTGTGTGTGATAGTGAGACCTCTACCATCGCCAATTTGAATACCATCAAGATCAGAGTAGTCGGCGTGGAAAGACAAGTTGTTAAGGTCATTCGTAACGTGGTGAGAGGCTCCTGAGTCAAGTGACCAATCTCCAATTCTAGCCGGATTGGGTGTGACAACGTGTGCACTAGGATTTTGGTAGAAAGGCCGAAACTGATTCTATGATCTGGAAGCAAAGCCAAGGGGTGGGTTTCGATTTTGTGGGCTGTTATAACTCATATTTTGAGCATATTGATTGAATGTGGGGCAAAACTTGGTAGAGTGTCCTTCTTCACGGCAAAGCTGACATTTACCAAAATAAGGTTTTGGTGTGAAATTAGGTAAGAAGCCATGAGAATTTTGGGGAGAAAGATGGTTATTTTGGTTGCTAGTGTTGCCACTGGTATAGCTTCGGTCAGGGGTATGGCCTTTGTTGTTGGTATGGCTTTTGTGTATAGGATTGGCAGTGGTGGGTGAAGAGAGTGGTAAAGAGAGGAGATCATTTTTTAGCTAATTTTGAGTGGTCACAAGCTTCTCTTGGAGATCATCAAGGCTAATAGATGTATCTCTTGCGTTTATATCATCAGCGATGCTCTTATACTCGGGTCCAAAATCATTGAGCACATGTAGAGTAACCTCATCTTCATCGAGGGCAGCGTCCAACAATGCAAGTGTATCAATGAGATGGCGCACTTCCAGCATGTAGTTGGTGATAGAAGTATCACCCTTAAGTAAGCGAGTCAATTTACCCTTTAGTCCCATAATGTGTGACCTAGATGGTTTCGCATAATTGTGTTGGAAAATAAGCCAAGCGTCTCTAGATATCTTGGCAGTAACAACCATGGACGCCAAGGTTGGCGTGATCAAGCTTATTATGGCTTTGAGCAGCAGTTCGTCTTTTATTTGCATTTTCGTCCCCAAACTAATGTTTTATTACGAGATAAGGACTTTTTATGCCAAAACATAATAATAGTATTTTATTTATATTATTTTAATTAAATTAAGAAAACCAAATCCATAACTATTGAATAGGTACAAATTAGTCCACAATTTCCTCAACCATCATGCGAGCAAACCCAAAAATAGATCGGGTGATAAAGGAAGAAAATCACAAAATCAAAAATAAAAAATAAAGAAAATAATAAAAAAAAAAACGCACCCATCCCCCCACCTACCCTAAAAAATTGACCACCACCAGGTGGGTGAGATGTGGTGATTTCGCAGCCACCACCACCACCACCATGGTGGTGGTCGGTTTTTGGGTGGGTAGGATGGTGGTGGTCGAGGCGAAACCACCACCACCACCACCACGTGGGTGGGTGGGTGTGGTAGGGTGGGGTTTTTTTATTTTACTTTTTTTTATTAATTCTTTGTATTCGGTATATTTTTTACAGTGATATATTCCTAATAAATTTTTATTTAGGTACAACAATTATATTTTATTATCTGTTGCTTAAAATTAAAGTGTGCATGTATCTAATGTTAAAGAAAATTTTCAAATGACCACCAGCAGTAGTGGTGGTTTCGGGGGGTTTTAATTGTTTATTTTCTATTTTATTTTATTTTCGTGATTAATTCTTTGTATTCGATATTTTTTTACAGTGATATATTTTTAATAAAATTTTATTTAGGTACAATAATTATATTTATTATTAATATTGATTTTTTTTTACCATTTGAGCTACTTTATTGTTATTATTTTAGACTAGAAGCGCAATCAACACATTAGAAAGATTTAAGACTAGTTTGTATATTTTATATTAACTTGGTATTTTCTAATTAAAATAAATTTAACTAATGTAAGATTAAATTAAAGTTAATTATTTGTATTTTTGCAACAGGATCTAAAGTATTCATTTCACAGGACCCTTGAATCTTGCAATGAGAATTTAGGACCATTTTACCCTTACATAAAAGACAAAAAGGGCATTACATAAAAGACAAAAAGGGCCACTAAAAGCTGAAAAATAAAAATCTAACAGTTGAATTGGATGGAAAATGTTAAAGGGGTCATGTAGCGACAATTTCTCATAGGTTAGAGGGTAGGAAGCCCAAAAAAAAAGGAATGGGGTTGGAATTGTGAAAAAATCAATAGTTTGGGGCGATTTTGCGAAAATATCCCTAATTAAAATAAAAATTACAAAATAGATATTGAATGAAGTATGTACATAACAAGTGAGTGGCTATTTATAGCCCCTAGAGTTTGTCGAGGGTTTGATGATGATGTGTAAGGTAGATGAAGTGATTTTTAAGTTTTAGGGACAACATTTACTATCTAAAATGGTCGTTTTTCAGAGTAGTAATTGAAGAATGAAGAACACTGTACTTAGTAGAAATTTTTCCACGAGCAACTAGGAAAGCCGTCGACAAATGGGATACATTTTTTTGGTTCCTTTTCTAGAGCTTTGCAACTCAATAAATTCTAGATGAGGTTTCAACTACATGAAACTTAAGTGGACGTTGAAGATTCACTTGTTAGGAAAAGGCGTTGGAGTTCAAGAGGGTGCCGTTTTCATAACAAGAGGAGGTTTGTCAAGGTTTATAAGCTGGGGGGGTCAGGCTAGGTTATTGTTTATGATTATCTATTAGAATTCAACCTTATCTAGTGGATTTTCAGTGGCAAGTTCACCCAGAGGATTTTACCAATTGAAAAGTTCTTCAATAGGTTTTCCTTCGTCAACATATTAGTGTTCATATTTTATTATATGTTTTATTACTTTCCTTGTTTAACGTTTGATTGAATTGCTAGTTTAATGCTTTAATTGATAAACCGGTAGCTTTACTCGGTAGTAATTGATTCAGTCATCGTTGTGCTAGAATTTTTCTAATATCAATATCCGTTTCAATCCAATTACTGTAATTCAATATTAAATTGAGAGGAAATGAGCTAAAATCCCAAATTATTGCTATGACTATTACACGTGGCGTTTTTAAAAACCATCGCCAAAAACGAGTCAGTATTGAAAACCTTGCAACAATTGCAACTGCGAAGGGCTGTACCAGTATCATATAGCTCTGGGCGATGCGAAGTGCTGCTTCTTCATTCGCCGATATTGCACAACATTGTTAATTGATCTTTTTTTTTTTTTTTTTTTATGACCACAACCAAACAGTAGCAAGCAATTCTCGAGAGAAAACAATAATTCAAAAATTGTCAATCTATATTCTTATTTCCATTCAATTTCAAAATAATCCAACAGAAAACTTTTGATCGCAAAACCCCTACCCACATGATAAATACATACGTAAAACTGATCTAGAACCAAAAGTTGAATTGTAGATAAAGTTTCATTTCCAAAAATCCAAACGGTTCAGCATAGTAGTAATCGATACATACATGCATATAAGAACGACAGTTTTATATATACATACATACATGCATAGATCTAATCAATAGCGAAAATGCACAAGCAATCTAATTTTCATAATGAATGAATACATTATAAATTGTAGATTAATCGAATTTCATGTACGTGCTGCTAATGCTAACTTTGCACACAATATAGGCTGGAGAATATATATTTATCTTATTCAATTCAATAGCTGGTTAATGGCCTTTTATAAGCCTTACAAGAAAGGAAAGCTGCAAATAAGAACCACGTAAACCACTAGCTAAAAACATGGAGTTTAGTTAAGGAAATATTCAAATCTAAACTACCACCCTAAACAAAAAGGATTATTCAAACAGAATTGACTAACAACTTTGACTAACAAATCTAACATAGCCTCCCCTAAACTGAACGCACTTTGTATTCAGTTTAAACTTGGCATCACACATATTCCTAGCATTTGACGAAGCTTCTCAAAAGACTCTAACTTCAATGGCTTCTTCATGATATCTGCAACTTGAGCTTGAGAACCACAGTGAACTAACTTGACAACTCCTTCATTTGTGAGGTCTCTGAGGAAATGGAACCATACATCGATATGCTTGCTCCTCCCATGAAATACTGATTCCTTGATAACTTTATAGCTAAGCTATTGTCATAATATATAATTGTACCCTCCCTCTGTTCATGGCTAAGTTTCTTTGAAACTCTGCACATCTACGTAGATTGACAAGCACACACTGCTGCCAGTAAACTCAACTTCGGTGGTGGATAAGGTGACAACGGGTTGCTTCTTTGAAGACTATGATACTGCACCACCACTAAACATGAAAGCATATCCCGGCGTGCTTTTGCTATCATCCAAGTCCCCGGCATAATCACTGTTAGCATATGCTTCCAGTTTTTCACTCCCATTCCTGTTGTACATAACTCCGAAATCCATGGTCCCTTCGAAACACCCTCTTTATCACCTGTATATGTTGCTCTAAAGGTCTTCCCATAAATCTACTTACTAAACTAATCACATACATAAGATCTGGTTGAGTTGCAGCCATATACATTAAACAACCCACCTTTTGGTTGTAGAGACATGCATTAGCATTCTTACCGAAGTCATCTTTCATCAAATTTACTAGGAACAATGGGATTTCAAACCGAGTTACACTTTTCCATCTTGAATGTTTCCAAAATTTCCTTTGCATACTTCCTTTGGCACAAAAATATCCCATCCTTGTTTTGAATCACTTCAACTCCAAGAAAATAACACATCTATCCCAAATAACACATGTCAAACTCAAGTTTCATAGATCTTTTAAAATCTTCAAGCCTATTCATATCACTCCCAGTAAAAATTAAAGCATCAACATACAAGCTTACAATAAGTATGTTACCTCCTTGACCAGCCTTTACAAACAAAGTGTGTTCATATGGACATCTCTCAAACCTCGCCTTGATAAAATAGGCTTCAATACGACTGTACCACGCACGTGGAGCTTGCTTGAGGCTGTACAAGGTCCTCTTTAGCTTGTATACTTACTTCTCGTGACCTTTCTTCACATACCCTTGTGGTTGATCCGCATAAACTGGCTCATTAAGCTCTCCATGAAGGAATGCGCTTTTTACGTCGAGTTAATACACCTTCCATCCCTTTTGTGCAGTAAGAACGACCACCATTGTAATGGTATCCCACCTTGCCATTGGAGGAAAGACTTCGGTGTAATCTGTCCCATACTATTGAGCATATCCCTTTTCAACACGACGCGTATTGCATTTGTCTATGTCACCTTTTTCATTCAACTTCGTCTTACATATCCATTTAACTCCGATTGTCTCATCTCCATCTAGTAGATCACATAGCTCCCAAGTGCCATTCTTTTTAATTGACTGAATTTCTTGATTCATTGCTACTCGCCACTTGTCTTCCTTGCAAGCTTCTTCGAAATTTATCGGATCAACTGTAGTAGTAAACATCACCATGTTATACAGCCCCTCTTCTTGATTTGATAAGCCTAGACCTTCTCCACTGACATAATCTTCTAAATAGGCTGGTGTTCTTATTATTCTTCTTTCCTCTCAAAATTCTTCTTTTGTTGTTGGTTCATTTGAGGAGGAATCACTTCCACCACTTTCTTCATTACTATTTTCTTCTACTTCAATATCTTTCCCTTCTTCATTTACTACTACATCCTCATTCCACATTAAAATATCTAATTTCATTGCTTCTATGTCTCTGCCCCATTTCTAGCTTTCATCTTCTTCAAAAACCACATCCCTGCTAATAATAATGCGTTTTGCTGCTGGATTATATAGCTAACAAGCCTTGGGTTCTTCACTCATCGCAAACATCACACACTTGGCACTCTTATCATCTAGTTTCTTCCTCTTTGCTTCGTATGCGTGCATGTGCAATATATCCAAAAATGCGAAAATAGTACACTGCCTGTTTCACTCCACTCCATGCTTCTTCAGGAGTGACATCTTTTGCAACCAATGTTGGACTTCGATTGAGTATGTGAACTGCCCAATTGACTGCTTCTAGCCAAAATACTTTAGGAACATATTTTCCAGTTAACATACTCCTAACCATGTTCATGATGGTCTTGCTCTTTCTCTCCGCCACCTTGTTTTACTGCGGAGGGCATGCTGCAGTCAGTTGCCTACGAATGCCATCAGTACTGCAAAAGTCTTTGAACTCCTTTGAATTATACTCACCACCCCTATTAGTTCGTAAGCATTGGATATCCGAACTGATTTCCTTTCAACTAAGGCTTTAAAACTCTTGAATACAACAAGAGCTTCTGACTTTTCAACCAAGTAATAAACCCAACACTTTCGACTGAAATCATCTATGAAACTGATGAAGTACATTTTCATGCTGCTCAACTCCAGTGCGATAGGGCTACATATGTCCGAATAGACTAGTTGAAGTGGATGTGAAGCACGCCACATGCTCTTCTTTGGTGTAGCTTCTCTGCGCTGCTTGCCTACCACACAATTTGCTTGGTGTTTCGATTTCTGGCAACCCTCTTACCAGCTTCCCAAATTGCAATGGTCTCGGCCCTTTAAAGCTAAGGTGTCCATATCGACAATGCCATAACTGAGTGATTTATTCTGTGGCAGTCTTAAAACATGTCGTAACTCCAGGCAACATATTTGCAATGAACACAAGCATTGTATTAGCAGTCATAGAAGTTTGCATGATCAAATGGGCGCGTTTGTCGCGGCGCACCAAAGTTTGTTTTTTTTTTCCTTACTCGGTTTCAAAACTACAAATTAATGTAGAAGTGGTAAGTAAGGGTCGAACCCAAGAGGAACGGTGCTTAATCTAGTTGTCTTTATCAATTAATATAGGAAAGTGGGGGTTTTGAGAATTTTGAATGAAAATCAAATGACAAAAGATAAGATCAAATAAAACAATTGAAATAAATATCTAGTTCTCGGGTTCGGTTGTGTCAACCACTTGTGTTTATCTTTCCCATGCAACGTGTTACTATTCCTTCTTCAATTTATCAACCGTTAATTAACCAAGAAGCTCGACAATCTAATTCTTCCTTAAGTGTATTAAGTAAAAAGTGAGTTCTTTAACTTAACATCTAGCTATTGGATAACCCTAAACAAGCTCTTAGGATTTAATGCAAAGCTAGTATGAAATGAACGAGAAGAATGAGTTGAATTAGATGAATAATTTCACAAGCTCGAATTAATGCATCTAAGATGATTTGTTAATAAATATGCACGATATTCATTTGCTACTTTGGATTGGAATTTAATGACAATTACGGATCAAAAGTTCCAATCCTAGCAAGTAACTTGAATTTAAAGATTAATTGATTCAATTGGCCAAGGTGAATGCAATAATCAAATAAACTCAAAAACGGGTTTACAAGCATAACAAATCAACAAATTGAAGTAGAGGAATAGATAAAACGTTACTAAAGAGTTAGAAAAGATAACAACATGTTAGTTGAACACAACGTCCCCCTCGAACTAGATAGAAAAGTCTTAACTACTCATAATTGCGGGTTTCATACTTTTAGCGAGTGTTCGCCTTGTATCACCACCACTATATGATAAATTATGCAAAATATAGTAAACAAGTAAATAAATACTAATAAATAAATAGAGAAATAAAAGGGAAAAGAGAACTTAGCGAAGAATTGATCCGCCGGAATATGAAAAGCTAAAATCTTCAAGCTAAAACTAAGAACAAATGAAGAAGAAAATTTTATTAGAGAGAACTACTACCTAATTCTCTTCTACTAAGTTGTGTATTTCCTTCCTTACAAATGCCTCTATTTATAGGCAAAATTTCACAAGAAAACATGATAAAAAATTGTACAACTACTCCATTATGATTCCACTAATTGGTAACCACCAAATCATGATCTTAAATTGCTCCATTAGTTCAAATATTGTATCATGGTATAGGTAAGCATCTTGGCTGAATTTTGCAATTGGAATTTCCTTTTTTTGATATTTTAATAGAAAGTTATGAATTTTCTACCAAAACATGGCCCAAGAAATCCTCCATTCACATCACTCTCGGTTTTGCCCATTTTTGACCATGATATAATCCGAATCATTTGAAGACGTCAACCTCAAAGTTGTAGCCCTCTGAGTGTCCTTTCCAACAATATAAAGTGCAGGTCAATCCGAATTTTGTACCAAACGTTATGGTCAAATTACTGAACTGCGGCAGTAAATTCGAGCTGCTGATTTTTTACGCTTTGTCATTTCTCTTCAAATTGCCATAACTTTCACTAGGAAACTCCGATTTGGGATCCGACAAAAATGTGGAAATCCTCTTTTGATATTCTTTGATATTGGCACAACAAAAATTGTAAAAATAACTTTTCATAAAATTGCATCGGAGGCCCTCCATCTTTGAATTTGCTTGCATTTCGGTCCCAAGTTCCGTTTTCGCTCCGTTTTTATCCATTTTGGCTCCTTTTGATTTCTTGTGACTCTAAACACACAATAAAAGGAAAACACATAAAAATAAACATATAATACTAATAAAACAGACAAATACGTAAAATAGAAGAGTTATTTAAGTGCTTTTCTAGCACTTATCATCAAACCTTTTCGAGGATGATAAACTTGGCATGTGTTATTCTGAATCAGTATCGCCACTCCTCTTTCTTGTAGTTGTCCAATGCTAAATAGATTGTTCTTTACCTCCAAAATAAAATATACATTGGTGATCACATGAGTATTTCCAATTATTTGTAACCTGATGTGACCTCTTCCCATTACAAGCATCTTCGAGTTGTTGCCGAGCTTCACACACTGCATGTACTCTTCGTCTAGGTGATTAAATGATTGCTTGTTTCTACTCATATAATTGCTGCATCTGGAATCTAGAAACCATACCTGCTATCTTTTGACATCATTCATATCTACGTGTGCCATTAGTAGCATCTCTTCGATCTCATTTGATTCTGCATAGTTTGCATTATTCTCCAAATAAGGACACTCATATCGAAAGTGTCCTAATTTATGAAGTTTATAGAATTCCTTCGGTGCTTTATTGAACGATCCTCTTCCTCGACCCCTTCCTCTACCTCATTGGCTTCTACTTCTATCACATGTTCTTTCCATATAGGTAACTTTTAGTGCTTATTCATCTCTACTAGTCTTAGAGCTTTTGTTCATGGACAAGCAATGAACTCTGCAATTCATCCACTGAAAGAATATTAATGTCTATTGAGCAAGCTATGAAGTTGAAATTTTCAGTGATGGTGTAGAAGATCTTCTCAACAATCTTCACATCCAGCATGTCTTCACCAAAATTCCTCATATCATTTGCCACCAGCATCATCCTCTCAAAGTAATTTGTAATAGATTCTCCCAGCTTCATCTCCAACACTTAAAAATTTCATGGAATCCAACAGCTGCTTGGCCGTCCCTTTCTAAGCAACTGTTTTTAGGATAGACTTGTCAATGGACTAAAACGGTAATTTTTTACTTTCAAATCTCTCAATTTTGTCTCCTCTAGAGTTTTCTTCTATGCTTCAGTCAGTACTTCTCCAGCACTGGGCTTTATATACCCTGTCTCAATAAGGCTCCAATACTCTTTTAATCATAGGAGATTCTCCATAAGCATGCTCCAATGCTCATAATCTCTATCAAATTTGGGGATGCAAGGCCGCATGAAATAGCTTCACTCCTTTCACACAGTGTTTCACTCCTATTCAAATTTAAAATCTTATCCAGAAAACTGTAGTTTCTCGACTCCTCAATCTCCGAAGAAATCAGGCCGTGTGAGTGGCTCAGATAACAAAATTGTTAATGCTACCTTTGCGCATGATATATGCTGGAGAATATATATTTCTCTTATTCAATTCAATAGCTGGTTGGTGGCCTTTTATAAGCCTTACAAGAAAGGAAACTGCAGATAAGAACCACGTAAACCACTAGCTAAAACCATAGAATTTAGTTAAAGAAATATTCAAACCTAAGCTATTGCCCTAAACAAAACCGATTATTCAAACAAAATTGACTAACAACTTTGACTAACAAATCTAACACGTGCACCATCATGTATGTATAAATTGAAACATATAAAATACTCAATAATCCAACAACGATGACTACTCTCATATGCCTTGCAAAAATTTACTTTAATATTTAATTACAGACAGTAATTAAATCAAACGTGTCGTCATTGTCCTAGGTTACTAAGTATAATGAAGGTACATAAAATACCTATATTTTTTGTAACAATCATTGAACTTGATGTGGAAATCCTAAATAGAATGATTGCACATCTGCCTTATTATACTACAAGATTTTTCACATTTCCCTACAAAGTATTATTCTTGGGAGACGTCCTTATTTGTGGAGAAACAACTAGGACACAAAAACAAAATTTGTAGGCACTTATGGCTAAATCTCGATGGAAAAGTTAATAGCTTACAAAAAAATTTAAATTCATGGGGTAATAATGTTTGCCGCTACAAACCTTTCGGAGACAATTATGATTTGTAAGGAAAGATAATAGGTGACAAAAATTTGAAATTGTGAGCTAAAGTTTGCCCCAACAAACCTTTTACAGACAAATACAATTCATAAGGAAATGTCAGAAGTGATAAAATTTTGAAATTGTGTGATAAACTTTACCCCTACAAACTCTTTGGAGATAAATATGCTTTGCTTTGCCCCAACAAACTCTTTGGAGATAAATATGCTTTGCCTCCTAAGGTCTTTCGCCACAAATGACAAATATGTAAGAAATAAATAGATATTCATTTTTTTTTACCCACCCCACTTGCCATCTCTTTAACTTAACTCAACCCCCTAGTTATTTAATTAACTTCTAGAGCATGCAATCAATAGGAATTGAACCCAAGACCCTAGGGTTGGAGGATTGATATCCCTTACCCACTTTGATTCCTTGTTAGTCGTTCCCATTTTCATTTAGGTCTTGTTCTATACACAAGTTGGGATTGTTATTTAGATTTATTCAAACAACATCTGAGATGTATGGTGGAAAATTGAGAAAAGTGTATTAAAAATATAAAGTAATTGTATGAGCGGTTGAAAATAATGAAAGAGAAAAAGTTAATAGAAAGTTAGTAAAAATTGTTGTGTATAGAACAATGCCTTATATAATATATAAGTGTCTTAGTGTACATCTTACAATTTACTAATTATTTTTTCTTTTCTATTAAAATATGGAGCATATAAAAGCACTATTTAGTTATATTATAATGTGTATAATGTATAGTTTTATATGTGAAAATATTTTTTTTAGAAAATTACAAGCCATACAAACACACTACTTTTTTTTTTTTTTTTTGGAGAAAAGAGACATTCGCCTACAGATTTTATTTTGTATGCAGAAATAATTTTATAGAGAAAGTACATGCCCTACCTTTTTTGTGTGGAGTTTTTTTTTTTCTTTTGGTGGAGAAAAGAGACTTCTCAACAAATTTTATTTCATTTGCAGAAATATTGTTTTTAGGAAATGCACAAACCTGAAAAAAAATAACTTTTTTGAAAGGGAAAAGAGAGATTCGCCCACAAATTCCATTTTCTATGCCGAAATAGTCTTGTACGGAAAGTACAAGGCCTACAAAATTCTTTTTTTTTTTTTTTTTTTTTTTTTTGTAGAAAACAGAGAACTTCACCTGCAAATTTTATTTTGTATATAGAAATAATTTTGTAGGGAAAGTACACCCACAAAATATTTTTTTGTAGGAAAAATGACATTTGTCTAATTTCATTTTCTACGAATTTCATTTTCTATTCGGAAATTTCGTAGGATTAATGTAAAATTCTTGTAGTGAGCTCCTAAATCCTTTTTCATTGGGGTAAAAGTAACGGCTACAAATGCGGAAAAATTGAAGGAAAAATCCTATTGCGACTAAATCTATTTTTTGTAGGAGAAGATAATCTTTAAAAAAAAGTTAAATTGTGTGTGAAAAAATTGTACGGAAAACCATATGCATATGAAATATTCTATTATTTGGGAAAATGTAACCTTACTAGTACACAATTGATATTAGGTATCGCCATTGGGTGACGGTTTTATAGAAAAATGCTATTAAAAAATTACACGTGGTGGTTGTTAGAAAAAATCGCCACCCAAAATACATTTTAAAAAAAATTTAACTTTAGGTGGCGATTGTTAGAAAAGAACCGCCACCCATCTTGAATAACGGGTGCCAGTTCTTTTCAAGAACCGCCACATAAAATTAATTTTTTTTTAATGCATTTTGGGTGGCAGTTCATATTTAACAACCGCCATCCAATATCCTAATTTTCAGATCTAGATCTGCAGTTCTCTATATTTTCTTTTTTGCGTTTCTTTTCTTTAATTTTTCTACAATTTTTCTTTGATTCTTTGTTCAATTTCTTCAATGCTAAAGAAACAAATATTCCACCCACCAAAGCCTCCACCACCAGTAAAGGATCCACATAATTCTGAAGCACAAATTAATACATAATCTTGTTACTCAATAAATTCAATGAGATTCTATCAATGAAGATCAATAATCTAAAGCAAAAGCTGAAGGATCATCATTGAAGCAGCAACAATTCGCATCGACCAGGCAACAAAAGAGATGCACCAACGTTAACAGATCCATCCTCTGAATTAACAAATTTGCGAACAATCCAATAATCTAACCAAGCTCCAGCTCTCAACCAAGATCTCAGATCTGGTAGTTTTTTTGCTAAAATTTGTGTATGTTTCTAGCTAATTAGGGCTAAACATGACCTTAAATAACTTAATTGAAGTTGTATTGAAGTTGTAAAAGCTGAATTTTTTTAATGTATTAGTAAAGCATTTCTTGTGGATTTTGGCACAGGTTCATTTGATTTTGTTTATGTTCATTAGTAAACCAAAAGAATTAATACAGATCTGCAAGTTTCTGACCTGTATTTTTTGTTTTAGATCTATCATTTTCAGCCTGTTTTTTTATTTTTTATTTTTTTAATTTTAAAATTGGATATTAGGTGGCGATTCTTAACACTAACTGCCACCTAAAGGGTTTTTTAAAACAAAAAAAATTATAACGGATGGCGGTTTTTAATTAACAACCGCAACCTGAAATATCTAAAAATAAAATAAATAAATAAAAGGGTAGCGGTTATTTTTAAAAAACAACCGCCACCGGTTCTTTTTTGGGTGGCGTTTTGGGACCACCCTTTCTAGCAACATTGGATGTCGCTATTTTGGGTGGCAGTCAAAGAACCGCCACCCATGCACTTTTTTGTACTAGCGACTTTGGCTACAAATATAAAAATTGTAGGTAAATCCAATGCCTACCAAATCTTCTTTTTTCTTTTTTTTCTTTTTCTTGTGAGGAAAGATAAGTTTTGGCAACAAATTTTATTTTGTGTGTGAATAAATTGTAGCGAAAACTGTATGCCTACGAACTATTTTATCATTTGGGGAAAGGTAACTTTGGCTACAAATGTGAAAAAATGTAGGAAAAATCGTACCCCTTCAAAATATATTTTTTTGTGGGGAAAGGTAACATTTGGCTACAAATTGATTTTAGTTTTGTGCGTATAAATTGTAGAGAAAGCCATATGCCTCCAAAATATTTTATTTTTTAAGGAAATGTAACCTTTGGCTACAAATTGGAAAATTTGTAAGAAAAATAGTATGCCTACAAATTTTTATTTTTATTTTTTTGTGGGGAAATATAACTTTTGACTACAAAATTTAATTTGTTTAGTGAAAAATTATATACTTACAATTTTTTTTCCAGGAAAATGTTAATTGGCTACAAATTTTATTTTGTATCCGCAAAATTTGTAGAGAAAAGGAAAATTCTTGTTGTCCGTAACTATTGGACTTGATTGCACTCTTCCGCTTGGTACGATGCAATCACATGGTACAATCCACTCGATTGCATGGTAGAAAATTGAGAATCGCTCAGTTTTGTGCTATGTAATCATATGGTATAATAACAAAGCGATCGCATGCAAAAGCTATGCAATGTTAGCTTTGTACCATACAGTGGCATGGTACAAATGCCGTGAAATCACATGGCACAATTTTTTTCAAAATTTTTTTAAATTACCAATAACTCACAAATAAAAGATAATTTGTGAAAAAAGTGATATTAGCATTGACAAAACAAGTGAATGGAGCGAGCTCTTTAAGAAACACAAAAAATATATATTATCTATCTAAAATGGACACTAAATGCAATCGCATGATACAATCGACGTGATAGCATGGCACAAAATTGGGAATCGCTCAGTTTTGTGCCATGCAATCGTATGGCACCGTAGTTGCCTAGTATCTAGATTGCATGGCACAAATTTTGCGATGCCACTTTTGTGTAGTCGCATGGTACAAATGCTGTGAAATCGTATGGCACAAATATTTTTTCAAACTTTTTAAAAATCATTGAAGACTAACATACGAAAGATAACTTGTGAAAAAAAAGATATTAGCATCAGCAAAGTAGATGGTTGGAACTGCCTCTTAAAGAAATGCAAAAAATATATATTATCTGTCAAAAACGGCCACCTTAGCGAATTCTATGACCAAAATACCAAAAACCAATTACTTGTAGAAATTTGAATTTTCTGTAATATTACACACTATTATACGCTGTTACACATTATTACACACCGTTACACGCACTTTGTAATATGTTACATACTCTTTGTAATTTGTTACACTCCATTGTAATTAGTTACACATAATCTGTAATGGGTTTGGAGTTAGAAAATTAGAAAAGAATGAAAAACTAAAAAAAAAATTAAAAAAAATTAAAAAAGAGGAAACTATAGTATGAAGCCCAAATTCCACCCGCATGATCTCATGGTGCAAACCAATGCGATTGTACGTACCTAAAAAGCGTAATTTTGAATGCCTAGTTACTTAATTTTTATAAATAGTTTTAATTTACCTATTTTAATTTTGAATTAAGCAAAGTTCATTAAAACATATTTTGGTGTAATTTCCTCTTTGGTATATTAGGGATCACGACCAAACTTTTGTATATAGCCTAATTAAAGTACCCACAAAATACTAACCACGCCTATATTGTCTTTTTTAATTATCCGGACCACATCGATTCATGTAGTCTATCCGCTTGCCTAATTAGAAGCCATGCACACTTCCTTTCAAAAATTCGTGGGGGGCATATAACCCCTCCGGCATCAGTGGACAGTTTTGTATTATTCATCTCACTTATCGTAAATTCCAAAAAAAAAAATTTTAGATGACGTAGCGTTATCACAAGGCGCCACGTCATGGAGTGTACACACTCTCCTACACACTAGTGTGTAGGAGAGCACCAGCCTTAATAGCTGATACAATTAAGCTTGATAACATGTTGCCCCACCTGATATTGGAAACATAAATTTACAACATTTCCATTTTTAATTATAATTATCGTTTTTTTTTTAACAAATAGCAACAAACTAGCATTTTCAATATATAATCACAAAATCTTATCCAAAAACTTCATAAAAAACTCATTCAGACAACACCATACACGTAAGCTTCAGGACGAGTGAGGTAGTGTCGTATCAATATACCATACCCTCTCAAATTTTCTATGAAAAGATAGAGCTTCCAATAAATGCTTGACACCTAAACAAACAAACAGTTTTGTACATGAAAAGCGACGTAGCGTGGAAGATTCTTTATTTCTTGTTTAATTAGTTCAAATTCTACTTGTATAATATATGAATGCAAATGAGTGAAATGAAAAATAATGGAACTACAAATTTTTATGGTAATATTTTAAAAGAATTAAACGGTGCAAAAAAAAAAACAAGAATAAAGTGTAAAAGAAAGACAAATGCAGACTGCGAAACAAGGATAGGAAAAAGGGTTTTCTTCCTTTAGTGAGTAACACTTCCAAAAAGTGCCAAATATTAGCATAAAGATAAAGTTCATGTCCAAGAAAATGCATCATACTTAGACATTGGCAATTTGAAATATTATTTAGAAAAGTCTCGAAAATGTTAAAATATCAAATCGAGTCAATAATAAATAGGAGCCAATTAACATGGAATACATATTTGGTCAAAAACACAGGGTTTTCTTTCCGAAACCATAATACTGTGGCTGATACGTACTTTTCAAACCTTCTTTTTCCTCTCTCTTTCTTTTTTTCTTTTTCCTTAATATAATTGAGAAAAATCTGGGGAAGGACATACCGCCGGACCTATGGCCTCTTGCCCTTTGCGGTTTGAGCTAATTAGTTAAAACCGATCATGAGATTTAAAGGCTCTTAAGAGAAAGAGATATTTATAAATAATGATATTATAAAATATCAAGAGATTAAAATTAAATTCTCTAACTGAATAAATAATAACTTTACTTTTAGTTTTTATTTCAAAAAAAAAAAAACTCTATATATCCACTCTATCCATATGGATTTAAAATTTGAAGCCCTAAGCAGCTGCTTAAACTACTTATTGTCAGGATCGGTCTTGGTATATATTTACACGTGAGCATAATGAGATTCATTATTTAACTATTATGCAAGTAAAATTAATTACATAAAATTATAATGTATATTTCAAAGTCAAAAACTTGAAAAATTGACATCTTGAATCACTTGTTTTTTTGGTTCCTTTGGCAGTCTCCAATTAAACTTTTCTACATCACATAATGTGTATTGATCATGTGATGTATATGATTTTTATATATTAAGGGGAGATATATCTAGCTGGATTCAAAAGAAAGCAACCGATTGGTTAATGCGTTAATGTATATTTTATTTTCGGAAGTTTGATTGGATGAAGTTGAACACAACCATAATGCCACTAAAATCATTTAATTAAACAATATATGTTATGCACATGACTCTGAATGCATAATTTATTATGGGATGTGATACTACATATATAGCACTTCTGTATGTACGTATGAAAAGAAACAAAAATATTTCGGCAATCCAGAAGAGCCTTACTTACGAGTCATGCTGAGAATGCAAAATTTGTTGTTTTTCTTGAAACTGGCTTCAAATAATGGCACCAATTCACCAACCAAGTCAGCTGCTTTCTTGATTCCCCAAGAAATGTGGTATATTTTGAGTCATACCCATGCCCGACATATATTTTCTGTCAGCTTGGACAACAAATAATAATAATAATAATAATAATAATAATAATAATAATAATAATAATAATAACAATAATAATAATAATAACAATAACCGACGATTTAAAATACACAACAATCAAACAAATAATTGTCATTTTCATCAAGAAATAAATTAATTAAAAGAATAAACCAAAGGCCACAAAATTAGAAACTGAGAGGTCCCATTGCCATAAAAATGCACTGCGAGTGATTCTTGCATTAAAAGCTACAATAATTAATTTAATAAACCAATAATGTTAGAAAGATTGGGAGAATAAAAAAAACACCAAAATATATTTCAACCATGTCTTGTTATTTTTTGTTTTAATAGATAAGTCGAATCACACAGACACACACACTAACGATGAATGGTCTCCAAACGAAAAACTTTCCAGTACCCATAGAATATCGAATTTTTGGTATGCCCGGTAAATAAAAATTGATCACGTATACATCAGGGATCACGATTAAGTAAATAGTATGACTGCTAGTATGCTTATGCAAGTAGATAGTTTTAATTCACACAGCTAAATAGAAATATGTACTCTTGAAATATTAGAATGGTTTACCTGCAATGAAAAACCTTTGCCCTCAATCTAAGCCCGTGAAATTTACTTATGATAAGGTGGAGTGGTCATGATGGGGAAGAAGGGCACATGAAGGACTAACTCAAAAATGGGTTAGTAATGCACGTGCCCTGCTTCTCCATCTTGCTCAACACTCACCTTCATTCTCTTTTTTTGCTCATTTATCTGATTCACTTCTCTCCTCAAGTCTCTAGTATTTATTTATAAACAAGAGATGGAAATGGAGTGTGTGTTTTAAGGGTGGTGGGGTCCGCTACATTTAGGGTTCCTTCGATACCGTTTTGATTTAATGTATAATTGATGCCAAAGTTTGCCATTGAAATAATTCTTGTGGGACCTCTTGATTTGCACCGAAATAAGGTTTCCATAAATAAAAATTATGGACCACTTGTCAATCACTATATATGCCAACTTTTGTTACAATACACTGTCAACCTTTTATCTAACAAAATTGATATCTCAACAAATTTTAAGTAGCCGACTCATTGACTGTGTTGTACCCAGAATTGAGTCAAGACGGGGCACTCGGAACTCGTTTAGCTAGGCTCGAGACAGCATATCTAGGCTTCGATGGATGTTAACGGTTACTTTCAAAGTATTAAAGTTCAATCATCTAAATAAAGAATCAAGCATTAATTCACGCGACAATAAAATTGCATGGTTTTGATTACTGGCGTGCTAAGTCTCCATACAGTGTATGCATGCGTGTGTTGTGTGTATTCTTTAAAAAAAAAAAGGTACGTGACAGTAAAGAGATAAACACATCAATTTAAAGATAGAGAAATCACTAATAATAATCGATGCGCCGTATTAGAGAGGGAACACTACTGATTTATTGGTCAAATTCAAGCAGGATAGAACCAGAGGTAACCATGGTGGTAGTTATCATCATAATTGATTCACCACTTTCCAATTAAAGACACGCTTTGTTTCAACCATCACTAAGGAGCTCCAAAAACATGTAGAAGGAATTAGAAATCCAAGAGAGAAATAGCTTAAACCATAAGTAAAACTTGTTGCACCTAAATTTCATGTGACTAAATCATTTTTTTCCTTTAAATCAGATTTTTCTATTTTTTAAGGTAGATTTATGGTATTTCATTTTACCATATTGGGGTCGGGTCCGGGACGGGCGAGGGTGGGGTATGTGGTCCAATACATTATATCATGTCCACAAGTAGACATTTGCGCCAAAATTTGGTGAGTGTCGAATCCAACAAATAATAAAAACACTTGCTCAAAAATATGATTTGTAATAGCAGTGAAAAAAATTGTATCCACAGAGATTAGTCAGATTTATTTTTAAAAACTAAACTAAATAAAATAAAAATGGGGGGTTTTAAAGATTGAGATTCAAAGAATTAAAATAAGCAATCACTCAAAATAGGATTGAAGGGTTATCAATTAAGAAAAATATCAAGTCCAAGGCATAATCTCAAATTGATTCACAAAAATTGATCATGGATACAATAATAATATCCTATACACTTTCTCTAAATTGGTTATAGTCATTGATACGATCTAACAACTTATCTCTTCTTACTTATTCGATAATTAAGGTACGACCGTTAATTATTTTCCTAATCAATAAACAACCCCAGGTGCGGCTGTAGTATTTAATTTATCAATAGCATTTATTAATATCTGGAGAGGACCAATTCTAACCAACAAGGTCACACGGTAATTTGTTTAAGCTAGATCATATATTTTCACAGTCATAAATTAAAAATTTTGACCTAATCAATTATGTTGTTTGCCATAAATATTAAAATTGAAACCTAAACAATTATGGATTTAGGATCCTAATTAGGGATCTATCATTTTGACAATCACACAATGTGCACTTTGTATAACTAATCAAAACAATATTATCAACACAATCACAGAAAATATATAAATAGAGAAATTAAATAGAAGAATGAAAGACGAATGAATTAGATCTCATAATTGTTGTAGAATTAATCTTTGATTATCCTTGAACCGGAAAAGAAACTTAGAATTCCATGGAAGATGAAGAAAAATCCTAGTCTATGATGACGATGACGAAGCATGTATGCTGAATGGAGGGGAAAATAACGTGAGTTTTTGGCCAAGAAATAAACGTGGCTTTCTTGTTGTCTTGGGCCAGATCCAATTCTAAATTAATTCAGAAAAAAATAAAATAGGAATGATTATAATTTCCTAATTCTAATAAAAACCTAATCCTTCCTTAAATATAAAAGCCCTAAAATTACATTAAATGCCCCTATAAAATATTCCTATTCTTTTTAGGAGTGAGAATAATTAAATGGGGTCTTCTAACAGTTCTTCAACTCTTTAGTTCATGGAGTCTCATTCCTACGTTTTTGGTAGATCGAGTTGAGAAGGCATGACCACGCCTTAAGCTTGATGATCTTATGGATATTTTTCCCTTAGCTCTATCCTTTCTTCAAAACTTGTAAATTGACTTCAATTCGATCTAACTGTTGCGCTACCGCAAGTGTACGGATCGCAAAAGTAATAAAGTGGACTGTTGGAGTCCGGATACCCACGAGGACTGTTAGTATATCGTTTAATTCCTACTAGCCTTAACCGAAACTAATAAAAATATGGGATTTTTATACTAAAAACTAATTAACAAATAACAACTAAAATTAAATGTGCAAACTAAGGCTAAAATTTAAGTTAAAACTAGAAAGCAATTTGTGAAATTGTTTGGAGAAAAATCAGTGAGCAAAGTGGCGAAGAGGTTTCGAATCCCCATTTTACCCGATTATTATTTCAGATTATTGAATTGACAACTTGGTTAAATTTAAAGATTGAATTCCCAATTTATCAAATATTCTCTCTCGAGTAATATTCGAACTATTCTCATGCACAATTTACCTATATCTCTATGGTAAACATAAATACACAATAACGTATTAATGATTTATGAAAACATTAAAAGATCACATGTAGCATAGCGGTATATCTCTATCCGCTATCGAACTCCACGGTTTTTAATATATTTCTAGTTTAATTTGGATCTCTCGATTCAAAAATTAAACCACAAATATCATATAATTGTGTGCACTCAATATATGAAGAAAATAGATCAATATTAAAAACTTAAATCCAACATAAGTTGTTGGTTCAATTCAACAATCCATAAATAACAATCAAATAAAACGGTTCATCTACACCTCAACGCAACAATAAACTTAGCCTAATATATTAAAATAAGAAAATACCAAAAAGGAGAAGAATTCCATAACCGGACGATGAATTTCGGTGTTTGTGGTGAAATCCTCACGCTTGAAACCTGTATTTGTCTTTACTTTTCTCTCCAAAGCTGTTCCAGATCGTCTCCCCTGTTTTAGGTCAACTTTGGCTTTTTATAGGTGCAAGAAAGCCCAAGAATTGGAGTCCATGTCGAAAAAGGAAAAATATGACGCATTCTGCCCGATTGAACCATGCTACTGCACGTGTGGTCGCATGGTTAACTATACAGCACTGTCGCAATTTACCGTTTTAGTGATAACTTTTGCTACCGATGTCCGATTGAGGTGATTCAAATTCTTATGGAGAATAAATGAAAAGATCTACAATTTATTCAGAAATAGCCACGTCGAAATTCAACTTTTATCTGGTTCAAAATTCATCCTCAATCTTTATCATCTTTACATTCATGTCCCCGAATTTGGAAACTTTCTTTCTTTTGATATTTCTTTCTTTTTTTTTGATCATTTTTCCTTTATTTTTGCTCAAACTCCTTCTTATTTCAAATTTTCTCCTAAAACACAATAAAGAATCAAATTAAGTAGGAATTAACTATACAAACACAAATATTACGGGTTCACATGCCCTAAATAAGTGTACAAAACGCACTTATCACTAACTTTTTCACCTAGTCCATAAAACACAATTAAAATCAAGGAATTAAATAATTTGTAATAATAAAAGCATGAGAAAATACAATAATTATATGGAATTAATATTCTCTATCAACAACTACAAGAAAACAAAGGTATGGATGAATTGTGCAATGATGCTTAAAGGTGTTGATGATTTACGTTAATTATCCTTGGATTTCACCTTGTATTCTCTCTTTATTGTATATATGTTGTTAATGCATATCACTCCATGCAATTTATTGTTGAAAATTTGAAATTCAAGCAAATGCTTTCCAATTATTTTGCTTATTTATTTTAATTAATGGAAATCACTTTTGTAATTTGGTGGGTAGTATTTTCTTTTTTTTTCTGGGAAAAAAGGGAGAGAGAACGAAAGAAAGAAAGAAAAATATTTGATTTTGCAAAAAGTTGGTTTGTTAGGGAATTTTTATTTTTTGTGGATGGCAAAAGAAAACCACATATTAATCTCTCCGTCCCATAGAGATAGTTATATTTTTCATTTTAGTCCGTTCCAAAATATTATCCCATTTCCATAGTTAATTTCTCAGTTTTCTTATATGCTTATATTTAATATACATCATTATCAATATATAAAAACAATTAAAGTAGAATAACAAATAAATATAAGGGTATATTAGGAAATATATTTAAAAATATTACTTGTCAAGGATCATTAATTGAAATTTCTTAATCTTCATAAAAATAAAAATGTGACTGTTTTTGCCGACAAAAGGAGTAGTAGTTTAAGCTTAATCATCTTTTGGAAATATAAGGGCGTTCTATTTGTTTTGTATTTTCTATTTTCATTTTCGAAAATATTTTGGTATTTTCTATTTTCAATTGTTGTTTTGAGGATATTGAAAATGCGTTTGGTTTGTTGTTTTGAAAAATTATTTTTAAGAAGAGAAAATAAAAACGTGTTTGGTTTATAATTTTAGAAAAATACAAATTGGTATAATAAAAATTACAAAATGGTCCTCAAACTATTCAAAATATTCAAACAAGCCCTCATCTTCACCCCACCCTACCCCCACCCCACGCACCCCTCTTCTCTCTTCAACCAGTGGCCGACGACTTTGTCGGCCACTGTTGGTGGTGCGAACCACCAACTCTTGGTGGTTCGCACCACCAGCAGGTGGTTCGCGACCACCTGCACAGGTGGTTTCGACCATCTGTTGGTGGTCGAACCACCTGTTTATGGTGGTCCAACCACCATTAATGGTGGTTGGACCACCAGATCTGGTGGCTTGCCACCAGATCTGTGTTTAGCCACCAGATTAGACTTTGGTGGCGGCGATTGGTGGTGGTTGGCGGTGGTCGGCGGTGGTCAATGGTGGCGGCGATGGTCGACGGTGGCCAGTGGTAGTCGACGGTGGCCGGCGGTGATTGGCTGTGGTTGGGACTAAAATGTAATAAGTGTAAAGTTTAAAATCCGAAAACATATTTTCCTTATTTTTAACATTTAATATAGAAAACGTCGAAAACGTTAAAAAGACGTTTTCGTGTTTTCTATACAAATTTTGAAAATATTTTCGAAAATGTATTTTCTAAAACAATGAACAAAGCGCGTTTTCAACATTTTCGAAAGAAGAAAATGGGTTGAAAATGGCAAATAGAACGCAACCTGAGAATCTGCAAATGGATTCATTGATATTATCCCATGTAGGAGAGAATTTGGATTCTACTGAAGCATTTTGAAATCTGTATCAATCTATATCTATAATATATCTATATATCTCTAATATAGAAAAAGAATGTTATAAAAAATATTTTTTAATCCTTTTTTAATTGCCAAAAATCGTTTTCTCGCTCAAATTGCCACCACCAATCACAAATAAGGAAATCTATAATATAGAAAAAAATTACAAAATGTATTTTTAGAATTGATATATATCTAATTGCCGTTTATATCACAATCTATTTTTGGAAGTGATATATACCCATTTACCATCTCTATTACAATGTATTTTTGGACTTTGATTTTTATTTTCCATCGTATTTTGTATTGTATGTATGTACAAGTTCCACTTTTAATTCATTATTATTATTATTATTTAAAAATAATTATTCAAGCCTAAGGAATCCCCACCTTCCTTTTCTTTTTATTTGTTATTTTCTTTATTATTTAATTTAATTGTGTTTTGTCATTAACCACCTACTACAAAAATAGGTTTGCATAGGAGTCGTCTTCTCCCATATATATTAGTTGCTTTCTTTTCTTTTTTGTTTGAATTGAGATTCCAATTTAACCACACATTGCAATGTGATTCCATTTTTTATTTTTCTCTATTCTCTTAATTTGTTTTATTATAGTTATTTAATTAAATAAATAATTTACAAGAATAATCGCCGATCACTATATTCCACGATTTGGGCGTTCATTGATTCATTCTAATCTCATTTTCAAATTCCCATCGTGAATTAGGATCCTTTCAAATCTACGTTGTTCTTCTTTTTCCTCTATCCTTCTATCTCTATATACGCGTCTTTATCTTGGTATTTTTCTACTATTTATTGATTGATTGATTTATTTATTTATTTAGAACGGTCTTTGGTTTTCTTCTCCATTCTTTGTGTGAATTGCGGAAAAATGGGTTTGATATTTTGAATGGTTATTTGTTTTATTAATCTGATATCTTTAGTATTTTTGGTGATTATTCGAATTGTTTGCAATAGGTGATTTGGAAGTGCCTACATTCACTACGACACTCGCCAAAAATGTATTTCAAAGGAAAGTAGGGCATATTTCAAGCTTTATATGTGAAAAAAAAGCTTTATATGTGAAACTACTTGTGTAATTTTTTGCTATGATATTGGGCACCCAAAGTAATCTTTCATGATCCAAATGAGAAGATAATGAAGCTATTCTACAATTGGTTGCTGAGGATGGAGTACTATGCTTTTGGTCCAATTAAGAGGTTTCTTTTATTACAACACCAAAGTAATTCAAACAAACTCACACTATTTTTCATTCATCTTTAATCCCTTTGCCTAGAATATTTGAAGTTAATATGATATGTGACTTACATTTTCTCAATCAATTCTTTTGGTCCACCTATATGAATGTGCTCACCTACTAGATGATTTAAACTCAGACTCAAAAGGAAGGCTCACGGCCAAAGTGGATGATGATGTACATGCAAAAACATCAATCCATTTTCATGTCAAATTCCTGAATAACCACTTGATTGGCTGTTCTAATTTCATACCATATATTTTTATCTTTACATGATGAGTTTTTTTTTTTTAACATTATTTTACAGGATGAATTGTTCAGTATCAGTGATACATAAAGGTTAAAAGAGTTGCCCAAGCAAGTTCAAGAAAAGGTTGCATATTGAACAACACTTGTGATGACATTGGGGACATTCTTTTTTTTTTCCCTTTTATGTGAACAGCCCTTTATTGCTAATGTTTTGGCCAAGAAAAAAAGAAATATAATTGAGGGAATATGTTGGTATTACAATATCATAATGAAATAAAAGGTCGATGAAGTAGATACTATTTTATTTTTATCTTTTAGACAAGTTTTAGGTTCAAATTTTCATGAATAACTTTAAAATCATTGCCATTGGGGTGAATTTTTATTGTTCATGTTTTTTATATTGGAGCTTTAGTTTATAATTACGTAATGTTATTAGACATTATAGTTATGAACAAATCAGGCAAAGATTTTTATTTTATGACCATAAAAGATTCTATTAAAAAATAATAGCAAAAAAATGTTGTTAAAATAAAAGCATAACAAATGCTTTTTAGTGGCTTCTATGGATTGCCACAGAATATGTAGAAATCCTTAGAGGCCTTTTATTCAATAAGACTCTTGTTCCAAAACTTTGATGCATCTATAATATAGAAAACAATATACTTTTTCATTTTGACAATTCTGTTTCCCACTCAAAGTAAATCTACCAGTTAGAGAATTTAAAAAATGAAAAAAATTTACATATATTAAAAATCGCATAGGAAAATCTAAATACAAGATATAATAATATCTACAATCAAAATTATTAGATCTCCTAAAATCTAACTATACAATTAAAAATTCTTCCTATATGAAATCTTGCAACTTTTTTTGTAATTAAAAAAATATGATTTGAATTTTGTTATAATCTAATCTAATTTGAATTTTGATTTTTTTTGGCCATTAATTGTGTTTCATATGATTTTATAATTATTTCTTAGTTTCTTAATTAATTTATTAATTTTGTATTTTAGATTTTGATCAGATATATTTTTTCCATAAATAGTGTTCTAATTGTAGTAGGATTTGTACTACAAAATAGTACAGGACATTTATTGAGATAAACAAAATCTATAAGATTTGGTTTTTTTAATATATCTATAAGATTTAGTTAAATATTTTGTATCTTTTTTCAGGTAACCTCAAATCTATAAGATTTTTAACACATTTTGATTTATAATTATTGAGGGATGGGGATTTTTAACCAATTAATTTAATAATTCTTCTAATTCAAGAAGGATTCATTTATTATGTCTATATATTAAAAAAAAATGCATCCTTTTAATTTCCGATCTAAAATTAAGAAATTTTTTGTCATTTTGTCTTTTCTTTTGTAATCGATATATTCAATTTCTTAATTAACAATCATCATTAATGGTTAAGAATTTTCATATATATATATATATATATATATATATATATATATATAAAGAAAAACAAAGTTTTTTTTAAATTGGCTAAAAATATTAATTTGTAGGGAAAGGTAACCTTTGACTATAAATGTTAATTTATAGGAAAAATCATATGTCTACCAAATCTTTTTTTTTTAAGGGAAATATATCATTTGGTAAAAAATTTTAATTTGTTTGGGGAAAATTTGTAGCTAAAATCACATGCCTACAAAATCTTTTTCTTTGTAGCGAAAGATGACTTTTGGCTGCAAATTTTAATTTGCAAGAAAAATTATATACTTATGAAATACATTTTTTAGGGGAAAGATATCCTTTGGCTACAAATTTTTATTTGTCTGCGAAAAATTTGTAGTCAAAATCATATACCTTCAAATTTGTTTTCTTTGTAGGAATTTAATCTTTGGCTATGAATTTTAATTTGTTTCCAGAAAATTTGTAACGAAAAATAAAAATTCTTTTAGTCATAATACAAGTACAATTACAATCACAATTTTATAAATCGTGAGTTTGACATGATTTCATCTCAAGAGCTAGTCACACATCCATGTTCAACTAAGGGTATTTTTTATATTGATTATTGAAAAATTAAATTTTAGATACGTAACCTGAAAAGTAGAGAAGGGATATTAAAAACATAAAAAATATCAAATTAGTGTGTGATTAGTTGAAAATGATGATGGAGAAAAATAAATAAATTATTTAGATTTTATGTGTATTAAACAAGCCCTAGGTATTATTATCATTACTTTTTTAACTCATCTATAGTGCATTTGTATTTTTATGAAGAGTACAGTACACTAATGATATCCAATCTTCCACTCTATTTGCACTTTGGTTTCTTAATTTTTTATAGCACATACTCCCTCCGTCCCACTAAAATAGGCACCCACCATTTTTCACACATATTAAGAAAACATCTTAAATATTCTTGGAATTATAAGATATTCATATATTCTTCCAATTTTACCCCTATATTGAATGGTCAAAAAGTAGTGTGAATATGTTTAAATATCTTGATGTTTAGTATTCCAATTATCTTAAATAGGGGTATTTTAGTACATGAAAAATAAATTATACATTTAATAAGGAAATTGAACTATAATTTGGGATGGACAAAATAAGAATACTTGCCTATCTTAGTGGGACGGAGGGAGTAGCACCTTAGCTTTCAAAAATTAGCACAATCGGTCCCTATTGACCTAGTTAATGTACACTAATAGGTTATTAGGTCATTTTCCTTTTTTTTCTTTAATAAAATAAGTGTAGTTTGGTAATTTATTCTTTTCTTTGAAATATATGCATTTACCATTAATTAATAAATAAAGATTAACTCCCTATTTGCAATTTAAAATATATTATAAATATTGCATTAAAGTGCCTGAATTGTTAAAAACTTCAACATAAAACTAAGCACAAAAAATTTGTTCAGTATCTAACGGTGGTGAAAACCATAGGAGAATCGCTAGTGGTGTTATGGGTTCTCATATTTGGTTACACGAGACATAAAAATGACTACATGGCATTTTAAAAAATAGATAATATCTAGCAAAATTTTTATTTTTATATTTTTTTTATTTTTAGATAATAGTGAGCACAATACACATGCAATATATAATTTGATTCAAGTTGACCTACTTTAGTTTTAGCTAGCCTTTGTTCGGATTAACTTTTTTCTACCTAAACATCAAGTTCTACTATTAGTGAAAAGAAAGAATTAATATTAATCACATATCTCACATCATTAGCATCTCGAATGAAACATTGCCTTGAGGTGTACTAGTGTGTGTGAGAGATTGACACAAAAAATATACCAGATTCCAATTGTTCTATCTTTTGTATCACTTTTTGCTCACGTTTTCTTCATCGCTTCGTTGTTGTGTCTAAAATCACACATCCATCAATACATCTCCCACTACTATTTTATTATTATTTTTGGAATCATTTCTATATCTCTCTCCTCTGTTTCACTTTCCTCTCTCTTTTCATGAATTTCTTTCTCTTACGACTCAATTAAAATAATGTTTCTTTCTTTTTTCTCTCTTTCTCTCTGATATATCACTACACACACAAATGCCACAATTGACATTCCCATTAGAAATACTTTGGTGATTATTATTAATACATCTTATGGTTTTCACCACTAAAAGAAAACAAAAAGAAAAAAGAAAAAGCTATTAAGCTACTTAACTAGATGTTTTCATCTATCAATGATCATAAGTATATATTCAAGCTTTTATCAATTTATATAGACACCAATCGAATCTTTAATATCATCTCATATATATTGGACCAGAGGGACCATTTGGTTATTTGGCTTTGGACGGTCGATTATGATTGAGAAATATATGTAAACAAAACTCTTTTAATTAGGTGTCCCGTGGAAAACGCGCTTGGTTTTCGAGATTTTTTAAAATTTTTTTATTTTTATTTATTTATTTTTATTTTTATTTTTATTTTTTATTATTTTGGTGAACGAAGGACTGATGCCTTCCATAGAACATGCACACATGATCAGATGGGATTTTTTTTCACAAACTAGTTTTGCACCCATGCAATGCATGAACGACATACATAAAAAATTTTAATAGCATGTGGAATTACTATAAATAAATAAATCAATCAATCAAAATTGATAAAGTGTGCATAATATTTTGACATTTTGAACTTAGAAAAAATACAATTAACAAATTGCAACGCAACTATTATAAGTACAAATTTCGTAACACCTCTTTAGAAACAACGTTTGTTGTTGAGTTAATTGGTTTACATTCTTTGTCACAAATAATTATTATAAATAATAATTAATAAATTAAGATATTTATGATATTATAAATGTTGTAAATTATAAAATATTATATTATAAAATAATATATTATATATTATTAAATTTATTAAGAGATATTCGAAATTTCATAATTAAATCAAGGAATTTATGACATTAACCCGAATAATTTATTATATTATAAAAAATTATAGTTTTATATCATAAAATATAAATTTTATATTTTTGAAATATAATATAATAAAATAATTTAAGGGATTTAAATTATTTATATGCTTTAAATAATTTATATTTTATATTTTGTATTTCAACATTTCAATTAGTGATTCTTAATACTAGTAATAATTTTTATTTTCTTCAGTTAATTAAGGAATCGGTTCTTTGATCAATTGGTGATGATAAAATAAAGTATATAATAATTTATAATGTTTTATACAAATAGGGATATGTGGTGATGGCGATTCATCATTTGAGACATGTTTAAGAATCACCAGTTGAGACATGTTTAAGAATTACCAGTTGAGACATATTTTACTTAATTAATTCAAAGATAAATCAATAAATTTAGAGAAAATCATGTAGTAGAGGACCCAAATTTAAAAAAAAAATTATCCAAAATATAGGAACAACATATTTATATTTTCACTGCATTATAGTCATTCCAAAATTATCCCTATACGATCGACATGGTATCTCTGTGGCATATAAACTCACATAGAAAAATAATCATACTATATATATGTTGGGAAAAACATATTTTTCCTACTTAAAACTCTGATATCACTTATTGGGAAATATAATAGATTTTCCCTGAAACAGCACAGCAGAAAAACACAAATAGATGCAGAACAATAAAATAACACCAACGATTAATGTGACTTAGCTGACCATTGACAACCATGGGGGAAGAATATTTTTATTGACGAGAAAAACTCTCTTACAATTTTTTTCTCATCCTCTCAACTTCTCCACACAAACTCTCTCTTTATAACTAAACTAGAGCAATTAAAGAACAACCTGCGCAACACCTCCGTTCATACCGTTTTCTTTCGATCTCTCTAATTTCCTTCAACCACGATCGACGATGCAATTCACCATGGCAGTCTAATCCTCAATTATTATCCCTGTGCAATTCGTCTCGATAACATGCACAAACAAAAGAGACCTTCGTGCCACGTGCGTGCCCGAAGACACGCGCCACCCTTGTCTCTCTCGCTCAACTCTTGGCACCCCTTTTTTGGCAGAGAAAATTAGACAAGAAAAGAATAACACTATTTCTTTCTCTTTCTAATTTTTCTTCCCACTTACCTTTTAGGGCATACCTTACAACTGGGGCTCATACATATTTATATATGCAAATTCCCCAAATCCTCTTTGGAATGGAAGTCCCTTTCCTTACATAAGAGATCTTCTAACCCTTATCTGAATTGAACTCCTTTTCCTTCTTCGATGTTTAAATATTTTAAATCATATTCCTAATAATCTCCACCTTAATTTAAAATATTTAAACTATGACCATTTCTCGCCATCCAATACACACCCCTTTATCGGCAGGTGCCACCACTACAAATTCAATTGTAGCAGATAGAATCAAATCAAAGCTTACCACACATAACTTTGCAATTTGACTTCTTCGTACTACAATCTTGATATGCCTTATCACTAACCGCATTATTCATCTGGATAACTGTTCACAAAATCCAATATCAATGGAAGCCTTTTCCTGCATGACTCGATCACCACAAGCTAACTTCTTTGTGACTCGATCACCACTACACTCGGTGTGATTCGACCACAATAACTTTATGATTGTATGACTCGATCATTGCAACTTTACCTCAGCATCAATTCATTATCATAGCTCCACCTCAAACTTGGCCATACTCCCAAACTTGAACCGTTGGCTCTAATACCATTTGTTGGGAAAAACACATTTTTCCTACTTAAAGCTCTGATACCACTTGTTAAGAAATATAATAGATTTCCCCACACAGTATAGCAGAAAAACACAAATAGACGCGGAACAATAAAATAATACCAACGATTAACGTAGCTTAGCTGACCGTTGACAACCACGGGAGAAAAATACTTTTATTGATGAGAAAAACTCTCTTACAATTTTTTCCTCACCTTCTCAACTTCTCCACACAAGCTCTCTCTTTATAACTAAACTAGAACAGTCAAAGAATAACGTACGCAACACCTCCATTCATACCGTTTTCTTTCGATCTCTCTAATTTTCTTCAACCACGATCGACGATGCAATTCACCATGACAGTCTAATCCTCAATTGTTGTCCCTGTGCAATTCGTCTCGACAACATGCACAAACAAAAAAGACCTTCGTGCCACGCGCGTGCCCGATTGTACACGCCACCCTTCTCTCTCTCGCTCAACTCTTGGCACCCCTTCTTTGGCACACAAAATTAGATAATTAAGAAAAGAACAATACTCTTTCTTTCTCTTTCTAATTTTTCTCCCCACTCACCTTTTAGGGCACACCTTACAACTGGGGCTCATGCCCATATTTATATATATAGTTCCGCAAATCCTATTTGGAATGGAAGTCCATTTCCTTACATAAGAGATCTGCTAACTCTTATCTGAATTGGACTCCTTTTCCTTCTTTGATATTTAAATATTTTAAATCATATTTCTAATAATATTTTTTATACACCTATATTTAAATTAATCATTTTTGATATATATATATATATATATATAATACACGTATATTTTAAATACTATATATTACATATATTTACATCTATATATTACATATCTTTATAAATATATCCATATATATGAACACGTGTTTCCATACATATCCATGGATAAACATGGATACATCATTAATTATTAACCATTAATAGATAATACACTTTTATATCTAAAAAATGAAGATCGCAGGCAAAAAATAAAATAAAAAATAAAGAAGGGGGACTTTAGCGGGAAAATGCAATGCAGAGACTTCTTCTTTTATCTATATAAATATTAAGTGCAAATCAAACTAATTCTGAGATTTTTGCTTTTTTTTTTATTCCACAATTTAAGAGATTGGCACCAATTTAAGAGATTTGATGTAAAAAAAATCTTTAATTATTACTAATCCTCATCAATTAGCATGAAATCTATATATAAATAAAATGAGACCACTTTCCCGCTCAAAGTTTAATTTTTCAGAATTAAATAATTCATTTTTTATTCCCATTTCCTCCTTTCTCATTTCCTTTTTTATCATTTTGTTTGTTTCTTTTTAGTATTTTTAGTATTATCATAACTGTAGATTCGGATAAAATAGATCTATACAAATCGTCCTGTGGTCTACACGAATCTTATCACTAAACTTTTTAATTTGTTTTTTGAAAATCAATTCTTATTGATAATCACCAATCACCAATTCTCAATCTCCTCAATATTTTAATTGATCACAAATCTCCTATACTGATTTTCTTCAAATCTCCTAATTCACATTTAATTTATCATCATCTCCTAATCAACTCGGGTATTTCGTATCGTCTTTAATTGCTTCGACTTAATCGTCATCTCCTACCCTGTTTTGAACTACCTTTTCTCTATAACTCTCGCATTCTTCTTGAACTATCGAGGAATCTTTAGCACATGAAGTTCTAAGTATTCTGTGGGCCAAGCAATTAAAGAAATTTGCAGAGTTTGAACTTTGAAGTGAAGGATTCACAGCTTATAGACGCCGAGGTGCTCAAGCTCGACTGTGTAATGGAATTTGATCAACATTGCATCTGATTATATTTTTTTGATCATTCAGTTTGTACATTAGTGTTTGTTTGTGGGTACCATTGAATATGTTCTTTAAAAGTAAAGACTGAAATTGTTGTCACATCAATCAAAAAGTGCAATTCAAAATGATTTATGAATAAATCTTTAACCAAACAAGCTCTATTTTTAATTTTTCATTCTACATGTTTCCAAACGTTATGAGCAATTAGCTCTTTCCTATTTTACTTGTGTGATTCAATGATATTTTAACTAAATGCACGTTCTTCTGATGGCAGGTAAAACTTATGAAATGCATATGTGCTTTACAAGAGTTTGAAAATTTTGATCTATGACAAGGAAGGAAGCCAAATCGATTCAACCATAAACATTGTATTCAATGAAGTATTCCAAAATTTGTAATTGTCTAAAGAATTTCCATTCCATTTTTTTAATTATTAGTTTAGCTATATTAGTTGCTTAATTTTTCTACTTCTATTATGAGTATTAACATGATGGATTTACATGAAATATGAAGGGAAACTCTATGAAAAATTTTAAACAATCTTTTGTATTTTTTTCTAACATAGGTTCTAATTAAATCGTATCTTGGGTATACGTCTCCCCGTGCAACGCGCGGGTGGAAATACTAGTTAGATATAAATTAATGAATGATTCCATAATTAGTTGATAACTCAGAGAGATATGATATTACAATTTTGGTAATTACATTAGAGAGATATTACCTTAGAGAGATATTACAATTATGGTAACAAAAAAAGGGTGGCCCCATAATGGTTTGGCGGGAAATTCCTTTGCAGAGACTTCTTCTTTTATATATATAAAAATTCTTATACATTCTATCGATTCTTCATCAATTGAACTTTGGTGAAACCAATTATATCCACATATCTCGTAGAACATATATATGCTACACAAATCCCCATCCTTCAACCCCACTTATTCTCTCTCCCACTACACATAAAAATTCATAAAAATTTCAATCCTAACATGGCTAGCTCAAATGTTGATGTTAATTTTGAGTAAATTGCGATAGTTTCCAACTTTCCATAGAGTGGAGGTTACGAGATGCAGTTCCAAACTTTTAATTTTTAGTCGTCAACTCCTAAACCTTTATTTTCTACGTCTGAAGTCCTAATCTTTAAAATGTCTACACTTAAATTCCTTTAGTCACACAAAATCAGGGGGAAAAAGAGTAAAAAATAAAAGACTAAAAAAGGAGAGCGAGGGAGAGCCAAGAAGTAAATTCCTTTTTTCCATAGAATACCATATATTTTCCTCTAAAGACTAATTCTACATGAATATTTTAAATTGATATTTGTAAGTAATACAGATCGGTATAAAATATTTTCATTAGATAATGAGGATATGGATCGAGTAACATTCTTTATCAAAAAACAAAAGGATGAGGTTTTAAATCTTACGGAATGTCCAAATTATGATTGGAGCAAATATTTTTCCTCTCTTTCTCTCTCTATTTTTTATTTTATTATTATTATCATTATTATTTTGGTGATATCACATCGCCTTCAAGATCAACCATTACAAAATTATTATCACATCTGTCCCTCTAAATTCATATGAACATATCATTTATACAATTGACTTTTTTCCATCTTAAATTTCTTTCCCTTTTTTTTTTTTTTTTTTACATTTATTTGAGAGCCTAAAATTTAGCCAAAAACGAAAAGGGGTCAGTTACATGGATATCACATAAACAAGGCTCTCAAGTAAACTAGTATTCTTTACTTGTCTTTCACAAAGTTCTAGGGATGTTAATGGGGCGGGGAATACCGGAAACCGATAGGAATCCGACCCAACCAGATTCGAGTGGGCAGAGAATCCCGATTAAATGGGTATGGGGCTAAGAGTTCAGACCCGAGGTGGGGATGTGGCAGGGATGGGATCATGGTCCTAGACCCGATACCCCACTCGAACCCGTCTCGTCTAAACTTTATTTAGACATTACTTTTTATATTTATACTTCATTTTTCTTTCTTTTTTTTTATAATAATGTCGTCAAAAATATTAAATTATTTTGAACCTACTTATAAGTTGAACTTGTCGTAATAAGTGCAAAACGAAAGTTTTTTAAAGAAGTGTTATTATGAATATTGGTGATTTAACTTACTTTTTATTTTACCGTTATCTATGATGAATTTGTTAAATTTTCTCGATGTATATTGCAGACAACAAATATGATTTTTAGTAATTAGATTTGACAAAAGAGGGGGAAAAAAGACATTATTGACTCACATATGTTCCTCAGTAGAAGAATAGTTCATTTGTATAAACCAATCTATGAGTTTGATTTGAAAATAATTTGTAATATGCATACTATCAACAAAAAAAATGAAAAAAAAAGTGAAAACATAAAAAAAAATTAAAAAATCAATGGGGATTTAAATGGGGAATAAAATTATCCCTGAGCCGGCTCGACCCGACCCGACCCAACCCGACCCCGAACCCAACTAATTTGGGATGGGGCGACGATGGGGAAAGGAAAATCTCCATGGGGAGGGGATGGGGAATGAGGTCCCGACCTGAGCCCGCGCCATTGTCATTCCTACAAAGTTTCAATTTTTATCCTCATTTTGAGTTTGTCTTCTTTTCCATTTGTATTGTCAATTCACTAGTACAAAATAGGGTTTAGGAAGCGGTCAAATAAGGCTTTAGGTGGCGATTATGTGGTGCTATGTATTAGAGCGTTGTAAGGAAATGAAGGGTTTACATGACGGTTAATTAATAAAGTGGGCGATTAGGCGGCGGTCATATACCGCCGCCTATTACAAACTTTTTAATTTTTTTTCTTATAGGCAGCGATTCTAAATCGATCTCTGTGTTATTTGATTTTATTTTTTTTTATAGTTTTTTTACTATTTTAGGTATGGCATGTACTATTCACTAGCATCTACATCCATTTGTTATATAAACCTATCGCCTATGTACTGACATCTGCCATACATATTAACAATTCGCAAAAAACAACTAAATTGAAATAACTTACAACAATTCCAAAAAATCGAAAATGTTCTATTAACAAACAACAAATGCTTTCAACAAAAGATCTAAGGCAAGAATTATATTCCAATGTTAATAACCACATACGAAACGACTCCCTTCAAATACTTAGAATCGACATTGACATTACAAGTTTGTGAGATACTATCTCATAATTAGATGAACTGTCATGCTGGAATGAATTCGAGAAATGATTTGCAGCACATTTGATGATCAATGATCTTTAATTCCCACGTTTAAAATAAGAAGCAAGCAAAATTTAATAGCCAAATTATAAAAGTCACCTACACTGAATTTCTACTAAGAGCATAATTGGCATTTGCTTTTTTTCCTACAAAAGGAAAGAGATGCCTTATCGAAACCATCTTTTGGCTTTTAAGCTAAGTCAAACACGCTTTAGTCTATCTCCATAATCAATAAGGCATTCTCAAAATCTAAATGAAAGTCAATTGATTCAAAACAAAAACTCACATTTAGATGTTGCACTCAGGCAAAGTCTTAAAAACTCAAACTTGAATTATAAGTGATTACAAGTTAAGATTCAATAAATCATCAAACCAAGCCTAGTTAAAGATGATCGAAATTGGAATAAAGAAACTTGAAAAATGGAAGAATTTTATTCTATAATCAATTAGTATACAGATTTCTACTAGCAAAAGACCTTCTTTACTTAGCTGCAATTGCAAGTGTGAAGACAACCAACTCAAAGATAAAAGGCACTGCAAAAGCTAATGTTGATGCCATCCTAATTCAATTCAATTTTCCTACTCCAAACTTCATTGCTTTGAGAAGCGGAAAAAAAAAAAGAACAAAAAACTATACAAACAATGAAAGAAGCAAAAATTGCTATGCAAATTTATAGCAAAAACTGTTGTAGATAGGAAAAGTGACCTAGGGGAGGTTATCATCCATCCCATTCGTTCAATATCACAACTTGCTACAAAGTATGATGATTATCTCAATTACAAATGTGACACATAATCCTACAAACGATACACCATTAGAGAAGTTTAAAAAGAAACAAAAAAATAATAATAAATTTGGGTGACAAGTTTTGCTTCAATAAGAAGTATGATACACACGTTTTGTCCGGGTTCATGAATCAATAATAAGATGTAAAGAAACAATAGAAGTAACATTCCAAGAGATAATACAACTAAAAGATTCATCCGTTACTATAAAATGTAGAGTCACAAATTCTCCTCCATTGATTACATTAAATATATGCAAAATCAATCCCCAAACATCAATAACAAAAGAGCAAAATTGCAAAAACATGAAATTGTCATACTTCATGAGTTCTCATTTCCCAACTTGTATAAATCTGAACTTCTAAGCCACAATCCACATAACCCACAAGGGGAAAAGATTTTACACTACTTAACAAAGTTCAAAAAAATTATATCATATTTCGAAATTTTTAATTTTTAGCTACTAATTGTTAATTAATTTTTTCCATTTAATTACTTATTTTGTATATATTAGTATAAAAATATTTTCTTTTAACAATGTTTCAAAATAATATTTAGCTACTCAAAACTAATTCTCCTCTTTTTTCCCGCATATCCACTAATGTTTAGTTTCAATATTATTTGCAATTCTTTCCTTATATAATAATTTTTAGCTACTCAAAGCTATTTCTCCCCTTTTTTCCCAATATCTACTATTATTTTATTTAAATACTATTTAAAATTCTTTCCTTATATACTAATTTTTAGCCACCTTTTACTAATTTCACATTTTTAGCCACCAAATCCCTAATTTTTAGCATGTAAATTCTAACGTTTCAATTATACACTACTTAAAATATTTTATGAAAAAATTGTAAAAATAATTTGCACCACTATTGTCTAATAATAATTTCCTTTTTATGTGGAAAAAATGCAATAAAAACAAAAACTTTGAAGGAAAAAAAGAAAGAAAATACCGCACCAAAAAAAGGCACAAAAATGAGGGGAAAAAATGAAAAAAATGAGGAACAAAAGGGAAGCCACACAATAGGGGGTAAAATAACCAATTTTTCTGCCAATTCAAGCTCTACAATCACCTACATTGCAATGTCCATGCTTTGGAATGTATATTGGTACACAAATATCAATCATCTATCCACGAATTTTCAAGATCCACATTACAAAAAAACCCCAAAAACTAGCAAAAATTTGCAGGTAATGACATGTATACCAAGTTTTGAGGTCAACAATGGCAGCCAAAGCACGTAATAGCAACAAATTCAAGTTTCCAATGGTCAGATCTATGGATTGTAAGGTTGAAATTGGCCAAAAATTGTGCAAGGGAGAAAACGAGGTTGCTGGTTCGCGAATGGGGGGGCAATACAAAAGAAGCTTGTTAAGTATAGAAAACCTTTAGGCAGCGGTGCCTATGGACCGCCGCTTAAAGGTACAATAGGCTCCAGTTTGAAACAACTACCGCCTATTCTATGGTTAAACTCGTATATATATTTTTAACGAAAATGCTATCCTTTGAACTTTAGGCAACAGTTGTTAGTGTAACCACTACCTAAAGTATGTCTCGTAAAGTGAATTGAAATCATACGTTCTTCTCGTCCGGTCTCCAGAAATCAAGAGGCAAGATAATTTCATATCACATTTCCACAATGTGAAATTCAAAACAATTGATCGCTCCTAATTAGATAATAATTTTTTTTTAAGTGTAAGAATAAGCGACAGGGTTAAACATCAAGTTTCATTAGTATGAATGTATATTTCGTGAAGTAAAAATATAAAAAAAAAATTAAACTATAAAATGTACTTAGCAACATGGTTAAATTTCAAATTTAATTAGTATCGCTTAACCGAAATTGAATTGAACTTTTTTAACAACATGGTTAAATTGTATTGAACTTTTTTAACACACTAAATTAAATAAGAGATGCGAGATGTAGAAAACGATTCAGAAGACAAATGCCATTTATATCTACTTGAAGTTAACTCTAGGACAAGATATGTCTATTAATAGTTTCATTTATTTATTTATTTCTATTTTTTTGGGTGCTTCCACCTTTAAATAAGTATTTTATCTGTAGTCTAGTAATTTCAGAATTTTCAAGAGGGGCAATATAAAAATCATTATGAACAATTTCAAACCTTTAGTGGGGTTTCAAGTCCTTCACATATCATGGTTAATCTGACTATATATTATATTGTTGTCATGGAGCACTTTACTGTGTGTAAAGTGTGTGTGAGAAAGAGAGATGACAATACGACATGTAGCCATTTTTGATGAGTAGACATCCATGTTCACTACGAAGGATATTGCCAAAATCTTGAGAAGCCTATAAGAAAACAATGAGAACTACCATCCAATCTAAAAATATATGCATATGGTCCAGACTGTAGAAATTTTAATATTTAAAATTTGGAATTGGACAAAGACCTTTTTGATCTTCTTACAATTAGGTCCTTTAAAGTTTATTTTAAAAGAAAAAGGAAAACAGTTGATTGTAGGAAATAGCTTTATGTCACGTGTCAACAAATTTTCTATCAAGTCGCTGCAACAAACAATTAGGCACAAATACTTAAAAATTTTGTAGAGAGTAAGGCCTTGTTCTATTTGGTGTTTACCAAATTCGCACGCAATTCCGTATACTTCATACTCATTTTCAACCACATACACATTTTCCAAAATAATATTAACCACACATTTTTACACGGAATACCGCGCGGAACAACTAAACCCCCAATCAAACAAGGCCTAAAATTGAGTGTAGTAACAAAAGGCACTATATATACATATACGATACTCTTTTTATCTTTTCTTTCAACACTTGATATGTGATGGGTCTGATATACAACATGAAATTTTGTTATCGCTTCACTCTAGACTTACATATTTCAATTGTTACTCATCTATATATATATATGTTGGACAAGGTGACATCTGTTGGGATTTTCTTTAAAAATTAGACATTCATTGCAAAAAAAAAAAAAAAAAATTAACAAACAAAATTAGACTTTCATTGCAAGAAGTAGTTTGCCATTGTCGAGTTGATAAAAATTGGTAGATACATTAAAATTAGATACATTTTTCATGCAATAGCTGTAAAGGACTGGTGGACAAAATAAATGGTTGTAAAGATTTTTATAAATAAAGTTTTGATAGCCCATAAAACTATTGTGATATTGATTTTGATGTGATTTTAAATTCCCAACAAAACATTACTTGAATGTATACACTTGTCATTCAAATATTTTATCTCACAGTACAAGTACAAATTAAATATTGTTAATCTGCCCTAAATTAGACTTCAAAAGCGCATAAAATTTACCTGAATCTATTGATAGAGATGTGAGTGGAATAAAGATAATATTAATGAAGATTGGTGGTGGACAGAAAGGTTCAAATTAAGGTATATCTTGGAATGTAATCGCTAATAAAAAAGTTATTTAAGTTCAGAGATGTCATTTTCCAAATTATAGTTTACATCAGAAAATCTAAAAGGCATCACTAATCAAAAAAGTAATAGTAATCCGTGGTTAATGGAGTATTGGTAAGGGAAAAGTAGGAGACAAGCATCGAATTAAGCAAGAAAACCAGTACATATAGTGGAATGTCATTTTCTAAATTATAATTATTTAACAAATGGACCCATATGCTAGTGGAATTATGGATAATTGATGGGATGTAACTGCACTATTTCGAAGATAATTTTAAATTGACACAAAGATAATTCGTCCTTCTCCCTTTTTACTTTTTGTTTCCTCCAAAGCATTTTTATCTTAAAAAAAAAAAAACAAAAAACAAAGGGCGGAGCTCTATTTGCATCCCGTGTTTTTTTTCCTAAATACACCCAAGTTACTCAATATATCCACCCCCAATTTTTTTGTCAAATCTAATTTATTTCTTAGCACGCCCCTCTACATATATTCCAATTCTACCATTTCAGCCCACAAAAAATGAAAAAAGGGAAAAGAAAAGAGGGAGCCTGGTGGTCGAAACCACCTGTTGCTTGTGGTCCAACAACAAATCTGGTGGTCCGACCATGTGGTATTATTAAAAAAAAAACAAAAAGAAGAAAGGTAGATTGGTAATTTCATGTAAGGTTATTTTTATCAAAAACAAAAATGGGGTGTACTGAGAAAAAAAAAGGATAGCCCCACCCAAAACCAAATTAGTACAATATATATATTAGTATCCAAGGGGACACACGGCAACGAGCTGGACCTAACACGTTCAACAGACCATTAGAATTGAATTGGCTTGACTCATTACACTTCTGGTGTGTTTTGGTCAACTTCTATTTAATTAAAAATTATTTTTTTATATTGAATAGTGATGGAAACTATAAGTCATATAGATAACACTGTAAATTGAAATTTTCCTTACTTTAAACAATGTGACTGTTAGTTACATTTATTTATAACTAGAAATTTATATAAAATTGAGTAAAGTAAATTTAAATGAAAGTGAAAATATTGGTTCTTCGCAGAAATTGGTCGTAGAATGCAAAATTATTGTGACTTAATTTAAATTTTTTTAATAAAGTATGGATATTAATTTAATTTTTATATTAAAAAGATCAAAATCAAATAAATTCTAAGGGACTAAATTGAAATCAATTGATAAATAACAAACATAATTTGGATTTAGTTGAACACATATTAGAGATTGTATTATTACTTATTAGTCAAAGTAGCAAAATGGAAAAACTAATTTTTTTAAAAATAATTTTTTAGGCCTATGTTGAGCTATATATTCATAAATATCCATTGAAAATTATCTCTAATTAAATTTCAAGTTGAGGTCTTTGATTTAATTTGAAGTCCATATTGCACATTTTTACTTAACTAACATGTCAATTTTTCACAAAAGAAACCAATGAAAGAATTAGAAAATGGAAACAAGAGGAAAGGCAAATGAGGGGTCTTTAATTTTTTTTCCTTAACTAATGAGTTAAGAGAAAATAATGAATTTTAGTGTGTCTATATATATATATATTATCTGTGTGCGTGTGTGGACAATAAGACTTAAAACTTTCCCCATGTGTACTTTTTTAGGATTAAAAAATCGAAATAAAATAAATTGCGACAGACTAAATTGAGAAAAAAAATGATAAATAACAAACAGAATCCGGAATCAATTAAACAAAACATTAGAGATTGGGTTGTTGGTAACAAATGTAAAAATGCAAAAACTAAAATTTTTATAAATAATTTTTTAAGCCTTTGATTAGCTATATATTTATAATTAGCTATTGAAAGTTACCTATTATTAAACTTTACTTTGAGGTCTAGTTCAATTCGAAAGCTATATTGAATATATTTTTTTCCTTAAATACGATGTCATTTTTTTACAAAAGAAAATAATGGAATTAAGAATTAGAAAATGGGAAAAAAATTAAAAAAATTAGGATATTTTCTACTGAATGAGTTAAAAATAAAGAAGGAATTTAAAAATTCCCCATTCATATACTGCTTTTAGCATGTTGTTCAAGCACACCCGACTGTATCATAATTATGACACTCCCCAGTTTTTTCAGTCACATACGATCTATATTGAAAAAATCGAGATCAGATCTGACCCAGCACGACAAGACGAAGCTCCAACAGTACAGAAAATTTTCTGACGATGCCGTTTGCTCAAAGTCAAAGTCTTTGTTTGATAAAAAACTTTGACTTTGAACAAACGGTGTCATCAGAAAATTTTTCGTGCTGCTAGAGTTTCGCCTCGCCTTACTGGTTTCAGATCTGGTCTCAATTTCTCAACGGAGGTCGTATGTGATCGAAAAACGCTCTGAAGTGCCGTAACTATGGCACACTCGAGTATTTTGGGACATTGTGTTGAATGTTAACTAAAATAAAATAATATTTGAATTGAGATGAAGATTTCAATTCGAATTTGACCTCCTAGTTGGCGACAACTTGTCATTGAAGATGAAGAGTTCAATTCGAAATTGAACTCTTTATCGGATAATGGTTATCGTATTGCAAGTTTGATAAAGAAAAGTTCAATTTGGGTTTGAACTCCGACAACTAAGCGCGAGTTGTCAATGATGGTGGACGGAGTTGATGTCTATAAATAGGAGGCTTGTGCATTGCAAACATGTATCCAATCCAATCCAAGAGAAAGAGAGGCATTTCAATTAGAGAGAAATCTCGTGTTAGAGAAGCGGGATAGATAGAAAAATCTAGTCTCTTTAGAGTATGATTTACATCGTAGAAATATTTATTCTACAATATGGTTAGTTTACATACTCAGTGGAAAGAGAGTTTTTCTTATCTTCTCGGGAGGGATGTGTCTGATATCGTACGTGAGTGTTTTCCGTAAGTAAACTTTGTTTCTGTGAGTGAAACTGTAAGATTTATTGAGAGCTGGTTGTACAAGGGATTGAGTGAGAGGAAAAATACTGAGAGTGTGGTTGTAACAATTTCCTACGTAGTGAATTTTTCTTCTAGTTGTCGTTAGACAACGGCCATGGTTTTTCTCTGGATTTGGAGTTTTCTACATAAATCCTTGTGCTGCGATTGTGTTATTATTCTTCCACAATATTTCCGCATTCATTTGATAAATTCTATAACAAAGGAAGATCTTAGAGTAAATCCGAAATCTAATTCAGGTTGATATTTTCCCAATACATTGCTGTACTCTTTTATATGTTAGTGACTAAACACTTGCATAACTTTTTAAAAAGAAATATTTATCTTTGGGAAATTGGCCCAGATAGTCCAAAAAAAATGTACGATTGGCAAGTTTAGTGCAAAATAAACAAACGTAGATCGATTTGTCCAAAAAAAAAAAGTTTGAAGTGCGAACTTAGTCCAAATGGATGGAATCCGTCCATTAAATCGTTAGCCAAAGTCAAAATACGCTATTTTGTCCTTTTGTGAAGGGATATTTTTGTCAAAAATATTAAGGAAAATTGCACAAAAGGTCCTCACCTTTGTGGGTTCTTAAAATTAGGTCCTAAAGTTTTTAATTTAGTTACATTAGTCCAAAATTTTAATTAAATATATAATTTTATTTTTTTATAGGTGTGAATTTGGTCCATAATTAATTTTATCGAATTAATTTAACACCAATTAGATAATTTTACCGAAAATCTTCAGCACAGCAGCATTTCTTTATGTTTTCTTTTGCATTAGATACGGGGATATTTTGATTCTAACCAACAGTCAATAATAAATATAATTAATATATCTTCGTAAAATTTTAATACGCGCGTACTACTATAAAAATAAAAATATAACGAATATAAAAAAAATACAGACAAAACACATTTTGATTTTAACAAACAATTACAAATGAATTGCCGTATCTAAATAAAATTTTATTAGAAATACATCGCTTTAAAAAAATATACTGAATAAAAAAATTATTCAAATCAAATAAAAAATAAAAAAAAACCCCTCACCCCACCCCCACCCACGCACCATCCCTCCAACCCCCCCCCCCCCAAAAAAAACACCCACCACCACCACTGTTGGCTGGCGGCGAGCCCCCACCACCTACTGGTGGTGTCACTCCACCACCAACAGATCTGGTGGTGGTCATCGCCACCACCACCACCACGTGGTGGTGGTGGGTGTTTTGGGAGGGGTGGTCCGTGGGTGGGGGCGGGGTGGTGGATTTTAAAAATTTTTCATTTGATTTGAATAATTTTTTATATTCGATATATTTTTTTAAAGTGATGTATTTTTAATAAAATTTTATTTAGATATGACAATTCATTTACAATTATTTGTTAAAATTAAAATGTGTTTCGTCTGGATTTTATTTTATTTTTTTATATTCGTTATATTTTTATTTTTATAGTAGTACGCGCCTATTAAAATTTTACGAAGATATGCCAATTATATTTATTGTTGAGTGTTGGTTAGAATCCAAATGTGCCCGTATCTAATGCAAAAGAAAACGTAAACAAATACTGTTGCGCTGAAAATTTTCTATAAAATTATATAATTGGTGTTAAATTAATTATGGACCAAATTCACACCTATAAAAAAAAATAAAATTATATATTTAATTAAAATTTTGAACTAATGTAACTAAATTAAAAACTTTAGGACCTAATTTTAATAATCCACAAAGGTGAGGACCTTTTGTGCAATTTTCTTACTATTTTTGATAAAAATACCCCTTCACAAAAGGACAAAATAGTTTATTTTGATTTTGACTAACGGTTTAATGGACGGATTCCATCCATTTGGACTAAATTCGTACCTCAAATTATTTTTGAACTAATCGAACTACGTTTTTTTATTTTGGACTAAACTTGTCAATCGCATTTTTTTTTTGAACTATCTGCGCCAAATTCCCTTATCATTTTTTCCAGCATATAAGTATGGAGAAAGTTTGCATAGAACACCTTCCATGTCCTGTGGCATTATTTTCAGATTGCTGCCGCCGTAAATGCGTCATGATGATGCGATGGGCTACGAAATAAGCTGAATTAGCACTGCGGCTCTAATGACTAATGCTTACAATATAATTTATAATTGAACAACCCTATTTATTACTATTATTTCTTTAATATTTCCTTAGAAAATGATTTTTTAAGCTAAATGCCACATATACGATTATTTGTGATGATCACATCGATTAATCACATTTAAATGAGATATAGAGTGATTTTTAATACAAATGACGTTAGATATCTAGATCTAAAGTTTAGATTAATCTTTTTTTTTAAAAAAGTTGTAGTTCATCCAGCCTATATTTACGCCTTTAAAATTTGTAAAAGCTCAAAAAATATTGACCTTAGAATTTAATCACGTTTTACGTGGTTTAAAATGTTGAGAATTGTTCATAATAATTTTGTGGAAAAAAAATTGAAAGAGATAAATGTCTCCAATTTAATGGTAGTTTGATTGTTTGAGATTAGGAGTCTATGATTTTGGAAACATAGGATAGTAGTATATATGTGTCCTATATTCTTGTCATCCTTTAATAGTGGGAAATTTTTCTTCCTGTTGCAGTTCGATTAAGCAGTTCCATGCAATAATAGAAGGCAAAGTAAGAATAGAATATGTAAAGAAATTTCTTTTCAGGTCATTCTGTCAATTTCTAGTGCATGGACTTCTAGATGAAGTTTCGTCATAATCCCACTTGCAACCTATGATTAAAATCACAATTCCACAAATTCATTGTCGTTTTATTAGTATTTCTCAAATTAAGAAATTCTAGTTTAAAAAGTTATAAAGCTCTACAAGAATGATTTGGACTGTTTTGGTTTTATCTTTATTTTTCTATCCAAAAATTAATTTTTTGTCAAATTAAAGTTCAATATCAGCATTAATTATATAACTTCAATTACTTATCATTATTATCTAAGTATCTCAAGGGTGGGGACGGATCTAGAGGGTGGCGAGCAGGTGCGGCTGTTCGTGTTGGATCTATCGAAAATCCTCATCAATTGACGGTGTGAAGCTTAGTTCGAAAGAAGACAATGGATTATGGGTTGAATTTTAATTTTGAAGTACTTGCAGTCACAAGCTCACAACAGAAGCAGACACTGGGAGAAGATGCTCCCTTTGTTCCAATATAATTAGTCTAGTTTGATTTTCACATAAATTAAGAAAATTGTAATTAATATTATTAGATCAGTAAATTTTCATTGTACTTTTTTAAATATACTCGTACATTAATCGATAATAATAATAATAATAATAATAATAATAATAATAATAATAATAATACATACATACATACATACATACTATAAAAAGGGTATAATAGAAAAAGTAAATAAATTAAATAAATATACAAATAAAAAGTGGCATTGTAACGCCCCGCCCCCGTAACACATATAACATATGTACATATACGTACACAAACACATTGCAGCGGATGGAGGGAGCGCTACTCGTGTACATAAATTTCAAAACCCTTCGCGTGGCTCTTGGATCGTTTGATTCCTCTTCCCATTCACACACCAACATCACATACTGTAGGACCCTTCGCCAACTCCCGCATACATAATCTACAAAACATAAACGTAAACACATAGTGAGTCATAATGACCGTGAATAATGAATGCAATGCGGCGTGAAATGCACGTGACATTCTTTTCTTTCTTTCTTTGGGCCCTAGTTGCTAATCATGTGAATACCTTGTCATATCATAGCATGGCCGCCCCCAGGTTCTTTACGCTTTGGGCGACGTCTGCCTAAAGAGTTCTTTACTCTTAGACCGCCCATAACATCCTAGGCCGTCACCCAAGGGTTCTTTTACCCGTTAGGCCGGCCGTCACCTAAGGGTTCTTTACCCGTTAGGCCGCCACATCATCATCAAGCGCATTGTAAACACATGATAGGCAATTACATTCTACATACATGCTCGTGTCATACATCATTCATGCTTTACCTGGTAATCGTACTCATAACGTTCTTAGGCATTACATAGCGTACTTTCTCATGAACTTCGTCTTGTCGTTACATATCACATAATCATACATATACATACATGGCCTTCATACATTCATAAGCCGTCCCCAAGGGTTCTTTTACTCTTGGGGCGCTACACTCACATATCATCACGCATTCCATTTCTTGAACATCATATAACATGCATTGACATCACATGAAACACATAAACTCTACTTTCTTGTCTCACTACATGTTCATTAACATAACTAGTTTCCTTTCATGTACATAGATCCTTAGCCCATAGGACTTGACATAAAGGTCATATAAGTCACAAAATCATGTCCACATCATTCCATTATCATCACCTAATCATCACATAGGCATAACACAACCCAAAGGAACCCTAGCATGCTTGTAGGCTTGATACTCATCATAATTATCATCATAGGCATACATAAACATACATATACTTCATAAATGCATACTACATCAAAGATACATCCATTACTCACCATGTACTTGCAAGAACATCAAGCATTGACATCCCAAAGCTTCCTCCTCTTCTTCCTCTTCCTTCCTCTTTCTTCCTTCTTCTTGTAATCATAGATTACACAAACATTACATAGCTCATATATGGAGTGGGAGATGATTCCATAGGTTCATGAGAGACTTGGAAGGATTTTGGGAGCTTTGGAACCGAGTTTGGGTGAGAAATGTCCCAGAAATGGCCAGAATCTTCTAAAATAACACTGCCGACTTAAAATTACGGTAGAATTTCCACATTTACTGTAACCCTTATTTACGGCCGTAACCCCATATCCTTACGGCCGTAACTCCAACCATACGGCCGTATATTCGGATCATACGACCGTAATTTACTCTCTGAAACTTTTGGCATTTTTCCACTGTTCATCATTTACGGCCGTAACATTCGACCCTTACGGCCGTAACCTGATATTTACGGCCGTAACTTCCACATTTACGGCCGTAACCCTTGTTCTGCAGAATTTTCCCATTTCCATCTTTTCGAAGGCCGTTTCGACTTCCGGTGCCTCTCACGTACTTCGAGGCATATCATGACCAGTTCATACACATACTTTCGGGACGATTACGGGCGGGGCATTACAGGCATATATTTTAAAATAGACGAAAAAGGAAAACAAACATAGGTTTACGGGGCGGATGGAGTACAATTTTCTGGGCTTTTATTCCAATATTGAGCCCAGTTTATGGAGCTTTTTTGCAAGTGATGAAATGGAATTGGAATTGCAAGATCTCAGGTGAAGGATAAGTCCACTGGTTGTATGTTTATTGCAACGTGGAATATCACACATCTCAATATGCATTGTGAAGTGGCTTTCATATGATAGTAGATATTTCCTTTGCCATTTTGTTTTCCCAATTAATTATTATGTGGTATTACTGTACTTGTGTGTTCTCATTGATATTTGAGATTTGTAATTGACTTGAATTTTAAATAATTAAAAAAATTAATTTAGTTTAGTTTTTAGTTTACACTTAACTTTGCATTTATTTATTTATTGTTTTGCAACATTTCGCTTAATTTTTAATTTATGCATATAGGATGATTAATGGGTGGATAGAGTTTAGTTAAATAATTTAGTATATTGGTTGATTTTTAATTTTGGGTTTACTTGTTTACCTGACTAGTGTGGTTTAATATTGAAATTAAATAAACAATTATGGTTTGTCAATGAGGCATTGTACTATGAATTAGGAAGACAAAAGTTGGGGCCCTAAAACATAGGTGTCTCAAGTTCAAGTCCCGAAACCTAAAGATCTCACATTCGAGTCCTATCATCCTTGTATTATGTTGAGTGGCTTTAGTCAGCCCATAGGATGACCTTCGTAGTAGTTGTAGTTATAGATGGAGTTATAATATAATAGTAGTGCGACTATAGTATTTTCACCGGCCCCGCTCTAGTAGAGTTTCAATCGAGTTTAATTTGTATCGTTACTTGAATATGGATTTGATGTAATTTGTACTTTAAAAAAATTATGGTTTAATTTTTTTGATTAATTTTTAAATCTATGGTCTAGTTAATTAGTTTAGTTAGTATGAAATTGATCGGGCAATTGTGATTATTTGTTGGTTATTTGATCTCCCACTTTTTTGCTACAAGATTTTAATAATTTTTGCACAATTTTTATATGGAGGAAATTTGGCAAAATATGGCATTTATGCTTAATATTTCCAAAATCCAGCAAGATCATCTTATTTACAAAAATCATAGATGGTAAATAATTTTTAATAAAAATACTGTATGTGTGATCGCACAATGTAAATCTGGGCATCACCCAAATTTTGTGCCATGCAAACACATGATACAAACCTCTGCGATCACATGCCACAAAATTTTGGTGACACCTAGATTTAACTATCCATCCATTACATAATGTGTAATGGTGGTGCTGTGAGTGTGTGAAATTACACAAACTGTGTAATGGGTGTGTAGTGGGTTTGTGAAATTACATAAAGTGTGTGATATGTTATGAATTTACAATGGATGTGTAATGATGTTTAGTGGTTTCGCAGTTATTTTGTAATGGTTGTGTAATGGGTATATAATAGTTTAAAATATTTTGGGTATAGAATTTGCATACGTTGTTTGTTTTAGACGGATAATATATATTTTTTGCATTTCTTGACGAGCTCATTCTAACCACTTGCTATGCCTATGCTCATATCGCTTTTTTCATAAATTATCTTTTGTTTGCGAGTTATTAGCCATTTTCCAATTTTTTTATAAAAAAAATTGTACCATGCGATCACATGGCACAAAAAATTATTTTTTGCAGAGTTGTGTTGTGCGATCGCACAACTTGATAGCCCCGTTCCCCCTACCAACATATTTGACAAATATATATACTAACTAGCATTTTACACTCATCAAGCAACTCCCAAAGCTCTCTCTTTCTCTCATTACACGCACACACATACTTGGGAAAAAAAGATGTTGGATTTAGAGGTTGCTGCCTTAGTCATTTTTGGGCCAGATAAGTCGGGCCGTATTGATGACGTGAGGATTGACCCGGGAAGACCTAACTTGGAAGAGAAGCGTTTAACCTAGCCGCTCATTTTAAAGTGTAGATCTTGGCTGATTATTAATAGGGTTTCACTATTATAAAAGGGCTGGTGTATTGACTTATGTGATAAGAGTGAATTACATCTTTTAGAGCCTCTCTGTTATTTTCTAAGCCCTTGTATCTATTCTTGAGAATTGTTAGAAGTGATAGAGTTACTTAGATTATCGTTCGAGGAACGAGAGTGAAACAGAGATAAGAGAGAGATTGTAATTTGTAAACCTTTGCTACCAGCTAATTTTCTAGTGAAATCTTTGAGCAGCTACCACAATCAGAGTGTGGAGCTCAACGCAGAGTAGGAGAAATCCGAACTGTGGGGCCGTGGGCCAAACAAATCCATGTGTTCATTTTAATTTTGCGTTCTTGTGTTTTTATTCGATTTCTAGTGTTTTTATTTGTTTAAAATCCCAACAGTGGTATCAGAGCAATAGATCCAAGTTTTAAAGTTTTTGATTGATTTGTTTTTGGGATTTTTTGAAAAAAAAAGAAAAAAAACCGATTCTAAAAGTTTTGTTTTAAGTCTAAAACTTGCTTGGAAAAGTCAAAAAGTGTAGGCTGCAATTTCTTTTTCCCTTTTCGAGTCCAAAGAAAATCCTCTTTTTCCCTTTTTTTCTCAATTGCAGATCCTCATTCTCGTCGGCTAAAAAGTTCATTTTTTTCTTTTTTTTCGAGTACAGAAACCTTTGAGTCCCCAAAAAAAAAAAAAAAAAAAAACCAAAAACCACTTCAAAATCCTCCAAGTTCTCGGCGATTCTTGTGTTCCACTGTGTAGATCTGAAATTGGTGGGAATTTTTCAAGTGGACCGGTGGAGGTGGTTTCCGGCGGTAGTTTCTCAGCCGGGATTGGTGCATTCAGCGTTATCAGCTATTTGGGGGTTTTTCGACTGGTGCTTTTGGCCGTCAATTGAAGCTTTGCGGTGGAGCGAGGTGATTGGTGGTGGTTTGTGAAACAACTGGTGGTCTCTTTTCAGTTTCCAGTGGAGCTTGTGGCTTCAGTGGAGATCTGTGAAATTTTCAGCGACTGAATAGTGGGGTGTCTGGTTTTTCCGGCGATTGTATTGGTTTTGTCTCCGGTCTGTGACCGAGGTAACATCTATATTTTTCTCCTTCTTGTGTGTAAAGTTATTGGGTAAACTATTGCGCACTTATCCTTACTTGTCAAGCCCCACTCAAGGTGAGGAATCGGGAGGATCTGGATTCACAGGGCGCTTTTCTAGGCTTCTTGCGTGATATAATTGAGGCTCTTAGTTGTTCTTGACACTCTTGTATTCTGCCAGTGTTTATCCTATAATAGTTGACATTTGTGCTTGAGATTGTCACTTATAGGGTAGTTTGTGATTCTTGATTCCTTGCATACTGAGTATATATCATTCATTTTGCTTGAGTCTGTGCTTCCTTTGTTTTTTGTCTGAGTAGACATTGCACATTTGAGGTGGAGTTTTATGTTGTTTTTCTCTTTTTTCAGTTGAGTTACTGTTTTTTGCTGCATTTATTTGTGTGATTGCATTATCAGTTTACACAGCATTTGTTGAGTTATTCTACTGTGGTTGTTGAGTTGTATTGAGGTTTAGTTCTTTCGTTTGTGACCTATTTTTTGAATTGAGTTTTCAAAAGATTTTCAAACCAGTTATTGAACTTTGTTTGAGTTTAAAGGGAGTGCCTCTAACTGTTTTTGAAAAGAGTTCTTAAAATAGTGTGGTTTTTCTTTCAAAAGAGTTTTTTAACTAGTGTTTGTGTTTTAAAATCAAGATAGGTGCCATTAAACCGAGTTGGGAGTTTTTATGGTAAGGGTGATTTTAAAATCAGTCACAAAGTCAAAGCACTACTTATGCACTTAAATGTCATAGAGCATTCGATAATTCATGGTTAGAAGGCTATGACTAAACAAAAGATAGAGGGTGAGGAAGTTGCATGGAGTACCATATTTTGCATTTGTCTGATGATGTTATTCGTACTATTAGAGATACTAAGTTGTCTCGAAATTGTATAAAGCACTTGAGTCACATTATGGCACCAAATCTATGCCTAATAAGTGTTTTATGTTGAAGCAATTTTTCTCCTTTAAAATGGATCTCTATATTGATCTTGATGTGAATGTGTAAATTCAAAAGCTTGCAATTGATTTGACTAATCTTTGGTGAGAAATTGAGGATCAAGACCTTAGTTCTTTTGAATTCAATACCGATAAATTCAATGATTTGAAGAATGCTCTTGAATATGGTGGAGATAACTTGATCATGGATATTGTGTGAATGCATTGAGAAATAAGCGATTGGAGTTAAGATCTATTGAGAGTATCTATAGTCATGATGGCGCAGGTAATGTATTCTAAAGTCAAGGTGGAGGTTCGCAATCCAAGGCTGATAAGAGTAATTATCGCAGATATGAACCATGTGAATCGAATGAGAGACAAAATGGCAAGAAAAAGGGGAAAGGTAAGTGGAAGGGGAAGGAGACTGGTGAAAAGAAGGAGTATAAGTGCTATAGTTGTGGTGAAAAAGGGCATTTCATTAGAGATGGTCCAAAGAAGAAGAGAGATCTGTTGGACAAATATAATGGAACTGCGGCTTGTGCATTCGATGGTGGATATGATGAAGGACATGTTTTGTAAATGTCTCATGTATCGGGCCATTTACATTTAAAATTCTGTTTTTAAATCATGTTTAAATTTTTGAGTTAATTATTGTTTTGGGAACATTTACTAACTTGTGATCTTTGTAGGTGTACAAGAGTGATGACACAAGATTGTGGTTTGAAGATTCTTGGATTTCACTACTGAGAAAAAGACCAAGGCAGCAAGGTGGAGATTGTTGGGTTTAGAGTTCTTTGCGCTTAGTCATTTTTGGGCCAGATCAGTTGGGCCGTGTTGATGACGTGAGGATTGACCCTGGAAGACCTAACTTGGAGGAAAAGCATTTAACCTAGCCGCTCATTTTAAAGTGTAGATCTTGGCCGATTATTACTAGGGTTTCACTATTATAAAAGGGCTGGTGTATTGACTTATGTGATAAGAGTGAATTATATCTTTTAGAGCCTCTCTGTTATTTTCTAAGCCTTTGTATCTATTCTTGAGAGTTGTTAGAAGTGATAGAGTTGCTTAGATTATCGTTTGAGGAACGAGAGTGAAACAGAGATAAGAGAGAGATTGTAATTTGTAAACCTTTGCTACCGGTTGATTTTCTAGTGAAATCCTTTAGCAACTACCACAATCAGTGTGTAGCTCAACGCAGTAGGAGAAATAATCAGGGCCGTGGAGGCCAAAACAAATCAGTGTGTTCATTTTAATTTTGCGTTCTTGTGTTTTTATTCGATTTCTAGTGTTTTTATTCGTTTAAAAGCCCAACACAAGAATTTGCTTCAAGTTTGATCTCCATTTCACGACTGTACTCCGCAACCTCAGTTAGGTAACTTGAGGATTGTGTTACAAATGTGGTTCTTGAATTTCTTGCTCGAAAAATTGGCCACTTTCTTCAACCCTTCAATCTCTTTAAGTTCTTGAATTCTTAGTGTTGTTTGTGGTGAGATAATCATGGAATGTATGTTCTTCTACGTGTTTTTACACATTTTTACACATTCTTACACATTCTTTTTAACCATACTAATTCTCTCTCCTATTTCATATTTACATATCTCGTGGGACCTACCTATATTACACAAATCTCCACCATTCAACTCCATTCATTCTCTCTCCTATATCACATAAAAACACATAAAAATCTATTTTTACACACATCCTAACACCCGATGTGTGTTGTATGTGGTGGAAAAATTTCTAAGCTTGTACCCTCTTTTAGCGGTGGCTATGCTCTTGATATAAATGGAAAATTTTTGTTGATTGTGATGAAATTGTTACATATATCTCTTAATCTCCATGTGATCTACCTCTAAAATGAAGAGATAATTTGAGAAATCGAGTTGTTGGAATTACCATAAGGAACTTGAGCCTGAACTTCTTGCATGGCTAGGGTGTTGATCCCTTTTCCCCATGATCATGAGATATGTTGATTGGATGATGATTTGAAGCCCAAATCCACGGTTGATTTGGATTGATTGACTAATCTAGTGAAAATCGTCAATTTGCACTAGCAATGAATTTTTGCATCAACTATAATTATATTAGATGATATTTAGTAATAACTAAATGGAAAGTTAATTAATTAGTATGATTAAGTGTCAATTATGCCAAGAAATTGAAGTTACAAATTCAATCTCGAGCTTGACCTCGAACCCGTGGACTCTAGGCCTTGCATGGCTTGGAAATCTTGCTAAGTTTGTTGTTTTAACCTTCTATAATGATTTCTAAAGTCTATAAGTCCATGGATTACAGTTTGGAAACCATTACATAACTATATAATGGACTTTAAGATTTGAAAAATGAAGTAAAGAGACGAGCACTCCTGCCCAGCTGATTATAATTAGCTCTCTAACATGCATAGGACTATTATTATAACTTGAATTTGGGAAATGATGCCAATTACATGACCAATATCCGCATGTAATGGATTGTAATAACTTTGTAATGGATTGAAATGGATTACACAGGGAATGTAATGACTGTAATTAAGTGTAATCCCTATATTCAAAGAATGAAAGGAACTGAACTTGATTAGAAAGTTGAAGTTGTGGGATTTTCTTTAAGATTGAATTGTAACCAACATTACTGAAGCTCCATCATCCATAAACGTGGGAATTGCTTGTAGTTTTATGTATGGGTGTTTGACTAGAATGCTTGAGAATGATGATATGCATCATGAGCATTCAAGCATTCAAATACTATTTTGAGAGAAGTTTTGAAAAGAATGCTTAGTTGGTTGCTTACCTTCGACGAGAATTTAGCTGGTGTTTACATTCGATTAGAATTTGGTTATGATCGAATTTTATGTGCTTGGGGCATTGCAATTGTTTATTGTGGCCACGGTGTTGATAATTGCTATTGATTATTTGCTCAAGCCTTTTTATCCATTCTTGTGGCTATTCCGGGAGCATGCCACTTTTGACTACCTCGAGTGTAGGTCACTATTGATTGGCACCTTGTAAGGAATGCAACAAAAGCATAGAGCCCTATTGAAAAATAAAGATAAGAGATTTCTTCTGAGAAATTTGCAAAGCATCTATTAGTTTCATCTTCATTTCATTATGCATTCCAAGATGCCTATTGAGTCCTATGGACTCACTTGTGTGCATGTTTTATGCATGGTGATCCCTTTTGAAGAAACTGCTTGGGGTTACCTTGTTTTGCAATGAATAACGGAGCTACTATTTTTTTTAATGGAACTATCTCAACTCGAAATGGAACTATCTCAACTCGAAAATCCAGATCTAAGATAGAGTATTATTGACAGCCAAAAAAGAAAACTTACAGTAGAAGGGGGGCTTAAACCTAACCTTCCAAGGAAGAATACCAAAATAAAAGCAAGAAAAGCCTATGCCATACATTTTCAACTTTAACGGATCTGATATTCGATAGGTCTATTCTATCAAGTGTCAAAATTGCCCATGTGACTAGTAAGATTAGAATAATGAACCACTGAGAAGGCATAGTGGAGCCACTAGTTGACGATGCAGAAGGTGGAGACGCAATGAAGGATGGGATTTGTTATCTTTAAGTTTAGTATTGTATCTTATGAACTTTGATGTAATGGATGTTAAACTGTGGCTTTTATGATGATATAACGGATGGTATTATGTAAAGACATAGTTTATGATTCTATTTAAGTTAATGTAAGTTAGATGTTTCTATGATATGTGGTGTTATATCTCATATGGTTTGATTGCCAAAAATATGTTAAATTGTATCTTATGACATTGCATTTACATCACAGGTCACAACTATCCTTCCATTTTGTACTAGGGTATTGTACGCTAGCTACACCAGCATTTAGTATGTTTTGGGATCGAATGTTTTTGCCATAGTTTTACACAGTTTCTTTGCTCTAGTTTTGCTAGAATGGTTATGTATTTTTAGATTGCCTTGCAAGACTATAATCCTGGATGCCTTTAAATTTATTCAATGACAACGTTTATTTAGGGTTGGACTCAATTATAGTTTGAACGTCGTCTTAAATTTGCTTACTTCTGCCTTCGAACTAGTTTGTCAAGAACAAGTTATAATGGGGATTTCATGACCTCTCTATCAAACCGTTATCTATAATTGGTGCACTCTCGATCATATATGAGAAAAAAATAAAAAATAAAAAATTCCCCTCCAAGAGCGCGTATTAATAACATTGTTAGTGATTATATAATATAAATATATCATTCAGGATGGGGTTATATATGGGGAGTGACAGATAAAATGGTGGTTAGGAGCTAATAGTTGATGCCTTGATGGTTGAAAAGATAGCCAATCTAAATAAAAGTCCTTGGAAAAATTAGCTAAAAGTTATCTCATAAACACAAAATATGCAAAAGCTCTTGTTTAAAATAATTTTATGTCTTTAAAACAGAAGAGGCTAAAAATAAAATGAAAAACTAGAATCTCACAGAGCTTATTTGAAAAGCTTGTAAAAAAGATTTTGAGACAAACTCCTACGTTTTAAAACAAACTCTTCCATCAAATGGAGCTTATTTGAACAGACGGAACTTATAAGCTCTTCAACTAAGTCATAAGCTAGCTTGTTGGCTTACCAAACATACACTTAGTGTCATCGTAATATAATTTTAATTATAAAAAAAATTGAAATATGTTTTTTAATATTGATAAAAATATAAATGATCCATGACAAAATGATAACTTTCTTTCTCCAATCTAATCTAATTAAATTAGATTATTAAATCACGTTATCTTATAACAAGAATTTTTTTTTAAAGTTCTTGAGTTTATGTTTGGAAAATAAAGCTGATAAACTAGCTGATATGAAAAGCTATTTGATCTATGCTAAATTTAAGGACAATTATATTGCCACTGCGTAATTTTATTCTCCCACCGCAAAATCGAATATTTTTTATTTTTACTTCGAAACCCTTAAATATAATTACATTAATAACCTTCCTTTAATTATCTTTTACATTACTACTATTTCTTAATCTATCCATGACAATTGAAATTCCTTATTTACTTTTTCCTCCAGTTATCCTCATCATTTTCTGACGGCCTCTTTTCCATTTGTGCAAGCTTCTTTTTTTTTTGAATTCATTTATAAAAAAAAGGTTGATAGGTAAGGCTCTCATAATGAATCAATCACATGGATTATGATGAACCATAGGCACTGATTCCCAAATGTAACATCTGGGCACCGCGGGACTTTGAGAAAGTAACTTTGGGGAGGAATTCTTTAGTTTCAATGAGGAATTTGAAGTCGACATCTCTGGGAAGAATGTTTTCAAATGAAAGCACTTTGTAGGGAAATGAGGCAAGGAAGGTAAATAGGAGAAATGATTATTTGGCACTGCATAATCAGTCACCTGCCCTTGCGACTCCGTTAGTTTCTGGCAAGAATAGTCAGCCATCCCTACCGGTGTGACTTCCTTAGTTTTCCAGCAATTACACTGTAACAATGGCGAATAATTATTTTGTTGGTGGTGTGAATAGAAAATATGGATGGGGTTAGGAATATGAACGATAACTGGCAACAAAAGAAAGAACACGCATATTTGTTTTACGTGGGAAACCCAAGATCTGGGTTAAAAACCCACGAGCAGAAACCAAAGAAAATTTCACTATATCAGAGATGGTTACAAGAGGAGATAATTTTCTGACTATTACTGTGAATGCCATGAGCTCTATGGCATGGTATATATAGGAGAAAAATAAACCTATTATTAGTAAGATAAGAACACAATCCTCGTAGAATGAGGAATATAAATCTTAATAGAATAGGTAAACACTAATATCAGGATAGTAGGAATAAAATCATAATCCCAATAAAATTCTTTAACTTCTTCAAATTTGACTTGAAATCGAATTCGGGTCACAATCCCAAAAATCTCCACCTTGACACGAATTCTGTTGAATGAATGCAAAAAACCACTCTTTGACAAAAATAATTCTCTGTCTCTTCCACAAAAGCCCCTGAAGGCTAAATGTAATACCAACTCCAACCAAATCCAAGCAATGCTCAAACTTGGCAATAGGAAGTGTCTTGGTCATCATATCAGCAGGGTTATCATGAGTACTGACCTTGCTTACAACAATATCACCCGAAGCTATAACTTCTCTCACAAAATGGTACCGAACATCAACATGCTTTGTCTTTTCATGAAACAACTGATCTTTTGCAAGAAAGATAGCACTTTGGCTTAGGGATGGCAAAATAATCCGAAAAATCGGAAAACCGCGGTTACCCGAACCGAACGAGTTGAAAAAACCCGAACCGATGGATCGACGGGTCGGATATGGTTTTTGATAGTAAAATCAGAGACGGATATGGTTCGGATATGGATAGATGTGTCGTACCCGAACCTGAACCGAATACCCGATATATATTTTTTTTCCTACAAAAATTTAAAATTGATTTTCAATTTAAAAATCAAAAGTTGAAAATTAAAATTTTCACCAATGATCTAGTCTGCCTGTTACTGTTAGTGAGTAGTGTGTGTTAGAAATCACTCCGAAAAGCCTAGCAAGCCCAACTCCATCTGTCATCTCATTCTCACGTTAAACCCAAGACACTCAATTCTCATTTCTCAATTACTATTAGAGTATTAGCAGCCCTAATTCCACAATCCACAGAGAGCTGAAAGGCAATGGGAAAAAAAAAGAAATAAAAAAAGGGTAAACGGGTACCCAAACGGGTTTGAAAACTAACCCGAAAAAATACCCGAACCGAATACCGCGGTTCGGATATGGATATGGATATGGGGTCGGGACCTCGGTTCGGATATGGGTATGGTCGACCCGAACGGAACCCGACCGGTTGCCATCCCTACTTTGGCTATCACAAAATATTTTGGTGATTTGCAAGTCCTCATTGAGTTCTCCAAATAATCATTTCAACCAAATCGCTTCCTTACAAGCCTCTGTAATAGTCATATATTCTGCTTCAGTAGTAGACAAAGCAACTGTGGCCTGTAAGGTAGCTTTCCAACTGATAGCACAACCACCAACAGTGAACACATACCCTGTAAGTGATCTTCTTTTATCAAGATCTCCAGCAAAATCAGAATCAACATATCCAATTACTCCATTATTAGATCTCCCAAATTGTAAACAAACATTAGTTGATCCATGCAAGTATCTAAAAATCCACTGGACTGCTTTCCAATATTCTTTACCAGGATTTGCCATGTATCTACTAACTGCACTGACGGCATAAGATAAATCTAGAAGTGAACAAACAATGGCATACATGAGAGATCCTACTGCACTAGAATATGGTACCCGAGACACGTATTCAATTTCTTCATCTGACTATGGAGATAATAAAGATGATGATTTAGGGCTTGTTCTTTTCACAATAAATTTATACGCACGCAATTCCGTATAACCTCATACTCATTTTTAACCACACGCACATTTCCCAAAATAATATTAACCATACATTTTTACACGGAATACCGCGCACATCAACTTTATACCCAATCAAACATACCCTTAAAGTGTGCTGCTAACGGAGTACTAACAGGCTTGGCTTTCTACATATTAAATCTGCAAAGGACTTTCTCAATATACCCTTTCTGATTTAGGTACAACTTGCCTGCCTTTCTATCTCTCTGAATCTCCATATCAAGTATCTCCTTTGCAGCTCCCAAGTCTTTCATCTCGAACTCCGTACTGAGTTGTGCTTTTACCTTATTTAATTCTGTCTTGTGTTTGGATGCTATCAACATATCATCAATATAAAGAAGTAAATATACAAATGACCCATCCGTTTTTATCTTGAAGTAAACACAACTATCATAATTACTTCTTCTGAAATCATGAGTGGTGATAAGTGCTAGAAAAGCACTTAAATAACTCTTCTATTTTACGTATTTGTGTGTTTTATTAGTATTATATGTTTATTTTTATGTGTTTTCCTTTTTGTGTGTTTAGAGTCACAAGAAATCAAAAGGAGCAAAAATGGATAAAAACGGAGCGAAAACGGAACTTGGGACCGAAATGCAAGCAAATTCAAAGATGGAGGGCCTCCGATGCAATTTTATGAAAAGTTGTTTTTACAATTTTTCTTGTGCCAATATCAAAGAATATCAAAAGAGGATTTCCACATTTTTGTCGGATCCCAAATCGGAGTTTCCTAGTGAAAGTTATGGCCATTTGAAGAGAAAGGACAAAGCGTAAAAAATCAGCAGCTCGAATTTACTGCCACAGTTCAGTCATTTGACCATAACTTTTGGTACAAATTTCGGATTGCCCTGCACTTTATATTGTTGGAAAGGACGCTCAGAGGGCTACAACTTTGATGTTGACCTCTTCAAATGATTCGGATCATATCATGGTCAAACATGGGCAAAACCGAGGTGATGTGAATGGAGGATTTCTTGGGCCATGTTTTGGTAGAAAATTCATAACTTTCTATTAAAATATCAAAAAAAGGAAATTCCAATTGCACAATTCAGCCAAGATGCTTACCTATACCATGATACAATATTTGAACTAATGGAGCAATTTAAGATCATGATTTGGTGGTTACCAATTAGTGAAATCATAATGGAGTAGTTGTACAATTTTTTATTATGTTTTCTTGTGAAATTTTTCCTATAAATAGAGGCATTTGTAAGGAAGGAAATGCACAACTTAGTGGAAGAGAATTAGCTAGTAGTTCTCTCCAACTTTCTCTTCAATAAAATTCTCTTTTTCATTTGTTCTTAGTTTTAGCTTGAAAGATCTTAGTTTTTCATATTCCGGCGGAAGAAATAAAGGCTTCAATCGATCAACGATACTTCGGCTGTGAATATGATTAGCGGATCATTTCTTCGATAAGTTTCTCTTTTTCCTTTTATTTCTTTATTTATTTCTTAGCATTTATTTACTTGTTTTCTATATTTTGCGTATAATCTATCATATAATGGTGGTGATACAAAGCGAACACTCGCTAAAAAGTATGAAACCCCGCAAATATGAGTAGTTAGACTTTTCTATCTAGTTCGAAGGGGACGTTGTGTTCAACTAACATGTGGTTATCTTTTCTAACTCTTTAGTAACGTTTTATCTATTCCTCTACTTCAATTTGTTGATTTGTTATGCTTGTAAACTCGTTTTTGAGTTTATTTGATTATTGCATTCACTTTGGCCAATTGAATCAATCAATCTTTAAATTCAAGTTACTTGCTAGGATTGGAACTTTTGATCCGTAATTATCACTAGAATCCAATCCAAAGTAGCAAATGAATATCGTGCATATTTGTTAACAAATCAACTTAGATGTATTAATTTGAGTTTGTGAAATTATTCATCTAATTCAACTCATTTTTCTCGTTCATTTCACACTAGCTTTGCATTAAATCCTAAGAATTTGTTTAGGGTTATCCAATAGTTAGATGTTAAGTTAAAGAACTCACTTTAATTTAATACAATTAAGGAAGAATTCGTTAATCAGAGCTTCTTGGTTAATTGAGAGTTGATAAATTGAAGAAGGAATAGTAACCCGTTGCATTGGAAAGATAAATATAAGTTGTTGACACAACCGAACCCAAGAACTAGATATTTTGTACAATTGTTTTATTTCAATCTTTTATTTTGACGTTCGATTTTCTATTTTTATTCAAATATCACAAAACCCCCATTTTTCTATATTAATTGATAAAATCAACTAGATTAAGCACCGTTCCTCTTGGGTTCGACCCTTACTTACCACTTCTATATTAATTTGTAGTTTTGAAACCGAGTAAGGAAATAAAAATTAAACTTTTGCACGCCGCGAGAAGCGCGCCCAAGTGGTCATAAAAGAATCAAACCTTTTATACCACTGTCTTGGGGACTGTTTAAGGCCGTGAAGAGACTTCTTCAACAAACATACGTAGTCTTCTTTTTAAGAGACTTCAAAACCTTCTGGCTACTATATATAAATGTCCTCTTCAAGTTCTCCATACAAGAATGCAGTTTTTACATCCAACTGCTCTAACTCAAGATCATGCATGGCCACAATACCGAGTAAGGCTCGAATTTAACTGTGCTTGACAACTGGAGAGAACACATCTGTGAAGTCAATGCCTGGAACTTGACTATAACCTTTAGCGACCAATCTAGCTTTATATCTATCTTATTCAACTCCTGGTGTTCCTTCTTTCTTTTTAAATACCCATTTGCAGCGAACTATTTACTTATCTTTCGACAGTTTCACTAAGTCCCAAGTGCCATTTTTACGAAGAGATTCCATCTCTTCTTGCATGGCAATCATCCATTTATGAGAATCTTCTCGCCTGACTGCCTCTGAATATGAAGAAGGTTCTTTACTAAAGTCAATATCCTTGGCTACATTTAAAGCATAAGCAACCGAATTAGCTTCGGCATACCTCTTTGGAGGTCTAATGTCTCTTCTAGGCCTGTCTTTAGCAATAGAATATTGCAATGTTGGTGGTGGTACAAAAGTAGTAGTATCCTTTACCTCTGGATTTGATGGTGGTGTTGACTGAGATTGCGATTGTATATTTTTTGACCTGGTCGAAAACTCTACCTGAGTGCTTATTTTCTGTTGTTTGTCAGAATATTCTCCAGAATGTGAACTTCAAAGCATTGCAGATTCATCAAATATAACATCTCTGCTAACTACCACCTTTTTGGTTTCAAGTGACCACAATTTCTAACCTTTTACCCCATATTTATAGCCAAGGGAAATACACTTTAAAGATCTAGGTTCGAGTTTACCATTATTCACATGAACGTAAGCAGGACACCCAAATATTTTCAAATTTGAATAGTTACATGGACTACTGGGCCATATTTCTTCTAGAGTCTTCTTATTAATGGCAATCGAAGGAGACCGATTAATAATAAAGCAAGCTGTAGAAACAGCCTCAGCCAAAAACGATTTCGAATGAGCGGCATTGGAAAGCATACATCACACTGATGGCTGTCGTAACCAACAAATAATAAATATAATTTTCCTCACTCGATTTTAAAATAAACATAGTAGCGGCAAGTGGGGGTCGAACCCAAGAGAACGGTGTAAAACTAGTTAAAGTGTGCTAACTAATGATTGGGGGGAAGTGGTTGGCAATTGAAGTAAAAACTAGATTTAAAAATAAATAACAATGCAAAGAATAATTAATAGAGAGAATCAATAAAGAGAAATCCACCTAGCTCATCGGTTCAATCGAGTCTCCACTTGCACATCCAATTAATCATAACGCATTCCTACTCTCCAATCAAATTAATAACCCTAGGCAATCAACAAGCTCTGACTACCTGAATTTTCCCTAATTCAATTAACTGACATAAGCTCTTCAATTAATCCTAACCAATTGAATAACCTAGATTAAGCTCTCTAAGTTTAAGACAATTATTGCATTTATCACTAGGAAAATAGGCTAAACTAAGCAACAATCACACAAGCTCGAATTGTTTAACTTAGGGTTCGTTAATCCTAACGATGCGTGGGCGTGTTGTCACGACGCGCCAAAGTTTAATTTTATTTTCTTACTCGGTTTCAAAACTACAAATTAATGTAGAAGTGGTAAGTAAGGGTCGAACCCAAGAGGAACGGTGCTTAATCTAGTTGATTTTATCAATTAATATAGAAAAATGGGGGTTTTGTGAAGTTGGATGAAATTCGAAAATAAAATGACAAAATAAAAGAGATGAAAATGAAACAATTGAAGATATATCTAGTTCTCGGGTTCGGTTGTGTCAACAACTTATATATATCTTTCCCATGCAACGTGTTACTATTCCTTCTTCAATTTATCAACTCTCAATTAACCAAGAAGCTCTGATTAACGAATTCTTCCTTAAGTGTATAAAATTAAAGTGAGTTCTTTTATTTAACATCTAGCTATTGGATAACCCTAAATAAATTTTTAGGATTTAATGCAAAGCTAGTGTGAAATGAACGAGAAGAATGAGTTGAATTAGATGAATAATTTCACAAACTCGAATTAATACATCTAAGTTGATTTGTTAATAAATATGCACGATATTCATTTGCTACTGTGGATTGGAATCTAGTGACAATTACGGATCAAAAGTTTCCAATCCTAGCACATAACTTGAATTTAAAGATTAATTGATTCAATTGGCCAAAGTGAATGCAATAATCAAATAAACTCAAAAACGGGTTTACAAGCATAACAAATCAACAAATTGAAGTAGAGGAATAGATAAAACGTTACTAAAGAGTTAGAAAAGATAACCACATGTTAGTTGAACACAACGTCCCCCTCGAACTGGATAGAAAAGTCTAACTACTCATATTTGCGGGGTTTCATACTTTTTAGCGAGTGTTCGTATATGATAGATTATACGCAAAATATGGAAAATAAGTAAATAAATGCTAAGAAATAAATAGAGAAATAAAAGGGAAAAGAGAAACTTATTGAAGAAATGATCCACTAATCATATTCACAGCCGAAGTATCGTTGATCGATTGAAGCCTTTATTTCTTCCGCCGGAATATGAAAAACTAAGATCTTTCAAGCTAAAACTAAGAACAAATGAAGAAGAGAATTATATTGAAGAGAAAGGTTGAGAGAACTACTAGCTAATTCTCTTCCACTAAGTTGTGTCTTTCCTTCCTTACAAATGCCTCTATTTATAGGCAAAATTTCACAAGAAAACATGATAAAAAATTGTACAACTACACAATTATGATTCCACTAATTGGTAACCACCAAATCATGATCTTAAATTGCTCCATTAGTTCAAATATTGTATCATAGTATAGGTAAGCATCTTGGCTGAATTGTACAATTGGAATTTCCTTTTTTTGATATTTTAATAGAAAGTTATGAATTTTCTACCAAAACATGACCCAAGAAATCCTCCATTCACATCACTCTCGGTTTTGCCCATTTTTGACCATGACATAATCCAAATCATTTGAAGACGTCAACATCAAAGTTTTAGCCCTCTGAGTGTCCTTTCCAACAAGATAAAGTCCAGGTCAATCCGAATTTTGTAGCAAACGTTATGGTCAAATTACTGAACTGCGGCGATGAAATTCGAGCTTGGCGATTTTACTTTGTCATTTCTCTTCAAATGGTCATAACTTTCACTAGGAAATTCCGATTTGGGATCCGACAAAAATGTGGAAATCCTCTTTTGATATTCTTTAATATTGGCACAAGAAAAATTGTAAAAACAACTTTTCATAAAATTGCATCGGAGGCCCTCTATCTTTGAATTTGCTTGCATTTCGGTCCCAAATTCGTTTTTAGCTCCGTTTTATCCATTTGGCTCCTTTTGATTTCTTGTGACTCTAAACACACAATAAAAGGAAAACACATAAAAATAAACATATACTACTAATACAACACACAAATACGTAAAATAGAAGTGTTATTTAAGTGCTTTTCTACCACTTATCAAACTCCCCACACTTAGACTGTTGTTCGCCCTCGAACAACAACCATATGATAAGTGCTAGAAAAACACTTAAATAACTCTTCTATTTTACGTATTTGTATGTTTTATTAGTATTATATGTTTATTTTTATGTGCTTTCCTTTTATTGTGTGTTTAGAGTCACAAGAAATCAAAAGGAGCCAAAATGGATAAAAACGGAGCGAAAACGGAACTTGGGACCGAAATGCAAGCAAATTCAAAGATGGAGGGCCTCCGATGCAATTTTATGAAAAGTTATTTTTACAATTTTCCTTGTGCCAATATCAAATAATATCAAAAGAGGATTTCCACATTTTTGTCGGATCCCAAATCGGAGTTTCATAGTGAAAGTTATGGCCATTTGAAGAGAAATGACAAAGCATAAAAATCGCATGAATTTATCGCCACAGTTCAGTAATTTGACCATAGCGTTTGCTACAAAATTCGGATTGGACTGCACTCTATATTGTTGGAAAGGACACTCAGAGGGCTACAACTGTGATGTTGACATCTTCAAATGATTCGGATTATAGCATGGTCAAAAATGGGAAAAACCGAGAGTGATGTGAATGGAGGATTTCTTGGGCCATGTTTTGGTAGAAAATTCATAACTTTCTATTAAACTATCAAAAAAAGGAAATTCCAATTGCACAATTCAGCCAAGATGCTTACCTATACCATGATACAATATTTGAACTAATGGAGCAATTTAAGATCATGATTTGGTGGTTACCAATTAGTGGAATCATAATGGAGTAGTTCTACAATTTTTTATCATGTTTTCTTTTGCAATTTTGCCTATAAATAGAGGCATTTGTAAGGAAGGAAGGACACAACTTAGTAGAAGAGAATTAGCTAGTAGTTCTCTCCAATAAAATTTTCTTCTTCATTTGTTCTTAGTTTTAGCTTGAAGATTTTAGCTTTTCATATTAAGTGGATCAATTCTTCGCTAAGTTCTCTTTTCCTTTTATTTCTCTATTTATTTCTTAGTATTTATTTACTTGTTTACTATATTTTGCATAATCTATCATATAGTGGTGGTGATACAAGGTGAACACTCGCTAAAAAGTATGAAACCCGCATAATTATGAGTAGTTAAGACTTTTCTATCTAGTTCGAGGGGACGTTGTGTTCAACTTACATGTTGTTATCTTTTCTAACTCTTTAGTAACGTTTTATCTATTCCTCTACTTCAATTTGTTGATTTGTTATGCTTGTAAACCCGTTTTTGAGTTTATTTGATTATTGCATTCATCTTGGCCAATTGAATCAATTAATCTTTAAATTCAAGTTACTTGCTAGGATTGGAACTTTTGATCCGTAATTGTCATTAGATTCCAATCCAAAGTGGCAAATGAATATCGTGCATATTTATTAACAAATCATCTTAGATGCATTAATTCGAGCTTGTGAAATTATTCATCTAATTCAACTCATTCTTCTCGTTCATTTCATACTAGCTTTGCATTAAATCCTAAGAGCTTGTTTAGGGTTATCCAATAGCTAGATGTTAAGTTAAAGAGTTTACTTTTTACTTAATACACTTAAGGAAGAATTCGTTAATCAGAGCTTCTTGGTTAATTGAGAGGTTATAAATTGAAGAAGGAATAGTAACACGTTGCATGGGAAAGATAAACACAAGTGGTTGACACAACCGAACCCGAGAACTAGATATTTATTTCAATTGTTTTATTTGATCTTATCTTTTGTCATTTGATTTTCATTCAAAATTCTCAAAACCCCCACTTTCCTATATTAATTGATAAAGACAACTAGATTAAACACCGTTCCTCTTGGGTTCGACCCTTACTTACCACTTCTACATTAATTTGTAGTTTTGAAACCGAGTAAGGAAAAAAATTAAACTTTGGCGCGCCGCGACAAACGCGCCCAAGTTTTTGGCGCCGTTGCCGGGGAACGGTTAACCAATTTAGTTGCTTTTATTAATTAATTTTTTTTTAAAAAAAATTCTTCACTTGTATGCATAATACCCGATCTACTTATCGAATTCTTGAAAGTTTCGATCCAGAAATCGGGAAATCCATTCGAAGACGAATAAGACAAGCAAAACAAACCGAACGAGAAATGGCAGAAAATAATAACGAAAGAACTCTCAAACAACTGGCAACTCCTGAAGCTACTCAATAACCTTTGTGTATCACATTTCCAACTGTAGAAGAAGGTAAGACTTTCGAACTAAAATCTGGATTGATACATCTTCTATCTTCTTTTCATGGACGATCCGGCGAAGATCCATATCGACACTTGAAGGAGTTTCATGTGGTGTGCGATAGCATGAAACCCCCGGGCATCACTGAAGAGCAAATCAAGCTCAGAGCTTTTCCATTTTCACTAAAAGATGCCGCCACAGATTGGTTATACACTTTACCACCAGGTTCAGTCACAACATGGAATCAAATGAAGCAACTTTTCCTCGAAAAGTACTTCCCAGCTTCAAAGACCGCAAATATCAGGAAAGATATCTTTGGAGTACGCCAAAACAATGGAGAAAATCTTTATGAGTATTAGGAGCGTTTCCAAAAGCTCATTGCAAGCTGCCCGCATCACCAAATCAGTGAAAACCTCCTAGTGCAATACTTCTATGAAGGCTTATGTCAATCAGACAGAAACATGGTTGATCTGCTAGTGGAGGCGCATTGATGAACAAAACCCCTGCTTTGAAGCGTAACACCGATTTCAAACATGGCTGAAAACACTCAATGATTCAGTACAGACCGGGAGATGAACATTCGAAGATTTAACGAGGTAAGTAATTCCAATATTGAAAGCCAACTTTCTGAACTAACACATCTTCTCAAACAAATTGTTGTAGGAAACAATCCGCAAGTCAAAGCATGTGGCATATGCACAAATCTAGGACATCCTACAGATGCTTGTCCTGTTCTACAAGTGGTTAACAACGAACAAGTGAACTCAGCAAATAATTTCCCATTCCCAAGACAAGAATACAATCCGTACTCAAACACCTATAATCCAGGATGGCGAGACCACCCCAATCTGAGCTATGGAAACAACAAGCCCCCAGGATTCTTCCCTAACAAGCCTCAAGGCCAATTCCAGCAACAAGGAAATTTTCATCCCCAAGGGCAATTTCAACAAAAACCTCAACAATCAGGTATGTCTCTCGAGGATATGGTGAAAACATTAGCAACTAACACTGTGAAATTTCAACAGGATTCCAAATTGAGCATTCAAAACTTGGAAACCAGATGAGTCAATTGGCAACTGCCATCAATTGACTGGAAGCACAATCTGGAGGGAAGTTACCATCCCAACCTGAGGTAAATCCAAAGAATGTTAGTGCCATAACCTTAAGGACTGGAAAAGAGATCGAAAACCCTCCCAAAGAAGTTCCCACACATGAAGATAAAGAAGAAAAACTTGAAAAGGGAGTAAGTCCTAACTCTCATATCAATGCTAAAACAATTCCTCCCCATTTTCCGAGTAGATTAGCGAAAACCAACAGAGATGACAAGGAGAAAGAAATTTTGGACACATTTAGGAAAATAGAAATAAACATTCCATTGTTAGATGCAATCAAGCAAATCCCACGCTATGCTAAATTTTTAAAAGATCTTTGCACTAATAAGAGGAAATTGAAAGGAAATGAAATAATCAAAATGGGAGAAACCGTTTCAGCAGTATTCCAGAAGAAGTTGCCTCCAAAATGCAAAGACCCGGGTATGTTCACTGTCCCTTGCACCATAAGCAATCACCACATTGACAAAGCACTTATAGATTTAGGAGCATCCATAAATGTCATGCCTAGATCCTTGTATGCTTCACTAAATTTAAGAAAACTGAAAGAAACTCACGTAATTGTACAACTAGATGATCGTACCAATGCATACCCAGATGGAGTGATATAAGATGTGCTAGTCAAAATAAATGGTTTAGTTTTCCCTGCTGATTTTTACGTGTTTGATATGGTTGATGAACATTCACCTCACCCTACACCTATCATATTGGGACGTCCATTTCTTTACACTTCTCGCACTAAAATTGATGTCTATGAGGGTACACTATCCATGGAATTTGATGAGGAAAAAGCGAACTTTAATATTTTTGATGGTTCATTGTGCCCTAATAACGCTTGTTCTGTCTTTGCAATCAATTCAACTAATCCTTTTGTGCAAGAACTGTGTAAGTTGAATTGCAGAGCCAGCACAACACATAAGATTGAGCCAAAGCACAATTACCTCATCTCGAAGAAGGAAGTCATGGAAAGAAATGAGACGAAAAAAATTTGGAGAAGAATTCAAGAAGGAATTTGTTAAGAAATCAAGACACTTTCGGAGAAGCCATCGAAGACAAAGTGGAGTGCAATGGATTTGAGGAATCCTACTTGACAAATGGGAACGTGGTCGAGCTAACGACCATAAACAAAAGCGCTTCTTGGGAGGCAACCCAAGCATTTTTATTTTAATATTTGTATTTTTTTGTTTTTAATTTGTTTACTTTTCATCTAACGTATTAAGGAAGATATTGCTTTATTACTGTAGGAGGATGATATTTCGAGACTCAATTATTTGGGAAGAAACATGATGGCCCATAAATCGGTGATTAGCGAGAATTACGGATAATGGGCAGGTTAATTATTGATAAATGACAAATCCGTCAAACGCGTTTTCTCGGATGCCCACTCCAACGTACTCTTTACAGCACACTCTGCATGCACGATTGTCGGTTGAAACAGTGTTCATTTGACTATAAATCGAGACCACTCTCTACTTGAAGCTACAACCAAAAGTCTCAACCCTCTGTGAGTGCTCCTTTCTAGCAGTGATTAGGTAATTTTCTTCTCTTCTTACTTTTTTTCTTATTTTTCCTCTTTTCTTCTTATTTGTTTTTCTTATAGCATGGATGTGTGTGATATTTTTGTGTATATATGTTTTTTCCTCATACTAATCGATTATGTAATTCAAATTTTCTTATTTTTTTTCCTTCTTCAATATCTGTGAAAATATGGAAGTGTGATAATCTACTATGCTTATTGATTTTGATGGTTTTAATTTTATTACTTCAGTGTTTCTTTTTCTCTCGTGTGTTACGTAACTAAAAAAAAAAAAGAAAAAAAATACCTTGGATACTGGTTTATGTATCCCCCCCAAAGGCGTTAAACTGGTCTTTTTCAGTAGACCTTAAAGAACTTTATTCTCTTCTACTAACCTTCTTCTTTCAAGTCTTTTGCAGATACCTCAAAGTGCACTGAATTTTCATTTTTTTCTATGGCATCCCCTCTACGTATTGTTGCTCTTCTACAAGTACTCGACTCTTTCTCTATGCTTCTTGATATCAAGATTCAGATTGTTCGACTTGTTGACAAGTATGAGCGTTCCCTTTGGAACGTCATAGCTTTTGGGGCAGGGTCATCCCGATCTGCTCGCAAACGACATGCTAAGCGCCTTAAAAGTTGCTTTAAATGTGGAAAGCTATTAGAGGGACCTCATTGTACTCGAAATCAAACTTATTCACAATATAGACATATTGTTTTCTTCAAGGATGGACCGATTAGGTGCAGGGCCGAAAAGTCTATCAGGAGAAACAACCAGCTCGCAATCAGTGTGAGAGAGTTTGATAATTTGATGGAACAACGACAACGTCTGTTGGAAACCAAACTCGATGGCCTAACCATTGAGCAGCAACGTTTTGAGCGTGATCATTAGCACCCATCCGAAGATGTAAAACTACGTCTCATTCGTTTGAGAAGTGTCTGAGTTGGACGTTCTGCTCTAAACGTTCTCCCATTTGTTGGTTCTTGTGGGGCTGTTCTTTATTGAATGGTAAACATACCTATGTGTCATGTGGCGATATGGAGGACCTTTTCATTAAGGTTGGTTGTCAAAGCTGTTTGTAGAGAGTATCTTTGATTCAGATAGTTTCCATACGGATCAGACTTGATGGAATCATATCATTAATTTGATGTGAATACTACTGCAAGATGTTCAAAGGGTTGTCAACTCCCAAAGTCGCTTTTTATATAAATTTCTCTTCATCACAAAAAAAAAACCACAATATTTTCAGCTGTTGTTTTACTTGTTATGTAAATATGTTGATTGCATGTCTCTTGCTCTTTGATTGTCGAAGTATTCCTCAGAAGTGCTACATTGTGCAACCACCATCCCCAAATCGGCACGACTCGTTGCTTACCATAGGGGAGTTTCTATTTCTTCTCTTTTTCATACTTTCCATATTTCTACATTGGGGACAATATAGAATTTAAGTGTGGGGGAGTCGCATATTGTGGTCTGCGTGTGATTTTTTTTATTTGTGTCGACGATTTTGCATGAGATAGCAACTTTTGAATATGATTGAGCTTAATTTGTGTGACTTAACTGAAACTACAGGATCCCAAAAAAAAAATTGTTGTGTTATGTTCTTCTCTATGCATAGCTGGCTAAAATTACCTGAGCACGTTTATAAGGTAATTTACTATCATTTTCTGGAACACAAATTGAAGGTTGAAAATGTTGAATTTTTTTCTAACTTTCTAGACCATAGTAAACTAACTTTTTTTTTCTTTTTTTTTTCTATCCATTCGTCCTGCTCAAAGTAACCTGGAAACATCGATTGTTAGTAAGGTGGAGTTATAATCGCATGGTATCTGTTTTTGTGAATGTGTCTTTTATTGTGAGTTTAAAAATTTTGAAAAAGCACTGACCTATCTTTGAGCATGAATTTTACTTTATATTTGAAATAAAGGAGAGGGACCACGGGAAAGAGCTACCTACCTCAGTGTGAAGCCGTCACCTCGAATGGGTGAAGAAGGCTGCCTCCAATGAAAGGGGTTTAGTGTGAAAGCTACCTGTGGGGTAAAAGTTGAAAAGAAAATTGCAAAACTCTTCTTCTTCTTCTTTTTCTTCTTCATCAAAAAAAAAGAAAGAAAAAAAAATCGCGAGAAATGTGATAGCTACCCAAGTGTGAAGTTAGATAAATAAAGTTCCTCAGTGGTTTGAAGTGCTCAATCTAAACACTCTTTAAATTGAAGACATATTTGCGATAAAACACCTGCCATGCCCTTTTTTTTCTTTGCAATGCTAACAGTTGATGATTTTTGGTGAACAGAGTAATTCTTAGGATCCATGGGAATCATTGTAAAATAAGAGTGGGATCACGAGAGATGAAAGGAAATATTTGACTATTTCGGGTCAGGATTTGGATAAATCATCGTAAGCTTTCATTTGGTTCCAGTTAGTTATCGGATGATAATGTCAATTGCACAAACTCACAAGCCATTGTGCATTTGAGAAGAAGTGAAATTTTCATGGTTCGGGAGAATATTTATTAAGCAAGTCATTATCTGTAGTTGGATTTCAATGTTTAAAGTTGTTTATCTCATGTAAAATCAGTGTGTTGTTTGTGTCATATGGTTGTTGTTCGAGGGCGAACAACAGTCTAAGTGTGGGGGAGTTTGATAAGTGCTAGAAAAGCACTTAAATAACTCTTCTATTTTACGTATTTGTGTGTTTTATTAGTATTATATGTTTGTTTTATGTGTTTTCCTTTTATTGTGTGTTTAGAGTCACAAAAAATCAAAAGGAACCAAAATGGATAAAAACGGAGCGAAAATGGAACTTGGGACCAAAATGCAAGCAAATTCAAAGATGGAGGGCCTCCGATGCAATTTTATGAAACGTTGTTTTTACAATTTTTCTTGTGCCAATATCAAAGAATATCAAAAGAGGATTTCCAAATTTTTGTCGGATCCCAAATCGGAGTTTCATAGTGAAAGTTATGGCCATTTGAAGAGAAAGGACAAAGCGTAAAAAATCAGCAGCTCGAATTTACTGCCACAGTTCAGTAATTTGAACATAACATTTGCTACAAAATTCGGATTGACCTGTAATCTATATTGTTGGAAAGGACCCTCAAAGGGCTACAACTTTCATGTTGACATCTTCAAATGATTCGGATTATATCATGATCAAAAATGGGAACAACCGAGAGTGATGTGAATGGAGGATTTCTTGGGCCATGTTTTGGTAGAAAATTCATAACTTTCTATTAAACTATCAAAAAAAGGAAATTCCAATTGCACAATTCAGCCAAGATGCTTACCTATACCATGATACAATATTTGAACTAATGGAGCAATTTAAGATCATGATTTGGTGGTTACCAATTAATGGAATCATAATGGAGTAGTTGTATAATTTTTTATCATGTTTTCTTTTGAAATTTTGCCTATAAATAGAGGTATTTGTAAGGAAGGAAAGACACAACTTAGTAGAAGAGAATTAGCTAGTAGTTCTCTCCAATAAAATTTTCTTCTTCATTTGTTCTTAGTTTTAGCTTGAAGATTTTAACTTTTCATATTCAGTGGATCAATTCTTCGCTAAGTTCTCTTTTCCTTTTATTTCTCTATTTATTTCTTAGTATTTATTTACTTGTTTACTATATTTTGCATAATCTATCATATAGTGGTGGTGATACAAGGCGAACACTCGTTAAAAAGTATGAAACCCATAATTATGAGTAGTTAAGACTTTTCTATCTAGTTCGAGGGGCGTTGTGTTCAACTAATATGTTGTTATCTTTTCTAACTCTTTAGTAACGTTTTATCTATTCATCTACTTCAATTTGTTGATTTGTTATGCTTGTAAACCCGTTTTTGAGTTTATTTGATTATTGCATTCATCTTGGCCAATTGAATCAATTAATCTTTAAATTCAAGTTACTTGCTAAGATTGGAACTTTTGATCCGTAATTGTCATTAGATTCCAATCCAAAGTGGCAAATGAATATCGTGCATATTTATTAACAAATCATCTTAGATGCATTAATTCGAGCTTGTGAAATTATTCATCTAATTCAACTCATTCTTCTCGGTCATTTCATACTAGCTTTGCATTAAATCCTAAGAGCTTGTTTAGGGTTATCCAATAGCTAGATGTTAAGTTAAAGAGTTTACTTTTTACTTAATACACTTAAGGAAGAATTCGTTAATCAAAGCTTCTTGGTTAATTGAGAGTTGATAAATTGAAGAAGGAATAGTAACACGTTGCATGGGAAAGATAAACACAAGTGGTTGAGACAACCGAACCCGAGAACTAGATATTTATTTCAATTGTTTTATTTGATCTTATCTTTTGTCATTTGATTTTCATTCAAAATTCTCAAAACCCCCACTTTCCTATATTAATTGATAAAGACAACTAGATTAAGCACCGTTCCTCTTGGGTTCGACCCTTACTTACCACTTCTACATTAATTTGTAGTTTTGAAACCGAGTAAGGAAAAAAATTAAACTTTGGCGCGCCGCGACAAACGCGCCCGCCATATGACACAAACAACACACTGATTTTACATGAGATAAACAACTTTAAATATTGAAAGCCAACTACAGATAATGACTTGTTTAATAAATATTCTCCCGAAACATGAAAATTTCACTTCTTCTCAAATACACAATGGCTTGTGAGTGTGTGCAATTGAGGTTATCATCCCATCACTAATTGGAAACAAATGAAAGCTTACGATGATCTATCCAAATCCTGACTGAAATAGTCAAATATTTCCTTTCATCTATCGTGATCCCACTCTTATTGTACAATGATTCCCATGGATCCTAAAAATTACTCTGTTCACCAAAAATCATCAACTATTAGCACTGCAAAGAAAAAAAAGGGCATGGCAGGTGTTTTATCGCAAATATGTCTTCAATTTAAAGAGTGTTTAGATTGAGCACTTCAAACCACTGAGGAAATTTATTTATCTAATTTCACACTTGGGTAGCTATCACATTTCTCGCGATTTTTCTGTTTTTTTTTTTTATGAAGAAGACAAAGAAGAAGAAGAAGAGTTTTGTAATTTTCTTTTCACCTTTTACCCCATAGGTAGCTTTCACACTAAACCCCTTTCATTGGAGGCAGCCTTCTTCACCCATTCGAGGTGACGGCTTCACACTCTGAGGTGGTAACTCTTTCCTGTGGTCCCTCTCCTTATTTCGAACATAAAAGTAAAATTCATTCTCAGCATAGGTCAATGCTTTTTCCAAACTTTTTAAACTCTATCAATAAAAGACACATTCAAAAAAAAAAAAAAAACAGATACCATGCGATTATAACTCCACCTTACTAACAATCGATGTTTCCAGGTTACTTTGAGCAGGACGAATGGATAGAAAAGAAAGAAAAGAAAAAGTTAGTTTACTATGGTCTAGAAAGTTAGAAAAAAAATCAACATTTTCAACCTTCAATTTGTGTTCCAGAGAATGATAGTAAATTACCTATAAATGTGCTCAAATAAATTTGCCAGCTGTGCTTGGAGAAGAACAAAACACATTTTTTTTTCGAGATCTTGTAGTTTCAGCTAAGTCACACAAATTAAGCTCAATCATATTCAAAAGTTGCTATCTCATGCAAAATCGTCAACACAAATAAAAAAAATCACACGCAGACCACAATATGCCACTCCCCCACACTTAAATTCTATATTGTCCCCAATGTAGAAATATAGAAAGCATGAAAAAGAGTAGAAATAGAAACTCCCCTATGGTAAGCAATGATTCGTGTCAATCGGGGATGGTGGTTGCACAATGGAGCACTTCTTAGAAAAGGTCAACAATCCAAGAGCAAACGACCTGCAATCAACATATGTACAGAACAAGAAAAACAACATCTGAATTTTTTTTTTTTTTTTGTGTTTTTTTTTTGGTTTTTTGTTTTTTTGTTTTTTATTCGAGCGTAACACGATGTGTTTCAGAGTTAACTCCATATTCTACCATCCGAGTTAGCTATTCCACATTCATAACATTAACTCTAAATCCAATTCATTCGGATCTCTTTTTCTTTAAGCTTAATTCCTCTGGCCAATTGATGTGAGCACTTCTACATGCATTTGTGGTACATAAGCTTCTAATTTCTCCAATAATTCCTCAATTAATGGTGTAATAAAAATCATTTTTAAAGTATTAGGAGAAATAAGCTTTTGATGAGCTAAAAATTCGAGAAATGCCAATAAACCATTGAAATGGTTTTGAATGTTTAAAAGACCAATTGGCTTAGAGTGTAGATTCAATGTGGCCCAAGAAATTATGCAAAAGATCTGTTCCAAAGTTTCAAAACCCCCTGGTAATACGATAAAAGCATCTGAATGCATTATCATTAGTGTTAAGCGTTCAAACAACGATTTAGCCTTTACCTCAACGCCGATGGTTCTACCATACACCTGTTTTAGAGGTGACACAGTAATACCAATCACTGTTGATCTTCGTACGTACGTAGATTGAACGGTACACCCTATCAGTCCATGGTAACCTCCTCCGTATATTATCTTGCCCTTTCGATCTCCAAGTACTGTTCCAGCTTCGACTACTGGTGCTAGAAGCGTTGGTTGTCCCAGATTGATTCCACCAAAGAGACTTATGACCCTCAATGTCCTCTTTGAACTCCCAGTTTCGGCAGAAGTAGTAGCCTCCATAGGTTGTCGATTTTTGCACACTAAAAACTGACACAAGAACACAAAAATAATTAAAAATAACAATATGCACATGTAGTTGTGATTGTGGCTCACATCTTTCTCTGGTTTTACGTCCAGAAACGACTTAAACGCCTTCTATGAGTCGGGATAGGCTTCCCATCCAGTTTTCTTATAGACTGGCAAATAGGGTCTTTTAAAGTCAGATTCCCAAGACTATATCATTCTCGTTCCTTTTTAAATTCACTCCACAGATTGAGAAGTTCTATTTGCACCATTCCACTAGGATGCGTTTCAAGAGTTTGATGGATATCATTCAAAGACTCCTTACTCATGCCATCCTTAATGAAACATATTTTATCTTCTCGATTTGTGGACACAAATCCAATGGAACTATTACCTGATTTGCAGGTCCATCGAGTGCATTTATAAGGCTATCTAGCATATTTATAGCACACATTCATTCTTTTTGCTCTTCGTTTCTTGGCAAAATTACTTTTGCCTAACCCTGGTGCATATTTAGTACTTAAAGCTGGTATTTCACCTCCTAATCGGACCTTTGCTTCAATCAACCAACGGATATCCTTAGGCATTTCCTTTTCCATCAACATTTTTAACCGTCCTACTCTAGAATAGTAAATCTCTTTCAAAGCATTCAAAGGCAATGACGGATAATATTTGTGGATTTTGGAAAATTTGTTATCCATTGAAAATTCAAGTGTTTTGAAGAAGTAGAAGAAAAGAGAGTGCTTAGGTTGCCTCCGAAGTAGCGCCTTTGTTTATAGTCGTTGGCTCGATTATAAATTTTTTTTTTTTAGTTACGTAACACATGAGAGAAAAAGAAACACTGAAGTAATAAAATTAAAATCATCAAAATAAATAAGCAGAATAGATTATCACACTCTTCCATATTTTCAAACAAGATAATGAAGAAGGAAAAAAAATAAGAAAATTTGAATTACATAATCAATTAATATAAGGAAAAGACATATATATACAAAAATATCACACACATCCATGCTATAAGAAAAACAAATAAGAAGAAAAGAGGAAGAATAAGAAAAAAAATCAAGAAGAGAAGAAAATTACCTAATCACTGCTAGAAAGGAGCACTCACAGAGTAATTGAAATTGTGGTTGTGGTTTCAAGTGGAGAATGATCTGGATTTATAGTCAAATGAGCACTGTTTCAACCGACAACCATGCATGTAGAGTGTGCTGGAAAGAGTACGTTGGAGTGGGCATCCGAGAAAACGCGTTTGTTGGATTTGTCATTTATCAATAATTAACCTGCCCATTATCCGTAATTCTCGCTAATCACCGATTTATGGGCCATCATGTCTCTTCCCAAATAATTGAGTCTCGAAATATCGTCCTCCTACAGTAATAAAGCAATATCTTCCTTAATACGTTAGATGAAAAGTAAACAAATTAAAAACAAAAAATACAAATATTAAAAGAAAAATGCTTGGGTTGCCTCCCAAGAAGCGCTTTTGTTTATGGTCTTTAGCTCGACACAGTTCCCATTTGTCAAGTAGGATTCCCCAAATCCATTGCAGCTCTACTTTGTCTTCGATGGCTTCTCTGAGTGTCTTGATTTCTTAACAGTCCTTCTTGAATTCTTCTCCAAATTTTTTTGGTCTCATTTCTTTCCATGGCTTCCTTCTTCGAGATGAGGTAATTGTGCTTTGGCTCAATCTTATGTGTTGTGCTGGCTCTGCAATTCAACTTACACAGTTCTTGTACAAAAGGATTAGTTGAATTGATTGCAAAGACAGAACAAGCGTTATTAGGGCGCAATGAACCATCAAAAATATTAAAGTTCGCTTTTTCCTCATCAAATTCCATGGATAGTGTACCCGCATAGACATCAATTTTAGTGCGAGAAGTGTAAAGAAATGGACGTCCCAATATGATAGGTGTAGGGTGAGGTGAATGTTCATCAGCCATATCAAGCACGTAAAAATCAGCAGGGAAAACTAAACCATTTATTTTGACTAGCACATCTTCTATCACTCCATCAGGGTATGCATTGGTACGATCGACTAATTGCACAATTACGTGAGTTTCTTTCGGTTTTCCTAAATTTAGTGAAGCATACAAGGATCTAGGCATGACATTTATGGATGTTCCTAAATCTATAAGTGCTTTGTCAATGTGGTGATTGCCTATGGTGCAAGGGACAGTGAACATACCAGGGTCTTTACATTTTGGAGGCAACTTCTTCTGGAATACCGCTGAAACGGTTTCTCCCATTTTGATCATTTCATTTCCCTTCAATTTCCTCTTATTAGTGCAAAGATCTTTCAAAAACTTAGCATAGCGTGGAATTTGTTTGATTGCATCTAACAAGGGAATGTTGATTTCTATCCTCCTAAATGTGTTCAAAATTTCTGTTTCCTTTTCTTCTTTGTTAGTTTTTACTAATCTACTCGGAAAAGGGGGAGGGATCACTTTAGTAGTGACAGAGGGGTTAGGACATACTTCCTTTTCAAGCTTTTCTTCTTTGTCTTCATGTGTGGGAACTTCTTTGTGTGGGTTCTCTATCTCTTTTCCAGTCCTTAAGGTTATGGCACTAACATTCTTTGGATTTACCTCAGGTTGGGATGGTGACTTCCCTCCAGATTGTGCTTCCAGTCGATTGATGGCAGTTGCCAATTGACTCATCTGGTTTTCCAAGTTTTGAATGCTCAATTTGGAATCCTGTTGAAATTTCACGGTTAGTTGCTAATGTTTTCACCATATCCTCGAGAGACATACACGATTGTTGAGGTTTTTGTTGAAATTGCCCTTGGGGTTGAAAATTCCCATGTTGTTGGAATTGGCCTTGAGGCTTGTTAGGAAGAATCCTGGGGGCTTGTTGTTTCCATAGCTCAGATTGGGGTGGTCTCGCCATCCTAGATTATAGGTGTTTGAGTACGGATTGTATTCTTGTCTTGGGAATGGGAAATTATTTGCTGAATTCACTTGTTCATTGTTATCCACTTGTAGAACAGGACAAGCATCTGTAGGATGTCCTAGATTTGTGCATATGCCACATGCTTTGACTTGCGGATTGTTTCCTACAACAATTTGTTTGAGAAGATGTGTTAGTTCAGAAAGTTGGCTTTCAATATTGGAATTACTTACCTCGTTAACTCTTCGAATGTTCATCTCCCGGTCTGTACTGAATTGTTGAGTGTTTTCAGCCATGTTTGAAATCGGTGTTACGGCTTGATGAGGGTTTTGTTCATCAATGCGCCTCCACTAGCAAAGATCAACCATGTTTGTCTGATTGACATAAGCCTTCATAGAAGTATTGCACTAGGAGGTTTTCACTGATTTGGTGATGCGGGCAGCTTGCAATGAGCTTTTTGAAACGCTCCCAATACTCATAAAGAGTTTCTCCATTGTTTTGGCGTACTCCAGGAGATATCTTTCCGATATTTCTTTGTCTTTGAAGTGGGAAGTACTTTTCGAGGAAAAGTTGCTTCATTTGATTCCATGTTGTGGTGAACCTGGTGGTAAAGTGTATAACCAATCTGTGGCGGCATCTTTTATTGAAAATGGAAAAGCTCTGAGCTTGATTTGCTCTTCAGTGATGCCCGGGGGTTTCATGCTATCGCACACCACATGAAACTCCTTCAAGTGTCGATATGGATCTTCAGGATCGTCCATGAAAAGAAGGTAGAAGATGTATCAATCCAGATTTTAGTTCGAAAGTCTTACCTTCTTCTACGGTTGGAAAGGTGATACACAAAGGTTGTTGAGTAACTTCGGGAGTTGCCAGTTGTTTGAGAGTTCTTTTGTTATTGTTTTCTCCCATTTCTCGTTCGGTTTGTTTTGCTTGTCTTATTCGTCTTCGAATGGATTTCTCGATTTCTGGATCAAAACTTTCAAGAATTCGATTAGTAGATCGGGTATTATGCATACAAGTGAATAAATTTTTTATTTTTTATTTTTTAAAAATTAATTAATAAAAGCAACTAAATTGGTTAACCGTTCCCCGGCAACGGCGCCAAAAACTTAGGCGCGCTTGTCGCGGCGCGCCAAAGTTTAAATTTTATTTCCTTACTTGATTTCAAAACTACAAATTAATGTAGAAGTGGTAAGTAAGGGTCGAACCCAAGAGGAACGGTGCTTAATCTAGTTGATTTTATCAATTAATATAGAAAAGTGGGGGTTTTGTGAAGTTGGATGAAATTCGAAAATAAAATGACAAAATAAAAGAGATGAAAATGAAACAATTGAAGATATATCTAGTTCTCGGGTTCGGTTGTGTCAACAACTTATATTTATCTTTCCCATGCAAAGTGTTACTATTCCTTCTTCAATTTATCAACTCTCAATTAACCAAGAAGTTCTGATTAACGAATTCTTCCTTAAATGTATTAAATTAAACTGAGTTCTTTAATTTAACATCTAGCTATTGGATAACCCTAAATAAATTCTTTGGATTTAATGCAAAGCTAGTGTGAAATGAACGAGAAGAATGAGTTGAATTAGATGAATAATTTCACAAACTCGAATTAATACATCTATATTGATTTGTTAATAAATATGCACGATATTCATTTGCTACTGTGGATTGGAATCTAGTGACAATTACGGATCAAAAGTTTCCAATCCTAGCACATAACTTGAATTTAAAGATTAATTGATTCAATTGGCCAAAGTGAATGCAATAATCAAATAAACTCAAAAACGGGTTTACAAGCATAACAAATCAACAAATTGAAGTAGAGGAATATATAAAACGTTACTAAAGAGTTAGAAAAGATAACCACATGTTAGTTGAACACAACGTCCCCCTCGAACTAGATAGAAAAGTCTAACTACTCATATTTGCGGGGTTTCATACTTTTTAGCGAGTGTTCGCTTTGTATCACCACCACTATATGATAGATTATACGCAAAATATAGAAAACAAGTAAATAAATGCTAAGAAATAAATAGAGAAATAAAAGGGAAAAGAGAAACTTATCGAAGAAATGATCCGCTAATCATATTCACAGCCGAAGTATCGTTGATCGATTGAAACCTTTATTTCTTCCGCCGGAATATGAAAAACTAAGATCTTTCAAACTAAAATTAAGAACAAATGAAGAAGAGAATTTTATTGAAGAGAAAGTTGGAGAGAACTACTAGCTAATTCTCTTCTACTAAGTTGTGCATTTCCTTCCTTACAAATGCCTCTATTTATAGGCAAAATTTCACAAGAAAACATGATAAAAAGTTGTACAACTACTCCATTATGATTCCACTAATTGGTAACCACCAAATCATGATCTTAAATTGCTCCATTAGTTCAAATATTGTATCATGGTATAGGTAAGCATCTTGGCTGAATTGTGCAAATGGAATTTCCTTTTTTTGATATTTTAATAGAAAGTTTTGAATTTTCTACCAAAACATGGCCCAAGAAATCCTCCATTCACATCACTCTCGGTTTTGCCCATGTTTGACCGTGATATAATCCGAATCATTTGAAGAGGTCAACATCAAAGTTGTAGCCCTCTGAGTGTCCTTTCCAACAATATAAAGTTGAGGTCAATCCGAAGTTTGTAGCAAAAGTTATGGTCCAATTACTGAACTGCGGCAGTAAATTCGAGCTGCTGATTTTTTATGCTTTGTCCTTTCTCTTCAAATGGTCATAACTTTCACTAGGAAATTCCGATTTGGGATCCGACAAAAATGTGGAAATCCACTTTTGATATTCTTTGATATTGGCACAATAAAAATTGTAAAAACAACTTTTCATAAAATTGCATCGGATGCCCTCCATCTTTGAATTTGCTTGCATTTCGGTCCCAAATTATGTTTTCGCTTCGTTTTTATCCATTTTGGCTCCTTTTGATTTCTTGTGACTCTAAACACACAATAAAAGGAAAACACATAAAAATAAACATATACTTCTAATAAAACACACAAATACGTAAATTAGAAGAGTTCTTTAAGTCCTTTTCTACCACTTATCAATGCGCGACCGTTAGCGGCTACGCATGGATTAGAGAATCAAAAATTACGGATTGAAAACTAATCCTAGCAATAGATCTAATGAAATTCACATAAACTGGCCAGATCTAAATAAACTTCAATAAATCTTTAAAATTCAGATCCGAATAAGAAACCAATTTAATAATAGAGAGTAGAAAACAACGTTACTAAACGATTAATTGAATAACAAGCTTCAACTACGACATCCCCTTTGAGCTAGATGAATGCATTTAACCTCTCATGTTGGTGTGAAGATCCATGGTGATTGGTTTTGAATACGGCATCTAAATCTTCAACTTTTGTCGATTAGTTCTTCAGATCTCCTCTTCAATCTCCCCTTAGCTCTCTCTATGATGGAATCTTTGTTTTCTGCCTTCTTCTCCCTTTTTAAGGATCAATTTTCGTGCATAGGACTCAAGCCCAAGTAGGTTTCACAACCCTAGTCAAAATTCCGATATCTGATTGAGGTCATTCAAAATTCTGTGGAAACTAGACAAAAATATCTACAACTTTGTCTCAAATAGTCACATCCAAATTCCACTGTTATCTGGGTCGAAACGCGTCCTCAATGTTTACCATATGTGCACTTTTTAGCCATTTTTCACTTCTTTTCACTTTTCTTATTCCTAAACACCACAAATAACAAAGAAAATAAAACAACACTTTTATGTAAATAAAAAGGGATAAAGACACGATATTTGGGAGATCTTTTAAGTGCATTTAAGAACTTATCAAATTCCCCCACACTTGAACCATTGTTCGTCCTCGAACAACGACACAAAACACAACACACAAAAACAAAATTAAAAGAACAACACAAACATTAAAGCTACAACCCACTTCTATTCAGCTCAAAAAATTTCTCTACATAATTGGAGTGTGTTAGTGTGTGCTAGAGATGCAGTTTCCAATGCACTCTGAACAGAAAAGAAAACCCACATCCCCGTGTTCAATCCCTTACCAAACATGGTATTTATCCTCTCACCTCTCGTAGATTCACTTTTCATATCTAATCATAGGTTCCTACAAGGGTGTTAGTTTCACCACAATCAAACAAGTGTTAGCAAAACGACGTGAGATATCCATGGTGAGCATTTTACTAGCATTACATCCCCAGTCTCAAGTCAAACAGATTAGCACCCAAACCTAGCAATTCAAACCACTCATAAGCGCATATAATGGGAAAATACCCTCACAAAGTTTTTGCTCAATTCACTCAAAAGTGTTTAAGGGTACAATTTCACTCAATTCACTGCGTGGATGACTCATTACCACATACTGCCCATATGTCAAACTGGAACAAACAACTACACAAATGCAAGTAAAGGTCTTCATTGGGTTATAATGGGGCTTCGGCTCAGGTAGGGTAAAAAGGAACATTTAGGCTCAATTAACGAAGGAATTAACAAGCAAGATATATTTTAACTCTACACTTTCCCTTCATCTTTCAAATCATCCTTTTCAATCCCCATTCTCAAGTTTTTTTTCTTTTTTTTTCCTTTCTTTTTTTTTCATCTTGTTTTGCTCTTTTTTTTCATTTTTTTCAATCTTTTTACATTTTTTTCTTTCTTTCCTTCTTTTTTCAAATCGACTGCAACTCCAACCCGAGCTCTTTTTTTTCTTTCAATCTCACTCCCACTACAACAAGATGGTTCTTTTCACATGATAACACACTTCTCTACACATCCTTCATTCATTCAAATATTTGTTGAAACAAGCTTGTGAAACCCTTCAATAAAGGTTCAAAATATGGATAATATCAAAGAAGGGGTATATAGTATGTAATGTGGCTCAAATTTCAACAAAAAAGGCCAAGGCTCAGACAGGCTTATATTGGTAAATTTATTATGGTGGGCCTTTAAGAAAGCTAAACTTGGCTATTCTAGTGCCTTTACTTTCTTTTGGATTTGAGTAGAGAAGCTACAACAGTATGAACAACAAAGCAAATCTGGGAAGAGATCAACCACACAGGTCACACAATCAAAGAGATAAGAGCTATAACAAATAAAATATGCTTATAAGGCTTAATAACTCACAAATTATGGTTCATGTATATATTTCCCATCCATTAATGAAGTAAAGGTCATTGCTTAATCCTAGTTCCAAACTATCATCATATAAGCAAAGGATATCCTACTAGAAAATTCAAACCATGATTACTCACATCACCCTACTAACCACATCATGAATTGGGCTACTTTGGCATATTTTGAGAAGATTTATGGTCTTTTGGATTTCAATTTGGGTGAACTAGGGCTAAAAGATTTTAAATGTCCCTAATTTTCTCAATTATTCAGAAATTATTAGAAAATTCATCTTGTTGTGCTCAATTTGACCAGTTGCGCACATAAAAAAAAATGAAAAGTGGGATGTTTCTTCAATCAACAGCACACAAAAAATAAATATAGCACAAAAAAGAAACAAAGAACACACAAGAATGAAACAAACGAATAGGATCAAGAAAAGGAAGGAGAATCCTCCCTCTCCCACACTTAATTTCCACATTGTCCCCAATATAGAAAGACATAAAATAAAAATAAAAAGGGTTAAGGACTCCCTGGGGGTCTTTAGAGTGCGCCACTCATCATTAATCATGTTAGTCCATCTCGGTGCCTCCATTTCGTTGTTGTATCTCTGATCCATTGGAGTTTTCATTGCATGAGGCGTGACCGCGCCAACCTCTTAGACCTCTTCGGATGAAAATTGGTTGAAGTTCTATTCTCATAAAGCGCGCCCACGTCCAAACCTTAGAGCTTCTCCAATGAAAATCTCACTTAGCCTCCTAAAAAGATGTGTGTCAATTCCAAATTTTTTTTTTAAATAATATGCAATAAAAGTAAACGTGTTACAAAGAAAAAGAAAAAAAATGTAAATGAGAGAGCAAAGATGCTCCCTTTGCTTGGGTTGCCTCCCAAGAAGCGCCCTGGTTTAACGTCATTGGCTTGACTGGGCTGTGTATTAAGTAATTTAGCCCTTCTCGAATTCTTGCTTTTTTAGTTCAGGCCAACTAATTTTCATATCACCCGGCTCGTGCTTCTCCCTGCATGTTAGCTTAGAAAGTTTTTGCAGCAAAGGGGTTAGAGCAATAGGCATAGAAACTGAGCAAACTTCATCCGGATTATTAGCAGACTTAAAAATGTTAAAATGAATACTTTCCCCATCAAACTCCATACTAAGTTTACCCTCAAACACATCAATTTTTGTCTTAGAGGTATAGAGAAAGGGTCGACCTAGAAGGAGAGGTGTGTGGGTTGGGGAGTGTTCATCATTCATATCAATCACGTAGAAGTCTGCAGGAAATACTAACCCATCCACCTGCACTAACACATCCTCAACCACCCCATCAGGATAAACATTAGTTCGGTCTGCTAGTTGTACTATCACACTAGTTGGTTTTAGTTTACTTAGGTGAAGTGAATTATACACAGATCGTGACATAACATTTATAGATGCACCTAAGTCAATGAGAGTTCTACCAAACCTAGTGTTCCCTATGGTGCAAGGAATGGTAAACATACCTGGGTCCTTACACTTCTGGGGAATTTTGCACTGGAACACCAGTGAAACATTTTCTCCCATTCTAACCCTTTCATTCCCCGTTAGCTTTCTTTTATTGGTGCACAAGTCCCTGAGAAACTTGGCATATTTTGGGATTTGCTTTATCACGTCCAAGAGGGGAATGTTTACCCCCACCTTTCTGAATATATCTAGAATGTCCTTCTCCTTCTCTTCCTTATTTGCTTTGGCTAACCTGGTAGGAAAAGGGGGAGGGGTGGAATTAGTAATCAAAGCAGGGTCAGAGTTTACCTTTGGGATAGTAGGTATTGCCATTGTTTCTTTCTCAATGCCCTTTTCTTCCTTCTCAATCTCTGGTGTAGGGGGTTTCTTTGGCGATGTCTCAAGTTCTTTTCCACTTCTCAGGATGATGGCACTCACATTTTCCTTTCACGGGTTTATCTCTGGTTGAGATGGCAGTTTTCCTCCAACTCGAGCCTCAAGCTTACTAATGGCAGTGGCCATTTGGCCAACTTGATTCTCTAGGTTTCGAATGCTAGCCTTCGTATCCTGTTGAAATTGTAGAGTGTTAGCAGTCAAAGCCTTTAACATGTCTTCCATAGACATACCTGAGGGTTGCGGTTTCGATTGAAATTTCCCATTATATGGGAAGAAACCCGGTGGCCTACTTGCATAGCTAAGATTCGGATGATCTCTCCAACCCTGATTGTATGTAGGTGCAAAGGGATCATATGGTTTCCCTTGAAAAGGGAAGTTCCCTACAGCGTACACCCCTTCAATATTCCCTTCTTGCAATGTAGGACAGGCGTCGGTTGGGTGCCCTGGCTGTGCACAAATCCCACATGCCTTCACTTGAGGTTGACCTACAATAAACTGTTTCACAAGAGTTGTTAGTTCAGAAACTTGACGTGAAAGGTCAGAATCACTTACCTCATTCACTCGTCGTGCTTGGCCTGTGTAGAAATCTTGAGAAGTATCGGCCATTTTAGCAATCAAATCCCTTGCTTGCCCTGGTGTTTTGTCCATTATCGAGCCTCCAGCTGATGCATCAATTAGTTTCTTATCCTATGAGGTCATACCATCGTAGAAAGTCTGCATCAGTAGTTGGTCTGGGATTCCATGATGTGGGCAGCTTGCAACTAACTTCTTGAATCTCTCCCAGTATTCATATAGGCTCTCCCCAGCCTTCTGACGAATACTATTGATCTCTTTCCTGATAATACTGGCCTTGGAAGTGGGAAAGTACTTTTCCAAGAATAATCTCTCCATCCCGTTCCATGTTGTGATTGATCCTGGTTGCAGACTATACATCCAATCTACAGCGGGGTCTTTTAATGAGAATGGGAAGGCTCTCAGCTTGACCTGTTCCTCAATAACATCAGCAAGTCGCATGCTCTCACAAACCATGTGGAATGCAGTCAGATGTCTGAACGGGTCTTCACTGGCCATCCCCTGAAATTCTGGCAGATAATGGATCAGATTTGATTTTAGTGAAAATGTTCGTCGTTCCTCTAGTGCTGGGAATGTGATGCATAACGGTTGTTTGATCCCATCTGGTGAGGCCAACTGCCTGAGTGTTCGTTCGGCTGCCATTTCCTTTTGTTGTTCTCTTGCCTTATTCAAATTTCATTTACTCCTCTCTTCTCCTCGTACCCTGCGCAATGTTCTTTCAATCTCTGGGTCAAATAAAAGAGAAGTTTGATTAGAGGATCTTGTAACAGTCATAAACTAGCAAGAGAATTTTTGAAAGAAATAACAGACACAAGAAAAAAAACTGAATTAAAAACAAAAAATAAAAATAGAAATAAAATAAAATTAGCACAAAATAACTAATTTGACTACACTGTTCCCCGGCAACGGCCCCAAAAATTTGATGGCTGTCGTAACCAACAAATAATAAATATAATTTTCGTCACTCGATTTTAAAATAAATATAGTAGCGGCAAGTGGGGGTCGAACCCAAGAGAATGGTGTAAAACTAGTTAAAGTGTGCTAACTAATGATTGGGGGGAAGTGGTTGGCAATTGAAGTAAAAACTAGATTTAAAATAAATAACAATGCAAAGAATAATTAATAGAGAGAATCAATAAAGAAAACCACCTAGCTCATCGGTTCAATCGAGTCTCCACTTGCACATCCAATTAATCATAACGCATTCCTACTCTCTAGTCAAATTAATAACCCTAGGCAATCAACAAGCTCTGACTACCCGAATTTTCCCTAATTCAATTAACTGAGATAAGCTCTTCAATTAATCCTAACCAATTGAATAACCTAGATTAAGCTCTCTAAGTTTAAGACAATTGTTGCATTTATCACTAGGAAAATAGGCTAAACTAAGCAACAATCACACAAGCTCGAATTATTTAACTTAGGGTTCGTTAATCCTAATGATGCGCGCCCGTTAGCTGCTACACATGGATTAGAGAATCAACAATTACGGATTGAAAACTAATCCTAGCAATAGATCTAATGAAATTCACATAAACTGACCAGATCTAAATAAACTTCAATAAATCTTTAAAATTCAGATCCGAATAACAAACCAATTTAATAATAGAGAGTAGAAAACAACGTTACTAAACGATTAATTGAATAACAAGCTTCAACTACGACATCCCCTTTGAGCTAGATGAATGAATTTAGCCTCTCATGCTGGTGTGAAGATCTATGGTGATTGGTCTTGAATACGGCATCTAGATCTTCAACTTTTGTCGATTAGTTCTTCAGATCTCCTCTTCAATCTCCCCTTAGCTCTCTCTATGATGGAATCTCTGTTTACTGCCTTCTTCTCCCTTTTTAAGGATCAATTTTCGTGCATAGGACCCAAGCCCAAGTAGGTTTCACAACCCTAGTCAAAGTAGAAGTTCGCGCACGCAAAAAACTGGACAGCTTGGCAGTGTTTGGTATTTTGTGCATAACTTCTTCGTCCGATATTCGATTGAGGTCATTCAAAATTCTGTGGAAACTAGACAAAAATATCTACAACTTTGTCTCAAAAGTCACATCAAATTCCACTGTTATCTGGGTCAAAATGCGTCCTCAATGTTTACCATATGTGCACTTTTTAGCCATTTTTCACTTCTTTTCACTTTTCTTGATCCTGAACACCACAAATAATAAAAGAAAATAAAACAACACTTTTGTGTAAATAAAAGGCGTTAAAGACACGATATTTGGGAGATCTTTTAAGTGCATTTAAGCACTTATCAGACACCTTCTCAATCAAAGTCCTATTCATTCGTTCAGCTACCCCATTTTGCTGTGGAGTATTGGGAACTATGTAGTGGCTTAATATTCCTTCTGATTTGCAAAAAGCATCAAACTCACCAGAACAAAACTCCAAACCATTATCTGTGTGAAGACGCTTTATATGTTTACCAATCTGTTTTTCAGTAAGGGTTTTCCACTCTTTAAATGTTTTAAACACATTACTCTTTTGTTTCAAAAAGAACACCCAAACTTTTCGAGAGACATCATCAATCATAGTCAGCATATACTTTGCACCTCCTGTAAAGGCACCTTAGATGGTCCCCAAAGATCTGAGTGTATATAATCTAAGTGTTCCATTCGTGTTGTGAATATCTGTAGAGAATCTGACTCTCTTCTGCTTTCCAAAAATACAATGCTCACAAAATTCCAAATTAGTAATACGCTGCCCATCAAGAAGTCCTCGTCTGCTTAGTTCTGCCAATCCTTTCTTACTCATATGCCCAAGGCGCATATGCCACAATCTAGTAATATCAAAGTCTGATAATGTAGAAGAAGTTACAACTACTTCACCAGTAACTATAGAACCCTGAAGGACATATAATTTGGCAGCCATTTTAAAACCTTTCATTGCAACCAATACTCCTTTGGTGACCTTCAAAACTCCACATTCACCAACGAACTTGTACCCCTTTTCATCAAGAGTACCTAAAGAGATGAGATTTCTCTTTAGATCTGGTACAAAACTAACATCACTCAATGTCTAAACAACTCCATCAAACATCTTAATTTTGATTGTACCAATTCCAGCAATCTTACAAGGTGCATTATTTCCAACTAACATAGCACCTTTAGAAATAGTTTCATATGTTGAAAACCAATCCCAATTAGAACACACATGAAACGTTCAAGTTGAATCCATAATCCATTCCTCAGAAGGATTGGAGATACAATCAGAAGCAATAAGGAGTTTCAGATCAAGATTCAATTGTACGCAGTCCTTAGGTTTGCTGTTGCAAACAATTAGGAGTTCTCCATCATTTTTGTCATCTGTTGCAATACTAGCTTCACCAGAACTATCTAGTCGCTTTCCATTCTGATTAGCAGCTTCTCTCTTAATTTTATTCTGTAACTTGTAACATTCAAACTTGATATGGCATTTTTTCTTGTAATAATTGCAGTACTTATCTTTATTTCGTGATTTTGATCTGCTTCTGTTGTTACTACCTCCAGAATTCTTATCACGTGTCCTACCTCGAACAATAAGGCCCTCTACTTGAGCCTCGGGTCCAGCAGAAATCTTTTTCATCTTCTCCTTGGAGAAGAGTGCATCATATACCTCATCCAAAGTAATAGTATCGTGATTATATAGAATAGTATCTCTAAAAGATACATAAGAAGAGGGCAATGAGTACAATAAAATCAAAGCCAAATCTTCCTCATCATACTTTACCTCTAAAGCCTTCAGGTTAGAAACAACTTCTTTAAAGGTGGTAAAGTGAACTTCTAGAGAAGTACCTTCAACCATGCGAGGGGAATACAAACGTTGCTGGAGATGGAACTTACTAGTTAGATTGTTTGGCATACATAGCTACTCTATTTTAACCATAATGCAACAGCAGTTTTCCTCCTTCAAGACGTCTGTAAAATTTGGTGAAAGATGAAGATGAATCTGAGATAAGGCTTTTCGATCCCTACGTTGTTTTTCATCTGCCATCCATGAAGCCGGCATCTTATCAAACCCCAACAGCGCGTCATCCAAATCCATCTGTGCGAGCACTGCTCGCATCTTAACCTGCCATAACGAAAAGCTGATGTTGCGATCTAAAAGCAGAATTTCATACTTCATGGTTGCCATTATTGTAATCAAACATCGGCTCTAATACTAGTTTTTTAGAAATATGAACGATAACTGGCAACAAAATTAAAGAACAAAAGATTTGTTTTACATGGGAAACCCAAGATCTGAGTGAAAAACCCACGGGCAGAGACCAAAGAAAATTTTACTATATCAGAGATGATTATAAGATGAGATAATTTTCTAACTATTACTGTGAATGCCATGAGCTCTATGGCATGGTATATATAGGAGAAAAATAAACCCATTGTTAGTAGGATAAGAATACTAATCCTCGTAGAATGAGGAATATAAATCCTAATAAAATAGGTAAACACTAATATCAGGATAGTATGAATAAAATCCTAATCCCAATAAAATTCTTCAACTTCTCCAAATTTGACTCGAAATAGAATTCGGGTCACAATCCCAACAGATGGGAAATTGATTACGGAGACCACCCTTTATTTATTTATTTTTTGTATAATTTTTTGTTATAAATGTAAATTTATTGTGGTGCGGGTTGTCATTTTTCTTTTTATGTGTGGTGGCATCAAAGTGTGGTGTATGAACAAAATTATGTAGTAACAATATAATTACCCTATATATATATATATATATATATATATATATATATTGATTCTATAATTACCTGGTATTTGAAAGTGTAGATAAGGGGAGAAATATTTTTGGACAATTATGCCCCTATTAAGGTTTTATAATTACTTCTTTGTTCTTCATTAATAGTTAATTTTTATAATATTTTCTTTGTGTAATCATCATTAAGTATTTAAGATTCTTTATTTGTCATTCATTAATAATATTTTGGCAATGATGTACAATTATAATCATTTTCATTTGAACTATTTCCACCAACTCGCGTGAAAAAGGAAAGGAATACTTTTGGACAACTATACCCTTCTTTATTTTTTTTATAATTTTGTGATTTATCTTTTATTAATATTTAATTTTTTTGATTTTTTTTTTTGCATATTATTAAGAGTTGAATTTTTAAGGTTTTTTTAATCTTTCATTAATGATATTTTGACAATAATATAAAATCACAATCTTTGTCATTTCAATTTATCTATGCCAATTCTTTGGCGAACAATTAACATAACAAAAAATAGTTTACTGAAAAAATGAGATGCATTGAAAATATGTGTCATCATTTGTAATTATTTTCTTTTAGTTGAAAAGCATGTATATTGCAAAAATTCAATTTGTTTTCAAAAAAGGTTTAAATCAACATTCTTTTCTACAAAAAAAAAAAGAACGATTTTAAATCAACATTTCTGCATTCTGTTTAACTATGGCAAGTTATAATATAAAAATTGGGAAAAATAAAAAATAAAATATATTACTATTTATTGTGTTATTAGTTTAACAGTTAATAAGAAAGAGAAACACAAAAAACTGTTAGTTGCCAAATTGAAAATATGACATGCATTAGTGAGATAGTAGAAATATATACATTTAGTAGTTAATTTGTTGCTTTATTATACTTCATGAATATATAATTTTTCTAGTTATACTACAAATATATAATGTAAAAGTGACGGATGATACATATTAATGTGCTAATTTATACAGTTCTTATCATCCAATGTATCTTCTATACAATATACCTGAAATTTGTACTCATTATGTAATCGTTCCAAAATATTTTCAATACATAATAGCCTAATAGGAATACTATTTTGGAAAAACCCAGGAAGCCAAATCTTTTCTTTATTTCCGCTTCTGTAAAGGGATTGAGTTATCATATACTGCCATTGTGTCATTCCAAAATTTCTATAATCGCTTTTGTACAAACAAATTATAATAACGTGCATTCTATACAAAACTTCGTCTACAAAAATATTTTTAAAGCAGATGCAACGCATGTGTTGTATGCTAGTATATGTACAAGTGTTTGACAAAACTAATTGAAAGTTAGCTCAAAAATACAAACACATTACAATACAGATCACATGTACACAGAAAAACTAAGTCAGATCTATTGACTACAACAAATACATTGTAAAAAAGTTCAAAATCAAAAAGAAATTATTAGGTTATTAAACAAAGCAGTAGCAAAAAAAATTTTTAAGTACAGAATTAAAAAAAATGACAAAAATACTTACATTGGGCTACAGTTTCTTCACTGCTACTTTAACTTTTGTATTACCAAGAGATTTCTACTTACCCGTCTGCTTTGGAGAAGACAAGGATGTGAGCAAGAAAATATATGAGTGAGTGAGAGGGGGGCAGAAGAGTCGGACATGAGGGAAAACATAGAGGCGGTATGAGAGAGAAAAGAAAGTGAAAAATAGGAAGAAACCGGGTATTATAGTATTACACACTTATTTATATCTCTAAATGGATAAATTATCATTAGATTGAGTGAATCTCTACTAATTTATTTGTATATATTGTGTTTTTAGGCATAAATCCCTAATGTGGAGGAGCACAAGGCAAAAATGAGGAAAAATGAGTAAAAGCACCAAATTTCCTGAAGTTGGGGACCAAACTGTAACTCTTCAAAAGATGAAGGATTTGGATGCAATTATTTTGGGACGGTTTTGAAAGAAAAGTCACAGACCAAAGTGCAAGGTTTGAAAATTATAGGACATCTGGTCCAATTTCACCAAAGAAAAACTTGTGTTCTTGTTCATTTTCCACCCAGAGGTCATTTACAGCCGTAAGCAATGTAATGCGTTTTTCTACCTGAGGACTGGTTGCGGCAGTAAGTGAAGGCACTTACGATTGTAACCATAACCACGCTGTCGCACTGGTAAAAAAATTCAGCTTTGTTGATTTTTCGGCATTTTCTAGTTTTTCTCCCTCTCTTGCACACAAATGAAGGCGATTTTGGTCAAGTGTTGGACATGAATTAGGGTATATTTCCCACATCTTTAGATCCCCAATTGTTTTTATTCTTGGTTTTTAGTTTAGGTTATTCTTTCCCTATTTTCTTCTATTTTTCAAGAGGAAATGATGGTTGAAGGTGGAGGATAGATCAAGAGTTGGCACTTCCAACGGAGTTTATAGTTCTTGTTCTTTAATTTTAACCCTAAATTCTTCCATTCATGCTTTGTAATTGTATATATCTATGATTTTCTTCATCATGAGCTAATTATTGTAAGTAGGGATGATTGACGGATCTTAACCTAGTTTTATTAATGAATATGTTTATAGTACCCCAAGTACTGGAATGACTTGCTCTTCTTTTTGTGGAGTTGTTATTGAGCATGATTATATTTGTTTGCTTGGTTATCAAATGAATGTTATTTTATTTGCGTAATTGTTCAAGAGAACATCATCCATTTTAGAGCATATAACAAATGCCATGGGTTCCTATACGAGATAGAGATATACTCCTAACCTTAGGTGATCCATTGAGCTATTTTCACAAATACTAATGCAATTTTTTCATTTCTAATTGATATTGAGATATAGTAGGTTGATTCCACCAATTAGGGCCGGTTTGACACTCGAGAAAGGTAATTGGCTAAATTAGGAAAATCAGATCTAACATAGAAGATGAATAATACCTTATGTTAACAATGAGTTGATTAGGCGATGGTTAGTTAAATCATGAATCCCAACTACCTACTAATCCAAGTTCATTCCCATTCAATTCCGATTTGATGCCATTAGTTTTATTGCATTGTTAGTTAGTTTAGTTAACTCAGCCTCCACCCGTCAAATTGTGTGTGTTTTCATTTTACATTTGCTTTCGCGCTAGAATAAGTGATTCAATTACAAATACCAAACTTTGCAGGTACGAAAATCTGGACTCATATTGTCTACTTTATTACTTTCTACGGCCCTTGCACTTGCGGTGATTTTCCACGCATTACTTCCAGCGTAACATATAGAAAAAGAGTGGGCCGATTTGAATGAACCACAATAAATTGATTTTGATAAATAAAATGCTTTGGCTGGAATTTTTGAATAACTAAACATAAAAGCATTATCAATCGTAATTTCCTCTCGTCAAATACAAGTTTCTACACTTGTGCGATGCAGGGCAGACATGCTTGATAACTATTTTTTCAATACTAAAATAAAGAAATAGTGTCTTGTAACGTTAAACTAAAAAGGAATTGTTTATTGTTAAATAATTTTTTTTTTAAATCCATGAGCTTATTGTAGTTAATAGATTTGACTTAGTTTTTTCTGTGCGCCTATGATCTATGTTGTAATGTGTTTGTAACGCATGCGTAGTGTGTGGGCAATGTATGTCTAATATGTAGATTTGAAATCTTCTAGCTTGTTTAAACCGTTGTTTAGTTCTATTTTCACTTTCGTTAATTTTTTGGTTTAGTTCTGTGTGTTACATTTCACTTTGAGTGTAAATCAAATGTAATCACATTACTATTTTTGCTTTTGTTAATTCATCTGTAATGTGTAACATAGTACACACTAATGAATTACACATCCTATGTAATTAATGTGCAATGAATTTTATATTCTATGTTATTAATCTTTAATTCATTAGTTCATTTCACTTTATGTGCAATGCATGTTATACGAATAATTTCATATTGAATGTAACTCATTTGTAATATTTGACATAATACTCACTAATGAATTATTTAGAATGTGTAATTCTGCATTATGTTTGTGTGTTTTTAGTTTTTGCATGTTTTTGTTATGCTCTTTTCCTGCTTCATTGTATTACGAATATTTTCAACTTTTTTTCATTTAAATTACTTTATCTGATTTTTTAACCTTTTTAGATGCTTAATCTTGCTTTTCTGTCTTCTAAGTTCGTTCAAGTTTATCATATATACCTTTTTGGGCTTTTATAGATGTTGTGTTTCCAGTACACGATGTAATCAATTAGAGATTTTTAATAGATGTACTTGTTTCTTATTGCATTCTTATCCGTTTGTTATTCTGAAAAAGTAAACAATTCCAACTTCCATTGTGATGTCTACTGATAGTGACATCATTTCTATAACACTTAAGAACAAGCCTAATTCTAATTAGGCCCATATTTTTTGAGAGACCTGCTTTGGTTATCTATTTGATCTACCGCAAATTGTACTTCAACCTGAACTCATTCACAAGATGCTATGTCTTGGGTTGTTGGTGATGATGATAATTTGATGTGGTTCAATGTGTGGGGTAAGAATGTTAAGTTTCCTATTGAACATTTTTATCTCACTTCCGGGTTGAAATGTGAAGGTAGTCGATATTCCTTAGGCGGTTTTAGATTGAGAGACAAATATTTCACTGATTATGTTGAAATTTATCATGATGATGTTGTTTATATTTTTGTGGGTGGCCCTCCAAATGCCCCTAATGCGGACATGGTTAAGGTAGGTATATTGTACCTATTGGTTTCTTTCTTTTATACAAGTATGTAAATATATATATATATATATATATATATATATCCCAAGATTGTTCAAGATGTATGGCTTAGAATGATTGATATTCCTCATACGAACTCACTTGCTTGGGGTAAAGATTTGTGTCATTTTACCCTGAAAAAAATGAAGCAATTGATGAGGAATGCTTCTAATAAGATGAAGAACTAGGATTTGCCACCTTCAATCTATCGATTGAATGGATTCATACTTGTCTTTCAAGTATGAATTTATGAGATTGCACTGGTTGTGTGGGGTGTTGATTGCAATCAGTTGAACTCAAAGGATCTCCCACGTTTCTTAAGGTGGAAGTCTGATGTTTTGGTTGATCAAAATGTTTTTCATATGAAGCATTTTTGTAACGAGGAGGTAAGTCTTTTGCGTTTTTTATAATATATTTGATTTTTAATTCACTTTTGCATTTATTTTGCTAATGAAATACGAATCACTTTGATTGCAATGTATTACAATTTATGTATAACTGATTAAGTTCCTCTGATGCTTTTATTTAGGTTGTACTTTTTTTTTTGTGTAGTACGATGCTGAGGTGATTTAAGTAACTGGTGAAGAGCTAGAGAAGTTCTATACTAATGGTTTGTTTGATAAATCTAATGTTACTGTACAATATGTTCTTCTTTCCCGTCTTTCATCTCTACAACATACAGATGTAGATGGGGTTGGAATACACAATTTATTTTGTTGGTGCTGTTGTAAAGCTGGAACATATCATATTTCTGGTTTACAATTGATCAGCAGAGTGAAACTTTGTTTAGAAAGAAAAGTATGATGAGATTTTATGGCGTCTCAATGCTATAGAAAGGAAGTTGGAGTGTTGATTATCTGGAGAAAAGAGTTCAAGAACTGAGGCAGATGTTGAACGGAAAAGCTGTCGGATAGGCGAAAACAGAAGGTTTAAATGCTCACAACAATGATTGGGATCAGCACTTGGATGATCATCATGCTCAGAATCATGATGCTAAGAATGATAATTACGTAGATGTTCATAAGCAAGAGGACAGAGGTAATAGTGCTCGTGGTGGGATTGTTGAAGAGATGTTTGATCAAAATGATCAAGAAATGAAGATGATAAGCAAGTTATGAATGATGAAGAGAAGGTCGAGTGCACTGGTGGTTATCAGGTATTTACATTGTACATTTTGATCACTTTTCCTATTGAAATAATGTATTGCAAATACTATGTAGTGCTTTTCCAATGTATTGGGTTTTACCAATTCTACCATGTCACGCTTTTCCAATAAATATTCTACTATGTAAAGCTTTTCAAACAATTAGTTCGGGCAGTGAAAACAATAAGAATCAAAGAGATACAACATTAGACAAATGTGATGGTTAGATGTAGTTGGTTGGAGTTTACAGCATTATTAACCTAGTCCATGGTTTGAATCAATGGAGAGGCCTACATTTTTTACTTTTGTTTTATTTCTTTTTCCTGTCTCCGGTAATTCTTTGAATATTTTATAGCTTTCATTTTAAACATTTTTAGTTTGGTTTCTTCTTATAATTTCATACATAATTAATTAGTGCATTCTACATATAGTGATTTTTAATTTAAATTTTTTCGTTTTTATATAATTCCTAATAGATTTTTTCATTTTCATTAAAAAAAAATTTCATTAAAATTTTTTTTTTCATTTTTTCATATAATGTCTCACACGCTCTATGGAATGTATTGCAACATAATTATACACTTGTATAACGCATTGATTTTCAATTTTTTTTTTTTGCTGCAATTCTTTGTGTATTTTGTCCTTTTCATTTTAAACATATTCTTTTCAGTTTTTCTTATAATTTTGTAGTTTGACTTTTAATTTAAAATTAAAGAACACTATGTATTAAGATTTTTTAATTCATTTTTTTATCATTTTGCACCTTGGCTCTTTAGTTTAATTAATGTATATTACACACTTTGTGTAATTAGCATGTAATGTATTACAATACCATTACACATTACCACAGTATTTCACATTGTGTAATGAGCGCGTAATACATTACAATATTATTACACATTCCAACATTATTAATCATTTTGTGTAATGAATTACACTTTATATGTAATGCATTACAACATCACTACAAATTTCATAGCTTGACCTTTATTTACTTAATGCTGGCTTCAAACTCTGTGTAATAAATGTGTAATACATTCTAACACCATTACACACTCTGTGTAATATACTATACTCTATATTTAATGCACTACAATAGCATTACAAACTTGGTATAATGCATTGCAATGTCATTACAAATTTTATTTAATAATTACAAACATATTACAGATTCTATGTAATGGAGTATCTTGATAACATTTGAATTATAACATATGCAACTTTAAAATCTAATTTGACATCATTTCCTTTTTTAAGAAGCCAAGAAAATATTAGCGCAATAAAGATAATTCATCTATAGGGTGATAAATTTTGGTATAAAAGAAATCAAATTGACATATCTAAACATTTTGCTTCCTTTCTCTGAAGTTGGAACTGGCTTAATTTAGATCTAGAAATTCAATAAAGAACATAGAACTATCAAATATAGAACAAGACAGTAATTCACAAGCAAAAACTAAAACCATCAAAATCTGATCCTGCAGTTTTACATCTATCAATCAAAATTCAGAACTGAAAGTAAAGAATCTATACCAAAATTGCTCACAATTTACTTAAATTAGAGAAATCTGAGGCTTTCACTATATTATAATAGCCACCAGACAAGTTTCTTAATGTAATCGAGGATGGATGTTGGACATGAAACAAGTTGAAGCTTCTTTTTGATAAGACAATATGGCTCTTAGATCATTGAATTGAATGCGAACTGGTCCGAGATTTGGGAAACAAACTCACAGCCTGTACGTTATCAGTTTCAACTTTTAATGGCGGCTAAAAATTTGAGGAAGAATGAGAAAATGAATGGGTTTAGTAGCTGGTTCAACATTTCATTTTTAATAGGGTGCTAAAACCTAATTTGAGTAGATAATTTGATTTAACTCGATTAGTGAATTATCAAACATAAAACTCACATATAACCTAAGAAAATTAAGGGAAACCCATTAATATTGCATACATTAAGTCTACCCAAACTCCACAAACTCATCAATACAAATTAAACAGAACCCATTCATTTTAAGCCCTAAATTAATCTCTAAATCATAGAGCTAATTACACATCATTTTGTCTTTAACTTGCATATACACAAATCTTAAAGTAAACAAAATTAAAATAGGACATTCGAAAAAGAAAAAATATAAAGTATAAAATTGTAGAATCAAGTAAAAAAATTATTACTAGTATCAAGTAAAAAATATTCAAAGTAAATAAAAAGTAAAATTGGACATTTACTCAAAACATATTACTAAATTAAAATTAAAGTAAAAAAATTTTAAAATGAAAAATTAAATAAAAACTTGTAGTGACTAGTAGCATCAAGTAGAATGTCCAATTAAGTAAAACGTTAACAAAAAAATAAAAAATAAAATAAAAAAGAAGCAGTGAACATTACCAAGAACACACAAAAATCTTATCCACTTTCTACCAAATCAAGCTCCCTAATACCTACATACAGTTAGCCATTGTCTAAAAGTCTCCAAACATTCAAAAAATTCAACAATGTAGCCACGAAAATTGAAGTTTGCAAATCAAAAATTAAAAACCCTGAACTCTAAGAAAACTTAGACAACAAGAGATATTTACTTGATGTTGATGTCAAAACATTTGCAAAACACAAACCCAAACCTTCAATGGTGAAACTTTTGAAAGAAGGAAGAAAAAGTGAATGTAAGATGGAGAAGTCGTTTTCCGCAAAGAAGAGAAGCTACGTGAGCTACAGTGTTTAACAATTCTATTGCCAGCATTGCATTTTAAAGCAACTAATTTTGCTTAACGTGTGTTACACATTATTTTTTAATTTTTATTAAAATCTCGAATATATGATATTTTAAAAAGTAGGAAATAGTGCTATGGTCAACATACAATTTTGGACTTATGAATGAATTGAAAAATTAAGTAATTTTATTTGTCTAACATTAATTATTAGGATAAACATTGACGTATAAACATCAAGCATCAAGTGGCTAGAAATTGAACAATGTATACATTATAACTATAAATAAACTAAATTTCATAGTAAAGACCGATACATGAATAGAACACCAAAATAAAATAGAAGACATAAGTAAAAGCTACATGATGACAAAAGAACCCTGCGAATCGATTCACGGTCAATTTATATAAGTCTATAATTCTAATAGGTCACAAGAATAATTTGACTGTAGAACTTGTGACCTTTCATCTAAAAAAAATGCAATGATAATTGAAATGTATATTGAGAGTGAAAAAATACTGAGATGGACAATATCACGGTATAATAAGAGTTTTGTAAATGTAACAAGGATAAAATAGTTTATTAAATATTTATCTTCTTATGGAATCAGACCCCCCGATAAATAGAGGATACGGATCCATTGTATTCATACTACAAATATATACTCGTATTCAATCAATGTTCTTTGTGCAAATTGAAAATCTTTATCCTTCCATTTGATAAAGAATCTTCACATGATCTGAGCATACGAACTTGATCCTAGAGCCTTCACTTTTTGTACTTTGTCAATTACTATTAAGAAGCTTTGAGGAAAAAAACAAAAAAACAAAAAAAAAGGTCATATGGCTGGCTACTAATATCTACATTCTAAATTAATTAAGTAGCAAAGAACAGAATTCTTTATTTTTTTTTTAAGTATATTTGTTCAATTAACATCCTCTGTACAAGTTGAAAATCTTTGCCCCTCAGTTTGATAAAAAACTTTGACATGATGTGAGCATCATGAACATGATCCCAAAGCATTCATTTAATTTCTATCATTGAACTGTAACTCATCACTTGAACCAAAAACATCGAATGATTATTTTTAAAAATTATTTTAGAAATTGATGAAGTTATTATGAAAATATTCAATATAAAAGTCACTATTTGCATTCATGTGTAGCATTTTCCCTAGATGCATGACTTTTTTAATATAAATGCACATATCATATGGTGAATGAATTATAAAGGAGGAAAAAAAATAACAATGAATACGACACATGTAATATGTTATATAGTGAACAACTAATTAAATATAAAAATGATACAATGAATCTTATTTATTGAATTATCATTATTTGCATTCACGCATAGTATTTCCCTAGATACATGATTGTTTGAACACAAATCCACGTAGAATGTGGTGAATGAATTATAAGGGGGGAAAACAATGTATCAGGCACATGCAATGTGTAGTGAACACCTAAACATGAAAATGATATAATGAGTCTTATTTATTGAATTGCTTCATTAATATATAAATTAATAAAATTAAATAGGGATAAAATTGTCCAAAAAATAATTCGCATCTCATGTGGGATCCACATTATTTTTTAACTTTTAGCCAACAAAATATGTTAAACTTGGATTACTATTGTAAAATATTATTCATGTCTTAATAATTAGTCTAACAGAGCTTTATACCGTTAGATTCAATGACCCTAATGTTCATTGAATACAACCGTCTGTTCACCTTAACATTTTATAAATCATTAACAACATATCCTTCGCAACATATTAACACACATTAAATAAATAAATAAATACTAAACTCTTCATAATAATATCTTTTTGTTTGAATAGAATCAATGTGGAACATGCAGATGAATTAATCGAACTCATATATTGATTAAGTAGAACGATTGAAAAACAAATAGTGAAGAAATAATAATTATAATGCATGCATATGTATAAATTATTTATGAAAAATAAATTTATATTAGATGAGGACTTTTTCTTCTTTTCTTTTATGTTGGTGTTCGGGACTAAATAATAAAATTTGGTTTAATTAAAACCTCCATTATCACATATATTTTTCTTATAAGTGAAACACACCAATAAAAGTTATTTATTACAACATGATAGTTTATTTATTCTTGCTACATAAAAAAAAAGTAAAACGTCCCAATAACCATATATCCATATATATATATATATATATATATATATATATATATATATATATTTATACATATATATATATATATATATATATATATTCTCAAGAAAAAATAGAAATAAAAATTGAGTAGCTAATTAGAGAAAGGGAAAAATGCCACTAAATTTTTGTAAGCTCAAAGATTAAAGAGTTGAATGGGATTCTTTGCATTCATCTTGACATTTTTTTTTTCTGTTGAGCACCAAAGAAGCTTTGCCAATTTTGTTGAAAGAGAGGGAAATGTTGATGAAAGAAACCTTTCATGAAGCTACAAAGTACCATCATATACCATTGGCAACGATTTTGTTTACTTGCCATTTCTCCCGATCCAATAAGCATCCCAAAAAATGGCCGATAAGCATTTTGAAATTCGAGCCAGAGTATCTACTGAGACTGTGAAGGCCATTTTATCACTTGAAGGGCTTTGATTCCCAGCTTCTCACACCCTCATCGGCAAACCGCAAATCGAGAATCTCATGCCATTTTTATTTGATGCCCAAGCATTGTGCAAAGTCGAAGCGGGAACTTCCAATATCATCGTATAGAATCTATTCTTAGCAAAATTAAATTTCTTATGGCTTCTATGAAATGTTCCACATCATACGTGCAACTTGCGGCAAATGGAGCCTCCTATGCCATCAACACCATTTTTATTTTCTTTTGTTTCACATGTGTAATTTGATTGATCATTTGCCTTTGTTCTCGAGTCTGACTATTCCCGTGATATGAATTGATAATCAAATTGTTGCTTTCAAAACAATTGATCGAGTACTATAAATATAGAGTGACGGAGGGAGGAAAAGGCAAAGGAAAAGGAGGGGTGCATGAACACCATGGTTGTACATTGTATCTGACTATATACGTTCTTTCCTCTACTTTTAATGTAGGATGATAATGCATGGTGTTTTTGAAATATTGCAAAACTAGCAAGGATAATATAGTCCAAAAAAAGGATTCTCAATCTATGTGACTTTTAATAGATTATAGGCGATGGTTGCTTGAGCAACCGTCGTCTATAGGCAATGCATGTCTATAGTCTACCTATAGTCTACCAATAGGTGACGATTTTCATAAACAACCATCGTCTATAGTCGAGCGCATGCTATATGCAATAGGTTTTTACTAGAATCGTCATGCATTCTTAACAAAATATCTACAAAAATGCCATCGCATTACTTTACACAACTTTTTTTGAGCAAGTTAATTCTTTAGGCGATTTTGTACTAGTGGTAGGAAGACATGCTCCATTGTACTTTTCATTACTTTGTCTTGATTGGTGATTATTCCCACTGGCGCTTGATTGTGCATACACCTAAGCCACAACTTGAATAACCAGATAAATTTGTCAATATCCTTGTTAATATTATTATGTATCATATTGACATATAATTTAGGCCTTTAGGTATCTGAGGATTTCTTTCACAGGGTTTCTTTCTTTGTAGCACTCTTTCATATGTCTTTCTATAAATCACTTTGCATACTCATTGTAATATACAACAATGTCTGATTTATTCCTATTCAAATCTCTGTCCTCTTTCTCTAACATGGTATCAGAGCCTCCATCCAACTATTCTAAAATCGTCTTTAAGCCTTCCCTCATCATCTCTACCACCATCTCGCTCGAAAATGGTCGGATCTAAAAATTCCACCAACATCCGTCGCACACGAGTTCAACTAAAGCGTGATTGGCTCCCCAAAAACCCTCAAACATAAATCAGACTATACCAGTGACCGCCACAAGGCGATCTACAGCGTCGGATTCAACTCGTCGGAGCGCCTTACGGCGCCCTCACGCGCCTGAAGTCTTGATTCGCGGTGCGTCCTCACGCGCGCCACCCTCGCCACGTCGGTCCACGTCGCCGACCACGTCACGGTCCGTCGCCGGTCACGTCATCGCCCGCGTCATCGGTCCACGTCGCCGACCCGTCGCCGATCCACATCGCCGGTCCACGTCGCCGACCGTCGCCGATCACGTCATCGCCCGTCATCAGTTCACGTCATCGCCCGTCGTCCATCACGTCGGCGTTGACTTTGGCTTCGATTGACTGGTGGCGGACTGACTTGGCCGGTTCACCCGTTATTTGACTTGATTCCGTACAAGGGTTGGCCGGTTCTGGGGTTTGACCGTTACGAATCGTTTTTCGGCCTCGAGTTTCAAAGTCGGCCTCCATTTATAGTCGGGCCTTATGGATCGTCCAGATGTTTCGCGTCCCATCGCCGCCATAACTCTTAATGGGCACAACTTCGTGCATTGGAGCACGAGCTATGACTAGTTTCTCAAAGCCAAAGGCTTTGGCGGCGTTATTCTTGATGCGATTATAGCTCGGTTCCCGAAAGATGAAAGTGATGAAAAGTTCGGAGAAACGTGAGGAAAGAATGGGGCTGACAAAAATGGGGACATCATAACATGGTGTCGAAATACCTCGATACCTTCCATCGGTCGGTGGCGTTTAAATCTGAGGTAAAAGAAGTGTGGGATTTTCTTGAGACCGCTATACTACTAAGGATCTTGCTCATCAATATCGGCTATTATTTGCACTTCACCGGCCAAAATCGGCTACCAGATCAATCCGTTGACGAGTTTGTGTGCGAAATGCATGCCATATGGGATCGATTGACCTGTCCGAGCCTACATGGAAAAACACCGAGGTAGCGCAACCGGTTTTGCAACCTATCGAGATAACGGTAGCATTATCACACTTCTCGCATGGCTCTCAATGATCGTTTTGAACCTGTTGAGCTTCTCTACTTCATCGTAGTCCTCTACCAACCCTTCTGGCGATGTTGTCGCTGAACTCATCTACGAAGAAACTCGACTTGGCACGAAATCACAAGCATCTATCTTACGGCAACTCATTATGCCAAACCAGGCAAGTCGTCCAATACGAGCTTCCACTACTTGCTCTTACGCCCGCGAGACTAGTCATGCCCTGCTCCTTTGTCTAAACGGGTTTGCAAGCACATGGCAAAAAGGGACCAAATCACTATCTGATTGCTACAAGAACCACACTAAAGGGCAATTCTACGATCTATCACAGCTGCTGCTACTAATCAATCCTCGGGCTCTGCATCAACTATCAACAATGATGATCTTCTTGATCTTTTGAAAGCGAGGTTTTATCACGGTCCTTCGATGCTATATACGCGCCATCTCGGGTACTTCTTGGTATTTTGACTCTGGTTCTTTGCCAATCACATGACTCATGACTCTTCTCTCTTCATATCTAAAACACGTTTCACATATCACACCAATCAAAGCGACAAATGGATGCTGAATTATGCATTAGTCACGAAGGAGAAATCTCAACCTCAAAACTCTCTCTACCATCCACCTTTCATATACCTAAACTCACTATTAATCTTATATCGGTTGGTCGATTATGTGATATGGGCCTAAATGTCATTTTCTTCCCTTGGTTTGTCATGTCGAGGATCGAGGCAGGGCGGAGATCATTGGGATAGCGTAAAGTAATGGGGCGCATGTTTGAACTTGTTCACTGCGCACAAAATCACCTCACAACCATCACTGCTATCCTTTGCTTCCCTCTTCTGCATCTTCTTTTGATCTTTGGCACTCAAAGATTAGGTCATGTTTACATTGATCGACTTCGGTCTCTTATTGCATCTGGTAGATTAGGAGTAGTTAAAGCGAAAAAGGTTTCTTGTCTATCTTGTCAACTTGGAAAACAACCCGCTTTACCATTTAATAATAGTGATTCTATTTCATACGCACCTTTTGACTTGATTCATTACGATGTATGGGGTCCTAGCCTCTCATAACACTCTGCAGGCGGATCTAGGTATTTTGTTATTTTCTTAGATGACTATACTCGATTTACTTGGATATATCTCATGAAAAATCGTTACGAACTACCACAAATATATTACGACTTCGGCTAAAATGGTGCAAACCGGTTTTCTCGTACAATCAAAGTATTCGTGCGAGATAATGCTATGGAATACAAAGCGATAACTCTCTCGAGTTTTTCACGTCGGTAAAGGCACCATTTCTCAATATTAGTGTCTGGCACATCTCAACAAAATGGTCGTCTTTGAGAGCATAAACATCGCCATATTCTAGACAACATTCGAACTCTTCTTATCTCTAGTGGTTGTCTGAGCGTTTTGGGGAAGCGACTCACATTGCAGTCTATGCTATCAATCGGCATCTATTCCTACTTTTCAAATCAATCTCCTACGAAAGGTTATATGGTACCTCACCTAACTATAATCTTTTGAAAGTTTTTGGATGTGCGTGTTTTGTTTTACTCGACCCATGAACGCTCTAAACTTGAGCCTCGTTCGTCTGTGTTGTTTTTTGGGGTATGGAATAGAACACAAAGGAGGTATAGATGTTGGGATCTGTTCTAAGCATCTTGGGTCTCGAGCATGTCATCTTTGGGAACACAAAATGTTTTCCTCTATCTCCCGATTTCATGTCATACTGATTCTTCTATTCCCTTCTTCACTAGTCCCTCCATGGATACATGTTCATCTCCCTACTACCTACAACTTCACGGACCTCACCACCCATCCATTTGAAAACCTCCACCCACTTCCTCACTTGAGATATCATCATACCATCCACTTCTACAACCACTCCAACTACTTCATCATGATATCACCATACCATCCACTAATGACAATGCCACATCTTCCAGCAGAGACATCCACATCAAACATTCATTTCTTCTCATGAGATACCACTTACAGACCATTACCGATCGCTGCCTCGTAGAAGATCCTGGCGATCATACCATCCCTCCTCGGTCTACGAGTAAGAACTCTTCCTCATCATCTTCGTGACTATCTTTGTTACTCTACTATATTTTTCCCACCATGAGCCGTCTTCATATCAAGAGGCTAGTTCCTAACCCACTATGGCGACAAGCTATGGCGAAAGAGTTGCCAGGCTTTGGAAAGAGCCGGACTTGGGAATTGGTTCCTCTTCCTCGGGAAAGTCGCGCAGTTGGTTGTAAATGGGTTTATAAGATCAAAACAAAATCCGATGGATCGGTGGATACGCTACAAAGCACGACTTGTGGCTAAAGGTTTCACCCAAGAATATGGTATTGACTATGAAGAAACCTTTGCTCCGATTGCTCGGATAACCATTCGCTTGACCTCATAGCTAAGCGACAACTAGAAAATGGGACATGTTTAGGATGGATGTGAAAAATGCCTTCCTAAATGGCGATCTCTGCTGAGGAAGTATACATGAAACCTCCTCCTGGTGTTTCTCATTCTCCATCTCAGGTATGTAGGCTACGACGTTCCCTCTATGGTCTTAAGCAAGCCCCTCGTGCCTGGTTTGAGAAATTCAGTTCAACTATCCACACGCTTGGTTTCCTTTCAGTGAACATATGATTACGCCTCTTTGTCAAGAAGAGTTCTGCTGGTTCTATTTTCTTGATTCTCTATGTAGACGATATGATTATTCTGGGGATGATGACACCAGGCATCATTTCATTGAAAGAATCTCTCGTGACCACTTTGAGATGAAGGACCTTGGTCGTCTTCATTACTTCTTGGGTCTTGAAGTACTATCTGGTTCTCTGGTTATTATCTCACACAGACCAAGTATGCATCCGATGTTCTCACGAGTGGTCTTCTGGGTGCAAAACCGTTTCCACTCCTCGGGAAACAAATCACGAGACTCACACCTTATGATGGTAACCTCCTCGGTGATCCTCACGTTATATCGACAACTTGTTGGAAGTCGTTTATCTCACAGTCCACCGCGTCCGGATATTGCATATCTTTGTGCACATTGTCGGTCGGTTCATGGCGGCACCACGATCTACTCATTATCGCGGTGTTCTTCGCATACTTGATACATCAAAGGGACTATGTTTCCGCGGACTTCACTTCCCATCTTCATCATCATTGGAGCTTCCACGCTTACTCGGATCTTGATTGAAATTTGCGTAATCCGACTAATAGATGCTCGACCACTGGTTTTTGTATTTTCCTCGGAAGCTCATTGATATCTGGCGGGCAAAAAGCAAACCTTGACTTCACGCTCGGTCGAGGCGAATATCGTGCTCGCCGAGCCACTGAGAACTTGTTTGGGTTGGCTCCTCTCGAGATATGGGAGCCCCTCAAGCGTCTCAACCGGTCATTTGGTGTGGCGGTGATAGTGCCACCAAAATAGCTCAAAATGATGTCTTTCACGAGAGCATTACCAAGCATATTGAGGCTGATTGTCACTTTACTTGTCAACACGTTGAAAAGGAATACTGGTATATCTCGCTCACATATCATCGATGAGCAAGCGGCCGATCTCCTCACCAAAGTCCATCCACCACATCGCTTTCATTTTTTGTTGTCCAAACTCAAGATGGTCTCTCATTTACCTCCTTGAGTTTGAAGGGGGGTATTAATATTATTATGTATCATATTGACATATAGTTTGGGCCTTTGGGCCGTCTAGGGTTTACTCACCTAGGGTTTTACTTTCTTGTAGCCTACTCCATGTACTCTATAAATACTTTGCATACTCATTGTAATATACACAACAATAATACAGTTTATTCCTATTCATCTCCTGTCCTCTTTCTCTAACAATCCTAATAGTGATTAAACCATATCCAATCAATGTTGTGTTCGTAATGATTCACCCCTATGAATGGGCAAATGACATGTTGTAGTTATTCTTCAAGTACGCCATGTCAAATATTATAACATTACAAAACTTAATATATATTTACCTATAATAGTGGTCTGCCCTGAAGACATTCTTCAAACATCCCTTGCGATCCATGTCAATAATGTAGAAGAAACTAGAGCATTGTTCTTCCATTCAAACAAAATATGGCTGTAGTGCAGCTGCATCTCCCTTCCCCATGTCCAAGATGTCCCACTTTTTCCACGTAGTTACTAGAGTCCTTCTCGAAACATATGAGTTTCTCATATCCACCAATTTTAACAACTGCTGAGTTGAAGCTTTATACAATGGAATTCCAACAATGTCATTGATTTCAAGCCTCCTTTCCAAATGGTTTTAATGAATCGATAGGTACGATACATCATTGATTTAGAAGGACTAAGATCATGATTGTGTTCAAGTTCAAATGTAGTTACAAGCCAAACTCTAGGTACCAATGAACATTCTGTAATAATTGTTGGTTGTACAACCAATTTGACTGGTTGAACTTCAGGATGCTCTCAAAGTGTTCTTCTATTTTCCTCCATAACTACATGTATACATCACATTTCTTAGTTGTTTGTGTTTATCCTTTTGTGTATTCCTCTTTCGATATGGGAAATTAACGTGATATGCATAATTTTGGTAGAACTCATATATCTCATCTGCATTCAAAAACTTCATCCCAACTAGACATAGAGAAGGGCTACATTTATTCATTGGCTACTCACTCAAGTCATTATCATTTCCGATCAAAATGTCATCGTGGCCCAACAATACTTCATCACTTCCCAATACTAATGAATTTTTTCTTGAAATCAACCTTTGCTCTTCGTCGTCACTTGTAACTAGATCAATGAAAAAAATTAATAATTTAAAGAAAAGAATCACAAATTGTAATCTGTTACTAAAATTCAATATGTACAAACAATTAAAATTAATAAGCTATATTTTGTAAATCTATATATAATCAAACAAGAAAAATCTAATTATTACAAAACAAATCAATTTAGATGAGTTCAAAACCATTGAAAGGTACCATATTTTCAAACATTGGAATTATTCTCTAGTATTTCCAATGCCACTTTTTTTTTTTTTTTTTTTTTGGTCTCAAACATTAAATTTTTTAAAATAACTTTGATATGCTTTCACATTTCATTCAACTAATAGGTCAACCAAATTGGATATGTTACCAAAAGTATTGAAGCTATAAAAATGTCCAAAATTTTTGGACTGTACTGGCAAGCCACTACAACTACAAAAATTAGACCTTGTTATGTGACATCTTATAGCATTGCACGGACAACGAGAAAACTAGATTTTGACATGTCAAGCCACTACAACAAAAATGAGACCTTGTTATGTGATATCTTATAGCATTGCACGCACAAAGAAAAAACTAGATTTTGACCCTCAATCTAGTGGAAAGACAGAGGACACTTCCATATCTACCTCTTAGTGGGCTTGGCTATAGCAATCTTTAGCCTGATCATGCTGGAATTTTATTTTCGTTCATACTCTTTTTTTTTTTTTTTTTGCATTTTACTTGCACATTGAAAATAAATAAATAATTACAAATAATAAGAGGAATAACACATGAGCTCCAATATTTCAGCAAACAAAGGCAACATTGGTAACTACTTCTACCATTGTCGAAAAGTAGCTTACAACAAATGATTCCGGTTAGGCTTCGTCAATTGCACTTCAATTAATAAGTGTTGATGTGTGATTAATTAACATATATTTTTTATTTTTTCCCCTTGTGTTTTAATGTTTTTTTTGTTATGTGACATCTTAGAGCATTGTACGGACAAAGAGCAAACTAGATTTTGACATGGCAAGCCACTGCAACTACAAAAATTAGACTTTATTATGTGATATCTTATAGCATTGCACACACAAAGAAAAAACTAGATTTTGACAAATCATATTTTGCTTAATCTAGTGGAAAGACAGAGGACACTTCCATATCTACCGCTTAGTGGGCTTGGCTAGAGCAATCTTTAGCCTGATTATACTAGAATTTTATTCTCTTTCATACTCTTTTTTCTTTTGTATTGTACTTGCACAATGAAAATAAAGAAATAATTACAAATAGTAAGAGGAATAACACATGAACTGCAATATTTCAATAAATAAAGGCAACATTACGATTGGTAAATACTTCTACCATTGTCAAAAAGTAGCTCCCAACAAATGATTCCATTTAGGCTTCATCAATTGTCACTCCGATCTTAATGCGTGATTAATTAACGTATATTTTGTTTTATTCTTTTCCCCTTGTGTTTTAACGTTTTCGTATTTATTGTATTAAAAAAAATCATCATATATTTACTCATGTGATTAAATTGTATAAAATACATATCTTGGAATAAAAAAATAAGAAATAACAAAATAAGATATGTATACATTTTGTATGAGTACTTATATGATATATCTTTCACATTTTAGGACAAAATTAGTGACTTGGATTCACTGATATGCTTGCGGTATTTTGACCATAACTTGAGCTATGGATATTAGAATGACCTGATTGAATGACCTGATTCAAGAACACCTGCAAAGATAGCTCGATTCTCTACAAACGCATTTCAGGTCTTGAAGTCTAATTTGATGTCAAAATAGAGCAGAATTGGATCTAAAGTAGCATTTTCGGAATCAAGGGAATCCAATGCAACCTATAGGTAAAAGGCCATAACTTGGCCTACAAAGATGCAATTCAGGCCATTCAAAATGCACTTAAGAGACAAAGAAATGTGATATAGCTTGGTGGAAGACCCCAAAGGCATATTTAGTGGAGAAATTGGTCAAAAATCATGTGAAAGTAAAATTACTACAAAGAGAATATAATAGTATAGATGCTTTTAGTGCCTATAAAAGGGCAACGCCATTAGCCTTTCAAGACACCTCTCTCACTCAAGTACACTCTTTGAGGATTACTTCTTAGTATAGAATATATATTAGTTTTTCTTAGAAGTTAAATCGCTTAGAGAGGAAGTGATATGCATGGGTTCATGGATCACTTCATTGGCCGGTGTTCGAAGAAATGGGCATAACTTTTGCATATGATATTCGTTTTGGGTCCATGACCCCAATCTGAAAAGCTCGCGCGAATTTGCAGTCGACCCACATTTTTGATTGTGCAACAAGGATTTATTTTCTCATTTCGGGACTGTTTAGGGGGTGAAAACTGAAGTTCTATGTTTTACTATTTTGTTTCGCATTTATTTTAATAAGGCCTAGCCCAATATGGGCCTGCTGGCCTAGTAGAATTTATTTTCTACTTATTAAAGACTTCAGCATATAAGGTTTTCACTCGGTTGTATTTTAATAAGAACAACGCTTATTTTTTTCATTCATATTATTTACAATCCATGAATTATTGTTGAGGTTGTATGTACACCAAAATCAGTTGGTATCAGAGCATGGTGCGAGGAAGAAGACGTAGAGTGATAAGTATTTTAATGTAGCTTATTTTATAGATTTAGTTGTGTTCAGTGTGTTCTATTGTGCTTAATTGTGCCAATTTTAATTGCTTTTATGTAAAAAATCAATATGGATCAAGAGCCTTACAAGAAAGAATGAGAAGATGGGGAATTTGGAAGAGTTTAGGATCAACATGTGAAAAGGATTAAAGCTGGAGGATTAAAATCACAAAATATGGAAGAATTATATATGGTATGACAAGCTGCACCCGCAAAAATACAATGTACGCCCGAAAGTATTGAAGAAACGACCCATTGAATGCTCTGTAGGCCGCAGAAATAAAAGTGCGGCCGCAAAAGTTAAATTGCAGTCGCGGGAAAAAAAGTTGTGGGCGCACAATTGAAGTTGCGGCCACGGGAAAAAAAGTTGCGACCACAACTTTTTGTCTTCAGCAACTTGCGAATTTCTGGAATTTGTTTCCTAAGGCCATCTTCAACGCGGGAGTGAATTGGGGAGGGTTTGGAAGGCATGGTCGTAGAGAGAGGGTTGGGAGAGAAAGGAAGAAAAAATAAAGTGGGGCCCACGGTTGTTTTAGTTTTTAAATTTTTTAATTACTTTTATCTTAACTATCCCACTTTTCTTCCACTTTTTCTTCATAGATACCCGTACCACGTCCAGATATAGATGCCCGTCCAGAATTATTCCACTACTATTTTATTATTATTTTTGTATTTATCTCTATCTCTCTCTTTTTTTTTACTTTTCCCTCTCTTTTTTCCCTACACTTCCTTCCATTCACTTTCCATCCATTTTTAAAATAAAATAATCTTTTGATCCTTTCTCTCTCTTCTCTTTCTCTACTGGACGCTCCATGCCAATTGCTAGTCCATTGGAGATGGCCTAAATAGATTCTACCTTGTTCATGTGCACGACTTTGGGCATCCTTTGAAGACCTAATGGGGGCTATAAATAGGTCTTTTAGCGACATAATTGGAGAGCTTTCGGAGAGGATTTGTAGACAGCAAAAACACACCACAACCGAGCAAATTGGAGAGATTTTCATGGTTTTAGGAGGAGATTCAAGACGGGGTTGAGGCTTGGTGCAAGATCAACTCTTCATTCTCATTTCTTATTGCAAAATCCGGTGATAAACTCCTTTATTTCTTTATTATTTAGCATGAACAACTAATTCTATTAATTGGGATGAACGATGTAATCTAGGTTGATAATTTGGTTTTAACTCTCAATTTCTTGGGCGTTGATTATACGTGTTGATTTTACTACTACGTTTAATGCATGATTTACCTGATCACTAAATCATTGATTTGTGAATTCTAATGAACCGAGAGGCGAGTTAGACATTTAGACCACGTAGTAAAATCCAGCAACTACATAAAGGTTAGAGATAGACTTCTATGATTGCTGTGATCCCACGTGACAGGTGGATATTTATGAATTCCTACGCTCAGTAATGCATTTAATTAAGATTTATTCAGACTATACATAGAGATATGGTAGTCGACTTAATTAAATAAGATTAATTTGGACTCGAGAGAGGTAAATTAAATAAATTTCGTGAATTCGATCTAACACAGCGTGAGATTAGAAATTGAGAAGAGAAATCGAATAGGATATCTAAAGATAAATCGAGATTCCCAACTTTACTCCCTATTAGTTTAACAACTCGTTATTATTTTGCAATTTATTTTTTGTGTTATTAACAATTTGTGCGAAATTACCAAAGCTCCAATCTTTACACTTCTCTTGCTTTTGTTTCATTAATTATTTTTGCTGTGATTAGTCTAAATCGATATTGAGTAAATTAATCCTTGTGGGAATGATAATCCAGACTCACAAAGTCCACATTACTACTCTTTGTAGCGATATCGTACACTTGCGATTTCCAATAACAAGTTTTTGGCACTGTTGCCAGGGACTAATTTTATTTAATATTGGTCTATATTAATCATAATTCTAAATTTTAATTTTAGTTTTAGTTTAGCTTTAGTTTTTATTTAGTAAAGAATTTTGATACTTGTTTTTGTTTTAGTTTTTGCAGAAATTTGCGTCCGGTGCATGACCCACTCACAAGGGGCATTTTAGAAAAATTTGACCCAGAAATTGAACTTACATTAAGAGCCAGACGCAAATTAGTAATGGAACGCATGACCGAGGAGGAAGCGAGATACTGGGCGGAGCCAGAGGAAGAAGTGCGAAGAAGAGTTGTTTTGATTAATCGAAGAAATGCAGAACAAGGAGTTGAAGAAGAGGAAGGTGATGATGACGATGGTGGAAATCTACTGATGGCGCAATTTTTGACTCCACCAACGGCCCCATCCCGGTCGAGCATCGTATACCCTCCGTTTGGGAGAAATGAGTTTCAACTGAGAGCCGATCTGATCCACTTGTTCAGCAATAGTCTTCAATTCTATGGCCATGCCCATGAGAACCCGCACACTCACCTTGCAAGATTCTTGAGAATGTGCCAGAACTTTAAGTTCGAGGGCGTTAATGAAGATGCCATAAGACTTCGTCTTTTCCTATACACTTTGAGAGGCAGTGCTTTGGAGTGGCTAAATTCGGAGCCTGATGCTAGTATTACAACGTGGGACGACTTGGCCAGAAAATTTTGTAATAAGTAATTCTCACCGGCCAAAGTTGCAAAATGAAGCTCGACATCTCGACTTTCCAACAATTCGATGGTGAAACTTTCCATGAAGCTTGGGATAGATTCAAAAGCATGCTGAGAAAATGCCATGATCATGGGATTGACAAAGGAACTCAAGTGCAGTACTTCTATTCTGGATTATCTCCACAGTTCAAGTCCATTGTGGACTCGTCATCCAATGGATCCATCACCAACAAACGAGTGAATCAAGCATGGGACTTATTGGAGTTAATTGTCAAGACACAAACCATGTTCCCATCTGATCAAGTGGTCTTAAAGAAAGGACCTGTGACGCATGAGAGTTATTCACTAGCATCCACCAATGCTCAAATTGCTGGAGTTATTCACTAGCATCCACCAATGCTCAAATTGTTGCTTTAACAAAACAAGTGGAACTGCTAGTGAGAGTGCAAACTCAAGGTGCCCATTCTATTCACCAAGTCCGGTATGCGGCCATTGTGGAGCGAAACATCACATCTCTGAATGCATGCTACTAGGAGCTCAAAGTGAGCAAGTGAACCATGTAGGGGACAACAATATGCTGCAGTTCAACCCCTATTCTCAGACCTATAATTCGGGGTGGAAATTTCACCCAAATCTCAGCTATGGAGAGAGCTCAAATAACTACCCTCTACCTGAGAACAAGCCAAGTTTGGGGGATATGTTCCAACTGTACATGTAGAAGATAGATAAGGTGTTGGAACGAATTGAAGTGAACGCTAAGAATCAACAGGCTTCCATAAAAAATTTAGATGTGCAAATTGGGCAGATGGCATTACAACTGGGAGAAAAACCTCGTGGAACATTCTCGAGTAATACTGATAAGAATCCAAGAGAGCAAGCTAATGCCATCTCTATTGTGAAACAGGAGCCTGAAGTTTGGCCCGTTGTAGAAGAAACTATACCATATGTGCCACCAAAGGCCTACGTACCGCCAATCCCATTCCCTCAGAGGCTAAGAGCACTAGCTAAACAAGCAGAGGTACAGGCAATAACAACGAGAAGTGGGGTACAATTACCTGAAATTCATGTTAAGAGGCCGGTGAAGGAGCCCCAAGGGTCAGTGATTGAAGAACAAAAGTAGGATAAAGATGAAATTGAACCATTGGTTGCAGAAAGTGTTGAAGAGAAAACTGAAGAAGTTGAGAAGAAGGCTCCAAATCCAGTAAAAGCCTACATGCCACCCATTCCATTTCCACAGAGGCTACAAAACAGCAAACTTGACAAACAATTTGCCAAATTTCTAGAGATTTTCAAGAAGCTGCACATCAACATTCCATTTGCAGATGCTCTAGCTCAAATGCCACTGTATGTGAAGTTCAAGAAGGAGATGCTGTCAAGGAGATGCTGTCATAGAAGAATTCGAAATAGTGGCATTGATAGAAGAATGCAGTGCGATCTTGTAGAATAAGCTGCCACCAAAACTAAAAGATCCAGGGAGTTTTTCTATCCCTTGCACTATTGGTAATATAAATTTTGATAGATCTTTATGTGATTTAGTTGCTAATGTAAATTTAATGCCACTGTCTGTTTATAAAAAAACTTGGGTTAGGTGAGCCAAAACAGATGACAATGACATTGCAGCTAGCAGATCGAACCATCAAACGTCCATATGGCATAGTAGAGGATGTCCTGGTAAAAGTGGAAAAATTTATTTTTCCCGTAGACTTTATGATAATGGACATTGAAGAGGATATCGAATGCCGCCCAAGTCCGGTTTCAAACCGCCATGACTATTGACACCAAAAGTCGAGCTCTAGACTATAAATAAAGTGCTTATTGGGAGGCAACCCAATGTTTCTTTCCTTTTCTTTATTTCTCTCTATGTGTGCTTTGCGTGCTTGATTTTATTTTTATTATCTTTTTCTTAGTGTGAGTGCATGTTTATTTTTAATAAAATGATTGCTTCTCATGATGTGTGTATTTTGCAGAATTGATCGCAAGGCCCAAGCCCATGACACAAAGACCCAATGCCCCCTGATGCCACAACTAATCCGCTGGGGCGTTTAGTAACTTTTCTCTTCTTTTACCTTGGTTTTTACATTGAGGACAATGTTGGTTTTAAGTTTGGGGGTGTGATTTTAATTTTTGCGTGTTTTTCATTATGAGTCGTGATATTTGTGTCGTCTCTTAAAAACAAAAATTATGTATGTTTGCCAAGTAGTGTATTGCCAATGATTAGTTTTGTTGGGCATAATTGCATAGGATGACAGTTGGGCTTTTAAACATCACGTGATCTTTTAAAAATTTTTCTTGTCACTTGTTGGTACACAGTTAACTTTATTTTGAGCGCATAGTCATTGTTTGACTTAGATTTATGCTGAGGGTGTAATCTTGATACTGTGTTCCCTCATATTACCTGTGATGAACTGTTTAAACCCTAAGAAGTAGGTAAATTTCCCTAAACCAAATTATAGAATCAAACTAGCTAAAAGGCCAAGTTTGAGGATGTTAAGACTAGTGCCTTTATGTTGGGGGAACTGCAGTTCGATGTTTTGATGTCTTTGCTTTGAGTTGAAGGATTTTTGGTGGGCGAGTCTATACCGGCACTGACCAATACTATCATTCATTAAAAAAAAGGGGAAAAAAGCAACATTATTGCATTTATATTAGTTGTGCCTCATTCTCTTGCTTCATTGACTCGGGTGATTAAGTCTGAGGGGTATTTTACCTGATGCCTTGAGTGACGAGCTCAGGAGTCATCGACCTAAAGCTCGCTACATAGGTAAGTGAGAAAGCATTACTGTTGGGGCATTGCATTTCATCTGCATATCAAAAAAACAAGAGAAAAAAAGAAAATCGAGAAATAAAGATTTATAGGGATTTGAAGTGTCGGGAAAAGACTCAAACACTAGAGGTTTGGAAACTTGGGGTAGAGATGGATAGATGGATAACAATAGTTCCTATAACATCTTACCATTTTTACTTAGCATAGAGTGTCGAAAAATGTAGTGAAATATTTGTAGAACACCTCATTGAACTAATACCCCAGGGTTTGAGAGAAAAACATAAGGAGTGAATCTTACGAGCGGGATGAGGAAAGAAAAATCTTACCACATGGGGATACCGGCATGGTTTTGTATTGAGCAGTCCTTGATTAGGTCTTGACATGGATTTGAGTTGAGCAATGACTAGCACACACATAGAGAATGTCGTGTACATGGTAAGTGAATAGTTTTGTGATCGTTTATTTGGTCCAGCTCGAGTTCTGCAAGAATTTTATAGACTGGGCGCATTGTACAATACTTGGCATGTTCTGAGTTTTGTTTATAGATAGTGTTTAGTGCGTGATTATTTTCTATGTTTTGTTTTGGTTTCTTGTTTGAGGGTGAACAAGAGTTAAGTTTGGGGGTATTTGATAAGTATTTTAATGGTGTTTATTTTATAGATTTAGTTGTGTTTAGCGTGTTCTATTGTGCCTAATTTTAATTGCTTTTATGTAAAAAATCAACATGGATCAAGTGCATTACAAGAAAGGATGAGAAGATGGTGAATTTGGAAGAGTTTAGGATCACCTTGTGAAAAGGATTAAAGCTGGAGGACTAAAATTACAAAATATGGAAGAATTATATATGGTATGACAAGCTGCACCCACAAAAATACAATGTGCGCCCGCAAGTATTGAAGAAACGACCATCAAACGCTCTGTAGGCCGCAGAAATAAAAGTGCGGCCGCAAAAGTAAAATTGCAGCCGGGAGAAAAAAATTTTGCGGCTGCACAATTGAAGTTGGGGCCGAAGTTGCGGCCGTAGGAAAAAAAGTTGTGGCCGCAAATTTTTGTCTTCAGCAACTTGCGAATTTCCGGAATTTGTTTCCTAAATGGATTCTACCTTATTCGTGTGCACGACTTTGGGTATCTTTTGAAGACCTAATGGGGGCTATAAATAGGTGTTTTAGAGACATAATTGGAGAGCTTTCGGAGAGGATTTGTAGAGAGCAAAAACACACCACAACCAAGCAAATTGGAGAGATTTTCATGGTTTTGGGAGGAGATTCAAGACGGCGTTGAGGCTTGGTGCAAGATCTGCTCTTCATTCTCGTTTCTTCTTGCAAAATCCGGTGATGAACTCCTTTATTTCTGTTATTTCTTTATTATTTAGCACAAACAACTAATTCTATTAGTTGGGATGAATGATGTAATCTAGGTTGATAATTTGGTTTTAACTTTCAATTTCTTGGGCGTTTATTATACGTGTTGATTTTATTACTATGTTTAATGCATGATTTACCTGATCACTAAATCATTGATTTGTGAATTCTAATCAACCGAGAGGCAAGTTAGACATGTAGACCACGTAGTAAAATCCAGCAACTACATAAGGGTTAGAGATAGACTTCTATGATTGCTGTGATCCCACGTGGAAGGTGGATATTTATGAATTCTTACGCTCAGTAATGCATTTAATTAAGATTTATTCAGACTATACATAGAGATATGGTAGTCGACTTAATTAAATAAGATTAATTTGGACTCGAGAGAGGTAAATTAAATCAATTTCGTGAATTCGATCTAACACAGCGTGAGATTAGAAATTGAGAAGAGAAATCGAATAGGATATCTAAAGATAAATCAGGATTCCCAACTTTACTCCCTATTAGTTTAACAACTCGTTATTATTTTGCAATTTATTTTTGTGTTATTTACAATTTGTGCGAAATTACCAAAGCTCCAATCTTTACACTTCTCTTGCTTTTGTTTCATTAATTATTTTTGTTGTGATTAGTCTAAATCGATATTGAGTAAATTAGTCCTCGTGGGAACGATAATCCGGACTCACAAAGTCCACATGACTACTCTTTGTAGCGATATCGTACACTTGTGATTTCCTACAACATAGAGGTCATGGTGGTCGTGGAGGCCATGGTGACCGTGATGCTAATATCGCTAACGCAGGATCAGATCGAGTCATTGACAACTTGTTTTCATCACTTTATGGCTTGGGCGACGGACGTCATGCAAAATGGGACTCCTCCTATCTAGCCATGTCGTGGTCGAGGACCATAGCGGGACAGGGCGAGCGAGTAAAATGGAAAGACAGTTTCAGCAATTGGTAGCGATCATGCTGATGGGCGTCCACCGGTAGCGCAGCAATGGGATGCCGGAATTAAAATTGATATCCCCGAATTTCATGGCGGGATATAGGTGGATGAGTTTCTTGATTGGTTAACAGCAGTGGAGGAAACTCTTGATTACAAAGAGGTGCTTGATGATAAGAGGGTTTCCTTGGTGGCTACGCATATAGGTGGCCAAGCGGTAGCCTAGTGGCAACAATTGAAGCAGAATCGACTTCGTCAGGGCCAGTCACAAATACAGTCGTGGGAGAAGATGAAGAAATAGTTGAGGGCACCATTTCTTCCATTTAGGGTGTGTTCTGTGCACAATAATTGTGCATAATGTAGATTTACTTGAACGATATATTAGATGTGTGGCTGAAAATTAAGAAAAGTATATTAAAAATATAAAATAATTATATGAGTAGTTGAAAATAATAAGAAAGAAAAAGTTAGTAGAAGTTAGTAAAAAATTGTTGCATATAGAACAAGCCCTTAATTACTCCAAGACGTTGTACCAATGATTGAAGAATTTGAGGCAAGGCAATTGTACTGTGGATGTATACTCTACGAAGTTCTATCAGTTGATTGCGCAGAATGATGTTAGAGAGTCCGAGGATCAGTTAGTGGCATGCTACATTGGTGGGCTATGATGGAGTTTGCAAGATATTCTGTATATGTTTTCATCAGTTTCTGTGTTTGAAGCTCATCAGCGGGCGTGTCAGGTTGAGATTTGGCAATTGAGACAAGCATGAGGGAATTCAGGCGAGTCATCCAGGGATAGGGGTTGGAAGGCCGCCCCAAACCCCACATCTGGTTTGTCCCAATCTTCCACAGCAGGAGGGTTGGTAGACTACCCCAAACCCCATATCTGGTCCATCCCAATCTCCCACAGCAAAGGGTCGCAGCGTTGGTCGACTTCCCCCCACGAATCTAGGTGGTTGGGTTCCTTTGGGTAGATGTGGTCGTGGTAACTAGTGTTTTGGCTGTGGTGGTTTTGGCCATTTGACGCGAGATTATCCTTCCCAAGGGCAGTCACAAGTAGGTCTATTGATTGGAGAAACTACCCAAATAGTTGTTGTTAATCCTATCCACAAGGAAATAGAATTTGAGGATACTGAGGTGGTACATACAGGATATACATGGCCTTTTTCGATGGTGCGATAAACATGCCTTGCACTGAAGGGATCACCTGAGAATTTGTAGGAAAATAGTATTTTCATGTCCATTTGTACCATTGGTGGAAAGGTGTGCAGGTTTATCATAGATTTAGGTAGCTGTGAAAATATGATATCAGAGGCTACTGTTCAGAAGTTGCAATTAGCCACGAAACCCCACCCTGCCCCTTACAGCTTGGCTTGGCTATAGCAAAGTGATATAGTTTCTATTAATCGACGTGTGTTGATTCTTTTTTCCATTGGTAGTATATATCGGGATAGCATGTTGTTCTTCTTTCCATTATCATTTATTGCTTGGCCGACCTTGGCAATTCGAGAAAGATGTGAAACATAAGGGTAGAAGGAATGCTTACAGTTTCACCTTTTTGGAAAAGAGGATCGTGTTACTACCTTCTAAGGATATCTGTGATATATCTTTGCAACAGGACAGTAGCAATCTTCTCTGCCATTAGTTATTTGTTCGGGAGATTTTGGAGGTTGGTTGGGTGTATCTATTGATTGGAATAGAGGCTGCAGGGGAACGAGGCATTCGTGTGGCTGAAGGATAGCCCTGCACCCCAAAGCCACTACTTTATTGTCTGAATTTGCTGAGGTTTTCCCAGAAGATCTGCCAAATGGACTTCTACCACTGAGAGACATCCAAAATCATGTTGATTTAGCTCCAGGGGCCACATTAACTAACAAGCCACATTATAGGATGAGCCCTGTGGAACATGAAGAGTTGAGGCTATAGGTAGATGAATTAGTGAACAAAAGCTACATTAAAGAAAACCTTAGCCCTTGTGCAGTACCAGCTTTGCTTGTGCCAAAGAAAGATGGCAGGTACCGGATGTATGTGGATAGTCGGGCAATCAACAAATTACCATTCGATACCGATTCCTGATTCCACGTCTCAATGATTTGTTAGATTAGCTGGCAAGGGCGAGTGCATTCTCAAAGCTGGATTTAAAGAACGGGGTATCATCAGATCCGTATTAGACCTAGGAATGAATGGAAGACAACCTTCAAGACTAGAGAGGGACTATTTGAATGGCTTGTCATGCCATTGCGGTTATCGAACGCGTCGAGTACCTTTTATACAGGCGATGCATTAGGCCCTTCGTCTATCTATTGGTGAGTGTGTCATAGTATATTTAGATGACATACTTGTGTATAACAAATCAGAAGACGGCCATTTTGTTCATCTACGAGAAGTATTTCTTGTGTTGCGCCAAGAAAGGTTTGATGTAGCCCAAAAGAAGTGTTCTTCCTTTACTAATAGTGTGTTATTCTTGGGATATGTGGTGTCTAGTAGTGGTGTTGCTGTTGGATTCATGAAAGTGGAAGCAATTCGAAATTGGCCCTGTCCACAAACTGTGATAAATGTTCATAGTTTTCATGGGATGGCATCTTTTTGTAGGCATTTCATCCAGCAGTTCAGTTCCATTATGTCCCCACCACTAATTGTATGAAGACGACCCTATTTGAATGGACTTCAGAAACATAAAGGGCATTTGAGCTCATTAAGGAATAATTGACTTCTGCGCCTATTTTAGCTCTACTAGATTTCTCGAAACCATTTTCTCTTCATTGTGAAGCATCAAAGGTTGGAAATGGGACAGGTCTTGGTCAAGGTAGGCCAGTGGCATACTTTAGTCAGAAAACTAGTAGACGCGCAAAGACGGTACAGTTCTTATGACGTTGAGTTCTTTGCTATTGTGCAGGTTGTCCGTCATTGGAGACACTACCTGTTTCATTGTGAATTTGTGATATATATAGCGCAGATGAAGCCTTTGAACGCTTGTCCAATCATGATGCAGTTTCCACTCGTCATCCATCATGGTTTGCTTTCCTTCAGCAATTCAACTTTGTAATCAAGCACCAATCAAGAGTTTCTAATAAAGTGGCTGATGCTTTAAGTCGACGTCAAAGTTTGTTGACGCATTTACGGGTGGCAGTGACTGGGTTGACACATTTGCTTCACTCTATCCAGATGATCATATTTTGGTCCCATCTATTCTTGTTTGTTGTTAGGGCCACATCCTCCACTTGTCTTAAAGAAGGAATTTGTATTTAAAGGAGTGCAGTTGTGTGTGCTAGAGTGCAGCCTTAGATTGAAGTTGATTGAAGAATATCATGGTGAGGGACATGTAGAGCATGATAGGACACTATCCCTTATCTTGTTGTCATTTTTTGGCCCATCGTGCATCGCAATATGGGGCGTTATGTTACAGAGTATCGGGTGTCATATGGCTAAGGGCAAAACTACTAATGCAGGTCTCTATCGGCCTATGCCTATTCCGTCAGTGCCACGGACAAATATCAGTATGGACTTTGTTCTGGGCTTGCCGCGAACGCAGTGTGGTAATGATTCAATATTTGTAGTTGTTGATCGGATTTAAAAAATGGAGCACTTCATCCTATGTAAGAAAACTGTAGATACTGTTAATATGGAAAATTATTCTTCCGTGAGGTTTATCGTCTCCATGGGCTTCTGACCTTTATTATGTCGGACTAAGACACCCAATTTATGAGTTATCTCTGGCGGAGTTTGTGGAATTCTGCTAATACATCTTTGAACTTCAATAATGCTTCCCATCTACAGACTGATGGCCAAACTGAAGTTGTCAATTGTTTTTCGGGTGATATGCTTTGCTGTTTAGTGGGGGAGACCATTTGATCATGGGATCAGAGACTCAGTTAGGCAGTTTGCTCACAATCATGCTAAGAATCACAGTAACTAGTTTCACCCTTTTCAAGTGGTGTATAGCACCTTTTTGCATAGCCCGATGGATTTGTTAATCTTTCCATCTAAGGCTCGGGTACATGGCTAAGCTATGGACTTTATTTGTGATTTGCAGCAAGTTCATAAGGAGAATAGAAAAAATTTGCTCGAAACAAACGTAAGTACAAAGCAGCTACCGATAAACATCGTTGTCTAGTAGAATTTGAAGTTGGAGATTTTGTTTGGGCCGTACTTACGAAGGATCGAGTTCCTTCGCATAAGTATTCTAAGCTTTAGGCTCGTTCCATTAGGCCAGTTGAAATAGTTTAAAAAATCAATTCCAATGCATATCGATTGAAGCTTCCTAGTCATGTTCGGACATCTAATGTTTAATGTTAAACACCTTCTTCCATTTGGGCCAGCTGATGATGACATTGTCATTATGGATGACAGTGCTACAGAGGATCATAGAAGTAGTGCTAATTCGAGGTTGAATCTTCTTTAACCCCAAGGGAGTGATACATATGGGCGCATGGATCACTTCATTGGTGGTGTTCAAAGAAATGGGCTTAACTTTTGCATACAATGTTCATTTGAGTCCATGACCCCAATTTGGAAAGCTTGCGAGAAGTTACAGTTGATGCACACTATTTGATTGTGCAAGAAGGATTTATTTTCATGCTTCAGAACTGTTTAGTGGGACAATTTTACATTTTACTAATTCGTTTTGTGATTATTTTCACAAGGGTCTCCTAGCCCAACAGGATTTATTTTCTACTTATTTAAGACTTCAGCATATATGGTTTTCATTCAGTTGCATTTTAATAAGAACAACGCTTACTTTTTTGTTCATATTATTTGCAATCTGTGAATTATTGTTGAGGTTATAGGTTTGCCTACATCAGGAAGCTATTTTCCAACCACGTCAGTGATCATTGAAGAACTCTTATCTTTCATTCCTAATTATTTTTTAATCATCTTTTATTTATCTGTATTCTTCAAATTTCCATTTTGTATACTTCATCAAACAAAATAAACCCACAAAAAAAAATCTATTCTGAGCAACTAAATAAACAATCACAATCCATGTGGAAGAATGACCCTCTCTTGTTATTATATATTACAATGACAAAATATTGGAAAGTATAACGAGTTTGGATTTAGTCCTGATACACTTTGAAAAGGTGCGTGCAACGGTGACCCAATCGATCATTTCAAGCAATTTTCAAGTTGTTACTTTGTGCTTTTTTTCAAACAACCCCAAATTAGATGTTCTAATCTACCAAACTAATAACTAAACAAGTTAACGTGAATTACAATGCAGTGAGTTTGATTTTCATACACAGATATGCCAATTACGATATTCTTAGCACATTTAACTTTATAGGAAAAATTTTACATCAAATTTTGGTGCCTTTGCTGGGGATTGCATTATTAGTCTATTAGTTTCTTTATATATTTGTATTCTTTTGATTTTGATTTATTTTTATTTTTATATTGCAAATTCTTAATACGCAAAAAAGTATGTTGAATCCCATTGCAACTTAAGACATAAAGAAAAGAAAGAAGAGTTTGACAAACAATTCTCTACCAGTCAACCTGTAATTTCTAGAAGTGAAATCAAGAACAATCTCAATGATCCTAAATTAGAAGTTCCCCTGAGGGATTGTTAAACAAGAAATGGAAAATCCAAATCGTACACTTAAAGAGCTTGACACACCATTGTTACAACAACAACCTTTGTGCATTAAATACTGCACAATAGATGTAGCCCTCAAGCTAAAATCAGGAATGATTTATTTGCTACCCAAATTCCATAGACTCCGTGGGGAAGATCCCAACAAATATTTAAAAGAGTTTTATATAGTCTGTTTAAGCATGAAACCATCTGAGATTATTGAAGAACAAATAAAACTACGAGCTTTTCCATTCTCACTAGATAGTAGTGCAAATGAATGTCTATACTACCTCCCATCAGGATCTATCTCCACTTGGGATGGCATGCAACAAATTTTCTTTAAAAATATTTTCCTGCATCTAAGGCCACAAATATCAGAAAAGAAATATGTGGCATCCAATAGTCCTAATGATAAAGTCTATGAATATTGGGAAAGGTTTAAAAAGTTGTATGCCCACTGTCCGCACCATCAGATCGGCGAGTAATTACTTTTCAAATGCTTCTACGAAGGATTATTTCCAATGGAGAGAAGTATGTTTGATATAGCTAGCGAATGTAACTTAGTAAACAAGACTCCAAATGCAGCCCAGAATCTTATATCAATTATGGCAACCAACTCACAATAGTTTTGCAATCAAGAAGCATTCGTAAAGAAGGTAAATGAGGTCAACACATCAAAAGTCTGATAACGATTGTCTAGTTTGACATCACTTGTGCATTAGATGGCACTTAGCACAATTCAACAAACTAAAATGTGTGGGATTTGCTCCACTCTTAGACATCCAACAGACGCATATCCTTCATTACAAGAAATGGTGCTAGAGCAAGCAAATACCATTGATACATTCCCAACACAACAAAGACAAATACATGAGCTCTATTCCAACACTTACAACTAGGATGGAAAGATCATCATAATTTCAGTTATCGAAAGAATCAACAAGCAAACTACAAATCCGACAATGAACCACCATCCAAGATTCAATCAACAAAGACAATCACTATAGTTTCAACCAACCAACAATCCAACAAGAAGATGTCTCTTTCGAAGACATGGTCAAGTCCTTGACATCTAGTTCTATACAATTTCAATAGAAAACAAAGGCATCCATCAAAAGTTTAGAGACACGAGTGAACCTATTAGCTGACTCTGTGGGAATATTAGAAGCTTAAGGATGTGGAAAACTTTGTTTCTAGCACTCAATCCAACAAAAAATGCAAGTGTTGTGATGTTGAGAAGCGAAAAACAGCTCGAAGGGAATATTGCGGAGCCTAAAGAAAATGAGAAAAGTGCAAAAGAAGCTACACCTATGAAAAATGAGGATACGACTACACTAGCTAAGTCGAGATTGACTCCAAAGGTAAAGTCAAAACCCTCCATTCCCACTTGTATACCTCTTACACCATATCTTAGCAAGTTTGCTAAGTTAAAGAAGGAGGACAATGATAAGGAAATTCTTGAAACCTTCAGAAAAGTGCCAATCAATATGCCACTTTTGGAAGCCATCAAGCAAATGTCGTGGTATGCAAAATTCCTAAAAGAGTTATGTACAACAAAAAGGAAGCTACAAGGAAATGAAGTAGTAAGTGTAGGGAAATGTATGTCAGGAGTCCTACAAAGTAAACTTCCTTCAAAATGCAAAGATCCTGGTGGTTTTACTATTCCATGCCAATTGGAAACGCTAGATTTGAAAGAGTTATGCTAGATCTAGGAGCAACAATAAATGTTATGCCATATTCTATATACAACTCACAAAATCTAGGCCATTCGAAGAAACTGGTGTTATTATTCAACTTGCTAATAGATCGACAACCCATCCAATGGGAGTTGTCAAAGATGTTTTGGTACAGGTGAACAAACTTATAGCCCCTGCTCATTTCTATGTGATAGATATAAAAAAAAAGTGACTACGAAATCAAGACCACATCTATTAGGAAGACCGTTCATGAAAATTTTCAGAACACAGTTAGATGTATATAAAGGCACATTAAGCATGGAGTTCGATTGAGAAGTTATACGCTTTAATATTTTTGAAGCTATAAAGTATCCAAGTGATTTAAATGCTGCTTTTTTTATTAATCTAATCGATCAACTTGTGCAGGTAACTTCTTAGACCTCTAGTCATGATAAATTAGAAATGGTGATGCAACATAGTATTGGCTCAAATGCTCCTGAACCCAATTTGCAAAATGATCAACAAGTGAAAATAAATTTGACCTTTTTGAATCCCAAATTACAGAAATTAGTGATGTTTTCTATCTTGATTTATGTGTAACAGATGAGAAAGTTTTACTTGCTGTAGTGTAGGCTCCTAGGTTAGATTTCAAACCTCTTCCAAAGCATTTAAAGTATATTTACATAGGAAATAATGATACCTTACCTATCATCACCTCAAGTAACCTTACAAAGATCCAAGAAAAGAAACTAATTCAAGTACTAAAAGATCACAAAACTACTATTAGATGGACAACAACTGATATAAGAGGAATCAGCCTTCCAGGGTGCATGTATCGAATTCTGTTGGAAGATGGAGCTAAACCAATACGGGAACTCTCAACGCCGCTCAATCCATCCATGATGAAAGTTGTGAAAAATGAAGTTTTAAAACCTCTCAAAGTCGGTGTAATTTGCCCCATTTCTGATAGAAAATGGGTAAGTCTAGTCCAAATTGTCCCAAAGAAGTCTGGAGTTACAGTAATGAAGAATGAAGAGAATGAACTAGTTCCAACTCGGTTCTAAATGGGTTGAAGGGTTATATTGATTACAGAAAATGTAATCGTACAACCCGAAAAGATCATTTTCCTTTGCCTTTACTAATCAGATGCTAGAAAGATTAGCATGTCTTTCTCACTATTGCTTCCTTAATGATTATTCTGGTTATAACCAAATCATGATAGCACTGGAGGATCAAGAAAAGACTACATTCACTTGCCTATTTGGTATATTTGTTTATAGGCGTATGTTATTTAGACTCTACAATGCTCCTACAACTTTGAAAAGATGCATGATAAGCATATTTTCATATTACATTGAGAGCATTATAGAAGTCTTTATGAATGATTTCAACATAAATGGAAACATTTTTGACAACTACCTAAACAATTTTACTATTGTGCTAAAATGATGTGTTGAAACTAACGTAGTGCTTAATTGGGAGAAATATCATTTCATAGTGGATCGCGGTATAGTGCTAGGTCATATTACTTCATCTAAAGGTATAGGGGTTGACAAATCTAAGATAAACTTAATCTACTCATTGCCAACCTTTCGTTCATTTCTTGGTCATGCAGGTTTTTTATCAAAGATTTCTCAAAGATTACAAGACCTCTTTCCAATTTGTTGCAAAAAGATGTAGTACTTCACTTTGATGAAGAGTGCAAGAAGGCATGTAAAGTAATCAAAGAGCACCTAACATCAACCCCAATCATTCAACCCTAGATTGGAACCACCGTTTTGAAAATGTGATGTAAGTGACTATGCAGTAGGAGCAGTCTTGGGTTAAAGAATTGGAAAGACTCCTCATGTAGTTTATTATGCCTCGAGGACTCTTAATGATGCTCAAGTCGACTACTTTACAACTGGAAAAAAGCTTTAGCCGGTTATCTTTTCTTTTGAGAAATTTCATTCATATTTAATTGGCACCAAAGTAACTGTATTTTCTGATCATACAGCTCTTAGGTACTTGTTAACAAAGAAATATGCAAAACCCAAATTGATAAGGTAGATTCTTCTTTTACAAGAATTTGATTTGGAGATAAAAGACAAAAAGGATGTGAAAATTATGTAGTGGACCATCTTAGTCGACTAATACATGATCTGGAATCAATTCCATTACAATAAAATTTTCCAAACAAAGAATTACTTGCCACAAAAATTGATATTGCTTGGTTTGTCAACTATTTGGCCACCCAACAGATTCCACACAACTATAGGACATATCAGAAGTACTAGCTCAAGAAGATGGCTAAATATTATGTGTGGGATGAGCCATACTTATAGAAGCATTGTCCAGAATCAATTGATAAAAGGTGTATATCTGAATCTAAAATTCATTTTATTCTAACCTTCTATCATTCATATGCATATGGAGTACACTTTGCACTAAAAAGGACAACCTTGAAAGTATTGGAAAGTGGTTTCTATTGGCCAAATTTCTTCAAGGATGCCTATCTTTTCTCTAAGGAATGTGATCGATGTTAAAAGATAAGTAATCTAGGTCCCCGTACTCAAATGCCATAGACATCGATACTTATTATAGAAATTTTTTATGTTTGGCGCATTGCTTTCATGGTACCTTTTCTTTTATCATATATATATATATATATATGTTTTACACGCGGTTGATTATGTTTCAAAATGGTTGGAAGCAATTTCCACTAGAACTAATGATTCCAAAGTTGCATGAATTTTCTCAAGACTAATATTTTTGTAAGATTTGGCAAGCCATGAGCACTTATCAGTGATGGAGGAACACACTTATGTAATCATTGGAACACACTTACGTAATCATTCTTTTTGGGCATTATTGAAGAGATGCAATGTCACTCATAAAGTTTTTACAGCGTACCGTCCGCAAACAAATGGTCAAGCAAAAGTATCCAATAGGGAAATCAAAATTTGAAAGAGATGCCTCTTTATAAACCCTCAAATTATGATGATTAAATAGATATGAATGTCTGGCTAAGGACATTAGACCAAGAGCTGGATGGGAGGTAACCCATCAAATTTTTTTATTTCGTTTTCCCCTTTTTCTTTTCCCTTCTTATCTTTTCTTTTTATTTTTATATTAAATGGTCATCTTTTAAAATGACAGTGCAAAAAAAAAAAAAGAAAAAGAAAGAAAAAGAAAAAGAAAAAAGAAAGTGGGGGACAGAAATGAGAAATCCCTTTATCTCGAACACCGAGTAATAGCTGGCCTTCGCATTTGTTGGTTGGCATAGTTCTGTCCACTTGGTTTTAAATACACCACGCGATCTTTGATTCCAAACCACACTTGAAAAAAAATTCTTTTCTTCCCTCTCTGTGAGCATCTCTCCTTTTATAATTGAGGTAGTCTTGTTCTTCTTCCTCTTCAATCATTCTGATAATTTTTTCCTATATGGACGATTGTGGCCCTTTCATATATATATATATATATATATATATATATATATATATATATTCTTCTGCTTGTTTTTATAGAAAATGTTTTTCAAATACTCTTGCTACTTTTCTTTTTCTTCAATATTTTTTGTTAAAAATAGATATTGCAATCTTAAAACTTCGTAAATATTATCCATCTCTTCCCTTGAATGGTATAAAAAAAATATACCACTCTAGGCTAAGGTGGTTAAGAATGTTAATGTGCTAATGGATGCTTGAGGATATTCGTTGGTTAATTGAAGTAAAAGTTCGATTAGGAGGGGAATGTCTAGCTATCTACACTAAATATTTACTTGGGTTAGGCAGAAGCAGTTATGCAAAGAAATGAAGAGGAAAAAGAATGGATGTATGTTGTAAATGTGTAAGATGGACCTATAACGCACGTTGTCATTCACTTGAAATTACATCTAGAAATCGAGAAGATAAATCTTTCATTAAAGATGGGCTAAGTAAGCAGTCTTTGGATAATATCTACCAGACTCTTGAGAAGCATCCTTATGGAGCTGTGCAACATGAACTTCTTAGTTTATGGACTCAATTCAAAAATGAATGAGAGTATTATAGTCTTGGAAATCTAACTTAAAAAGACATTGTTTGCCAGTTTTTAAAAAAACTGGATGTGAAGCATATCCTCAACTCATAAAAAGTATTTAAGTCGTTTCTGGACGTAAAACCAGAGGAAAATGTGAGCCACAATCACAACTACTTGCTCATTTTATTTGTTAGATATTTTATTGTGATTTGTTTCAGTTTTATTTCTTGTGTGCACAGTTGAATCCAATTTGCAACTATTACTACCAATATGGAAGGACCTTCAACCAAACAATTGAAAACCATTTGTGTCCTTGGTAGATTCACCATTGGGATACAATCTGAACACCTAACTACAGCATTCAATTTGGGAAGTATGTTAGTTTTATTTCCTAATTTTGGTGTGGCCCAATATTCCATTAATTAATCTTGCAGTAATTTCGATTATGGACAATTAAATTATTGGGCCAAGATTACATTAAAAAAACCCTTATGAATCCTATTAGAACTAGGATTAGATCTAGGGTTTTCTGATGGACAAAACCTATATATATGACTATTAGGGTCTCATAATAATACACCATGATTCTTGGAGAGTGAAAAGCATTGGAAGAACCCTAATAGGCTACAAACCTGTCAAACATCAATGGCTGGAGGTATACCCTGATCTTTTAATTTTCCGCATAGATCTATATGCTAATAGCGTTATGGAGCATGTATAGATCAATAGGTTTTAATAATCTCTAACAGTTGGGTATCGAGCATTTTGCCTCTGTCTTGATGTTTGTGATAAGTAACCAAATTTATTTATTAATTGGGTTTAGCCGATTAATGAATAGAAAAACCAAATACGTACATAATTTGAAATTTGGTATAGAGGATGTATTTGACCTTGGTCTCCAAACTCAAACTTTTGGCTTCTTCCTGTAGCTAAGAATCATGCCATGACGTGATCCATTATTCCGTTTTATGTGGTTATGCTTTTGAAGAATTTCACATGCCATGTTTGTTAAATACTCGAAATTTCCTTTGTCCGGTAGTATATACATATATCCATATGAATCCCAGTAATCATATTCATGCGTGTTGACTTTGAATTCATGTTCAAATTTGAATTAAAGTATATGTAGGTATATGTGCCATATACTGGAATTAAGTATCCTATTTCCGAGGTCTAGAATTTGAACATGAATTTGAATATGTTCTTTCGTAATTGCCAATTAATTTTTGCACCGGCTGGTGAATTGATCTAAAATTCATGGATTTCGCTGTCTATGATTGTGGAACCTTGGACCATGTCTTGTATTTATCACTGTCATATATATACTCTGTGTTTGTAGTGGAGATTTGGACAAAAGGGCATCTTGTGGAAATTTGATGTATTGAAGGACTTCTGCTGCAATTTTGATTTTTTGGGCTTAATTGCATTATAAGTACCTGCCTTTTAAAGGAATAATTATTATAGCCCTTCTAGTTTTGGCAATTCTCATTTAAGCCCTAAGAATTAAAAATTTTCCAATTTGGTCCATATAATTCTCAAAAAAAAAAAATTTAATGTATTATTTAACCCCAATATTTTTGGATTTGAGATTTGATCCATATAGCCACGGATTTAAATCTTAAAATATGGGTAGGATGTCCTGTGATTCGTATAATTTTAAATAATTAGAGATTAGCCACAGCATCTTTAATTACGAGAAATTATACATTAAGCCGTTTTGAATCACATATGGATATAGGACATTCATTGTGATTGATTATATTTGATATGGTAAATTTTATCCCACGTGAATTTTTTATCATATTTACATAATTGATTAGGATAGAATATCAAGTTACATTTCTTGATTTACCCACAGGAATCAAGGGAACTTAATTTGATAGTTTTATCATAATGTTATATGAATCTGATTGAATTAAAACTTTAGCCCACATGCAAGTTTTATGTCACTAGGTTCTTAATATTTTCGTATGATTTACATTGGTAAAACATGATAGATGATTATTAGTCTCAATTAAATAAGCATGATATTTTTTTACTTTACAGCTATGCAAAACGCAAACTTCATTGACATTCCCGAATTAAATGGAGACAACTATAAGAGTTGGAAGGAAAAAATTCTCCTTCAATTGGGGTGTATGGACACCGATTATGCCATAAGGAAAGACAAACCTGTTATTTTTGCGACCAGCACTTCGGATGAAAAGGCTCTTTATGAACAGTGGGACAGATCAATCGCCTTAGTGTGATGTTCATAAAAACCAAAATATCTGCTCGCATTCGAGGTTCTGTCGATAAGCATGATGATGTTAAGGCATTACTGAAAGCTATTGATGAGCAATTTGTAACTTCAGATCAAGCCCTTGCCAGCGCCTTAATAATGAAAATTTCATCCTTAAGGCTCACCAGCGTAACAGGTGTGCGTGAGCACATCATGAAGATGAGAGATATTGCGGCTCAATTGAAGACTCTAGAGGTTGAAATGTCTGATTCTTTCCTTGTGCACTATATACTGAATATTCTTCCACAGCAATATGGACCCTTCAAAATATCTTACAACACGTATAAAGACAAATGGTCAATTAACGAACCACTGACCATGTGTGTTCAAGAGGAAGGAAGGTTGGCTATGGAATCGGGTGAGAGTGCATTGTTGACTACACATAAAGGAAAGGAAGGAAAGGATCAGGTTCAAGCTAAACACAAGGGAAAATCTAATATTCCACCCCATGGTGGAATTAAAAAAGAAGTGAAGTGTCATTTCTGTAAAAAGAAAGGACACATAAAGAAAGATTGCCCCAAGTTCAAAGCATGGCTTGAAAAGAAAGGTAAATCAATCTCATTTGTCTGTTATGAATCTAATATGGTTGATGTCAATCATAATACGTGGTGGATTGATTCTGGTGCTACAATCCATATTTCGAATACCTTGCAGGGTATGCGAAACCTAAGGAAGCCAGTGGGAAGTGACCAAAGCATCTTATCTGGAAACAAGATGAGCTCACATGTGGAAGCTATTGGAACATGCAGTTTAATTTTAGAAAATGGTTATATTTTAAATTTAGAAAAGACATTTTTCATTCCAAGTTTCTCTAGAAATTTGATTTCAGTTTCAAGACTTGTACCTTTGGGATATTCCTTTCAATTTTCAGATAAATCCTTCAGTTTATTTTATAAGTCTGAACTTGTTGGGAACGGTATCTTGTCTGATGGTCTTTTCTCTATTAATTTGAAGCATGGTCATATGAATAATGTTTTGCATGTTCACACTGGTAATAAACGTTGTATTATGAATGAAGACTCATCTATATTGTGGTATCGGAGGTTGGGACATATCTCCATGGATAGAATTAAGAGATTGGTAAAAGATGGAGTACTTAATACTCTGGATTTTACTGATTTTGAGACTTGTGTGGACTGCATAAAGGGAAAGCAGACAAATAAGTCAAATAAAGGTGCCAAAAGAAGTACTGACATCTTAGGGATCATACATACAGACATCTGTTGTCCAGATATGGATGCTCATGATCCAAAATACTTCATCTCATTTATAGATGATTATTCACGATATATGTATCTCTACTTGCTTTATAATAAGAGCGAAGTGTTAGATGCCTTTACAATTTTCAAGGCAGAAGTAGAGAAACAGTGTGGTAAACAAATAAAAATCCTGAGATTGGATCGAGGTGGAGAATATTATGGTAGATACACAGAAGATGGACAAGCACCTGGTCCGTTTGCGAAGTTTCTTGAGGAACATGGGATAGTAGCCCAGTACACCATGCCTGGTTCTCTAGACCAAAATGGTGTGTCTGAAAGAAGAAACCAAACATTATTGGACATGGTGCAAAGTATGCTTAGCAACTCCAAACTTCCTAAATCATTGTGGACTGAAGCTCTTAAGACGGTTGCGTCTATATTAAATCGAGTTCCAACTAAGGTTGTCTCTAAGACACCATTTGAGTTATGGAAAGGTTGGAAACCGAGTTTGCGACATATGCGCGTTTGGGGCTGCCCATCTGAAATAAGAATATATAATTCACAAGAAAAGAAGTTGGATCCTAGGACCATTAGTGGGTATTTCATTGGTTATGCCGAAAGGTCTAAAGGCTATAGATTCTATTGTCCATCTCACAGTACTAGGATTGTGGAATCAAGAAATACAAAATTTCTTGAGAATGACTTGATTAATGGGAGTTATCAATTTCATAATGTGGCTTCTAAAAGAGACCAATATCCTACATCAAGCAAAAGGTTGACTATCGATAACACTCCTAGAGTTCAAACGAGTGTTGTACAATCAACCAATATAACTCCACAACCTGCTAATAATGACACTGCAACTACTGATGATGATCTTGGCGATCAGGTTGTTCATGGAGTGCCAGAAATGGTTGAACAACCAGTTGGACCTTGTGACGCTCAAGGAAGTGTTGGTTCAACATTAAGAAGATCATCAAGAGAAAGGAGATCGGCAATTTCAGATGATTATATTGTGTATCTACAAGAACTGGACAATGATATTGGAGTCGAAAATGACCCTAAAACGTTTTCACAAGCTATGGATTGTAAGGAGTCCAGTTTATAGTATGACGCCATGAGAGATGAGATGAATTCGATGGCATCTAATGGAGTTTGGGATCTTGAAGAAATCCATATATGGGTTGAAACAAGCCTCCCGTTAGTGGCACTTGAAGTTTCATGGTGCTATCACCTCTTTCGATTTTGAGGAGAATATCATGGATCAATGTATATACCAGAAGGTTAGTGGGAGAAAATTTTGTTTCCATATTCTATATGTGGATGATATTTTGCTTGCAGCCAATGATAGAGGTTTGTTGCATGAGGTGAAACAATTTCTCTCTAAAAATTTTGATATGAAGGATATGGGTGATGCATCTTTTGTTATTGGCATAAAGATCTTTAGAGACGGACATAAATATGTTTTGGGTCTGTCACAAGAAACCTATATTAATAAGATTTTGGAGAGATTTCGAATGAAGGGTTGTTCACCAAGTGTAGCTCCGATTGTAAAAGGTGACAAGTTTCATTTAAATCAATGTCCAAGGAATGACCTTGAACGGGAACAAATGAAGAACATTCCATATGCTTCAGTTGTTGGAAACTTGATGTATGCTCAGGTCTGCACAAGGCCTAATATTGCATTTGTCATTGGAATGTTAGGAAGATACCAAGGTAATCCGGGTATGGACCACTGGAAAGCTGCAAAGAAAGTTTTGAGGTACCTACAAGGAACCAAAGACTACATGCTTATGTACAGACGAGCTAAGAATTTGGAAGTAGTTGGTTATCCTGATTCGGACTTTGCTGGCTGAGTTGATTCACGAAAATCAACATCCGGATACATATTTATGCTTTCCGGTGGGGCAGTGTTGTGGAGAAGCACGACGCAAACCCTGACCGCTACTTCCACTATGGAGGCCGAGTTTGTTTCTTATTTTGAGGCTACATCGCATGGTGTATGGATAAAGAGTTTCATTTCTCGGCTTAGAATTATGGACTCTATTGCTAAGCCCGTAAGGATATTTTGTGACAACTCAGATGCGGTTTTTATGGCCAAGAACAACAAAAGTGGTAGTCGAAGTAAGCATATCGACATTAAGTATTTGGCCATAAGAGAACATGTTAAGAATGAAACAGTGGTCATTGAACACATTAATACTGAGTTGATGATTGCAGATCCCTTGACAAAAGGCATGCCACCGTTCAAGTTCAAGGATCTGGTAGACCGTATGGGACTTGGTCTTTTAGTTTGATTTCATTGTACGTGGCAATGTTATTATTTAGTGAAACTCTATCTCAATTACGATATTTTTCATATTTGGTTTTAGGTGCATTTATTAGTGGAGAAATATCGATTTAGTTTGGACCTTAAATAAACGTAGGGTTTATTCATTATATTACATGGGCATAAATTAAGGGATATAATACATTGTAATGCATGGAAGACAATACTCGTTACTAAAAGGACATGTCGCCATGATTCATGTATTAGTTTCTTAATTTGGCAAATTATGGAATATATTGGCCAAGTGGGAGAATGTTAGTTTTATTTCCTAATTTTGGTGTGGCCTAATATTCCATTAATTAATCTTGCAGTAATTTTGATTATGGACAATTAAATTATTGGGCCGAGATTACATAAAAAAGGCCTATAGGAATCCTATTAGAACTGGGATTAGATCTAGGGTTTTGTGATGGAAAAAACCTATATATATGACTATTAGGGTCCCTGGTGCATCATTCTCATAATAATACACCATGATTCTTAGAGAGTGAAAAGCATTGGAAGAACCCTAATCGGCTACAAACCTGTCAAACATCAATGGTTGGAGGTATATCGTGATCTTTTAATTTTCCGTATAGATTTATATGTTAATTGTGTTATGGAGCATGTATAGATCAATAGGTTTTAATAATCTCTAACAAAGTATACTTGGTGATCGAAAAATTAACCTAGTATATAGAGGAAATCTCTATGGACTAGTAGGATGTTCCACTCAGGCTGCTCAAATGCAAGAAACCAAAACAGTAGATATCACCCTGCTACCTTTGAAATACTCGTATGGAAGAATAATAAGACTTGAGGTACAAGCGAACTCAATGCATAGACGCATGAAATTCATGATAATGAGTTTTGATGTATTCATTGCATTACCAGGGGGATTTGAAACATTAAAACAAATTTTGAACGTAATCTCTTGGGCATAGTTGAATTTGCATACTAAACCAATTGATCTTTTAAATGTTGAGCACTATTTCAATGGTTTATTATGGGCATTCCTGAATTCTATAGTTGCACAAGTTAATTTTTCCTATTTCACAAAAACGCTTTTTGGTTCACCCTCAATTGAGGAATTATTGGAGAAATTACAAGTTTATATGCCACAGATAAATCCAGAAATACCCCAAATCAATTGGTCACAGAATTGTACCAAGTAGAAAAGAGAACCAACTGAGTTAGATTTGGAGTTGAGATTGTAATTGTGGAATAGTTATCTTTTGATTTTATGCACAGCATTTTATGATTAATTCTGCATTTCAGGATTTTAGAGTGATCATAGTTATGCGACCATCAGGTGATATCTCTCATTATTCTCCTTTAATAACATTGAGGACAATGTTAATTTTAGTTTGGGGATGAGGGATTTATGAGGTTTATAAAATTATTAGATATCATATTTTTTTATGGTAGAGTACGAAGTTATTTTTCAACTCTCGATATACATCATGATTTTTTAGTTAAAAATAATAATAATAATTGCGAAACTCAAAAAAAAAAAAAATTGGAAAGTGGTCTTGTTGCTTGTAAATTATCTAGTATTGTTATTTCACTTGGAATTGATGTAACTAAATTTGGTAGACATTTTAGACTGTGAGATTTTTTTGAACCTTTCGACTGACACATATATATTAGTCTCACAGTTTCCTTTTATGTGTGAATTCTTACATGGATATTTACCTCTAGAACTTGCTTTGTTTTTCTTCAACGTTACACTAACATATGCACGCCACATGAACATGATTACGGCAATCTTTATTCTTTACTTTTAGACACAATTAGCCAAATAGCCTACCTTGTGAATAAGTTCCCTTTGTTTAGCCATGTTGAGCTTTACTAACATTTTTATTTTTGTTTTTATAAACCTACGATAGAAGCCCTAGAGCCATAAAATAAAATCTCTACCCAGTCTAAAGACTATTGGAGCATTGTTTATCACTGCTGCTAGAATGGATATGCAAAAATAAATGAATAATTAAATAATTAAATATTCAAACAAAACGTTGCTTTAGTGAAAACAATTGATGAATGCAGGACTCCTCACTTAATCCAATAATTTTGTACTCTTGGTTTGTTGGACTGGTTGTAATCCTTAAATTCTTTAAAGTACGTTCTACCTTGCAGGACTTCTCACTTAGTCCAGTAATTTTGTACTTTTTTTTGTTTTGATAACCCATGTGTCTAGCCGAGGCTTTCAAATCTGACTAATCCTGGGAGAGAGTGGCCTTCCCCCCTGGTTCGCTCCCTCGGTAAATCCGGATGTGGATACAGCCTATGCACACTTGGCCGGATATTCTGTATGTGGTTGTCTGCCTTGTGGACCCCTTTCTGACCCCTAAGGGACATAGTGCAAGGACCCCCGGAGGGGCGACAAAGATAACCAAGTCTTGCCTCCACAAGGAATCGAACCCCGATACTCCGTATGAAACCTTCATGCTTTACCGTTGCACCACTGCCCGTGGGGGCTAATTTTGTACTTTTTGTTTGTAGGACTGGTTGTCATTCTCATATTCTTCTACATATGTTTTACCTTAACCCAGTCAATAGAAAAGGGATTCGTTCATGTTTTGGTTTGCAATCAGACGTTAGCCATAAAAAAACCAAAAAAAAAAAAAGAAGAAAAGAAAAAAATGGGTATTATTCATGTACATAAATAAATGGGAGTTAGTGCGAAAGATCATTCATATTCATATAAGTAAAATGTCTTTGGAATGATATTTTTTTTATGAATACTAATGTTTTTTGGTTGAGTGCTTAAGAGCCAAATTCGAGAAGATGTTTTAAGGAGCGACTGGATTCACATGACTTGTATATTTGAGGTACAGTGATTAATTTATGATCCACTAGTCTTTATGTCAATCGAGCTACATTCCCAAAATATTTTCTATCTTGGTCGCAAGCCCCATTATAGCCTTGAAAAGTCCTTATGATTTGTGTCATGCATGTGTACCTAGTAGCGGAGAATGAAAATAACTACAAGCCTATGGTCGGACACTTTCATTGCAAAGAATTTTGAGAGAAACAGATACCCTTCAAACACTTTAGAGAAGAGTGATCATACCCAAGAAAGTCTACCATTGTAGTTCATGTTATTTTTTTATGGAAATATTTGCTAAGTGATTGCAAATAGTTTGAGAATGACATTTTATGAGTTTTAAAAGATTAATGATTCTTCATTCCTAGTTTTATCATATTAAAAGATTTTTTTTGCTCCAGGACTAGCAAAGATTAAGTGTGGGGGAATTTGACGTGTGATTAATTAATGTATATTTTGTATTCTTTTCCAATTGTTTTAATGTTTTCATGTTTATTGTACTAACAAATTATCGTATATTTATGTGATTCAATGGCATAAAATGCATATCTTGGAGTAAAAAGATAAGAAATACCAAAATAAGGCATGTACACATTTTATATGAGTACTTATATGATGTATCTTTCACATTTTAGGACAAAATCAGCAACTAGGATTCACTGATATGCTTGAAGTATTTTGACCATAACTTGAGCTCTAGATATCAGCATGACCTGATTCAATAACGGCTGCAAAGAGAACTTGATTATCTACAAACGTTATTTTAGGCCTTGAAGTCTAATTCAATGTCAAAATAGGCCATATTTTGATCTAAATATAGCATTTTTAGAATCTAAGGCAACCAATGCTATTTTTGGGTGCAAAGCCCATAACTTGGCCTATAAAGATCCAATTTACGTTATTCAACAAGCACTTAAGAGACAAGGCAATGTGATATAGTTTCGTGGAAGACCCAAGACCATATTTAGTAGAGAAATTGATCAAAAGTCACGTGAAATTGGAGTTAGTTCTAAGAGAATGTAATAGTAGAGATGCTATTGGTGCCTATAAAAGGGCAATGCCATTAGTCTCTTCAAAATACCTTTCCCACTCAAGAATACTCTCTTAGCACTATTTCTTAGTATAGAATGCATAATAGCTTTTCTTAAAAGTTCAATAGTTTGGAGAGGAAGCCATTTTCCAACCACGTCAGTGATCATTGAAGAGAGCTCCTCTTTCACTCACAAACATTTATTTTCTCTTATGTTATTGATGTTATTTTGCAATATGTCTAGCCAATTTAATAGTTGATTGAGAAATTATGTTGAAACTCTAAACATATGAAATGCAATACAGGTTCAACAAACCGAGCTTATGAGTTTTTTATCTAGAGTAACCTATTGTTAAAATTTCATCGTACATTAATTATAACTAGAAAGTTTATTCTAGTTTGTTAATTGGATAGAGATTGGGTAAAAAGATTGTTTTATCCAACAACTAAATAAGAACAATTATCGCTTAGCCGAGCTTGTGTGCTTTTCGAGGGTTATTACAATTAAGTATGATAAATGAATGACTTTATTTATAAACTGTTATCTATTGTTTAGAGTGGATACTAATTCCTTAATCATCTTTTATTTATTTGTATTCTTCAAATTTACATTGTATGCTTCATCAAATAAAATAAACCCCCCAAATCTATTTTAAACAACTAAATAAACAATCACAATTCTTGTGGAAGAAATATCCTTATTTGTTATTATACATTAGAGCAATCCTAATGCTAGGGGGTAAAACCCCATTTCCTACCATCCCAAATAATCGTAGGGGGGAAAAGATCCCTTTTTGGATGGATTTGGCCCTTCCTTTGGGGTTTTCCCCATTGTTTTACCTTTCCCCTACCTTTTCCACCCTAGCACTAGGATTGCTCTTGCAATGACAAAATATTGATAAGTATAACAAGTTCGAATTTTATCTTGATGCACTTAACTATATAGGAAAAGTTTTAGATCAAGTGTCACTCACAAATTTGATGATTACGCTTCCTTGATTTGCTGTTTCAATTAAAAAACGAAGATGAGGGCTTAGATGGCTTTGAGAAGGAAAGAACGATAAAGAGAAAGGAGGGGAATGGAAGATTAGGGCTCAACTCTTTTGAATGGAAGGGCAAAAAATGAAATTATGGTTTTTAATTTCTCATGAGATTTTGCAAGGAGATCTCGCCACTTAAAATATGTCATCAATTAAGGCAAGTTCAATGACAATTTATCATTTTCCATTACATTATTATTGATAAAAGAGCATCCTTAATGGAAATGTGAATTGTGGATATGAATTGGAGAGAAGAACAAAGACATGATAATTATTTTAATTGAAAAAGAATGTAAAGAAATCTTTATAGGATTTTTCTTCAAGTACACACAAAAAGTGTGTGACAAAATGCCAAACACTAATAAGGGTGTGGGCCTCCACATTCAGACGGTAATATGGTAATTTTATCACACCTTTATTAGAGTGTGGCATTTTGTCACACACTTTTTGTGTGTACTTGAAGCTTTATTTATCTCTATATTAAAAATCTTGAAGTGCCACCTACGCAAAGTAACTAAGTGGCTGTGCCACGTTGGCCTTTCTACTAGGATTAATTATTTTCCCTATTTAATTTATTCTTCTTTCCTTATTTGGATTGTTTTCCTTATTTTTCTTTTGGGTATATATGTTATCTCTTCATATGTATTCTAATTTATGAAATAATTTATATAATTTTTTTAATTCTATTATATTTAGTATTGCATGTGTTAATAAAAATGTACCGATCAACGTTACGACATACAATATCTATTAAATTAATTCTGAAAATAAGAATGAACAATTTCAATATACATTTTAATTTTTTGATATTACATTTTAATTATTTTGTATTCATATTCATTTTCGATCATTGGTAGTGGTTTTCCGTTTTAGTAAAAATATTTTTATGTATTTAAAAAAATAAAAAGCATTTATTTTATTTTTATCGTATTAAAATGGCAGTTTTAGATAGTTTTCATGGGGAATGTGCATTGAGCGGTTGGAATATTGGATAGTTTTTTTTATAGGTCAAATAGGGAACAGTTAAATAATTAAATTTAGTTAAAGAGTAATTACTTAATTCGCAAAGAAATAGAAAATGACAACTTCCATATCCCATTTGATAATAATTATTAAAATCATCGTTTAATCATTTCTTTATATTTTTTTTGAAAAATTACAAGTATCAAAAATCACTTTTTTTAAAATTGTTTTGATAAGATCTCAAAGTTGCAGTTTACAATATTAATTAAATTAATTATGAAAATGAGATTTAACTTTTTTATGCACATTTTAATTTTTGAAGCACTTCTAAAAAAATCAAATTTAGGAATAAATCTTATATCTGAATTCCTTTTTGAATTCAGACTTATTCAAAAAACTTGGTTTTATACAAATTTTAAAAAAAAGATTTTCAATTTAGAAATAAATGTTAATTGTTTTTTCTTTTTTTAATTTGATTCTATATATAAAACGCCTTTAAAAAATATAATTTTTTGATTGATACTGTCTGTTACTAAACTAAAAAGGAAAACTCGAATTATGGCACCCATTTATTTAAAAATAAAAAAGAAATTTTGACTCGAATTGAAAAGGAAATCTCAAACTAAATATGACAAATAGACTATGTTTTGCTTATTGATATTGTTTGGCATTTGATTTATTAATTTTGACTAATAGTCGCATAAATAAAAAAGAAACTCGACTTGGATATGATTTGAATTCAATTTAATATTCTGTATCCATATATTATCATAACAAAAAAATTAACTAATAGTGACAAAAATAAAAAGGAAAACTTGAATTGGATATTGCCCGATTAAAAAAAAAATCAGTATTTAGCCATGATCAGTTGTATATCATAGTATGTGACAGAGTTGGAAAGTCAATGAAATCAGATATCTGTTGCTTACAAAGAAATATTTCAAAATTTGTAATTTTTATTTACCTCAATTCTTTTTTTTTTTTTTGAATAAGGTACAAATTAAATCAAATCAATATCTATACACAACAATAAAAACTTGATTGAAACCCCACTGAAGCAAAACCTATAACTATCTTGCCGACGGAAGAACTATAGCCATACAACTATTACGACTCTAATTATAACTACAACAATAACTAAGGCCGTCATATGGGTGGAAACTAAAGTCATGCAACGCCACACGTGGTTACTAGGACTCGAACCCAATACCTCTAGGTAGAGCCTTTGTCGTCCTAACTAATCGAATAAGGCTCGTTGGCAATTTACTTGAATTCTTAATATATTTATATTGTCTAATTTATAGTTTTAATTTTATTGTAATCTCCCCATATATCGCATGGGTATAATACTAGTATAGGAAAAATGAAAGGAAAAAGTGATAAATATAAGATAGATATAATCAAGTTTAAAAAATAATGATAAAGTAACAGTGGATGATATTTGAATAAATGTCTATTTGTAAATATGGCACCACACTTGTGAGAAAGAAAATTGGGAAGAGTAAAAATGATTTTAAAAATTAAAAATTAAATAAAAAAAAGAGAGATACCTGGGGCCATGCAAAAATTTGTATATTTTATCTCCAGTAGGCACCAAATGGAGCAGTGGAGATGCTCTCGAAAGACAACAAGAGCCAATAGACAGCAACTAAGATGCCCGCCCCCCGCTCTGCCGTCCCAACCTCCATTTTTGTCTTCATTATATACATTATATACACGCAGTCTCTACTTCCCGATCACTCTCCACACACACAATCACCCACTAAGTCTTCTAGTTTTCGTCTGGAATTTAATGGCTTCTTGTTCTCCTTCTTCTTATTCTCTTGCATTGAAATCTAAAATTCATTACAACGATAGAATTCCTCAGTCCCTTTCGCAACATGTTGCTGTAAGCTTCCCATCTGAAGGCTTTGCGGGGAGATTTTGTTCCAACGAACTCCGGGTTTTTGGAATTGGTGGAGTGAAGGCATCATCTACTGGAATAATTGAGCCGACGGCGGTGGATGATCAGACCACCGCCGGGAAAGAAGGTAGGGTTCTAAGAGTGGGGCTTATTTGCGGCGGGCCTTCTGCTGAGCGTGGTATCTCACTTAATTCAGCTCGATCAGTGCTTGATCACATTCAGGTACCAGTTTTCAACTTCCATCAAGCATTTGTCATTTGTGGCTAATCTTTAAATTTTCATTTGTGATCAAGTAAATTAACTTCTAAGGAATAACAAAACTCAAATTAACAATTTCGTATAGTTGAAAGATCGAAATAAGTTAGTTTTAAAAGAAATTAACTTTTCTCGCTTCAGTGAGATAAAGGAATTAAGCTATTGCCTTAAAAAAAGTTACCTAAATTGAAGAAAGACTTGCTTTGACTATAGTGAAAAGAATGCATCACTGGCGTGTAGTTGACTTTTTTGTGTATGTTTTATTATTATTGTTATTACTACTGCTACTTTTCTACCATCACTATCATTTTGGCTTTTGTTCTGGTTTGACAGGGGAGTGATTTGCATGTAAGCTGCTATTACATTGACTGCAACCTCAAAGCATATGCAATATTCTCTGCTCAGGTTTATAAGATGATTATAGTCACTTTTTTTATGTAGCTTCTTGTTTCAGGTTCTTCAAATTCATAATTTAGGCAGCCATGGTAGTTTTTCTTCTATATGTTGGGGTTTAAAGTGAGTATAAGAAAAAGTCATTATCAGAAAACCTTTGTCAAACGAGCTCTTTGTTGTCATTTCATCTTGGAAATCTATTGACTCCTGTACCAGAGTTACTTTACTGATTCACATCTTCAGTTCAAAGTGTGTAGTTCCTTAAATTGTTGGAGAGAATTTTGTTTCTCTAATCAGCACCGGTTGCGACAAGTTTGAATGTATCCTGTTTTATGTAAATCATCGTTTCTTTGTTCATATTTAGTCCCTGTTAAGGAAATCTTCTATCCTTTTTGCTTTACCACAAATACTATATTTCTTCATAGGTTTAAGCTGATCCTTGTTAGCCAATTGAACGGATAATTTGTAAAGCATCTTACCTTTGTTCAGATTTTGTTTTGCACACTTTGTTGTGTATCATTCAATGTCGATGATTCTCCTTGATTTGCCTAACATCCATACTGCTTTGCACATTGACCAAAACGTTCATTAAACTTGACCCTCTAGAATCACCCTGGACATCCTTTTTGTATTGTGAAATGTGTTGGAGTTGTTCGGTTTGTCCTTCGTCATTACTACTGCTGTTTATGGATGGCAAAAAGCCACTGGTTGCTTCTAATTTGATTAAGTACTTTTTATATGCTCTTAATCAGTTTCGTTCTTAATCTTCTTATAGGTCTACTCGAACACCCCTGCAGATTTTGATTTCAAACTTGAGAAGTAAGGTTCAATGCCTTATGATGAAGATAATAATAGTAAAATGACTTGTGAGTAATTTTTCTTAACTAAAATTAAAATTCTGTTTGCAGCCTTGCCCAAAGTTTTCAGTCACTCTCAGACTTTGCTGAACACCTCTCCACCTCAGTGGATATAGTTTTCCCTGTTATACATGGCCGTTTCGGTGAAGATGGTGGCATTCAAGTGAGGCTAATATGAAATGCATATCATTTAGTAACATTCTGGTAATTATTTGAACTAAGGAGCTAATAGTAATTTATGTTAGCTTTTTACATGATTCTTTTTAAGGAAATATTGGAGAGCGCAAACATTCCATTTGTTGGGACCAAGTCAAGTGAATGCCGCAAAGCTTTTGATAAAGTAATCTTATTTATGTATTCACTTTATCTTATTGTTTGAGTTTAGACATGAGTATTAATAAGAATATTAGGAAAGCTTGATTCACGAAATTCTTTGTCTAAAGATTGCTTTATGGTTGCTGAATGTTTTCTTGCTTTTGATAGTGTCTGTCTATTCTCTTTTTATTTTTTTGGGTATCCAATAAATAGCTGGCTGTGACTTCTTGATCGTTAGTATTAATTCTGTTGTTAGACAATCTATCCAACATCATTTTGAAAATATATCGAAATGTAGCGTCATTTGATGAATTGTAGGCTACAGGTGATATGCCTGCAGCATGATATGTTAAACATAGAATCCTCATACCACGGATTCATAATCTGTAGAAGAATTCTCTCCATGGGATAGTATTGTATATATAGACATTATCTGATGCTGGCATTTGTTTTACCTTGGTATCCACAGTATGACGCCTCTGTGGAGCTTGACAAACTAGGATTTGTGACCGTACCCAGTTTCCCAGTTCAGGTGTACTTCTTTCTTTCCGTTTATTTTGTATTGTTGTTCTTTAATTTGAAACTATCATTGCAATTTTTATCCTCTCCTTAATCCTTAAATATATTCTAGTGTTAGTTTGTCTTCTTTCTGCTTCTGTATATGATGAAAAATATTAGATACTTTGACAGTTTTAGTTTCAATACTGGAATAATTTATTCATTTTGATTTCGTTACTTCAAATCAAGCAGCAATACTACCTACTTGATGTCTTAAAGCATATATTAATGGGTTTGGTCTTCTTGAGAAGTCTTGGAGTTCTAAAGCTATGTTTCTTTTTAGTTTGTTATATAAATATAAATGTGTTTTTGCCTTAGCTGAGTCAAGTTCTTGGCTCTCCTATCAGCATTTGTTGAACCACTCCATTCAAGTTCTTACAGAGGTGACACATAAGCGCCTGTTATTATTCACATTTTTATGAATTTTTTTGTGAAATAGGAGAGAGAATTAGTGGAGTTGAATGGTGGAAATTTGTGTAGTACATATAGGTCCCATGAGATATCCGGATATGATTCGTTTGACGAAATTCAAATTTAAAAGAGAATGAATTAAAATTTGAAGAATAACATGCATATTTGAATTTTTTTCATTGTCGCATGCAAGCTGTTTTCCATTTTTCATAGGGCTGATACATGAACAAATTAATGGGTGGACATATAATTTCCAGATAGTACTTTTCTGTTCTTCACTTTTATCGCACTGGTGACATCTAGAGATTGACTTTCAGGGAAGTGAATTGGATGAAAAAGAGCTATCAACGTGGTTTACTAGGAATCATCTGGACACTGAATCAGGAAAAGTTGTGGTAAGACTTATCTCTCTTGTCCCAAATTCAGAATAGCTGATGAATATAATATCACTTTAAGCTTGTTTGACAGTTTAGGCTTAAAAAAAATAATGGCAGGTAAAGCCAACTAGAGCAGGTTCAAGTATTGGAGTTTCAGTTGCATATGGAGTTGCTGATTCTCTTAAAAAGGCACAACAGCTTATTTCGGAGGTAATGGTTTTCTTCAAAACTCTTCCAGTAGGTAGAGAATTCATTTTCGTGATTGTATAATACATCTATTCTGTACCCTAAAGTTTAAGAAGCCAATAATTCAGATAGAAGGAATAAAAATTAATAAGAGGAAGCTTGCTGGTCGAAACGTCAGATGAGATATTCCTGCTTGTTAAAATTTACCGAATCGTCGTGTTAATCTTGAACTTAAATTGCTTGGTATTGTAGATGTTTCCTATCAACAAATTCTGTTCATGGTTTTAACAGGGAATTGATGACAAAGTCCTCATTGAAAAATTTCTTGAAGGAGGAAGTGAATTTACAGCCATAGTACTTGACGTTGGATCTGGCTCTGATTGCCAACCTATTGCTCTATTGCCAACAGAGGTAAGAACTTCCACCTCTTTGTTATTATGTTCTCTGCATTTTGGGTGATTGAGTTTACTTGTGTTCTAAGAGTTGTCTTTAGATTTTCCACTTGGCAACTCCATAGTATCAGGAGCTGTGTTCATAACACCCGAAATGTGTCTAAACTTAAAAAGGAAATTCTTAAGTAAAGGCAAGAATCATTGTAAGATGTGTAAAAAATAATGTTAATCTTGTAGTTGGTAAAATTTTCAAAAAGCAAACATATTTACACTTTGCTCAAAATATAAAAAGTGCTTAAACATTGTTTATTTAAAAAATTAAGATTTTCTGCAAGTATAGCAAGATAGTCAGTATAGCTTCCTTAGCAAGATGCTCACATAGCTTCCTTTGAGTTGTTGAATTTCTTGGGGGGTTGTCCATCATCACTGTGGATTCTTGTATTCGTGTTGCTTAGTGTTTTATTCCCTGAATAAACTTTTGTCACCATAATTAAAATATATACAAGTAAAAAGAAAAAAAAAATGGAGATTTTATTTGTAAACTTTTAGTATTTCACTAGGGGGTCTCGTGCCTCAATAGTGTGTTATGTTAGGTTGATAACCTTGGGGCGCCTTAATAACTCTAAAAGTCTAGTTCCTATATCACGTTCCTTATGTTTAAAACAAGTAAAATAATTATAAACAATTAGTTTACATAGTCAAATTTTTTCCTTTTTCTCTTTGTCGTAGAATTAGTTTGTTTGTTTCCTTATATTTAAAACAAGTAAAATAATTATTTTCTTTTAAGTATCTTAAAGATTTTATTAGATTATCACTGCAGATTTGGGGTAGAATTAACCATCAAAGTACGTAATTTCATGGGAATGTTTTGGTTCGAAAAATTTTGGAACGCTAGATTTTCATGAGGCACATACCTCTTAGTTAAAGAGGTGTGCTCCTTGAGGCGTAAGCCTCATTCAGCTCTTACAACAAACGCACGTCAGGATTTTTTTCTAGCACCTCACGCCTCATAAACACTTTTTAAACCATGGTTACCCACTGCCGAGAAAGGGTTGTGTTATTGGGGGGTTTGGGCTCTTTTATTATTATTTTTTTTTTGGTGTGGGGGGTGTGGTGTGTTTGAATTAGTTTTTAAAGCTTCTTCGATGAAAATTATACTTCAATACACAAGTTTGAGAAAACATGAATTAAAATAACTTCAAGTAAAAATATGTAAAGACAATAATTCAATTAGGAAGAATCAGTGTGGAATACATAACTTAAGTGGAAAACATATGTCAGTTAGCAACAATGGCAAATATGATTAATTTGAAGTAAGATCAATAAGTTAAGGCAATTAATCAATTTGCAATAACAGGATCAGAATTAAAGCAAAGTCTAAACTATAGGAATCAAAGTTGTATGATTCTCACATGTTCTGCTGGGAAAGTGGCAAGTTTCACTAAAGCGTCCTAAATTGAGTATGTGCTTTGACGGTATTAATTAAACGGATTACCTGATGTTGGTTTGAGATCAAATGGATTTCTAATTTCATCCCATAGCACATTTATTCCTCTACCAGTTCAATCACGACAAACTTTGTTTTCTCTGCTAGGTGGAACTTCAATCTAATGGTAGCATTTCTTCTGGCGAAAAGGATGCTATATTCAATTATAGGCGGAAATATCTCCCAACACAGCAGGTAAGTTTATAAAATTATTCTGTAGAAGTTCTTCATTTGTCTGTGTCATAATATTTGCTATGTTCCTCTCCCAGCTCTCTTGTATGTTTTTAAATTATGGCTTTCTTGTAATGGTCCCTCCAAACCCCACCCCACCCCCGCCCCAAAAAAAAAAAGGAGAAGAAGAAGAACATAAGTATTGTCTGGATCTTGTTTTCGATTTCTCCTCTTCAATTCCCAGATTCTATTTCAACAAAGGTGGAAATTTATAGTGGGTCTTAAGTAGCAATTGGATTTTTTTTAAAAAAAAAATTTAATACTACCTGTGGAATTTTTCACTTTTCTTTTAAACAATTGAAGTCTGATGAATCTCAGTACCCTGAACTGGAAGATACATGGCGGAATATTTATTGTGGGATCACACTTGGACCTGAAAATAGATTTACTATGTCTACTTAAATGACTGTGAAAACTTTGTAGGTTGCTTACCACACTCCACCCCGATTTCCAGAAGATGTAATCAGAAATATTCGTTATGGAGCTTCTTTATTATTTCAAGGACTTGGCCTCCGTGATTTTGCAAGGATTGATGGTTGGTTTCTTCCGCATTCTACTCATAGTTCTTTTTCTGAAGGGAATAAGTTTGGAGCATCTGAGTCTGGCACTATCGTGTTCACTGATATTAACTTGGTGGGAGTCCTGCTGATCTTCTTCATGTAAGGAAGCTATTTGTGCATCTTGTTCACATCTAATGGATTTTACCTGCTTTTATATCTGTAGATTAGTGGAATGGAACAGACAAGTTTCTTATTTCAACAAGCTTCAAAGGTACTTAAATTTCCCACACCCAATACTAAGTAGATTAGTGGAATGTTATATTTAAATATTCTGCATTCTGTTATCAGATATTTCATGGTTAAAGAAAAGGAATTTAGTGATATTTATTCTTCTATTCTAAACTCAGTTTCACTGGTACTTGGCTGCTCCTATGCTCATGTACCATGCATTCATGCATGCACATTTTAATCATCGCATGTTAACTTTATGGACAGGTTGGATTTTCACATTCTAACATCCTTCGGACAATAATCCGACGTGCATGCTCGCGGTTTTCGAATCTTTGGGGATACAATATTGTGTCTAGTTCCTTGATTAGAAGATCAAAATCTACACAGCTTAATGAGGCTTTTCAAAAACATCAAGATTTGCAGAAGATCTTTGTTATTTTTGGTGGACATACTTCTGAGCGGCAAGTATCACTCATGAGTGGAACTAATGTTTGGCTCAACCTCAATGCATATGATGATGTAAGTCTTCATGTTCAAGAATTGATGATGTGATCATGTTGGAACTGTCGAATCTTACTTTTAGCAACCTACCTCAGATTAACCTGCTGCAACTTGTCTGCTTTATGACTTTCTGATTCATATTTTAGCACTCATGACTTGATGTGGATACCATTTGGCTTATTTTGGTTACAGCTTGATGTAAGACCTTGTTTGCTTGCCCCAACAAATGATTATGCATCCCATCCAGACTCTGACAAGACAAAATCAGGAGGGAACTCCAGGATAGTCTGGTCACTACCGTGAGTATATATCATTTCATGCATTAAGCTGTTAACTATGTAGTTACCATTGAGCTCCATTTTTATACCTACCCTTTTTGCCTCCACTCCCCATATAAGAAGATTCTCTTACTTAATAGGGTTTTTTGTTTTTAAATAAAAAAAAAGACATCATAACTCAATATATCATGAGTTGGTTACACTGCACATACATTTACTATGTAATCTCATCATAGTTGGTTGTGGATCAGTCTTGTTCAAGTTTCTTTTGCCTGATACAGCAGTCTGATACAGCAGTCTTTCTATGTATACAGCTATTCTGTTGTGCTTAGACATACTACAGAAGAAGTTCTTGATGCATGTATTGAAGCAATCGAACCAGTACAGGCAGCGTTGACATCTCGGTTACGGAGCCAAGTAATGGATGACCTCATGGAAGGCTTGAAGAAACATGATTGGTTCCCAGGGTTTGATATATCTGATGAATTACCCAAAAGATATACCCTCGATGAGTGGATCAAGCAAGCTAAGGAAGTTGGGGCTACTGTTTTTATTGCAGGTTATAGTATTTTTGGAAATTATCGCTTACTCGGTATCATGTTCATCTTCAATTTTCATCAATAGAAAACTTGATCTTCAATCTCGATTTCAATGAAAAACTAGAATGTTGTAATTGTTCAATATGACTGAATATCTGGATGGTGGTGTTATTGTAATATCCGTGACAGTGCATGGAGGTATAGGTGAAGATGGCACACTCCAGTCATTGTTGGAGGCCAAAGGAGTCCCATATACAGGTGGAGCTTAAATAAGTTACTTTCTTTAACTCACATTCAACACAAAGTGGACTATCTCCTAATTTATCTGCTTGTACGTTACTTATTTACTTATTGCCTCACATAGTTGACATATGTTCTTGCAAATTTAAGGCCCTGGCATCAAGGCTTCCCGGACTTGCATGGATAAAGTTGCTACATCCCTTGCTCTCCAGCATGTATGCTATCTTTTTTAATAATTCTCTAAAATGGCCCGTGCATATTCTATCCTACTTTCTTTGGATTTGGTGGCATTTCTTGCATACTACAACAAAGACGACCACTACGTATAACTAATGAGCTCAAAATATATTTTGATGTATAGCTTGCAGAATATGGAGTCCTTACAATAAATAAGGATGTCCGAAGAAAAGAGGACTTGGTGAAAGTGCCTCTACGTAAAATTTGGCATGAGTTGACATCAAAGCTTCAGTGTGAAACATTATGTATTAAACCAGCTAGAGATGGTTGCTCGACTGGGGTTGCAAGATTATGGTAGGTTGTGTCTGCCTTCTACTGATATTTGTTCCTACTATCCATTTGGTAGGTTTTCCAGATACTAGGTTATTGGCGTATTAGAAATCACATAACTTACATTGTTTATTTCATATAGTTGTGATAAGGATCTCATGGTTTATGTGAAAGCAGTGGAGAACTCTCTTCCTCAAATTCCTCCCAATAGTTTCTCAAAGGTATTAATGATATGTATTTATTTGTGAACTTATCAATTAAGAAACTCGTTCCTTCCTTGATATTGTTATCAAGAATTCCATTGAAAGTGGCATCTTCTCTGTATACTGTAATATATATATATATATATATATATATATATATATATATATATATATGCACTCCTGATCAGTTACTCACATGTGTGTACTTTAATATACCCACACGTGGAAGTGGCCACATTAGCATGCAGGCTGTTGTGGAAGGGCGATTAGGGTGGGAACATCAGCCCACACTCTAATGTGGCTTCAGTTTGTGGGTACATTAAGGTACCCCACATGTGGGTACCTGATCAACTAGGTTCTGCTGGTTTGCTAACTATCCTTAAGATTCCCATATCAGCGCTTCAGTTTACCCTTCATTTTGGTTGCTTCTAAATGCTTATGTAGGCTCATGGAACGATTGAGATGCCAATCCCACCTCCAGAACACTTAATCTTTGAACCTTTTATTGAAACGGACGATATAGTTGTTGCTTCCCAATCAAGTGATGGAAAGACACATAATCTTCTATGGAAAGGAGACAGCAGATGGGTAGAAGTCACAGTTGGCATTGTAGGAAAATGGGGGTCAATGCATTCGTTGTCTCCTAGCATTACTGTGAAGGAAACTGGAGGTATATTGTCACTCGAGGAGAAATTTCAAGGTACAGTTCAACAAATTTAGAAAGTCATAATTTATTTTTACTGCTTAAGTCTCCATGTTTCAAGAGCGAAATTACTGCAGATATGGCCTTTCAAAATAATGGGTTCTCGATGATTCATGAAACTGTCTTATGTCTAACAATATTGATATCGGAATGGCAGGTGGAACTGGCATTAATTTGACTCCGCCACCCCGCTCTATAATGAGGTCCTCCCCCCCCCGGGTCTTTGTCTAAATTTCTTTCTTTTTTTTTTTTTTTTTGGCAAATGCTTATTTTTTGTTTCTTAAATTAGCGATGGCGCCTTGGAGAAATGTAAAGAGCGAATTGAACTAATAGCAAACACACTGCAGTTGGAAGGATTTTCACGTATTGATGCATTTGTTAATGTAGACAATGGCGAGGTATGTCTATGAGGTTAGAGAGAAAACATTACTATTGAGAGTTGTCAAATATTATTGTAACGATTGATGATATTGTAGCAGGTGCTAATCATTGAAGTAAATACTATTCCGGGATGACACCTTCCACTGTCCTAATTCATCAGGTACATTCAAATTGAGGGCATAATATTAATATCAGAAACATACATTTGATCAGTTTTGACTTGGATTAGATATTGTTCTTTGCATAGGCACTGGAAGAGCAACCTCCCATGTATCCTCAACGATTTTTCCGTACAGTGCTTGACTTGGCCTCGAAGAGGTCCGTGTAAATTGTGGTGTTATTTGTATGCCGTCTTTCATTTCAAAAATTGTTTTGTAACACTTTTTTTGCCTGAATTCTAATAAACCTTATCTTATGATATTGTAAATGGAACTCCGATAAACACTAGTGATCCAATCCCAACATAATTGGCACTATAAGGCATCAACTATGTCCGGATCATCAGCACGTGTCCACACACCCACCCTGATTTTCTTTTTTTTTTTTTTTTGGGGGCATGTAGCACTCATCTGACACATCGTTGGCACTATAAGGTGGATCGACTCCGCTCTAATAAATATTTTTTTACTTGGCTAAACTTTAATCCCAATTGAGTGAACCTAAAACATATTAGTTAATGCGTAAGATAACAGAATTAATTAAGTTCAAATTCTAACACCCCCTTTAAACTTGATTAATGGTAGCTCCAATAATATTTCGAAACTCTCGAAAGATTTTAACTTTTGACGGTTTGATGAAGATATCTGAAATATAATCCTCAGATTTTGCAAACTTTAACTTCAAAAGTTGTTTGTCAACACAATCTCGAATAAAATGAAACTTTGAGCGTGAAAAATAGGATTCTTAGCCAATGATCGTGCTGACTTGTTATCAACGAAAATTTCAACTAGATGATCTTGTTTTGAATGAATTTCTTCCAGCAACATACTTTGCGTCACTAGTTGGAAGTGTAACAATAGGTTGCTTCCTCGAAGACAGTGTAGGAGTCGTCTCTGTCATATAAAACACACAACCACTTGTCCTCTTTCTATCATCGACATCTCAGGCCCAATCGCTATCGCTATATCCAACAAGCTTGCAATCATTCGAACAGGAATAAACTAAGGCGTATTGAATGGTACCTTTAATGTATTGTAGGGTTCTTTTTGCAGTTTTCAAGTGTGTCATGGTAGGACAATCCATGTATAGACTGACAAGACCGGCTCCAAACAAGATATCGGTTCTAGAACATGTGAGATCACTTTAACTCCGAACAAGATTCTTGTAAAGAGTGTCATCAACTTTCTCATCATTATCAAATCTTGGCCAGTTTATTCTTCAACAACTTGTTTTCATGCCATTTCACAATCAGCCCCGTGTTGAGAATTTCGACACCCGAGGCAAATTTTAAAAATTAAAAATTTCGGCCCCTTTTTGCTAGTTTCAATCAATATTTACTATTTTTTTCTTCCAAGTTTTTTTATCTTCAACTTCAAATGTAAATTGACACCGTTATTTCTCTTATTTAAATCAAAATTTTTCAAGCACCTAAGGCACCGGCCAGCTTCTCCTTGAAGCAAGATCGGCTCTGATTCCAATCTTCTTGTGGAGTCATACTTTGCATACTTCTGGTTGGACATCGATTCAACAAATAATAGCGAATTAAACAGCTTCAATCCAAAATTCTTTTTGCATTTGCTTGGTTTTCAACAAGCTACGATCACTTCTATGACAGTTCTATTTTTCTATATTTTATTCTATTTTGTTAAGGGTGACATATATGGAAACTATAAAAGAACGATGAATGCAAGCTCTTCACAAAATTTCTTAAACTTGTTGCATATTCATCACCCCGATCAGAGTGAGAAGCTTTGATTTTATGGCCACTATGATCTTTAAAAAAATTAAAAAAAAAAAGAATCTCGACTTCATAAAATCGATCGTTAAATGATTTGGAAAAAATATGCAAATTCAAGTTAAATCTTGATCTTGATCTAAAACGTTTGTGAATTTAATCAAATCATAGAGCAAGTCAATGAAACATGTAGTTAACTTAAATTTTGACTTGACATCAAAATCGAGAGAATTGAGTTGAAACTCATTATAAAGATCCACCAAGAGCGACAATCCTACATCCCTACCTTACTAAGTATATTTCGGGTTCATAGGTACGTAACAACAAGTCATTCGATAAGTGGATGGTATCAACAATTAATCTTTTACTAAATCATATTTTAGAATAAAAGTCCTAATTGTCACCGCAACGATGGTTAAGTTATTTTAGCTCTTAACAAATTTTAGATCATTAGGTCAAGTATTTCTACATGTGACAAAGATACTTTACCTATGTAGTCTCAATCAATAACGGGTTGGAGTTTCTCTCTCAGGAGCTCATGAAAAGGAGTATTGCAGGCCATTATAGCGTTAAAATACTCTTGATAAACTTAAAATAGTGCTAGTGTGTGGTTTCGGCAGTATCATCATAGAAGAATAACAAGTTCAAAGCTTTCATGCTAGCAGGGATTTTGATGGTGCTTTGTGAAAATTATACCAATGTTAGATTAAAACCGAAAGATATCTATTAGTATTGCCTATTTTGAGTAGGTGTTCAATTTAAATTTAAACAAGTTGGGGGTTGTTGAAAAATTTTAAAATCAAAATTGGGTCGCGTTCAGAATGTGGTCGATCGAGAAAAATGGAATTAAAAAAAAATCCAATTTGTAGCATGTGTAAGATCCCACATCGGGCAATCAGGTGGTATAAAAACCAATTCATAAGGTGAAGGTAAACCTCCTCTAGCAGCCGGTTTTCTAGAAGGAGTTAAGCCAAATATCTTTCTTCACAACATGCAATAGCGTTGGTACCTGAAATTTACAACCATGAAATCGCATGGTGTTAAAGATCGAGATGGTATTTCAAAAAAAAAAAAAAGACCTTGCGATGGGTCGGCCCAAATTTCGAGAAACAAAATCGACTGAAAGAGTAGCGAAGAAATTAAAAAAATGTTTCATGCTAATGTACCATACAGAACACCTAAGAATGCAGCTATTCATCCTTTGGGACGTGTTCCCTCGCTTTGGACGCGCCTTTTACACCAACAAATTAAATTGGATTTTTGTGGCGACGGTTGAACCTTTACATGTAGGGCGTTGAACCAAGTAGGAATTGATTTTCTTGCAGTTTTGTTCTTCATTTCTATACTTTTTTCCAATAATTCTAAATAAAATATTTTATTAGAAGATAACTCTAGTTATACAATTATATAATTTAACATATTAATTCGGAGCAGTATCATTATAGAATGATAATTAATATGTGCAACTCTATAAAATTGTAACACCTCACTTAATTATATAATTAAATTACTTATCCACCATCATTTGTTTATAAAGATATCAAGCAAATAAATGCGTAAATATATCTTTTTTATTTGTCAAGTATGCTATTAGTAATTGCAAATCAATTCATTTAATAATGAACCTTCCAACCAAGGTGTCAACATTATTTCTTCCTCAGTCTTAAAATTATTGGACTCTCAACCAGATAGACCAGTTCCACCATATAATATTTATTTTTCACTGGCCTTAATTATTTTCTCACAAATTTGACATGAAGCACTAATTTTGAATGATTAATATATATGAGAAGATTTAGGACATAATTATGTTTACATCATTCTCCGGCGAAGCTCCACTGTCAAATGCCAAGCATCAACCTGGCATCGACCATTTCGTGAAACCTCGATGGTGGCTCCGCCACTGACACGCCCCGCACCAAATTATCTCTAATAACTTGACACGTGGCGTGCGCCGACGATGGAGGCCATCCTGACACTGGGTCCACCCCCAAGTCAAACTGAACTTGACATGAAACTATAATTTCTCCGTACTAAAATGAGTTTATAATAATTATAAAAGGGCTTCCTAAATAAATTAGAATGACCAATCCAAATATATTTAATATCATATACAGAAATTGTGATAAAAGGATTATAATTGAGAAGATGATGAATAATTCTAAAACCAATGTTTTAAAAAAAATAGTTATAATAAATAAATTAAAACCTCAACCGTATTTAACATGTATATCAAAATATGACGATTGCCAAGTTAAAATATGCATCATCTGAATACTATGGTGGTCGGCTCAGATCTCACAGGAAATCCAATAATGCTCAATCTCGGTCCTTCCTATAAAAAAAGTTAGGAGAAATACGTGAGTTTGTAACCCAATGAGTGGATAAGTTCACAAATATATGTAGCTTTCCATCCAAAATATTTTCATAAAACCTCTGTATACCCAAACACATAAATAGCATGAATAATTGAAAACCATCGAGGTAATACTAATAACTGGAATTGTTCTCGTTGAACAAACACTGATTATACCGTTCAAACAAATTTTTGCTTTCTAAAACTGAATTCTGTAATTACAAATAGTTTACTGAAAATAACATCAAAAGTACTAACAAGCAACAGCACACTTGTGTAGAGTGCTCTCAATACACGTAGTGTGTCGCTCAAAAGTCTGTTCTGTCTGAATATATGGTCATACGCGCGCAGAGCAAGCCCCAAAGGCTAAACACCGCCGTACACGGCCCAAAGCCTATGTGTATACGAAAGTGGGTCCCAAAGACCTCTGTAATTCTGGTCATACACTGTGGAACACATCACAACAGTGCAGCGCGGGTAAATCTAACAAGGTACTCTGTGATGGTTTTGAAAATATTCACATAATAATTTCCTTTAAAAAAGGAACTACTAATAAAATTCACCACTTTCTCAAATATTTGTTGCAACAACATATCGTAAAAACCTTTAAAAGCATATTGGGATTTGAAACAAGCTACTTTATGAAAAATATAATTTTTTCACTCACAGAACTACGAACTGCGTCTAATTCGGTTGGTAGGCTTCCCCAATCGTCTCGTCACCACCTGAAATAACAATGGTATTCCAATCAAAATCTATACATATGCATTTGCAACCAATCGCCTGCCCACATTCAATACCAAGTTTTAACTTTTCTAACATTCCCCGATTTCCCAATTCCGTTACTTTATTCCACTCCTTTCATTGATTTTACCATATCTCATACCGTTGTAACCGGCCAATTGAATCCCAAAATAAATCCCTAAATTTTCAGCATTTAGGTAATGTTAGTTTCAATCCACTTCATCACCCACTACTCAATTACCATCAATTCCACTCCAAAATAATTAATTATGGCCAAATTACATCTTAATGACACCTAATTGACCCAAATTAATGATAAATTTCGAATCCCCAATATCTATTGGTAAAACCCTAAAATTGATTTCACTATTTACCTTGAATTCCATAAGATAAAATCAAAGAAACACACTTACCATTCGAAACCACAACGAACCTAAGCTTTTCCTTCCCCTTTTTTTCCTTTTTCCTTTTTCTTTTCTCATGTTTCTTTCACGTATAATGTCGGCTTCTCGTTCTCAGTTGTTCCACGATTTGCTTGGTTATATATACATATATATATATATATATATATAGAATTTGCAACCTAGGTCCCATCTCTTGTTTGATTGATTTAAGTTGATCCTTTAGCTCTTAATTGCATCTAGAACCCATAAACTTCTAATTAAATCAATTAAATTCATAAACTTTTAATCAACCAAATTAAATTCCATTAAAACTTTGGCTTTGACCCATAATTAACGGCTTTGACCAAGTAATAGCTGAAATTTAAATAAATGAAAATTCGGGTCGTAACAACCTTACCTCCTTAAAAGAATTTCGTCCTCGAAATTCAAAGAACTTAGATATGGAGGAACCTAGTTACCTAGAACCTTGATAATTGATTTCTCCATTAAATACTATAATACCTCAAACTTGACCCAAAAATAATGTAATTTCCACCATAAAATGGATTAATATATAATAGAAAAATCAAGTCGTAACAATCTTACATCCTTTAAGGAATTTCGTCCTCGAAATTAAGTTAATTAATGCCCAAAAGAGATTAGAGCACTTGACCGTTATATAATCTTCATTCTAAAACTTGAATCCCTTGACTGCATAATTTCTGATATGGCATATCTGTAAAACCAATAACTAACCTTGCTAAATTTACTCTTATCAACCAAATGGTCCATCACTTTCTCGTCTAAACCTTCCCAAGCAACCATGTTCCATGCACCAATTACACAAATTTCCCAGATCAAACTATCGTCCATAGCCAAACTGCTGAGCATCCCAAAGTAACTTGGTATAGAATACATAATCAACATACATCTGAAAATTGCCCATGTAATCCAAGTTGATCCATAATAACATACCAACTTTCAAAAACGCCATTTACATCATTTACCTTAAATGCAATAAGTCACGCTTTCTTACAATCACAACATGTCATAACCCTAAAGTTATTTCCCATGCACATGTTTCTCTTCCAAATCTCGAATCAAACACATAAACTGTGTATACGAGAATGTCCATCCCAATTCGACAAATCTTTGCATTACTTTATACACCTGGATTTCCCGAATATAAGGAAGTTTCCTCAATAAAATAATTATTAGTAGCTACATCTGATATATTACGATATTCTCGAAATCATTACTCCAACTTACCAACCTCTATAACTTCTTCCCATTTAGGAAGATGCTGAGCTTGAGACAATGGACTTTGTTGCCCGTGAATTCCACCGCCACAACTTATGACTTGTTACAAAATGAGTGATATGTTGGAAAAGGAATTACACATGAAGAAGTTTTAAAAGTTTTGGAGAAAATATTTTAAGCAATCGTCAAGATTTAAGAAAATTCATAGTGAAACTTAAAAACAGGACCATGCTCTGATACCACTTGACACGCCCCACACCAAATTATCTCTAATAACTTGACACGTGGCGTGCGCCGACGATGGAGGCCAGCATGGCACTGAGTCCACTGCCAAGGCAAACTGAACTTGACATGAAACTATAATTTCTCCGTACTAAAATGAGTTTATAATAATTATAAAAGGGCTTCCTAAATAAATTAGAATGGTCAATCCGAAAATATTTAATATCATATGCAGAAATTGTGATAAAAGGATTATAATTGAGAAGATGATGAATAATTCTAAAACCAATGTTTTAAAAAAAATAGTTATAGTAAATAAATTAAAACCTCAACCGTATTTAACATGTATATCAAAATATGACGATTGCCAAGTTAAAATATGCATCATCTGAATACTATGGTGGTCGGCTCAGAACTCACAAGCAATCCAATAATATTCAATCTCGGTCCTTCCTATAAAAAAACGTTAGGAGAAATACGTGAGTTTGTAACCCAGTGAGTGGATAAGTTCATAAATATATGTAGCTTTCCATCTAAAATATTTTCATAAAACCTCTGTACATCCAAATACATAAATACCATGAATAATTGAAAACCATCGAGGTAATACTAATAACTGGAATTGTTCTCGTTGAACAAACACTGATTATACCGTTCAAACGTATTTTTACTTTCTAAAACTGAATTCTGTAATTACAAATAATTTACTGAAAATAACATCAAAAATACTAACAAGCAACAGCACACTTGTGTAGAGTGCTCTCAATACACGTAGTGTGTCGCTCAAAAGTCTGCTCTGTCTGAATATATGGTCATGCGCGCCCAGAGCAAGCCCCAAAGGCTAAACACCCCCATACACGGCCCAAAGCCTATGTGTGTACGAAAGTGGGTCCCAAAGACCTCTGTAATTCTGGTCATACACTGTGGAACACATCACAGCAGTGCAGAGCGGGTAAATCTAACAAGATACTCTGTGATGGTTTTGAAAATATTCACATAATAATTTCCTTTAAAAAAGAAACTACTAATAAAATTCACCACTTTCTCAAATATTTGTTGCAACAACATATTGTAAAAACCTTTAAAAGCATATTGGGATTTGAAACAAGCTACTTTATGAAAAATATAATTTTTCCACTCACAGAACTACGAACTGCGTCTAATTCGGTTGGTAGGCTTCCCCAATCGTCTCGTCACCACCTGAAATAACAATAGTATTTGATAAGTATTTTATTGGTGTCTATTTTATAGTTTTTATAAGTAATTTAGAGTGTTTATTATGTCTAATTTTGTCTATTTTTAGGTAAAAGATCAACATGAATGAACGACATTGAGAAGAAGTGAAAAGAGGCAAAAAAGGACCAAAAGTGGTAACAAAATAGAAAGCGAGGACCAAAAGGACAAAGCCGAAAGTTAGAGAACCTGGTCTACAATTTGGATACGGTCGTAACCTGCTGGGCGTATGGCCGTAACACTTGAATGGAAGAAAAAAATCAAAAGTTACCCGAGAGCACGATATGGCCGTAAGTGCGGAGACATCTGGCCGTATGGATATCGATACGGCCGTAACTAAGAAGAAATACGGCCGTAACATTGGCACACAGCGAGCAGAAAATTAACAGAAACATCGATACGGCCGTAAGACCATGACGATACGGCCGTATCTTGAAAACCCCGGATTTCCTAAATTAACTAAGAATCCTATTTTTGGTGGGTTTTGGGTTACCTTTCACACACGAAATTGTGGGCTTATAGGGATCCATTGAGGCCTATAAAAGGAGTTTTTTATGAGAGCTTGGGAGAGCTTTTGGAGGATTTTTTGACGGCAAGAACACACCACAATCGAGGGCTTCACACGATTTTTGGAGGGGATTCAAAAGAGAGCTGATGCTTGGTGCAAGATCTACTCTCAATTATTGATTCTTAGCCTAAAACCGGTGATGAACTCTTTTATTTTGGTTATTTATTCGCTTTTTAGTATGAACAACTAATTCACTTGTTGGGATGAACGATGTAATTTAGTTTGATTATTTGATTTCACCTCTCAATTTCTTGTGCTTTTTAATATATGTGTTGATTTTACTTCTACGCTTAATGCATGATTTAATTGATCACTAAATCATTGATTTGCGAATTTTAACAAACCGAGAGGTAAGTTAAATACTTAGACCACGTAGTAAAATCCAGCAATTCACATAAAAGTTAAAGATAGACTTTTATAATTGTTGAGATCCCACGTGACAGGTGGACATTTATGAATTCCTAGGTGCGTTAATGCATTTAATTAAGGCTTATCCAGACTATACATAGAGATATGGTAGTTGACTTTATTAAATAGGATTGATTTGAACTCGAGATAGGTAAATTAAATTAATTTCGTGAATTCGATCTACCACAACGTTAGTATAGAAATTGAGAAGAGAAATCAAATAGACATCTAAAGATAAATCGGGATTCCCAACTTCACTCTCCATTGCTTCAACAACTTTATATTATTTTGCATATTAATTTCGCATAATTTAAAATTTCGCTAAAAATCCAATCTTTATTATTTATATTTCCCTAACTGCTTTTGTGATTAGTTTGAACTGATAGAGAATAAGCTAGTCCTCATGGGAACGATAATCCGGACTCTGAAAAGGTCCACTTTACTACTTTTGTGGCGATATCGTACACTTGCGATTATTTTCACAACAAGTTTTTGGCGCCGTTGCCGGGGACTAATTTTATTTGATATCGGTTTATATTAATCATATTTTTAATTTTAGTTTTAGTTTAGTTTTAGTTTTTATTTATAAAAGAATTTTGATACTTGTTTTTGTTTGAGTTTTGCAGAAATTGGCGTCCGGTGCATGACCCGCTCACAATGGAGCATTTTAGAAGAATTTGACCCCGAAATTGAACCTACATTAAGAGCCAGACGGAAATTAGTCATGGAACGCACAGCTGAGGAAGAAGCGAGGCGCCGAGCTGAAACAAAGGAAGAGGCACGCAGACGAATAGTGTTGATTAATAGGCAAAATGGGGAACGTGAAGAAGACGAGGATGAGGACAACGACGGTGGAAATCTACCTATGGCGCAATTTTTGACTCCACCGGCGGCCCCGTCTCGATCAAGCATCGTGTACCCTCCATTTGGGAGGAATGAATTTCAATTAAGGGCTGATCTCATCAACTTATTCCCCAATAGCCTCCAGTTTTATGGCCACGCCCGTGAGAACCCGCACACTCACTTGACACGGTTCTTAAGAATGTGCCAAAATTTTAAGTTCGATGGGGTTAATGAAGACGCTATAAGGTTGCGCCTTTTTCCGTATACTTTGGGAGATAGCGCTTTGGAGTGGCTAGACTCAGAGCCTGATGCAAGCATAACCGCTTGGGATGACTTGGCTCGGAAATTCTGCAATAAATACTTCTCACCGGCCAAAGTTGCCAAAATGAAGCTCGACATCTCAACTTTCCAACAATTTGACAGCGAAAGTTTCCATGAGGCTTGGGATAGGTTCAAGGGCTTGTTGAGAAAGTGCCCTAACCATGGAATTGACAAGGGAACCCAAGTGCAGTACTTCTATTCCGGATTATCCCCGTAGTTCAAATCCATAATGGATTCATCTTCTAATGGATCTATCACTAATAAACGAGTGAACCAAGCGTGGGATCTCTTGGAATTAATCGCCAAGACACACACAATGTTCTCATCAGATCGTGTGATTTTGAAGAAGGGACCCATGCCACATGAGAGTGATGTGCTAGCATCCACTAATGCTCAAATCGCCGTGATTAATCTAAAACAAGTGGAGTGCTAGTCGAACGCACTGTGACTGGGAGTACATTCAATCCAGTAACTCCGGTATGTGAAAATTGTGGAGCAAATCATGCCATCTCAGATTGTATGTTGTTGGCCGCACAAAACGAGCAGGTAAATTTCATGGGAAATACCAATCCCTAACAATTTAACCCGTATTCACAGACCTATAATCCGGGCTGGAAATTCCACCCGAACTTGAGATACGGGATAGCGCAAATAATCCTCCACCAGAGAACAAGCCAAGTTTGGGGGATATGTTCCAACAAAGACATGCAAAGGATGTATTAAAAGTGTTGGAACGAATTGAAGTGAATGCTAAGAACCAACAGGCTTCCATCAAAAATTTAGAAGTGCAAATTGGGCAGATGGCATTACAACTGGCAGAAAGACCTCGTGGAACATTCCCGAGTAACACTGATAAGAATCCAAGAGAGCAAGCTAATGTCATCTCTATTGTGAAAGAGGGGCCTACAGTTCAGTCTGTTGAAGAAGAAGAAGTGCCATATGTGCCGCCAAAAGCTTACGTACCCCCAATTCCTTTCCCTCAAAGGCTGAGAGTTCTCGCAAAGCAAGCGGAGGTACATGCAATCACCACGAGAAGTGGGGTACAGTTGCCTGAGATTCACGTTAAGAAGCCGGAGACAGAGCCCCAAGGTTCAGTGATTGAGGAGCAAGAAGAGGATAAAGATGGAACTGAGCCATTGGTTGAAATCAATTCTGAGAAAGAAGTTGAAAAAATGGAGAAAAAGACTCAAACTCCGGTTAAAGCCTATGTTCCACCCATCCCATTTCCACAGAGGCTACAAAAGAGCAAACTCGACAAACAATTTGCAAAATTTCTGGAAATCTTCAAGAAGCTACATATCAATATTCCATTCGCAGATGCTCTCGCTCAAATGCCATTATATTTGAAATTCATTAAGGAGATGCTCTCGAAGAAAAGAAAACTAGAGGAATTTGAAACGGTGGCATTGACGGAAGAATGTAGCGCAATCCTACAGAACAAGCTGCCACCAAAACTAAAAGATTCAGGGAGTTTTTCTATCCCTTGCAATATTGGTAGTTTAAATTTTGATAGATCTTTATGTGATTTGGGTGCCAGCGTAAATTTGATGCCTTTTATGCATTTCTGAAACTTGGATTAGGCGAGAGAAGCAGGCAGCAGTGACACTGCAGTTGGCAGATCGCACACTCAAGCATCCTTATGGCATAATTGAAGACGTTCTGGTCAAGGTGGGAAAGTTTATTTTCCCAATAGATTTCATGATAATGGACATTGAAGAGGATACTAGAATGCCACTCATTCTTGGACGACCATTTCTACCAACTGCACGAGCTCTAATCGACGTGGAGAAAGGAGAGCTCATTTTGCGGGTTGACGAGGACAAAGTTACATTCAACATCCTTCAACGAGATGGAAAGCCTGCTCAAGACGAAAGTTGTTTTAAGCTTGAGGAAGTAGAGAAGGAGGATGTTGAACCCAACAAGCCCGATTAGAAAGCTCAGAGCAACTTGCACGAGTATTGACTGCCAAAATGGAAGAGGAAAAAGCTGGAAAAGGCTAGGGAAGACAACATCAATCAATTCAGGGCTTCCCAAATCCGCTTCGAACCTCCATGACCATGCTACCGAGAGTCGAGCTCTAGACTATAAATAAAGCGCTTATTGGGAGGCAACCCAATGTTTCTTCCCTTTTCGCTATTTATCTCTATGTGTGCATTGCGTGATTGACTTTATTTTTCTTATCTTTTTCTTAGTGTGCCTGCATGTTTATTTATTTTTAATAAAATAATGGCTTCTCTTAATGTGGCTGTTTTTCAGACTTGATATCAAGATCAAATCCGAATGCACAAGGACCCAACGCCCCCTGATGCCACAACTAATCCGCTGGGACGTTCAGTAACTTTTCTTTTCTTTTACCCGAATTTTTTCATTGAGGACAATGTTGATTTTAAGTTTGGGGGTGTGGTTTTAATTTTTTTTTTATGTGTGTTTAATTATGCGTCGTAATTTTTGTGAAAAAAAAAAATTTTGTGTGTCAGGTAGCGTATCGCCAATGATTTTTTCTTTTGGGCATAATGGAAATAGGATGACAGTTGGACTTTTGAACATCACTTGATCTTTTAAAAATTTTATGTCACTTATTGTGCACGACTATCCTGATTTGAGCACATGGTCATTTATTGATTTGGATTTAAGTTGGGGTGTAATCTAGATGCTTTATTCCCTATTTTTACCCGTAATTAAACGTTAAACCTTTAGAAGTATGTAATCTTCCCCAAACCGAATTATAGGATCAAACTAGCTAAAGGCTAAGTTTGGGGGTGGTAAGACTAGTGACTCTATGTTGGGGGAACTGCAGTTTAATGTTTTGAAGTCTTTACTTTGAGTTGAATGATTTTTGATTGGCGAATCTGTAATCTGTACCGGTACTGACCGAGGCTATCATTCTCCCGTGAAAGAAAACTAAATAAAAAATAAAAAATAAAAACAAAAAACAAAAAACAAAAATCCGGAAAATGAAGAGTGATAGGGGTTTGAAGTGTTGGGAAAAGATTTAAAGACTGGAGATTTGGAAACTTGGAGCAGAGATGGATGGATGGATAACGGTAGTCTCCTTAATATCTAGTCACTTTTACTTAACATCTTGTGTGGAAAAATGCATGGAAATATTTATAGAATACCACATTGATTAAATACCCCGGGGAATAGAGAGAAAAGCATAAGGAGTGAATCCTACGAGTGGGGAGAGATAAAACTTACCACAAGGGAATATGGGCATGGTTTTGTAGTGAGCATTCGTGATTAGATCTTGACATGGATTTGGGTTGAGCAATGACTAGCACACACACACACACACCGAATGTCGTGTACACGATAAGTAAATAGTTTTGAGATTGTTTATTTGGTCCAGTTGGAGTTCTACTAGCATTTTATTAACCTGAGGCAAATAGTACAATACTTGACATGTATGAGTTTTGTTATGTTTTGTGGTTGGTGTTTAGTGCATGATTGTTTTATATGCTATTTCCATTTCTTGTTCGAGGGCGAACAAGTGTTAAGTTTGGGGGTGTTTGATAAGTATTTTATAGTTGTCTATTTTATAGTTTTTATAAGTAATTTAGAGTGTTTATTATGTCTAATTTTGTCTATTTTTAGATAAAGATCAACATGAATGAACGACATTGAGAAGAAGTGAAAAGAGGCAAAAAAGGACCAAAAGTGATAAAAAATGGAAAGCGGGGACCAAAATGACAAAGCCGAAAGTTAGAGGACCTGGTCTACAATTTGGATACGGCCGTAACCTGATGGGCGTACGGCCGTAAAACTTGAATGGAAGAAAAAAATCAAAAGTTACCCGAGAGCACGATATGGCCGTAAGTGCGGAGACATTCGGCCGTATGGATATCGATACGGCCGTAACTAAGAAGACATACGGCCGTAACATGGGCACACAGCGAGCAGAAAATTAACAGAAACATCGATACGGCCGTAAGACCTGGACGATACGGCCGTATTTCGAAAACCCCGAATTTCCTAAAATAACTAGGAATCCTATTTTTGGTGGGTTTTGGGTTACCTTTCACACACGAAATTGTGGGCTTATAGGGATCCATTGAGACCTATAAAAGGAGTTTTTTATGAGAGCTTGGGAGAGCTTTTGGAGGATTTTTTGAGGGCAAGAACACACCACAATCGAGGGATTCACAAGATTTTTGGAGGGGATTCAAAAGAGAGCTGATGCTTGGTGCAAGATCTACTCTCAATTATTGATTCTTAGCCTAAAACAGGTGATGAACTCTTTTATTCTGGTTATTTATTCTCCTTTTAGTATGAACAACTAATTCACTTGTTGGGATGAACGATGTAATTTAATTTGATTATTTGATTTCATTTCTCAATTTCTTGTGCTTTTTAATATATGTGTTGATTTTACTATTACGCTTAATGCATGATTTAATTGATCACTAAATCATTGATTTGTGAATTTTAATAAACCGAGAGGTAAGTTAAATACTTAGACCACGTAGTAAAATCCAGCAATTCACATAAAAGTTAGAGATAGACTTTTATAATTGTTGAGATCCCACGTGACAAGTGGACATTTATGAATTCCTAGGTGCGTTAATGCATTTAATTAAGGCTTATCCAGACTATACATAGAGATATGGTAGTTGACTTGATTAAATAGGATTGATTTGAACTCGAGAGAGGTAAATTAAATTAATTTCGTGAATTCGATCTAACACAACGTTAGTATAGAAATTGAGAGGAGAAATCAAATAGACATCTAAAGATAAATAGGGATTCCCAACTTCACTCTCCATTGCTTCAACAACTTTATATTATTTTGGATATTAATTTCGCATAATTTAAAATTTCGCTAAAAATCCAATCTTTATTCTTTATATTTCCCTAACTGCTTTTGTGATTAGTTTGAACCAATATAGAATAAGCTAGTCCTCGTGGGAACGATAATCCGAACTCTAAAAAGGTCCACTTTACTACTTTTGTGGCGATATCGTACACTTGCGATTATTTTCATAACAGTATTCCAATCAAAATCTATACATATGCATTTCCAACCAATCGCCTACCCACATTCAATACCAAGTTTTAACTTTTCTAACATTCTCCAATGTCCCAATTCCGTTACTTTATTCCACTTCTTTCATTGATTTTACCATATCTCATACCGTTGTAACCTGCCAATTGAATCCCAAAATAAATCCCTAAGGGGTCGTTCTGTTTGTTTTGTATTTTCTGTTTTCATTTTCGAAAATGTTTTAGTGTTTTCTGTTTTCAATTTTCGTTTTGAGAAAATTGAAAATGCGTTTGGTTTGTTGTTTTGAAAAATTATTTTTGAGAAGGGAAAATAGAAAATGTGTTTGGTTTATACTTTTAGAAAAATACAATTTCGTATAATAAAATTTACAAAATGGTCCTCAAACTTTTCCAAAATTTCAAACAAGCCATCATCTTCACCTACGCTATCCCCACCCCACCCCCCTGCAACCCCACCGCCGGCAATCCAAGGTGGAGAACCACCATCGCAGGTGGTTCTCGACCTCAATGGTGGTTCTCGAGGTCAGAGAACCACCTTCGCAGGTGGTTCTCCGAGGTGGAGAACCACCAGATCTGGTGGTCAAACCACCAGATCTGGTGGTTTGACTTTTTCGGCGGTTGCCGACGGTGATCGGGGATTGAAACGGACGAAAAATAAATTTTGGGGCTTAAATATGATAAATGTAAAGTTTAAAATCCGAAAACGCGTTTTCCTTGTTTTCAACATTTAACACTGAAAATGCCGAAAACGTTAAAAAGACGTTTTCGTGTTTCCTATACAAATGTTGAAAACATTTTCGAAAATGGATTTTCGAAAACAATGAACAGAACGCGTTTTCAATATTTTCGAAAACAGAAAACAGAAAACGGGTTGAAAACGGCAAAGAGAACGCCCCCTAAATTTTCAGCATTTAGGTAATGTTAGTTTCAATCCACTTCATCACCCACTACTCAATTACAATCAATTCCACTTCAAAATAATTAATTATAGCCAAATTACATCTTAATGACACCTAATTGACACAAATTAATGATAAATTTCGAATCCCCAATATCTATTGGTAAACCCTAAAATTGATTTCACTATTTACCTTGAATTCCATAAGATAAAATCAAAGAAACACACTTACCACGCGAAACCACGACGAACCTAAGCTTTTCCTTCCCCTTTTTTTCCTTTTTCCTTTTTCTTTTCTCCTTTTCTTTCACGTATAATGTCGGCTTCTCGTTCTCAGTTGTTCCACGATTTGCTTGGTTATATATACATATATATATATATATATATATATATATATATATATAGAATTTGCAACCTAGGTCCCATCTCTTGTTTGATTGATTTGAGTTGGTCCTTTAGCTCTTAATTGCATCTATAACCCATAAACTTCTAATTAAATCAATTAAATTCATAAACTTTTAATCAACCAAATTAAATTCCATTAAAACTTTGGCTTTGACCCATAATTAACGGTTTTGACCAAGTAATAGCTAAAATTTAAATAAATGAAAATTCGGGTCGTAACAGCCACAGAGTGGTGGAGTTGGAACACCCAAAAGGCCTCAAATCCTTAACAATCGGCCAAGTATTTAAATATTCTCTAAACTGAGTGATTAATCCCTCTTTGACAGTCCAAACATGAACCCAATACATCTTAGCCCCTTCCCACCCCTCCGCTATCACACACTCATCAATGGCGACATGCTTTGAGGCTCGAATTTGAACGCGGTGGTGGAGCATTTTCCGGTGAGCATTTTCATCATGTGGTGGCAGTTTCGAGGGCCATGGAACCACCACTCTAGGTCAGTGGCTATGAGGCCGGCCGCCACGTCGGTGTCGCCACTTGCTAAGCCTTTGCATAGGGTGTTCACAATGGCCCTGTTGTGGTTTTCCGGCGGCGGCGCCACCAGCACTTAATAAACACCAACAAGACTTGTTATTTCCGTGTGATGCATGGAATGGGTTTTATGTGTGGAAAAGCCCTATTATATAGGAAACTTTGAGAGAGAATGGGACCAGACAACAAATGATGACAAATGAGAAACATCTACTTATAACTTTATAATTAAAATTACAAAATTAAAAAAATAAAAAATAAAAAGGAAAGAAAACAAGAAAAAGTTTTCCAATATACCAAAAAAATTCATCCGGGGTCTTTTGGAGCTCATGTACAGCCCTTGAGAAAAACTAAGAAATGATATTAATAAAAATTATGTATTGTTATGAATAATAATTGAAGTGTTATGAATAATTGAGAATAATTTGGTGGTTATGAATTATGAGGAATAATTTGGTGGAGGAATAATTTGGTAAAAGATGTAATTATTATATGTGAATGACTATTATACCCTTGATGAAATTATGTAATTACGATTGTGTCATTCGAAGTTTTCCTATAAATAGGGTTTCAGTTATTAATGAAATTCATTCCTGAGAATTCCTTAGAATTCATTCTCTCTAAATTCTCTCTATTGTTTCTATACTTTTATAACACGTTATCAGCACGAGTCTCTAGCCATTTGAGTAATATGAAGGGAGTATGCTCTACAGTTGCATCTATTGATGAACCTCTGTATCAGAAACCTTAATATTAGTCAGATAATAAATTTTATCACTTCTCTCTCTTCCCTTTCTCTTCCTCCACATATTTTCAAATCTGCAAATATATCACACGGCCTTTGTATAGAGAAGAAGAATGTGGGTTTCTTACATCACAGTTGACTTGCATCAGAAATGGACGACCAGATACCATGTACCAGAATTGAAGATGGCGACCTCAAAAGTCGTTTCTTTACCCCAATTTAAGGCAAGATTGTTGCTTTGGGAAACGAGGAGAAAGGTAAAGAAATAAATAAAATATTATTTTATAACATAATAATATATTAAATTATAACATATCTGCTTTATCGAGATATAAGGAGCATACATTATCAAAATCAAATTTTCTCGACTCCATTATACTCGATTTAACGAGAACTTCGATTTGACACCAATATTGATAGGGTAATAACTCGTTTTGAAATATGTTATTATCAAACTTTCAAAATTTACAAATCAGTACACCAACTTTTGAAATGTTACAAAATAGTCATTAAATATTTTGATATTGATAAATTGAAGTAGAAAGGAGATAATTTTCCAATCGTAAAACATTGATAAAATATTTTTGACAATTTTACCTTACTTAATTGAATGGACAATTTTACCCTTAGGGTAAAACCGACCTAATTTTGACGACAGTGAAAAATGGATAGAATATTCATGAAGAAATTCTAAATCCGTTGATTATATAAAATGGCTTGAAGTCCATTTGAGTTAAAAGATCTAATATTATTTTAACTCCCGAAGAGTTCAATTACATAATGTACTTATTCTAGAAGGATAAGTGTGCTCTTGTAGAAGTAATGATTATTTGTTCTAGAAGAACAAATTTGCTCCTGTAGGTTAGTTCAATATTTAATTCTCGCACTTTATTTATCTGCAATTTAATTACTTGCAATACCTCCTACTTGATGATGGGTTCAACCGTCACTAAACGGAAGGTTTTATATATTTACACTTTATATGCTAAGTGATGGGTAATACCTTCTACTAAGCAGCATCCTACTCTGAAGAAGTAGTTAAATATTATGCAATTTAATTCTTGCTATTTAAATTCGTAAATTTATATTTATTGCAATAATTCCCATAAGGTAGGTTCGACCACCTATTGGAGGAAATTTAATTTCTGCAATTTAAATTTATGCACTTTATAGTTTGAGTATATTTCCAATGTGGTGGGTAATACCACACGATTGGTGTGCATATTTCCAATGTGGTGGGTAATACTACACGATTGGTTATAACGAATCCTACTCTAGAAGAAGTAGTTGATCAAATATTCTAATCATACTCTTGAAGTAGTAGACGATGAGAATAAAATTACTTTCCCATATATATCGAATATTAATGGAGAAAATTGAACAAGTGGTACTTGAAGTTACCATTGGATAAATAGATGAAAATAAAATGCTCAATAGATCTCATGTTGATAAATCAAAGAAAATATATGGCATGGAGAGATTATATGAAGTAATCTCATCGATGATATGAGATTGTATTAATATGAGAATAAAATGCTCTTGAAGAAGCAAAATCACTAGATTGTATTTGAATAAAGCCAATATGATATTATTATTACTCCGGAAGAAGTACAAACAAAGTGGAATATATTGAGAATATCAAAAGATGGCATTAAACACTCGAAAATATAGAAATGCAAAAAGAAAATACATCTTGAATCCATAAATGAGGGATGCGTCTCGAGAGTATAAATACTCGTAACTCCGCCACCATCAACATTAGGATTCATAATGAAATATTTAAAGGATCCGAATTTCTTTTCGCTTGACACGTTGGTGCGTGATCGACGGACTGGGCTTCCACAGATTCTTGAACATATGCATGAAATTTGATGAGTAGTTCATCAACATTACTAAGCGAGAAATAAGTATTTTTCTCATTGAATGAGAGATAAACTTATTATTTACACCACGATCTAGAAACGCTAGTAAACCATCAAAGAAATTATTAATATTCAACAAACCTATTGGTTTGACATGAAAGTTCCACTTGTGCCAACGAGGCTATATTGAATATTTCCTCCGGTGTGTTGTAGCCGCTGGAAGGACAATGAAAGCATCACTATTATTCATCATATACATCATGCAGTTGTGGATGGATTGCGCTTGTAGCACCAACCCTGCTGGACCCATGGTAGAACTGGCTCCAATTCGAGTATTAGATCCAACTAGATGGAAAGGTATTACACTCGAAACTCTTATTCCCCATGATTGTGCGGCCATTATAAGTCTAGCTAAAAGTTTGTTGTTGGTTCCTCCGTATAGTATATTGATTTCTTGTCTCCCTAACTCTTTTACGAGTTGGTTTGCCATATCCACATATTGGATATGGCCTACCAGTTTAGATCCACCAAAAATACATACGGTTTTAATCTGGCGAGGTAAAGGCTGACTTGTATGAGATGATTCTAAAATCTCCATATCCATCTCTACTCCTATCTCTCTTTTTACATTATACTTTTAATGTATGAACATAAGAGATATATGAAACCCTCTATTTAAAGAAAAATTTTCAAACCAATAATTGAGTGCACTATTTACTTTTTGACAAATATGAAAGAGAAAATGGTAGAAAAATTTTAGTGAAATGACATATACCTGTCGGTGATTGAAAAATAATATATATATACATATATATATCTTAAAATTGAAAAACAATATTTACAATTACAAGAAAAACATTGATCTTCATTATTACACCGAGCTTTCTTACATAAATATGGAAAAATCATTATACTAAATTTTTCTACTAAATTTACAAACAGGATCTTCTAAAGTAAGTTTTTCAAGATCTGTAATGTCGTTTGTTGATCTTTGAATTTGGCCCATAAGGCCATTAGCTCACCTTATGCGTGTCCACTAGGATGTGTCTCAAGAGCCTGGTGAATATCATCCAAAGGCTCCTTACTCAATCCATCCTTAATGAATGCTATTTTATCTTCTCGATTTACGGACAAGTACCTGATTTACATCGAGTGTCACATGTCCACCGAGCACACTTGTAGCATCCTCCTAATCTTTTTGCTCTCCATTTCTTTGAAAAACTACTTTTACCCATGCCAGGCATGTATTTAGAAGGAATTAAAACCTCACCAGATAATCGAACCTTTGCTTCAATCAAGCATCGGATATCTTGTGGGATACCCTTATTCATTAGCATCCTTAATCTTTCCAGCCTACATCGATAAATCCTTTTTAGGATTTTAATCGGTAGTGATGGATAGTATTTTCGAAGATTTGAGAGCATATGATCCATTATAATGTATAGATCCTTGTTAGGATGAATTTTGCAATAATTTTGATGATTTATTTATAGAATAATACAACGCATATGAAATAAGACTCCGATTTTAAATAAATAATATGAAGCGTAAGAGCTACGATTTCGGAATTAAATAATAGCCGGATGTGATGCGTATGAGCTGTAATTCCGTGTTTGAACAGTAGTAGACAATAATGTAACTAAAAGATGATGGAATATGTCGGTGAATTGTTTCTATGATAAATCATATTGAGCACTATCTGTATACTAGCTGAAATCGATATAAGAATTTACTGAACTAGAAGTTCAATAATACTCGTTTGCAAAACCGGACTGACCATCCCGGTTTAAATAATTATTGAAATCAATATTTCAAGTGAAGAATTAAAAGAATTCTTCGATGATTGTTCTCGATAAATGATGAAATCATTACTAGCCAATATTGGAAATAAATCCCAAATATATCTGGAATAAAGGATGAGAAGTATGGGCCCACTCATCCTCCATGTGGACTACTAGATATTATGATATGGATCCACTAGATAGTCACATGTGTATATGATTCGTAATTTGAAATTTACGAAATATTTGCTCACGGTATGAGCATGATTTCCAGATTTAATGATAAAGCTAGTAAATGTATATCCCAATGATTCGAATAAATCCCTGAAGGATTTGAGTATGCGCATACAAGTGGGATATTATATGGCAAATTATTTAAAGTCCTCAAATAAATTGCCGATATCGAGAATAGAATGCAAACGGTCTAAATTCCCATATTAAGGCTGAATGATGAGAACATATATGATTAAAATCATACCAACTGTATGAGTTTTGGTGTTCCAAATTTTCTCAAGATGAGGGGAGTATTAAAGATTGAAAATGATATGTGAAATGCATCATGATATATCCTCAAAATTAAAATATGAACTTGAAGTTCAAAGATGCATAAAAGATGCTATGAACAATCACATATATCAGTTAAGATGCTTTGATAAGTTAGCACGCCAGAAGCGTTGATATTATGAGATTTCCCCAAACATATATATCAAAGCAAATTATAAAAGATGGTCTTAATAACGGAGGCATATGCTCTTGAAGAGTATATAGACATAACTATATTGTGTAATCCTACAAGAGGATCGATAATGAGATATCTCGATAAGTTATGTCGATATGGGGAAAGAAATGAAATTGAAAAGTGTCGACACGATATGAAAATGTAGCGCTACATATGATCAATGATAATGAAAATATTGAGATATATTGAAGATGATAAATGGTGAATGTGAAATCCTTAACTTATGAGATGATGAGATGATGATGACTAATGCTCAAGTTTAAAGATAAGCATGGTGGTCATTATATGTTGCATGCTCATGAAAGTTAAATTACCGATCGTGTGTGTAGTACCGAAAAGGAAATTAAAGGATCGGATGAGCTAAACCCGTGTTTATAAAGGGTGAACTAAGCCCCTGGGAATGAAATAACCTATTAAGTGAGTATTAAATGTTAAATGATATATTTTAAATGTTAGTTAGTTATGAAGGTTTACTTATATGTTTACATGTTTTTACAATGAATTTATATGCTTTAAATTGTGTATTTGGAGACATGTGTTCATGGTGAATGTTTTGTAGTTGTGTAAGAAAATTGATGCACTCTAAATGAACGAAGAGTATAAAACCAATGTATATGATACTCATACAAATGTATGAAAGATTTTGAAATGCTTACTGAGATACTTGTATAAAATACGCGTTGCACTCTTTTTCCCTTGACTGAGGTTTTATCCCATTGGGTTTTCCTAGCAAGGTTTTTAATGAGGCAACTTTAAAGGCGTATTCACATGAATAATGTACTCTTTTCCTTCATTAGGGTTTTTCCCCCTTTGGGTTTTTCCTAATAAGGTTCTAACGAGGCATATTCATGGTATATTGAGAACGATAGGAGAAATTGATACAAAGGTATCTATTGGATCAAGTTATAATGGAGCTAATGCTTTAGATCCAAGCGATGATGATATTGAAATCATTTACCGTAAGTAAAGATATCAGTTCTCAAGATATGAAATCAAGCGAGCGGTGTACTCTTTTTCCTTCGATCAAGTTTTTTCCCACTGGGTTTTCTTGACAAGGTTTTAACGAGGCAAAGACGTGAATACTCATATGCCGATAGACATCGTGGGAGCAATGTTTTGATGAAATAGTATATAACCACTCAAGCTATCCCGCAATCGCTTTTGGAAGTTTTTTCCCACCGGGTTTTTCTCCAAACGGTCCGTAAGACATTTGTATTAATAGTCATTCAAGGGGGAGTGTTATGAATAATAATTGAAGTGTTATGAATAATTGAGAATAATTTGGTGGTTATGAATTATGAGGAATAATTTGGTGGAGGAATAATTTGGTAAAAGATGTAATTATTATATGTGAATGACTATTATACCCTTGATGAAATTATGTAATTACGATTGTGTCATTCGAAGTTTTCCTATAAATAGGGTTTCAGTTATTAATGAAATTCATTCCTGAGAATTCCTTAGAATTCATTCTCTCTAAATTCTCTCTATTGTTTCTATACTTTTATAACATGTATAATATAGTAAATTTTTTGAAGAATTTAGTTTGTACCGGTACCACCATATAAATACAAAACAATATTGTCCAATCGGCTAACAAAATTACGAAATTTAATCAGTTTCTAATTTTGTTGTATGTCCTATTTTCAGATGTTGATTATAACCGGCCAACAACAAACGTTATTTTCTGGTAACCATTTTTAATTACTTTCCCATTTTTTATGTGAGAATTATTCCTCTTTTATCCTAATTATTATTACTCTTGTTGCTTTGCAATGTTCGACTCACTAAATAATTAAATAAATAAATAAATAAAAGTAATTAACATAATAATATTCGAGTGCCTTTAATTCTTCTTTAAATCTATTCAAAATGTAATCGAATAATCGATACAAGCTAGCTAGTAACAACCATCCTTAATAGTTAGGTTTATCATGTGGTGGCCGCCATACAATTGTCACGAATGACATGAATTGAGTTTCGAAGTTATATTGTTTATTTTTATTTACAAAAATTAAGGAAGATGAGCACGTTCTCAAATGCATGCCTTGTCGTGGACATCGTTGCTCGTGATATGTGAACGGTAAATCATATAATATGATTTGGTGACAAAAAAAAAAGAGGAAAAATTAGTCCTCTATTTTAGATTATAACAGTGTTCCTTACTTGCTTGTGCACGTTTTATACAGGGAAGTGATCCCCTGCCCATGCTGTGGGAGAGGGGCTGCCCACGCCTAACGTGGCTGCCACGTCAGGCGTGTGCCAAACCGGGGGACGCCCTGGTTTGGCACTCGGCTGACGTGGAGGCCACGTTAGCCTAACGTGGCCTCCACGTCAGTCGTAGCTGTGGGCACGGCTCCCCTCCCCATTGTAATATGTGCAATCAAATAAATTATTTTTTTGTCTTTTGTAATGTGCTCTTGGACGTATCTAAGCAACGTGCATTATTTCTTCGTTTTGGATTCTTTCGTTTCTAGAGTGAGCAATAGAATTTATAAGTTAATAATTTTACATATTATGGTAACATGTGCAACGTATAAAATGCATGTGTATTTTTTCTTTTTTTTTTTTTTTTTGTTAGCATGTACAAAAAATTTTAATTTTTAATGTTATAGTGGAAAATTTATTAGTTAAATCAAATTATTATTTTCAATAAAAACTGAAATATGCAAACTAGGCGAAGGCAAAAGGGAAAATAAAGGGGGCTTGGAAGGTGAAACGTTAATAACAATTACTCCTTAAAGAAACTTATTTAAATATTAGCCCAAACGAGAGAGAGAGAGCGAGAGAGAGCGAGAGAAATATAAAAAAATCAACAGATGTCTTATTATGATCCCACCTAGTGATATATTATATACCAATTACCATTCCATTATTACATATTTAATTATTTATTTAGCAAGGACATGTTTAAGATTGAACAATCAATTTTAACTTATACCCCCTCCGTTCCATTTTGATAAATTTAGTTTGATTTTCACAAGAATTAAGAAATCGTAATTAATATTATTGGAAAAGTAAATTTTAATTATATTTTTTCATATTCACCCTTATATTTAATGATCAGAACATACTTTTACTAATAATAATGTCCATTAAATAAATATAAATAGAAAATTGCATATATTTTGAGACAGATGAAAAAGCAAAATAAACCTAGCAAAATGGGATGGAGAGAGTATTACGGTTGAACTTATTATGACATTTATTCATGGGCTAATCTATATATCTATATATATTAATAAAATGAGCACGTTTTCCCGCTCAAACTATCAATTTTTAGAATCTATATATTAATAAAATGAGCATGTTTTTCCGCTCAAACTATCAATTTTTAGAATTAAAAAATTAATTACAAAATTTCATTTCCTACCCAATTCCTATATATTCATTTTTTAAGATTAAATGGTATATTTTGAGATAAGCCCAAATCTTTTATCAAAGAAATCTCCCTATATATAAGATGAAATGGTATATTTTGAGATAAGCCCAAATTTTTTATTAAAGAAATCTTATTCCTTCTCATCTTTATCACTAACAGTTCACGCACGTCAATTGGGTATAAGTTTTCCCGTGCAACGCACGGGTGAAAACACTAGTATAAATTAAACAAGGTTTCTCTAATATGAATATATATATATATATATATATATATATATATTTGACATCTTATAAATCTATTCTTTTATTTTTACAGACACGTTAATTAAGTTATTGGCGCATAGGTTGTTTGAACTATTGTCCTGTTAGGCAATATAATATATAAGCAGAGTCAATAATCACATCACGCAATTATAATTAGTATTCTGTTATGAATAATAATTGAAGAATAATTATTAGGTGTTATGAATAATTGAGAATAATGTGGTGGTTATGAATTATGAGGAATAATTTGGTGGAGGAATAATTTGGTGGAGGAATAATTTGGTAAAAGATGTAATTATTATATGTGAATGACTATTATACCCTTGATGAAATTATGTAATTACGATTGTGCCATTCGAAGTTTTCCTATAAATAGGGCTTCAGTTATTAATGAAATTCATTCCTGAGAATTCCTTCGAATTCATTCTCTCTAAATTCTCTCTATTGTTTCTATACTTTTATAACATATTCCAAGCAATAATGATATTTTGTTATTCTCTTGGTGACAGCTAATAATAATTCAACTCACCAAATTAATTAAAATGTGAATTTGTTAATACAAGAGCAAAGTAATCGTTACCGTTATTTAGTACCTTTATTTATATATATGAGGTGGGGTTAAATGAAAATTGATCGAAACCTTAAGCATATATGTTACTAGCTAGCTAGTTAGATTCTCTAATTTTGCCTTCTTGACTTTTGCTTATTTGATATGCGATAGTTTTATTTTCCTCTATGATTCCTCTAATTTTAAAAAGACTATAAAAATCTATATTGAATACTTCAATATTTTAATTGATTTTTAAAAGATTCAATTGGATACACCCATTTTTTTCAAATCCAATAAATTCCTTACAAGTCCTTAAAACTATTTTAAAAATTCAAATAAATACACCTCCTTAAGTATATTTTTGCAGAGATTTGTGCGCAAAAAATAAAAATAAAAATTGTATGTGTAGTTGAAAAGTAAACAAAAAGTATTGAAGATTAAAAAAAAAATTATCAAATAAATAAAAAGTAATTAAGACGATATTGAAAAACATAAATTTTGAAATAGTGTTGGTCAAAACAGTTTGTTAAAGAAGTTATAAGGATTGGAAGCTAAATAAAACCTTAAAGATCAATGCACGAAAAACATTGCGTTCATCAATCTATGTCTGATTAAATCATGAATCAAAGGTAACTACGTACGTGACTTAATTATGCGATTTCAGTTAATATACACAGTTCATTATTTACTATTTTCTAAAATCTTGTCATGTTTGTATATGATTGTCAATTGACTCAATTATTGTTATTAATTAGTTCATGTAAGTTGCGACATTACATGTTATACTAGGTAGTTCAAACCAAACACGAAGATATATCAAACTATTTCATTCTATTTCTTCTATTTCATTCTTAATTTTCCAAATTAGCATCAACACACAAGAAAGACATTTGCTCTTTTATTGGTCATTTTGTTGACCGTTTTATCCAATTAAAATATTTTACATATATTTAAAAATATAGATATATAATATTCTATTTGGACGCACACAATTAAGGAGACAACAAATCTATAACTCTTTGCAATATAGGTGAAAAAAATAGTACGTAATCAATATTTCATGTCAATATATGTGAATCCCCTTTGTTCTCGTTCCCACATCGGGAACGTTCCCATTAAAGAGGAGCCCCCCACCCCCCGAATGCGGGGTGGGGCCCCCACACCCCTCTCTCTATCGGGTTTGCTCCCGTCTCGGGAACGAGAATAAGGCCCATATGTGAATTATCATAACAGAGAAGGTCATCACTAAGTAATCTTTACAGTGCCTTTGATGTGGTGAAAGATAAGTATTGACGTGGACAATTGACAGAGGCCACTAGTACATAGTAAATATGGGTGAACTTATTTCACATCCACACATATCGTGGGATCTCCTTTTATTACATAAATCTTCATCATTCAATTCCATTTATTGTCTCTCCTATATCACATAAAAACATATAAAAGCTTATTTTTACACACATCCTAACACCTTGAACTATCCGGTTCAATAGCACTTAATACCAGAGAGTGCCCTTAAACTTCTTACGCTTATCCAAAATGGTCCTCGGCTGCAGGAAAAATCAGCCACTCATCAAGAAACTGAGTCTGATCATTACTTCCATCCAAATATGATTTTTCAACAACACTAGAAATCGAATCATCTCTACCAATTGAACTTTCAACCATTAATTCAGTACTTACTTTACCATCCAAAGAATTAAGAAACCCAATCCACCAAGTGTAAGACGAAGACATATTCTCAGGCCACTCAAACTCAAGATTCTCCATTGATGGAATCGGAGAAAACATCACCGTAGGCGCAGTTGTAGACCAAGTTGGCTCCGGAATTGGCATAGACTCCATCAACTGGTAACAGCTAAATGAAGTACTTCTGGTACGGTTCCCTACAGTTCCAGAAGCAGTTGTCAATTTGATGGATTTCTTTGCATTGTCAATTGTTTTCAAATTTGCTTCTAATTCCATGGCTGAATGGAAGGTTTTGGGTTTGCTTTTCGAGTGAAGCTAAATTATGGGGTGTGTTAAATGGGGAGACAAAAGGGTGAATAAGTACAGACACGTGGCGAAGGTTTGTTGGGTGGGGAGTGGGGTTGGAATGTAAATTGACACCTGGTGAATAATTGTGGACACATCATGGATTTCTGTCTGGGGAACAGCTTTTGCTCGTCTGAATAATGCACCAACCAATTTGTTAATATGGGTGGTGATTGGTTACCCACGTGGGTGTTAAACAATCTCAACTAACAACAGAATTCAAGAGCAAGAATAGAATTAGGGTGTTCATTCATAGAAATATGGTGCTTTACAATGCAAGAATTGTCTTCTAACCCTAAATACAACTAGACTATATATAGACTAAGAAAAGAAAGACAAATGACTATTCTACCCATATGAGTAAAATAAAATAAATAATCCTACTTATCTTAGCACTCCCCCTCAAACTCACGATGCGGCTGCAACAAGCATCGAGAGTTTGCCAAACAAAAAACGAAAGTGGGAAATAGAATGCGACTTGGTAAAGAAATTTGCAATTTGCATAGAAGAAGAAACAAAAGGCAAGGTGATGGTGCCGTGCTTGAGATGATAACGTGTGAGGTGACAATCGATTTCAATGTGCTTCATTCGTTCATGGAAAACGGAGTTGTGAGCAATCTGAACAGCACTCTTGTTGTCACAATACATAGGACTGGGACGTTCAAGGAGAACTCCCATATTTGCAAGTAACCAACGTAGCCAAACAATCTCCTTGGTAGTACACGCCATAGCATGATATTCTGCTTCAGTCGATGACTGAGAAACAATAGATTGTTTCTTACTCTTCCAAGAGATCAAAGAATCACCCAAAAAGATACAGAAACCAGTAATAGACTTGCGATCGACGGGATCACTACCATGATCAGCATCAGAGTATGCACGCAGCTCCAAAGAAGAGGTGGACGATAGTAGAAGACTCTGAAAGACTGTGCCACGAAGATACCGTAAAATACGAACAACCGCTGCCCAATGAACTGTAGTGGGAGAGGCAACAAACTGACTAACAACCTGAACGGCATATGCAATATCTGGACGGGTAATAGTGAGATAAACCAAACTTCCAACAATGGCACGGTACAAAGTAAGGTCTGACAACGGTATACCATCAGAAGAAGAATACTTTGCGTTAACCTCAATTGGAGTATCAACAGTCTTATTGTCAGTAAGTCTGGCTCTCTCAAGAATATCTGCAACATATTTTGATTGAGAAAGAAGATAACCTCTAGGCAAGTAGGCTACCTCAATACCCAAGAAGTACCATAGAGAGCCTAGATCTTTCATATCAAATTGTCAAGCTAACTCTTTCTTCAAAACTGAAATACCATCAACGTCATCACCAGTAATAATCATGTCGTCAACATATAAAGAAAGAATGATACGACCTGCTTCAGTGACCTTAACAAAGAGAGCGGAATCATGACTACCAGAAGTAAAGCCAAGCGAAGAAATTACAACCGAGAATTTCTCAAACCAAGCACGAGGTGCTTGTTTGAGACTATATGACGCCTTCTTGAGCCTACAAACATAACCAGAATCATGTGGAACACTGGGAGGGGGTTCCATATAAACTTCTTCATGAAGATCTCCATTCAAGAAGGCATTTTTGACATCAAGCTGAGAGATAGACCACTGTCGAATTGAAGCTACAGCAATAAGAGTACGAATAGTAGTCATCTTCGCAACAGAACAAAAAGTCTCCTCATAATCCATACCATGCTGCTGAGAATATCCTTTTGCAACCAACCTAGCTTTATACCTCTCAATAGATCCATCAGAATTAGTCTTTATCTTATAGACCCAACGACAACCAACGACACTCTTACCAGGAGGTAGAGGAACTGTATCCCAAGTACCTGTCTCATGCAATGCAGAAAGTTCCTCATCCATAGCTTGCTGCCAACATGGATCGAGAACTGCCTCCTTATAGGAAGAAGGCTCAGAGAGACAATGAATAGAAGCTAAAAAAGAGGTAAAAGATGAAGAATAGCAAGAATAAGCAAAATCAGGTAACTATGTGGACTTACGAATGCGTGAGGATCGACGTAGAGGAGGATCCATGGTCTCAGAAGGATCTTGAGGGGCCATAGAAGGAGAGGGAACTTCAGTAGCTGCAGAGCCATCAGTGCGAACTCGTTGAGTATAATGCCGAGGTAATGGAGAGACAAGACGAGAGGGATTATCTGTATTGCTGGAAGCCTGTGACGATGGAATGTCAAAATCCTCAGAAAATGAATCAATACGAAGGAGATCCGGTCTAGTGAAGTCATGAGTAGTGGATGGAATCGAAAAGAAAGGTATATGTTCAAGGAAAATGACATGACGAGACACATAAAGTTTCTGAGTAACCGGATCATAACATCTATATCCCTTTTGACCAGCACCATAACCAAGAAAGACACATAAAGCGGATCGAGATGACAACTTGTTGTGTTCTACATGAAGGCGAAGAACGAAACAAGTACAACCAAAAACTCTAAAGAAAGAGTAATCTGGGGCACGTCCATACAATGTTTCAAAAGGAGAGATACCAGAAAGATGAGAAGAAGGAATAGTGTTAACTAAGGTTATAGCAGTAAGAACGGCCTCACCCCAAAAACCACCAGGAACAGAAGCGGATAACAACAGAGACCAAGCAGTCTCAACAATATGCCTATGTTTCCTTTCAGCCACACCATTTTGCTCAGGAGTATCCGTACACGAAGTTTGGTGGATAGTTCCATCTAAGGCAAGCAAGTCACATAATTTGTTAGAGGTGTCTTCCCCACCCAAATCACACCTAAAACATTTGATAACAGCTGAATGTTGAGTTTTGACAAGAGCTCGAAATGCTTGATAGATATCAAAGAATTCAGAACGTTGTTTCAGTAAATAAACCCAACAATAACGAGTATGATCATCAATAAAGGAAACATAATAGCGAGATCCTCCTTTGGTGGGAATAGGAGCAGTCCCCCATACATCAGAATGAATCAAATCAAAAGGAGAAGAAACAACAGAAATACTACGATTAAAAGGTAGGGCGGAAAATTTTTCCAGTTTACATCCACTACAATCAGAAATATCATGGGGTTGCAAATTTCCTAAGGCCCCCGTGGAAGCTAAAAACCTCAAGCGAGAAGACGAAACATGACCAAGACGGAATGCCATAAATAAAAACTAGAAGAAGAATGACTCAAACGAAAAGAAGACAAATCGACACTAGGAGCAGCTGCAACTGGCACTTTCAACTCATCCAGAACATATAGTCCCCCCTTTCTACGGCCTGTCCCAATCAGCTTCTGAGACTGTAGGTCCTACACGTAACAAAAAGAAGAGGAAAATGTGACTATATTACCAGAATCACACAATTGACCGACAGAAGCAAGATTTAACGTGAGTCTTGGAATATGATAAACATTAGGAAGAGACAGGTTAGGAGTGACAATTGAGCCAACACCCGCTAAAGGCATAGGAGTGCCATCAGCAGTCATAACACGAATCGAGGGCGAAGGAGAAATAGAAGTAAATGATGAAGAATGTGGAGTCATATGATGTGAAGCACCAGAATCCAAGACCCATACAGAAGATGACATACCTGAAGAATTATGGAGGAAATGACCTATTGAGGAAGAGGCAGACATAGCTTGTGGTTGGTTTTGCTGCAAGGAGAGAAACCTCTGAAACTGCTCAGCCATGGTACTTGGATCAGTGAATGGAGTAGGAGAAGCTACTGCCGTAGTATTTGCCTGTGGGGTTTTGTAACTAGGACCAGGAGGTGGTCTATACGATTGTGACTGATTGCCAGGCTTCCAACCTTGATACTGCTGCTAGGATTCATTCAGTTGTCTCAACTTAGGACATTGAGCCTTCCAATGGCCTTTCTTCTTATAGAAACTGCACTCATCAAAAGAAACTCTTACATACGGCTTATTCTGATTATTGGATGGTGGTTTAGAAGGGGCTGCCAATACGGAAGGACTAGGAGAAGAAGCAATTGCTTTTTCAGAGTTAGTCTTTAGGCGGACCTCTTCCGCCAATAACTCACTAACAACTGAGTCAACAGATAGAAGTGGAGACCGATGCAAAATCGAACCCCTGAATCCTTCAAAGTCAGTGCGAAGAGCCATTAGAAACTGCACCAACCGCTGCTGCTCCCTACGAGCAATATAGGCATCAACTGCCTTCAATTCATCTGATTCCGTAAGAGCCAATTCGTCCTAAAGGTTTGTCATAGCAGAATAGAACTCTTGCACTCTCATATTATTCTGCTGGAGAGCTCGTATGTCAATTTCCAATTGATATAGCTTTGCAAAATTAGACTGCGTATACAACCTCTGTAGATGATCCCAAACCTCTTTTGCCGTCTCATATTTTTCCAACTGCATCCCCATGGAATGCTCAACAGAATTATTAATCCAAGTAATAATCTTAGCATTGTTTGTTTCCCACGCATCTATCGACGCAGCAAAATTCTCAGCGGTAGCTGCAAGTTTCACAAAAGTACCACTCACATATCCCCATACCTTTTTACCTTTGAGAAAATTTCTCATCACATAACTCCAATACGAATAATTCTTTCCATCTAATCTCACACCAACAGATTGAAGCGAATCATCTCTTTCAGTAGCCATGATCAGCGACAATGAAAATTGGATAACAAAAGCAACGAAACGAGATACAAAATTGAACAAAAAGCTATACTAGAAACGAGACAGAAAACTTAACCGAACCGAGAGATTCTATACGATCTGCGATCTCCAATAAACTGCAAGCGCCCACTCCAATCTTAAACTGCCTTTGAGATTACAATTCCTCCCCTAACACCTTGCTCTGATACCATGTTAAACAATCTCAACTAACAACAGAATTCAAGAGCAAGAATAGAACTAGGGTTTCCATTCATAGAAACATGGTGCTTTACAATGCAATAATTGTCTTCTAACCCTAAACACAACTAGACTATATATAGACTAAGAAAAGAAAGACAAAATGACTACTCTACCATATGAGTAAAATAAAACAAATAATCCTACTTATCTTAACATGGGTACCGTACTCACATCAAAGAAAAATTTGTCTGGATTTCATCGGTCCCTTACCATCAGAAAATAGTTATGTATTATTTATATTGCACTCGGCATTTAATCAAGTCAGTACTAGGTCACTTTCAGTTGGGCTCTTGAGAACATGTCTAGTGCATGTAAATCATATAGTTTTTTTAACCATGTCGTTGTAAAATGTCTTACTTGTAGATAGGGCGTTGACATCTTCTATTCACTCTATTTCTTCATGTTATTTCTTATTAATTTTAAAAATAGTTCGATAGTAATTTGTCACATGTCTTGCTGATCACATGTCTCACTAATTCCCTCAATCCACACAATCCACACTCTTTCATTCCTCAATTCTCTTTCTCATGTATTAAGCTACTCAAGGACTCCCTGAAAATAGACAAATAAGATGATCATGCTCAGGTCTTCAATTGAAAGTAATCTATATATTAATAAAGAGATATCACTTTTAGAGGGAATTTTTTTCGCTCATTTTTCAGTCTTTTTAAATATAGATTGTGGAGAGATTTTTCCTTCCTATGAAACTTTCTCTCTATTAGTTGATTTTTAAATTAAAATTTGACTTTCCCGCTTATAAGACTTTCCCTCTATTGACTGATTTTTTTAATTAAGATCGAGTTTTTTTCTTTTTCCTTTTCTAATACATATTAAAGATGTGATTGGGGTTAATTTTTAATGGTTTTTAAAAGTTTTTAATATAAAGAGGTGAGAGAATGAGTGGAGTTGAATAGTGGAGATTTGTGGATGTAATGTTATATATGGATATGATTGATTTAGGGAAAAGAAATAATGGATACAAAAATGGTAAAAAGTGGTAAAAAATTTTAAAAAGGGCTCCCAATCATGCCATAAATCTCTTTACTTTTTTAAAAATTTTTTCTTTCCTGATCTATAATAAATTCCTTAATAGCTATCATTAATGACTACAAATCTTATTAAATCTATTTATCTATAATGATAATAATAATAACAACAATGACAAACCCTACATACATGCATACATAGATACATACATACATACATACATACATACATACATACATACATATAGAGAGAGTTTTTTAATTATTTTTCTTATTAACATAATCAATTTTCCTTTCTAGACGTATGAGATTTTGTTGTAATTTTTTTAGTTATGTTATTTTTTAAATTAAAAAATTACATTCGGCCAATTAATTATTCTGGAAATAATAAATTACATTTATAAATAAATATCTAAGAAATGAAAATTACTCAAGATTAACAAGTTTGCTATGATTTAATTTTAGTATGATACAAAATTATCATCGATTAAATTTTTACACAAAAATTAAAAGAAACATGTAGTGTTAAAATACAAAAATGAAATTGGACTATTAAATAATTTTAGACATAATTTTATTGGGTTATTTTCAGAAAACCTCAAATCTTTCAAGTTTATGACCATTTTCAATGTCTTCAGTTTTTAAATTAAGTGGCACTAGACCCCTCTACTAATGGATTCCATCCAATTCGGTCGTTAAATTGATTTTTTTCTCTTTTGTGCACTAAAGTTTGAGGGTAAATTTTGAAATAATATTTTCTTTCACAATTTTATATTATTTTAAACTTTATAAATTTAACAATGTGCAATTTAGTCGTAAATCATTTTAAACTTCATAATTTTAACTTTGCAATTTATTACTAAATTTTTGAATTTCACAATATCAACATTGTTTTTGGAAAAGTGGCAGAGATGGTCCATACATTTTGCAGTTGCCGGGAAATTGATGCAAAATTAAAAAAAAACGATAGCGTGATATAAATTTCATTGAATTTTAATTAATTTGATACTAATTTATTTGGTCTATAATTAATTTTATCAAATTTATTTGACACCGATTAAATAATTTTTATCAAACGTAGTAGAATTTGATCACATTAATATTATAATTTCTTAAAAAAATTATTTAGCATTAAATACATGCACATTTTAATTTCAACCAATACTTAATAATAAATGTAATCTATGAAATTTTAGCAGAAATATATCACCATAAAAAACAACCCGAATATAGAAAAATAATAAAATATAATGAAAAAAAACTTAAAAAAAACAATTAAAAAAACAAGAAAAAACTTAACTCCCCCCCTCCCCCCACAAAAAGAGGCCAAAGCAAACCCCACTTCTAACCTAACAGTAACACCCGCCCCACCAGCGATAATCTAGGAGGTTTTCCCTCGATTTTGTCGCCTAACAACAAAGTCACTGTCAAGCGACAATCTACTAATTGTTGATCAGTAAATCAAGAGGAAAGTCCATCGATTTGCTGATATAGCCAGCAATCTTAAATCTATGGGCTTTCCCTTTGTTGGTGGGCAGTGAAGTCGTCGTCATGTTTAAGGTTTTTAATTTTAATTTTTAATTTTTTGTATTTTATTTTATTATTGCTTTACATTCGGTACAATTTTTACAATGATAAATTTCTACTAAACTTTTATGAAGATAAAACAATTATATTTATTATTAATTATTAGTTAAAATCAAAATGTACACGTCTCTAATACTAAGGAAAAGTTTGAGAAATTATGATATTAATACAAAAAAATGTTATTTTTTTAAAAAAAAATAACAATAAAAATGATTTAATATGTGTCAAATAAATTCGATAAAATTAATTATGGACCAGATAAAATTAATTAGACTCAATTTGATTAATTCAACGAAATTAAGATAACGCTACCTTTTTTATTATTTCGTACCAATTTCACTGCAAGTGTAAAATTTATGGACCATTTTCGCTAATTTTCCAAAAAATAATATTGAAACTATGAAATAAAAAAATTTAAAACTAGATTGCAAAACATTAAAATTAAAATTGTGAAGTTTAAAAAAATTTAAAATTGTGAAATAAAATAGTGTTTCAACTTTTACCCCCAAACATTAGTGCACAAAAGGACAAAAAAGCTAATTTAAGGGCTGAACTTGATGGAATCCATCGGGGGGGGTTCGATGATACTTAATTTCAAGATTGGGGAGCTCCACATTAAAAAAAAAAAAGAATTCGGTTGGAATTATTACAAACTCGAAAGATTTGGGGATTTTGTGAAAATAACCATTAATTATTTTTATAAATAATTAACGAAGAAAGAAAAGGTAATCAAAATTAGGAATTTCACTATGATTTAATTTTGATGCGATGAAAAATTAAAATTATTTAAATTTTTACATAAAAATTGAAAGAAACGTGTAACATTAAAATAAAAAAATTAGATTGGACCTTTTAATTAATTTTAGATATAATTAGTAATTTTGAAAATAAAATTAATTAAAAACATAAAAATTAATTAAAAATAAAAAATTCAGCTAAAATTTAATTTTTGTGAGATAAAAAATTAATCAAAATTAATTATATTACTAAACAATAAATAAATATCTATTAGTACACAATTGACATTGGGTGGCGGTTCTATGAAAAACGCCACACAAAAATAACGGGTGGCCATTGTTAGAAAAAAAAAACGCCGTCTGTTATGCATTTAAAAAAAGAACCACTTTTTGTGGCAGCTTTTTTCAAGAACCGTCACCCAAACTAAAATAACGGGACCGCCACCCAAACTAAAATAAAATTTTTTTAAAATACATTTTTGGGTTGTGGTTCCTTTCTACAACCGCCACTCGTTTTTATTATTATTATTATTATTATTAAAATTACTTTTGGGTGGCGATTCTTTGCTACAACCGCCACCAATTCACGAAAAAGTCATTCCCACTTCTGAGTTTCTTCCTCTTTCGAAAATTTTTCGAAATTTCTTACAATTTTCATGACTTCAAATCAAATTTAAGTGCAATTTCTTCGCAAATTGGTGCCACAATTTAAACAAGGTAAGCTTCCTCTACCTTTTGGTCCCAATTTCGTGTATTTTAAGGTTATAATTTTACATCCCCAAATTCTAGGGTTTCTTGAAATCGGATTTTGTTGCATTTTATTCACAAGTTGGAGCCACAACACACAGCAATGTCATCTTCCTCTGTCAATTGGACCGGTTAGTAAGTTAATATCCCCAAATTCTAGGTTTTTGTTTTTTGTAAATCTTAATTTTATGGTTTTTGTTTGTTATAATATATTTATACATTGTGATTTCATATTTAATGTACTGCATTTTTTGTGTAATATTTGATTGGAACTATGTTTTCTATTATAAATCTATTATTTTTCTTATATATGGATATTATTGAATTAAATATTCTTGATTTATTTATATGCATATTGTTAAATTAGAGGTGTAATTTTAGTGATATTATGGATTATAAATAATTTAAAAGAGAAATTAAAAAATTAATAGTTAATATAATTTTTTGCTAGTTTTGGGCATGCAAACTTTAAATGGTCATAACTTTTGCATACGATGTCCGTTTTCAGCCCACTACCCATTTCGGAATCGTCGCGACAAGATCTATGACAGTCACGCTGTCACTATGATCCCACGTTTTAGGCCAATCTGATGTCATTTAGGACCTCAAAATGCAGTTTTTAGTTTTCCATTCTATATTTTCGTTATTCAGTTGTTTTATTTCGTTATTTCATTTCATAGTATGGTTTTATTTCTCGTTATTATTTAATAATAGCGTTGGTTGTAATTGGAGGCGATTGACTTTGAATAAAAATTATTTTATTCTTAATTGTTAGTTGTAATGCAAATCTAACCATGTGTGTTCACAGTTGATCCAAAAAAAAGAAAACAAGAGAGCAAAACAGGTGGTGGTTTTTCGCTACAAACCGTCACCCTATCATTCAAAAAAAAGAAGAAGAAAAACGGGTGGCTGTTTTAAGTGTAAAACCGACATCCTGTCATTAAAAAAAAAAAGAAGCAAAACGAGTAGCTGTTTTGCACTAAGAACCGCCACCCTAAGTAGTTTTTTTTTAAAATATAGAATAGATGGTGATTGTTTTTATTTCTTTTTTCGGTGGCCTTTTTTTTGAACCACCACCCTTTCGGCGACATTAGGTGTCGCCGATTTCGGTGGCGGTCAAAGAACCGCCACCCCAAGTGCAAAACAACCGCCACCCAACCCCGATTCTTTACTAGTGATCTAAACTACAAATATTTATAGGATCGAATTTTCCAAAATATAAGTGAAACCCTATTGAAATTCTTACAAAATCTTAATATGCATTACCTAAATCGTTTAATATTCTGGATTGTGTGGAGTTTTTTTTATAATTATTTTTAGTACAGTTAATGATATTCTATTTATATTTATGAGAATCACGTATTAGTAGATATGTCTCCCCGTGCAGCGCACATGGGCTACTACTAGTATTTTTTAATACTAGGAGGATAATTGGCACAGTCAAGATTCATTCTTATTAGTTGGCGCACTTTGATGGCCCATTTTTAAAACTGATGCATTTTGGTCCTATACTTGAGTTTTCTTGACACGATCAAGATTTTTGAGACCGAAATAAAGATGCTATCCTTGTTTTTAATAAACATGCGCAAATTAGTCTTTAAAAATTCAAAGTTGTCTAATTACAGAATACATGGATGTATTTGTATTCTAAGTGCTGCGAAAATTAACATTGCTAAGTTCAATTAGGTTTAAGTGCAGCAAGATGTATCTGGACTAAGTCAATTAATAGTAAATAGACCAAAACATATAAGCCTTATCCTAGATGAACCTAGCGTATTGCAAAACTGGAAAAGGAGAAAGAACACACAATTTTTACGTGGAAAACCCCTAAAGGTAAAAAACCACGACTCAAATCCCTCAGGCAACCCATCCACTAGAAAGAACAGATGTAAGGGTAATGTTTGAGTGGGAATTTTTTCCTGGAAAAGCCATCTTTTCCACCTTTTTTTCGGGTTTTAGTCTGTTTGATTGTATTTTGTCTAGGAAAACGTTTTTTAACTTTTCCCGAAATCCATTCTTTTTCTTATTTTGGTGGAAAACGTTTTCCTCGGAATGATGAGGTTTTTGGTTTCTCGCAAAAGTCTGCTCTTTTTTTAATGAACAATTTGTTTTAACCATAAAAATAAGGAAAATAATTAAATTTCATTAAAAAAAACAAAAATAAGGAAAATAACACTATTTTCCAACTTGCAAATTAATCCAATGTAACACCTACAAATACCATTTTTCCTGGAAAAACTTTTCCCGGAATTCATTTATTTGGAAATCATTTTCCTTCCAAATATTTTTCGACTTCCCAATCAAACACACCCTAAGTTCAATACAAGAGACTCTAAAGGACTATTTCGCAAAATTTAATCAACATAGACGAATTAAATGAAAAACCTTATGTTTTTCTCCTTATGGTGGCATAAGAACCGGCATCCCACTGCTCATCAATAGATCTTTTTTTTTACTGCAACAACCCTCCAAGCAAATTTTTTCTCCCGTGAAATCTTCAGTGCTTAAGGCACCTTTCTTCTAGGAATAAGCCTCATCCCGGAGCACGTTATTGATCAACAATCAATAGTTGTGGACTTGGGAAGTTCTTGTACACCACTTGAACGTCATAGCTCTTTAGATCTAATATTGGATGCACATGAAGAAGTCAAAAGGCACCAAAAAAATGAATTTTTCGCTCTTGGACATGTATTCTATGCGTACATCCGGGTTACCCAGTTTTTCACTCCTCTTGGGCTTTTATAGAAGCTAATGTCTTGCTAAAAAAAGATATTACCTTGTATAAGACTTCCTACAATAACAAAATTTCTTATTAGTGTAGGATTTTAACAATAAGGTAAGAACTAATAATATAACATAAATAAAAAGTCCAACTTACCTTAAAATAATTTATTTATTTACCATTTTAATTAATTAAGAATCCTAACACTAAAGGTAAGTAATTGGAGCACAAGAAATAACCTTACAGTCCAAGAAAGCTCGTGAGCTCGTCCCCTAGGCGTGTGACACGTTTGCGATTATCTTGAGTCCTTTCGTGATCACAACTTAACTTATTAATTATCCCACATGTTTTTGACACGGATTAGAACACAATAAAAATTACCTGTGACAAAATAAGTTGATAAAAATCAAATTAACCTAATTAAAAATTAGATTAAGTATGCATGCATGTTTTCCAATTAAATTCACATAAAATTTAATAAAATCTAATTTCTTCTAGTGTTAAATATAAGCAAATTTCAGTTTTAATCAATTTTTGAAAATTAATTTCACCACTGTATTTTCAAAATTTTGTAATTTCATGCAATTAGCAAAAATAGAAAAATATATTTTGAGCAAATAAATATATTAAATGAAAAAAAAATATTAAAAAAAAAGAAAGGCAAATAAACTAAAGGTACCTCAAATCTCATCCCACTCACCACTCCAACTGAAAAAGAAGGAGGGGGTTCTAGATACTGACAAATAAGTTAATGTAAGTACCCGCTACCTTGTTGTGTAGGCAAAAAAAAAAATACAAAATCATGGACGCCGGGGAGGTCGAGCAGACGAAGAGCTCTGCTTGGTATCATGTTTCCCCATTTGCCTTCTTGCAACCTTGTTCCTTTCTTCGCGAATTGCCTCTCTGGCTTTGTCATGCTCTTGGATTAGGTCCTGGATGAAAGCGACAATCTTAACAAGGATCTAGTCGAATTCTATAGAAGTGTGGGATTCCTATCCTCCAGTTGGCGAATCCAAACGTTAGCGGAACACCTCATACCCCTTTCCCACAGGGAGAATGTCTTTTGCTTGTCCATATCCAATTGCAACTAGTTAGCCGAAATCTTGTGCTCATGAGTGCAAATAGGATCCTACAGGGTTTAAACCTCGCATGACAGTTGGGTTTGCTCCATCGCAGCCTCATCTGCTTCGTCCTAACCTGGGACTACTCCAATTCTACCCAATCGGCCTCGACCCTCGCTACTGATTCAGCCCTCCTAGCAGTAGCCAGATCAGAAGGCCAACCCTCATTCTCTTTTTCCAACTCCTCGCATTACCTAATGCATTCCTTGTACAAGCCTAAGACATAGCTTTCTAGAATCCCAACACGAATCGACATGGCATCGGCAAAATAAAACATCTGAAGGGGTTCCAATTGCTGGGCCTTGGAACACTACAGAGACCACCACTTAGGCCAACTCCAATGGCAATATGAATTGCCACCCCATGTCAGTAGAGAGATTAGAGACAGATAGGAAGAGAGATAATTGGAAGGGCCCATGTGTTTCCAATTTTTTATTTTTTAAATTATTTTTATCTCAATAGTCCCACTTTTTCTCCACTTTTTCTTCATAGATTTCTATTCCCATACCACGTTTAAAAATAAACGTTCATGTAGAATTCTTCTACTATTATTTTATTATTATTATTGAATTTATTTCTATCTCCCTCCTCTTTTGTACTTTTCCCTTTCTTTTTCCCCATACTTCTTTTCATTCACTTTTAAATAAAATACTTCTTTTCATTCACTTTTAAATAAAATAACCATCTTTTCTATATTTTTCTCCTTCACATCATCCCCAATTTATAATTGCCATTGGAGATGGCCTTATGGGCTTTGGCCGCCATCTTGACATCATGGACAGGAAGCTTCTGGAGGACCTTGTCGGGCAACCACTACTTATACCTCTTCCATTTGATCTCAAGTTCCTGAAGAGGGTCCCAGGAGTAGAACTCCTCTTTCATAGGTTTGGCAACCTAGATGGGCAGATTTTTCCCACTTTTGCAAGAAGTCGACTCATGTCAGCTCCTGGACGAACTACGATCTAAAGGCAGACTCCATTAGTCTAGGGGCACGTGGTGGTCAGGGCTTCAGCTTCATTGGGCTTTGGTTGTATCTTATTGCCCTTATTGACGAAGCTGGCAGGCAGAGGGAGGAATGCTTGGTGTATGGAGCTGCAGTAGCTGTGGCAACAACTACTACAACCAGCGGCACAACAAAAAGGAACTTAAGCTTTTGGATTATAAAATCAATCACAATTCACAAATCTCAATATAGCTTCAGATATGAATAACTTACCTCTTAACATATGTAAACACATCTATTACCCACCTTTATGTTGAAGAAAACAAGCTCAAAGGACTTTGGTAGCTTCCCTTATTCTATTTCTCTTCTCTTTTCCTTCTTTTCCTCTTCTTCGTTGGCATCAAAAGGATGATAATTATGATGATAAATAAATCTCAAACCAAGTTTGAAGAGCTTAGAGGTGTTTGGAAGTGTCCTTAGGTGTGCTATGAGTGTTAGGATCGAGTTTGGTTAATATATATACCACACAATAACTAGAAAAGTCTAGAAAACACCAATTCGCCGATTTAAAATTACGGCCGTAAGCCACAAACTACGGACGTATCGATATTCCTTGACGGATTTATCGAATAAATTTATGGCCGTAATATAACAATTTATTGTCGTAATCCCAATTTCCTAAAATTTCCTTCATATCATAAATTTGAAGGCTGTACCATTTTCAAACATATCAAATACACTTACTAACATGCGGCATGACATATCGTACACGTAATCATCATTTCAAAACTGATTCATATCATTTATATTTCACCCAAAATCATATACGAAATCATATATGAAATCAGATACAAAATCAGGTGGGGAGTTACCTCATGAGCTCTCCCGCTTCATCCGTAGCATTGCACACAGCAGTGAACTTCTCATATACAAGTCCTCTCCAACTAGTACCTAAATGACTCAGACTCTAGGGGATAGGGATATATGCTATTTTGCGCAATCTCATGCATAGCTTGGAGGGTTTACTCAAATCCACAAGGCCTCCCCTACTTCGCTCAGTACTAGACTTGGCAATCTGCTCGCGAGCCAGCTCGGCTGTCGAACCAGGCTCGGCTTGAGCTTGCCTAAAGGCGAGCTCGAGCCCGAGCACAAACACCATTTTGGCGAGCCATTTCACTCTAGCTCGCCTGGCTCGAGAGCTCGGCTCGACTCGTATAGTGCATGAGCTTGAGCCGAGCCCGAATTAGCCTTCGATGAGCCGAGCTGAGCCTGATTGACAAGTCTACTCAGTACAGTGAGCCACCTTGCACTACGTACAACTCATAAGATGTGGGGACTTCGTCCACGCCTCTAAAACAAGGAACTCTGGAGACTTCCCCCTCTCCCACATGATTAATTTTGTCCTTTTCCAAACGATACTTCCTTGGCCAGTTCTGATTGCTGGGCCTATTGTGAGGCCCAAAAAGCTTCGCTCAACTACATAACTTTCCCTCACTGTTAGAACACCTTTTGCTCTTTATTCTCGAGAGACCCTCGCCTCGTCAAATATCAAACAGCCTAGAGGCCCACATCTTTGCAATATGCTAGCAAATCGCCACGCGAAGGTAGGAAAATGTGACTTCCTAATCAGTCGACTACGAACTCCTTGATAAACATCAATGATATCGAGGACCTAGGAGACTCATATTATATGTAGATTTTCGCCCTCTTTTGTGGTATCCAGCTCAACCCTAATTGATGACGTGGAGCTCATGATGGACCCACAAAATAGTGATGTAGTATGCCAGCTAGCTTGATGATTCAGCCTATTGCGCGAAGCACTTTTCCATCATGCGTGGACTGACTTTCCTTACACTGATTCCGTTTCCTTGATCCAGCCACACACAATCTCCAAACATAGAAAGAATCCTAGTTGGGAAAGGAATGTTGCGATCACCAAATCTAAGGGCTCAAGTCACCATCTTCGAGGAAATCTAGAAGAATCTGAAATCTCAACATGGAAAAGACTTTTCCTTGTATACCCCAAACCCTAGATCATGGCATTCTCCATATAAAATAATGTAACTCAGACGTGAACAGTACGCAAGTTTTTCTCTCCCTAACTCTTGCATTTATTACTATGCATCACCACTCTTGTTACTATCTCAACTCCTTCCTCGCCACCTCACAAAGCATCGCACATACAAATTCTATAACCCTAATAAGTTACTCTTCCATTTTCATAGGCAGTGACTTAATTGTTGGGCCTTTTTCTCCGATGACCTTGGTGCCTAACTGTTGTGGTTAAGTGTAGAGGCATAAGCAATGTACGGTAGGCATGGACTGGGAGATCTGTTCTCATTCCAGATGGCGTGATCCAGTTACAACCATCAACAAAATTGTTAATAGAAAAAAAATCATAAATCCATGAAAACCCAATGTAAAAGGTCGAGTTTGGTGTAGAGTATGCAAGTTTTTTTCCCCTCAAAGCTTATAGAAATTCATAAAAGTCAATCAATTAAGAAATCCATTAAAATCTATAAGTAATTGAGGAAATTGAATTTCTACGGAATCCATTAAATTCTTTCTATATTGAGGATGCTGAATTTTTATGCAAGCCATTGAATTCTAAAGTTATGACATTAAGAATTACATAGCTTTCTAAAATCCATCAAAATCCAAATTGTCCACTAAATACAATTAACCTATGTTTTGAGACGAACAAAAAAAAATAGTAAACACTATATGTTTTTTTTTTAAAGAAATACTAAATACTATAATTTTTTTCTAAGCATAGTAAATACTATATCATAGTGGAAATAAGGGAGTATAATTTATTTAGAGGAAATTAGGTGAAATATGATTTTTACTTCTAATATTTCAAAAATCATGGAAATCAAGTTATTTATAAAAATCCCGAGTGGCAATGAATTTTTTTTCAAAATCTAGTGTCTGCGATCATGCAGATTTTTGGCAAGATTGCACGGTGTGGATCTAGGCATGGCCCAACTTTTGTACCATGCGATTGCACAGTGCAATCGCATGCAAAAAATATGGATGATGCCCATATTTAATTGTCAATCCATTACGCAAAATGTGTAATGTGTGTAATAATTGTGTAATGCATTACACAAAGTGTGTAATACAATGGGTGCGTGGAATTATACAATGCATGTAATGAGTGTGCAATGGATGTGTAACAGTTGGAATTGGGTTTTCATTGTTTTGAATATAGAATTCGCATATGGTGTCTATTTTGAATGGATAACATATGTTTTTCATATTTCTCGACCAACTCCTTCCAGCCACTAGCTTTGCTGATGCTATTATCGTTTTTGTTTTTTTTTTTGGTGTGCGTTTTATATTCCGTTTGTGAATTTTTAAATTTTTATTTTGTGAATTTGTGTTGTGTGATTGTTTAGCGTGATCACACGTGTGTGAATTAGATTGAGAAATATAGGATTTTTGTAATTTTTTTATTTTTCCTTATTTTTTAAGGGCTTGCTCTCTACATTATAAATTTTCATTAATTTTTAATAATTTTTTTCTCATTATTTTTACTACTCATATAATTATTTTATATTTTTTAATATATTTATTTTTAAAATTTTTAACCACATATTTAATATATAATTTAAATAAATCTATAATATTCTCAAAAGAATAAGCCTTCAATATCAAACTCAAAGTTGTGTAAAGCTATAAAGAAAACACTTTAATATATGCCTGCAGGACTGTGTGGTAAAGATATTTATCATGAGTATTGTACAATAAGATATCTGTTTATATGGGCCGTTCTTATCAGGGCGAGGTTTGTACTGCGAGTACCGAAAGGGCACGCAATAAGTACGGCCTTACCTCAACATTTTCGGTCCAAATTGTTGGTTTCGTGGGACCCAGAAATCACTAAAAACTTGTGGACGTAAACAGCTGTCCACACAAACGTTAGGTACCTACAATTATTTTTAATATTAATTTAAGACTGGCCTTTTTCATAAGTGTTCGTACTTTCCGCACAAGAATCAACGTGATCTGTCCTCCCTCAAATAATTTCTTCACCGAATAAAATTGGTCTACTTATTGACCCCCTGAGATGGGGCATTGGCACATTTTGTCTTTCCCGTTTTACCCGTATCATTTCTCTTATTTACCACTATCGTTTCATGTCCTTTACCGTACGGTCACCGTCAATTTCACGTTTTGACCAAAATACCCATACGAATTGCTATCGGTGTCTTCCATTTGAACGATAAATACAAATTGTCCCGCAAATAAATAATTGTGCTTGCCTGACGAGAAAAATGTTTGAAATGTTATGAATAATTGAGAATAATTTGGTGGTTATGAATTATGAGGAATAATTTGGTGGAGGAATAATTTGGTAAAAGATGTAATTATTATATGTGAATGACTATTATACCCTTGATGAAATTATGTAATTACGGTTTATGCATTCAAGTTTTTACATAAATAGAACGAGTTATTAATGAAATTCATTCGAGAATTCCAGAATTCAATTCTCTCTAAATTCTCTATTGTTTATATCTTTTATAACAGCGTTATCGTGAGTCTCTAACCCTTTGAGTAATATGAAAGAAGTATCTTTCACATTGCATCTTATAGATGATCTTACATATCGAAACTAGATTATTACCAATGAATTAATTCATCCTCATCAATCCTAAATAACTCTCTCTTTGCAAATACATCATCAAAATTCCCTTTGTTCATATTCCTCTCCCACAATTCCTCATTCTACACAACTTGAGATGTCTAAATCCCAAAATTGGAAGAATGGAGTCAAGAATTTTCCGATCACGTAAATAGATTGCAAGTAAATCTCATCCATGGAATAATTAGAGAAAGGGAAAAAGGTAAATCATATGATTTTATAATATAATAATATATTAAACTATAACATTCGTTTTATCGAGATATAAAGGAAAGCATACATTATCAAAATCAAATTTTCGACTCCATTATACTCGATTTAACGAGAGCTTCGATTTGACACCAACATTGATAGGGCAATAACTCGTTTTGAAATATGTTATTATCAAACTTTCAAAATTTACAAATCAAGACACTAACTTTTTGAAAAAGTTGCAAAATAATCCTTGAATATTTTGATATTGATAAATTGAAGTAGAAAGGAGATAATTTTCTAATCGTAAAACATTGATAAAATATTTTTGACAATTTTACCTTTACAATTGGAATGGACAATTTTACCCTTAGGGTAAAACCGACCTAATTTTGACAGTGAAAAATGGATAGAATATTTATGAAGAAATTCTAAATCCATTGATTATATAAAATGGCTTGAAGTCCATTTGAGTTAAAAGATCGGAATATTATTTTAACTCCCGAAGAGTTCAATTACATAAAGTACTTATTCTAGAAGGATAAGTGTACTCTTGTAGAAGTAATGAGTATTTGTTCTAGAAGAACAAATTTGCTCCCTTAGAAGCGATTCAATATTTAATTCTCGTGACTTTATTTACTTTGCAATTTAATTCTGCAATACCTCCTACTTGATGATGGGTTCAACCGTCACTAAACGGAAGGTTTTATATATTTCTGCACTTTATATGCTAAGTGATGGGTAATACCTTCTACTAAGCAGATCCTACTCCTGAAGAAGTAGTTAAATATTATGCAATTTAATTCTTGCTATTTAAATTCCGTAAATTTATATTTATTGCAATAATTCCCATAAGGTAGGTTCGACCACCTATTGGAGGAAATTTAATTTCTGCAATTTAAATTTATGCACTTTATAGTTTGAGTATATTTCTAATGTGGTGGGTAATACCACACGATTGGTGTGCATATTTTCAATGTGGTGGGTAATACTACACGATTGGTTATAACGAATCCTACTCTAGAAGAAGTAGTTGATCAAATATTCTAATCATACTCTCGAAGTAGTAGACGATGAGAATAAAATTACTTCCCCATATATATCGAATATTAATGGAGAAAATTGAACAAGTGGTACTTGAAGTTACCATTGGATAAATAGATGAAAATAAAATGCTCAATAGATCCCATGTTGATAAATCAAATAAAATATATCGCATGGAGAGATTATATGAAGTAATCTCATCGATGATATAAGATTGTATTAATATGAGAATAAAATGCTCTTGAAGAAGCAAAATCACTAGATTTCTGTATTTGAATAAAGCGATATGATATTATTATTATTACTCCCGAGGAAGAAGTACAAAATAGTAGAAGTGGAACATATTGAGAATATCAAAAGATGGCATTAAACACTCGAAAATATAGAAATGCAAAAGAAAATACATCTTGAATCCATAAATGAGGGATGCGTCGAGAGTATAAATACTCGTAACTCGCCACTAGTGGTGTCAATTCGAATTGGGCCGGCGTCGGCCCGCTAAATATTGGCCCGTGATCGGCCCGCTTGCTTCATAGGCCCGCTCATATGGGTTGACGGGCCGGTTGGACCGGCCCGTGTTTTTAGTGTGGCCCGGCCCGTTGTGCACGGGTTGGCCCATATGGGCCAACCTGCACGCCAACGAGCGCCAACTCATATCAATTAATTTTTTTTTTTACATCAATAACACAAGATTGATTATATTCACACAAATACACAAACGTATGTATACTTTCTATCTAAATACAAAACTAAAAATATATACAATTGATAAAATTTTTAATATTTAATTTTTGAATTTAATATTATAATAATAATATAATAATAATAATAAGAAAAAAATTGACTTGAGGGCGTATTGTCCCCTCAAGTCAATTGTCGCAGACTTTACTGTTTTCACGCCGCAAAGCTGAATTTGAGAGGGACAATATGTCCCTCACATTATAATATTTATTATTATTTTTAATAATTATATTATAATATTATATAATTATTATACTATATATGCGAGACGGTTGCAGCAATCACGCGCTGACCGACCGGTCCAAATATAATGACTTGTGGTGGCGTCCGGTTCACGGGCCGCGGTCCGGTCAAAGCGAGTGGGCGGTCCGGGTTCGCCGCCACATCTTGACACCACTATCCGCCACCATCAACATTAGGATTCATAATGAAATATTTAAAGGATCGAATTTCTTTTCGACACGATGATGCGTGGTTGATCGACTGGGCTTCCGCAGATTCTTGAACATATGCATGAAATTTGATGAGTAGTTCATCAACGATACTAGCAGAGATAAGTATTTTCTCATTGAATGAGAGATAAACTTATTATTTACACTCGATCTAGAAACGCTTAGTAAACCATCAAAGAAATTATTAATATTCAACAAACCTATTGGTTTGACATGAAAGTTCCACTGTGCAACGAGGCTATATTGAATATTTCCTCCGGTGTGTTGTAGCGCTGGAAGGACAATGAAAGCATCACTATTATTCATCATATATATCATGCGGTTGTGGATGGATTGCGCTTGTAGCCCCAACCTCTTTGGACCCATGGTAGAACTGCTCCAATTGAGTATTAGATCCAACTAGATGAAAAGGTATTACACTCGAAACTCTTATTCCCCATGATGGTGCAGCCATTATAAGTCTAGCTAAAAGTTTGTTGTTGGTTCCTCCATATAGTATATTGATTTCTTGTCTCCCTAACTCTTTTACGAGTCGGTTTGCCATATCCACATATTGGATATGGCCTACCAGTTTAGATCCACCAAGAATACATACGGTTTTAATCTGGCGAGGTAAAGGCTGACTTGTATGAGATGATTCTAAAATCTCCATATCCATCTCTACTCCTATCTCTCTTTTTACACTATACTTTTAATGTATGAACATGAGAGATATATGAAACCCTCTATTTAAAGAAAAATTTTCAAACCAATAATTGAGTGCACTATTTACTTTTTGACAAATATGAAAGAGAAAAAATGCAGAAAAAAATTTTAAGTGAAAATGAAATATACCTGTCGGTGATTGAAAAATAATATATATATACATATATATATATATCTTAAAATTGAAAAACAATATTTACAATTACAAGAAAAACATTGATCTTCGTTATTACACCGAGCTTCCTTATATTAATATGAGAAAATTATTATACTAAAATTTTCTACTAAATTTACAAGCAGGATCTTCTAAAGTAAGTTTTTCAAGACTGTAGCGTTTGTTGATCTTTGAATTTGGCCCATAAGGCCATTAGCTCACCTTTGTAATGCGTGTCCACTAGGATGTGTCTCAAGAGCACATTGAATATCATCCAAAGGCTCCTTACTCAATCCATCCTTAATGAACGCTATTTTATCTTCTCGATTTACGGACAAGTACCCCTGATTTACATCGAGTGTCACATGTCCATCGAGCACACTTGTAGCATCCTCCTAATCTTTGCTCTCAGTTTCTTTGAAAAACTACTTTTACCCATACCAGGCATGTATTTAGAAGGAATTGAAACCTCACCAGATAATCGAACCTTTGCTTCAATCAAGCATCGGATATCTTGTGGGATACCCTTATTCATTAGCATCCTTAATCTTTCCAGCCTACCTCGATAAATCCTTTTTAGGATTTTAATCGGTAGTAATGGATAGTATTTTCGAAGATTTGAGAGCATATGATCCATTATAATGTATAAACCCTTGTTAGGATGAATTTTGCAATAATTTTGATGATTTATTTATAGAATAATACAACGCGTATGAAATAAGACGCCGATTTTAAATAAATAATATGAAGCGTAAGAGCTACGATTTCGAAATTAAATAATAGCCGGATGTGATGCGTATGAGTCAGAATCAGTGTTTGAATAGTGGTAGACAATAATGTCACTAAAAGATGATGGAATATGTCGGTGAATTGTTTCTATGATAAATCATATTGAGCAATATACAGATACTAGTGAAATCGATATAAGAATTTATTGAACTAGAAGTTCAATAATACTCGTTTGCAAAACCGGATTGACCATCCCGGTTTAAATAATTATTGAAATCAATATTTCAAGTGAAGAATTAAAGGAATTCTTCAATGATTGTTCTCGATAAATGATGAAATCATTACTAACCAATATTGGAAATAAATCCCAAATATATCTGGAATAAAGGATGAGAAATATGGGCCCACTCATCCTCCATGTGGACTACTAGATATTATGATATGGATCCACTAGATAGTCACATGTGTATATGATTCGTAATTTGAAATTTACGAAATATTTGCTCACGGTATGAGCATGATTTTCAGATTTAATGATAAAGCTAGTAAATGTATATCCCAATACTTGAATAAATCCCTGAAGGATTGAGTATGCGCATACAAGTGGGATATTATATGGCAAATTATTTAAAGTCCTCAAATAAATTGCCGATATCGAGAATAGAATGCAAACGGTCTAAATTCTCATATTAAGGCTGAATGATGAGAACATATATGATTAAAATCATACCAACTGTATAAGTTTTGGTGTTCTAAATTTTCTCAGCATGAGGGGGAGTATTAAAGATTGAAAATGATATGTGAAATGCATCATGTTATATCCTCACAATTAAAATATGAACTTGAAGTTCAAAGATGCATAAAAGATGCTATGAACAATCACATATATCAGTTAAGATGTTTTGATAAGTTAGCACGCCAGAAGCGTTGATATTATGAGATTTCCCCAAACATATATATCAAAGCAAATTATAAAAGATGGTCTTAATAACGGAGGCATATGCTCTTGAAGAGTATATAGACATAACTATATTGTGTAATCCTACAAGAGGATTGATAATGAGATATCTCGATAAGTTATGTCGATATGGGGAAAGAAATGAAATTGAAAAGTGTCGACACGATATGAAAATGTAGCGCTACATATGATCAATGATAATGAAAATATTGAGATATATTGAAGATGATAACTGGTGAATGTGAAATCCTTGATTTATGAGATGATGAGATGATGATGACTGGTGGTCAAGTTTAAAGATAAGCATGGTGGTCATTATATGTTGCATGCTCATGAAAGTTAAATTACCGATCGTGTATGTAGTACCGAAAAGAAAATTAAAGGATCGGGTGAGCTAAGCTCGTGTTTATAAGTACCCTAAAGGGGGAGCTAAGCCCCTGGGAATGCAATAACCTGTTAAGTGAGTATTAAATGTTAAATGATATATTTTAAGTGTTAGTTAGTTATGAAGGTTTACTTATATGTTTACATGTTTTTACGATGAATTTATATGTTTTAAAATTGTGTATTTGGAGACATGTGTTCATGGTGAATGTTTTGTAGTTGTGTAAGAAAATTGATGCACTCTAAATGAACGAAGAGTATAAAACCAATGTATATGATACTCATACAAATGTATGAAAGATTTTGAAATGCTTGCAGCATACTTGTATAAAATACGCATTGCACTCTTTTTCCCTTGATTGAGGTTTTATCCCATTGGGTTTTCCTAGCAAGGTTTTTAATGAGGCAACTTTAAAGGCGTATTCACATGAATAATGTACTCTTTTTCCTTCATTAGGGTTTTTCCCACTGGATTTTTCCTAATAAGGTTTTAACGAGGCATATTCATGGTATATTGAGAACGATAGGAGAAATTGATACAGTGTATCTATTGGATCAAGTTATAATGGAGCTAATGCTTTAGATCCAAACGATGATGATATTGAAATCATTTACTAGAAGTAAAGATATCAGTTCTCAAGATATGAAATCAAACGGAGCAGCTGTACTCTTTTTCCTTCGATCAAGTTTTTTCCCACTGGGTTTTCTTGACAAGGTTTTAACGAGGCAGCACATGAATACTCCTATACCGCTGGAAGACATCAGGGGGAGCAATGTTTTGATGAAGCAGTATATAACCACTCCAAGCTATCCTGCAATCGGTTTGGAAGTTTTTTTTTCCCACTGGGTTTTTCTCCAAACAAGTCCAGAAGACATTTGTATTAATAGTCATTCAAGGGGGAGTGTTATGAATAATTGAGAATAATTTGGTGGTTATGAATTATGAGGAATAATTTGGTGGAGGAATAATTTGGTAAAAGATGTAATTATTATATGTGAATGACTATTATACCATTGATGAAATTATGTAATTACGGTTGTACCATTCGAAGTTTTCCTATAAATAGGGCTTCAGTTATTAATGAAATTCATTCATGAGAATTCCTTAGAATTCATTCTCTCTAAATTCTCTCTATTATTTCTATACTTTTATAACATGAAAGACCTGTGTTTGAATAATTAAAATAATATAAAATCTCTTTCAAAAAAATAAAAATAAAAATAACATAAAATTAATAAAATTTAAATAGAGCTCCGATTAAAAAAAAACATTGAGCTGGTTTGACTACGATGTCGAGCTGAGGGCTATGATTCTTGTCTCGAAATTGTATCCATCTCGGTCTTAAGTCTTAACTCTTAGCCATGTCCCCATCCCAATATAGAAGATAATTTGGGGATCCCCGGCCCTCTTTGCTTTGGCTACATCCTAATTTGTTTAAGATATTTCTAATCAAGGAACTATTTGTAAGCTTGTTCATGTATATTAGAGCACGTTTTTTTAGAGATTTTTTGAAAAAATAATTTTTCAATGTGTTTTTGAAGTAAAGGAAAAAATTTAAAAATTTGTCATATTAAGTGAATGTGTAATTAAAAATAATGATTTTTAGAGTAATATGGATCAAATAAGCCTTTAATATTTCCTTTTTAACTTGTGTTATGAATTTTCTATTTCCATTTGTCTCGTTTAACTAATTTCTTGCATGCATTACAATAAAATATAACAGAGCAGTAATATTAAATAATCTACATATTAATAAATATTATTTATTGGTAAAAATCACTAATCAAAAATAATAAATAAAGAGATGTTAGCTTCCTTAGAAAAGTAAGGACCTTGATAATGAAGAAAACAATAATTAAAGGCTTCATTACTAAAGAAGCGTCATATCTATCTAGTTTGTATCAACATTCTACTCAAATTAGATAAATCATTGAGATCGCACTCACGATAATATTGCTTCTCTAGCCCCACTAGCTCAAGTGAAATCCTCAACTTGGTTTCCTCTAATATATAGAGAAACAATATATATACATATATATATATATATATATATATATATATATAATCAATATTTTATAGGTCATAAAGAAACTACCATGAGTATTATATGATAAATTAAAAATGAACAATCAAGGTCAATGCATGTGAGATATTAATCTAACTTACGTCAATACTCAATAGAATCCTTCCCAATATAGCACGTAACTCATGAACATCTAAAAAAAGGTTAATAACTACATGCAAAACATTCTCGAAATATCGGTGAGAAGCTTTTGAATTTAATTGTGTAAAAATATATAAAATAATAAAAAAATTGAATCTAACTTCTAAGTCAATACTCAATAGAACCCTTCCCAATATAGCATGTAACTCAACATCTTAAAAAGGTTAATAACTACATCCAAAACCATTTCGAAATATAGGTGAGAAGCTTTTGAACTTAAACGTGTAAAAATATATAAAAAAAAAAAAATAATCGAAAAATAACACAAAACATCTTCTTGATGTGTTTTTTTACACTTTAAATTTTCTAAAACCTTGGTCACTAGGATTCATTTGGAATGAAACCTGCTGAATTTTGAAGTTTAGTTAGTTCACTCCTATTTTGACAATCAACTAATTAATTGTAATTAATCACCGATTAAATGAAGATTTTCTCTCTTATATGATTAATATATATATATATATATATATATATATATATATATATATGCATCACCAGGAAAGATCAAGTGCCATCGATGGCACCAGTAGTTTCTGATTGCCATCGATGGCGTTCAGCGTCGACATCGGTTTGAAATTTGGAACCAAATATGGAATTAGCACGGTGAGGGGGAGCTCCTGCAATTGTGAAAATTTTCCGACGACATCGTGGCGGCTCGTGACGACCGATGAAAATTTTCCGACGACATCGTGGCGGCTCGTGACGACCGATCAAAGTTTTGATCATAATTTTTGCCCAAAATTTGACCAAATTATGAGCAAAACTTTGACCGACCGTTACGGGCCGCCACGATGTCGCCGGAAAATTTTCAAAATTGCAGGAGCTCCCCTCGCCGTCTTGATTAGGATCGATCACGGATTTAATCGATATCGGTCGGACCAAAATCCATCGATGGCAGTAACTCTGATGCCATCGATGGCACTTGATCTTTTCCAATCACACTAGTCTGTTTATTATTCCGTCTTCACTTTATACTCTCCAATCTTTCCAACTGCTCTTCAAAATTTGCACAAGCGTTATCATATGAAAGCTTTGAAAAACAAGTCCGAGATACTACCATTTGCCGAGATTTTAAACTTTCTTAAGTGTAAGGGGCGATTATGTCATCGGGGAAGTAGCTGATTTCATCAAAGAATGATGCCAAAAAGGACGATATTGTAATTTGACGAAAAAATATATTCCTCTTTCTCAAATAATACTGACTCCAGTTCTCATCTCCCAACTGAAATGCTCAAATCCACGCCGGTGTTTTCCGTTAACGGTTCCTCCAACACAAATACACATTATATGCGTTTGCATATCTGCAGTATTCTTCGTCTTCATCTTCATCTTCATAGTTCTCTATAGTGAGCTTAAAATTTATATATATCAATACATCATATTAATGAAGAAGCAAAAGTCAGACCCTGAATCCATCTTCAATCGGTTTGATCATCTATCCGAAGAGATAGTTTTCTTGATTCTCGATTTTCTCAATGATGACCCACTTGATAAAAAATCATTTTCTCTTGTCTGCAAATCATTCTACGCCATTGAATCTCGCCATCGGAAGACCCTGAAACCCCTTCGTTCAGAACACTTAACAAAAATTCTGATTCGATACCCTTTCATTTCCCATCTAGATCTCTCACTATGCCCTAAAATTACAGATTCTTCTCTGGGGTTAATATCAGGGTATTGTAAGCACATGTTGAGGTCGATTAATCTTTCGAGGTCCAAGTTTTTTTCCCATGTTGGGTTATCCAATTTGTTGGCGAATTGTAGGAATTTGGTAGAGATTGATTTGTCGAACGCCACAGATTTGAAGGATATTGGGGCAGCCTGTATAGCAGAGGCGAAGAACTTGGAGAAATTATGGCTTGTTAGATGCAAATCTGTTACTGATATTGGAATTGGGTGTATTGCAGTTGGGTGTAGAAAATTGAAATTTCTTAGCTTGAAATGTTGTTTTGGTGTTGGTGATTTAGGAGTGGGATTAGTTGCTGTCAAATGCAAGGAAATTCGCACTTTGGATCTATCTTACTTGCAGGTATTCATTCTCTCTTTCTAATCTTTCTTTCACTTAATCACCGACTGCAAGAAGTTTTCTGTACTAAAGTGAGAAAAATGAAATGACTGTTCGTATTCACCTCCTTCGAAAAAGCCTTCTCCTGCTCATATTCATCTGAAAACTCTCTTGCCTTCTTGATTTAGTGGTATACTAGTTCATATTTATAGATTTGTGTCTTCTTTTTTTTTTTTTTTTTTTTTTTTTTTTTAATTCTGTGGCGTAGATCACAACTAATTGCTTATCACAAGTTCTTGAGCTGCAACATCTTGAAGAATTGGTTCTAGAAGGATGTTTTGGTATCAACGATGATGGCCTTATACAACTCAAACAACAATGCACATCATTGGAGGTAATCGTTCAACATCTACATAGCCTATTGATTGCATTGTAGTGCAAGATTTATTTAGTTAATTTAGTTAGTTAATTTCGGCTTGATATTCTTGCAACGTTTGTTAACTAGAAACTTATTGTCTCTTTGGCAGAAGCTTGATATATCGAGCTGTCAAAATGTCACTCACGTTGGGTTGTCTTCTCTAACTAGCGCTGCTCGATGTTTGCAGAAACTTAGCTTATCTTATGGTTCGCAGGTGAGAATTTGATGTTCTTACCCATTTAGCACTACTTTGTTCTATTCTTGCTCATACTCTAAGGCTATTTCAGGTGGATCTTGCTCTTGCTGATAGTCTGAGGAAACTCTCAATGCTACAAACCATAAACTTAGATGGTTGCCACATTGTATGTTCAGCACTCAAATCCATTGGAGACTGGTGTGTAACACTCACTGAACTGAGCTTAAGTAAATGCTCGGGAGTTACAGACGAAGAACTCTCCTCTCTTGTAACCAAACGTATAGACTTGAAAAAGCTAGACATCACCTGTTGCCGTGCAATAACTTATGCTTCAGTTGCCCACATAGCAAATTCTTGCACCTCTCTCACTTCCCTCAGAATGGAATCTTGCACAAAGGTTTCAGCAAAAGCATTTGTTTTGATAGGACAACGTTGTCACTTTCTCGAGGAGCTTGACCTTACGGAGAACAATATTGATGATGAAGGTAACAAATCAAGTGTAATACTCCGTGCCAGCACCTGATGTGGCTCAATCAAACACATTAGTGGCTTCCCAACTTGCAACATGGTTTAGATTGCGCCACATCAACTGCTTGCACAAGATCGAGAGTATCAAGTGTAACCAATTCTGTGAATTTTGGTTTATATTTTTTATTTTATTTTTGTGCTTTGCAGGTCTGAAATCCATCTCGAGATGCTCTCAACTTAAAATCTTGAAGTTGGGAATTTGCCCAAATATAAGTGACAAAGGACTTATCCACATCGGAATTTGCTGTTCAAAGCTTAAAGAATTAGATTTATACAGGTTTCTACGTTACACAAGCTTGCGTTGAAGATTGAGCCTATGGATGTTGATAACTTGATAATTAAATTATGCGTTTGTCCTCATTGCAGATCTGCTGGGATTACGGATTCTAGTATCTTTGCAATTGCTCAAGGTTGCAAAGTCATAGAAACGATCAACATAGCCTATTGTAAAAACATTACTGATCGTTCTTTGATATCGTTGGCAAAATGTTCCAAGTTGAGCACTCTAGAAAGCAGAGCATGCCCTCTTATTACATCTTTCGGTTTATCAGCTATTGCCATGGGATGCAAGCAACTGATGAAGTTAGACATAAAAAAGTGTCACAACATTGATGACACCGGGATGATTCCCCTTGCTCACTTCTCTCGAAACCTCAGACAGGTTTATAATTATCTTAATTATCTTCTCGACGAGACAACTATAGGAAATAGAATCTGTAAGGGGGACCTCTTGTTGCAATAGCCGCAATAACGGCATCATTTTGTAATGTGTCGTTTCGTAATGTTGCTATTATCGCTCTAAATGGTTCTATTGCACTACAGGTGCAAGGCTATTGCAACAATAGGCCACCCCTATAGGTTATGTTTCCAGTAGCGAACAACATTGGCTTCTGTGAAATGTTTTGCAGTAACCATTACTTGTTTCTTGCCATGCAGATAAATTTGTCATATACCTCAGTGACAGATGTCGGCCTATTGTCCCTTGCGAATGTCAGCTGTCTACAGAATATGACAGTGCTCCACCTCGAAGGTTTGACTCCCCGTGGACTGGCAGCTGCACTTTTGGCATGTGGAGGAATAACGAAAGTGAAGCTTCAGTCATCGTTTAAATCTGTGTTATCACCACCTATTATCGAACATTTGGAATCCCGGGGCTGTGTTTTTCAGTGGAGAGAGAAATTATTACAGGTATCGCGTGGTTTCAACTTATTAGTCATGTTCTAGTTTTCTTTAGCATGGTTAGAAACTTTGAACGATGGAAATGACATTAATGTCCTTGGGATTGACAGACTGACTTAGATAACAAATCTTGGAAACTTCAGTTAACCGAGGACGAATGAAGAAGTTTATGTAAGTTTATGTTGTCACCAAAATGCTTGTGTAAGTGTTGGAGGTATGTAAGCTACCTGTTGATTGTTGAGTTCATTTTGGAGTTTATGTACATGAAGATTTTGCGAGCTTATACATAGCCTATGGAGGTGATTCGTTTGACTAGCAATCACTGGGAATTTTTCCTTTTATGGAAGATTGCATCTTCATCGCATGTTTTTGTATGCATAATATATTGGGAATTATGATCGAATTTTGTGGGCTATGAAATTTATGGTCCATAGCGGTTAGGGGTGGGCATTGATTTGGTTTGTCTTTTTTTGTGCAAACCCAATCCAAACCAATATCATTAATTTTACCAATTGGTTTAAAACCAATATAACCATTTTGATATTGATTTTAACTTTTATAATTTATAACTTTTTGAAAATATAATTACATATTCATATTTTTCTCTTATTTTCATGGTTGTTAATTTAAATATAAAATTTCAATATTAAGCAATGTACATGATTTATCCTCGTTAGTACAAATTTAAATTGTATAGAAAATACCCATATAAAACACAATATAAGGCACATATATTAATTCTATTAATCCCAACAATTCAAGTCGGTCACAAAATATAAATGAAAGAAATTTAAAGTTACAGCCATCCAACCATTAGCCCGTGTTCTCCGACAAGTTTTAACACATTTTTACTTATTTTTACACACAAATCTCGTGGGATTTACCTGTACTACAAAAATTTTCACCATTCAATTCCACTCATTCTTTCTTCTAAATCAGATCAAATCACATAAAAATACATAAAAAAAATACACATCCTAATTCAACAGTACTGCAATCATCTAAAGTTAAAATTAATTTCTGTTTGCCAACTCAGTTCTAATGGTCTCGTATGCTTCAAGTGACATTCCTACAATCAAAAAATAGAAATATTTAGACAATAAAAAATGGCATTTTTGCATTGAATTAAGTCATGAGCACATTATATAACTACCTGAAAAAGTTGAAAAGCTTATATTTCTTTGAACCTATAGCTTTCATTTGGTCTCACTAACTTCAAAAACTCTACAAAAGACGAGACTGAATTAACAATAACTTCGATATGAAGAAAATGTTAACTATAAAATAAATAATTAATTCAGTTACCTTCATCCCTTTTGTTGTATTCTTCTACATCTTCCATACTAGATCTTTCCATGCGTGCAAACATTTTAATCCAAAACTTTGAGTGCACGCTAGGGCCCCCACCATCATTTGGGTTACGAACCATGAAATGGGTCAAGAATTCTTCCTCCCGTACTAAAGGCACTTTCTGAAGCCACAGTAGAAACTTGAATTGTAATAGCATCTTTTGCCAATTTGGACAAAACACCATATTTACTTCCATTAATCTTCCACCAATTAAGAACATCAAAATGAGTATCCTCAACACCCTCATAGGCATCTAACAAGTATCTGTCTACATCATTCTTTACCTCAGCCAAAGTTTTGGCTGTCTTTTTTCGCTTAAATCTAGAAGTATGAGAAGAAGACACACTAGAAGTAGGACTTTCTTTTGTAGAACAAGACCCACTCGAAAGAGTCAAAATCAAGAGACACTTGACTACTTGCATTAGTTGCATACCAATCAGAGATAGCCATCATATTGTCCTTCAAATTCATACCCATCAAGCCGTGTTACGAGAGCAACATCCTCATTCATATAAATGTCACAAAAACAATATTCTCCATATTCCAATATTCTACCTTTGTCTACTACGGGTTATTGCTCGTCTGTTTATGAAAATTTGGTGATGTGGAGAAGTAAGAAACAGCCATTGGCGGCTCATAGTAGCTCAGAAGTGGAGTTTAGAGCTGTAGCACAGGGAATATGCGAAGCCTTGTGGTTGAAGAAGCTCTTAGAGAAACTACGAGTTGAAGTAACGCTTCCAATCAAACTCTATTGTCACAATAAAGGGGTAATAAGTATTGGCCACAATCTAATGCAGCACGATAGGACGAAGCGTGTGGAAGTGGATAGGCACTTTATCAAAGAGAATGTGGGGAACAGGTTTATCTGTATGACGTACGTCCCTACAAAGGAACAAGTGGTGGACATCTTTAAGCAAGTTGGATATAATCAATATATAGGATCCAACTTGAGGAGCCGGGGGGGGGGGGGGGGCGCATACCAGTGACTTACACGATTATACTATTATTGTTTCGTGTATTTATTTAGTTTGTAGAATTCTTTATGGTAGGTGGAATTTTTCCTTATTCAGTTTAGGGTTGAGTTTTAGGTTCTTTGTATTATAAATGCCCATTCTACATTTGAGAAGAAATATTGAAACATTTTCCCAATCAAACACGGAAAGAGGCCCTTTTCTTTTCCTCCCATCCTCTTTTTCCCTAAAATAATCTACGTACTTTCTATTATCTTCTTGTAATCTTTAAAAGGCCCTTTGAAACTTTAAAGCCGATTGCAACATCAAATAGGTTGAATTCCACCTATCTGGCATATCTAAACACACAAGAGATTTGCAATCAATGTTTTCTTGATATGCACACTCCTTTAGTCTTTGTTCCCTAGCCAGAGAAGATTTTAACATATTTTACAGCATTGTGGATGCTAACAATTGATTCCTGTGTTTCCTTTAATCCCTCACACACAAGCAAACTAACAATCAGAACAAAATCTCATCAAATTTTCTAAATCACTCGCAAAATAAAGCAATGCAAAGCTATATATATATATATATATATATATATATATATATATACATATATATATATAAAAGATTGCGAAAAGGGAACTGAAGATTATGAAAATTCGCACAAAAAATAATTCAATCCATGCCTTTGAACAGATTTAATTGAACTTTCCAATCATTTATTTTTGCTGCAATTCTGCGAAGAAGAAGAAAGTATGTAGAAATCGAGAGAGAACGTTCTGATTTTTGAATTGATCAATTGGGTTAAGGAAATTGGTAGAAATCGGGTAGCCAATTGAATAATTAGCATGTTAGGCAATCCTTTTTAAAAATTTTTGCCACTTTTTATTCATTCTTTCTTTACCCAAATCAATCGTATGCGCATATCACATCATATCCACAAATCTCCACCATTCAACTTCATTCATTCTCTCTCCCCCTTTACATTAAAAATTATTAAAAACCAAATATTTGGATACTTGGGTAGGATTTGGGTTGGGTTGGGTTAGGTTAAATGAAATGTATTGGTTTTGGGTTGACCCAAGCCATTTTATAAAATTTAATAATTGGGTTTTAAACCAATCAAATTGTAAGAACATTTTAAATCAATCCAAAACCAACCAAAGTTAATTTGATTGGTTTGGATTATGGGTTATAGGTTTTTTGCCCACCGCTCGAGGACGGAGTAGTGGTTAGCCAGATCGGTCCAAGAAAAGATTACATACTGTATCATTTACCGTTCTTTTACATGATATCCTTGGTTAGATGGTAAGCTAGGGGTACCTTTAGTTCAGCAATGTGGAGTTCGACTCCTCTCATTTAATCCACTCTTTTCCTTCTTTTTTTTTTTTGTAATTTTAATTTTTAAACAATTTTTAGCATTGTCTTGTAAATTTTAATTTCAAACATTTTTTTAGAAAATTGTTTATTTTGAAAAATCTTAGCTATTTTTCGTTTAAAAAAATTGTTTTTATATAGTTTTGTATTTGACGTGTTATCTTCGAGTCTAAATTATATAGCTTTAAACAATTTTTATGATGTAAACACAATTAATTTATCATTTTTGATGAATAATATGAAATAATGATTCTTTGAATTTTCTCTATATAAATTTTATTACATTATCATTTTTAAAGTTCAGCCCAATCCAATAGTTAGTCTAATTTTTCTGAACATTAACAATGCATTGCATGAAATAAAACTAATTTCATAAACCAAATCAATTAAAATCATCATGTGTCAAAATAACCAAACAAAAAATTTATTTTATGTTAGTTTGCTTCTATTTTGTAAAATTAATCTAGCAGAACGTGATTCTCAATAAAATTTTGTATATAAATTTTATATGAACAAATTTCAGGGGACACTGCCCCCGAACCCCCCAGAAGAACCCCGACTTTCTTTCCAAAATTCAACTTGGTGCTATACAAAATCCCTGCCACCCCTAGTCCATACGATGAAATAAAACTAACAATGTTGGGGAACTTTTGGTAATAAGTCAAGTCTTCAATACCAACAGTTTGCCAACATTGACAAACGCCAATAAACCGTCGCTCATCCAGACATATGGGGAACCTCCATCCAAGTTTAGGTTCTTTATGGTGTGTCGTGTTGTAAAAAATATGCCACAAGAATTGAGGCATGAAATTATGCCAAAGAAAAATCAAAGAAACACGGGAAAGAAGATATTATCATATGAAATACAAAATAGAGAAACGAATAAACTAGGTAAGGTTTAAACGCATAAAAAATACGCTGTCCTGAAGCGATAATTGCCCTTATTGTCTTTTGCGATTGCTTATGGGTTTCACCGGCAATTAACTTTGGGTCTTTGAGGATTAATCAAGTCTAAAGGTTTCCCAACTAGCAAAATTGAAAAACTCATAGAAACTTGAACACAACTACAAATCTGAATTTTGGAGAATTTCTAGATGATCGACGACATTAATTTGATGTTTTATGATGATCGACGACCTTAATTTGATGTTTTATACTCTTCTTGTGAAATGACCAATTTAATCTCTATTTGAGCTAATTAAATTTAATGCCATGTCCAAGTAAACTTGATTAAGCTAAGTTTATGAATTTAAATTGTAATTGAAGGGCCAACGTGTCACCTAGCTTGTAAAGTGACATGGTGAAATTAAACGAAGTATAGTTAAGGCCAAGTTTGGATAATCTCATGATCGTGCGTGATAGTGTATGTGTAAAAATATATTTTTATGGATTTTGATGTGATATAGGAGAGAGAATGAATGTAATTGAATGGTGAAAATTTGTGTAGTACATGTAGATCCCACAAGATATGTGGATATGAAATAAGAGAGAATGAGTGGAGTTTAAAAAATGTATAAAAATTGTAAAAATGAGTATGCTATTATGCGCTTCTACAACTAACAAAGGAGTTGTGGAGACAGAGATTAGGTGGGATCCGAATTGCAGAGTCGTTCAACTACGACATGGGGTGATCGAGAGTCTTTGAGGTCTTGAGGACTTATTTGGCGTGAATTAGTTATGAAAGTAAGTAACGTGTGGCTTAAGACTAATTTGATGGTGATTATGTAAGTAACGTGTGGCTAAGGCTAATGTGACATGTAATTATGATTGACAAAAATTAAGTGATTATGGCCTAGGGCCACATTTGACACCACTTCAGCCGGAATTGATTTATTCATTATCTAGAAGGGATTGAAATAAAGATTGGTTTTAATTATAGCGATGTGAATTTATCTCGTAATGGGGTTGCAATTTGATTAAACTTATTTTAAGTCGAAATTGATTATTGAGCAATTGAGTGAGTGTAGCGTTGAGGTGGATTCCACGCATCATAACAGATGGTGTTCATTAATAAAATTGGGGCCATGCAAAGAATTTGAAATTGAGTTAGAGGATTGCAATTGATTTGAGTTGAACATGGATTAACATAGGATGAATTGAAGGTATTGGACTAGATTAGCCATTTTAAAAAGATTGAGGACTAAATAGTAAAATCAAGGCTATGATGGCATTATTTGAATATCTGAGGGAGACTTGAGGTGCAAACAGTCTGGTCCTTATTGCAATGTGATTCACTCCTATAGTTTTGAACGATTGTGTCATAACTCACAACAAGCTCATGCATGCCATTTCATCACGAGCAAACGTGTTTCATGTAACTGTATTACAAGAATGGTTTTCGCTTTTTTGAATTATAAATATTGCTATCAAAGTAGAGGGCAGGGCATGGCCCAAGATGGTACTCAAGATTCACGCCAAGGCCTATTGGTACCGTTGATGCCAAAATTTCAAGTCAAGGTTCGTAGGTGTCAACCTCTTGCATCAAGTTGTAAAGGGTTACGATCGACAAGAAAGTTCTATTATGCACAATTTATTATTCAGTCGGTTGGACAGGTATAATTTATAATTGGCCCCAAACAAAGTTGAAATTTCAATTTCAACTATATTTTCTTTATAATTTATAGATATAGAAAAATTAGAGAAGCTTTCCCTTAATCTTTTGTATGTATAACTATAATCGATCGACCCTTGGTTAAAGTTCTTACTACATAGAAAAGTAGTTAATTTTTACAATTGTCATAGAAAGTTATGGGTAAATACCTCAGTTAACTATCACTATACTTGTTCATGATTATAAGGGTGTGCAAGCAGCAGTGGTCCTATGATTCGATGGGCCTTAGTCGAACTTTAAAAAGTGGGTCCTTTTAATTTTTTTTCAATTCATTTTCATAAAGCCAATAAATATCAACACACAAGGCTCAACTAGAGTTGCAGTATCAGTAAGTGAAAAACATAGTAATAAGCCTAAAAAGAATATAAAAGCTCAGCCTAACCCAAACCCAAAGTAAAAGGGAAAAAAGGTTCACCCAAAGTCAATACAGATAGCTAAAGATATAAACACATAGTAAAAAGCCAAAAGTCAAAAAATCAGTCACAGCCAATATAGATAGCACAAGATAAAAATAAAAATATAAGTAAAAAGCCAAAAGTAAAAAGTCTAACCAAAGCTAGCACAAATAGCCAAAGAAAAAAAAAAAAGAGAATATCTTGATTTTATATTCGGTAAGGATAAAAATATGGGTTTGTAGTAGCAAAACAACACACATTCCTCCCAAAAATACATCTAAAAGTTCGGGTTGATTCAAATTTAGCCCCTTCAACTTTAAAAAATAAAAAGTAAAAAAATGCATAAGACATGGATGGACCTCAAGTATAACGACTTAAAATGGGCCTCCAAATTGGCTGGGGGCCTGAGTCGGTGGCCTCGTTGGACTCATAGAAGGACCACCTATGTGTGCAAGTATGCATTTATTTATCTAAAAATTAGTTTTTTTCTCAAGGTTGAATAATTATAGGATAAGATATATGGATAATAATGAACAATTATTTATAATAATGAACAATTATTTAGGGATGGCAAAAAAACCTGACTCACTCCGAACCAGCCGACGACCAGCCCCGAATGGGTCCGAATTTTTTCGACTCCCAGGTTGGTGGGTCGAGGTTCGGGTCGGTGGTGATCCGACCCGAGCCGCCCCGAAATACATGTATAGATTTTTTTTTCCTTAATTTGGTATGTTTGCAATTTGGCAAATAGCCAATTAATACCCAATTACCCAAACCCAATTAATACCAAAACTCAAGCTAGAATCTTTTAAACTCGAAAGAAAAAATAATAATAATAATAATTTAATCGGGTCAACAATCGGGGTCAACGGCTTGACCTGAGCCGTTCGCGACCCTACCTACCGCGGGACACGGGGCGGGTTCGAGTCGGAATTTGACCCACGGGTCGGCTACGGAAACGGCCAACCCGACCCGTTGTCATCCCTACAATTATTAAACACTGGGTGGAGATATATATGGGTAGAGTCTGATTCATCCATTACCATTCAATTTTGCGCTAACCTTTCAAAGGCACCATGGGCTATCCAATACTTGCTTGATAAAATCCCAAGACTTCCTGAAATGATGATAATTCGATTCACACACACATGGAGAGAAGCCAACAGTGTAGAGGATTATCTAGCTAAAATGGGATATGTGGAAAAGTGTATACTGCTGCGAAAACCAAAGGATCTTCCCAAGACAACACGGAGCTTAATTTACTTAGATAGGATTGGTCTGGCTAATATACGCAATGTTAGTGATCCTTCTGCTTAGATATCTTTTCTCATTATGTTCCTTGTTCTATAATTAGAATGGTTGTTAATGGTTTTATGGTAGGTACCTAATGTACTTTGTTTTATATGTGAAGGTCTAGTATGAAGCCCACCTTTTTGTGTGTACTCAAATTTTAACTTCAATAAAATTCTATCTGTGACCTCGATTTTCGGGTGGAGATAATTTCCTAAAAAATAAAAAATATTAGATATGTGCAATTAATAATAAAATTTAACTTTGAATAAGTCGTAGAAGTAGAAAAAAAGTAACAACGAACACAAGATAGTATGCAAATCGTGCAATTAGATCATATTTTGCTCTTGTAACAATGCAAATCGTGCAATTAGATTATATTCTGCTCTTGTAACAGTTTTTTTTATTAAAAAAAGTTCTCCTTTTTCCTTTTTTTTTTTTTTTAAGTTGATTACCTCCATGTGTACAAAAGGCGGTGACTTGGAGGCTCAGCCACACCATCTAGACATAGTCGATGTTGAGACATTAGGGTCTTAGCGAAATTTAATATTGGATGATTTTTTTCCCCCTTGTGAGTTTGATGTTTGTAAATCTTTTTCATTAAAAAAAAAAAAATTGTTTGCAATTGGGAGTCAACATGTAACTTGTAACACCACGTCCACGTGTGACATGAAAAGCCGAAGAATAGTCCTCAAGCAAGGCTGCCAATACATTCATTTCGAAGCTTGTGATTACTAAAGTGTGCATCAAAAGAAACCAAGAAAAAGGAATTGAAGATGTGTCTTGGATGGATTATTTCCCATCCCATGATGAAGTGGCGGTTGCACAGTGGCCGTTGATATCAACCGTAGAGAATCCCCACTTCTCCAAATACGACTGATTCAGCCGGCAGGCCTAGTCAAACCCACAAGGTTTGACCAAAGAAACTCATTCCACGGTCAAAATTTTCTGTCACCTTCTTGGAAGAAGCTCAAGCTCTCCAGCTCTTCATAATTCTTCACTATTTATATTTATTATATATAAAAAATTCATTTGATCCTTAAAAACCCTCTTCAAATCTTTCCACCCTTGATTCAATTCAATTCAAATCAAATGTCTTCTTCTGGTGGCACCTTCAATAACAGCTCACCATATGTTTCTTCTTTCACTGATCTTGTTAGTAAACCAGAAACAATGAAAGGCAGCGATGAGAAATGGAATTTTTCTGATCAAAATAGAATTGAAATCCCAAAGTATAAGTCATTTTCACCGGCTTCTTTACCTTTGTCACCTCCTCCAGTTTCACCTTCTTCTTATTTCTCAATTCCTCCCTCTTTGAGCCCCTCTGTGTTTCTTGATTCTCCTGTCATGTTTTCATCCTCTAATGTAAGTTTTAACCATTCTCTGGTTTTTTTTTTTTTCAATTGCTCTGTTTTCTATTTTGTAGCTAAATTTATGTGTTAATTTGCAGGTTCTTCATTCTCCCACTACAGGGAGTTTTGCTAATTTGCTATCTAAAGATGAAGATAGAAAATTTACTGATTTCACTTTTCAATCCCAAACAAGGCCTTCTTCTGCCGCAGGACAACATCAACAGGTAACTTTTCTTGGTGGTTTTTTTTTTTTTTTTTTGTGTGTGAAATTTGTAGCTTTTTATGCAGTTTTTCAAACAAAATGATATTATTGAAAATTTACATCAAGAAGTGCTAACAGTGTCATCAGTCTCTGAGTCGTGCAACTTGTTAGCAAATAGGTGACCCAAATTTCTTGTTAAGGTATCACTTGTTAGAATGGTGTTTTTTTTTTTTTTAAGAAAAAAAAAGGAAAAAGATAGATTAATTTTGAGTACTATGTCCCTGCTGACAATGATGTTTCAACAGGAGGATTTAATGAAAAGGAATCAAGAAAATGGGACATTCAATAATCTAAACAGGCAACAAACTGAATTTTTAGTGGCAAAATCAGAATCAGTGCCATTTCAGAATTTCTCTCAAGGTGTTTCCACAATTCAAGCAAATATGGGTGCTCAAATGCATCACACTCAGTATGTGAGGGAGCAGAAAAAATCAGATGATGGATACAATTGGAGGAAATATGGACAAAAACAAGTCAAAGGGAGCGAAAATCCTCGTAGTTATTACAAGTGTACCTTTCCAAATTGTCCAACTAAGAAAAAGGTCGAACGAAATTTGGAAGGACACATTACAGAGATAGTTTATAAAGGGAGTCATAATCATCCCAAGCCTCAATCGACTCGAAGATCCTCTTCGAATTCTATTCAAAATCACGCGTATGGTAATATGGGAATTTTAAACCAATCCAACTCAATGCTCGAAAATGCTATTGGGGAATCTGTCACAACCCCGGAGAATTCATCTGCTTCCTTTGGCGAAGATGATATTGATCAAGGCTCGCCAATTAGTAACTCGAGAGATGAGGAACATGAGCCCGAAGCCAAGAGATGGTAAGTTTAGCAATTCATAATTTCAATCATCAGTGATTTCGTTAATAATTAGTAGTGATTTGAAATGTGTGACTGTTTGAAGTTTGATTTTGACTTATTCTGATTGTCTTTTTGCTTTTAGGAAGGGGGAAAATGACAATGAAAGCATATCAGCTACGGGAAGTAGAACGGTTCGAGAACCTAGAATTGTTGTTCAAACCACTAGTGATATTGACATTCTTGACGATGGTTACAGATGGCGTAAATATGGACAGAAAGTTGTTAAGGGCAATCCAAATCCTAGGTAAATTATATGATTAGGTTCTCAACATTTTTGTCTGTATAGTTCTGATCCAGTGCCCTGTCATGGACACTGCTCAAGGAACACGACATGTTTTATTTCTAACTCGCGAAAACACATGTGGTTTCATTGACGCCACATCGGCTTCAGGTTCCTTAGCAGTACCCGTGGTGGGTACCTGAACATTTCTATTTGTCCATGATGAAATTGAGACCTTAATAACATCAATTTGTGAATACCTGCAGGAGCTACTACAAATGCACCTACAATGGTTGTCCCGTGAGGAAGCACGTAGAGCGAGCGTCTCACGATATGAGGGCAGTCATCACTACATACGAAGGAAAACACAACCACGACGTTCCAGCAGCACGAGGCAGTGGTAGTTACACCATGACCACTAAACCACTTGTCAACACAAACAATGCACCTATGGCTATTAGGCCAACTACCAATTTTGCCAATTCAATTCAGCCAAACAGGGCATTCGGATCACAGAACCAAACACCGTATACTCTTCAGATGTTGCAAAACACGGGCAGTTTTGAGTACTCGACCGGTCAGTATATGAATCAAGTGCAACAGATAGACAATGGCCTCTCCATAGCCAAGGATGAACCTAAAGATGACTCATTTTTTGATTCGTTTCTAAACTGAGGATAAGAAGCAAATGTTTTATCTAGTTAAATTATGTTGTATATGTTAGCTTTTATGAAAGGAGTTAGTGTAATTTTTTTATTTGTTCTGAGGCTGTTGAAGCATAGATCTATAGTCTCACAGAAAACATAATATGTAACATAGAATAAACAGATAATCATATGTATTAGGGAGCTTTATTTTATGCGTAGTTCATTAATAGTTGTTTTCTTTTTCAGATGAATTTTGAATAAACGAGTTATTATTTCTTGACAATTCTTGATTTCTTGTGCTTAATTATGGCGACAATCCAAAAAATTGGCGAAGGAAACCGTGGCAGATTTTAATGTCAACAAATGTTAAATCCCTCTATATTTTAGTGCTATTTGGTTTAGATTATGCTTAAAAGCAGTGTTTTAAAAAGCTTGCCTAAGCGATGCCTAGGCACCACTTCAACTCAATGCTTGGACTCCACACTTCATCGCGTTTTACGCTTTATCATGTGTTTGTGCGCTTAAGTGCATCCAAGCTCAATACTTAGGGTCGACATTTTTTCGCGACTTACGTTTTTTAGTACCTTGTTTAAAAGATATTTTCATCATTTTAGAACTACGCATTTAGCCGTGTTTGTTTTTTTAATTTCTTCGATTTAAAAAAATTAATGTCTAGTGCTCAATTAAAATCGGAGTTTAATATGAATAACATCTCAACTCAATACAAACCATTGTTTACACATCTTCTTGTCCCACAACCTTTAAAGCTAAAAAGTTCATTTTTAACGAATTGAAAGTTTAATGGATCTTGCAGTAGCACTCCTTGATACTGTTTTCTTTGTCCATATTTGTTTAGAATAATTCTAGGATATATTTATAATTGATAGTTTTAGGTGACATGACCAAAATATCAAGATATAACATATTTGCGCCTTAATTACCAAAAAATAGAAAAATAAAAATGATTAAGAGTATGTTTGATTGGTCATAAAGTTAATTTTCTTGATGTACGTGTTGAATATGTGGTTGAAATTTGGAAAAAATATATTAAATAATTAAATGGGTGGTTGTAAATAATGAGAAAGGAAAATTTGATAAAATTTATGTTAAATTGTATTGAATAGAACAAGGCTTAAAATATGGACTCATCATTATTAAAATTGTCAATTTAATTTTCAAGGCTCGCTGCAATTTATGAAAACAATGATTCTTGATTATCAAATTTTCCATGAAGCGGAAGTAAAAGAGGAATATTAACGTGCACTAGGAGGTCAGTGGCTGTTTCTTTGGCAAAGTAGAGTGCGCAAGTCTCTATAAAGCAAAGATGGAATCATTTGATGAAAGGTCAAAGGTACCACCCAAAAATAGTTTCTTGGGTTGAAATTTGATTATTGACTATTCTTACATTGAATTTTTTTTTTTGAAATAATAAATTGACGATTCTTACCTTGCTCATTTTCAACCACCAATAATTCTTACAACATTTGACTACCCATTTGTGGATTCCCTTAATAATTTTTCTTTTGTTGTTTGATTAGCCCTTCTATTTTTGTCTTCATTCAATTTGTAAAAATCTGTGTGAATTTCCAGTTGCATTGGGTATCCCAATAATTTTGGGTACCCCTAGTATTTTGATTACTCAGTTTTCTGCCTCTTGGAGATCCAATTGATTCTTGCAGGAGATCAATTGGAATTTTTCTTGCAATATATATAGATATCTATATATATAAGACAAGAATATTGATATGGGCTCATGTTGTTCATGTCAAAGGGGTGGAAAATTTCAAGGTTTTGTTTTGGATGATGATAACAAGGAAGACAAACAAGTAGAAGACGATGACATCATATTGAGAGGCAATGGGGGTGCACATGTGAGGCTACAAGGATCATCTAAATATGTATCAATGTTTACCCAACAAGGCCAAAAGGGGATCTCCCAAGATGGCATGACTGTGTGGGAGGTAAACTTTTTCTTTCCATTTAAACATTTTTTTTTTTTGGGGGCATATTATCGCCGAACAATATATATTTTTTGTCGACGAATTTATTGATGAATGGTGATTTATGGTGTTAGTAATGTTGTTTGATCAATGCCTATGCAATGTTGTTTTTAGAACTTTATGGGAGAGAAGGACATGTTCTTTTGTGGGGTGTTTGATGGGCATGGTCCATCGGGGCACAAGGTAGCTCGCTATGTACGTGACCTTTTACCAGAAAAAATCTCCACGTCACATAAACGATCAAGCTTTAGTAACATAAATGCTAAGGAAAATTCCCAAATCAAGAATCCATTTTTCTCAACATGGAAAGCTAGATTAGAACAGTTGTTCCAAGAGATTGACGAACAACTCGAAGCCAATGGCAGCATTGAGAGCTATTGTAGTGGAAGTACATCAGTAGCCATACTTAAAAAGGTACCATTTAATTACTTTTTTTGTCAGTTTAGTACTTACTTCATTGTGCTCACAAATGAATTTGTTTGTTTTATAAGATGTCACATTTTTTGTTTCAGCGTGAACATTTGGTAGTTGCAAATTTAGGGGATTCTCGTGCAGTTCTTTGTACTAGGGACTGTAACAATCAGCTTATTTCTGAACAGCTGACAGTTGACTTGAAACCGAATCTTCCAAGTTAGTGTTTTTCGTTTTGATACAAGTTTGTATATTCTTGAGCCTTACAATTAATTAATTGCATATAAATTAGGTGAAGCACAACGAATTAAAAGTTGCCAAGGTAGAGTTTTGGCAATGGCTGAAGAACCAAATGTGTTTAGAGTATGGATGCCAGATCAAGATTGCCCAGGTCTTGCCATGGCAAGAGCTTTTGGAGATTTTTGTTTAAAAGATTTCGGCCTAATTTCAACCCCCGAAGTAACTTATAGGAAGCTCACTGAAAGAGACGAATTTGTGGTCCTTGCAACCGATGGGGTAAGCATTGCTCGATTAAAAATAGAATAGTTTTTTCCAAGTACCCGAATTTGCATACTGCAATGTATATATAGTTGATGTGATGTGCATATAATCAGGTGTAGTTTGATGAATCCACATGTGATTTCATACACGCAATATCAGTTTTGGGTACGTTAATGTACCCACATGTCGGTACCTCATCAAAACTAAATATTTCACTATAATGAATTCGCTCAAACTTGTTAGTTTTGTTCAGATATGGGATGTGTTGACAAACAATGAAGTAGTTACGATTGTGGCTTCTGCGAAGACAAGGTCAATGGCAGCTAAAACGTTGGTAGAACGTGCAATTCGAGCATGGAGATACAAGTTCCCGTGTGCAAAGATTGATGATTGTACAGTTGTATGCTTGTTCTTCAAACGTCATAGACCGTTAACAAAGTCAATTTCAGATATTAGTGAACAGAGCTTGTCTTTTACGGAGATGGGAGCATATAGTTATCCCACTAGGATGAAAACCGATGATGGACTTGAAACAGTATTGGATTGGAGTTTTAAAAAAGAGGGATCTCAAAGTCAAGAAGAGCGACCACAATCTACTAGAAAAAGAAGAACAATGAGGAAATTGGATCGTATTGAAGAGTAGGTTGGAAGAAATGCCTCCAAAGGTGTTTTTGTACTCCAAAATCATTTGATCATATAAAATCCAGATAAAATTTTTATTTATTCGTTGTGATGATGCCTTTTTATTCTTATTTTTTGATTGTGGGACTTAGGGGCAGGGATGGAGTTCGAATAAGAGTGCCACCAAATTTGCCACCAAATTTGCAAACTCTTTGCTAGCAGTACACGACAAAATAAGAGAGCAATTGGTTTGATAATTATCATTCAAGTATGAATGAAACTGTTCGAGAGTATATGACTTGTTAATAGAACAACTTTGGGCACGAGAGATTTAGAGATGCAATCCATGATTCGGACAATGATAAATGGTTTGAGAAACAACGAGTTAAGATGTCGCTTTCTAAGAAAACCCTATAAATAATGATAGAATTACCCATTTGATCGGGTACCTGTTACGGGTATCAGCCTACACTCACAGAGGACCCCCTGTAGGTTTTTTTTTTTCTTTGGGCCACGGAGGGGGGGCACAATTTTTTCATTTTCTAAATATCATTACGTCTTATTAGGTACCACTGTTCCGATACCCAACACGGGTACCAGAGCAAAACTCGATAGAATTATTGCATTACGGTGGAAAGTACTGATACGACCCCAAGGTCGAGAACCCCTAGACTGGATCCGGTATGATCGAGGACAACCCGAAACTCTCCGGCGAGGAGGAGGATCCCTCGACTCGACTCAACTGCGCCTTCAAATCACAGGGGTAAACGCCACGAAGGTTGATCACGCCTTCGATAAGTTCGGGGGTTCCTTAGACGAGATGGCAACGGAGGAGCACGGCTACAACTCAACAAATTGCAATCAAGATCAAGGAAATAAAGGTAGGGAGCAAGGCTACAACCCAAAGATGAGCAAAGGCTACACTCAAAAGCTAAAGAGCTTATTTGAACAAAAGTTGTGTTTACAATGGCCTAATTTCGTTCATATACCTCTAAGACTAAGAAATAATATTAAAATAATGAAATATCTAAAAAGTAGACACAAAAAGCTAAAGTCGGTCAAAAGTTACGGCCGTAATTCTTGGATTTACGGCCGTAAATCCGATGATACGGCCGTATGAAGGAAAAATACGGCCGCATAAAACCTTCTGCTTCAAATTGGCCAAAGCTGGATCTTCATGATACGGCCGTATGACCAACGTTACGGCCGTATATCCTATAGTACGGCCGTATATTCTGAAGTTACGGCCGTAATTTGCTCTCTGAAGATTTCTGCCCAAAACTGTCCCAGGGGTTACGGCCGTACGTAACTGGGGTTACGGCCGTAAAGGTGGGGTTACGGCCGTATGAACAAAAGGTTACGGCCGTAAATTCGGTTCTGCAGATTCTTCAGCTTGTTTTCCCGAGCTCGACCCCGTTCTCGACTTCTCGTCTTCGTTTCACATCCCGGGATGAGTCAAAAGTGAGGGTTCTTCCATGCATATCCGGCTTTGCTTGACATCTTCACCTTATATTACTTCCGTTCAAGCTCGTCTTCATCTCGACCGGCTTTCTCACGCGTGTTGATGATGTCGAGCTAACCCGGATCATATCATCCTCTCCCTCTTCAAAAGGATTCGACCCGAATCATATGATTCTTCATTGTACCTATACCTCCACCCGGGTCGAATGGAAATGTTGTTTCATCAATCCCGATCACGAAAATATGAAGCCCCGGGATTGGTATGAAACCTCCCTCAAGAATTGGAGTGGCTATCACAAGAACTAAAGTTGTGTACGTGACCATCCAATTCTGGACATTAACCTGCAAGAAGAAAATAAGAAAATTGGGACGGGGGTTGTTAGCAGTTCGAGCCACAAGGAATGGATCCTCATACTCAAGTCGACTTATTTCCTCATCCGCTTCCTTGTCAACATGATTCTCCATTTCTTCTTCAAGTTCAACCTCTACCTCTTCCTTTTCCTTCTTTCTCCACTCCTCGGCCTCCTTATCTAGCTTCAATCGGTCACGAAATACTTGCTCCGGAGACAAAGGAGCTAGCACTATCGTCTCGCCTTTCCATGTGAAACTATAGCAGTTTTTATAACAATCATGTGTTACTTTGAGATCAAACTGCCAAGGCCTTCCTAACACCACGTGCGCAACTTCCATTGGCACCACATCACACACCACCATATCCATGTATTGCTCAACATGCAAGGGAACTAGCACCTGTGTATCCACCCTAATTTTTCTTGACTCATGCAACCAATGCAATTCATAGGGGTTCGGGTGTGGGAATCTAAGCAATTCCAATTTCTCCACAAGCAATGTGCTAGCTAAATTTGAGCAACTGCCTCCATCAATAATCAAAGTGCAAGGATTACCTCTTATAGAACATCGGATATGAGATAGATTCTCACGTTATGACATATCATTGCCACTCCGAGCATGTGTTGGAATTTTCCTTGCAAGTAGGGATTCGGACACTTTGACAACAAATCGATCATCGTCACTTTTGTCCTCTTCATCTACGAATTGGGCTTCTTCCGTTTCGGACTCACTTTCTACCTCCCCATTCGTCTTCACTAAAATGGTCCTTCGATTCGGACACTCGGACGCATAGTGACCTATCCCTTGGCACTTGAAACATTTGATATCTCGGGTGCGGGTGGGTGGTGCTCCCATTTTGCCCTTGCCTTTGTCTTCCACGCTAGGGCTTGCTTTCGGTGTTTCGTTAGGCAGCTCATTCCTTCCTTTCCACGGTCCTTGGTCTCCCCGAATGTCACCCCACTTCGCCTTTTCATAGTTGCTACCACTCCCGGGGGGTGAGGCTTGTTGGGTACTCTCCTTTTTTGTTGTGCCTCTACCTTTTCGGCTTTGTGTAACAACTCTTCGAGGTTCGTATACTCTTGTAGTTCGGTGAGGTTCGCAATCTCCCGGTTCAATCCACCAAGGAACCTAGCCATTGTAGCTTCTTCTTCCCCCACAACATTGGCCCGTGTCATTAATGACTCCATCTCTTGGTAATATTCCTCCACGGTTCTTCCCCCTTGATTTAGAGCTTGTAATCGTTGATGCAAACTCCGGTTATAATGTGAAGGAACAAATCTCTTTTTCATTAAGAACTTCAAATCTTCCCAAGACTCAACGGGGTAGTCATTATTTCTTCTTCTGGCCGTCGTAAGTTGTTGCCACCAACTTAACGCATAACCTGTGAACTCCCTAGCCAACAATAGCACCTTCCTAGCTTCCAGAATTCTATGACATTGGAACAAAATGTCAACTCGTCCTTCCCAATCTAGATAGGCATCCGGATCCGACTTTCCATGGAACGGAGGAATTTCAATCTTCACATTTTTCATTTCTCCTTCGTCCTCATTTCACCCACGTCGATCTCTTCCCCTATCTCTTCTCACATTTATCCGAGACTCTTCTTCTTCGCCTTCGAATTCACTATCCCGACTTTCTTCACTTCCATTTCCTCCTCTAGGCATTCGTTGCCTAAGTTCTAATCTATCAATCCGTCTACCAAGTGCGGCGATAGAGCGATCAACTGAAGCTTGCATATCCTGATTGCTTTCTTGTAGCAAGGTTCTCAATTGATCCACTGTCACTGACTCACGACCTTCACCTGTAGTAGAACGAAGACTCGCCATTTTGTGCTTAAGTGTGTGCTAATGTCCTCACGTGTTTCTCACTCGTGTTTGATTCACACAAAAGCTCAATCCCTTCACAAAGCAATACAATCTAATCACAAACTCACACCTAACTACTACAACACTATGACAATCTCAAACAACACAACAACTCAAACACATAGACAATGGACAATACACTTCACAACTCAAACATAAAAGATAAAACTAAGTGTAGTCAATGACTCACACTCGTTCAACATTGATTTCATTCTTTGTTTTTGTTTTTGTTTTTTTTTTTAACAACAATAACACAAACAACACAATAACACTACTACTACACAATACTAAACAAGTTGATGAATTCTAAGCACAACAATCACTTTGCACCAAGAACACACACTAAAATCCTACAAAGTATAAACTCACAAACAACACTAAATGACCTTGATCAAGCTCCCGCACAAGACAAAGATCAAATAACAACAACAACTACTACTAATCAGATAAAATAATACCAAATCCTTAGAGGCTAGCTCTGATACCAAATGATACGACCCCAAGGTCGAGAACCCCTAGACTGGATCCGGTATGATCGAGGACAACCCGAAACTCTCCGGCGAGGAGGAGGATCCCTCGACTCGACTCAACTGCGCCTTCAAATCACGGGGGTGAACACCACGAAGGTTGATCACGCCTTCGATAAGTTCGGGGGTTCCTTAGACGAGATGGCAACGGAGGAGCACGACTACAACTCAACAAATTGCAATCAAGATCAAGGAAATAAACGTGGGGAGCAAGGCTACAACCCAAAGAGGAGCAAAGGCTACACTCAAAAGCTAAAGAGCTTCTTTGAACAAAAGTTGTGTTTACAATGGCCTAATTTCGTTCATATACCTCTAAGACTAAGAAATAATATTAAAATAATGAAATATCTAAAAAGTAGACACAAAAAGCTAAAGTCGGTCAAAAGTTACGGCCGTAATTCTTGGATTTACGGCCGTAAATCCGATGGTAGGGCCGTATGAAGGAAAAATACGGCCGTATAAAACCTTCTGCTTCAAATTGGCCAAAGCTGGATCTTCATGATACGGCCGTATGACCAACGTTACGGCCGTATATCCTGTAGTACTGTTGTATATTCTTAAGTTACGGCCGTAATTTGCTCTCTGAAGATTTCTGCCCAAAATTGTCCCAGGGGTTACGGCCGTACGTAACTAGGGTTACGACCGTAAAGGTGGGGTTACGGCCGTATGAACAAAAGGTTACGGCCGTAAATTCGGTTCTGCAGATTCTTCAGCTTGTTTTCCCGAGCTCGACCCCGTTCTCGACTTCTCGTCTTCGTTTCACGTCCCGGGATGAGTCAAAAGTGAGGGTTCTTCCATGCATATCCGGCTTTTCTTGACATCTTCACCTTATATTACTTACGTTCAAGCTCGTCTTCGTCTCGACCGGCTTTCTCACGCGTGTTGATGATGTCGAGCTAACCCGGATCATATCAAGTACATTTTGATTCTAGGGAAACTTTGAAGGTAGATGAGGGATCACTTTGTTAGGGAAATCCCCGGAGAAGATTCAAAATGGAAAGTAGATATCAACAGCCAATAATATCTAAAAATTTCAGAATAGTTTTTTAAAATCCAACGGATGGTAGGAGGGAAACGTTGAAGTTTAATTAATTATCACTAGTACAGACAAGACTTAGGGTGGCAGTTGTTTTAATACTTAGGGTGGCGGTTAATTGGGCGCCACCCAAAATGGCGACACCCAATGTCGGATTTAGGGTGGCGGTTGTAAAAACGCCACCCAAAACAACTTAGGGTGGCGGTCGTTTGGTTAGAACCGCCACCATAAGTCTTTTTTTTTTTTAGACTTAGGGTAGCGGTTGTTAGTCAACAACCGCCACCCTAAGTATTATTATTTTTTTTTTAAGACTTAGGGTGGCGGTTGTCGACTAACAACCGCCACCCTAAGTTCCTTTTTTTTTAATTAGATCTACTACAAATATAGTATTAGGGTTGCAACTAATAACGAAATAATTAACAAATAAGAGCAAAATAATTTTTATTCAAAGTGAATCACCTCCAATTACAATTACAACAAAAGATGTTCTTAACTAACTAAAAATGAACAACTAAAAAACGAAAATACAGAAATGAAAAACTAAAAATGTCGTTTTGAGGCCATAGACGACTTCAGATCGGCCTGAAACATGGGATCACAGCAATAGCTGTGAATGTCGTAGATCTCGTCGCGACGATTCCGGAATGTACTCGTGGGCTGAAAACGGATATTGTATGCAAAAGTTATGGCCATTTAAAGTTTGCATACCCAAAACTCGAAAAAAAGATATATTAACTATTATTCTTTTTTAAATCTAACTTTAAAAAATACACGAATTTGAAAGTAATAGGTAGAAGAAGTTTACCTTGCATCAATTGCAACTCTAATTTTCATAAAATGATGAAGAAAGCAAAAATAATGATGTAGATCGTGTATTTCTGGTATTTATTAATCACTGGTTCAATAACGGGTGGTGGTTGTTAAATAACAACCGCCACCCAAAGTGAATTTTAAAATTTTGAATTTCAAATTTTTTTCGCATTTTGGGTGGCGGTTGTTAATAACAACAGCCGATTAACAACCGCCACCCTAAATTTTTTTTTTTTTTTTTTATACTTAGGGTGGCGGTTGTACAGTACAACCGCCACCCGTTTTTAGCATTGGGTGGCGGTTCCGTTCTACAACCACTACCCTTTGTTTTTTTCTTTTTTAATTTATATTTACTTTTGGGTGGCGGTTTTTTGTGACAACCGCCACCCTAAGTCTTTGAGTGGCGTTTTCTTAAACAACCGCCACCCAATGTGCGACATCTAATCTCCCTTTTGTACTAGTGTATATAATCATATTTATGAAATTTAATTAATAGTTAAAGAATATATTTAAACTAGTTTTCACACGGTCGTTGCACCGAGTATTGTGTGAATTGAATGAAAAATAAAATATTTTACATATGATTTATAATTATTTTCAATTAATGGACTATTTATATTGAAAATGTACTATACATATTTTATAATTGAGTGTAAATTAATCAATAATATGTCAACTATTTTACTACATCAAAAATTTATTTTCAATCCGAATTACATTTGAATAAAGTGATTAATTATTTTACAAACACATTTATAAGTAGAACTAATAAAATTGAAATATAATACCATATGAAAAAATATATACTCTATATGCAATTTGAAAATATCTAGAACAATTAAAAACAACAACAAAGAATGACAACAACATGAAGAAGTGAAAGAACAACAATAACAACAACAACAACAACAACAACAATAATAATAATAGTAGTTCAATGACAATACTTGCATAACAAAAACAAAATTACACGTTTTCTTTGAAAGAAAAGCATATTTTAATTCATTTTATCTATTTTCGGTAGATGTTATCCCATTATAATTTCCACAAATGGCAGAATCTTATCTTTCTATGTGGAATAAATAATTCATTAGAGAAAAGATGTATTAAATGAATTAAATTATTCGACGAATAAAAATGATCACAAACAAACACAATGTACAACCGAAAATTAATTATTTTAAAAACGATATGAAGGCAATGTTGAATTGTTGAATTTGAAAATAAATGTAATTCAAAACAACCACATAAAGTACGCTAACGATAACGATATTCCAAAAAACAAAGAAATGAGTCTTTCTTTTTCATGGATCGAGTAATTAGGGTGTAGTCTACATTCCATCCTTGGATAAATTAGAAAATATATGTAACATTGAAAATATATTAAATACGGAGTTAAAAAAAAAGAAAGTTTATATATTGAAATGCTTACTTAATTTTCTCAAAATATTCGCACTTCTAGTATATCAATGTCAGTTACAATTTCGTCGCATTACCATCTCCTATTAATTATTACAAACTTGCAAATAGGTAATACGTAATGTATTACATTTAAAAATTCTCCATAAATGCAAAACTAATAATTGAAAAAAAAAATGTAATAAATGGCTTGTATGCAGTATTTAAATGATGAATTTGATAAATAAATAATATAACCAGAATTGGCCGATTCAAAATTGTTTGATAATATTTATTAAATCGAAAAGTATGGTATTATGTTAGAAGGCATTCCATTTTATTATATCATTGAAAACAAATTCAAATTATACAAAAATGACATAATATATATAGTGAACCTATATATTAAACGCTAATTTAAAAAGAATAAAAAGATTAGAGGATTAATGACATATTTTTTCATCTCGAAGATATAATTTCACATTAATCAAAAACTCTATTTTATTATAAATATTTATTTTTCCGAATATATATATTATGAGTATACTCTTATTATAATTTTTTAAGATCTTTAGCTAATATAATAAATTTTATTATTTCAAATATTTTTAAGTAGATTTCATAATTCTTGAGGAGAAATGCCTGGACCAGGATTTTGTTGAGATATAGTATACCTAATTCGAGCATCCTATTCAAAAGCTATGTTTTCATCACAAATCTACCACTGTTCATATACATTGAATTATTGCCAGCACCAAATGCGTCCTAAGGCAAGTGTCCATTCACATATATGTGAATTTTGTTAACCTTTAAGTTTGTATAAATGCATGTTTCTTTATTTTTGTTAACTTTCATCTTCTAGAGTAGTTCATCTTTAATCATTTTCATTAATTATTTTACCTATTACCTAGTTACCGTTAACCATTAATCTTTTATTTGCTTATTTGCATAATTCTATCATGAAACAATTACTTAATTCCAATCAAATTATGACAATAATGTATTTGCAGTTTGATCTTTTTATGTAGTTATCATTTTCTTTAAGTGATAAGTACTAATATAAATTCTTTTTGGTTTTATAAATAAAATTTAACAATCATGACCCATGTCATATAGTGGCATTTGGATTGGTTTCGCGTTCTTTAGGTCAAGGGTTCAATTCCCCCTCCCTAAATCTTCTAATTCCAAATAAAATAAAATAAAATAAAATAGAAATAACTATCAAACAATATATACACAAACAAATTTTCTCAATTATTTTCAATTGAAATCATTTGTTATTTATCTTTAACTACTCTTAGTCGAAAAATAATTTTAAATAAGTAGATAATTATAATAATTTCAAAATATACCAATTATTACATATATAAATTTCAAAAATTTACCTTTGTTAAAAATAAATGATAATTCTCCTTAAAAAAAAGATTTTAAACAAAATTTTTTCACTATTAATTAAAAAAACTATTTCATTGATAAAAATCATATTTTCCAGTTAAACCACACATAACTTAATAAAGCATCTGTAATAATTTTAAATAAATAATTCATACAATAATATCTTTTTTAATTAATACCATAATAGTTTGTACACATCAAAACATATAAAAGTACTTTAATTAAGTTGATAAATTTATAAATTTTCATTAATAGCAACATTGTTAATTGTTTTAAATATCATTAGTAAGGGAATTTATAAATTAAGAGCAACATTTTAAATTTATTTTATTTAAATAGCGTAATCATCTTTAGTATAATTCTTTTTTAAATAAGTTGTTGCTTTAACTTGTATAATATAAATGATGATATTGCCCCTATTATATTGATGCTTTTAATAAAATTATAAAATGTTAAAAGTGTGTGTCTACATATTTAATTGAACTAATATAAGTCCTATAACAATGTTTAGTAATCTTATAATTTTTCTTTGAAACATTTAATAACCTTATAATTAATTAAGTTGTATGAGATATTTTGAAATTACTTTTATTGGTTAATCCACATTTCATTGAAATAATTTAAGTATCATAATAATTTAGATTTATATTAATTTATTAGAGCTATTTAAGTAATATAATAATGTTAACCATGTAATGATTAATATAAATTAGTTGAATATCATAATTATTTTCGATTGATCAAAATCATGTATAACTATTTTAAATAGGTTATAGCAAGTAATTTAAAAAATAAGTATTACATCAATGTAATGTATAAATTCTAGCTAATTGTGCATAATGACAAATAATTGATAAAACTTAAATAACAAAACAATAAAGCCAAACAAAAATAGTAATGGCGTGGCGAACATTTCAAATTTGACCATGTTCTTGAATGTATCGGTCAGCTAAATTGGAACAATTACCTAGAAAATAAAATTAAAATGAGACCCCTGTTAAAAAAAAGTAAAATGAGATCGATCGATTTGTTCACTCTCCTAAAAGAATAGTGAATATTACCTCCTTTACGAATGTCAATTTGGAGGGTTAAAAATTTAAATAACTAATTTTTTTCATATTATTTTAATCATTGAGAGCTTTAATATGAATACAATATTGATATATAATTTTTACTATTTTAAAAATTACTTATTTACCTATAAAATAGTAATTTATCACTAAAAATAGGTAACTTTTAAAATAGTAAAAAATATATATGAATATTGTACTCATATTAAAGCTCTCGATGAATAAAATAATATGAAACATGAAATTTTCAAGAATTTCAATTCTTTAACACTGAAATTGATCCTCCAAATGGAGGGTAATGTTAACCCTCATTTTTAGGAGGGTGAACAAAATTATTTTTAATTAAACATAGTTTCACGTGCACAAATAATTGTAACCAACTTGGTGATAAGAAAAACTGTCAATATACGCACACGTGATACTATTTGAATGGTCTAGTAAAGTATAACAGATTTTTTGTCTATTAACTATTTTTCAATTGTGACTATTTTATTAAAACTTAAAATTATATAATATATAGATTGTTGCCCAATTTAATTTTCATGTATCAACTCATAACATTTCATCTCCGAAGAGGAAGGATTCCACTGCCAGTTATGGAAAAATAGACTTATATCTTGATTTTCCCTTACCCTTCTTCTCTCATATTCCTCGGAATTCCACTAAATTCAATCATTTTTTAAGCAAATTCTTATTATTTTCGCTGCATAGAAGCAGTATACTAGTTAGATTTTAAAAAAATTAAATCTAAAATATAAGAAAATTGAATATGGATAGTCTTAAAAAAAAATTTCATTCTTCTCAGTGACGATAAAATTAGAAATTAAAAGATTTTGACCGATTCATGCATTTTATAGTGTAGCGTACAGATAGATACGCCAGTGATCACCTGCCCACGCGTGGGCATGCCCACGCCTTTACGTGGCGCCCTCATCCGGCAAAATTTTTTTATTTATTATTATTTTTAAAAATTTTTTTTTGGTATCTATATTAGATGAGATGAATAATACATAATTGCTCCCTAATGATGGAGGGATCAATATGGACCACGATTTTTTTTCCAAACGTGGGCATTAGAACATTACTGCAGATCGATAAAATGTACATAGATATATAGGCAAGGTTCCAACCTAAGAGTAATCCTAGTGTGGGGCCTCTCTTACAATCTTAAATAGTCAGTGGGGAAAAAATCCAATTTTAAATATATTTTAAGGGTCCTTTAGCGCCCCTCCCTTCCCCCCTTTTGCCCTTTTGCTTTTTTCCGTGCCTTTTCCACCTCAACACTATGGGTGTGTTTGATAGAAACTCGAAAAATGGTTTGAAGGAAAACGTTTCGAGTTTTGGGAAAAGATTTTTCGGGAAAAATAGTAATTACAAGTGTTTGATTGGATTAATTTGAAAGTTGGAAAATAATATTATTTTCTTTATTTTTGTGTTTTTTTTCATGAAATTTGATCATTTTCTTTATCTTTATGGTTAAAATAAATTGTCCATTAAAAAAAAATGGCCAAACTTTTCCTAAAAATAAAACCACCTCAAAGAAACGCTTTTTCAAAAAATAAGGAAAAGAACGGAAATCGAGAAAAAATTGGAAACCTTTTTCAGGAAAAAAATACAATCAAACAGCCACGAATGAAAAAAAAAGTTGGAAAATAAATTTTCCTGGAAAAAAAGCATCAATCAAACACACCCTGTAATAATTGCTCTAATGCCAGGAAAAATCTATTCTGAAAAAGGTTCTAAAATCTTGAAAACACAATCGTCAGGGTGCCCTCCTGGTGTGGATACTAAAATACGCCGTGGGTTATCTGTCTTAAGTAATTAATCATAAATCACCATTTTGTTTCGCGCTCACCCTGTCACCATCTTTGCACTGAGTACTCACCACCACACAGAGGTTTTTCGCTCTTCAAATTTGAAAGTTTCTATATACACAACTCACCAAGTATATGCTGGGGAATATCGGTTAGTACTATTTCAATCAGTTGATTTCGATAGTGTTGGTCGATTGCTTATCTAGTTCGGTCATTTTGGATCTTTGTTTTCTTCATTTTTCGATTTCTTTTGTTAATCATTTTGCTATTCATTCCCATTTGGAGTGCATTGTGTCATCCGATCGTGTTGTTTATGTCGCTTTTGTTTGCCGTTGTTGTAGAAAGAAAGTGCTTCTCTCTATTTTGGTTATATGCATTTTGATTTTTTTTTTCTTGGGGGTAATTTCCGCCACGATTGTAGCACCTTTCGATTTTGGTTCTGATTCTGTTTCTTTGAACTGATTATCGAACTTCTTCATTTGTTTTCTTCATTTCTTGATACCTCGACCACATCTTTTCCTTTTTATTAACACTGGAAGCGAACTTATGAACTTTATAGATGATCTGGCTGCGGCAGGGGCAGGTGGGGTCGTGGGGATTTGTAGAAATGGTAAAAACGGAGGGGGTGAGCAAGTGTTTAGAGGCAATTTGCATTCTGTGGATTTTATTTTGTTAAATGCACTTTTCTTCCATTTTGATTTTGATTAGTATTTTTTCTTTTATTTATCTTCTGGCTTCTTTACTGTGTCGTAATAGCCTAAGTAAGGTGATATTCAAGTATTTGTCTTATAAGCATCTTGCTTGACAGAAATTGATGCAAATGGAAGAATAATTCAAATAGAAAATCAATTTGAATACAAGGAAGAGTAACAGTATGATAAATTTGTGCTAACATGATACCAATCCTGCAGAGGAAAAGTAGGTGCTGAATTTATTGTTTCTGAAATTAGTGAATCATCGGACATGTTACCATTCATTCTGTCCAGACTCTGGATATAGGTGTTTGACAATTGAAGTTGTTTGATTGATTAAAGTATGACGCCGATAGTATACTTTCAAGTTAGTAAGCAATCTTATGAGCTTCTATTCATTGAAATGGCTCTTTGGTGTGAAGCCCATTAACCCATTAACTATTGCTATTTTCATTTTGAAAGATTTGAACAAATCCAGTAAAGATTTAAATGTTCTGATATTGTCGAGAATCTCCTCTCTCATCAGAGGAGGACATATTATAGCTTGTTCCATGCTATCTGAATAATATCGTAGCTCCTCTCACTCATTTCTGCATTTCATCTTGTTGTGTGCCACATAGTTACTAGTTAGGGTTATCGCAATTTAAATTCTTGGTTTTCTGTTTAATCTTTATCAAGCTCACTGTTTCTAATTCACTTTGATATGTTAATGCAGAAATGGGAGCTGGGAGAAGAAGACAGACCCCTGTACTGGAAGAGGTTCCTCATGGAGCATCAGCTAGAAATTTGGGGAAAGATCAGCTTGGAGGTGTAATATTTGGTTGCAAGAATAAAACATTCAGAGAATGTCTCTCTAAGCAACTCTTCGGTTAGTTATTATCCTTTAATTCAATCGTAATTAAGAGTAAATAACATTAATCTTGGAACCTATCTGTTCATTAACTCTTAAGGCGATGGAATTTACTTGTTAGAGCTTAACGGGCTCTTGTACTAAACTAAGATTGTTTGGTGATATCCATTAAAAGGTCAACCTTATTAATTATTAAGAGTAGTGGCTGAAGAGTAAAGGTTTTACGTGTTAATTATTTATTTTACAATCTAACAATTATGTTTACAATCACTGACTCATTGTTCAAAGATTGACGTAGGTTTTGATGTTCAATAGGTCTGCCGGCCACGCACTTTGTGTATATACGAAATGTGGAGCCTGGTTTGCCGTTGTTTCTGTTTAACTACAGTGATAGAACACTTCATGGAATTTTTGAAGCTGCCAGTAATGGTCGACTAAACATTGATCCTTATGCATGGACATCAGATGGTTCAGAGAAAACACCATATCCAGCACAGGTATTGTATGGCTATAGCATTCTCTTTAAGTTTATTGACTACACATTGAGACCAACTATTGACTACACGTTGAGACCAACCAGGTATTTTGTTTTTGTTTTGTGTGTTTTTCCTTCATAAAGGTTCAAATACGTTTACGGACACAATGTCAAGCACTTCATGAAGTTCACTTCAAGCCAATAATTGCAGACAACTATTACACGCAAAGCCATTTCTGGTTTGAGCTGGATCACTCTCAAGCAAGCAATTTGTTGTCCAAACTTTCTTCGTTGGCAATTGCCCCACGCACATATGTATCACAAAATGCAGAAAATCGGAGACCTAAGTTGCAGCGGTATGGAAACAGAGAAGAAACTGGAGCTTCTTATCCGCCATCTTCAACAGATAATTCTTTGTGCTTGGATGGAAACACGCAATTTGCAGAGGCTGTCTTACAAAGTCAAATGGCACATTTTGACCAGAAGGACTTTATTGATTTGAAGTCAAAAGATTTGGAGCCCAATGGTGGGCAGTTGGATGCTATAGGAAGAGCAGTAGAATCTGCATTAGAGGATGATTTATCGGGGCTTGAAACTTATAGAAAAGCTCCAGTGACTTCAGAAGATGGAGATGATGGAAGTTATTTTGGTGTAAGTTGTTATCCTGCTGTAATAACACAGGTACATGGCTGTATTTGTTGTTAGTTATGGCCATTGTACTCATTGACTCCTATATTTATATGTTGAGTGCACTTTGCAGTTGTTCCAGGAGATTGAAGAACTGAAGGCTTTCAAGCAAGTGCAAACTCAGAAGATGGGAAGTTTGGAAAAGAAGCTGGTATTTTTTTTCTTTCCCTACAAAAATTTAATCAATTATTTCATCCACATTAATAGGACCTACCATGAACCCTAGCCTTTTCTCATGTGTACTTGCTAATTCTTAACATAAAATTGCAAGCATGTAAGAACTGGGTAAATTTTGGGTTTTATAATTTAAGGAAAAAAGAAAACATAGATGCCCATTTATGGACTCAAATATGAATATGATCCTGAGATGTTGAAAATAGAGAGTTTCTTCACATTCTTGAATATGTTCTGTACTAGGAAGTGTGGTGATACTTCTGAGGAGACTACAAATTGTCCATGTAGGCAGTCTAAAACTTGAATTATTTGAAATATTCAAGAAAATGGAAGGTCAAATTCAGAACTCCTGGTTATATTAAGGGAGGGAAAAAAAAAAGAAGAGATATTTAGTGCTTTATTCAAGCACTTGTAAACGCGAATTTGCAAAACCTACTATGGCCAGGAAAGCATTAATCATTTGGAAAAGCTTCTAATTGCGAACTGAAAAGAAATAGTAACTTAGAAAAAGAAAAACCAAAAACAGAAAAAGAAACCTCAATCTAACACTCCAGAAAGGATTTGGAGAAACAATAGTCTCATAAGGACTTGATCACCTTTTACCATGGCATTTCAGGTTGCAGCAGAAGCAGAAATTCGACGACTGAAAAACAGATGTATGGCACTGGTATCGGGGTCAAATCTCTCCAAAACAGAGACTGAGGAAATGGTTTTACCATTTGATGACCTTCACATTGGTCCTGACAAACTAATATTTCTAGTGGGAGGATACGATGGTGTATCATGGACATCGGAATTGCATTCATATTCACCTTCAAATGACGTGATCAAGTCTCTCAAGCCAATGTCTTCCCTCCGATTTTATGCCTCAGTTGCCAAATTAGATGGAGAACTTTACGTTGTTGGTGGTGGAAACGGTACATCGTGGTATGATACAGGTGTTTGCTTGTGCCTCTCTCTCTCTCTCTCTCTCTCTCTCTCACGTAACATTTACAATTTTACATTATTCTGTTTTGTGAAGTTGAATCATACAATCCTTCTACTGATCAATGGACTCTGCGCCCTGCCTTGAATGAAAGGAAGGGAAACTTAGCTAGTGCTGCTTCAAACGGAAAATTATTTGTAGTTGGTGGAGGAAATGGGGCCGAAAGCTTTTCAACTGTTGAGATGTTCGATTCAGATGTTGGACGATGGATTTCCACACGCTCTATGCTACAAAAGGTGAATCGTATCTTGTGTTTAGGAAAATCTTACTAGATAGGGCCTAATTTCAATAGTTTTCAACTACTTGTTGATACAGGTCATAACTATATTGATCATAATCATAAAGTACCTTTTCAACAGAAGAAGATCTGTGAAAAATTAACATTACATTTTCATACTTCTTTCTCTGTCAAATTCTTTAGCTCTTTTATGCTAGAAAATAAAGCTAATTGATGCTTCAATCTACTATATTTATAGAATAGGCTGGTATTTTTCGAGTCCTGTATCCTTCTTTTTGTTTAAAAAAATATGGTAAAGTTTTGGTAATTCATGTTTGGTGTGACATTTCAGCAACATGTATGGTTAAGGAACAAATTCCGTGATAAAGAATCCTAAATATTATGAAGGACTTGGAACCAAAAAAAAAAAAAAAAAGGTTATATTATGATCAATGTGTATTCATCACAAATGTTGTGAAGGAACTATTCAAACATGTAAAATACTGTCTGTGGTTCTCCTTTCCCAGAAAATAATTATTGGACTTTGCTGACATGTGTCCCTTTGGATGACTCTTTTTCCCTTTCAGCGTTTTTCTCTTGCTGCAGCAGAGCTCAATGGTGCAATCTATGCTGTTGGTGGATACAATGGAAATGCTTATCTCAAGTAAGTTCTAATTTCTAAATAATGACTGATATGGGGATATTTCTGTTTCCTGTATGGAGACATATTTCTAAGTTTGTAGTCTTATATCAAGTTGCCCTGATATTTCTATCATACAAAAGGATATTACGGGAGACCTTTTTGTGTAGAGAGATACATACGCTTAGAGAGGTGCAAATATCCTTTGAAAATCCAATCAATCTGCTGAATATCTTTTGTGTTTCAACAAGAGGTTCTGCTATCCTCTTCCCAAGTTATGCTTCTTTTTTTTTTTTTTTTCCTTGATAATCTTCAATCTAGCTAAGGAGTTGACAATGCCCCTGGCATTCCAAGTAAGTATATTGTACATCATTTTGGTTTGGTGTTTTGCTCTCCCCACTTACGATCTCCTCTGAGCAAAAAATGGATTCTATTGTTATTATTTTTGTTATGCTTTATATCATCATCAGGATGTTGTACATCCTCCACTTGATACTCTCTAAAGTAAATGCATAGCCGTGATATCAGGAAATCTTCATTGACAACAATTATATCAGACTTTTCTTTCAACATTCCTGTTTATGTGGAGCCTTTAGGTTAGTTGGGTTAAGGTTTAAATTGATCGATTGCTTTATTAAAGAGCTTTACCGAGACTCTCTACCATCTCAGGTCTGCTGAAAGATTTGACCCAAGAGAACATTCCTGGACCAGAATTGAGAGTATGGAAACAATGAGAGGCTGTCATTCGTTGGTTGTCATGAATGACAAGTTGTAAGTTCTCTCTGTTTCTGCCATTTAGAGTATTTTGATTAATGTCGCAAGTGTGTTTGACGAGCATAAATTATATACTAAGAGCACCAAAATTGTGTGTTGAGTAATGACCTTTTTCTTGACTGAGGTAGGTAAATTGGATGTTTTGTTCTTGATAGAAAAAAGTGATAAAAATTTTAGTTAGATTATTTCCGAGTTTTAGGTTGATAACTGAATCATAGTTGTTTCAAGAAACATGGAAACAACTTCCATTTAGTTTCATAAATTCTAGTGATCGTGTAACTTAAGAAGATTGATTATTTGACTTCAGATATGCGATTGGTGGTCATGATGGAAACGAGATGGTGGGCAGTGTTGAGATATATGACCCTCGTATTGGAAAATGGATGGGTGGGGAGCCCTTGAACCAGGCTAGGGGATTTTCAGCTGCTGTCGTTCTAAATGAGTCGATTTATGTAATTGGAGGCAGTTATGATACTGGGATAGTAGATACGGTAAGTACATTTTTGGGCCTTGGTTTCACTATCATCATTAAATATAAATATGAATATTCCCGTGACACGATAAATAAATAAATAAATCCTATGGCAGATTGAATGTTACAAGGAAGGTCGAGGTTGGCAAGAAACAAACTTGAGGGCAGTCGGTAAAAGGAGTTTCGCGTCAGCTATTGTTTTTGAAGATGGTGAAAAGTGAGAGATTTTGAAACTAGCTTTCATCTTACCAACATTGTTTTGTAATCTCTGGGGTTTTTGATCTAGAGATACTGTGTACAGTACAATGAATCACAAAACCAGTCATCTCATCTGAGTTTCCTCTTTTTATTTTTCTCCAATATATGCTTGTTTCTTGTTTCTTCATGGTGCCATTATACTGAAAAGAGATTTCTCAATCATGTTTTTTCCTTTCTGAAAATCACATTGACAAATGTGTTTATGGAAAAAATTGCTTAAAAGCAGTGTTTTAAAAAGCGTTAAACCCGCATTGAGCATGATTAAGCGTGAGTGTGGAATAAAACGCTTTGAATAAAAGCTCGCAAAAGCGTAAAAAAGTGTGAAAAAGTGCGCTCAAGTGCAAAAAAAGCTTGAAGCGTGGGTTCAATGCTTTGTCGCGCTTTACGTTTTTTAGAACCTTGCTCAAGAGCAATGCTATTCGAAGAGCATTTCATCCCATTGAGTCAGTATTCTTTATTTATTGGTAAATATAATGAAGACGGATTAGATGAAATGTTATTTTTCCAAATTAACAGCTTCTTGGAAATAAAACAGACTAATCATTCCAATATCTCGTGGTTTACCTAAATGGGAGAAATATTTAAATGAATAAGACATTTCTTTAAGAAATTCTTAAATTGACGTTTCGTTTAAGGAATTCTTAAATTGACGTTTCCTTGTGTTAATTGACGGCTGGAAGTGTGTCTTTCTTTGAGAGAAATTTCTAAGTGGGTTCTCATTTGATAACTTTCTAAAAGTATTGGTTTTGATTTCCTCAATTAGCATAAATTAAAGCGATTGTTTAGCTTGCCACAGTGGCACAGCGTATAGTTCTTTCAAAATCAATAATCAATAATAACTGAAAAAGTTTATAATTTCTTTTTTTATACAAAGTGGGGATCTTAGGGGGATAAGGAAGCGTCTCAAACCTGGACCAATCACCTGATAAGAGGATGTTTTTTCCATTAAGCCAATGCCCTTCATGTTTTAAACGTGTGATTATTTGTACGATGGAGACCTAAATTATGTGAACGTAATACAAATTACTGCACTGCAGTATAATTTAAATATTTACGCTATACTCAGGAGGCAGAAATTAAAACGAGTTCAGCATGTCACCAAACTATATAGTATTGTATTACTGACATGTGGCAGACCTTGACAAAATGTTGATCACATTTAGCTACGGGGAGGCTGTCGAACTTATAAAAGATGTTTCCAAAATCTGCCTAACTATAATTGACATGAATCCGTGCTGGCACTAAATTGAATCAGTTTGGATTTATTTTTCACGAAGTTCGTGGACATATTACACACGTTTTAAAAAATTTAATGACACGTGGGTTTGTTCTACTCACATTAAATTTCATCAAATTAAATTTATCTCTTCTCTGTTGTTCTTTTCAACCACTCATATATTGATTCGATAATTATTTTATATTTTTTAATATATTTTTTTTAAAATTTTTAACCGCACATCTAAATCCACCTAAATTTCATCATATGTAATGTGAATAGAACAAGGCTATTATTATTATTATTATTATTATTATTATTATTATTATTATTATTATTATAAATCAAAGGAAGTGTAGCAATTCTCAAAAAATTCTACCCATAATTCCTTGTTGTATTCAATTGTAATGTGAACTGAACAAGGCAGTTATTATCATAAAAATCAAAGGAAGTGGGTCAATTCTGAAAAAAGAACACTCATATAAAGAACAATTAATGCTTTCCATGGTATGCCCGTGTTGAATAAATAAGTATAATTATTATCTAGATGATGTCAAATATATTTTCTCCTGCGTTACATGTATGATGACTTTAGCAGCGTAATCAAAACCTAGTTGGCGACGACTAGTTAAGCCAAGCCTGCTCAAGGGCTGGAACCTAAGGCTCGGGTATGGCTTGACTCATTTTCAACTGACCTTTTGACGAGTCCGACTTGCTTGCCAAAAATACAGCTTGGCTTGAGTTGATCCAAGCCGAGCTTGGCCTGCTCAAACTCGAAACCTCACTACAATCTACTATCCTTGCTCTCACTTCGTATTTTAAGAACGGATTCTTGGACGATTTTTCTCAGCAACTTTACCACATTTGCGAAAGAATAATAATAGTAGCTTTGTTAAAAGTATGAAAATTTTCATTGCAATAGTATTTGCATTTAAGAAGAGTGTTTGGAACTTACTAAACTAATCATTTTCGTTGAAATCGGGTTTACTAGAAATGACTTCAACTGATTTAAAACGATTGTGTCTATCGAAATTTTAATTTTACGTTGGATAGATTAATATGAAATACTAAAACCATTTTTGAACGATTTTGGTAAGTAATAATTTAACTAGAAAGTATTAATCCTTCAAAATTATTACAGCTACTTGTCATTCATTATTACTTTTTTTTTTTTTTTTTACATAACGTACGTGTGGGGGATGCTGGCCAGACTTCTTGGAAGCCCAGTTAAAGGTCCAGCTTGTTACTTTGGACCAGAGTGTTTTGGGCTTCAGTTGTGTGTTGGCCCAGTCTTGATGACCATTGAGACTGGATTATATATTGGCTTCGTCTCTCATTCTCAGGCAGAATACGAAGCATTCGACTGTTGCTCTTCTTTCTCTCTGTAAATTGTAGATCTAAATGTGTGTGAGTGTGTGTATCCTGAGAGAGGCAAATCTCTGATTTGTTATTAGTGATGCGGTGTAATACTTAGATTGTACTCATTCGAGGCAGTGAGTGTGTGATAGAGAGAGTGATTCGAAGAGAGAGTGTCGATCTATTGCTTGTAACCTTTGTTACCGGATTCTTAAAGTTCTTAGTGGATTGAGAGCAACTATCCACGAATCTGTGGAGCTCAACGCAGACGTAGCCATTTTTGGTGAACTGCGGGGCCTTCTTGGCCGAAAAATCCTTGTGTTCTTTACTTCACTGTTTTTGTTGGTTATTCGCCGATTTAATGGTTAGATCTTGGTTGTGTTTTTCGATCTAACCCTAACGGTACGTAAAGGATTCATCCCCTCCCTATGTGAGGAGGCTCGCCGTATTACATGTTTGCCGGCAAGGCGCTCCTCCCGTCAGAGGGGCGTATGGTGTGGGAAGCACTCACGCGTACATGGGGATCACTTGTGAGCGTATGTGAGGCATATACACAGTATTACTCATTAATAAAAATATGCAATTAAGTTTTTATCAACATTTGTTCACGTAACCTTTTAACGAAATATTTAATCACACGTATGGTCAATGTGCCAAATCTCTTTCTCTGGCCCTGCCCCCGGCGGACAATGGAAAACGAGGTATTCATTAACTCGTGCATCGTGATGACAAAAATATTGTTTTACTTTCGTTATCAACAAAATTGCGGTGCTTCAAAGGAAAAGTTGTCGAGACATTTTTAACCAATGAACCAAAAAAGTTGCTACCTTTCACATCATCATTTATGTACAACAACTACATAAAACAAAAGTAACAAGTCATAAAGCTTACAAGCTCCTGAGTGAGAAACACAAGTATTTGAGGACCCCCACACAACCAAAGAAAGGGAATTTTCAGAAGCTTTTTAATGTCTAGGTCGAATATCTCTTTCCCTTAAAGATTATTTATTTATGTTAATAATTTTCACATGTTAAATGTATTTGTTAAGATGGTGGTGTTTATCATTTTAACTCGAAGATCACGATAAAATCCTTTGTATTACAAAATGGCCACTTACACCCCAAGACAAATTACCATTGCATTTTCTAATCAAAGTTACTTCGGTGTTTGTACTCGTATAATAGCCAGATCCACGGAGACTCGGCGACCCGATAGACGTTATGATTTTCGGTTCCCTTGTCGCCATCTTCATCAACTGTATTAAACATAATTACATGAACACATAACGCTTAGTGAATATGATAGCATATTAATGCATATTCCGTCACAAATGAGCCCTTATCCCACTACAAAGTATAAACTACCACATAAGTTCATAACATTATTCTGGCGCTCATGAACTTACGCAATTGTCAACCCCTTATTGACTATAATACTCGGGTCTTTACAGTATATCTAATCAATATTAGCAAACCCATCATTTCTTACACTCCCATCTTCGCTCATAAGGCTGACCACAAAATGTTACGGTATGCTGTAGTGGGACCCACACTCACAATAAAAATAAAAATAATCATAATCTCAACTTGAAATGGCATATATATGAGGCATGCTTTCAAGAGATCATCAATAAGTCAAAATAATCGTTAAATATTTTATAAAATATAATTAACACTACCTATTTTAACCAACAATAGACACCATTGTTGGAAATAATCAGTAATAAAATGACACACAACAAATAAATAACAGTGATTCTATTCTATTAATCGAAATCAGAAAAATTACAACAGAGGAAAGAAAAGATTGAGGCTAGCGAAACGCTATGTCCTATAACAAAAATTCGCCCCTACACTCGTGCTCGTAGTTCGGTGGACGTCTGCTACCAGGATTCAACAATTTATTGCCAAAAATCTAGCACACAATTTCTGGTCCAGGCGAATTTACTTTGGTATTTTTCTCTGTTGGAAGGGACACATAAGAATCCGGATATTCTTCCATTAAATAGATGGAAAAGTTGGCGGTTAATCTTCAAGAGTTGTGATTGTTCATACAGAGTTGTGTCTGTTCATTGGGGATGCGTCTATTCGTCGTTTCAATCTTCAAATTAAAATAACGGGCAAAAAAGAAGAAAGTCCGGGTTTCCATTTAGAATCCCCAAGAGCCCAAGGGCCAAGGCCCAGTCTTTAATTTTAAATAACATCCCATAAAGGCAAGCCCACATCTAATTTATTCAATTTTATTTTATATTTACAACAACCACTTATAAACCATCAAACTTTCCCCTTTAATTCTTATATGGGACACACACTAATTATATTTCTATACAAACTAAATAAAATTTCAAAAGAAATTTCAACAACCATAAAAATTGTTTCCCACGGTTAACGTTAAAACGATGAGGTTCTGGTTTTATGTTGCCACTTACCATCATGTGAATATCGTATATAACTACTCCACCGTTGGTTGATGATCCATTGTGAACTTTGACTCTCTTAGTTTTAGTAATTTCAATGTTGTTGACTTAAATGAGTTGCACGTGAATTCACATGTTAAACAATAAACATGTGATAAAATTATAGTATTGGGAGACGTGACAAATACAAACTGCGACAAAGCAAATAATTATGCACTTTTTGTAACCTTCTTTGCTTTTCATATTTTTTCAACTCTGTTAGCTGTACATATTTGATTGTGGAGTAAAGATCTGGTATTCACCTGCGTACTGCACCCGGGAAAAAATTTGTGTGGGTCTTATCGTCCTCATCATCAGAGAACAATTACGTATTATTCATCTAACCTAATATAGATATTAAAAAAAATTTAAAAATTTTTGTATGACGTGACACCCTGTGAGGGCGCCACGTGGGGAATAGAGCAATGCCAAATGATTGTGTCCAATTCTCATCGAAAATGTTTAGCGTGCGTTCGTTTGCTATTTTTTTACCTAAAAATTATCTACTAGTAATAGTCAAAATCAAACATCAATATCAACCATATATCTCACATTATCATTCATTATTATCCACACATTTCGTGGTTCCCGCAACTATCTATCCAAAAAATTCATTTTTAGTCAATTTTTAGGCAAAAAACATGGCAAACAAACAGGCGCTTAATTCTATTTTTGTTATTTGACACAAAGTTTTCAGCGAAATGCAATTGTGGGTACAAGTCTTTAATACTTATTTTAATTCATTTTTTTATGAAAAAATTGTTTCTACTTTGAGGTGATTTTTATTTTTCATGTAAGGTGGATAATAATTTTTTTTTTTCGCCTTTCTCAATCAAACACACCCATAGTGTATGGTTCATCAAAATGTCTGCCAGAAAATTTGAAATAATAAAATCTTTAATACAACATATCGTATAAATTTGCACATGCCTTTTAGCAGACTAGCATATTCTATCGTGTTATTACCTTTCGAAGTCATGTTTTAAATATACGCAAAGCAGATCTAGCTTGGTTGACTTCTAATAACACCCATACGATATAAAATGTTTCGTTCTTCCGCCTCTATTGATGTGCAGCATACCAGGAAATAGACTGGTTTGGTGTCTGGTTGAGATTTTACAAAATATTATTTTTTCGCGTCAACATCATTTTTTAGTTACAAAAATTGATAATTTTTTTCATATATTTTTAAAAATCTTTATATTACCTTACGTTTAAAATTCATGTCTTTAAGAATCTCTCAGGATAAACTAGAGATGGCAAACGAGATGGACAGTTCGTGAGCTCGTATATTTGGCTCGGTTCAGTTCTTCAAAACACGGACTTAGATTTGGATCGAGCCGAAAAATTGAGAAATGGACAGTTCGGGTTCGGCTCATAAAATTCGTGGGCCAGTTCGTGAGCTCTCAAATTTTAATGCGTTGTAATTTTAAAATTTCTAATTGGAGAACTATTTTCATTCTGACTTTTTCTAGTTTTATCGTGTTCACTTTTAATTAGCCAATGTTTACTTTCAACCAATGTAGAGAAGTCGTGCTAATTAATTTAAGTTACTTAAGTAATTATTCAAAAAAGAAAATTACTTAAGTAATTGAACATTTTCCAATTGTACAAAAAAAAAACCGAGCCGAGCTTAGCCATTCGTAGACTACTCGAGTTCGGCTCGTGACCCGGACCAGCGAAGCCAAACCTGAGCTCAAGAATTGAATCACGAGCCGAGGCGGCTCGTTTGTGAAACGAGCCAAGTCTAGCTCGGCAATGAGCCGAACTCGAGCTTGTTTTTGACGAGTCCCGCTCGGCTTGGGTCGTTTGCCATCCCTAGGATAAACGTTAACTCTATTTAATTGCAAAAGTTTTTCATACCAGACATCAAATCAAGAAAAGGTTTTTTACTTTTTGGTAGGGAAATTTTATGTGGAAACATTTCATGCAAATTATAGTTCAAGTTTCATGGAAAATTATTTTCACTACTAGGTGGGTGAGAATTTTTTTTTTCAAAGAAATGAATATATTTTCCATGGAAAAATTTTCGACCCCATCACACACAATTGTGTTTGATGGACAAATGTGAAAAAAAAAATTGTTTTCGACCTGAGTTACATGGAAAACGAAATCACCACCTCCTCAAGAAATTCATTTTGTATAGAAAATAAGTCAAAGCATTCTCTAAGTGGTGTATAAAATTAATTTTCATGAAATACTTTGGATCAAACAAACAATTTGAAAAATAATTTCTTCATTGTGTATTTTCCATGGATAATCGTGGTAAATCAAAACTTTGTTTCAAATTTTTCGTTTTTATTAGTAAAAGTTGACTTAGATCACCCCATGACCAGACAACATAACGGGGGAAATGTGGTCTGTGGGTGGTCCAATTTTGCATTCCCAGGGATAGGAGTGAGCGTTTCAGATTCGGTTCTGGGTAGTTTATTACCTGAAATCAAATCGGAAATTTTGGTTCTATGGAAAATGGAACCATTCGGTTCCTTTCAAACAAAATACCCGTCCAGTTCCCATACCTTTTGGTTTCGATTATTCTATGATGCACTTTTTATTACTCAAAAATCGCCGGCAAAAAATAAAAATTTTGATTCAAGTATAAACCTAACCAAAATAACAAAAGAAAAAAATGAAGCAATTAGTAGCTAAGCAGCTTAGCTACTTAACAGCAGCTGCTTGTTGATGCTGTTAAACAGCAGCTAAACTGCTACAACTAGCATCAATCTTTGTAGAAATTTTGAATTTACCAAAAGAATTCTCAGAAGTCGGCAATTAAGTGAAATAAACAGTGCTATTTCTTATTCTAAATCGGTTTCAGTTTGGTTTCCGGTTATTTCAAAAAAAAACCTTTTGATTTTCGATTCCGATTCTTAATTTTTTTAAAAAGAACCATTTGGTTTCGGTTCCGATTTGATTGGCTCGGTTCCTCTTTTTTTGCCCACTCCTACCCAGGCATGTTCCACAGTTGAGATGCAGTCACTTTAATTTTTTTTAATTATTACATAAGGTATAATTCTTTACTTATGTTATTTCCATTTGTGTCTAGTATCATATTTACTTATGTATGATTTGTTGATTAATTTGATTAGTTTTCAATTGTCTAGTATTTAACAATGAATTGTGTTTTTCTTTTCTCGTTTTTTTTTTGTATTTTTGTGTTGTTCATTTAAATAAATTTTTTTTAATTATCACTGGATATTGATGTTGATTTATATAATTATTTTTTAACCGAGAATAAGACCATTCCCAATACAAGTACTCTATCTTGGAGTTCCAAAATAGAGTTTTGCAAAATATATATGGAATCATCATCTCCAACCATAAACTCCATGTACCACCCCATACCTAATAAAATATATTAATTACCATATTTTGTGAATATCCTACTATTTCATATATTCTCATAAATTAATCACTTATACATTTAGTGGCATTAAATTAATTAAATAATCTCTCAAAAAAATTACATCAATATTTTTTTAAAAAACGACTTCACATTAAAAAAAAGTAAAGATGGACAACAACGAAAATGTAAAATGAAAAATAATAAAACGTTACTTCGACCAAAAAAAGATGCAGCAAACACGGTAACAAACTGCTCTAATTTGTGGAATTAGCGCGTTCCTCCTGCAAAAATCTGTTGCTAACTAGACAATTAAATATTACCAGTACTACCCCCGTGCGATGCACAGGATCCGAAAATATAATTTTGACAAACTTTGTAAAATTTTTTTAGTTATATGATAAATCCAAAAGAGAAATAATAATTTGCATAACATTTAAATCTAGTATAGATGTTGAAATTGAAACTTCACAAACATACCTGAAATAATTTTAAATTTGAAAAACTTTTTTAAAGACCACATGCATATTGAATTGGCATTGAAATAGCAGATGTTATCTAAATTGGATATTTGAAAAAATTATAAAGTAAATATAAAATAATATGTTTAGAAAGCTTAAGGTCTAAAATAAAAACACTAATTGAAGTCAAAACTTATTTTTTGATCATTAAACTCATAATGCACATTACGCATAGAAACTATGTAAAACTATCATTTTAACATGGAAAAAATAAATTAAAAAATATTTTTTATTTCATTTTTAAATAAATAAAGATAATTTTTTTTCTAAAATAGAAAATCATTGCCATCGTCGCACTGTACTGAGTTGACAATTCAACTTCTTTTAATAAGAAGAATATATATATATATATATATATATATAATATTCAAAAATTAAAATATATATGAAAAATCTTAGTTCTCATTTTTAGAAATAATTCAATTTCCATTATAATTTGTAATTTTGACCTCATATCACATTTTCATTGATGCTTGCATTTAGTTCATTTTCTATTATGTGCATAATTCGAAAATTAAAATTTATATAAAAAATAAAATATATATAAAAATAAAATAAGGAAAAAAATACTAAACAACGAAAGAAAAATACACCAAATAAGGAAAATAAAATAATAAAATTCATATTTAATGTTTGTTTCCAAAATAGGATTTTCTTTTTTTAATTTTAAATAAAAGTGTGCCGACTTGGCATAGTGTCTAGTTGTTACTTCAATTTTTATTAATAATATGGTTAAAAAAAGTAATCGATTTTGATAAATTAATCGTACATGATTAAACACAATAAGAGATACAAACGGAAATAATTTAACTACAAAATTAACATATTATATAATATCCAAAATGAAAAAATAAAGGAAAAATAGTTAAAAAAGAGATTCATCTTGAGTTGCATCTCTACAACGGAATTGCAAAAATGCAGTTCCATTGGGGATGCCCTAATATAGCGTTTGCAAAACTCTATTTTGGAGTTTTGGATTAGAAATGCTCTTATCCAATCCATCGTATAACGATATGCTTGTATTCATTGCTCGGTCCTCCCAAAATATGGTCCATTTTCCATTTATTTTTCATTTACTTTCTTTAGTTTTCCCATTGTGCGTTTATTTAATATTCATTGTTATTAATAAAAATACAATAGCATTATTATTTAATGTAAAGATATATTTTAAAAAAATACAATTAAAATTTATATTTTCAATAATATTAATTATAATTTTTTAAACCAAAACCCCCACTTGTCGCCTAGAGCTGAGGTGTAAATACCACGTAACAGTTGATTGGTGCTTTCCTTATTAAAAAAATTATAATTTTTTAAACTATGCGAAAGTCAAATTATGTCAATCTTTATGGGACGGAGGGAGTACATAAGTCAAAGTCAAACTATCGTATGTTGAAATTAATACTGATTATTATGAACACATTTATATATTGCAAGTCTACTCAAACTAGTTTAGCCAAACACGGGATAAGAGCATTTCCAATGCAATAATATGTATGGTGTTCTTGTGGCATGAGATAGATAAATAAAGCTTCAAACATTTTCTCTCTCCCTCGGTCTCTCTTTTTTTTTTCCTTTTCTTTTTTTGATATTTTTCTCTGTTTTTAGTAATTTTTTCTCCATATTCTCCTTAATTAATACTTTCAACAACTAGACATTACAATTGACACCTTCTACCAATCTGTCATTAACTATTTTGAAATTGTATTTATCTCTCTACTTTTTTTCACATCACTAACTTTCCTCTATTCACTCATTTAAAATAATACTACTACTTAAAATAATATTTCTGGCTTTGGCATGAAATTTCGGCTAGCTGACTTTACTCGAATTGATTTAAAAATAATTACAATATGAACTGGAATATATCTCCCTCGTGTTGTCCTGGAGTTATTTATTTAAGAAATTCCGGTCCAAAGAAAACGTTATATAGTATAGAAACCCATTAGAATAGAAAAGGTAAAAATTGAAGGGAGGAGGAAGGGCAGCCTTCAATTGAAAGTAGGGGTCTGTTCTATGAGGTAGACAAAGCTTGATTATGACATAAACTCAAAATCTGCCCATAAATAAGTCAAATTATTTCCTATAAATACGCAAATTGTATCAAGGTGACTGTAAGTGGGCAGATAAGAATTGCTCTGCAGATATATCTTTCGAAGAGGAAAAAATGCCTTGTCTTGATATTTCAACCAACGTTGACCTCGATGGCATCGACATGGATTCAGTTTTTTCGGAACTCACCAAGGCTGTTTCTCGAATCGTCGGAAAACCCGAAAAGGTAATCATCTCAACTAACTGTTTACTGTTAGTATTAATCATGGGCTTCCCCCCCACCTGTTTCTTTCATTTTCAGACAAGAATCTCAGCTTTTCTATGTCGTTTTGATCGAGTATTATATTTGTCACACTTGTTTTTGCTATAATTCACCAGTTTCCTGAAAAATCCAACTTCTTACTTGAAGAATCCAATTCCAAGTCCTTCTTCTCCTTCTTCCTTTTTTTTTTTTTTTTTCACCTCAAGGTATATATTCCTGTATATGACGGCGTATACTTTTTATTTTTATTTTTTCTATTATTACCTTTTTATTTATTGCCAGACTCCACTCTCCACAAGTTCTGTTTGTTTATTTATTATAAAAGGTTTGTGGGCATCTGGAGTTTTATATGTTTTTTATTTTGTTCACAACACACTCGATAAGACTTACGAGGATGGACAGTTGGAGGAGAACCACAAGCCCGCCACAAGTGGGATAATTTGGCTGAATTAAGGCAATCAATCCAATGGACTGTCCCACTTTCTCTGCAAAACTATTTATAAGAAAGAAAAGAGTGATTAGTCCAATCATTTGGGACCATTGTGTCGGGAGATTGCTTGGTTCAGGAATGTTGGTGCCGGGTGTCTGCCATAAAGATGATTCCTCGTTAGTTCGTTTGAAAAATTTGTTGGATTAAATCGCGACGACGGACTCCGTGATTTGGAAAAAATTTTGACAGTCGGCGTGGTGGCCGGTCAAAGATCGGTCAAAGTTTTTGGTAAAATTTTGGCCAAAAACTTTGACCGATCTTTGACCACCATGGGCCGCCACGATGTCAAAAAAATTTTTTCGAAAGTGTGAGCTCTCGTGATTTAATCCAACAAAATTTTCTGATTTCAAACTAATCCGGACGAGAAATCAGTGCCATAAGTTATGCATCTGTAACATTACCATTGCTTGGTTTTGGCCTCTTGTGAGAAGTTACTTTTCCACGCGGTTTAAGAGAATTTTGTGATCAAATATTAATATATTAATAATAATAATAATAATTTAAATGACTAATATATGATTGATGACTGATATGTAATCCTCCGTTCCCACCATCAGGGGAATAGTACCACATATCTATTACGACCAATATGTTATTATTCGATTTTTTTGTGATTTAAGAGCAAAACTAATGTTTCCTCACTTCTACCACATGATCAAATAATGTGAAGGCCGAATATATATATATATATATATATATATATATTTTTTTGTTTAATTAGGGATGAAAAAGGTGAAAGAGGGGCTATCGCCCCTCATTTCCCCTTCCCCTTTTTACTTTTACCCTTATCATTAGTTTTGCTCTAAGAGATGCTTAGGTTCGAATTTTTATTTATTTATTTTTATTTATTATTTGTGACTTTGAACGCTTTACTTTTTTTTAATACTTTTATTTTGAGAAGTTTATATTTATTTAAACTCGTAAAAACTCTATTTTTTTTAGAATATTGGACTTTTATCTTTTAAATAAACAGTTGTAGGAAATAACATCTGTTTTCACAACTTCTTATTGATGGAAAAATTCACTTGTCGAGTGTGTGTGAGTTTGGAATAAAATAATTTTTGAATGTTTGGTTAATAATTAATAAAAATTTTTTAAAATATATGAAAAAATTGTGATATCAATGAATGACTCGTTGGAAGTGGTTTTTGGAATAAGTTCTGGCAAACATACAAACTTGTATATTTAATGACTCAGAGTCCGTTTGGCATAGCTGTTGTGAGTAGAACTTGTAGCAGGAAGTTTTTGTTAAAAGGTATATTTGGTATGGCAAATAAATTAGTTTATATCTTATTTAGAGAACTCATAAATTCATTCTATTCAAATAAGCTTAATTTGGTTGGAGGAGCTTATTTGAGGTTTGCCTGGAGGATTTTATTTAAGAAGTTCGAGTTTATCTCAAAAACTTCTTTTACTAATTTTTCAAATAAGCTCCACGAGCTTTTCTTTTTTAATTCCATTTTTAACCACTTTCTTTTCTTAAAAAATAATTATTTTAAACATATTTTTTGTTTAATTTTGTAATTTTGAGCTAGCTCTTCAGCTAGTCTTGTGAAACACTTCTATATATATCAACTAATATTTCAACTATCAACTATAAACCATCAGCTATCAGCTCCTAATTGACTTTTTAGTTATCAGCTAGCTTAGAGCATTTCCATTGCAATTGTCTATTTTGAATGTGTATGTTGGAGAGAGAGAGACACAAAATGTTTGATATGTCCCATATTTTTTAATTTTTTATTTTATCACTTTTATCTCACTTTTTCCACTTTTTTCTAAATTCCCGTGCTACTTTTGCATTCCCACATCCAACTTCACATCCTCCACTACTATTTTATTATTATTTTGGAATTTGTTTCTATCCTTCTCATCATTTTCACATTTTCCTCTTTTTTTTTTCTCTACACATTCTTCAATCTCACTTCAATTAAAATAATCATTTTCTTTCCATCTCCCTCCTCCACATCCACATTGCATTGGAGATGCTCTTATTAGCTTTATCTGCCAAACATAGCCCAATTATATCTGGTAAAGAGGCTTTGATTGCTTGGATTTAAAGACCTAAAAAAGTGTTGTAGATGCATTAAATACAATTTTATTATTTTTTAATAATGTTTTCGTTAAACATAAATTACATTTTTCCGTAAAAGTGATTGGAGCTTTTTGGAGAAATTTAAAATACTCCATATATCGGTCTCATTTAATTACTTCAGTGTTGATGCTACTGACGTGCTTCTCTTTTTGACAGTTTGTGATGATTTTGTTGAAAGGATCGATAAACTTAACGTTCGGGGGGAATAAGGAGCCAGCAGCATTGGCAGAAATTGTATCGATGGGTGGCATCAACACTGAAGTAAAAAGAAAACTAATTGCTACACTTGGTTCAATTTTAGAGAACAAATTGTATATCCCAAGAACAAGATTTGTTCTCAAGGTGTTTGATACAACAATGGGCAGACAAAACTCCAAACTTTAAATTGATCAATTAATTGTCATGCTTTGGAATAAAATTTCGATGATCCAAATATATGTTTTGTAAGTCTGCTAACCGGCGATCTTTCCATAAAAGACCTTTTATCCTTTTTTTTTTTTTTTTGAAGAATTATTAATTGGACACGATGAAAGCATAGTGACAAACAATCAGACATTACACCAGCAAAGTGAAGGCTACCTTTGACAGACCAAATTGATAAATTAGCTAAAAGTTGAAAAATTTGGTGATAGCTGAAAAGTTTAGTTGGGGTGATAAGCTTAAAATTTGTTATGTATTTTGTAATTGGCATTTCTATGTATGAAAATCAGATTTATCGAGTTGTATTTTGCTTTAACTTGACCACAATTAAGTACATTAAAAAGCTTGAGCACATCCCTAAGAACATGTTTGCTCTCCGCCGTTGATGCCAGGTCGTATAAGCCATGGATCATACATCGCGCATAGACTTGAACCTATTGAACGTGATAGCCCTCATCCTGAAGTAACATGCAGCCCTATCTAAAAAAATATATGAAATATTAGGGGACTTTTAAAGGACGAATTTCCTTTTAAACCCAATTTAACAAAACCCTTTTCTAAAAAAGTTGCAAAAATTCTTGTATTCTTTGCAATTACATACTGTTACTGGTGTGGCAGCCTGAGGGCCCACAAACGACCCCCCACGACACACGTGGCATCATGGTGGGCGAGGGCGCCCCAAAACCCCTCGCTGAGGCAGCCCCACTCTCCACAGGCGCCCCGTCCCCAAGGTCAAAATCATCCACGTGCACGGGATGGCCATCTGCAACTGATGTGATATAAAACTACTGGCAAGATCTTCAAAGTACACAAGTCAGCGCATTGTCACATCAGGCCATTCCTATGATGGGATCCGAGACCAGTGACTGTTGGATACGTGGTAAGCTATCATTAGAATTCCAACCACTACTTTGTGTGGGGGAGTATAAATAGAAGCCATGAGTAAAGGAAAAAGACAATGCAAAACTATTCTACATACTTCCATTAATTCACTCACAAGAGCTTCCAACTCTCCCGAGTGGATCTCCGTAACACCTCGATTCAGGCTTCACAGCTCCACCCACATCGAATATCACTTACACTATAAGATGGCTGACTTGACCGTCAGAGTGCGTGCGACCGCCGCTCTCTCGGCTGTCTAGGTGGTGGTTGCCGGTGGTCAACGCTCCTAACGATTTGTCTTAACGTGCACGCGGATGGAGAAAGAAGACAGAGATGAGGAGCAACTATGGGCCTCATTTCTAGAGGTCACATACAATCCGGCAACACTAATTGACAAACACGTGATAACTCATTAAAAATAATAAGTAATATATATATATATATATATATTAAGCACCTACTTTCTATATATATAATAAATCTGCAACCCAGTAAACATTTTCATTTTTAATATAAATTATCATACAAGTGTAATTGTTTATAAAGAATCCGACTGCATCAGTAAAGACTAGCAGGAGCAGTCCTGTGGTTTGTGAGGCCTGAGTCGAAGTTTTGAAAAAGGGCTCCTGAATTATAGAACCGGGGGGTTTTTGGGGTTCGGGGGTAGCGCATCTGAAATTTTTTTTTTAATCCAACGTACGGTATTAAGCTAAAAAGCTCAGAAAGAGCATCAAACGTAACTCATTTTTTCCTTCCTCTTCATCTTTCCCTCCAAATTCATTTTGATTAATTTCGACATTTTCAACCGTCATATTCACATTCATATCGACTGACTCATTAACTACATTTTTCACATTCTCTTCACCCACTTTTCGATTCTTAAAATTGAAGAATTACTTGTCAAAGTCTCCAACTTGACTTTATAACTTTGTAGTAAAGCGGCTTCCTTTGCTTTCTTTTTTCTCTTTTGAGCTTCGGAGGATACTTAGGAGGTATAATATATAATTGCTTTACTATAAATACTAAGAAAAATGATTAAAAATCGGCATCAAATGAATTAAACAAATCCTTTTGTCAAACAAATTTCAACAATTATTTCACAAATGCAACAGATGAAATCCACTTAATAATAATACAGTAATACTATTCTAAAGTAAATTAGAAAGTGGTCTCTACTAATTCAAAATGGGCCTAAATATTTGAATACACATTGCTAAAAAGTAAAAAATTGGCCTAAAAATTTAGATTGAATACTTCAATTGTTCTCTTATTATTCTTAAAATTGGGCCTAAAAATTTGGGTTGAATTTAAAATTGGGCCATTCATAAAAAAAAGCGTAATACACAATTGAGACTGAGGTATAATGGATAAAAATGGGCTCTCGGAATAGCGGGCTTGAGGCGGTCGCCTCAATCGCCTCATTACAGGACCGCCTCTTTAGAGTAGGTCTTATATTCGACAAGTATTAACAAACCAGGAATAGAAACAGGAAAGACGAGTGCAATTACAAATAGTACTGACAGTTCATCAACATCTTCGTTCCATTCCAATCAATTTGACATAGAAACAAAGGTTTTCACGTTGAAGGTACGTAATTTGGTCATTAATCTTTTGTATGTAATTTGGTATTGTTCACCTCGGGTTCTCCACCCATTTATAAGATTGAGCCTTTGATCGTAAAAGGTAAGTGAATAGTTTCATTTTCATTTAAGGGAAAGAATATAGTGACCGGACGCGCATTTCTTTAATTGTTTCCCAATAATTTGTGAATCATTGATTCCTAATAGATTTTTGATTAGTGCTCAAAAGTGGTATTTATTTTGCATTAATTTATATATTTTGGGCAATTGATCTTAATAATAATAATAAACTAAATGACTTTTTTTTACTATTTTCTCAGATTGACAATTTTTACAAGAGAAAAAGGGGCGGTGAACACAATATATGAATTGGGCCTTGGAAATTAAATTAGTGGGCCTTTAGAATTATTGGGCTCACTCCTACATTTACATAATGCACAAGACACGGCTGGGAAAAAGAAAAAAAGGGCTGGGAAAAGTCGCGAAAACAAAGGGATAAAAGAAGCCGGACACAAGAAGTGGTGAACAGGACGGAAATTGCTATTGGAATTTGGTGCCTCTTCTCCAAGACATCCTCTAAAATTATGGTTTTGTATTTCTTTTTTATGGAGAACTAATCTCCTAACTAGAGTTAGGGGAGAAACCTAAATTATTCATGTGGAATTATTGATTTGCTTTAGACAAGCGCTTTTTATGCAATTTTAGTTATTGGATTGTTAATTTAGCATTGGATTTGTTTATTGAGATGATTGATGGTTGTTATATAATTTAAGTCATAAGTTCAATCAGGTTTTTCCAATTGTTTAGTAAAAACAACTATTCTCTTGAAGTTTTGAAGACCCAATTGATTTATTATAGTTTCAACGGAATTACTTCTTGATAGATTATTGCTGCCGATACAGTTTATGCTTGAGATTAATTCCATAAGAGATTATTTGTGCTTATTGTGTGAACAATCTTTAACTAAATTTATTTTTTCAATGTCACTTCTTAAGTAAGTTTTAAGAAAATAATTGAATCAATAATACTGCATCGATAATTGACAGTGAAATCTCGACGCCTTAGTGTTTCTCTCTTATTAGTTTACTGCAGCTCGAGTTCATTTATCTCATTATTATATTCTCAATTGAATTGTTTTAATTATTTTATTTTCCTTAGTTTATAATAATTTTGCGATCTTTCTCATTGCTCCTGGTGGAACGACATTCGTACTCCGAGTTATACTACTATGCGACTTCTGCACTTGGGATTAGCAAGCAATTTTGCATAAGTAGTTCTCCTTGATTGATTCTGATTGGTTGCAATTCCCTTACATGCAAATTCATATGGTTCCCAAGGATGAATGCCTAATGGATAGGGAACGAACCTCATGGGCATGCTTACGATCCCTGGAGTGCCTCGCAAATTTAGTTGTGGGCTTTTTCAAATAGCAAATTTCCACTTTGGCCATGTTCCAAATTGATTTAAGTTGAGTAGAATACTATGTCACTAATTTGAGTTGATTGGGGGGCCATATGTTAGGCTGCAAGACCGTATAAAACAAACTTATTTATAAAAATCTAGTTTTTCCACGCATAAAACTGCAAAAATCAGGTGCCCCTTGATAAGCATGTGCGATCCTGCCTACAATAACTGGGTGATCGCCCAATGCAAATTCTAGGCAATCACCACGATTTATGCCAGGTCCCCAGTTAACTTTTTCTTCAATCTTCAAAATTTTTTAAAGAATGAAATAATTGTTGATAACTCACAAACGCAAGCTAAAATGCCTAAAAAAAGAAGTCCTATTTGCAACAACAAAGTGGGTAGTTGCATTCGGCTCATTGAGATTCGTAGAAAGCATATATTCTGGATCCACAACCTTCATCGTATACAAATTCTAAGCCCAAAGCAACCAAAACCGACAAACTAGGCGGTTTCTTAGTAGAATTGAGTTACAAATTCTCTGTGATACATTACACACTCTTTGTAATTTATTACACAAGATTACAAACTATCTATAATGCATTACATGCTATTTTGATGCATTAATTAAAACTCTATAATGCATTACAACTCTATGTATTACAGTACAACTTTGTGTAATATATTACAAACACCATTGCACTGTGTAATTGATCAAAAATTAGAATTATATTATTGTAAAGAATAAAAAATTAAAATTAAAAAAATCTACGTGATCGTTGAGTACAAATTTGGGTGTCACCAGTTTCAACTCAATCCTAATCAGTTTATAATCCTATTGTCTGCAAACTCTATTCCCATTATCTTGTGTACACGCGACTGAGTCCCCAATTTCAACGTCATTACCGTAGTTCTTCTTCTTCTCGGTTATCGTTATCTCCTTGGTGCTCCTTCTCTCGTTTGATTTCTATGATGAGTTTTTTTTTTCAATTCATCTCATAAACTTGCTGCTCTTATTTTTCTCGCAGTTTCCCACTTTTTATCTTTTGTTATATGTTACATTTTTAGGTTTTTTAGTTCGAACAAAACAATTCTTGCAATGCATGTGATTTTGAAGCTTTTGCAGTGTTTTTTCTCAAATTCTCTTGGGTTTTCTTCTGTCTTTGTAGTCCATTGTGTATTTTCATTAATTTGTTCTTTCCTTTGTTTTGAATTGATTTTTTCCTCTATTGATCAAGCAAATTTCTCCCGGCTTGTGTACTGTTGTTCCCCAATTGTTATTTGCGTAACTGCGTCTAGTATTTTTGTCTAACCATTTTACCAGCCATTGTGGTTGTATATCAACCCATTGTTCTTCAATCTTGTTTGTGTTTAGCCTCTTGTTTTGTTCAAAATTATTTGGGGGTTTTGCCTTTACTATTGGTTCTAACAGGTGGTTCCTAATTTTGCATGGTCTCACTCATCTTTTTTTTTTTTTACTTAGGTGATATGAATTTTGTGGGCATCACATTAATTGTTTGTTTTATTTTTATTATTTTGTCTTATTGTTTTCTCAGTTGTGTTCAGTTTATTTTCCACAGCTTCTACAAAGAGTGCTTCTAAAGCTAATACGATCTGAGCCGGTAAGGATTTGAATGGTTGTGCGAAAGCATCGAAAGATTGTATATCTGACCCCAAGTAATCAAATACGAGATTTAGAGCTTGTTTGATTGGTGAGTTATTTGCTGTGCACAATATTCCTTACAAAATGTGTGGTTAATATTATATGGAGAATGTGTGTGTGATTGAAAAGAGGAGAGAGAAAATTTTTTTGTTGTAAAATGATGGAAAGAACAAGCTCTTAGTTTGTCCAACAACAAGAAATTGAACTCATAATCAAACCACGATCTCAATAAATTTACCACAAGAACCTTGAACGGATTTTTGATAAAAATTATTAATTTCTCACAAAAAGAAATTAAACGAGAATATAAATTCTCAACAACACAAGTGAAAATTCTCTAATTTCATTCAATAACCAACACTTATGTTCTTACAATGAAATATGGTGGATATTTATAATACTAAATACCCATAAACTTTAGACAACAAGAAAATACCTAAAAAACTCTAGAATAATAATTAAATAAAGTAAAAATCAAATCCTAAATGAAAAAGGAAACAAAAACGTGTAGGCCGGATTTTTGGCTCATGTGGTTGCGATGCAATCACATGCTTGTCCTAGTTACATTCGTGATTAATTGAGCTTCTGCTAAAAAAATTTCAAAACTTCATTTTTATACCGTGCGGTAGCACATGCGACCGCATGCCTTTATCTACTCGGTCAACTATGCATTGCTCAATGTTTTTACCATAACTTTTGATCTTAAATTCCGATTGAACTAATTCAATGTGCGTTTGAACCTAGATGAAAAGGGCTTCAATTCTTCAAGAAGTAAACATTTTGAAATTCGACTTGTATTTTCACCGAATTCGTCCTCAAACTTTAATTCTTGGTCAATTAGGCCTCCAAACGACGTTTTGGGGAACTTTTGCATTGGACCACTTTCTTGAGCTCTTCTTTAGCAACTTTGGCCTCCATTGCCAAGTGTCAATCCTATTAAAACTTTAGACCTTCTTCGAATCAACCCGCGGCCTTTTGATTATAACAAAAAGGTAGTTGTAAAGGTTCTTCAAGCGATGGTGGGAGTTCATTTAAGAAAAACCCCAGTAGAAAAGGTCAAGGAAAAGTTGTGGCTATCCGTGGATGGTGGTACTTTTGCTTGCTAATCCCAAGTGCAGGAGTCGCGTAGTAGTATAACTCGAAGTACGAGTGTCGTTCCACCAGGAGCAATGAAAAAGATCGCAAAATTATTAGATCGCAAAAATTATTATAAATTAGAGGAAATAAATAATTAAAACGATTCAATTGAGATTGTAATAATTAAATAAATAAACTTGAGTTGTAGTAAAACTAATAAGAGAGAAACACTAAGGCATCGGGGATCCACCGTCAATTATTAATGCAATATTATTGATTCAATTATTTTCTCAAAATTTATTTAAGAATAGACATTTAGATAAATTCGGTTAATGATTGTTTACACAATCATCGCGAATAATCCCTTGTAAAATTAATCTCAAGCATAAACTGTACCTACGGCAACAATCTATCAAGAAATAATTCCATAGAAATTATAATCAATCAATTGGGTCGTTAAAACTTCAAAAGAATGGTTGTTTTTATTAAACAATAGGAAAAACTTGATTGAACCTGTGAATTAAATTATATAACAACCATCAATCATCTCAATAAACTAGCACAATACTAAATTAACAATCCAATAACTAAATTCGCATAAAGTACTTGTCTAAAACAAATCAATAATACTACATAAATAATTTAGGTTTCTCCCCTAACCCTAGTTGGGAGATTAGTTCCCCATAGAATAAAAAGAATAAACCATAATTTTAGGAGGAATCCTGGAGAGGAAGACAAATTCCAGCAGCTTTCCCAATCCTTCAAGTTTCACGTCCTCTGGCTTTTTCTCTCCTTTTCTTTTTCGCTTTCTTTTTCGCTGTTCTTTTTTCTCCAATTCGTGACTTTCTTTCCCAGCCGCGTACATATGTATGTAGGGTCATGTGGTGGAATCAAGAACAAGTCCAATAGATTAAAAGCCCATTATTTCATTGTCTTTCAAATAATTGGCCCGTTAACTTGTATCAAAGTATAATCAATTGGTTTTTTTTTTTGTTTTAAATTTTGTCTCTCGTAAAAGCGGTCAACCTGAGAAAATAGTATAAAAATCATATAGTTAGTTATTATTACTGAGATTAATTGCCCAAAATATATAGATTAATGCACAATAAATATTACTTTTGAGCACCAATCACACCCCCCAACTAGCTTATTGCTAGTCTCTAGCAATTGAAGCGACTCAAGAAATATCGAACTCGATCTAACTCATTTGCTTCCCATAACTAGCTCAGAGATAATCAAAATCGCATGGCAGAGAGTTACAATTTCAAAAAGATGACCACGAGAGTGAGCAAGACTTCTAAATATTTGGCACCACAAAGTTTAGTTCATAAACATCGATAATAGCTCAGTCAATATTAGTGAACTCCCTTGCCCGGTTTCCACATAAACCAATAATCACAAATAAGTTTCAACTTCAAATCTCACCAAGGATATGTCACTCAGAATAAAATCGTTCTTAACTAGTTAGGGTTAGTGTTTCACTCAATTGATCTCATTAGGGGTGCCGCCATATGCTTGCTTGCTTACCGAGCATCCACTATCAATATGACAATTTTACTTAAATCGAGAGGTCTTTATATAAGGTTGTAATTGGGCTAAAGGTTAAGGTTGAAAGAAAGGAAGTGTATGGGATAAACAACGGATTCTAGGAATTAGTAGAGCACATGTAGCTGTAAGAGATATGAATCACATGAAATTTTCCATCCACTTCTTACTGAGCTTGTATCAATCATTTTTTTTTTCTTTTTCAACTCGTACTTCATCAACAACATCACTAGTACCTCAAAGAATCAAGCTCAACTTTCTCTCTTTTTTCTTATTTTCCTCCTTTTTGTTTGTGAACCATTTTTTTTTTCACAACTTTTTTCTTTTTTCTTTTCTCTTTTTTTTTGAACCCCTTTTTTCGTAACTCTTTTTAATGTTTTTTTCATGCTTCTTTTTTTTTCATCCTTTTTTCCTTTTTTTTTTCTCTTTTACTCCATTCAACTAAACACCCCCCCAACTTGAATCATTCAAACATATAACCATTAATAGCAAGTAGCCTTCAACACCAAGATCTCATCAATGCTCTACCAATTCCATAGAATAGGGTAGGATAAAGTGTTTGAAGATTTCGGGTAAGAACGCATGGTTTAATGAAAGAATACTCTTATTTTAGCTCAAATGGGTTAACTAGGGGGTAAAAATTAAAGGACATAGGATAATTTGGCAATGGAGGTACATCCTAAATGCCTCTGTCATCTACAAGTCATTGCCAAGTTGACGCATGTTTTGACTGGTTCACAGCAAGTTCTAGAGTATACACACAAAAATGAGATCATACACACATGAATAAGTGTGATTGATGCATAATGTTTCAATCATAAGGCTCAAAAGCTCACAAGGGTTTATACAAGTCTACACCTATTCATGACTTCTCAACTCATGCAAATTCCAAAACAGTGAAACACACCAACATGGCTGCTCAATTATAAATGGCATGAAAAACACTTTGTAGCGAAAAATATAGAGAATTAATGCTCACAGCTCATAGCAACCCGCTGAATTCGTAACATTAAATATCATTTTTTCCTATGCCATTTTATAAATATACCAACATCTCTCATCATTGATGGGAAGCAAAAATCCTATGCCGCCGAAAATTAAAAAAAGAAAAATAATAATAATGAAATGAAGAATAGATTATCAGTTTTTCAATTTTTTTAATTTTTTTTTGTAAATTTTTTTATTTTCTTTTTTTTGAATTTCTTTTGGAAAAGGAAGGAATAATAATAAAAAAAATTAAGAACTAACGGAATTAACGAACTGCTAAGAGAACACTAAACGAATTTCGAACTCTCGTCCCCCCAACTTAAAATAAGCATTGTCCTCAATGTGATAGATAAGTACTAAAAGATGAAAGATAATTGGACTAAAATGAAAGGGAAGAGTAGGAAAGCTAGCACCTGATGGTGAAGAGTTCTCCAAGCAATTTCTCTGCAACTTGTTAGTGTCTAAAACAGCAAAATAATAGAAAAAGAAACAAAAATAAAACAACAAAAAAATGAATAAAATAAAATATTTATAACAAATGTGGACGACAAGTCCAATGCATCAATCTCGATAGACCGGGTTTTCTGGAGAAATGATCTCATCATCTAGAACAAAATTTTCTAAGAATGGTTTAAGACGCTGTCCATTAACCTTAAACACATTGCCATTCTTAGGGTCCTCAACCTCAACAGCACCAAAAGGAAAAATTCGTTTAACCACAAAAGGCCCTGTCCACCTAGAACGAAGCTTACCAGGAAACAAATGCAGTCGAGAATTATACAAGAGAACTTTTTGACCAAGCTCAAATTTTTTCCTTAGAATTTTCTTATCATGAAAAACTTTCATCCGCTCTTTGTAAATCCTAGAGTTCTCATATGCCTCATTCCTAAGTTCGTCCAATTCATTCAATTGCAGTTTCCTAAGAGAGCCTGCATCACTTAAATTAAAATTGAATGCCTTTATAGCCCAATAAGCTTTGTGTTCCAACTCTACAGGCAAGTGACAAGCTTTTCCATAGACTAATCTGTATAGAGACATACCAATTGGGGTTTTAAAAGCTGTACGATAAGCCCAAAGAGCATCAGAGAGTCGTAAAGACCAATCCTTGCGGTTTGGATTCACCGTTTTTTTCTAAAATCTGTTTTATCTCCCGATTGGCTTGTTCAACTTGACCACTAGTTTGTGGATGATAAGGGGTAGCAATCTTATGAGTGACATCGTATTTTTTCATTAAAGCTTCAAAAGGCCTATTACAAAAATGCTTACCTCCATCACTGATAATGGCTCGCGGCGTTCCATGTTTAGAGAAGATATTTTCTTTCAAGAATTTCAAAACAGTTGTATGATCATTTTTTCGACATGGAAAAGCCTCTATCCATTTTGACACGTAGTCAACACCCACTAATATATAAAGATATCCAAAAGATGGAGGGAACGGACCCATAAAATCGATGCCCCAACAATCAAATATTTCAATGACTAAAATGGGATTTAAAGGCATCATGTTTCTACGAGTTATCGACCCTAATTTTTGACAACGCTCACATGCTCTACAATATGCATTAGTGTCTTTGAAAAGAATAGGCCAATAAAATCCACATTGCAAAATTTTAGCGGTCGTTTTCTTAACAGAAAAATGACTACCACATGCTTCATTATTGCAAAAAGAAATCACGTCATGCACTTCTTTATCAGGAACACATCTTCTATAAATTTGATCGCCACAGTACTTAAAGAGATAAGGATCATCCCAAAAGAAATTACGTACCTCCACCATGAACTTCTTTCGATCTTGTGCATTCCAATCCCTTGGAGTTTCACCCGTAACAAGATAGTTCACAATATGAGCAAACCAAGGTAATTCGTTAATAGCAAAGAGTTGCTCATCAGGGAAAGAATCATTAATGGGACAAATATCGGGATGTTCGTCGAAAATCAATCTGGAGAGATGATCTGCCACCACATTCTCTACGCCTTTCTTATCTTTGATAGTAATGTCAAACTCTTGGAGTAGGAGGATCCACCTTATTGGTCGAGCCTTAGCGTCCTTCTTACTAAGAAGGTACTTCAGTGCTGCATGGTCAGTGTAAATAACAATAGGCGATCAAACAAGATAAGCACGAAATTTATCTAAAGCAAATACTACTGCAAGAAGTTCTTTCTCAGTCGTAGAATAATTCATTTGAGCACTATTCAAAGTTCTACTTGCATAGTAAATAACATAGGGTTTCTTATCTTTTCTTTGCCCTAAAACTGCCCCAATTGCATAATCACTAGCGTCACACATAATTTCAAAAGGTAAACTCCAATCAGGTGATTGCATAATAGGCGCAGAAGTGAGCAATGCAATTAATTTATCAAATGCAACTTGACAATCGTTAGACCATTCAAATGGAGTGTCTTTAGATAAAAGATTACACAAAGGCCTAGATATGACACTAAAATCCTTAATAAATCTCCTGTAAAATCCGGCATGGCCTAAACAGGATCTAACATCTTTTACGCTCTTTGGAATTGGCAATTTAGCAATCAATTCAATTTTAGCCTTATCTACTTCTATCCCTCTAGAAGAAACAATATGACCAAGAACAATTCCATAGGACACCATAAAATGGCATTTCTCCCAATTCAAAATAAGATTTTTCTCTTTGCATCTTATTAAAACTCTTTCTAAATTAGACAAACAATCATCAAATGAATTACCAAATACAGATATATCATCCATAAACACCTCAAGAATATGCTCTACCATATCGCTAAAAATACTAGTCATGCATCGTTGAAAAGTGGCAGGAGCATTACACAGCCCAAATGGCATCCTACGGAAAGCAAAAGTACCAAAAGGGCATGTAAAAGTAGTCTTTTCTTGATCAGCCATAACAATTTCAATTTGATAATAACCCGAATATCCATCTAGAAAACAATAAAACTCATGACCAGCAACCCTTTCTAAAATTTGGTCAATAAAGGGTAAAGGAAAATGATCCTTCCGAGTTGCAGCATTTAGTTTCCTGTAATCAATGCACATGCACCAACTAGAAACAACTCTAGTAGGAACTAACTCATTTTTATCATTTTTGAGTACAGTTACTCCAGATTTCTTCGGTACAACCTGTGTTGGACTAACCCACTTGCTATCAGATATAGGATATATAATTCCCGCATTACACAATTTTAAAACTTCAGCTTTAACAACTTCTCTCATGTTGGGGTTAAGTCTACGTTGTGCTTCCCTAGAAGGTTTAGCGTCATCCTCTAAAAGAATTTTGTGAGTGCAAACAAGAGGGCTAATTCCCTTAATGTCAGCAAGAGTCCATCCAATAGCAGATTTATGAGCATTCAAAACATTGATTAATTTACCCTCCTGTTCAAGATTAAGTTCAGAAGATATTACCATGGGAAAAGTGTCATTGGGGCCCAAGAATGCATGTTTTAGACCTGATGGTAGAGGTTTGAGCTCCAAGATTGGGACTTCTACACTCGACGGCTTGTTTTCAATACGCGGTGGGATTTTCTCGAACTTAGGGGTCCACCTTTCTTTGTCGTGCACCTGAAAAGCATCAAAAAGTGCACTAATTTCAGAAATTTCAGCGATTTGACTAATTTCAGATTGGCTAGAATCATATGAATTCACAAGAAAATTTTCTAAAGGATCAGCTATAGTGCTTCTAGCAAATTGATCATGCGCTAGAGCCCCAATGAAATCAACACATTCATATTCATCGTTCCCTTGTGGCTGTTTAACCACATTGAAAATATTAACTTCGATGGTCATGTTTCCAAAGCTGAGCTTCATCACTCCACTGCAGCTAATATTAGCATCACAAGTGGCTAAAAATGGACGCCCTAAAATCACAGGAATTTGATGTTCGGCATTAGAAACAGGTTCAGTATCTAAAATAAAGAAATCAACAGGGTAATAAAATTTATCAACTTGAACCAACATATCCTCAATTACTCCCTGTGGAATTTTCACAGAACGATCGGCTAGTTGCAATTTAAGCTTTGTGGGCTTAATCTCACCAAGACCTAGCTGTGAGTATACTGAATAAGGAATTAAATTCACACTAGCACCTAAATCAAGCAAAGCACGATCAACCAAATGATCTCCAATAACACAAGATAATGTAGGGCTTCCAGGATCTTTATACTTTGGGGAAATTTTATTCTGAAGCACAGAACTCACATGAGCAGCCAAAAATGCAGTTTTCTTCACATTATGCTTTCTTTTAACGCTACACATGTCTTTTAGAAATTTAGCATATGATGGAACTTGCTTAATAGCATCTAACAATGGGATGTTGATTTTTACTTGCCTAAAAAGTTCTAAAATATCGGCATGATTATTCACTTTCTTTAAAGGCTGTAAAGCTTTAGGAAAAGGTGCAGGCAATGGACAATTTTCACTTACGTCACCTTCTCTAGATTCAATAAGCACATCATTGTTCTTAGATTTCGCTACATTCTTAACTAATGGAGCATTATCAATAACTTTACCGTTTCTAAGAGTAATAGAATCAATAGGCTCATGGAGTTCACAAGAATTAACTCCCTTAGGATTGGGTTCAGTATTGGAAGGAAATTTTCCTTTTTCATTCATAGCCAGAGCATTAGTCAATTTAGAAATTTGATTCTTAATATCCTTATTTTCCTCAACTAATTGACCAATCATAGAGTCATACTTAGCAAACATAGCATCGTACCTTTGATTTTGCTTTTGCTGATCTTGCATGAATGCTTGAAGCGTATCGACCAACGAAGGTTTAGAATTGAATGAATTTGGTGTGGAGAATTGTTGGGTAGGGGCGCTTACCTGTTGTTGTGGTTCAGTTCTCCAACGAAAATTAGGGTGGAACCTCGTTGCTGGATTGTACGTCTCCGAATATGGTGAATAAGGCTTTTGAAAATTCCCAACAGCAGCAACTTGGGGGTCTTGTGACACCTGCAAAGACGGGCAATTGTGACTAGAATGACCAATATCACAACAATATTCACATACTTGAGTTGTATTGGCTTGATAAACAGGTTGAGACATAGAACAGTTATTTAATTTGGCCACCAAAGTCTCATATTTCATTTTCCAATTATCTTATTCTTTTAATTGAAAAATTCCTTTAGAAGAAGGTGTAGAAGAAGATTTGGAACGATCTATGCTGTCTAGTGGATTAGGGGTGGACCACTGATGAGCTTTTTTGGCAATTTCATTTAAAAACTCTATCGCTTCATCAGGATCTTTTTGCATAAAATTTCCATTACACATAGACTCAACAAATTGAACATCTCTAGGGAGAAGTCCCTCATAAAAGTAACTAGCTTGATGCCACGATTCAAAACCATGATGTGGACACAAACTTAACAACTCTTTAAACATTTTCCATGCATGTTACAATGACTCATTCTCAAATTGAGAAAAATTAGAAATCTTTTTCTTCAAAGCCATTGTTTTGTGATTAGGGAAGTATTCATTAAAGAATGCCTCACACATCTCATCCCATGAGTCTACCGACCGAGCCCCCAATGAATATAACCAAGTTTTTGCCTTATCTTTAAGAGAAAATGGGAAAAATTTAAGCTTCACAAAATTTAGGGCATCACATTGATTATAGAATGCACAAACAACGTCTTCAAATGCCCTAACATGCAAATATGGATTTTCATTTTCTAAACCGTGAAACGAAGGAAGTAGTTGGACCATGCCAGGTTTGAAATCATAGTTGGGAATGTTATGCGGTAGCATGATGCATGAAAGTGCAGTGTTACGTGTAGGATGCAAATACGTTTGTAAAGTTCTTACTGGTGGTGGAGGATTATTATGCAATGCAAACTCATTATTAAAATCTTCCATGTTACGAGATGCAGTAGATGAACTAGAAGCAAATATATTTCCTATAGAAATATCAGATTCAAAGTCAGAGTCGTGTTCAGATTCAGTTTTAGGCTTCCTAACAAATCTACCTAAATGATCCCTATGACGATATGAATGAAACAAAAACAATAAAAACAATAGAAAAAATAAAAGATAAAAAATAAAAATAGTTAAATAAAAATAATAAAAATAATAGTAATATTATTAAATCAAATTATATAAAGATGAAAACAATAATAAATATAATAATATAGATAATATAATAAAATAATAATTAAAAAAATTAAAAAGAAATTTAAAAAAAATAATAAATTAATAAATTAAGGATAAAAAAACTAATTTAAAGAGAGTAAAGATGGAACGAGTGTACCAAATATCAAAAATTTCAGTCCTTTGCTAAATCGCCTCAAGAGCAAGGCCAAAAATTGCTTGCTAATCCCAAGTGCAGGAGTCGCGTAGTAGTATAACTCGAAGTACGAGTGTCGTTCCACCAGGAGCAATGAAAAAGATCGCAAAATTATTAGATCACAAAAATTATTATAAATTAGAGGAAATAAATAATTAAAACGATTCAATTGAGATTGTAATAATTAAATAAATAAACTTGAATTGTAGTAAAACTAATAAGAGAGAAACACTAAGTCATCGGGGATCCACCGTCAATTATTAATGCAATATTATTGATTCAATTATTTTCTCAAAATTTATTTAAGAATAGACATTTAGATAAATTCGGTTACCCCTTGTAAAATTAATCTCAAGCATAAACTGTACCTACGGCAACAATCTATCAAGAAATAATTCCATAGAAATTATACTCAATCAATTGGGTCGTTAAAACTTCAAAAGAATGGTTATTTTTATTAAACAATAGGAAAAACTTGATTGAACCTATGAATTAAATTATATAACAACCATCAATCATCTCAATAAACAAGCCCAATACTAAATTAACAATCCAATAACTAAATTCGCATAAAGTACTTGTCTAAAACGAATCAATAATACTACATAAATAATTTAGGTTTCTCCCCTAATCTTAGTTGTGAGATTAGTTCCCCATAGAATAAAAAGAATAAACCATAATTTTAGGAGGAATCCAGGAGAGGAAGACAAATTCCAACAGCTTTCCCAATCCTTCAAGTTTCACGTCCTCTGGCTTTTTCTCTCCTTTTCTTTTTCGCTTTCTTTTTCGCTGTTCTTTTTTCTCCAATTCGTGACTTTCTTCCCCAGCCGTGTATATATGTATGTAGGGTCATGTGGTGGAATCAAGAACAAGTCCAATAGATTAAAAGCCCATTATTTCATTGTCTTTCAAATAATTGGCCCATTAACTTGTATCAAAGTATAATCAATTGGTTTTTTTTTGCTTTAAATTTTGTCTCTCGTAAAAGCGGTCAACCTGAGAAAATAGTATAAAAATCATCTAGTTAGTTATTATTACTGAGATTAATTGCCCAAAATATATAGATTAATGCACAATAAATATTACTTTTGAGCACCAATCAACTTTCTTACTTTGTTAGACTTTTCTCATTTTAACCATTTGTCTTTGGTGGAAGGTGGTGCTTTCTCGTTTTGATTCCAAAGTTAAGATTCTATTTTGATTTATCATGATTGATGTCACATTTGGTTGGAATTGTTCATGTATTATATGGTTTTCATTTGTATTATTGGATGTTATTTTCAAGATTTCTTTAACTATTGGTCTTTGGTTGAAGGTGGTGATATATAGTTTTGATTCCAAAGTTGAGATTCTATTTTGATTTATCACGATTGATGTTACATTTGGTTGGACTTGTTCATGTTATTAGATGGTTTTCATTTGTATTATTCGATGTTATTTTCAAGATTTCATCAAGTTCTAGAGTGAATTTTTTTAATTACAATTTTTGGTCTTCAGAAAGAGTAACAAAGCTCATTCTTCAAATAAATGGGTCAATTGCCCGTTACTAGTTTAAGTAACAACTCCCAATACCAAGAATCATTGCAGTAACGACTTTAAGTAACACATTCAAATACAAGCACAACCATACAGCTGGAACTGAACTGGTGACATGCCCCAATTACAAGATCCATGGAAGAACGTCATTAAGTAACACCGTCATATACATTTATTGTTATTCAACTTCCAATGTTGACAACGAGCTAAAGACTTGACAATGGAATCGTACTACATTATTTGAAATGGTACTATTTTGTATTAGATAAACAATTTAACAAGTTTATGGGTCTAGAATAATGAATTTTGTTTCATCTCTAGTTTGAAACACTGCACGATTCTACTTCACAATGTTTTCATGGAACAATAATGTCAATACCCGAAATGTTATAACTAAGGTAAATTTATTAGAATTGTCTATTCAAAACAATTTATATTAATTGTGATTTTCTTCTTGAATAATGTCACTTCGAATAAACTACAATATTTCCGAGTTAGAGGGAACTTTGTCACTATTAGGATTTGAAAATTTTTTAGAATCGTGTTCAATGCAATCTTTTTGTAAGAGAGATTCCATGTTGTTAATTTGTATAATTGCACGCGTATCATTAGTATTGAAGTTTGGGATTTCATCTTAGGAGATCAACCTATTAAAAGAAGTAGTTCAAACCTTTATATATTAGTTTATTATTCTATAATTTGTTCATGTGGGATTTATCCTTTAACATGCCCCCTCAAGATGGTGGCTCGTTGGAGCACGACCAATTTTGAAACCCCGTATGCTCATTTTAGAGTCTTAATCAGATCATTTGCTCGTTGGAACTTAATGGGCTCTAGTACCATATTGAAGTTTGGAGCTCCATCTTAAAAGGTCAACCTATTAAGAGGAGTAGCCCAATACTTTATATATTACTTTATTATTTTATAAAATTTTTCATGTGAGATTTATCCGTTAACAATTAGTTAATTGGTTGAAAGATAAACATTAGTTAATTATGGATAGTGCTAACCGATAATGTTGCAAAGATTATCCATTTATTCTCATTATTTAATAATTTGATTTGAGCATTTAGGGTGATAGAGAATAAATTATAATGATTTTTAAAGGTTTTTAATATAAAAGAGGAGAAAGATTAAGTGGAGTTGAGGGTTAAAGATTTGTGGATGTAATGAGATACATGGATGTGATTGATTTAGGGTAAAGAAAGAATGGATAAAAAAGTGATAAAAAGTAGTAAAAAATGGTAAAAAGGGTTGGTCAGTGGGGTTATTAGATCATTATCTGCCTAATCAACTTTTTAATATTTAATATTAATAGTGTTTGCAAATGTGGATAGCTAGTGAATGTGACTATTTCTGATATTATCTTGGATATTTTTGAAAAATTCAAATTATTATAATATTTTGATAATTTGGCTTGAGAAGTCATCATGTTACCAAAAATTCCCTATTATAAATTCACACATGAAAAACATAATAAATAGTTCCAACCCAAATAAATATATTATCGGCTAAAAGCTTCGACCGCCCAACTCATAGACGCCCACCTAAATAAAATGACCGGCACAAGAAATTGGCCCAACAAATAGGCGAAAACGTTGGGCCTTACAATTATTGTGTATTATCTATCTATGTAGTCTTTTATATTACTCATTCCGTTCCAATTATTTAAGTCTTTATCATTTTTCATACAAATCAGGGTTTTCATTGGAATAGTAAATAAGAAAGCATTTGTTCCTACTTTAACCTTATTAATGAGTTTAAAGGTTGTTGGAATTAATAAATGACTTTAAGTTTTGCTTATTAATTGAGGGTATAATAGTAAAAAAATTGAATGATGGGAGTACTTTTTACTAATTATTTATACCATAATTTTGTGTCGTTTTGCTTGAAACAATTTCAAGTCAATGAGGCTTAGGAGGTGGCAAGAGTGGGGTTGAACGGTGGAGATTTGTGTAGTATATATAAATTCCACGAAATATGTGAATGCGAATGTGATTGGTTTGATAAAAAGAAAGAATGAATAAAAATAGATTAAAAAAAAAGTGGAAACATTGGTAAAAGAAAGAGGCTATAACCCCATTAGTCTACATTTGGTTAATGGTTATGAGAACATCTCCAATGGGGATGTCCATTCCACATTCTATATCGGAGAGATAAAGACACAACAAATATTATGGGTCTCAAATTTTCTTTTTCTTACTTTTCTCACATTTTCCCACATTTTTCCGCTTTTCTTCATGAATTCCCGTATCACTTCTATATTTCCATATCCAATTTTACGGAAAAAATTCTAGCACTCCCGGATGTATTTAATTCAGTACTCTAGGCCAATGAGAGCTGTCTACTTGCATATATAGGGCCACAATTTAATAAATAGTGTACCTCCTATGTATAATTGAGCAATTCTCATTGGTTTAGAATATTGAGTGTTTGGTATTCTAAGAGTGTTATAATTTTTTTCCCAACTTCACATCCTCCATTATTATTTTATCATTATTTTTGTATTTGTTTTTACCTGTCTCATACTTTTTAACTTTTCCTTCTATTTTTTCTTATACTTTTTTCTTTTTCTCTTCAATTAAAATAATCATCTTCTCTCCATGTCTTTCCTCCACACCATTCTTTAACATCCACATTGCAATGGAGAAGCTTTGCGGGCTATGCTGAAGCCAAGGTTTGACTTGAAGTCTCACCAACCAGGCTTTTGTGTTATTTTTTCTTGTTGATTGTACAAATGTTAGGTTGATTATTTGAAAATAAAAAATATGGGACTCGCTCAAATTTTATATCTATACGTTTTCTAGATGGACATCAAAACTAAACATTAGTGCACTAATGAGAACTTTCGTTGGTTAGAAAATATTAGTAATATTCAGGGACGTGGGCATTAGTGAGCTAGACTTAGCTCCAGCTCGATACAAGAAAGGATAAAATGCATTTATGTTCACTAATTTTATGAAGGAAGCTCCTTGCTGAGTTGGTGAGTTGTTTGAACTGCTGAGGTATCAAGTGATGTTCGAACGATAATGCTATAAAGTAGTGGCTATTTTTAACTCCCCCATTTTTTGGCATTTTCATGCATTTTTACTTTTTAATAATTCTATTTTAATATAATTGGGCATTTTCAAACGCTTTAGTATCTTTCATTGCAAAAAAATCTATTTTTATATAATAATATATTTTCAAAAATCTTAGATGTTATTATCTTCATGTATAAATTAATTTTAAATAATTTTTATTTACGATTTAAAACTCAATCAATTTATGATTTTGATGAAAAATATGACGTCATGATAGTTTTTATTTCTTATATATAAATTGTATTACTTTATCATTTTTAAAGTTGAATTTGGTTAAGTAGCTAATCCAATTTTTCTTAACATCAACTATCAACTATACGAAATAAAACTAATTTGGTAAAACAAATCAATTAAAATCATCATTTACCAAAGTAACCAAATCAAATTATTATTTCAATTAAAAGAAGTTTGCTTTTATTTTACCAATTTAATATATCGTGATTTCAATAACATTTTGTGAATAAACTCTATAGGAAAAAAAATTTCGGGAGGCTGCAAGCCCCAATAAAAGGGGCATCCACCCTACTCTCATTTTAAATTTAGTTCAATGCCATATAAAATTCTTGTTTCGTCCCAGGTAATGTTCACTTGCCAATATGCTAATGTGGCAGTATATGCTACTTTAGTGCCACATCAGCATGTTGGTCGCGGACATGTCGGTATGTAAACATTGGTGTAAAAAAAATAAGCTAATTGGCACAATAAGGACACAGCATTTGAATTCGCTGCGCATTAAGAACCTATTTTTTTTTTGGCATTTCAGTACCTAAACTCGAATTTCGTTGCGCAATAAGGACTTCCATTAGCGTGGGGTTAAATTCAACCGTTAAGTCAGTCATGTGCACATCACATGCGGTCTCTCAAGGGCAAAAATGATCCGAAACTTTGGACATCATTACAATCAAGTCGCAAAGTTTGAAAAATGTATACTTTTGTCCATAATTTATCTTTTTTTTGTACAATTTTATATTTTAGTTTTTCCATTGGTGCTTACTTGGTCCGTAGTTAATTTTATTGAATTTATTTGATACTGATTAAATAGTTTTTATCAAAAAATTTCAACACAGTAGCATTTGTTTGTATTAGCATAATATCACAACTATCGAAAATTTTCTTTAACATTAGAGACGCGCGCATGTAATAATAAATATAATTATTGTACCTATATAAAATTTTATTAGGAATATATTACTGCAAAAGTATATCGAATACAACGAATTAATCAAATCAAATCAAAAAAGAAGAAAATGAAAAAAATTTCTTTAGCATTAGCGACACGCACATTTTGATTTTAAGCAACAATTAATAATAAATATAGTTATTGTACCTACGTAAAATTTTATTAGTAATATATTACTGCAAAAAAATATTTCGAATATAAAGAATTAATCAAATCAAATAAATTTTATCAAAAAAATAATTAAAAAAAACCATTAAAAATAAAAAAAAATTAAAAATCCTCCCCACCCACCCCGCCATGCCCCCAAAAAATCCACCACCACGCTCGTCATGGTGGCGGGCTCAAAACCACCACTTTTTTACTCTTTATTTTTTATTTTCAAAATTTGGGACTTGATTGTAATGATATCCAAAGTTTCAGATCATTTTTGCCCTTGAGAGATTGTATGTGATGTGCACATGACTGACTTGACGGTTGAATTTAACCCCACGTTAATGGAAGTCCTTATTGTGCAACGAAATTCGAGTTTAGGAACTGAAAAAAAAAAAAAAAAAAAGATAGATCGTTCATTCGCAGCGAATTCAAATATTGGGTTCTTATTATTACGCCAATTGACAACACCCACCCCCCGGGGGCGGCCCCTGGCCAAAAAAAAAAACAAAACACACCAATAGCACTGATGAAGCACAAAACGTGAGACGACTTTGGACTCCCAGTAGCGTTTTGAAGATTTTTTGGAAAGATTTGGATAACCAAAGAAAGAAGATCCTAGGGTGTGTCGGTGTGTGGGAGCGAGACAGTCGATCGTGCGAGAGAAAGAACCACTTTCTGAGGGAATATGCCGTGCCTGAACCTGTCGACTAACGTCAGCCTGGAGGGCATTGACACCTCCTCCATCCTCTCCGAAGCCACTTCCACCGTAGCCAAGCTCATCGGCAAACCGGAAGCGGTATGTATTAATGAACTCTTCATACTGTTTTTATCTCTTATTTTTCTTTTAATTTAACTTATAACATGTTATTATAATGTAATTCTTCGATTCCTATGCTCTATTGACTAGCGTTGACCCGTGCTCTTTTTGCTTCCTTTCCCCCCAATTTTTCGTGTTGGTTTGTTCGTCGCTTTGCTGTTCACTCGATACTTCGTCGATTTATGCAGATTTATGAAATTTTACTTACAATTTTGATGGGCTTCTATGCTTTTTTATTCTTGTTTTATTTTATTAAAATTTTGTTATTGTTGGTGTCTTGGGATAGTTTATGCAGAAAGCTTGTTGAATTTGGTGCGGGAGGTTAAAAATTTGCTGACAGTAAGATAAAAAAACGAGATTATGGATTTGTTAGTGTATTGGGATCAGTTTTTGGGTTAAGAACAAGAAAATATGGTTGAATTTGTTGCTTGGGGTTAAAAGTTTGCTGAACCAGAAGTTATAGACTAGATAATCGAGTAGTTTATGTATTGGGATTAGTTTGTGATTAAGGATGGAAAGATTGTTGGATTTGGTGCTGGAAGCAGTGAATTGACAATTTTACACTTAATGATAATGTTATATAATTTTCTTATAAAATTCTTCTAACAAAACATAAATACTAGTGTATAGTCTCCTCCTCCTCCTCTACCTTTTCTATTTATTTTCTCTTTTTTGTTTTTTCTGCGTGGGATATGAATGAAGGAAAGGAGAATATGAGGGTTGAAGAGATGAGTGATGGTATAGAGAAGAGATAAACAAAGAGAGGGTCAAATATAGATGCCTTTTTCTGTGCATATAACGTGAAAAGTTGCTATTGCTGTGATAACTCTTACTATAAAAGTTCCCCTCCCTTACACCCTGTCTTGCAATCTAAACAAAATTATGTTACATCAAGAAAACCAAGAAAATACTAAAAAGAAAACGTAGATTATAAAATTTGAGAAATATAAATAAATTCAAATGCAACACTTTAAGTGAGAAACCATAAGTGAACAATATTTATCAAGCATAAGACCCCTTTAAACTTAAATATCTATCAAACATACCTTAAATGGGGCTAAGTAACCTTTAATATTTGGACAGCTCGGTATCAAGCAAATAGTATTCATTTGCAACGATATCAATCAGAAGTAGAAGACTTTATTACAATTATAAAAATATTTATAAATGAAAAACACAAACAGTATTATAGTTTAGGAAAGTTAGATAATGCCTCATGGAACCTCTAAAAATATAAATGCCGTGGCTGTTCCCTTCTACATTGGCCACACAAAAACTAATAACATGTCAACACTACACACAGCAATAACTTTTTGAGTAGGATATTGATAGGAACCTTCTAGACTCTTGTTAGTTGTTAGAGGATTGGAGGTAAATTGGGTAGTTTGCAAATAAATGCAACACACTATAAATGAGGGAATGAGGTAATTTATTGGGGGATTATCGACACAGTTAAAGGGTTTTGTTATGGAGAAATTGGTAGAGACGTGAACCTCTCAAATGTTCATCAATTATATTTGAGTTGTATTCATTTTCGTTCAGTATATATAATAAAAAAAATACTCATTACGATATCCGGTTCTATCAATTGGTATTACTGTAACAATATACGGGCATATGGTATCAGAAAAAGTGATTCTTTTAATAGAATGTGTAGTTGAAAAGGGGTGTAAGACAAAGAGCTACTCTTTAAGCTTTGTCAAACAATTTAATTTGTTGGGCTATATGTTATATTTAACTTACTTGAAGTAATAGTCCAAGCTATTGTTTTTATCTTCATAGGGCCATTACTGTTGCAGCACGATATTCAGCTTAGGATAAATTGATGTCATGCTTTTGACTGGCAATATCTTGTAGATATAGTTGTTGAAGGAGTATTACATCCTCGTTATGTCTGTCGTGATGCAGTATGTGATGATCGTGTTGAAGGGATCTGTTCCAATAGCATTCGGTGGAACTGAGCAACCTGCTGCCTATGGAGAGTTGGTTTCCATTGGAGGACTTAACGCTGATGTCAACAAGAAGTTGAGTGCTTCTATTTCCAACATACTTGAGACTAAGTTGTCTATCCCCAAAACACGATTCTACCTCAAATTCTATGATACTAAGGTAAGCAATTCGAGCTTTTTAAGTTTGCTTCTGTCACCCGCTAGTGTTGTGTTGTCTCATTGCATTCTTCCTACTTGTTTAGGCTCATCAGAGTCAAGAATATGCACAATGTCTTCATGCCTTGCACCAATTCTAAATCATGTAAACAAACTTTCACCATTTAGATCGGTGATTATTACTTTCTTGTTTTCATTTTACAGTAAAGTTTCGTGTTTTCTTTTCCCTTATGAAGATTTGTTTCATGTATTGATTACCGAGACTTGTTCCAATGTCCATATGTAGGCATGTTAAAATGCCCAAAGACAACATCACCGTGTGTGCCACACTCTCGACCACTTGCAAACTGTCACATCAATGCGTGGACATTTTAATATGCTCATGTGCAATCATTGGAACAAGAGTGATTGACTACATTCTGTAATGTTGTTGCTTATGATTATTATTACTTGTTTTTTCTTGCAGGGTTCCAACTTTGGGTGGAACGGATCAACCTTCTAGGCATCTTAATTATGTGAACATTTTCAGTATTTCATTGTATTGCATAGAATCAACTTATATGCCCTAATATCTCCTGAATCTCTTGAGTATTTTGACCACCTAGTAGTGGTTATATCATATATGTATTAGCAAATGACTGGACTACCTTCTGTCTTGAAGGAATACATGCTATCTTGTTGGGCATGGAATAAACCTATGTTTGGCGGTAGTTTATGAACTGCATATCTATTGCTCTATTTTACTTGGTTCATTTGTTTGCAAACTATTTGCAAGACATGTTAGTATCAGATTGCCATTGGTCACCCCAATATATATATATATATATATATATATATGTACACACACATGTAGAGAGAGAGAGAGAGAGAGAGAGAGATTTGTGGTGTGTTTTTTTTTGGGGGGGTGGAAGGGGATGCATTATTAACATGAGCACTCTCCTTCACGGTGTGTGCATAAAACTCATGCTTGTTTGGAGTAACTAGAATCGTGTAATTTGGAAGTAACCTTCCTGTTAGGCGATTATTTATTTATTTATTTATTGCTAGTTTTAAGTACGTGCTTCGCACGTGGCATAACATGATGATTTGTTAGTCATAAATTTTTAAGTTTCAACTTAAATTTTTTTTTCCCAAAAAGTGCAAAATTACACCAATATAGTATTAGCAATGTGCAAATTAAGTAGCACTTTTAACATTTTATATTCTAAGTAAAAATTTTAATACCTTAATTTTCTACCAAGTTAGTCAAAATATCTAATCTACAATTTTTTTTCTCAATAAGATTAGTCATATATATTTGAGTTGATTAAATATGATACCAACATAATTTTAAAGCTATAAAAATGTGATATCTTAATTAGAAAGTTGTTAAAGATTTTATAGAAAAAACGATCAATATACATTTTTAAGTTATACGCATTAAATAAAAATGTATTATATATTGAAATATTGGTGGTATAATCAAATTAAAGTAATTTTAAAAATTGTTCAAAAATTAGTTATGTAATTAATTATATATATATATATATATATATATTAATTATTGGACTACAAAAACGTTTGTCAAATAATTTTAAATTAAAAACTTATCATCTTACTACATGACTTTGTAATACAACAACAACAAACCAGTTCTCTTATTCCCTACAGGATAGGGTTACTGTATGAACCATATGAGAACTACGCTGATCGTAGGTATGAGTTTTGCTTTATACCACGCCTTTCCTATCCAAAGCCCATCTACCCGCTTAATAAGCATATCTGCAGAATGACTTCAGCATCCACGCTTTAGAATTCGCTCTTCCTCTACCTTTCCTTATATGTCCTACCCTAATACTCTCACTCTTTCTCCCGGTGCATTCTCGAGTCTCCGCAGATGTGTCCAAACCATCTCAATCGGTTCTCCTCATCTTATCCTCAATCGGCGACTCCTAATCTACCACGAATATCTTCATTGGTAATTTTATCCTTTCTAGTCTTACCACACATCCACCTCAAAGATAATGATTTAACATTCAATTTGTGTTCATCTACCTTCTTAAATTTCAACACTCGCCATATAGTAATGCCTGCCTCACAACTGTTCTATAAATTTTCCTTTTAATTTTAAAGGCATAGTACGATCACATAAAATCCCGAGACCTCTCCACTTCATCCATCCAACATTAATCCCGTGATTTACATCACCTTATGTCAAAGATTGGTTTGAACCACGGATCCTAAATAACGAAAGCTATCTCGCCGGTACTACCTCACTACCTAATTTCACCACAAGAGGATCCACTCTAAGCTACCACTAAACAAACACTCCATATATTCTCGCTTTTGATCCGCTTAATCAAAACCACGAGCCTCTAAAGTATGTCTCCATAGTTCTAGCGATCATTTATACCGCCCTGGTTTCATCCACTAAGACTATATCGTCGGCAAATAACATACACCATGGTACCTCATTTTGAATATGTCTCGTAAGCTCATCCATAACTATAGCAAACAAAAAGGACTGAGTGCAGAGCCACGATGTAATCCTATCGTAATTGGAAAGCTATCACCATCCCATCGCTTTGTCCCTAATATTCGTAACAACTCCCTCGCACATATCCTTGACTATATTTATGTACTTAAGAGGTACATTCTTCTTTATCAGAACCCACCAGAGCACATCCCTAGGTACTCTATCATAAGCTTTTTCGAGATCGATAAAAACCATATGTAAATCTTTTTTGCTAGCCCTATACTTCTCCATTAATTGTCGCAATAGGTGAATTGCTACGTAGTCGATCGACCCATAAACCCGAATTGATTATCCGAAATAGGGACAATGCGTCTCAACCTACGCTCAATTACTCTCTCCCATAACTTCATAGTATGACTCATAAGTTTTATTCCTCTATAATTGGAACAGTCTTGGATATCACCCTTATTCTTATATAATGGTATCACCGTACTTTTCCTCCATTCCTCGTGCATTTGGCCACTACGCTGAGATCTTGTTAAAGAGTTTGGTTATCCACCTTATACCCAACTCCCCATACACTTCCAAACCTCAATTGGTATACCATCCGGACCGACAGCCACCTTCTTAACTTTCATTCTTCTTAAAGCCTCTCTAACCTCGCCTTCACTAATCCTTCGAGCGAAAACCCGGTTGGTATCATGTAAGGGGACTGTAATATCACCAAGGCTGCTAGTATTATCCCCATTAAACAGTTTATCAAAATAATTTCTCCACCGTTGTTTAATCTCCCCGTCTTTTACCAACACATTCCCATCCATATCCTTAATACACCTTACACCATTCAAATCTCTACTCTTTCTCTCCCTCATTTTCGCAATGTTAAAAATGGCATTTTCCCTCTTTTGTATCCGCTCCGATATAACTCTTCATGGACCTTGGCTCGAGCATCTCGTATGACTTGCTTCGCTTGTCTTTTAGCATCTTTATACCTATCATACACCTGACTATCCCTGCATTTCGTAAGCTCTCTATAACTCTCCCTCTTCGCCCGAACCGCTACCTTTACTTCCTCGGTCCACCACCAAGATTCCTTTCCCGGGTGCACTCACGCTTTGACACCCAAGTATCTCTGTAGCCACCCTCTTTACACCATGTGATATCGACTCCCATCCTGTATTAGCATTTTCGTTACTGTCCCAATCGACCTCCTTAGCCAACCTATCTTTAAAAACCGACAATTCAGCCCCCTTTAACCTCCACCACCTAATTCTTGGCTCCTCGGCCACCATTCTCTTTTCGCACCTCCTTTAGTGAATATCCAAGACTAGGAGCCTATGTTATGGCAACACTCTCTCTCCTAATAACTTTGCAATCCTTACAAATATTTTTATCTGCAAGTTTTGAGTCAAGAAATAGTCAATCTGGGCGGCACATGTCCCACTCCTATATGTCACCAAATGAGTTTCCTTTTATCAAACCAAGTATTCACTACCCTTAAATCATACGCCATGGCAAAATCTAAAATAATATCTCCCATGATATTCCTATCCCCAAATCCATAACCCCATGCACACTATCAAATCCATCCCGACTCTTACCTACATGTCCATTAAGGTCCCCACCGATAAATAATTTCTCTCCAATAGGTATACGTGCACTTCCTCATCTAAATCTTCCAATTTCTTCTTAGTAGCATCATCCAAGCCTATTTGCGGTGCGATACACTAAATATATTTATAATCTCGTCTCCTACTACCATTTTAATCAAGAAAATCCTATCTCCATTACGCCTCACTTGGACCACGTCTTTACCAAATCCTTAGAAACAACGACGCCCACCCTGTTCCTGCTCCTATCCATACCAAGATACCATAATTTATATCCCCAAGGCACTACCTCTCCGGCTTTTTCTCCTACCCATTTAGTCTCCAGAGACATAAAATATCAACTTTTCTCCTATTCATCACCTCTCCGATCTCTCGCTAGTCTACCTGGCCAAAGATCCTATGTTCCAAGAGGCTAAACGAACCTTATCTTTACGGACTAACTTCTTTACCCGCACCGTCCATGAAAACGCGAGAACCCTTGCCTATTTTTCGCCACACCCGGGCGCCGATGTGACGCGTCGCTTCGGGGGTACGCCCTAGCCTGCACCCTTGCCAATTTATCACTACACCCGGTGTCGGCAAACAAGCGTCGCCAAGAGGGAACGCCCCAACGTTTTTCTCATTCAGTTCCATCTCATAGATTTGGCAAAGTTTTACGCTGGCTGCCAACCTACCGCAACCCTCCTCCTTTACCCGGGCTTGGGACCGGCAATGCGATACACATTGGCGGAGTTACTACATGACTTTGTAATGATTCCTTTTTTTTTTTTTAAGAAAAGAAAGTTATTAATAATCGTGTTAAGTCATATACATTGAATAAATCAAAATGTATTTGAATATTTGTAGTTTAATTTCTTCAATGTAATATAAAGAGTCATTCATTAATTATTTATATAAATATATTTCTTTAATAATGGTATTTTGGACTAAAAATAATATATATAGGGACATTATTGGAAATCAAAAGACTTCCACCCATCCCCATTTTTTAATATATTATTGATTATTATTATTTTTTTTCTGAAGGCATGTCCGGAGATTATTCGAGTAGCTTGTATTCAGTATTCGATTAAATATGGGAAAATTTGGTAACTACCTATAGTTAAAATATGGAATTAGTTTCACGCCCGTGCAATGCACGGAAACAATTAAATTTATGTATAATAAATAATTGATATAACATTATTAATATATTGAATATAAATATTGAATTACATAATTGATGTAATTTATGCATAGGAGATTCCATTGTTGTAAACAATTATTGAAATCTATAATATTGTATATTTATATAGTCAATGCAAAAACTACGAAGTAAATTCACAAGTATAAGCTAAAAAAAAATTCAAGTGCATTACATAATTAAGAAGTTTATCAAAACGTGTAACTTTAATTTTAATTGTCCTGCATCGTATTACACAACAATGCTCGTAGAGATTTATTAATTGTAAATGAACAATTAGAATGAATATATACAAATTCTTTGATTATCAAAAATTTTCTTTCTTGTTGATACATATCAAATTTATATTGAATACTTTTTTTGCTTAAATGAACATTACACACTTTAAACTCTAGCTGAATTGCTATTTAATTTTAGCTCTATTGTATAAAAAGTATTATATATGCTTAATTTTATGTAACTTAAATTTGTAGTAATTCCGACAATTTTCTGTATCTACATAATTCATTTGGTTTTTTTCTATTTACGTAAATTGTATTTTTATTTTAGAAAGAATAACTTTTTATTTTTAATTTTATATATTTAGAAAATGCAAAACGTGTGTAATGAAAAATTCAATTAGTGAACATATCACATCAGCTATATAAAAAATGAAAAAATCAATTAACTTTTTAATTAGAAATCGTGGTGTCATGTTGACACTGCCAATAGAGCATTTGTCAAACGTAGTACTTCAATTATCATAATATAAAGATTAATAAATTACTATTTACTTAAAAAACATAAATTGAATAAATTATTCGACATAAATCTAGTAATAACTATAACTACTCACTATTTGATTTTTAAAAATAAAAAAGTAAAAAATACTCACTATTTTTGAACAGTCTAGTTCACACAATCAAGCAAAACTATCAAACCCTACAATTTTAACAATATGAAAATAAATAAAAAAATATTTATTATTTAATATTTTGAATTAGAACTTTCAAAAATGAAGTTATATTTAAAATCTTTCCAAACCCAGTTTTTTCTCATCAAATGTTTGTTTTAAATATTGGGTTTTTTTTTCAATTATGTTTTTAATTACAAATAATCAATGTTGGTTTATTTCCAAAATTAATTTTATATTTTTTAAAAATATCTAATGTATGTCATGCTGGCATCTTTGATTACGTGGTACTTTACAAATTATAATATAAAGATTGCAAATTGACTATAGACTAATAACTCTTATTCCAAAAAAAAAAAAAAAGTATAGACTAATATCTAAAAATCAGGTAGGAATAACATAACAAAAGGATTTTATGTATTAGTAATCGACCGAAGGAATGTTTAATGAGGAAGCTACCCGTGTATATCTATAATGGAAATCAATTTTCCAGAATCTACTCTGAAAAAATAGGCAAGGAAAATGTGATGAAACCTGTAGAATTTAATCCAAAATTTAGTGGCACACTGTCATGGAAAACGATTGGCTGAAACGGTCAACTGAGATGGTCATCAAGTAGCGCTCAAGCACTAATGTCCGTATGTGGGTCTGTTAAAATATCCACATATGAGTAGATTTTTGACATGCGTCCCACCTAACATATCCACATGTGAGCGGATGAGAGGCACGAGTTCCCCTACCATCAGGGGGCGAACACGTGTTGGAAATCCTCATCCGCTCACATATGGGCATTTTAACATATCCACATATGGACATTATATAGCGCTAGGCTATCAAATAGTTATTGTTTCGGGGATGTTATGCGCACATTATTTTTTTCATAAAAGACGAATTATTGTTTCAGCAATGTGGCTGAAAAATGTGTTTCATAAAAGACGAATTATTGTTTCGGGGATGTTATGCGCACATGAAAAAATTGTTTTGATAAATCAATTATTGTGTGACTCCGTGTTTTTGTAGGTTACGTTTCTATTATTATATTATATATGTAAATAAGAAAGATGTTAGTATCATTAAAAAAAGATGTTAGTATCATTAAAAAAAATGTTAGTATCATTTATCATTAAAAAAAATTATATTAGTAGGTAAAACATTATGTGTGGCGAGAATGGGACTTATATGTATTATTAATAGTTGTACGCAAGTTACCTCATGCATTGTGACCTAACTGTGAAACTTGGTGTGAACACTCGGTTCGAAAACATAATTGCATGTGACACATTGTTACGCCTTTCTGAATAAGTGGAAAGATATCGCAAGTGCATAGGTTATAATCAAATCATAAAGTGGACTAAAGACTCCAACTTATCGTACCCATGAGAATTTGTTGAAAAATTTTCTCGCTTATAAGCGTAAAGATATCGCATGTGCACGGGTTATTCTCTATCTTGGTTCTTCTACCATCCATTCCATCTCTTGGGGCTCTAAAAAGTAATGAACTATAGCCCGATCCTCCATTGAAGCTGATTACCGTATTGTCGTTAGCAGTTGAGCATAGATCTTGTGGCTAAAAAACTTTCTCACTTATAATTTCAAATTGGGTTTGTCTAAATGCACCCACAATGTTATGGGGTGTGTAAATTGGATATATGGGGAAAAAGTGGGTGTATTGAGTAAAAATGGTAGGTGCATTTAGACAAACCCTTTCAAATGTCTCTCCCCTCCAAATCTATCATTCAATATGTTTATCTTGACTTCCACTCTTATATAAAATATATTGTTATTGACTATCACTTTGATTGCACTCGTATCTCTATTCTCTGACAATTGTTTTGGAGCCTCCTGCATCTCCATTCATGTTTAGCATGTCGATATCCAAAGCAAACAAGAATCATTGGCTGATACGGAGACATTTATAGATTCTGGACAAGTTTGCAATGATCCTCGTCATATCTTTCCTCAAGATCTTCTAAAATAACGTACTAGTTTTTGTAAGGTTTTAATCGAACATGTGGGCTTATATGTGTAATTATTGTGTATTAAATTAAAGGCTATCATATTTGGTTAAGCCCGTTTAAAGTGATCTAATAAGGTTTCGGTATATTAGTCTTTTATGCATCGAATTATAGTATGGGCTTTATATGTGTAGATACTAGGCTTAGGGTTCCTAATTCTATGATGGAGCTGAATTAGGTTAACGGGTCGTCGTATATATAAATATACGGTTATGGTCCCGAAGTCACGGGTGATAGTTCATTCTTTTCTGTCTCTTCATCATCAGAGAGAAATAAAGAGCCACTTGTTGACTTGGAAGATCAAAATCATAGGATTCCAATATTGCAAGAATAATGGTAGATTCAGGTACGCTTCCATTCTAATTTATGTATATTCTTGATGATCCAACATGACAGATTTGGGTTTATGGAGGAAATCTATTCCAACAAGTGATATCAGAGCCATATTCATGTTGAATCATTGAGAATTGAAATTTTAATTTTGATTCTTGCAATTATTTGGAAGTTTTCAGATTTAACAATTCAAGTTTTTTAATTTTGTTAAATTTGAAGACTGTTATGCATGAGTTTATTTTCATGATTATGTTTAAGACTTTTAAGATTATATGTATACGTATACATATGGATGCCTTTGAATATATGTTGATAGTGCTTCAAGAAATTGACTTCCAGATTGAAGTACCATATGTGGTGCTTCCAGAAATTGACTTTAAAATATGTATGTATATATATATATATATGGTTGCCAGTTAATTATTTGCCGATTTATGTGCTTGGGCTCGTATTTATGGATATACACATAATCAACTTTAACAAAAAGAATACTGTATGTCATTATATACAAGAATTTTTGTCTTTTTCTTGATATCCTTTGAAATTGGGATATGTGATCCCATGAATATGTGTTGCTTTGGACGTGAGTTTTGTTGGATACTAGGATATGTGTCATGTTGAATTTGACAAATTCACCTTGAATCTTTAAAGTTTTCCCTACACAATATATATCGGCCATGTTTATGAATTCCAGTCCCGTGCCGATTATCCTTTTGATCTCGAGTTTATTGTTAGTTAGGCATTAGGTTAATTATAGAGCTTAATTATTGCACTCGGTTTCCTCTGCCATAAATGAATATGTTTTGGTTGATATTGGGGCAATGGCTAGGGTTGGAAATTAGGTGATTCTGGGCCATTGCTTGCAAATTCATGTTTGGGTTAGGGTTGCAATTTCAGATTATAAGATTTAAATATTAAGTCCCCGAGGTTTGCAACCCATTTAAATGGGCCTTTAAAGTTTTGGATTTAATAATTCAGTCCCTAAAGTTTGAAATTATTTAATTCTGGGCCTTTTAAGTTCTGAATTTGCAATTAAAGTCCCTAAAGTTTCAAAAAATTAATTAAATTTGTCCCTAAAGTCTTGAATTTTTAATTTTTGACCAATAAAGTTTTAAAATTGCAATTTCAGGCCCCTAAAGTTTCAAAATTCTTAATTTTGACCCCCAAAGTTCTGAATTATTAACTTTTAGACCCTAAAAGTTTCCAAAAGGCTTAAATATGCAAAATCAATTATTTTCTTCTCAAATTTTGGTACTAAGGATTCTTTTGAAGAGGTATAATATTCAAAAGTGAATTAATTGAAGCAACATGTTGCCAAAGCAACCTCTATTGTGGAAATTAATCAACTTAGAATATTAAAAGGTATTTGTGTGTGTAATTCGGGCGAATATTGATCGGCACAAAGGAAGGTTAATATTTGGTTGAATTACATGCGCACCTGTGGTGATAATCATGTAGCGATTATTTGGTTTAACGTGTGATCAATAAATCGGTCCAAAGAAAGGTTTATTGATTGACATGTCTTATTGCCGATATTTGATCACTATACCAAGAGTGCCACTTACAAGTCGATATTTCTATCTAAAGATTAAATATTGATGTTGTGCTAGGCATCTTGTGATGGACCCTACCACTATTTGAAATTATTATTTGCATACTAAAAGCATTCATGTGAGCCATTTTAATTGTTCTCTATTTAGTTTCAGGTTCTGCTTCTAATATTTCTGCTAACATCAATTCCATTCCAATGCTCAATGGCACGAATTTCAAAGCATGGCAAGAGAACATATTGATTGTTCTCGGAGTCATGGATCCGGACCTTGCTTTGCGGGTCGATCAACCTGCTGAACTTACTGATGAGAGTACCTCTGATGATAAGAGGGAGATGGAAAGGTGGGAACGATCTGATACAACCCCAAGGTCGAGAACCCCTAGACTGGATCCGGTATGATCGAGAACAACCCGAAACTCTCCGGCGAGGAGGAGGATCCCTCGACTCGACTCAACTGTGCCTTCAAATCACGGGGGTGAACGCCACGAAGGTTGATCACGCCTTCGATAAGTTCGGGGTTTCCTTAGAACGAGATGGCAACGGAGGAGCACGACTACAACTCAATAAATTGCAATCAAGATCAAGGAAAATATGGAGGGGAGCAAGGCTACAACCCAAAGAGGAGCAAGGCTACAACTCTCAAGCTAAAGAGCTTCTTTGAACCAAAGTTGTGTTTACAATGGCCTAATTTCGTTTATATACATCTATGACTAAGAAATAATATTAAAATAATGAAATATCTAAAAAGTAGAGACAAAAAACTAGAGTCGGCCTAAATTTACGACCGTAATTAGTGGATTTACAGCTGTAAATCCACTGGTACGGCCGTATGAAGGAAAGATACAACCGTATAAAACTTTCTGCTTCAAATTGGCCAAAACTGGATCCTCATGTTACGGCCGTATGACCATAGTTACGGCCGTAAAATCCTATAGTACGGCCGTATATTCTTAAGTTACGGCCATAATTAGCTCTCTGAAGATTTCTGCCCAAAAACTGTCCCTGGGGTTACGGCCGTACGTAACTGGGGTTACGGCCGTAAATGTCGAGTTACGGCCGTATGAACAAAAGGTTACGGCCGTAAATTTGCTTCTGCAGATTCTTCAGCTTGTTTCCTCAAGCTCGACCTCGTTCTCGACTTCACGTCTTCATTTCACGTCTCGAGATGAGCCAAAAGTAAGGGTTCTTCCATGCATATCCAGCTTTTCTTGACATCTTCACCTTCTAATACTTCCGTTCCAGCTCGTCTTCGTCTCGACCGGCTTTCTCACGAGCGTGGATGATGTCGAGCTAACTCGGATCGTATCACGATCAAACCGCATAAGTCTAATGGTCATGAAGCGTGCTATTCCAGAAGCATTTTGGGGCACCATGTCCGATAAGGTGATTACGGCTAAGGGTTTCCTTGAGGACCTTGAGAAAAGGTTTGCCAAGAATGAAAATGCTGAAACTAGCACACTTTTGGCTAACCTTCTCTCAATGAGGTATAAAGGAAAAGTAAACATCCGGCAGGACATTATGGAAATGTCTCACATTGCTTCAAAACTAAGGGCACTCAAGTTGGAGTTATCTGAAAGCTTTTGGTGCACTTAGTTCTGATATCCCTTCCGGCACAATTCATTCAATTCAAGGTGAGCTATAACTGTCAAAAGGACCCATGGTCCCTTAATGAGCTCTCTCCCATTGTATCCAAGAAGAGGAGAGATTGAGGCAAGACAAAATAGAAAGTGCTCACATAGCCACCACCTCAAAGGACAAAAGGATCAAGAAAAGGAAAACTGATAAGGAAGCTGCGGTTACGGCACCACAGAAGAAGCAGTATAAGGAACCAACTGAGGATGGTTGTTTCTTCTGTGGAGCTACAGGTCACAAGAAGAAGAATTGCACCAACTATCACGCATGGGGTGCAAAGAAAGGTATTCTTCTTCATTTGGTTTATTCTGAGGTTAATTTAACTTCAGTACCTAGACACACATGGTGGATTGATTCGGGTGCAACAACTCACATCAGTGTGTCTATGCAGGGTTGCCTGAGTTGCCGAAAATCAAGTGATGATGAAAGATACATCTATGTTGGCGATGGCAAGATAGTAGAAGTAGAGGCAATAGGAAAATTTAGATTATTGTTAAGGACTGGATTTTATTTGGATCTTGATGAGACATTTGTTGTACCGTCTTTTAAATGAATTTTGATTTCTATTTCTACTTTGGACAAATTCGGTTATTCTTGTTCATTTGGGAATGGAAAATTTAGTTTGTTTCATGATTCAAAATTGGTTGGTTCCTGTTCTTTATCAGGTTACGATAATCTTTATTTGATTGATACAATTGCGTCTTTTAATGAATCCTTGCATATAAGTACTCGAGGTGTAAAGCGTAAATTAACTTGTGAGAATTCAGCCTTGTCGTGGCATAAGAGATTAGGTCACATCTCCAAAAGGAGAATTGAGAGACTTGTGTCCGATAAAATTCTCGATTCCCTTGACTTTATAGACTTTGACATGTGTGTTAACCGTATAAAGGGAAGACAAACCAATAAAAGGAGGTATCAAGCCAACAGGACCTCAGACGTCTTAGAACTTATACATACAGATATTTGTGGGTCATTTCCTACGGCTTCTTGGAATGGTCAACAATATTTTATAATGTTTATAGACGACTTTTATAGATATGGCTATATATATCTCATTCATGAAAAATCACAATCCTTGGATGTGTTCAAAAATTTTAAAGCTGAAGTTGAGAACCAACTTAGCAAAAGGATTAAAAGCATCAGATCTGACCGTAGTGGTGAATACTATGGTAGATATGACGGTTCAGGTGAACAACGTCTAGGACCATTTGCTAAATTTCTAGAGGAATGCGGTATCGTCCCATAGTACACCATGCTTTGTTTACCCACTATGAATGGTGTTGCTGAAAGATGAAATAGAACTCTTAAGGACACGGTGAGGAGTATGATCACTCATTCTACCTTACCAGAATCACTCTGAGAAGAAGCATTAAAGACCGCAGCATATATGCTCAACAGAGTTCCAACTAAGGCAACTGATAAAACCCCATATGAGCTTTGGACGGGTAAGAAGCCTAGTTTGAAGCACTTACACATTTGGGTGTCCAGCTGAGGCAAGGCCTTATAGGCCAAATAAAAAGAAACTGGACGCATGGACTGTCAGTTGTTATTTTATTGGATATTCTGAACGGTCCAGGGGTTACAAGTTTTATGATCCCACAACTAAGACAATTTTTGAGACAGGGAATGCTCGGTTCTTTGAGGATATTGAGTTTGCGGGGGGAGAAAGGGTTACGGACTTTGTCTTTGAGGAGGAATATATTGAAATTCCTCTAATTGCCATTGACAAAGATCAAGATCAGGTTTCTATCACTGACTTTGTTCAAGAAGCAACTCCGGATCAAAACAATGTCATGTTGTCTTCCTCTGAAGGTCAACAACTTATTCCAGGAGAACAAACTCTATAACCTCAAAAACCCATGCCATTAAGAAGATCTACTAGAGAGAGGAGAAGTGCAATTTCAGATGATTATATTGTATTTCTCCAAGAACATGAGGTTGACGTTGGAGTGGTGAAAGATGATCCAATCAACTTCCGTCAAGCTATGGAAAGTTCTAACTCTCAAAAGTGGCTCGATGCCATGAATGAAAAGATAAAGTCTATGAAAGACAACGATGTATGGGACCTCGTTCCATTACCTGAAGGTGCGAAACCCATTGGTTGCAAAAGGATATTTAAGACAAAGAGGGATTCGAAGGGCGATGTAGAGAGGTACAAAGCTCGTCTTGTCGCGAAGGGCTTTACACAGAAAGAAGGCATTGATTATAAAGAGACTTTCTCTCCGGTTTCCTCGAAAGACTCTTTCAGGATTATAATGGCATTAGTGGCACATTTTGATCTTGAGTTACATCAGATGAATGTTAAGACAACGTTTCTCAATAGTGACATTGATGAGAGATTTATATGGTGCAATCAGAAAACTTTGTATCAAGTGACGCGAAGCAAATAGTTTGCAAATTAAAGAAATCCATCTATGGATTCAAGCAGGCGTCTCGACAATGGTATTACAAATTTCATCAAGTGATCATCTCATTCGGTTTTGAAAGACCTTGGGAATGCCTCTTTTGTATTAGGAATCCAGATACATCGAGATCATTCTCAGGATATTCTTGAATTATCACAAAAGAGCTACATCGAAAGGGTACTTAAAAGGTTTGGCATGTAGGATTGTAAACCAGGTGAGACCCCTGTGGCTAAAGGAGACAAGTTCAGTTTAAGTCAATGCCCCAAAAATGACTTGGAAATTAAAGAGATGCAGAAGATTCCTTATTCATCAGCTGTAGGGAGTCTGATGTATGCTCAGGTTTATACGCGTCCGGATATTGCGTACATTGTTGGGGTGTTAGGGAGATAGTTAAGTAACCTGGGAATGGATCATTGGAAAGCATCCAAACGGGTCATGCGGTATTTACAGGGAACAAAGGGTTATATGCTCACAATTTCGCGGAATGCCAAGATAGTAGGAGATCCACTTCGGGCTATATCTACCTGCTTGTTAGAGGTGCTATTTCCTGGAAGAGTGCTAAGCAGACATAATAGCTACTTCCACCATGGCAGCGGAGTTTATAGCGTGTTATGAGGCATCAAATCATGGAATATGGCTGCGAAATTTTGTCACTGGGCTGCGCGTTGTGAATAATATCGAAAGACCACTTAAGTTATTTTGTGACAATGAATCAGCAGTGCTATATTCTAATAACAATAGGAGCTCAACGAAGTCAAAGCATATAGAGATCAAGTTCCTAGCTGTTAAAGAAAGAGTTCAGAGTGGACATGTGTCAATAGAACATATTGGAACAAACTCCATGATTGCGGATCCGTTCACTAAGGGATTGACATCCAAGGTCTTTCATGAGCACACTATTTATATGGGTGTGATGTCTCTTGAGGGTGTATAGTTTCAGTGGGAGTCTGTATTTTTGTGCTTTTCATATTAGACACATACACTGTTGTTTTGGATAAAGTTTATGGATACAGTTATTTCGGTTATAAAGTTTTGTTTTGTTGTTATCTCTGAACTCGTTTGAAACGATCTCACTAAGGTATAAAGGTGGACCAGTTGGAAATAGGCATGTTTCAGATCACGTTGTATGAAATTTCCATGCTACACATCCATACTTGATCCATGTCATTCAATTATATTGATGTATGTGACCATTGATGGGTTTAGCTATCTATCTAAGTGTAACGAAGACCGCCTTGATCCTAAATTGATATAATTGATGGACCGAATTGTTTGGGGATGCATTCAGTAATGATAGCAAAATTCTGAGTACTCATAAGGTTATACACAATTATAAGGTGATACATATAGCCCAAGTGGGAGATTGTAAGGTTTTAATCGAACATGTGGGCTTATATGTGTAATTATTGTGTATTAAATTAAAGGCTATCATATTTGGTTAAGCCCGTTTAAAGTGATCTAATAAGGTTTCGGTATATTGGGCTTTTATGCATCGAATTATAGTATGGGTTTTATATGTGTAGATACTATACTTAGGGTTCCTAATTCTATGATGCGGCTGAATCAGGTTAACGGGCCGTCGTATATATAAATATACGGTTATGGTCCTTAGGTCACGGGTGATAGTTCATTCTTTTCTGCCTCTCCATCATCAGAGAGAAATAAAGAGCCGCTTGTTGACTTGGAAGATCAAAACCACAGGATTCCAATATTGCAAGAATAATGGTTGATTCAGGTACCCTTCCGTTCTAATTTATGTATATTCTTGATGATCCAACATGACAGATCTGGGTTTATGGAGGAAATCTATTCCAACAGTTTTATGTTGTAAACTAACAAACTTTACCTCAGTTTGTAGTTAGATAGGTTTCTTTAACGTGTTGTAAACCATTCATTCTGAAGTGTTCATTTTTCTATCAATATACTTATTCGCTTCAAAACGCAACCTCTAAAGAATTCATGTTTCATGCATCTGTCCAAAAACGAATGATTACAAAATTTGAATTTCATTTCTATCCTTGCATCAAATATATGTTTATTTTAAATTTGCAAGATGCTACTTTTTTTCCGTTCCATTTCATCAAATCAAATACACTTTTTTTTTTTTTTAACATCTAGGGAATTACTCTAGAGTAAATACTCTCCTCCCAGAGCTGGGAGAATAACTTTTCCTTCCAACTCTTTGCCCCTTCTGATTGTAGTGGGGAAGGGGGAGGGGGGGGTAGGAGGAAATTTTCCTCCCAGCACTAAGACCAGAACAGGCCCCATTACTCTAGTTTAAGTTTGAAATTAGAAAACTATGGTCGTTCCATGCAAGCAGGTTGTGATCGCGAAATTTTAAACCATGGATCGTATGGTTCAAACATTGTTTGGGGAGGGGTGGGGGGCGCTCCCAAATTTGACATGTTCGATCAATGTGACTTACTCGTTTTATGAAAGTCACACACGTTATTTTCAAAATTCACAAGTTCTATTATGTAAATGTTAAATTTGAATGTACATTATAGATAGAAACACACAGTTATCTATGGGTCTCTCATTTTTTCTTTTTATCAATTTTCTCTCACTTGTTTCATTTTCTACTTGTCTTTCTGGCTTCATGTGCTACGACTAATTCAACGTTATATCTTCTATTATTATTTTATTATTATTTTTAACTTTCTTTCGATTCTCTTTCATTTTGTTTATACTTCTATCTATTTTTATTTTACATACTAATACTACACCCGTGTGATGCAGGAGAATAATTAAATCTATATATTAATAAAGAGAGGCACATTTTTTGAATTTGGTTGGAGCCAATTTTTCCCGCTCATCAAATTTCACTTATGTTGGTTCTTTTGAATTTTTTGGAGACTATTTTACCACTCATAAAATAATACAAATATCCTTATTTCATCATTATCCTTAAATAACCATGATTATCCTACCATAATAATTATCTATATTCTATAATTCTATATTCTATATTTATATCTATAAAAAATTATTTACATTCACGTTTTTTGTTTATTCTTAATCTATATCTATAAATATTAATAAACAAAGACCGATTTCAGAGGAAAATTTTCCGCTCACATTTTAGCATTTTTTGAATTTGGTTTTCTCGCTCACAACACATTAATTATATTTTACAATAGATACACAGAATATATATTAATATATAGATTAATAATGATTAACTATATATATTAGGATCTGATTCTTTTCTTTCTTTTTTTTTATCCGATATTAACATAGACTATATATTAGGAATCTGGTATCCATCTTATTGTCTTTAGCTTATCATCATGTATGTATTGAAATATTTTATTTATAAATAAAGTAAGTATCATTTATAAACAGGCATGTTAGATATAATGTAATTTATTAGATATTCCGCCAAATTCTCTATTCATTTCTTGCAAAAATTACTTTTAAAAATGATTAACTATTTTTAGAAATAATTGATTTTTACAAATAAATATCTAAGAACCAAAAAATAATTCTATACAAAATAAAATTAATTAAAATTAATAATTTTGTTAAGATTCAATTTCTATGGGATGTAAAATTACCATTCATTAAATGTTAACACAAAATTTTTTTAAAAACGTAACATTAAAATTTAAAAATTACACTAGGCTCATTAATTTATTTAGAAATAAACAATTATTTTTAAAAATAATAAGCTACAAAATGAAATTTAATTATTATGAATTTCGCTAAAATTTAATTTTCTGAAGATACAAAATTATAATTCATTAAGTTTTAACATCAAAAATAAAAGAAACGTGAAAAATGAAAATTAAAAATTAGATAGAACTTTTAATTAGTTTCATAAATAATTAATTATTTTTAAAAATAGAAGCTTGATTAAAAAAATTAAAATTAATTAAAATGAGCAATTTTGCAAAGATTTAATTTTAGTGTGATAAAAGAAATATGTAACATCAATTTTTCTAATTACCTGAATATATATCTATGCCTATATCTTTATCTGTGTATCTTTTATATTGGAAGATATCTTTTAAAGTATAAGATATCTTTAAAGCTAGAATCGTACAATTCTTAAAATTGTAGCTATTAAGCTAATTATTTTTGAAATAATTAATTATTTTTAGAAATAATTATTTTAAAAATGAAAATTATTTAAAATTATTTATATTGCAGTGAATTATTATTAATTATATTACTAACATTTAATTGGACATCGTTTCAATGGACAAAGTTTAATAAAAATTAATTATGTTTTTCAAAGGGGGGAAATATAATTAATTTTAAAAAAATAATGAAAATTCATGAGATTGCTACAGCCAGCAAGATTTTGCCTGCAATTGAAATAATTTTTTTACATTGCAAAATATCTTTTAAATTACAAAATATATTTAAAATTAGATTCATATAATTCTTAGAACTGTAGATTTAAAACTAATTACTTTAAAAATAATTAAATCTTTTTTGAGATAATTAGATAAAAATTAAAATTGATTCTGAGATGATTTAATTGGTTTCAATTTCATTACATTGAAATTTACACAGTTTTTTTTGGTGAAAATTAATAAAAATTAATTATATTGCTAAAAAAGGAAAATAGTATTAATTTAAAAAATAATTAAAAATTAATTATATTGTAATTTGTTGGCAAGATTTCTCATAAAAACGAAAGATATCTCTCAATATCTTTAAAATTAAATTCATATAATTCTCAAAGCTGCGGCTGTTAAACTAATTACTTTGGACATAATTAATTCATTTTAGGAATAGTTAGCTTAAGAATAAAAATTAGTTAAAATAAATTGTGTTACAGTTAATTAATTCATTCCGATGATATGATTATGATGCGATATGGATGAGAATGAGAATTTTCTAGCGGAGGTGGTGGACGAAGAATGGGAAGTTCCCTCTTATTTCATTTTTGCTCGATTTCAATTAAATAAAGATATGGCCGAGGCAAAGACAAGGACAAGGCCGGAGTATTGGATTTGCCAAATTGTATCTACTACATTGTCATTTGTACAATATATTTATGTGTTGATTATATTTCACAATAAAATTTTAGAAATTATTATTCATATATTGATTGTCAATACCATGTATCACACGGGTGTATAGTTAATATCCCCAATCTGTATTTGAATATAATAGAATGCAAAATAATTTAAAAAAAAAAACTATAAGCTTAGCAAAAGTTAATAGCGTTTTTTATTTTGGTTATTTTAATAATTATAGCATTTAATTCAATATTATTTTATTTTGCATTCATATTATCACAATCTCTATGACAAATTGTTATCTCATTCAATACAAGGGAAACTTTCTCAAAATTTTTATAGAATTCTTTTACTATTATATTAATTAAGTTTAGTGCTCTAACTAGTATTCAGTTTATGTTTTTGAATGTTCTGTTTTTATACTATTAATATTTATCAAAACATTTATTTGTTATAAATTAAGAGGGCGTTATCAAACAAATTTTAATATATTTTTATAAGTAAAAAGTGAAAAAATGAGTGGAATTGAATGGATTTGATTTGTTTGAGCAAATTTTAATGTTAAAAAGTATGAAAAAGTATGAATTTTTAAGAGCATACAAACAAGCTCTAAGTTTTGTGCTTTTTGGTAAGTTTCGCCTTTGATGTTTGCAGGATAGATTAGTATGAAATACAGGCAAAATCCTATCGAAATTTTTATGAAATTATTTTATTGGCTATATTAATTAAGTTTATTGTTGTGGCCTATTATTTACTTTATTATCATTGAGATCTTATGGATTGCTTAATGAGATTTGTTCTTACTTATGCTCTTGTAGATTACCATATGTATCGATCATACATCCATTCCTTGTGCATTGTGTGACAAGAAAGCCATGAAAGAAAGACTACAACATGTTGTCCATTGTGCATTCAAGATTGATGTATTTATGAATTTTATAGTATGTTTGGTATTATTGTCCAATGTAATTTTGTGGATAATTAACGAATATTATTATTGTTGAATACGAATGTAAAATTATATTATTCATGAAGATTTTAGAAATGTTGATTGTTACAAGTTGTACCAATATTCATAGGCTGGAATTGACCGAAATACAAACGGAACTCTGTTGTATGTTTTTTTGTTTTTTAAAAGTGAATATGCTTTACTTAATTTATTTGATATTTTAGATTGTAGTGTTATTTTTTATAATCGTTTTCAATACTGATAATTTATATATATTAATAGGAATTACGTAACAATGTACCCGGCTCCCCGTGCAGCGCACGGGTATTACTGCTAGTTCATATATAATAAATAATTGAATTGACATTATAAATATATTGAATATGAATGTTGAATTACATAATAATTAATGTAATTTATGCATAGGAGATTGCATAATTGTAAATAATTATTAAAATCTATAATATTGTATATTATAGTCAATACAAAAAACTAGAAGTAAATTCGCAATTGTAAATTAAAAAATTCACGTGCATCGCATAATTAAGAAGTTTATCAAAACGTGTAAATTTAATTCCAATTGTCGTGCATCGCATTGCACAATAGTGATCGTGGAGATTAATTAATTGTAAACGAACCATTGAGAATGAATATATATAAATTCTTTGATTATAAAATCTTATCTTTCTCGTTGGTACAAATGAAATTTATATTGAACACTATTTTTCTTTCTAAAATGGATATTACGTACTCTGAATTTTATGATTTTATGCATTTTTTCTAATGATTAGCTGCAATTACTACTTAATTTTAGTTCTATTGTATAATAAGTATTATGCTTAATTTTTTGTAACTTAAATTTGTAATAATACCGATAATTTTTCGTATCTACATAATTCATTTGATTTCTTTCCATTTATGTAAAATGTATTTTAATTTTACAAATTTTTTTTTTAATTTTATATACTTAGAAAAGGAAAAACGCATGCAATGCAAAATCTAGTTAGTGAGCATATCACATCAGCCATATTAAAAATGAAAAATATCAATTAACTTTTTTAATTATAAATTGTGTGTCATGTTAGTACTGCCAATAGGGTATCCGCCAAACGTGGTACTTCAATTGTAATAATATAAAAATTAATAAATTCCTATTTACTTAAAATTCGATAAATTATTCAACTTAAATCCAGTTATAATTTTAATTGCTCACAATTTGATTTTAAAAAATTTTTAAAAAGTAAAAATTTTTTTTTTTGAATAGTCCACTTCATGAACCAAGCAAAACTATCAAAACCTACAATTTTAACACGACGAAAATAAATAAAAAATAGTAATTATTTAATATTTTTAATTAGAACTTTAAAAAATGAAGTTATATTTAAAGTCTTTCCAAAACTAATTTTTTCTCATTAAATGTTGTTTTTCTTTAAATATTGGTTTATTTTTAATTATGTTTTTAATTACTACTAATTAATGTTGGATTATTTTCAAAACTAATTTTATAATTTTTTAAAAATATTTAATGTGTACCACTTTGACATTTTTACTAACGTGACACTCCAATTTTTTGATATAAAGAAAAGATTAACAAATTACTATTTACTTAAAAATTGATAAATTATTAAATATAAATCTAGTTATAATTTTAACTGTTCACAATTTACTTTTAAAAAATAAAAAATATCCATTATTTTTGAATAGTCCAATTCACGTAACCAAGCAAAACTATTAAAATCTATAATTCTAACGCGATAAAAATAAATACAAAATATTTATTATTTAATATTTTGAATTAGAACTTTAAAAAATGAAGTTATATTTAAAGTCTTTCCAAAACTAATTTTTTCCCGTTAAATGATTACTTTAAATATTGATTTATTTTTAATTATTACTAATTAATATTGAATCATTTTTAAAACTAATTTTTTAAAAATATTTAATATATGCTGCATTGGCATCTTTGCCAACATAGTACTCTAATTATTTTAATATAAATTTTTTAAATTGAAATAATGATCATTTGCCATGGTAAATCCATGTTTGGATTGGAGACGCTCTAATTGGAATTTGGAACACGAGTGAATCAAACACCACAGCAAAAGGACTGCTGAAGCAAATCTATGTTCGACTGTGAGAAGAACGCGAATATCACTCCTGACTCTTTTCTCCCAACAAACTCACAGTCGGAAGTAATGGACGACTTCTCAATTGAGAAGATCCAATTGCCCGGCGCCACCTTAGCCTCCCTCCTCCACCGTTCTTCCGCCGCTACCGGCGACCTCCACGGCTACCTTTTCGGCCACATCGCCCTGGCGACACACAATCCCCTCTCCGACGACTCCGCCGCCGCCGCTGACACCGACACCGGTCCATCTCTCACCGCTACAATTACCTCCTTCGTCTCCCTTCCATCCCACCTCCCTCTTCCTCCGCCGCCGCCTACCACCGCTTCCTCCTCCTTGTCTCTCCTCGGCTGGTTCTCTGCCCGTCGCAAAACTGCACTTCGCCCCTCTCTTAGAGACTCCATCACTACGCGTACTCTCACCTCGTCTCCTTCTCATTCAATTACCCCCCAAAATTCATCAATTTCTCTCGCTCCTCCCCTCTTTCTTCTCTTCACTACTCCTGTTCAAGATCAGTTAATTCACACCCATGAATACAGAGCCTTTCAGTACCGCATTACAGATAGCACCTTCGAGCCCAAAACCTTGAGTATCATTAACATCGGCCCTTCATTTCGTTCCCAGTATGAATCTTTTAGCTCTAATGCACCATTCCCTTTGGTGCACTGTGATATGAGAGGCCCCAATGCCATGATGGAGGATGAAAAGGTTGAGAGTTTGGGGGCGATGAGGGATCAAAAGCAACTGGATAAGTGTGCTGAGGGATTTGAGATTGGGAGGCTGAGTAAATTGGTGGGACCTGAGGCTATGCATTTAACAGCAGAGCTTGAGGAATTGTATCACAAAATGCTCGCCAAGATCGATGGCTTGTCAAAACTGGTTGAACAAGGCTCTGCTAAAATTCTGGAGCAGGTGAGAATTCTGACCAATATTGGATTTTGATTAATGGACAATTAGCTTCCAATATGTTGAAACCAAATGCAATGTACATTTTTTAATATTGGGGGATGATTTTCACATTTTAATGGTTGGCAGGAGAATAATGTTATGAAGTTGAGGTATAAAGTTGCTGGGTTGGAATGATGTAATGGTTGTCTTGTTATAATTCAAGGTAATTTGTTGATCCTCTGGCTTCAAGTATTTATTATGTTGAGGAATATTAGAATTTTAATGATTTTTCCTATATTCTTTGTCTGCAGTTCATTTTCTCGCCTACATTGAGTCAATGTTGTTTTTCTTCCTTGTTTGATGGTTATCTTAGCAACTTAGAACGTCCACACGAATTTAGAATGTTTCTAAGTAATGGCTCTTATGCCCTTCATTTTATGATTTAAAGTTTGCGATTGTGTCACCCTTTTTTATTGATTATATCCCTAGTGCATCATCCCGTTGGGTGTCATTGATGTTACACTTTGGTTTTTGGAGTTCGTTGGTACTATTTACGAAATCTAACATTTTTCTTGGGATTTCTGCTACTGAATGATCAGATATCATCGATTAAAATACTGTGTAGTGAAGTAAGAAAAATGACGTTTTGAAACAATGCGTAGTAAAGTAAGAAATGGTAGTGAGGAGACATGAAAAAAATAAATTTTATGTTGAAGAGAGTGTGGTTGAAATGAGTGCAAGTAAAAGTGAAGGAGGCCTGAATTGGAATTGTTATATGCACACACTTGTAAACACTCTTCCGTGCACACACCAAAGGTGCATATATTTCTATTTGAATATATGATATATATTCAAATTCAAGGTCATGTCGTGTCCACATTGTTATTTATAGGGATTATATAACAATTAGAAAATTAGGGCTAAAGTTATTTGGTTTTAGTATATACAAGAAACAATATTAGCTAATTTCACTTTAGTCCCTATGTAAAACTATCATTTTGGTACAAGTATACCCTATTTATTCTACTAGAACTATTAGCATTTATGAGATCCATCTTGAATTTGTTAGAGAGGTACACATTATGCATGAATGGGCTCATATTTGCTGTTTCAGAAATCACATCTTCAAACTTGTGGGACTCTAGCTATTATATTCTGTGTTCATATCTTAAAATAACAAAATATACACATTCACATGGCAATGATAAAGCTTCACATAATCATTCCTTATATTTTTTGGCAGTATGGTCAATATATTGTTAGAATGCTTTAACTGGAGTATTTTTGTTACCTGATGTTACGTGCAGTAGTAATAATATGGTTCATTGTGCTCATTGTGGAATGCAAGAATCGTCTATTACGTGCATAGTCTTTAGTGCCTCGAATAAATATATTCTTTCATTGGATTGAAGTGTTAAAAAGGAAAGTCTTACTACTTGTTACATTAAGATTATGAATATAATGACTCTGTCATGCACTAATGCCATTAACTATCCAGTTCCTCTATAAAGAACTAGTTTGCAACACGTGCAAGGGATGTGATAGTGTAGTGATATCATGTTTATGTTTTTAGTTTAAATATATTGATAGTCATTATTTAAGAAAAATTTAAATTGTATAAATACACGCTCTCTAGAATATAGTCTTGCATGATTTCACTCATATCTATGCGTAGTTAGTTTTGCTGCATACTAAACATTTGGGAATTTGGGAATAAAAGTGACCCAGGAAAAAAAGGAATTTATCCATCAACTCCAAGTAATTAAAATTCAGATAATCTTTAAACAAATATTTATGATACAAATATAAATGATTTTTAATCAATGGAAATGTAGTAAAAGAGAGAAAATTAACCAAAAGTTAAAAGCTATAATGAATAAAACTAAAATATCTACAATCTAAATGAGAATGAAAATGAATAAAATAGGAAGACAATAACCAAGAGAAATGTTATCAAGTATTAGTGTGAACTCAAGTCGAGAGGTAGTTGAATTAAAGCAAGCATAACTGGGTTATCAACTTGGATGTGGAGAGTCTTGTAAGAGATAAATGGTCTGGAGAAAAGATGATTATGATATCCTGAAAGAGCAAGAATGCAAAAAATTGAAATCGAAGTTTACAAATTTAGGTAACATTTGTAAACAATTAGAAAAATAAAATATACTAATATTATAAAATATAAATTCGAAAAAGGCATTATAAAAACTAGTAGGGTATGGGTCGAACATGCTAACTTCTTATCTGCTTGTGTGCTTGTTTGGTTAAGATTTTTCATTTTTGGTCCATATTTTCACCTTTCCATACGAAAACTAGGACATATGGTGAACAAGATAATATATTCTCTTAATAGTTGAAATAGAATTCGTCAATCACACCAGGGTCCTAAACCTTTCAAAAAAGTGCTACATTGCTTCAAAATTCATCATTGAACTTTAGGGCTTATTTGATACACCTTATATTTAATATCTATGTTAATCTTACTCGGGGCTTGCACATGATTTCAAACAGAATGGTTAAATATTAGAATTATCATGTGAAAAATTGAAGAAACTAGATCACACCTGTCAGTTTTTAGTAAAATTTTAAGATTTGAACTGGCACGTACACTGATATTGGCTTCTACCAATTCCGTAAGATCTGCCAATCTCTTCTTTTCTATCAGGCTGCGTTGTAATGTTATTCTTCTGGTTTTAATTCGTTCTCTTTTAATTTTGAATTCGGTCAAACCAATCACATCTATATATCTCGTGGAACCTGCATGTACTATACAAATCTCTGTTATTCAATATCACTCATTCTCTCTCCTATTTTACATAACAATAAGAATGCTAACGGGCGCTATGTGTATATGCTCGGGAGAGATTTTTGTAGAGTAATTTTTGAACAGGCGGTTGAATTGTTGAAAGGTAGTGAAACGTTTTAAATAATATGAAAAAGTTGTTAGATCAATGAAACACTAGTTGAAAAGTGATTTTAAGGAAAATCTCACCCAAACAAGGTCTTAGTCTTAGTTGCATGCCTTTGTTTTAGGATTCTTCTATTGCACTATGCATATTCTATAAGCTCTGACGTCTTTCTTCTGATTGTTTCTGCAGATTTCCTGGGGGACGAAGGTCAACGGTGCATAGTAAAACCAGGAAAGCTTGTTTGTGGGAAACAAAATAATCCTACAAATGCTGTTCGTACTGCCTGCTGTTGGGTTTTTTGGCTGATTTTTATGTTTATATTGAACTATTGCTTGCTCTGCTAACACCCAATTGTACGCTAAAGTCTATATCTATCATTATTTTATGTCCACATTTCATAATATTGGCATTGCCTTCTTCAAATGTATCGTCTTTGTGTGTAATCCTTTTGGCTTTGTTGAATAAAATGGAATTTTTCTATTCTTTTACCGTTCAGGTGGTGATCAACTTTAGCTTAAACCTTTTGGGGCCAGTTTTGTCACTAGAGCATTCCAATGTCAATGTCTACTTGGGACGTCTATTCTAGAGAAACATATACACAAACAAAAATTGGACGGTGCTGTATATTTTTTTAATTTCCCCTTTTCTTTTATCAATTTTATCCTATTTTCTTTTCTCTCTCTCTCTCTCTTCATTTTTTCTTTATAAATTTTCGTGACATATCATTATTCTCACATCCATCCAAATATCGTCTACTAGTATTGTATTACTAGTAATTATACCTATGTATTGCATGGGCATCTCTTATTAATAAATGCAATTTTCTTTTAATAGCATGATAAAAAAGAAATATAATATCATTATTTTAATTAAAAACCATACCACAAATTTTGAAATACTTATGTGCAATATTGGTAGCTGAATTTGTTAGGTTATCAATCTTATCACATATCAATATTTTCAATCTGTTGCAATTCAATAATCTTAATATTGCAACATACACTGATACAAACACTCATCATTAAGTACCGGTCTCTTCAAGAAAAGGCCAACATGCGAGAGTGATTGACATCATTAAAATCACAAATGTTGGAAAATATCTTTGACCTCGACATCTGTATTTGAATTGATTTGTGCATTATTATCATCACAGATTATGGTTTTAAATCTTATGACATGATAAACCTTTTAGTTTATTTAGTATTGTTATAAAATTTAAATATTTTAATGTTTACACCCCGACAATTTTTTTCCTTTTATATATATATATATATATATATATATATATATATATTGCTAGTTAAATTGTCGAAATAGCGCAGTTAAGTCCATACAAAAAAAAAAAAAAAACCACAAAGCAATTATCATGTACAAATACAATATTTACGACATTGAAGGCGGACTCCAAATAGTAATGAAACATTACCAAATAACAACTATGTCAATTTACAACCAAATGAAACTGAGATTATACTTCATTTAATAAATAAATATTAAAAAAGCATATAAATAAAAATAATACTAACTTGTTATAGGCCAGGACAATACATTAAGTTACGATCCAATATTAAAAACAATGAAGCATGTGTGCGATGCACGGAATATTCTATTATTGAAAATATTTATCATAATAAAAATCATTAGTCAAAGATTTTCCAATTTCTAAATTTTAATTTCATAAATTTATTATTTTAAAATTAAGTATTTGAAAAAAAAACACACAAACACTATATTGCAATATTACCTCCAACATTTATTTTTAAAAGGTCTAATGTTACTTTGACCAAGCATATTTTAAAAATATGTGACATAACTAACTCTGTATATACAATTAACTGAAATTGAAAAATAATAACAAATAAATAAAATAAAATTATTTTAAGGAAAAATGCTCGATAAATACAGGTCAAAATCGGTCGTTACCCACTAAATCAAAACATCTTATTTTTTAACCACTAATTATAACTTATATAAAATTATCTGCCAATTACTCTTTTTAGGTGTTTATAAATATTTTTGCCCATATCTTTCTTTTTCTACTCTTTTATTTTTCTGCTATCTTTCCAATTACATGGGAGATCCTCAAACTTTCAAATATTGCATTTTAGTCCTCAATTTTTTAATTTTTTTTCAAAAATACCCCAAAATATTTGCAACCAAGGCCCTCGATCTTTCAAATTGTTTTATTTTGGTCTCAAACTTTTGGATTTTTGACACTTTTAGTCCTTTTTGCTCATCTTTTTCTTTGTTTTCTTCTACATTTAGGAAATTCACCTAAAAATACAATACTTAAGATAACTTAAATAAATAAATTTTTCATCATAATAAAAAATATTGCAAGCATAAAGATAATTTTATACTTCATTTAATACTCTTGATAGTAATTCATAAATATCAATGGACATACAAATATTACCTTCCTAAGAACATGGATTACCACACCAAGTAATAGACATCGCCTACCCCGATAATCTTGACAAATATCCAACTTTTGGCTTTACTTCTCTCAATTTCTCTCTATAGATTACCACCAGGTAATCTTGAAAAATATTCAACTTCTCGTTTTCCTCATCTTTCACTTTTTCTCACCAGATTACAACCTTAGGTAATCTCGACAAATATTCAACTTTTTGCTTCCCTCACCACCCCCCACCCCCGGCTTTCTCTATCTACGTACTTTCTCACTCTAGATTACCACAACCAATAATCTGCATATTATTATCAAGATATTACCATTTTGCACCAATTTTAAAGACTATCGAGGGCAATAATCTAGATTATCAGGGATGGTAATTTAAAAAAAGAGTCGTATAGTGAAAAAATCGGAGATGGGGAAGTTTTGAAATATGAACCGTATTTGTTTTATCATAGTGAAAATTGTGTAAATGGATGGTTTTTAATGTTTATTTTAGCCATTGCGTGCAAAAAATGAATTATCAATCTGGAAAAAAGTTACACTAAAAGCTGCAATTGTTTTGCATATTCTATAATATGAAAGAGAACCTCCATAACTCTAAATATATTCATATAAAGTTAAAGGTGTCATGAATTGGATCTCTTTGAGAAAGTTCAATGGAGCAACCTTATAATCGCTAAAATTTTGGTGTTTTAGTGTCTAATATGATTACTAGGGTGGGTAATATTGTTACTACAGTAAGTAATATTATTATCGGGGGAGATAATATTATAATTATCATGGTAGGTAATATTATTGAATCCTCTGTAATGAAGAACATATACTAATTTAGTTGCACACTTTTTTTTTTTTTAGCAAAGCACCAACTAGACTCGTATGTCGGTTTTACGCATCCGTCGAGCCTAGCTAGTGGGGGTTTGGAATCCCCCTACCTTTTTATTAATAAATAAAATAATAACAATAGGAGGGGGGCATAAACCTGACCTCCAAACAATGAAAATGAATGTGCGAAAAAGAAATGAGGAGATACTATCTCCCTGACAATAAGGAATAAAAGAATAACGGAATGATAAATAAGGAGGTACTACCTCCCTGTACAAAAGAATGAACAAGGAAAAAATGAAAAATAAAAATAAACCGGTACCCTCGCTAAAGACCGCGGACCGACGGAAAGCCCTGACGATCCATCTGTAGGAGAGCCCGAGCCTTAGAAGGCATCTGAAGTGAGCCGTACTCTGTATAGTGCTGCTGGAGTAGTCCCATGGAAGCAAGTGCGTCAGCAACCTGGTTGCCCTCACGGTAGATATGCGAGACCAAGTCCCTATCTGTGCGGAGGAGCTGCCGAATACGCCGTATAATCACCTGTAAGTACCACGGACCGCCTCCACGAACAATACAATGTACAGCGACGGACGAATCAGCCTCCACCCAAACTGTGTCTACTCCAAGAGAGCGCGCGAGCAACAGGCCATCCAAGATGGCACGGAGCTCTGCCTCCAAAATAGCGCAGTCGTCGTAGGAGGAGGAAAAGGCCCGAACGCAGCACCCAAGATGGTCCCGGATCACCCCACCCCCGCCAGCTCTACCATCAACCACACAGCCGTCTGTGTTGACCTTAACGGATCCCACAGACGGTCGACGCCAGAACACCAACACTGGAAGGGGAGGGGGTGGGAGGGCAATAGTGACTCCGAAAAGAGGCGCCAAGTCATGATCGCCGCGCCAATGGGAAGGACGGAAAACCCCAGCGATGTGCATGAGGGACAGAGCCCGATAGACACGCCAAATGATCTGTCGAGAATCGACCGAATGCTCGATGCCGTGATCGATTCGGGCCGTCCACAAGTGCCAAGAGACGAAAATGGGCACGATGATGCGAATGTGGCCCCGCCTGACAAACTGACCTGAATGGCGCCAGCGCTGAACACGGTGCCAGATACTGTCAGAGGTGGGAGATGGGATATGGAAGATCGCTGCAAAATGCTGCCAAACTCGAGACGCCGCTTCATCGCTAATGAAAACATGTCAAGCGCCTCTCACCGAGCAATACCGGGCAACGGAAGGCATTCGCACATGAATCTGTTGCCGAACCACATAGTCAATCCGCACAAGGCCCCGCAATAGGCGCCCGATGGAAAACGAGGCGGTCACGGGGATAGTGGGCACCAGAGGTCTCAAACACCGGCCGCACCTCAGCCGTCTGCGCCGAATCGGCTCAAAGCCGACCGAAAGCCGTGGAACCGCCCATCGAGGTATCACGCCACAACAACCGATCAGGGGACCCAGTGTCCAAAGGGATGGACGAGATCTGAAGGGCCGGGTCAGAGGGAACTACCTGTAATAAACGCCAAACGCCAACCAGCTGCGTTAAAGAAGTCTCCGCACCGAGCCGAGGAGTGATCAGGCGTGAAATAAAGCGAAAAGGACGATCACCCATCCAACAATCATGCCAAGAAAACTTCGGCCACATCAAAATTTGCCAGAAAATGCGGGCTCGACAATCGCTCTACTCACTAATAACCGACGCCAACCCCGTAATCAAGATAGGCGGTGAATCGCATAGGTGGTCGCCTCGACAATATCGGTCCCGCATATAGAGGGCCCACAAAGACTCTCGAGAACAGCGCCACCAAAGCTTCAAGGAAAAAGAATCGACCATATCACCCGACCTCGGAAGCCAAGGCCACCCTCCTCCGGGGGGCGGCACAACTCCCCCCAACGCCGCCAATGCATACGGTGGGCCCCATCCTGAGAGTCCCACAAGAAGCGGCGAATAAATCCGGATAATCGCTTCAAAGACCACGGCCTTTAGGAGGCTGCAAGATCTGAAACAAGTGAAGCGGCATAGAGTGAAGAACCGAACGGATGAGCGTAATGCGTGCCCCAGGAGATAGCAGTCGACTAGCCCATCCAGAAATCCGTCCACGGATCTTCTGCACCAAGTCATCAAACAAGAAGATCCGACGTGCGCCCTTAGACAAGGGAACACCGAGATAAGTGACGGGAAGCTGGCCGTGCGAAAAGCCCGTAAAGGTCCGCCATCGATGAAGCTGCGCAGTAGAAGCCCGACGAGGCGCAATAAAAGAACTCTTGCCCCGATTCACCAACTGGCCAGAAGCCCCCTCATAATGCTCAAGACAAGCCAACAACCGCTCAAGACTCCGCTTCTGGCCATTGGCGAATATGATGATATCATCAGCAAAAGAGAGGTGCGAGACAAGAAGGGTGCCACCATGAATGAACTGCATATAGGAGTGCTGCTGAAAGCTAGCAGTGAGCAATCGGGAGAAGTAATCAGCAGCAATAACAAACAACGCATGGGAGATAGGATCGCCCTGCCGCAGTCCCCGAGACGAAGGAAAGAAACCAGCTGACTGACCGTTGACCAGGACCGAAAAATGACACCCAGAGATACACCGGCGGATCCTGTCAACCCACAACTGGTCAAACCCAAACTCCTCCATCACCGAGAGCAAGAAAGCCCAATCCATCCGATCGTAGGCCTTAGCCATGTCAAGCTTGAGGATAACGTTGCCCCCTCTAACCGGCCTGTCAAGGCTGTGAACCATCTCCTGGGCAAGCAAAACGTTATCCCCAGCGCACGTCGACAAAAACCACTTTCTTTGGGGCGAGATGATACGCGGCAAGAGCTCACTAAGGCGGGTGTTCAACAGCTTCGTGATGAGCTTGTTGAACACCGTGCAAAGGCTGATAGGCCGAAAATCCGTCCAAGCACAAGCCCCCTCCTTCTTGGGCAGAAGGACAATAGAAGTAGCAGAGAAGCCCCGAGGGAGCTGACCCCCCCCGAAAAAGTCAAGCACAGCCCGATATACGTCCTCCGAGATAAGATCCCAACACTGATGATAGAACACTTTTAATTTAGTTGCACACTTGCCCCCTTTTTTTTTAAATCTTAGGTCAAGTGGTTGCTTCACATACTCAAAGCAACCAATTCGAGTAGCCAATTAGAGAAAATGTTTTTGATTCAATACTCAAGAGACATAGTTCTCCATTCTTAAGGGCCAACAGAGGAATTAATGTTTTTACTGCATTATTCAATACTATAATTTTTATTCAATTATAGAATTTATTTGTCAGATTTTTGTAATTTTGGGATTTGGAGGAGTGATGATATGTTAATTTCTTATGAGTTTTTTACCTGTATGTACCTCTTCCGAATTTGTAAATCCCTATTTGATTTTCATTAAAAAATTTATGGAGGCAGTGATTATATAGTAATTTGTAACTTTATATGTTTGGATAAATCTTATTTGATTTTCATTACAAAAGTTTTGTAGGTAGTGATAATATGCTGATTTATAATAGTGTTTTTATGTACAAGCACTTAAATATGGATAATAGTGATAATATTCTTTCATATTTTTTGGGAAACATTGTTAGTTCTATATATATTACCGAGGTAAATAATATTATTATTAGGGTATGCAATATTATTATCAGGTTAAATAATATTTTCTTGTTCGTAGAAAGAGAGAGTCATAGATGGAGCAATGGAAAAGTTGAATGTTGATTGAGATTACTTGTGGTTGTAATTGACACGCCCCGCACCAAATTATCTCTAATAACTTGACATGTGGCGTGCGCCAACGATGGGTGACAATTACGTGCCGGATCCATCGCTAAGGCAAACTGTAACTGCTTGATTTTACCTTAATTTAAATAATAAGAAAATATTTTGCGAAAAATTTGACAGAGTTTCCTCTGTATTTTAGACATATCCATCCTGTAAGAGATTTATTTTAAGCTCCAGACATGCAACCCAACATTTGCACAAATCTCATTTCAAATCAAGAATATTGAAACCTTTAAAAACAAACCCAACCACCATAATTCAATATCAGTGTCACTTTTCAAAACTCAAACGAGAACGATGTCGAACAGAATTAATGAATAACTAATGAATAAACCAATAGATCTATTCTTAAAAACCCTTTCTCAAATGAATGCGAAGTTTCAACTAAACGCTAGTGAATGAATGAATAAATAAACGAACCTACTAGCTAAATGGAAAAGTAATGGTGGTGGTGGTCAACAGGTGATCCAAGCTCACGCTCAACTGCTTCCTGATAAGAAAAATAATAGGAAAATGCGTGAGTTTTGTAACCCAGTGAGTGGATAAGTTTACAAACATATATAGTTTTCCATCTAAAATATCTTCATAAAAAACAGTCCTTATATCCAAACGTATAAATAGCATAAATAATTAAAAAACCATCAAGGTAATACTAATAACTGAGATTGTTCTAGCTGAACAAACACTGATTATACCATTTCAAACGGATTTTACTTTCTAAAACTGAATTCTGTAACTAAAAATAATTTACTGAAAAATAACATCAAAAGTACCGACGAGCAACAACACACTTGAGTAGAGCACTCTCAATACACGTGGTGTGTCGCTCAAAAGTCTGTTCTGTCTGAATATCTGGTCATACGCGCGCAGAGAAAGCCCCAAAGGCTAAACACCCCCGTACACGGCCCAAAGCCTATGTGTCTACGAAAGTGGGTCCCAAAGACCTCTGTAATTCTGGTCATACACTGTGGAACACATCACAACAGTGCAGAGTGGGTAAATCTAACAAGGTACTCTGTGATGGTTTTGAAAGAGTTTTCATATAATCTTTTGAAAAGGTAACGCTACTAATACAATCCATAATTTGCTGAAACATTCATTTGCAATGACATATCATGATAATAATCTTTAAAACATATTGGAATTTAAAGTACGCTATTTCATGAAAAATATAGTTTTTTCACTCACGGAACTACGAATTGCTTCTAATTCGATCGGTAGGCTTCCCCAATCATCTCGTCACCACCTGAAATAACAATAGTACTCTAATCAAAATCTATACACATGAATTTTCAACCAATTGCTTACCCGCATTCAATACCAAACCTTAACTTTTCTAACATTCTCTAATATTCCCATTCTGTTGCTTTATTCCACTTCTTTCATTGATTTTACCATATTTCATACCGTTGGAGCCAGCCAATTAAATCCCAAAATAACTCCTCAAATTTCCAATGTCTAGGTAATGTTAGTTTCAATCCACTTCATCATTCACTACTCAATTACCATCAATTCCACTTCCAAATAATCAATTGGGGCAAGATAATATCTTAATAATACGTAATTAACTCAAATCAATGATAAATTTCGAATCCCCAATATCTATTGGTAAAACCCTAAAATTAATTTCTCTATTTACTTCAAATTCCATAAGTTAAAATTGAAGAAATACGTTTGCCACGCGAAATCACGACGAATCCCAGCTTCCTCCTTCCTTTTCCCCCTTTTTTCCTTTTTCTCCTTTTTTTTCTCCTTTTTCTTTTCCTTTTTTTTTTGCGAATTGCCTCTGGTTTCTGGGTTGCTGTCGGTTTCCACGATTGCCTTGGTTTCACGTGCATATATATATATATATATATATATATATATATATATATATTAATTGCAACCTAGGTCCTTGTCCTTTATTTGGTTAATATAAGTAGGTCCTCATGAGCTAATATTGCACCACTAATCCACAATCTTCTAATTAACTCAATTAAATCCATAAACTTTCTATAGAACAAATTAAATCTATTTAATAATTTGACTTTGACCCACAATTGACGGCTTTGACCAAGTAGTAGCTTAAATTTAAATAAATGAAAATTCGGGTCGTAACAACCTTACCTCCTTAAAAAGAATTTCGTCCTCAAAATTCAGCCAGCTACTGTCTGAAGAGGTGAGGGTACTTAGCTCGCATTTGCTCCTCGTTCTCCCAAGTAGCTTCTTCCACTGGATGGTTCTTCCACGACACCTGAACTAGATTGGCAACCACCTTGTTGTTCTTTATTTGCTGTCTTCTGCCAAGTATTCTATCAGGTTCCTCATCGTATGTCAAATTCTCCCTTAATTCAACTGGTTGTGCCTCTAAGATATGGGATGGATCCGAAATATACTTGTGAAGCATGGAAACATGAAAAACATCATGAATTCTAGATAGCTCACTTGGTAGAGCTAAGCGATAAGCAACTGGGCCAATATCCTCAATGATCTCGTAAGGCACTATATAACGTGGGCTTAGTTTTCATCGTCTACCAAATCTCAAAACGCCTTTCCATGGAGATAGACGCAAAAATACCTTATCCCCAACCACGAATTTAAGATCTCTTCTGCGTTTATCTGCATAGCTCTTCTGTCTGTCCTGAGACGCCTTCAATCTTTCTCTGATCATCGCTACATTCTCGGAAGTGAGTTGAACCAGCTCAGGCCCCATTAACTCTCGTTCCTCCACTTCACTCCAACAAACTGAGTTCTACATTTTCTTGCCATACAAAGCTTGAAAAGGAGCCATTCATATACTGGAATGATAGCTGTTATTATAGGCGAACTCCATCAATGCTAAGTGATTGTCCCAACTTCCTTTAAATTCAAGGGCGCAAGCTCGAAGCATATCTTCCAAAGTTTGTATGGTGCGTTCTGACTGACCATTTGTTTGTGGGTGAAATGCGGTACTGAGGTGTTGTTTAGTGCCTAAAGCATTCTGTAGTTTCGGCCAAAACTTAGATGTGAGCCTGGAATCTCTATCCGAAATGATAGACACTGGAACTCTATATAAACAAACTATCTCATCTACATACAACTTAGCCAACTTATTTAAAGGATCGGTTTCCTTAATTGGAAGGAATCTAGCAGTTTTCGTCAACCGATCAACAATCACCCAAACTCCATCATTTCCACGCTGTGTACGAGGAAGGCTAAACAGAAAATCCATAGTGATATGTTCCCATTTCCACTCGGGAATAGGCAGGGACTGTAGTAGTCCTGCTGGTTTTTGACGATCTGGTTTTACCTGTTGACAAACTAAACATCTTGATACAAACTCTGCTATCTCTTTCTTCATGCCCAACCACCAATAATGATCTTTCAAAGTGTGATACATTTTAGTACGGCCTGGGTGCATAGCATAAGCTGAACTATGCGATTCCTCTAAAATCTCTCTCTTTAATTCTTCAATGTTAGGCACACATAATCTGTTTCTCATAACTAAAGCACCATCATCTGCAATCGCATAATCTTTTCGTAATCCGAGATCAACCTCCCCCTTCAGTTTCTTAAGTGACAAATCCCGAAATTGTGCTTCCTTAACCTTAGCAACCAATGTAGGTCTCATATGGAAGCTAGCTAATATCCTTCTTGTTGGAGTTGTGGACAATTCGGTATTCAACTTCTTGAACTCACCAACCAACAAGCCTACCATTTCGTTAGCCTGTGATGAGGAACTAGTCTTTCTACTCAAAGCGTCTGCCACCACATTCGCTTTTCCTGGATGATAGTCGATCTTACAATCATAGTCTTTAATCAGCTCGCGCCATCTCCTCTGTCTCAAATTCAACTCTTTCTGATCAAAGATGTATTTCAAACTCTTATGATCTATGTAAATCTGGCATTTCTCGTCGTAAAGGTAGTGCCTCCAAATTTTAAGAGCTAATACCACCGCAGCCAACTCTAGATCATGTGTTGGGTAATTCAACTCATGTTTCTTCAATTGTCTTGAAGCATAAGCTATGACCTTCCCATTCTGCATCAAAACGCAACCCAAACCTTGTCGTGAAGCATCGCTATATATCACAAATTCTTCACCTGGAGACGGGAGAGTTAATATAGGTGCAGAAGACAGCCTACACTTCAATTCCAAGAAACTTTTCCCACATTGTTCTGTCCAGGCAAATTTAGCATCTTTACGAGTCAAACTGGTCAACGGAAGAGCTATTCTAGAAAATCCTTCTATAAATCGACGGTAATATCCCGCGAGTCCAAGAAAACTTTGAACCTCTGTTGCATTAGTAGGGCGTTCCCACTTAAGAACTGCTTCAGTCTCGATAGGGTCTACGTAAATGCCTTCTGCTGAGATTACATGACCCAAGAATACTACTTTGTCAAGCCAAAATTCACACTTACTGAACTTGGCATATAGCTGTTTGTCCCGCATAACCTGCAAAATAATCTTCAAGTGCTCAGCATGCTCATCACGACTGCGAGAATAGATTAGTATATCATCTATAAAGACGATCACAAATCTGTCAAGATACGGTTGGAGAACTCTGTTCATAAGATCCGTAAATACCGCTGGAGCATTGCTTAATCCAAATGGCATGACTAAGAATTCATAGTGGCCATATCGAGACCTGCAAGCCGTCTTCGATATGTCCGTCTCCCTGATCTTAAGCTGATGGTACCCTGAACGTAAATCAATCTGCGAGAATACCGTAGCACCTCTGAGCTGATCAAACAAGTCATCGATTCGGGGTAAGGGATATTTGTTGCGAATAGTGACCTTATTCAGTTGTGTAGTCGATACACAATCTCATGGTGCCGTCTTTCTTTTTCAAAAATAAAACAGGAGCTCCCTATGGAGATACGCTGGGCCTGATGAAACCCTTATCAACCAAATCTTGCAACTGAGCTTTTAATTCCTTAAGTTCTCTAGGAGCCATCCGATACGGTGCCTGTGAAATAGGTGCTGTCCCTGGTACTAGATCAATTGTGAATTCCACTTCCCTGTCTGGTGGTAAGCCTGGAAGATCCTCTGGAAATACATCGAAAAAATTTTGCACAACTGGAATATCCTCTAGTTTGAATTCGGTGATCTGGGTATCTATCACATGAGCCAGATACGCTTGGCAACCTTTCATAAGCAATCTTCCAGCATCCAGTGCAGATATAACACAAGATGATAGAACCTTACGTTCCCCTTACAAAATAATTTTAGGTTCTCCAGGCCTCTCAAACACAACTCTCTTGCGATAGCAGTCAACTGTGGCATGGTTCTCAGCTAAAAAGTCCATGCCAAGAATAACATCGAACTCACAAATTTCAAGAGGAACTAGGTTTGCCTTTAATTCCTGATCATTCACCTTAACAACACAATCCCTATACCCCGACTGGAGTTGTCACCACCAAAAGTGTATCTAAGGGCTCTAACATATGGTCAGCATAAACAGTAAATGCATGTGAAACAAATGAATGGGTAGTACCAGAATCAATCAATGTACGAGCATTCTTACCAAAAATGGACAACGTACCCATAATAACGTCAGGCGACTCCTCGGCCTCCTGCTGAGTCACAACAAAAACCTTTCCTTGAGTTCTTGGACGTCCACCCTGGCTTCCCTGCTTACTACCACTGCTATTAGTAAATGTAGGTTGTGCTACACTTGACGACCTGTAATTACCAGCAGTTGGACCCCTCTGGCCTTGTTTTACACTATTAGCACCCGATTGTGAAGATACGACATGTGAAGCACTTCCCACCTGGGAATTTGGGCAAGTAAAACTTAAGTGTCCTGCTTGCCCACAACGATAACAAACACTAGCCCCTTTAAGGCATTCTCCTTGATGGAACCTCCCACAAGTCTGGGCACTGCGGATATGTACTCGTACGAAATCTATCATGCTGTCCTGAGTTAGTACCCTGAGAATATGATCGACCACCACGAGGTTGACTAGGTTGTTGCATCGAGGCTTGGCTCTGCCCTGAACTTTGATTAGGCCCAAAACTCTGTGACCTAGACTTGAAGCTGCTAGTATGAGTGACACCTGGCCAAAAACTCTGCCTATTCTTCTTAGACTGTCCATGAGGGTTGCTTGATTGATTATTGGGGCTTTGGTACCTCGCTGTTTCTCCTCGACTATTTCCCTTAGCAATGTACTTTTCAATCCTCATAGCTGTCTCCACAAGTGCATTGAAATTTCCATGACCTTGATTTTGACTGATTGTGCAATGTCTCCCCGTAGCCCTCCTTCAAACCTCCTACACTAGTCACTCTCCGCTGGTACCAAATTTCTAGCGTATTTCAACAGCTCCATAAATTTCTTATGATATTGAGCAACTGTCATAGTCCCCTAGACCAACTTCATAAATTCACTCTGTTTACTGCTTCGGAATGATTGAGGGTAAAAAGTTTTGTCAAAAGCTGTCTTGAAAGCCTCCCAGCTAACAGTATTCGGATCAGCTTGCCTAGCTTCGAAAGAATCCCACCAATCAGCAGCTGAACCCTTCAATAAAAATGAAGCAATGAGGACTTTCTTATCTTGAGGACATTCCACGATCCTGAGGATACGCTCAGTGCTCCTCATCCAAGCGTCTGCATCGGCCGGATCATCTGTACCTTCAAACTCTTTTGCTCCCAATTTAAGTGCCTTCTCGATATTTGTTTCTTGTTCACGTTTTGGTAAAATGGAAGCAAGAGTTGAAGCGAGCTGAGCCGTTAAGTTTGCATTCGGGGCTGTATTTTCGTGTTCATTTCTAGTTGGAGCCATATCCCCCTATGCAGGCCCATCACGGGACTGATCAACAGACTTATCTACTATTCCCTCTTGCCTAACATCCCCTTCAGGAATGTGTTGAGCATGAGATCGTGCCTGACTGCGAGTTGTTGCACCACCACATGCCATGATGCTCTACAAAATGATATGAAATTATAAGAAATACGCAATGCAACTTTTATTGAGTTGGAGAAGAACACGTGATGCAATCCTAGACCCTGGACCATGCTCTGATACCAATTGACACGCCCCGCACCAAATTATCTCTAATAACTTGACACGTGGCGTGCCCCAACGATGGGTGACAATTACGTGCCGGATCCATCGCTAAGGCGAACTGTAACTGCTTGATTTTACCTTAATTTAAATAATAAGAAAATATTTTGCGAAAAATTTGACGGAGTTTCCTCTGTATTTTAGACATATCTATCCTGTAAGAGATTTATTTTAAGCTCCAGACATGCAACCCAACATTTGCACAAATCTCATTTCAAATCAAGAATATTGAAACCTTTAAAAACAAACCCAACCACCATAATTCAATATCAGTGTCACTTTTCAAAACTCAAACGAGAACGATGTCGAACAGAATTAATGAATAACTAATGAATAAACCAATAGATCTATTCTTAAAAACCCTTTCTCAAATGAAGGCGAAGTTTCAACTAAACGCTAGTGAATGAATGAATAAATAAACGAACCTACTAGCTAAATGGAAAAGTAATGGTGGTGGTGGTCAACAGGTGATCCAAGCTCACGCTCAACTGCTTCCTGATAAGAAAAATAATAGGAAAATGCGTGAGTTTTGTAACCCAGTGAGTGGATAAGTTTACAAACATATATAGTTTTCCATCTAAAATATTTTCATAAAAAAAAAGTCCTTATATCCAAACGTATAAATAGCATAAATAATTAAAAAACCATCAAGGTAATACTAATAACTGAGATTGTTCTAGCTGAACAAACACTGATTATACCATTTCAAACGGATTTTACTTTCTAAAACTGAATTCTGTAACTAAAAATAATTTACTGAAAAATAACATCAAAATTACCGACGAGCAACAACACACTTGAGTAGAGCACTCTCAATACACGTGGTGTGTCGCTCAAAAGTATGTTCTGTCTGAATATCTGGTCATACGCGCGCAGAGAAAGCCCCAAAGGCTAATAACCCCCGTACACGGCCCAAAGCCTATGTGTCTACGAAAGTGGGTCCCAAAGACCTCTGTAATTCTGGTCATACACTGTGGAACACATCACAACAGTGTAGAGTGGGTAAATCTAACAAGGTACTCTGTGATGGTTTTGAAAGAGTTTTCATATAATCTTTTTGAAAAGGAAACGCTACTAATGCAATCCATAATTTGCTGAAACATTCATTTGCAATGACATTTCATGATAATAATCATTAAAACATATTGGAATTTAAAGTATGCTATTTCATGAAAAATATAGTTTTTTTTCCACTCACTGTAACGCCCCGACCAGTTCCACATACATATACGTCATAAATGACGTCATAATCAGAGCGCTCTGTGCACCACATAAACATTGGCCACCTTCGGGCCCGTGCACGTCATTCTTTTCGTTTCTTTCATTATGGAACTAGACGTGCGTCCGTCATTCATTAAATACGAAACCCTAATTTCCTTTCTTTACAACATATAACATAAAGCTAGGGTTTCGGTTTTCATTACATACCGCAAGATCTTTTGATTCTTCGCCCACACACCACGTCATAGCATCGCGTGACCTTTCGCCAACCCTCCACGCACGACACCTTCATCAAATATACAACATACGCACATAATGAGTCATCAAGACTCAGTGGATAATAGATGCAATGCAATGCATGTCACACGTTTACTTTGGGCCCCAATTACAAATCATGTGAATACGTGGCGCCGTTCATTCATTAGCTAGGCCTTTTCTTTGCTGGCGTAGATCCTGAAGACCGCTTTTCTTTTACATACGGGCGTAGATCCCCGGCCCGACCACGTCTTTATGGGGCGTAGATCCCCCATGTAGCCAGTTTGCATCATTATGGGGCGTAGGTCCCCCATATGTAAACACATGATTGGTAACTGTTTCACACACATATGCTCGTGATACAATTACATAAACGTTACCTTTTCCACGCCTTGTTCCTTTCACATCGTCATCATTCATACGTAACATATAAACAAGGCTTCATGATCATATCGTGAGCACAAGCATAAACATTACATATAGTTTCCTATAGCCACATAAGTCGTATAAGTTGGCACGAAGGTCACATAGGCCACGTAAACATATACATATCATCATCATATGATATCATAACCATAACACAAGGCCAAGAGATCCTAGCATGCTTCTAAGGTCTCTAATCATCATAATCATGCCATATCTTGTTTCTATCAAGTATATACGTGCAAATACATCATGTAGCATGGAAAGCAACCATTACCCACCATAAATGAAGCATACACAAGCATGGAGATCATCTTCTTCCTTTGTTCCATTTCCTCTTCCTTTTCTTCTTTCTCTTCTTCCCTTCCTTCTTGTAATCATAGATTACACAAGCATTACATAGATCATATAAGGAGTTGGAGATGATTACATAGGTGTTTGGGAGTCTTGGAAGGGTTTAGGGAGTGTTAGAACCGAGCTCATGTGAATAGTACCCAAGAAATGGCAAGAATCTTCTTAAAGACCAATTCTGCCGACTTAAAATTACGGCCGTAACTTCCACATTTGCGGCCGTAACCCTTTACTTACGGCCGTAACCCCATATCCTTACGGCCGTAACCTGATTCATACGGCCGTATCATACCATCATGTGGCCGTAATAAACTCTCTGCAAATCCTCTGCATTTCACCTTCTTGACTTACGGCCGTAACTCCAATCATACGGCCGTATCTTCGATCATACGCCCGTAATTTGCTCTCTGAAACTTTTGGACATTTTCCACTGTTCACCATTTACGGCCGTAACCTTCGACCCTTACGGCCGGAACCTGACATTTACGGCCGTAATTCCAACATTTACGGCCGTAATTCTGCTCCTGCAAAATTTTCCCATTTTCATCATTTCGAAGGCCGTTTCGCATTCCGGGGCATATCTTGTACTGCAAAGCATATCGTGCACATATCATATATATGTATAGCATGCCGAAACATCATCACGTCATTTCATCTCATATACGGGATCATATACGGTACATATACGGATTAATATACGTATTCATATACGTTTCCGGGACGAATTCGGGCGGGCCATTACACTCACGGAACTACGAATTGCTTCCAATTCGATCGGTAGGCTTCCCCAATCATCTCGTCACCACCTGAAATAACAATAGTACTCTAATCAAAATCTATACACATGAATTTTCAACCAATTGCCTACCCGCATTCAATACCAAACCTTAACTTTTCTAACATTCTCTAATATTCCCATTATGTTGCTTTATTCCACTTCTTTCATTGATTTTACCATATTTCATACCGTTGGAGCCAGTCAATTGAATCCCAAAATAACTCCTCAAATTTCCAATATCTAGGTAATATTAGTTTCAATCCACTTCATCATTCACTACCTAATTACCATCAATTCCACTTCCAAATAATTAATTGGGGCAAGATAACATCTTAATAATACGTAATTAACCCAAATTAATGATAAATTTCGAATCCCCAATATCTATTGGTAAAACCCTAAAATTAATTTCTCTATTTACTTCAAATTCCATATGTTAAAATTGAAGAAATATGCTTACCATGCGAAACCACGACGAATCCAAGCTTCCTCCTTCCTTTTTCTCCTTTTTTTTTCTCCTTTTTCTTTTCCCTTTTTTTTTTGCGAATTGCCTATGGTTTCTAGGTTGCTGTCGGTTTCCACGATTGCCTTGGTTTCACGTGCATATATATATATATATTATAATTGCGACCTAGGTCCTTGTCCTTTATTTGGTTAATATAAGTAGGTCCTCATGAGCTAATATTGCACCACTAACCCACAATCTTCTAATTAACTCAATTAAATCCATAAACTTTCTATAGAACAAATTAAATCTATTTAATAATTTGACTTTGACCCACAATTGACGGTTTTGACCAAGTAGTAGCTGAAATTTAAATAAATGAAAATTCGGGTCGTAACAGTAATCTGATTACCTGATAAGGTAATCCAGAGAGAGAAAGTCAGAGATGACAGAAGGGAGAAAGTAAATGTTACTCAAGATTACCTGGCGGTGGTAATTTGTAGAGAGAAAGTGCGTAGAGAGAGAAAGTCGGAAATGGGGAAAACAAGGAGTTGAATGTTGATTGAGATTACTTTGGACGGTATTTTGGAGAGAGAAAATGCGTAAAGAGAAAATTAGAGATAGGAGAATGGAGAAGTTGAATGTTGATCGAGATTACCTGGGACAGTAATCTGGAGAGAGAAATTGCATAGTGAGAGAAAGTCGGAGACAAGAGGAGCTAGGGTTGAATGTTGATCAAGATTACTTGTGGTGGTAATTTAGCGAGAGAAAGTGCGTAGAGAGAGAAAGTTGAAGATGGCAAAATGGAAAAGTTGAATATTGATCGAGATTACTTGTAATGATTTGATTACCTGGTGTGGTATTCCATGTTATTTGGGAAGGTAATATTTGTACGTTCATTGATATTTATTAATTGGTATGAAGTGTATTAAATGAAGTATAAAGTTATTTTTATGCTTGAAATGGTTTTTTTTTTTTATCATGATGATAAATTTGTTTAGTTATGTTATCTTAAATATTGTGTTTGTAGGTGAATTTTCTAAATGTGGAAGAAAACAAGGAAAAAGAAGAATAAAAAGATTAAAAGCGTAAAAAATCCAAAAATTGGAGGGCCAAAATAAAACAATCCGAAAGATAGAGGATCTTGGTTGTAAATATTTTGGGGTATTTTTGAAAGAAAATTCAAAAGTTCAGGCCTAAAGTGTAAAATTTGAAAGTTGGAGGGCCTGATATGCAATTTGAAAGATAGATGACCTTTTGTAGTGGTGATAATTTTAGTTTGAATTTTGGGTTTAACCGGTGACATAGTTGTAAATTAAATGGGGTGGATAGGTGTTTGTGTTTTATTAAGCAAAAATAGAGTTAGCGGTCAGAAAATAAGATGTTATGATTGAGTAGGCAATTTTTTATAAAATGTGTAGTCATTGTGCATTTTCCCTTATTTTAATGAATTTAAAATTAAAGCATTATATTTATAAATTAAGAATATGCAAGCATTTACTTAAATAAAAACCACAATTAAGATAACACAATTGTGGGATAAAATTAGAGGCGGAATCAAATAGAATAATTATAGATAAATTGGGATTTTCAACTTCGTTCTTCATTGATTCAAACAATCTTTTCAATTTCGTAATTTATTTTCTAGTTCATTTTAAATTTCTAGTAGCAATTGAAATCTACACTCGTGATATTTTTATTAGTTCTTCTTGAGATTAATTATCTCAATTTTAGATAAAATAGTCCTCGTGAGTATGATAATTAGAATTCAAAATCCCCAATTTACTATTTGTTTGGCGATATCGTATACTTGCGATCTGTTTTTCACAAGAAGCTTTTAGTGCCATTGCCGAGGTCCTTGAGTGACGAACATAAGATGGCTGGTATTGCTCATAAACCTTATCTTTCTATTAAGCAACTTTATATTCATTGGCTTATTTCTGTTTGTCGCATGGACTCTAAAAATACTCTTCCTCCCTCCCACACTTCCCTCTATTTTTTGATTCCTCTAGTTTGAGCGAAATAAGGCTAAGCATGAAAATAAGTCCATGTCGGACATGAGTGTGATTAAGTTCACACAATTTCTCTTTGATTATATTGCTGCAGCCCCATCTATATATAAGAAAGGAAAACATTCTCATGGTTTAGTGTGTTGGTCAAAACCCCATTTTGGTTGGTACAAAGTGAATACTGATGGTGCTGTTAAGGCGGACTCAAAGACATTCTAGGAATAAAAACCTTATTGCTTGCATTGTTTCCGGATAAAATTCTGGCCTCCAATACATAATTTCCAAGTTTCGGGATGACAAGTCTCGTTCTATTACACAATCTCGCAGCATGATCAATATTCCATAATAATATCACATAAACATCGACTTTTAATTTCAACTGATGATTCGACAGGCCAGAACATTTATACTATTGAGGAACTCTGGAGGATGAATATGACCTGCCATATCAAGATTTCCATCGGCTCTGCATGTTATGTCTGAGCTCAGATAAGTTCTTCCTCTAGATTCATAAAGAGAAACCATGTACTCATTGATAGAATCAACAATATCAAGAGTTGAAGCCAATATAGGTCTTCTCTGAAGAAATGTGATATCACCATCATTCCTCGGAAATGATGGATATGTGCTCTCAACAATGGACCTAATTATATCATCAGACTCCTGTGTCAAAATAACATTTAGTAACTCTGTCGTTTTCTTTGAGAAAATCGACATACCACTTCCTCACAACTTGTACTGTGATAGCTCAAGCAGATTTGCAATCATCAATGTCAGCCACAAAAACTTTTGAAAGAGCCATGGCTGAAAATATTTAGCTTAATATATCGCAGATCCTAGAGAATGAGATGGTTGTGGAAAAAAATGAAGTGCCGTGCTTTATTTATAGATCAAAGGGACGTGTGTGATAGATGTAATTGAGTAATATGTTTAACTAACTGAGTTGAAGAGTTATCTCACCGACCAAGATGAATTTTCTCCTTGAACTCTTCTATGATGAAGTGTTTGAATTCAACCCTTATCTAAAGGCATGGATTTTAATTATTTTGTTTTACCACTCGTGTAAATTACTCTTCATGTAAATTACTTATTAGTTATTCATGATTTGTCTAATACGAAAAATCAATTGAACTTGTTAGAATGATTCATGATTTGTAATGAAAAAAATTTAAAATTGTCTAATAGGAAAAATCAATTGAACTCATTATAATGATTCATGATTTGTCACGAAAAAATTCAAAATTCATGATTAGTTATTCGTGTGGTTTGTTTAATTCATAGAATTCATGATTTTTCGTATTAGTTACTCTATATTTGTATCAGAAAAATCATGTAAATTAGTTATTAGCGATTTTAATTGATTAGTTATTATATAATTGAAATCAATTCTTATCTAAGTTTATATCTAGCTGATTCGTCTAATGCAAAATAGAAAAGAATTATATTAGTATTTGGATTCATTGATTATTCTAGATTGTTGGGAAATCAACCTGAATATGATTTCACGTTTATCCCAAGACCTTACCTTCGAGCTGAGAAATACCAAAAGAATAGGAGAATTAAATATGTAAGAAAATAACAACACAAGATTTACGTGGAAAACTCCAAAACCAGAGAAAAATCACGGGTGTACTGTTAAAGCTTTCTACTATATGAAAATTTTTTATAATCATATAGATTTTTTACTCGCCCAATCCCAACCCCAAGTATTACAAGAAAAATAACCCAACTTTTACCACACCTAATTTTCCACTCTTTGTATAAATCACAAAGAGTTACAAGAAAACTCTCAAGATGCTAGGTTCACAATTTTTCTTCTAGATCTGGTCACCCCAAGTATTACAGAGAAAAATACATCAAATTTTATCACACTCACCAATTGCTATTCCTTGTACTACCCACAAAGACCACAAAACTAGAGTGCTAAATTACTATTTTTCTCTCAACCCATACTTGGTTCTAATTTGGCAAAAAGAGAAAATATATCAATTTATAGGAAAACAACTAACCTAAATCTACCAAAATAAGGAGAATGAAATTCCTAATTCTAAATTGTTTAGGACTTTTGACAATTAATTTTCCTTTCTCATTTTGGATTTATTTTTGGCAGTATTCCAACATAGATCATTGTTCTAAGGTAAACAATTCTGATTGAACCAAATTTTTAATATTTATCCTAGATCATTGTTTATCATTAGGTAAATAATTTTAGAAAATAATAACAATTTTAATAGACAGCAAAGTAATAGGCCGGAAAAGAGATTTGTTGACCATTAACCACTTTTACAATTATATATATTAAGATTAAGATGTTTCCAATCCGTTCTTTTAAATCCTTTAGCCTTTCTAAAGGTTCTATATTCCGACATATATTTATTTTTTATTTTTAAAAAATATTTAATTGATATTTTTAAAATATGAAGGTCAATTATAAAAGAAGAAAAATACAAAAAATGGGATCCATTTTGACTCTGGGCCTGATGCGCTCACCTCACTTACCTCATAGCAGAATCAACCATGCTACCATTAAGAACCATTCTCCATGTCATGCTATGGAGAACTGGTTCTCTGGTTCTCCGGTTCTCCGGTTCTCCATTCCATGGAGAACGAGACCATGACCATGATAATGTCATGTTCCAGATGTGGTGGAGAAGATGACAAGACATTTGGGATGAGAAAATGATCGGAGATTTGACAGGAGAAGATGATAGGAGTGTGACCAAAGAAAATGATCAAAGTTGGACGTTGAAGATGACCAAAAATATGGAGGGACGGAAATGGAAAGTGAGAGAGATAATGGAGGAAGGACAAATTTGTCAAACTCTTCAAATACTTTCTATTTTCGTAATTTAGTAAAATAACTGAGATTAGGTATTCTCCATTTCTCCTTTATAGTGAGTCTAGTCCTTCGCTTGATGGAAGCACTAGGGGATTTCAATGCCTTAGTTCTTCCCTGCTTTAGTAGAGCCAATTAGCGTAGGAGAACTCCTCGCTGTCGGTAAGGGAGAGGCAGCCCTCGTGGGCTCCAACTATTCATTCGTTTAGGGCGAGCCAATTCAGTTATCACTTCCTCCACTATATGAATGAATGATAAAAACACAACAACTAAGAGCGGGCCTCGCCTGTCATCTACCAGAAAAAAAACTAGGAAGGCAAGAGAAAGCAACCGCCCCTTGACCTAACAAAAACGCTAAAAGGGTGTTAGGCAACCATTTTAAAAATTTTTTACCACTTTTTACCACTTTTTTATCCATTCTTTCTTTACCCCAAGTCAATCATATCCACGTAGCACATCACATCCATAAATCTCCACCATTCAACTCCACTCATTCTCGCTCCTCATTTACATTAAAAACCTTTAAAAACCATTAAAAACCAACCCCTATCACCATATAATAAACATAATCTTATCTCGATTATGACAGAAAACCTCTAGACGCATTTTGGCACTAGTTAAGGTATGGTCTTTGGAGAATCGGCAAGACATAGCCGATGACCTTCCATAATCATTGGCAAATCAGTAGTTGCATAAAAATCAATTTTTTCATTGTGGAAAGAATTTTATTGTGATTCGACTTGGATTCAACTCAAATGATATTACTAAATCTTTGATTGGATTGAGAAAATCTATTTGGGATTTGTGTTCTAAATTTGCTGATCACGTAATACAATTATTTTCAGTCCAATTGTTAAAAACGAGTACGCAGAATTGTTTTTCAAATCTCGAACAATGCAATATGGTATTAGTGCAAGCAAATTAAAAAAAAAAAAATCTCTATAAAGAAAAATCTCTCTATAATGTAGATTGTTAAAAACGAGTACGTAGATTGTTTTTCAAATCTCGATCAATGCAATATGGTATTAGTATAAGTAAATAAAAAAAATTGTCTCTATAATGTCGTTTAAGGATAAAATGGGTACTTAACACATTAGTATAAGTAAATAAAAAAAATTGTCTCTATAATGTCGTTTAAGGATAAAATGGGTACTTAACACATCTCTCCATAATATTGTCAGAATGAGAATTGCCTTCGGACTAATGAACTGTAAAAAGAAAACATACGATTATGATCTAGTACCGAATTGGGTACAGGTTTATGGTGCCCACTTAACATATGTCATTTCACTATTGGAGCATTAGACATATGATTTAATCACCTCGTCATTATCCAATATGTATCTAATACTAAAATGATATGTGTAAGTGAGCACCATAAACCCGTGCATACTCAGGCAAGATCATAATTGAGAAAACATAACAACTAAAACTTTTCGATAAATAAATAAATCACACTTTATTAGTCAATTAAGTGTTGATAAATGATTGATTTTAATTCTATTACATTATATTTTAATCACAACAAAAAATGTTAACGGTGAGGCTAAATGCACCCAGTGCATTACTTTATGCAACCAACTTTTGACCAATTTTTGACCACTTTCCAATTATACCCCTCTCTCTCTCCTCTCTCCTCTCTTCTCTCTCTCTAGTTTGCTGCGTTTCACAGCAAACTTAAAAAAAAAATTTTAAAAAAATAACTTTTATGGGAAATATTAGACTATTAATAATTTCAACCCCTCCATCACTTTTAGATAGACACTTAGACAGTTATAAAATATGTCATCTACAATTATACCAACGATTATGACATACATTGTGGTGTTGTAGCATGATCCAAATTTTATTTAATGTTTTGTTGATAGATACAATTTTTTCAAATTTTTTATAACCACTTTTACAAGTAATTTCGAATTTTTTTGCAACTAATTTGACGATGATATAATAATTGGCTTTATTGTCTAAATACAGTTATTAAAAAATCAAAATTTTTACAACTATTTCATCGGGTAATTTCAATTTTTTTACATTTTTTGTAACCACTTTAACAATTAATTTCAAAATTTATTTGATAAACTTTATCCGATTAATTTCGAATATAGTTAGTAAACAAATTAAAAAAAATAATAGTACAAAAAATTATTATTTTTTTCTTTTTCACCTGTTCGCCCCATTGGGGGCGAAACTTCGATTAAGCCCACATTCGTTCCTTTAAAGGTGTTCGCCTGATGGAAGCGAATGGCCTCATCTTGTTGAGGCGAATAGCTTTAAGGTTGTTCGCCTCATTAAGGGCGAACATATATAAAATTTAAAAAAAAAAAAAAGCAAAGAAAAGAGTGCGAGGGTATTATGGGAATATGGTAAAAATATGGGTGTATAAAGTGAAGAGGCGGGTGTATTTAGCCCCACCCAAATGTTAATCATATCTTATCACTACCAATATGAAATGTAAATGCATGTAAATCTTTTGATTTACAATTATATGCCTAATTCATTTTTTTTTTTTTGTGGGACGGAGGGAGTATATATATATAGGTTAAGAAGCCTGATTCATAACTCTCAGCAAGATTGCTGCTTTGAATTTCGACCAGTAAACTCCTAGCTTATAATTCGATCAACAAATGATGTTGTAAATTGTTTCTTTGAATTTCAACAGCTGCTGCCTAGTCAGTACTGCAGTACTACTGCTCCTTGTTAGAGTTGATGACCATTGAAATACACAACCAATAACGCTGGGCAATAGTTCTGCCATTACTCTGGCGTTACAGTTTTGAAATCAAGTGGTCAGTTGTTTCAGATTTGAAATTCAAATGACACATACACTATCCTCCAACATGTAATTCGAATTTTTTTTTTTTTTTGTCAAAATTCAATTTCTCATTCACCGTGATATATTTATCGACTCATTTTTTCCAACACTTGTTTCACTACAACAATGAAAATATCATATCATCCTCATCTGCAATTTGATTAGAGTAGTAGATTAATTATGATCACTTGTTCAAGTGCTTGGCGTCTGGAGTTGGTAAGGGTTCTATTCAGAAATTTAAGGACACATGAAAGCGGGACATTAGGTCCGTAGGATGTTGTCTAAAATAAAACTCAATGTCGGATTTTTATAACTATAATGCACCAACACCCACAAGTCATTTATTCGTCTTATCACCATTCAATTTCAAATCTTCAACTTTTGTTAGAAAATTAATATATCTGATTCCAATATGCATTACATCACATCAATAATTCCTAATATTAATAAATGGATTTCAAATTCAAGAAATGATGATGATAATATGCCATGCGAGGAAGTTCCAGTGCTAGTGTTGGGGCTGTTTTACAGTCCCAGGGCACTCACAATTCCCCATGAATGCAGGGGAGCCCGCGAGAGAGGGGCAGTCAACCCTGAGACTGTAAAATAGTCCCAACACTAGCACTAGGACAAACCCTATATATCATGATCATGCTATCATATATATATATATATATATATATATATATTGGCAAGATGATCTGCAATATAATATATTGTTGGTCAAATTAAACACTAATAATTTTGGCGAGTTGGACAATATTCGGTGTTTGACAAGTTTATATAGTCGTTAAAAGTCAAATAAAGTTTTTATATATTTACAATCACGTATTTCATAAGACTTACAAATTTTGTTGATTTCATTTTTATTTAATTCCTTTTGTTCAGGAATATAATTGACTGTTTAGAAACACATTGATTATAATTTCATTACAAAAAAATTAAACTGATGTTGATGAAGTCTTTTTAATTTATTAGAATGCACGAAATTAAATTCGTGGTAATGTAGTATTATTCGTAGCATTTCGTGTTCGTTGTTTTGGGTCCAACCTAAGAGAAATAATAGCCATTGAAATGGAGAGTGGTGGGGCTGGGGACAAGAGGGAGGAATGGCGACATTCCACCAACTTATCATTTATTTTACGGTCTATTATTCCCCAAACATTGTTTTAAATACGTACCATTAAATTTATATATATATAAAAGAATATCACTTCAAAGTTTGATGAATAAAATATATACACTTATCGAAATCATTCTTCACTACTTTTCATAAAATAATAAAAAAAATATGTTTTCCGATTAAAATTTTAGTTTTAAGTCAAATAAAATTTTCTAACAGAAATTAGTAGTCTCGTGTTCATTTGAAATGTTCAACGTGCGTGTGTATTTAGAGATTATGAAGCACGGAAACTTTGAAAAGGCAAGCGTTTCATGTTAGAAATATGCCGGAAACTCTAAAAACGTTTTCTATTTTTTATTAAATTCGGAAACTCTACGAAAACTTTTAAGGAACGTTTAGGAAACTTTATGTTAAAAAAATTTAATTGTTGAACTTTTTAAGTTTTCTAGTTTTAGTATTGCTTCATTCTAGTAATTATTTTTTGACGACAATGAACTTAAAATTTTAATTAGATTGATTAATTTTGATATTTTGATTGTCTAGTTCATATTAAATAATTTTTTGGTATCTATAGTTTAAGAATATAAATATCCAAATATTCACATTATAGGAACCTTATTTTGCATCAATGTGCTGACTAATTAATAATACCACATATCAATTCTGTTCTAATTTCAAAGTAGGCACATTATTTGTTTAATTTTCAACAACTCGTGACAACACTAATAAAATAACAGGCGCTAATTTTCAGCTATATTCTATAGTATTATTATATATATATGTACCCACCTTTGTTTGTACTAATTGTATTTGTTGGTCATCATTTTCCTCTTTGGATGAAACCGTCAAAACGTAGTAGCGCAGAAACTATGAAACTCAGGATGGATAGCGCTGTAGATAGTCCCCATGACATTAATCCATGGCGCTATCCCTCCTGAGCTTCATACATTCTCCCTACTTTACACAGCTTATGAGACTGCAAAGTGAGTTATGAATGATGGGATAGTGGGGTATTTATAGGACCAAACTACGATGCCATCAAGTTTGACTCCACCTTTTCTCCTACAAAAACTCCTGATTATGAGCCTTTTTTCTTATTGGAAACTTATTTTATTTCAATTTAATTTTTAAATATTTATTTTATCGATGTGATAAAATTTCTATATTAAACAAATTATTATTTACTTATTCACTCACAAGTACTGGTTTGATGTACCTATTTTTAATGTTCGAGATATGTGGGACTTGGAAATAGGCACATTTGAAAATCTTAAAAAATTGTGTGTTAGTAAGATATGCAGTTAAAAATGAGTTTGAAGAGAAATTGATGATCGTAAAAAGAAGTTGACGACCAAACAGTCGTTAGCACATGTTTAAGAAACATTTTGGAGAAAATATTTTTGAACTTGTGATTGAAAAATAACAAAATATTAAAACAGTAATTGCCGTGAAATGCATAGTTTTCTTTCTTTGTTACTTTTTTTTTCTTAAATCGCCGTAAAATGTATAGTTAGTTAAATATGATGCTATTAAAAAATGTTTAGAAAAAAGGTCCCAAACAAGCTAATTATTCCACCTTTGGTTTATCAATATTTAATAGCCATCATACGTAATTAATAGCTTATAATATTCCTTGCAGATTACATTTCCTTGGTTTTGCGCTCCTGCCCACTCTGTGGGTATGATAAAATTCCCACATATGAGTAAATGTCCGATACATATTCTCCTCTGATGGTAGGTTGGACGAGGGTGAGGGTGAACGTGTCGGATATTCCCCTATGTATGGACATTTTACCATGTTCACATGTGGGCTGTAGAATGGGACTGTACATTCCCTATATTTTTCCCTTGACATATTTTAAAGGGTTTTCTACTTGTTTTGCATAATCATTGCTCCTACTACTCTCATGACCAGAGGTGGAGCCAGGGGTGCGAGCGGCCGCGATTGCCCCTACAACATTTTAAAATTTCTTTTTATTTTATATATAAATTTTGAAATTTCATGTAAATTATATAAATATACATGTAATTCACCCCTGAGAATCAACTTTTCTGACTCTGCCACTGCTCATGAGCATAAAATTGTGCTTGTTATTTTTGGCTTTCACATCTCTAAATTCTCAAGAGCTTAGTTAAAAGTGTATATATTAATGTTGCTTGTTATATTTGATCAGACATCGTTACAAACTCATGTAAAGTTTTAGAATTTTATGAATCGAAAAAATTTCATTATTATTATCTCAATTAACGGGATTTAAACATATCACAAAAATTTGTTGGCCACTTGGCATAAATTTGCGTACAACAGTACAAGTAATTTATAAGGTAAAAAACATATCACCCTTGAAACACTATATGCTTGTGGAAGATTCAAGTGTTCAAGGACTACATCTAAAAGTGGGTCGAAAATCATTTTCATAAACATCTATATTGTGATGAAACAGTCAGGGAATAACTATTAAATTGTTCTAACCAACTAGTATTGCAACCAGGCAATACACATGGAAGAAATAATTACAAAAATTATATATTATAAAGGGTAAATTACTCCAATAATTCACAACCTCACTCTTTTTACACTTTAGTTCTCAATCTTGTTATTTTATTTTTGGTGACAACACAGCATCCAACTTTTCGGAAATTAGCGACATTAGTTCAAATTAACCCAGTTAACCTGCAATAGCATGTTATTAGGCTATTTTCTTTTTTTTTTTTGATAAAATAAGGATAATTTACTAATTTAACACCTGTTCATACTATTTTATTAATAAATAAAGATTAACTCCTCATTTGTAATTTAAAATCTATTATAAATATTGCATCCAAGTCTCGAAATTATTCATGTTTTCAGCATAAATCCTAGCACCTACCCGCCGGCTACCCAACCCCCAAAATTTGCCCCCACTCCAACCCTCTAATAATCCCACAAGAACAATAAAAACCAAGGGGAAAGGCCCCTTGGTTGCTAGTATGCTAGGAAACTAGTGAGAGACTTGTTTTAATGCCAGAAAATCAATGTCGTCTCACATTTGTTTTTGGCATTAAAATAAGAGGTAGATCTTCCTGGTAAAGAAGTGTGGTTTTTGAATTTTCCACTCGTAAACATGCTAGGAAAACTTCGATGGTAATACCGGAAAATAAACTTGTATTCTAGCGTTACCATGGGGTTTCCCCTTTGGTAAACTCGTTGGAAAAACAACATATCTCAAGCTGATTTTTGGGTGTTAAAACAAGAGGAAAATCCCTACTTTCCCAATGGCAACCACGGGGCTTCCTTCTAGTTTTCACAGTTGGTGTGGGGCTAAGAGCGGGTTGGAATGGGGGTTGGTTTTTAGGGTGGGATAGGTAGGGGTAATTGCTAAGGTTTCTATTGGAATCCACCATGTGTTTAGATTCTAACCAAATTCTAGAATCAGTTTTCCTTCTAAATAAAATCTTAGTTGACATATTTATTAAGAATAGATACAATTAGGGGACTCAAACTTTGGACCTTTTCTTAGTAACGTGATGCCCTTGCCACTTAAACCATCACAATTTTATTTAATATTTCAACTAACATATTATTTTAAGACACTACATCCATTATCCGACTAGTTGCTTAAACAATAATTTCTATTTAATCAAATAAAAACTAATTATTGATTACAAAATAATTATTATATCACAATTAAAGTTGAATTTATTTCTTTAAAATTTACATCGTTTATCAATTTTGTTAACTAACTTTCAATTCTTATAGCTTTAATTTTAATTTATACTTTTTATCTATTAGAATACTTTCCAATTAGTACCTTTTTTATTAAAAAAAGGTAATTAGTTGTATATTTGTTACTGGCTCATAAGAATTTATAAATATATGATGCCTGACCATAAATTATGTATTTATTTACATATGCAATACTCTAAATTAATAATCGGATTATAAGCCAATATAGTTTCCATAAATAAGATTGTGAAAATATTATTTTTCTTACTTTTTATTGAATTATATTTTTTTAAATTTCCAATTATAATTTTATTGTCTTATACATATATATACACACTCGCAATAATAAAAATATTAAAAATAAAAATGATATTTGAAATTTTTATTATTTTAATATGTTTTAAATAGAGCGGAATAAGTATATAACTCAATATATAAGTAACCATAATGATAAATTATAATATTTTTATTAAAACACATGAATTGTAGTATGTGAAAATTCTATTAAAAAATATTTTGCGTTTACAATTACATTATGATACAAAGTTTAATTATTAATACACTTTGCTGGAGAATTACCCATTTGCTTTTTTATTTTTTATTTTTTATTCTTCTAAAATTTTCAACTTGCAGTATGTGATGTTAGTGTAAAGTGAATGTGGATGGATACCTATTGACGGTTGTTACTGGATAACGCAACTTGGAACGCCAATAGATTTCCCAGTCTATGCCTACCGTACGTTGTCTGTGCCTGCACACTCAACCACAACCTTTAGGCACCAAGGTCATCAGATAAAAAAGCCCAGCAACCATAGGCACTCCGACGGTGAAGTCACTGCCGGTGAAACAGAAAAGTAGCTCATTAGGGTTACAGGATTTGTGTGGGCAGTGCTCTGTAAGGTGACGGGGAAGGAGATGAAATAATAAAAAGAGTGATGGCACTTGTAATGTGTTGACGAATTAGAAAGATTAGACTTCTGTGCCATTCACCTTGGAGTTACCTTCCTTTTTATAGAGAGTGCATGATCTAAGGTTTGAGGCGTAGAATGAAATGTGTTTGCAAGGAATTCTTTCCATGTTGAGACTCCAGATCTTCTGGATTTTCTCGAAGATTGTGACTTGATCTCCTAGGATTTGGTGGCCACAACATTCATTTTCCAACTACGATTCTTTACATGATTGGAGATTTTCTATGGCTAGATTAAGGAAAGAGACTCACTGTTGGGGAAGGAGGCCCGCCCTTGAAGGCGAAATGCTCCGTGCAGTGTGCTTATTCATCACGCTAGATACAGTGGTGCGTCACCGATTTTGTGGTCCATCCTGGGCACCATGTTACCTACTAAAACTGAGTTGGATGTCACGTGGAAGGTAGCAATCCATAGATAACACGAGTCCCCCAACTCCTTATTTATCATTTATATTGATTAATGAGTTTGTAGTCCGTTGCCATTTGAGTTCGTATTTGTTGGCCTTCGCGTGGTGAGGTGCGAGGATATTGTAGGGTAGAGAAGCCGTAGGCTTCTAAACTGCTTGGCATTCAGTAAAGCGAGGGCTTTGGAGAACAAGGAGACAAAGATGCCATGGCGGTGATATATAGTCTCATACTCTCATGAAGTCGGGCAAGGGTAGGCAAAGCCTTGCAAGCTACTATATATTAAGCGAAGACCCTAAGTTGATTGGGAGAAGTCCTCAGGGTTCCTTGCTTGACAGGTGGGGATGAAGTCCCCCAAGCGTCATGAGTCGTACGGAGTGTTAGGGCAGCTAAGGTTTTGGCTGCTGTGCTAAGTAAAGTGGGGAAAGGCTTTGTGAATTTAAATAAGATTTGAATAAGTCGCCCCAAGTAATGCGCAGGATTACACGAATTAGCATATATCCAAGTTCTCCCAAATTCGAGTCATTTAGGTATTGCTTGGCGAGGACTTGTATATGAGCAGTTCATTCCTGCCCATGATGATACGATGATGCTGGTGTGTTTCCGCAGCGATTTGCAAAGCACAGGAGTTGAAAGGTTTTCCATCCATTGAAGTTGGTGGCCTTGGGAAGGGAAATATCATCACGCTTGCTGTCGTGTGTTAGAATTGATGATGTGTGCCAACCATATTTGAAGTTTTAACAACTGGTATAAAATATGACTACAACCTTTTGCATTTCTCGGGGGTATCACGCACTCGTGGCATTCACGCACTTAGGAAAAACATGGTCAATCATGACTTTTCAAATTTCGAAGCACCCTATCCCCTTCGCACCCTAAAGCTTTTAATGCCTATAAAAGGAAAATTATAGGGACAAGTAAATTACTTTTACCCTTTGAAATCCAGAGGAAGTTACTTCACTTCTCCAACTCAGGCAATCATTGTACCTAGCATTTATGCCAATTTCAAATTGATAACCAAGTTCCAATCACTGGACAGTTTGGGAAATCACAATCTCCAAGTTTTTAGTAAGTGTTACGTATATTTCATGCCTCTACATCTTCTTTTTTCTCTTTTCTACATCTTCCAATTTGGGTTGAAGTTTCCTGGTGATGGTTTACGTCATTTGACAATCCAGTCGTCACCATTATTGATTTTTTAGGTTGTGATTGGGTTCTTATTTCATAAGAAATTTCGCTTGCATTCCTCAAAGAGATGTGTTTGTTGAGTGCACTGCAGGCCATGGTAGGGCTTCTTGTTCTTCTTCTCTGCACCTCTCTGTCCATGTCATCCTGGCAGTGTAGGTGTAGACATTAAAATTTTTTTAAAGATTTAAATTCTTTTGGGCCGAGTCAATTTTAATTAATTGACCCATTAAGCCAATTAATATCCTAATGTCTATTTAAAGCCCAAATTCAATTTAAAAGCCCATGAGGGCCATCCTACTTTTTTAAAACTTTATTTGATTTTGTTAAATATAATCCAAATATTGTATTTATATGAATCATTTAAATATATTAAGATAATTAATAAATTTTTAAATTTTTCAAGAGAATTATTCAAATTAATCGGATAATTCTTAAGTGATTACAAGGCTATCCAAATATGCCTATAAATAGGCCACTAACACTATTGTAGAGAACCCAACAAGGGTCAAGAAAAGGAGAGCTGCACCAGTCCAAGCACCAAGCCAAATACAAGAAGAAGAAAGGAGAAGAAGAGAATAAACACTCTTCAGTTCTCCAAAATCAAACCAAAGTCAAGCAAATGAAGGAGACGAAGAAGAAGAGAATAAAATTCTCGTCAGTTCTTCGAGTTAACAACGATAGGAGACAAAGCCCTCCTATAAAATCAAATCAAAATCCACAATCGAAGAGTTAAAGCAAAGGTCGTCGACAAATCCACACCGTCGGCACTCAAATCTTTGGAACGTTAGGATCAAGCCACATGGCCCCTAGCCTCCAACTGTAGATCGTTAATCAGATGATCCCTCAAGTCAAGGGAATTACTCCACACTACATAATCAAAATTCAATTTGTAGCAAAATCATTTGGACTATTTATATTAATACAAAATTTTACGCTTACAAATTTCTGGCACGCCCCAGTGGGACCCTCTTGCCTCTCATCTCTCGATCTACAATAAATTTCAAATCCCAAATTCAACAACACATTGACTGACGAAAAGGTGAAACAAACCATAGCAAACTTTGAGGAAATGCTTGCTGAATTCCTCCATGCAACCAGGGCAAAGACCAAAGCTGGGAGATCTCGACTGGTGTCACCGTTGAGGAAATTCTCCAAGAGGGAAAAGGGAAAAATCCTTAACCCCAAGAAAATCAGCTCTTGTTCTCCAGGAAAAGCGAAACTCTTCCAAAAGAACCCTATTTTCCAAAAGAACCCTCGATCTCTGAAGTCGGATCAGTCAAAGTTGCCTCTCCGCAAAAATTGGGAGATTACACATCTTCTGAGGAGTCGCTCGAAGATGTGTTTGTCACCGAGGCTGGCTCTAACTCGGATGAGAGAATCCAACAAATGGCTTTGGCGATCGAAAAGTTGTCAAAGTCTCTAGAAGAGAAAGACGCTCAAATCGCCGCCTTTATGAACAAGTTGGAGATGAAGGAGTCGGCGAAGAAAGATGGCTATAAGGATGAAGGATCTTCCAAAAGTAGAGGTCCCGAAGAAGGCTCCTCAAAAGTTAAAGGCCCTGAAGCTCATGAAGACGAGCAAAAGAAGGACATGCACAACCGGATGATACTAAAAATGCATTCCGGGACTCCGCACAGTTCTCTGTTGGTTCTCTTTCAGTCCAGCAGCTGCAACACATGATTGCTGATACCATCCGTGCCCAGTACGGTGGTTCATCGCAATCTTCACTCGTGTATGCCAAACCCTACAGTCGTCGAATTGACGAAATTAAGGATGCTCCTCAGCTATCAACCTCCAAAGTTCCAGTGCTTCGATGGTAAAGGCAACCCGAAGCAACACATTTCTCATTTTATTGAAGCTTGCAATAATGCAGGTACATATAATGACATGATGGTGAAGCAGTTCGTTCGCTCCTTAAAGGCGCAACATTCGAATGGTACACCGATCTCCTAGCTGGATCGATCGACAGTTGGGATCAACTTGAACGCAAGTTCCTTACTCGGTTTTACAGTACCACGCGCACGATGAGCCTTCCAGAACTTGCCAGAACAAAATAAGTTAAGGAGGAACCTGTGGTCGAATATATTGAGCGATGGAGAAATCTCGTGCTCAGCTGCAAAGAGCGCATAAGTGAGGCTTCATCCATCGACATGTGCGTCCAAGGTATGCATTGGGAGTTACTGTAAAATCTCCAAGCTAATATGCCTCATTCTTTTGAGGAGTTGGCTACCCGAGCGCACGATCTCGAGGTCCAGATTGCAAGGCATGGAAGTTATTTGCCAAGTGATCCGAGAAAGCAAAAGGAGTTAAAGAAAGAAGTCAAAAAAGACAGCAAACCATCTAAATCAAAGGAGGCAATGGCCGTTTCCACAACTCCAGCGAAAATCACCTTCAAAAAATTAAATTCAAATCAGGCCCCAAGGCCAAAACAAGAATTCAAGCCTAACCCAAAAGAAGGGTCTCTTACGCCTAAAGGAGCTCGAGGAAAAACAGTACCCCTTCGCAAATTCTGAAGTCTTCGGAATTCTAGACCAATTACTGGAGCAAAATGTCATTGAACTTCCAATGCCTAAAAGGCCGGATGAGGTTGGTCGAGTTGATCATCCAAAATACTGCAAATATAGTCGGATCATTAGCCATCCAGTTGAAAAATGCTTCGTACTAAAAGATCTCATTGTTCGCTTGGGCAATGAAAACAAAATCACACTCGAAACCGGCGAGGGCTCCATTGCAAATTGCTCAATGGTTTCATTCGGGTCGTTTGACCCAATCCCTATCCCAGATCTTGGAAAGAAGTGTCTTTCGATCCACAATGCAGGGGGGTCCTCACTAAAACCAATTGAGTTTGGACCTCAACTGCCAGACGGAGCGAGATTGGTCGAGTTCTGGGTGAATGAAGAGGTAACCGCTGAATACATCTACCCAGAGATGGACAAACCGGGTGTCCCCAACCGTCCTTCATTCTACGAAGTTATGACGGATGACTTGGATGTCTGGGAATCTGATGCCGAAACTGAAGACGAAGTCGGTGATGGTTGGTCCACCTTCATAAGCAAGAAGAAGAAGTACCCAAAATCAGGTAAAAAGGTAAAACTTCATTTCTTAAACCTGTTGCAGGTCGAACATCGGGGGCACCGAGTAAAGAAGTCCAGCTTGTTAAAGAAATAACAGGGGACGATGGACAGGGGGCACTGACCTTCTTTACAAGACGGCACCGAAAGACTCCAAGAACGCCATGCTCTAGCAATCACAAAGAACCACAAAGGGGAAAGAAGTGGTCGAGCAATCAAAGAAAAAAGTCAATAGCAAACAGAATGACATCAAAGAAGATGACTCTAGGAGTTGCAGCTACGCCAACTCTACCCAAACCGATAACCTTAGGAGATTATTTTCCTAAAGGTTATTTCAAAGATCAACCCGTGACTTCATATGTCACAAATGTCAAAGATAACAAGAAGTTCAAAGCCAAGGAGAATGAAAAGACCGAAGAAAGTTCGAAGCAAAGCGACAAGCTGGAAGAGACTGTTGCCTGCCTCAACAAACAAAATTTATCCTAACATAAGTCTTTTGGGGATGCTTCAGCTTCTATTCGACGATCATATGGCTTTGATTGCGGCTCTAATCGATCCTGAAGAATACGAAGAAAAGATCTTCAGACCCATCAAATTGACTACTCAAAAAGACTGCATGGCTACCATCACCTTCAGTGATGAGGATTTGCAATTGGGTTCTCGTCTACACAACCGTCCACTATACGTTAGCGGCTATATTCGAGAATGCAAAATTCGGCGCATCATGATCGATTGCAGCTCGGCCATCAATATAATGGTCATCCAAACCATGAAGAGGATTGGGATAAGTGCTCGAGATCTTGCGAAGAACAACATCATGATCCAGGGGTTCAACCAAAAGGGTCAACGAGCTATGGGTACGATCCGGCTAAAGTTGAAAATTGGGGAGTTGATTTCATCAGCTGTCTTCCATGTCATTGACGCCAAAACATCATACGAGCTGCTCCTAGAACGTGTTTGGTTGCACGAAACTGGAGTGGTCCCTTCAATTTGGCATCAATGCTTCAAGTATAGCCAAGACGGAGAAGTTAAGTGTGTTGCAGTCGAAACAAAGCCATTTCTAAGCGATGAGTCCTACTTTGCTGACGCAAAGTTCTACCTTAAGGACGATCACAAAGCTGAAGTTCCCAACGCTGATGCTGACGACAAAGGCACAGTCAAAGTTGTAATCCCACCTCATTAGCTACCGATTGGCAAGTCAAACCTTCACCGATGAGAATCCTCGAAAGGAAAGCAACATGAAGCAATCTCCCAAAAGGAGCTGACTTTCCCGATCCCTAGCATCCCAAAATTGTTGCTACCTCATGAGCTTGTGAAGGAATTCATGAAGAGCTTTGAAATTTCAAAGGCCACAACAGCTACATCAAGCAGTTCAAAACATGGCTCAGGTTCATTAAAACAAATCCCGCAATTCGCTGAAAGTGGCAGTGAACCAAAGAAGATCTTCAAGGGATGTTGTAATCCTCAAGCCAAGAAATTATTGGAAAATGCCGGATATGGAAAAGAGGAGCCGCGAAAGTTAGGTGATCTCGACGTGATCCTTTCCAATGGACGCGTAGCTTTAGATGGAAAGTATGGATTGGGATACAACCCAAATCAATCAAAGTCCATCAAAATCAAGAAGGCCTCATCAAATCCGATCATGATCCAAATTTGTGAAGTTTCTGAAGAAGGACATTAGGAGGAAGGATGACCGCCAGTGTTTGATAGAATTCAAAATGAGGACGTAAGGGTTTCGGTGTTCCAAAAACTCTAGGGACAACCATCTACGATAGCCGAATCCAAAGGTAAGATATCCATATTTCAAAGGCTGAGTGGCGAGGCTACAACCATTGCTTGTACCAACGAGCCACCACGAGGCTCAATTGAGTCAACCCAAAGGCAGTCAGCCTTCTCCAGGCTCGGAGTCAGGACTTCCAATCCACGTTCCAAGTCCCAAAAGTCTAAAAGAAGGCTGAAGAACAAAAGACGCCCACAATTTCAGGAGAGCGGCGATGACGAAGAGGTCGTAGCTGTCAATCACGTCACATTCGAGGAACCCTCCTGATCAGAGTCTGAATCCGAGAATTCTTCCATAGAGGAAGAGCAACAACCAGCTCCGTCGACATTTGAAGAATGAGGGCAAGCAACCGTGGATGATCTGAAACAGCTAAACTTGGGGATCGAAGAAGAGCCAAAACCAGTCTTTGTCAGTGCTCTACTGAGTGAGGATGAGGAATCCAAGTACTTCTACTTGTTTCAAGAGTACAAAGATGTGTTTGTATGGTCCTACAAGGAAATTCCAAGCCTCGACCCCAAAGTAGCGGTGCACCATCTTGCAGTTAAGCATGGAGTACGCCCGATCAAACAACCTCAAAGGAAGTTTCGTCCGGAGCTTGTCCCTCAGATCGAAGCCGAGGTTGATAAATTGATTGAAGCAGGGTTTTTACGTGAAGTCAAATACCCAACCTGGATTGCGAATGTTGTTCCAGTTCGAAAAAAGAATGGTCAGCTACGAATCTGTGTTTACTTTAGAGATTTAAACAAAGCTTGTCCAAAGGACGACTTCCCACTCCCAATAACGGAGTTAATGGTGGATACAACGACTGGGTACGAAGTCCTTTCTTTCATGGGCGGTTTCTCTGGCTACAACCAAATTCAGATGAATCTGAAGGATGAAGAACTTACAGCATTTCGTACTCCAAAAGGCATATACTATTACAAAGTGATGCCGTAGGGACAACTTATCAGCGAGCAATGCAGAAAATCTTCGATGATATGATGCATAAACAGGTCGAGTGCCATGTGGATGATCTTATTGTCAAGACAAAGAAGCGGGATGACCATTTGCAAGACCTCAGGGACATCTTCAACGAACTCTGGCGCTATCAACTAAAAATGAACCCACTAACGTGTGCTTTCGGAGTAACTTCCGGGAAATTCCTTGGCTTCATTGTTCGACACCGTGGGATCGAGATAGACCAATCAAAGATTGATGCTATAGTCAACATGCCGGAACCAAGCAACTTGCACGAATTGAAAAGCCTCCAAGGGAAGCTCGCCCACATTCGAAGGTTCATTTCCAATCTTGCAGGGTGCTGCCACCCATTCCACAAGCTGGTAAAGAAAAACGTGCCATTCGAATGGGACAGTTCATGTAGTAAAGCTTTTCAAAGCATTAAGCAGCATCTATCATATCCACCAGTGCTCACAGCTCCAATTCTGGGAAGGCCGTTGACTCTTTATGTTGCGGCACAAGAATACTCACTTGGGCCATTGCTCGTCCAACTAAATGACAATGGAAAAGATAATGCACTCTACTACCTCAGTCGAACATTGGTGGGAGCTAAACTAAGATACACTCCATTGAAAAAGATCTGCTTAGCCTTGATTTTCACAGTAAAGAAGTTGAGGCATTACATGTTGGCACACACGGTTCGCCTTGTTTCAAGGATTGATCCTCTGAAATATATCATGTCAAAGCCAATTCTCTCTGGAAGGATTGGGAAATGGGCTCTTCTACTGTCAGAATTCGACATAATTTTCGTTCCACAAAAAACGGTAAAAGGACAAACCTTAGCAGATTTTCTTGCTGATCATCCAATCTCGACGGATTGGGAATTCCCCGAAGATCTTCCAAATGAAGAAGTAATCTTCACTGAAGTTGTGCCCGCATGGAGGTTGTTCTTCGACGGAGCAGCTAGAAAGTATAGTGTGGGGGCATGAGTCATGTTCGTCACTCCTGATAATCAAGTGATGCCTCACGCTTTCTATTTAACTGAGAAATGCTCAAACAACGTAGCCGAGTATCAAGCCTTGCTCATCAGTTTGGAGACGGCGCAGGATATGGAGATTCAACACTTGGAAGTTTACGGAGACTCTCTTCTGATAATAAATCAACTTGCATCTGAGTACGAAGTCCGAAACAAGGACCTTAAGCCATATCACGGGTATGCGCAAGCACTCATCGAACGATTTGAGACAATAAAAATCAAATTCGTCCCAAGGAGTGAAAATCAGTAAGCTGATGCCTTAGCCAACCTGGCTACTGTTCTCACTCAATTAGATGAAGATCTATTGCATCCGGTGTCAGTGGTTCAGAGGTGGGTAATTCCTTTGCTATCTCCCGAAGATCTACAAGAAAACAACAACGTAGTAATCAATGGTGAGCGAAAGGAGGACTGGAGACAGCCACTCATTGATTACGTCCAGCATCAGAAATTGCCGGACGATCTACGCCGAAAGACTGAAATCAAAAAGCGTGCTCCCCGCTTCATCTTATACAAAGACACTCTACAGACGGTCATTTGATGGAGTCTTCCTTCGATGCCTAAGCAATGAAGAAGCTGCACACGTATTGGAAAAAGCCCACTCCAGAATATGTGGTGCTCATCAATCAGGACAAAAACTTCACTTTCGTGCGAAGAGAATGGGGTACTTGATAAGTGCTAGAAAAGCACTTAAATAACTCTTCTATTTTATGTATTTGTGTGTTTTATTAGTGTTATATGTTCTGTTTTATGTGTTTTTCCTTTATTGTGGTGTTTAGGGTCACAAAGAATCAAAAGGAGTCAAACTGGATGAAAATCGGATGAAAACGGAAACTCGGGACCAAAAAGACAAGCGAATCAAAGATGGAAGGCCTCCGATGCAACTTTATGAAAATTTGTTTTTTTACAATTTTTCTTGTGCTAAAGTCGAAGACCATCAAAAGAGGATTCCTACACTCTTTTCGGATCGCAAATCGGAGTTTCCTAGTGAAAGTTATGGCCGTTTAAAGAAAAAGCACTAAAAGCGTCACTTCCAAAACTGTTGGGGACCAAAGTGCAACTTTGCAAAAGTATGGGAACAAAAGTGAAACTTTTCAGAACGTTGAAGGACCAAAATGCAATTTTTGAAGGACCCAAATGAACAACGTTACAAAGTTGAGGGACTTGATGTGCAAATTTCGGGTGACTCGAGTGACTCGAGTCACCGCAGTGACTTTCGATCGGCGCAAGTGACTCGATCATCACATACCGACTGAGTCACGCCGACACCACCGCGATTTTGACCACCGACTCTACCTACCATAAAACGTGTTTTTTGGTATTTTCTTGACTTCTTAGAGATAAAACAACTTGAGCACACCACAATAGACTCATGAAGGAAGACTTTTATGATTTTTTAATATTTTTTGGTGTAATATTTTGCCTATAAATAGAGGCATTTCCAAGCTTGAATCACACAACTTGTAGAGAGAATTAGCTTGTGATTCTCTCCAATTTTTTCCTCAATAAATTTCTCTTCATCATTTGTTCTTAGTTCTAGCTTGAAAGCTCTTAGTTTTTCATATTCCGGCGGAAGTAAAAACCTAAATTTAGGTTCGATTAATCAATTGACGATACTTCGGCCATGAATATGATTAGCGGAGTATTTCTTCACTAATTTCTCTTCTTCTTTTATTTTTCATGTTTGAGAAAGATAATTTCCCATATATTGCAGAGGTGATACACACTGGCAAGCACTGCTTATAAGTATTTAACCCGCATATATGAGTAGTTGGACTTCTCTATTTAATTCTTAGCATTATTTACGTGATTTCTATAGTTTATATATATTACTTGAGATAGTGAAGTATAATCTATCATATAGCAGTGGTGATACCCGCTAATATGAGTAGTTAGACTTCTCTATCTAGTTCGAGGGAGACGTTGTGTTCAATTATCATGTTGTTATCTTTTCTAACTCTTTGCTAACGTTTTATCTATTCCTCTACTTTAATTTGTTGATTTGTTATGCTTTTAAACCCGTTTTGAATTTATGTGATTATTGCATTCACTTTGGCCAATTGAATCAATTAATCTTTAAGTTCAAGTTATGTGCTAGGATTGGAACTTTTGACCCGTAATTGTCACTAGATTCCAATCCACAGTAGCAAAGGAATGTCGTGCATATTTGTTAATAAATCAACTTAGATGTATTAATTCAAGTTTGTGAAATTGATCATCTAATTCAACTCACTCTTCTTGTTCATTTCACACTAGCATTGTATTAAATCCTAAGAACTTGTTTAGGGTTATCCAATAGCTAGACGTTAAGTCAAAGAGCTCACTTTAATTTAATACACTTAAGGAAGAATTCGTTAATCAGATCGTATTGATTAATTGGAGTTGATAAATTGGAGAAGGGATAATACACATTGCATGGGAAAGATCAACATGAGATATTGACACAACCGAACCCGAGAACTAGATATTTAGTTCAATTGTTTCAGTTCATCTCTTTTATTTTGTAATTTTATTTTCGAATTGCATTCAACTTCACAAAACCCCCTTTTCTATATTAATTGATAAAAACAACTAGATCAAACACCGTTCTTCTTGGGTTCGACCTTTACTTACCACTTCTACATTAATTTGTAGTTTTGAAACCGAGTAAAGAAATAAAATAAATCTTGGCGTACTGCGACAACACGCCCAGTACTACTGGCCGACCATGGTACCAGACTCCATGGACTTTGCGAAGAAATGTGAAGCCTGCCAAGTCCATGCAAATTTCATCCACCAACCACCAGAACCGTTACATCCAACAGTAGCATCTTGGCCGTTTGATGCGCGGAGACTCGACGTAGTTGGACCTATAACTCCAAAATCTTCATCTGGGCACTCCTACATCCTTGCTGCGACTGATTATTTCTCTAAGTGGGCTGAAGCTATGCCACTAAGAGAAGTCAAGAAAAAAAACGTAGCAGACTTCATCTTGGTGCAAATCATTTATCGCTATGGAGTCCCTCATTGTATCATCACCGACAATGGGAAGCCATTATGCAACAGCCACATAAGCAACTTGTGTGCACAGTTCGGTTTCAGACAACACAACTCTTCCATGTACCATGCACCAGCTAATGGATTGGCAAAGACATTCAACAAGACCCTGTACAACTTGTTGAAAAAAGTTGTATCAAAGTCCAAGAGAGATTGGCATGAAAGGATTGACGAGGCATTATGGGCATACCGCACAACTTTTCGCACTCCCACTCAAGCTACGCCATATTCTTTGGTGTATGGAGTTGAAGCTGTACTTCCCTTGGAATCTCAGATCCCATTGCTGCGGATTGTGATCCAATAAGGATTGGCCATAGAAGAAAATGCTCGCCTTCGGTTTCAAGAACTGGAAGCTTTGGACGAAAAGATATTGGAAGCTCAAACTCAGCTAGAATGCTACCAAGCATGAATGACAAAATCATTCAACAAAAATGTGCGGCTGAGATCTTTCCAAATCGGTGATCTGGTGCTCTCGGTACGAAAACAGATCTTAATCACAAGGAAAACAGAGGGCAAGTTCCAACCAAAGTGGGATGACCCGTACATTATCACTCAAGTCTTCAGCAATGGGGCGTACATGATCGTGAACGAAGATGGATTGCGGATTGGACCAATCAACGACAAGTTTCTGAAGCGCTTCTACGCGTAGAGTTTGTTGATTCTTTGTTCTGCTTTTTGGAAAATTCTTTGTGCCACTCCTGAGTCGCAAGAGGATAAACTATGAACGGCAAAATAAAACAACTAAAGAAAAATGAAACAGAATAAACAAATGCAAAAAGATTCATTTGTAAGGAACTACGTCAGACTTAATCCTTTCCAAGGGTACGTAGGCAGCTTAGATAAAAAAATTGTAAATCCAAGTTCAGTCGAAAATCAATAAACAATTTTTATTGTTCTACTTTGCAAATAAAAGAAAGATAATGAATTAAAATAATCAAGAATGTTATTTACCACAGAGTCATTACAAAAGAAAATTCATGTAATGACAACCCAAAAGCAAAAAACAAAGAAAAAAGCAAAGCCTAAGGGAAAAAAATTGATTCTAAGCAGAGCTATTTTCAAAAATCCATGAGAAATGGTCTTCAAGGCTTCTTCTCTTTTGGTCAACCAATTGTACGCGGGAGGCATCTCTTATTGGAGTCTGTTCTAGAACTTCTTTTGTTTTCCTAAGTGTCTCCAAGCTCCCACATCGCTCTTCAAGTTGATTGCACAAATTTTCTAGCTGAGTGGTCAATTGGTTCACCTGTTCTTCCAGGGACATGCATTCAAGCTCTCTGGCTTTGACATCAGCTGTCAAAATTTTCAACTGTGCAGCTTTTTCCTCCTCTGTTGGGCATTCCATGTGAAAGTTTGTAGTTGTCTAAATGATCTGATTTTAGTGACCAGATGAGTATGCCGTGGTTCGTTACTCGATTTAACTCGTAATAGCCATCGTTTAATATCACCGTGGTGCCGCAAATTGTCAAAACCTAGATGCGTCTACGTAAGCCGATGCGCCTGGTCGTGAATACTGAAATAAACAAAGAAGCGCATGAAATAGTAAAAACACGTAATTTTAACGTGGAAACCCAACCGGGTGAAAACCACGTGCTCGCCGCCACGAGCAAAACCTACCAACCACGCCCAATCGGTTTAAAACTTTACAAGGAAATCAAAGGCAATAATTACGATAATTAATTGCAACATCTAAGAAATAAATGAAAGAACTCCCTGTTCGATCTTCCTTAGCATGTAATGCGAGCAGACATCCCGTCTCTCTTCAGTGATTCCTTGTAACCGCGTTCCCGCAACGAATCTACACCTCCCGTGTTGATCTCTTCAAGTTGTGGGCAGATCTATTGGTTGGAGGACTCCCTCCCGGAGATTTGAACCAAGATCAATTAATAATCAAGGTTGGTGTGCATGGGATTGATCAATTGATGATCGAAAAAGCCATGCACGGGATGGGAGAAGGAGACACGTTTCTTGAGAAAGGTAGGGGACGAATTTCAATGCTCCAAACGTGTTCACGTGTTCCTTCAATTGTTGGTGTTTTAATACAACTTGTCTTACTTGTTGGCCAAGTCTCCAAGTTACCATAAACCACCAAATCCTACAAGGAATAAGATTACCATTAATTGTAGGATAAATCAAATAAGGTAATAATCAAATATGGAAAAAAGATCTTACCTTATCATGTATCAATATAATATGGAAAGTATCTTACCCAATCATATGATACGTCGAACGTGGACACGAAGCCATCCTAGACGTGTGCTAGGGTTCGTGTCCCACTTGGACTCTCACTTATTTAATTAAAATAAGGAATTATCACATGTGCTAATTTAAACAAAGATAAACTAAAATTATAATGTGATAATAAGTCCATGAAAAATCCAATTATAATCAAATCAACCAAATAAAATATTCAATTAATTTAATTATAAATGTGGAAAAATAAAAATGCCAACAAAATAAACTTTTATTAAAATATAAAAGTTAACAATCTCCCCCTTTGGCTTTTTCTATTTTTCCAAAACACTTGTCATCGATAAATATAGAATTAAAGTTCATAGACACAAGGTTTTCTCCCCCTAAGTGTGTTATCCTCCCTCAATTTAAGCACCTAAACTAGATAATGAATTAAGAGAAATAACACATAAGCAAATCAACGAATTAACACCAAATTTCATACGTAAAAATGATTTGCTTACCACTCTCCCAAAAGCGGACGAAAGAGGGATGACATACCCTACCCTACTACTCCCCCTTTTTGGTAAAATAGGGAAGTCAAAACTGGTGTATACTGCCGTAAACAAAAATGCATGAGAAATTGAAAATTTTCCCGAAATTTAAGAGCGAGATGCATCTAGTACCTGTAGACTTATCTGGGTATTGTCGGCTTCCATCGCGACAGATGCATCTGGGCAGTGTACAGTTCACTATGCATTAATATAAGTCAATTATGATGTGGGTGTGTGAATCAAACACCGTTGGTCAATCATGCATCACCATCAAATACCTTATGGTTGCCCTAACTTATTGGCTTTTCACTGTAGCGTACAAGCAGACCGTTCAAAATCTGTAAAAGTTCGAATTCTCAAGTCCGGCTTGCCGACTTTTTCAATAAAATGGCATTGTCTTTTGGAGGTGGAAATAGCTACGCTCAATCCCCAGAAGTCATCTTTTTCACTGCTCCCCCTTTTTCTTTCAATTTAAGCTCATTTTCATTTTCATTTTTTTTGTTTTGAAAGAGGGGTATGGACTTGGCTTGGATTGACAGCCTTCTTTTCCACTGACCCTGCCCTTGAACAATCGAACCGCGTGTAATGCTAAAAGCAAGATTTTGAACATAGGTCTACACTCAGATATAGAGCCTCAATTAGAAACAAAACCTTATAGCATTGACGGTAGTGACTTATTCCATTGGATTGTCCGATGAAGTGCTGTCAGATTAATCTGGAGGCATGTTAATCAGACGGGATGCGCGCCTCGCTTTTAGCTCACAACACTCAGATTCATCCTGCAATAGCCAAACGATCTACAACCCACAAGAATGAGAATCTTCCTATATGCATGTATTAAGTGAAAAACAATTGCGTAAAGGAAATTGCAAAACAAATTTTTTTTTTTTTTTGAAAATGCAATTAAAGCACACAAAAGTAAATGATAAAGAGGATCTCATTTTGTGAAAGAAGTGGGATCAATGGGATAAACAAGCTCAAAAGGAACAAACTTATTTTCATAAGCTTTCAAATCAACTTTCCTAATCCATACTTGTTTCCCTTTCAATTTGGTTGTAGAGGTGGAATTTTTCCTATTAGAACACTTGTTTGGTATGCTTTTGGAAAATTTAGGACAACAGGGCTTCTTATGTCCTCTAACCCCACAATATTGACCACTATTTCTATTTTTACCTTTACCCTTCATTTTGTATGATCTTGCATTATTACTAGACGTAAAGGACCTAGAACTGGGTGTGTAGATTCATGGGGATTATACATATCATGATAAGACTTAGTCATGCTCAAGGAATGTGAAGTAACAAATTTATCATGATTAAATTTACCATAGTGAAGGCATGCATGAGAAGAAGAGTACTTACAGAGCTGCTCTCATTCGAGTTTGAGTAAACTTCTTCTTCTTTCCAATAGGACCTCTCGGTTTACGAGAATTGATAGATGGTCCTCGCTTTGATTCTCGGATCCCGATCCGCTCAGATGTATCTGCTCGACTCTTGATGTGCCGATGTATCAGGGAGTAGGTTCCTCAGTAGACATGTCCTAGATACGCTTTTGTTAGGTAGCACTGGGTGTAATGGACAACTCCAAAGTGTTATCTACGTGAGCATGAGTCGGCTTTGATCCTTCCTTCAGCTTTGAGTTTGTTTGGGCATAAGCGCCGCCTTATTCGCTTGGCCTGGATGTATCCGATCCCAAGTGGTGCCAGACGTAGTAAGTTTACTACAGAGGGGTTAGATGCATCTGTTTGCCTCTTTGGATCTTTGCGAGATATAATCGAGGCGTAATAGCTTCACCGCTATCTCTTGTTGCCGCTTGGTTATCATCTCCTTTACCACTTTGTTTCACAAAGACAACATGATCACTTGCGATACCTTTTCCTTTTCCTTCGTAGCCAAGACTGATTTATCATCGGATGGTTTTCCATATTTGAGAATTTCATCTAATCTGGCCGTGCCAAGAACAAGTTGTTTGATCTTTACATGAGCTTTAGCAAGCCCATCTCACGAGTTTGGCAATATCGCAATTCTTCTCAATTTGAGATTCCTTGTTCTTCTCTTGAGTTTTGGTTAGCTCGTCTCTCGGTTTGGCAATCTCATCATCTTTTTCTTTTGAGATTGAGCAAATGATTGTCTATTGAACTCAAGCATGGTCTCCAATAGATCTATCTGTTCCTCGCATTTTGAAGCTTTTCTTTGACTCCTCGGATCTCGGGTCGGATGCATCTGCGTTAACACTGCAGAAGGCAAATTTAAAGAATCGACACCAGATGATTCTCGGCGATGAAAGTAATTACGATTTTCAGATCTTCCTTTGTCTCGAGTCCGAATCAGATGCATCCGTCTCTTCATCGCGCCAAGTAATATTTTTGGGGCTTTTTCAGCGTGTTTAGCATTCAAGTGCATTGTGCCCATATCCTTCACACTCCTCGCACTTTATCGCTTTTTTGTTCTTTCTTTTGGAAGAGTTTGAGTTGTTTTGAGGTACTTTTTGAACTTCTTTATAAGGTCAATCATTGTCTCATCATCTACAGATTTTCAGATTCGCCTGGATCCTCACTGAACCGCCGATTCATCCGGATCCACACGCTTTGCCTTAAACGCAATCTTAATTTCTTATTATTCTTAAGGCCGCCCAGATACATCTCAAAGGTCATAAGGTTACCTACAAGTTCATCAACTCTCATAGATGAAAGATCATTGCTTTCTTCAATTGCGCTTACCTTTGCTTCAAGCGGTCCCAGAGATCGGAGTATTTTCTTCACGATCGCTCTCGGTGAATCCTTGACCGAGGGATTACTGCTTTGAATTTGTGAGGTCACTTAGCCTTGCATAAAAGCTTCTAAAGTCCTCTTTCTCATCCATGATGAGAACTTCAAATTCATGTGTAATCATCCGCAATCTAGATGATTTGACAGCAGTGGTACCTTCATTCGCAATCTTTAGGGCATCCCAAGCTTCTTTAGCCGTTCTTAACGAGGAAATCAACTTGAATTGATCTGCATCCACATGAGAAACAATAGCATTTAGGGCTTTAGAATTAAAAGAAGCAGCAGAACGTTGTAGATTAGTAAAAGTATACGGGTTTAGCGGATACAACTCCATTAACTTGATGACGATGGAGTGCGGTGTATCCATCAAGGGTGGTAGTCCAACAACGCTCATCAATGGATTGAATAAAAATTTCCATCCTAATTTTCCAATAGGGATAGTTAGATCCATTGAGAATAGGGGGTCTAAGAGTAGTAGACGACTCCATTTAGACAACTAGATCTCACTTTGTAAAAGTGAACCCGCTCTGATACCAATTGAAAGTTTGTAGTTGTCTAAATGATCTGATTTTAGTGACCAGATGAGTCTGTGCTGTGTTCTGTTACTCAGATTTAACTCGTAATAGCCATCTTGTTTAATATCACCAGGTTCGCAAATTGTCAAACCTAGATGCGTCACGTAAGCGGATCGTGCCTGGGTCGTGAATCTGACGAAATAAGCGATGCTTGATCTGAAATAGTAAAAACACGTAATTTTAACGTGGAAACCCAACCGGTGAAAACCACGTGCTCGCCGCCACTGAGCAAAACCTACCAACCACGCCCAATCAGCTTTAAAACTTTACAAGGAAATCAAAGGCAATAATTACGCATAATTAATTGCAACATCTAAGAAATAAATGAAAGAACTCTGCTCGATCTTCCTTAGCATGTAATGCGGCGGACATCCCGCTCTCTTCGATGATTCCTTGTAACCGCGTTCAAGAACGAATCTACACCTCCCGTGTTGGTCTCTTCAAGTTGTGGGCAGATCTATTGGTTGGAGGAGTCCCTCCCGGAGATTTGAACCAAGATCAATTAATAATCAAGGTTGGTGTGCATGGGATTGATCAATTGATGATCGAAAAAGCCATGCACGGGATGGGAGAAGGAGACACGTTTCTTGAGAAAGGTAGGGGACGAATTTCAATGCTCCAAACGTGTTAACGTGTTCCTTCAATTGTTGGTGTTTTAATACAACTTGTCTTACTTGTTGGCCAAGTCTCCAAGTTACCATAAACCACCAAATCCTACAAGGAATAAGATTACCATTAATTGTAGGATAAATCAAATAAGGTAATAATCAAATATGGAAAAAAGATCTTACCTTATCATGTATCAATATAATATGGAAAGTATCTTACCAAATCATATGATACGTCGAACGTGGACACGGAAGCCATCCTAGACGTGTGCTAGGGTTCGTGTCCCACTTGGACTCTCACTTATTTAATTAAAATAAGGAATTATCACATGTGCTAATTTAAACAAAGATAAACTAAAATTATAATGTGATAATAAGTCCATGAAAAATCCAATTATAATCAAATCAACCAAATAAAATATTCAATTAATTTAATTATAAATGTGGAAAAATAAAAATGCCAACAAAATAAACTTTTATTAAAATATAAAAGTTAACAGCATGCAGTATGTCCTTTCCGAAATATAATCGTCAACCTCTTTTAGGAATGCTTCCATCCGGTGCATCAAAGGTACCGGGTCTGCGTGAAAAGAGTTGACAATCAAGTTCTCTATGATTGAACTGCTCCCCTCCCACCACTCTCGAAGGTGGGCAAATCCTCTTTTCAATGCCTCATCAAAAATCTTCCTAAGAGAAGTGTTCATGGCATCTCGAAACACAGCCTTTATAAATTGAGAGTCTTCGGTTAGCGGGGCGAGAGGTCCTCCATAGAAGAATAAACGGGAGCTGCGACTGTGGTAGGCACCAAGGGAGTTGAAGCCACATCCAAGGTTTTTGAAGGCATCGCAAATGCGGTCTAGTCGCCAGTTTTCGGATCCTTGGTTGCGGAAGGCTCTGAATTAACTTCTTTGTCATGGGCTATAGTTGATGGTAAACACTCCCTACTAGCGGGACCAGGAGATTTACGTAGAGGTACTTGGGAGTCAGCATCGCCTTCAATCCCGTCGAGTGCGCTGATCCTAGCATCTTGATTCTCGTCGGGTTGATCCTAGGAATTGGTAATATAATCTTGATCGATTGGTGGGAAGCCTACAAGAAGAAGGTGAGCGAAAAGTGATGAAATATAAAAGGAAAAAAAAGAAAAAAAAAAGGTAAGAAAGAATGATGATGAAGTAACATGCCTGCTCTTATTACCGAAGGAGATATGACAGAGTCTTCATCATCCATGATCATTTTGTGGAGCTTCTTGCCTATGGAGTCGGCCATCTGAGCATCCTTCTCACTTTGCGTAACCTTGGGTTCTTCTGGATTAGTTTGACACTTCTGACGAGACAATTGAGAAATCAGAACCTAAAAGGGGGAGGATGAAGCATGTAAGAGGAGGCCGAGATTTTCATTAATTAAAGACCAAAAAAAAGAGAGGAGAAAACTACATTGTCACTTTCATCTTCAGAAGACATGCCTATTGCAGTTGGTTGAGAAGGTTAACTTCCGGCCCCGCTTGAAGGTACTTTGGATGCCTCAGTAGCTTGTTCTTTGGCGGCATTAGATTTTGACTTTATGAGCTTAATCTTCTTTGGGCATTTCTCCTCTTCAGGGCGCAATTCTCTCTTCTTAGACTTTTCTTCAGACACAACACGAGAAGAGTTTGGGATGGTAGCTTTATCCCTACTTGCCTGTCTCTCAGCACCTCAGTCAGAAGCAAAAACAGGGCCCTCTGCGACACTTAAAACTTGCATCGGGATCTTTGATAAGCCTGGTAATACTTCATCACTCCACCATTTAAAGTACTTGCTATCAGCTTCATGTCGCGTGCCACTCGAACTTCTTGGAATGTGAAATGTGGAGCCACTAGATTCTATGGTTAAGGATAACCAAACTTGGTATGCATGGACTACAGTATCTTGAAGTTTTATCCTTCCCGGTGAACCCGGAAGCTGCTGCTCGAAACCCAACTTCCTTGCAAATTTGTACAGATTGTAAGCTTCTAGAACGCAAATAGAACTTCCTCGACGGTAAGAGACGAATCCAGCCCGGATGCTCATCATAAAGGCCATTGCTTCTCCAGGGACTGCCCTATCAACATCCTTGAAATCTCCTGGACGTGGTAAAGTAGTCGGATTCAAACAAAAATCACGGGAGTCCATCCGTCCATGAATCAAGTCTCGACAGTCAATGGCATTGATCTCTCAAGATTGCAGGGCATTGAGGGTGCCGGCGATGCTTTTAATGGCCGGGGAACGACGATTTTTCTCAACTCGATGGTAAATGCCTTTGACGAAATAAACTGCAGCCCAAGCATAAAGAAAATGTCCTGGAAATGGATCGATAATCAAGCCGATGTCATAACCTGAGGGGCAATACGTGGTTGGAGTAAGTCCCCTATAAATGCAAACCAAGATGGGGGGGGAACCAAACTGTAAGTAACTCCGCTTGCCATCAAAGACGCTGCTTTAAAGGTTTCCACACGAAGAAATTCGTCCTTTGAAGGGAACACAAAACGACATAACCAAAGTGAAAGATAAGCGGCTATTTCCAATTGCTCTTCATCATCTGCGTTCAGTGAAAATGCCATATCGTCCCTGATGAGTGTGTTTTGCACACTCAATTGGTACTCTATTTATGTTAAAAGTTGAGCAAATGGATTGACTTCTACTCACAAATGTATAAAATTCATCTTTGTAGGTCAAAAAACCATGTTTTGGAAGTAAAGAATGCAATAAAAGAGAAAAAGACTAAAAGACTCAAATTTCCTAAAGTTTGGGGGCCAAAATGGAACGCGCCAAAAGATAGAGGACCTCGGGTGAAAATTTTGAAGAACTTTTTGGAAGCTTTTCTTGTGCTCAATTGAAAGATCATTGAAAGTGGATTCCAACGCTTTTTACGGATCTCAATTCCGAGTTTCGTAACAAAAGTTATGGCCAGTCGAAGTTCGGGGCGCGTAGTAGCCGAAGCGTGAGCCCGCAGGTCCTATTTCTGCTGCCTGCAGAACCTTCGGCTGCCACTGTGCGGCCGCAAGTTTTGAAAATCGTCATGTGTTGATTTTTTCCGTTTTTTCTTAATTTTCTTACCTTTTTACCCTTTCTCTTGAGGATATTTTGGGATTTCTTCTCCTACAAAGTTTAGAAACATCCTAAGGCTTTGCATTATTGGTTTTTGGGGGGAGGACAGAAAGGGAGAAAAGGGGGAAGAAGCTAGGGTTTTCTTGAGAGCTTGAGGAAGAAATTGAAGAGGAATGAAGAAATCATCTATTGAAACTTTATATCTTCATCCAAAGGGGGTTTCTACTTCATTATTCTTGTATTTCTAACTCATTAATCTCTTGTAATGTATTATCTTCATCTCTCCCTTGTGTCTTTTGCACTTATGGGCTAATTATCTTAGTGTTGGGATTCTTGATGTAACTTACTTCACTTAATCAATTCCAATATTTGTTTACTAGACTTTGTGTAATTTATCTCTTGTGTGTTTGTATTTGAGCTTTATTGCATTTCATTTGCCTAGCTACCAAATGATTGTTTGAGGATATTGTGATCATTGAGAGATGTAATACAATTTGGAAACACTTACAAACACCCTAGGTCTCATAATTGTAGGATATAGAGATATTCCTATCCCTAGGTGATCCTTTGAGTATTTTCACAATGGTTAAAGCGATTGGTTGGTTCTAATCGGCGTAGAGATACGGTCGATTAACCAATTAGTTAGACTTAGTTTAACACTCGAGAGAGGTAACTAGTAAATATTGGAAAATCATATCTAACTTGTAGATAAGTGACTCATGCTGGTGCAAATTGTGGAATTGATATAGTGAAGTTAAGTGAAATCTTGAATCCCGACACTCCCTTCTCCAAATCATTATCAAAGTATTTTCTACTCCTTTAAACTTGCTTTAGTTGTGCTTTAATTGAGTAGAATATTAATTACAAATCTTCAATCGTGTCATTTTACTTGGCTTTTCAATTGAGATAAGATTGGTAATTTAGACACTAGTAGTTCAATCCTCGTGGGTACGACAACCCTCTTACTCTGTACTACTTGAACGCGATATCGTATACTTGCGGTATGCAATTGAGCAAACAGTCCCAATGGCCACGGTCTCGAAGTTCCAGATCCTTGGGCTCATCTACAAGAACGGGTCTTTTGATCGCCTGTAATCGGTGATGAGTTCTTCTTTTGTGTGGATTCAATGCCATTGTAGCCTTGTAAGAATCTTGTAATTGCAGGTTTCTAGCACAACCAGTTTCTCAAAACCAAAAGCTAATCCATTCTTTGTAGCTGACACGGTCAGATTCTTTCTTATCAGCGGAGAAAATAATAAAAAGCTGCTGGCAAGACCTTGGTAAATTCTTCAAATCGAAGAGACTGGGGACCACTTCTTCATAGTATTCGCCATGAATTGCAAAACCGGTGATATTCTAAATATCCCACAAGGAAATGCCAATTTCGCCATTGGCAGTAACGAAAGTGTTAGTCTCGGGGCACCACGCCTCACAAAGAGCCATGTATGCAGAAGCTGGGCGGCTATAGTCTTTCGCTGCTACGCCAATAGCTGGTCGCATTTGTCGCGGCACGCCAAAGTTTAATTTTATTTCCTTACTCGGTTTCAAACTACAAATTAATGTAGAAGTGGTAAGTATGGGTCGAACCCAAGAGGAACGGTGTTTCATCTAGTTGATTTTATCAATTAATATAGTAAGGGGGCTTTGAGAAATTAGAAAGAAATTCGAAAATAAAATGATAAAATAGAAATAGTTGAAATAAATATCTAGTTCTCGGGTGCGGTTGTATCAACAACTCGTGTTTATCTTTCCCATGTAACGTGTTACTATTCCTTCTCCAATTTATCAACTCCAATTAATCAATACACTCTGATTAACGAATTCTTCCTTAAGTGTATTAAATTAAAGTGAGCTCTTTAACTTAACATCTAGCTATTGGATAACCCTAAACAAGTTCTTAGGATTTAATGCAATGCTAGTGTGAAATGAACGAGAAGAATAAGTTGAATTAGATGAATAATTTCACAAACTCGAATGAATGCATCTAAGTTAATTTATTAATAAATATGCACGATATTCATTTGCTACTTTGGATTGGAATCTAATGACATTTACGGATCAACAGTTTCAATCCTAGCATGTAACTTGAATTTACAGGTTAATTGATTCAATTGGCCAAAGTGAATGCAATAATTACATAAACTCAAAAACGGGTTTACTAGCATAATAAACCAACAAATTGAAGTGGAGGAATAGATAAAACGTTACTAAAGAGTTAGAAAAGATAACAACATGTTAGTTGAACACAACATTCCCCTCGAACTAGATAGTGAAGTCTAACTACTCATATTTGTTGGTTTCATACTTTTTAGCGAGTGTTCGCCTTGTATTACCTCCACAATATAATAGATTATACTTCACTATCACAAGTAATATATACAAAATATAGAAAACAAGTAAATAAATGCTAAGAAATAAATAGAGAAGTTTAATCACTCATATATGCAGGTTAAATACTTTTTAGCGAGTGTTCGCCTTGTATCACCTCCACAATATATGAGAAATTATCTTTCTCAAACATGAAAAATAAAAGAAAGAGAAAAACTAGCGAAGAAATGCTCCGCTAATCATATTCACGGCCGAAGTATCGTCGATTGATTATTCGAACCTAAATTTAGGTTTTTACTTCCGCCGGAATATGAGAAACTAAGAGCTTTCAAGTTAGAACTAAGAACAATTGATGAAGAGAATTTTATTGAGGAGAAAGTTGGAGCGAATCACAAGCTAATTCTCTCTTCAAAGTTGTTGTCTTCCTTCCTTACAGATGCCTCTATTTATAGGCAAAATTTCATAAGAAAATACAATAAAAAATTACACTCATGCACCATCATGGGTTTATTAAATTGTATCCACCAAATCATGATAATGGAATTTCATCATGGTGTAGGTAAGCATCTTGGATGAATTATGCAATTGGAATTTCCTCTTTTGGATATTTTAATAGAAAGTTATGAATTTTCTACCAAAACATGGCCCAAGGAATCCTCCATGCAGAACACTCTCGGTTTTACCTATTTTTGACCACCATAATGTCCGAATCATCTGAATTCATGAACACCAAAGTTGTAGCCCTCTGAGTCTTCTTTCCACAGTAACAAGAATCGGGTCAATTCGATTTTTTTAGCTCAAGTTATGGTCAAATTACTGCACTGCGCCAGTAAATCCGAGTTGCTGATTTTTTTACACTTTTAGTCATTTTTCTTCAAACGGCCATAACTTTAACTAGGAAACTCCGATTTTTGATTCGGAAAAAGTTTGGGAATCCTCTTTTGATGTTCTTAAACATTGGAACAAGAAAAATTGTAAAAATAACTTTTCATAAAATTTCATCGGATGCCCTCCATCTTTGATTCGCTTGCATTTTGATCCCGAGTTTCCATTTTCATTCGATTTTCATCCATTTTGACTCATTTTGATTCTTTGTGACCCTAAACACCACAATAAAGGAAAAACACATAAAGCGGAACATATAACACTAATAAAACACACAAACACGTAAAATAGAAGAGTTATTTAAGTGCTTTTCTACCACTTATCAATAGCTGAAGCCAAATCCATCATATGTCTCTTTTTAAGCAGCTTCTGGATCCAAAGTGACCACTCATAGAAACCTCATAAATAGGAAATCTCTCCACGGGTGGCGAGAGCACTTCCCCACCTGATTTCTTTATTATATATCCGCTCTGCGAGCACAGCTGCTGGGACAACATCCATGTCGAGGGCATGGCGAGGTGGAAGGCGCAGAAACAGGCGCTGGATGTTCGAATGGCCGGACCTGGAAGAGGCAGCGTCGCTCCAATCTTTCGAAAGCACAGGCATGTCCAACGAAGACAAACGATTTGGATTAGAAGAGGGAGAAGGACGTGTCATTGCCTCGTGGACGCGAAGTTTTAACTCGCATCTCTCATTAGAAGAGTTATGGTACTTTACGTCAGTTTCTTCAAACCGAAGGTACCGTGCACCTTGTTCCACGTCTTCAGCAATGGTGTGGCCATCTACATGCATTCAGAACTTTTGCAAACTTTGACTTTACCATTTCTGCAAAGTATAAAAAAGAGACATCAGAATATCTCTTTAAAATAGGGATAAGCAAGAAAAAAAAGAAGAGAAAAAGAGGAATCTTTGTAAAGTTGAACAAATCCTCTAGTGCTTCTTCAAGCTATTGGGCAAGTCAAAGTCCTTCCAATGCCCAAATAAGGCCCAGTTTATCACACAAGTGTATGTCCACACTTGTGAGAAGGGAAATGCTCCAAACTTTGAAATCTTCTAACCTTTTAATCTCTTGTATAACTCGAGGAGTCCTCCAATAGGCGAGATGGATTGGCCGATGACCGCTTCAATCTTCAATTATCACACAAGTGTATAAAAACACTTGTGGGGATGGACACGCCAAATTTTCAAGCCTCCTAAGCACTTCAATCTTCAATTATTACACAAGTGCACAAAAACACTTGTGAGGATGAGCACGCCAAAGCTTCAAGCTCCTAAACTTCTTCGGTCTTCAATTATCATACAAGTGTATAAAAGCACTTGTGAGGATAGGCACGCCAAGTCTCCAAGCTTCAACTCCTCGCACCTCTTCAAACTCCTGAAAAAGAAAAGGGAAGAAACCATCTCGGAAAGAAAGTTCGTTAAATATATATATATATATATATATATATATATATGTAACAAAACAAAATAAAAAAAAACTGCCATGCTAAGCAAAAATAAATAAATAAATAAATAAAATTAAAAAAAATAATAAAAAAAGAAAAGAGAAAAAGGCAGCAACAATCATATGTGAACTCAAAAAAAAAGGAATGCTTGACACGTTCTGACCATGTGGATGTTGAAAGTCAATTGGTAATCCAATCATATTCATGATAGATATATATATATATATATATATATATATGCTTGTGTATGTATATATGCAACAAAAAAAAACACAGGGGAAAAGATGGAAGAAAAACAAACAGAAAGTCATGCAAATCATCGTGCAGCATCCAGATCAACAAGTTACCTCTTCCAAAATCAATGATGGAAAGCCCGTGACAGCACACCTCGACATTGGCCGTTAACTTCGGGAGCGCATACGTTGATTCAAACAGAGGTATTTGGCTGCCGACTTAAAGATTTAGCCACTGTTCATGTGCACCCAAAAATCAGCTACAAAATGCCTAATTTCCACCCAACTTTAATTCTGACCGTTGAAATTCTTTTATGCCCATATTGCCCTCATAAACAGATGCCTATGCTGCCTTTTCTTTTATCAGATATCTTTTACCAGATCTCGATCTTACCCGTCTCACTTTCTCCTCTTTCTATCTCCTTTCTCTTTCAATAATATAGCATTGATACAGATAGCTTAGGGTCCCAAAATCAAGCCGCAGAAGCTTTCCGTCCAACCACCAAACCTTGGTGCCTGCCAGTCAATCGCCGACGAAGTAGTTTCCTAGATCTCCGGCGACCGAGCGAACTCGTTCCATTCTAGATTTGCAACATTGACTTCAAAAGGGCATTTCATGCGGCATATTCCAACAAGAACAGGTAGATCTGGCTTTAATTAAAGATTACCGTCCCCATTGACCCCCTACCCATCGCTCAATTTCTCTCTTTAACACCACACCACACCACCCAGTTTCATTTCATTTTTTCTTTCTCATGATTTCATTTCAATCTAAAATAAAACTCTCTCTCTATCTATATATATATATATATATATTTTTCCTTTTTTTGTGTTAATGTTCGGTTTTCGTTTTTCCCCTTCTCCTAAAGAGTGAAATTATAGGTCGGTTTGGAGAATTTTTAATTGTTTTTCTTAGCTCACACTTTCTCCGGCGGATGAAATATTTTTTTCCCCTTTTTGACGGTGATTTTACTATTTTCAGGTTCTTACTTCAGATCATTTCCCTTCCTGTGTTCATTTCCCTTCATGTGTTCATCTTTTGACGGCACAGGCCTTTAATCATTACAAGAAATTTTTATGTCCAATTTAAATATAAATACAAGAAACTCTTGTATCTAAAAGCTTTCTGATGAATTTTTATGTACGTGACTGTCTTTCGATGACTTTCCGTTGCTTGGCCGTGGCTAGAAAAGGTTACCGCACCAACAACTCGTTTAAAAGCGATGGCTGGAAGTACATCATTCAGCAGTTCAACAAGAAGACAAAAAATAATTACACGTTGAAGTCAATCCAAAACCAATACAATATTCTAAAGAAACAATGGGTTATATACAAAAATAATGTGATGGAGAAATCTGGTTTGGGCTTCACAACCGATGGCCCGCGAATTGTTATGGAGGACGATTGGTGCAACGAAACCATTAAGGTATTATTCATTTTCCTTGCATCCTTTTTTTTTAATTTCCAAAGTATGATGATCTCTTTTATGGACATACGAAAATATTTGACGGTGATTTCAATAGTGATAGGAAGAATGATTGGGAAGAATGATTACTGTAACAGTTTACATATATTTTGCATTGAATTATGTTGGATGGAATCTAGTTTTGCAGTAGTGAAGTCACAATCTCACCCCAATGTACTTAGGTTGTATTATGAATGCATAAAACTCATTATAAGTTAGCTAAGAAACCTCTCCTTAATTCAGACCAAGCCCCTGTATGATTGTGGTTCTGATTTTGTAATTTGTGCTTGTCGCATAATTCAATGGACTGGTCTTTATTTTATTGAAAATATGAGGTCAATTATATTTTTCCCCTCTCTGGTATCGGTTTAGTCTATACACACACGTATCTCCTCAGGTAAAGCCTGAAATGAAGGCCTTCAGAGGGAAGGACTTAAGTGTATTCATTGAGCATGGTTTTGAGTTGTTCGACGGCCACGTAGCAACTGGGGCCAACCGTAAGCGACCAAGTCAGTTTTCCCGATAGGACCAAGGTCAATCGACTGAGTGGGGAATGGGGAAAGATATGGAAGACTCGGACCCAAATATAGATGGCATGAATGAGAGATCCGACTCTAGTGATGGTGGCGTTCCGATGATGTTTGATACACCTCCGAACTCTACACATGTAGGGTTTAGTGTTGGAAGTAGTGGCAGTGCGGGCAGCAAACGCCAGAGAGACGGGTCTCAATTTAAGAGCAAGGGAAAGATGAGCTCCGGGATGCATGGCTTTCAAGACAGGCATCGAGGAGTGGATTCAATTCAAGAAGACTGAGCAAACCCCCAAATCGACTGTGCCATCCATCGAAGAATGTGTAGAAGCACTTGATCGAGCCTGAGACATTCAGGACTTCAATGATTATGTGTGGTGTACCGTCCATCAGGCGTTCGTTGATAAAGAAGGGATTCGTAACGTTTTCATGAAGTTGAAAAATGATGAGGCGAGGGAAAAATGGGCAACGGCATTCTATGAAACGAACTGTACTCGAAGAGGGTAGCACCACAAATGGCCTTTTCTTGTCTATTTTTATGGTTTATGTAATGGAATGACTATTCGGGGTAGAACATTGTGTGCATTCCTTTGTTCGTTGTACTTTTTATTTTCACGTTGTTGGTGGACTCTTTACTGTTATTGTACTTGTAACCCGTGCGTATTGTGGTATGTCTCATGTTATCATCTGTGGTGTGATGTTTGTTTGCTTGTAATGTGTAAAATGTTATTGGTCACCGTTGAGATTTTAGCACACTTTTAACAACTTTTTCTAACGGTTAAACACTAATCTTTTTACCATAACATCAAGAGTGATGTTAAAACTTATAACATGCTGATTGCCGAGCAGCTATAACGGCCGACAAGAAAAAAAAAATAACGTGCCATATATTTGATAGCAAATGTCTCTTCAATCGAGTTATATTGCTATATATTTCAAACTTTGCATAGCACTACAAAATAATTGATGTCACAAAAAAAAGTAATGGAAGCACCATAATTTGGCAACTGTTCGTGTAGAAGGAGGAAAAAATTTCTGTTAATAATTTCTTGAACTTGTCATATAATGCTGACAGTCCGTCATAGCCATCATAATTTTTTTGAAAACTGCCAAGTTGTATTCCGACCTTGCTTTGATTGGCTACCAACTCTTCAAAAAGTTTGAGTACCTTCCATCATTTCAGAGTAGAACTTGGTTGTCATGTATGCCTATTTATAAACACTCATATCCGATACAATTTCAAGGCCTTATTGGTTTGTATTCTTCAGGAAGCTATACTTCCCACAGTTGAGTATTAGTTCATTAGAACAATGGAGGCACAGTTCGACATTCCAGGCACGATTAGAAGACTTGTGGAGGATGAAGCAGACGACCTCGGGTTCGACGAGGTAGCAATGGCAGTAGCATACGACGAGTATATGAGGTTGCTTACGCGATATCCGGGCGGTGAAGAGTCACAGCAAGGTCATTGGTTCATTCATCATACCCTTGAAGGAAACCCCAAAAAATGCAAGAAACGATTGAAAATGAACGCGAAAATTATCGTGGCATTTTGTGCGTTGTTGGTCAATAACTACGACCTGATGCCAACGAGAAATGTAACCGTTGAGGAATCGGTAGGGATGTTCATGTGCGTCGTCACGCAAGGGGCGGCGCTGTGGTTTGTAAAGCTTTGTTTGGTCGTTCCACTGATACGATTTCAAGACATGTTGCTGCAGTTAGAACAGCAGTTTGCAAGATGGCACCGGACTAGATTAGGCCACACGCAAATTACAATGACGATGTACTATTCCATAAACCGATTGAAGAATGACACTATCCGTTCAAGGTATATTTTTTCAAATTCTGTAGGAAACATTACTTTGCATCGCGTGTTAACATATTGTCAATGTTACTTAAGGATTGTATTGGCGCAATTGATGGCACACATATAGCATGTGTTCCTCCGCGAAATGGACGAGCCGCATATATGGGACGTAAACGAACTTACACTCAAAATTTATTGTGCATATGTGACTTTAATCTGTGCTTTACGTACATCGAGGCTGGATGGGAAGGATCTGTTCATGATGCACGCATGCTAAGGGAATGCATGACCAATAATGATTTCCCACACCCTGGGCCAAACAAGTATTATCTCGTTGACACTGGATTTCCCAATGTACGTGGGTACTTAGCATCGTTTCGTGGTCATGACACTAGGTACTGGCACAAGGAGTTCAGAAATGCACCGACAGCGGAGGCTCGGAGGCCAAGGAACACTAATGAAAAGTTTAACTATTTGCATTCTACGTGCAGAATTATCATTGAATGAACCTTCGGTATATGGAAAAAAAGATTCAAAATTTTAAGCTGCATGCCATCGTATAACATAGGCCATCAAACGGAGTTCGTGATAGCTACAGCTGCACTACATAATTATATTCGAAACGTCGAACCAGACGATGATCTTATTGACACTGTCAACGAACAATTGGAAAATGAACCAATTGACTCTGATCCCCCTTTTACGGGCTATTGGGACAGGGCTGGAGCGCAATCAGAGGATCGCAGTCAATGGGATGCGTTTCGCTCAATGCTTAGACAAGAAATTGTGGAGCAGTTCGAATGAGATGAGACACAATTTTTCTTGTTCTCTACGTCACTATGTAGTAAGATGTTGCAAGTTTTGGATTCAATGTACAAGTGTATGTTATGTAATACACGTCAATATTTGACCTATGCGTATTTCGTTGTAATGTCAAGAAAATTTCAATCAAATTTCGGCTTCCAAGTTCAAACTTTTAGTGGAGTTCATATGTAATAATCTGTAACAAGTAACGACGTATGTAAATAAATAGTGGAGTAAATAATACTCCATATTTGTATGCTTTCAAGTTTGTATTCCCCATTCGATGTTTCATAACAAAAATTGTTTACTGATACAAATATAAAAATACGTGAAATATGGTAGTGAAAAAAAGTCTATGCAATTCATGATCTATGTTGTTCACGTCGAAGGAAAATCATGGCCCCATGGGCTTGTTGGATGGGGAAAAAATCATGGCGTGCAGAAGCTCATACAAGTTCATGCATGTGAATTTGTTTGGCCATCCCGAAAATGAAGTAAAAGAGAGCAAAGGAACTGATGGCAATGTTGTTCGTATGTGCATGCATGTGATGGTCAAACAAATGATGGAATAAAAAATGGTGGGCCCGTTGGCTTCCACGTGAGTTGGCCGTACCAGCTTCACAGCTATGCAAGTCTTTAATCTGAAAAAGTAGAGGGATAATATCTGCATGGCTATTATAACGTGTTTTCTTATCTCACAGGGGCAAAATGGGTATGGACCAATTTCAACGGTCGGATTTTAAATTGGGTAGGAATTAGGCATTTTGTAGATGATTTTTGGGTCCACACGAACAGTGGCTTACTCTGATATTTTAATATTTCTTTGATCATGTTGATGAAATGTACATAAATCAATAACTCTACTAAATTAAGGAACAACAAAAACAACAATTTTTATACGTTCCCGCAAAGCCTCAGGTAAAGCCTCAGGTAAAGTAATTTTTAGGTCAAAAATACCCTCCATCCCACTTCTTCTCTCCCGCTTTACGTATAGATCTGAGAACTCGCTAAGAAGACTCGGTTTACCTCTCTCCTTCAGGCGAGAACATTGCTTACTGCTTCAGCCGATCGAAGCAGATTCTCCCCCACTACCCACACTCTCACTCTCTCGTCCAGATCCCCAAATTCCCACTACCCGCACATCAGCCCTTCTTCTTCCTTCGGTGCCGTTGATAGGCAACATCTGAACCTCTTGAGAGAGCTTCGTATGGGTCGATTGAGGCTGTGATTTTCGTTACCAAGCAAAGCAATTGAAACCGAGAGCTTCGTGTGTCGGGTCGTGGGGGAGAAAAATCCCCGATGAACCTTCCACGCCTTGGTGACATGACCGATGAAGAGGTTATTTGTTCGATTGACGAGCTGATTGAGCCGGGAAAAGAGGTCGACGAAGGTATTTTGAGCTCGATTCAAATCTTCTATTTTTACAGCGCCATTAGTCTTAGCTTGTAGAGACTCTAATTTCTTGGGTGTGTAATCAATTTTTACACGAAGAAGAAAATCAGTTTGTCGAACTCAATGTGACTGACGAATTGCAAGCTATATGAATGCGACTGTTAGGAATTTAGTGACTGATTGATAGGAATTTATTTGTTTCCTAAAATAGGAAAGGTTGATCTTATATATATGATTGTACCCATTTGTAAAAGGATAAGAAAAATATTCAATTTTGCTCAAGAGGAATTGTAGGATCGAAGCCTAATTAAGGACTTCATTCTGCTATTATTGATCAAAGTTGATTGTCATGATTATAATATTTCCTTCTTGTTGGTATGTTCATGGAATCTTTGTCTTATCTCAATGATAAGGTACAAATTACAATGTGATCATTGAAAATTGAGAAGTTTTTAGGTTTTGGGTGTTTTTAGATTTTGGGTGATCTAGGAGACATATCTTGTGTTGCTCAAAGTCTCACACTTCAGAAAAATTGTCTTGTGGTAGGAGTAGTGAACTTTGAAGCCTTAAGTTTGAAATTGGCCAAGTGACCTTGTTCATGTAAAGAAGGTTAGTTATGGGACACTTGTGTAATTAGCTTTGCTATTATATTTTCCTTGGACAGGATTCTCAATTGTAATGCTCTTGATTTTGTAACATGAAAAATTATGTCCCATCATGTCAACAGGGCAATCCTAATTCTTGCCTAATTTTCACGCTTATACTTGTCTAATACTCATTCATGGTTACAAGAGAATGAGTTTTGCCTGAGTTACTTTTTCAGGATAAAATGTTACATTTTGATTAACTTCTTCATCCCTGTTTTTGGATTTAGCCGAACATACAAGTGTGTACAGATTACTTATCAAGCTATATTCTGTTTATTTTAGGTTAGGCAATATTTCAACCTTAAGTCGCATTTAAGCTATTTCTTGTGTTTAATCAGTTTCTCCATTTACTTCATGCTTTGCATTACTAATTTTCATTATTAAATTGCTTATAAAGAACATTAGAGTTGGGTTTTGACGAAACACTCTCATTGTTGTGATGACTTGTTATAACACTCTCATTTTGTCAACGGTTCAGGTATCACAACGGTGGATGATACGGTTGCCCCTACAGAAGGTGGGGACGACGTTACTGTTGTTCCCACCGTAGGAATGAAGTTTCCTAGTACAGAAGCGGTATATGAGTTTTATAACCGCTACGCATATCGTGAAGGTTTTCCAATTAGGGTTGAAAGCACGAGGAAAGGTCCTGATGGGAGACCTCGATATTATTATCTTCAGTGCGGTAGATCAGGCAAAAAGGAAAGCAAGTCGAACGATCCTTCTAATCTTCGTCCGACCGGGCAAACAGGTTGTAAAGCAAAAGTGTATGCGGTGTCGGATGTATTGGGGGTTTGGCGTATAAACACCGTGGTGCTAGAGCACAATCACATTTGCAGTCCTACAAAATCTAGGCTATATGCATGCAACCGTCGATTAGACCCACTTGCAAAGAAGCAGCTTGATATGAACGATAGGGCTGGGATACGAGTATGCAAGACATTCGAGGCAATTGCTATTGATGCAGGAGGTTATGAGAATGTGGCGTATAACGAAAGAGATTGCTATAACTATGTTACAAGAGCTCGACAGCTCAGATTGGGTGATGGTGATGCCGCAGCTCTTCAAGCATATTTCAGGCGAATGCAATCACAGTGTCCTGGGTTCTACTTTGACATTGATCTGGATGAGGATGGAAGGTTGAGGAATGTCTTTTGGGCTGATAGTAGGTCTCGAGAAGCTTATAAGGAATTTGGGGATGTTGTATCATTTGATACGACATATTTAGTGAACAAATACCAGATGCCCTTTGCTCCATTTGTCGGTATAAATCATCACGGGCAGTCAATGTTATTGGGATGTGGACTGTTATCGGCTGAGGATAAAAAGTCATTTATCTGGATATTTTCTGCTTGGTTAGAATGTATGGGGGGGAGAGCTCCAATTGGTATAATTACGGACCAAGATTTGGCAATGAAGGCTGCAATTTCAGAAGTGTTCCCAAATACCAAGCACAGATGGTGCTTGTGGCACATAATGAAGAAGTTGCCTGAGAAATTTGGAGGCCGTTCAGATAAAGATGCTTTGTTTGCTGCTATTAAAGCAGCGGTGTATGATACACAATTTGCAGATGAGTTCGAGGACGCATGGGAAGAGTTGCTTGATAAGTACCAACTTCGGGATAATAGGTGGTGTGTAGATATGTACTCAGAAAGAGCTCGGTGGGTCCCATGTTATTTGAAGACCAGTTTCTGGGCTGGAATGTCTAGCACACAGAGAAGTGAAAGTATGAATGCATTTTTTGATGGTTTTGTAAATTCAAAAACATCACTAAAGCAGTTTGTTGAGCAATATGATCGAGCAGTGAGGAATAAAATAGAGAAAGAGGTTCAAGCCGATCATAAGTCATTTAGTACAGAAATCCGATGTGCTACTCATTTTGGGATAGAAAAACAATTCCAACAAGCGTATACGAATAAGAAGTTTCAAAAAGAATTTCAGAAGGAGATAGTTGCTGTTACTTACTGTAGGATTGACAGGACAGAGTACGATAATCCAGGTACAATATACCACGTATCTGAGCAAGTTGCATTTGGCAATGACCACTGGAAGCGCAGGGAATTTGTGGTATTATTTGTTAAGGAAGATCTCCTTGTGTCGTGTAGTTGTAACTTGTTTGAGTTCAGGGGAATTCTTTGTAGGCACTGTTTGAAGGTTATGGTTGACATGGATGTACATGCAGTCCATGATAGGTATCTCTTGAGGCGTTGGAGAAAGGACGTGCGAAGAGCCTATACAAAGATGACAATTGGGGATAGTGGTTGGATGCGTACCCCAGAAAAAGAAATGCAAGACACGTTGTTGAGCACCGCATCGAGGATGTGTGAAATGATTTGCATAGATAAAGACTATAGCGTTACTATATTGGAGTTAATGGAAGAAAAGATGCGAGAGTTTTCAATATCTCACCCATCTCTCGGTATGGTAGGACATTCTCCATCGGTGCTTGCTCTTACAGAAGGGAGTTCTAGCATTCGTGATCCACCATTAGTAACCCGTAAAGGGGCCCCTCGGAAGAATCGGTTGAAAGGAGCACTTGAGAAGAATCCAAAACGGAAAAAGGTACGATATTTGCATGAATGCTTGAACATTTTATTGTAAAGGAAATCCATACTTAGTAAATGTTCGTTCATGCAGATGTCATTGAAAAAAAATGCCACAAGTACTCCTGTGACCATATTGGAGCAAGAAGCTTCCAATGGAGATCCACATGTGCTACCCCCCAATGTAATGGTATGTTAGAAATAGTGTTTCATTAGAAAAATTAATGTTTGTTTTGTCTTTTTTGGTTTGAGAAGTTTTAGTGAGATTTGAGACTCTTTATGGGAAAAACAATATATAGTGACATTTATAAGCTACGTTGATTCTAATTTTGCAATATATGATAGATAGGAGATTCCCATATGCATATCCAATGTCAATATCTTCGCTCATAAGTCATAACCAATGTGCTTTACATGCTTGTCACAATCCCACGTTTCCACAAATCAAAATTCATTAATCTTAACTATCATTTCCTTAAATATGTGATCTTTCTGAATATTGTTTTGCAACTTTTCAGTGGACATTTAATTGCGATGGTCATGGTGGTGTTGGTGTTGGTGGTGGCGGTGGTGGTGGTGCAGCCGTGGGAAGCAGTAGCCTGAACAGGTAGCATGTGATGGGTTATTGTGTGAAGTGTTGAATGAGTGGTTTCTCAGTTGGTGGATTTTTGGTAATTATGGATTCTATGTTTTGGTCATTTGTAATGAATTAATCAAGGTATGTAAGGTTTCACAAGAAATAGTATTTTGGTGAAGCTCCAGCTTTGTTTCTCGTTTATGGAGTGTTCTATGTATTAGTTCAAGCCAAAAACTTAGTGGGTTTCATCTTGAATTGTTGATTTCGGTGAAGCGTATCCTTTTTTTTAGTTTATGAAGTTTTATTTTCCAAGGTAAGATCAAATTACAACTTTGTAATGAGTTGTTTTCTTGTGATTTCGTGATCAAGATTGGATGAGTAATTCAAGAATCATGACATTATTCTTGACCTCTTCATTTTGTAACGATGCACGTGTTTAAGGGTTTGAATGTGTAAATCTGCAAGTATTGAATGCACTTAGAAACTATTTGAGACTTTCATGGCAGCAAAATTTGTCATCTTCAGATTTGTGTTTGTTAATGTTATCTTTACCGTGTACACACAACTCAGCACAAAAATTTCGTTACACCAACAAGCTGCATCAAATCTGATGTGCTATCGAGTTACAAATTGCTTGTAACTAGGATACCAACTACCGAGAAGTTTTGGTAGAGAAAGAAGGTCAAAAATTCTCGCTTGAAGACTCACACCTTTCAATTAGCAATCAATTTGAAAGGTCCAAAATTCAAAATGTATTTTCTTGTTCGAGTCCACAAAAGCTTGATTTCCCATTCTAGTCCACAAAAATTGATTTCTTGATTAGCCTTCTGAAATTAGAACTTAGAAGAATACATTTGAGATTAACATATGCAAACTGCATACCCGTTTCATTATACAAACCAAAATAATTGAGAACAAGTGTGTACAAAAATCCACATGAAAAACACTTCCAAAGTCGTCTGCATCAAAGGTCCATTACATGATGATTCCATGATATTCCAAGGGTCCAATACATGAAAATATTACAAATTACATTAAGCAAAGTCGTCCACATCAAAGTTCATACAGATAAGTAGTTCACAAAGCTCTACTACATAAAGTACATAACTAATTTCCTTTTCCTTTAGAGATGGTCACCTCCAACTGAACATTGACATTTATTTCATCCGTTATAACCTTCTTCTCATCGATTCTACTCAACTGCCCCACGTCGACAAGTCGGCCTGATAGCACGTTGTCCCACTCCAAACCATTTGCAATGAAATAAACTACAGTTATTAAAGTATTTCCTGTAGTTCTCTTTTTTTTTATCCGTGACTCGCAAGTGTTGTATGATACTCTCACTACATATAGGGCACTGACGCTTATTTGGGCAGTCATCTGCTGCATGCCAGCGCGACCTACAACTACAACACATGCCTCCATTTGTCGGTGCTATTTTGAAGTCCGGCACTGTCAACGAGAAATCAATAAAGAATTTATCCTTTTCATTTTTATTACAAACTTAAAATAGCACCGAATGCATCTTTTACAATATCTCATTCACTATTTAACTCAAATATAGTAAATCAGAGTGAAAGTAAGATATGGCAATGCATCCATAATACTATAAGCAACATATTTTTGTGAGATCCATTGCCTAACAAAGTAAGATATGACCAATTTGAAGCATAATCAATATCTCACCAATTTGAAGCAATTCCACTTACCTCCTAAATAATTAACAATTTTCTCTAATTTTTGGACATTTGAACCTTTTGTTTCCATATTTTGGGGAAGGAAGAACTAAGATAAATCCCACTGTAAATCAATTTTTTCCCTGAACCGTTGACAAAATGAGAGTGTTATAACAAGTCATCACAACAATTAAATTTTCTTCACATCAAAGTTTATCTTCTATCAACTAGCAAAATCCCTATATACATCCTCACTTAGCAAAATCCGTATATACATCCTCACTCGCCTACTTCAATTGACACCTACTAAGCAAAGCTAACAAATTTATTAGAAGAAATTTTTCGAATTACTATCTTTTCATCTACTTCAATTCACCCCAACTTACAATTCCACAATAATCAAATTCAATCAAAACTAACAAATATTTCACACAAAGCAAGAAAACACATACTATAATATGATCTTAGAAGAAATTTTTCGAATTACAATAAATTCATCTACTTCAATTCATATAGCTTGCAATTCCTCAATAATCAAACTCTCCCCAAGAAACTGATTTTCGTCAAAACCTAACTGTAATGTTCTTTAAAAGCAATTTAATAATGAAAATTAGTAATGCAAAGCATGAAGTAAATGGAGAAACTGATTAAACACAAGAGATAGCTTAAATGCGACTTAAGGTTGAAATATTGCCCAACCTAAAATAAACAGAATATAGCTTGACAAGTAATCTGTACACACTTGTATGTTCGGCTAAATCCAAAAACGGGGATGAAGAAGTTAATCTGTACACACTTGTGTTATATGAATATGTGTGCCCTTCTCTTCTTCTTTTTGTGTTGAATTCTAATGCAAGAGGCTGAATATTTTCGGATTTTTACAATAAAAGCCTCGGTTCAGTTGAATATGCTTAACAACTATGATTTACAAATCGTTGATTCTAATGCAAGAGGCTGAATATGTGTGCCCTTCTCTTCTTCTTCTTAGACTCTAATTTTTAGTCAATATTTTAGGATTTTTAAAGCCCAGAAAAGATCTCAAAATCCCTATATATCCACCCTAAATTAATCCACTACCATTCAACATTCCACTCGATTCACCAAAATCCGAAACATCCGAAATTCCAAAAAGGGTTGAATGCGTGAGATCGAAGAACATACCTTTCGCCATTTTTTTGTTCGATTGAAGACTTGGTTTTGGATTTTGTCGACCCGCTGCTCTTTTTCATATAAATCTTTCGGCCCTTCTTCTTCGTTCAACAGTGGGAATTTGGGGATCTGGACGAGAGAGTGAGAGTGTGGGTAGTGGGAGAGAAGTTTCGGTTTTGGGGGATAACTTCTCCTTCGATTGGTGGCTGAAGCAGTAATCAATTTTCTGGCCTGAAGGAGAGAGCAGATTACCTAAACCGAGTTCTCAGATCTATACGTAAAGCGGGAGAGAAGAAGTGGGATGGAGGGTATTTTTGACCTAAAAATTACTTTACCTGAGGCTTTACCTGAGGCTTTGCGGGAACGTATAAAAATTGCAAAAACAATACAACATAAATCTATAATAAAACATAAATATGGAGGAAGGGGGAAACAATAAAATAGTACTGTCCTACAGCTATATGCCTATATCCCTTCTTTGACTTTTAGCAGCTAGTTCCCCACACAAACTCTCCAATGTCATCTTCTCCAACGGTCCAACCATGAACCAGCAACCTGCAACTCACCTTTCACCAAACAGATAGCCTCGTTAATAATTTTTTTTATTTTGGCCAAAAAATTCTACTAACTTTAGTGTTGTCCATGGACCGCACTGGCTACTGTATGGCTCCGCCTCTGTACACTATTGTAACTATACAATTTAATTTTTGTATTAATGTAAATTAGTTATAATATTGATCTAGATTTAAAATTGATACATATTTACAATTTAATGAATTATGTTCGAATATCTAAAAAACATTACCTCTACAATATTTTTATGTACTAATTGATATAAACTAAATTATTTTTTATTTATATAAATCGGTTATGTTACTAATGCTGATTTCTAATTTACACAACTACATGTCTCAAAAGAAAAATTATTCCTACATTAGTTTTCTCCATTAATTGATATGAATTAATTATGACATTAGTATAAATCAATTATTTTAATTGATAAATATAAATTTTACTTAATTTAGTATCAAAAAATTATTTTTAAATCATTTTTATACAGTAATTGATACAAATTAATTATGATCTTAACATAGATAAATAATTGTAATTGATATAGATTTATAATTTAATTCATTTATAATATCTGAAAATGAAATAAAAAATTCCTTCCCTAATTATTTTGCTCCACTAATTGATATCAATTAATTGCTGTATTAATATAAAACAATTATTAAAATTAATATAAATTTAAAATTTACTTAATTAAAATTCCAACTAAAAAAAATTTATTCATGAATTGGATTTCTGCATTAATTGATTCAAATTCATTAGTGCATCAATAGAATTTAATTTTTTATTGATGTAAATTAATTATGGTACTGATTTTGATTTAAAATTGATGTATATTTATAATTTTATTAATTTAATGTTCAAATATTTCTTAACAAAAACTTATTACCACAATATTTTTCTATATAAATTTATATAAATTAATTAACTTATTTACATGAATCAATAATGTAGTTAATATGGATTTAAAATTTACTTCGTTTAATATTAAAATAAAAATTATTTCCCTAATTAGTTTTTCTATATTAATTGATACAAATTAGTTACGGCATTTTTCTACATTAGACAAATACCAAAATTAATCAAGTCTCTATCAATAGTATAACTAATTTATATTAATAGGAAAATTAATTTCTCTCGACCCATTTTTCCTCTTTGTATTCCAAAGGTTGCGCTAATGGTCCCCCAACCTTAGTTTTATTTGCGATTGTAGCCAAATGGGTTTGTGACCGGTTATAATAGGTAGACTAATGAAGGATTTAACGAAAACGTGCATTTTGAACTAACGGTGCCAATTTATGAACGGTTGAGGCTCCGAGAGTCCAAATTTAGAAAGTGTAGACGAAAGTTCAATTGAGTGTAAAGGTTGAGGACTTTTTGCATAATTAATCCTGGCTTGAATTCGGTTTTATTCACCAATTCACCTTGCATTTGATATGATTGGTGAGATAATACTAGTAAAATTCACATTTTTCCATTGATGAATATTGATATAAAAGGATATTGAAGTCAATTTCTATTATGACATTCTTTACGACATTTAGTATGTCACTGTAGCGTGGTCGTATCTGAAATCGCAATGAACGGAATTAAAATGCATACCTCAAAAAGTAGATGTCCACTATTACCTCGATCTAAATTTCAACACATTCATCTTCATTAATCACAAGAAATTCGTACCAAAGTAAACAAGAGTCCAATATTTGCCTAAAAAATGAATCTTGTCAAATTTTCATCGGTAAATTCCTAAAATTTGAACCCCCAAACGTGTTTTGATGTGCTTTCTGATGTGTTTTTATAATCAAAGGTACACCTGTAACGACCAAGAATTTTTGAAATTTTAAAAGTTTGTTTAACGAACTTTGGCCGCTACGACTTCTCCAAATTAACGGTCACATTACAATCTACGCGCGCTCGTCTAGCTAAATTTTAAAACCTAAGTCCATATAACTTTATGAAATTTCATTCGAGCCCAATTATTTCGAACCGAATTCTCGAGTGCCCAAATTTAGAAATCCTCCTTAAAATTTATCTAAAACTTATTCAAAGTTTCTTAACCCACTCGACTTATTTAGCCCAATTTAAATACTCATCTATTCACCTTAATCGGCCCATTTAAAATTTTGATCCAAGATAATGTTTCCATCCCACCAAAACTTGTAAATTACACACGCTTTTTACTCTTATTTGACATTCCATTTTTACAAAACAAACAAACATAAAATCTGCTCCATCATTCACCAATATCCTAATCACATTAATTTCACACCCCAATTCAGACTAATTAGAACCAATTAGCAAATATTTCTCACAAACTCACGCACACAATTTTGGCAAATCTCTTCCTCTCAAAACTCACGCATTACAAAAACTCTCATCTCATTCATATCAAAACTCTTGCCTCAAGCCATTCCCACTCACAAAGAATACAACATTTTCCCCTACTCTCAAAAATATCACAGAAAAACATTCAACGAGCCCAGAATTTATAGAACTTTCAACATCTCGCTTTAATCTTGATCAACACAAATTGAAGGGAACCACGACCAGCTTGCTCGGTAAACCTTTCTTCAAATCATTATCATCTCTTCTCTACACATCTACACAAAGTCATGGCATATATATATACATACATATATACACGCACAAATACACGCCACCATCACACAACAACACACACATATTCAACATACACCCCATAACCGACCAATAATCAAAGAAAATAGAGAGAGTAGAAGTAGATAGGACACTAGAGAAGGGTCGGAACCACCACATCGTCGGGAACTTCCATTCTCGACGGCGACCCCTTTTTCCCTCACATTGAATCTCTGTTGACGGGAATTAACGGTGGGTTATCAATCTCCATCGCCAAAATATCCTTCGATTTCAAGAAAATCCGCAAATTTCACCTTATGCGCAACCCGATTTCACCCTGGTTATGTTTCTCTCAGACATATCACTCTCTCTCCTCTCTCTGTGAAGACGTGTGTATGATTGAGGAAGAAGCCCAAGCCCAAATCTGATTTTTATTGATAAATATTTGAGCCTTAAGTCCCATAGTTCAACATTTTATTCAAGCTAGTCTAAAAGTTTCTCCCTTTGCCTAAATCAGTCCCTGAACCACCTTTATTGCACGGCAACAGTCCCAAATTGTAAACTTAAATATTTTTTTTAGAATATTAAGTTGCATAAAGGCTGAATTTTTTTATTATACATGTTTTAGGGCTAGACGAGGCGCGAGAAAACTAAAGGAATTATTATTTTCGCTCAACTCAAGAACTAACTGAGGTAGGCTCCTATTTTCAAATTTAAAGTTTTATTTAAAGATTGTGCATGGTTATTAATTTCATGTCATGATATATGCCAGTGTAATCATTTTATGAGAAATTACGTGCTTTGCACCAGCATGTAAAATTTCGTGCTTTGCACCGCATTGCATAATATTACGTGCCATGCACCAGATAGAATATTACGTGCTTTGCACCAGACAAGTATTTTATGAGAATTTATGTGCTTTGCACAAGTTCAATTGATTGTGCTCATTGCACTAGACATGATTAATGTGCGTTACGCACCAGACAGATCATTTGATCACTGCTAGCCTTTTTGACAGTTCATTAGATTTATTTTTACATGAGCATGTGTATATTAACGACATGTGAATTAATTAACCAGCGTGGAGCCTATTGAGTATTTTAAATACACACGTTTTATATTCCATGATTTAATGTAGATTTTTGAGTTGACGACTTGAGCGCAAGGCGGTGGCTACGAAAAATTAAATAAAAGAATTAAATTCATTTCCAAATTCTAGTACTTCTAATTATTATTATTTTGTTATTTATTCAGAATAATTATGGTGTGATAGTCACAGTTTGAAAACTTTACCGTTGTTTATTTGGAATAATATTCTTAATTTATGAAGAAATTTATGTTAAGCTTAGTTATAAAATTTTAAATGTTAGTTAGAAAATGATTACGTGGCGTTCCGAGTATTTAGAACTCGGGGCGTTACAGCTTGGTATCAGAGCGCGGTTTACGTTTTTGTAGACCCGCTAAAAAAAAAAAAAAAAAAAAAAAAGGGATTTTATTATTACGTCCTCGCAAATTTAACTAGAAAAAGAAGTATAAAATAGACGAACCCCACTTAGATGGACTTGACATAACTGACTTTTATTAGGACATGGCACCCAACGCGAGAGAACTTAGCAACAAAGCTAAAGCCTTCAGGGATTTCGAAAATTTCACACCCCAGCCGGGTTGGACTGTGACTGGACATCTTATGCATTATAATGCTGCCCTTGAGTGGGCCGTGGCACATGGTTATGAGATAGATGATATACGGTTGATTAACCACCTGATATCTACTTTCCCGACTTGGAAACGTGAAGTGGCTAAGACCATATTCCGAGATATGGTTATATCCATAAACTTAGACGTCGATTATGGCACATTTAATCAAAGGCTAGCGGCATACTGGAATATGTACCAGGCAGCCCATTTTGGAGAGGAGCTCTATGTGGCACCAGCGCCCGAACCTGGTCCAGAGAACGAGATAGTGCCAGAAGACGATCCGGAAGAAGAAGATCATGAGGAGGAACCTGAAGGAAATGAACTAGAAGAAGAAGAAGAGGATCCTGAGGAGGATGTCGAGGAAGGTGTTGAGGGGCACCAGGAGGACTCGGATGCCGAGTCGTGTGTTACCGATTAAGGGACACCCTTCCTATTGACGAAATTTAAACACTATGTAGTGGAATAAAGTACTAGTAGGAGGATTATTTATGTTGAATCGTTGGCGTGTTACGCCCTTTTATTTGTGTGCCTCACTAAAGGATTCAAATTATTATCAATAAAGGATTGCTACATTTTCTTATCAAGATTGTCTCTATGTATTATGACGATGAAATATTCAAACATTACAACTCCTCTTTATTTTGTTAAGGTCATGGCACGATCAAACCAGAACGAACTCGTTAAGACCCTAGTGGAAGCTCTTCGTGAGTTAAGGCAAGCACCCGCACCGGCCAACGCTACCATGTCAATCATTGAGCAATTCAAGGTACCGCCACCTACCTTCGAGGGCGGTGATGGTCCGCTGGCGATTGAGGGATGGCTCCAACAAATTGAGAAGATTTTCAAGCACATTTCGTGCCGAAGGAGACAAGAAAGTTGCATGTGCTGAGTTCATGTTGATTGGTCGAGCCAGCTATTGGTGGGATTCCACGTTGAGTACTAAAACCGAGGCCGAGAAAGCGGCTTACACATGGGAAAGGTTCAAAGAAGAGATTCGAGACAAGTATTTTCCCAAGGGTCTTCGGGATGCCAAGGAAAGGGAATTCCTTGACCTCGTGCAAGGGAATCTTGACATCACTGAATACGAAAGAAAGTTTGAGGAACTCTCTCGCTATGCCCCACGCTTGGTGGATACCAAGACAAGAAGGCTCGTCGCTTTGAGCGAGGTTTGCGCCCGATATTCGTAAGATTGTGACATCACACGAGCCGCCTACCTATAGGAGGTAGTGAAGAAAGCTCAAGCTATTACCTATGCTGATGACACATACGGGAATCAAAGTTTTCAAAATGATAAGGGAAAAGAAAGTGGCACCAGCAGGTCGAGCCATAACAAGGGCAACATGCCAAACAAGAAGCCGAACACAGACCCACTAGAGGCCGGACATCGCAGTAACCCACAAAGTGCCCTAAGTGCAAGAGGTTCCATAAGGGGAATGTCTCATGGGTAAGGGAGTTTGCTACAAGTGTGGTAAACCTGGTCACTATGCATCGATTGCCGATCCGCCTAACTAGGAACTCGACCAAGTCAAGGTGCAGGAGGTTAAGAAAGGAAAGGCCAGAGTTTTCGCGATGACACGTGAGGATGCCAACGAGAACCCGATGTTATCGCAGTATTTTATCCGCCTTTGGTACTCTGCTTACGTTTTGATCGATTCTGGTGCTACGCATTCTTTCATATCTGTTACATGCCTAGCTAGATTGAAACTAATAGGAGAGGAAACGGGTAGTGTGCTTGAGGTTAGTATGCCAACAGGAGGAACACTTGATACCCGAGTGATAGCTAGGGCTGTACAGATAGATTTTGATGGAATAATCTTAGGGGCAGACCTACATGTGATCGAAATGAAGGACTTTGATATCATTCTAGGCATGGATTGGTTAGGTAATAATAAAGCCAACATTCTATGCCATGAGAAAGAAGTGAGATTTCGAAGGAATGGAGAAGAGGAATTTAAATTTTACGGATCGAAAATTAGGGCAGTTCCTCGCCTTATCTCGACATTAAAGGCTAAAAAGTTATTATCAAAAGAGGGTTGCCAAGGGTTCTTGGTCAATCTCCAAGGGAAATCATCTGAGGAACTGACTTTGGATCGCGTGCCCGTGGTACAAGAATACCCAGATGTATTTCCAGATGACTTGCCAGGGATTCCACCCGAGAGGCAAGTGGAATTTGTAATCGATCTTGTACCTGGTGCAACCCCCGTTTCAAAAGCCCCATATCGGATGGCACCTAAGGAATTACAAGAACTAAAGGTACAGTTGGAGGAACTCCTTGAGAAAGGATTCGTTCGACCGAGTGTCTCTCCATGGGGAGCGCCAGTGCTATTTGTGAAGAAAAAGGATGGAAGTATGCGTTTGTGCATTGACTACAGAGAACTTAACAAGTTAACCATAAAGAACAAATATCCGCTTCCGAGGATTGAGGATTTGTTTGACCAGTTGAGAGGGGCAGCGGTGTTCTCCAAAATTGACTTGCGATCCGGATACCACCAGTTGAAGATTAAGTCCAATGATATACCAAAGACGGCATTTCGGACACGCTACGGGCATTATGAATTCACTGTAATGCCCTTTGGCTTAACCAATGCCCCAGCGGTGTTTATGGACTTAATGAATAGAGTCTTTCACGAATACTTGGATAAATTCGTTATTGTCTTCATTGATGACATATTAATATACTCGAAGGACACTCAACAACACGAGGAGGATCTGAGAACGGTGCTGAGTATTTTGCTGGAGGAGAAGCTTTTCGCCAAATTCAAGAAATGTGAATTTTGGCTTGAACGTGTTGGTTTTTTGGGTCATATTGTGACAGCTAAGGGCATTGAGGTGGACCCTTCCAAGGTGGAGACGATAACCAATTGGACCAGACCTGCCAATGTTGGTGAAGTAAGAAGCTTCCTTGGATTGGCCGGATACTATCGGCGATTTATAGAGGGCTTCTCCAAAATAGCAGGACCTCTAACGCAGCTAGGCTTGTCAAAACGGCTCGGCGAGCCGGCTCGGCTCGCCCAAGCCGTGTTCGGGCTCGGCTCGTGGCTCAGACATCAGACGAGCGAGCCGAGCTCGCTCGCGAAAATACGAGCCGGCTCGCTCGGCCGCGAGCCGCTCGTTCGAGCCGAGCCGGCTCGCCAAACAGGTTCGGGCTCGGCTCGTGGCTCAGACATGACGAGCCCGAGCCGAGCCTGGCTCGGCGAGCTCGAGCCGGCTCGCGAGCCAAAACGGCTCGCGAGCCGTTTTGACAAGCCTAAACGCAGCTCACTCGGAAAGGTGTAAAGTTTGACTGGACCGAAAAGTGTGAGAAGAGCTTTCAAGAGTTGAGGGATAGATTGGTCTCGGCGCCCGTGTTAACGATACCTGATGGTTCAGATGGGTTTGTAATCTATAGCGATGCATCCAAGCATGGACTGGGATGCGTACTCATGCAGAAAGGAAAGGTTGTTGCATACGCATCCCGACAACTTAAGCAATATGAGCAGAATTATCCAACCCATGACTTGGAACTTGCAGCCGTAGTGCATGCTCTAAAAATTTGGCGTCACTACCTATATGGGAGTAAGTGTGAGATTTTTACCGATCATAAAAGTCTCAAATACTTCTTTACTCAGAAGGAGCTAAACATGAGACAACGACGATGGTTAGAGTTGGTGAAGGACTATGATTGCACAATTCTTTACCACCCGGGTAAAGCAAATGTGGTCGCTGATGCATTGAGTAGGAAGAACACAGGCCAGCTAGCAGCATTGGGAACGACGCAAGATCAGTTGATTCGAGATTTTAAGAACCTACGAATTGAGGTAATTCCGTCATCCACTCCGACCACGGTGAGGTTACTGAGTTTGACAATCAAGCCGAACCTAAGGGATCGTATAGTTGCTGTGCAAAATGAGGATCCATTCCTAGAAAAGATTAGAGTAGAAGTTGGTACAGGAAAGAAGGTTGGGTTTGAAATCTCGACAGATCAGGCTTTACTGTTCAGAGGTCGTCTTTGTGTACCGAAGAACGAGCAGATTAGGAATGAGATTTTGACTGAGGCTCATTCCGCCCCTTACGCAGCACATCCTGGTGGGACTAAAATGTATAGGGATTTGCGTAATACCTTTTGGTGGAGAAATATGAAGGGAAGCATTGCTAAGTTCGTCGCTAAGTGCATGGTATGTCAGCAAGTTAAAGCGGAACATCAGAGACCGTCGGGCTTGTTAAATCCGTTAGATATACCAGAATGGAAATGGGAGAAAATTTCTATGGATTTTGTGACTGGTCTCCCGAGGACGGTGAAGGGTCACGATGCCATCTGGGTTGTCGTCGACCGGCTCACCAAGTCAAAGACATTTCTTGCCCGCTCGGATGACGCTCACTATGGACCGATTGCACACAATTGTATGTCAAAGAAATTGTCAGACTTCATGGGGTACCAGCATCTATTGTATCCGACAGGGATTCGAGGTTTACCTCAAGATTCTGGAAGAGCCTACAGACTGCTATGGGCACTACACTAAAGTTTAGCACAGCATATCACCCTCAAACCGATGGGCAAACTGAACGAACTATCCAAACTCTGGAGGATATGTTGAGAGCATGCGTTTTGGATTTGGGGGGTAACTGGGAGACACATCTACCATTGGTGGAATTTGCTTACAATAATAGCTTCCAAGCTACAATCGGTATGGCCCCTTATGAAGCACTTTATGGTCGCCGATGTCGCTCACCAAGATAATCGGGATGAAGTTGGTGAGAGAAAAATATTGGGACCAGAATCAAGTTGAGAAGACTGTGGCAGTTATAGATAAGATCAGATCAAGAATAAAGATTGCTCAGGATAGACAGAAAAGTTATGCCGACCAAAAGAGAAAGTATATAAAATTTGAGGTTGGAGAGAAAGTTTTCCTCAAAGTTGCACCTATGAAGGGTGTTTTACGGTTCGGAAAAAAGGGGAAGTTAAGGCCAAGATTTATTGGTCCATTTGAAGTATTAGAGCAGATTGGGAACGTGGCTTACCGTTTGGCGTTACCGCCGGAACTCTCATCAGTGCATAACGTGTTCCACGTGTCCTTACTGAGAAAGTACATCCATGACCCGAACCATGTGGTGAATGCTCAGAACGTTGATATTCGACCAGACCTAACGTATGAGGAGGCACCTATATGCATCTTAGATAGAAAAGTCAATGTTCTTAACAATCGGGAGGTTCCCTTAGTCAAAGTCCAGTGGGGTAGGCACGGAAGAGATGAGGCCACCTGGGAAAAAGAAGAAGATATTTTCGCCAGATACCCAGACCTCTTTAATCAAGTAAGTTAAATTTCGAGGACGAAATTATTTTAAGTGGGGAAGGTTGTAACGACCAAGAATTTTTGAAATTTTAAAAGTTTGTTTAACGAACTTTGGCCGCTACGACTTCTCCAAATTAACGGTCACATTACAATCTACGCGCGCTCGTCTAGCTAAATTTTAAAACCTAAGTCCATATAACTTTATGAAATTTCATTCGAGCCCAATTATTTCGAACCGAATTCTCGAGTGCCCAAATTTAGAAATCCTCCTTAAAATTTATCTAAAACTTATTCAAAGTTTCTTAACCCACTCGACTTATTTAGCCCAATTTAAATACTCATCTATTCACCTTAATCGGCCCATTTAAAATTTTGATCCAAGATAATGTTTCCATCCCACCAAAACTTGTAAATTACACACGCTTTCTTTTACTCTTATTTGACATTCCATTTTTACAAAACAAACAAACATAAAATCTGCTCCATCATTCACTCAATATCCTAATCACATTAATTTCACACCCCAATTCAGACTAATTAGAACCAATTAGCAAATATTTCTCACAAACTCACGCACACAATTTTGGCAAATCTCTTCCTCTCAAAACTCACGCATTACAAAAACTCTCATCTCATTCATATCAAAACTCTTGCCTCAAGCCATTCCCACTCACAAAGAATACAACATTTTCCCCTACTCTCAAAAATATCACAGAAAACATTCAACGAGCCCTAATTTATAGAACTTTCAACATCCGCTTTAATCTTGATCAACACAAATGAAGGGAACCACGACCCGCTTGCTCGGTAAACCTTTCTTCAAATCATTATCATCTCTTCTCTACACATCTACACAAAGTCATGGCATATATATATACATACATATATACACGCACAAATACACGCCACCATCACACAACAACACACACATATTCAACATACACCCCATAACCGACCAATAATCAAAGAAAATAGAGAGAGTAGAAGTAGATAGGACACTAGAGAAGGGTCGGAACCACCACATCGTCAGGAACTTCCATTCTCGATACGACCCTTTTTCCCTCACATTGAATCTCTCGTTGACGGAATTAACGGTGGGTTATCAATCTCCATCGCCAAAATATCCTTCGATTTCAAGAAAATCCGCAAATTTCACCTTTGCGCAACCCGATTTCACCCTGGTTATGTTTCTCTCGTACATATCACTCTCTCTCCTCTCTCTGTGAAGACGTGTGTATGATTGAGGAAGAAGCCCAAGCCCAAATCTGATTTTTATTGATAAATATTTGAGCCTTAAGTCCCATAGTTCAACATTTTATTCAAGCTTAGTCTAAAAGTTTCTCCCTTTGCCTAAATCACCCTGAACCACCTTTATTGCACGGCAACAAATTCCCAAATTGTAAACTTAAATATTTTTTAGAATATTAAGTTGCATAAAGGCTGAATTTTTATTATACATGTTTTAGGGCTAGACGAGGCGCGAGAAAACTAAAGGAATTATTATTTTCGCTCAACTCAAGAACTAACTGAGGTAGGCTCCTATTTTCAAATTTAAAGTTTTATTTAAAGATTGTGCATGGTTATTAATTTCATGTCATGATATATGCGGTGTAATCATTTTATGAGAAATTACGTGCTTTGCACCGCAGAGAAAATTTCGTGCTTTGCACCGCATGAATATTACGTGCCATGCACCAGATAGAATATTACGTGCTTTGCACCAGACAAGTATTTTATGAGAATTTATGTGCTTTGCACAAGTTCAATTGATTGTGCTCATTGCACTAGACATGATTAATGTGCGTTACGCACCAGACAGATCATTTGATCACTGCTAGCCTTTTTGACAGTTCATTAGATTTATTTTTACATGAGCATGTGTATATTAACGACATGTGAATTAATTAACCAGCGTGGAGCCTATTGAGTATTTTAAATACTCACGTTTTATATTCCATGATTTAATGCAGATTTTTGAGTTGACGACGGAGCGCAAGGCGGTGGCTACGAAAAATTAAATAAAAGAATTAAATTCATTTCCAAATTCTAGTACTTCTAATTATTATTATTTTGTTATTTATTCAGAATAATTATGGTGTGATAGTCACAGTTTGAAAACTTTACCGTTGTTTATTTGGAATAATATTCTTAATTTATGAAGAAATTTATGTTGCTTCCGTTATAAAATTTTAAATGTTAGTTAGAAAATGATTACGTGGCGTTCCGAGTATTTAGAACTCGGGGCGTTACAACACCATACACCCAACATTTCTGCTAATTAATTACATCTTGACACCATTAGTTAACGTGGATCTGTAGTCACTCGTGAACAGCCAATTTTGGATTACCGACCGTTTTGACTTTTAGCCATGTAATCCAATTTAGACATTTTTTCTGCTTAGAAATTGTGTTATAGGCCATGTCAGTTGATGAGACTAAATTTTGTTTTGATGAACGTGAGTCATCTAAATAATATACATACTATGATTATTTACTCTCATATACTTAATTGTCGGCAACATGGCCTGTATGCCTCCAGCTAAGAGCATCTTCAATGCAACAATGTGCACGGTGTATATTTGACACATGAAAAAGATAAGACACATAAAAACTTATACATCAATTTTAACTTATACATCAATTTTCTCTTTCTTTTTTTTTTCACATTTTCTCTATCTTTGGTAACTTTTTCTTGACAATGTAACTGACACTTTCTACAACTAGATATTGATTTTGACAGCGTTGGAGAAAAATTACCAAAAGTAGAGAATAGAGAAAAATGTGGAAAGTAAGAGAGAACATTGATGTATTACTTTTTATATGTCTATCTTTCTCATACCATATGTACACTATACATAGGGTTGTATTGGAGATGCTCTAATGGCTGTTTTTATGTTACTTGTTCACTTGCCATGTCAATGTGTCATGAAGAAGGCTAGGGCCTTATATCCGGTTTTCTGACTTTTCCAAATTTGATGAATATTTTCACCAGAAAACAATTGTTAGATTTTTATACTTTAAAAAATACTCCCTCCGTCCAACATATATAATTCACTTTTTCCTTTTAAGGTTGTCCCACAAATATAATCATCTTACTATATTTAGTGGTATTTTTTATATTTATTTACTACTATGCCCCACCTATATTCTTGAAAATATAACATAGTTAATGAGAGTTAATGATTTGTATTCATTTAAATAAGGGTATTATTATTATATAAAATTAGTTGTAAAATTCACTTTTCCAATGTTATTCTTAATCCTTATGAAGGAAATAAAGTGGACTGTATATGTGAGACGGAGAGAGTAATAAATAATGATAAAGAAAATTAATAAAAATGTAAAAATGTACAGTTAAAATACAAAAGTTCACAAATAAACGCGAAAATTTTATTTATTAAAGAATTGTGGTTTTTTTTTCGTCATAAAAGAATTGTGGTTTTAGATGAATATAAAAGTAGTTAAAAAATGAAAAATAAAATCCATCATCATGCCACAAAAAATGAGAAAAATGCAACCCTGAAATAGAGTTCTATTAACTGTAACGCTAACTTTGTTCTCAATTCATTCATTAGAAATTTAAAATTACCTTTCAGCCTTTCACGTGAAATGATCCACTCACGTCGGGGGTAGGATAAGTCACATGCCCAAATGATATTGTAGTGCAACCACATCATCTTAAGCAATAAGCAATGGAGCTTGTTTCAAGTAACCGTCTCGGGTACATACCCGAGTGAGAGGAGAAAAAAAACCTGCCCTCTCCCAAAAAAAATTTGGGGAGTTGTGTCTGTAGGGTACATACCCTACACAAGTATTTGAACAAATGGCATAAGTAATGATGTGCCACATCGCTCTTCATCTATTAAAAATAATGACGCCAGTATGTTATCAGTTGAGATAACATAGCACTGTCAAGTCATTAGGGGATAAATAACTCACATACAAAACTAACAATTCCCTCTTGAATAGCCGCCAACAGAGACCCCCAAAAAAAAAAAAAAAAAAAAACCCTTTACAAAAGGTGGAATAGTAACTCATTCCATACATCCGGCACCCCAGGCAAGCACCAGTGTATGCAATCAGAATAACTAGTGGGGTTTGCCATTTTCTCTTCACTCAATGGCTCCCAAAATTTACGGTATATTGTCGGGTGGCCATCTTTCCTATACTCCGAAAGCTGAGTGATGTTTATGACAGAAACCTTCGAACCCAACCGCTTCAATACCTTGTCCACCATCTGCATTGTGGGCAAGTCCGAGCCTGATCCCCAATACTTCTCATCATTAATAGGCAGTTTCTCATTATGACAATTTCCTTGGCTACCTGGTTCCCAATCTTCCTTTCTAATCATCCAAAACGAGAAGAAGAAATGAATTCAAAGTTTTAACTTCAATGACGGAACCACTTATATCTACTCCCAATCTGATGCAAGCTGCTTGCATCAGATTGCACCAATGTGGCGCGATCTGAACCATGCTGCAAGTAGGGAACAGCTCATTGATAGATCCAAATCGCATCACATCAATAGCAACACATCTGGTGTAAGCAGCTTACACCAGATCACACCAGATTAGGAGTACGCTTACATTAAATGCGTCGGCGACATAGTAACGAAAAAAACCCGCTTCTTTTGGGGATCAACATGTAGAGCCACCCAATCTGCCCAAGCTTCCATTGCCAACTCCATGCCTCGTTCCATCAACTTCTTCGCAAATCCCATTTTCTTCGTTGCTCCATCTATAAACATAGATATTCCATAATTGTCCACTTAAAGCATGTTTTGCCAAGCCTAGAAAAAGTAAAGTCAATTAAATTAAATTAGCAATGTAAGCTTAGTACTTACAATAGCTTAACAGGGCCTTGTCTCCACCAGAGATAGGAATTGAAGACAAGTATATCAGCATGCTGCCACCGTGATGAGTGTCTGAGAATTCCATCAGGACGCAATATTCGCTCATCCAATCGGTGTTCAACTACATCATCAGAGTTAGATTCAACAAGAAGTGGGGCCCAAAGAAACTCCACAGTTGCATTGTAATTCTGTAACAAGAAACAACATCAGTCAAACAGTAACACGGATTGTAATATAAGATGAAAAAGTCATTTACCTCTGCCCTAAAAATTGTAAGCTCAGCATTTGGTGTGATAGATTGCTTATCTGATGGAATTACAGATTGTAATAAACACAACATTGATATCCACTGCCCTCTATTCAATGAATCCCCAACAAACATTAATCTTTTTCCCCTTAACTTTTCCCACATTTCCTTAGCATTCCACCTAGTGAAAAACGACCAACAAAATCAAAATCGAAATCAAAATCAAACATTAGACGTGTATATACATAGTACCATAGACTTCAAGAAATGGGAAATAAAGAAGCACCTCTTCAAATTGCAATTGTGCGGTTGCCATCTCCAAAACTGGTACCCTAAATCAGGCCTTCCATGTTTCTGACAAGCTAATTGATCAGACATGTATGGACAACTAGATTCACTATACAGAGGATATGAGGTGTTATCAAAAACCCATTTTCCGGAAAATATGTTACACTCTTCCAGTGGTGGCGATCCTCCTTCCCGACCGCCGGATTCCACTGGTTCAACAGCCCAGGAAGTTCTCCTCCCACTGTATGGTACAGTGGAACTGCATTTACTAAACTTATCCAATCCAACTACATCCCAACAAGGTAAAAAAGTAAACGTTCATCACATACCAATTACCAAAACAAGTCATATAAAATCGAAAGTCAAGGAAAATTAAGGAAAGAAAGTGCTTAAATACCAAGAAAACATACATGCTCAAGAACTTAGAACCCCAAATTCCAAGAAAATATATGAAACGACATAAATTCGAAAACCCAGTACCAAAACCTAACCAATTTTGCAAATTCTGCCGTAATAAGAATAAAGTAAATCAAAATTCAAATTTGTTTTACCTGGTCGTTTCTTTGGAAGAGTAAAGTTATGGGCAGGGGTGAATTTGGGTAAAGCCTCTACTTTTAGAGTAGATTGATGATTACGATCGTGATGCTGGGATTGTTCCGTGTTAATTCGTCGAATGCTCAACTCATTGTACAGAATAGTAAACGCTATAAAGACGAAGAAGATGAGCGCCAAAAGCGGCAACCGTGACTTCTTCATTTTGGGTGGTAATTGAAAAGAGAGAGAATTGCTAGAATCTAGAAGAATGTTTATAAAATTTGGAACGCTGACCGTGATTCTTGTTATCAGAGTGTGAGGAAATAGATTAGAATAGCATGTGTGACGATTAACTGCTGGGATTTTTCTTATTAAGATTTAAGATTGAACTAGTACGAAATATTATACTATTCTGTTTATGGGGATTGATAATTAATTCTACCTCTATCGGTGAGAATGAGCATAGGATTGAATTTTTATTTTTTTTTAAATAGATTTTTATGCTAAAAGAGAAAATGAGTATAATTGAATGATGAAAGTTTATATAGTATACGTAAATTCTATGAGATATGTCACTGTGATTGGTTTGATCAAATTTAACTTTAGAGATGATGGATAAAAATATATTAAAATGGGTAAAAAATTCCATCATATCATGGGCTAAGAGATTGGGTCCCAATGGAATGACGGATTTGGCATTAGCCATCTCTAATACAAACATCAATCGCAAGTTTTCAAGTAATAAGAAAGAGAAAGACACAAGGATTTGAGAGGGTGTCATATTTTTTTTCAATTTTTTCTTTTCTTTAATCATTTTTCTCTCATTTTACTTATTTTTTCTCTATTTTTCTTCCTAAATTTCGTTGTCATATCTAGAAATGGACACTCATCTAGAATTCTTACACCAATGCTTTATTATTAGTTTGAATTTATTTCTACATCTCTCATCTTTTTTACTTTTCCTGCTTTTTTCCCTATACTTCTTTCCACATTCATATTTAAATAAAATAATTATTTTCTATATCTCTTTCCTCCACATCATCTCGCAACCCACATTTGCATTGTATGTGGCTTAAAATTCACAATACTGAACGGTATTAACATACAACATAAATGTTTATAAGCAATGTTTATGAGTGATGATTATCTTTGTTAAATATGTCTGATCCAGGCACAAGTAATAATAAAATGAGAATACTTCTAGTTGCTAAATCTACGTTGGATAAATGTATGCTTCTTTATTTTACATTATTAAAAATATATATATATATGTTGGATGTATGGAAATAAAGATAGCTAGGGTTGAAATGGAACTGTAATAAGATTTTGAAAAGCATATGAATGAAACTAACACGAAATTTAAAAAGGAAGGCTTTCGAAAAAAAAAAAATAAAAATTCAATTTGCCGTTTCTTTTTAATTAAATGAAAAAAAATACAAAAACACATTGAAGCGCGTGTTTTTCTACATATTTTTACACGTTCTTTTCAACTTCACTAATTCTTTCTTCTATTTCACATCTATGTATCTCGTGGGACTTACCTTTATCATACAAATCTCCACCATTCAACTCCACTCATTCTCTCTCTTATATCGCATAAAAACACATAAAAATTTATTTTTACACGCATTGCAGTCCCTTCGGGGACATCCGATAACTCACTCCTGCGAGATTACGACAAATTAATTATACAAAAATAACATTAGTCAAGGTCTGTTGTATCCTAAACCAATCGTCGGCTTTCAATTTTCATGAATTCCAACGTCAATTTAGAATTATCAAATCAATTCTATCTCTCTAACATCAATTCTATCGCTCTCACATTCAGGCGGGGAGAGACACAGATTGATTTTCAAGTTTGATCAATTCTGATAAAAATTATCAAATACAATCTCTGAGATAATAATATAGATGGATCAGGTATTTAGCAAGGTAGGTTCATACTGGTTGGGCCAAAAGGCCAGCCAGGAAATGAACTCCGTCGGCAATGATCTTAATGTAAGACTTTCAACTTTTCTCTAATTTATTTATTCATCTTAATCTCCAATTTTTCAAATTATCGTCGTTTGATCCTTCAATTGATAAGGCCATCAGCTGCATCCTGTTTGTGCGGAATTTCTGGATTTCATTTTTGGAATGTTGATGATGGGAGTCCTGTTTTGATCTTGTGATTTTATTTCCTTTATTCGTTGTTAGAAACTTTTAATTGTGAAAACGGCGATCTTTTCAATTTCTTCGTGTTTCTTTTTTTTTTTTTCCCCATTAATTTTTCATATTGAATGAATTGATCGTTGCTAATAAACAATGAATTTTCCTTGTTTAAGGCCTTGTTCTATTGGGGGTTTAGTTGTTCCGCACGGTATTCCGTGTAAAAATGTGTGGTTAATATTATTTTGGGAAATGTTTGGGTGGTTGAAAATGAGTATGAGGTATACGGAATTGCGTGCGGATTTGGTTAACACCAAATAGAACAAGGCCTAAATTGTGGTAATGTTTTAATCTTGTTTGTGTATTTGACTTAGTCACTATCAACAAGCATTGAAGGAGGCAAAAAATGGTTGGTTAACAAGATTAAAGGTTCGTTTCTAATCTGTTTTCAGCCTCGTTTCATCACAATGGTGAATAATAATTAATAACAACTCATCGTTTTCAGGGAAAATCCAAAAGCCATTGGAGGAACTGCTCAAGGAGCATGATATGGCGGTAGGAATATTCCCTAAAGATGCCACCAACTACGAATTCAACGAGGAGACGAAGAAGCTAACGGTTTACATCCCGTCCGTCTGTGAAGTTGGTTACAGGGATTCGTCAGTGTTGCGTTTCTCAACCGTGGTAATGTTGAATTTTCTAATCTAAAAGTTTAATCTGATAGATTATTTCTAATTTATATTATTTAACTATTTTTTCCCATCAAAAGTTAACACGTGACACTCAGACTCAAACTCAAGAATACCATGTTGGACCATCTGATTTAAAAAGCTGATATATTGGTTTCAATTTATCTTATTTAACTATTATCTTTAACAGGTAACAGGACATTTGGAGAAAGGGAAGTTGAGTGATATAGAGGGAATGAAAACTAAGGTCATGATATGGATAAAGGTCAGTGCCATTACCTCTGAAGGTTCGAAGCTTCATTTCTCTGCTGGTATGAGGAAAACAAGAAACAGAGATGCTTATGAGTTTATCCGAGATGGGGTCGTTGTTGATAAGTTCTAGATTTCTTGAACTAATACTCTTGTTTCTTGTTTTATCGTTCACACAAGCTGCAACTCGAATTTAAAATTGAATACTTACACTTGCAATGATTTCTTGTTTTGTGTTTTATGGTGTTGATCAACTATATTACAGGGATCAGATGATGAATTGTACCAAGAGAAAACAAGTATTTTTGTGCGTGGTGAACATTCATGAGTTTCTGCTTCAATATGGTTTAGTTCTTGCTATATTGAAGTGACACTTTATGTATATATATGTAGTGCTGGGCATCGGGTCGGGTTCGGGCCTGACCCGAAACCAACCAAGAAAAAATCAGTTTGAATGTTTCCAAACCGAACAGACTCAATTTGGTCCAATTCGGTTCGGTTCGCGGGTTTTTCCTGTTTTTTCGATTTTTTTTTTATAACCAATCGGATTTTCGGTTTGGTAGAAACCAAATCGAAAACCAAACCAGTTGACCAAAAAACCCGGCCCAACCTGACTCGACCCTGAATCGGGCGGGTCAGGTCGGTTCCTCGATTTTGCGGGTTCAATGCCCAACACTATATATATGCGATGAGAGTATTGTTCTCCTCCTCCCATCGGGGGAGGATCAACCCTTCCTGTCTCTGATGTTGTAGCGCCACGTCAATAGGGGAATGATGACACGGTGTTGCCACATTAGCAATGGGAACGTTGCAGTGCCACGTCATCAATGGGAAGGGCTTGTTCATTCCCAAGAGCGGAAGATAATAGTACTCGAAACTAATGAGTTGAAACTTAAAATTTAAAACTGAATTTTATTCTTGACATTATTTAAAACTGAATTTTCTTCTTGACATTTTTTTCCCTTCTTTTCAAAATGGTAAAGGTGGCAAGTATTATGAAGTTGACCCAAGAACTTCAATTAGATTGACAGCTCTGTAACATCTAATCATTATGTACTGCCTGATAAATATTATTCATAATAAATATTATGGTACGTAAGAGGGAGTATACACCGTAGCTCTAAATGAAAGAATGCAAGATAATGGAAAAAAAGAAAATGAAGGAGATTCCATCTCCGTCACAAAATAAACGAGAATGAAAGCAAAGAAAGTAGAAGAGTAAAGGAAAGGGTACAAAACAAACACTGATGTAACGTACATAAGGGAACTTGTGAACGTCCATCTTTAAAGTCGAAGATGTCTAGTTCAAAAACAAAAGTGCACCAGCCGGGAATCGAACCCAGGTCTGTACCGTGGCAGGGTACTATTCTACCACTAGACCACTGGTGCTCCTGTGCTTTGAAGGCATATTCAAATCAGAATATCAAAAAATCAAGTTGCTCCTTGGCTATCCTCATATAAAAATGACCGCATTACCACTTTAATATATTTTAACACAAAAGAAAATTAGTGAGATAACTATTTTAATTAGAAGAAGCCATCCATAATACACAGAATGTGACAGCAGATTCTGGGCTTCGCTCCTCATAATCTGTAGTCTATAATAGTGGCACAAGAGCTTGTATGCTTGTATGGTAAAATTGAAATTTAATTTCTTTTTTTTTTTAATCTCAAGTTCACTTTCAACCACATTTAAAATTTAATTTTTCATATTTTACAACGTATTCTTACCTTTTAACAAAGCCAAATACTAATAATAATTTTCTTCTGGAAAAAGACTTTCTCGGACAATTATAACTCTCTAATTATATAATTTTCAATAAATGTTTCTTCAAATCTTGAAATATAACAGGATAATATACCCCAAATAAATTTGACATAAAGTGCTCAACTCACCAGCCATGTTCTATTCCCAGCGCTGGGATGCGCTGGGAAATTTTTTGTGAGACAATGGGGTGCGGGCCCCACAGTCATCATAAGGTGGGCTCTCCCTAGCTGGAAGAATGCTGGGACAAAAGATGCTGGGAAGATATCAAAAACCCTCAACCCACATGGTTATTCACTGTGAAACGTACAGTTTCAACTCTCAATCAACCTCCAACTTACAAAGGTTATACTTTATCTTGGAATAATAATATTATGTATCAACATTCTAAATGCATTTTGAATTTCATATTGATGCTTTTATGCGTTCTAATTGACAAATCACTCTTCAATATTATTAAGTACTAGCGATAAATAACATTTTCCACACTTGAATTATTGTTATTATTATGTGCACAATAGCATAAGTATATATATGAAGCATATATATGAAGCTTAATTTTTATTGATAATCATATAGTGTATGTACTATTTATTTCAACGATATACATATTAGTTTTTTCCTTTCCTCTAGTAAGTATAACAGCAGCTATACAATTGTATCCAATCCCAGATAAAGGAAAAATGCTTTTGAGTTTATTCAAATAGTACTAGAGTTATAGATCAAGCAACATCATCATATTGAGCTTTGTGCAAAAAATCAACATTTCACAGAGCTATTTCTGCCGTTGATTTGTTGGAAAAAACTTTTGGATGCTTCATATGTTGACCAGCAGATTGCAGCTGCTGGGGCATGAAATAACATTCTAGGAATCCATCCCCTTATTAGCCCACCATATCCATCCTTTTTCAAGATTGTTCTGATAACATCAACGATCGAAGTACTCGAAAACCGATCAACCCCACAAACACCCTATCAAATATCAATTAATCAATACAGATATAACATAGTGGATGATATAATGATAGGTGGTTCATGTGATGACCGTTGATTTTAAAGTGATGTGATACCGATGTGTAAAAATACAAGATGATATTATGTGAATCCCGGTATTTGTGGTTACCTGGCATTGCAACTGAGTTTTGACGACATCCAGGGGAGTCGTCAGAGCAGCTGCCAGTGCTCCAGCAGCAGCACCAGCGGTTGCGTGCACCACCAAAGTCTCCTCCTCATCGCCATCACCACCACCAATCTCCGGTGAAGCCTCCATCAAACCCTTCTTCACGGCCTCATAGGTAGCAAAATGAACTGCAGTAAAAGGTGCATTCATCACAACAGTAGTCCTATAACTTGCATAGAAAGCCCCAACTCCCTCCTCCACCGCCACCCTCGTAACACAATCCGCCACCCCTTTGTACGGACTGCCCTTTAATTGCAGTCTTTGCTTCACCACATCCATCGGAGTTAACACAGCATCACTGGCCACAGTAGCAAAAACACCAGAAGCTGCGTGTGCCATTGAATTATTTGGATTTGATTTTGATAGAAATTTCTTGCAAGTTTCATATACTGAGAAGTATACTGCATGAGCAGGTCCTGCGCCTAATCCCATTGCAGAGATGCCTCGGTAGAGGCCACCGAGGCCTTCGAGTTTCATGATCGAGCCAAGGGACTGGCGGATATTGATCGCCGGAGTTTTGTATGAAGTAGTAATGGCTTGCATGCGAGTTTTGAGGGTGTCCACCGGAAACATTGCCATGTGCTCTACAGAGCCAGCAATGGAGCCTGCAATCATGAATTGCCAGAACTCGAGGCCATCGTGGGTGGTGGTGATGGTACCAGTGCTAGCGGTGGTGGTTGTGGTGGTGGTGGTGGTTGTCATGGTGGAGGAAGAAGAAGAACTTCTAAAAAGTGGAGTTCATCATCGCCTCAACCAAACTCATTTAAAGGTTTAATATTGGAGCTAGCTAGATATGATAGGCACATAACTTTTATAATTATTGTGACATGATCTTGAGCTAAGAACCAATGCATACATAAAATACTGTGTTGAATTATTTTATGTGTAGAAGAAGAGCAAAATCATTTATCTAAATTACATCTTCAATAAATGACACACATACTTGGAGATCGCTTTCGCACTATATGGAATGTCACCATACAAGAATTTATTCATTTATTTTTTATTTGTTTATGGAATGAGAATAAATGAGACGATATGTATGTCGGATCGTTCAATGAATAATCTGTACCTTTTCCATGGATAGAATCAGAAAAAGAAAGCTGATTTAAGGAAAAAGGTTCATATTTTACCATTACAGTAGTAACAAAGAACAAATAACCTTGAGTACTGGCGTGCTGGGTCTCTATATCTCGTATGCGTATGTTGTGTGTATTCTTTAAAAAAAGAACAAGTAACCTAGCACAAGTCCAAAAATGTTTCTAGCAAAAAGTAATACTACTTGTCCAGACATGTTTTAAGTTTTAACTTCTAACAAACAGACAATTAGACACATAAATGCAGAGTGTCAAAATCATACAACGTATAATTTCTCTATTATTGTTCTAACATCGTAACCCTGTTTGTAAACTTGTGTCTACAAGAAATATATATTCCAAGTGGAGAAGTGGCAAAGATGAGGACTTGTGTTATCCACAAGCCCCCCTCCGCTTTCAGCTTCAAAGCACTGCATAACAGTCACAACTTTGGCTTTGCTATCTACAAAGGAGGAATATATCTAACAACATCTTGTGGTGTCCACGGGTATAGCTTGAAGCATTTCACTTCTCAAAAGCAAAGTCAAAAATAGACGGACCAAAGTAGAATAGCAAAGCGATGAAAATGAGAGTGCTTGTCGATACTTATCCCCCACTTACTTTGATTCTTGTTCTTGTTTTGTAAGAGGTTTATCATTGATGCGACAATCGGAATTGTTCCAAATGCCTCACAGTAATATTTACAAGTCTTGTTTCAATTTAATTACGTTACAGATTGTAAAATCATGTGTTAATGGTTTGATTATTAATACAATGGTTTTTTTCCATTTTTCACCATTAGTATTTAGTAACCAACTTAACCTTACGACTGTGACTGTCAGTAACATGACCGACACTTTTTGGGTTTTCTGTTGAAATTCTTTTACTCAACTATTTAACCTTAACCTATGACGTAATCCAACCGAAAATGGAAGAAACCATGACACATAAATACAATCTTCAACAACTTGAAAATAAAAATTTAATTAAAACTAAACCAAGTATGATTACTGCAATTCACTGTCATTCTGCAGGGAAAGCAAAAACTATACAATACTGCAATTTCACAACGTAGCACAACTGAGATTTATTTATTTATTTATTCCAGATAAAGACCCCAAGTATAAACAAGTCCTCAACTTTTTTGTCCTGACATAACCATTAACAGTTTCTAGAACCTGATTCATCTCCCCCGCCTAATCACAATGCTAGCAAATCAAGAACACGCCACTCCATGCAAAGGGAACAACATAAAAGCAACATATATAAACAAGTGGAGCAAAAATTTTCACTTAAATATTCAAATCAATTAGACAAAATCTCGAAAAAACCACAAATAAGTCAAAACTAGCGCTAAATGAAAGCAGAATGCAACTTCTCCAGCATAGACATTAAAAAAACGACAGCATTAAGGTCCAACAAGAAAGTAAACGTCTGAAATAACCTTTGAATGTAACTACGCAGTGGTTGATGATTGATCAGCAAGCCTCTTTCTTGCCTCCTCAATGATGGACAACTTAATACCTTTGCCCTTAGGAAGAGACACGCACGGCTTTGTACCCTTTCCAATAGTGAACACATTGCCAGACGGGTAGCAAACTCGAGCCCAACAGAATCCTGGACGTGGATAGTCTCAAAACTTCCCTGGTGCTTCTCACGGTTCTTGATCACTCCAACACGTCCCCTGTTCCTTCCGCCAGTGACCATCACAACATTACCGATGTCAAACTTGATAAAATCAACAATCTTGTTTGTCTCAAGGTCGAGTTTGATAGTGTCATTAGCCTTGATGAATGGGTCGGGGTAGCGGATTGTCCTTCCATCATAGGTGTTGAGATAGGGAATTCCCTTCTTCCCAAACTGCACAGATCTAACCTTACAAAGCTTGAACTACAGAAGCACAAAATTAATAAGAAGGCCGATCCATCGCCAGCAAAAATAAATTAATTAATTAATTAATTAGTGAACAGGGGGGGACAGAGAGGCTACTCGGGAGCTGAAGAAAACAGCAGCCAGAATTGGGTGACCATGTCACCAGGGGCTGCATTGAAGTCTTTATAAAATCACACGAACAAACTGGTAAATTGGAGAACATTCGTCCAATTCTACTCCTCTGTTTTACTTTATTTTGCATTTTCAAGCTAGGCCATATAGATGAGCTAGCGTGATAGGGAGATGTGCAATAAGATTCACAAAGCCAAGGTGGGCATATAAATATGACACTTCTCATTAGGGGGCGGGATCTGGGAAATTAAGGGTAGCCTCCTCGTCCCTTACGGAATGGAGACGGAATCGACCCTTGGTATCATAGAGCAGGCGGAAATTCTCGTTGGTCTTTGGAACAGACACAACATCTAGCAAAAGTTTCAACGCCCAGAGATATCAGTTAAAGAAAACAAACTATCAAGGTGTCCAGCACAAATTATCCTTTGCAGATGAAAAAACTGCCAAGAAGATTGATCTTCAAGGTGCATAAGTTCATGGTATTATGTGCTTACCCATGAAACCAGCAGGATACTTCTTATCTGTCCTAACCTTGCTGTCCACAAGGACATGGCGTTGCATTAAGAGAGCTATAACTTCATGGTATGTGAGAGCATATTTCAGCCTGTCGCGCAAAATAAGAATCAAGGGCAAGCACTCCCTTGATTTGTGGGGTTCAGAAGATGGTTTGCTTGCCTGCACAATCACACACACACACACATTCAAAAAATCAGAAAGGGGCAAATAGGTTCACAAGACGGCACAGCCACACAGACACCCCTCAAAAGGGGCAAGCACTCCCTTGATTTGTGGGGTTCAGAAGATGGTTTGCTTGCCTGCACAATCACACACACACACATTCAAAAAATCAGAAAGGGGCAAATAGGTTCACAAGACGGCACAGCCACACAGACACCCCTCAAAAATACAGAAAGGTAAAGGATGCAAAATCCCCCGCGGGTGGGGGGGGTCGCGCACTGCCAAGTTTGGAAGAATTCCAATGTTCTGGGGCATTGAGCCGCTTCAAGTCTTTCTTCAAACCTCTCGCCTGAAATTCAACACAGCAATATAATTCATTATTAAACATCGAGCAAACAAAAGAGCATCAGAATTCAGAAAAGTCATTCACAATGAAACCTAAATCAAATTCCCAAATGTCGTACATCAAATCATGTCTAATCTCGTAAAAATAAAAGCTGAATTTTGTTCACAGACGAGGAAATTGGAAAAGCAGAAAATTGCAGTTCAAGCCTCAGTAAGAGAGAACTACATGTTGCTAATGGAGGAGATTATTTGGTTTCTCGTTTGGCTTTTGCTGACAATATTTGTTAATGGTCAAAGAAATCATTTACAACATCTATTGGGCTTTCTTGACAGATAAACTGCCTGCTCTGGCCAAGCCATTAACAAGAATAAAAGCAGCTTTCATACACACCTAAAACCCATCATGAAGTTGCCATCAATCTGATTACTGGTTTTTCTTTTCAAGACTTGCCTGGTTCATACTTGGCCGTTCCACTATTTAAGGGACATAAATAGTTACAACTCTTTGAGCAGCTCCTTAAGAAAATCAGAAAGAGAGTAGTAGGTTGGGAACACGAAAACTTGTCAGCTGGAGGAAAAATAGTGCTTCTTAAACAAGTTCTCAATGTCATCCCTAGGCACTTACTGCAGATGATGGATCCTCCCAAATTAATCTTCGACCAACTGGCCAGAACATTCAATTCTTTCTTATAGGGGGATCAAGCTGAAACTAAACATATTCACTGGACTGCGTGGGATAGAGTGTGCTACCCTGTTCAAGAAGAGGTATTGGATTCAGAAAACTTTAGATACTAGTGTTGCTTTTGATTGAAAGTTATGGTGGAATTTTAGATAACAGAATAGCCAATGGAGTTAAGTCCTCAATGCTAAATATTGCAAGAACAAACATCCCCACGAAGCTACTGGTCCTGAAAATTATTCTAATGTTTGGAGGAACCTTCTGAAAATCAAGGAACTTGCAGAATCTCCTTTATTTGGCTAATAGGAGATGGTAACTGTGACTTCTGGTATGATCCCTGGCTCCCATCAGGCAGAATTGCACAACATCCTTTCAGACCCCTCAACTGATTAAGGAATACATCTCCAATAACAAATCGGAATCAACCAAACTGTATGCCATTCTGCCAAGCCAGCTGCTATATCAATTGCTGAAAACTCCTCGTCTCAACACACCTGATCGACTTGTTTGGAAGCCTGAAGAATCAGGTAAATTTACTATTCAAAGTTCTGTTAATATTTTGAGAGACGAGGAATATACAGCTGTCCTATAAGATCATTTGGAATCAACTTCTTCCCTCCAAAATTTCCTTCTTTAATTGGCACCTATGACAAGACTAATTTTCTACAGATTCTATTATGAAACCAAATTCCATGTTCCACTCCCATATTTGACTATTTCATTTGACAGACATACAGAATAGAACATTCTCCCACCCTAGAATCCTATTTTTATACTGGATTGTTAATCTGTGAAGACAGCTTCCTATCGTCTATGTATTTGGTCCTCTTATTATAAATTGGCTAATTTGGACCGAGGAAAACCATGGGAAATCTCATGGATGTTCAATGAATTGCTACAAAGTCATCAAAAGGTTCCACTTTCTTTTTAATCAACTCCAAACTATCAGCATCAAACACAGTACTGCAGCAACCACTAAGTTTATTCCTGTTAAATGGATTAGACCTGATGAAGGTTGGTACGAGATCAATACTGTCAGTGCGGTCAAATCTGATGGGCGAGCTTCAGGCGGAGGTGTCATTAGAGACTCCAATGGTGTGATAATCAAAGGGTTCTATGAATTCTATGGATTACAGACTATCACAGAGGCTGATTTATAAGCTGTAGAATCTGGACTCACTCCGTGCAAATGACATAATATTTCAAGATTTGGGCATTTGACTTGAAGTAGATTCCATGATTACCATGCAAATGATCACTCATCAACAATTCGGGCCTTGGTACCTTCAATAAATAAATAAGGGAAGAGAGAGAGAGAGAGAGAGAACTACAATTTCAGTGCAGCAGAGACATTTCAAAAAGTCTGCGGACATTAGCTAATACTTCCAGATTGAAGCGTTCACATTCTTCTCTACATGATACATGATCCATAATTACTCACACGACAAATCACAGAAAAAGTCCATATGAATCATTTTAAATAAGGAGTCCAATCAGTCTTGCTGCAGATAAAGGATAATAAATTGCAATTTTCTTTTGTCATATTAAAGACAATATAACATCATACTAGCATTGGAGAAATCAGATTCCCTTTATGTTACTCAAAATTTGCTGGCAACAAATCATGAACAGCATTTCCAGCTTAACAGTTTAGCGAGCAATTCCAATCCATACGGCTTATGTATTGGTCCCATTTATCAAAAGTAAATTTAATTATTAAAACTGTAAGAGTATAACACAGTAATTCATTCATAACAATCACCCGAATATATGGGGTTACGTATAGAAGTGAGAAAATCAGGTCTTATATTTGATTAGTATATACTGATAAAAGACTCCAAATGTAACATTTTCATAAAACGATAGAAATTTATCCTGATAACAAAACCTAGCAATCCTAAAACTGGTAAACAAACAGTAAAACAATTACGTTTACTCAGAATAATACATATATGTCAAGGAGTGAATGACGCTGACCATTTTGGCGTAGGTGCGTGAGGATCGACCGGTGGCGCCGTCCTCTCTCCGTTTCTCTCAGCCTCTTTCGCGCTGTGGTGGGTAGAAATACTTAAACCCTCGCTCTGTGTTCATATATGTAGGTGACATTTTGCAGGGCAGGCTAGGTTATGCGGCGCTGTTTACGTAAACGGATCGGATTAAAAAGGGCCGGTATATGGATGGAATTATGATTGCAAGCTTACGCTGTTGACGTAAGCTTGCATAAAAAGGGCCGGTTAATGGATGGAATTACCAGCATACCGTTCTTCGCCGGTGGATCGAGCGAAGCCGGCAATGCTGGAGGGGCGGCGGTGGAGCAGGAGGAGGAGGGGAGGGGAGGAGAAGAAGGAAGAGAGAGCGAGAGCGAGATGATGAGGGAATGATGGACGCTCACACGCTTGGGATCCTTATTGACCATTCTCTTTTATGTCAATGTTGGAGAAAACTTGTTTGGCTCGTGATAATTCGGATCGATGAAAACTAGTGGAGAGGAAATTACACAAATTGTGGTTTTTATAACTAGTATACCGTTCTTTGCCGGTGGGTCGAGCAAAGCCGGCGATGGCGGAGGAGCGGCGGTGGAGGAGGAGGAAGAGAGGAGGAAAGGAAAGCATGAGAGCGAGGCAGGGAGCCAGAGAGGGAGATGAAGACGGAATGACCGACACTCACGCAATTGTGATCCTTTTTTATGCCAGTGGGAAGAAAAACTCCCTTCGCTCGTGATTAATATTTCAAAAATCATATAAAATATAATTCATTGCAAAAATTTTGCATTCACTCGTGGTTTATTACAGAAATACAAATTTAGGCATCACCAAATTTTGTTCCATGCGATCGTGGTACAAAATCTGTGTGACACTCAAGTTTAATTGTCAAGTTTTTTTTTTGAAAAGAAGTTTAACTGTCAAGTTGTTACGCATAATGTGTAATAATTATATAACTAGCATCACGCCCGTGCGATGAATAATTAAATTTATGTACGATAAATAATTGATATAAAATTATAAATATGAATGTTGAATTACATAATTTATGTAATTTGTGCATAAGAGATTGAATAATTGTAAAAAATTATTAAAATTTATAATATTGTATATTATATAGTCAACGCAAAAATTGCGGAGTAAATTCACAATTGTAAATTATAAAAATTCACGTGCATCGCATAATTAAGAAGTTTATCAAAACGTGTAACTTTAATTCTAATTACCGTGCCTAGCATTGCACAACAATGCTCGTGAAGATTAATTAATTGTAAATGAACCATTAGGAATGAATATATAAAAATTCTTTGATTATCAAAACGTATCTTTTTCGTTGGTACATATCAAATTTATATTGAACACCTTTTTTCCTTCTGAAATGGACATTACACACTCTAAATTTTATGATTTTATACATTCTTTTAGTGATTAGCTGTAATTGCTACTTAATTTTAACTTTATTGTATAAGAAATATTATACTTAATTTTATGTAACTTAAATTTGTAGTAACACCGACAATTTTCCTCATCTATATAATTCATTTGATTTCTTTTCAATTACATAAATTGTATGTTAATTGTAGAATAAAAAACTTTTTATTTGTAATTTTATATATTTAGAAAAGGCAAAAAAATATGCAATGCAAAATTCAGTTAGTGAGCATATCACATCAGAAGCATTAAAAACAAAAAATATTATTTAATTTTTTATTAGAAATAGTATGTCAAATTGGCTCGCTAATACTGATTGTTCACCAAACGTGACACTTCAATTATAATAATATAAGGATTAATAAATTACTATTTTACTTAAAAATAAATAAATTATTCTACATAAATCTAGTTATAATTTTAACCACTCACTATTTGATTTTCAAAATAAAAAAAGTAAAAAATTCTCACTATTTTTTAATAGACCAATTCACGTAACCAAGCAAAAATATCAAAACCTACAATTTTATCACAATAAAATTAAATAAAATATAAAAAAATTATTATTTAATATTTTGAATTATAACTTTAAAAAAATGAAATTATATATAAAGTCTTTCCAACATAATTTTTTTTCATTAGATGTTTGTTTTAGATATTGGTTATTTTTAGTCATATTTTTAATTACTACTAATTAATGTTGGTTTATTTCCAAAATTAATTTTATAATTTTCTTAAAATATTTAATACATGCCACATTTACATCTTTGCCTACGTGGCACTTCACAAATTATAATATAAAGATTAATGGTATGATAATATAACAATTCAAAATATAAAGATAAATATTAATAAATTACTCTTTATGTAAAAATAATAAATTATTCAATGCAAATTCAATTATAATTTTAGCACGCCCTATTTTATTTAAGAATAATCCACTATTTGAATAATCCATTGCACATTACAATCAAAACTATCTAAAACTATAACATTTTTTTAATGCGGTGAAAATAAAATACTTATTATTTAATGTTTTTAATTAAAAATTTGAAAAATGAAATTACATTTAAAGTTTTTCGAAAACTATTTTTTTCTTATTAAATTTTATTTATCACATTTAATGATAAATTTATGTTTCATTAAAAAATAATTATATTTAAAGAATTTTCCCTATTTATATCTACCAATTAATATTGGTTTATTTCCAAAAATAGAATTTCTTTTTTTTAAATAAAAAATTAATTTTTATGTTTTTTTTAATATTAATGAGTGGCACGTTGGCACTACTGCCAACGTGGCACTTCAGTTTTTATAATATAAAGATATGTGTATAATATTACCTAAACTATGTAATGGATATATGAAATTACACAAAGTGTGTAATAAATATGTAATAGATGTGCAATAAATGTGTAATAAGTGCTCAATGAGTGTACAAAATTATGCAATGAGTGTAATAAATGTGTAATGATGTATATTGGTGATTTTGTAATGGATCTGTAACGAGTGTGTAATAGTTTAAATTATTGTGGGGGGTAGATTTCGCATACGGTGTCCGTTTTGAACGGATAATATATATTTTCCATATTTTGAACGAGCCCGTTTTGACCACTTATTTGTTGGTGCTACTATCACTCTTTTTGTAAACCTGAAAAAATTATTTGTAAAAGTTTTAGTTTTTGTATTTTACATTTTTCAAAACTAACTCCAAGTCTAATATTTCGTCTAATTGAACCCAAATAATATTTGTTATTTATCAATTTATTTCAATTTAGCCGCTCTCTATTTATTTTAGTTCAATATTCTTTTTCTTTTTAAATTAAAATTAAATTAATATCCATATTTTATAAAAATAATTTAATAAAGTCAAAATTATTTTTACATTCTAATCTCCATCAATTTCGTTTATGTAAAAGCAAATTTTTTGTTTTCATTTGAATTTATTTTACTCAGTGTGTTTATGTATGTATATTTTAATTGACAATATTTTCAAGTGTTAGCTCGTTCAATTTTGTGAAAATAAAAATACAATCACAATTCCTAAGATCTAAAATACAAATTAAGTTTGGCGTTTTGGAAGAATATATCTGTATTCTAAGCTTGCCAAAGTACGAAATTAACCGTTTTGTGAAGATATATTTGTATTTCCAGAACTAACTTAACATAAGTAAGTTCTAATAGTGAATTTTTCTCACATCCATCATTGTACTTCTCAAATATCACCATTATTTTTAAAATTCTTCTTTAAAAAAAAGTTGTATTCCGGATATGTTATTTTTTTTTTAAGTTTCTAATATAATAACTTTAGACAAACACGATTTAAGAGCTTGTTTGATTGGGTATAAAATTGATATGTGCGGTATTCCGTATAAATTGTGTGGTTAATATTGTATTGGAAAATATGTATGTGGTTGAAAAAAGGAGAGAGAAAAGTGTTGGGATAAAATTATCCCCAATCAAACAAGCTCTAATAGTAATCTCCATCAATTTTGTTTGTGTAAAAGCAAAGTTTTCATTTTCATTTGAATTTATTTCACTCACTATATATATATATATATATATATATATATATAATTGACAATATTTGTAAGTGTTAGTTCATTTAATTTTGTGAAAATAAAAATACAATCACAGTTCCAAAGATCTAAAGTACAAATTAAGTCGGGCATTTTGGAAGAATATATTTGTATTCCAAGCTCCAAAGTACGAAATTGATTGTTTTGTGAAGATATATTGTTATTTCCATAATTAACTTAACACAAGTAAGTTCTAATCGTGAAGTTTTCTCACATTCGCCATTAGTATTATACTTCCCAAATATCGCCATAATTTTTAAAATTCTTCTTTAAAAAAAGATGTATTTCGTATATGTCATTTTTCTAAATTTTCTCATATAATAATTTTAGACACACATGATTTAATAGTCAATTGAAACAATTTGTTTGACAATTCTTTATAAAGTCATTGATAGATAAATTGGATCATAAACTCCTATGTTTCCTTCATTTCATTTGCTTTGTTCAAGTAAACAACTACAATTTCACTTTTACTTTTTAATCTTCTAAGGAAAAAAAAAGTAGAAAAATGAGAAAATAACCCATGATAGTTTATAACTTTTTTTATTCATAAATTTTTGTAGAAGACACTTTAAATCACGTGCTAAAAACTAGTACTAATATATATATATATATATATATATATATACATACATATATACATATACATATACATATATACATCTTTATATTATAATTTATGGAGTGCCACGTAGGTAAAGATGTCAACATGACACACATTAAATATTTTAACAAAATTATAAAATTAGTTTTGGAAATAAACCAATATTAATTAATAGTAATTAAAAACATAATTGAAAATAAACCAATATTTAAAACAAACATTTAATGAAAAAAATTTCTTTTGGCAGGACTTTAAATATAACTTCATTTTTTGAAGTTCTAATTCAAAATATTAAATAATAAATATTTTTTATTTAATTTTATCATGATAAAATTCTAGGTTTTGATAGTTTTACTTGGTTATGTGAACTGGTCTGTTAAAAAATAGTGGGTATTTTTTATTTTTTTCTTTTTTAAGATCAAATAGTGAGTTGTTAAAATTATAACTGGATTTATGTTGAATAATTTATTTATTTTTAAGTAAAATAGTAATTTATTAATCTTTATATTATTATAATTGAAGTGTCACGTTTGGCGGACGCCCTATTGGTAGTACCAACATGACACGCAATTTCTAATTAAAAAAGTTAATTGATGTTTTTCGTTTTTAATACGGTTGATGTGATATGCTCAGTAATTGGAGTTTACATTGTACGCGTTTTGCCTTTCTAAGTATATAAAATTAAAAATAAAAAGTTTTTCTTTCTACAATTAACATGCAGTTTACGTAAATGGAAAAAAATCAAATGAATTATGTAGATGAGGAAAATTTTCGGTATTACTACAAATTTAAATTACATAAAATTAAGCATAATATTTCTTATACAATAGAGCTAAAATTAAGTAGCAATTACTGCTAATTACTAAAAGAACGTATAAAATGATAAAATTTAGAGCGCGCAATGCCTATTTCAGAAAGAAAAAAGGTGTTCAATATAAATTTGATATGTACCAATGAGAAATACACGTGTTAATAATCAAAGAATTTTTATATATTCATTTCCAATGGTTCATTTATAATTAATTAATCTCCACGAGCATTATTGTGCAATGCTATGCACGACAATTTGAATTAAAGTTACATGTTTTGATAAACTTCTTAATTATGTGATGCACATTAATTTTTATAATTTACGATTGTGAATTTACTCCGTATTTTTTGAATTGATTCTAATATATAATATTATAAATTTCAATAATTGTTTACAATTATGTAATTTTCTATGCATAAATTACATTAATTATGGAATTCAACATTTATATTTATAATTTTATATCAATTATTTATCGTACATAAATTTAATTAATTCTCAAACTTCAATAAAATTGACCAAAGTTTGACCACTAAAAGTTGTGGGTATTGAGAAAAAATTTGCCAAAAATAAATAAACGGATAAATGAAGACTTATTGCCTAATCATGAACAATTGAATGAATCGGGATTGAAGCTTCATCTGTTGCAAGAGCTGCGTCATCTGTTCAGTTCAACAAAACAAAATTAACATTGTCACATTGGCCTAACATAACAAAAAACATCATTCACGTTCAAACTTTTTTGGGGGTGTGGGCGCGTGGGGATGTGGATGGGGATGCAAAAAAAACCTGCTATAGGCATATGCAACTGAGTAACAAGATTGAATAATGGTAGAGGGACAAACACTTTGACACCCTGGTTGACACTTTGACCAATTGACTCATTTAAAAAAATTCAAAAAGGGGTAAATTTCATCGGTGCAAAAAACCCAGCTGCAGATCCCCTTTCTTCTTCAATTTTTTTCCAAGCGAAAAATCTACCTCCATTTTTCTCCATACCAAAAATTGACATCCAATGAAGATTTTTCCCGAGAACCCATGGTCGATCTTTGTTCTTCAAAGTGAGAAACCCATGCAACCCAGATCTGCGAAGAAGAAACTCGCGATTGACAGACTCGCGAGGTAACAACTGCATTCGAATCTTCTGCCATCTTGAACAAACAAGGGTGAGTTCGATTTCTCCCATCCACTTTTGCCCAGGTATGTGCTCTGCTTCCCATGTTATGTGCTCTGCAAATGGCGAAAATTCTACCCATTTCTGGAATCAATTTCAGGTTAGAGGCTTGTGCGAAAAGGCTAAAGAGATACTAATGGATGAAAGTAATGTCCAGGTATAAACTTCTGTTTTCTGTTTACTACTATTTGTTTGTGTATTAAAATTTTCTAAAGGGCAAAATAAGCACTTTTGGCATGTTTTCTATTTTATGCTCAGGCCCTATGGTTTAAGCTAACAATTAGGAGGTTTGATTGACTCTAGTGCCCATGAAGAGTTTCACTTGAGTTGTGTCTACTTTAGAAGGTAAATTAGAAGGTAATAAAAGGCCAGTCAATTTTGACTTATTGAGCTCCTTGGTATGAAATTTGGGAAAATCATTATAGAGGTTCATATCCTCTGAAATTCGAGGTTGATACCTTACAATGGAGGGCTCGTCATCTTCATCCTGTGCACAGGTTTTGTCTCAATTCCAACCTCTCTCTACTTGCTCTTCATATAAATTCGAATGCGATTTTTTTATTTTTAATTTTAATTTTTATGTTTTGATTTATTATTTATTTTATTCTATCTTTTTATGTAGGCAAGACAATGCATTGGCGTAAATGGTTTTCCATGTATTAGGCAATGGAACCAAATTGCATCAAGGGAAGTGTTTCTTCGCTGTGATTGTGGTAGAAATGTGCAAACTTTCACTTCAATGACTGAGGCCAACAAAGCACGACGATTTGCTAGATGTGCTAGGAGGAATGGTAGTTGTAATTTTTTTCGTTGGATTGATCCCGATATATGTCCTCTAGGTCAAAAATTGGTCCCTTTAATGGTAGATGATTTAGTTCTATTGAGGAGTAAAGGAGCGGTACATGAATCATTGGTTGAATCTTATGAAAATGAGTTAAGAGCTTACAAAGAGGAAGTTAGCTCTTTGAAGGAAGAAATAGTAAGGTTGAAGAATTATAGCAAGCAATCGGGATCATTCTCAAATATGTTTCACATTGTAGTTATATTGGTAGTATTCCTTTTTTTTTTATGTCGAAGTAGTGTTAAGTGGTGTGAATTTTAAAGCGATGTGGTAGTGGTGTTATTCTCTTGTAATAGTATGAGACATTATTAGTTAAATGTCTGGGACCTTATTATTAGTTAAATGTTCTAAATTGTAATGTTTTAAGTAGTTAGTGTTACAAAGTGATGTGGTTGTGTTAGCTACTTAAGCGATCGGTTGTATGAGTTCAATGTTTGGGACCACAACAGATGTTGCATGTGTTACAAAATACTGCTCGAGCAGTAGGCTGCTGCTGCTGTTCCAGCAGTAGTTTGTTAGCTTCTTGAGCAGCGACAAACTTGCCATTTGCTATGCTTCAACGGCGCTTGTAGATGCTGCTTCACATGAAAATTACAAACCATACTAGAGAAGCATCAAAACTAGTTATCAAATACTCAATAACAAAATACATCCATTGAAGAAAATGACGGACCATAATTCATCAAAACTAGTTACCGAATACATAATAGCGTTATAGATCCAATATCTGATATGGTCGCAACATAACAGGCACACACAATTTTTCACACAACACATAGCACCCCTACACACTAGCATGGAATAAAAAACAAAATCCAAAATGCAATATTATCACAAGCTACATCTCCTTGTGTTCCACTTGTATGATTATTACGTTGATCCGTGGAATTGTTTGGCAAAAAGTTCAGTGCTCCAATGTTATGTTGATCCATTGGAAAGACCGGCTCCAAGTTCATTGCTCCAATTGGATCCCATTGTTGGCAATGAACACCATAAAGAATTAGTGAACATTGTTATACTGTCGAAACCTATTTGCAAATTATTAGAGATTTTAATAAATAGAATTTGGACATACCATTAATTGCTGAGAAAAATATCTGAAATTAAATAGTGGATATTGTTGCATCTCCGTCGGTGGTTGTATGAATACTTGCCCAATTGGGGGTACAGTGGCCATTTTTTCGGTGGGCTTCGAACGTGGCTGCATGAGTAAATAGTGTCATATCGTCACATGATACAATTTTTAAGTGATATTTGGATGCTAAATTGTTTTACAATTTATATGAAACATGATGAACATACCTTACTCTTCTTTGCTTTCTTTTCCAGTGGCCCTGGTTTATGATTCTTCGGAGGTGCACCCTTTCGGTTGAAACACTTTCGGTCCAAGAGACGACTCACTGAACCTTGCTGAGTCTCTTCAGTATAGTTAGAGGCTATATTAGCGCTATTCTTACTGTGAAGAAGATTGCTACCGAAACTTGGTTTGCCTCTTGATATGGTCACGTGAGATGGTTGAGCTGCAATCCATTCTTTCATCTTCCGATAACTCTCCTCCTCTTCTATTGCCACGACTGCAACGTTTGAGAAATCACGGCAATGGTCTTCATACCTACGTTGTTCAGGAGTGCTCTGTAGGCCATCAAAGTTGATTTTTGCATTCTTGTAAAGCCTAACAACATCTTTTCTCCATTTTCTCAGAATATACCTACAAGTGTGGTGCTGAAAATTATGATTATCAATTTGACAGTTCTTTAAAATTTATAGAACAATAACATTTCAAATAAAAAAAGGGTTATCTGATCCGATTTGCTTCTTAGGTTTTTACCAATGTAATAGTTCTTCAAAATTATGTACATAGTAGTTTAAATAGAAAGTGAAGTGGTAGTACCTGTCAGGGACTTATTCGACACCGTTTTTAATTAACACAGTAGCAGCATATCTGCAAATAATACCACGAAACTCAAATAGGTAGCAAGAGCAAGCTATACCACTCTCCTTTTTCTTAAACAAAATAGTAACGTTTGTTCATCTACATATGTTGTTAACTTTGAACTCTTCTTGCACTACATATCTAGTCCCTCCTGGCATGGAATCATTTTCCAATTCCCCTTCTTGCAACTCATGTGTAGAGATGATCTCACAGTACAACTTCCCAGTTAACTCATCCTGAAATTCCTTGAACTTTCTTAGGCTGTAAACTGACTAAAATTGCTCCTCTATTTTGAATATAGTAATGCATGGCACCATTTGCAAGTAGGATTTAAAATCTGATTGAATTCCTTCTCTACTTTGTTCCTAAGTGCCCACTCGTACTGTTCAATAAACATCTTCAAAGAGGTTTGAAGGTCTTCGAATTGACGTAACCATCAAAAGATGCACTGACACTCTCACTCCGCTGGGTTTTAGACATCCCAGCCCAAAAACTGCACTTCAAAAAGCTAGGGACCCAACGTTGTCTTTCAACGTACAAACTAGCAAGCTAGTCATTATCTCCTAGGGAATATTAGTCGAGCATACGACCCCAACCGCATTCAAATTCTTTTGGAGTTTGCGAGTCATGTACAACCACTTTCATTGTTTCCATAACACTTTCCTCATCACTATGGTGTCCAAAATTTTTAGGTATCTTCTTTATTATGTGCCACAAACACTATCTGTGCTTCGTGTCAGGGAACACCTTCTCAATTGCAATCTTCATAGCCCTATCTTGGTCGGTGATGATCCCCCACCAGGGCCTGATCTTCCATGCATTCTAGCCACGTTCTAAACAACCACTTCAAGTTGTCAGCGTCCTCACTGCAAATTAAACTGCAGGCAAGCAACATTGTCTCTCCATGATGATTTACACCAACAAAAGGGGTAAACGACATGTCGTACTTATTTGTCAAATACGTGATGTCAAACGTGATAACATCCCCAAATTATTTATATGCAAGCCTACATCTACTATGAGCCCAAAACACATTTTTCAACCTGTCTTCCCAGTTGACCTCAATACTAAAATAAAACCCTGGGCATTTGGATTGCATTTTTGTAAAATATGTCAATATTGTGGCGGCATCTCCCTCGCCAAGACGTAACCTCTGCATCTCTTCTACATAGTTTCAACAGCCATTCTCAGTAAATGTCATATTGTCATATCTACCAGTCTCTACCACATTTGATTGAAAACTCTTATGCACAGGAATATCGGCTACATCATTTATCACGAGCTGCCTTTTAGCACTATCATTCAACCTACGGTTGCATTGGTACAACCTTGATTTCGTAAGACTGTTGTCATGATTGTGATCAATAAACACTTTGTTGACTCGCCATATGCCACTTGCATCAATAACTGCTGTAAGTTTGGCTTTACAACCAGTTTTCATGGTCGGCCAAGGCTCCAACTGATTTTTAGAATAGCTTTTTCTACTACCTTCTTTAGCACACACAAGCGTCATGTATCTTAGAATGTTGTCATCTTTTCCCTTTTTCGAAGACCTTATTCTAATAGAGAAGCATAGGCGTCCACCGTATTTTCTGTAGAATTCATACAACTCATCAACTGTCCCAAACTTCATCCCAACTGCTGGTTCTTCTTTTAAATTATCGTTCGATGTAGGATCAATTTTCCCACCGACATCATTTGATGATACATTAATTGTATCATCATCTCGACTTATATTTGTAGCATTGATGTCACAAACCTCGAAACATGTATACACAATGGCATAAAAAACTTTAGACATAATATTAGTTGAAAGGAAATGGTAAAAAAAATTAAAATAATTTTCAATCAATCAAATAAAGTTCACAATGAAAGTTGAAATATCATTTATCCAAAATATTTTTTTTTAAAAAGGAACAAAAATATTGATTCACTTTTCCACTGGTTTCCTAGATGTGTAACGAGGAACCACTGTATGATTTTCAATAGAATGGCTTGATGTGGAAAGCTCTCAAATGAATGACATTCGCAGTTAATGAAGTTGAGAAATCCCAAACAAGCCCTTAATGTTGCCAAAATTTCCCCATGCATTGTAATGATATGTTGTGGGTGTGTTACAAAGAAAGAATAAGAAAGTGCAATGAAATACCCGTGTTGGCTTGCTAGTCGGACATGTTCACCGAAGAAGACATTGCACCTATCGAGGAGTTGAAATCCACAACTTCTGCCATTTTTTCACCTCTAAATAGTAAGCCATGTAGCATTACAATAAAAACACAATGAATCGTAAGCACTAAAAGGATTACACAAATACACTAAAGTCAAATTAAAGATTTAGTGGATATCGGATTAACTAAAATTAATGACACAAGAGAAGAAAATTTTCAAATAAAGATTATGCTCCTACATATTATCAGCTATCCTATCCTTAAATACAATAAGAGTATTGAACAAACACCAAACTCATTACAGAAATTCAATGAAGGCAAAGATTTAGTGGATAAACAATTAGGGTGTGTTTGATTGCAAATGATGGAAAAGAAAATATTTTTCACCTTCTATGGAAAATTTTTTCTTGAGAGAGGGAGGTGGAATTTATTTGCCATGGAAAGGAGCAAAACATGTTTTAAATCATTGTACATAGAAAATATTTTTCATAGAAAATTTAGCAATCAAACAACCAAGTGGGCAAAATTTTCTATGATGTGACATTTTCCATGGAAAATGATGTCAATCAAACACACCCTTAATTACATTGACACAGGAAAGAAATTTAAAATCCGAAAGTTTTTGCCAATTGTTGATTGATTACAAAAATGCGAATCTATAAATTTAGAATAATGGTAGAGGGACTCCATGGTAGAATTTTCGTCAATTTTACACCTCCAAATCGTAAGCCGCATGGTAGAATTTGTGCCATTTTCATCTCGGCCAAGCATGTTTGAAAACGAATTTAGAGAAGAATGATTATTGAAGAATTTGTAGCTCTTAAATCCGTAATAATATCAGAAAAAATCTTTGTATATCACATTCACGTATCAAATGATGAATTTTTTATATATATTCAATACATAGTTGTCAACCATTTTACATACATTTAAAGAATAAATAAATACATAAATCAAATAACAAAATAAACAAGAAGATGACTTATACTGCCTTTGAAATTGATTCCAGAAATGGGTAGAATCTTCGCCATTTTCAGCTTGTCCAAATAGTAAAATTCAAAATTTTTTACAATAAAAATGCAATGAACCATAACATGGGAAGCAGAGCACATATCTGGGCAAAAATGGATGGGAGAAATCGAACGCACCCTTGTTTGTTCAAGATGGCAGAAGATTCTAATGCAGTCGTTACCTCGCGAGTCTGTCAATTGCGAGTTTCTTCTTCCGCAGATCTGGGCCACGTGGTTTCTCGCTTCGAAGAACAAAAATCGACCATGGGTTCTCACGAAAAATCTTCATTGGATGTCAATTTGTGGTGTGGAGGAAAATGGAGGAAGATTTTTCGCTTGGAAAAAATTGAAGAAGAAAGGGAATCTGCAACTGGGTTTCTCGCACCAACGAAATTTACACATTTTTGAATATTTTTAAATGGGTCAATTGGTCAAAGTGTCAACCAGGGTGTCAAAGTGTTTGTTCCTCTAGCATTATTCAACAAGATTATCAATTAAATCATTTCAACCTCTTTCTCCACTTCATTATCCTTCTCATTGCCTATTTTTTGGCTATGATGAACAATGCTTGGTATTAAATTCGTAACAATCCCTCCGCTACCACCACCACCACCATCGCCGCCACCGCCACCTCCACCTCCACCACTCTCATCACCACCTTTTTCAAATTTCTCCTCTTCTTCATTCTTCTTCTCATCACCTCCTTCTTTATTTGGAAGAAAAATACTCGACATTAAATTCATAACAATCCCTCCATCACTACCATTACCGCTTTGGCAGTCGTCTCTGCTGTCACGACCATCACCACCACCTTTTTCTTCAATTTTCTTCTCCTCTTCGTCTTCTCCTCCCTTACTTTGATGAAAAATGCTTGATACTAAATTCTTAACAATCCCCCATCGGCACCACCCACCACCACCGCCATCACCGCTAGAATCGTGTTTTGGCTCATCCGTCCCTTGGACTACTCTTAGGTGAAACCAATTTGCAAACAACATAGTTCACAAGCCCTCCTTCATTTTCTTCGTCTTCCACACACTCTTTTTCTTCATTTTCAGAGACACCTAAAACTTTAATTTCCATCACTGTATCCTCCATTTCGTAGCTAAATATTTATTCATTGTGAATCCGAAGGATCTAACATAGGAATGAAGTGATGGAGACAAGAGTCCTGGGCTCCTAGCTTTGCGTCACGTGGTTGCCCATTGTCCAATGAGAGACTGTAGCGTGACAACCCCATATGGGTTCCCTTACAAAGGCCAACATGATCAAGTAATAGGCCTGTTGCTTAAATATTGCTTAGTTTGTCCAAAGCATTTTGAAGCCAATGAGGACATGCGTAATAATAATAATAATAATAATAATAATAATAATAATAATAATAATAATAATAATAATAATAATTTTTATCTTTATATTATAAAATTTAAAGTGCCACCTAGGCATCTTTGCCTAGGTGGAAGTTTATATTTGGCATTGTTTTTAAGGAATTAATTATTTTTCTAATTTAATTTTTCTACTTGCTTTATTTGGTGTTGATTTTCTTATTTTATTTTTTATATATATTTTATTTTTTTACATGTATTAAAATTTTAGAATTAATTTAAATAATTTTTTAATTCCTTTATATTTAGTGTTGCGTGTATTAATGAAAATGTGATAAGAGACCAAAGTTACAATTTAGAGTATCTATCAAATTAATTCTGAAAATAAGAATTAATATTTTATATATATATTTTAATTTTAATATATATATATATATATATATATATCTTTTTATTAACAAATGTTGAAGCGCCAACTTGATACAGTGCTACGTTGGCAGTAATTTTCTATCTTATAATTTTTTTACATATTTAAAAAATTAAATAAAAATTCTCTTTTTTATTTTTACCACGTTAACAGGGCTGTTTTAATAATTTTCATAGATAATGTACATTGAGCAGTTTAAATAGTGGGTAATTATTTTAGATCAAATAGTGAGTAACTAAATAATTAAATTTATAAGGAATGATTAACTAATGAGAAAAGAAACAAAAAACAATCACTTCTATGTCCCATTTTCTCATTTTGCAAGCCACTTAAAAAATAATTATTAAACTTATCATTTAATCATCTCTTCATTTTTTGTAAAAAATTACAAGTATCAAAAATCAAGTTTTTCAAAATTTTTTATATTCAATGTTGCATACATTAATGAAGATGTGATAAGAGATCAAAGTTATAACTTACAATGCTAATTAAATTAATTCTGAATATGAGAATTGATTTTTTTATATACATTTTAATTTTAAATTTATTATATATATTGTAAGTTGTGCCAACATGACGCTGTGCCAACTTGGTACAACACCATGTTAGCAGTAACATTTTGGTACGCATTTTCTTTAAAAAAAAAAATCAAATTTGTAAATAACTTCTAAATCTGATTTTCTTTTTAATTCGGTCCTATTTAAAAAAAAGGATTCTATACAATTTTTTTTTTTAAAAAAAGAAGAAACAAACAAAAAATAATTTTGAATTTAGAAATAAATGTTAACTGTTTATTCTTTTCAAAATTTGATTCTATATAAAAATGCTTTTAAATATATGATTTACTTATTGATATTGTTTGTTACTAAATAAAAAAGGAAAACTTGAATTGTAGTACGTGTTTATTTTCAAAAAAAATAAAAAATAAAAATTTTGACTCAAATTGAATATAACAAATGGGCTATATTTTGTTGATTGATATTATTTAGTATTTGATTTTATTAATTTTTGACTAACAGAGGCATAAATAAAATAGAAAAATTCGATTTGGATATGACTGGAATTCAATTTAATATTCAGTATCCGTATATTATATAATAACAAAAAATTTTGAGTAATAGTCACAGAAAAAGAGGAAAACTTGAGACTTGGATATGGTCCGAATTCGATTCAATATTCGATATCAATATATCATAATAACAAAATTTAAGGGCAATCGCTTTTGCGTGTCAGTATTTTGTTAAAGGCGCCGATATTCAATCATGGTCAGCTGTACGACACAATATTTAAAGTTCAAAGTCATGCAAATTTGAATGTTCTTATATATGATAGAGATGAAAAAATAACAGAATCAATAATGAATATTTTCAAAAAATATTTCAAAATTTTTAATTTTTTACTTACTTTAATTCTTTTTTTTTTTAAAGCAGCTACCCTATGAACGATGATTAAAACCACGTAATCCAACAGGCGGTTAGTGGGACTCAAACCTGAGACTTTTAGGTCCTCAGCCTTTATCCTCCTAACTAATTGGATAAGGGCTAATTGATAATTTACTTCACTTCTTAATAGATTTGCATTGTTTAATTCACACATTTTCATTTTATTTGAAATAGATTGTAATCTCCCCGTACATCTCATAGGTGTAATATTAGTAATAATAATGTGAATAGTAGAGAAAAGAGACGAGAAGAGCGTGAGATTCTTATGATTTCTCATTATTAAAATTTATTCATAATAGTCCTTATACATAGGAAATAATTAAGGTACATTGTTATTCGTTATTATAAATATTAATCAAGAACATAATAGTTATTCCCAAACAAAAATATCGAATTGATAAGAAATCGTTTGCCTCAATTATTCATGACACTCCCACTTGAATGACTATTGATGTGCTCGCCTTCAAATCTTGTTTGGAGAAAAACTACTAAACTGATTGTAGTAGAGCATAGAGCCATCAAGTAATGCTTCGTAAAAAAAAAAACTTCGCCAGCAAAAACCTTTGGAACATAACTTGAGCGAAAGAAAAGTGCGGATGATCCCCATGATGTCAATCATTGGTATAGGAGTATCAATGTGCTATTTCATTAAGAACTTGTTAAGAAAACGTAATGGGAAAAACAGTATTGCTATTCTTCCCAATTTCTATCATTATCTCGAGGATTGATATCTTCATTCTTCACTTTTGGTATAAGAGTCATCGTCTAGATTGCTGGTAGGGGTGGGCGCGATCGATTCGGTCGGTTTTTCCACCCAACCGAAACAGACTGACCATGATTCGTTTTTCTTCAAACTGAACCGAATCGATCGGCTCGGTTCTGTAAATCGAAACCAACCGAATTGAGTTGGTTCAGTCGGTTTTTTCATTTTTTGGGATAAAAACCGATCAATTTTTCGGTTTGATGAAAACCAAACTGAAAACCGATCCGGCCGCAAAAAGAAAAAAAAAGGAAACCGAACTGACCCCGATGCGGTTGTTTTGGCAATTTTTTACCCAACTCTAATTGCTGGCAATATCCCTATCAACTTAACGGATACATTGTGTTGATTTTGTGTGAGAGTTTTTTATTGATCAAGGGATATGCCTCATTAAAACCTTTACTAGGATTAGGAAAAACATTTTGAGAAAAACCCCATAAAAGATCTAGTGCCGGCAAGTGGTACCCACTAGTGATGTGGAGTTAGCATATCCAAATCAGCGCCACAAGTGGACATTAGATATTTTATAAGAAAACCATACCCAGGGGAAAAAAAAAGTTACTCATTAAAAATATTACTGGAATATCCTGGTGGGACAAAACTTTAGTTAAGGTAAAAAATGAGTGCGGCTTTTATTTGCGCCCCTCATGTATCTCTCTCCTGAGATCACATTTATAACTTTCTCAAGTATCATACTAATACTTTTGGGATACCTTTGATTGGGCTCAGCCTCGTTTTAACTTAGCATGTGTTTGTTTATATTTTTTTTTAACCTAAAAATCATTTACTACTAAAAATCAAAGTCAAACATCAATATCAACCACACATTTCACATCATCACTCATTATTATCCACATATCTTGTGGTCTCCACTACTATCTATCCCAAAAATTCATTTTTAGTTAATTATTAGACAAAAAAAAGTATATACAAATACACGCTTAATCTTTTTCTTTTTCCCCTTCCTGTTTTAGAGACTTTATTCAATAAATTTTAATTTAGAGTTTTCCGCCTAATTGCTTCTATTGTATTGCAATAGTGTTGTAATGGCTACACAAAGTTTGTAATGATATTGTAGACAAATTGTCGAAAAAAATTATGTTGGCTATCACCCATATTTGTACTGGCCATACTGACAATCGCCCACATTTTGTACTGGTGATCTACCAATTACATGAGACACATTTGCACAATTAACATGTTTTGACTTATTTTTGCACTGTAAAAGTCAATTGTTAGTAGAGACGTAAGAAATCAGTGTGGGTAATTTGATCTGGATCACCTGCTCGAATCAATTCAGGTGTATTTGATTGTAACTAGAATTGGAAATGGAAAACTATTGCCATCCACCTAGCAGGTCCAATTTTTCATGCGAAATCGATTGCGTGGATGACTTGCACATTGAAATTCTTTTCAATTGAAAATATACCAACATGAAAATGAATTCTTGTTCCAATTTCCATGGAGAAGAAATGTTATCCAACTCAAAGGGATTCTGTAGGAGAAGAACTGGGCTCTTCCTTCTCATCAGAAATTGCAGCATCTGAGGGTTTCTGTAATTATATCCATGTAAGGAAAGAATTAGAACGCCTCTCGAGTTCAGGTGAATTTCTGCCGGCATAATTTGTGTTTGAATGCCGTTAGCCCTATAAACTCACAGATTATCTGATATTTTCATGTTCACTTCTATTGGTGTTTTAATGATGGTTTTGATATCATCTCCCCGAGAAACACCAAACATACTGTTAATGAAACAAAATTTAATAAATTTGTAGCTTTAATGCCAAAATGATCAATTGATCATTTGTTCTTGACTTCTTGTTGAGTCGGTATATTTTCCTGCAAGGCTAGAGGTTCTTGTTATAATTTAGGAGGAGTTGTGTCATCGATAGAATTCAGAACCCTCTGAAAGGGTAAGCTCATATTGATACCCCATCACCTGTTTGATACTGGTTCACAATATTAACCTTTTGGGAGCATATTTGTTTTGTAAAAAATGAGCTAGATCATGGATTATCCGTCTCTATTTGATGTTTGTACAATACCATTTACATGATTAATCACTAAAAGACTAGGACTGAGACAAAGAATCTGAATATATATCACCTTCCTATGGATATAGAGTTGATATTTTCTCCTACACCATTTATCTTCAATTGCTTCTTTGCATCCAAGTGGAAACTTTTACAAGAGCTGTGCCCTTCCATTCTAACACCATCTCATTTTCTCTCTCTCCTGTGATCTTCACATTATAGCCATTATCTCCATCGTTGACAATCTGTTTAGCTTCGATTAAGCTTTCATGGCTCACTGTCATGTCCTCCAAACCAGTTTCCAATTGAAGATCAGACGCTTCTTTTGACTCGTCCCATTCTTGGAACCAAGAAAGGGAGTTAATATGAGGTGCTAGAAAAAGACTCTCTAGGGCTGTTCTTGCTTCTGCTAGATGAACTGGGAAACTCTGTTCTAGTGATTCGAAAATTGCTTGGTAGTGCTTTAAAAGTTCATCGAAGAATGAACTATAACCCGAACAAGTTTGTGAATAAATCTCCGTTTCACCATAACCAAGAGTCACCATACCTGCAGAGGCTCCATAACTGGTTAGTATTTCCTTGGCGACCTTTAGAAACTCATTGGCATGACTTCTTTGCCTCATTCTAGCCGTATGTGGAAGCCTAAACATGCAGTTAAACACCAACCACTCTCCGCCTCGTCCGCTTTTTCTCATCCTGGTTACCTCATTTGCTAGATCTGACACACTTTTTTCATCTATTTGTAGCATCAGATTGAACTCTCTTGCATGATCTTGAAGGCGTTTTTTTGTCCACTCAATATCCCAATGAGGGGAGCTGATTTCATCACCAGATTTTATCAATGTGAATTTCAGCCCTCTATTTGTTCGGCTTATGGCCTCAATGAGAGACGGCCATTGTATTCCTTCTCCAATATCAAAATCTATTATGTGCAGTGTTGTTGCATCATTTGGGATAGATTCTAGAATTGCTGAGTTGGCTGTGAAATGAGCAAATCTTCCATATGGGAGGCCTTGGTAAAGGGCCTTGAATGCTTCAGTAAAATGCTTGACTGATTCTTGTCTCAAGTAGTGGCTATAATTTTCCTCCAAACCAAATAAATAAAAGGCCAAACGTTCCATTGTCGTCCCCAGGGGATTAATATTTCTCTTCTCCGCTATGGAGTTTACAATCACCTGTGCGAGCTCTGTCTGCCTATTCTCTATGGCCTCTCCATAAGCCCTCAGCAGGTGATGGAGACTTATTTCATTGTTCATTTCCATGTCTCCTGGAAACGTGTTTGACCCATTTGTTAAAGGAAACACAGTTGAATTCTCACTAGAATCCAGTGAGAAACAAGGACTGTATTCATCTCCATCCATGGAGATTAGTTTTGTAACATTTTCATTACAATCACTTCCATTTATCAATCCACAGATGTCAGAAATTTCTCCACTTGAAATCATTTCCAATCCTTCCGTGGGTGAAGCAATTGGAATTTCATCATCCAGATTTGGAAGATCAAAGAACTCATTAGAATTTGAAAGATCAAAGAACTCATTAGAAAGCATGGTTGAAGTAAGGGAGTTTGAAGAAATAACAGAGGATTCTTCTGGTGAAGTTAACAAAAAGGAAGATCAAGATCCCCCATGACCAAGTCCATTTGTGGATCATATAATCTTCTTGGGTATGTGCTGTTGGAGATTTCTCCGGAGGGAAGAATTTTCTCTAATTGCATCATTTTCTTGATTTTCCTTTTTCTTTTTTTTTTTTTATTTTTTTTGTGCAAATTACAAGGCTACTACGTCGTAAACTTAGGTTCCAGTAAATATATCAATCTGGGCCCTGGGGTGGGGGTGGGGTGCCAGAGTGGGGGAATAAATTTTGACACATAAAAGGAGTAAAATATAGTGGAAAGACTCCTGAATTGGTCTCGTATTCTTTGAGATTTTATTATGGCGAAATTTCAGGGGACTTTATATTTGCTTCTTGGATGTTTACATTCCAAGTTTATTATTAATATATAACCGCTAGTTAACAATGTTGTGATTTATATTCTACTTGGGACCCAGAGGTCACCTTCATGATGAAGCAACAACATATAGTTAGGCAATATGTCGACAAACAAGTAGTAATAGTTCCCCAGAATAACAGCTTTGCTTGATGGAGACCGTTGACATCAATTTTGGGTTAACAAAATAATTGGTTTTAGTTTCTCTCTCCTTCTTAAAAGAAGCTGAACATTACTTGCAAAAATGGAGTTCGAAATTCTTTTCAAGATGCTTTGATATTTAAATCATCAGTGGATGAGTTTTTTGGGGTTTATTGACGTGTAGTTGGTGACATTATTGGACCTTTTTCAGGTCATTTTGTTTTGATTTGAGAGGTCTTATATGCTGAATACTGATTGAATTGGGCTTGAATCTTGATACGTGTTGATATAGCCCTGCTTGATGTAGATTTCTTTACCAAAAGAATTTGATAAAAGTTGGTGGGTGCAATTAAATGTGTGGATGAAATGTTGATAGAAGTTATGAGAGAAAAATGTGGTTAAAAATTTGAAATTTGGCAGCTATTTAGCAAAAAATAGCTTTACCAGTCAAGCACATATATTTTACCCTTTATTATCTTCAATGATAAGGATTTTCTTAAGGTGAAGTTTTATCCACTTTAGAGAATATTCTGATCATTCATTCCCACTAATTGTTGTTAAGAAAGGACAGATGGAGGAAGCTAAATTACTTTACCCATTCTATAGCTATGAGGATTGTCAAGAATAAGTACAAATTAGTAGTAATCTTTTTCTTTATCCAATTTTACTTCTTGTGGTATGTGGTATACAAATTTAAAACTCTTCACCCATGTCCACAAAATTTCTTTGTGTTTTCATATAAAATGAGGTCTTTCCATATTGTGACATCTGTATCCTAATTTTAGTACACGACTTGCAAAAGGATGATTAAGGGCTCGTTTGATGCAACTTTAGACAAAATAATAATAATAATAATAATAATAATAATAATAATAATAATAATAAAATTTTCTCATCATCACTTTCTACCACTCATCACATTGATTGATCAAATTTTTGTATTTTTTAAGACATTTTCTTCTTCTCAATGGCACATCTTATATCATTTTTTTTCAATAATCTCTATCAAACATACCCTATTAATCATTCTCAATGCTGTTTGAAACCCCCCACCCCCACCCCGCCCCTGCCCTCTCTCTCTCTCTCTCTCTCTCTCATATGAAGATATGTCTACCTTGACTGGTTTGCCATTGTCATGAATCCTTTCATGTCCATTCAACGACATTTTTTCAGTATACTCAAAGTGTTTTGTCAATAGAAAAATTTTCTTTTTTGTTTCTGATCTTATTTTTACCTTGGCTGTCCTCATGCATATAATAATATCACAAGTCCTAGCATTTTCGTCCCAAATAAACATGTATCTAACTCATAAGAAGTTCTTTAAAACTTGCCAAACACATTAATTGATTTAGTGTTTATTAATTAGGATTCTGATTTTTCTTTTAATTTAATTTTATTTTATTTTTCTAAATAAGGACATTATCAGATTTCATGGTGAAGAAAATAAGTTTGGTGAAGATTCTCTACCGTCTTTCTTGTTGTTGCTAATGCATTGCCATTGCATTGCATGAGGCCTTTGCTAATCACTATATCACACTTTGATTTATTAGATAATAAGTATTATTTTAATCCCCAATGATGTGTGTCACCAATAAAATAATATTTCCTGCTTGCATTATTTGTTGGGAACTGCGATTAGATATTTATTGCAAGTTGCAACTCTTTTTATTTCTTTATTTATTTAGTTTATTTTACTGATAGATCTAATTCTCCTTGCTTCAAAATAATATTTGAGGCTCCATTCATATGATTTTAGTTTTACACTTATTAATTCCTTTTCTGGTTAAATTTTTGAAGTACGAGGACATATTTGTTCATTATAGTTTCTTCGAGTTAAACAAATATATGATTATTTTCAGAGAACGAAAAATGACTGCAGTACAATACCTAATGAATGTTAGTATTTGATACGACATGATACAAGTTAGACACATGCACACTATCCTATTTCAGGTGCCTGTGCATCATAGGTTTCTTAAGAATTGAGAAGTCCTTTTTCTTTCTTGAAGTGTTCTTTGATGTTTACATGCCAAATATTTTATTAACTTTTGATCAATAATTATGAATATCTTTTGATTAGTAATTTAGTATGGTATGCAGATCTACACATCTTCATGCTTGTCTTCATTGAGCTTTTCCATATCAGTAGAATTATTCCTTATTGTGACACGTGTCTACTTGTTTTTATATGTAACCGGTTGATAGAATCATTGACTTCGATCTGGAAGCTTTTCAATTCAACTTGGCCATCCTTTCTTTGTTTTTCACCATTTTTTTTAATAGATGAAAAGAAGTAACCTTTCTGACATTACGTTGGAGAAGAAACTAAAATACTGTACTTGGGGACTGATTTCTATATAACAAATTAGGCTGGTAGATGGAGAAGCCACTGCCAATTCTGTATGTCATGAATTGTGATTGGAAAGATCTATTAATGAGTCAGATTGATCCCATTTATTTCATCAAGCCAATATTTGTATTGAAACTTTTATATGAACTGGTTAAATAGTCTGCTGGATGATAGAATAGTAGGATGACCTTGCTTCCTTGAAAGGTGATGCATATATATCATTCACTAGTCAGAATTTTGGTGAGTTTTCAGTTTCATTTGTTCTCATCAATAATCTTTTATGTTTAAAAAATTCATTTATTTTGATCTTTAATTCCAATTGTGTGAATAAGTCTGATACAAACACAACAGTGAATCCTGCTTAATTGAATTGTTTCAATCTTTGATGAGATATTTATTGTAGTATTCAATCTGAAGAAGATTTGGGTCTACATTCAGTTATTGTTAGTATTTATATGACGCACCACAAGTAAGGATTTAAACAAAGTCCGTATCAAACACGAAGAAAGAATTGCTTAAATATGAAATCAATTTTCTTAACTCATGGAAAATTTGAAATTTGATGTAAACATCATGACAAACAAGTTTAAATAGATATCTAAGCCGAGAAATCAAGTTCTATTACGAGTCTAGACTTAGAAAATCAGTTTCCTTAATAGTAGTCAATAATAATCAGGTTGATTGCAATGAATTGCTGGGAACTGTGATGATGATACATTTTTTGGTATATATTATATATATTGAAATCAGGTGAATATTTGATACGCATTAGAACGTATCAGATTTGGTTGTATCAAAATCTAGCTAATATTCATCAATCACAATCAGTAAAATGACAGGTTTGGCTCTGATCTTCTTCTCCATTGGTTGATTCCAGTAATTTTGAGTTCTTGATTTTGCAGAATCAGGCACAACTTCACCATTCATTATCTTTTATCCATTTGGATTGAATTTCATGCAGTTTGTCTACTAAAATCATTAGTTATGCATCCTATAGTAGTATTTTGAATGCTGAAGTCACTTGTTTTTCTTTTTGTACAATATATTTTACATGACCAATTAATGAGACATTGGAAACAAACAAAAGAATGTTATTAACTTAATATACAGAAACCTGCCTATACATAGAAGAATATAAGTCTTTATTTACATCAAAGTGGAGACTCTTACTAGTGGTGTACCCTTCCATTCCAACACCATCTCATGTTCATTTTCTCCTTCGACCTTCACCTTATATGCATTCTCAGTTTCATCCACCATCTCCTTAGCTTCAACTAAGCTTTCTTCGCTCAATTTTCTCCTCCGCAATCCGGTTTCTGATTGAAGATCTAAAATTCCCATAAATTCCTCAGAGTCTAAAAGCCTATTAGATGAACTAATATAAGATGATAAGAAAATACTCTCTATAGCTATTCTTGCATCTGCTAGATGAATTGGGAAACTCTGTTCTAATGACTCAAAGAGCGCTTGATAATGCTTTAGCAGATTATCAAGCAATGAACTAAAACCCAAACCAGTTCTCAAACAAAATTCGGTTTCTCCATATCCAAGAGTCACAATTCCCACAGAATCTCCATGATTGGCTAGTATTTTCTTGGCTACATGCAGAAACTCAGCAGCATCACTTCTTTGATGCATTCTAGCCATGTGTGGGAGTCTAAACATGCAGTTAAATGCTAACCATTCTCTGCTAGTCTTCGCCCTCATCAATTCACTCTCTAGTTCGAAACGCTCTTTTCTTCGATTTGTAATCTCATCCCAAATTCTCTAGCATGATCTTTGAGTCTCCTTTTAGTTTCCTCAATGTTGGGACCTGAGAGCTACATTGTTCATCAGATTTTATCAATGTGAATCTCAGTGACTTATGCAATCGACTTATGGCTTCAATTACTGGAGGCCATTGTATCCCATCTTCAATATCAAAATCTATTATATGGATTTTTGCTGCATTTTGTGGCATACCTTGTAGAATTTCTGAGTTGGCAACAAAATGAGCTAACCTCCCCCATGGGAGACCTCCATATAATGCTCTGTGTGCTGTGTTAAAATTCTTGAGTGATTCTTGTCTGAGGTAATCTCCTTGGTTTTGTTTCAACTGGAATAAATAAAAGGCCAACCTTTCGATTGTGTTTCCAAGGGGATCAGATTTCTCCTCTATGGAGTTTAGAATCACCTGTGCGAGCTCCTTCTGTCCATTCTCTGTGGCCTCTCCATAAGCTGTTACTAGGTGATGAAGACTTGACTCTGTGTCCATTTCCATGTTTGTTTGTGGAATTACCATTGAGGCCTCGCCAGATTCGAGTGAGAAACAAGGACTGTAACTATTTCCTTGGTGATCATTTTCGTTTATCCACTCACAGATGTCTGAAAGTTGTTCAGTGTTAATAGTCTCCATAGGTGAAGTGGTAAAAATTTCATCACTCAAATTTGGGACATAAAAGAAGTCATCAGAAAACACAGTTGGGATATGTGAATTTGAAGAAATAGCAGAGGATTCTTCAGGTAAAGTGAATGAAGAAGAAAAATCAAAATCAAGATCATTCCCCATAATAAAATCAATTTGAGGATCAAAGGTTTCCCAGGAGGGTAGAATTCTTTCTGACTGCATCATTTTCTTGATTGTAGTTAGAAAATAAGCACTGGGGGTATTCATTTCTAAAATTCAACTGATTATTTATATCTATCAATGGAGAGGAATAAAGAATAAAATAGAATAGAAAGACTTGTCTTTTGGTGCTCTTATTATAAATAATTTTAATATGGTAAAGTTCCATGAGAAGTCCTCTTTCCTTCTTGAAGTCTTCTTGGTTGTTTACATGGAAAATATATTATTGTTACTTAATCAATAATTATCAATATCAAGTGATTAGCAGTCTACTTGTGGACCCCAGATGTCTCCTCCATTTTGAAGGAACAATATTTTGTTAAATCATGTGAAGACAAAGTCCTCCTAATTCCCCAAAATAACCGGTTTCTTTGATGGAAAACTTTGACATCAATATTGGTTGATTTCGTTTTCCATCAAGGATTTTAAATGATTATTATGTTGTCATTGTCATTAGGAGATCTCCAATCTTGCCTCAAATTTTGGATAAATCTGGAGTAAAATTCCCTCCAACACCACCCGGAACATCTCCTCCAATTTGGTACTAGGAATGGTTCATGTTAGGTGTAAACTAATTTGTATAATTAGGTTTACAACCATTTAATAGAGAGTGGGAGCTTACAACCATTGTGATAAAAAGAATAATGCTAAAGCTACAACAAATTTAGTACAAGAAGTGGTATAATCAATAAAAGAGGGTTTTGGGACCATTTTTACTCTTGCTTGTATTGGTTGGATCTACCCCTATACTAGTTGTTGTACCACTTGTTGTACCAATATTGTTGTACTTCTATATTGCTAGGGTTGAAAATAGTATTTTCCATAGGAGGGTTGTTCACATTGGTTGTGCACCTAGCATTATTCAAAACTAGCATTTTAGGTTGAATAGTGGTGGCACAAGATGTGTAGATAATAATGAGTCATGAGTGATGATGTCATATGTGTAGTTGATATTAATGTTTGACTTTGACCAGTATAAGTTAGTTTTTAGATTGAAAAAAAAGGTTAAAAGACAGAGAAAGGTAATTCAATACTCATTCAACTCTGAAACATAAGCAAACATTCACCGAACTTTGCTTAATATAAATCATTGGCGATTCGCTGATTAGACTTTTAAATACATAAAACAATTTCCGCGCATAGCTGCCATTGTTTAACGTGGAATTAATTGGAGTAACTACTGACACAAGAAATGTAAGCACCTCGGAAAAATAACTATATAAACCATTAGAAACACGACCTTTCGAAATAAAAGCCATACATGAAAGACTCGTTTTTCCAGTGGTTTAAGTAGTTGTTCATCTAGTGTGGGTAAATTTTTGTACGAACTTATTCAGAAGAGAGAATTGTGCCTATTGAATGATCGCTTGGAATCTCTAAACGATTAAGAAAAAGACTCAACTCTGATATCATGTAAGAAGATGGCTAATCAACTCCAATCTTTCCTTCAAGAAAAGAGGGAAAAAAATCCCAATTCCATTGCCCGTGGTAAGTCATATCCTTTATTTTACAGGATAGCAATCGATTCCCTATAATCATGAGAGTCCAATCATAGAACTAGTGAACTACTTCCTTTCTTTTTTCTCCTTCCTAATTAAGTATGCTATGAACTAGCTGGATAACATGCTTGGATCGTAGGATTAGTCATATGGTTAATTGGTTACTTTGCTTTATGAAGCTGATGCATATCACTTGTTAGTTTAAACGGTTGCACTTGCGATAATTAGATGAATTATATTTATTTATTTATTTCCGCGAGATGAATTATCATTTAAGTTTGATAAAGTTGTCTTACTGGTTGTCTGCTTGTGCATTGTCATTGCATCTTTTACTTATCATTATATCATAATTCCACTTGTGATCAAATGATTATTATTAAACCAAATATTATAAAAGTCATTTGTCCTAATCAAGAACCTCCTCTCAAATTTCATTATATAACTCTTAAATCCAGTAATGATGCGTGGATTGTATTATTCTTTAATAGATTCGATACCAAGACAACAATATTAGTGTAGCCCAGTTGCATAAATTTCTGGGGACTCTGATGAGATATTTGTTAGCAACTTCAAATAATACTAACAAAAGATTAGGATCAGTTTCAGGTAAATAAAACTCTGACATGAAAAAACAAACATAAGTATCTTCCAAGCTTAAGGGATGAGGTATCTGTATTACTACTATACCAATCATCTACTATCCATTTGGATTAACTTTCTTGCAGGTTTTGTTCCTCAATTGCTACTCTTTTGTTGGCTTAACATCTAATTACTTTTTCATTAAAAGAAAAAAATCTATTTACTTTTATGCCATGAGATACGACCATATGAAGATGACGAAGACTAAAACGAAGAGTGATGTCTTGAAGAAGATAAGAGTTTTGACCATCATCTTGGTCACAAACAAAATGTACTCATCATCTCGTATCAAGCTAGACTCCTTTTCATGGTAATCATTGAAGCAAATATATTTTGACCAATATTGATACTAATCTCTAAATTTTAACGTCTTAAAGTAAGATAAAGTTTCAAACAAGATGTGCTTGTCGTTCGAATTGTTTGATTAGCTGAATAAACCTGTAGGAGAGGAATAAATTTATTTATTAATTATATTTTTTACATTCAAACGTTTGTTTGCTATTTCGATTGACATAGTTCTGATTGACAACTTTGTTAACTTTGTTTGATTAGTGGCCAGATATTGGGGAGGCCCCCCTCCTCCCCGGCGGGCTTTCACCGGCTCAAGTTTTCTAATAAGGGCTTTTGATCAACTGCTCACGACATTTATTTTTACATGAAACCATATGTGGATTTACCATAAACGTCATGTAGCTTCATGTAGACATTTTGGGATATACATTAAGGTGCCTACTTGTGGGCACTCGATGAGACGCATTTCTAATAAGACAATTACAATTAATAATTATAGAGTTCCAATCGGACTAGAAGTCCAAACCATCTTGCATTGCTTTTCTTTAGAAGCATAGGGCCATAGGGGCTCCCAACCGCTTTTCTTTAGAACCATCTTGCATTGCATCTCTGGACCTATCTTCCAAACTCATTCATACAAGAGGCGTGAATAGTGTTCACTCACTACTTTTTTGCATGTACCTAGACGTGTAAAAATGGGCGAGCCTGAACAAACCTATCCAGTGGTCTTCAAGCCCTGACTGACTGCTAAGTAACCTACCCTATTTGTTTCGGTTTCTGGGCTAGATTGAGCTTGCTCCGGATTTTTGGATAGTGGAGCATTACTTACTTGCATCCCTTTTCAGTTGGGTTTCAGCAAGTTTCGGCCTGGGCTTTGAGCCGATTCATCCATGAAATCAAATGTTTTCCCCTTCGACTTTTGAGTTGAGTTTGAACCATTTATGGGGTAGCCATTATGTTGTAGCTTAGACACTAGCAAATTATCCTCACTTAATTTTCAAGTTTGATAAGTTAACTATTACATCTATCCCAAAAATATAATCCACTTTTCATTTTTCGCCCGTCCTAAAATATAGGCCATATTCATTTTAAAAATATAGCTAAAATATTGGTTGTTTTATATGTTTTCATTTAATGTACATTATAATTACCAAAATATATTAGTTGAAATAAATATCTAATAAATGAAATAGTATATTAGAAAAATAATATTAAAATTTATATTTCCAACACTATTAATTACATTTTTCTTAATCTATATTTATATCTATATTATTATTATTATATAAAGAAAAGTAGGAAATTTTCATCATATTTTTTAAATTTCTAAAATTGGTTTTCCCCCTTAAAACTTATTATATATTATTATTATTATTATTTTTAACTAGCAATAACTTGTGCGCGTTGCACGGAAGCCATGTATATTAATCATGATTCCATAAATATAAATAGAACATCATTATCGGTACTGAAAATAATTATAAAAAATACAGTACAATCTTGCACATCACATAATTTAAGTAATACACGTTCAAAATTTTCTAAAATTTTTGATAGAGTTTCGGCTATACTTTGGTCAATTCCATTTTGTAAATATCCATACCATGTTAATTTATGCCCCACTAAGAAACGCTTATCCTCGTTTTCACTATATTCTCATTTAATTGAGGTCAAACGAGGATGATATAAGAATTGCAATAGAATATGGACTCTCCCATTTTCAATACTCACCCCACTAGAAAATTCGCATTCTGTAATGCCCCGCTCAAAGTCGACCCGACATAATTACTCACCATGTACTTGCAAGATCATCAAGCATTGACATCCCAAAGCTTCCTCCTCTTCTTCCTCTTCCTTCCTCTTTCTTCCTTCTTCTTGTAATCATAGATTACACAAACATTACATAGCTCATATGTGGAGTGGGAGATGATCACATATGTTCATGAGGGTCTTGGAAGGGTTTTGGGAGCTTTGGAACCGAGTTTGGGTGTGTAAATGTCAAGAAATGGCTAGAATCTTCTAAAATAACACTTCTGCCGACTTAAAATTACGGCCGTAACTTACACATTTACGGCCGTAACCCCTTACTTACGGCTGTAACACCATAAACTTACGGCCGTAACCTTATTAATACGGCCGTATCTTCAGATCATACGACCGTAATTTGCTCTCTGAAACTTTTGGACATTTTTCCACTGTTCACCGATTCTGGTAGTAACATTCGACCCTTCTGGCCGTAACCTGACATTTACGGCCGTAATCCTTACATTTACGGCCGTAACTTCAGTTCTGCTGAAATGTTCCCGTTTTCATCATTTCGACGGCCGTTTCGACTCCCGACATATCTCATACATTCCCAAACATTTCATGAACACATCATACACATATACATTATGTCGGGTCGACTTTGAGCGGGGCATTACAATCTTCCCCCCTTAAATAAATTTCGTCCTCGAAATTGCTTCACGTACCCTTCACGTTTCCTTCTTACAACATACATTGGCCATACCGTGCACGGTCATATCCCAAACGGCCATAGCATAACTTAGCTTCCACCCATACTTCCATTCATATCATACGTCCCATATTCCTCCGTACGTTCATATACCACATAACATAACCTACATGCATATCATAACATACGTTCACCCGCATAGCGTCCCGTATCATATCCCTTTCATACATACATCTTATGTCTCTTCGTTCATCAACATCACACCACATCACACATGATATAACATGCATTCATAACATGCTTGCTTTCTCGTTCAAGTCATAACATAGTCATAACATATCGTGCATAACATACTTTCATATTATGCTTCACATAACATAACAACATCATATCTTGATATGGAGTGGCGAAACGAGTCCGTTGATGTGTGGGGAAGAAGGAATCTCGCTCTGATACCACCTGTAACGCCCCGCCCCCGTAACACATATAACATATGATACATATACGTACACAAATACATTGCAGCGGAAGGAGGGAGCGCTACTCGTGTACATAAATTTCAAAACCCTTCGCGTGGCTCTTGGATCGTCTGATTCCTTTTTCCCATTCACACACCAACATCACATACTGTAGGACCCTTCGCCAACTCCCGCATACAACATCTACAAAACATAAACGTAAACACATAGTGATGTAGTATGCATTCATGAAGTATATGTATGTTTATGTATGCCTATGATGATAATTATAATGAGTATCAAGCCTACAAGCATGCTAGGGTTCCTTTGGTTTGTGTTATGCCTATGTGATGATTAGGTGATGATAATGGAATGATGTGGACATGATTTTGTGACTTATATGACCTTTATGTCAAGTCCTATGGGCTAAGGATCTATGTACATGAAAGGAAACTAGTTATGTTAATGAACATGTAGTGAGACAAGAAAGTAGAGTTTATGTGTTTCATGTGATGTCAATACATGCTATATGATGTTCAAGAAATGGAATGCGTATGATATGACGAGTGTAGCGCCCCAAGAGTAAAAGAACCCTTGGGGGACGGCTTATGAATGTATGAATGCCATGTATGTATATATACGATCATCAGGGAAAGCATGCATGATGTATGACACGAGCATGTATGTAGAATGTAGTTGCCTATCATGTGTTTACAATGCGCTTGATGATGATGTGGCGGCCTAACGGGTAAAAGAACCCTTAGGTGACGGCCCGGCGGCCTAACGGGTAAAAGAACCCTTGGGTGACGGCCTAGAATGTTATGGGCGGTCTAAGAGTAAAAGAACTCTTTAGACGACGGTTCTGGCGCCCCAAAGCGTAAAAGAACCTTTGGGGGACGGCCTATGCTATGATATGACAAGGTATTCACATGATTCGCAACTAGGGCCCAAAGAAAGAAAGAAAAGAATGTCACGTGCATTTCACGCACTGCATTGCATTCATTATTCACTGGGTCATTATGACTCACTATGTGTTTACGTTTATGTTTTGTAGATGTTGTATGCGGGAGTTGGCGAAGGGTCCTACAGTATGTGATGTTGGTGTGTGAATGGGAAAAAGGAATCAGACGATCCAAGAGCCACGCGAAGGGTTTTGAAATTTATGTACACGAGTAGCGCTCCCTCCTTCCGCTGCAATGTATTTGTGTACGTATATGTATCATATGTTATATGTGTTACGGGGGCGGGGCGTTACACATTCGCATTCCCATTCATACCCCATGGTGATTGTTTGATCCTAAATTTTAATTTGTACTTTTTTGATATGTACTAATTGCATCTATTTTTTTTCAATAAATACCTTTTAAATATACTAAATATGCATATTAATATATTCAATATAAACTCGCCAATTTAATATATTCGGTATATTAATATTTTTTAAAACATTAATTTAGATGTTTATTTTAAATAATTTAAATTATATAGAATTTATAATGTGGTTAATAAAAAATCTCATATATTTTATATTATCTAGATCAAATTTGAATGATTTGATATCACATTTAAATTAATTTAGATAAGATAAATAAATTAAAAAATATATAATTAATAATTAAAATAGGTGACTTAATCGATAATTTTAAAAAGAAAAAAATCTTAAGATCTTATTAGAAGAATTTTAAAAAATTGAAATAAAAAATAAATTCAACTATGATGAATTTTGATAAATTTGTGTAACCACCATATTTGTACTTTATTTGGTTTTCTATCATTATTGCAAATTGTGATTTCAACATGATGTGATTTCTAATATTTAAAATTGTAACATGTAAATATATGTCACAAAAAATTAATTTCCCAAGAAAAAAAATGTTAACATGTGAAAATGATTGACTAACTCTAAAATAACCAGTTTAATATTCATAGCTTTTAAAATTGTATGAATCTAATTTTAAAGATATCTTATAATTTAAAAGATAGCTTGCAATTAAATTTTTTAAGGAAAATCTTGTCAAACCGTAGCAATCTAACTAATTTTAATTATTTTCTAAATTAATTATATTTTTTTCCTTTTAGCAATATAATTAATTTTGATTAATCTTTGTCTAGTGAAACCATTTCCAATTAAATCTGAGCAATATAAGTAATTTTAACTAATTGCAATATAAATAATTTTCATGAATTTTCATTTTTTAGCTAATTATTTCAAAAATAATTAGCTTGGTTGCCGTAATTTTAAAAATTATATGAATCTAATTTTAAATATATATGTTATAATTTAAAAGATGTAAATATAGACACGAAAAAGATCAAGAACGCCCGGGCGTTCCGTAGCTTACGGTCCGCCTGGGCGATTTTCTCCCACGTCCGAACTCCGTTTTGAAATCCGAAAATTTTGTTGGATTCATCACGACGAGACGAAGCTCCAACAGTTTGGAAAAAAAATTTTGGACACCGTGGAGGCCCGTGGTGACCGGTCAAAGATCGGTCAATGTTTTTAGCAAATTTTTGGCCAAAAACATTGACCGATCTTTGACCCATCACCACGGGCCGCCACGGTGTCCAAATTTTTTTTTCCAAATTGTCGGATCTCCGTCTCGTCGTGATGAATACAACAAAATTTCCGGATTTCAAAACGGAGTCCGGACGAGGAGAAAATCGTCCGGGCGGACCGTAAGCTACGGTCCGCCACTGCTGAATATAGACATAGATTCAATTAATTAAAAATTTTAGATTAATGTTACAACTGAAATTTCAAATTTGAAATACATAGGTCAAAAAATAATAGAAAAAATATACTCTCTTTATAATAATAATAATAATAATAATAATAATAATAATAATAATAATAAATATTCTCTTTATTCCTCAACTAAGTGTAATGATTTCCTCAGGTATGTCAGTGTCTTACCTCTGCTATTATAATTTCACTCACTCATTATACATGCGTTAATTTAGTTGTATTACCTAAATTGATGGATGATAGAAAATTTCATATAAAATTAACTTTTCCAATAATATTAATTGAGATTTTTTAATCTATGTAAAAAGTCAAATGAGCCAATATGTACGGGACGGAGGGAATATAAAAATGTAAGAAAAAGTATAAACAAAGTTAAGAAAACATTTTCATATAACGATTTACACACTATATTTTAAGTGATTGTACTTTACACATTGCATTTCATTTAGTCTTAAGAAAACACATTTTATGTTAGACAAAAATTATAAAAATTTTAAAAATATTACTTAGTAAGTAATATTACCCTTTTGTGACTAACAAATTACACTAAATATTTTAGCATGTAACACTTTACATACAGTTATTATTCAAAATATTATTTAACACTTATTTTATCAATTTTTTTGTTTTTATTATGAAATATATTTTTAAATTTAACTATATATGATATATTTTTTTAAAGTTAAATATATATGAATTATAAGTAAATTGAAAATACGAAATTGTCTTCTTCATTATTGTCATTAGTTATACCACTACTATTACAATAATTGCAATTTTCATAAAAAAATAATTTCACTGAAATTAGTTTTTGGTTTTAAAAAAAAATAAACATGTAATTTAAAAAATGAAAAAACCGATTGGCAAAATATTACCAAATATTATGTACTATTAAACTTTTTCTTTTCTTATTTATTGAATAAAAATTAAACGTTAATAATAAATATTTCTATAATTTTGTACATTGAATATTTTTTGAATGGGATTGGTTTATCCCCTTTTCGTGTTGTAATATAAGTAGTAATGACAAAATTACCTAGTGAAACCGAAATCCATGAGTACTCGCTCCTAATGGAAAGAACCCACCTCGACTAAATGGGTCTTAGGAGTAGGTATGGGTCTCCTTTTAGACCCGAAATAATTTTAGGGGCGGGTTTAGAGTAGTATATATCTTTCCGAAGCCACCCCTAGACCCGAATTTTTTTATAAAATACGTTATATAAAAAAAATTATGTAGAATTTACACCCATGAGGACTCAAACTTGAGTGCTACCATAATTGCTATTTTTGCTACTTTTCCGCTAACCACTACACCAACATGAGTTTTTGGATTAATCTTGCTTTCACCTAGTCATATACAAACTAAAGCGTTAAATAAACTAAAAACTTAAAAACCTAATTATAGCCTATTGCAGCAGCAACAGCATGAAATCAGTGAAAATAAATACAATTATATATTTTTCAAACAATTTATTTTTCTCGGTTATATGATGTGTTTTTACTTACTGAGGCTTAAGGAAAAGTACAAATGAGTTATTTTGACGTATTTTAAAATTTATTTTGTCTTCTTCTAATACTCTTGTAGGAAAATTTGATTCTGAAAAATGAAACCAATTTAGGCAAAAAAAAGAAGATTAAAAATGTAAATTTTTTTTAACGACAAATGAGATTTAAAACAAAAAAAAAGATAGTTTATGGGTCTGAGGTTGGACTCGAGTTGCCCCACCCCGCCCGCCCCACACAGCGAATTGGTGGGTCTAGGGGCGGGTCGGGTCAATCCTATACTTCGTGGGTCTAGAGGCGGGTATTGGCCAACCTGCCCTAGGACTTACCCGTTGCCATTCCTAAATATAAGAATTAGAACCAAATATTTTTTTTAGAAAGTAAATAAATATTTGGTCAAGTATGATAAAAAATCATACTTGAAGAAAACATATATTCTCTTTATTCCTCAACTAAGTGCAATGATTTTATCAAATATGTCAGTGTATTTTTTTTTTTTGGCACAATTGCTGTGAGCCATTATAATGATAATATTTTTTATTTATTCTTGATTCTGTTATTATAATTACACTTACACATCATATTTATATTGATTGAGTTGTATTAGCTAAATTGACGGACGCGAGAAAACTTAATTTAATGATTTAATTTTGTGATAAGTGAATAAATATCTAAATTACATATTTAATCAATAAAGATTATATAAGTTGACTAGTAAATAAATACCTAAATTACTTATTTCATAAACTATGTATTTAATAAATAATTGGTTATTGACTCAGTCAATGATTGAAATCGTGTGACTCAATTAGAATTTTTTCATTGGCTCTCGACTATGTGAAATATTTATGTAGGATTCTATCTCCTAAATAAATATTAAGAATCCTCAACCATATTAAATATTTATGCAGGACTCTCTTTCAACCATATTAACAATCGTATATAACTTAAAATAAACATCTAAATTGATGAATTTAAAAAATATGTTGATATCGGCGAGTGTATACCAAATATGATAATATACATGTTTAGTATGTTTAGAAAGTATTTATTGAAAAAATTAAATGTCATTACTATATATTACAAAGTTTAAATAAAATACTTCGATTAAACGATCACAATATTGCTTGGCAAAAATGGGAATTTTCTAGCAGGGTGGGGATGGGGAGTGAGAGTCTCCATCCTGTTGCAATTCTTATATCATCTTCGCTCGGCCTTGGTTAAATTGGTATGGCGCAGGGACAAGGACAAGTGTTTCCTAACTGGCGGGAATGAGGTATGTGCTAGAGTCTATATGTGACCGTTACATTGTCATTTCTATAATATATGTCTGTGTATATTGATTATATTTCATAATAAAATTTGATAGTTTATTATTCATGTATTTATTGTCAGTATCATGCCTCACACGTGTGTATAATTAATATTTTTCAGAATTTATAATTGCGTATAATAGAATGTATAGTAATTTTAAAGAAAAATCTATGGGCTCTACTTTATTTTTTTCAGGTCCTATATTAATACTACTAATATCTATCAATATTGTTAGTGTACGAGTGAAATAGTTGTAAAATTTTGCAAGATGGATTGGTACGAAATACGGGGGAAACTCCGTCGAAATTTTTTAAAAATTATTTCATTAGTTGTATTAATTAAGTTTATTGTTGTGACTCATTATTTACTTTATTTTTTTGAGATCCTATATTAATGCTGCCAGTATTTATATATACTGTTATTATCTGAAAAATTAAGCCCTCGTGCAACGCACGAGGTGATACAGCCAGTCTTTGTGAAAATGGAAATTAGCTATATTTATGGAATAGAGGTCACATATAAAAATTAACACTTTAATAATAAATTTATAACTTAAAATAAATTACATTAATAATATATTGAACTATTTTTAACTTGAAAAATCTCACATAATTTTTTAGCTTTTGATAAGTGCTAGAAAAACACTTAAACAACTCTTCTATTTTACGTGTTTGTGTGTTTTATTAGTGCTATATGTTCCGTTTTATGTGTTTTTCCTTTATTGTGGTGTTTAGGGTCACATAGAATCAAAAGGAGTCAAACTGGATGAAAATCGAATGAAAACGGAAACTCGAGACCAAAATGCAAGCGAATCAAAGATGGAGGGCCTCCGATGCAATTTTATGAAAAGTTATTTTTATAATTTTTCTTGTGCCAATGTTTTAGAACATAAGAAGAGGATTCTCAAACTTTTTCCGAATTCCAAATCGGAGTTTCCTAGTTAAAGTTATGGCTGTTTGAAGAAAAATGATTAAAAGTGTCATATCGCAAAAATCAAGAACTCAGTTCTTGGCAAGATAATTTGACCATAACGTGAGCTACAAAAATTGAATTTACCCGATTCTTGTTCCTGTGGAAACCAGACTCAGAGGGCTACAACTTTGGTGTTCATGACTTCAGATGATTCGGACATTATGGTGGTAAAAAATGGGTAAAACATTGACTATTCTGAATGGAGGATTCTTTGGGCCATGTTTTGGTAGAAAATTCATAACTTTCTATTAAATTATCCAAAAGAGGAAATTCCAATTGCATAATTCAGCCAAAATGTTTACCTACACCATGATGAAATTCCATTATCATGATTTGGTGGATACAATTTAATAAACACATGATGGTGTATGAGTGTAATTTTTTACTGTATTTTCTTATGAAATTTTGCCTATAAATAGAGGCATTTGTATGGAAGGAAGACACAACTTTGAAGAGAGAAAATAAGTTTGGTGAAGATTCTCTACCGTCTTTCTTGTTGTTGCTAATGCATTGCCATTGCATTGCATGAGGCCTTTGCTAATCACTATATCACACTTTGATTTATTAGATAATAAGTATTATTTTAATCCCCAATGATGTGTGTCACCAATAAAATAATATTTCCTGCTTGCATTATTTGTTGGGAACTGCGATTAGATATTTATTGCAAGTTGCAACTCTTTTTATTCTTTATTTATTTAGTTTATTTTACTGATAGATCTAATTCTCCTTGCTTCAAAATGATATTTGAGGCTCCATTCATATGATTTTAGTTTTACACTTATTAATTCCTTTTCTGGTTAAATTTTTTAAGTACGAGTACATATTTGTTCATTATAGTTTCTTCGAGTTAAACAAATATATGATTATTTTCAGAGAACGAAAAATGACTGCAGTACAATACCTAATGAATGTTAGTATTTGATACGACATGATACAAGTTAGACACATGCACACTATCCTATTTCAGGTGCCTGTGCATCATAGGTTTCTTAAGAATTGAGAAGTCCTTTTTCTTTCTTGAAGTGTTCTTTGATGTTTACATGCCAAATATTTTATTAACTTTTGATCAATAATTATGAATATCTTTTGATTAGTAATTTAGTATGGTATGCAGATCTACACATCTTCATGCTTGTCTTCATTGAGCTTTTCCATATCAGTAGAATTATTCCTTATTGTGACACGTGTCTACTTGTTTTTATATGTAACCGGTTGATAGAATCATTGACTTCGATCTGGAAGCTTTTCCATTCAACTTGCCCATCCTTTCTTTGTTTTTCACCATTTTTTTTAATAGATGAAAAGAAGTAACCTTTCTGACATTACGTTGGAGAAGAAACTAAAATACTGTACTTGGGGACTGATTTCTATATAACAAATTAGGCTGGTAGATGGAGAAGCCACTGCCAATTCTGTATGTCATGAATTGTGATTGGAAAGATCTATTAATGAGTCAGATTGATCCCATTTATTTCATCAAGCCAATATTTGTATTGAAACTTTTATATGAACTGGTTAAATAGTCTGCTGGATGATAGAATAGTAGGATGACCTTGCTTCCTTGAAAGGTGATGCATATATATCATTCACTAGTCAGAATTTTGGTGAGTTTTCAGTTTCATTTGTTCTCATCAATAATCTTTTATGTTTAAAAAATTCATTTATTTTGATCTTTAATTCCAATTGTGTGAATAAGTCTGATACAAACACAACAGTGAATCCTGCTTAATTGAATTGTTTCAATCTTTGATGAGATATTTATTGTAGTATTCAATCTGAAGAAGATTTAGGTCTACATTCAGTTATTGTTAGTATTTATATGACGCACCACAAGTAAGGATTTAAACAAAGTCCGTATCAAACACGAAGAAAGAATTGCTTAAATATGAAATCACTTTCTTAACTCATGGAAAATTTGAAATTTGATGTAAACATCATGAGAAACAAGTTTAAATAGATATCTAAGCCGAGAAATCAAGTTCTATTACAAGTCTAGACTTAGAAAATCAGTTTCCTTAATAGTAGTCAATAATAATCAGGTTGATTGCAATGAATTGCTGGGAACTGTGATGATGATACATTTTTTGGTATATATTATATATATTGAAATCAGGTGAATATTTGATACACATTAGAACGTATCAGATTTGGTTGTATCAAAATCTAGCTAATATTCATCAATCACAATCAGTAAAATGACAGGTTTGGCTCTGATCTTCTTCTCCATTGGTTGATTCCAGTAATTTTGAGTTCTTGATTTTGCAGAATCAGGCACAACTTCACCATTCATTATCTTTTATCCATTTGGATTGAATTTCATGCAGTTTGTCTACTAAAATCATTAGTTATGCATCCTATAGTAGTATTTTGAATGCTGAAGTCACTTGTTTTTCTTTTTGTACAATATATTTTACATGACCAATTAATGAGACATTGGAAACAAACAAAAGAATGTTATTAACTTAATATACAGAAACCTGCCTATACATAGAAGAATATAAGTCTTTATTTACATCAAAGTGGAGACTCTTACTAGTGGTGTACCCTTCCATTCCAACACCATCTCATGTTCATTTTCTCCTTCGACCTTCACCTTATATGCATTCTCAGTTTCATCCACCATCTCCTTAGCTTCAACTAAGCTTTCTTCGCTCAATTTTCTCCTCCGCAATCCGGTTTCTGATTGAAGATCTAAAATTCCCATAAATTCCTCAGAGTCTAAAAGCCTATTAGATGAACTAATATAAGATGATAAGAAAATACTCTCTATAGCTATTCTTGCATCTGCTAGATGAATTGGGAAACTCTGTTCTAATGACTCAAAGAGCGCTTGATAATGCTTTAGCAGATTATCAAGCAATGAACTAAAACCCAAACCAGTTCTCAAACAAAATTCGGTTTCTCCATATCCAAGAGTCACAATTCCCACAGAATCTCCATGATTGGCTAGTATTTTCTTGGCTACATGCAGAAACTCAGCAGCATCACTTCTTTGATGCATTCTAGCCATGTGTGGGAGTCTAAACATGCAGTTAAATGCTAACCATTCTCTGCTAGTCTTCGCCCTCATCAATTCACTCTCTAGTTCGAAAACGCTCTTTTCTTCGATTTGTAATCTCATCCCAAATTCTCTAGCATGATCTTTGAGTCTCCTTTTAGTTTCCTCAATGTTGGGACCTGGAGAGCTACATTGTTGATCAGATTTTATCAATGTGAATCTCAGTGACTTATGCAATCGACTTATGGCTTCAATTACTGGAGGCCATTGTATCCCATCTTCAATATCAAAATCTATTATATGGATTTTTGCTGCATTTTGTGGCATACCTTGTAGAATTTCTGAGTTGGCAACAAAATGAGCTAACCTCCCCCATGGGAGACCTCCATATAATGCTCTGTGTGCTGTGTTAAAATTCCTGAGTGATTCTTGTCTGAGGTAATCTCCTTGGTTTTGTTTCAACTGGAATAAATAAAAGGCCAACCTTTCGATTGTGTTTCCAAGGGGATCAGATTTCTCCTCTATGGAGTTTAGAATCACCTGTGCGAGCTCCTTCTGTCCATTCTCTGTGGCCTCTCCATAAGCTGTTACTAGGTGATGAAGACTTGACTCTGTGTCCATTTCCATGTTTGTTTGTGGAATTACCATTGAGCCCTCGCCAGATTCCAGTGAGAAACAAGGACTGTAACTATTTCCTTGGTGATCATTTTCGTTTATCCACTCACAGATGTCTGAAAGTTGTTCAGTGTTAATAGTCTCCATAGGTGAAGTGGTAAAAATTTCATCACTCAAATTTGGGACATAAAAGAAGTCATCAGAAAACACAGTCGGGATATGTGAATTTGAAGAAATAACAGAGGATTCTTCAGGTAAAGTGAATGAAGAAGAAAAATCAAAATCAAGATCATTCCCCATAATAAAATCAATTTGAGGATCAAAGGTTTCCCAGGAGGGTAGAATTCTTTCTGACTGCATCATTTTCTTGATTGTAGTTACAGAAAATAAGCACTGGGGGTATTCATTTCTAAAATTCAACTGATTATTTATATCTATCAATGGAGAGGAATAAAGAATAAAATAGAATAGAAAGACTTGTCTTTTGGTGCTCTTATTATAAATAATTTTAATATGGTAAAGTTCCATGAGAAGTCCTCTTTCCTTCTTGAAGTCTTCTTGGTTGTTTACATGGAAAATATATTATTGTTACTTAATCAATAATTATCAATATCAAGTGATTAGCAGTCTACTTGTGGACCCCAGATGTCTCCTCCATTTTGAAGGAACAATATTTTGTTAAATCATGTGAAGACAAAGTCCTCCTAATTCCCCAAAATAACCGGTTTCTTTGATGGAAAACTTTGACATCAATATTGGTTGATTTCGTTTTCCATCAAGGATTTTAAATGATTATTATGTTGTCATTGTCATTAGGAGATCTCCAATCTTGCCTCAAATTTTGGATAAATCTGGAGTAAAATTCCCTCCAACACCACCCGGAACATCTCCTCCAATTTGGTACTAGGAATGGTTCATGTTAGGTGTAAACTAATTTGTACAATTAGGTTTACAACCATTTAATAGAGAGTGGGACCTTACCAATGCAAGTGATAAAATGAATAATGCTAAAGCTACAATAAATTTAGTACAACAAGTGGTATAATCAATAATAGATGGTTGGGACCATTTTTACTCTTGCTTGTATTGGTTGGATCTACCCCTATACTAGTTGTTGTACCACTTCTTGTACCAATATTGTTGTACTTCTATATTGCTAGGGTTGAAAATAGTATTTTCCATAGGAGGGTTGTTCAAATTGGTTGTGCACCTAGTATTATTCAAAACTAGCATTTTAGGTTGAATAGTGGTGGCACAAGATGTGTAGATAATAATGAGTGATGATGTCATATGTGTAGTTGATATTAATGTTTGACTTTGACCAGTAGTATAAGTTAGTTTTTAGATTAAAAAAAAGTTAAAAGACAGAGAAAGGTAATTCAATACTCATTCAACTCTGAAACATAAGCAAACGTTCACCGAACTTTGCTTAATATAAATCATTGGCGATTCCCTGATTAGACTTTTAAATACATAAAACAATTTCCGCGCATAGCTGCCATTGTTTAACGTGGAATTAATTGGAGTAACTACTAACACAAGAAATGTAAGCACATCAGAAAAATAACTATATAAACCATGAGAAACACGACCTTTCGAAATAAAAGCCATACATGAAAGACTCGTTTTTCCATTGGTTTAAGTAGTTGTTCATCTAGTGTGGGTAAATTTTTGTACGAACTTATTCAGAAGAGAGAATTGTGCCTATTGAATGATCGCTTGGAATCTCTAAACGATTAAGAAAAAGACTCAACTCTGATATCATGTAAGAAGATGGCTAATCAACTCCAATCTTTCCTTCAAGAAAAGAGGGAAAAAAATCCCAATTCCATTGCCCGTGGTAAGTCATATCCTTTATTTTACAGGATAGCAATCGATTCCCTATAATCATGAGAGTCCAATCATAGAACTAGTGAACTACTTCCTTTCTTTTTTCTGCTTCCTAATTAAGTATGCCATGAACTAGCTGGATAACATGCTTGGATCGTAGGATTAGTCATATGGTTAACTGGTTACTTTGCTTTATGAAGCTGATGCATATCACTTGTTAGTTTAAACGGTTGCACTTGCGATAATTAGATGAATTATATTTATTTATTTATTTCCGCGAGATGAATTATCATTTAAGTTTGATAAAGTTGTCTTACTGGTTGTCTGCTTGTGCATTGTCATTGCATCTTTTACTTATCATTATATCATAATTCCACTTGTGATCAAATGATTATTATTAAACCAAATATTATAAAAGTCATTTGTCCTAATCAAGAACCTCCTCTCAAATTTCATTATATAACTCTTAAATCCAGTAATGATGCGTGGATTGTATTATTCTTTAATAGATTCGATACCAAGACAACAATATTAGTGTAGCCCAGTTGCATAAATTTCTGGGGACTCTGATGAGATATTTGTTAGCAACTTCAAATAATACTAACAAAAGATTAGGATCAGTTTCAGGTAAATAAAACTCTGACATGAAAAAACAAACATAAGTATCTTCCAAGCTTAAGGGATGAGGTATCTGTATTACTACTATACCAATCATCTACTATCCATTTGGATTAACTTTCTTGCAGGTTTTGTTCCTCAATTGCTACTCTTTTGTTGGCTTAACATCGAATTACTTTTTCATTAAAAAAAAAAAAATCTATTTACTTTTATGCCATGAGATACGACCATATGAAGATGACGAAGACTAAAACGAAGAGTGATGTCTTGAAGAAGATAAGAGTTTTGACCATCATCTTGGTCACAAACAAAATGTACTCATCATCTCGTATCAAGCTAGACTCCTTTTCATGGTAATCATTGAAGCAAATATATTTTGACCAATATTGATACTAATCTCTAAATTTTAACGTCTTAAAGTAAGATAAAGTTTCAAACAAGATGTGCTTGTCGTTCGAATTGTTTGATTAGCTGAATAAACCCGTAGGAGAGGAATAAATTTATTTATTAATTATATATTTTTTTACATTCAAACGTTCGTTTGCTATTTCGATTGACATAGTTCTGATTGACAACTTTGTTAACTTTGTTTGATTAGTGGCGGATATTGGGAGGCCCCCTCCTCCCGGCGGGCTTTCACGGCTCAAGTTTTCTAATAAGGGCTTTTGATCATTGCTCCACGACATTTATTTTTACATGAAACCATATGTGGATTTACCATAAGCGTCATGTAGCTTCATGTAGACATTTTGGGATATACATTAAGGTGCCTACTTGTGGGCACTCGATGAGACGCATTTCTAATAAGACAATTACAATTAATAATTATAGAGTTCCAATCGGACTAGAAGTCCAAACCATCTTGCATTGCTTTTCTTTAGAAGCATAGGGCCATAGGGGCTCCCAACCGCTTTTCTTTAGAACCATCTTGCATTGCATCTCTGGACCTATCTTCCAAACTCATTCATACAAGAGGCGTGAATAGTGTTCACTCACTACTTTTTTGCATGTACCTAGACGTGTAAAAATGGGCGAGCCTGAACAAACCTATCCAGTGGTCTTCAAGCCCTGACTGACTGCTAAGTAACCTACCCTATTTGTTTCGGTTTCTGGGCTAGATTGAGCTTGCTCCGGATTTTTGGATAGTGGAGCATTACTTACTTGCATCCCTTTTCAGTTGGGTTTCAGCAAGTTTCGGCCTGGGCTTTGAGCCGATTCATCCATGAAATCAAATGTTTTCCCTTTCCACTTTTGAGTTGAGTTTGAACCATTTATGGGGTAGCCATTAAGTTGTAGCTTAGACACTAGCAAATTATCCTCACTTAATTTTCAAGTTTGATAAGTTAACTATTACATCTATCCCAAAAATATAATCCACTTTTCATTTTTCGCCCGTCCTAAAATATAGGCCATATTCATTTTAAAAATATAGCTAAAATATTGGTTGTTTTATATGTTTTCATTTAATGTACATTATAATTATCAAAATAGATTAGTTGAAATAAATATCTAATAAATGAAATAGCATATTAGAAAAATAATATTAAAATTTATATTTTCAACACTATTAATTACATTTTTCTTAATCTATATTTATATCTATATTATTATTATTATTATATAAAGAAAAGTAGGAAATTTTCATCATATTTTTTAAATTTCTAAAATTGGTTTTCCCCCTTAAAACTTATTATATTTTATTATTATTATTATTTTTAACTAGCAATAACTTGTGCGCGTTGCACGGAAGCCGTGTATATTAATCATGATTCCATAAATATAAATAGAACATCATTATTGGTACTGAAAATAATTATAAAAAATACAGTACAATCTCGTACATCACATAATTTAAGTAATACACGTTCAAAATTTTCTAAAATTTTCGACAGAGTTTCGGCTATACTTTGGTCAATTCCATTTTGTAAATATCCATACCATGTTTATGCCCCACTAAGAAACGCTTATCCTCGTTTTCACTACATTCTCATTTAATTGAGGTCAAACGAGGATGATATAAGAATTGCAATAGAATATGGTCTCTCCCATTTTCAATACTCACCCCACTAGAAAATTCGCATTCCCATTCATACCCCATTGTGATTGTTTGATCCTAAATTTTAATTTGTACTTTTTTAATATATACTAATTGCATCTATTTTTTTTCAATAAATACCTTTTAAATATACTAAATATGCATATTAATATATTCAATATAAACTCACCAATTTAATATATTCGATATATTAATATTTTTTAAAACATTAATTTAGATGTTTATTTTAAATAATTTAAATTATATAGAATTTATAATGTGGTTAATAAAAAATCTCATATATTTTATATTATCTAGATCAAATTTGAATGATTTGATATCACATTTAAATTAATTTGGATAAGATAAATAAATTAAAAAATATATAATTAATAATTAAAATAGGTGGCTTAATCGATAATTTTAAAAAGAAAAAAAATCTTAAGATCTTATTAGAAGAATTTTAAAAAATGGAAATAAAAAATAAATTCAACTATGATGAATTTTGATAAATTTGTGTAACCACCATATTTGTACTTTATTTGGTTTTCTATCATTATTGCAAATTGTGATTTCAACATGATGTGATTTCTAATATTTGAAACTGTAACATATAAATATATGTCACAAAAAATTAATTTCCCAAAAAAAAAAAAATGTTAACATGTGAAAATGATTGCATAACTCTAAAATAATCAGTTTAATATTCATAGCTTTTAAAATTGTATGAATCTAATTTTAAAGATATCTTATAATTTAAAAGATAGATTGTAATTAAATTTTTTAAGGAAAATCTTGTCAAACCGTAGCAATCTAACTAATTTTAATTATTTTCTAAATTAATTATATTTTTTTTCCTTTTAGCAATATAATTAATTTTGATTAATCTTTGTCTAGTTAAACCATTTCCAATTAAATCTGAGCAATATAAGTAATTTTAACTAATTGCAATATAAATAATTTTCATGAATTTTCATTTTTTAGCTAATTATTTCAAAAATAATTAGCTTGGTAATCGTAATTTTAAAAATTATATGAATCTAATTTTAAATATATATGTTATAATTTAAAAGATGTAAATTTAGACACAGATTCAATTAATTAAAAATTTTAGATTAATGTTACAATTGAAATTTCAAATTTGAAATAGATAGGTCGAAAAATAATAGAAAAATATACTCTCTTTATAATAATAATAATAATAATAATAATAATAATAATAATAATAATAATAAATATTCTCTTTATTCCTCAACTAAGTGTAATGATTTCCTCAAGTATGTCAGTGTCTTACCCATGCTATTATAATTGCACTCACTCATTATACATGCATTAATTTAGTTGTATTAACTAAATTGATGGATGATAGAAAATTTCATATAAAATTTACTTTTCCAATAATCTTAATTGAGATTTTTTAATCTATGTAAAAAGTCAAATGAGCCAATATGTACGGGACGGAGGGAATATAAAAATGTAAGAAAAAGTATAAACGAAGTTAAGAAAACATTTTCATATAACGATTTACACACTATATTTTAAGTGATTGTACTTTACACATTGCATTTCATTTAGTCTTAAGAAAACACATTTTATGTTAGACAAAAATTATAAAAATTTTAAAAATATTACTTAGTAAGTAATATTACCCTTTTGTGACTAACAAATTACACTAAATATTTTAGCATGTAACACTTTACATACAGTTATTATTCAAAATATTATTTAACACTTATTTTATCAATTTTTTTGTTTTTATTATGAAATATATTTTTAAATTTAACTATATATGATATATTTTTTAAAAGTTAAATATATATGAATTATAAGTAAATTAAAAATACGAAATTGTCTTCTTCATTATTGTCATTAGTTATACCACTACTATTACAATAAATTGCAATTTTCATAAAAAAATAATTTCACTGAAATTAGTTTTTGGTTTTAAAAAAAATAAACATGTAATTAAAAAAATGAAAAACTAACTGGCAAAATATTACCAAATATTATGGACTATTAAACTTTTTCTTTTCTTATTTATTGAATAAAAATTAAACGTTAATAACAAATATTTCTATAATTTTGTACATTGAATATTTTTTGAATGGGATTGATTTATCCCCTTTTTGTGTTGTAATATAAGTAGTAATGACAAAATTACCTAGTGAAATCGAAATCCATGAGTACTCGCCCCTAATGGAAAGAACCCACCTCGACTAAATGGGTCTTAGGAGTGGGTATGGGTCTCGTTTTAGACCCGAAATAATTTTAGGGGTGGGTCTAGAGTAGTATATATCTGCCCCGAAGCTGCCCCTAGACCCGAATTTTTTTATAAAATACGTTATATAAAAAAAAATTATGTAGAATTTACACCCATGAGGACTCAAACTTGAGTGCTGCCATAATTGCTATTTTTGCTACTTTTCCGCTAACCACTACACCAACAGGAGATTTTGGATTAATCTTGCTTTCACCTAATCATATACAAACTAAACCGTTAAATAAACTAAAAACTTAAAAACCTAATTATAGCCTATTGCAGCAGCAAAAGCATGAAATCAGTGAAAATAAATACAATTATTTGCCATTCCTAAATATAAGAATTAGAACCAAATATTTTTTTTAGAAAGTAAATAAATATTTGGTCAAGTATGATAAAAAATCATACTTGAAGAAAATATATATTCTCTTTATTCCTCAACTAAGTGCAATGGTTTTATCAAATATGTCAGTGTATTTTGTTTTTGCACAACTGCTGTGAGCCATTATAATTATAATATTTTTTTATTTATTCTTGACTCTGTTATTATAATTACACTTACACATCATATTTATATTAATTGAGTTGTATTAGCTAAATTGACGGACGCGAGAAAACTTAATTTAATGATTTAATTTTGTGATAAGTGAATAAATATCTAAATTACATGTTTAATCAATAAAGATTATATAAGTTGACAAGTAAATAAATACCTAAATTACTTATTTCATAAACTATGTATTTAATAAATAATTCGTTATTGACTCAGTCAATGATTGAAATCGTGTGACTCAATTAGAATTTTTTCATTGGCTCTCGACTATGTGAAATATTTATGTAGGATTCTATCTCCTAAATAAATATTAAGAATCCTCAACCATATTAAATATTTATGCAGGGCTCTCTTTCAACCATATTAGCAATCATATATAACTTGAAATAAACATCTAAATTGATGAATTTAAAAAATATGTTGATATCGGCGAGTGTATACCAAATATGATAATATACATGTTTAGTATGTTTAGAAAGTATTTATTGAAAAAATTAAATGTCATTACTATATATTACAAAGTTTAAATAAAATACTTCAATTAAACGATCACAATATTGCTTGGAAAAAATGGGAATTTTCTAGCAGGGCGGGGATGGGGAGTGAGAGTCTCCATCCTGTTGCAATTCTTATATCATCTTCGCTCGGCCTTGGTTAAATTGGTATGGCGCGCGAGGACAAGGACAAGTGTTTCCTAACTGGCGGGAACGAGGTATGTGCTAGAGTCTGTATGTGACCGTTACATTGTCATTTCTATAATATATGTCTGTGTATATTGATTATATTTCATAATAAAATTTGGTAGTTTATTATTCATGTATTTATTGTCAGTATCGTGCCTCACACGTGTGTATAATTAATATTTTTAAGAATTTATAATTGCTTATAATAGAATGTATAGTAATTTTAAAGAAAATCCATGGGCTCTACTTTATTTTTTTCAGGTCCGATATTAATACTACTAATATCTATCAATATTGTTAGTGTACGGGTGAAATAGTTGTAAAATTTTGCAAGATGGATTGGTACGAAATACGGGGGAAACTCCGTCGAAATTTTTTAAAAATTATTTCATTAGTTGTATTAATTAAGTTTATTATTGTGACTCATTATTTACTTTATTTTTTTGAGGTCCTATATTAATACTGCCAGTATTTATATGTACTGTTATTAGCTGAAAAATTAAGCCCCCGTGCAACGCACGACGTGAAACAGCCAGTCTTTGTGAAAATGGAAATTAGCTATATTTATGGAACATAGATCACATATAAAAATTGACACTTTAATAATAAATTTATAACTTAAAATAAATTACATTAATAATATATTGAACTATTTTTAACTTGAAAAATCTCACATAATATTTTAGCTTTAGTACATCTCAACGAGGTTGGCGCACACTTAAAAGAAGTGTTTCAATGCACATAACACATTCCAACAATGTGAACTTTAGCTGCATCCGCACATATTTTATTTTATTTTTTTAGAAAATAGATACATAAATATTTGTCAATAAAATAGTACAGGACTATAAAACAATAGTAATAAAAACAAAAGCTTTTGTGGGGAAGTATGTGTATTTTGTGTTTAAGTTTTGTTTGTTGGGTCATTTATTTAGATTTTAGGCAAAAAGGAGATTTTCAGGACAAATTTTCATTTTTTTTAATGAAAATTTGAGCAACAAAACATTTATTCCAATCACATAGTTTTAAGTTTAACTAAAAATTTGCTGGTTATGAGACATGTTTTTGACTTAACTAAAATTATTTTGTCCATAAAGTAATTTTATAAATTTTAAACCGAAATCAATGTCCCATAAGTATTGTCTAAATTTTGATTCCAAATATTCTATTATTGTCTAAAATCATTAATTACGATAACTGATATGACTTTTTTCTTAGAAAATAATGGTTCGGATCAAAATTTGTAAACCATTATTAAAATATATAATATTATATTATTTTCTATTATTGTTATTTTATGTAAATAAAACATCTTAATCGCCCCTTACATGGCATGGGAAATACTAGTTGAGATAATGTTTAACACCATCTTTGCATGTGTTCATCAATGATAGGTTAAACCATTTAGTTTTTGTTCACACACAATAGTTATTTATAGTCCTTTTTGTATTTATATAGATTGTAAAAGTGTAAATCAGATTATTAATACAAGAAAACATTTTACAGCATATTAAGTTGAGAATTTCGACTGGCAAAAAATTTCTTTGAAGGTTTGCCGGCATGTCTTTTTAGAAAATCTTGAGGTATTCATTATATAATTTTCAATTACGCACATTATTGAACCTGTTATGTAACTATGGAATTAATTGGAATTATACATTTTTTTTGTTTTAATAGTTTAGTAGTTAATAGTGGACCCCGTCCTTTAGTTTCTAGATTCGTCTCTTTGTTAATCTGTTTGACCACTTGTATTAGATAACTAATTGTTAGTTAGTGAGTTAGTCCTTGCATAATCTAGCTGTAGTTGTGGTATTTATTGACCTGAAGACATTGTACTCATTTGGCGAAAGTGAATCAACGAAAAACAGAATATTTATTCTTTCTTTTGCTCATGGTATCAGAGCAACATATATAAGGAAAGTTAACATCAATTCACACTGCAAACATGGCGACTACAGATGGAAGAACTAATGGACGAGTAGATGATCTGAATGTTAGGGAAAATTGAAGGAATCTTCGTTAAATAGTGGAGGATGATCCACTGGTTCTTCACAGCTTAGATCACTTGGGGATGAGCCTGGTATCTACGCCCCTCACTGTTCACAATTATCAGGCTTGGAGTAGATCTGTGCGAATATCTTTGGGTGCGAAAGTTGAAAGTAGGCTTGATTGATGGAACAATCAAGCCACCAAAATCGAATTCAGCGACTTATGAGAACTGGAATCGAGCTAATTGTATGGTAATTTCCTGGCTACTAAACTCAATTTAGAAAGATATTGTGGATGCTTTTGTGTACAAATAGACTGCGCATCAGCTGTGGAAGGCGATTGAAGAGAGATATGGAGGTTATCATGGTCCACAAATGTATAAATCCTGAGGCACATTTGCTCCATCACACAAGGTAATCAGAGTATTACTCAATATTATACTAAACTCAAAAAACCATGGGATGAATCGCGCTTCATAATGCCAGTATCGTCTTTCACATGTGGAATTTCGAAGAAGGTGGATGATATGCATAATTTTATAAAGCTCATGCTGTTCTTCATAGGGTTAATGAGGAATATCAAGGTGTGAGGAGTCAAATTCTTGTGATGGATCCTTTTTCCCAAGTGAACAAGGCATGCGCCACACTGTTAACAGTTTAAAAGCAAAAGGATGTTATTATCAACTTTGGTGAAAATTCAGAGATCAATACCATGTTGGTGAATTCATAGGCCCACAAGAAGGGGACAACCAAATAGGGTAAGACATGTTGACTGAGTAAGAAGGAGAAAGAACAACTATATTGTGAGCATTGTAAAACTACAGGACATACCATTGAAGGATGTTTCAAGATAATAGGATATCCTGACTGGTACAAAGGTCTGAAAGATAAAAGGAGAGGAGGATCAGAAAATAATGATAGTTTTACAGCAAATGTGGCAAAAACTCCACTTGAGATGATGACTGATACAAAGGCTCAAAAGCAGAATGAGAGACTCACTGAGTTGATGCATAGGATGATGAAGCTCTACAAAGAAAAGGAAATTGCCCTTGCAGTTGTGAACTTTGCTAATCTGAATAATTACTCAGGTTCATTTTGTAGTCTTAATTCATCTTTAGTTGCTGCTAATTCATTAGGAATAGGGACTTGGATAATAGACACAAGAGATTCAAACCATGTTTGCACCCAGCTGAAGTTTCTTAACACACATAAACCTTTGAAAAACAAAATTCCCATTTATCTACCTGATGGAAGTCATAATCTAATTGAACATAGTGGTCTATTAAACTCAATGATGCATCATACTTACATAGGTGCTACATGTTCCCACTTTCAAATTTAACCTCATTTCAGTTAATAAACTTGCCAACTGTTCTAACATCAGATCTAGCTTCTTTCCTGATCATTGTATTTTGCAGCACATGATGACTAACAAAATTCTTGCAGTTGGGAAATTAGTTGAAGGCCTCTACATTCTCAACGAAGACCCATTCTTTGCAAAAACACTATACCAATACAGTTTACTATATAATATACCCAGTATTTCTTTACATAGTACTATTCTCTCTGCAGTTGATAGTGATTCTATTACTTCTAATAATGCAAAGGATGTGATTACCCTTTGGCATAAGAGATTAGGTCATGCTACAAAAATTATTTTGGTGCATTTGCATATTGTACCTACATGTGATAAATTTGATCTGTTACTGTGTGATATTTGCATTTTTTCAAAGCAACATCATTTACTTTTTCCAAAAGGGTCAATTCAGACCAAGAGCATATTTAAACTAGTTCATTTGGATGTTTGGGGACCATATAGATAGCATTCTTTGATAGGGGCCTATTTCTTCCTCACAATAGTTGATGATTTCAGTAGAGAGACCTGGACCTTTCTACTTAAACACAAAACTCAAGTTCTCATCACCTTTAAAGCCTTTCTTAACCTCATAACAACACAATTTAACAACCCAATAAAGGCCATAAGAAGTGATAATGGCACGGAATTCACCAACCATAGTTTTCAGATATTCATTCTTGAAAAAAGAATTATCCATCAGAGATCATGTCCCTATACCCCACAGCATCATGGGGTAGTCGAAAGGAAACATAAGCAATTGCAAGAAATAGCTAGAGCCTTGATGTTTGAATTTGGATTGCTTACAAAATTTTGGGGGAGAAACCATCCTTTTTGCCACCTATATTGTAAATAGACTTCCTTCCAAACTATTGAATTTTATGTCTCCTTGTCAATTACTACATGGGAAACCACCTTCCTATAATCATTCAAAACTCTTTAGAAGCCTCTGCTATATTAAAAAATAATAAACCTCACAAAGATAAGTTTGATACAAGGGGGCATAAGTGTGTTCTCCTTGGGTTCAATACTGGGCAGAAAAGATGTAAAGTGTTTGACATGGCTTCCAAACAGATAATAATTTCTAGAGATGTGCAATTCTTTGAAAACATTTTACCCTATGATAGTGAAAATCCGCAAGCATACGATATTGTTGTACTCACGGGTTGTCTCACAGGGAGGTCAAAGTTGTCTATTCCTCTTTCGCTAATTGACTAGTTAAATCGATCATTTATGTGGTGGAATCAATGTAGTCTACTCCTGACAATATTAGCTAAGTAAAGGAATAATGCAACAAATTAATATAAATTTCAATGATTAAAGTAGGAATTAGGAATTCATCTATGCTAATTGATAATGAACACATTACCTAGGGATAAATGTAGATGTGGCTACTGGAACTAGGGCTAAAAAACTAGTTTCTAACTTTTCTCAAAACTTAGAAGGTCTTCATAATTGGCTAGGTCATTGTCATGATCAAAGACTAATCATGTATATGCTAGGGGGTCCACAAGGAGAAATCAACCCGTTGGTGCTTAACTCGTTGTACTATGAATTGAGGTTGGATGAACGTTATACCAACATCAATCGTTAAATATTCTAGCATAAAAATCTTATTTCAATTGCCCACACCAACAACGATATTGAATCAAATAGTGTTCATTTCAATTAGGTAGATGAACCCTAATTCTAGAAAAGGGGATTACTCTTCTATATTAAAATTTGATACAATTGAAGCAATTAACCCACAAGAATTCATGTAGAAATAGATAAAGACCTAATTAGATGAATTGAATCGAATAAAGAAAGATGTACCAATTACAAAGACCAATCCACAATAGCTTGAGATGGTGGAGAAGTTGTAATCTTCAATTCTTGAACAATAATCCCAAAAACAAGTTGTAATCTACTCTAAAATTGATGTTTTTGATGTAGGAAGAAGAGAGAATACGTAAGCTAGGTAAAAACTATCCCAAAACAAGTCTAGCCGCCAACTATTGGCTTTGGAAAGCCTTTTATATGAGCTCCAATGGCTAATTAAACCCTAAAACTCGTGCTGTAGAAAAATCCAATCACATGGGACATGCCAAACTGCACACGGGGTCATGTTGACTCTGCATGGCCCATGCCAAACTACACAGGGGGCCATGCAGTGATCTGTATTTTTTATTCTTTCCCTGCTATAATGGTGTGCGTGGCCAGTGCTGATCCACACGGGGGCCCTGCACCTTTTCAATTTAGGCTCTTTTTTTTTATCGGTTCTTCACTCCAAAGCATGACTCCATGCTTTCACTGTCTCGCCTCCAATCCTTGCGACTCGAACTTATCTTGTTGTGTGGTAATTCACCAAATTTTAGCTCTCAAGATACCTACACACCACAAACAAGAAGAAGATGAGTAATACCCGTTCAAAGTAATAAAAAGCTATAATTACGCATAGACGGGTTATATTCAAAATGAAATGGAGAACAAAATGGAAGCAAAATTCTTATAAAATACATGCTTATCACCCTATAAGACAGCCCCTGCAACAATTGATACAGCGCATCTACCTCTGCCAACTAGTGACACAGAGTTTATTGATGCAGCCTTTATACCAACAACTATAGAGTTTATACCAACTACAATGGACTAGTTAGCAGTTGTTCAGCCTGACCAAACTGATCATACACCTACTGGTTTGTCCAATGCTACTGATTCTGCAGGCTTAGGCTCTACCACTACTAATTCTATTACACAACCTATTACTCTTAGAAGAAGTTCTAAAGCTAGAAATCCATCACTTTGGTATAATGATTTTGTTGTATCCACAGTTCATTCTGCTCCTATATTTATTCCTACCATGCCAAAATCATCTCTTTATACTCCCAATACTTTTCCTTATTCCCCTACCTGTTTCTCTGATGAATACTTGACCTTTTTGGCTAGTGTCAACATAATCCAAGAACCTCATTCTTATGAATAAGCTAGCACTAAAGAAGAATGGGTGAAAGCAATGGATAGTGAAATAGTGGCCCTGGAGAGAAATGACACCTGGGAGATTGTCGATCAAATTCCTAGCAAAAACCCATAACCTCCAAGTGGGTTTTTAAGGTTAAACTCAAAGCTGATGGCACCTTGGATAGATGCAAAGCAAGATTGGTGGCCAAGGGGCTTAATCAAGTAGAAGGGGTGGATTATTTTGAGAGTTTTTCTCCTATTGCCAAGCATGTTACCATCAGAATATTCATTGCTTTAGCTTGCATCTTCAACTAGCCATTATATCAACTAGACATTAACAATGCCTTCTTTCATGGATTTCTTGATGAAGAAGTATATATGAAACTAGGAGTGGGTAGGTTCGGGTTGGGTTGGTTTTGGACCCAACCCGAAACTGAACTGATTTCGATCAATTTGGGAAAAACCTACCCAAACTGAACTAGTTCGGTTTTTAAAACCAAACCAAATTGGCCCAAATCGGGTCGGTTTGTGTCTATTTTGGGTCGATTTTTCTGTTTTTTTTTTTGAAGAACGAATCTTTTTGTAAAAAGAGCATTATCAGTTCAAAGCCATTCTGCAACAAACGTCAATTAACTCACTATAAATGAAGGAGCATTACCAATTTACCACTATTCACTAAAAAGTCACCAAAACCATCAATTAACTTCAAAACCATTTTGCAACAAACATCAATAAAATGAGCATTACTACTAGTCACCAAAACCATTGATTAACTTCAAAACCATTATCCAACAAACATCAATAAAAGGAATAAAGGAGCATTACTACTAGTCACTAACTCACTATAAATGAAGAGAAACATTTTGTTCTCATGAGGTATCAATCAACAAACTAGAGCATACCGACCAATCAAACTAAAGCATATCAATTAGCAATATCATTAAGCTGACAAAAAATAATAAAAAAGCATATCAACCAAACCATATCTATTCTAGCCATTAGCCAATAAGCATACCAAACTAAAAATGCACACCAACTAAACAAACTAAAGAAACCATACCAAAGCACAATCACCACAACTCCACAAGTCATGCACTACATGTACATTCCTCAAAGTGAAACCACAAACTAGATTTTACAAATTACAAGTATATAACTACTTACACGCCAAAAAATTCTAATTAAGTTTCAAATGTGGTTGTCAAATAGCTCATGATCTTCCCATAGCTCCATAATGATTTCCACTTGCAAAATAAAAGCTCCAAGATCATATCAACCTATACAAAAATCATAGCACTTTATAAGAAATTGAGAATCACATGTTAGAAATGGTAATAAGAAGTTCAAAGTAGTAAGTAACAACTAGAAAAAAGGAACTTCTTTATCCCTATGATCTTCCTATAGGTCCACAATGATTTCCACTTGCAAAATAAACTTGAGAATGTCAAAATTCAAAAGTTCCAAAATCATATCAACCTATACAAGTCATAGCACTTTATGAAAAATTGAGAATCATATGTTAGAAATGGTAATAAGAAGTTCAAAATAGTAAGTAACAACTAGAAAAAAGAAGGAACTTCTTTATCCCTATGATCTTCCTATAGGTCCATAATGATTTCCACTTGTTAAATAAACTTTAGAAGGTCAAAATCCAAAAGTTGCAAAATCATATCAAACTATACAAAAATCATAGCACTTTATGAGAAATTGAGAATCACATGTTAGAAATCGGTAATAAGAAGTTCATAGTAGTAAGTAACCACTAGAAAAAAAGAAGGAATTTATTTACCTAAGTAATGTCCTTATTATTACTAAAGGACTAAATAAATGAACATTATGCGGTTGGATTGTATATAAACTAAAGGAGTTCAATATAATTAAAATTTAGAAAGAGTTTTTTCACCAATAGGGGCTTATTGCATTATTATTTCTTAGCATGAATATTGAACTTCTAATTTCTCTGACAAATTGTAAAATGTACATTCACTTCACATTTGATCTTCAAAACTTGCTAATCATTTATCCTTGCTACTTAGACTTCACCGTTGATTTACCCGACTCCAAAAGGTCTACAAAATGAAAAAGTTTCAGTTAACAATAGACAAAACTATGTACGTATAATTAATTTTCTCAATTAAATGGTTTATATACCTTGAACCAATTTGTTGTAATACTCTATGTAACGCCCGATCTTAAAACATACGTGTACAACCATAACGGTAAGCAACGGAAGCTAAACAGCGTTACAAAACCTTTAACTTGTCCAAGCTCATGAGTATTTATTTACACATTGACATCAAAATATAAGCAAAATACAAGATATCATGGCCATTTGGACACATTCAAAAGCGGCCTATACAGGATTAGGAGCTTCCTCTGGTTTCCCCTCCACGTCACGTCCTCGAGGATTCCCCTCCGTCCCCAAGTCCACGGTCTCGACTCTGGTCACCTATCACATAACATAACACATCGTGAGCCACGAGGGCCCAGTGGGGAGCACAATCATATGCAATGCATGACATATTCGTAATCGTGGGCCCGTTGCGAACCATATGTTTATATTGGCGCTGTGATATACATTCATACATTAATTGGCCAGACCCCAATCCTTTGAGGACCTCCATTTGGGCCAATTGTCTCAAACCTTTGTGAGACGAACATGATATAAACATTTGGTTAGCAACCCTATTCCTCGTTTTTCATGCATGACCATGCTTCAATGTATATACATAAATAAACACAGGTAATATCATATGCATATTAACATGAAATGGGTTCATAAACATCAAGATCCTACAAACCCCCAAATTGAGTATCCATATGCTATACCAACTCTATAGTCATATCTACTCAACCAAAGCATCAACATCATCAATCCTACCTAACAATTTGTCTCCTTACCTATTTATTGCAAACCAACCAATCTTAGGGCATGATCTTACCTCAAAACATTTTAAGTGCTCTACTACCCACCTTAGGAAGATAGGAACACCAAGGAAAACTAGGTAGAGGATGGACTTGCTTGCTTCTTCACCTTGCTCCTAAGGGACTTGATTGATCTTCTATATCAATACTTGATTCAAGTATGATATGTGGATGGATTTCTAGAGATGGAGGACCTTCAAAATGTCTTAGATGTATGCTTGGCTCGAAAATGAGGATAACCATCAAGAAAAGTGACTTTTTGACCAAAAATCCATATCTGCCGACTTAAAATTACGGCCGTAAATATCCATGTTACGGCCGTAACTTCCAAAATTACGGCCGTAACTCAATAAATTACGGCCGTAACTACCAAACTTACGGCCGTAACTCAATTAATTACGGCCGTAACTAGGCCTGTGACAGCGCTTCTGGTCACGCGACCCAGTGAAAATCGACCCTTTAACCATCATTCTTGACTTACGGCCGTAACTATAAGCCTTACGGCCGTAACTACCACATTTACGGCCGTAAATACCAAAATTACGGCCGTAAAACCCAGATTTTCTGCATTTCTCTTCCGGCTCATTCCTGGCGACCATACCTAGTTCCAACATACATTGGGCAACCCAAAACACATCCTAAACATGTCACATCCATCAACACCATCTCACGACATATTCACATCATCACGATCCATTCCCAAAAACACAAACGATAAACATACGAAATCATATAAAATCGTGACGAGATTTTAGCGGGCGTTACCCCTCTACGCCTTCCAAGTATAATTTTTCTCAGTCGGAAGAGATCGTAGCCAATTTTGAGTGCAAACTAAGAGGTCAACCATCCTGAGGGTCAAAGAACTACGAAATGGATTAAGGATTCGTCCACCCGTATTAAAAGCACTATCAAAAGCCGTTGTAGATACTTGAAGTGCAAGCACATCTTTTGTAAGTTTTGAGAAGATAGTATACTTGATTCCATGGGCCCTTCACCAATTAAGAATATCAAGGCCACTATCTTTTTCATGCTCAGAAGGATCCAACAAATACCTTTCCACATCATTCTTTATCTAAGGTGCATCTTTCGCCTTTTTCTTTTTTCGAAATTTAGCTACAAGAGCAGCTTAAGTGGATACATTACTTGATTCACTTGATAGCTCACTTGTAGCATCAACATCACTTGTTGCTTGGGTAGTTTGAGTTCTTTTTATTTGATCTTCCCACTCTGCATACCAAGCATACATTTCCATGGGGCCCTCTGCCAAATGACAAATTAAGGCACAAACAGACCAAATCACTTTTATACATCTTACCAAACAAGAACTCAACATAATCCAATTTATATCTCGGATCAAGCACTATGGTAATCAACAATATTTGATTCACATCCTCCATCTCTTCCCAATACTTATCAAATTTTTCTTTCATTCTAATAGCCATGCCACTTAGAAGATGATATACCATTGCAACCCGATTTTTTAGATCAGATAGTAGCGAACAAACTTCATGAAGATAAACCGAAGAGCTAACTTGCAACGAAGTACTAAACTTCAAGGTCATGTTGTAGAAATTCTTAAGGAACTTAACAACGCACAATAGCATTCTCCCAGTCAGGAGAAGTAGGAGGTCCGACTTTCTTTTTCCCATCGTCATCCAGTGCAAAATAACTCACATAATGTCCATCTTCATCTTGCATCCGATTAAAATCTCTCTAGTACTTTAATGCAGTCTCCAATATAAAATAAGTGGAGTTCTACCTAGTGGGCATATCTAGAAACACAATTGCTTTTGATTCTATCAATTCTTTAGAAGCACGCCCTTTAAATTTGTCAAATCTACCTAGTGAAGATTTCACAAACAGCATCGCATTTTGAATACTCAATATGGACTTATTTGCTTCCGTCAAACCGTCACAAACTATCAAGTTCACAATCTGAGTATAAAATCTCATGTGCAAATGCTTACCATGTAAAACAGATTGCCCATCGGCCCAACTATTCATCTTTTGTTGAAGATATTCAAGTGTCGTCTCATTTGATGAAGCATTATCCACTGTGCCTGTAAAAACCTTACTAAGAGCGCACTTAAGAAAGCAATCTTCACTTAACTTCCCTATGGTTTCACCTTTGTGATCTTTAATCACAGAAAATTCAAATTTCTTTTCTGAAGCTTCCAATTAGAATCAACATAGTGGGCCGTAATAGATATAATTTACATTCTGAATGGATGTCCATGTGTCAGTAGTGATTGAAACTCTCTGACGGTGGGTAATTAGCTTCTTTTGAAGCTCTGCCTTTAGATCAAGGCAAAGTTGTTGGATATCTCGCACAACTATCCTACGAGATGGTGGATCAAACTTAGAAATGCTACCCTACAAAAGAGCCTAAATCCATCACCCTCTACATGACTAAAAGGCAATTCATCAATGACTATTATTTTTGCCCAAGAAGGCCAACAAGCTTCCTTGTTGAACGTTACAACAACTAAATTTCCTTCACCCCTCACCTATTTTTTTGAAAAGACAAAGCCTTTTGTCTTTTATTTGCTAAACTTCGCAAGGTGCTTATTACATTTAGTAGTCAAATGACTTCTCAACGTACTAGTCCCATACTTCTTAGCACCAAAAGCATAAGACTAACTACAATAATTACACTCACATCTCACATCAACAGCTGCGGAATCGCCAATTATTTTGAAATGGTCCCACATATCAGACGTTTTTCTACCGCCTTTATTTGGTCATGGAGGAGCTGCCAAAGAACCTATTGTTAAGTTCAAGTTTTCATCCTCATTATCTATACATTCATATTCATCTATTTCCGCACGAAACATAGAAGAATAACAAGTTGTTCATGAATATAATACGAAATTAAGAGACAAACAAAGTAAACTGAATACAATAAAGAAAGTATTAGAACTTTGACATTTGAAGAGGCCAATAAATTTATGAAAAATGTTATGTGTAAGATAATATACCAATAAGGGAGAAAACATCATGCAAACAAGCGAGAAAAAAACTTTGCAATTAAAAGAGAAAACATCATAAAAACTATAATATACATGAAGAAGTAACTAACCCGGAATAGGATCCATCCTTGTTAGTTGATACTTGAATAATGTGTTTGTTTAAGTTTCTAGCAACATATACATTTTGAAAAATAACACGGAGAGAGCAGATGAATAGAATGAAGAACAAAGAAGAAAAAGAAGCAGCAGCTAAATGCCTAAACATGTTCTCAATGACTAATGTGAATAAGATAATAAGTCTAATTATATAAACAAGCATAGGTAGGTGGTGGCTCCAAAAACCGAAAAAAAGCAAAGAAAACGAAAATAAAAAAACATTTGAACTATGAAAATCGATTTGTCCAAACACGTGACTCAAATGAGGACTGTCAGCGAAAGAAGAATTTCCCCTATTATAAACAAGCTGCAACCACAAAATTTTCTTACTAATATCTCACTCTATCATCAAAAATTCAAAATTGACTCATTCTTAATATTCAAGAAAAGCACAATTAAATATTATTCTAGTAATTCCCAATATACAAAGAAGAGAAACAGCAGAAGCCCTCCTTCTTAATATAGTTTAGGAGAATGAACAATAAAGAACAAAAATATAGAACACTTATAACTAACACTCTAAGAGTAAGGGGAAAAAGGCTTCTAATAAAGATATTTTTAAAGAGTAGATGAAATAGACTCTGCCAATTGCTAAACAAGTTCTAGACATATATTTTGTGAAAGTCAGGATCTTAGCTACAATCGCGTGTCTTCGCTGTGATTATGTCACAAGATGTCTAGAAATTTCAGTAAAATTTGTGTTGATTTCTTCCAATATATCGCCAATATTGTTTGTGTTTAATTTAATTGAAGAGATAATGAGTAGAAAACTAATTTTACAACTAAAAATCTAACATTGTGAGTGTAAAGGGGAAAAGGCTTCTCATTTCTAAGTTATAGACTTATAGTTTAGGACTTTACCGATTGGCTGGCAACTAAATTGGAGGGCTGGAGGCTTGCGAGTGATGGTGGTGGAGCCGCGGTGGCTAGATGGGTTGAAGGTAGCGATAGCGAGAGAATCGATAGAAAATGAGAACTTTTGCCTACTTGGAGAAATTTCAATCGGACTCAGTTTCGGCAGCTAAGAACTAATGAACGGCGGCTATTTAGCCACTGGACGGTGGCTGGTGGTTGGATTCATCACTGGGATAATGGTATTTGGCAATGAAGAAGAAACATTAAGGAACACAAAAGAATAGGGTTTCCTGGTTTGGGTATTGGAAATGGGAATACCGCATTTGCCAATTGCCTTAGTCCTTAGGGTATTTTTTCATATATATTTTTTAAATAATCAAACCGAAAGGGTCTGTTCAGTTTGGGCTATAGTCTGATTGAAAATTCAACCCGCAAATCGAATCGACCCGGTTCGGTTTACAACCCATTAAACCTATTATAACCCGCAAAACCCGACCCAAACTGACCGAACCGGGTCGAGTTTGGTCAGGTTGGCGGTTTGAGGGGTTATTTGCCCACCCCTATATGAAACCCCCTTGGGCTATACCAAAGCCAAAGAAAGGCAAGTTTGCAAGCTGAAGAGATCTCTTTATGGCTTAAAACAGTGGAATGTAGAGCTTTGCAAGCATTTAAAGGGTATGGGATTTCAGCAATCACCCCATGATCCCTGGTTGTTTATTATCCATCAAGCTGATCCCTTTACAGCTACACTGGTATACGTAGATGATCTGCTAATTACAGGGAATGATGATACAGCCATTAAGTAGGTCAAACAATCACTGGATGATGCTTTTACCATTAAGGATTTTGGATTTGCTAAGTGTTTTCTTGCACTAGAAATTGCTAGATGCAGCCAGGGGATTTACTTAAACCAGAGGAAATATGCACTTGATCTTATTAGCTTAACCATTCTTCTTGGCTGTGAACAGACTTCTACTCCACTATCCCCAGGTTTGAAGTCTAGTACCACTACCTTTCCTGTGCTTTCTAGTCTTAATAAATACAGAAGATTGGTCGGGAGGCTCTTATATCTTAGTCTAACCAGACCTGACATTACACATGGTGTCCAGCAGCTAAGTTAGTTTGTTCAAACTCCAACTGAACTCCATTGGTCTGCAGCTCAATATTTGCTTAATACATTAAGGGAACTTTGTCTACTGGCCTCTTTTATCCTCCCTCTTCTACTCTCTCCTTACATGGCTACTGTAATGCTGATTGGGGGGCTTGTCAATCCACTAAGAAGTCCGTCACTGGTTTTTGCATTTACTTAGGGGGTTCTTTGATCTCTTGGAAGACAAAAAAAAAACTATTGTTTCTTGAAGTTCAGCAGAGGCTGAAAACTCTGAAGTATGGCATCTATTGTTTGTGAGTTGTTGTGGATTTCTTATATTCTAAGAGATTTCAGGCTGGCTCTTCCTCTGCCCATCCCCATTTTCTGTGATAATAGAGATGCACTTCACATTAGTAGTAACCTGGTCTTTCACGAGCGTACCAAACACTTTGATATCGACTGTCATATGGTCCAAGATCAATATAAATCTGGTTTCATTCAGCCGAGTGCCATTTATTCCAAGGAACAAACTGCTAACTTGTTCACCCAGAGCTTGCCCGTACCCTAGTTCTTGTATCTTTTGGCCATGTTGGATTTACGAGACTTCTACCTACTTCCAACTTGAGGGGGATATGGAATTATACACTGGAATTATACATTTTTTCTGTTTTAATAGTTTTGTAGTTAATAGTGGACCCATCCTTTAATTTCTAGATTCTTCTCTTTGTTAGTTTGTTTGACCACTTGTATTAGATAACTAATTGTTAGTTACTGAGTTAGTCCTTGCATAAGCTACTGTAGTTGTTGCATTTATTGACCTGAAGACCATTGTACTCATTTGACGAAAGTGAATCAACAAAAACAGAATATTTCTTTATTTTTTGCTTAGGAATCTCACGTATAAACTATGATATGTTATTGAGAGTAAACATTGCCATACTAGATTCATGATGTAAATGCTAGAGCGTGTTTGTACAACTTGCCATTGAATTCAGTCCCGATTATCACACTAAGTAAAGATTCAATTGGACGAAAGGGCAAAAAATTTAGAGGAATTGACACAATAAAGCTCAGGACATTTAATGCAAAGAGTATATGAGACAGTGCATTGTGTATTGCTCTTGAAAGTTTTAATTTCTTTGGTGGTTAATGAATGGTTAAACCTCTATTTATAGTATAACCTCATTTAAATGGATGGTGACGATGGAACTAATATGGCGGTCTAGAATCAATAAATAGAACATTTTACGAAAAAAATAAGAATAAAATATATGAGATATTTATGCATAAGGTTTCTAGATAATTCTGCACAATAGTTTGTTGAATTTCCTACAGTATAGTTAAAAGTATCATACAATTTTGTTAAGTATCATAAAGAAAAAGAAAACTAGAAGTACAAAATTGTGCTAATAAAGTATTTGAAATATATCAAATTGTGACTCTCCTAGGGATATCCTTGAGTCTCGTCGAGTCAAAAATTTAGGGCTCTGGCATAACTGGTCTTGATGTTTAGCGAGTTTTTTCAATAGAATTGAGCCAAGTCGAGCTTGGTTTAAAAAAAGAGATCCATCTGACACTCAATCTTGCGCGAACTAGAGCTAAGCCGACCCCAAGCCAACCTTGATAGAAGTATTCCTATTTCAAAAATTCAAAAACCCCAAGCGAACCTTGACAGAAGTATTCCTTTTTCAAAAATTCAAAAATGTATTAGAAATTATCAAAGTACCCATAAATATGCCAAAATATTGACGTTTAACTTTAAATTTTGAACGTCGATGATTGTTTTACCTTGTCAAAACAAAGTAGTAAAACTTATACGGTGGTTCAACATAAAAGCATACAAGAATTCAGAATTTATCTCACTACACACTTATTGAAAGTAGTCAACTAAATGTGGGCTTTTCAAAGTCGAACTCTCTAGCTTGTAGAAGTACGAGATGAGTCAGGTTTTAAGGTCGGCTAGCCAAAGATCTTCAAGCTTTACTAGCCAAGTTTGAGCTGACTCTCGACTTGGCTTGTGGCTGCTCTTAAATGACGAGCCTTGAGTTTATCGAGTCAACTCGGCTCGGCTCATTGAGATCCCTAGATACTCTTAGATGATGTGAATCAGTTAAGCAATTTTATTGTTAGTATATTTTATTTAAACTATACATCTTTTGTTTGAGTTTTTCGATAAATTGATTCAATAAAGTAAAGTATTGTATCGTTATTTGAAATTTTATAGTATGTTCTAGTTTAATTCTACACAAAATTGGATCTTTTATTGTCAAATTTATGACATAGTTGTTGCGAATCTTATTCAATTGTATCAATTATGATCTAGTACCGGATTGGATATGAGTTTATTGTACCAGCTTAATACATGTCATCTTAGCATTGAATGTATATTGGATAATATCAAAGTGATTACATCATACATCCAATGTTTAGATGATATATGTTAAGCAGACACAATAAACTCATACTCAATTGGGCACTAGATTATGATATATCGTGTTTATGTTTTATTTATATTGAAAATTCACCATTGCAGGAGAGCTTTTACTCCATAAATAATAGAAATGATCTCAAGAATGGCATATTTTAAAAATAAAAAGTTAAATCTAGCAAGTTACTTTTAACAAAGACATAAATGGTAGAATTTTCATCATGGACGGACAAAAATCCCTGGGCTGACTTGGACTTAGTTTTACTGAAATGTCAAAAAATACCTATATTCTATATTATAGGATATAGCAATCGTCGACTGTTTATCTTCTCAGGCGATTGTTTCATCTTTTGTGGCTACTTTCTGTTTCCGATCATTTTTTTTAATTTCTTGCCGGACCTTTGCCCCTGAACCACCATGACCAACCAAAGAACAGATCTCTCGCCGCAAACCAGAGATCTGTTAATCTTGTTAAGAAATCATTTCCCATTTATCCTAAAAAAAAAAGAAATAATTTCCCAAAAATGGGGTATTCAGAATTTGGTAACCAATTTCATGATTTTCCCAAAGGTAAACTATCAAATTGCAACCGAAAATAGAAGAAATCTTTTTGACGCCATGTTTGTCGCTTCACCTCTGCACACTTGCACGCTAATTCAAAAAGACAATAACAACAGTATTTTCAATTTGATCTCCCAGATATATCCCTAATACACATGGCCCTAGTTGACTTCCTTGTCAGATCAAAAGCTAAACGTGAACACATAATCACTTCGGCATTATTTGGGTCCATGTGAGCACCCAAAAGCTTTAGGCACTGTTCATTTTTACAACAATCTTCTTCGATCAAAACAAGTTTTTTTTTACTTCGATCCAACCACGAACACTTAAACACGACCATGAACATGCCTGACTCCAACTTTCAACATAAAAAAATATTTATTTATTTATTTTTCTTTTGTTAGAGGAATTTGAAACATATTCACTTTTGAAAAATGAAAATTCAATTTAGGGATGTATCATGATTGTTTTAAATGAATCCTATGCCGCATCTTTTGTCGGTATATTTATTATAGTCGCGGAGAATTTAAAAAGCATATATTCTATATTTTTCATCTTATCCGACCACTAGTTCATCTTCTCCGCTTTCATTGGACTGGATGCCTGTTTCTTTTCTCCTTTTTCTCTTCATTTTCGTGTTGCCATTGGTTTTGTGTTCATTTTGAGTTATTATCAACACCATCAAAAACTATTATAAGATTTGGAGGAAAAAACTAGATATCAAAGATGCTGAGTCGGATTCTTGAACCATTTCCCAGAAAAATTATGGCATACTGATAGCGGAGTTCAATTTTATATTCGTAAATATTCCATATATTCTTCAATATTTACCTATGAGGTTGAAGGTGGTGGGTAGGGAAGAAGATGAACAGGATTAGCAAAAAGAAGGAATAGTGTGAAGCATTGATTTTGACATCGTGGAAAATCCAAAAAATGAGAATTTGATGCTTGCAGACCTGTCACTCAACAACAGTAGCAAGGGGGTTGTTTCGGCAGTCCAAGTTGAAAATACTGCTATATTTGTCTTTACAAAAACTAACTTGATCTAAATGGGATTTTGAAAAAGAAATATGATCCATGGTAATTTTTTTTATATAGATTTATGCTACATTTTAATTTATTACACCGTTTCACATTATTATAAGTACACTAACTTTTATAAAGTTTATTTATTTAAATTATTTTTATTAATTTTAACTTCCTTTATTAATCTTGAGTTCATACAAAGCATTAATACTTTAATGACACACATAATATCCATCTGCTATATAACACATGCAATGCACTTACTTGCCACAAGTTAAGAAAGATCTCTTACAATTATAAATAGAGGCTCGTAATTTATTTTCTAAGTACATTTTACACTATTGTATTCACACGTTTCATCTCTCTACGAATTTTTCAAGCTCATTCATACACATGATAGACACGAGGGTCAAGTGGTGGTCACTCAATATCTTTTTGCATGTTACTAGAGGTCTAAAAATGGGCAAGCATAGCCAATCCGACCCACTAGTCATTGAGCCCGGACTGGCTTGCTTGGTAATCTATCCTACTTGTTGCGATTTCTGGGCTAGATCGAGCCTGTTCAAAAATTTGGATAGGGGTCCATTCTTTCTCGAATCCCATTTCTAGCTGGGTTTCACCGGGTTTCAACCTGAGTTTCGAGTCGATTCGTGCACAAAACCAATTTTTCCAATATCGACTTTTGATTTGAATTTGAGCAGGTTACAATTTAACCACTAAGTTGTAACTTAAATACTAACAAATTATACTATTTCAAGTACAATAAGTTAGCTATATAAAAATCAACACTTAATAATAAATTCACTAGCTAAAATAAATTACAATGGCAATAGTTGAACTATTTTTTAACTTGAAAAATCACACATAAATTTTTAGTTTCAGTACATGTCGACAACATACTTAAAAGAAGTGTTTCACATTGCAATAATGTTAACTTCAGCTACATGCCCACATTTTTGTTTTAATTTTTCCCTAGAAAATAGATGCATAAATATTTTTAAATAAAATAATACATAAATAAAAATTAATAATAACATAAAGTCTTGGTAGGAAAGTGTGTTAACAACTGATACACACACATTTGGTGTTTAAATTTTGATTGTGGGTTCATTATTTAGATTTTAGGGTAAAAGTTTCAATTTTTGATGGCCGATTTTTTATTTTTATTTTTTTAAATATTTATAAAATTTGAGAAACAAAACGTTCCTGACCCAGGAGGTCTAAAATTCGAACTCTGTAAAATATTTAATAAATAAAGTATTTAAATCCTTATATGATAGTTTGGTTTATCCACCTTTCTTTGGTTTGTTATGTTTCCTTTATTTCAGTTCTTCTTTCATTGTCACATGGTGGTTATGGAGGCTCTGGGATGCGCCCTCAGATTTATTCTCCCTGAGCCCCAATACTTCATGTTTAGACTAGAATGGATTTATCACAGTGTTTCAAATGCTTTAATGATATATTTTGATGTAATTTATTTAGTTTGTAATGTGTACCATTAAAAAAAGTTTGTTTCAATCATATATTTTTTAATTTAACTAAAAGTTTATTGATCATAAGACATCTTTTAAATTAGTTAATGTTGTGAACGAGAGAGTTTTAGTTTCAATTCTTGTTATCTAATTCATTACAAATGATCCAATATTTATAGAAAAATATTGGGGCATATCGTATTACAAATATAGATCCGGTATACAATAGTCATTCACATGATAAAACATAATCATTACTTTTAATACTTCTTTCGGTGCCTTTTTCTTTCTCATTTTCTGTGGTTTTACAACACTCCCATTGAATGGCTATTTATACAAATGTCTCTTAAATTGTTTGTAGAAAAATCCAGTGGGAAAAAACTTCTAAAACTGATTGTAGGAGAGTTTGAGTGATCATATATTGCTTCAGGAAAACCTTGTAGGACAAAACCTAAGTAAAGAGAAAGAGGTAAGTTGCTTCGCCTGATGACGACCATATAGAAGTACTCATGCTCTGCCTTGTTAAAACCTTGTCAAGAAAATCTAATGGGACAAAACTTAATCGAAGGAAAAAGAGTACATCTACTTCATTTAATTTTGTATCTTGAGGACTGATACATTCACTTCTGGTGAAAGATTTTGAGGTTGCCATTTGACTTCAAGTAATGTCTTCATTATAAACTGATCCAATAAATTCATTGAGTCGATTTCTCTTGTAGTCCCCAATAGATCATGAATATGCTTTGTCAAAACCTTATTAAGAAAAATCCAATGGGAAAATCCTAATGAAGGAAAAAGGGTATATCACTCATGTGAATACGCCATAAAGATTACCTCGTTAAAAACCTTACTATGAAAACCCAATGGGGTAAAGCCTTAGCCAAGGGAAAAATAGTGTAACGCGTATTTTGTATAAGTATGCTTCAAGTGTATTAAAATCCTTCAGGTATTTATAGAAGCATCATATTTATCACTATGTCATATTCAATGCTTATTTGCAATCGACAATCTCGATTTCACATTCTCACTGTATTGAGATATATATACCGAATCTCTTCTCAAGATTTTCTATTAATTATGATTAAACTGTCTCATAAAAACCTTATTTAGGAAAAACCCTTTTGGGATAAAAACCTCAAAAACAAGGAAAAGAGTTCAGCGTACGAGTTTTCCTTCACAACAATATCATTGTTTTTAGCCATTGCAAACACTGCTATCTGGAATCTCTTCAAGAGTTCCAGCTTCATTCATTCTTATTAAGCCCATTTATTAATACTTCTATTATAAGAGTATATATTTCAATATTGGTATTCTTCGATATATTTCAATATCTTCATTATCATTGATACTTTTCAATTTCATTTTCATTTTTCCCCATAATGACATAACTTATCGAAATATCTCGTTATCGATCCTCTTTTAGGATTACATAATATACTTGAGTCTATATACTCTTCAAGAGTGTATGCCTCCTTTATTAAGACCATCTTTTATCATTTGCTTTAATATACATATTTGGGAAACTTTTATTTAAATAATATCAATGCTTCGGGTTTACTAATTTATCATAGCATCTGTAGGTGGTATATGAGATCGTTATAATCTTTTTGTGGATCTTTAACCGTGACTCCAATTCTCGCGGATTGTCACGGTTATAAACCGTGACTCATAACTTTCGTTATTTTTTTTTTGAATTTTTTTTCGGTTGTCACGGTTATAAACTGTGACAATCCGCAAAAAACGGGGTCACGGCTCATAACCGTGACCCTGTATTGAACTTAAAAAAAAAGTTTACAAAAAACCAGGAGAACTTCAGATCCCTAATTCAGCAAAACATACGAACCCTAGCTTCAAACCCCCAATTTTCGCTTACAATCCCCAATTTCACCAAAACATGCGCAGCAAAACATATCATTTTTGTCTGCTGTTCGAGCATTTGCAAAAGAAACGACACCGAACAAGCTCCTCTGCTGCTGATTCACCGTCTTTGCATTCGCCTCTCGACGAACAAAACATCTCCTGAACCACCGTCTGAACAACCGCCGGCACTTGATTTCCAACGAGTTGATAGCTACCTCATTTCATATCCGTTCGTCGACCGTATCGCCCGACATCACGGACAAGCTCAGGGCGAGTGAATTGGGATTTCCCGTTATATTTCTGTACTGCTCAAGATTTTTCCTTTTACTTTACTTTTCCTTGCTATTACATACATTTCTTGCTCATATTCTTATTTCTTATTATGTCCATTATGTTATTTTCTCACCCACAGCTTATCAATATCATCTCTATTATCTCCATCTTATGTATAGTTTATTCTTTAATTCTATTTTATTTTATTTTTAGCTCTACTTTTTCGCCCTCTCTCAGTATATGAAATTTTATTTGTTCCTCTAACATTTACTTTTTTTTTTCATTTTCATTTTCATTTTCAATTTTTTTTGTCTGTTTGTCATATTAATTGTTGTGAAAATGTAGAAATTAAAAGATAGAAGACATTTGTGTAGGATTGGAATTTTCTTTGTCGCAAAAGTTAGAGAAAAATTCTCATGTGTTGGCATTTTCGAGTAATGGCTGATGTGTTTTATTATGTATAAATATTGGAGAAAATAATTACATAAGTGAATAGTGTACTATTTTGTTTGTGAAAAAATGCACTATTCTTCTTCTTATTCTATGCTACAAATTGATTCTTCTCATACTATTTATTACCTTTTTCTTTTTCTGATTCATTTACCTTCTTTCGGATGCATCTTGCGATCTTGATTCCATAGAAAGAGCATTTCAGATCCACGACCAAGTTCCTAGAAGAGCAACCCAAGTGCTTATAGTCAGGTATCACTTATGTCCCTTGAAATCATTGTTATGCGATTCACATTTCTTACCATACGCTCTTCCACACAATTTTGATACTTGCATTCTTGTTACCTTTTGTCTTCATTCTTACAGCAGTGGTCACCGTTAAAGGTGTCAACAAATGCTCCCCACTAGATACTTCCCATGAGCACCTTCAACAGATGTTGCGCTTGGATTATATCAACTAATTATTGGGATTGGTTCTGCAATTTGATGACATTAGTATAGATTATGCAATACGATTACTTAGGTATTGATTATTATCATATTATGTGAGTTATGCTTAAGCATATTTCTAATTGCTTTTCTCATAATTCTGTTAATTCGGGAATTGCTTAGTCTTTTGTGTTTGTTTTCATTCGCTGGACAGTTTATTGATGTTATATGGATAGGGGAGTTTGCATTAGATACAAGCCAATCTAAATACGGTAGTATATTTATTGTTTGGAAATCAGTTACTTCAATGCTATCAAGAGTGTTTTGGAAACTTGAGTAGCATATTAAGTACATCTTTTGCAAACATAGTAGTGGTTTTTTGCCTTTAATTGGACTATGATTTCAAGACTTATTATGATTTCTGAATTTTTTACTTAGTGTATGTGCTCATGTGCTATTTATGATTGTTTTATTAACAATGTATAGAATTTCAATGAGGCTCTAATCACAACTTTTATCTTGGATTTTCATCATATAATCTGGTTTGTTGGATTGTCAATTGAATAATGCAGTGCTTGTGTTTGATAAAAAGTTGTGATTGTGTATGTGGTTTGTTGGATTGTCAATCTGGTTTATCCTTCTATGTGTTATCTCACTCATTCTCTTAAATTGCGTTATATATGAATTGAAGGCTTTTATTTCTCTTTGATGATTGCAATTTTATTATAAACTTGAGGTGATTTGTTTAATCTTCTTTCTTGTGCACTAGAATTTTTTCTTTTCACTTACATATGAGGTTAGGCCGTAGGCTTAGGCATAATGTATTATTTACGTATTAATTTTTTTTTGCTGGATTGGAGTTTACACTAATTGGGGCTGAAAACATTCTTAAAAATAAGTATTAAATTTTCAGCATATATAAATCATAGAAACTTCAAAATGAAAACCTCTTTAGGGATTGAATTAACCATTAACCATGTGATTTTTGTGGTTGCTCGGGTTTCTATATGTTGATCTCCGGTCTTATTTCCTGGTTAATTATTGATTAATACTTCGAGAAATGAGAGGATTAATTGCATCTTTCACATCAGGAAGGTCGAGGGAAACAAGAATGTTACGGGAAAAAGGATCGTCTCGAGAAGAAGACCATGACGACTCATTTGATGAAGAAGAAGAAGAGCATGATGAAGAAGATTAGCTTACATTGTATCCATTTTTTTGTATTGATTGTTGTAACATGCTCTTATTGTTTGCAATAGCGTTTGGTAATCGTAGAAGGTTGTAGAAGGATAACTTCTATGTAAAACATAAACTCTTGTAGTTGGTGTTTTACCAATTTTTTATTTGTCTTATATTTGTGAGATTTAACAAAAGGCATTGGAACTGCGTTTGTTATCCAAATGGCTGGACAATTTAACTTTTAATTTTTTTTATTTTTTTTTACACCACCCATTGGTCACGGTTTTTAACCATGACAATTTTGTGAATTGTCACGGTTAAAAACCGTGACAATTCAACAGATTGTCACGGTTAATAACCGTGACAATCCGCGGATTCACGTTTTCGAAAAGCACCGCGACTCATGCAGATTGTCACGGTTAAAAACCGTGACAACCGAATTTGTCACCCTCTTAATTGTCACTGTAAAAAACCGTGACAATCAACTTTTGTCACGGTTTTTAACCGTGACAATCCGCGGTTTTTGGTGTAGTGATTTCAAATTCATATTTTAATCATTATACATTTCATATATCATTTCCAACTATTAATATTCCCCATCATGCTAAGAACCAAATTCAATACAATTTGTATGATTTTCATCATATATATTCTCAGTATTTAGCCTTAATGGGGGAATTTATTCAGTATGTATTTTGTTCTTGATATTGGCAAATCGATTGGAGGACTTTAAATATTTTCCCAATTATATTCCACTTATATGCTCATATCCAATCATTTACAGCCTTATTCAAATTATTGAGATATATATTTACTAACTTTATCATTAGATTTGGAACTCATGCTCATATCTTGAGCAAATCATTTCGTAAATTTTCAGTTACACATGTGACTACATAGTGGATCCATATAATATCATCTAGTACTCCACATAAAGGGTGAGTGGGCGCATATATCTCATCCCTTATATATATTCCAGATATATTTGAAATTTATTCCCAATATTGGTTAGTAATGATTTCATCATTTATCGAGAACAATCATTTGAAGAATTCTTCCGGTTCCTGATTTCAATAAATTATTTACATCAATCGAACCAGGATCTATAAAGTGCTCACCATGATTTATTATTTTAATCATAGCTCACCGACATATTCCATCATCTTTCGGTGGCATTATTATGCATTACTATTTAAGCGTGGAATCTTAACCCATACGTTTCATATTATGGAACTATTCAAACGCGGAGTCGTGCCTCATACGTGTTTATAAATCACCCGGACATTTATAATATTCACCCTAATAAGGGTCCATACATTATAATAGATAATGTGCTCTCAAATTTTCGATAATACTATCCATTACTATTGATCAAGATCCGAAAAAGAATTTATCGAGGTATGCTCGAGAGGTTGAGGATATTAATGAATAAGGGCATTCCACAAGATATCCGATGGTTGATTAAAGTACGGGTTTGATTATCTATTGAGGTTTCAATTCCTTCTAAATACATGTTTGGTATAGGTAAAAGTAGTTTTTCAAAGAACCGGAGAGCAAAAAGGTTAGGAGGATGCTACAAATGTGCTCGGTGGATGTATAACACTCGATGTAAATCTGCGGGGTACTTGTGCAGAAACCGAGAAGATGAAATAGCATTCATTAAGGATGGATTGAGTAAGGAGTCTTTGGAAGATATTCAACATGCTCTTCAGACATATCCTAGTAGACACGTACAAGGTGAGGTTATGGCCTTATGGGCCAAATTCAAAGATAAACAAGCACATTATAGTCTCGAAAAACTTACCTTAAAAGATCCTGTTTGCAAATTTAATAGAAAAACTTAGTATTATGACTTTCCCACATTGATGCAAGGCAAATCGCTGTAGATCAATGTGTTTTTCATAATTGTAAATATCTTTTTTTTCAATTTTTGAAATATATATATATATATATATATGTATATATAATTCAATCACAGGCAGGTGTATGTCATTTCACTTAAATTTTTCTGCCGTTCTCTTTTTTTTCATATTATCAAAAAGTAAATAGTGAAATCACTTATAGGTTTGTCTTTAAATAGAGAGATTCATCCATCTTTCATTCATACGTTGAAATAGAGATGGAGATTTTAAAATCATCTCACGTAAGTCAATCTTCACATCGCCATATTAAAACCATATGTGTTCTTAGTAGGTGTAGACTGGTAGGTCATATCCAATACATGAATATGGCAAACCAACTTGTAAGAGAGTTGGGGAGACAAAACATCAATATAATGTATTGAGGGACCAACAACAAACTTTTAAGGAGTTTTACAATGGCCGCACAATTATAAGGGATAAGAGTGTCAAGTGTAATACCTTTCCATCAAATTGTAGTCAGTAATCGAATTGGAGCCAGTACTGTCATGGGTTCAACTGGATTGATGCTACAAATGCAATCTATTCAGGACTGCATGATGTACATGATGAATAATAGTGATGCTTTTATTATCCTTCCAAGCTGCTATAACACGCTGGAGGAAATATTCAATATAGCACCATGGGTACAGTGGAACTTTCAAACCAAACCAATAAGTTTGTTAAATATTAATTATTTCTTTGATGGCTTATTAGCGTTTCTAGATCGGGGTGTTGATAATAAGTTTATTTCTCATTCTGCGAGAAAAATACTTATTTTTGCCAGTACAATTGTTGAACTACTCATAAAAATTCAATCATATGCTCAAGAGTCTGTGGAAACCCAAACCCGTCGGTCAGAGACCATCGGTGTCAAGCGAAAAAGAAACTCGGATTCTTTAGATCTCTCTTTATAAACCTGGTGCTAAGGGTGGCAGAGTTATGGAGTATTTATACTCTCGAGACGCATCCCTTTTTATGGGTTCAATATGTATTTTCTTTGCGTATTTCTATATTTTTGAGTGATTATTGACACCTTGATATTTTCAATATGTTCCATTTTAACTTGTTTTGTGTTTCTTTTAGAGCAATAATAATGATATCATGTTGGCTTTATTCAAATACAAAAGTCTAGTGATTATGCTTCTTCAAGAGCATTTTATTCTCATATCAATACGATCTCATATCCTCAATGAGATTATTTCATATGATCCCACAGTGCGATATATTTCCTGTGATTTGTCAATTGGGATTTATTGAGCATTTTATTTTCATCTATTTATTCAATGGTAACTTTTGGTACCTCTTACTCAATTTTCTCCATCAATATTCAATAGACATGGAGAACGAACTTTTCTTTATCAAAGCATTTCTCATTGTATTGATATATCACAATATACTAGTATCAAAATGAGATTTTTCACCATGGTATATTTTCTTCCTCTTTCATCACCATGGGATTCTTTGAGCACTTTTATTTTATCAATACATATATTGGTAAATTCTTGATTCACTTGCTCAAATCCCTTCGTTAATGACATTCTTATAGAATATATATAAATCGATTATTTTTATTTAGTACCAATCGTGGGGTTTAATCCAACCACGTGGGTAATATACACTCCAATCGTGTAGGATAACCAATCACATTGGAAATATTGAATTCAATCGTGTGGTATAATCCACCACATTGAAAATATAAAGTACATAAACTTAAATTGCAAAAATTAAATTCTCCCAATATGTGGTAGAACGTATCATATGAGAATTATCGTAATATATATTTAAATTCCAATAGAGTATAACCCACCATATAAAAATTATAGTAATAAATGTAAATTTAAATTTCAATAGGTGGTAGAACCTAACATATGAAAATTATCGTAATAAATATAAATTTAAATTGTGAGAATTAAGTTACATAACGATAAGCTACTTCTTTAGAAATACACATGTCTGTAAGGGAAAAATTGTCTATTCCAATCCGTAAGGGTAAAATCGTCCATTCCAGTCTGTAAGGGTAGGATTGTCCAATCGTTTATGATATTTTATTGCCGTGATCGTAAAGTCATATAATCATTTTCTACAACATGATCATCACGTTTCTCCTTTTTATTTGCCAATGATTTACTTCAATTTTAGGACTAAATGATATTATTTTAATCTCAATTTATTGTTACTTCCTAATTGATTTTCAATTATACATACTACTCAACAATTGAGAGTTATTTCAAGCATCCATTATTATTTCAATATTTAGAGATGAAATAATTAAACAATCATTTTTAATTCAACTTAGCAGAGATAATTACTTGATATCCGAGAGAATCATTCGACCAAACTGTCCACGTCATCGATGCCACTTTGAGTACTCTTGAGATGACTATGGAGAAAGTACAGAACCTGAATTACCAATAGGAAAAGGCCAAAGCATATCCTATTCCAAAAACAATATTGTGCCATCAGATTTGCCAACATAACAATTGAAAGGGAGAAGAAAAAGTCAAACAGAGAAAAAGTTCTAAATGATTTGTTTTTCTATGAAGCATAGGGATTCGTCTTCAATTGATTAATTTCCATAAAATTGAAAATCTTACTCCCAGATTTGGGCATCGCTCATTTCCACTCAACTGAAATTGAGCTATGGAAACAGATCATCGGATTGAAATTGAAGATTGGTAATTGTCGGTGTTGTTAAGAGATTTGATACTTTCACGAGTTTTGAGGATCGATGGCTTCAAGATGTTGAAACAGAAGTTGTTGAAGCTGTTAGCATTTCTTGGCTTCAGTGCCAAAGAATATGATGCAGTTGATTAGGCTATCATTTTTTTCAGGATTTCATTGATGTTATGTGCATAAAGAACTTTCAAGAAGGAAATGAGTGATGATTTTCTCAGACGTTTAAAGATTTCTTTGAATTCGAATGATTATCTACTGGAGTTTTGTTCAATGTAGAGAGAGAGATGTTTATGATGGTATGAAAAGGATGATGTGGAGTTTCTTGCCTTTCTATTCATCTTGATATGAGGAATTGTGATTGAAGATCGGAGATGATTATAAGGGAGAAAACACAATTTTGAAGTCGAGCAATTGTTTGATTGTTTATAGTGGGAACAAAGTGAAATTGGAGATAGAGAATTTTAGATCTAGAGTCAGAAGAGAAAAGAAAGTAGAGTTATCGTGCTGATAATGTGTTGTGAACGAGAGAGTTTTCGTTCCAATTCTTGTTATCTAATTCATTACAAATGATCCCTTATTTATAGAAAAATATTGGGGCACATCGTATTGCAAATATAGATCCGGTATATAATAGTTATTCACACGATAAAATATAATCATTACTTTTAATACTCCTTTTGTTTTTTTCCCTTTTCGGTGGTTTTACAACAGTTAAAATTATTTTGACCATAAAGTAATTTTCTGAATTTTTATCGAAATCAATGTCCCATAGGTACTCTTGCGCATCATATTACTATACTATACTACTAAAAACAAAATATTGCCTAATTACTTTTTTTTAAAGAAAAATGTTGCTTAATTACTTGTTTCGTGCGAGCGTTTGATTTTCATCCTATTTATGATGTATTTTCATTACACTTCTCTTTTGAACTCGTAGGGTGCTTGTAATGCCCCGTTCATGTTCGTCCCGAATACGAATATAAGTCCGTATATGATTCCGTATATGGTACGAAACAGTATGATGACCTGTCAATATGACAGATATGTATACGATATGTTTACGGTATGTTTGGAAGTATATGAAATGCCTCGGGATCCGAAACGGCCTTCAAAGTCATGAAAATGGGAAAATTCTGCAGAACCATAATTACGGCCGTAAATGTAAGGATTACGGCCGTAAAAGTCAAGTTACTGCCGTAAGTGTTCAAGGTTACGGCCGTAAATGTAAGGTTACGGCCGTAAGATATAATAGTTACGGCCGTAAATGGTGAAAGATGGAAAATGCCCAAAAGTTTCATAGAGTAAATTACGGTCGTATGATTCAGAGATACGGCCGTATGATCGAAGTTACGGCCGTAAGGTCAAAGCGAGGAAGAAACGAGGAAGTGCAGAGGCGTATTGCAATTTGTAAGGATATTGGAGTTCTGGCCGTAAGTCAAGGGTTCTACCGTAAATGGGAAAGATGCAGTAGTAATTTTTAAGTCGGCAGAAACTGGTTTTAAGGTCTTCTCGATCATTTTTGGGGATTATTCTACCATATTCGACCCCTAGGACCCCAATCCACCCAAGAACATCCCCAAGACTCTCAATCCATGTTATGTAATGGGGTGATACATGTCTACCATCAAAGTTATGCAAGGAAGAAGAAGAAGGGAAAGGAAGAGAGAAGAGGAAGAGGAAGCTTGGGGTTGCCTCCTTGCTTGGTTGCTAGGTTTCTTTATGAATCAAGGTGGGTAATAGTTGCTTTACACATGGAAAGAGGTAAATATATGATTCACATAGAGTTATCCAAGAAATATGCATGTTTATGATGTTTATGAATATGTAGAGGATACTAGCATCTATTGGCCTTGTTATATGTTATGTTATGAAGTGTTTATGAGATGTATATGTATATGTGGCTTATGTGATCCTCAATGCTTGCTCTTGTGACTTGTGTAGCTACAAGAACTCATGGAAGCATGAAAGTAGGGAAATCTAGTTATGTAATGTATATGTAACGAATAAGGGACGTAATGTGTGGTATAAATGCATGTTTCTATGATGAATACAGTTAAATGTGATATGTGATGAGGATATGGTTGTGACGTATATGTTTATGTGAGCCAATAATCATATGTTAGGTTCGTATGTGTTATGTGGATCAATGTGACGTTATGAGACGTTATGTGTGAAACGTTCCATGTAGGAATGTGTAATGCTATATGTATGTGAAATGTCTATGAAATGCTTGATGCATACGGAAAGGATATAATGTTCTTATGTGATGATAATGACATGATTGTGAAGCCTTGTCGATGTGCTATGTATGATGATGATAATGATGTTATGAAAGGAAAGCAAGGCGTAAAAAGGTAAACGTTATGTACAATCATGTCATGAGCATATGTATGTGATGTTGACTGCCGGTGCTTACAAATATGTTATGGTCTTCCGGGGAAAAGGCCCCGCAAGAGGATGGAGACCATTGGCCGGAAGTCTCACGGGCGAAGCCCGCAAGAGGATTGAGATTACGACCAACATGTTGGAGATCACGGCCAACATGTCATGTTACGTTATGTTATGTTATGATATGGCGCCTTTGTAAGCATACGGTCAGCAACAGGGCCCAATGACAGGAAGAAAATGGTGACACAAGCATTCCATGCATTGCATTGTATCTCTATTATCCATTGAGTCTTTGTGACTCACTCTATGTATGTTTATGTGTTATGCTTAGGATACGTGCGGAGGAGTTGGCGAAGAGTCTCTCAGATGTTATGACGTTGGTGTGTGCTTGGGAAAGGGAATCAGATGGTCTTGTGCGCTACGGAATGGTAAGCCGAAACCCTAGAACGTTTTACAGTATGTACTTTGGGTTTCGAATACGACATGTATGAGTAGCGTGCCCTAGTTCCAACATATGTACGTTATATATGATAAATGAAAAGAAAAGGTGCACGGGGCCAAAAAGGTGCCTTTATGTTAATGTTTACGTGCACTTTATACGGTGAATATGACGTCAAGATGACGTGTATGTATGTGGAACTAGTGGGGCGTTACAGTGCTCCCATGAACTCTTGATTGAAACAAATCCAACCCTATTCTTTTTTTTTCTTCTTGCTAGGATCCCAAACTTTCAATTTGTTTCACTGCGGGCCCCCTTAACGGATTCCATCCATTTTGTCCTTTTGTGCACGAAAGTTTGGGGCTCTTTTCTGAAAACAATCCAAATATCTATTTTTCCATCCATTTTGTCCTTTTGTGCACGAAAGTTTAGGGTCCTTTTCTGAAAATAATTCAATTGGACAAATTTTAACTTTAAATGTGTACAAATTAGTCCTAATACTTTTTCATGTTTACAATTTTAACTTTAATTTTTGAGAAAATTACACAAATGGTTCAAAAAAATGGTTACTTCAAATTTAATCCGAAATAAAAAAAAAAATTGGCGTGCATTTAATTCAAAGATGAAATCTTTCCAGTCATGCAGTTAATTCCTTCTATTTTTGCTATTTTTTTATTTGGTTCATAATTTATTTTATCAAATTAATTTGTTATTAATTAAATAGTTATCAAAAATTTTCAACACAGTGATATTCATTCGTATTAATATTATAACTTTTCAAAATTTTCAGTAGCATTAACAACCCGTGTATTTTGATTTTAACTAACAGTTAATAATAAATGTAATTACTATAACTATATAAAATTTTAGTAGGAATATATCACTATAAAAATATGTCGAATGTAAATAGTGGTGTTAATCCTGGTTGGCCGGGTCGGGTCAGGCCGACCCGCTAAATATTGGCCCTTGATCAGCCTGCTTGGTTCATAGGCATACTCACATAGGTTATCAGATCGGGTTAGACTGGCTCTTTTTTTCGTTGTGACCCAATCGGTCCATCGACCCATAGAGCCAACCGGTACAAGTCGATGGGCGGGACAACTTATATAAACTAAAATATAAATTTTTAATATTTATTTTTTGAAATTTAATATTGCAATAATAAAAAAAGAAAAATAAAAAAATTATTTGACAATAGGGGACGTATTGTCCCCTCATGGTCAAAGTAGTTAGTTGCAGCTTTGCGGCCTTAAAATTTTTTGGAAATTTTTATTTATTTATTTTTTTAATATATGTAATGGATCGGTTGGTGGGCGTGTTGTCGCAGTACGCCAAAATTTATTTTATTTCCTTACTCGGTTTCAAAACTACAAATTAATGTAGAAGTTGTAAGTAAGGGTCGAACCCAAGAGGAACGGTGTTTGATCTAGTTGTTTTTATCAATTAATATAGAAAGGGGGGTTTTGTGAAGTTGAATAAAATTCGAAAATAAAATAACAAAATAAAAGAGATGAAAATGAAACAATTGAAGATATATCTAGTTCTCGGGTTCGGTTGTGTCAACATCTTGTGTTTATCTTTCCCATGCAACGTGTTACTATTCCTTCTTCAATTTATCAACTCTCAATTAACCAAGAAGCTCTGATTAACGAATTCTTCCTTAAGTGTATTAAATTAAAGTGAGTTCTTTAACTTAACATCTAGCTATTGGATAATCCTAAACAAGTTCTTAGGATTTAATGCAATGCTAGTGTGAAATGAACAAGAAGAATGAGTTGAATTAGATGATTAATTTCACAAACTTGAATTAATACATCTAAGTTGATTTATTAACAAATATGCACGACATTCGTTTGCTACTGTGGATTGGAATCTAGTGACAATTACGGATCAAAAGTTCCAATCCTAGCACATAACTTGAACTTAAAGATTAATTGATTCAATTTGCCAAAGTGAATGCAATAATCACATAAATTCAAAACGGGTTTAAAAGCATAACAAATCAACAAATTGAAGTAGAGGAATAGATAAAACGTTAGCAAAGAGTTAGAAAAGATAACAACATGATAATTGAACACAACGTCCCCCTCGAACTAGATAGAGAAGTCTAACTACTCATATTAGCGGGTATCACCACTGCTATATGATAGATTATACTTCACTATCTCAAGTAATATATACAAACTATAGAAATCACGTAAATAATGTTAAGAATTAAATAGAGAAGTCTAACTACTCATATATGCGGGTTAAATACTTATAACAGCGTAACGCCGTGTATCACCTCTGCAATATATGAAAAATTATCTTTCTCAAATATGAAAAATAAAATTAGGAAAGAAACTAGAGAAGAAATACTCCGTTAATCATATTCACGGCCGAAGTATCGTCGATTGATTTTTCGAACCTATATTTAGGTTCTTACTTCCGCCGGAATATGAAAAACTAAGAGCTTTCAAGCTACAACTAAGAACAAATGATGAAGAGAAATTTATTGAGGAGAAAGTTGGAGAGAATCACAAGCTAATTCTCTCTACAAGTTGTGTGATTCAAGCTTGGAAATGCCTCTATTTATAGGCAAAATATTACACCAAAAAATATTAAAAAATCATAAAAGTCTTCCTTCATGAGTCTATTATGGTGTGCTCAGGTTGTTTTATCTCTAAGAAGTCAAGAAAATACCAAAAAACACGTTTTATGGTAGGTGGAGTCCGCTGGTCAAAATCTGCAGTGGTGTCAGGCGTGACTCGAGTCGCCGCGCGCGCTGACTCGAGTCACGCGCGATTCTGCCTAGTCACCGCGCGCGCGGAACGGGGAGGCCAGGGACGGTTGCAGGCGTGACTCGATCACTTGCGGCGGTGACTCGAGTCACTTGCGGCGCTGATCGAGCATGATCGGGCGTGACTCGAGTCACTTGCGGCGCTGACTCGATCACGTGCGGCGGTGACTCGAGTCACCCGAGTCACCCGGAAATTGCACACTAAGTCCCTCAACTTTTGAATGTGCTTCAGTTTGGTCCTTTCCAAATTGCATTTTGGTCCTCCAACTTTTTGAACAGATTCACTTTGGTCCCCATACTTTTGAAAAGTTGTACTGTGGTCCCCAACAGTTTTGGCTTTGACGCTTTTAGTCCTTTTTCTTCAAATGGCCATAACTTTCACTAGGAAACTCCGATTTGAGATCCGGAAAAAGTTTGGGAATCCTCTTTTGACGTTCTTCGACTTTGGCACAATAAAAATTGTAAAAACAACTTTTCATAAAATTGCATCGGAGGTCCTCCATCTTTGATTCGCTTGCCTTTTTGGTCCCGAGTTTCCGTTTTCATTCGATTTTCACCCTTTTTGACTCCTTTCGATTCTTTGTGACCCTAAACACCACAATAAAGGAAAAACACATAAAACTGAACATATAACACTAATAAAACACACAAATACATAAAATAGAAGAGTTATTTAAGTGCTTTTCTAGCACTTATCAGTTGGCCCGTGACATTTGACTCGGTTGGTGCAGACATAACAAGCCGCGGGCCGGCCCAAGGTCTGGGCCAACAACTAGTGGGCGATCAGATCAAATTTGTGACCCATCTTGACACCACTAAATATAAAGAAATAATAAAATACAATACAATAAAATTTTGAAAAGTTATGATATTAATGCAATCAAATGCTACTGTGTTGAAAATTTTCGATAAAAATTATTTAATTAGTATCAAATTAACTGCATGACTGGAAGGATTCCATCTATTTGAATTAAATGTGCGCCAAATTTTTTATTTCGGACCAAATTTTTAGTAACCACTTTTTTGGACATTTGTGCCATTTTCTCAAAAATTAAAGTTAAAATTGTAAACATAAAAAATATTAGGACTAATTTGTACACATTTAAAGTTAACGTTTGTCCAATTGAATTATTTTCAGAAAAAGACCCCAAACTTTTATGCACAAAAGGACAAAATGGATGGATTATTTTCAGAAAAGGGCCCCAAATTTTCGTACACAAAAGAACAAAATGGATGAAAAATGGATGGAATCCGTTAAGGGGCCTGCAGTGAAATAAATTCAAAGTTCGGAGTCCTGGCAGGATAAAAAAAAATAAGATTAAATTTATTACAAAACACATAATTTGGGATCCTTTTGCATAAATAACCCATTGCAAAACTTCACTGAAATAATCCTACTTTCATTGATCTGGTTATTGCGGGTAAATTTGAGTAAGTTTGGGGGCAAAATTAGAAAATTAATATTTTGTGGAAAAAAGGGAGAGCGGAATAGGTTGTGCACTGCCTTTTTTCTTCAGCGGCTCCCCTTTTCTAGCGGAATTTGAAATGCCCATGTCGTATAATTTTATATTTTTGAGAGAAACAAGTGTAGAATCAAGCATGTTGATGTTTAGATACAGATATTTGTAGAGAGAGATAAAACGGGGAAAGAGTGGCCGTTTGCAGGCCACGGACAACCTCATCGTTCGTCGTCATCGTCACAGAATCATTCAGTGTTTAGAACAAATAAAACAGAAAAATTAGGAAAAATAAATAGGGACCCAATTTATTTCCCTTTGAAAATCGAAAGAAATCTCCTGCAACACCATTGTTTTTCTTTTTCATTTCTTCATTTGAATTTTTCGTTGTTTCTTTCGTTAAGACGGTGGTGTTTGCAGGTAAATTTGTGAAATTTTTTTCCTTTGTACACCTTTTTTCTTTATGGGAGTTAATTTTTTTTGTTATTAATGTAATTGCTGTAATTATTTTCGGATTTTTGAGCGAGGAAAGATGCAGAATAATATATTCACCACAATGCGTAGTTTGAAGATGATGGACGGGTGCAAGGCCACCCATGTATACTCCGTTAATAATCCAGCCACCGCCGGTGGTGGCAGTACCGGCAGCGGCGGCGGCAGTGGTGGTGGTGGTGTAGGGGAGAAGTTCTTGCAACACTTGCAAGATCATTTGAGGGTCAATCCGAATTGGTCGAAATCCCATCGTCGTTACGGAAGTTTATCTGGTAATTGTGATGTAAATTCGAGTGAATTAGCTGAGGCATTAGCAATTTATGGGCTTCCTCAATTGGATCGCATTGAGCCGAAGATTGATCCATGTCTCAAGTTTGTTGATTTTGTTGATATATTATCAGAGGCATATAGAAAAATGGTGAACTGCCCTCAATTTGAGAGATCAGGATTGTATCTCGAGCAATGTGCAATATTTAGATGGTTGCCTGATCCAAAATTGTTCAGGAGATGTCTAACGTCAGCTAGGCAACACGCGGTTGATGTGCATTCTAAAGTGGTGCTTTCGGCTTGGTTGAGGTATGAGAGGAGGGAAGATGAGTTGATTGGCATATCGGCGATGGATTGTTGTGGGCGAGTAATGGAATGTCCCAAGAGCTCAATTGTTTCGGGGTATAATCCCGAGTCTTCAAATGATCCTTGTTCATGTCCTCGCGATATGAGGGACAGCAGAGATGCTAATTTTGAGGATGAAAGCATGGAATGCTCAACATCGTTGAGTGGTAACGATGAATATGGCGGCAAAGATGATGACTATGATATGTACTTTTGCATTGGCGATGATGAGGTCAAATGTAATAGATATAACATCGCCTCACTTTCGAAACCATTTAAAGCAATGTTGTATGGTAGCTTCTTGGAATCACGGAGAGAAAGAATATACTTCACTCAGAATGAGATTTCGGCAAATGGGATGAGAGCCGTAGAGCTGTTTAGCAGAACGAAGAGCGTAGAATCCTTCGACCCAAATATTGTGTTGGAGCTTTTGATTTTGGCTAACCGGTTTTGTTGTGAGGCAATGAAGTCGGCTTGTGATGCATATTTGGCAGCTTTGGTTGATGATATGGACAACGCAATGCTATTAATTGAATATGGGTTAGAAGAGGCAGCATATCTTTTGGTGGCTGCTTGTTTGCAAGTATTTTTGAGGGAACTTCCAGACTCAATGCACAATCCAAATGTTACGAAGCTCTTTTGCTCTCCGGATGCTAAGGAAAGACTAGCATTAGTGGGGCATGCTTCGTTTTTGTTGTACAATTTTTTGAGCCAAATAGCAATGGAGGAAGATATGAAATCAAATACAACTGTAATGTTGTTAGAAAGAATGGGAGATTGTGCGGTCGAGAATTGGCAGAAGCAACTTGTGTTTCATCAATTGGGTTGTGTGATGCTCGAGAGGGATGAATACAAGGATGCTCAGAAATGGTTTGAAGCAGCTGTGGAAGCTGGACATGTTTATTCTTTAGTTGGTGTTGCTAGAACGAAGTATAAACGTGGTCACAAATACAAGGCGTACAAACTGATGAACTCGCTCATCTCTGATCACACGCCATGTGGGTGGATGTATCAAGAACGGTCTCTTTACTCTAAATGGGAAAGAGAAGACGATGGATTTGGATACCGCTACTGAAATGGACCCCACACTGTCATATCCGTACAAATATAGGGCCGTTTCAATGCTGCACGACAAACTGGGGGCTGCTATCTCTGAGATTGACAAAATAATCGGCTTTAAGGTCTCTCCTGATTGCCTTGAGCTTCGTGCTTGGTTTTCAATCTGCCTCAAGGATTATGAAGGGGCTTTAAGAGACACTCGAGCTCTTTTAACGTTGGATACCAATTACATGATGTTCCACGGAAAGTTGCATGGTGATCAGTTGGTCGAGCTCTTATCTCATCACGTTCAGCAATGGAGTCAGGCCGACTGTTGGATGCAACTTTATGATAGATGGTCGTCCGTAGATGATATTGGTTCTCTTGCTGTTGTTCACCAAATGCTGGCAAATGATCCTGGAAAAAGCCTATTGCGATTTCGCCAATCTCTCCTCCTCTTGCGGTATGCTTTAATTGTAACTAGTCACAATATCATAAAATAAAGTCATAATCTTTTCAAGCTAAATAGATTAAACAAGCAATTGATCTGGTTGTTGTAGGTTAAATTGCCACCAAGCTGCTATGAGAAGTTTGAGAATGGCACGAAATTATGCAGCATCGGATGCTGAGAGGCTTATCTATGAAGGATGGATTTTATACGACACTGGGCGTCATCAAGAAGCAATATCTAAAGCTGAAGAATCCATCAATATCATGAGATCATTCGAAGCCTTTTTCTTAAAAGCATACATTTTATCTGAAACGACAACTGATCAAGAGGCTTCAATGTACGTTATCCAACTTCTTGAGGAAGCTCTTAGATGTCCGTCGGACGGCCTTAGGAAAGGCCAGGTATCTTTCTTGTTTAAAAGCATTTTTATATATTTATTTAATTTTATTTTACAAGAAACGGGACCTACAAGGACGGCATGTTGTTTCAACAACTTTTTGACTGCAGAGCAATAGCTGCAACAGATCTGCAGGCACAAAGAAATGTTGGGACAACAAACCACCCTTCTAGGTTCTACTAGCTTGTAGTGGTGAAACAAACAGTCTTGACCCTATATTGTGCTCATTGTAGGCATTAAGTAATCTTGCAAGTATCTATATAGATGTGGATAAGCTAGATTCAGCCATTGATTGCTACATGAATGCCCTCAACATTAAGCATACAAGAGCACACCAGGGACTTGCACGTGTGTACCATCTCAAAAATCAGCGAAAAGCTGCATACGATGAGATGACAAAGTTGATCGAGAAGGCAAGATACAGTGCATCTGCCTATGAAAAACGTTCAGAATATTGTGATCGTGAGATGGCAAAAAGCGATCTTAGCATAGCAACACGATTAGATCCCTTGCGTACATATCCATACAGATACAGAGCTGCTGGTAAGCTTCAACTCACTCACTCCATCTACACAAAAAGATCTTGAATATTAGTAAATAAAGTACACGTGTGTGACATACAATGATTTTCAGTGTATATGGATGATCATAAAGAACGTGAAGCAATTGCAGAGCTAACAAAAGTCATAGCCTTTAAGCCAGATTTACAGTTGTTCCATCTTCGAGCAGCATTCCAAGATTCAATGCGTGAGTATACTTGTACAGTCCGAGACTGTGAGGCGGCCCTTTGTCTTGATCCCAATCATGCTGATACACTTGAACTTTATCGTAAAGCACAAGAAAGAGTCAGTGAACAACACGAGACGTGAGAGAGAATATTGTTGAATCATATTTGAAGATTGCCATGTCGCAATCTGCTCATTGTCACGCTACTGATTTTGTGCAGGTGAGGAAGTAGTTTTCCATTTGATATTTGAAAGAGTGAAAACGAAATTCCTGTAAATAGACAATAGGTACCATTTTATTTTCAACGGGTGGTAGTGAATTGTTGAGCTATGTAGCATTCTGTAAACTTGGATTCTGCTATGCTCTGTAAGTTTCTGTATAGATGAAACTTGAGGTGCTTGATAGCAATGGATTCTATATAAGTCAAATTTTACATGAAATTTTAGCAAGTCATGTTATCCTGTATTATTTTCTGCAATTAATTAAATGCTTTACGCTTTTAAGAACACCGGTAACAGCTAATTGATTAAATAGCCTGATGTAATGAAAAAATTCAATATGGTATATTATGAAGATGTGGAAATAATATGGGCATACAAGAATTCATTCCATGTGTCAGGCACTCCGGGAAGACACCAATGGAGACAATCAGCATATACAGCTGGGTTGGCCTTTTGCTCCGGTGTGAGCAATTTTCCTTGTCGAATTGAATACACAGACGTGTGTGCATCTTTTCGATACTCGGATAGAGTCGTAATGTCAAGTAGTTTGACTGGAATTTTCATTTTCTTGATAACTTTATGTGCAATATCAAGGAGTCGACGATCGGTGCCCATGTCCATGGACAAGTTTGAAATCGGAGTGGTTTCTCGAGCACAAGCTATCCCATTAGGGTTGTTCCAAATGGAGCTCCTATTGGATCAGCATTAAGAAAAGATACATCTCAATAAATTGGGAGTCGAGTATCAAAAGATAAACATATGAAAATATTCTAGTACCGCGCAGGCACTATTTAAGGAACTCGCAGCTGATATGGCATATCCATGAAACCAAATGTGGTTTCACGAACCCACGTATATATATATATGGTTTTGTGCAGAAATGGAAGCTGCGGATTTTTTTCATACAATACCCATGCGGGCATCTGATCAGAGCTTGATAAACATAAGGGGTTGAGAAGAGTTACTCTTGATGCACGGGTGACATTCCTACGAAGAAAACTGTGGTGCGATTAAGGTTAACATTTTGTTGTAGCCATTGAGCCCACGTCGTCAAAACTCTTTCATATGCTATGGTTCGTTCGACTTCATCGTAATTCCCTTCATCAAATGTTCGTTGCCTGGTACAAGTGGCGTATATTAGTATACTATGAAGAACTTGTAATTTTGAGAAAATCGAGAACATATACTTACGCAAGTTTGATGGTGGGAGTGTTCATCCACCATATGTAGGAGTTGAAGACAATAAAATCTGCATGTTGCCACTGAATTCCATGCTGGGATATGGAATCAGGCATTAGTATTCGATTCAAAATGCTGTGATTCCTTGGATCGTCAGAATTTGATTCCACTAAAAATGGTGACCAGTAGAACTCTACACTGGCATTGTAATCCTATAATAATACATCATATTGCACCAAACATATTAAACCTCGGTTCGAATTAATTTTTTTTAACTTAAAAATCAATTTCTACTATTAATCAAAGTCAAATACCAATATCCACAATACAGTTCACATCTCACATCTCACATCATAACTCATTATTAATTTTTTAATTGGTGACGGTGGTGGTACGACAACGGGTGGTAGTGGTAGAGATCAAATTATTATAATTGGTAATTTGTTATCAGTGTCGGCCCTGAAAATTCGTGAGTCCTAGGCCAAAGTCTATACCGGCCCTGAAAATTCGTGAGTCCTAGGCCAAAGTCTATACCGAGGCCCTCTATAAAACGGCTAAACATCACAAACGCAAAATGACATGGAACTATCTTAATTAAACTTTGTACTAAATAAAACTTCAAAAATAAAAATAATAGTAATGTAAAAATTTAAGTTTCTTTAATACTTAGTCTTGTAGCATTTTGACATGAAAATCAGACAATTACGCTACTATATATTATAAATTTTGAATCAATATGTTCTGAGACACATTTGCAGGCATTGTTGTGAATTCAGTTCATCTCTTTGTATATTATTGACTGGAGGTAATAGTCTACTAGAATTTTTGAGAAGCTTATATTCTTAGGGGCAACTGTAACCGTCATGGTGATCAATAGCCATAAGTAATCCATTCTTCTTCTTCTTTTTTTTTTTTTTTTTTTTGGGGGTTTGGGGGTTTGTTTGGTGGGGTTTTGGAAGGGGATGGTTTAATTGGTAAATGTCATACAACTATGAGTTCTAGTAACGCCCTTGCTCCTCAATGTCAAAAACCACTTCATGCTTTAATTTCTAATATGTTCAACTTTATTACATGATATTTTTGAACAATCATCATATATAGGCTATCTAAGCTAGTTACACACAGTAAATGATTCACTATTGTTAGATGGGCCCTTGGGCAGGCCTATATTTTTGGGCACTAGGCGATTTCTTAGATCAGCTATATTGAAAACCGCTTCTATTTGTTATCTTAGTGAATTTGTTATTTTGTTATTGTGTTATTTAAGATTATTAGTGTTGTATTATATTTAGGTCCTTACGAAACGGTAGAAAAATTTAGAAGAAATTAATTTTCCATTGAAAATACTTTTCATTTCTTGACACTTCATGTGGGTATCCGATTAGTATTATTTCATTGCCATTTAAGTAGCTAGGGAATGGAATGGTGCCCACCAAACCAAAATATGTCACCATTGATTCCCATTTGTTTGCTTTAAGAATTTGATAAACGTGTTAGGAATATATTGATACCGACGTCCATCACATGCCATTAAATGCTGCATAGGCATGTAAGTACTTTATTTCACACACTTTAAAATATTACTCATATTACAATGTCATGTAATTGGTTTTTCTTAACACTACAATGTTGTGTAATTGTTAATCTTTTAAGAAATAATGAATGGTAATAGTCCTTTAAGAAATATTACTCATATTATAATGTAGCAAGCTATAATTCCTTCGTGATAGTTTCTATGTTTAACAACATTGAATTAATCAATGGAAACACATACATTGATTATTATGAGAGATGATCCGGTACTCACACCTAAAAAAAAAAAAAAAGAAATTGTGGGTTCCCACGGGCTCCTCCACCATCAGGTGAATATGTATCATTCATCCCACCTAGCGTGGATATTATAAAAAAAAAATATTAACGATGATGTGGTGTCACGACAGTGTTGGTATGTACCCACGTGGGGTACCTAATCAAAGGCGTGATTATTATATGCATAATAAGATCGAAGAAGTTTGATAAGAAAAATTAAAATAACCTGAATGGTGAAAACAGAAAATGGCGCTCCCATTTTCCAGTTCTTCTTCCCATCTGGAATCGCTGATTGAAGCAAACAAACCATCGACTCCCATTGATTTCGGTTTACTGAGTCCCCAACGAACATAAGCCTCTTTCCCCTCAGTTTCTCCAGCAATAATCTTACCTTAAATCTATGATCATATATATTTACGATTAATTCCTTAATTAAATAAATAATTAAACCTCTATTTCATAAAACAATATAGTAATTTGTAATTAATATTATTACTTACTGGGGTAAAGAACAGCCTTGAGGCTGCCATCTCCAATTCTGGTACATGGTATCTGGGCGCCCATTTCTGATGCAAGTCAACTGTGATGTAAGAAACCCACATTCTTCTTCTCTATACAAAGGCCGTGTGATATTATCAAATACCCATCTCCCCTTTGAGTAATCACAGCCGTCTGATGATGCCACTTCAGTCTCTATGATCTCATCTTGATGCACTTCTACTACTGTTTCTGTCTGGTTTATGCTGTTTCCAGATGGGAAGTCGTATTTTTCAGTTTCAGTTTCTTTGGAGAGCTGAGAGTACTGTAGAGTGATTTCTTCAGCATTTAAAGTGATGTCTTTGGTGAAAATAAAGGCCAAACAAAGTAGTGACAATATGGTGAGTACTAGGCTGAATTGTGGGTTCATGTTACATAGTTTTCTGCGAATTTCTTTGTACTTCATTGTTTTACTTGTATGATATGAAGAAGGGGTGAATGAGTTGTGACAAATTAATAAATAAGTTTTGTTCAGCCAATCTTCATTTGTTTATTCGTTGAGTACGACTATAGTCTTCGCATCGGTTGTCTTATTTTTGTTTTTAAGTTTTTCGATGAGTACATATATTTGATTGTATATGTAAATTATTATATTAATTAGATCAGATAGTTTAGTAAATAATTTGTATTTATTTAGTAAAACATTTGAATAATTTTTTAAAATTATTATGTTGTGACCTAGTTATTAAATATTGGAACAACGGACGAAGATGGGTGTTATCACCTTAAATTTTCTTTATTTTATTTTATATTTTGTGGTTAACAAATTTTACGCTGTCTATATGCCGTTGTGGGCCAGTTCGAATTTGATCGGGAGCAGTTGTATATGTGCAGCCGAGAATATGGACACGTGGGTCTCACTACTAATTTGTACTCCAAAATCAATTTATCTATAGCAAAATTCTGCAAAAAAAAGTATAAATGAGGCTGTTATATTACACTTTTAGCAGGTTGTAAAGAATCTCAAATTGATTATCAAGCACTGGCCATGTGCTAGTCATTGTAACTGGAGATATTCTACACACTAGTAACGAGGTTAATAAACATGGCAAATCCCTTTAAAAAAATATAAAATCTTTTCACTTGTGTATAATAACTTTTCGAAATTGTCACATCAAAAAATTGACTTCCATGCTGGTTCCTTTACATGAAGCTATGGGAACATTAACGTAGGTAAGTATAAGGGATATTATGGTGCGGCCAGGCCGAAGTTTTCCCTCACTGTAGTTGTGCCCCCCAAAAGGGGCATTCAGGGGGGGCTTGTGTGTGTGGCTGAATTTTTTATGGTGCAGCCAGGCCGCACCATAAAATTTTAGAGGTAACTATAGTGGGTATTTGATCAAAATTAATTATACATTTGTAATGGACTTCAAAAATAAGAAAAATAAAAAAGTAAACGGGGTGATCGCTTAGAATTGAATGGCTCAACTGGGCGAGACCGAGACCAAGACCAAAATTTTGAGCTATACGCACTTGACTATAATAGTTATCGTTATTTGGTGTGATTTTTGAATTATCCATCTTTCGAACTTTTTTTTTTTTGGTTAATTTCCTCTAAATTAATTTCAGTTGCCCAATATATGCTCCTCCAATTTGGTAGAATAATTGAACTCTTATTTGGCGAGAATGATTACTGAGAAACTCAATCAGTCATTCCTATGGACCATAAGGCGTCGGACATTTCAACACCAGGACGATTGTTTGACTTTTCAAAGTAAACCTCGAGGGAACTTGAGACTTTCAAACTCAAGGGACCGTAAAGGCTTTTGATTTCTAAGTTTTGAAATACTCAGTAACCTCAAGAGACCATTAAAGTATTTGACTTTCTGGGAAAAAAAAAAAAAAAAAAAAGTCACCGTACAGTACAATTGACGTTATAAGGGTGTTAGGCATTGCTTTTTAAAAATTTTTACCACTTTTTATTATTTTTTATACATTCTTTCTTTATCCTAAATCAATCATATCCACATATCACATCACATCTACAAATCTCCATAATTCAACTCCACTCATTCTCTCTCCTCCTTTACATTAAAAATCTTTAAAAATCATTAAAAACCAACCTCTATCACCCTTTATATCTTTTTTTTTTCCAACTAATAATATAAATTAAATAAAAATACATTAAAAAATAAATTAATTAATTAAATACATACCTAACGAAAATTGACCTATATTTAAAAATTTTAAAAAAATAAAGAAAAACAAATCTCTCTTCATAAATATATATTTTGCATAATCTTTTTCATCAACCCTGCACAAGTCACACCCGCTTACTCCGACCACCGCTACCCACTAAAACCTCTCACGGTGATGCGAAATCACACCATGGAATACATTTCACACCACTGACTAGCTAACTAGTAGAAGGCTCGATGGTGGAGTTGGTATTTAACACTCTTAAAGGCAATTCAATGCCACAAACTGTGCTTGATAGAGTGTGAAAATTTTAATTGAAAAATATTTTCTACCAAAATTTTCATTGTTAGTGTTTGATTGCAATATGGGAAGCGAAAAATATTTTTCATCTGAAGACAAAAAATGAGAGATTTATTATTGCAATCATGGAAAATAAATTTCACTTTCATCTTTTTACTTCAATCAAACATACCTTGCGTTAGAGGAGACAATGTCCGTTGGTCATATTGATGAAGTTTAATTACGTAATGATGGTTGATAATCAACGTTGTGTTTAATGAAAACTAAATGTCTATTTGGGAAAAAAAAATTAATAATTCTTGCACTCATTTTCAAGAACACATTATAAATTAAATCTAAGCGGCTAATTAATGGAACAACAAGGACTCAACCTTTAGAGTTGCTGCATATCGAGGACCAATTTTCAAAAATGGACTTTTGAGTATACAATTACAATGTTACCCCCTTCCTTTTAATTCAAATAACTTATGAAATAATTCAACTAAATATAACACTTTTCAATATGAACACATTGGTCCTAAATGTTTCTAAAAGGTTTTCATTTCAACTTAATCTTTTATTATATTTTTGTTTTGACTCACAACTTGATAAATAAATAAATTTAACCTACTTAATTAATTTGAATTGAAAACAATTTCAAAATGATAAATATTTTAATTTAATTTATTAAAAATATAATAAGTATATTAAATTACAAAAAATTAAATCTCATGTGTCTACATTAATTTTTTTTAAATCATTTCTCATGATAGTTGGAATGAAGTGACAGTTTCGATTTTAACCAATCATTTAAAACTAATGCTGTTATTAAATTTATCCATACATTTGGTTCATTTCAATTCAATATTATTGGAATCAAATTTATTTTTGACCAAATTATATGCATACAAGCAAATTATTTAAAAATGATAGAAAAAGAAAGAAGAAGAATAATTTAAAAAATTGACCCCACTTCCCCTTCCCTTCCACCAAGGAAATCGCCAGCAAAACCAGGGTGAAGATCCGTTGGTTTTCTATCGACGCTATGCTAGTTTGCTATATATGAGATCCCTTTCTAATCACCAGTTGGCTCCTCTTAGCCGTCATTAAAAATGACACACACTAAAACACCAGTCACGAACACAAATGCACAAACAAAAATGCACGTATAACTTGTAGTAACTAGCAATAGGTGATTTGGGTTAGTATGTGTGTATTTTTGGATATGAAACATAGATTTTATTGTTAATTGAGGATTTGAGGTCTTCGCATATCAAGGCATTTGGTGCAGAATTACTTAAGGTTTTTTTGTTTGGGGTTCAATTGAGATCTAATGGCTATTTTCTTGATCTACTGGTCTAATTTTGGCTGATGTTTTCCCATTTATATTGTTTTTTCTTTGAAGTATAAAGTGTAATAAGTGCTGACAAAACTACCTGTAATATTAGTTTTAATTTTTAAATTATTGGTTAGTATCGATATACCATTTTGTGTACTACTCTTGTCATAAAAAATGATTTCAGAAAAACAGAAAAATAACATGAACATATGCTCATATTTTTTAAATGCACATCATTTTTCTATATTTAATACATTAATTTTTCCTTCATCCCCATACCATCTCAATCCAAATATCCTTTGGAGGAGGAATTAGTCACTTCAACAACCTTCGATGGTTATACGAGTATCCGAAGTACGAACAAGCGATGGTCTACATATTAAAAAACTTTGTACTCTAATGAATTGTGTATTATTTTGCTAGAACGAAAAATAAGGGTAATATTATCATTTTATGCTCAAAAGTCTGTGTTCCACAACCAAAGTTAAAAATAGATCCGTAAATGCCAAGATTTTTCAAAATGGTTCCTTGATATGCAACAACCCTAAAGATTGGGTACTCGTGATGCCAATTTTATTTTCACCTTTTCCATAGTTCTTTGGATTTTGAGTTGATTTTGTCCCTACTAGTTTTTTCGATCTAGAGAGCCTCCATTCTTTTAAAAAATATGCACCACCACCGCCGCCGCCGCCACCACCACCTTCAATGATTAATTAATCTAATTATTATTTAATTATTACATATTCCATTACTTCTAAAATTTATTAACTTAAAGTCTATGTTCTTTTATCTAAATATTTTATTTACTTTCTTTTAGAAAATCAAATCAACCCCTAAATGGTTTGTGTTGATTGACGGGTTTTGAATGTTTTTACTTTTTATTTAAATAATTTATTGATAATGAATTAAAAATACATTACACTTTGTATCATAATAAAAAATTAAAGAATCATTTAAAAAAAAGTTAAAAATTAAAAATTAAAGTGTTTAACAACATATATATAAACGGATGTTCATTTGTTTCATTGAGTTTTTGTTATTCTTATTATAATTGTCTTACTAATTTTCTTTACTTGTCATGATTCTTTAACCTTCCATTAATTGGTACAATAACTCCTAAAAATTTACTTAAAGTGTTAATTAACAAAATTATCTAACCTTTATATTTTTTTAAAAAAAGGAAGAAAAATATTTGGAAAATATTATAGATACAAGAATTCAAATGAACTTTTGTTCTCCAATTCCAAGCAAGTTAAAATATTTTTTGTCAAAAATTATTGGTAGAAAGTGATTTTCTAGATAGTCCTCCCAAACAAGATCTCCAATGATGATGATGATGATGATGGTTATTATTATTATTATTATTATTATTATTATTATTATTATTATTATTATTATTATTATTATTATTATTATTATAATAGTGAAACAAACCAACGTTCATTTACATACGTGATGCTAAACGCTTTAATTAATTAATTAATTAATTATTATTTTGAATGAGAGCTTTAATTTTTTTAGGGTACAAATTGTAATGTATTTTTAATTTATTATTAATAAAATATTTAAATAAAAGGTAGGAACATTCAAAACCCATCAATCAACACAAACCACTTTGGGGTCGATTTGATTTTTTTTTTTGAAAATTAAATAAAATATTTAGATAAAAGAACACGGATTTTAATTTAATAAATTTTAGAAGTAATGGAATATGTATCAATGAAATAATACTTAAATTAATTAATCATTGAAAGTAGTAGCAATAATAATAATAATAATAATAATAATAATAATAATAATAATAATAATAATAATAAAGGTTATTCTTATTTTATTAGGATACAAAGTGTAATGTATTTTTAATGTATCATTAATAAAATGTTTAAATAAAACGTAGGAACATTCAAAGCCCATCAGTCAATACAAACCACTTTGGGGTCCATTTGATTTTTTTAAAAAAAAATAAATAAAATATTTGGATAAAAGAACACAGATTTTAATTTAATAAATTTTAGAAGTAATGGAATATATATTAATTGAATAATACTTAAATTAATTAATCATTGAAAGTAGTGGTAGCAATAATAATAATAATAATAATAATAATAATAATAATAATAATAATAATAATAATAATGTTATTTTTACTTTTCGTCCCCATTCTTTGAGTGTATAAAAGGACAAAAAAAATGATGATTTAATCGTGAAATGAATGAATTTGGAACTAGGGATGAACGGTACATATTTTTGGGAAAAAAAAAAGAGGACTCAGCATGTCGAAAAAAAAATAGAGATAAAATCATCTCAAAATGAAAAGAATGAGATGAAAAGTGGAAATAACCCTAATTAGCCGTATTCTTGTACATTTCTCTATAAATATTTTTTTTTTTGTTAATTACAAGGCCAAGGAGAGTGTAAAAGAGGGAATCGAAACTTAGACATAGGGAGTGGAAGATGAATCTGAATGCCACCGCATCATTTGGGCTTGGGTTATAATTAAGCTTGCACAGTTGGATGGGTCGTCCCACTTTTGGTTGCACAATGATGGAGACAATTAGACAAATAAGGTTTACCAACTTTTATTCATACCTTTTGCGGGGTCCACAGGTACAACTTATCTTTTGCGGGTCCACAGGTACATATTCGAACAAAAAACTGCCGGAGGTAGACGGACGAAAGACTTGAGAGAAATATTTAATGCATATCGATATCAATATATAAAGAAAAGCTTGGAATTTCAGCCTTTTTTTATAATTAGAATAATTAGTTTTTCCTGTTAAAATCAAGTCCTTTATTGTCTTTTGATTTTTTCCTTTTTTATTAATTAATTAATAATCAATCCCTAACAAATAAATTAGCTAATCATTATCTATATTAAATCTTATCCTCTCCAAAATAAGGAAATTTATATAGTAAAGGTTAGATTTTTCTAAATGTCCACTTAGTCAAACTTATCTGCTATAAGTTTTTTATCTTTCAAATTTTTATTAATTATTAATCAATCCTAACAAAAAAATTAATCAATCATTATTTATAATAACTATTAAGTATTAAATCTAAATTTCGCTTCTGTATAAGGAAATTTATATAGTAAAAATTAGATTTTTTCAAATCTCCACTTATTCTAACTTATCTTCTATAAGTTTTTTATTTTTTAATTTTTTTATTGATTATTAATCAATCCTAACAAACAAATTAATAAATCATTATCTATATCAACAATTAATAGTAAACCTAAATTTCGTTTCTTTGCATAAGTATTGATAATTTTTATTTTTTTATTTTTTTAATCTAAATCTAAAGATTTATATCTATATTATATAGAATAAGGGCCTTTTTATAAATAATCAACTATGAAACGAAAATTAATTAAGATTAAAAATTTCATTAAGATTTGATTATTATATTGTGCTATACAAAATTAGCATTCACTAAATTTTTACACAAAATCTATATCTATATATATAAAGAAAAGCAGGGAATTTCAACATTTTTTTAAAAATTAGAATAATTAGTTTTTCCTCTTAAAATCAAGTCCTTTACTGTCTTTTGATTTTTTCCTTTTTTATTAACTAATAATCAATCCCTAACAAACAAATTAGCTAATCATTATCTATATTAAATCTTATCCGCACCAAAATAAGAAAATTTATATAGTAAAAATTAGATTTTTCTAAATGTCCACTTAGTCAAACTTATTTTCTTTAAGTTTTTTATCTTTCAATTTTTTATTAATTATTAATCAATCCTAACAAAAAAAATTAATCAATCATTATTTATACTAACTATTAAGTATTAAATCAAAATTTTGCTTTTGTATAAGGAAATTTATATAGTAAAAATTAGATTTTTTCAAATCTCCACTTATTCCAACTTATCTTCTATAAGTTTTTTATTTTTTTATTTTTTTATTGATTATTAATCAAACTTGACAAACAAATTAATCAATCATTATCTATCATATTCTTTCATTAATTAATAACATTTTGACAATAATATAAAAATTAGTATTCGTAATTTAAATAATCATTATCTATTCTTTACAATTGGCCCAACAAAAACTAATTCATTAAAAAAATATGGTATGGATTTTAATATTTATTATCATCACATTTTTTGTTTGTTTAAAAAATATGTAATGAAAATCCTATTTTCTACATAAAAAAGCGATATTCAACATTCTGACGTTTCGTTTATCTATCCCATGTCATATACTATTTTAAAGATGAATCTAGGATTTTTAATGGCATGAGCTGGAGTATGAAAAATATTAAATTGACTAAGACTCGATATAATTCCTCCTCTCTTTTTTTTTTTTTGAAATTAAGGTTGCATTTATTTTTAAAAAGAATTTTAAGTTTTTTGTTGGTGGTCGCTCGAGCTTTTTGAATCGTCCTCTATGCTAATTGCGAGGAAGTAAAAATAAATTACTAAAATCTATCATTTGTCATATTATATAGTTTAATTGTCAACAACAAATAACAACTCTAATAATTATTGACTGTCAAAATGACAATACTATATGCATTGAAACAAATCCATAAAAATATATACATTTTGAATATTTTCTTAATAATCTCTTAAAGTTTTCAAATTTCTTTGAATTAGTATTATCTCTTATAATATTTTATATTTATTATTATATTCTATATATTTTGGCATGAGTGTGTTTAACATTACACATAACTAAATGAATCCCTTATATTATAGTTGTTATTCCTTCATCCATATTAAATGAATTACTTCTGTAAACACTTTGAACTAAAATAGCATAATGAAAACTCTTAAAATAATCTTTTTCTTTTGTAATTATTTTTGTTACTTCATGTTGTTATACTTCACGAATGTACAACTATTAATTCCAAGTATACTACAATGTGAAAAAATGGTGGACACATTAGCGTTCTAATTTATGTGGTTATTGTCTATTTTCTCTTTTGTTTGCCCTTTCTGTAATATACATGGCCAAAATTTTAATGATTATAGAATTGGTCATAGATTTTCAATAACATCGAAAACATGAATATTCTTCAATGAAATTGTAATAAGATTTAGTTATCATATATTATCACCGTATTATTTAAAAATTTCCACAATATTATTCACACATAATATTTTATAATCGTGTGAACTCTATATATAACACCACCTGCACAAATAATTTAAAACCACATGCAATGCACGTGTTTGTAAGCTAGTATTATTAAAAGCTTCTGTTAGAAATCTATAGATATGAACTCTGTTGTAGGCCTCGACCAATTGTAAGATAGACCCACAATTTCGCTATATATATATATATATATATATATATATATATTTGGAAAATGTCAAATTTTTGGAAAAAATTTCATATTTGTCCATTTCATAGAAAAATAGAAATAGAAATAAATTTTATGGTATAATCTCTTTAAACACATTTTGACACAATTTTTTTGAAAAATAATTCCTACATTTCCGTAGGTGAAATATTTCTTCTCCATGTGTTCATTTCAAACACACCCTAAGGGCTTGTTTCATTGGATTTATTTTAATGAAAAATGTCAAATTCAAAGGAAAAAAATTCCATTTCTGTGAATTTGATAGAAAAATGGAAATAAAATTGAAATTCTACTGTCCAATCCCTTAAACATATTTTGACACATTTTCTATGGAAAATATCTCCCCACTCTCCCATATTTGCAAAGAAAAACTTTCATCAAATATATCAATAACGTAAAATTAATCTTATATTTGTAACTTTCATTACCAAAAATTAGGTCTTTAAGAGCGGCATGTCGTCTCTATAGCTTCATATCCGTTGAGCATTAAGGGTGATATGACAACATATCGCCTCTAATGTTCAATAGGAACGAAGTTATAGAGACGACAGACCATCTATAACAGTCCAATTTCTTGTAGTATTATAATCTTGTGCTTCATTTATTATTCGCAACCAAATAAATATTGAAAGAAATATAATACTCTTTCACGGATTAGATGTCTGATAGTCCAAATCAACATGCATTTCCATGACTTATTTCACCCTACTTAAATAAAAGTAACATTTAAGATTAAATAATAAAAATATTAGAAATAGTCAACCTGTCAAGATGTATATCAATCAAGAGATTTGTGAAAATCTACAAAGATATAAATCCTTTAATGGATTATTTAAAATAAATTTTTAAAGGAGTGCCAAGGAAAAACATAGAGGAAAATAATAATAATAATAATAATAATAATAATTGATAGATTTATTGGTAAACAGAAAAACAATGCAAATCTTATCACTTAGGGGATGTGTTGTTACCGTAGCAGAAAAAAAATATCAATTACCAAGTTTAATAGGACAGTTATAAGAAAAGATCATATAATCTACAAAAATCTCGCAAACTTCTAAGATACTGTTAATGTAGAAAAGATTTTAAAAAAAAAGTAAAAATCAAAATTTAATTAAGAGATAAAAATTCGAAAAAAATAGGCCAATAGAAATTCTTAGATTAATATAAAAAGCATTGAATCTCAGAGAATCTAAAGGATAAAAAGTCAGAAATCAAATTAAAGTCATTTTTGAAGCGAAAGTTTCTAATCTAATCTAAGAGAAATAAACCAAATAAAAAATATTTTTGAAATCAAATTTTATCTACGAGAATCTTTGCGATAATAAAAAATACAAAATAAAAGCCATTTTCAAAATTAAATTTTCTAAAAGGAAAACCAAAACAATCAAAGTTTATAAAAGAAAAATAAAATCGAAACATGCATAAAAGGGTGTGTTGTTACCATAAAAGAAAAAAATATCAATTACCAAGTCTAATAGGACAATTGTAAGAAAAGCTAATATAATCTATAAAAATCTCGCAATCTTCTAAAATACTGTTAATGTAGGGAAAAAAAAAAAGGACAAGCCAATCGAAATTCTTACATTAATATATTTTAGAGATTTATAATAATCTCTTTTCTAACAAAATTCAAATCAAAGGAATGCAAAATTGAAAATAAAAGCCATTTTCAAAATCAAAGTTTCTAATCAAGAGAAAAAAAGTCAAAATCAAATTTTAATCAAGAGATAAAAATTCGAAAAGAAAAAAGACCAATCAAAATTCTTAGATTAATATATTGGAGAGGTTAACAGTAATCTCTAATCTAATAAGCATTTAATCTCAGAGAATCTAAGGGATGAAAAGTCGAAAATAACAGTGTTCGAAATGAAAGTTTCTAATCTAGTAGAAATAAATCAAAATAAAAAAAAAAAACAATTTTTATATATCTACAAGAATCTTTGCGATAAAAAATACAAAATAAAAGTCATTGTCGAAATTAAATGTTCTAAACGTAAAACCAAAGCAATCAAATCAAAGTTTATAAAAGCAAAATAAAAAAGTTAAATCGAAACATGCATAAAAAATCTAGTCAAGATAGAAACACCGACAAAATCTTGAATTTCAAAAAAATTAATAAATTCAGAACTGACAAGTGTTCAAATTCCGTTCCCAAAAAAAAAAAGGGACAGTTCAAAAAAGATAAGTGTTCCCGTCAAAAAAAAAAAAAAAGATGAGTGTTAAAATTTTCCAATTTCTAAAGCCAGAACCAATGAGATCAAAGTTCCAAAACGAATTTTAAAAAAATGCAAAAAAAAAAAAAAAATGTCAAATTTTATATATAGCTTCGTCGAATTGAACATAATTTCTAATCGCAGTGATTTCGAAAAGAAGCAAATATTCAACACTTGAAATTTGAATCAGATTAAACCCTAATTAAGTTGTGTACACACATTACAATATTTATGATTTATCATCTACCACCAATTTCAAATGAAGAAGAAGACATATACCCACCTACGGAGGGTGAGGCAATCGATGATGTTCGATCATCCGCTAATCCTAAACTCATGAATCTTGACCTAATTTGATCAACTCTCTTTGCTCCATCTGACTGCAACTGATCGAAAACCGGCAAAATTTCGTCCCCGTTAAGATATCTGATCACTTGTCTCATCGTTGGCCTCAACTCGGGCTTACGATGAGAGCACAAGAGACCGAGTCCCAACACCAACTCCATCTCTTCGGTCTTATATATCGAGTTCAGTTTAGGATCAACTGCACCAAAAATGTCACCCATCTGCATGTAGTCCAAAATCCGATCCACTAATACGACATTGCTTTCAGGTTCGTACGCGACAGGCGCTTTTCCACACGCCACCTCGAGAAGTAAAATCCCGTACGCAAACACATCCGTGCTTTTCGAGGCCCTTCCCGTCTGTGTCAACTCCGGCGCGATGTATCCAATCGTCCCCACGACATTTGTGAGATGAGAGTCTTGATTGTGATCGTAAAATCTCGCCAGCCCAAAATCTCCTAATCGAGCATTCATTTCAAAATCTATCAAAATATTGCCTGACTTGATATCGCGATGAATTACAACTTTCTCCCACTCTTCATGTAGATATAGCAGCCCGCACGCGACGCCTTTGATGATGTTAAATCTTTGATCCCAACTCAAAATAGTGCCATTATTGGAATTAGTATTATAGAGTAAAGAATGAAGACTTCCATTGGGGACATAGTCATATACTAGAATAAGATTATCCTTGTACTTACATCAACCTTGGAGATTGACCAAGTTTTTGTGTCTTAATCTTCCCAAGCTCTCGATTTCGGCAGAAAATTCTCTCGTGCCATTGAGCGTATTGTTTGACGTTATCTTTTTCACAGCAACCTCGACTCCCGTGGACCGTAAAATCCCTTTGTAGACAGTTCCAAAGCCTCCAACACCAATGATCTCACTCTCCTTAAATCCCTTAGTAGCAACATGAAGATCCTTGTACTTAAACCTATGAGGGCAATCCAACTCCCAATCTTCCAAAACCTCATACGTGATGAACGTTCGATAAACGAAGTGACTTATCAAAGCTAGGACTAATGCAAACACCACAATTGAAAAAGTTGTAATTAGTGCTCTTCTAGTTAGCTTACTTTTTGAGGAAGATGAAGATTTCTCTGCTGGTATAGGAGAAATCTGAGAAACATCAAGTTGATGAGGATTAATCCCGTCTAGCTCAAAACTCCAGGCATGGATGTAATGAGAGCTTGACTTGGTCTCCCCAGTTGCTGCTGAGAATCCAACATACATGTAATCCTTCAACACATCTGACAAATCAATTGGAAAGGATATTAGCTGCTTAATTGGCTTGGGGATTGATAGAGGTGCAATTGTGACATTCAATTGTTTTGCAATTCCATCATAAACTATCCATGCTTGGATTGGATCTTCATCCTCCAAGTCAATATCTTCCTCAGGCTCAGTCGAACTTTTGTAATACGTCGCCGATTCTGTATCCTTCGACTCCATTCCATTGACATTGATCCCAATATGGTTTCCATACCTGTCGGATTTCTCGTTGTATCCACTAACCGTATCGAATTCAACCATGAAAATATGGTTTGAAGAATTTCCATCGTTTTCTTGGTTGAAAACTCCTAGGTAATGTCCGGGTTGCGCGTTGGGAAGTTGAGTCGAAGGGGATAATATGAACGCGAAGCCAAAGCCGCCTCTGCTAGCACCAGAAGGGACAACTTGGAACACAAAATTGGTGCTGAAGGAGGAGGCATTAGAATTAGGATATTGGGTGGTGCTTTTGAACATGGGAATAGGGTCAGGGTGAAATGCATGGCCAACAACATTTGGGGATCTATCAGTGAGTTTTAATGATTTATCTCTTATTCTGGCAGATCCATTGAGCTCTAGATTGGATCCATTGAATCCATTGTATACAAAATCAAAGGAATGACATATCATGAAGAAAAAAGAGATGTGAAGAACAAGTACTAGACCTACATTTATGTAGGGATTAGCCATTGAGAAATTTAATTAAATTCAGCTAAACTGTCCGTGTATATATATAAAGAAAATAAATACTGTAAAGTTAGGATTGAAACACAACCTAAAGGAACAAGTCAAAATACATCGTATTGGTGTATATAGTAGTATCCACATGATTGATTAGTGAATAGACTTTGAAAGAGTAGAAGTCGCCTATTCATTTATTGTATTTTGATTTATTGCATATAGTTGAAGAAAGAAAAAACTCATCCATTTTTTTTTAAATAATAAAACCCTTATATTTTTAATATTCAAAGGGGCTGTGTTGTAATTATCATTACAAGCATTTTCAAGTAATTAGAAAATAAACTAAATGTACACTCTGCGGTAAACGAGAGAGTATGTATGGTATTAAATTTGCCAAATAAATATATTTGTAAAAGTAAATGTACATCTAGTACTATTACTCCATTTGAACTATCCTCTGTGTTTTAATCCTCTTTGAATTTAAGTATTATTACTGTTGATCAAATAACCCGTGCTTCCAGATTCAATATCAACAGTTATATGCAGTGCAGCCCAAAGTATAAGCCACTTAAGCGACTGCTTAGGGCCCTCCAAAAGGCCTTTTTTAGAAAAAAAAATTAAAAACCCATGTATTTAAAGTTTCGCTACATCTAAATTTAAGGGAATTTTCCTTTTTTCACAAGGATTGAAGGTGCATGATTCAAAAATAAGGTAAAAAAACTTGATTACAAAAATCATATATGTGATTGTTCCATGTGATCGTACAATACAATCACCGTGCGATTGTATGGTACAAATGTCCTGTGACTCATGGCACGGAAATTTTTTTCTTTCAATGTGCCATGTGATTGCATGGTACAAATGCCTTGCAATTGCATGTAACATAATTTTTATTTTTCAAAATTTGTAAAAATTGCCGATAATTCACAAAAAGAAGATAAAATGTGAAAAAAAAAAAAAGAAGAAGAAGCCATATTTGCAACAGAAAAATGGATAGTTGCATCCATCTCATCGAGAAACGCGAAAAACATATATTATTCACCACAAATAGACGGTATGCTAATTTTGTGCCCAAAATACTAAAAATCGACAAACTAATAGGAGACGGAAGTTACTCATTCTCTATAAATCATTACACACCATTTGTAATTCATTGCACACCATTTGTAATTCATTACGTGTTATTTGTAATCTATTATAGGCTATTGTAACAAATTACGACCATGTATAATCCAGTATTCCATTGTAATTAGTTACACACAATTTGTAATGGGTACGGAGTTAGAAAATTAGATAAAAATGAAAAAGTGAAAACCGAAAAAAAAAAGGAAAAAGAAAAGAAATGAATGAAAACATGCGATTGCATGGGATTTACACTATCCAATAGCATGGTGCAAAATTCATGCAATCATGTATACAGAATACTTGAAATGCAGAAAGTTGAGTGCGTGCTTCTTTTATTTTTATGAATAATTTGTTTAAACTTTTTTTATTATACAAATTTAAAACATAATTTAGCGCGACTTCTTTTAAATTTAATTGTCAATATTGTCGTATTGATAAGACCTAGATACCAGTTTTTTTGGGGCAGAAATATCTCAGCACGCATCTGGTTATATGCGTGGTCCATCCTGCTCAATCCCCAAACAAGTTGACAGTTTTTAGTCTTGGCAAGGATATGTTTGGGTGAGCGTTAAAAATAATTACTCCCCAGTCGCATATATATAAGCTTATTTAATTTTTCATAAAGATAAAAAAAAAATTGAAAATATATATTTTGTAAACCGTATTCTTAATTTATCCTTATTTAATGAATAAAATTTAAAATTGATAGATATAAATAAATATTAAATATGAGTATATCAGTGAAATAATGTAAATTAAATTTCTTGGAAAAACAAAATTATATATTTAGGAAATGGGCTATGTTGTAATTATCATTACAAGTATTTTTAATATTCAAAAGGGCTATGTTGTAATTATCATTACAAGTATTTTCAAGTAATTAGAAAATGAACTAAATGTACACTCTGCGGTAAACGAGAGAGTATGTATGGTATTAAATTGCCAAATAAATATATTTGTAAAAGTAAATGTACATCTAGTACTATTACTGCATTTGAACTATCCTCTGTGTTTTAATCCTCTTTGAATTTAAATATTATTATCGTTGATCAAATAACCTGTGCTTCTAGATTTGATATCGATAGTTATATGCAGAGCATCCCAAAGTATAAGCCACTTAAGCGACTGCTTAGGGCCCTCCAAAAGGCCTTTTTTAGAAAAAAAAATTTAAAACCCATGTATTTAAAGTTTCGCTACATCTAAATTTAAGGGAATTTTCCTTTTTTCACAAGGATTGAAGGTGCATGATTCAAAAATAAGGTAAAAGAACTTGATTACAAAAATCATATACGTGATTGTTCCATGTGATCATACAATACAATCAACGTGCGATTGTATGGTACAAATGTCCTGTGACCGCATGGCATGGAAATTTTTTTCTTTCAATGTGCCATGTGATTGCATGGTACAAATGCCTTGCAATTGCATGTAACATAATTTTTATTTTTCAAAATTTGTAAAAATTTCCAATAATTCACAAAAGGAAGATAAAATGTGAAAAAAAGAAGAAGAAGCCATATTTGCAACAGAAAAATGGATAGTTGCATCCATCTCATCGAGAAACGCGAAAAACATATATTATTCACCACAAATAGACGGTATGCTAATTTTGTGCCCAAAATACTAAAAATCGACAAACTAATAGGAGACGGAAGTTACTCATTCTCTATAAATCATTACACACCCTTTGTAATTCATTGCACACCATTTGTAATTCATTACGTGTTATTTTTAATATATTATAGGCTATTGTAACAAATTACTACCATGTATAATCCAGTATTCCATTGTAATTAGTTACACACAATTTGTAATGGGTACGGAGTTAGAAAATTAGATAAAAATGAAAAACTTAAAACCGAAAAAAAAAGGAAAAAGAAAAGAAATGAATGAAACCATGCGATTGCATGGGATTTACACTATCCAATAGCATGGTGCAAAATTCATGCAATCATGTATACAGAATACTTGAAATGCAGAAATTTGAGTTCGTGCTTCTTTTATTTTTATGAATAATTTGTTTAAACTTTTTTTATTATACCAATTTAAAACATAATTTAGCACGACTTCTTTTAAATTTAATTATCAATATTGTCGTATTGATAAGACCTAGATACCAGTTTTTTTGGGGCAGAAATATCATAATACGCGTTTGGTTATATGCGTGGTCCATCCTGCTCAATCCCCAAACAAGTTGACAGGTTTTAGTCTTGGCAAGGATATGTTTGGGTGAGCGTTAAAAATAATTACTCCCCAGTCGCATATATATAAGCTTATTTAATTTTTCATAAAGATAAAAAAATATTGGAATTATATATTTTGTAAACTGTATTTTTAATTTATCCTTATTTAATGAATAAAATTTAAAATTGATAGATATAAATAAATATTAAATATGAGTATATCAGTGAAATAATGTAAATTAAATTTCTTGAAAAAACAAAATTATATATTTAGGAAATGGGCTATGTTGTAATTATCATTACAAGTATTTTCAAGTAATTAGAAAATGAACTAAACGTACACTCTGCGGTAAACGAGAGAGTATGTATGGTATTAAATTGCCAAATAAATATATTTGTAAAAGTAAATGTACATCTAGTACTATTACTGCATTTGAACTATCCTCTGTGTTTTAATCCTCTTTGAATTTAAATATTATTATCGTTGATCAAATAACTTGTGCTTCTAGATTCGATATCGACAGTTATATGCAGAGCATCCCAAAGTATAAGCGACTAAAGCGACTGCTTAGGGCCCTCCAAAATGCATTTTTAGGAAAAAAAAAATTTTAACCCATGTATTTAAAGTTTCGCTACACATAAATTAAGGGATTTTTCCTTTTTGCACAAGGATTGAAGGTGCATGATTCAAAAATAAGGTAAAAGAACTTGATTACAAAAATCATGTACGTGATTGTTCCATGTGATCATACGATACAATAACTGTGCGATTGTATGGTACAAATTTCGTGTGACCGCATGGCAGGAAATTTTTTTTCTTTCAATGTGGCATGCGATTGCATGGTACAAATGCCTTGCAATCGCATGGAACATAACTTTTTTTTTCAAAATTGGTGAAAATTGCGGATAATTCACAAAAGGAAGATAAAATGTGAAAAAAAAGGAAGAAGCCATATTTGCACAGAAAAATGGATAGTGGCATCCATCTCATCGAGAAACCGTGAAAAACATATATTATTCACCAAAAATAGACACGGTATACTAATTTTGTGCCCAAAATACTAAAAATCGACGAACTAATAGGAGACGGAAGTTACTCATTCTCTGTACATCATTACACACCCTTTGTAATTCATTACACACAATTTGTAATTCATTACGTGTTATTTGTAATCTATTATAGGCTATTGTAACAAATTACTACCATGTATAATCCAGCATTCCATTGTAATTAATTACACACAATTTGTAATGGGTACGGAGTTAGAAAATTAGATAAAAATGAAAAACTTAAAACCAAAAAAAAAAAGGAAAAAGAAAAGAAATGAATGAAACCATGCGCTTGCATGGGATATACACTATCCGATAGCATGATTGAAATATGTGGGCTGAAGGCCAGATTTCAACTGCTCGATAGCATGGTGCAAAATTCATGCAATCATGTATACAGAATACTTGAAATGCAAAAATTTGAGTGCGTGCTTCTTTTGTTTTTATGAATAATTTGTTTAAACTTTTTTTATTATACAAATTTAAAACATAATTTAGCGCGACTTCTTTTAAATTTAATTATCAATATTGTCGTATTGATAGGACCTAGATACCAGTTTTTTGGGGCAGAAATATCTCAATACGCGTCTGGTTATATGCGTGGTCCATCCTGCTCAATCCCCAAACAAGTTGACAGTTTTTAGTCTTGGCAAGGATATGTTTGGGTGAGCGTTAAAAATAATTACTCACCGGTCGCATATATATATGCTTATTTAATTTTTCATAAAGATTAAAAAAAATATTGGAAATATATATTTTGTAAACTGTATTCCTAATTTATTATTATTTAATGAATAAAATTTAAAATTGATAGATATAAATAAATATTAAATATGAGTATATTAGTGAAATACTGTATAATAAATTTCTTAAAAAAATTATATATTTAGGACATCCAAAAAAAAATTATATATATATATATGACAGATGGAGTAATTTGTTATGTCGTGTGAAGGCTGATGATTAGCTAATTGTTCGACCATCTAGGATTGAATTGACCCTCCACAATTATGAAACGTAGAAATTTAAGTGGGAGCCTATTTTATTTTTATGAATAATTTTATTTTAACTTTTTTATTATACAAACTTAAAATATAATTTAGCGTGACTTCTTTTAAATTTAATTATAAGTATTGTCGAAATGTCGAATTGATAGGACCCCATATACCAGTTATCTCAGCACGCGTTTGGTTATATGTGTGGTCCATCCTGCTCAATCCCCATACAAGTTGACAGTTTATAGTCTTGGTAAGGATATGTTTGGGTGAGTGCTAAAACTAATTAGGCCTTGTTTGATTTACAATAAATTTTGAAATTTTGAATTGTGTGTAGATGGTATGGTTGGAAATGAGAAATAATATATCAAAAAATATAAAATAATTATGTGTATGATTGAAAAGAAAGAGAGAATTTTTTTTTGAATTTTATTGTGAATCAAACAAGCCTTAATTTGTTACGCCGCGCGTGAAGGTTGATGATCAGCTAATTGTTTGACCATTTAGGATTGAATTGACCCTCCACAATTATAAGGTTAAATATTGAATTTTCCTACTAGAGCAACACAAACGTCCCCTGTCGATTGGAGCATGCAGGTATGTTTGAGTCTTAACAAATGATTTTTAAATTGGTTAAAAAGTAAGGAAAATGGGTATATAAAGTTAAATTATCTATTCAAAAAAAAAGTTAAATTATCAAATCTGTGAAATGCATAATTGAAAATAATAATTGTAAAAATAATTTGGGTGCATCAAAGGAGCTTTTTAAATGTGTAGCAGAAAGACAAATTTTTCAATATTTCTATATTGGTTTTTATAATTCATATTTTTATGTGACATGCCAAAGTGTCATTCATTTATTGATTGATGAAAAATATTTATGCACTTTATCATTTAATGTATCATTTTTATTATCTAATGAAGGTCCATTACGTCGATAGTGTCACTTATAAATTATCAAATTCAATTGTCTATCTAGAGTAGTGCTGGATATTTTAACTGTCAAACCGATTAAACCAACTGACCCAGGTTGTTTTTGATCTGTTTCCAACCCAACTCGGGTTGATTTTTCGATTGCAATTGTCCAACCTGAAAATCGATTGGTTTGAATAAAAATAAAGAAATAAAAATAAATTTATTCACACAATTGTGAGTTAACTGACCAAACTAACCGAACAAATGGTCATGGTTGGTTTGGCAAACCGACCCGAGGTGGTCGGTTTCGATTTTCATCCTCAAAAACCGACTTCCAATTGTCGGTTTCAATTAGGGTCGGAACCCGAACAGAACCAATCAATGCCCAACTCTGATCAAGAGTTACTCCAAATTTTTCTTTGATTAACCACTATGCCAATTAAACAAACCTAAATTATACACTGACATCTTGAATGATCATGGTCTATTCCTACATGTTGTCTTGCATAAAATCCTAAATAATTTCAAGGATAAACAATTATTTTGAAGTGGAAAAGAAAAATCTATAACAAATTAATTATTTTGGATGAGTCACGATATCTCACATTCTATCGAAAAATAATCATTCATCTTTTAGTTTTAATACCCTAAAATGAATTTGATATATAGGCTGATAACATATATGTTACACAATTCTACTTTTCCACTTATCAATCATCTCTTAATTAACAATCACCGCATTTCAATATTATATCATGTCAACCTCTATGTTTATATTGTAGGTCAAAGTAGCATTAATGTTCACATTGACATTGTCTACCGCGTAATTGGGAAAATGAGTGTAGATTAATGTTCAAATTTACAATGACCACGGAAAAACAAGTATGACAATTTGCCTATCGCGAAGCGTGTCATATGAAGTGTCAAGAACTACAACGATGAAACATCACTCTTGACATTTCAAATGTCAAAATTGAACTTTAAGATCACTATTTAGGTCTTCATAAGTTCCTGAATTGAAATTTCCTTGGGCACCTTAAGATTTATTTGTTTTGTTTCCCACCCAGCTTCATCCAATTGCTGCAAGAAATCATCAAATTTGTCCTTCAATTCAATCAAGCTCCGTTTGAGTAGATCAAACATTACATCTGACCTGTTCCAGTTCTGCTCAAGCCAGTAGGTCTGCCATAAGCTTTGCAAAACCGATACACTTGTAGCTCCCTCCTTGAAGGATATGAAGACCTCAAATTCCCTTTTTTGTTGATTCACCACAAGAAAATATTTCTCTTCTGCATACACCTTGAGAAGCGTCTTTATCTATTTGAAATTTCAAACAAATTAACCATAGTGAAGTCAACTAAACTAAACTAAACTAAAGCATAGTGAAGCAATAATACCATAGAGCCACGTCTCTTGCCATTAACCATCTCTTCCAAGGACACCCCAAAAATGACTGTTGGTTTACGAAATCTTTCCCATACTAATATATTTTCCATCCTGTTGCAATCATCGATTCCTGATTTTGAAAAATAAAATAAAATTAATAATTATAAAATTGTTTTCACTCATTCGGAAAATGCTTTCCTAAAGCAGGTAGATAAAAAGCATTGGCTTACCTAGAACTTTAGAGTACAAAATATGGGACTGCACCAATATACGGGCTCGCTTGAGATTTATCTGCCATCAAAACGAATAATTGAGGACAAAACAAAACGAAACTGCATCCAAGCAGCTATGCTATCTTAAGGAGTTGGTGATATACCAAGTTATGGTACCAGCACCTGTGGTTTCACAACACCGCATGTGCTGGTACCATTGCTGGTACTATAAAATTCGCGATCTCCTCCCACGGTAGTCTTATTCCTTCTAAAAACACTATAGACATCTTCATCATCCCCACTACAAGGGCTCCAGTTTAAAGTAAACTCCTTTGAGAAAATAAAATGAAAAATTGACTCAATACCATCATAGTGCCTAAAAAGTAGAGTGACATCTTACTGTATTGAACCGCAAAACCGAAAGAGACTTGTAGCGTAACCAAAGGTGTAGAAGACGCACAGCCAACCATGTTGATCCCAACATAGGATATGACAATGAAATACCAGGTGTGTCCTAAACCATGATTCTGAATTTCTGATTAGCTATAAAGATATAGTTGATGTGAACTGAGATTCATATCCAGATGATATTGAAATAATACAAAAAATTTATGTAATGTACCAGAGCAAGTATGCCTAGAGCAAGGCCAAATAACTCAGCAGCTACTTCCCAAACCTCCTCCTAGCAATTTTAACCACAAAACCCGGAAGATCATAAGCAAGAAATTACAAATTATTCACTAATCTATGAATTGGTTTGATGTTTTTCATATAAATCCATAAGAAAGGTCACCAGACATCAGCATATAAGTTTCACCAAAAATGAAAATTTTCCAGAAAAACATTGCCCTCCAAGCATGAATGCAACAGCATTAGACTAATATTGTTTGTCAGGTCCTCGTGGGGTCTTGGGATCTTCCTCAAAGTACCACTAAGGTGGCATGCAGCTTATGCTTATGGTTGAAAGTAAGTCTTAAAGAAAACTACTAGTGGAATTATCTAGAAGAACTTTAGACTGTATGTTTATTGCAAAATTTGAAGTGAGATGCACGTCATCTCTGAGCAAGAGAAGAGAGAAACCAATGGCACACCTTTGCTGATACCTCTCCCAGATTTCCAGAGATTGCGAAATGGTTTTGTATAACCCGCATTGAAGGATCTCTCAGGCCTCTCCCAACTGCCTGCACAAATATTCGGAAGCCATTAAACGATCCCATAACATTTACATCGACATCCTTTAAACACTGCTTTGAAAAATTTAATTGCCATCAGCAACCTCATAGCGTGACAACGGTGAACATAACGCTCTTCAATCTAGCCTCATTGTTATCATGATTCTAGAGCAAGTTTCCACATATGATTTTACAAAGCATCCTTAGTAAATTTGCACTACTTCGCTCCATTTCAGAAAAAATTGCAGTGCTCTACTGGTGTGCCCAAGCAAACTTTTATTTTGTTGATAATAATGAGTAGTGATGTGAGATGTGTGGTTGATATTAACACTAAGCTTTGATTTGATTGAGTACTAGAAGTTAATAATTTTGAGGCAGAAAAAGGTTTGAACTAACTGAAGCTAAGTAAGTTTTTGATTGAGAACAATGAAACAGATATCACTTCTGAATTTGACAGTATTCTTGTTGCTGTTGCCCTAAAATATACTCCCGAAAATGATGAAACAGAGAAATCTATGTTTCGACCTTCTGGTGCCTTTGTACAGTAAACAGGATCTACAAATGCTCCAAACTAGGCCCTTAATTTCTTGAACATATATGCAATGGATTTTGATTGTTAGTGAGAATGGAGTTAACATGTAACTAACTTTACCTTAGCAAGGTTACCAAGTGACGCCAATGGGAGGAAATAAAGAGGATATAATTGGGTACTTAGATCAAAAATGCTGCACCAAAAGATTAATATCCATCATACGGTATGCTGAAAACACCCATGCGCCTCAAGGAAAGCAAATGCCAACTACCTTCCAGCACTCCCAATAAAATCTGCATATAAGCGCCACTGTCTGGGATCGTCATCGAAAAGATCACCAAATCTTCCCCCTGAGAAAATAAGCCACTGTTACTCGATGTTCTGCATGGTGATTGTCGGTTATTGTATTGAATTGGAAATAGTCAGACCAATGAATAAACGTCCAATAGCACCAATGCCATCCTTTGACACCCAACTACAGTAAACCGGATAATCACACATTAATCCACTAAGCGACAGCTTTCGAATTGAATATGCTAAATGGTAAACTTAAAGCAGATCAAAATGTTGCTTAAGTATTATGGAGAAAAATCCTTGCTTCTTAAGAATTGTTGAAGTTTGAAGATACAGTTCCTGGAAGACACCACAAAATAAGTATGACATATTTACCTAATGGCAGCAGCAGAAGCTGCAGCAGTAGTTCCTGAGAAAGAGCCAACTCCAACAGCCTACAATGCAACATAAACTTTAGTACAATGATGCATTATTAAGGCGCATCAATTGAATGTGATTAAGCAACAAATGATTTCATAAATGTTACAATTTGAAACCTCAAGATCATATTGTTGACTGAGGATAAGTAAAAAAGAATGATAGGAAGCTGTCAAATGCAATTAGAGTACGATGTTGAAATCTTAAGTTCTGGTTTTTTTTTTTTTTTATTTTAGGCAGAATGTAATATATTTCCATATATTTGGGGATTAGATTCCCATATGATGTACAATAAGACTCAGGCTGGAATTTAGAAATATTCATTCAATGAAACTTAAATTTCTTCTAAATTCTGATTCCATGGCATTCAGAGATTGGGTTCATAAGCCTTAAATTTTAAAGCAACCGAGGCTAGCGCGGAGAGGGGAGACGTCATAAAAACTATAAGTTCAAAAAGACTTGTAAACTCCTCCTTCCAACTTAGAAAACTAGTAGTCAATTCTCAGATGGCTTAAATTTAATTTATGAATTTTTTAAAACTGTTTCCAAGTACTAGATAAGACTTAAATTGAACAACTGCAATTTTCTTGTTGATTGAAAAGGCATAACCATCAAAATCTTTGCTACTTCTCACTAGTTAACATACCCGAGCAGAATTAACGGCTTGAGTTAGATTCACATGCCTTTAAGAGGCTTGAAGTGACCAATGTGTGACAGATCCATCCAGTCACATTGGTGGGGAACTGTAGTAATATGTAGTCCAAGTAATCATCAGATACTGAATCTGCAGCATAAGCAAAAAAGGAATTTAGATGCTTCTACCAACTAAAAGTTCATATAGCCAAAATTATATCAATGCAGATGAATTTTTACTCTGTTTTTGCAAGTTAAAAAGAAAATCCACAAATTCAGTAAGATAGACAACCTGGGAATCCTGTAGGTAGGACAAAATCTTTTATAATTTTTGGAAGCCAAGACAATACGTGATTAGATTCTGGGGCAAGTGAGTCTTGTGGCCTGGTTTTTTTGGGTGAATGATCCTCGAGAATTGTCTGAATAACTGAATCATTTTCTACAATGTACCTATCTCAGTGCATGAAAGCACAAACGGCACATTTGAGAATTGGAAGGCATCATAACTAAATAAGCAAGATATAATATCCAAGCATACACATAAATACATTACAGAAGTGTAAGTAAACAATTAACCAAAAAAAATCAATTCGTCATTTCTAGAAAACAAGCAGCAGATGTGCCAAAGAAATAAAGAAGAAAGGAAAACAGAACTGCAAAGTTTAACAACAATTTCAAATAATCAGCGTTAGAAATTAAACAACTATAAAGTTCAATAATAATTTTGATAATCAGCTTTAGAGCTTGTTTAACACGACTTATTTTGAAAAAAAAAATTCTCCAACACTATTTTCAAATTTGACTTCTGAATTTTTCATAAACCATTTATATATAATTGCTCAAAAATTATTTTTAGAATAATCTCTACCAAACAAACCAAAATAACTCATTTCTTATAAGTAATTAAACAATTTATACCTCCTGGAAGTGCCATTACTGTATTTCTCCACTAGAATCAGATGCCCATTACCTTCCTCCCTGCAAGGAGGAAAAACCAGAAGCAAAAACTCTGACAATATATCTACACAGCTAGCGATTATATAGCGAAGAAAACAGAAATTTCAAATGAGTGTGTATAAATATTAAATGTATTAGTACTCAATATGTTCAGAATTTGCTCCTTCGGGATTGGATTGCAAGGGTTTGCAGAAGAATTGCAAGCGTTGGAATGTCGCAGGAGGAATTGAATTAAGTGGGGTGTCAAATCTGAAGCTCGGAAAAATGTGTCGCAAGCCACAAGACATTTTCCCCTTTGTTTTACTGCCCGAACGTGGATATCTGCATTTGGTAGTTGGCGGTATTCAAAGTTTGAGCCACAGGTTGCAGGTCGCAATCGTGCTCTTCCAAAATCATTTTATGAGTCTATCGTCTGTCCACCGATGCGACCCACGGTACGGACTAGTACCCTAGCGGTGGTTAGGCCATCTCCAATGCAAATATCAATCCACAATGTGTTAGGATAGAGATTTTTATAGATTTTAATATTAATATATAATAGGAGATGGAATCGGCGGGTGTTAGGATATATGTAAAATAAATTTTTATATATTTTTATGTGATATATGAGAGAGAATGAATGAAATTAAATCGTGGAGATTTATATAATACAGGTAGCTCCCATGCAAAATCGAAGAGGAAATAAGTGAAATTGAAAAAAATATGTAAAAATATGTAGAAGAACACAAGCTGAGTGGAGTTAAATAATGAAAATTTATGTAGTATAGTGGATCCCATAAGATATGTGGATGTAATTGATTTAATTTTAGATGAGAATAGATTAAAATGTAAAAAAATTTGTTATAATTTGTAAATTGTGAATTTTCGTTCACATGAGACACATGAGAATTATGAGTGGGTTTCATATTTTTCAATTTTTTCTTCTCTCTAATTATTTTTCACTCATTTTCCTCACTTTTTTCCATTTTCGACATGAATTTCGTGCAATGTCTAATAATAAATATCCATTTAGAATTATTCTACTACTATTTTGTTACTCCATTCGTCCCACAAAGATAGGTTTAGTTATTATTTTTGTTTACATAAAAAAAATAATCCTCTTTACTTCTAAATTATATTAGTTTTCTTGTCATTATTGAAATTTAATGTTCATTGCTATTAATAATATAAATTTATTGTCATTTGGTTTAGTTTTCTTGCTACAGCTATTTAATGTTCATTTAGTTTTCTTGTCATTAGGTTTAGTTTTCTTGCTACAGCTATGGCTCATAATTTACGATTGGTTGTGACTTACAGATGCGACTTCAAGAAAGTAAACGATGAATGGAAGTGGGAAGGAACAAATATAACATCAGTTCAAATTCCCCTACGATGTGAATAGGGAATAGCTTGTTCGGAGAATTACCGAAAAGCTCAACATAGATTTGAACGAGTATGATGTGCATATGAAGTTTATAGCTCCAAGTGTTCAAGATAATCTACCACCCGCTGAAATTGGTGATGATGATGATTTGGCATAGTACATTTCCATTCGCGATCAAGTAGCATTATATGTTGTGTTGGACAAGAAAAATGTCGGCGGACCACCTTCTCACTCCATGAACATTGTTAGGACAAAAAGTATTGATCTTAATGTAAGTGCAAGTGTAGAAGAAGACGATGCTAGTTTTAACTTGGATTTTAGCCATGGGAATGAATGATATGACTTTACCATTACACTCCATTGGATTGACAGATATAGAGCTGTCCAATGAGGACGGTAGCGAAGATGTAGTCGATTACACAACAATTTCACATGTTCTTGGTGGTAAACATGACTGGAATGATGTCAATTTAGAGTTATTTAGGTCTATCTCATTTGAGTCGATGGGTGGTTCTGTCCTCTCAGGCCCTATTCTACCATGTCCCACTGACATTACTAAGGGACAAACTTTTTGTTCGAAAACAAAATTGATGACAAATCTGGGATTATTTGTAATTATGAAGAATTTTGAGTATAAGGTACAGAAATCGAACCCCAGACAATTCACAGTAGTGTGTGTTGATGAAAATTGTAAGTGGATGCTTCGTGCTTCTAGTGTTGGGAACTCGGACATTTTTAAAGTGAGACATGTCGAGGATGGGCACACCTGTTGTTTGAATTATTGTCATCATGACCATCGACAGGCAAGTAGTTCGTTCGTGGCACAATACATGATGCGAAAGCTTACAGGCTCGAAGCTTTTATGCACCCCTAGGACAATTCAATCCGACATACAGAGGGAATTAGGTGTCTCCATTAGCTACAGAAAGGCTGGGAGAGGTAAAGAGGCAGCCACCGATCTCATACGAGGTTCACCCAATGATAGTTATCAGAAGTTCCCGTCGTACTGCTACATGCTTCAATTAAGAAATCCTGAAACTACTATCTGTATTCAGATGGATAGTGATTATTGATTTTTGCACCTACTCTTGGCATTCGGGGTCCGCATTCATGCATTTAACACATACCTTAGACCGGTTATTACTGTAGATGCGACATTTCTAACAGGGAAATATCGGGACATCTTATTTACCGCTTCTGGTCATGATACAAATAATCACATATTTCCTATTGCGTGGGGCATAGTTGACGCAGAGGATGATGCTTCTTGGTCATGGTTCATGACACGGTTGCAATCCATTGTTGATGACTCTACTAGTCTTGTCTTTATCTCTGACCAACATAACAGTAATAAGGAAGGCAATAAAAATGTGTTTTCTTTGGCAAGCCATGGAGCTTGCTTGTGGCACATGCTTACGAACATTAAGGCTGAGTATCGCCATCGTTATTATTTGGGATTGTTCAAGAAAGTAGCACTTGCATACATGATTGTGACTTTGATAGGTTTATGCAACAAATACGCAGGATGAATACCAAACTTCTTGGTTACCTTGTTCGTGCTGACTTCCAACATTGATTGGTTGGTCACTTTCCATCCACTCGCTACGGTGTCATGATATCGAACACTGCTGAGTCCTTGAACTCTCTTTTGCGGGTGGAATGAGAGTACCCAATCATTGTCCTTGTTGATCATATACGATAATTTATGCAACAATGGATGTTTGCTCGTTGCAACACGTCAACAAATTGTGCAACCGTATTAAGTCCGGTGATAGAAAAGAAACTACAGAGCGAATTTTATTCTAATAGGACTCTTCCAGTGAGGAACATTAGCCAAGTAGAGTGTCAAGTCCGTTACGATGATAATTTGTATATCATCAACTTTGAAGACCAAACATGTATATGTTGGAAGTGGCAGTTGACGGGTTTCCCTTGTGGGCACGCCACTCGAACAGCATCATCACAAGAGATTGTCTTCTATACGTTGTGTTCGCCGCATTACACGACAACCAATTGGAGTGGCACCTATTTCGAGTCTATTTATCCCGTCGGTCTGGAGGATGAATGGGAGGTGCCTGAGAAAACACATCTATTATTGTGCTCCCACCTAACGTGAGGGCAAGACCAGGACGTCCTCCTAATACGAGAAGTCCTTCCCACGGTGAGATTCCAGTTAAGACAATGAACTGTGATAGATGTGGTCGGATTAGGCACAACAGGAAGAAATGTACGTCTCGAAATCCTCTCCCAAGCTAATTAAGGAGAATGTTACTAGATATGTCATTTTGTGCACATATTTTATTTATGTTTTGCAAAACAATTTTAATACTACATCATGTGCATATATTTTCACAAGTTGTGGAATAACACTATATTCATCCATTCTGCCAGATCTAGATAGATACATTGACGTGCAGTGAACTGTCGAGACAGTTTTGTTTAATGATCCAAACAGTTTGTGTGTTGGGTTAGTTTAGTGTTCAAAGGAAACATGAATCAAACAAGCTTCAATCCATCCTATTAACTACTCTGTAGAATCACGTAATCCTTCCCCTCTCCGACATAGTGATTGAGATAGGAAATGTGTTGAAACAATGAATCAAGATAGATAATTCGTGTATTCAACTATCTAGACGGTTCAGTTGAATGATTCCAACAGATGACTATTTTTTAATCGAATGTGAAACACAATACATCTACAAGCTATTGGCCAAATGCATTTTAAGAAAAATAAATTGGAAAAAAAAGTTATATTAGTAGACATGAATTTCTTTATCTATACAAATATAAATAGATGGATTTGTATCTTTACAAATCAAGTCAAATGTAAGAGCGATTGATGAGCAAATTGTATGTATTTAGATAATTTAGTTGATTTATCTAGACAATTAATCTGTTAAGAACGATCTATGATTAAAAATATGCAACGAAAAATTGAGAATGTTAAATTCTACTAATTAACAATGAAAAGACTGGCCTATGTAGACCGTGATAAGTTCAAACTTTAAGAAGATACATAATCTCAGCATAATGAACTTAAATCAAATATAAAGTAGATGAAACACATGAAACACTAGTTCATACTAATTAAAATACAAATAACGACATTTCCAGATGGAGCCATCATCTGAAGCGTACTCCGATTCATCGGAGTTGTCGTTCGAAGACCAATCATCTTCGCCATTGCATCGGGCTCCCCAACATACTCCACATAGTCATCCACATTGGACACCATTGTCCACATTGTAGTATATATTGGGTTCGACACCATACACCATCTCGTTGTCTACGTAGAGTTCCACACCATGCTCCACATTGTAGCCTGTGTGGTTACGAAGTATGCTCCATCTCTGTATCATCAGAGGTAACTAACCCATCATGAGGGTCTTCTTCGCTTGAGGAGATGACAATGGGGTTATCAGTATTTTCACCATTAGCGTGGTGGTCAAATTCAACCTCATCATCATCTTAGGATATAGTTATATACTCTCTATTATCGGACGAAGCCATTTGTTAATGTTTTTTAAACTTGAGGGGGTGAGAGGGATTTCTTGAAATTTCTTGAAGCTATGTATATTAGTGAAATTTTGCATGGAATGATATGTGATAAGTTTGTAGTATTTACAGCAAAACCCAAGTGTCATTATGTGTAAGTAGATGTGCATGGGCTTTTGTGTAAGACATTGATTGGTCACATGATCATGATTCTAACTTCCTTATTTAGAATTTCTTAGATGAAGTTTCCCCATACATAGTGGGAATTTCACAAGAATACTTTGAAAATTCTAATATATATATATATATATTGATTAGTCACATCAATATTGTACTATCTTCCATGTTTGATTTTTGTTCGAGGAAATAAATTTCTTCAGGGTTGATGCTTAGAAAGAGTAACTTAAACTTTTAGACAAGTAAAAAGGAATTCTCAACAGTTGAGTTCCTCTAGACAGTTCAGTGTGTCGATACAGATTCAACTGTCGTCATCTGTCTCTAGAGGTTCAAACTGTCGAGGGCCATAGCTTGATGGATTACTCACTTACCACTCCACATCTACCGTGAACTTGCCACCATAAATAAGTTAGTGACAGTATCAGCTAGTAGATGTGCATGGGTTTTTATGTAAGACATTGATTAGTCACATGATCATGATTCTACCTTCCTTATTTAGCATTTCTTGGATGAAGTTTCCATATACGTAGTGGAAGCTTCACAAGAATAGTTTGAAAATTTTGGAAAAAAAACATTGATTAGTCACATCGATATTGTACTATCATTCATGTTTGATATTTGTTGGAGGAAACAAAATTTTTCAGGGTTGATGCTTAGGGAAAATAACATAAAATTTTAACAAATAAAAGGTATTCTCGACAGTTGAGTTCCTCTAGACAGTTCAGTGCGTAGATTCAACGATCGTCATCTATCTAGTAGAATTCAAACTGTCAAGAGGAATAGTTCGATTGGATTACTCAGTTACTATTCCACATCTACCATCAACGTAAATAATTTGATATATATGTATATTTTTGTATGTCGACAGATTGAGAGACATAGATACTATGATCAATGTCAATTACGTTATATGAAACCAAACACGTGTTACACAAAAATTCCCACCAGACACAAGTGAAACAGTTCTATTCATTTGTTTTATGCAAGTTTGTCGTACCTGTGTTAGTCAAAATATAATAGAATACGTTCTGATTATTTCATTGATTAAATATAAAATCCACAAACGTTAAGTGTAAACCTGAAAAGGTGCAAGTTATTTGAATGTTCGAAATGGAATTTATTTATTGACACAATCTACATAGTTGATCTATCTCAATAATTCAGTCTCTCTAGACCAATCTATCTAGTCTAGATAGATTATCCTCAACCCTTAAACCCTAAACCCCAAACCCTAAATCCTGCAAACTATTTGAATACATTTAAGAGAAGATTATTTATCTACACAGATTAGACAATTCAATCTATCTAGATAGATCCACATGTTATATCTAGACAGATAAATCTATTTGTGCGTTGCTAACTTGCTCAACAAATATAAGTAGGAATAAGCACCATATACGTTACTGGATTGTTAAAGCAAGTAAATATTTGTGGAACGCCCAGAAAATTTCTAGGCGTTGGACATTCTAACAAGTAATCTTAGTTTCATAATGACATATGATAATACTTTTTAGTGAAAATAATTAATAGAGGAAAACTACCAAATGAGTATTTTTTTTTGTTTGGCTAAATGCCACTTAGGTATTAAAAATTTCTCCGGTGACACTTAAGTCATTTTTGTAATTTATTTGCACACATAGGTCCTTCAAACTCGCCGACGGTGAGATACAGAATAAGATATTAATTTCTTGGATTTTTAATTTTTTGACCGTTTTTTGTATTTTCTAAATTCATAATAATAATAATAATAATAATAATAATAATAATAATAATTATTATTATTATTATTATTATTATTAGAAAAAATGGCGGAAATAATCCAAAAAATATTATAACTTTTCGAAAATTTCTTCAACATTACAGATACCCGAAAATAATAATTTTAGATTGTTGGGAGTAAAAGTGTATGAGATTGTTTGCCCTTATTAGCTGCTACTGAGTTTGCTTACTGTTTAGTTCATGTAGATTCTTTACGTTGTTACTTCAGAATTGATGCATCATAAAAATATTTACTTTTGGCGATTTCGTCCTTACAAAATTACCATGTTACGACTAGTATTTTATGGAAAATGATAGTGTGGCCATCCTCTTTGTTTTTTTGGAGATTGGAAGGTCCTAGACTCTTAGGCATCCACCCTTCGTTTTTTCTTTAGTTAGTTTTATTTGTTTTTTTTTTTTGTTTTTTTGATTTTTTTGGGAAAAAGTTAATGATGAAAACTCTCTTTTTTCATAGTGATTTTTTTGTAATAATTAAGAAAAAAATTTATGAAATTAATTTTCTGGCTTTTGGCGCATAATCTCAAATAGCGAAAAATAATGCATAATTGAAGTTAATTGTAAAAGAGACAATATAATAATGAATTATAAGTTAAATTAATTGAAAAATAAAAATAAAATTATGAAATTTAAATTTGATATGAGATGTAGTGCCTTGGGTTGGTGCAAATGGTGCACGAAAATAGTGTCTGGTATAATACATTACATATTATCTCTTGGCTGGTTCACCTCAATTAATAGTAGATAACGATGCGAAAGAACTGTAAATTGACATTGATTTTAAATAATTTTTAATTTTACATATGTTGTTATTACTTTGTCCTATATTTCTTTTATGTTATATGATCACCATTGTCGTTAGCGTACTTTATGTGCTTGTTTTGAACTACGTTTATGTTTTAATTCAACGTTGTCTTGACATTATTTTTAAATTATTTAATTTTCAGCTGTACATTGTTAAAGTATTATTAGAACTTAAAAACTATAATTTTATTATATTACATTGTAGTTCGTTTAAAACTAATCTCATTTAAATACTCATCGATTATAATTTTGATTATTACAGTTTATTTTATTTATTTTTCACACATCACATAATTTATTAAATTAATCTCTCACCATTTATTTTTAATCATTTTAATTGTGAACACATCACACACCTAACATAGAAATATTTTAATAATATATGCCATCAAAATTGTAACAAATATTATGCTACTACCAATTAAACAAAATTGTAAATAATGTCGGAAATAATTTATTATTTACTTAACGCAAATTTACTACCGTGCAACGCACGGGCGTAAAAACTAGTTATAGTCCAAATACACGATAAAAGTAACACAAACATCTATGTAGTGGAAATACAAATGTAATGCCTAACACAAATATATAATAGACGAAACTTTTCATCATTGTCGTTTATTTGTGATAGAGGGAGAAATCTTGAAGGATCTAGTTAGATGGATCTGTCGAGACAGATTTTACATTCGTCATTTGTCTAGATAGATGAATACGCCGTATCTATCTAGATGTTGACTTGAAAGATCTAAACATTGTGTAGAGCCCCTAGACAATTAAATTTATGGGGACAGTTCGACCTATCCAGATGGTTCAACAATTATCGTCCATCAAGTGACATTCAACCCAATAGAATTATAGTTAGATTGAAGTACTACTACTCTATAGCACCGTAAAAGTGCTATCAATAAATGGTTAAAACATAGTTTGGATTTTGTGCTAGAATATTCCTTCAAAGATTAGATAGAGTGGTACAACACTCATTTGTCATTTGTCTAGACGATAAAGATAGTTAAATATACCTTAGATAATTGGATGGGTCCACAGACAGTGAACCGACTTGATCAGCTAAGTACAATCTACCCAGGTGCTTGAAAACTAGATAGTTCGATCCGTGGAGATTATAAGTTCCAATTACTAGCCGGTTAAAATACAAACCAAAATGTGCAAGCTTGTGCACATATTTAACATTACAAGCGCTATGTCTGCAAGCTCAACTCCCCGGGGAATAGATCAACGACTAGCTTCGCCCGGGACGTGGCTACTATCTTTGCAACAATGTAGGAGGTCGGGATACCAGATATGATATATTCTACATGCTTAAATGAAAATACACCTCAAGACCCTCTATGTCAACATAGACTGTGTTGGTATTTAATTGTATGACATAAGAATGTTTAAGAGAAATATGAAAGGATTATTATCATCAAGAATAGGATATATACATACGAGTCTTTAGCCTGTTGCACTACTGATGACGATAATGGCACGAATTCAAGGGGCTGTATACCGGAGTTGCCTTGTCCTCTTCTGATGTCAGAACGCTCATTGTATAAACCATTCTGAGCCACAATATCTGGGATGATCCATATGAAAGGTGTGCAAAAGAGCAATATCTACGAATTTGTATTGGAAGAATGTGAACTGTTATAGGCATACATTTTCCACTCCACGAGGTTAACCTCCAGAACAATTCAGTGACTATTGCACGCAAAGAATGGAAAAAGAAGACTGTCACAATCCTTCCATGCTTTACCATATTGTAACAATGTCCCGTTCAGATATAGCTCCACGTACTCATGATGGTCGATAAGACCTACCCGTGTGATATCAAAATACTACAGATATGCAGTGGAAACACACTGAGTGAAGGTAGAGTCCATAACACAAACCCGCTGCGAGAATAGGCTTGGGTTTCCCACAGCACGCCGTCTAACCATCCACAATGCGGCATCAATCTCCTGTCAAAGTCATTTTGTTTCGGCATAGCACATGCAATATATAAATAACTCATCTATACAGAGCAAAGATCTCTGTAGTTGGTTTATCTATTTAGATTTTTAACTTAACAAATAACTCATCTGTACAAAGCAGATATCTATTTAGTTGACTTAACGATTAGATCTTCGACTATATAAACACTTCATCTGTACAGAGCAAAGATCTATCCAGTTGGTTGATCTGTTCTACTCATTAGACGTACTTAGTCAAGATATTCTACTTGTACAGATGAAGCAACTGCCTATATGCTACAAGTCATACAACTAAATATCGTTTCAATATCTTCTTCTTACCTTCCCGTTTATCCACTCTCTCGTGTCAAGCAAGACCATCAATCGGGACTTCTTCAATGTGAATCTACCAACATCGATAATACACCTGAAGAAGAAAACATGTTAAGCCTAAAATGTGTAGAATTTGTAGCAAAATGGTAAAAAGTAATACATAATAAATTACTCGTCGGGGGTCATCGTCAACCACTTCTGAAATGCCTCCAAATTTTAAGCCTCAATGTCATCAAACGATGCTAATTTTTGCTTGCGATTGTTCTTCTTTGCAGCAACCGAGTCGATGAATGGAGACCTAAAGGCAGTAGCTGCCCTTCGTGGACAAGTGCTTCGCCGTAGCGGTGCCATAGGCTGAGTGGCAACAGGGACATCGACATCATCACTGTCATGGACAACTTGTGTTGGCTGCACATATGCTTCAACCTCTCTGTGGTGATGAAAAAAATTCCTCAACAATGGAAGCTCCATTCAACCCTACGTCCTGAGCTGCTGTATATGCCTATGCCAAAACTGTAGCTTCGTCAAATCTTCTATGCATATCTGTTGTCAAAGTAGTAATAAAGCTCATTATGTTCGTCTCTATAAAAGTGATATCCTGGCGTACGAGGGTGTACTACTGAAGATGCTCCTCCCTCGACATCATGTTCTTTCGTATAAATGTGATATCCTGGCGTAGAAAGGCGTACTGCTCAAGATGCTCCCCCCTTTGGGACATCAAGTGCGGTGGAGCATTCGAAAAAAAGTGACCCTACCAATAATTATCATCATTGTGAAGGGGGGTCGGCAGACGGGTATCCCTGATGTGGCTCTAAACATGACGGTGGTCACCAACTGTTCCGGATTCGTTATGCTCTATATCTGGGGATTGATGCCTTCCCATTGACTGAAGATTACCTGACTCATGGTCCTTATATCTGTGCATCGAATGACTGTTATCCATCGACTGAGTTTGCTTATCCTCGCGATCATCCTCGCTATCATCTTCTTCTTTGTCTCTACCTTTGTCATTAGGATCACGTCCGACACCTGGTTTGAAAAATCAGTCATTGACAAGTTGATCAAGTATATCGTCCATAACATTTTCATACGGATGGAATGAATGGACGTAGGGCTTATCCCACTCCCTCAAGCTGACTCACAACATGGGCACCAATGCTTCAAAATTCTACAAAAGAAATAGATAAATTTTACTTATTTCCAATTATAATAAAATGAACACATGCATTTGTTCAGATGTAAGACCTATATAGTGTTGAACAATGTCCACATACGAATTGTTTAAAGAGTTCAATTCTCTATATAGTTCATCCATATATCTCATTTGAGTATTTAGAGAACTGCCTAGATAGATTAGCTAGTATAAAGTGTCTAGATGGTCCTGTCTAGATAGTTCAACTGTCTAGATAGTTCATCCATATATCTCATTTGAGTATTTAGAGAACTGTCTAGATAGATTAGCTAGTATAAAGTGTCTAGATGGTCATGTCTAGATAGTTCAACTGTCTACATAGTTCATCCATATATCTCATTTGACTATTTAGAGAACTGTCTAGATAGATTAGCTAGTATAAAGTGTCTAGATGGTCCTGTCTAGATGGTTCAACTATCTATATAGTTCATCTTATATCTCATTTGACTGTTTAGAGAACTGCCTAGATAGATTAGTTAGTATAAAGTGTCTAGATGGTCTAGTCAGTTTAACATGTCTATTCCGTAAATATCACTTGTATAAATAGATTATGAATCCATACATATCAACCGTCAAGACTGAGTACGGGGTATTTGACATGTTTACCTCATTTCACCTGTTTACCTTCTCTTTCACAAAAAAATTCCTCACAGTAGTCATCTAAGGCTAACAACTAGCATTCCAGCAAAGTATCCTAGGTGCATGAGGCCTTCGGCCCTTTGCAAATCGTTGTCCTAATGGTGGTATTACCTCATATACCTATATCTTCATAGATAAACAAAATAGATACTATTAATTGTAATCATAAAGCAAGTGCAACATCTAACAAATAGTTCGAAAGTAATAATGATCACCTGAAGGGCCAATGGGAATTCAGGTAGCTGGTACTCGTATATTTCGTTGGTATTCCTCCGATCGAAAGCAATCTTCCCCCAATCCTTTTTCAATGAACCTAAAAGCCTTTCGAAGGCTACCCTCCCCCACGAGAATTAGTTGAAAAACTCGTCATTATCAGCCGAGCATAGGATAGACAAGTCAATGGATGCTTGCAAATCTCTCCCCATAAAAACTGACTCGAGCAACAACAACATGCCCAAGCGATATTGATCTTCCTGATTTGTGCACTTTTTGAATACACATTCCAAGTTAAGAAGAATAATGAAATTTTCTCTTTCAAAGAACAATTGAAAGATCCGTGCATTCTCTACCGTCGGAGCGGATCCACGATGGTCTTCCCTTTGACCGCATGGTAAGCCTGTGATCAACGCAAATTCACTAAGCCCAATAAGCGAAACCATATCTCGTTCGTCTTATCGGTTTCGATTATATGAAGGATGAGCTCATGAAAGATTTTCCCAGAGAATTGGATCGTGGCCAACTTAGATAGTGGGCCAAGGAACGAACTCTCAAATCTTCGTGAATACGCTTCATTTTTTCAAAATCTACCCATAACAGTCTTCACGAACCGTAAAGTTGACAATTGGGAAATCACGGCATCAAACTCATAGTCCACTGAGACACACCTTGGATAACTCATCTACAAAAACACAATAGACTATCAGTACGAGATTGTATGATCAAGCATACATGCCAAATCATATAGACATTAACAAGTCTATAAACTAATATTTACTTCACATGTCTAGACATTTCAATTCTTAACTATCTTGACAATTCAGGGTTGAATTTTCTAAACAGCAGAGACAACCTAACTCCGAAAATAAAAATCTAGACACTTCGAATTGAATGGTCTAGATACTGATTGTTCAACTATCTAGACATGTCAATTGCACAGTTCAAAGTTTAATGGTAAACTTTGAACTCTCTATGCCTTTCAACTATGTAGAGCAGACGGAAACTCCAAGAAACTTTCAATTTTTCCCTTAATTAATATGATTGTTTCAACTCGCACAATTTACACATGAATATATTCAACAATCTAACACGTTTACTCGAAATGCAAGCATAGAATTACAGCATAAGAGTTAAAAAAAGTTTGGATATCGAATTAAGAAAAATACTAGAATATTGAATGGATATTAAAAATTAACCCTTGATAACAATTTTCTTGCACTACCAAACTAATTTTTCTGGCTCCGCCACTGCTAGTGAAAAGTGTTATAAAATTTCCATGTATTAAGTAATGATGCCCTTCACGTTATTTTATTAAGATTTAGTTTGAGATTGAACTAAGACGAACTTTCATCATAAAGCCTAGCTTTTAATGCCATATGAATTTTTTACATTTCCTCGGTTATATTCACGACTAGGTTTATTGTATATAATATTACGAGAAGCGATCTAATACCCACATGGAACCTACTTTATAGTATTGACTGTACCTAAGTAACTTAGAAGTTTAGAATTGAATGTAGCGCAATGATGACCACATCAAGAGCCTCATTTATAAAGTAGAAAGCATAAATTGTGTATTTTGCATTAATTACTTCTATTATCACTTCTATTGGCAGTAGTAGAACAATGCATAAAGATCATCGCATCATGGGCAGAATATGTACTATCAATCCTCAATCTTGGCAAGAAATAAGGTTGATCTAGATAACAAAGTCCTGACCAAAAAAACCGAGAGCAAAACAAGAAACTCGCAAATAACAAAATTGGAGCTATCTTGTGCATATGCATATTCAATCAAAATCCAAGGATTCAATAAGAAACTTCGACGAACTTCATGTACCCAATCGAAGTAGTCCTTTTATGCATATACTCATTTACTAAGAGAGGCAACACAATCGATTAATCAGTCTAAATTACCAAGCACAAGTTAAACTAGAATTATGAAAGGCAAAACCTTGAGATGTGGGCAGCAATCACAAACAAAGATGTGTCAGTGATAAAAGTGTCGCCGATATTCAAGTGTTGTAGAGAAGTAGCTCTTGAAATCCGTAGAGATGAACATCAACCAATTCAAGAACTAAAATTATAACCCAATTCGAGATGATCCAAAGATGAGAAAATTGTGATTTTGTAAGGAATCACACAAGGGCATATGTTAGAAATGTAATTAGTTTTTTGAAATTGCAGTAATGAATGCATACTAGTTGAAAAACTCCTTTGTCTGTGATTCCAATTAACCATAGGGAGATTGAAACCAAGTTATTGATACATTTCGCCTGGGATAATTGGCCAAGTCCATTATCTATTATTTGGCAATCCCAACGACTCCTCAGTCTAAAGATTAGATTAAATTATTACAATAAAAAACCATGTAAAACTACATAATCACTGTAAAAAATTTCCAAAAGATTAGATAAATTATTACAATAAAAAACCATGTAAAACTACATAATAACTGTAAAAATTCCCAAATTGCAGCTAAGTTCTTTCCATTTATAAATTCATAATAATTAAAAACCATGTAAAACTACATAATCACTGTAAAAATTCCCAAATTGCAGCTAAGTTCTTTCCATTTATAAATTCATAATACAAACCAGACAAAAAATCAAAGATTGTACCTAATGCTTCATCGCTTGTACTGTCCAGTCTTCCAATTCCATCGCTATTATGCATTCTTCCAATTCCACTGCCATTATGATTTCAAACCATTCAAGTCTTCAATTCCAAATCTAAAAAAAAAATTAAGCCCTTAGTACATGTTTTTATTGAAAAATAGAAGGAAAAAATAGAGATTTTAGGAAGAAAAAATACTAAGGATTTGGGCCTCATAACCAAACGAGAACATGAAACTCTTGAGCCTCTTGCGTGTGAGAAAACGGAATTTTTCCCAGCCTCGACGTGCCTTAGCGGTAAAAATTCGCAAAATCCTTGAGTTTTACCCTTTTTTTTAGCAAATATGAAGTGAGTAAGAAACCCTAATATTTCCACAAGGATGAAGCGTTGGAGACGGTGAACGGGTGAAGTAACGATTGGAGACGGTGAAGTGGTGAACGGGTGCAGTGATGAAATGTATGACAGACGGTAGGGTAATGAATGAGTTGCAGACTGACGTACCCTCTGGTCAAATGTCAGTGGAATTAAAAAAAGAAAAAGGGTATTTTAGTCCAATAACAATAATTTTAGACAATTTGGTAAAAAAAAATTTGGGACATATTTGGCTTATTGAGTTTTATTTTAGAGAAATTGGTTAATCCCTCATTTTTGAATTTGTTCCTACCTCACTATCTCATCTTTTCAACTTTTCCATCTTTTTTTCCTATACATTTTTTCATTTCTATCTAATTAAAATAATTATCTTCTCTTTACTCTCTCCTACACATCATCATGCAATCAACATTTGCATTGGAGATGGATTTAACGAATTTGATAAATTTTTTAAAGAATTTGTATTTATGGGGGGCGGATTTTTGGGCCTGTTGAGGAAATATCCTATGGTCGGTATAAAATGATAATATGAAAAACAGCACGAATATATTTAAAATTTAAATTTAAATTAATTTAACAGTAAGAAAATATGTATCAATGTTCATATGAACAATATATATGTCAATTAGTTTTCTAAAATTAACACACAACATATAAACGTAATATATGAAGTAAAATAAAATGTATTATCACAATATTCAATAAATCCAGTCATAATAATAACTTTGGTTATGTCTCAACGAAAACATATTTAACATGAAAGTTTTACATAATATTTATCTAAGAAAATGGTAACTTTATTCAAAAAAAGTTAAACACATATTAAACCGAACTCCTCACATCTCCACAACACTCCACATCTCAAAATTTCCGCAATTCTTCATAATTTCACAGATGTCATGTGTTTAAATAATTTAAAAAGAAAAATTAGAAATAAAAATTCTAAGAGGCCATTAAAAATATCATTTTTTTACCACTTTTGTATTTGTGAGATCCAACTTTTTAGTTTTTATTCGAAGACCGTATACTTAGTCGTACTATACCCAGGATAACTCATATGAGACACATGATTGGGCAAGTTTTATCACCAAGTGCACATGATGAGCAATTATTAACAAAGAAGTGTGAAAGGTACCAGAAAAATGGGGATGAGAGAGCAACGAGCAGTTGCATAGTGAAGGAAGGTAACAATGTACATATGCAAAATACATGAAAGAAAAATCAGGACATGTATAAAGAACAAAAATAAAAATCAACAAATGCAATTCCCCTTTCTGTGTTGTTTATCTTTCAGAACAATTTATGCATTGTCATTGCAGACCAGCGCTTCTTGTGTCAAGATATAGCCAACACAGAAGATTCCAAAGATTGATTTATTTAGTTAGCTCTGTTAGTTAGCATATTAATTAGTTTTTAATTGTAATTAGGCGAGTTAGTTAGTCGGTCAAACCCACACGTGTATATATGCTCACTGCTTTAGCTTTCTGTATACGATTCCAGAGTCAATGAACATCATTCATTCAAACTCTTTCTCTCTCTAAAACTCTCGCATGGTATCTGAGCCTTGAGGGCTCGAAACTCTCGATCTCGATCATCATCCTCTGTTCTCCCTTCGTATTCCTTCCTTAAGCTCGATTTAATTGCCATGGCCGAAGCTACTGGTGAAACTGGAACAGATCGATTTCCGCCCCCAAATCATCACGCCCTCACTGAAGACCCATCGTCACCATACTTTCTTCATCATTCGAAGCATCATGGATCCATGATCGTAACCTTTGAGCTTATAGCTATGAACTACGCAACATGGTGAAGATCCTTTCTGCTTGCAGTCTCGATTCGAAATAAGCAAGGGCTATTGGATAAGTCCATACCTAAACCTGCTCCTACAGATCCAACCTATTTAGCATGGATTCATTGTAATAATCTACTGGTTGCCTGGTTATTGCGGTCCATTTCACCTTTGATTGCTTCTACTGTATTCTACCTAGACGATGTGAGTGAGATTTGGAGTAAGCTAGACCAGAGGTTTTCGCAGCCGGATGATTCAAAGATATGTAATCTTCAGTATCAATTGAGTAACATCACCCAAGGTACTAAATCGATCGATGCATATTTTACAGAACTGACTGCTATATAGGAGGAACTGAGAGGCTATAGACCTCTTCCTCATTGTAAATGTGGAGGGTGTAATGATCAGTGTTTTCAGCAGCGTGTTGATGCTCATCAGAAGGATCTGGTTTTCAAATTTCTAAATGGACTAAATGAGACTTATCAAGGAGTTAGATATCACATTATCATGATGCAACCGTTCCCTAACTTGGATCAGGTATATAACCTAGTGCTGAGAGAAGAAACACAGAGACTCTATCTAAGCCAGCAACAGAGTTTTACAGATCAGTCATCAGCTATGGCCGTGAAGAAGGGAAGAAGTGGCTTGGTATGTTCCCATTGTGGAAAGAGGGGACACATCAAAGAAAAATGCTATAGAATCAATGGCTTCCCACTCGGATTCAAATTCACTAAGGGCAAGATTGGCAATGTGAACTTTGTGGTTGAGGAACATAAGGAATCGGCTATGCTTCAACAGCTAGATTTATCTCAGTTTGGCTTCTCTCCATAGCAAGTTCAGAAACTCATGGCTCTCTTACGTCCTTCACCCAATATCAACATGGCATCACACGTTACACAAACTACTACACCTTCTACTGCCAATCCCTCAGTTGCCAATCTTGCAGGTATAGCACCCCAATACATAGCTATGACTTCATGTTTAGCTTCAACTGCACTCACCACCAATTCTTGGATTTTAGATACTGGTGCCACCGACCATATAACTTGTTCTCTAACATCCTGCACCTCATATATTCCTCTATCTCATTCGTATGTCCTGCTCCCAACTGGGAACAAAGTGCAAGCTACCCATATTGGCACAGTCCAACTCAGTCCCACTCTCACACTATTTAATGTTCTCTTGGTCCCATCTTTCACTTTCAATCTCATTTCAGTTAGCAAATTGACAGCATCAAAAGAATTAGCCTTGATATTTTCTTCCAATTATTGTATTCTTCAGGCCCTTTCACCATGGATGAAGATTGGAGTTGCTAAAGTGGTCGATGGACTATACTATCTTCAAGACATTTCCCTCAAACATTTACACAAAACTACCATAAATGCTTGCTCCACTGCTGTGGATTCAAATACATGGCACCACAGGTTGGGTCATGCACCCTTAAACAGCTTCTCTTTTCTTTCTGATTTACCACCATGTGCTGTTTGTTTTACTTGTCCCAAAGCAAGACAAAAACGTGTACCTTTTCCTAATCATACTCAACGTACTACTTTTGTATTTGAACTTGTGCATATGGATGTTTGGGGACCATACTCTCACCAGATTTATCTGGGAAACCACTACTTTCTTAGCATTGTGGATGATTACTCTAGAAATACTTGGGTCTATCTCATGAAGCATAAATCTCTCTGTGAGTACATTACACATTTCTACAATTTTGTACTAACACAATTCAATGCCAAAATCAAGACCATAAGAACTGATAATGGCAAAGAGTTCTTCCAACCTACCTTTTACAGCACCAAAGGCATCATCCACCAAACTACATGCCCATACACACCTCAGCAGAATGGGATAGTAGAAAGAAAACACCAACATCTCCTCAATACAGCAAGGGCTCTCCTTTTTCATGCCCATTTACCACTGAAATTTTGGGGAGACGCTGTCCTCACAGCCACTTTTCTCATAAACAGAACCCCTACAAAAACCGTTCACCAGAAAACACCATATGAAATACTCTTTCATAAGCAACCCTCTTACACAGACCTGAGATCCTTTGGCTGTCTTTGTTTTGCTGTCAATACCATCCTACACAGGAAGAAATTTGACCCTTGATCCAAATCTTGTATATTCCTAGGATATCCATCCATGTCCAAAGGCTATAAACTGTATGATCTCCAAACCCACTCTGTTTTTATATCCAGAGATGTCATTTTTCATAAGTAAATATTTTCCTATGCTCGATCATCTCTCCCCACATCACCTCCACTAATTGAAATCCCTATTCCATCATATTCCCTCCCTGAACCCCTCTTCCCTCCACTCCTGCACCATCTTCTCCTCTGCCCCCACACCACCCACATATCCTCCTTCAACCAATCAAAGAACATTCTCGTGCACCTCCCTCTTCCTCTTCCTCTCCCATCCCCATTACTCCATCATCTTCCTCTCAAGAGGCACCTTCTCCACCACCCCTCAGGCACAGTACAAGAGCCATTCACCCTCCCTCATACCTCACAGATTAGCACACATCCCTTCTTCCTTCCACCCATACTTGTACTGCTCATCCTCTTCATTCAGTTCTTGACTATTCTCACTTATCCCCTGCCTATTATCATTACATACTATCCATCACCTCTGAGCCACAAGAGCCTTCTACTTACCATGAAGCAGTTCAATTTTCCCACTGGAAAGAGGCCATGAATTCTGAGCTTCCAGCCTTGGCAGAGAACCACACGTGGGATGTTGTCCCCCTCCCTACTGGTCCCTCTCTGATTGGTTGTAAATAGGTCTATAAGACCAATTTCAAAGCTCATGGAGCCATTGAAAGACATAAGGCTCGGTTAGTGGCAGGGGGATATACTCAGCAAGAGGGATTTGACTATCACGAGAGCTTCAGTACCGTAGCTAAACTCACCACTGTCAGAGTTCTCTTGGCACTTGTTGCCATTCATGGGTGGTCTCTCTCACAATTGGATGTGAACAACGCTTTCCTTAATGGAGACTTGACTGAGGATGTTGATAAGTATTTTACACGTGTTTATTTTGGAGTTTTGTTCGTGTTTAATGTGTTCTATTGTGCTTGATTGTGTTTAATTTTAATTGTTTTCATGTAGAAAATCAACATGGATCGAGTGCATTGCAATAAAGGAAGAGAAGAGGACGAATTTACACGAAATTGCAGAGTTTTGGATCAATATATGAAAGGAACCAAAGTTGGAGGATCAAATATTGCAAATAAGGGTGAATTATTTATGGTATAACAAGTTGCACCCGCACAAAGACACGTTGCGCCCGCAATAATGGAGAAAAGATCCGACAAAACTCCTCAGATGCAGAAAAGTACGACGCGGAGACAGACGTCTTGGTGCAAGGACTGGAGGTGCGGCCGCAACATGGGTAAGTGCGGCCGCAGGTACAATGTGTGCGGCCGCAGCCTGAATGGGGGCTATAAATAGAGGGGAGAGAGACATAATTGGAGAGCTTGTGGAGAGCTTTTAGAGAGCTTGTGGAGAGCTTTTGGAGAGCTATTAGAAGGATTATTTGAGGGCAAGAACATACCACAATTGAGGGATTCACATGGTTTTTGGAGGAGATTCAAAAGAGAGCTGATGCTTGGTGCAAGATCTACTTTCAATTATTGATTCTTAGCCTAAAACCGGTGATGAACTCCTTTATTTTCGTTATTTATTCGCTTCTTAGTATAAACAACTAAATTTATTAGTTGGGATGAACGATGTAATTTAGATCTATGATTTGATTTTAACTCTCAATTTCTTGTGCTTTTATCTTATGTGTGATTTTACTACTATGTTTAATGCATGATTTACTTGGCCACTAAATCAATGATTTGTGAACTTTAACAAACCGAGAGGTAAGTTAAATATTTAGACCACGTAGTAAAATCCGTCAATTTACATAAGAGCTAGAGATAGACTTTTGAAATTGCCGTGATCCCACGTGACAGGTGGATATACATATGAATTCTTATGAGCATGTATGCATTTAATTAAGGGTTATTCTAACTACGCATAGAGATACGGTAGTTGACTTAATTAAATAGGATTAATTTGAACTCGAGAGAGGTAAATTAAATCAATTTAGTGAATTCGATCTAACACTTCTTGAGATTTGAAATTGAGAGGAGAAATCAAATCGGAGATCTAAAGATAAATCGGGATTCCCAACTACACTCTCCATTACTTCAACAAATCTTTATAATTTTTGCAATTTATTTCCAAGCATTTTCTTATTTTTTTTGCTAAAAAACCAATCTTTAATCTTTATATTTTTATTTGCTTTTATGATTAGTTTGGACCGATATAGAATAAACTAGTCCTCCTGGGAACGATAATCCGGACTCTAAAAAAGTCCACTTTACTACTTGTTTGACGATATCGTGCACTTGCGATTATTTTCACAACAGATGTATACATGGAGCTTCCTTTGGGTTACCACATTCAGGGGGAGACCTCAGGTGAATCTGCTCACCCTTCCACTCAGCCTTCTGTTTCTGTTTACTCTTCTACTCAGCCTTCTGTTCACCAAGGTAAGCTAGTGTGCAAACTAAGAAAATCACTCTATGGTCTAAAACAAGCTTCTAGGCAATGGAACATTAAATTCACACAATGCATGCTGCAAGAAGGATTCGCCCAATCAAAGTCAGATTACTCTTTATTTGTTAAAGGTGAGGGAAATGAATTCTTGGCACTTTTACTTTACGTGGATGATATAGTCATAGCAGGGGCTCAACAGTCCCGAGTTGAGAATCTAAAACACATTATACTCTCATTTTAAGATGAAGGATCTGGGGAATCTAAGGTATTTTCAAGGGCTTGAAATTGCAAGAACCAAAGCAGGTATATCACTCTGCCAGAGAAAGTTTGCTCTGGAACTACTCCAAGAATATGGACAATTGGGAGCTAAGGCTAAGTCATGTAGGACACCAATGGAGCTCAATCACAAATTAGTAAACTCGGAAGAAGGAAGTCTAGTTGACCCTACTTACTATCGACAACTGGTTGGAAAGCTACTGTATCTAAGTATTACCAGGCCAGATATTAGCTACTCTGCTGGTGTTCTATCACAATTTATGGAGAAACCAAATCAAAGACACCTGCAAGCAACATTTAGAGTGTTGAAGTATGTAAAGGCTGCACCTGGACAAGGGATTTTCCTATCATCTAAATCCGAGCTGAAGATGAGGGCCTTCACAGACAGTGACCGGACTGGTTATCATGAAACAAGAAGGTCCATTACTGATTTTTGCGTGTTTATTGGAGATTCACTAGTCAGTTGGAAATCGAAGAAGCAATTCACAGTCTCAAGGAGTTCCACTAAAGCAGAGTATAGGGCAATGGCTAGCACAGTCGTTGAGATCATGTGGATTACCTATTTACTGGAGGATCTGAAAATTGATATTTTGAAACCAGTTGAACTGCACTGTGACAAGCTTTCTACTCTACACATTTCCAAAAACCTAGTTTTTCACGAGAGAACTAAGCATATCGAGGTAGATTGCCACTATGTGAGGGAAAAGGTTATGGAAGGAACAATTAAGCTGCGCCACATCTCTACCAAGGAACAACCAGCTGATGTCTTCACTAAGGCATTGGGCGCAAATCAGTACCACATACTCCTTAACAAGACGCACATAAACAACCTTTATGCACATCTTGAGGGGGAGTGTCAAGATATAGCCAACACAGAAGATTCCAAAGATTGATTTATTTAGTTAGCACTGTTAGTTAGCATATTAATTAGTTTTTAATTGTAATTAGGCGAGTTAGTTAGTCGGTTAAGCCCACACGTGTATATATGCTCACTGCTTTAGCTTTCTGTATACGATTCTAGAGTCAATGAACATCATTCATTCAAACTCTTTCTCTCTCTAAAACTCTCTCATCTTGAGGTTGATTTCGATTTTCTATTGCACCCCTACCACAAGAGGTTATTACCAAACAAAATTGTCTAAATACAATGCTCCAAAATACCTACAAATTTCAACGATCTCCTTCGATTGTATATAGTCTTAACGTACCTAACGCATCCATAATATATGAAAGCAAGCTCACCATAATAAACCAAAGGGGTTTTGATCTGTTCCTAACGTGAGAACAGATCTTCTGTTAGCCACGCTGATATGGCGCCTTGTGGCGGCGCCACATCAATTTACACAAAAAAAAAATTAAATTAAAAAAAAAAAATTTTTATAGTATCCACGTTATATCAAATGAATAACACATACCCCTGATGGTGGGCGATCCATAATTTTTTTTTCCCAGTGTGGGTATGCACCCATGTGGGGAACAGATGATTACCTAAACCAAAGATCATATAGACTAGTTTAAAAGACATGCCATGATGAACTATCTAATTACTGTGCCACCGCACCTCCCTGTTTTTACAAAATTTAAATCCTAGGGACAACGAACCATTCCCGCAATTCATACAAATGCTTTAATCTTGATATGCTTTCAGCAAAATAACTACACGTGAGGAATGCAAAAATGTGTGATAAATTCCCTCAATAACATTGTGACAATGATCTAAATAGTTCAGTCACTACTTTGATCTCTTTTCTTGCGATTCTCCTCCATAATCTTTTGTAGTTCTTTCTCACTGGCTGCTATGAGACGCTTTACAGAGTCGAATGTGGTAAGCCTTATGCTGTCAAAAAATGGAGAAGGAATTTTGAACGACATATTTAAGGGTATTTATTTTAGAAGAACGACCAAACAAAAAGGACAACAGAAATACGATCGAAGGATGCAAATGTAAGAAACACAAACCTACTGTTTGGTAGAGTTTTTAATGCATTTGGCAAAAAACCTCTGTATAATCCCTGCCATCCATCACGAGCCACAATACCTAAATCACATTGTTTATTGATTGATTAGCAACTTCAAGCTGGGAAAAATTAAAAAAAATAAAAAACTAAAAATTGATTTTTCCAGTAAGAAGTGCTCTGAAAACCATGAAGTGTGGTTACACAGTAATGTCAAGTTTCAAGTTTCTAGCTTTTACGAGATGAAGCAAGCAAGAACGTATTCTAGCTGAGGTCAAGCATTGGGAGTGGCTAACTTCAAAGTAAGATTTGAACTTAGGCTCGTTAAAACCAAGAGTGGAAACTCGTCTTGGAAACTCCAAGGTTGCAATTACACTTATTACATCTCATTCTTATACCCAACTAACAAGTGATGTAGGACAATTCTCTTCTAACTACAACTTCTAGTTGTAATAAGAATTTGTCTTTTTGTTGTTTTAAATAGGACGTTTTCTTGATTAGAATAGAATTTTCTTTCTTGTTAATAACTTTCCTCTTATTCCATACAATAGCAATTACTTTAGCTCATGTTAGCCAACACAGTCGAATTCGAAATAGAATTTGGTTAAACAAATCACATTCATATATCTCATAGGATCCACATGCACTATACAAATGTCAAATTGTCAACCACTCATTTCAAAAATTCAAATTCAAATTCTATTTCGAATTCGAATTTGTTGGCGAACAGCTGTTTAGTGTCCACGGATAAGGATTAATTTTAACTTTATTAACAAAAATTCTCAATTTTAATAAACCAATTCATCATATTCCGTGTTCAATTGTTTTTCTCTTTTTCTTGTTCTTTTTTTTTTTCCAATGAATTTCAATTTGCTTTTGCACCAACAACATGTAAATGGGATGGAAAAACAATAACAGCATCATCATCTTCAATTGACTGGGTGCTGATCTGATGCAGATTCCAATGATGGTGCATAAGACTCTGTTTATCGTTGTATTGTGTAAGTATGAGCAGTTGTGCTACGGATGCAATAACTTTTAGTCACTACTCAGTTACCCTTTCACAGGAATTATGTACTTCCATTAGAATTCAGTGATATATCTGAATCGTCTAGTTTCACACTTTTATAGCTTTATGTTGACCATTTAAACTTATTCATTTTCTAGTCGGTAAAGCTTGAAATTGAGGAACCAGTTAATGGGCTTATTAGCATTACATTACCTGGAATGGCATCCAAAACTGTCTTATAAGGAGTACCCCTCATTTGCATTTGTCGCCTAACTGTGTCCAGAGGATAGCATGTAAGTGTGGCTACCGTGGCTGAGATCAAGGCAGTTGCCATGGATGTCTCAGTCCTGTTTTGATATTTCTCAGGCAGGGCCTTCTTCATCCTGGCATTCACAAAACGATCGAGTCAGAAATATTTTGGACTTAAGAGCATGTTTGGCTAAACTTAAAAGCTTGTTTATATTAAATAAGCATTCACATAAATGACATTTTTATCAGCCAATTTTAGAAATAAGTTACTTATTCACTAAGAAAATACATAAAAACAAACTTTTTCTTCTTTTAAAGCTTAGCCAAACGTTCTTCTATTAACTCTCAATACAATGAAGTGGGAGAATTGCCAAAAGAGTAATCTCACAAGTCAAAAACGCAAAAATTGACTGCAATATAAGGTGCGATTCCAATAAGAGAAGGTCCTAAACCATTATAAAAGGACGCAACTCCTTCCTCTCTCAACATGCTGAAGGCCACCTGGAAGAATAAATCGAACGTCATCAATGTAGAAAGCTTCTGAGTTCTGAGCTATAAATTCACATAGCTTAAATAGAATTACCTGTGTCATTGTTTTATATCCAGGTTCAACAGCCAACCTTAACCTAAGGACATCGAGAGGGTATGTGACCTACAAAGACACAATAAACTAGATTGCAAAGATAGAAACAGGGCATCCTGTATAACATTGTGCTGTAGACAACAAATTCTTGCTCCTTTACCCCCATAAAAATCCCACTGGCCTCTAGCTTCACCTTGCTAATTGAAAAACTCACAATATGAACATACAATATGAAAAGCACATCAGCATATAGGCTCTGCTGAGTCATATATCAAAACCAAGTTTTCAGGGTACATTAGATATACATTACTGAAAAAATAAAATAAAATAATAAAATTGACTTTTAGATGTGTGGACGAGAAGTAAAGAAACTGTACTAGAAAATGTAAAAAAATGTAACAAGTAGTTGAAAATGATGAGGGAGAAAAATGATTTTTTTGTCTAAAGTTGTATCAAACAAGCCCTTAGTTTACCAGTGTTTTTTGATAACTTACAAAAGTCGAAGTCATGCCAGCACAAGCACCCGCTGCTAATCTTCCAATTACAGAAAGATCCCCATCTTTTCCTTGAAAAAGTTTCTGAAAAATGAATACAGATTGTCATACAGATGCAGATGGGATATTATAATGATACACCTTTTGTGGAAGATAGTTTCATCATCACCTTGTATGTTTCATAGGCAAAAAGCTGTGCTGCACTATAAGGTATGATCCGTATCACCTAGGATAGTGAAAAACCAAAAATGGGAACAGCTGTTACATCTCGATGAAATATAGGAACACATTGAAATCCATTAAATTACTCCAGAAAGAAGCTATTACGTTACACTGAGAAAAAAGGAACAGCATACCTGCGGAAGGTTTCCTTTCCAGTACCCCTTAATTCCTTCTTCCTTCCCAATTAATGTGACGGCCTAAACAAATTCGCAAGGTTATGGACATGGAATCATTACGCAACAAAAGATTGAATTTAGAAGTCAGGTTTGAACTGTGGATTTATAGGAGTACTACAATGCTAAAAAGCTGACAATAAGGTACAAAAGAAAAGCTATCGGTAATTGACTATTTGACTTGGAGTTGCTCCAAGAAATGTCTTCCATCATTTTTCCACAAACTCATTTTCAACAAATTTTTTTGGCGCCTCTCATTTTTCATACTTTTCAACCCCGGATTCTCCTAGAATCGCTCAAAAACCACATACATGCAGCGCTGGTCCCGATGAGACTTTTGTCGCTCGAGGCAAATTGTAAACATATAAAATTTCGCCCCTTTTTTCCAATTTCAACCAAAATTTCCTATCTTCTTCTAACATTTTGAATTTTTTTACTCAAAAATTTAAAATGGCACCCATGTTTCTCTCATTTTAAAAGAATATTTTTCTGGCACCTATGGCACCGGCTTAGTTCACCTTGAAGCTGGACTGGCTCTGCATATACAAATAGGCTCTTAAGGGTGTTAGCCATTTAAATAGAATTTGAATTTTTTAAATGAGTAGCGGAGATTAGTGTAGTACATGTGGGTTCAAATATGTGGATGTCATTAGTTTGACCAAATTCTATTTTGAATGTGAATTGATTTGATAAAATGTTAGAATCACCTGTAAGAAACAAACAAAACCCAGCAATCCTCCCCTCTCTCTCTCACATACACACAAGAAGTTATAGCCGCGTAGATATTAATCTATATAGTAAAACATAAATATTTCCAGCAATTCACCACTAATGGAGAAAACAAGACAATGACTTCTTCATTTTGAGATAAACAAATGCATTAGCATAGTGGATTAAATGATATCCTTAAACACAGTAGTGCAAGCAATCTGCAGATCCTTTAGTTTTTGGGTTCCGCAAGTAGTCACTTTTCAGTGTCAACAAAAGTGAATTAAGAACATTCATAAGCAAACAACTAGCACAGTTAAAGATACCTCAAGAAATCCTATTGCCTTCTTAGCACCTTCTTGCCCAGCTCTAAGCCCATGCGTCTGCATTACAACCCAAAGATGACACGAGAATAAGCAAAGATTCTCAGTTTAATAATATAGAACAGAAAATGTCAAAATCTCGTTTTATGGTAAACTAAAGACTAATGGAAAAGATTAAGGTGTTTGTGAGTCATAAAACAAAAAATAATAGAAAAATTGTAGTGAACCAGGTGATAGATTTCTCCAACACAAATCACACAATAGAAACATAGCAGAAATGAAGTAGTAATATTGTATTGTACCGTTATAAAATTTAGGGAAAAAGTACACCAATAACAGGCATAGTCGTTAATTACTGAACTACCTCCAAATTCTATTAGTAAATTACCTGCATAAGGAGCTTGATACGGTCGAGCGGCGCCGTGACGGTTTTGGCGGCGGCTCCGGCGATTGCTCCGGCGGCAAAAAGAGCGGCATCTTTGGGAACCAAAGCAACCAAAGCCAAAGGATGCTTAGCGAGCTGAGTCAACGTAGGAAAAAGTTCCTTCTCCTCTCTCTTTTCCGCCACCGAAAGGCATGCAAAATTACGACTACGCCTGCAATTGAAATTCTCAGCGGACCATTTCTTCCGCCATTGATCTGACTCTGTGAAATTTGTGGGGTCAAGACCCGGAATGTCCCGCCATATCAATGCGGCCCGGGTATTAACCATTATCAGAAACTGGAAACTGGTTTAGGCTAATGTTTCAATTTTGGGCAAAGAAGCTCAGTTTCTTTTCTGTTGAGATAAGGCGGAGAATTGGTTGCAGACAGCGGCTCTGTGGCTTTGCATTTTTTAATGTTGCTACTAGATTCACACCGCGTACTTGCATTCTCTAATCACGTGCGAGGAGGTTTTCTCCCTGCGGTTGGAAAAAATAAATAAATTTGTCATCTATTTTAATACTTTTTTCATCTTATCCTTTTCATTCTTCTCAAAATTTACGATCAGATTCTACTGCAAACGATGCATTAGTTTTACTAGAATGAAGAAGAAGAGGAGAAGAAAGAGTAGAAGTGAAGACGGAATGACGGACACATTAACAAACACGTTCGTTTTTAGGCCAGTGGGAGAGAAAACATCTATTCGATCGGGATTAGATGCTAATTCATACAAATAAATAAGGAAAAAATTTATTCATATAAACGTATACCGCTTTTGTGAAATCCAATTGTAGGTGATTATGTAATGCGAAATGGAAAACCTTATTAAAAAGATGACAGATTTTGATAGAGTTTTGAAAAAATTTTGTAGAGTAAAATAGAATATTTTTTATGAGGACAGAAATAAATGAAATTTTGAGTCAATGGTCGAGAAAACCTCCCTTGGATCCATGGTGAAATAGTTATTTTACATCAATTAGTTAATGAAAGATTTTGGAAACACTTACCGTTCTTTTATATATTAATAATAGATTTTGGAAATACTTGCTGTTGTTCTATATATGTTTCTTTCTTGGGTAATAGATACTAGATTAGTGAATAATATTCCAAAACCACCGGTGATGCTATAATATGGTGCCGATGTGGCATGAGCCACGTGAGCTGTTTTCACCACGTCGGTGTCACATCACCTGGTGTTGCCACAATATGGTACTACCAGCGGTTTTGGAACAGATTAGTTTGTCATTTTATGATTTTTCCTTGGTTAATAGATTACTAGATTAGTTTGGGTCTATTGCTCTTAGATTTTTGTAATTTCCCAATTGGAGGTTTTGGCATAGTCTCCCTCCTTATAATAAAACTAGTGTATAACACGTGCAATTCACGTGATACTATAATGACTATTTAAAAAAAAGTGACTTTTCTTGATGAAAATTTTTGCCTCAAAATTTTTAGCAATGACAATTTTGACGAGCAAACCCCAAATGATATTTTAACAATAAATTCGTCGTTGTTAAAATCAATATTTCTTATAGTGAATAATTGTATTTTTTATTTGTGTGTATAAAATTAAATTTAATTGAAATTTGAAACTCCATAAAAAATATAGAATTCTAATATATAGTATGATAAGTTTTACTTATATTTGTTTATTAAGAAGCGTAACGTATATTAGAAAAATCTCTTAGTTAATCAAAATAATAAAAATTTATACAATGCTTAAAAAGTATGTTAAATACAATCATAAAGGAATTTAATAGATTTTTCAACATAGTAAAAGATTTACTTATATTTGTTTATTAACAAGCATGATGTGTATAAAAAAATCTATTTGTCAATATACATAATAAAAAACTATACAATGCTTAAAAATTATGTTCAATACTATCATAAATAGTTTTCATTAAGAAATTTAATCGAATTTTCAACATAGTAAAAGATAAAAAGAAGAATTAAGTCATCTTTTTTTATGAAATCCTTTTAATAGATAAATAAATGGAAAAGTAAATGAATCAAATACACGTAAACAACATTAAAGTGAACAATCAAATTCGGAGTTTGGAATTTGAAGGGACTTTTTAAACTATTAAATGAAGAAAGTATGTCACTATTATAAGATATTAATAAAATTTATTATTTAAAAGGAAAAATTTAAACTAAACAAAAGTGGTGGGAGTACTTTTATCCAAAAAAGTTTCCCACCTCTTCCATACTTTTATAGGTAGTATACATATAAGATTAGTATTCAAATTCATGGGTTGGACGGAATGAAAACATTCTAAAGATTACGTTTTATATATTAAAAAATCAAATCTTTCAATTAACATACATTAGATGCAAATATAATTGAAATGGTAATATAATATTGCAAGACAATTAATGTAAAATATTTGTGACGTAAAGGCATTAGATATAAATATATTTGAAAATGTAAAGTAATATTGTAGGACAATCGATCTAAAACAATTATAATGTAAAACACATTAGATACAAATACATTTCAACAGGTGGAATAATATTACGGGAGAATGCATCTAGACCAAATAAACAATAGATAACACAATAATCATCATAAACTGATTCTACAAAAATATTGAAGAAACATGCACATATTTTAATATTTTATTCTTCCATTTTTTATACATGACTTTTTAAACCAAATATGACCCTTATTATATTTGTCTATGTGTTTAACTATAATAACTATAATTGCGATTCGTGATGACTTGGGTTCCTTTGTTGTTGCTAAGATTGTACCGATCCCAGGGATTATACATCTACTTATCGCCGAAGCCTTAGGAGTCCGTAAGGCCTTATCTTGGCTTAAGGATAGATTTCTCGATGTCCACGTTGTTGAGATGGATGCACTGTTAGTCTGTAATGCCCTTCAAAATAATGAAACAATAACTCCTATTTTGGCATGCTGATTGAAGAGTGCTGGCCCACGATGCTTCCTAAATCTTAGGTTCAATTGAGTGAGGAGGTCGACGAACCAAGTTGCTCACGCACTAGCTAAGGCCCTGTTCTCTATTTGATGTTGAATGATCTTACTTTCCGCCGTTGTTTATTTCAAATGTGCTTCGTGCTGATTCGATGAATGAATAATCTTATTTCCTCAAAAAAAAAATTCTTTTTCATCAACTATGACTTTTTCTATATGTGATTATTTAATTTTAAATATGTGAGTTTCATTTTTAAAAAAATTATCACTATTAAATTTGTTATTTAGTTTAAAGAGAAAATAAAATAAAAATTGCCCAAACGTTTTTTAAAATTAATTCACATTTGACATCCTTTTTCACATGTCACTTTTTAAGCCAATTATGACATGTTTTATTGTCATGTGTAAGGGTATTAATGTTTGTGTTTGATTATTTTTATTCCAAATTTTTAATCAAGTGTTTTTTTTCTAAAAGAATTTTTTAATTTTTAATCTGCAACTTTTACTTCAAAAAAGTCACTAATAAACCTGTTATTAGAAAAAAAAAGGTAAATAAAAAATTCACCAAATTTTTATTTGAAATTAAATTAAATTCTATGTTCTCTTGATATAGAATTAACTAAAAATATATCATATAGAGTTCTCTTTAATTACAACTACGTGACTTTTCAATCAAGCGTATTTATATCATGCATTCAAAAATATTTTATAAAAATACTCTTGTAATTTTCTAAAAAATTAATAGATAAAATTATGGGCAAATAATCAACTATTCTACTGAACTTATATCCAATATGTTTTCATTAATTTTGTTTTTTGAAAGACTATGGAAAAATTTAAAATTGCTGGCTGTGGGATTCAAACCTCCCACCTTGCACATATATACTTGTGCATGGTACAGACCAACTCGATTGACAAATAAAATATACTGGAAAAAAAAAACATAAAAAAATAAAAATAAAAAGTATTGTAGCAAGCATCTCCATAGGCGACATTTACAAAAAAAAAAACCAATATATAGCCTTAGAATACGACTAATATAATTAAGGGTGGAGTCATGAGTTTTGTAATATGGGAACATAAATAAATTTGTGACAGAAAATAATAAACAATAACCCTGAATTTATAATTTAATGAAAAAACCAATTCTTATTTTAAAAAATTTTGGGGATGGGGGGCGGGGGAGGGGGGTACTCCCACAATAAATCTGCCACCGAATATAATTGTCACTAACAATTTATACAATCTATTAACAATATAAGTCAATTCATGCTGCAAATCAAATTAGAACTTGTGCACAAAATCTGATGCTAATATCTATTTGGAAACTTCTGTCTCATTGTCGAATTTTCAGCATATCATTGTGTGTTTGGAAGGGCTTTCCCGAAACCTAAAAATAGTTCTTAAACAACGAAAGTTATTTTTGTTAAATTTACATGTGTTTGGTTGTACATTTCATAACCAGTGTTCTAAAAAGCACCCGCACCTAGGCGCTGCCTAGGCCAAAAGCATAAAAAAAAAAGGTCAATGCAAATTTTTGACCGCCTGGGCCCCATTAGGCGCGACTAAGCGTGATTAGGCGGCAATTAGGTGCTACTAGGTGAAGCCTAGGTATGACTAGACGGCACCAAGGTGTGCTTAATATTGTTTTGGACTATTAGTTCGGTGGTTTTTTTTTCCATACACACGTTTTAAGTCTAAACCCATTTCAAAGTAAGAAAATGTCAAACTAAACAAAAAGAAAAATAAATACAATGCATATCACACCACAAATGCACAATAGAATATACCAATTCAATTTCAGAATCTTAAATATCTTGGATTCTCAGTCTGATGATCGAGCAAGCACCGCAACAATAGCATATATATAATCTTTGTAAATTTATTAATATTTTGACTTTTGTCATTTGAGAATATTAAAATTATATTGTAATTTTTTTGAAATTATAAAGTAGATATAATATTTATAAATTTAGATATATTTTGTAATTTATTTTAATTATTTAATAGTCTATACTAATTAAAATTTAAAATTTTGAAAAATGCTTTTTAAAGCTGGGGCGCAATCTTTTGTAATGCTCGAAACTTTAGGTCCACGCTTTTCCACGCTTTATACTTTTTAGAACATTGTTCGTAACCCTTTTTGGGGGGGGGGGGTCGGGATTGTTGACTACAAAATAGATTTAGAAAGCTTTTCTAATTTTTTTAAAAAACTATTTAGAAAGTTGTTGTAGAGAAGCTCTAATTTTAAAGTTCTATAAAAAGATTAATCTAGCTTTTATGTGAAGTTGTAGTTGACATCGAAAAATAATAAAGTCATCCTTGTGACTCAAAAATACTTTTTAGATTTACATCCAAATAATCGACCACTTTTTTTAAAAAAAAAAAAAAAACTGTACTACTTAAAAACTTGACATTTATTCCATAATGTTAATATTTAGTAATAAAAGTGGAGTAAGATATTTTCAAGAATCTAGAAAAAGTGTTTGATGATTTACATCTCTATATTTTGCTGTGGCAAGCCATTATTTAGTTTGCCTTATTTTTCAAAAAAAAAAATCTAAATTTCAATTATTTTCTCTTTGAATCTTCTTCTCATTGGTTTCTTTTTTCTCCACGGGCCATCAATGGCTTTTTCCCTTTTCCATTTATGATGGTTTTAATTAGTTCCAACAATAGATTTGATTTTTTCAAACATATAATTTATCATCATTTCAAAAATTTTTGAGAGAGAAAAATCTTCAAATCGAATGTGTAAAAATCTAAGCCACGGCCTTATAAATTTTCCGTCACTTTTTCTAGTCCGCTACCGTATTTCGAGAAAGATTACCACTGTTATAATTTGGGCAAGATTTAATTAAGAAAAACGTAAGGAAAAAAAAGCAAGATTATGAGAGAAAATGAAATGTTAGCTTCTCTTCTTTATTTTTTCTTTAACAACAATAATAGTTTTCTATCTAATAATTTAATATTAATATTAATATTTTTCTGTCTTACATAAATATTACTATGCTCACGGCTATTAATAATAAATTTGGAGTCTCTCTAATATGCAAAAACCAAATTGATGCGTACAAAATGTGTATAACGTGTATTTCCATAAATATAGAACAAATTCTATAATGAGAAAATGACCAAAAACTACAACTCAAGCTTACTTTTTGCCCACTAGCTCTGACAAGTCTTATTTTTGCCCACTAACTATAACTGTTTATATCTTTTTTGCCCACTAACTTCTTTTGTCCCTTTTCACCATTTTGTGACATTTTTATCGTCTACTAGCCAATCCATCCCTAAACCCTCATTTTCTCTCTTCTTCTTCTTCTTCTTCTTCTTCTTCTTCTTCGATTTCTATTCTAAATGAGAAGTCAATTTTTCTAATAAGAAGTCAATTTTTCTAATAAGTTCAGGAAATGATCAATCAAATAAATAAATCATACTAAATATTAGGCTTGACATAAAAACAAATCAACTCCTCATCATATTCAAAGCAATGGAAATTTCTCAATTAAGAAACATCTCTCATGAGAAAAGAAAAAATTACCATTAAACTTCTCTCTTCACTCGTCTCCGACTTTTTTTCTCTGCGCATTTTCTCTCTAAATTATCATCTCGGTAATCTTGATCAATATTCAGCTTCTCACTTTCTTCGTATTCCACTTTCTCTCTCTATACACTTTCTCGTTCTAGACTACCACCCTCGTTAATCTTGATCAACATTCGATTTATCACTTTCATCATCTTCGACTTTCTCTACATGCACCTTCTCTCTCTAGATTACCAATCTCCATGATCTCGATCAATATTCAACTTCTCACTTTCCTCGTCTCTGACTTTTTTTCTCTACGCAATTTCTCTCTTTAGATTACCACTCCTGATAATCTCAACAAATGTCCAACTTCTTACTTCCCTCATCTCTCACTTTCTCTCTACGCACTTTCTCTATGTAGATTGCCATCATCGGTAATTTCAATCAATATTCAACTTCCCACTTCTTTTGTCTCCGACTTTATCTCTCTACGTACTTTCTCTCTCTAGCTCACTACCTCAGTAATCTCGATAAACATTCAACTTGTCACTTCAATCTCTTCTAACTTTCTCTCTCTAGATTACCCCTAGTAATTTTGATCACCATTCAATTTCTCCCTTCCATCTTCTCCAACTTTCTCTCTCTACATTACACCCTCGGTAAACTCGAACTTCCCACTTCCATTGTTGCCAACTTTCTCTCTAGGTTGCCACATTCAGTAATCTAGATCAACATTCATTTTCTCACTTCCTTTTCTCTCTGTTCACTTTCTCTTTCCAGATTTACCATCTGATAATTTTCTCGCTCTCCTTACTATCTAACTTTCTTTCTGTACACACTTATCTCTTTCTAGATTGATAAATTACAACCCCCAGTAACCTTCTCGTTCTCCCTTGTTTCCAACTTTCTCTCTACACATTTTCTTTATAGATTATACTCCAGTAATCTTCTCGCTCTCACTTGTCTCCAACTTCTCTCTGTATATACTCTGTCGCTTTAGATTAATATTACCTCAAGTAATTTAGAGGAAATAAATTTAATGTGAATAGAACAAGTGATAAGTATTATTGAAATTTGAAAACCCCTGAGGGCTTTAAGTTTGAAACAAACTTTTATGATTCAAATGTTTTAATCGAAACTTTAGCGACTAAGATTTAATTCTCAAAACTTTATAGGGTGATAGTGGTTGATTTTTAATGCTTTTTAAAGGTTTTTAATGTAAAAGAGGAGAGAGAATGCGTGGATTTGCATGGTAGAGATTTGTTAATGTGATATGATATGTGGATGTGATTAATTTATGGTAAAGAAAGAATGCATAAAAAAGTGATAAAAAGTGGTAAAATTTTTGAAAAAGGTTCCCTAATAGGCTTTTAATGACTAAAGATTTTAAAGTTTCAAAAGTTTGAAGGATATGAAACTTATCCCGATAATATTACCTACCCCGATAACATGATTACCTATCCTGATAATAATATTACCTTATATGGTAATCATAGCCAATCATAAATAATGACACAAATTTTTTTCAAAATTATGTCAAGTTAGAGAAAAAGTGTGTAGAGAGAGAAAGTAAGAGATGAGAGAAGTGAGAAGTTGAATATTGGTCGAGATTACCAGGGTGATAACCTAGAGAGAAAATACATTGAGGAAGCAACTGAGAGACGAGGAAAGTGAGAAGTTGAATGGTAATCAAGATTATTGGGGATGGTAATTTGGAGAGAAAAAGTGCATGGAGAGAAAGTTGGAGTCGAGGGAATCGAGAAGTTGAATGTTTGTCGAGATTATTGGGGATGGTAATTCAGAGAGAGAAAGTCAAAGATGATTGAAATGAAAAGTTGAATGTTGATCAAGATTAACGGGATGTGGTAATCTAGAGAGAGTGTATAGAGAGAGAAAGCGGAGTGTTTGTTGAGGGAAATGAGAAGCTGAATGTTTGTTGAGATTACCGGTGGCGGTAGTCGAGAGAGAAAAATTGTGTAGAGACAGAAAGTCGAAGATGAAGGAATTAAGTTAGAAATTGAATGTCGATCGAGATTACCGAGGGTATAATCAAGAGAGAAAATATGAAGAGAGAAAAAGTCAGAGAAGATAAAAGCGAGAAATTGAATGTTGAACGAGATTATCGGGGCTAGTAATCTACAAAGAGAAACTGCACAAAGAGAGAAAGTTAGAGAAGATGCAAATGAGAAATTGAATATTGATTGAAAGTGCCAGGGTGGTAATCGAGAGAGAAAGTGTGTAGAGAGAAAAAGTTGAGGACGGGGGAAGCGAGAAGTTCAATATTGGTTGATATTATCGCTGGCGGTAATTTAGAGAGAAAATGCTCAAGAGAGAAAATCGGGGACGGGCAAGCGAGAGGTTGAATGTTGATCGAGATTATCTGGGGTGGTAATTTCGAGAAAAAGAAAGTCCATGGAGAGAAAAATCATGGACGGGGGAAGTGAGAAGTTGAATATTGATTCAGATCACCAGAGGTGGTAATCTAGAGAGATAAATTACGTAAAGAAAAAGTCGAGGACAAGGAAAGTGAGAGGTTGAATTAATGTAGGTTGAGATTACCAGGGCTGGTAATCTAGAAAGAAAATGAATAGAGAGAGAAAGTTGGGGATGGGAAAAGCGAGAAGTAGAATGTTGATCATGTTACTCAAGGTTGTAATCTAGAAAAAGAAAGTACGTAGACAAATAAAGCCAGGGGATGAGGGAAGTGAGAGGTTGAATGTTAATTGAGATTATTGGGGGTGGTAATCTAAGATGAGAAAGTGCACAGAGAGAAAAATTCTAGAATGAGGAAAACGAGAAGTTCAATATTGCTTTAGATTACCTAGGGTGGTAATCTAAAGAGAAAAAGTATGTAGAGAGAAAAGTTGAGGAAGATGAAAGCAAGTAGTTGAATGTTGGTCGAGATTATTGGGAGTGGTAATCTAGAGAGAGAAAATCGGGAATGATGAAAGTAAGAAGTTGAATATTAATTGATATTACCGGGAGTGGTAATCTAGAGAGATAAAATGTGTAGAGGGAAAGTCGAAGACAGAGGAAGCGAGGGGTTGAATGTTGATTGAGATTATCAAGGATGGAAATGAGACAAAGCAATCGAGAGGTTGAATACTTTTTGAAATTACCGTAGGTTGGTAATCTAGAGAGAGGGAGCAAACGTGGGTTTCAGGGTTAATGTGCATGGGTTTAGTTTGTTTTAACATGTGGCATGCCTTGTAAATTCATTGGATGGAATGTGCGCTTTTGTCCTATCATGAAAAAAAAGAGTTAGTGGTAAAAAATAAGATGGTATGGCCTAGTGGTCAAGTTTTCAATATATGTGCAGTTAGTGGTCATTGCCCCTTCTATAATTCTTTTTTTCCATGTATATGTAAACGTATGTATTTTTCATAAACAGAAAATGGGGGAAAAAAGCTTCACAAAATGTGTATTTCCATAAATAGAAAATGATTCCTATGATTCCGATTTTCCAAATATATAAAAACATGCCTTATTTTCTTGTTATATTATTAAGCAAAAAATGAAATATATTCATAGATTGAGCCAGAAACTGTGTGAAAACACATATTGGTATAACATCTTTTATTATTATAAAAAATTTTTATCAATAAAAAAGCAGGGGAATCCAAACCCTTTGATTGGGTCTAGACGGAGAAGTAAAACCCATATCGAAACTTGAATTGTGTTTTCTTTAAAAAAACATGGAAATAAAAATAAAAGATTTTGGGAATAATATTTTACTTTTAAATATTAAATAAAATAAAATTTAAATATATATCAATTTAAAAATCCATATCAACCACAATACTGATATAACAATATCATAGATAATTTATATTAACTAGTTCATGTAAACGTGCATTGCACGTTATTCTGAATTATATTTTAAAATATCTTTAAGTTAGATCAATTTGATTTATTGTTAAAAAAAAAGATAAATTTGATCAAAACTTATTTTACTTGGACTATATTTTCTACATGCATATGAATTATTTGATTTAAAATACACACACACACACACATATATATATATATATATATATATATATTTGTGTGTGTTTATATATATATATATATAATTTAATTTTTTTGGAGAAATATTGTAAAAGAGATAAATTTAATTTGTGAGAAACATTAACATGTTTAAATGAAATCATAATGGTCTCATGCATTCATAAATTTCAGAAAGATTTTTTTGAGTTAAAATTTATTATTTAAACTACTCACCAATTTCTCTTTAAATGCCACGAATTTCCTTTAAAACAAATAGTTCAAATTTGAGGTGGTTAATCTTGTTAAATGTCTTATTACATATTACTTGAATTTATTTTTACAACTCAATTGCATGATAATTAATCAAACATCATCAACAATTCTATTCTCAAGAAGAGATTGATATTAATAGAATTCTATTAGGATATTTGTAAAATATAAAATTAAAATTAATCCTTAAGGGTATATATTTTGCCGATTTTAGTTTTTAAAATTATATATCTCTCCATTTAATTCCATTAGCATTTGATAAAATTAGTCAGTGCCATATACTTTCTATATTTTTTTGTTACATAATGACATGACACGTATATTTGAAATTATTGTCAAAACTCAAAAGAAAAATAATGAATGATAAAACAAAAAAAAAATACAAACAATGAAAAAACCAAAATACTTGAACTAGAATGATAAAAAAATCATTTTATGTTAGTGTCAAAATTAAGATAATTAAAAATTTCTCGTAATTACGATTCAAATAGGAAATTGAAAGGGTGGTTTGGTAATTTCAAGGAAACATAATACAAAAGTTAATATATGAGGGTAAAAATGGGAAAAAAAGGTTCCCCATTATTTCTACACTTTTAATAGTAGTATAGATTAGTTCTTATATTGATACTATAATTGTGTTTTATCAAAATTATTGCTGATTTCCGGCTAAAAAAAAAACTATCATTGATTTATATCAATTAATGTAGAAAATCAATCTAAGAAGACATTTTATTTTTTAAAATAATTTCAAATATTACGCTAAGTAATTTTTAAATAGCTAATAGAATAGTCAAGACCCAAACTTAAGCATTACTGCACTTTCATTTCCTGTTTTGAGAATTGTAGCATTTTGGTCATTGAACACACTACTTTCTTGGCAAATTAAAGACTTTGGGATTTTTTTTGGGGGTGACTGAATCATCCTTCTAATTTATAGAAAATAATGAAAATTCAATATTTTTTTTTTTGAAAGAGCTCAAATTGATCTTGAATTCTTTTAAACTCTATGATTTGAACATTAACATTTTGCACATCTACAACTATATTAAAACACAATAATTCATAGTAGCAGTTTCCCTCCTAAAGTACTTGACCCGCGTGGAATTAATAATAATTTATAAATAACTTTTTGATGACTTTTTTGTTGCTAGTCTCACCGATTTTTTTGTTGCTTAAGTGGCTTTTTTTTTTGTTGCTAAATAAATAAAGAGTCATAATTTAATAAAATCAGACATTACATCCAGCAAGGACTCCATTTCAAAAATCTTCATTTAAAGTAAATATAGGATACATCCATATACCTGCTTAATAAAATCAGACAAACAATTATTAATAATTTTTTATATCCAAATAATAATAATAAATAAATAAAAAGTCCTAATACTTGGACTATTTTTTTTTGTTGCTAAATAAATGAAGAGTCATAATCTAATAAAATCAGTCATTACATCAACTAAGGGCTCCATTTCACAAATTTGCTTGGATAATGATAACAAATACATGATATATCAATATCTGCTTAATAAAATTTGAAGAAAAAATAATAATCTATAAATAAATATAGTAAAAGGGAACAGTCCCCAGAAGTAGTTTTCCGCCTACACACTGTTGCCTAATCTGGAAAATGAAGTTGCCTAATTGGATATACATATGGATGAAACACGTGACGAATATGTCATAAGTCATAAAATATATAAAATATACAGTAGATAAGTTATAATATAAGAATTCGTGTTTGAAAGATAAGTCATAAAATATACAATTAATATAAATTCATGTTTCAAATACACAACAGGATACAAAAAATTGTTGGTTGAAATCAAAATATGTATGTCGTCTCTAATGGAGGTGGTGGTTTTCGAAAACCACCAAAAATTGGGGATTTTCGAAAACCACCACTCTGGTGGTGTTCAACCACCACCATATCTGATTGTGGTTTTTGACAACCACCAGCTGGGGTACTAGGATAGTGGGGTGAGGGTAGGGAAGGGGAGGAGGGTTTTTTATTTTATTATTTCTTTGCATTCGATATAATTTTTACTGTGATATATTCATAATAAAATTTGATGTGGGTAAAATAATTATATTTGTTATTAATTATTGGTCAAAATCAAATGCGTGTGTCTCTAATACTAAAGAAAATTATCCAAAGTTATGATATTAATACGAACAAATACTATTGTATTGAAATTTTTTGATCAAAACTATTTAATTAGAATCAAATTAATTCGATAAAATTAATTATAGATCAAATAAATATATATAAAAAGACACAAGGTAAAATTATACAATTTAATTAATGTTTTGGGTTAATGTCTCTACCTTTTTTTATTCGGACTAAAAACACATCAAACACATTTTGTTTTGGACCTTTTGCACTAAAATCCCATTTTTTATGAGGTGACCAATTTGCCCTTTGGGAAAAGGACAAAATACCAATATTTGGAGGTCATGTGTGCAACTAATGGCAATGATGGATGGAAATCATCCATTTTGACCATTTTCGAACCAAATTGTCATTTTGACCACTTGAACTACCTTTTTTCCCCACAAGCCCCTGTTTCCCAACCATTTTTTTTTTACTTTTTATCACTTTTTACAAATTTTTATCCATTCTTTTTTACCCTAAATCAATCACATTCACATATTTCATCACATCCACATATCTCAACCACTCAACTTCACTCATTCCCTCTCCTCTTTTACATTAAAAATCTTTAAAAAGCATTATAATCTATTCCTTAACACACCCAAAAAGTGCACTCAGTCAACTTTTTTGGACAATTTGCACCATTTTCCCCCTTTTATCAAAACTTTTGTTTTGTTGTGAAAGCACCGGAAGCCACCGAAAGGAAAAGGAGAAAAGCATAGAAAATATATTAAATGTAATAATTATGTTTTATTGTGCGAATGACTATTATGTACCGGATCAATATTTGTAATATGATGTGCGCCAATATTTTTATATAAATAGGGGTCATATGTAATTAATTCAATAGCAAGAAATGAAATGAAAACTCTCTTGTTCACAACAGGTTATCAGTACGAATTGTCTATGAAATTCTACTCGTTAATTCTTTTGAAAAACAATAATTCTTTGGATTAAGATTCATTCCCCTCAAAATCATCTTCGTCCGAGAGATCTCTATTATTCTTCTTCCTTTTCTCTCAATCTCTTAGTTCTCTTTCTTCAACACATAATATTCATCACCTCTCTCTTCTCTCTCTCTCTCCCCACAGATTCTCGGACCTGCAAATACAATGGGCAAAGAGAATTGAAACCGCCATGGTAAAGCCACAGTTAAGGCTATATCAACAAGAATGAAATACATGTCATCGTCATCTTCTTCATCTCTTATGAATCTATGTTATCTCTCTCTTTCTCATGTACAAACACAAGTTGCCATATTGTTTGAATTTTTTCTTTTCCTAGTTCGGCAAGAGGCTTTTGCCTCGAAATCCATGTCTCCATCAGACCATTCGCTAGATTTAGAAAATATTCAATTCCTTTGTCATTTACAATTAGCACGTGATGGTGGCTGAGTCATTCACAACCACTAAGATAGTTAATCCACGAACTATAATTAATAATGAATCACTAACACAACTTTCATCCAATTGGAATCGTATTGAACATGGAGTTATCAGTTGACTGCTGAAAAAGAAAAAAATTGGGGCTCTATACAAAAAGAGAATTTGACTTTTCTCTATTATACATTGGATCCCCTGGTGGTGTGGTCAAATCTAGAATGATGGAAAATAAACACCATCAACTACTTCTTTGTGATATGGTAAGGGTGTAAACTACCTTACACCTTAAGGTTAGTAATCTTACATTTTATTATTATTATTATTATTATTATTATTATTATTATTATTATTATTATTATGTTAAAATTTAATGATTTAGTGTAGAAATCATGATTTAGCACAAAACTGATCCAATTGAATGCACCTAATTCACAGCAGCAAAAGAAGTGTGAGTACATAAAAATAGGTTGAAACAACTATACGCTAATAGTAGCACTACGGATTAAACATATAGTGGCACTTTCCAGTAATTGTAAACTATGATAGCAATTTGTGATAAAGTCGTACAAAAAGCAATTTTTCAAGGTAAAGTGTAGCAAAACTAATTATGTGCATATGTGTTTTTAATACAACAAATGTTAATTATTAGCTATTATATTACATGACATTGAGAGTTATGCAGATGGGATTTTAACTAATATCTAACCAAATAATAAATTTGTGATTTATTTAAATGATAAATATTATAAATTGAAAGGAGAAATATGATAATTATATTTTGGAAAATGACTAAATGGATAATTTTACCCTTGCATGACTGGAATGAACAATTTTACCTCAGACTGGAATGGACAATTTTACCCTTGTGGACTGTGAAGGACAAGTGTACTCCTGAAAGAAGTAATTAATCATTATATTTAATTTTCGTAATTTAAATTTATATTTATTGCAATAATTCCCATATGGTAGATTCTACTACCTATTGGGGAAATTTTAATTTATGCAATTTAAGTTATTCTACCACCTATTGGGGAAAATTTAATTTCTGCAATTTAAATTTATGTACTTTGTATTTCTAATATGATGGGTTATACCACACAATTGGAAATGTATATTACCAATGTGGCTAGATTAGACACCATAATTGGTGCTAAATAAAAGTAACTAATTTATATATATTCGATAAAAATGTATATTAATAATAATGAAGGGATTTGAGCAAATGACATTGGAATTTACCGCTATATGTATTGATAAAATAAAATTATTCAAGAAATCCTATGGTGATAAATGAGAAAAAAATACCATGGTAAAAAATCTCATCAATATTATGAGATTAGTATGTTGTATCCATACGACGAGAAATGCTCAAAGAAGAAGTTGATAAAGAAAAGTTTGTTCTCTACATTTATTGAATATTACTGGAGATATCGAGCAAATGCTACTAGAAGCTACCACCAGATAGTTCAATGAAAGAAAATTGCTCAATAAATTCCATAAAGATGAATTGAAGAAATAAATAGCATGGACGAATTGTATCAATACCAAAATAATATATCTCATTGGTACTATGAGATCGTATCGACATAATAAGAAAATGCTATTGAAAAAGCACATGTCACAGATGTTATATTGGTGGAATAATAGATTTTTGTATTTAAATAATGCCAGTATGATTTCACTATTGGTGCGTCGGAAAAAGTACAAAATAGTTGAAGTGGAAAACATTAAGAATATCAAAGGGTGTAATAAACACTTGAAAATATAGAAATACGAAAAGAAAATACATACTAAACCCATAAAGAAGAGATGCGTCTCAAGAGTATAAATACTCCGTAACTCTGCCTTTCATAGCATCAAGGTTCATAATGAGAGATGTAAAGGATCCGAGTTTCTTTTTCGCTTGACACTGATGCCATGTGAATGATGAACCTAGGCTTCCACAGATTCTTGAACACATGTTTGAAATTTTATGAGTAGCTCAGCAACTGTGCTAGCAGAAATAAATATTTTTCTCGCTGAATGAAAAATAAACTTATTATCTACACCATGATCTAGAAACGCTAGTAAGCCATCAAAGAAATAATTAATATTCAACAAACCTATTGGTTTGGTATGAAAGTTTCACTGTACCAATGATGCTATATTGAATATTTCCTCCAGCGTGTTATAGCCACCTAGAAGGACAATAAAAGCATCATTATTGTTCATCATGTATATCATACAGCTGTGAATAAATTGTGTGTGTAGCACCAGTTCAATTGAACCCATAACAGTATTAGCTCCAATTCGGTTACTAGCTCCAGCTCGATGAAAAGGTATTACACTTGACACTCTTATCCCCCATAATGGTGCGGCCATTGTAAGACTCCTTAAAAATTTGTTGTTGGTCCATCTATACAGTATATTGATATTTTGTCTCTCTAATTTTCTTACAAGTTGGCTTGCCATATCTATATATTGGATATGACCTACCAGTCTAGACCTACCAAGAATACATATGGTTTTAATCTGGTAAGATGAAGATTGACTTGCATGAGATGATTTTAAAATCTCCATATCGATCTCCACCTCCATCTTTTTCTTTGCACTAAGCTTTCAATGTATGAATAAGAGATACATGAATCTATCTAGCTAAAGGTAAATTTTCAAACCAATAAGTAATTTTACTATTTCCTTTTGACAATATGAAAAAGGAACGACAGAAAATTTAAGTGAAATGACATACACCTGCCAGTGATTGAAAAAAATTTTAAAAATCGTAAAATGATATTTACAACTACAAGAAACACATTGATCTCCGCCGATTTACCTTGCATCAATTTGGAAAAGTCATAATACTAAGTTTTTCTACTAAATTTACAAACATGATCTTTTAAAGTAAGTTTTTCGATATTATAACGTGCTTGTTCATCTTTGAATTTGACCCATAAGGCCATAAGCTCACCTTGTACGTGCCTATTAGGATGTGTCTCAAGAGCCTGTTAAATATCATCCAAAAACTCCTTACTCAACTAATTCTTAATGAATGCTATTTTATCTTCTCGATTTCTAGACAAATACCCCATAGATTTACATCGAGTGTCACATGTCCATCGAGCACATTTGTAGCAACCTCCTAACCTTTTTGCTCTCCATTTCTTTGAAAACCACTTTTACCCATACCAGACATATATTTAAAAGGAATTGAAACCTCACCAAATAATCGAACTCATGCTTCAATCAACCATCGGATATCTTATGGGATGCCCTTATTCATTAGCATCCTCAACCTTTTGAGTCTATCTCGATTTTGATCGGTAGCGATAGATAGTATTTACAAAGATTTGAGAGCACATGATCCATGATAATGTTTGGACCCTTGTTAGGGTAAATACTGCCAAATGCCTGGTGATTTATAAATGTGTATGAGGTACGACTCCGTGTTTAAACAATGCCATAATATGAAATGTATGGGCCAAGATTCCACCTTTGAATAGTAATCGGTAATAATGCTGCTAAAAAGACGATGGGATATGTCGTGAGCTATGCATATGATGAAAGTAATAAATCATGTTGAGCACTATGTAGATCCCGGTTCATTGATATAAATAATTTATTGAAATCAGGAACCGGAAGAATTTTTCAAATGATTGTTCTCGATAAATGATGAAATCATTACTCGCTAATGTTAGGAATAAATCCCAAATATATATAGAATATATATAAGAGGTGAGATATATGGGTCTACTCATCCTCCATGTGGGCTACTAGATATTATGATGTGGATCCACCAGGTAGTCACATGTGTATATCGTGAATGGAAATTTACGATATGATTTGCTCATGATATGAGCATGAGTTTCAGATCTAATGATAAAGCTAGTAAATATATATCCCAATAATTTGAATAAATCCTTAAATGATTGGATATGCATATACGAGTGGGATATAATTGGCAAAATATTTAAAGTGCTCCGATAAATTTTCCAATATCGAGAACAAAATGCAAACTGAATAAATTCCTCCATTGAAGCTAAATATTAAGAACATATATGATGGAAATCAAATCAATTGTATGAGTTTGGTTTTTAGCATGAGGGGGAGTATTAATAGTTGGAAAAGATATATGAAATGCATCATATTGAAATATGAGTTTGAAATTAAAGATGCACGAAAGACTATAACTATCTCATATACCAACTACACATGCTTTGGTAAATTAGCAAGCCCAAAGCATTAATATTATTTAAATAAAAGTTCCCCAATTATGTATGTTAAAGCAAATGACAAAAGATGATCTTAGTAAAGGAGGCATATATTATTTAAATAAAAGTTCCCCAATTATGTATATTAAAGCAAATGACAAAAGATGATCTTAAACTCAAGTATATTGAGGATCGATAATGAGATATCTCGATAGGTTATATTGTTATGAGAAAAGAAACGAAATTGAAAAGTGTTGACACATTATGAAAATGTAGCGCTACATACGATCAATGATAATGAATATATTGAAATATGTTCGAAGAATACCAATATTAAAATACATACCATTATAATAAAAGTATGAATATGCGCGCTTGACAAGAAAAATGAGTATGGAACTCTTATGAATAGTAGTGCATGGAGCGGATAAAAAATGATATTGTTGTAATGAAAATTCATACGATGTACTCTTTTCTTTGATTGAGATTTTTATCCGAATGGGTTTTTCCTAAACAAGGTTTTTAATGAGGCTGCCTAATTGTAACTAATATAAAATCTTAAGAGGAGATTCATATATATATATATATATATATATATATATATATATCTCTCGATACAGTGAGAATGTAAGATCGAGATTGTTGATTGCAAATAAGCACTAAATATGACACGGTGAAAAATATGATATTTATATAAATACGAAGGATTTTGATACGCTTGAAGCATACTTGCACAAAACACGCGTTGGCACTTTTTTCCCTTGGCTAAGATTTTATCCCATTGAGTTTTCCTAGCAAGGTTTTTAACGAGGCAACCTTTATAGCGTATTCACATGAATAATGTACTCTTTTTCCTTAATTATGATTTTTCCCACTGGGTTTTTCCTAATAAGGTTTTAACGAGGCATGTTTATGATATATTGAGGATTATAAGAGAAATGAACTCAATAAATCTATTGGATTAGTTTATAATTAAGATATTACTTGAAGTTAGATGAAGACCTTAAAATCTATCACCAGAAGTGAATGTATCAGTCCTCAAGATACGGAATCAGATAGAGTAGCTATACTCTTTTCCTTCAATCAAGTTTTGCCCCATTGGACGTTTTTGACAAGATTTTAATGAGGCAGTACATGAGCACTCCTATAAGAATGATTGTCATTAGGGGGAGCAACTTACTCTTTTCTCTTCGCGCAAGTTTTGTTCTACAAGGTTTTTGCTGAAGTAGTTTATGTTCAATCAAACTCTTCTACAATCAATTTGGAAGTTTTTCTCCCACTGAATTTTTCTCCATACAAGTTTAAAATACAGTTATATAAATAGTCATTCAAGAGGGAGTATTGTAAAAGCACCGAAAGCCACCGAAAAGAAAAAGAAAAAAGCATAGAAAATATATTACATGTAATAATTATGTTTTATTGTGTAAATGACTATTATGTACCGAATCAATATTTGTAATACGATGTGCCCCAATATTTTCATATAAATAGGGGTTATTTGTAATGAATTTAATCATATAAATGAAATGAAAACTCTCTCATTTACAACATATTTCAACACTTTTTTTGAATTTTTTTATGTGCATATATTCAGTAGATGGATGATACATAATTCTTTTCTTCCTATTCATGATTTTAATATTAAAAATTTTGAAATACATTTCTTTTCAAATAAAAATATAATAATATTATAATTCAAACTTTAATGAATGGATAAAGAAATGTTTTATTGCTAAATATGTATTTCGTATTGATTATGAATTAATACAAGTAGAATGCTTTTGAAAATGTATTGGACCTTTTTTTATAAGTTTGTGAAGCGCATATTAAATTTCATGACTTTACATAATTCATTATTTGTCCAATCCTATGTTTTTCACTTGTGTTATATATTTTGTTATTTAATTATTTTAACTTCATAATTAATAATAATTATCAAATTTTTTTGTGCAACACCACAGAGCAAATACTAGTTTTCATTTAATTTTTACACATAATTTAATTTAATTAACTTATTTTGGCCTCATTATGTAATTTTTATCACATTTTTCTACTATATTGCCATGTGATTGGGTTAATATTAATTTTTATTGCGAAGTTTTAGTTTTAACCAATAGTTTAAAATTAATGTCACATTGTAATTTATCGATATGTATTTTAAAGCCATTGTTAACATTCAAAAGTTTTTTTTATTTATTTTTATATTTTTGGTATTAAAACATATACCGAACAAAATGAAGAAAAAATTCAAAAGAATCAGCAATCTACTGCACCTAAACACGCCCTAACCCCTCGCCCTGCTCTTTCCCACCTACGCACCTCTAGAATCAATGGGAAGATTGTTCGCCCTAGTTTGTGCTTGTAAAACTAGCATAAAAAATGAGGGAGAACCCTTTTGGTTTTCAGTAGTTTTAACCGGGAACAACAATCACAAGTCATCAGCGGTGACTAACTGGTTTTCGCAGGTCCAATTCAAACCAATGAAAACCGGCGGGTTGTCACTTGTCCTTACTAGCCTATGTGCTAGTTGTTAGAATTCTTTTAGAATTTTAAAATGGTTTGTATAGAAATAGAGTATAAAGAATCCCACATAGGAAGTTTAGAGGTATAGTTGATACTTTATAAGTATTATCTTGAAATACTTACTAAAATTGGATAAATGGACTAGTAAGTGGGCTTTGCCTTAAGGCATTTTACAATGATATTGATTGTTAAAAGATGGTCTTGGGCTTTCGGCCTTGGATTCTAAGTATAGAACCCAATTACAATTTTATTTTATTTTATTTTTATTTTGCAAATTCGAGAAAAGGTACATCTGAATAAACGATATTTTTCATGAATGGGCACACCATTTCTGCAATGAACGCATCTCTTCGTGAACATCCATCCCTATAAATGGAGCCAATTCGATTCCACTTGATCAATCCGACAGAGGTAATGCACTAAGTAAATACGCTAGGACCAGGAATCAAGTGCTAGGGTTTTTTTTTGTTAGATTGTTGAATCCTGATAGCAGATGCATGTAGAACTACAAACACAAAGAGTAGGGATGAAATTCTATTATAGGAAATAGTGATTGCTAGCCTCAATATGTTTTGCATTTAGTTTATTAATTCTGAATAAATTAATTCCTTTTGTATTATCATTGTTTTCTGTTTTTTTTTTGTTGTTTATTTACTAAAGTAATCCAACACTTATTTTATCTAGTGAGAACTAGGGAAAGGAACCTTAGGTTTTGCTAAACTCTGTCATCGAAATTGCTGCCAGTTTTGCCTGCAGTGCATTGGTAGGGTTAGGATTTTTAGGGTTTGGGGTTTGGTGGTTGCCTTGTTGGAGGTGGAGGTGGGGATAGGGGTTGGAAATTGTTTTTGTCTTTCTCTTTCTCTTTGTTTTTCCCCCTTCATTTTAAAGGGTTATTATTATTATTATTATTATTATTATTATTATTATTATTATTATTATTATTATTAATGGATTGGATTCCATCGAACTTCGAAGTTAAGTATGTTGGGAGAGAATAGTGGTAGGGTTAGTGACTCATTGGGAAGTTCTCGTGTGGTAGCCCCTTTTTTCTTATCCCTCTTCTTCTCTCTTTTCGCATTAGAACGCAGCGTATAAAATAGTAAATTCTCGATTTTGGTGTTCCTTTAGGTTTGTTGCATTGATATTGATACAAACTCTACTTGGCTCTTACGTGCTTTCTTTGTGTAAATTTGTGACCTCACTAAAGGAGCCTCACTTCAATCACCGGGGTGAAATTTGGCGAGGTGTCCTGGTTGTCAAATTTATACTTTGAGAGAATATTTAGTGTAAATTTCGGCCATATCTCTATATTAGAATACTTTGCTAACGACGATATTTAATGTACATTGCTCGCTTTGGAAAACTTGAGAGATGTTGTTTCCCGCCAAAATATCATTTTTTTAATTATTTTTTTGTTAGCAAGAAGATTCAATAATTAATCAATTAATAAAACACACATTTATAAAAAATGGAAACATACTTATAAAATTAAGGAAACACGCATTTCCTTAATAAGCATTTATAAAAAAGGTAGTGCAAGAATTTTTTTTTTTTTAAAAATTCTAAAATATTTAAAAATAAAAATACAATAAAAAAACCAAGTATCAATTGGTTACTACAATTATTAATATTTGATTTCTAACAATATAAATAAAATAAAAATAAAAAAATTGGATTATTGGTTTTCTCTTTAAAGAAATCAAATTCACCATTCATTTTTTAAATTTCATTTATAATTTTTTATTAAATTTATATTTTTAATATAGAGATAAATATTTTTGTAGGAAATCGAATAAATTAATAAAATTCATGATTTTTTTAATTTTAATTTAATTAGATAAAAGATATATTAATTATTAATAATATAATTTATGAATTAATATATCACATAATTAATTACATGTCAAGTTAATTAAATCTTTTTAGGTTGTAAAGATATTCATTTTGAAAGTCCTCCAAAAATAAAACTTTTAATTTTTTTAGACAATAAAATCCCATACATAATGTATACATAATCTAAGATTAAAGTACACTTTTGTGTCTCTAAGAGATTAAAAAGATTATTTGTTGTATTTTTATCGCTAAAGTTTAAACAATATAAAAATGTTTGTACAATACTCAAAATATAAATACAATAAAAGACCAACAATCAATTTTTTAGGGCTATTATTAATTTTAATTCAGAATAAAGTGAATAAAATAAAATCCAAAAAAAGAAATTGGATTATTGTTGTTATCTTTAAATAAATCAAATTCATCGCTCATTTTTTAAATTCAATTTATAATTTTCATTTTTAAATTCCATTTATAATTTTTTTATTAAATTCATATTTTTAATATCGAAATACATTTTTTTCTAAAATTGAATAATAAATAAATTCATAAAATTCATAAATTTTTTATTTTAATTTCATTAGATAAAAGATATAGTTAATTATTAAGAATATAATTTAGGAATTAATGTATCACATAGTTAATTTTATATTAAATCAATTAAATCTTTTTGGGTTTGAAAGTTCTCCAAAGTAAAATTCTCAGCTTTTCTCCAAATGTTTAAACAAATGGATAATTTCTACACTATTGAAATTTTCCACACTATTGAAAGAGACAAATATCCCACATCAGATAGTTATGAGAAAAGAATACGTGTATTACTCTATAAAACATGAATCATTAGGCATCGAGCAGTTATGGCCAATGGCTACTTGGGGAAATTAGTAATCGATTTTCCTTTAGTTTAATAATAATTTTTTAATTTCCTAATTTTTAGTTAATAATAGTAAATGAAAATTCCATACTTGTCCCATAATGTGCGTCTAAAGGGAGGTTAAAGTACGCCTTTGTGGCTCTAAGTTATGAAAAAATTGTTGACCATATTTTTCCTTCAAAAACTTATACAATATGAACAAACTTCTAGGATATTAAAAATAAAAATACAATAAAAAATCAAATATCAAATTTTTAGAACAATTATTAATTTTTAATCTAAGACAATATGAATAAAACAAAAATACAAAAAGGAATCAAATTATTGCTTTTTAAGAAATTACATTTAATTGTATTGGATGAATATAGGAAAGTCATGTTTGGAAGTATAAGTGAAATATGATTTGGGTAATTTAAGTGTTTCAAAATTTAGAGTAAATTTTTTATTTATAATATTTATTTGGTTCAGATGCATACCACCACATCATTAAACAAATTATGATCACCGATTCTAATCTACTTCCATCCAATAGATGTTCTGTTATAACTATTTTATTTCAATTGTAACACAATATTATTCAACTCTATATTTAGATCTAATCTAGGATACAACTTAAATATTTTATATTAATTTTTCAAAAATATATCTTTATCTTTATCATCATAATTATATTTGCATTTATTCCGTTTTACTTAAAAAGATTTATATTTTGTATCTATAGAACATGCTATTTTAAAGTGTTATACAAACATCAAGAAGAAAAATCGTAACATAGATTAAGCACACATTCACGTCATTATAAATCGTCACTAATCTATAGATTAAGAATAGTTAAGTATTTGCATCCTTAGTCCTTTCCCGCCAAAATTTTATTTGCAACCTTACATTTGCAGTCTTAGTCCTACAAATAGAGAATCATGTATTCACACGATTTTTTTCCCTTCAATAACTAGATCCACGTTTAATAATCAACTAAAATAGGAATGTTATTAAATCTTATTATATCAATTAATTAGATTATATTAATTAAATTATTTAATTGAAAAATATTTTTTAGTTCCTTTTCACAATTTGTTTAATTTAATTTTGTAAATAATGAAAATAATTAAATTATTAAAGCATAAATCCATATATAACTTATAATTACAAGTTACAGTCCTAATTTAAAAATAATTACTACCCCCGTCCCAAAAATATAGTCCATTATTCCTTTTTTTTCTGTCCCAATATATAGGCCACATTCCTTTTAGAGATGTAGTTAAAATATTATTTGTCTTTTATGCCCTCATTTAATATACATTAATATCATCAAAATAGAGTGGTTGAAATAAAATATCTAATAAATAAGATGGTATATTAGGAAAATAATCTTGAATTGTGCTTTTCCAATACCATTAATTCTATTTTTCTTAATCTGTGTAAAGATAAGAAAAGGGCTATAATTTTGGGACGGAGGTAGTATTGATTAGGCTTAGTTACAATCCATATGACAAGTCTACATCTTATAACTTATAGATTATATTAATTATACACGTTTTTTTAAATGCATATAGATATATATTAGATTAGGCTGTAACTTATTAAAGCCTAATCCATATACTAAAGTCTAATCACATATAATTACAGTCCAGTCCATATATATATATATATATATATATATATATATATATATATATACACACACACATTACTATCTATCTATTGTTATCATAACTTTTTATATATTTATTATTTAATGGCTTAATATTATTTACTTATTTAACTATTACAATTTATTTATTTTCCATCTTGGTGCCCTCACTAAACATGTGTATTCAATTTAAGCAGATTAGAAAAATGAAATTAAGGCCTACTATGCTTGAACAAATTCTTCTTTCCATCTGGCAACACATCAAAAAGTCTAAATTGCATTTAATTTCCGTACAAGATCTCATCCTCCAATTTACCTTCTTAATCTAATTCTAATTGATAAACACGACAAATAACAAGGAATGTTTCTCTTTCGATTGGACCCTTTCAATAATTTAAGAAATAACTTAATTTTTTAAAAATATAATTAAGTGAAAAATAAAATTTAATTAAAATAAGAAATTTCATTAAGATTTAATTTTGATGTGATAAGAAAATTACAATTCATTAAATTTTTTGACAAAAATTAAAAGAAAAATATAACATCAATTTTTTGAATTAATCATTCGATCAAAACATTAATCTAATTTTTTTAACTAATTGAATTTTTTTAACATCTTATGATTTTTAAATCATAAGATATCTTTTAAATTACTGGCTCTGTCCCCATCAAGATAGGCTTATACTCCTTTTTGGTCCGTCCCAAATTATAGTCCATTATCTTCATTCAATGTGCATTTCTTTTTTGATTTCCTAATATAGTCTTATTTAGTATATTGATATTATTACATTTTTCTATAACATTAAATGATTATAAAGGATATATTGGAGAAATAGAGCAAAATTTATCTTTCCTAAGTGTATTAATTGACATTTCTCAATCCCCGCGAAAAAAGGGAATAAGCTTATCTTCACGGGATGGAGTGAGTACAAAATATCTTTAAAATTAATTAAATGCATGCAATTATTAAAATAATTCCTATTAAAATAATTATTTTATAAATTATTTATTTTCGGTAATAATTATCTAAAACATAAAATTAATTATAATACAATTAGTTAAATTAATTATATTACTATGATTTAATTGGACACGAGTTCATTGACCTTTGTTTAATAGAGATTATTATTGAAGAAAAGCGATTTTAAATTGTGCAATTGATGAGATAACAAAATTACAAAAAATACAAATATTGTTAAATCAAAGTAATCATTTGAAATGATGAAGAAATAAAATAATTTTTAAAATAAGTTATATCAAACACTCTTGGATAAGAATTAGATTGATTGTCAATGTACGGAATCTACCTTCCTATTCTTTGAAGTACAACAATTTAGAAAATTATAAGATCAATTGAAGTCATTTTTTAGAAAAGGCACAAGTAAATGCATTGTGTTCAAAAATAAAAAAAATCTTAGTTATGCAAAATGTTCCAAACTTTTGGAATTATTTGTATGGATTAGAATTTTATTTATTAAACTTTAAATAAGTTTTTAGTGACTCAAATCACGTGCATCGCTCGACTTGTTTGACAATATTGAGTATTGTTATTTCTGATTTGCTTGATATTGAGATATATGTTCGACGGAATTGTGAATTATGATATATCCATTCTGGTAAATTGTCCATATTTACAAGATGGACTTGTATGAAATACAGAAGAACCCTATCAAAATTTTTATGGAATTCTTTCATTACTTATATTAAATTAAGTTTATTACTCTAATGAATATTGAGTTTTTTTTTTGTAGTGTGATTCTAATACTGTTAGCATTTACCAAAATCCCCTATTTGTTCATAAATTAGTCTCTCATGCAACGCACGGGTGAAACAGCTAATAATGAGTAGAATAATACAAAAAAAGTATAATATAATGATACAACAAATGGTACAACCCTTGTATTAATGGGGCAAAAATGGTATTTTCACCATTTTGAATTGGTGGGATCCAATCCTCTGCTAGAGGATTGTACCACTTTGTACCGCTGTACCTCAAGCATTTGGCATTTGAACTCATTAAATTGGATTGGGAGGGGGGGAAGAGAAGGGGGGGGGGCATATTTTATTTATACTCATAATTGAAATTACAGCTCAGAACATTGAGAACAAGCATGAAATTGTTGCTTCTGCAATACAAGTTCAAGCAGAGTTGTCTCCTGCAACTTGTAAAACCAATGAGAAAAAACAATCTGTTTGAATCTTTCATTGAACAAAATCTCAAGTAGTCGATGGATCAAACTCTGATTATATGGATGATCTGTTCCCAGTGTCTGCACGATCTGCAAACAGCATGATTAGCTTATAATTAAGTAGTTGATTGCAACATTATTATAGTATTACATCAGATTACACGACATTACATGGTAAATATTGATTGAGGTTGATTCTTACCATTTGGAATTCTCAAAATGAAAAAGCAAGCCCCAATGACAATGTAGCATAGCAGCAGAACTAATCCTTTGAGGTAATGGGACGTTCCATCCTGCACCAGATAATTTTTTTCTAATTATAATTACTGACTGTCAATTGGTAAAATCAACTCATTTAATTAATCTTCTCGTGAAAAGAAGATTAAATTAATTAATTAATTAATTACCCGCAAGATTAAATTAATTAATTAATTAATTACCCGCAAAGCGAACGCCGTTATGATGATGGCGAGAGCTAGAGAGCTGGTTTCAAGGATATTGAAATCCAGATTCATGTCGATGCCAATGATCCAAGCCACAATTACGCTTACTGGGATCTGAGCATGCATTACATTACAAAATAATTGATTATAAATATAGTTACATTACATTTATGTTCTTATTATATATGAACTTGAGTAAGATTGTAATGGCGATTGAGGTGGTTACCACAAACATGGCAATTTGAGTAGCTGAACCCAATGCGACGCCCAAAGAAATATCCTGTACACCAAATTAATTTTCTTCTTTCACTTTGCTGCAAAATTAATACCAGAAAAAATAAATAAATAAAAAATAGAAGACATATTTACTTACCAGCTTGTTCTTGAAAGCAAATATGACAGCCCCGGCATGTTCTGCTGCATTCCCAACAATTGGTAGTAAAATTACACTGATGAAACTCACTGACAATCCCCAAGAATCTGATGCATCCTGTTAAATCAAAATCCCAAATTAATAAACTTAAACGTATTACCGTATTAATTATTTGTTAAATTTTTTGTATAAGTGCAAGGGGTTCCACCTTAAAAGGTTAACCTCGAAGGGGAGTAATCATTGCACTAATATTTATATTGGTTCTTTTTCTTGTTTTCTACCGATGTACGATTCCCACTTTTGCTCTTTTCATCATCATTACTTTCCAATTCGTATAGCGAAATTTATTTAGTTACCTCGATTGTTCCCACAACATACTCCGACAGTAAGGCTGTTACACCAGTCATGAGAAGTAGCCAGATAAATGCACTCCAAAATCCAATCACGGGTGATTCATCCGATACCACGTCACTGTCTTCTTCTTCGCCCTAAAACAAGATTATTAATCGCTCATCGTATCTCATTCCAAATGTGCACTCGCGATCAAGTGCAAGTAGTTGCTTATCATGCTGCAAGTTGAGAAGCAGCTGATGTGACACAATCTGGTGCGTCCACATCAGCTACTTGCACAATTGCACAAAGATGTTGTGTAAGCTGCTTGCACTGGATCTCGGGTTTGAATTATTTTTTTGTACCTCGGAAGCTTCAAATAGTTGACGATGAGTCCAGAGCTGGAAGACGAGGTAACTAATGTATGCAATCAACATTACAATACAACTTGCTCTTGACAAAGCAAGGGATTGGGTCTGTATCATCAATTCTTGGCCGTTTTCAACATATCGAAACATCAACGGGAAGAGATGGCAAAGCAAACCGAGAAACAAAAGAAGGGCATTAACGTCGGCTTGTTTTAGGTCGAAGTTTTGTTCGACTCGAAGATTTGCAATGCCTCCACAGAAAAGAGAGGTTCCGAGAACCAAAAGAAGGTTTGAAAGTATTGAACCAAGTAGACTGTATTTGACAACATCTACTTTGTGTTGAATTAGAGCAAGAATTGCTATTATCAGCTCCGTTGCATTTCCACACGTTGCATTTAGGAGCCCCCCAACTGCACAACAACATAAATATAAATTAATCATTCACAAATTTAATCAAGTATATTGGTTGGTACAATAAATATATACAATAAATATAATGAAATTGTTACCTGTAGGACCTGTGAAGAAGGCGATTTGCCTGCATAAATAAATTATTATAATATAAATAAGAATCACAACGGTTACATGCTCGATTATATTATGGAAATGAATAAAGAAATCAATTTCGAATTTGAAATTCTTACTCCGTTAAAAAGCTGACACGTTCAGCAAGCGGTGTGAGTCCAAGTAAACTCAATGCAAAAACATATGGCTGTACAATAAATAAATAAAATTATTATGACAGTTATTTTAAAATAAATGAAATTAATTAATGTGGATTCCCCGGTGGTACTCACTCTTCCGAAATTTCTACACTGAGCAGCAATTGCAAAAGGAATTGCTAAAAACAAAATTGCCAATTTAGTCCCCAGGAGAACTTCTTGAAGATTAACAAGAAAATTACGGAAAAGCCCTTCTCCGACTTTGGAGACGACGGTTAAAGCGGACTTCTTGCGCAGAGATGAAGAAGACATGTTATGCGCTGTTCGGCCGTGGCTGTGGCTGTGGCTGTGGCCGTGCCCGCGTTTCATGTCCTTAGTAAGGCGTCTCACGGTGCCGTTCTCGAGAAGCCATGGTTCGGTAGAAGGCATTTTTTTTTTCCCTTTTTTTCCCTTACTCTGGGAGTGTAATTAAAGGAGAAAAGAAGAAAGAATGAGAGTAGCAACAAACTTGGTAGCTAGTATCCAATGTGATATAATTATATGCGATGGTGGTGGAAGGAAGATATGCTTGCATGGAGGAGCTAGCGGTAATTATCCGTGAATTTGATTGATTCTGACCTGAGCTGAGCTGCCTATATGGCTATATATAAGCGTACAAGATGGGGGGCAATTTCTCAGAAATTTCCTTTTTTTGTTCCTATCAACACCTCACGGTTAACAGCAATTCTGGTACAATAAGTATGGGAAAGAATAATTGAGGGAAGAGGTAAATGAGGTGCCAAATTTTACTATATAGTTTCCCCTGGGTGAAAAATATGGCTTTTTAGGCGTCACTCTATTTGAGTGTAGGGGCATAAGGGTGAATAAATCCAAATTTTGTTTTTTTTCCCCCTTCTAGTAGAATTATTTTAACTACAGGAAATATTTTATTTTTTATTTATTTATTTATTAGCAAGAGAGAGGAAACTATATACTCTCTATATCCCACAAAGATAGTTTTATAATTATTTTTACACAGATTAAGAAAATAGTGGTTAATCTAATTAGCACATTAAATTCTACCTCATTTTTCCATTTATATCCTTGTATATCATTAATTATTATGTATAGATAATTAATGTGAAATAATACCAAACTATATTAATAAGGGACATCCATGAAAATAAAAAATTAATAACATGCTCAACAAGAAAAGTGGAATATCATTATCTTGGAACGGATAAAAATAGTAGTACTCACTTCATTCCATTAAGATAGATTTATATTCCATTTTCATTTATCCCAAATTATAATCTAATTTCCTCAATGAGAATATGATTTATTTTTTAATTGACTAAAATATTTCTATTTAATATTATTGGAATATTAAAAATCAACTCGTCATTCTATTTCTCAAAGATATTAACAATGTTCACACTATTTTTTTTCTCAATTAATGCAAGGGTAAAATCTATATATATATATAAAACCAGCACATTTTCCCGCTCATTCTACCTATTTTTTGAATTAAATAATTAATAAAAAAATCATGTTCCCACGTAAAGGATAATAAGTTTGATATTTACCCATTTAGATTTCTACAGATCGCATCATTCCCTTATCACAAACCCAATACCGTTCATCACTATCCTCCTTCCGCCTACGGGTGCGATTTTTATTTTTTTTAAAAAAAACTTGCAGAATACAAAATAGACCCACGGATTCTAATTAAAGCATATCTTAAATATATGTCTCGTAGAAACACTAGTAAGAATAATATAGAAATATTTTGTAATTCCAACGATATTTAATATATTTTATTAATATGTGTAAAAAATAGTAAGTGCCTGTCTTAATAGGATGGAGGGAGTATAATGAACTATTTCTGTGGGGTGGAGGGAGTATATAATTCAGCAAATTTAATTATTAACGTAGTCTGTCTCTGTCACAGATATAGGCTTCTCTTCATTTTTTTTCATGCATCTTTTTCAACTTCTCATATTATTCCCCCCCCCCCCCCCCCGTGTGTGTTAAATAATAATTTACGTGTTGTTTTCATATAATTAGAACTTGAAGTGACTGAGGTTAAAGTTGAGAAGGACATTGATAAGGCTGAGGATAAGGGGTGCTACTGTGGGAGATTTACATTCGTCGGGGAAAAACAACCCTGTATTTTTCTACTGGAAAGTTCTTGGTGTCTAAAATTATTTATTATTGTTTGTTTGATTCCAAATGGCTCGACTGATACAAAGAAAAGAGATCAACTCCAACTCCAAGATCACTTCACCAGCAGTCGATTAATATAACTTTGATTCTCGTTCTCAAGAGGCTGTTAAGAGCATCATCTCCTGGCCGAGAGGAGATTGTGAAATCAATATAAAGGAAACGACAAAAATGCCCCTCCAATGTTGAAAGGTCTAACATTCGGTTCGGTTGCATGTAAAGTCACACCAAACGGCGAGTTTTCTGATAAAATAGAATCATCATGATCCCTAAAGTACGACCTTGTACTCAAAAATTCAAAGCGAATGTGGCACCAAATTAAAGGTCGAGGGTAAAGATTCGAGGTTTTCAGCAAAGACTGACAACTTTAAGGATGTTGTTCGTTCTGCGAAACCATTGGCGAAGAAAAGGCTGCATGAAAATGTTTCGCCGAATATCCAGACAAGACTTGGTACCAAGCACCAACACTTCAGCTGATTTCATAATAAGAGCCGTCATTGCCATTCGAGTAATGCTATTTGTACAGGTAGAGTTGAGTTGCAGTTTTGTGAGGTGTTAAAATCTGGTGAAATGGGTTACATGGGTGTAATTATGTGTGAACTCTTGTGTACAACTAAGCAGAAGGCATCCTTGTACAAATGTAAAGCTCGTTTTCCCCACCAATCATTAACATTTACGTTCGAATAAGAAAACTTAGAAGTGACTTTATGTACAGTTTGCATCACTCTATCTTTTTTTATAGAACTAACCAAAAATCGAATTAATTAACCAAACACAAACATAAGCAGACCTGAAACCGGAATGTCCAGACGTACTTGTGGATTTGTCCATGCGAAGTCGGTGTGAAACAGTGGAAAAATTTGCAATTTGAAGTCTTTATCTACATAATATTTACATTAAAAAGTAATCACTTATATATACTTATATTTCACGACATCCGACTAGGTGGCACAGTTAAGGAGAAAAATGGAAGTGCCAGATAACATATTCTACAAGTACCTAACTAGCCTTCGTCTGTCTCTGTATTTGAAAAACAAAAACTAATGGGAAATTGGTCCAAATAGTCCCAAAAAAAAGTTCGTCGACCGCGCGTTTAGTCCAAAATAAAAAAAAGTTCAAATGGTAAAAAAAAAAAAAAAAAAAATAATAATAATAATAATAATAATAATAATAATAATAATAATTTGTGCGCATTTGATCCATTTGGACGGAATCCATCCAATTTTATCGTTAGTCAAGTGAAATTTTACTATTTTGTCTTTTTGCCGAGGGCATTTTGGTAATTTAATTTAAGATAAATTGCACAAAATGTCATATCCTTTAAGAATTATTACAATCAAGTCCTAATATTTGAAAAATATACACTTTAGTCCCAAGTTTGAGTGAAAATGTACAATTTTACTCTTTTTTTGTGGATGTTTATTTGGTTTATAATTAATTTATTGAATTAATTTGAGACTGATTAAATAGTTTTTATAAAAAGTTTTTAATACAGTAGTATTTATTCGCATTAATATCATAACTTTCGAAAACTTTGTTTAGCATTAAAGACGCACACATTTTACTTTTCAACAACAGTTAATAATAAGGTATTGTTCTCCCCAACTTAAATTTCATTTACACGAAGTACGTGTTAGATGTGTGGTTGAAAATTGAAGAAAATATATTACTCCCTCCGCCTTGATTATATGGTCCACCTTTCCTTTTTCGTTTGTCCCAATTATATGGTCTAGCTTGCATATTATGAAGTTTATTTTGTATTATTTTACAAATATATCCTTATTTAATGCTATAGTTGTAACTATTAATTTAAAAATTAGTTGTGTTAATAAGGGAAAATTAAGAACACAATTCACGAATTAAGATGGGGGGAGTAAAAATACAAAGTAATTATATGAATGAATAGTTGAAATTGATGAGAGAAAAAAAAATTAGTGAAATTTAATGTGTATAGAACAAGGCCTAAATGTAATTATTATACCTCAAAAATTTTTTATTAGGAATATATCACTGTGAAAAATATACTGAATACAAAGAATTAAGAAAATCAAATCAAGAAAGAAAAAAAGGAAAAAATCAAAAATACAAAAACCCCTTCCCCTCGCCCCCCCCACCCATTAAATTACATTTAGGTCTTGTTCTACACACATTAAATTTCACTACTTTTCTCTCTCATCATTTTCAACCATTCGTTAATTCATACAATTACTTTATATTTTTAATATATTTTCTTCAATTTTCAATTACAAATCTAAAACGTACTTCAAGTAAATGAAATTTAGAGCTTGTTCGGTTCCAAAGAAAATAGCCATGCACGATATTCCGTAGAAAATGTGTGGTTAATATTGTATTGGACAATGTGTGTGTGGTTGAAAAGAGGAGAGAGAATTTTTTTGTTTACTCTCCAACTAAACAAGCCCTTAAGTTGGGGAAAACAATGCCTTTTATTAACTATTGTATCCGTAAAAAAAAGTTTTCGAAAGTTATAATATTAATGTGAACAAATATTACTGTATTGAAATTTTCTGATAACAACTATTTATTCAGTATCAAATTAATTAAATAAAATTAATTATGGATCAAATAAGCATCCGTAAAAAAAAAAGTAAAATTGTGAAATTTTACTAAAATTTGGGATTAAAATATACATTTTTCAAATATTCAGACTTCATTGTAATAATCCCTAAAGGATAGAACCTTTTTGTGCAATTTATCTTAAGTCAAATGACCAAAATGCCCTCCACAAATAACAGCAAAATTTGAATTTATTAATGATAAAATTGGATGAATTCCGTCCAAATGGACCAAATGCGTATCAACTTTTAGTTTTGGACTATTTGAGCTACTCCTTTTTTTCTTTTTTTAATTTTAGACTAAACGTGCAATCGACACATTTCTTTTTGGATTATTTGCACCAATTTCCCAAAACTAATCCAATCAGTATATGTAAAATTTTTTTTTTTTTTGTCCACCAAGATTTACGTGGTCTAGTGACACCCAAATTGGTTTTCTAACTCTTAGGTTAAGGTTCAATTCTCGTCTCTTCACTCATCCTTGTAATTTAAAAAAATAATAATATTTGTTTTAACCACTAATTAAATAATTAATTGATTTGATATTAATATATATATATATACTAGTATATCTTTCGCATGCTATCGATTTATTAAGTTGAAATTAATCAGAAATTATCTAATTAGTATGCAATTAATTAGATAAACTTAATTATGGACCAAATTCACTCCTATAAAAAATAAAATATTAAATAATTTAATTTAATTAAAAATTTGGACTAATGTAAACAAATTTAAAACTTGAGAACTTAATTTTAATAACTCTCAAATATAAGGACCTTTTATGCAATTTTTCATAATATAATGACCAAAATACCCTTCAAAAAATGACAAAATAGCAAAATTTGATAAAATTAATCTAACAAAATTGACTTTAAAATCATCCACCGACCAAATGCCAAGAACTACCTAACTTTTTGTGACTATTTGCACTACTTTTTATTTTGGATCAAACGCAAGAATATTGTAACTTTTTCGACTAATTTCAAAGTCAATTTCCCTAAAATAAGACAATAAATTATTGTGAATATATAAAAAAATAACAAATAAATGTAATATTACAAATACTTAACACTACAAAATTTTGATCTTTCGTTACAAAGCATATATGTGGCCTCTACTATTTTAAATGAATGCATTTGTCTCCAAAAGGCCAGAGACAAAATTCACCTCACAATTTTAAAATTTTGTTACCTCTAACATTTTCTTACAAACTCTATTTGTCTCCAAAAGATTTGTAGCGTTAGACATTAGCCCTCGAAATTTTCACAATTTGTGGCCTATTACCTTTCATTTGAGGTTTAGCCCACAAACTCAAGTTACAAATATTTTTTTATCTCTCTATCACTACATATAAATAAAGATCTTTCGCTACAAAAAGTATTTTGTGGGGAAAGATAAAAAATCTTGTAGTGGAATAATGGTTTACAAATTTTCATAAATATTATTTTATAAAAAAATATCATATCAATTATCGTAATTCATGATTTTAGTTAAGAACATAATTTTTGGGAATTAAATTTACATATACTTTTGGACAAAAAATCTAAATAACATATTTTATGAATCATATAATAATCAAGTTAAAAACGTATTTTAAATAATGATTAATATTAATGATTTTATGGTTGTCCTACACATACATATATAAATTTTATGAATATTAAATTGATTTTATATCATATTTAGTTCGAATTGAATTCTAAATATTTAATTGATTTTATGCCTTAAGTAAATTATTTAATTTTTTTAGAAAAATAAAAAATTAATTAAATGGAAAATTGCTGCCAGCCTGGCATTGTACCAAATTGACATTGTAATTAAAAAACAAAAATGTAAACAAAAAAATTTAATATTCAAAATTTTAAAATATACAAAAAAGTTAATTCTAAGTTTTAAAAATAATTCAATTGCCATTATAGTTTGCAACTTTGACATCATATCACATTTTCACTAATGAAATTTTCATGTTTTAATTTTTTAGTAAATGAGTGCCAACATATGGTAGCTAGTTCATGATTCTTCTTATTATAATATTAAAATTAAAATTAAGATATAATTAATTTAAAAATTAAAATAAATTTAAAATAATTAAAATTTAATATTCAAAAATTAAAATATATACAGAAAATATTAATTCGCATTTTCCGAATTAATTTAATAAGTGTAAGTTTTAATCTTGATCTTTTATAGCATTTGTATTAATGTAGGCAATATTAAATATAAAAGAATAAAAAAATACATAAAGTAATTATAAAATTAGAATACATATAAAAAAATTATTTGTAAAAAAGTAAAATAAGGAAAACAAAATTAGTTAAGGAAAGTAAAATAAATAAAATAAGAAAAATAATTAATCTTTAAAAATTAATGCCAAACATGTACGCTTACCTAAAAGACTTTTTGCAAGACTTTCTTATTATTATATTAAGATATATATATATATACATCTATGTGTGCGTCTCATTAATCTTTATCTTATAAAGAGAGATATCGTTAGTGAAAGGTTATAATGTGGCACTCATTAATATTTTTTAAAAAAGCATGAAAATCAGTTTTGTAGTAAAAAAAAAAAAGAAAATTCTATTTTTGGAAATAAACTAACATTAATTAGTAGTTTTAAATAGGAAATTTTTTTAAATATAATTATTTTTTAATGAAACATAAATTTATCATTAAATGTGATAAATAAAATTTAGTAAGAAAAAATTAGTTTTTGAAAAACTTTAAATGTAATTTCATTTTTCAAATTTTTAATTAAAAACATTAAATAATAAGTATTTTATTTATTTATTTTCACCACCATGTTAAAAAATGTTATAGTTTTAGATAGTTTTGATTTATACTATGCATTGGATTATTCAAATTGCGGAATTATTCTTAAATCAAATAGTAAGTGCTAAAATTATAATTGAATTTGCACTGAGTAATTTATTTATTTTTAAATAAAGAGTAATTTATTTATCTTTGTCTTTATATTTAGAATTGTTATATATATTGTCATACTATTAATATTTATATTATAATTTGTTAAGTGCAACGTAGACAAAGATGGAACGTGACATACATTAAATATTTTAATAAAATTATAAAATTAGTTTAGGAAATAAACCAGTATTAATTAGTTAGTAGTAATTAAAAGCATAATTGAAAATAAACCAATATTTCAACAAACATTTAATGAGAAAAAATTTGGTTTGGAAAGACTTTAAATATAACTTCATTTTTTAAAGTTCTAATTCAAAATATTAAATAATAAATATTTTTTATTTTGATTTAATTTTATCGTGATAAAATTATAGGTTTTGATAGTTTTACTTGGTTATATGAATTGATCTATTAAAAAATGGTGGGTATTTTCTATTTTTTATTTTTAAAATCAAATAGTGAGTGGTTAAAATTATAACTAGATTTATATTGAAAATTTTATTTATTTTTAAGTAAAATATAAATTTATTAATCCTTAGATTATTATAATTAAAGTGTCACGTTTGACGGATGCTCTATTGGCAGCGTGCCAACATGACACACGGCTTCTAATTAAAAAATTAATTGATATTTCTCGTTTTTAATACGACTAATGTGATATGCTCACTAACTGGATTTTGCATTACGTATTTTTTACCTTTTCTAAGTATATAAAATTAAAAATAAAATGTTTTTCTTTCTATAATTAACATAGAGTTTGCATAAAATGGAAAGAAATCAAATAAATTATGTAGATGAGGAAAATTATCGATATTACTACAAATTTAAGTTACATAAAATTAAGCATAATACTTTTTATACAATAGAGCTAAAATTAAGTAGCAATTACAGCTTAATCACTAAAAGAACACATAAAATCATAAAATTTAGAGTGCGTAATATCTATTTCAGAAAAAAAAGTATTCAATATAAATTTGATATGTACCAACAAGAAATACATGTTTTGATAATCAAAGAATTTTTATATATTCATTCCTAATGGTTCGTTTATAATTAATTAATTGCCACAAGCATTGTTGTATAATGTTATGTACGATAATAAGAATTAAAGTTACACGTTTTGAGAAACTTTTTAATTATGCGATGCAAGTGAATTTTCATAATTTGCAATTGTGAATTCACTCCACATTTTTTGCATTGACTATAATATATAATATTATACATTTCAATAATTATTTACAATTATACTATCTCCTATGCATAAATTATATCAATTATGTAATTCAATATTTATATTTATAGTTTTATATCAATTATTTATGGTGCAAAAATTTAATTGTTCTCATGCCTCGCACGGGCTTGATACTAATTATATTTAAATCACATTTTTTCTTTCATCATTTTCAACCATTAATATATTGATTAATTATTTAAAAAATAATTATATTGATTCTAACAAAGTTTTTTTTTTAATACCTTTAGCTAGTTCTCTATTACCTCATTATTATTCCATATATGCGTCCTTATTCCTACAACTGCACTATAATCATTAATGTGAAGATATATTTACAAAAATACTATTAATTTTTTAAAATAAATATTAGCTATAATTTTTTAGTCCGAGTATTAGAGTATTATTCTTTTTCCTTGTCCCCAAAATTTCACGTAATTAACAGCATATACCCATGCATTGCAGTGGATGACAATTCGGCATAGAGATTATTATAATATGTCATATTTGCTTATTATAAGATTAAATTAATCTACTAAATTGTAACGACCCGACCCCGTCATGGCCCACCTAGATCCAGCCTGCTATGCCCCGGGGAGGATCATACGGATTTGGGTACGGTCCGTTAATGACTCGATCCACTTTGGCATTTATATCATTAACTTTAATCTAAATTTCACACAATTTTATTCTTACACAAAAGCCTCATACATAGTTAGATGGGCCTCTTAACTTATAAACCAGACTCATCTCTTATGTCCAAGATATATATATATATATATATATATATATATATATATATAAAATTTTAACTCTAAACGGGCGACGCGGTTTATAAGTAAATTTGAGTAACGGTTTAGCGACGCTTTAATTAAAATTTTCTTATAAAAGTTTGGATCGCTACATAAATACAAACTCAAAATAAAATAATATTAAATTCTATAGTTATCGGAATAATCACACTAAAAAAATCTAATTTTGTAGAGGCTATGGGGGTTTTTTAAAACATTGATAATAAAATAAAATAACATTAAATGCTATAATTATCAGAATGACCACACTAAAAAATCTAATTTTTTCTTGTAATTCCCATGAGATGAGGCATATGATGTCTCCCTCTTTCTTTGTAATTTGATTTTTTATGAATAAAATTATATCTCGAGTTTGAATTTTCGAGCTAAGATACCAAAAAAAAAGTGGCAATATTAAGCCAAAAAAAAAAAAAAAGTTATAAAAAGCTTAAGTGAGTATAAGCATATACTGCATGTAGCAAAAGTGTATAAGGACAACATGGTGAAATTTCAAATTGAAGCAAGTTCGAAGAGCCATTTCCGGAACATAGACGAAACTATATATACCCATTCAGAGAATCTTTAATGCACAACAATTTCCTTTTATATACGAGAGAGAGACACCATAAATTGATGTAGGTTCCAAACTGATGATTTTTTTTTCTTGTTTTTGGAACGCCAAACTTTTTAAAATAACTTTGAATTGTCTATTTTTTTATATCATTTTTACTCATTAATTAATTGACCCTACATTTTCATCAGTCTCGCATCATCATTTCTCACACACTTCTATAAATACACGTCATGTACTATTGTTTTATCATATTTTTATAATTTGTTTTTATCCATCTAGATCTTTTTTCTCTTTTACTTTTTCCGCCCTATTTTTCTACACGATTTTCTCCTTTTTCTGAATTGAAATATTTACTCCGTCTCCATCTGTCGTATCCTTATCATTTCAAGATACAATCTTTAAACTTCTGGCTCGATCTCGTGCAAGGGCCCGGGATATACCATCACGTCAAAACCATCTCCATCTTGTTGATCGTAACAGCCCTACGCACCGATCATTGACGCATAACAATTTGTTATACGTACGTATGTACGGCATTTACGTACAATAATGAAGCTTCATGGAATTTCTTGCATACACAAACGAAAGGAATCAAATGAATATAGGATAATGCTAAAGATAAATAATACTTACCATAATAGGTGATATATTAGAGGTGAAAGTTTTATTTTACCCTTAATAATTGTGTAATGTTCTATAAGAAGGGTAATGGTAATATAATCATTTTATCTAATTATATTACTCTTTATGTAAATCTCTATGTCCATGTAGCATGACCGATGAATATAATATATTGTCCTCAGTAACTTGAGGTCTTCTATTTTCGCAAATCACAATCAATTTTTACATATCATTGAGATTTTGGGACAACAAAAATTATATAAAATAATTGACAAGATGAATCGGTCTAAAAACGCTAACCCACTGTGGTTTCCATAATTCAGTAGAATAGTGAGCAAACCACTAATTGTTGGAATTAAATTTCCAAGAATTATTTAATTAATAACAAAAATTTTATTAATATTTGCTAACATCTAGAGAAATTGACTAAGTAATACACGAATGTAAAGGTTGTCGAATAACCTTACATTGTATTTGTACCGTCACTTCCTTATTGCTACCGTTCTTCAAGCTTTTAAACCTTAAACCATTCCTGATCACGTGCGTAGACATTTAATTGAAAAGTCGAATAAAACGTATGAATGATATAAGTAATAAAAGCGTTCTTGTTGTTGTTGTTGTTTTTTTTTTTTTAAATAAATATTTTTCCCCCAATTAAGCAATTCTAAATTTTTAATTTTTGATACACGAGATAAGCTTCCTCTAGGCCTTCAATTTTATTAGGTAAAGATTCACGCGATATAATCAAATTTCCCTAAATTCTCATTATCCGTTTCACAAGCACATCTCGTTGTTTCTCACGCAATTAATCTGCGAGTTAGCAATTCTCTTATAATTTACTCTACGAAATTTTTTGGAGCTTATATATTCAGTGCTAACCACGATTAAACTTAGCCAACCAATCTCATGGGCCATGGCTACGATAACTCTTATTTTTAATGAAGATAACGTACAAAATTGCAAAAGCTGTCGAATAGCGAAAGCCGTGCAGTACATCCCATGGCTTTCCATGTAACTCACATTATCCCTAGGCCCAATCTAACATCAAATGGCTAGCTCGATTATGGTTAAGTTACAATTTTACCCTTCTATCACTTGTGGCTACCATTTTCTAACAAAGTTTTAGTGATGTAGTTAGAAAATAATATTCGGGTACCTCCCAACTCTTAGCTAGTTTTTAAACTGCCGTCCAAAGAAAATACCCAGTGAACTCTTCGCCTATATCTCTCAGCCAGGGTACCAATTATATATGAGTAGAGTATTTACTACCAGATTCCTCTCGATTCCCCACATACGGAAAGCATTCATTCCTAATTTAAATGCCAGACTATCATAATAAACGCCATAAATTGGCTGATATAATTGGTAAGCTAATATATTTAATAACCGCCCATCTAAAAGTGATGGAATTCATTGAAATTATGTGATCACGCCACATATCTATTAAGGCCAACCATTACGACATCTATGATTTTCAGAAATTGCCTTTTCCTAATTATAGAGCTAACTCATTAGTACGTACACCATATTAAAGAGTCTAAAGTCAATGAACAATGATCAGTACAAGACCGTACGTATTGGAGTCAAGTAATTAAATCTACTAAATAATCAAAGCTTGATCAATTCTTTTAGCAACTCTTAGCTGAATATGGTGATTTTTATTTTAATAAAAATTAAGTTGTGACTTGTTTAGTTAGAGAGAGTTTAATTTTAATCTCTTGATGGATTATATTATCATTATTGCAATTAAAAAATTTTTATTTAATAAAATTTTTTATTTGAAAGTAGTATATATGTTGACCTTCGGAAATAGGGCCCACAGTTGCTCCGCATCTCTGTCTTCTTCCTCCGCCCACCTACACGTTAGGACCAAACGTCGAGAAAGTTGACCATCGACAACCACCTCCTAAACCGGGGAAACAACGGTAGCCACGCATTCTCCGACGGTCGAGTCAGCCATCTTACAATCGGCAAGTGAAGTTTGACGTGGGTGGAACTGTGAAGCCTGAATTGAGGTATTACGGAGATCTACTCGGGAGAGTTGAGTTCTCTAATGAGTGAATTAATGGAGAATGAGTTTCAAACCCCAAAAAGGTCCCCTTCTTCTTCCTCCATAGCGTCTATTTATACTACTTCACACAAGAGATAGTGGATGAAATTCTAATGATGATTTTCTATGTGTCCAACAGCTACTGGTTTTGGGTTCCATCATGGGGATGGTCGGATGTGACGGGACACTGACATTATGTACTCTGAAAGTTTTGTGAGTGGTTTTGTGTCACATCAACCGCAGGCGGCCATCCCATGCATGTGGGTGATTTTGACTATCAGGGCGGGGAGTTTGCAGAGAGTAGCCCAGCCTGGCGAGGGGTTTTGGGGACGCAATCTTCCGCCACGATGCCACGTGCGGCGAGGACCACTTGTGGGTCCTTCTACGGTCCACCACGATGCCACGTGTGCGGGGGACCGCTTGTGGGTCCTTATACGGTCACACCAATAACATAAGTCCCCCAAGCCTAACTCCCTGATATTTATACGGGGTGTTGGGTTTAGTGAGGGAGCCGGGACCGGCCTTAGCAGGCGGGGCGATGCTGTAATAGTCGACCTGGGGCCTTAGAAGGCAGGGTGATGCTGTAGCAGTCGAGCCGGGGCCTTAGAAGGCAGGTGATGCTATAGCGGTCGAGCTAAGGCCTTAGAAGGTGGGGCGATGCTGTAGCACGCGTGTCTTGGAAATTGGAATGGGCCATATTACAATGGTTATATGCATTAAATGTGGGCAATCATTGCAGCTGTAAAATTTCGGGATTTGAGGGCGCGTGGAGGGCACGACCAATTGGAAGAGGAGCTCGGCTGCAATGACTGTAGTGATGTGAACTGGCAGAGACGGTTCGGGATACGGGATGTGCCAGATTTGGACGCGTGTACGGTTGAGATCGAGTGGCTTCGTCTATATATATAGGTATCCTTGGTGAATTCACTTTCTTACCTTTGCCTTTCGTGCTCTTTGCTCTCTAAGATTTCCTAGCTTTCTGACTTTCTGTTCTCTGAGAGTTCTTAGCTTTCTGCTTCGTTGGCTTCTTCTTGTTCATTTGCTATCAGTTTGATTGTGAAAATGGTGTCAACACATATTAACGAGGGTGAGATTATGGCTCCGACTCCATTGCCCGCGGTGGCCGGAAATGGGGTTCCGGTGTATCTGCTGGATTCCGATGACGAGTTTATTGCGTCAATGGTGGGTGTTGGGGGTACGACGGTGGTGGCCGGAGAGGTTGTTGGCGGCCTGGATGGGGGTGATGATAGTGAGGAGATGGCGTGGGAGGTGGTGGTTCGGCTGCTGTGGTATGGGTGGCGGAGAGCTATCCGAGCTATTGGGTCGGCCGTCACCCCTTTCCTTTGTTGCTGGGTCATAATTTTGGGGTGGGTGAAGTTTTGGGTTCCAACGAAGGAGGAACGGGCCTGTCATCGGCCGGCAGAGAGGCGGGGTGCTGTGGCGTTTTCGACGCCGGCGTTGAATTACTGCGGGTTGCATTTTCCGCTGCACCCATTCTTGCGGAAGGTGCTCAGGCGGTTCAACTTGGCATTGATGCAAGTGACGGCCAACAGCTTCGCCCACATCATGGGTTCGTTGGTGCTGTGGGCCGAGGTGACCGGGGGTCATGAGATGACCTTGTACGTGTTTGAGACGTACCATGCCGTGAAGGATACGACGGATGCGGGGTTCTTCTACATCTCGCCAATGAGTGGGGCTGCCATCGTTGGTGAAGACCGCATCGAACGTAAAAAAGTGGAAGGAGTCGTGGATGTGGGTCGGAGGGGACTTCCAGCGATGCCCATGGGAGAGGAGGGAGCAGCACGCTGTGCCCACAGTATTTGGGTCGCCGGGTAAGGGTTGGGCCTGCTGCTCTTGTTTTTGTGTTTAATTGTCGTTATATCTGACTTGGTTTGTTGTAGGTGCATCCTAGGTGTTCGACCTCTGCGATGGGGATATAAGGATGCTGGCAGCCATAGTCGGCAGGCTAGAGGAAGAACGGTCCTATGGCCGGCTTTTCGAGAGGGAGAGGCTGGGGTGAGCTGGCCTGGTTCCCACAGCCCTTAAGTGCTCTTCATCATTTTTTTTTGAGTTTTCTGACATAATGTTTCTTGTAGGTGAGGAGTCTCGAGGCTCGGCCTAGGCAAAGATAGTGGCCGAGGCCGGTTGCCCCATCTCGACAGTGTTGATTGGCGTGGCGGCGGAGCTGATGTAGAAGAGGGTGGCCTATGAATGTAAGGCGGCTATCACTAGTTCGCAGGGACGGGCCAACCGGCCCTCTGCCTCTGCCGGCGGTCGCAAAGAAGAGGAAGGTGATATCGGTGCTTGCAGTCCCAATGGCACAGCTGATGGCCGCCAGAGGAAAAGAAGGCACGGGTGGCCGAACTGCTAGTTACGGAGGCGGGGCCTATGGGAGGGAGCGGTGCCGGAGGATGAGGCAAGGCCGACCGGGGGAGAGGTTCCAGAGGATGATGCGAGGCCGACCGGAGGAGAGGTGCCGGAGGTGCGGGGGAGTGAGTCTCAGGTAGAGGCTTTATTCCGGGAGGGGCACGGCTACGAGGAGGCCCCGCCGTTTAGCCAGTCGTAGCAGCAGTGCCTGCTCCGTCGGGTGGGAGGAGGCGGCTGAAGAAGGCGGTTGAGAGGATGTCGGCAATGATGCCATTTGCCGTGCCCCTGGCGGTGGCTGAGGAGGGTGAGGCGTCGGATGAGGCGGAGGCGCTGGTTACCCTTCATCTAGCCAAGCTACCTGGGAGCAGGTTCCATCGTCAGCATCGCCTGTACCGGAAGTGGCTGCCACAGGGCGTGGAGCAACAGGAGCTGGACTCCTCCACGCAGGAGCCATATAAAAGGTTGGTGGGGCCGTCCGGAAAAAGGCTGAACCAAAAGGCAGTCGGCGGTCTCCCAAAGGTTGCCAGGGCCGGGACCAACTTATTCATTAAGTAAGTCCCGAAGGAGGTCGCGGCGCTGACCACCAAACTATCGCCGGGACAACTGCTGTACGTGGAGGAGGCGAAGAGAAGCCGGGCTTTGTTCCTCGTCCAGGAAGCGAGGAGGGCGGTGGCGGAGTCGGCGAACGACGCCGATGCGGCCGACCTGTTGAAAGTGGAGAGGAGGAGGGCTACCTCGCTGGAAGAGGAGCTGAAGCAGGTGAGGGATGAGCTTGGCGAGTCAGATCATAACGTCACCGCCTTAACGAAGAAGCATGAGGCGTCCCTCCACGAACAGGCGTTTTTAGGCCTTGAACAGACGTTGTTAAGCAAGGCCTATGAGGAGCGGGGCATCCAGCTGAGGTCGGTGGCGGCACTAGCTGAAGACGCCGCTGAGCTGATGCGCCTACGGAAGGAGTTGGTGGCGGAGAGGTTGGCCCGGGGGGCCGAGGCTGTCAGAGCCCGAGGCGTGGTCGACCAGGTGAAGAGCAGGTTCAACGAGGTGTTGGCAGCTAGGGATTCCTCCGTGGCTGACCTTAGGGCCGAAAACGACGGACTCCAACTGGCAAACCTGGAGCTTCAGGTCATGGTGACTCAATACCGGGGTGCCGTCAACTCCCTCCAGCGAGACTTGGGCGAGGTACGTGCTAAACAATTCGCACTCGAACTTGAACAATTGGAGTTTAATTCTAACCTTGAGGCCCTGTTTGTGAATGCACAGAGGCTGGCGGTGGATAGGAGGGAGATGGAGGGCCAGGTTGCCCATCTCATAGCAGAGCTGAGGGAGGCGAGGGAAGCCTCAGCTACAAGGCCTTCGACCAGTGCCCCGGCGGGTCAGGAGCTGGATCGGGCGGAATGGGAGTTGTCCTTCATGGCGACCTTCTATACCTCTGAGTGCTATCAGCCGCTCCTGGACCACGGGGCGTCGAAGGGGGCGAAGCTTGCCCTAAAGGCGGTGGAGGAGGCTTATCCCGGGCTGAACCTGGCCGCCCTTCGGAGGGAACTTGGCGTCGAAGAAGATGAGGAGGGGTCCGGCGAGGAGTCAGGTGGGGAGTAGTGTACATATATAGTAGGTTTTTATTGTAAATATAGTTGTAGGTTTAGATGCAGAGGGATGGCTCTGGTTTCCCGAGCTATTGTAAACGAGGCATTCCTCATATATTTTAATAAAGTGTTCTTCGTTCCACTAGTGTTTATTTTGATAAAGTGTTGGGTTGTCTTTAATGGCTGAAAACCTTGCATGGCCAGAATTGCCCCGCCTTCTCTTATCTTACAATTTTGTTAACACGGTCGTATTGAGTTTTAAACTGAGAATAATGACAAACTGGACTTCGAGCCACCAAGTGTGTGTTTATGTATGACATAGCCAGCCCTATGGGTGACCAACCCAGAAATTCGTTGGGCAGTAAAGGGGCCAGGGTACCGCACCTTTATGCGTGAGCCTGCGCGCTAAGAAATTAGTTAGGCAGTGAAGGGGCTGGTGTGCCGCACCTTCATGCGCGGGCCTGCACGCCCAAAAATTAGTTAGGCAGTGAAGGGGTTGGGGTGCTTCACCTTCATGCCTAGGCCTACACGCCCAGAACTTAGTTAGGCAATGAAGGGGCTAGGGTGCCTCGCCTTCATGCGTAAGCCTGCACCCCCAGAAATTAGTTAGGCAGTGAAGGAGCTGGCATACCGTGCCTTCATGGGTGGGTCTGCACGCCCAGAAATTAGTTCAACGCGGATAAACAATTGGCTTTGTAAGCGCTTCATTGCAATCAATAAAAATAGATGTTATTCCCCTGAAGAGTTACAAAACGCAGGGCCATATTGATAATACTTCCTAAGGTGTTTAGCATTCCAGGGATGGGGGAGCGGTTTGCCCCCCGTTTCCTCCACTTGGGGCTAAACAAGCCTTGGTTTGTGGGGGCAAAGTTTCGTTTCAGAACTAGGTCTCCCTCACTTAGGGGCTTGATCTTGATCCTCTTATTGAAGTAGTTGGACATCTTCCTTTGGTAGGACAGGAGTTTCATCTGGAAGGAGTCTCTTTTTTCTTGAAGTAAGTCCAAGGCAGTTCGGTGTGCCTCGGCGTTAAGAGTGTTCGTTGTACAATATCCTCATTGGGGATGGAAGTCCGGCCTCGATTGGGCTCATTGCCTCCGCGCCATAGGCCATGGCGAAGGGCGTTTCCCTGGTAGCGGAATGGGGGGTGGTCGGATCGTCCATAAGACATAAGGGAGTTTGTTGACCCAGGCGCCCTTTGTGGTTTCCAGCCTTTTCTTGAGTAGGAGCTTGATGGTCTTGTTGACAACCTCAACCTGCCCATTAGACTGTGGGTGATGTGGTGCGGAGAAATGTTTTGCTATGCCCAACTCTTCGCAAAGGAGTCGCACCTTCCGATTATCGAACTGCCCCCGTTGTCTGTCACCAAAGAGTGGGGGATCCCGAAGTGGCATATAATATGCTTCCATAAGAACTGGGAAGTCTTGGCCTCGGTTATGGATGATAGGGGTTCGGCTTCCACCCATTTGGTAAAGTAATCGATCGCGACGATGGCGTGCATCGCCCCGCCTCTTCCCTTGGGGAGGAGTTCGATGAAGTCCACTCCTCATTTGGCGAAGGGCTAGGGGTTGGTTACTGGGGTGAGCGCCTGATGTGGCTGGTGCGAGACTGGGCGTGCCTCTGGCAGTTTGCACATTTTTTCAGGAAGTCCGCGGCGTTTTGTTTGAGGGTTGGCTAGAAGTATCCATGCCTTAGCACTTTCTGAGCTTGGGATTGCCCGCCAGAGTGATTACCGCACATTCCTTCATGGATCTCCCGCATGGCGTACAGGGCCTCAGAGGGAGACACGCACCGCAACAAAGGCATTGAGTATCCGTGCTTGTATAGCACTGCGTCTAACAACACAAAGTGTGCTGCCCGCCTTCTAAACTTCAGGAGTTCCTCATTTGCAGGCAGCGTCCCATCTTTCAAATAGGCGATGTAAGGGGCCATCCAGGCGGGTCCGTCCCCTCCCGCTCTTTCTGCTACGGTTAGAACCTCCTCGATACTCTCGATAGAGGATCGGACTAGCAGCTCTACCGGGATGGTCCGGAGCAACTCGGAATCTCTGCTGCTAGCCAGCTTGGATAGGGCGTCAGCGTTGGTATTCTCAGCAGGCGGGACCTGAAGCAATTCGAAGCTTTCGAATCGGGGGAGGAGCTTAGTGACCGCCCTTAGATATAGGGACATCGTCTTTTCTCTTGTGGCGAAATGGTCGTTGATTTTGTTAACCACCAGTTGTGAGTCGCTGTGGACTGATAGCTGCTTGACTTGCATCTCTTGGGTTAGGCGTAGACCCGCCAAGAGGGCCTTATATTCAGTGACATTATTGGATGACGGGAAGGAAAACCTGATTGCGCAGCTTAGCACGTGCCCTCCGGGCTCATCAAGACGACGCCCGCCCCCGAGCCGTCCTCGCTTGAGGACCCATCCACTTGCAGACGCCAAGGGTTGGTCGGGGCGGCCTCGGCCTCCATCGGTTTAGGCCGGGTATGTGAATTCAGCAATGAAATCTGCCAGTGCCTAACCATTAACTGTAGATCTCGATTTGAATCTGATGTCGAATTGGCTTAATTCGACTGCCCACTTGAGCATCCTCCCGAAAGCATCGGTCTTTTGAAGGACCTTTTTCAACGGGAAATTGGTTAGCACTTCGATAGAGTGTGCTTGGAAGTACGGCCGGGGGCGCCTGGAAGCCGAAATAAGGGACAAGGCTAGCTTTTCCATCTCCGGATACCTCGTCTTGGCATCGAGGAAGACTTTATCATATAGTACACTGGCAGTTGCGCCCCACCTTCCTCCTTGACGAGGATGGAGCTCACTGCCTCATCAGACACCGCTAGGTAGATCTGTAAGGTGTCGATTTCCTTGGCTTTGATAGTAAGGGAGCCTTTCCCAAATATGCTTTCAGTGCTTGGAAGGCTTCCTCGCATTCAGTTGTCCATTCGAACTTCTTGCCCCCTTGAGGACTTTGAAGAAAGGTAGGCGTTTATCGGTGGATTTGGAGACGAACCGTGTCAGGGTAGCTACGCGGCCGGTCAGGCGTTGAACCTCCTTGGGTTTTCAGGGTGATTGCATGTCTAGAAGGGCTCAGATCTTCTCGGGGTTGGCCTCTATGCCTCGCTGTATCACCATGAAGCCCAAAAACCTTCCGGAGGCCACTCCGAAAGCACATTTCAGGGGGTTCAACCTCATTCGGTATTGCCGCAGCACCTCGAACATCTCCTTCAAGTGGGCAACGTGGTTCTATGCTCTGATGCTTTTCACCAACATATCGTCTACGTAGACCTCCACAGTCCGCCTTAGCTGCTTTGCAAACATTCTGTTGACCAGCCTCTGGTAAGTAGCGCCAGCATTTTTGAGCCCGAACGACATAACTTAATAACAATAGAAGCCCCGGTCCGTGGTGAAGGAGGTATGCTCCTTGTCCCCCGATTCATAGGTATTTGATTGTGGCCTGAATAAGCATCCATGAAACTGAGTAATTCGTGGCGGTGTGGCGTCGATGATAGGCGTTGAAATACACTCGCCAATTTATACCACAAGTGCACGGATCATTCAAGTAGTAAGTTTTGGACCTAAAAGTCCGGATATCGTTCCCTCAAGGACTAACGTGAATTGTCAATACTAGTTGTGTAATATAGTATATATATGTATATAAACACATTCTGAGACTGGAAATTGTTTTGGTATCGATTCAAATACGTTTAAGTGTTCCACTGAAAAAGGTAAAAACACGTAATACGGTAATAACTTAAGAGAAGAATTATAGTTGAGATTATTGACGCCATTTGATCGTTATGTAATTGATGCTCGGCTAGTTCTCACATGAGTCAGTTGTCGTTCATGTTAGATCCAATTTTCCCTAAATAGGTGATTCCTCTCTCGAATGTCAAATCACCCATTTCCGACCAATTCAATCTACTATATTTCTATGTCGATTGAACGTTGATCAAAAGCATGACACATAGTGAAAATATTAAAAGGATCATCCAAGCTGAGAGGTATATCTCTATCCTCACCAAGAACTTGGAGTGAAAACCATTTGGTCTAAGTTAATTATTCTTTTCTCAAAGCATGATTAACTCACAAACAACTGCACTTATTGGCCACATAAGTGAAGAACACCAAGATCAATGGAATACACACACAACTACAACTACTCAATGAATCGAACTAGCTTAGAACCAATAACATGATCAAAGTTTATCAACAATCTCAACTACATCGATTTACCCCATACTAGAAAGTAAAAACATCATTAAAAAGGAATTACTCATTAAAAGATAGTTTTTACAAGTTAGAAATAAAGAAGATGATAGAGGAACTCTCTTTAAGTCATAAACTTGAGGTAGCCAATCACCATCTTCACAACTATGGATCTACAACAAGTAACATGGCTTCTTCCCTTTCTTTTCTTCTTTTTATTGAGAGCCAAAAGCAAAAACTAAAACTCCCTCTAACCCTAGAAAATATCTACATAAATGGAGCCTCATCATCCCTGAAAAGCCCCAAGCTTGGAGGAGAAAGTGGGAAAGAACAAATAAAACAGTGAAAAGCTAGTCAACAAACCGCATTCTGGTTCTGGAAAAATTACGGCCGTATTACCGAACCTTACGGCCGTAATTTACTCTCTGCATCAAAATGAAATACAAGCCGTGTGACATACGGTCAGTATCGAATTTGGGTACGATCAGAATATGTATTACCACCAGAACCCTGGTAATTACGGCCGTAATGTTGTCCTGCATCCAAGGTTTTCCATTTTTAGCTCCCGGCTTGTCGTTTTCCACTAGTTTCTTTGCTTCCCATCTCGTTTCAAGTTATGTACCTACACAGATCAAATTGAAGCATTAAGAGTAGATAATTGCTCGTTTTTATCAATTTCCAAACTGTTAAAGGCATCCGAAAAGTGTGCAAAAGCCCTCCTATCAGTGACCAATTGGTCGATCCAGGGTAGTGGAAAGCTGTCCTTTGGGCAGGTCCGGTTGAGGTCGGTGAAGTCGATGCATGTTCTCATCTTCCCATTCGGCTTTTCACTAGGACCGGGTTGGCGACCCACTTTGGATATGGGCATTCTCGGATGAAGCTGCTTTTTAGGAGCTTGTTCACTTCTTCGCACAACGCCTCATACTTGGCCGCATTGAGGGCCCGATGGTCGCATACCTTTGGGTCGATACTGACCATGTCTTCGTGTTTCCAGGCAAACACGTGAAGGTTGTTTCTTAGGAGCTTGTTCACTTCTCCTTATCTGGGGTGGGGAGGCTTGAGCCGATTTTGAGCACTTTGGCCGGGTTGAAAGGGTCGGCAGGGAACGACTCCAACTCTTCAACGGCCCCGGCGGAGGGCGAGTCAGTCTCTGTGACCCTAGGGTCCAGGTCTTCGAGGGCGTTGGCCTCCTCCATCTCGATATCCCTGACCTGGTTCCTTCCCTTGGGTCGTCTCTGTTCGGGGGGTCGTCGGCCTGAGACTCCATCATTTCCACGTCAAGAAGGATCATGTCCATCTCTCACCGCGCGGCCTTTCTTAGGGCGTTGTGGTAACACCTCCGTGCCTCTGGTTGATCCCCTTCGGACCGTGGCTATGCCGTACTCTGTGGGAAACTTAAAGCATAGGTGGTGGATGGAGGTTGCGGCGTAGAGGTCCTTCAAGGCGGGTCGCCCCAAGACTCCATGATACGCCGAGGGCCGGTCTATGATCAAGTATTCCATGAATAGGGTTCTGGATCTCGGTGCCTTGCCCATGGTGGTGGAGAGGACGATGCTCCCTTTAGGAGTTAGACAATCGCCAGTGAATCCATACAGAGGGTCTGGTGACGGGCTAGCGGTGTGGCTACCTCTATCTGTTCATAGGTGCTTGAAAAGATGATGTTCACTGAACTGCCATTATCTACCAAAATGCGTGCGAGGCCGTTCTAGGCTACCTCGGTGCGGACCATGAGGGCGTCGTAGTGGGAGTAGTGGACCCCGATCATATCAGTATCAGTGAACTGATGGCTTCGGCCTGGTGGACGTCCTGCCTCTGAGGATTTTGAATGAGCCAACTGGAGTCGGCCTTGTTCTTCGACTCACGAATGTACGACTTTTGGGCGTTCCTTGACTGTCCCCTGATGTAGGGTCCGCCTATGATGGTGGCAGTCTCTCGAATAACGGGGGCAGGGTTCCCGCTTCTACCACCCCTCTCGGTCGTCGGCTGGGCGTCCATCCTACGTTCTCGATCTTGTTGTGGCGGTGGACGTTCATTCCTTTGCTTTGCCCTTCGGATTTGCGTGGCTCAACCCTCCGATCCTGGGCGGATTGGTGGGGAGCGCCTTGTCTTTCGGGGGTTCGATCCAACCTGCGTCCACTATTTCTTTTGCTGGCCTGCCTGTTGTCATTCCGGTGCTCGATGAGGTATTGGCAGTCCTCAGTACTGTGAGTGTGAGATTGGTGTAGGCGGCAGTAAGGCCAGGAGTCAGCGGTGGTGGCGGAGTTGGGCCCTTACCTCCAAATAGTCCGTCGCATCGTAAGTCTGGTCGAAATAGACTGGGGCCAATGGAGGGGGCAAGATGGGCCCAGCAGGCGGCCCTTTGCTGATTGCCGAGGTCACATTTGGAAATCTTGTGGATGAGCCCCTGGGCCTATTGCCCTTTTGATCCTTCTGGGCTGGCTGCCTAGCCTTTGACTCACATGCAACCTCGGTTCCGTCGGATTGATAGATAGGTTCCGATTCCGGTTTATCGTAACTTGCTCGGAAGCAATCTCCTCTTTGAACATGTCTGTCAGCTGGTCGAACGTGGTGGGTTTTTTGTTCCATATATCCCTGAAAAACGTGGTATTGACATCTACCCCGCCTTTTAGGGCGGCGAGCGCCTCCGGGTCGATGATGACATCACAGGTGAGCATCGCTTCGTTGAACCTATTGAGATAGCTCTGCAAGGTTTCACCTGGTTGTTGCCTGATATCATACAAGGCTTGAACTGGCATGGATGGCGGTCTCGCCGTGGTGAAGTAGTTCAAGAAGCTCTTCTTCAAGTCAGGCCAACTACTAATGCTTCCGCTGGGAAGGCGCGATTACCACGTCTTGGCCGCTCCGGTGAGGGTGAGGTGGAAGACTCTGGCCTTGAGAGCGGGGCTAGCTCCCCTGAGGTCCATGGTGGTGCGATAGTCGGTAACGTGCAGGTTAGGCCGACCCGTCCGCCGTACTATGTTATTTTCGTCATTGAGAAGTTAGGCATGATGGGGGCCCTCAACAGCTTGGCGGAGAGGGGAGAGATTTGGTCATCATCGTCCCGCTCGTAGGAGCATTGCGGAGAGGGCGCTCTCTGTGACTTACCACTATAGGAGTGGCGAGGAGAGGCAGCCGGGCGGTGGTCTCATCGGGGCGGGACCTTTTACATTGATGCCTCGTCCTGGTCTACGAAACCCGCTTGTCCCGGCGCATGCGTCGGACCCGGAGGGGCGGTGTGTGCCTGCCGGTGAGGACGAGGACCCCTGCCGGGGATGGGGACTAGCCGGCTGAAGACATTGTGCGACGGTTCGTTACGTGGAGGAGCCGAGTGGTGGGACGGTTCAGGGGGGACGCTGACGCCGGTCGCGGCCGCGGCCGCCGGTGGTATCCTCCGGGATTTCGTGATGTACCGAGGAGGGGTTCCTCCCATGGCTGTACTGGTCATCTCTGTTGTTTTGTTGATTCTGGAGGTTTGCCAGCATTTCCTGGATGGCGCGGCTGTTTTCGTTCATCTGCGCCATATTAGTAGCCATATCCCTTATTCGTCTGCGCATGCTACTAATGGCACGGGCCCTCCTTCTCCTTCTGTCTTCATCCATGATTGGCCTTTTGAGTAATGTAGCCACGGGGATGCTAGATGTTCTTGATGTGGGACCGGTGGTAGGGACTTTTGTTTATGCGGTATCCTCGTAGTTAAGTGTAGTTTCCCACAGGCGACGCCAAACTGTTGACCTCTGGAAATGGGGCCCACAGTTGCTCCGCACCTCTGTCTTCTTCCTCCGCCTACCTACACGTTAGGACCATACGTCGGGAAAGTTGACCATCGACAACCACCTCCTAAACCGGGGAAACAACGGCAGTCACGCATTCTCCGACGGTCGAGTCAGCTATCTTACAATCGGCAAGTGAAGTTTGACGTGGGTGGAACTGTGAAGCCTGAATTGAGGTGTTACGGAGATCCACTCGAGAGAGTTGAGTTCTTTAATGAGTGAATTAATGGAGAATGAGTTTCAAACCGAAAAAGGTCCCCTTCTTCTTCCTCCATAGCGTCTATTTATATTAATTCACACAAGAGATAGTGGTTGGAATTCTAATGATGATTTGCCACGTGTCCAACATGTAATATCCCGTCCGTTTATGCATGTGATTTATGATGTTATGCATGATCGTGAGGTGGTGAATAATATGTTTAGACCTCTTGGTGACTTCTGCAGATGCTATGTATGGTAAGTGTAAACGGCGAGCGCTTCGAGCGGCTAGCGGGGCGCTACAAGTGCAGGATCGAGTTTTTACGTAAGTTGATGGGTTACGGCCAGAATTATCGGGTTACTGGCCGTAGTATGATAGGTACTGACCGTAATTTGTGGAATGAGGAAATGTGCCAAAATTCTGAGAATTACGCCGGTATGATTTGGAGATACGGTCAGATTATACGATTACGGCCGTAGAAGGTTATGGATTACGCTAATAATTATTGAAGGGTGAGATGCATGGATTTCTGAGAGACTTTATTACGGTCGATGTTCTTTGAGTCTGGCCAGATCGTAGGTTACTTACTGTAAGATTCATGGTTACAGTAAATTTGGGAGTTCTGACGTAAAAGATAGAGTTACTAGTAATTTTAAGCTCTAAATCGTTAGATTGGGTTTAACACGTTGGCTTGGGGTTTTTCCATCATTTTCGACCTCCAACTCCCCAAAACCCCCTGGAGAACAAGTTCAAGGGTGATTTTGAGACTTTGGCTTGGTATTTGGCTTGCAGATCATTGTCTAATCCTGGAGTTCCAATCTTGGAAGCAAGAAGGAAGGAAGGAAGAGAAGAGAAGAGGGAAGGGAGAAGAGATATCATCCAACCAATCTCTAGCTTGGTTTTCTGTCTTTTGAGGTAGGTTTGAGATAGAATATCTATGTAGGAGGCAAGTGGAACATGAATGATCCTCGGAGATAGCTATGTATGCAAGTTCCTTTGGCTAATTACCTAGTTTTGGTGAAGTAGGACATGGTAGTTAGCTTGTTGGGGATTTCCTAGGGTTAGGTGCTTCCTAACCTTGGTTCATGATATGCTTATGTTGTTGCCAAATGCTATGCTATGAATGTCTCTGGTCCATGTGTGCTCATATGTCATGCGTGATTGGATTGGATTGCCTATCATGTGTTATGCGTTAATGTTATGTTTTCGCCAAATATGGGGACCTACGCCCACGAATGATATGTCGGTCGAATGGGGACCTACGCCCAACAACCGATAGTATATGGCCTCACGGAGGACCTACGCCCGATGATGTTACGAGCCGCCAAATGTTTAAAATGGCGCCAATGCTAACACATGATTCGCAATGGGCCCGGGAAGTGATATGTGATGTTCATGTGCATTGTGTCTCTTCCATCGAGTCTTTATGACTCACGCGTGTCCTTTCTTATGTTTTAGATGATGTGGCGAGTAGAAGGCGGTGGAGGTGGCGGCCGGATCCTCTCACGTGTGAGCTCGTCCGACGGTAGAAACGGAAGGAAAAAGATTTTGGGGTCATGTGTATACAAAAGCACTCTTTGCAATCTCTTCTTTGTAATATCACTTTTGGAGCTATCACGTTAGATATATATATGCAAATTATCGCTGGGGTTTCGTAAACTCTTGAAAATGTGTGCTTCGGTGACGTCCACGCAGTAACGCCCTTCCTAGCACGATGCCATTGACGACTGGGGCGTAATATTACGCCAGTGGTATCGAGCAATTACTTCCCTAATCTCCGCACGCTGAAGGATTTCACGCCCTCAGTATTGTATATGTTATATGAGTTTGCATGTGATTGAGTGCTTACGCTCGCACGGATATGATGTTATGGGAGTTATATGTCAGGGTTGGATAATCGATGCGGTATTTTCCTTTTGTCTTACGGATGATAGATGGCAGATGATCGACGGCTACTATAGAGAGGCTTACGATTGGTTGGCGAATAATCAGATGATGCAACAGATGATGAAACTGAATAACCACGGTGTTGGTGGTAGCAACATCGGTGGCTACTCCGAGGGGGATAAGGTGAAGGAAGATCGAGATAGGAGATGGCTACGGCATCGGTTCCGACGGTTGAACCCTCGGTCTTTGAGGATGCTAGGGACCCACCGATGCCGAGAACTCGGTTACGCATTTATCGAGAGGATGTTTGAGTATGCACATATTCCCGATTCTCGAGCAGGTGAACTGTGCTACTTTTATGCTTAGGGCTCGGGCCGGTTTTGGTGGGACTTGATCAAGAGGGAAGAGACGCGGATGGTGCGATATGGGTAGTGAGCATCAGGCCGACTTTGTGCGCGTTTCGTGCCAAAGTATTTCTCGGGAGGTTTGCGAAGAATGAGCGAATGAGTTTATTCAGTTGCAGGGAGAATATGGCGTGATCGCTATGGGAAGAAGTTTGAGAGTTGGCTCGTTTGCTACTTATATGGTTGATCACGCTAGTGGGAAGATAGCTCGGTTTGTATGGATCAAAACCGGAGTTGGCTCGTGATGTGCGGTTGGCGAGTGTTTAGACCACGAGTTATGCGGAGACATTGAACGAGCTTATGTAGCCGAGAAGCGAAGCTAGAATTGTGCAAGCTTCGGTTAGGTCGAGGCCAACCAATTCAGCGGCTCAATCCGACCCAAGGCTCGGCTCAATCTACTCAAGGTTCTTGGTGGTAACCGTGGACGAGGTTCCAACTTTGGGCCGGCGGGGTTCAATTACGTCAGAACTACAAGAGGCTGCAGATACTACTTCTTCATCTCAATCTTCTGGCGAAGAAGGGACCAGGTTCTCCGTCCCCCAATGCAAAGGCTCGACATGTGGGAAGGTTCATACTGGGCGATGTTATTTCGGTACCGATGTTACGGTGTGGGAAGGAAGGGCACATTGTTCGGAATTGCCTGAGCCGAAGAATCAAGCATCACAGTCCTCAAAGGTGCACGGCAGATCAGGTATTTGCTATAGCTCAATCCGATGTTCCGAGAGAGCCGATGTGATGCGGTGTACGTTTATATTTCTACTCTCCTGCATATGCATTGTTTGATTCGAGCTACTCGCATTCATTTATATCCATGTCGTATGCCCGTCGGTTAGTAATGAGTCCGATACCTTTACGGTTCCTCTATGGATGTCATTGGACCTACGGGGTTGAATCAAGCAGTGTGGTATTATCCGTCTGTTATGGTGCAAGTTAGAGTGTGAAAGCGTTAGCTAATCTCATTGCCTTGGAAGTTAAAGATTTTGATGTTATTTTGGAATGGATTGGCTAGCATAACATGGTATATTTTTGGATTGTTCTAAGCGTGCTTTAAGTTTCCAGATGGTGAGGTTGTTTCATCTCTATGTTGGAACGGTCGATCAGGGTTGTTATCTCCTCGATGAAGGCTCCTAAACTCATTGAGCATGTGGGGTGTAGTGCCTAATGGTGAGGATGTGTAGTATGGATGCGAAGGAAGTTAAGACACCATCATAGGTTCCTGGTATGTGACTCTCTTGATGTCTTCGACGATCTTGAAGGGTTACCGCCAACCCGAGAAGTAGAGTTCCTATTGAAGTTGTATGCAGGGAACACTTCCGATCTCTAAGACTCAGTATCGTATGGCTCCAATCGAGTTGAAAGAACTCCAACGCAATTGGATGATTTGATCGAGAAAGGATTCATTCGACCAGTACTTCGCTGGGTGCTCAGGTCTTGTTTGTTAAGAAAAGGACTTCGATGCGGCTTTGTATGGATTACTGGGAGTTGAACAAGGTGGCGATCAAGAATAAATTACCCACGTTACGTATGATGAGTTATTGGATCAACTTTGGGATTGTGGTTTACTCGAAGATTGACTTACGGTGGGTATCATCGGTGAAGGTTAAGGAAGATGACATTTCAAAGTCGTTTAGTACCGACATGGGCACTTTGAGTTTCTCGTTATGCCCTTTGGAGTGACCATGCCCGCTAGCCATGGATCTCATGAATCGGGTCTTCGCCGTGACTTAGACAAGTTTGTGATTGTCTTCATTGGCGATATCTTGATCTACTCCAAGACTCGAGAGGAGCACGAGCAAGATCTTCGATTGTTTTACAAACACTTCGGGAAGAGAAGTTGTATCACCGAAGTTTTCAAGTGTGACTTTGGGTGGAACAAGTGGTGTTTCTGGTCATGTCGTGAGAAAAGAAGGCATTTCAGTAGACCTAGTAAGATTGATGCGGTGCTCGATGGCCCACTACAATCCCATCACTCCCATCAAGGTTTTTGTGGGTTTAGCAGATACTACCCGTCGTTTTGTGAAGGATTTCGCTAAGCTCGCGGTCTCTTACACACCTAACCCGAAGAATGTACCTTTCCCGGGTGGACGGACGAATGTGAACATAGTTTTCGTGAGTTGAAGACTTCGCCTCACAACGGCACGATCGTTAGCAATCCCGGGATGGCGTTAGTGTGTTTTACGCTTTATAGTGATGCTTCTTATCAAGGACCTGGTTTATTGTATTGATGCGAGATCGAGAAAGTGATTGCATATGCTTCCGCCAAATGGCGAAGAGTTATGAGCGTAATTATCCTCACGCACGATCTCGGAGCTAGCGCGATCGTGTTTGCTGAAAATTTGGAGACACTATCTTTATGGGGTGAAATGAGATTTATACTGGATCACAAGAGTTTGAAGTACTTCTTTACCGAAAGATCTCAACACGCGCCAACGTTGGTTAGAGTTGGTGAAGGATTATGATTGTTCGATTCAATACCATCGGGAAAGCCAATGTGGTAGCCGATGCTTTAAGTGGAAAGAGTCAAACGACGACGAGAGTTGCACGAGAGGTGAGAAGTTAGATTTAGAGATCTTGGAACAAGAAGAAGCCCGATTAGCGTATGACTCATTCGACGTTGTTGGATCGGATTAAGGATGGGCAAGCGGCGATGATTGGGCAATCAAAAGGAAGAAACGACTCGAGAAGCCAAGACCAGAATATCAAGTCTTGAATGGATTCCTGAAATACAAAGACCGGTATTATGTCCAGCGACCGATAACCTCCGACGAGAGATTTGTGATGAGGCACATATGGCGCTGATACACTTCATCCCGCCCACCAAGATGTATAGGAGATTCGGATGCTTTATTGGTGGCCTAATGAAACGAGACATGGAACATTTGTGGCAAAGTGTTTGATTGCCAACAAGTGGCTTAACATCGAGACCCGGCGGAGAACTCTCCAACCACTTCCAATTCCCGAATGGAAATGGAATGACATCACGATGGACTTCGTGAGTGGGTTTCCTGACAGTAAAGGATTTGACGCTATATGGGTTATCGTTGATCGACTCACAAAGTCCGCCTCATTTCTTACCTATCAATATGACGTTTAAGATGGAGCGCTGTCACCTCTATGTACAAGAGATTGTTCATACATGGCGGTGCGCCATAATTACTTCGCCAATCGTGACCAGGTACTTATCTCATTTACGGAAGGAGTTGCAGCTGGTGTTGGGACGAAGCTTCAATTGATGCGGCGTTTCATCCCCAAGCGGATGGACAATCGGAGAGCGATCCAAACGTTAGAAGATATCTTTGCGTTCTTGTGCCTTGGAATTTTCGCAGGTTTGGGATCGTTATCTTCACACTGAATTTATGCGACAACAACGCCACCATACTTCCATTGGGATGCCCCGCAAAGCGTTGTATGGACGAAAGTGTAGATCCGTTACATTGGGACGAGATCGGCGATGAAGGATAAGGGGCGAAAATGATCCAAGATATGATTTGTTGTCGAGAAGATTAAAAGGCGAATGAAAGTTTACGCATTGATCGCCCAGAAAGTTATGTCTTGATACGCCGTCCCACTTGAATTAAGTCGGTGATAAAGTCTTTATTTGAATTTCCCTATCAAACCGCTTCTCGATTTATTAAACAAGAAATGCGCCGATATATTGGCGTATGAGATTCTTGAGAGAATCGGGAGGTTGCTTATCGCCAAAGCCATTACTACGATATGGATCGTATCCATAATGTATTCCATGTCTCGACTACGTGAAGTATCTGCCAGATCCATTCATGTGTTCCGGGATCCTCCACTGACATTCAACCGATTTGTCATTTGAGGAGAAACCAAGCGTGCAAATTATTGCCGGAGCGAAACAGCCATGAGGCAAACAGATACCGTTAGTTCGTGGTCCTATGGAGGAGCAAGGTGGAAAGAAGAAGCATGGAACGAAAGAAGATGATATGAGTGAGAATCATTATCCGAACTCTTTACAGTAACAATTTTGGGGACGAAATTTATTTAAGGGGTAGATTGTAATATCCCCGTCCGGTTTATGCATGTGATTTATGATGTTATGTATGATCGTGAGGTGGTGAATATGTGTTTGGACCATGGTGACTTCGTGGTGATGCTATGTATGGTATTATGTCGAACGGCCTCTAGAAGCGGCTAACGGGCACTACAAATTGCATGAGGATCGAGTTTCTTACTGCCGTAAGTTGATGGGTTACGTATTATCTGGTTCGGCCGTAAGTATGATAGGCAATGCCGTAATTTGTGAATGAGGAAATGTGCCAAAATTTACAGAGAGGTAATTACGGTCGATGATTTGGAGATATCGGCCGTATTATAGATGGGTTACTGTAGTGGGGTTATGGATTACTAGAATTATTGGTGAGATGCATGGATTTACAGAGACTTTATTACGGTCAGATGTTCTTTGAGTACGGGCCAGATCAAGGTTACGGCCAGAAGATTCATGGGTTACCCAGAATTGGGAAGTTCTGAAAAGATAGAGTTACTGACTGTAGTAATTTCAGAAACTTGGATTGGGTTTTAACACGGTGGCTTGGGGTTTTTCCATCATTTTTGACCTCAACTCCCCAAAAACCCCGGAGAACAAGTTCAAGGGTGATTTTTAGACTTTGGCTTGGTATTTGGCTTGTAGATCATTGCTCCAATCCTAATTCCAATCTTGGAAGCAAGAGGAAGGAAGGAAGAGAAGAGAAGAGGAAGGGAGAAGAGATATCATCCAACCAATCTCCTAATCCTGGTTTCTTTGTCTTTTGAGGTAGGTTTGAGATAGAATATCTATGTAGGAGGTAAGTGGAGACATGAATGATCCTTAGATAGCTATGTATGCAAGTTCCTTTGTACTAATTACCTAGTTTTGGTGAAGTAGGACATGGTTAGCTTGTTAGTGGATTTCCTAGTGGTTAGGTGCTTCCTAACCTTGGTTCATGACTTATGCTTACGTTGCCCAAATGCTATGCTATGAATGTCTCGGCCCATGTGTGCTCATATGTCATGCGTGATTGGATTGGATTGCTATCATGTGTTGGGCGTTAACGTTATGTTTTCGACCAAATATGGGGACCTCGCCCACACGATATGTGTCGGTCAATGGGGACCCACGCCCAATAACCGATAGTATGGCCTCACGGGGGACCTACGCCCGATGATGTTACGAGGTGAAATGTTTAAAATGGCCAATGCTAACACATGATTCGCAATGGGCGGAAGTGATATGTGATGTTCATGCATTGTGTCTCTTCCCATCGAGCTTTATGACTCACGTGTGTCCTTTCTATGTTTTAGATGATGCCGCGAGTAGAAGGCAGGTCGGAGGTGGCGGATCCTCTCACGTGTGAGCTCGTCGACGCGTAGAAAGCGGAAGGAAAAGATTTTGGGGTCATGTGTATACAAAAGCACTCTTGCAATCTCTTTTGTAATATCACTTGAGCTATCACGTTAGATATATATGCAAATTATCGTTTGGGGTTTTAAAACTCTTGAAAATGTGTTAGTAATGCCGACGTTATCACGCGTAACGCCTTCCTAAGACGATCACATTTGGGCGTCTTGGGGCGGTTACACAACCCATCGGTTTTGGGTTCCATCATGGGGATGGTCGGATACTCGGATGTGACGAGACACTGACGTTATGTACTCTGAAGATTTTGTGAGCGGTTTTGTATCACATCGGCCGTAGGCGACCATCCCATGCACGTGGGTGATTTTGACTATCAGGGTGGGGTGCCTGCGGAGAGTAGCCCCGCCCTGGCGAGGGGTTTTGGAGGCGTCCTCGTCCGCCACGATGCTTGTGCGGGGGACCGCTTGTGGGTCCTTGTACGGTCCACCATGATGCCACGTGTGCGGGGGACCGCTTGTGGGTCCTTATACGGTCACACCAGTAACAATATATATATGTTTTTTGTGGACAAAATTTTATTTACTAAGGATCTCCTGCGAAATTTTGCTTATGGGCCTCCAAATCTCAGGATCGGCTCTGTTTAGATGCCAACTCATTTTATGCATGATATTAATGTATTCCACGAGTGAAAATAAGTTTCATTTATTTAGTTTCATCATAATAACAGCATAAAACAATGCCTTACAGCCACAGGGTTTTTGTAACTAGTGATCACATAAACAGAAAGAATGGGCAACTTCCAGACTCAGAGGCTAGCTGGACGATAATGCCAAAACTGGCCATTTATTTTTACTCATTTTTTTTCTTTTTTTTTGACGATTTTTTTTTTTTTTAAATTTTTCCTCATGTGCAGCTAATTAAATTAGGTAAACTACGTTATCGATCACTCTTTAATTTTTCACATCATTTGCGCCTACGTGTCCAACCTTTCTTTTAGGTAGGTAAATAAGCAGGATTCCGACTTTTTGAAAACAGATGTCATGTAAAAAAATCACTCACGAGGACAAAAATCAGCTACAATTGAAACCACCCCACCCCAGACCCCAGAACACCCCCACTTCCTCCTCCCCGCACCCCCAAAAAAAATCTACTACAAAAACACAGGTACAAATTGAAAAAAAAATTAGGAAATTATACACTACAAAACAAAAAGAAACCCAAATTTGGAAACCCTAGCACCACCACACGATTTCTATATGAATCGAAAACTTTTGAAGTATAGAAACCAATCTAAGATTCTAATCTACATTGATTGTTTAGGAGAAAAAATAGAGAGAGAATGAGTTGAGAAATGAAGAATTGAACAAATGAAGGCAGTACCCGTAGTAATTCTGACGAGATGGTGATGATGGTCATTGGTCGCTAATGTGTTGGAGTCATATATGCATATGATTCCAACAGCCATGGGGTTTGTGATAATGCATCGATCAGCTGGTTTTTGAACAAAAAGTTTGAAAAATAATACAGACATTAATGTATTAATTAACACCTGAATTGTTAAAGGAAAAGGTCAATCCACCAATCTTAAAAATGAAACTCTAAGACAGCATGTTTTGAATAATCTCTTTTTCTTTTTCTTCCGGTTATAGTTTATTTAACCTTTTTCATGTCAAGAACTGAAAATTTTATGTTTATTTCTCCCAAAATAAAAAAAAAAAAAAGTGAGAGAAAATTTAAAGTTACCAACATCTAGAGAAAGTCTAACTAAATTTCCATAAATTTAGTTCTCTTTTTAAAATATTTGGATTTGTGGATTTGGAATCCTTTTTGATAAAGTAGATGTGCTTGATCACCCAATAATAAAATCAATGGCACATTAAAATGTCACGTAAAATGTCAAATTCAAATGTGTATGTAGAATTATTTAATAAAATTTTTTATTTGAAAATAGTATATATAGGTTTTTTGTGGACAAAATTTTATTTATTAAGGCTCCTCTTAAATTTAGGCAAGAATAGAATCTCGGCCAGGATTACGTGTAGGTGCGAACTCATTTTATGCATGATATTAATTTATTCCATAAGTAAAAATAAATTTCATTTATTTAGTTTCATCATAATAACAGCATAAAACAATGCCTTACAGCCACAGGTTTCTTATTGCCAACGATCACATAAACAGAAAGAATAGACAACTCCCAGACTAAGAGGCTGGACGATAATGCCAAAATTGGCCATTTATTTTTACTCATGTTCTTCTTTTTTTTATTTTTATTTTTTTTTTTTTTACTCAATTTCAATTATATATTATAATTAAAGTAGGTAAACTACGTTATCGATCAGTCTTTAATTTTTCACATCATTTGCTCCTTCGTGTCCAACCTTTTTTTATGTAAACAAGCAGGATTAATCCAACTTTAATTGATTAACACAAACGAAATAATTGATGAACACAGAATCCGTGTCTCATATCGTCCAAGAACAAATTCTTGTCGCTATCAGCAAGAGGACAGAAAACCCAGCCCCACTGGCTACTGATTCCAATATAATTCTGCCAAAATATGGTTTGCTTCCAGGAAGTTTCGTAATTCTGCTCCAGTTAACGCAGACATCATAATCATGCAGGTACAACCCATATAGATCTTTTAATTTGGTTGTGATTCAACTTATTTATTTTTATTTTTATTTATTTTATTTTATTTAATTTTAAAAAGGTGCCTTAAAGAGACATGCATGAATATAAATACTACCTTTAGTAGTATCAATTGCAATTCATTCAAACAATTGGCAGTTTATGAAACTGTAATGTAGGTAAAGAACACGACTTAAACGATTTACCTGTTTCGATAATTCTATATTACTTGCCGTGGACAATGGAACTACGTAGTTTGAGAACAGGTTAAAATAAACGAAAATTTGCATGGTTTTAAATTAGATTGTAATAAGTTGCATGTGATGACACACATCAGCTGAGAGGACAGCAAACTGCAAAACAAGAAAGAGGCTATTTCCAAGAAGTTTCTTAAGCCCATCAGTGTGCCACACAATTTTCTGCGTCTAAAATTGCATCGATTTTGTGTTTAAGGTCCATAGATCACGTGTTTCTGTTTTGCCATTTTTAGCCCAAGTTTGAGCAGTGGAAAATATTTCCATTTCTCTATACCATGCATCAAATGAAGTCACTGCCGTACCAAACTTTGACGACCATATATTATTATATATCCGTGATTTCTGTCCAAAGCCTACTTTGTTTTATAGCACATATTTTTCTCAGTCATGACCACAAGTCTACAACACGACGAAAAGTGGACACATGGCTGTGATAGTATCTTATGAAAAAAAATCCATGTGGCATGATTTATACTTCAGTTGAATTATGTTTGTGGTAGTTTGCACTTGGGATTATGATATATAGAATGAATAATGATTATATAAATTGTAATATTTTCTCATATTTTAATGTTTACAATTGCTTGAGTTTTGAATTTGTAAGCATATATATTTTAGAAGTAGAATGAGTGTGCATAATGAAATGTTAATTCATTCGCTCTAGCACAACGATCTGCATTGAAATAGGAGAAAATTAGACTAAATTGATTTATGTGTACGAGCTTGTTAATTCCTTTGATATTTTTATGCAATATGCGGAAAATTATTCACTCTTCTTTAATGGTAGTAGTTTCATTTCGAATGCTCACGCTAAAAGATTGGTCATTCTATGTATTCGAATGTTTTTAAGGATGAAATTACAGTCTCTATAAAAAATAAGACTTTTAGAAGCGATCGTTCAATAGTCTTTGTCGTGTAAAGTAATAACAATAACGTTAAGGTGCGCATGAAACAATAAGACGGCGTCCTATTACTCTACACGCATGCGCTATAAGGATAACGATCTGTCCCTAAATGTTAAATTTCCTATGAAGTAGCATGATAATCGATCGGCATAGATTATGTTCGATAGGAATTGAAATGGTAAAGAATATATGGATAAAGGCACGAAAAGTTTATGAATGCGCGCCTCCCCTACAATTTGGCCATTAATTCATTAAAGGTGACTTACTATATATGTTGCAATATTATCGTAATGAGAGTTTTCTGAATGATAAAGTTTTTCACATTTTGAGGTCTTAGTGTTCAACCAAATCTGGGTACGTAAAGTCATCGAGAAGAACGTGTACACATCTCACAGCGGGATTGCGCTCTGTCATAAGCTTTTAGGGGCTTATCTCGGGGCTCGATCCGGCTACTCTTATTGCCTTCGAGTTGCTCTTCAACATAAAGAAAGTAAGGTCGTTCTTGTAGGAGTAGTTAAATCCTATGCAATGAACTAGCTAGTTATTCATAAAAAAATTATTCCATTAACACGTGCCAAGTACATGCTTGGAACAAACTAATTAATTAATTTATTATGTTAGATCAATCTAAGGGCTTGTTCGGTTGGGAAGTAATTTTCCATGCACGATTTTTCGTATAAAATGTGTGGTTAATATTGTATTGGAGAATATGTGTGTTGTTGAAAAGAGGCGAGAGAAATTTTTTTCTTTATATAGTTACCAACCGAACAAGCTCTAAATGTGCAAAAGTCGCAAAATTACATTTCACTATCATTGATTCTGAACCACGAATTGTGCTTCTAACCCTTAAGCCTTACTCAGCTTGTTAGGACTCTAAAGCGTAGCCGCAATGGATGACTTGACACTTGTCACTTCAGGAAAAATAGAACCAAATAATTACAGTTAGCATGAAACCAACGGGGTGTGATCCACATGTTCTTTGAATTTTTTAGGATTTATGGATCCTTATAGATTTTAATACAATTCTACAGAATTCTTTAGATTCTAATGGAATTCTAAGTCGAAAATCTGGTGGATTGATATAGATTTTCATTGAATTTTGAAGGGTGGTTTCCCCAATATAGAATTCAATAGATATAGAATTTCATAATGTTCTATCTATCCTCAATTATATTGAATGTATTATTATAGGTAAGGGATAAATTTTTGTACACAAGAAAATAACAAAAATATGAATTATTAGAAAAGAACACATAATCTTCTTTTACTTTTTGTTCAGCCAAATCATTTATTTATTATAATACCATTTAAGAATTTATTAGTACAGTATGTCGATCTCTAATTCAATCTTGAACAACTTTTCTCTTTTATCCTTTTTTTTTTTTTTGGCAAGTTGAGCATGATCAAACTTGATAAAAATTACATAGCTTCTTTCATTTTTCCATTACAAAGGGATAATCAAGGATGTGGTAAGCCCACTTGAATGCCATATATATAGTCTTCTCTTACTTTCAAGAAGAGAAAAAAAAAACAGAAAACATAGATTCATCGTTTTCTTTCTTTCTTTTCTTTTCTTTTCTTTTTTTTTTTTTGAAATAGATTCATAGTTTCTTAATTAAATGGAGAAAGATAATAAGATGTATTTCTAATTTTTGTACAAGTATAAATTTATGAAATTATATTACAACTTGCTAATATTGTGATAATATCTCATTTCAAATATTTGGTAGTTTCTTTTCCACAAGTTGAATATGATGTGACATTCAAAAAATTGAGTGCCAAAGGTAACATTACAAGTTTTTATCAATTTGAATTTTACTAATAATTATAAAATGATTTTGAACTCACTAATACTGTATTATAACTGTCTCTCATTTCTTCCATTAAAATTTACTTTGTATTGAACACTTGTTTTGCACAAGTTGAATTTGATATGACGGTTTAAAAATTATAGCGATAAGGAAAAACGGTTTTTCTCAATTTATATATGATTATAAAAAATCACATGATTTTTTTTGGGGGGGAAAAGAAAATTCATGAAACCCATAAGAATCCAGGGTAGGACATTGTATTTTGGCAAGAAATTTGTTAATATATTTTGAAGTTTAAAACCCACCTCCTCCCAAGGAAAACGTTTTCCTCCAAAATAAGGAAAAATACGGATTTTGAGAAAATGTGAAAAAGGTTTTCCAGAAAAAAGGGGACAATCAAACAGCCAACTAAGGAAAAAAGTTGGAAAATGACTTTTCCTAAAAAAAAAAAAAACATGAATCAAACACACCCTTAGTAAAAAAGGCAAATGCAATACTCAAAAACAAAAAGACATAATAGGAAAAAAATGAAAAAGAGAGAGAAGGAAAAAGAATATTCTAATTTGATAGTGATATTGATTACTTTGCATGATAAAACAAATCACTTAATTTTATGGCGGGAGTGTTGCTCCTAGCTTAGCAAGCTTTGTGGTGGGTTTAAACACTACTTTTCATTGGCTTGATGCATTGTCATGGTTCTGTTGTAACAGTGATCAGAGACAATCCTACGTTTTTTTCAACGAATGAAGTGATTTGTAAGATTTTATATGTCAATTGATCAATTAAGGCTAGAAGTGCATAGAAAGGAAACACGAAGGGTAGATAAAAAATTTATTAGCAGTAATTTTAATTAACAATTGAAAATAATAGAAACATAGATAAATATAAAAATACTCAATATAATAATTAACAATCTTGAAGGTCTAAAGTAATGCTTAATTAATTAAGGATGGAAAAAAACTAAGGGTGTGTTTGATTGCACGTTGTAAAATATTTACTAGGAAAATATTTGCCTGGTAAATAAAAAGCTACCTACCCCCAAGAAAATATTTTCCTGTAACTGACTCAAATTGTATTTAAAATTATTGTACCTTATAAAATCATTTTCTTTTACAATATGCAATCAAACAACAAATGTGTCAAATAAATTATATGATTTGGCATTTACCAGCAATTGATATGCAAATCAAACACACCATAAAAATCTAAAATTTCTGTGAAGCATGTGATGGGGTCAATGCGGGAATATTGGATTAATGTCACAATTGAACGATTAATTAAAAAAATTAATGTTACATGTTTCTTTTAGTTTTTGTGCACAAATTTGATGAATTATAATTTTTATCACATTAACATTAAATCCTAAAAAATTGCTAATTTTAATTAATTTTCTTTTTTTTTGCTAATTTCATTTTTGAAAAAAAAATTAAGTAAAGGAATCAATCTAATCATCTTACAAGTTTCTTTTAGGGTGTGTTTGATTAGATGATGGAAAAAGAGTTGGAATTCCAATTTCCACCTCACCCAATAGGAATTGAAATTCATTATTTACAAGAAAAATTTCTACAATTTGGCTTAAAGAGGGATTTCTTTTTCATGGAATTCGAAAGTTGTCTGATGACAAAAGTAGGAATTATGATGGAAAAGAGTCATTTTCCATGGAAATTGTGGGCAATTTAATACACACTTAATTTTTATGTAAAATTGTAATGCTTTCTATTTTTGTATCATACAAAAAATAAATCTTAGCAAAATTACTAATTTAGATTAATTTTTGTTCCTTAGCTAATTATTTATAAAAATAATTAATTATTTCAAAAATGAATTAGTGGGTCGAATCTAATTTTAAAATTTCAATGTTATACTTTTCTTTTAATTTTGTGTAAAAATTTAATGAATGCTAATTTTGTATTAGACAACAATCAAATCTAATGAAACTATTAATTTTAATTAATTTAATTTTTTTTTGGGAATGAATTTTCATTTCGTAGTTAATTATTTATAAAATGGCTCTTATTCTATATATAGATATAAATCTTTAGATTTAGATTATAAAAATAATAAAATAATCATTATCAATACTTATGTAGGGAAACAAAATTCAGATTTAATATTTAATATGTGATATAAAAAATAATTCATTAATTTGTTTGTTAGGATTAATTATTAATTAAAAAAATAAAAAAATTATAGAAGATAAGTTCAAATCAGTGGACATTTGAAAAAATCTAATTTTGACTATAAATTTTTTCTTATTTTGGTAAGGATAAGATTTAATATAGATAATGATTAGTTCATTTTTTTTAAGGATTGATTATTAATTAATAAAAAATTAAAAATTAAAAGACAAAAAAGGATTTGGTTTTTGGTGGGAAACTAATTAATCTAATTAAAAAATAGATTGAAAATTCCCTACTTTTCTTTATGTAATATAATATATATATATATATAAATATATATATTATTAGAAAAATTAGAGAAAATAATCCAAAATATATCGTAACTTTTCGAAAATTTCTTTAGCATTAAAGATACCCAAAAAGAAAAGTAGTATTAACAATGCACACATTTTGATTTTAATAGAAAATTAATAATAAATATAATTATGGTACCTAAATTTTATTTCTTCAGTCCCAAATCGATATATATATATATATATATATATATATATATATATATATATATAAGAGACTTTTTTCCCGCATTTGCACCCTTCCTTTTTCAACTTTTTTTTATTCATTATATTTTCCTCTATATTCCTCCATATATACTTTCTATCATTAATTTGTATCCTTTCTTTTTTAATTTTTTTATTTTTAACTCATCATTTTCCTCTATATTATTTTATCATTAATTCTTTGTGCCACTAAGTTCAGTAAACACACACTTTTAAATTATTAACGAAATTTTTGCATTAATAATTTGTTAATTTGTATTTCACAATTTTAAATCTTTTTAAATTTCACAAAGTTTAACATTGTACAATTTTATCCTAAATCTTTTAAACTTCACAATTCTAACATTCAATTTAGTCCTAAATTTTTTAATTTCACATTTCAACATTATTTTTGGAAGATTGGTCGAAATGGTCCGTAAATTGTACGGTTACTGCGAAATTGATACGAAATAAAAAAAAAGTAGCGTGATATTAATTTCATCAAATTAATTAATTTTATCGAATTTATTTGACACTGATTAAATAATTTTTATATACTATTTTCAATCATAATTTTTTAAATAAATTATTTAGAATTAAACATATGCATGTTTTGATTTCAACCAACAGTTAATAATAAATGTAATCTATAAAATTTCAGTAGGAATATATCACTATAAAAAATAATTTGAATATAGAAAAATAATTAAATATAATTAAAACAAACTTTAAAAGATAATAAAAAATATACAAAAACCCAACCTCGCACCAGCCACACCGAACCCCACCTCTAACCAAATCCAACAACACCTACCCCACTAGCGATAATCCAGGTAGCTTTTCCCTAACTTTGTTGTCTATAGGCGAAGCCGTCGGCAAGCGACAACCTCTTAATTGTACCATTACCTGGTGCAACCAGCTAATTGCTGATGGCACAACTAGCCAATTGCTGATCAGCAAATTCGAAGGAAAGCCCATTAGAAGGAAAACCCGTTGATCTGCTAGTATAACAAGCAACCTCAGGCCCAGAGGCTTTCCTTTGGTTGCTCAGCAACGAAATAGCTGTCATGTTCAGGGTTTTTAATTTTTAATTTTAATTTTTGTCATTTTATTTTATTATTTCTTTATATTCGGTATAGGTTTTTACAACGGTAAATTTCTACAAAAATTTTATAGAGATAAAATAATCATATTTATTATTAACTGTCAGTTAAAATTGAAATATACACATCTCGAATGCTAAGGAAAAGTTTGAGAAATTAGATATTAATATGAAGAAATGTTATTCTGCTGAAAGTTATCGATAAAAATTATTTAATAGGTGTCAAATAAATTTAATATAATTAGTTGCAGACCAAATAAAGTTAGTATCAATTAATTAATTGGACGAAATTCATACAGCGTTGCCTTTTTTTTTATTTCCTACCAAATTCTTAACAATCACAAAATTTATGGCTATCTCCGCCAATTTTTCAAAAAAAATGTTGAAATTGTAAACGAAAAAAATTTAGGATTAAATTGTAAAATAAAGTTAAAATTGTAATGCTGAACAAGATTTAGAGCTAAATTGTACATTAATATTAAAATTTATGAATTTTAAACAGATTTAAAATTGTGAAATAAAATATTATTTCAAGTTTTACTCCCAAACTTTAGTGCAGAAAATGACAAAAAGTTAATTTAACGCTAAATTGAACGGAATCGATCAGTGGGGGGTCCAGTGATACTTAATCTAAAAATTGGGGGGTTCCACATTGAAAAAAGAGGATGTGATTATAATTGTTATAAACTCGAAATATTTTGGGATTTTATGAAAATAACCTTTAATTATTTTTACAAATAATTAGCGAAGAAATAAAAAATAATTAAAATTACGAATTTCGTTAGGATTTAATTTCGGTCTGATACAAAATTTAAATTATTTAATTTTTTGGTAGAAATTGAATGAAACGTGTAACATTCAAATAAAAAAAAAATTGGACCCTTTAATTAATTTTAGATATAATTAATTATTTTAAAATAAAATTAATTAAAAAATAAAGATTAATTAAAACAAAAACTTCTGCCAAAATTTAATTTTTGTGTGATAAAATAATAAATCAAAATTAATCAAAATTAATTATATTGCTAAACAGTAAATAAATACCTAAATTATTGGATATTTACAGAATGGAATTGTCTGAAATACAAGTGAAACTCTGTCAAAATTTTTGCAAAATTTGAATATGTGTTACCTAAATCGTATAATGTTCTAGATTGTGGTGACTTTTTTGTAATCATTTTTAACACTATTAATGTTATTCTATTTATATTTATGGGAATCATGCATCAATAGATATGCCTCCCCGCGCCACGCATAGGGGTTACTGCTAGTAGTCAAAGTATCCGATTAAACGATCACGATGGAACGTGGACGGGAATGAGAATTTTCTAACCGGATGGGGACAAGGAATAGGAGTCTCAATACTGTTGCAATTCTTATATCATCTTTAGTGGGCCTCGATTAAATGAGGATGCGGTGGGGGTAAGGATAAGTGTTTCCAAGCGGGAATAAGAATAGGGCATTGGAGTCTATACTCGCTACATTGTCATTTATATAATATATCTGTATGTTAATTATATTTCATAATTAGATTTTAAAAATTTATTATTCACATATTCATTATCAGTATCGTGCATCGCACAGGGGTATAATTAATACCTCCCAAAATTTGTAGTTGCATATAATAGAACATAGAATAATGTTAAAGAAAAAATCATTGGCTCTACGAAAGTTTAGATGAGCTGGGACTACAGTAAGTATGCTTGCTTCATTATTGGAAATTCCACCATTAAGAGCAAGTTAGATTGATTATGTCTGACTTTATATACTATGTCTTTATATTTTTACAAGTTTGTCACAATTAACATAAAGTTGATATTCTTGGGGAAAGTTAGCGTTGAGGTTTAGATTTAACTGACTCAATTCTGATTTTGATGGTGTTGTTTTTATATTATGTTTGTTGTTGAGGAAAATTGTAAATCAAGTTTTTGTGTTGTTGTATATTTGTTCTTTACATATTTTATAGGAACGATTTGTTCGATATATAAGGGAAACTCTGCTTAATTTTTTTTTATAAAATTCTCTCATCACTTGTATTAATTTAAAAGTTTTGTGTGTTCACGAGTACTCGATTTATTATCTTGGTGGTGCTATTAATATAGTATTAATGTATATCCAACCCTGAAATTATTGATATATTAGCCTCCCGTGCAACGCACGGGTGAAAAAAGTTAGTTTTAATAAATTACACAATTTAACTTTATTTTTTCTACGAATGATTATTTGGTCCGTAATTAATTTTATTGAATTAATTTGATATGATTTAAATAGTTTTTATCAAAAAATTTCAATACAATAGCATTTGTTCGCATTAATATAGTAACTTTTGAAAAAAAAATTTAACATTAGAGGCGCATACATTTTGATTTTAAGCAACAGTTAATAACAAATACAATTGTTGTAGCTAAATAAAATTTTAAGAGAAATAGATCACTATAAAAGACATACCGAATACAAATAATTAATCAAATCAAATATATATATATATATATATATATATATATATATATATAAACCCTCCCTCCCCTCCCCAAGCAACCTACCCCTCCCCCCCAAAACCACCACTGCACTGATGGTGGTGGTCGAAACCATCGACAACCACGCAATCTGGTGGTTGGAAACCACCATAGCAATCTGGTGCCACCACTACCACCAACAATGCGGTGTGTGTATATATATTTGATTTGATTAATTATTTATATTCGGTATGTCTTTTATAGTGATCTATTTCTCTTAAAATTTTATTTAGCTACAACAATTGTATTTGTTATTAACTGTTGCTTAAAATCAAAATGTATGCGCCTCTAATGTTAAATTTTTTTTTCAAAAGTTACGATATTAATGCGAACAAATGCTATTGTATTGAAATTTTTTGATAAAAATTATTTAATTCATATCAAATTAATTCGATAAAATTAATTACGGACCAAATAAGCATTTATAAAAAAAATAAAAGTTAAAATTGTGCAATTTATTAAAATTTGGGATTGAAGAAATAAAATTTAGGTACCATAATTATATTTATTATTAATTGTTTGTTAAAATCAAAATGTGGGCATTTTTAATACTACTTTTTTTCGGGTATCTTTATTGCTAAAGAAGTTTTCGAAAAGTTATGATATTTTTTCGAATTATTTTTGCCAATTTTTCTAATAATAATAATAATAATAATAATAATAATAATAATAATGGATTTAGAAAATACAAAAAAGATAAAAAAAAATTAAAAATTTAAGAAATTAATATTTTATTTCGTATCTCACTACCAGCGAGTTTTTAGGACCTATATGGGCAAATAAATTACAAAATGGACCTAATTGTCGACAGAGACATTCTTAATACTCAAGTGCTATTTCGGCCAAATAAAATATACATGTGATGGTAAATTTAACTAAAAGATGAGACTATTGGTATGAAGTAAAAAGGAAATACGAAATTGTCTTTGTTTAATAACACCACCCTATTTTTTATTTTTTATTCCTTTTTTGAGTATCTCTTCAGGGGTAAAATAAAGGCTACAGCTAAATGCACCCGTGCTTTTACTTTGTGCACCCAAATTTATTTCCCATTTCCCATTATACCCTTTATAAGAAAAAAATGGTTCGCTCTTTATGGAGCGAACACAGTGATGTGTGTTCGCTCCATAAGGAGCGAACCAATTAAAAATTAAAAAAAAAAAAATAAGGAATAACAGATAAAAATAAAAAATTTTGTTATCATTTTTTACAACCACGTTGACAAGTAATTTAAAAATTTTGTAAAGTTTTTTGCAACCACTCAATTCTTTTAATGCTTGTATTCAATACTAACTGGATAAAATTAATTATTGTATTATAAAAAAATTCGAAATTCATCATCAAAATGGTTGTAAAAAACTTTAAAAAATGAGTGATTTTATTGATTATTTATTTGTGAAAGTAATTTTTGTCATCATTTTTATTCAAATTTTTTGCAACCACTTTGGCGAGTAATTTTGAAATTTCTTTTAAATTTTTTTACAACTATTTTGATGATAAATTTCAAATTTTTTATGATACAATAATTAGTTTTATTGTCGAATTATTAAAAAAATTTAAATTTTTTATAACCATTTTGACGAGTAATTTCAAATTTTTTTTGAAACTACTCTAATGATAAATTTCAATTTTTTTTTATCATATGGTAATTGGCTTTGTCCGATTGGTATTGAATATAATTATTAAAAAAACTTTGAGTGATTGAAAAAATTTAAAGAAATTTTAAAATTATTTGTCAAAATGGTTACAAAAAATTTAAACATAAGGTAATATAAAAAGTTTTTGTTTGATATTTTTCATTTCTCTCTTTTATAATTTTTTATTTTTTAAAAAAAATTTGACGTTCGCCGTACATAGGGTGAACGCCGTTTAATGGCGTTCGCCCCCACATGGGGTGAACCCCAAAAAGGGGTTCGCTCCATATGGGGCTAACTCCTCATGTGGGAGTTCGCCCAACACGCCGTTTAACGGCGTTCGCCCTACGTACGGCGAACGTTTTTTTTTTCAAGGAAAACCTTTTCTTCTTCGTAGCATCGAACAAATGGACGAGCAATATGCCCCATTACCCACCAGGCCTGCTTTCGTTCACATGTCAAACACCTATGCGCATCCTCGCTTGGACAATGTCGGTGTTACTTTATTTGATGTGCAGGAATCAAATAGCTTTTGAAGCTCGTGCGTCTTGATCGGAGTGGAAATGAAAATGGCTTCAGGGGTTTGGATCCTTTTTTTCCTTCAAAGATTCTCGATTTGTTTTCTTATGAATTTTCTCGATAATTTGATACTCTTTCGAAATTGTATTTTGTTTTCGTTTCATGGAAAAAAATTAGAATTGGCCGATTACAAGGGTGTTCTCAATAGAGGGTCTCTTCATTTTGCTGCTGGGGCTGGCTTGACCGATGCATGCAAGTTCTTGGTGGAGGCCTTGAAAGTTGATGTCAATGCAGAAGACAGCTTGTTTGGTTGTTATTTATTAGCTTATACTTGCTCCATTCATTGGTTATTATGCTGTTGAGCTTTCTAATTGACATTCTAATTCTTGGTTGTTTTCAAATTCATGTAAATTGATAGGTGTTACTGTTAGATAATGGAAACAATTGGCTGCCTCAATTGTCAAAAAGGGTGTGCAAGGAAGTTGGTGCCAACCGCCATTTTTGAAGAAAAATTGAGACAAAATATAAACACACAAGTTTCAACAAAGGCGGCCGCAATGTTTGAAATTGTGGGGATGGAATGCCTATAAATAGAGGCTTCATCCTACATTCTGAACCATCACAAGAATACACCAATCGAGAGAAAAATAGAGAAATCTTGTGTAGAGAGAGAGCTTCAGTGTAGAAGCTATACACGAGAGATAAAAGTGAGTGGACTGATAAAGCTTTTGCGTAGGCAGAGAAAATACAGTGTGGTATTTTTGTACTCCTCATTTTGAGATAGTGAAATATATTGGTGTGGGTCCGTGGACGTAGGCAGTTTGGCCGAACCACGTTAAATCTCGGTGTTCCATATTTGTGCTTATTTTAGTGTCCATTATTTTCTCAGTCGCATATTATTTTTGTGTCTCACTGATCTTGAGCGGAATTAGTAGCGTCCTAGTTCCCCAACAACTGGTATCAGAGCCACGTTTGTGATATCTCTTGAAATTCTTAGTATGCTCTGTGGTTGCAGCATAGACTGATCTTCCACATCAGAAACGATTTCTCGAAAAATCATATTTTGTTGAGTGGGAGTAATGGCGACAGACGAGAGAATTTCCAAAATTGATAAATTTGATGGCAAAAATTTTGGATATTGGAAAATGCAAATAGAGGACTATTTGTATCAGAAGGACCTATATAAGCCGTTGAAAGAAAAGCCAGAAGGCGAGAAAGACGACGAGTGGGAGGTGCTTGATCGAAAAGCACTCGATGCAATTAGATTGACCCTATCAAAGTCGGTCGCTTTCAACATTAAAAATGAGAAGACAACGGCGTCTCATGGAAGCTCTATCCAAGATGTATGAACGGTAGTCTGCGAAAGAAATAAAGTTCATTTGATCAAGAAATTGTTCAATATGAAGATGATGGAAAGCGGGAGATTTGGAGAACACCTCAACGAATTCAATGAGGTAGTAGACCAATTGACCACGGTGGAAATCACTTTTAGTGATGAGGTTCGAGCTCTATTAATTCTTGGGCAGTTGCTTGAGAGCTGGAATGGCACAGTCACAGCCATCAGTAGCTCGGCCGGTAAGTCGAAATTGACGTTCGATGACGTTGTGAGCATGATCTTGATCAAGAGATCCGAGACAATGATGCAGCTTCAACTTCCGGGGCCGCTTTCAATGTAGATAGCAGAGGCAGAAATTCAAACAGAGAGCATTGGCGTGGACGGAGCAAGTCGAGGAATGGCAAACCGAGATCCAAAAATCACATAAATTCCAACAAGTCAAAGTCTGTTGAATGTTGGAATTGCGGTCAGGTTGGGCACTACAAAAATCAGTGTAGGGCAGCTCCGAAGGAAATGGAAAACAAGACCGAGGTCAATGTTGTGACCGAAGAAACGCGTGATGCGTTGATATGTTCCATGGAGAAGAAGGCCGACTATTGGGTAATAGACTCTGGAGCATCGTTCCATGCCACCGCAAATCGACACTTTTTTGCAAATTATGTGTCGGGAAACTTCGGAGAAGTATATCTCGGAGACGATCATCCTTGCAGCATGGTGGGCATAGGAGAAGTACAGATCAATGTCAATGGATCTGTATGGAAATTGAAGGACGTGAGACATATTCCAGAATTGAGGAAAAATTTGATCTCCGTCAAACAATTGTCAAGAGAAGGATGTGACACAAGCTTCTCTGATGATAATTGGAAAATCGCCAAGGGGGCCATGATAATCGCACGTGGCAAGAATAGTGGCACCCTATACACGACGGCGAATGCGTGTATGACAATTGCAATTGCTGATAGCAAGGACGTGAACTTGTGGCACCAAAGACTTGGGCATATGAGCCAGAAAGAGCTCAAGTACATGCATGCAAAAGGGAAACTACCAGGCTTCAGTCTATTGATTTAGACTTTTGTGAAAGTTGTATTTTCGGGAAGCAGAAACGGGTGAGTTTCAATACAAGTGGTAGAACTCTAAAGAAAGAGAAGCTTGAACTTGTCCACACAGATGTGTGGGGTCCAACAGCAGTTTCATCGATTGGCGAAAAGTCATACTTCGTGACTTTCATTGATGACCACTCGAGAAAGGTGTGGGTTTATTTCTTGAGACACAAATCCGATGTGTTCGAGGCGTTCAAGAAGTGGAAGGCCATGGTGGAAAATGAAATTGGTTTGCGAGTAAAGAAGTTGAGATTCGACAATGGTGGAGAATATGAAGACATGGCGTTCAAGAAATTTTGTTACCAAAATGGCATCAAATTGGAGCGAACATTGCCAGGAACACCGCAACAGAATAGAGTTGCAGAACGCATGAATCGAACATTGACAGAAAGAGCCAGAAGTATAAGAATACATGCAGGCCTGCCAAAACAGTTTTGGGCAGAAGCTGTCAATACGGCGGCATACCTAGTTAATCGTGGACCGTCGGTACCATTGGAGTACAGGATACCGGAAGAAGTTTGGAGCAGGAAAAAAGTGAAACTTTCTCATTTGAAAGTATTCGGTTGTATCGCGTATGTGCACATTAGTGATAATGCTAGGAGTAAGTTGGACTCAAAATCACTAAAGTGTACTTTCCTTAGATATGGTGGAGACGAGTTCGCACCGCTTTGGGATGACCAACAAAAGCTCATCGAAGTCGGGATGTCATATTCAATGAAAAGGTGATGTACAAGGACAGAAATGCGATACAGTCCAATGACACAATCCACGATGATCCAACATATGTTGTTCGGACGACACTCCAGAAGGAAGTACGTCAAAGCAGACAGATGAGGGTCTGCAGACAGAGGAGCCCATCTCGGAGGCTGATTCACCACAGTCTCCAGCTCTGACCCCTATTGTTAGGAGGTCAAGTCGACCTCATGTTCCAAATCGGAAGTACATGAACTACATGTTGCTCACTGACGCCGGTGAACCTGAATGCTATGACGAGGCATGTCAGGTGGGAGATTCTGTTAAGTGGGAGCTTGCAATGAAAGATGAGATAAAATCTCTCATCTCCAACCAGACGTGGGAACTAGCTGAGTTGCCCAGAGGGAAGAAAGCTTTTAACAATAAATGGGTGTATAGAGTCAAAGAAGAACATGATGGTTCGAAAAGATACAAGGCGAGATTGGTAGTGAAAGGTTTCCAGCAGAAAGAAGGAATTGACTATACAGAGATATTTTCGCCAGTTGTGAAGCTGATAACAATTCGATCAGTGTTGAGTATTGTTGCAGCGGAGGGCTTGCACTTGGAGCAGTTAGACGTTAAAACTGTTTTCCTCCATGGTGACTTAGATGAGGAAATCTATATGCAGCAACCGGAAGGCTTTCTCAGTGAAAGGAAAGGAGGAGCTAGTATGCAAATTGAAGAAGAGCCTATACGGCTTAAAGCAAGCGCCTAGACAGTGGTACAAGAAGTTTGACGGATTTACGCAGAAAAATGGCTACATGAAGTGTAATGCTGACTATTATTGCTACTTTAGGCGGTTCGAGTCCAGCTATATCATTTTGCTACTTTATGTCGATGACATGTTAGTAGCCGGCTCGGACATGGACGAAATCAAGAAGTTGAAGAAGCAACTATCTGTAGAATTTGAAATGAAGGACTTGGGCGAAGCAAAGCAAATTCTAGGAATGAGAATTTGCAGAGACAAGCAAAAAGGTGTTTTGCAGTTGTCGCAGGCCAAGTATATTGATCAAATCCTGCAAAGGTTCAACATGAGCAAAGGCAAGGCCAAGACGCCATTAGCGAATCATTTCCGCTCTATCCAACCACCAGCCTCCTAAGGCGAAGAGGAGAGAAACTTCATGGCTAAAATTCCATATGCCTCAGCCATTGGAAGTTAGATGTATGCCATGGTTTGTACCAGACCAGATATTGCTCATGCAGTGGGAGTTGTGAGCAGATATATGGCAAATCCTGGAAAGCAGCATTGGGATGCAGTAAAGTGGATATTGAGATATCTACGGGGAACTACTGAGAAATGCTTATGCTTTAGACGAGGCGAAGTGAAACTACGAGGTTTCGTAGATGCAGATTTTGCTGGTGAGGTAGATCGCAGAAGAAGCACTACCGGTTATGTCTTTACAGTTGGTGCTACTGCAGTTAGTTGGATTTCGCAGATACAGAAGATTGTTGCGTTATCAACTACAGAAGCAGAGTACGTGGCAGTAACCGAAGCTAGCAAAGAGATGATATGGTTACAAGGTTTGTTGGCAGAATTGGGTTTTGAACAGGAGAAGAATGTCTTGCACAGTGATAGTCAGAGTGCGATACATTTGGCAAAGAATTCGGCATTTCATTCCAGAACCAAGCATATTGGACTCCGTTATCACTTCATCAGATCACTTTTGGAAGATGGAGTATTGAAGCTTGAAAAGATTCAAGGCAGCAAGAATCTAGCCGACATGATGACGAAGACAGTAACCAAAGAGAAACTGGAGCTGTGCTCAGCTTCAGTTGGTCTTCTACAATGAAGACAGATGTGATGACCCACACCACATTTCACAGGAGCCACAAGGACATGAGACGTCTCAGGGTAAAGATCCATTTGTTTCCAAGTGGGAGATTGTTAGATAATGGAAACAATTGGCTGCCTCAATTGTCAAAAAGGGTGTGCAAGGAAGTTGGTGCCAACCGCCATTTTTGAAGAAAAATTGAGACAAAATATAAACACACAAGTTTCAACAAAGGCGGCCGCAATGTTTGAAATTGTGGGGATGGAATGCCTATAAATAGAGGCTTCATCCTACATTCTGAACCATCACAAGAATACACCAATCGAGAGAAAAATAGAGAAATCTTGTGTAGAGAGAGAGCTTCAGTGTAGAAGCTATACACGAGAGATAAAAGTGAGTGGAGTGATAAAGCCTTTGCGTAGGCAGAGAAAATACAGTGTGGTATTTTTGTACTCCTCCTTTTGAGATAGTGAAATATATTGGTGTGGGTCCGTGGACTAGGCAGTTTGGCCGAACCACGTTAAATCTCGGTGTTCCATATTTGTGCTTATTTTAGTGTCCATTATTTTCTCAGTCGCATATTATTTTTGTGTCCCACTGATCTTGAGCGGAATTAGTAGCGTCCTAGTTCCCCAACAGTTACTCCTCTTACCAATGCTGCTATGAAAGGACATACAACCACAGCCAAATACCTTGTAGAGCACGGTGCTGCTATAGAAAGAGAAAGAGGGATCACTGCTTTGCATCATGCTGCCAGAAATGGTATGTTGTCTTTTTTCTTCACTTTTTTCTTAATGAATGTACATTATACATTAGCATTCTTAGATTCACCGAGATAAAATACAAGTGGAAAACAAAGTCAAATATGTGGTAGCTTAAGCAATTACACTTCGAGAATGTGGATTGTGAACTCTTTTTGGAATGTGTGCAGGCTTTTCTCTGTGGGTCATTTTCTTGCTGTTTTATGTTCTTTCTCTTCAGTTTATATGGAATCAAGAATTGCTGAGGCTGGCTTATCCTAGTTTTGATGCATTTTAATCTTGAGAAACCTAATTTCAATTTCTCTTGTTCTAGTATTTTGCCAAGTATGAAATGCACACATCATAGCATACTTGTTCTATTGTCTGAATTTAAAAATTGAATATCTAATCGAATCAGTTTTCCTATGATTTGTTGATTGGCATCGATAAAACCAGTTGTGTGCCTTGACCATGCTTGGGCTGTATTTTGTTAAGATGTATTTTTGGCTTTTCTTCTGTTTTAATATTTCCTGCCAACTTCGATGATTTTGCATCCTTACTTGCAGTAGATTTCGAGTTATTGAAATTCTTACTCGACAATGGTGCAAGTGTTGATTTACGAAATGGTTAAGGTTGTACTCCACTTGCATGGGCTGCTAACTGTCAGGAAGGTGTTGTCAAATTTCTACTTGAACATGGTGCTGATGTAAGTTAGCATCTATACTTTGTAGATGTTTTCTTGGGGATGTTTATCTGCTGACTAATATTTTCCACAGTATCATAGGCGCACTGATAAGTGCTAGAAAAGCAGTTAAATAACTCTTCTATTTTACGTATTTGTGTGTTTTATTAGTATTATATGTTTATTTTTACGCATTTTCTTTTTATTGTGTGTTTAGAGTCACAAGAAATCAAAAGGAGCCAAAATAGATAAAAAACGGAGCGAAAACGGAACTTGGGACCGAAATGCAAGCAAATTCAAAGATGGAGGGCCTCCGATGCAATTTTATGAAAAGTTGTTTTTACAATTTTTCTTATGCCAATATCAAAGAATATCAAAAGAGGATTTCCACATTTTTTTCGGATCCCAAATCGGAGTTTCCTAGTGAAAGTTATGGTCATTTGAAGAGAAAGGACAAAGCGTAAAAAATCAGCAGCTCGAATTTACTGCCGCAGTTCAGTAATTTGACCATAACGTTTGCTAAACAATTCAGATTGACCTGCACTTTATATTGTTGGAAAGGACACTCAGAGGGCTACAACTTTGATGTTGACCTCTTCAAATGATTCGGATTATATCATAGTCAAAAATGGGCAAACCCGAGAGTGATATGAATGGAGGATTTCTTGGGCCATGTTTTGGTAGAAAATTCATAACTTTCTATTAAAATATCAAAAAGGAAATTCCAATTGCACAATTCAGCCAAGATGCTTACCTATACCATAATACAATATTTGAACTAATGGAGCAATTTAAGATCATGATTTGGTGGTTACCAATTAGTGGAATCATAATGGAGTAGTTGTACAATTTTTTATTATGTTTTCTTGTGAAATTTTACCTATAAATAGAGGCATTTGTAAGGAAGGAAATGCACAACTTAGTGGAAGAGAATTAGCTAGTAGTTCTCTACAACTTTGTCTTCAATAAAATTCTCTTCTTCATTTGTTCTTAGTTTTAGCTTGGAAGATCTTAGTTTTTCATATTTCGGCGGAAGAAATAAAGGCTTCAATTGATCAACGATACTTCGGCTGTGAATATGATTAGCGGATCATTTCTTCGATAAGTTTCTCTTTTCTCTTTTATTTCTCTATTTATTTCTTAGCATTTATTTACTTGTTTTCTATATTTTGCGTATAATCTATCATATAGTGGTGGGATACAAAGCGAACACTCGCTACAAAGTATGAAACCCCGCAAATATGAGTAGTTAGACTTTTCTATCTAGTTCGAGGGGGGCGTTGTGTTCAATTATCATGTTGTTATCTTTTCTAACTCTTTGCTAACGTTTTATCTATTCCTCTATTTCAATTTGTTGATTTGTTATGCTTTTAAACCCGTTTTGAATTTATGTGATTATTGCATTCACTTTGGCCAATTGAATCAATTAATCTTTAAGTTCAAGTTATGTGCTAGGATTGGAACTTTTGATCCGTAATTGTCACTAGATTCCAATCCACAGTAGCAAACGAATATCGTGCATATTTGTTAATAAATCAACTTAGATGTATTAATTCAAATTTGTGAAATTGATCATCTAATTTAACTCATTCTTCTTGTTCATTTCACACTAGCATTGCATTAAATCCTAAGAACTTGTTTAAGGTTATCCAATAGCTAGATGTTAAGTTAAAGAACTCACTTTTATTTAATACACTTAAGGAAGAATTCGTTAATCAGAACTTCTTGGTTAATTGAGAGTTGATAAATTGAAGAAGGAATAGTAACACATTGCATGGGAAAGATAAACATAAGTTGTTGCACAACCGAACCCGAGAACTAGATATATCTTCAATTGTTTCATTTTCATCTATTTTATTTTGTCATTTTATTTTCGAATTTCATCCAACTTCACAAAACCCCCCATTTCTAGATTAATTGATAAGAACAACTAGATTAAACACCGTTCCTCTTGGGTTCGACCCTTACTTACCACTTCTACATTAATTTGTAGTTTTGAAACCGAGTAAGGAAATAAAATTAAAACTTTGGCGCGCCGCGACAAGCGCGCCCAAGTTTTTGGCGCCGTTGCCGGGGAACGGTTAACCAATTTAGTTGCTTTTATTAATTAATTTTTTTTCAAAAAAAAAATTTAGAGTCGAGCTAACGACTTTAAACAAAAGCGCTTCTTGGGAGGCAACCCAAGCATTTTCTCGCATTTTTATTTTTCTTTTGAATTTTCATGTTTTTGTTTTTATTTCTCCAATTTTTTTATCTAACGTACTAAGGAAGATGTTGTCTTGTAACTGTAGAAGGAAAAGGCCTAACCATTGGGCAGCAACTTTTTGAGCGTGATCATTAGCACCCGTCCGAAGATGTAAAACTACGTCTCTTTCATTTGAGAAGTGTCTGAGTTGGACGTTCTGCTCTAAACGTTCTCCCATTTGTTGGTTCTTGTGGGGCTGTTCTTTATTGAATGGTAAACATACCTATGTGTTATGTGGCGATATGGAGGACCTTTTAATTAAGGTTGGTTGTCAAACTGTTTTGTAGAGAGTATGCTGATTCAGATAGTTTTCATGCGGATCAGACTTGATGGAATCATATCATTAATTTGATGTGAATACTACTGCAAGATGTTCAGAGGGTCTCTTGCTCTTGGATTGTCGAAGTATTCCTCAGAAGTGCTACATTGTGCAACCACCATCCCCAAATCGGCACGACTCATTGCTTACCATAGGGGAGTTTCTATTTCTTCTCTTTTTCATGCTTTCTATATTTCTACATTGGGGACAATGTAGAATTTAAGTGTGGGGGAGTGGCATATTGTGGTCTGCATGTGATTTTTTTTTATTTGTGTCGATGATTTTGCATGAGATAACAACTTTTGAATATGATTGAGCTTAATTTGTGTGACTTAGCTGAAAGTAACCTGGAAACATCGATTGTTAGTAAGGTGGAGTTATAATCGCATGGTATCTGTTTTTTTTTTAATGTGTCTTTTATTGACAAGGTTTAAAAAGTTTTGAAAAAGCACTGACCTATGCTGAGAATGAATTTTACTTTATATTTGAAATAAAGGAGAGGGACCACAGGAAAGAGCTACCTACCTCAGTGTGAAGTCACCTCGAATGGGTGAAGAAGGCTGCCTCCAATGAAAGGGGTTTAGTGTGAAAGCTACCTGTGGGGTAAAAGCTGAAAAGAAAATTGTAAAACTCTTCTTCTTCTTCTTTTTCTTCTTCATCAAAAAAAAAGGAAAAAAAAAAAGAAAAAAAAATCGCGAGAAATGTGATAGCTACCCAAGTATGAAGTTATATAAATAAATTTCCTCAGTGGTTTGAAGTGCTCAATCTAAACACTCTTTAAATTGAAGACATATTTGCGATAAAACACCTGCCATGCCTTTTTTTTCTTTGCGGTGCTAGCTTGATGATTTTTGGTGAACAGAGTAATTTTTAGGATCCATGGGAATCATTGTAAAATAAGAGTGGGATCACGAGAGATGAAAGGAAATATTTGACTATTTCGGGTTAGGATTTGGATAGATCATCGTAAGCTTTCATTTGGTTCCAGTTAGTGATGGGATGATAACCTCAATTGCACACACTCACAAGCCATTGTGTATTTGAGAAGAAGTGAAATTTTCATGGTTCCGAAGAATATTTATTAAGCAAGTCATTATCTGTAGTTGGATTTCAATGTTTAAAGTTGTTTATCTCATGTAAAATCAGTGTGTTGTTTGCTATCATATGGGTTGTTGTTCGAGGGCGAACAACAGTCTAAGTGTGGGAGAGTTTGATAAGTGCTAGAAAAACACTTAAATAACTCTTCTATTTTACGTATTTGTGTGTTTTATTAGTATTATATGTTTATTTTTATGTGTTTTCCTTTTATTGTGTGTTTAGAGTCACAAGAAATCAAAAGGAGCCAAAATGGATAAAAACGGAGCGAAAACGGAACTTGGGACCGAAATGCAAGCAAATTCAAAGATGGAGGGTCTCCGATGCAATTTTATGAAAAGTTGTTTTTACAATTTTTCTTGTGCTAATATCAAAGAATATCAAAAGAGGATTTCCACATTTTTTTCGGATCGCAAATCGGAGTTTCCTAGTGAAAGTTATGGCCATTTGAAGAGAAAGGACAAAGCGTAAAAAATCAGCAGCTCGAATTTACTGCCGCAGTTCAGTAATTTGACCATAACGTTTGCTAAACAATTCGGATTGACCTGCACTTTATATTGTTGGAAAGGACACTCAGAGGGCTACAACTTTGATGTTGACCTCTATAAATGATTCGGATTATATCATGGTAAAAAATGGGTAAAACCGAGAGTGATGTGAATGGAGGATTTCTTGGGCCATGTTTTGGTAGAAAATTCATAACTTTCTATTAAAATATCAAAAAAAGGAAATTCCAATTGCACAATTCAGCCAAGATGCTTACCTATACCATGATACAATATTTGAACTAATGGAGCAATTTAAGATCATGATTTGGTGGTTACCAATTAGTGGAATCATGATGGAGTAGTTGTACAATTGTTTATTATGTTTTCTTGTGAAATTTTGCCTATAAATAGAGGCATTTGTAAGGAAGGAAATGCACAACTTAGTGGAAGAGAATTAGCTAGTAGTTCTCTCCAACTTTCTCTTCAATAAAATTCTCTTCTTCATTTGTTCTTAGTTTTAGCTTGGAAGATCTTAGTTTTTCATATTCCGGCGGAAGAAATAAAGGTTTCAATTGATCAACGATACTTCGGCTGTGAATATGATTAGCGGATCATTTCTTCGATAAGTTTCTCTTTTCTCTTTTATTTCTCTATTTATTTCTTAGCATTTATTTACTTGTTTTCTATATTTTGCGTATAATCTATCATATAGTGGTGGTGATACAAAGCGAACACTCGCTAAAAAGTATGAAACCCTGCAAATATGAGTAGTTAGACTTTTCTATCTAGTTCGAGGGGGGCATTGTGTTCAATTATCATGTTGTTATCTTTTCTAACTCTTTGCTAACGTTTTATCTATTCCTCTACTTCAATTTGTTGATTTGTTATGCTTTTAAACCCGTTTTGAATTTATGTGATTATTGCATTCACTTTGGCCAATTGAATCAATTAATCTTTAAGTTCAAGTTATGTGCTAGGATTGGAACTTTTGATCCATAATTGTCACTAGATTCCAATCCACAGTAGCAAACGAATATCGTGCATATTTGTTAATAAATCAACTTAGATGTATTAATTCAAGTTTGTGAAATTGATCATCTAATTTAACTCATTCTTCTTGTTCATTTCACACTAACATTGCATTAAATCCTAAGAACTTGTTTAGGGTTATCCAATAGTTAGATGTTAAGTTAAAGAACTCACTTTAATTTAATACACTTAAGGAAGAATTCGTTAATCAGAGCTTCTTGGTTAATTGAGAGTTGATAAATTGAAGAAGGAATAGTAACACGTTGCATGGGAAAGATAAACATAAGTTGTTGACACAACCGAACCCGAGAACTAGATATATCTTCAATTGTTTCATTTTCATCTATTTTATTTTGTCATTTTATTTTCGAATTTCATCCAACTTCACAAAACCCCCCCATTTCTAGATTAATTGATAAGAACAACTAGATTAAACACCGTTCCTCTTGGGTTCGACCTTACTTACCACTTTTATATTAATTTGTAGTTTTGAAACCGAGTAAGGAAATAAAATTAAACTTTGGCGCGCCGCGACAAACGCGCCCACGCACACATCAGTAACCACATAGGGATGCGACTATAGTTATAGCCAATATTTACTTGATTCCAAGAGCTTGTAGCCCCAATTGATTGCATCCACCTAAATTCACAAGTAGTTTCCTCAAATATTTTTATTTTCGAGAGGAATCAGCCATTTTTGTTTGTTAAAGGAACATATTTACATTATTTCAACTATTGAACAAGATAGATACAACTACATTAAAGACCAAGAAGAAAATGCATTTTCTACTATTATCAATGTTAGGTTTTTAAACGAATAAACACACTTTAAATCGAATAAAAACACAAGAATGCAAAAATTAAAATGAACACATGGATTTGTTTTGGCCCACGGCCCCACAGTTCAGATTTCTCCTACTCTGCGTTGAGCTCCACACTGATTGTGGTAGTTGCTCAAGGATTCCACTAGAAAATCAACCGGTAGCAAAGGTTTACAAATTACAATCTCTCTCTTATCTCTGTTTGACTCTCGTTTCTCGAACGAATCTAAGCAACTCTAAGTATCACCTCTAACAATTCTCAAGAATAGATATAAAAGCTTAGAAAATAACAGAGATGCTCTCAAAAATGTAATTCACTCTCCTATCACATAAGTCAATACACCAGGCCTTTTATAATAGTGAAACCCTAGTAATAATACACCAAGATCTACACTTTAAAATGGGCGGCTAGGTTAAACACTTCTCCTCCAAGTTAGGTCTTCATGGGTCAATCCTCATGTCATCAACACGGCCCAACTTATCTGGCCCAAAAATGACTAATGCAGCAACATCTAGACCCAACAATCTCCACCTTGCTGCCTTGGTCTTTTTCACTAGTGAAATCCAAGAACCTTCAAACCATAATCTTGTATCATCACTCTTGTACACCTGCAAAGATCACAAGATAGTAAATCTTTCCAAAAACAATAATTAACTCAAAAATTTAAACATGATTTAAAAAATAGAATTTTAAATGTAAATAGCCCGATACAGGAGGCCATTTACAAAACCTCTCCCTCATCGTATCCACCATCGAATGCACAAGCCGCAGTTCCATTATATTTGTCCAACAGATCCCTCTTCTTCTTTGGATAATCTCTAATGAAATGCCCTTTTTTCACCACAACTAGAGCACTCATACTCCTTCTTTTCACTAGTCTCTTTCCCCTTCCACTTACCTTTTCCCTTTTTCTTGCCATTTTGACTTTCATTTTGATTCACATGGTTCATATGCTGATAATTACTCTTATCAGCCTTGGATTGCCAACCTCCACCTTAACTTTTAGAATACATCACCTCGCCACCATGACTATAGATACTCTCAACAGATCTTAACTCCAACTGCTTATTTCTCAATGCATTCACAATGATATCCACAGTCAAGTTATCTCGACCATATTCAAGAGCATTAGTCAAATCATTGAATTTCTCAGGTATTGAATTCAAAAGAACCAAGGCCTTCTGATCCTTAGAAATTTTCTCACCAGCATTAGTCAAATCAATTGCAAGCTTTTGGAATTTACACAAATTCACATCAAGATCAGTAGAGAGATCCATTTTAAAGGAGAAAAATTGCTTCAACATAAAACACTTATTAGGCATAGATTTCGTGCCATAATGTGACTCAAGTGCTTTATACAATTCCACATACGACTTAGTATCTCCAATAGTACGAATAACATCATCAGACAAATGCAAAAATATGGCACTCCATGCATATTCCTCACCCTCTATCTTTTGTTTAGCTGTTGTGCCTTCTAACCATGAATTATCTAATGCTCTATGACATTTAAGCTGCATAAGTAGTGCTTGCAGCTTTTGTGACCAGATTTTAAAATCACCCTTACCATCAAAAACTCCCAACTCAGTTTTAATGGCAGCCATCTTAATTTAAAAAAAAAACACTAGTTTTAAAAAACCTTTTTGAAAGAAAAACACACTGTTTTAATGACTCTTTTCCAAAAAAAAAATAATAATAAGAACTCTTTCTAAATTTAAAAAAAATGATAACAACTTCCTTTAAACTCAGAAAATAGTCACAAAGGATAAACACTACCTCTCTTGATCACAACTAGATGTCATAGTAGCAGGCACTTCTAATAATGATAAATGCAATACATGCCAATGCTAGATGCACTAAGTAACACAAAATAACAATCAAGCACTAACAAACAATCACACTATAGTAAAATCCAAGAGTGGTGATCTCACTTTGAAAAACTGTTTTCAAAAGTAAATAGAATTCAAGGATTTTAAAAAACATGAAAGTTTGACAAGTCAAATGAAAACAAGATAGTTAACAAATGCAACAATGCTCCACCTTAATTATGCAAACTGATACACCTAACCTATACTAAGACAGAAAGAAAATAAAACTCAATTAAATAGGTTGCACAATCAAAGTGACAAGAACAACCAATCAAACCAAACAACAATGGCAGAAGGAAATAACTCAAGAACACCACCTTAATCACTAACTCACTGAAAGATAAGGGTTAGAGTTTACCACGGTCACAGACCGGAGACGAAAAAATACTGTTCAGTTACTGAAAATTTTGAGACACCGGTCACCATTCAATCCCTTGCAAGAACACCGCGGATCAAAAAACTCCACCGAAATTCTCAGGTTTACCTTCGAGCAGTAAGAGGAACACCAGTAACCAGAAAACCGTTGCCGATTATGCCACAACACCGCCGACCACCGTTGTCCCCAAATCCCAGCCAACAAAACTCGAAGCCAAGTGACACTCGCCGATAAAAAGACCCAAAACACCACCGATACACTCGAAAATCCCAACCAGGCTCAGATCTCCACCGCCGAACACGAGAATCGCCGACAACTCAGAGAGGCTGGGATGTGGACTCGAAAAATAATTTTAAGAAAGGGTTTGGGAGAGAAAACTCTAAGATTTGTACTCAAAAAACTTGGATCTCTGTCTTTTTCTTTTCTTTTTCACGAAGGAGAACTAAGGATGTGTTTTGTCTTTTGAAAATGAAAGTTTCTGATGCCTTTTTTACTCAAAAAAAGAAAAGAAATATCAACCGTGCACTATTGAGGGAATTGACTTTTCAAAAGCAATGTTTAAGAAACCACAACAAAGAAAATTTCAGAATCAATTTTTTTTTCTTTTTTCTAAAAAAAAAAAGTAAAACAAATGAATGAAAAATTTTAAAACTCGGATCTATCACTCTGATACCACTGTTAGGTTTTTAAACGAATAAACACACTTTGAATCGAATAAAAACACAAGAACGCAAAAATTAAAATGAACACACGGATTTGTTTTGGCCCACGGCCCCGCAGTTCGGATTTCTCCTACTCTGCGTTGAGCTCCACACTGATTGTGATAGTTGCTCGAGGATTCCACTAGAAAATCAACCGGTAGCAAAGGTTTACAAATTACAATCTCTCTCTTATCTCTGTTTCACTCTCGTTTCTCGAACGAATCTAAGCAACTCTTAGTATCACCTCTAACAATTCTCAAGAATAGATATAAAAGCTTAGAAAATAACAGAGAAGCTCTCAAAGATTTAATTCACTCTCCTATCACATAAGTCAATACACCAGCCCTTTTATAATAGTGAAACACTAGTAATAGTCGACCAAGACCTACACTTTAAAATGGGTGGCTAGGTTAAACACTTCTACTCCAAGTTAGGTCTTCCCGGGTCAATCCCCATGTCATCAACATGGCCCAACTTATCTGGCCCAAAAATGACTAAGGCAGCAACCTCTAGACCCAACAATCAATTATAGAAAGAGCAAAACCTTTAGATGTAGCGAGTATAGACCTACGAAGATACTAAAAAATCTTATCCTTTAAAGTACTATTGCTTCTAAACTCCTCCAACTTTTCTGTCCACACAACCAAGAAATCCCCAGAAACTGGTTCACGATATTGCCTTTTAGTTTTTACACAACATCCTACTCTGATGCAAGATGAATTGGCCTTATAATAACTAGGTCATTGTGCCTTTCCGAGCTAAATCCGCTTCCTAGTATGACCTGCCCCACAACCTTGCAATCACTATGTAACAATAGGTGGTCAACACATTTTGAATTCCTTGAACATCATGCATTGCTAAGGAGAAAACACAGAGGTTGACATTGTTCTTCTTTAATTTCTATTTTCATACTAATATTTCTAGCTCTTATTATTAATCAAGTTGCTAGAGCTATGTATCACCCCCTGTATTAAAATCATATTCTTGTACAACATCTTATGTACGAAGTAGATATGTGTACTACTCCATATTAAAATAAAATTCTTTTAATGCAAATATTCTATGCTTAGTGTACACTGTTCAAGTTTAGGTTCTATTTAGACAAAGTAATTAGGGTTTTATTTTTCTGCGCTTTTTGTGTTATTCTCTTAAATTAGATTAGTCGAAACCTTGTAAAAAGATGCACTGCAATAATTGTACTTTGATTATGAAATACAACATACTTGCTCTCTCATTAACTCAGATTTTCTCCTATTTCTATCTCCCTCTTCTTTTCCTTATTCTTATTCGATTTTCATGCACTGTAGTGAGTTTCTGTCTCCTTTTGCCCTTTTGTAGCTTAATGGTGAACCTAAAGATTATACCACTGCTCTACAAGAAGCTGTATCAAAAGATTCATTTTTATGTTCGAAGTTGTTGATCGAGGTTAACTAGTTTCCTTTGCTGTTCCTTATTAGTGATTGCAGCCATTTCCCGAGAAGGGAAAGGACACCGGAACTGCGATTTTGGATGCCATAGTCTATTAAGCTCATTCTATATTTGGCTAATAGCATTTTGATATTGTTTGCGTTTTGGATTTACCAGAAACAATGCTACATGGCCTCTACATTGGTCTTATCTTTTCTATTTTGCCTACTGTATGTATCAATTTTGACCATCAACCGTCTATGCACAATCATGCGATCTCCATGGCATTTGATCTCTTAAAGACTTTTGATTGATTGCATGAACTTCATGTTCTAACTGACGCTAACTTATTTTGGAATAGAATATGATGCTCTGAGAGTCGGTGTTATGCTGCAATCAAGATTCAGTCTCCTGTGATTCTTATTCTGGGCATGCATGTCTATGAGAGACTGGTTTCCTGATTCCTGGAAGTGAAGTAAACCGTGTTTTCCTTTTATGAAGATGAAAGGAATGTTGGCTTTGAGTTGTGCTTCTCTTAAAGTACACATATTTTCTTGTTTGCTTTTTATCAGTGAAATCCCTTAAACAACATCTTGTATTTCAACACAATTATATTCATTTGCAAGATGGCTATGAGCTTAGCCGGGAATCTTCCATTTTGTTTTCCCAGTTGTTTACCCGTATTCTTCCTAAAATGTTAGCATATTGGTGGGAATGTTTGCAATGTCTCTATGTTGTCTTTCTTCTTAGCATATTGGTGGGAACGTTGGAAATGTCTCTATGTGGTCTTTCTTCTTAATCCCACATATTGGTTAGTATTCGGATTGTTAATATTTGATGGGTGTTTGGCCAATCCAATGTTCTCAATGGTGCTCTTTAATCTGTTATTGCTTCAGAAATTCAGAATCCGGGCCTTCTTCATTTTCTTTTTTCCCAGAACAGTTAAAGTAGAGACTTTATCCTTTAATGCTTGGCGATTGGATATGAAATGTTAAATTGTTATTGAAATTTTTTATTTAGGATATATCAACCCTTTTTATCTTATTTCAGATCTAATATCAACAGATTGCTATGTGTTATTTACATGCATTGAAAATATGGTTATAATGGATTACTAGATTTCATAGAAACCTTATCTGCTCACTTGAGTACTACTGCGCTTGTTGAATTTGCTTTGGCAAATAACCCGTTTGCATGTTCATCCATTATGAAATTTTAAAAAGTCATATTTGCCTGGTCCTTGTGGTTTATTTTTATTTTCATTTATCCTTGTTTCCCATTGAGAAACATCTGGACAGTTTATGTATACACTAACTCTTTCATACAGGTAGGTGCTGATGCGAATTTTGTTGCTGATGGAATTCACCCTCTCCACCGCTCTGCGAATGGTTGTATCGTAGAAATCATGAACCTCTTATTGAAAGCTGGAGCAAATCCTAACGCCATACGTGGTGCACTATTTTCAGCTGATCCGGTAGCTTTTTCTATTTTACAAATTGTGCACTAGTCATTAATTGGAGATTTTTTCAACTTTTGGGTTCACATATCATGCGGAATATTGCTACGAAATAAGTTGGAAAATATCATCACGTATCTTTCTTTGATATGTGTGGGACACGTGTGATTCTTGATCACGTATCTTTCTTTGATATGTGTGGGACACGTGTGATTCTTGATCACGTATCCTATCTGACAGAAGTTAGTAAGGAAAAGAGTTCAAAGTTTGGTTCCTATACTGTTTTGTTCATGTTGCTGCTTTTTTTTCTTTTACTTTGAATTGACGGCATGATCTATGAAAGGTTCTCTCTTATGCACTGTTTGAGCCACTAATTTTAGTTTCCTTGGGAGCCTTCAACATTAATGAACATGTTTGTTTTCCATTAAAATTCTATTTCATGGTGATGGGGTAGGAAATAATGCGCTTGATTTCTCAACTTTTTGCGTTTACAAATTGTCTCACATTTATCGCTAAATATCCCAACTCTAACAAAGATCCCATTAGCTGATACATAGTGCACAAAGTATGGAAGCACAAGCTTGATCCATTTGATGATACAGAGATGTGGAACTAAATTTGCTATTCGTTCCGTACAGGATGATGATTGGAGGCCAAGGAAGCCAATTGAGGTCGCTGCTGCAAGAGGTCACAAGGAGGCAGTTGAGATTCCTTTCCCCATAACTGAGCTAATTGATACTATTAAGGAATGGATTGTTGATGGAATTCTTGGGGAGATGCAACCTGAAAATGGGAGATAAAAGGTATTCAGCTCATTATCTAAACTGTTTTTAATTGTTCTTATTTCCTTATTTTTTCTCCCTCCCCAGCCATGAGCTGTAGCTACACCTAGTAGCGAAAATAAATATTTGTATCATTCATGGATCTCGTCTCGAATTGGGATGTTGATTTTCTCTTGTTGCATTGTAGGGTAGAAAACGGGGCTAGCCAAAGTCTCGAGCTTGAAGGATAAGTTGTGTTTTGTAACATGTGTAAACAGAGGAATGGTTTTACCTCAAAATGGTCCCCTTGTTTGTTTCTCATCTTAAGGTAGTAATGTTAGTTAATGGTCAAATGCCCTTCTCAAAGACCTTATGTTCTCTCATGCTCATAATTGTTGCAATTCATTATCCCACTTCATAGCATTATCTGTGCTTCACTCTAAAACAGGTCTCGCCACTTTTGGATGATTTAATGTTACTCCCCCGCCCCAATTATATAGGTCATTATTCTTTTTTGGGGTCCCCCCCCCGATATATAGGCTTTATTTATTTCTTTCTTTATTTGTTTGTTTGTTTATTATTATACTTTTATATAATTTGTATACTTCTAAAGTGTCTTGTTAAGATTTCCAACAGGTTTTTGACTCATTATTAAGGATAAGGTAGGAAAATTATTTGTATTATTTATCTTTTGACGCGAGTCTTAATCCACACAAAATGTTTTAAGGGAACTTTTGGTAATAGGACAATTTCTCAAGTCAGATTACTAAAATGCCATAACATTCCCGATTTCTCAAAAATATACAATACACTTTCAGTAATAGTCAGAATCGATTATTGTATATATTTGCAAACAAAATGATTTAAAAATTAATAAAATGAAAGAAATTGATAAAAACTCATTATTTAAATTCTAATTTTTATTAAATCAAAGTATTGGATGATGTTTCACCATTATATTATCAATTAAGAGTAAAGATAACTAACTATTGGATAACTCTTAACAAACAAACAATAAACCATTATTTTAGAGATTATTTACATGGAATATACACATTGGATTGACACAAAGAATCCCCATTGGACACACTTCTACCTTCTAAACATCATGTAGTGACAAAGCTGTAAAATAGGACAGACTCCTAATTCTACAAATTGAAATTATTGAACATGAAGACACTAAAATTACACTCTGAAAGAATACCACAGACGATGATTTAAAAATACCAATGGCAGGCACAACAACATCAAACCAAGGTATGTAATACAATTTACAATTTAAATGTGCGACCTCGAACTATTTGTTTGGATGAATTCTTATCAAGGCGTGTAATTAGAGCCGCACCCAGGCAGAAGCGGAACAAGCCATTGCTTTGGGCCTCAATATGCCAGAGGGCCCATTCAATTTTTCGACTTTTTTAGATATTGTTTTAGGTTCAAGTTTATATATTCAATTTTTACTCCAAAACTTTGCTAATTGCTAGTAGTCTATTGGATTTTCTTTTTCTTATTATTGTCTTGCCATTTGCTAATATATTAATTTGTAGCTGTTCAATTGCTATTTTTTGTTGAATCAACTTGAATAATTATTGATTTTCTAATTAATTATCATTGAATAACAAGTATTATTATTACATTGTTGGCGTAATATGATTACTGCTCAAAAGTGATATTTATTTTGTATTAGTTTATATATTTTGAGCAATTGATCTTAATAATAATAATGAACTAAATGATTTTTTTTTATTCTATTTTCTCAGGTTGACTAATTTTATAAGAGAAGGAAGAAGGAAAAGTCAAAAACAAGAAAAAAAAATAGGCCAATTAGAATTCATACATGCATACATTGAATTGGGCATTAACTGATGTTAGTGGGCTTTTAGATAATGGGCTTGTTACATGGATATATACATACGATAACACACGTGAAGGGAAGGGAGGAGAGATATATACGAGTCAACAAAAGCGGCTGGGCTGGAGAAGAAAATACACGAACCAGAGGAGAAAAGAAAAAGGCGAAGGGAAAAGTCACGCTTGAAGCCGAGAACCAGACGAAATTCAGTGCATCTTCTTCAAGTTTTCTCCTAACATTATGGTTTATTCTTTTTTTTCTATGAAGAACTAATCTCTTAACTAGGGTTAGGAGAGAAACCTAAATTATCCATGTGATATTATTGATTTGCTTTAGAAAAATACTTTTTATGCAATTTTAGTTATTGGATTGTTAATTTAATATTGGGTTTGTTTATTGAAATAATTGATGATTGTGAAATAATCTAATTCATAGGTTTAATCAAGTTTTTCCTATTGTTTTATAAAAAAAAACAACTATTCTTTTGAAGTTTTGAAAACCCAATTGATTGATTATGATTTCAATGGAATTATTTCTTGATAGGTTGTTGCCGTAGGTACAATTTATGCTTGAGATTAATTCTATAAGAGATTGTTCGCGCTTATTGTGTAACGATCATTAACTAAATTTATCTTTTCAATGTCTATTCTTAAATAAGTTTTAAGAAAATAATTGAATCAATAATATTCCATTAATAATTGACGGTGGAACCTCGATACCTTAGTGTTTCTCTCTTATTAGTTTACTACAATTTAAGCTCATTTATTTAATTATTATAATCTCAATTAAATTGTTTTAATTATTTATTTCCTCTAATTTATAATAATTTTGCGACCTTTCTTATTGCTCCTGGTGGAACGACACTCGTATTCCGAGTTATACTATTACGCGACTCCTGCACTTGGGATTAGCAAGCAAATTTTTGGCGCCGTTGCCGGGGAGCTGTTTAGCAAAGGACGCAGAATTTTCGCATATTTGGTAAACTCGTTCCAGCTTTACTCTCTTTAAATTAGTTTTTATTTATTTATTTATTTTTAATTTTTGTTTTTTTATTGTTATTTTGTTATTTTATTTTAATTATTATTGCTATTATTATCATTGTTATTTTATTATTATTATTATTATTATTATTATTATTATTATTATTATTATTATTATTATTATTATTATTTGTGTATTGTTTTTGTTTCGTTCGTATGCGACAGAGATCACTTAGGTAGATTTATTAGGAAGCCTAAAACTGAATCTGAACATGACTCCGAGGTTGAATCTGATATTTCTATAGGAAACATATTTGGTTCTAGTTCATCTATTGCATCTCGTAATATGGAAGATTTTAATAATGAGTTTGCATTGCATAATAATCCTCCACCACCCGTAAGAATTTTACAAACGTATTTGCATCCAACACGTAACACTGCACCTTTATGCATCATGCTACCACATAACATACCCAATTATGATTTCAAACCTGGCATGGTCCAACTACTTCCTTCGTTTTATGGTTTAGAAAATGAAAATCCATATTTGCATGTTAGGGCATTTGAAGACGTTGTTTGTGCATTCTATAATCAAGGTGATGGCCTAAATTTTGTGAAGCTTAAATTTTTCCCATTTTCTCTTAAAGATAAGGCAAAAACTTGGTTATATTCATTGGGGCCTCGGTCTGTAAGCTCATGGGATGAGATGTGTGAGGCATTCTTTAATGAATATTTCCCGAATCACAAAACAATGGCTTTGAAGAAAAAGATTTCTAATTTTTCTCAATTTGAGAATGAGTCATTATATCACGCATGAAAAAGGTTTAAAGAGCTATTGAGTTTGTGTCCACATCATGGTTTTGAATCGTGGCGTCAAGCTAGTTACTTTTATGAAGGACTTCTCCCTAGAGATCATCAATTTATTGAGTCTATGTGTAATGGAAATTTTATGCAGAAAGATCCTGATGAAGCCAGAGTTTTTGAACGAAGTTGCTGAAAAAGCTCATCAGTGGCCCACCCCTAATCCACTAAACAGAACAGATCGTTCCAAATCTTCTTCTACACCTTCTTCTAAAAGAATTTTTAAGTTAAAGGAAGAAGATAATTGGAAAATGAAATATGAGACTTTGGTGGCTAAATTGAATAACTATTCTATGTCTCAACCTATTTTTCAGGCCAATACAACTCAAGTTTATGAATATTGTTGTAGTGACTGCGAATTTCCTTAAATTAAAATATTTAATTAAAGTAAAATCTCAAACGTGTCGCTACAACTTCACCTATAGAGTTAAACTGCGTACGCTCGTCTAGTTAAAATTTTATAAAATTTACTAGTATATTGAATTATTTAAAATGAAAACAAAAATAATAATTTATAATATATATATTTATTTATTTATTTTCAATTTACGTTTGAGGACCAAACTTTAGAAATTATTCGTTTTAGATCCAATTAGAGGCCCATTTGTAGTCTAATTCTATTTCTTACACTCTAAGAAAACCCATTTAGAGTGTAACTTAGTTCTTACCCTACTTATACAACTTAAAGTTGTTTTTCAAAGACCTAGCCCCACTATCCTCCCCTCTCTCCCCCCAAATAGAACACTTTAGATCATCTCACTCTATCCCATTCAAGGAACCAACCACCACTAGAGGTAATATTTCTTGCCACTTTGTTCATATTTCAATTTCTAAATTTTATTGTTGTAAGTATTAATCATCTATTTGTGTTGTCACTTGATTTTTCACACAAAATAGCAATGTACATACACAATATACGTACATACACTATACACGCATACACAACCGTCGGCCACCACCTCACCACCGCCGCGCCACCACCTTCACCACCAAGCAACACCAACATCATCTTCATCTCGACCCAAAAACACATACACACGCGTATATACATACACAATACATACACAAACTCGCATATGCCTCGGCCCAAACGATCACCTCATCCAATACTCGACCTTAATTCACAAAAATCACACCTACGCCTTCATCTCCGTCCCTAGAACATCGTAGTATAGTTTGATTTTGAAAATAGTTAGCAAATCGAACCAATTTTGAAAATACCCGAATTTCTATCTAAGTGTTCAATCCTTGATTTCTCCCTCAATACTCAACCATTTTTCAATCCAACAACACCACTAGATTCACCACACCTCAATCTACCTTCACCTCCATTTTTACCGGCGAAAAGTCGCCGGAATCGAGTGTGTGTGTGTGAACCGAGAAGTGTGTGCGTGAACGAGAGAGGGAGAGCCGAGAAAGCGGGTAGAGATGGTGAGATCCGGTCCAAGCCCAAATCCATTTAACTTTTCGGAATTTACACTTTAGCCCCTCTATTTTGATAAATAGTTTAAGTTGGTCCGATAATTTATTTATTTTACAAGTCCTACACTTTTAATTGTTAATTGTTACGATTTAGCCCCTCAAGATTATTTACAAACTTAACCCCCTCTTTTATTTATTTTATTTAAATAAGCACTCAAATTTTATTTAATTTCAAGTCCCTAACTTTCAATTGTTTCTATTTGGCCCCTAAACTTTTATTTCACTTTTAATCCTTCAATTTCTTTTTCCTATTTAATCTAACCCCAAACTTTAATTGCATATTAGTCCCCCATGATTTAAAAATCCTATAATTGAGTCAAAAATATTTTTAGTTTACTTTTATTGCACAATAGGTCCTCAAACTATCCAACTCTTTCAAATTGACCCCCAAAGTTTTATATTCTTTCCATTTTGGTCCACAAACTTCTATATTACTTATAGATACTTAATATTTAAGAATATTAACATAAATTAAACTCGTTATTGACTAGACGAGGCGTACGGACAGCTAGAGGACTGATTTCTCACCGTTAGTAAGCTCAATACTCGGCTAAAGGTTAAGGTAGATCTCTTTTCTAAAAAGTTTCTTTTAAATGTGCGCAATTGCAATTAATATTATTATAAATGCTGCATGTAAATGTTATGTGATGATAGGCTTTTTAGCCTACTTTTGACGTGCTTCCTCGGCACTATGACGATAGGCTCTTTGCCTAATTGCGACGTGATTTAATAGCATTATGACGATAGGTCTTTGACCTAATATATTATAATGACGTGCGATTAATCACTATGATGACGTGCACGATTAAGAGGGATGATGAACGAACTTGTATTTTATACCTGTTCGTATTTTATGAAAATGATGATTATGTGCATTTATTTTGTAATATATATTAATTGTGGTGCGCGGGATCTACTGAGTATTTAAAATACTCACGATTTTCTCTATCAAATGAACAAATTGCAGATTAAGGAGCCGGAGGCTTGGCGAGGCGTGGGAATCTCTTAGGGACCTTTAAATAAATTCGTTTTAATTACATTGACAATTGAGTACTTTTAACTGTTGAAGTAATGGTTATTGAATGTTTTGAATTTACTAGTACTTTAATTGGATGTTTTTGAGGACAGTGTTGAAACTATCGTGAGACACTCTTTTGATTTTATTAATTTAAATAAATTTCCGCATTTTAGCTATTTGTTATCTTTCCGCATTTATTTATATAAAAAAAATTGTTAGTTTTAAAGAAAGAACTAGCGTTCCGAGTTCTTCGAATTCGGGGCGTTACAATTGTTGCGATATTGGTCATTCTAGTCAAACTTGCCCTTCTTTGCAGGTGTCACAAGACCCTCAAGTTGCTGCTGTTGGGAATTTTCAAAAGCCTTATTCCCCATATTCGGAGACATACAACCGAACAACGAGGTTCCACCCTAATTTCGGTTGGAAAACTGAATCACAACAGCAAGTAAGTGCTGCTAACCAACAATTCTCCACACCAAATTCATTCAATTCTAAACCTTCGTTGGTAGATACTCTTCAAGGATTCATGGAAGATCAGCAAAAGCAAAATCAAAGGTACGATGCTATGTTTGCTAAGTATAACTCTATGATTGGTCAATTAGTTGAGGAAAATAAGGATATTAAGAATCAAATTTCTAAATTGACTGATGCACTTTCTGCAAATGAAAAAGGAAAATTTCCTTCTAATACTCAACCCAATCCTAAAGGAGTAAATTCTTGCGAACTCTATGAGCCTGTTGATTCCATTACTCTTAGAAACGGTAAAGTTGTTGATAATACTCCCTTAGTTAAGAATGTAGAGAAATCTAAGAGCAATGATGTGCTTATTGAATCTAAAGAGGGTGATGCAAGTGAAAATCGTCCACTACCTGCACCTTTTCCTAAAGCTTTACAACCTTTAAAGAAAATGAATAATCATGCTGATATTTTAGAACTTTCTAGGCAAGTAAAAATTAACATCCCATTATTAGATGCTATTAAACAGGTTCCATCATATGCTAAATTTTTGAAAGACATGTGCGGCGTTAAAAGAAAACATAATGTGAAGAAAACTGCATTTTTAGCTGCTCATGTGAGTTCTGTGCTTCAGAATAAAATTACTCCAAAGTACAAAGACCTCGGAAGCCCTACTTTATCTTGTGTTATCGGAGATCATTTGGTTGATCGTACTTTGCTTGATTTAGGTGCCAGTGTGAATTTAATTCCTTATTCAGTGTACTTACAGCTAGGTCTTGGTGAGATTAAGCCCACAAAGCTCAAATTGCAACTAGCAGATCGTTCAGTAAAAATTCCACGGGAGTAATTGAGGATGTGTTGGTTCAAGTTAATAAATTTTATTACCCAGTTGATTTCTTTATTTTAGACACTGAACCTGTTTCTAATGCTGAACATCAAATTCCTGTGATTTTAGGGTGTCCATTTTTAGCCACTTGTGATGCTAATATTAGCTGCATGAGTGGAGTGATGAAGCTCAGCTTTGGAAACATGACCATAGAAGTGAATATTTTCAATGTGGTTAAATAGCCACAAGGGGACAGTGAATATGAATGTGTTGATTTCATTGGGATTCTAACGCATGATCAATTTGCTAGAAGCACTACAGCTGATCCTTTAGAAAATTTTCTTGTGAATTCATATGATTCTAGCCAATCCGAAATTAGTCAAGTTGCTGAAATTTCTGAAATTAGTGCACTTTTTGATGCTTTTCAGGTGCAAGACAAAGAAAGGTGGACCCCTAAGTTCGAGAAAATCCCATCGCGTATTGAAAACAAGCCGTCGAGTGTAGAAGTCCCAATCTTGGAGCTCAAACCTCTACCATCCGGTCTGAAACATGCATTTTTGGGCCCGAATGACACTTTTCCCGTGGTAATATCTTCTGAACTTAATCTTGAACAGGAGGGTCAATTAATCAATGTTTTGAATGCTCATAAATCTGCTATTGGCTAGACTCTTGCTGATATTATGGGAATTAGCCCTTTTGTTTGCACTCATAAAATTCTTTTAGAGGAGGATGCTAAACCTTCTAGGGAGGCACAACGTAGACTTAACCCTAACATGAGAGAAATTGTTAAAACTGAGGTTTTAAAATTGTGTAATACAGGAATTATATATCCTATATCTGATAGTGACTGGGTTAGTCTAACACAGGTTGTGCCGAAGAAACCTGGAGTAACTGTAATAAAAAATGATAAAAATGAGTTAGTCCCCACTAGAGTTGTTTCTAATTGGCGAATGTGCATTGATTACAGGAAACTAAACGCCGCAACTCGGAAGGATCACTTTCCTTTACCCTTTATTGATCAAATTTTAGAAAGAGTTGCTGGTCATGAGTTTTATTGTTTTCTAGATGGATATTCAAGTTATTATCAAATTGAAATTGCTATGGCTGATGAGGAAAAGACTACTTTTACATGCCCTTTTGGTACTTTTGCTTTCCGTAGGATGCCATTTGGGCTATGTAATGCTCCTGCCACTTTTCAAAGGTGCATAACTAGTATTTTTAGTGATATGGTGGAGCATATTCTTGAGGTGTTTATGGATGATATATTTGTGTTTGGTAATTTGTTTGATGATTATCTGTCTAATCTGGAAAGAGTTTTAATAAGATGCTAAGAGAAAAATCTTGTTTTGAATTGGGAAAAATGCCGTTTCATGGTATCCTCATGAATTGTTTTTGGTCATATTGTTTCTTCTAAAGGGATTGATGTAGATAAAGCTAAAATTGAATTGATTGCCAAATTACCCATTCCAAATAGCGTAAAAGATGTTAGATCCTTTCTAGGACATGCTGGATTTTACAGGAGATTTATTAAGGATTTTAGTGCCATATCTAGACCTTTGTGTAATCTTTTATCTAAAGACACTCCATTTGAATGGTCTAATGATTGTCAAGTTGCATTTGATAAATTAATTGCATTACTCACTTCTGCGCCTATTATGCAATCGCCTAATTGGAATTTATCTTTTGAAATTATGTGTGATGCTAGTGATTATGCAATTGGGGTTGTTCTAGGGCAAAGAAAGGATAAGAAACCTTATGTCATTTACTATGCAAGTAGAATTTTGAATAGTGCTCAAATGAATTATTCTACCACTGAGAAAGAACTTCTTGCTGTAGTCTTTGCTTTAGATAAATTTCGTGCTTATCTAGTTGGATCGCCTATTGTTGTTTACACTGACCATACAGCACTGAAGTACCTTCTTAGTAAGAAGGACGCTAAGGCTCGACTTATAAGGTGGATCCTTCTACTCCGAGAGTTTGACATTACTATCAAGGATAATAAAGGAGTAGAGAACGTGGTGGCAGATCATCTTTCCAGATTGGTTTTTGAAGAACATCCTAATATTCGTCCCATTAATGATTCTTTCCCTGATGAGCAACTTTTTGCTATTGACGAATTACCTTGGTTTGCTTATATTGTGAACTACCTTGTTACAGGTGAAACTCCAAGGAATTGGAATGCGCAAGATCGGAAGAAATTCTTGGTGGAGGTACGTAATTTCTTTTGGGATGACCCGTATCTGTTTAAGTACTGTGGTGACCAAATTTATAGAAGATGTGTTCCTGATAAAGAAGTGAATGACGTGATTTCTTTTTGCCATAATGAAGCATGTGGGTGTCATTTTTTTGTTAAGAAAACGATCGCTAAAATTTTGCAATATGGATTTTATTGGCCTACTCTTTTCAAAGATACTAATGCATATTGTAGAGCATGTGAGCGTTGTCAAAAATTAAGGTCGATAACTCGTAGAAACATGATGCCTTTGAATCCCATTTTAGTCATTGAAATATTTGATTGTTGGGGTATTGATTTTATGGGTCCGTTCCCTTCATCTTTTGGATATTTTTATATATTGGTGGGTGTTGACTACGTGTCAAAATGGATAGAGGCTATTCCATGTGGCAAAAATGATCATAAAACTGTTTTAAAATTCTTGAAGGAAAATATTTTCTCTAGACATGGAACTCCTCGAGCCATTATCAGTGATGGGGGTAAGCATTTTTGCAATAGACCTTTTGAAGCTTTCATGAAAAAATACGGTGTCACTCATAAAATTGCTACCCCTTATCACCCACAAACTAGTGGTCAAGTTGAATTAGCCAATCGGGAGATAAAACAAATTTTAGAAAAAACGGTGAATCCAAACTGCAAAGATTGGTCCTTACGACTGTCTGATGCTCTTTGGGCTTATCGTACAGCTTTTAAAACCCCGATTGGTATGTCTCCATATAGATTAATCTATGGAAAAGCTTGTCACTTGCCTGTAGAATTGGAACACAAAGCTTATTGGGCTATAAAGACATTCAATTTTAGTTTGAGTGATGCAGACTCTCTGAGGAAACTACAGTTGAATGAATTGGGAGAATTTAGGAATGAGGCATATGAAAATTCTAGGATATATAAGGAACGAATGAAAGTTTTTCATGATAAGAAAATTTTAAGGAAAAATTTTGAGCTTGGTCAAAAAGTTCTCTTGTATAATTCTAAACTTCATTTGTTTCCTGGTAAGCTTCGTTCTAGGTGGAAAGGGCCTTTTGTGGTTAAGCGAATTTTTCCTTTTGGTGCTATTGAGGTTGAGGACCCTAAGAATGGTAATGTGTTTAAGGTTAATGGGCAGCGTCTTAAACCATTCTTAGAAAATTTTGTTCTAGAGGATGAGACCATTTCTCTAGAAAACCCGGTGTATCGAGATTGATGCATTGGACTTGTCGTCCACATTTGTTATAAATATTTTATTTTATTCATTTTCTTTGTTGTTTTGTTTTTGTTTCTTTTTCTATTATTTTGCTGTTTTAGACACTAACAAGTTGCAGAGAAATTGCTTGGAGAACTCTTCACCATCAGGTGCTAGCTTTCCTACTCTTCCCTTTTATTTCAGTCCAATTATCTTTCATCTTTTAGTACTATATCTATCACATTGAGGACAATGCTTATTTTAAGTTGTGGGGAAGGGAGTTAGAAATTTGTTTAGTATTTTCTTAGCAATTTGTTAATTCCGTTAGTTCTTAATTTTTTTTATTATTCCTTTCTTTTTCAAAAACAAAAACAAAAAAATTGGAAAATTGAAAATTTGGAAAAAATTTTGAAAAACTGATAATCTATTCTTTATTATTATTTTTTTATTTTTAATTTTCGGCGGCATAGGATTTTTGCTTCCCATCAATGATGAGATGTGTTGGTGTATTTATAAAATGGCATAGAAAAGAATGATATTTGATGTTATGAATTCAGCGGGTTGCTATGAGCTGTGAGCATGAATTCTCTATATTTTTCGCTACAAAGTGTTTTTCATGCCATTTATAATTGAGCAGCCATGTTGGTGTGCTTCAGTGTTTTGGAATTTGCTTGAGCTAAGAAGTCATGAATAAGTGTAGACTTGTATAAACCCTTGTGAGCTTTTGAGCCTTGTGATTGAAACATTATGCATCAATCACACTTATTCATGTGCGTATGATCTCATTTTTGTGTGTATACTCTAGAACTTGCTGTGAACCAGTTGAAACTTACGTCAACTTGGCAATGACTTGTAGATGACAGAGGCACTTGGGATATACTTCCATTGCCAAATTATCCTTTGTCCTTTAAATTTTACCCCATAGTTAACCCCTTTGAGCTAAAATAAGAGTATTCTTTCATTAAACCATGCATTCTTACTCATAAATTTCAAGCACTTTATCGTACCCTATTCTATGGAATTGGTAGAGCATTGATGAGATCTTGGTGTTGGAGGTTACTTGTTATTGATGGTTGCATGATTGAATAATTCAAGTTGGGGGTGTTTAGTTGAATTGAAAAAAAGAGAGAGAGAGAAGCAAAAGAAAAAAAAGGATGAAAAAAGAAGCATGAAAAAAAAAACATTCAAAAAAAAAATAGAAGAGTTGTGAAAAAGAGAAAAAAAAAGAGAAAAAAAGAGAGAAAGTTGAGTTTGATTCTTTGTGGTACTAGTGACATGTTAATGAAGTGCGAGCAAAAAAATTGATGATACGAGCTCGGTAAGAAGCTGATGGGAGTTTCATGTGATTAATATCTCTTACATCCACATGTGCTCTACTGATTCCTAGAATCCGTTCTTTATCCCATACACTTCCTTTCTTTCAACCTTAACCTTCAACCCCATTACAACCCTATATAAAGACCTCTTGATTCAAGTAATATTGTCATATTGATAGTTGAGACTCGGTAAATAAGCAAGCATATGGCGGCACCACTAATGAGATCAATTGAGTGAAACACTAACCCTAACTAGTTATGAGTGATTTTATTCTGAGTGACATATCCATGGTGAGATTTGAAGTTGAGGCTTATTTGTGATTATTGGTTTATGTGGAAACCGGGGCAAGGGAGTTTACTAATATTGCCTGAGTTATTATCGATGTTTATGAACTAAATTTTGTGGTGGCAAATATTTAGAAGTCTTGCTCACTCTTGTGGTCACATTTTGAAATTGTAACTCTCTGCCATGCGGTTTTGATTATCTGAGCTTATCATGGGAAGCAAATTAATTAGAGATTTTTTTTATTTAATGGATCAAGTCCAATATTTCTTAAGTCGGTTCAATTGTTAGAGACTAGCAATAAGCTAGTTGGGGGGTGTGATTAGTGCTCAAAAGTGATATTTATTTTGTATTAGTTTATATATTTTGAACAATTGATCTTAATAATAATAACGAACTAAATGATTTTTTTTTATTCTATTTTCTCAGGTTGACTAATTTTATAAGAGAATGACGAAGGAAAAGTCAAAAACAAGAAAAAAATAGGCCAATTAGAATTCATACATGCATACATTGAATTGGGCATTAATTGATGTTAGTGGGCGTTTAGATAATGGGCTTGTTACATGGATATATGCATACGATAACACACGTGAAGGGAAGGGAGGAGAGATATATACGAGTCAACAAAAGCGGCTGGGCTGGAGAAGAAAATACACGAACCAGAGGAGAAAAGAAAAAGCCAAAGGGAAAAGTCACGCTTGAAGCCGAGAACCAGACGAAATTCAATGCATCTTCTTCAAGTTTTCTCCTAACATTATGGTTTATTCTTTTTTTTCTATGAAGAATTAATCTCCTAACTAGGGTTAGGGGGGAAACCTAAATTATCCATGTGATATTATTGATTTGCTTTAGACAAATATTTTTTATGCAATTTTAGTTATTGGATTGTTAATTTAATATTGGATTTGTTTATTGAGATAATTGATGGTTGTTAAATAATCTAATTCATAGGTTCAATCAAGTTTTTCCTATTGTTTTATAAAAAAAAACAACTATTCTTTTGAAGTTTTGAAGACCCAATTGATTGATTACGATTTCAATGGAATTATTTCTTGATAGGTTGTTACCGTAGGTACAATTTATGCTTGAGATTAATTCTATAAGAGATTGTTCGCGCTTATTGTGTAACGACCATTAACTGAATTTATCTTTTCAATGTCTATTCTTAAATAAGTTTTAAGAAAATAATTGAATCAATAATATTGCATTAATAATTGACGGTGGAACCCCGATACCTTAGTGTTTCTCTCTTATTAGTTTACTACAATTTAAGCTCATTTATTTAATTATTATAATCTCAATTAAATTGTTTTAATTATTTATTTCCTCTAATTCATAATAATTTTGCGACCTTTCTTATTGCTCCTGGTGGAACCACACTCGTACTCCGAGTTATACTACTACGAGACTCCTGCATTTGGGATTAGCAAGCATAATACAGATAATGTAATATTATCTTTTTAAATCTCTCTCTAATTTTAATTTCCATTTTTGTGTGAAAGAAAGATCGGCTACAGCTCCAATTATGGGGCGCGATTTTACACATTTGCTTTGGGCCCTGTAGAAGTTAGATTCGGCTCTGTGTGTAATACAATTTATAATCATCAATCAACAAACAAATACCAATAATAACCAAAACAAACCGACATGGAATGGAAATATTCTCATTAGTCAAATCTTTTATCCCATGACACGTGGTTGATCAATTGGAAATAATTTAGGGGGTGTTTAATATTATGTAAAATATTAAAATTTGAAACTTAATATTAGACCTTTAAAAAAAAGGAAAAAGAAAAATCAATGTCCATTATATAAGTGAAAATGACTTTGATTTATGGGGTGAAATTTCCTCCTCTCTTTAATAGATCATGTATGGATAATTTGTGTGAAAATTTCGACAAGATACCAAACATAAATCTTTTTTTACACATCATATGATCCTCAATATTAATGGCCGCAAAGTTGCCAAATTGATTTTTGTAAATTGACATGTATTATAAATTATTCATTCTCTCCTTTTGATTCAAGAAGTTAAATTCGTTAGCAGATGGATGCATTTCAATATTGATTACTATTATAATATGTTGAACTCGAAAATAATAATGGACTCTCTGAATGTATTTTAATATTAACTGGTATGCTGTTACTCATCGTTACTATTGATGGCAATTTAATCATGTATATTGCTAGTGATTGTTACTTTAAAATGCTACCCGGACTAGTGTAAGTTGCGCCGATAGTGTGCGTACACTATTAATGAGCATTGTTTACGTTGTTGGAAACATTGCTCCTTCGGGGAAATAGGTTAATTATTGAAACAAGTATAATGGTACATTGTAGTAGTTACTGAGCATTGTTACTGGTGTAATCATTTGTATCACTTGTTATTGTTACTTCAAAATATTACTTGGGCAATGGTGAGTTGTGCCTAATTATATATGTTGTAATGAACATTGTTACTGTCGTTGAAGGTCATAAATGAAATGCCGCAAGCATAGAGGTCGGAAACACCAATCACATTACACCATTATATACAAGAACTACCCTTGAGAATCTGTAATAAAAGTTGAATTGTGTAAAATTTGAAAACACCGATCACAAGTCAACAATGAATGTGGGGAGTGTTCCAAATAAAAATAGCAAATCATCCACCAATCACAAGTTGTGTTTTTTTCTTTGTTGTTGGTGTTGTCACAGTTGGTGCCTTGACGCGACTTACTTCGGTTGCTTGACGATTCAATATTTGGAAATCATCCTTGCGCTGCAATAATATGAAATCGTTAGAATGATTACCACATCATAACAAAGAAACACTTAGTGGAGGCAATATTTAAAAAAAATGCAAAAGAATGAATAAAAATAAACATTCAATCACAGTAAGAAAAATTGGAGCACATTTGAGATGATGATGGCACCAAAAGTACATACAGAACTAATCGCTTCTCTATAACAACAATTTGGACGAAATTGGATGGAATAGTAGGGTTTAATCGTTGATAAAGTTGATTGTTAACAGAAGAATTGATGTAGTAAAGTTTTGCCTAAGAAAAAAAAAAACCAATGCGCGATGAGAGCAATTTGAGCCAAATGTGTGTGCTATTTTTCTCTTTTTATCTTTAATTTGAAATTTTCGAAAGAAACAGGTCCATCTTCAAATTTTTTAGAACCAAGATAAAATCTGATCTGTGAGGATAAGGTTAAGAATAAAACTATGTATATATAATCTGATCTTTATGGATAATGTTAATGATTAAAAATAAATATAATAATTTCAATAAAAGTTCTTAAGTATGTATTGGAAATATTTTTCAAAAACTGATGAGTCTAGAATGGATAAATCCTCACCAGATTTGAAAAACTTATTGAAATTAGATATTATTGAAAAGAGCAACACAATCTTGGTGCTGGGTGTAATTTCCTCAAGTGTTAAAAATCCTATAGCAAGTACTATGAAAATCAAGTGCATTAATTCATACCCTAACGTAAATGAAGTGTTCAATTCATTTACAGACGAAACTAAGGAAAAAAGTTTTAAAATGACAAAACAATTTGGCACATAGCAACTCCAGTACTCCGTGTGAATTTCACTTCACAATGAGAAAATGAAGCAAACAAGACATACGACAGCAATTACACTGTAAAGTGATAGTATCCGATTAACAAAAAAAAAAAGAAATAAATAAATAAATTGTTTTGAATTGTACTCTTTGAATTTTATATTCTCAGAGGCCCAAGTCACCTCTTCCATGGAGCTCTACTTCTGAATGCCCAAAACTTCAAAATAATCAATACTAGTTTTCACACCGCGTGTGGTGCATGGGAGTAAATCTGTGTAATTTGAATGAAAAAAAAAAGATTTAACACATGATTCATAATTATTCTAAATTAATTCAGTCTATATAATATTAAATTTGTGTTACACACATCTTAGAATTGAATGTATACAAATAAGTAATATGTTTATCAATTTTTTTTTTTAATGGTGTTTACCATTTTGTTATATCAATAATTTATTGGCAAATTCACACCCGTGCCCAGGGACGGGGCTAGGGGTTTGCTAGACAAGCTCTAACTAAGTGCTAGAAATTATTAAAATAAAAGTGCCCAATGCTTGAAGTTGTGGTTGGCTGAGTTGGTTGATTAGAGGTTTTATAATCCAAAGGGCTTTGGTACGAAACATTCTACAACCGTCTCTCTATCGCCTTTTATTTTAGATAATACATTTTTTTCTTTGAATGTTTGTTTTAGATAACTATTTTAGATAATTTTAATTTTATATAAATTGTGCATTTTCAAAAAATTTTTGGCATTTTTCATTTTAAGAAAATTTAGTTTTATGCAATTCTACATTTAAAAAAAAATATTATGTGATGTTATTGCATATTGCTACAATATTTTAGGACATGAAAATTTACAAACAATTTGCTCTAACTATGAGCAACACGTAGATATTGATGTGAGTTACATTTATAAAATATTGTACTTAATTTATTAAATTATTGTTTAGCATTGTCTCGAAAAATGGTTTTAAACATCCAAAAGGGTTTGTACTAATGGGAAAGACACCCATTATCATTATCTATCACGGGTTCAAGATGCCATCTAATTCCTATGATCCCATTACAGTAAAAAATAATTCTAAATATTTTTAATGATTTAAATTCAATCAATTATGATTTTGAGAAATAATATGTCATAGTAATTTCTCTTTTTGGTATATGCAAATTTTATGACCTTATCATTTTTAAAGTTTAATTTGGTTTAGTAGTTAGCTAAATTTTTTCATAAACAAAACCCATTTTGCAAACAAACAATTAATATTACCATGAATCAAAGAAACCAAATCAAATTGTTATTTCATATTAGCGTGCTACTATTTTGTAAAATCAATTTAACGGGCGGTGATTTTAAATAATTCTTTTTTCTAGAAAAAAATTTTATAGGAAAAAAATTTGGAGAGTGTTGTCCAGAACCCGAGCAAGCTCAGTCCTACCCAAATCCCACCTTTGTCCCTATCTGTGCGTTGCACGAAAAAGCATCGATATGATTATAGATAACATAAAAATAATAGACGATTGTTAAAATAAATAGATTTTTATTGTAGTCCTAGTTACAAAATTTTACTTTTTCAATTAATGTCAGAATGAATTTTGGAAAACTTATTTAAATACAACATTTGTAATAACGTTGGCCGACCTTTCATTATCACAAAGAAGTATTTTCAATCCCAAATGACTTGTAACTCTAAAACTAGGAATATATACCCCAGGACTAAACATTGGTCTTGTCATGAGAAGTCCCACACAAGATAACCATTATTGACACTTGTTGATGGTCATGGTGTAAGATACTATCAAGTGAAATTGTTTTCTTTGAAATTGAAAAGGCAACATTACATAATGTAGGGAAAAAAATCCAAGCTTAAGAAAAAAAATCCCAAAATGTTAGACGCGTGTAGTGTGTTCATGCGTTGATTTAACATTGGCATCCACAAAAATAAGTCATGTCGGGTAAATTTTTGTGTTCACAATATTTGAATTGATTTTGCATTAATTTCATCATATGACAAACTTTAGTTTATTTAATGTTGTAAAATTAAAGTTTCATATTTACAATAATTTTCTATTCCCCACTGTGAGTATCGTATGGGACACACAGTCTCGGAAACAATTTTTTGGGGGGGGGGGCCACAATCAGGGGGTAATTATATATTATTCATTTGATTTAATATAGATAAAAAAATTAAAATAAAAAATTTCGATCGATGATGTGGAGCCACGAGAAGGGTGGGGGGGGTACCCACGTGGGGAATAGAACATTAGCATTCATATTTACACCCTACACTTCGTACATTGCTCAAATAAAAATCACTAACATTGGCAAAATTTGTACCCGTAGAATCTCTCAAATCTATGTATCTTGCACCTTCAAAAAAATAATTAATTTATTACTCTCACCAAGAAAATTCCATGATTAAAAAAGAAAATACATAACTAAAATTAGAATATAAATTTTGCAATAACGAAAGGTAATATAAACTAATTTTACAAAATTGATATAAATCAATTATGATGTTGATATCTAACTATATATAAAATTAGCAGCGCTACATTTGACATTAGTTTTTAAGAATTGATTATTTTTGTTATTTAATTTATTCTACTTTTATTATTTGGTTTCATTTTCTTTATTTTACTTTTTTATATGTATTTTATTTTTTTTATATGTATTCTAATTTTTGAATTAATTTATATAATTTTTTTAATTTGTTTATATTTAGTGTTGCATGCATAAATGAAAATATGATAAGATATCAAAGTTATAACTTACAGTAACCTATTATATTAATTTAGAAAAATGAGAATTAACATTTTTTATATACATTTTAATTTTTGAATATTACATTTTAATTACATTTTCAATTTTTGCTAATGAAAAGAAGATATATATATATATATATATATATATATATATATATAGCCTCTTTTTACATATTTAAAAAATTATATAAAAGGCATCTTTTTATGTTTACCACATGAAAAGGGAAATTTTAGATAGTTTTCATGAGTAACTGTTTCACCTGTGCGTTGCACGGGGGACAAAATTTTCAACTAATAATGTTATTGATAGATGTCAATAATATTAACATAAAATATTAAAAATTTAAAATAAAGAATGAATTATAATAATAAACTTAAAGAATTTAACTTGAAATAATTCTATAAAAATTTCGATAGATTTTTCTCTATATTTCGTACTAATCTATTGTGCAAATATACAAGAAACAATTCACGAAAATCCACATAACTTAATTTACTATTCTCCATAGAACAGTAAATTAATTAACATTTATAGCCAGGCGTTCCACGGAATGATAATTCGTGGCGGCGATCATGATAATATATTACATTTTGCTCATTACAAGATTAATCTACTAATGTAAATCCAAAATAAAATAATATTAAATGTTATAGTTATCAAAATAACCATACTAAAATAACTCTACTAACATTCGTAGAGCTTATTGTTTTTTCTTTAAAATTATTTTACATTTTATTATATGTAATTATAAATTTTGGGAGATATTAATTATTATACATCAGTATGATGTACGTTATTAACAATTAATATGTAAATAATAATTTTTAAATTTCAATTATGAAATATAATCAATATAAAGATACATATTATAAAACTAGCAATGTAGTGAGTACAGTCCGATAGACTCTAAACTATTGCCGCCATGCTGGAAAACACTTATCCTCATTTCGACCTATCCTCATTTACTCTAGGCCAAACGCGGAAGATATAAGAATTACAAACTTCCATTCCCCGTCCCCGTTCTCTTCCCGTTCCGCCCCGCTAGAAAATTCTCATTCCCGTCCACGCCCCATCGTGATCGTTTAATCCAAGATTTTTGTTTTGACATTTTATTTCTTTAATAAATACCTTCTAAATATATTAAACACGTATATTAACATATTAGGTATAAACTTACTTATTTAATATATTCAGCATATTAAATATTGAATGATTTGATATAACATTTAAATTAATTTGGATAAAACAAATAAATTGAAATATATATGATTAATACTTAAAATATACAATCTAACTTATTATACTTAAAAATAAAATAAAATATCAACAGGGAAAAAGATATAAATATATATTCAATTGAATGTTACAATTGAATGATTAATTAAAAAAATTGATCTTATACTTTTCTTTGAATTTTTATGTAAAAATAATATGAATTGTAATTTTTTATACCACCAAAATTAAATCTTACTAAAATCATTAATTTTAATTAATTTTCATTTATTAGCTAATTATTATTTTTAAAAATAATAAATTGTTTCTAAAATTAATAAAAGGGTTCAAGCTAAGTTTTAAATTTTCAAGTTACACATTTATTTTAATTTTTATGTAAAAATTTAATGAATTGTAATTTTTCATTACAAAAAAAATTAAATTTTATAGAAATCGTTAATTTTAATTAACTTTTATTCTCTAGCTAATTATTTATAAAAAAATTGATTGTTTCTAAAATTAATTATTGGGTCCAACCTAATTTTTAAAATTTTTAGTACAAATTGGGGATCATAGTGGTGGAATTTTGTCTCAAACTCGGGCCAATTGCTGGTAAGTTTTTATTATTTTTGTGTAAAATTTTAATGAATCTTAATTTTGTATTGCAAAAAAAATTGAATCTTAGCGGGATTATTAATTTTAATTAATTTTTAATTTCTTAGCTAATTATTAAAAAAAATTTAATTATTTCTGAAATTAATTAAGTAACTGTTCTAATCTTATTTTTTGATTTTAATGTTAAACCTTTATTTGAACCTTTGTGTAAAAATTTCATCAATGGTAATTTTGTATGGCATAAAAGTTAAATCTTAGTGAAAATTGTTAATTTTAAATAATTTTATTTTTTTAAAATACAAAAATATGAAAACGATCAGTTAAAAATTCATTCTAATTCTTGGAACACCCTTATATTGTTAAATACATATACCTAGAAATTGAATATTTGAAAGAAAAAATAAAAATAAATTGAAATTTGTAATATTTGAAAGAAAAATATATAATATTTGTCCAGGTAAACTAAATTACAACTGATAATAACCGAGGCTAATGAGGTAAAAAATTAAATTTGTAATTTATTATTGAAGTTTGGATGTTAAAGTGCAAATATAATGAGGCATCTCATTATATTTGAATTTTACATACAAATATCAATTAAGTATTGTAACAAATTATCAAAATTTTTTAATCTTATTATATTGATATCACTTTATATTTAAGTTGGACACTAATTTATATATTTGCGGTAAATTTTAATTTTTTTAAAAATAAACATTTATATATTGATAGTATACTTGTTTTAAAACTCTCATCAAGTGGAGCAAAATAGAATCACAAATTATTATTTTTTATACGTAGAAAATGAAAAAAGTAGAGGAAATGATAGACAGAGTATTTAGATATTATGAGATTGGGTAAAATATGGTAGAAATAAGTAAATAAAATCTATATACATTAATATTAATATATCACGGAAAAAAATAAAAGAGAGTTGGATATGGATTAGGAAAGAAAAAATAAAAAGAAAGTTTATTTTAAATGGGAAAACGGATTTACGGCAATAAAAAAGCCTCATTTTCCATGTATAATAGATAAATTATTCTATATATAGATAGAAGTTTATATTAAGGAAATTTAATAGACGGGAAAAATTAAGGATATGTTTAGGAGGGAAAAAAGACTCTTTTTATATAGATATAGATCATAGATCATATAGATAATATGCATTGAGCGGTTCAAATAGTAGATATTTTTTAAGATCAAATAGTGAGTAGTTAAATAATTCAATTTATAATGAATAATTAATTAATTAGAAAATAAATAGAAAATGATAACTTTCATGTCCAATTTTATCATGTAGCAAATCACTTAAAAAATAATCGTTAAAACTATCATATAATCATCTCTTCATTTTTTGTAAAAAAAAAAAAATTACAAGTATCAAAAAATTTATTTTTTTATTTTTTTTATATTTAGTATTGCATGCATTAGTGATGTTTTAAACTTTTTCTCAATTATTCTGCGCAAATTTTTATAACTGAAAAATCAATGTGCAAAGTTTCACTCTTAAATATTTTATATAGAGATCTTATCCGTTTATATAATATACAATCCACATCGCATAAATTCTCCAAAACCTAATATTTAAGAATCCGAGTTCAAAAATATCGTCGTGACTTAACTACTTGAATGTTGTTGATGATAAAAATTTTGGTACAAATTTTAATAGGAGCATTTCTTTTTGCTCAAATAAGTATTGTCTAAATTTTGATCCCAAATATTTTGTTATTATCTAAAATTATCAATTACAACATCAATTAGAATAACTGATATGATATTTTTTTCTTACAAGATAATAGTTCAAATCAAAATCTCTAAACCATTATTGAAATCTATAATATTATATACATTTTCTTTTTTTTTGAATTAATTTTTTTTATGTAAATAAACCATCTGAATCGTCCTGTACGTCGCACGGGGGAAATACTAGTATTGAAAAATAATATAGATTTGAAATCTTGTCCTTGTACTACTCTAACATGTATTAATTTCGTATTCATGTAAATCACTTTCCTTATTAGTATTTATTAAATTTCTTCATTTTCTCATGTACTTCTATTGTATATGCATTGTGATTAATATACTTCCCCTTTCCCATAGAGAGATTTGTTTTTCTTTTTCACCCATCCTTGAATGGAGATCACTTTCTATGTGTATCTATTTAATTTCTTTACTTTTCTAATTATGCCCTTATGTAATGTGCATCGTTATTAATAAAAATATATTATCATCACTTAATTATATAGGTGTACATTTGAGAAAATATAACTAAAATTTAGTTTTCCAACAATATTAATTACAATTTCCTTAATCCTTATGAAAGTTAAACTAAACCTATTATTTTGGGACTGAGGGAGTAGTTATTATATTTAATCACTTACCGTAATTAGATTTTCTCCGCAGACACAGAAAAAGTGAAATATAAATACAAAAATTCTCCCAAAACTTTTCAAAATCCGTTCAAGTTTCCACCAAATTGTCAATTCTCCCGCAACAAATCTTAGTTAGGACTCCTCATCCACCATCGACCACCACATAAATTTCCTTGTATGGTCGGATTTCAACGCATAAAAATAGTCTACTTGTATGGGGAGTAATATTGTATGGAAATTAAAGTGTCTCTTGTTGACCACGGTAAATTCCTCTCACTTTAAATATGCACGCATACATCTATAGATCTGGAACTTCCATTTCGAGTATCTCCGTCACCCCAACGCCCACTTTGCGCATATTAATATGCACGCGTTACACCGATAGATCTATATATACATATATATTGGTTATTGTGACGGATCTCTCCCTCACCGTTTCGCAGTAGAACGCATCACAAGTTTGTACTGCACGCATCGACCCTTTCACCTCCCTGCCATAGCCACGACGCCATCAACTGAACTCCCACTGATAGAGCTCGATAAATCCTTGAAAACTCTCGAAAACTTCATCGGACTCATCGGCTTCCGCCAGTACACCGCCATCGGTGTGGCACTTTCGTGGCTCGCTTTCATTCTCCTAGCCGTCGCTTTGCCGGTTTATTCAATCCAATTCGCGTATTGTTCTAACTGTGAAAAGTACGAGATAAAGAGTTTCGAGTACGAAATCGTCGTGTAGCAAACAATCGTTGCTGCTATATCTCTGATTTTCATTTCACAGAGTCTCCGAAAATATGGCGTGAGGAAGATGCTGTTTGTGGATCAGTGCCATGGACACTTGGAGGAGTTTCGCCAACTTTACCTCCAAAAAATTCCGGTAACGGTCAGATTTATTGGATATCCACTCAAATTTTATATGAATCATTGAACTAACTTTTGTCCAAGCAATTATTGAGGTTTGCTGGATCTTGAATTTTCCAATAGCCATGGTTCTTCTTGCCTGTGATCTCATAAATTGAATTTATTTGGAATTTTGTCAATTGTCATGCAATTTAATAAAATTAGAAAGTTATAACAGAAACTTTTTATTAATCAGTGTTGTTTATGAGTGCAATTCATCGGTTATCTTGCATGCAAATAAGCGCAAAGACTCTAGTTACCTCTCAGTATTGTACCACATGCTTGTCAGTGGATGCTGAAACTACCATTTTCTTCATTCGTATTCATGGTTCTCCTATCAGATTCTCTTTGTAGGATTCGTTGAGTTTCATATTTCAAAGCATACCTTAATGTTTGGAGCTTTTTAATACATAAATACTGCTTGCAGAGAGATATACAAGATGCGGGAAGCAGATGCCTTGTATTCTTTTGTTTCAATCATAGTGGTTCTCAGTCTCTCTCCTTTACCTTTCTCTTGCAAAGTTAGTAGTAACCCAAGAGTTTATCACTCTGTGTGTATCTGAATATATTCTTTCTAAAATAACAGGCTACAAAATCTAAAGCAGAAGTTGAACGTTGAGATTCAAATCTACTATATTGTACAACAATGATTGACATGAAATTCTTTTTTGATGATAATGCTAACAATTTCAAGGTGTTGAGTAGATTCTCTTGTCATGCCTTCGGGCAAGCTCTTGTTGGAGTATCTACTCATGTTTAGCTTTATAAACTGTGATTGATGCTAATCTGACTCTCCTGATTGTTTTTCAGCTTTTTTACCGCTTACTGACTTCTTGGCTCATTATTTGCCTCATATTAAAGGTGGCTCGAGAGATCACTCGAGCAGTATATCTGCACCATGGTTCTCTGTTGTGGTCTGCTTTCTCATTGCTCGGTTGTATTGTATCATATACATATGTAACTCTAGTTTTCTTGGCTGGTTGTGGCTTGTTCCACTTGGTAGGCAGTTTGCAAGTGATTCATTTTGAAATTTATGCAAAGCTACTGGAAGGAGATTTGGATGTTTCCGTTTATATTGAAGAATACATGCATTTAACCGATTCTTTATCTAAAATAAGCCACAAGTTCAGACTATTTCTTCTTGTAGAGTTCTTGGTTATTACCGTTAGTCAGTTTACAGCTCTATTGCACACAACAGAGAACCGTGGGATCATCAACTTCATCAATGGAGGTGATTTTGCGGTACGTCTCTGGTTTCCTTCTGAATAGATTATTAATACAGAGTATTGCTATGTGTTTTTCTCTCCCTCTAAACTAAGAAAATATAGCACCTGGTACAGTGGAAAGAGTAGAAAAAACTATATACACGTTGATTGACTAGCATAATTCATTGGATTCTGAAGTCTTATATAGGTAATTGTTGAATCACTTCATTTATTTGTATGTTTATTTAATTTAATCTAGTAAAAGTCACATAACCTGAGAATTATTTTATGGGCGTTTACAGCCTCATTTATTTTCTATAATTCTTAAATTGTATATTAATGTTATTCATTGGAACTTTCAATTCCATTCACATATATGTACTTTTTTTTTCTTTGACCAGACATATATGTACATTTTCTTGCATAAGTACATGCATGGAACTTGAATTTTTAGTCTTGAGAGTTGCAAAGACTATATCAGGATTTGGACATATTCAATCCCATTTTCGCCTTTCATTTATGCCTCCTACAATACAATCACTTGTTTAGTCGGAGAGTTTATGTAATAATGTGCACCCTGGATATTTTTCGGGTGCTAGAAGGACGATAGAATAACAGAACGAGAGAGAGAGAGAGAGAGGTTGTGTGGGTTTGTGGGGTCCCTTTTTTTTTCTTTCGTTTTCCTAGAGAAATTTAGAAGATGAAAAAGTAAGAAGACCGAGTCCGTTACATAGTAAGTAGAATTGAATGTGGACATAAATGCATAGAACTTGAACTTTTAGCCTTGGAAGTTGTAAAGACTAATCAGAATTTGAATCTGTACTATCTCATTTTTAATGTTCATTGATGGCCTCTCACTCTCTATATACAACATAATGTAATTCAATCGCTTATAAAGTTGGATAGCTCATGAAATAATATGCATCATGGACCATTTTAGGGGTTTGACAAGAATCATAAGCGAAGAGAATAACTCAATTGCATAGAGTCCATTTGATGAAGTCTTTAATAGCCTGATTTGTAAATGTATAATTGTGTTTTGCTAATGTGTGCAATATTTATAAAGTTGGATAGCTCATGAAATAATATGCATCATGGACCATTTTAGGGGTTTGACAAGAATCATAAGCGAAGAGAAAAACTCAATTGCATAGTGTCCATTTGATGAAGTCTTTAATAGCTTGATTTGTAAATGTATAATTGTGTTTTGCTAATGTGTGCAATATTTGAAGTCTTTGTTATCAATATTGCTGATGTTTGATGTGATGTTGAGAATTAAAGAAAGTGCATTACAAAATATAAAAAATAAAAGAATGAATGAATGGTTGAAAATGACGAAGAAATTTAATTTGATTAAAGTTGTATCAAACCAGCTCTAAATTGATGGAGGAGGACAAATTTATGTATACAAGTTATCTCTTATACATTGGCGCATCACACAAATTTTGATTGCATGTGCATCTTGAATCGCCTCTTGTATAAGCTTTAGAGCTTATTTTGTTGAGCTGTACAAAAGAATCATGTTTACTTAAACATAGAGCTTGTTACCACAAGTTATTTCCAAAGTCATTTTTTTTGTAAAATATCATTTCTACTAGCTAAATAAAATAAAATCAAACATCAATATCAACCAATCATCTTACATAACTACTCATTTAATCGACACATCTCATAGTTCCATCATTATTCAACCTTGGAATTTAGTTTTTAGCAAAATAAAAGTTTACTTGAGCACACCATTACTTGATGTGACAAATTTTTCATATTTTTACAACTTTTCCTTACTTTTCAAACACACATTCAAAAAGAATCTCTTTCTTATGATATTTCCTAACACACACTCATTTCTAGTGACATCTTTTATTGATTTAACAATTTTTCTATATTTTATAAAATTTTCACTTTCTAAGCACACATTCAAGAAACCACTTACACTGTCGATAGTGGGAAAACCTTTTCTATTTAAATTATGTCTTACACATTTCTGCCTGTTGTCTTTCTATGTTTAAAGGTGAGATATTGTTGAAGTTTCAAGTTTCTTACCCCACATGGCAACAAAAAATTATCCAAAGCAATCACAAAGGCAGAATCCATAATCTGTCTAGCAGTGATTTATTATATAAGAATTTCTAATGTTATTTACTCTACATTTAGGTGTTATCCATTGTTCAGCTTGTTGGGATTGTGCTATGTCTAATGTCAGCTGCAAAAAAATATCGCATAGAGCTCAAGCCCTCGGTTCAATTGCTAGTAAGTGGCATGCATTGATCAGTTGCAATTTAAATGACTGTTCCTTTTCAGCTGTTTCAGATAGTGGTGGAAATTCTGATGTTCCTTGTCCAGTGAGGTCAATATCTGTACATTATTCAGAAAGTGATTTGGAGTCTGGCGATAATTTGCATTTGCCCCTGAATTTGCAACTTACGTCTTCTATGTCGTCATATCAGAAGAAACAAGCTTTTGGTGCATATTCGATAATATTACTTCATTTTCATACTGTATACTTGTTATCTTCACTAGAACTTATTTGCAGTCTCATGCAACTACCATCACTACATTTAGTCTTACCTGACTGAATATGGTTATGAAGTGAGCAATTATTTTTGCATCTTATATAAATTATATATCGCATCATGGGAATTACTCTATTAAACAAAATGATAAAATATGCCACGTGTAAGGAAAATGTCATGGATTCTGAACTTTCAAATGTTGTCTGACTTGAGTTTTCTCTTCGTAGTATTAAATGAAGAATATGTATGCCTTCGGAATTAATGAGCATTAATGTCACATCTGATAACCTCGATTTGGCATCTGACACATTCATACCGTGTTAGGAGACTTCAATCTTTGACACATTCATAAGGAGTTATGCTAGTTGTACAACTATGTGATGGAACAATCTTTTGGGCTTACATATCATCACCATGTTACCATTACTCTCTAGTTTTCAATCAAGTTGTTCAATTAGAATTATTCCTTCATAATCAGTGATGATGTTCACTGGTTATGTAGCATCAATTAACTGATATTTTATGTCCAACATTTAAGATTGTCAACCAAATAGCTAACTAGCTAAGATATCACCAAATATGGATAAGCAGTCATGATGAATATCATCATTCTAATTTTAGGGGTTTGAGTGTGAGTGCTTTAAGCCTAATTGATTTTTGCTGTCTATTTGATGTTATATCTAATTATAAATCTGTATAAGAGCCTTACTTGATTTTGGTTGGTTTGCAGTTACCTATGTGCAATCAAATACAGGTGGATTCACCGTTTTTGGATGGCTGGTCAATCGTGTGCTCATCAATACGATTTTATTCATCGAACTTTCGCTGGTTTTCTTGGTCCTTGGGAAGACTATCTCAATCACAACTAGATGACATAACACAATACACTCACTGTCTCCCCCTCATTTTAAAGGGAGCAGCTAAACTAGTATGATAAAAAACTAGTTTAAACTGATGATCTTGTTTTTAACATGTATGGATAGATTTTTATGTAAGACTGATGATCTTTGAACATGTTACGAAGATGATCTAAATTTAGTATGGTGAAATGGCCTCTTTGTTCTTGTGCAAAGGTTAAAGGCCTCCAGCCTTGAGTTTTTCTTGCACGTTTGCAAATTCAGTTGAGGCTTCCATTACTGGGAGTGTCGAGATAAAATTTTGTTAATGCAAAAAGGAAAGGAACTCACTAAGTTGAAGATTGGCAGAAATTTGTAGGACCATGATCTGTGTATATAATATTAAACAGTTATTTGTGATGTGTGATAATTTTACTGAGCAATAAAAGTTAAAATGTTAATTTTAAGATTAAAAAAGGATAAATGACCACTTGCTTAGTGGAACAAAACATGAATAAGTAGAATTGAAGAACAACGTAAACAATATAAAAGTGAAAAGTTAAATTAGGAGTTTTGAATTTGAAGAGATCTTTAAATAATAATTAAATAAATAAAATATATATTCACTATTATTACAACGTAATAAGAAGCATTAACTAAGGTAAAATCCAAATTACATAAAAATATCAAGGGTACTTTTGTCCAAAAATTTTCTCCTCTCTTCTATACTTTTATAGGTAGTATATATCTATTGGATATGTTTGTTTGGATCTACTTAAGATTTTGAAACCTAACATAACACTAACAATACGCATTTACAATGCAAATTACAATGGGATGTTTACAATAATATACCATTTTAGGTTTAAAATTTCATAAATCCGATAAAGTGTAATTAATTAGACATTGCACACAAATATTCAGGGGAAATTGCAAAAATCAGATATTTTTGGACCAAGTCAATTTCAAGGATATATATAGGTAAGAGATAAAAATAGACATATTTTGGCCTAGTGCAACTGGTAAGATACCTAACTAATTGAATGATCTTGGGTTCGATTCTTCACATGCCCATTTCAAAGATTTTAATTCATTCGTTTTCTATTTTCATTCATTTCTGTTTCATTTTCTCACAATTCTTTTATATTTTATTATTTTAATTTTAAGCATTTTTTCGACCTCTTCCGCATGCCCGTTACACATGCCTTACACATAAAGTGTAATGGACATATGAATTAAAATGTTAATTACGTTGGTGTAATTTATTACACATTCGTTACATAGAATGTGTGATTCATTAGTTTTATTTTTTTACAACATTATAAATAAATTACACAAGTTTTGTAATTATTTATATCACTTCATTTTTTATTTTCTCAAATATATCTGCAATGCATTACTCATTTTTTGTAATGCATTATATATTTTTATTCTTTGTAATTAATTAAAGATTATCCATAAGAATTACATATTCTCTGTAATTCATGTGTAGTTTATTATATATTCTCTATGATTCATGATAGATAAATTACAAATTATTTGTAATTAATGAAATATTCTTTGTAGTTAATTATAAATTATCTACAATGTATTACACATTTTTGCAATACATAATGCCAACGCATTTCCCAGTCCCTTTCATCCAAGTTGTGTCCAAAATCTTATCAAATTTTACCTAAAATCTCATCAACTAATCCGCCATTATTACCAATTTCTTCATCCGTCACTCTGAATATATTAGAAGCAATCTCAATCAAGAAAATTTCCAACATTCTTCAAGAGATCATAAGCCTCAAAAATCAATTGCATATCACCATTTTTTAATTTATTTATAAAAATACTACCATTCACAAAAAATAAGCAAAACAATTACAGAATGGTTCGATTTGCAATTCACGATTGTAGCTGCATTTGACCATGGCTATGTATTCCTCATCATCATCACAAACCACACACGATCACTCAATTATTCACATCATATCATTCTGACATCAAACATAATGTGGAATTTTAACGCTTAAGTTCTCTAATATAACTTTTTAAAAATGATTATCTCTCATTCGCACAAAATATGAAGTGCATTACACATGCTTACATATAAAGTGTAATGCACTAATAAATTAATGATTAGTTACACATAATGTGTAATTCATTACACATGAATTATAAAGAATGTGTAATTCATAAGTGTGTATTATGTGGCATATTACAAACGAATTACATAGAATGTGTAACGTGAAAACATAGTGCAGAATAATTACTCTATGTTAAACTTCTTAAATTATTATCTCATTTTTCATGCAAAATATATAGTGCTTTACATATCTTACACATAAAGTGTAAGACACTAGAATGTGTAATTCATCAGTGCAGATTCAATTGGACATAAATTGGACCCTAATACACTTGAATTACACTTAAATGCGTGTTAGCAACAAATTATGAATTAAAATAAAAGTTACTAGTATACCGCTTTCCTGCAGTGGAACTCGACCGTAGATCTGATTTGAAATGCGTGTTGGCAACAAAAATCTGATTAAATAGATAACATATTAGTTGAACATGTGAAATAAGGTGAAATCTCAAGATCCAATCTAATGAAATTAGGTAAACAAGTTCTTTAGCATTTTCTATAACTGTTTTCAATTAGAAATAATGCAAACGAACTAATAACTTAGATTCTAAAAAATGACATAATCAATAAGTGAAATCCTATCTACAAGCAACTGGTGCCTAATTGGAGGTGAAAAAAATCAAATGTGGTTTTGATTCTTTTTTTTTTTTCACAAATGTGATCAACAATTCATGAACAAGCATGCCATCACTTGAAAATCCTAAAAGTAGCATGAAAAATCCTTAGACACATTTCATTGAACACTTGGCATGCATAGAAAGTTTATAAAAAATTGAAGCAAAACTTGTGCAAGTGGCTATCCAATATTTTCACCCCAAGCATCTCAATTTGCTCAAATAACCATTCCTGCAGCCCACACTCAATTAAAGCTAACTTAAAATTTTGAAATCACAGTACATATGGTTAATGGACAATGGATGCATCAGGTTGGTAGAGAGGATTCGGCATTTAATCATCCAACCAGCACAAGAGCATGGGACACGATCAAGACGAAGAGAAGGAAGATGAATAGTCTAATTCTAATAGGTTCACTGAGGATGATGCAGATGCCACATAGATGAGTATGAGGATGAACCGTCATTATAGTATTTTAGCAATTAATTTGGTTTTATAGGATTTATGAAATATCAAAGATAAATACCCAACTAGTCCTAATTTCCTCAATTACAATTACAAATTCACATCTCAATGTGATATTCACAAAAATGGACAGGTTATTAACAAGAATGGTAGTAACATTTACAGAAATCATATAATTATATGTTATCCATTATTGTTTTTTGTTTTTTTTTTTAGAAGATATTATCCATTAGAGTTAACACTATTCAAATATATAACAAAATAAAATAAATATAAAACCGGCTACGCCTTCTACCCTCCAACCCCACACCCCCGGTACCCACGCCTTTTTTTTTTTGTCAAAAAAAATAATAATAATGGTGACAAACACAGACCACATAAGCAAATATGTTGTATAGAATAGGAAAATCATACCGACTTTCCCAAGTTTCATGATATTTAAGATAGGCAACTGCGAGTTTTCCAAACAAAAAATTCATAAACGTATGACACAATGCTTTAGGAAGAGAAGTTGTCATAATGGTTACATGTCTTCCATAAGCATTACCACACAATTATAGCACCCGTTAACTTCTTGTAATAAATATTTTATCAAGCCTCAATTGCAATATTGTTATAGTTCCTTTACATAAACTACATATGTTACTTGGAGCTGTTACATGTGTCAAACAATATAGGAGCATTGATTCTGGAAAATCGTGGTCGTAGATTGGCATAACACCATACTATTCATTTCGCATAACAATTTCCTCAAGTACGATGTTAAGTAACATTATGTCCAATTTGGAAACAAACAATTTCTTTAATTTGCGTCTCATAGATTTCTCTTCTAAACTGTAAGAAAAACTTACCAACCACAACCAAGTGAAATTGAAATTCTAAAAGATGCTTTGACACTAATCACAGGTTGCTATCGTAGGGTCCGTTGGAACTACACCATACTACGTAGGAAAGTGGACAAGCGCCAAAAATACAATGACTATTAGTAACATCAGTCTAGATTTGGTGGTCACGTAGGAATAAGACTTGGTACCCACATATGACATGGATGGGAGTGTGGTTGAATTACAATTGCAGTCAATGGAGCAGTCAATGCCCGGTGCCAACATTGAATTTTACTCCATACAATGAGGGCCTCTTGTGCAAATACCTTAAAGTCATTGGAAAAACCCTGTGGCCTAGCCCCTAAATTTCGGTCTTCAATTGCTCCTCCTCCAACTTCCGATCATATTGGAAGAATGGGGGATATAAGACAAGAGGGAAACTAATTTCTCATTTTTGAGTACAAAAATTGCGTATGTACCAGAAAGAGACAAATTTTCGACAGAGTGGAGATGGAGAAGAGCGTGAACTGAGCTTCGGGCAACAACGACTGATATGGTGGAGATGGAAAAGAGTGTGGAATAAGAGAGACGAGGGAGAAGAGGTGAATTTGGGGGTCTAAAGCTAGGTTAGGTTGGGTAAAGTAAAGGTATTTGCTCCATAGGTTCTCATTGTTTTGTTAAATAATTACTTTTGACACTGGGCAAAAACAAGTGAAAAATGGAGTTCAATGCCTCGTACAACGTGATCTGTCACGTCAAATGCGGGATTAAGGGCTAGTACCCACGCGGCCTCTTGAACATTTTCGTAAGTAATATAATATATTGGAAGGAGTGAATTTTGATTTTTCTAACTCGTACTTCTAGGAGTGAAAGATAGATGAAAGAGGGTGAGAGAGAGAGCAAGCAATCACAAGACAGAAACTCATATTATTGTGCATTTTTTTTGGGATATTACAAAAAAGAGTCCCAACCAATCCTGAGTATGCGCATACTCGTGCATCCTAGGATTACCCTTCTCTCCACTAGTGCTAAACCCGAAAATCGTTTGCTTTTTTGAACGAGAGAAATTGTTTGTCTATACACAAAATAAAAAAGGCACAAATAAAATATGTACGAGATAGATATTTGCCATTATTTGGTAGAAAACATTATAAATACATCATACCCAAGCATTTTCATGGTTAGATGTAGTGTCGGTTCTATAATTCATATGGCCTAAGGCAATGTTCAAGGTCAGATGTAGTGTCGGTTCTATACCCAAGCATTTTCTTGTGGACTTTTTTTTTTTTTTTTTTTTTTGGGAATGAATGAGCCTCGTAGACTCTTAAATAATATTATATTCATGCTAAAAATAGTTAGCGTAAAACTAAATATAATGTATTATATGAAATAGTTAAATTATAACAAGACAAAAATATTCAAAAAATTGTTCCAAAAGATAACTACTATATAATCAGGTTAAACTATAACAAGACAAAAATAATCAAAAAATTGTTCCAAAAGGAAACTACTATATAATCAGATAAAATGCAAAACTATTAATAAGAATTTTGATAGTATCTATTATTATTTCTCTATCTTTCTTCACCTTCAATTATCATCTTAGTTACCTTTTATTTTTGTTTTTTATTTTTTTTACTTCATCCATTGCAATAATAAAAAGGAAAGTGATAACACAACAGAGCTTGAAACAATGGAAATGAAAGAAAACCAATTTTACCGATTAATGGAAAGTAAAAAGAGAAGGACCAATTTGTCTTGTCGGCTCTCCAAGAAAGACATGGAATGCTGCCATGAATAACAACCCAGAAATCGCTAGAGAAATAAAATATGTCTCCCACTAGTGTTAAAAACCCAGAAGTTGTCTGAGAAATGGTCTACTTTCACCAGTGTTAAAACCCAAAAAAGGTCTAAGAAATGGTCTCCTTACAAAATACGTCACCCACTAGTGTTGAAAATATAGAAATCGTCTGAGAAATGGCATACTTTCACCAGTGTTAAAGACTTAGAACTCGTTTGAGAAATTGTTTGCTTATAAAATACATTTCCCACCAGTGTTAAAACCCAAAAATTGTCTAAGAAATGGTCTACTTTCACCAGTGTTAAAAATCAAGAAATCGTCTGAGAAGTGGTCTACTTATAAAATACGCTGGTGTTAAAAACCAAGAGATCGTCTGAGAAATGGTTTGCTTTCAGCAGTGTTAAAAACCCAAAAATCGTTTGAGAAATAGTCTATTAATAAAATACAACAATGTTAAAAACTTAGAAATCATCTCCACCAAGGTTTTTTAGAGAGACAATACTTGTAAATCGAAATGGAAAAAGAAAAATGCCCATTTGTCTTGTCTTGTGCTCTTTTATACTCCCCACGAAAGACATGGGGTGCTTCAAAGTTTACTTACTGATTTCTTATTTTAGTAATGATTGGCATGCAATTATATTGATTGTCTTGTATCATCTCAGTTAGTCTTTTAGTATTCTCCATTTCCATTTATTATTATTGCCCCATTTGATTTGCACATTCTGACACAATTTGATAGTTTTAACAAAAAAGAGTCGATCCATGTATCTTCGTCCAACTCTAATAATAATATAATCTATTGAAGACATACAACTTTCTCTAGATGTCATACGCCACAATTTGAACTTTTGCTTTTGACATGTGATTTAGTGCTCACTGGTTTAGCGTAACAAATCTACCAAATCGTTATTGTACCAATACTTCTTCGCCATAGGATACTTCTTCGTCATATGTTTATATATCGTTGTACCAACCATTTTCGTCCAATCATTCCCCTGGCCAACAACCTTGTTTTGAATATTGGTGATATTTGTCCAAAGTGTAGACTGAACTCTTTCTGTCCGAACAAGATCACTGACGTCTCTAACAAATAGGAGACGATTCTCGGCGATGCAAAATATGGGATGATTCTCTACATGATCGATGGTAGGCCTATACAATAAAAGAAAAATTCATTGTTAATAAAATATACGTACTGTCATCATATTGAAATCCCTAATTTGCAACGAAGGAATGTGGGGACGTCTCTGAAAATTCTTAAAAGGGACGCAAGAAATCCCTAATATGCAACTAACTAGCGAATTATGGGGAAAAAAATTAATCAGAGATCACCTACCATTCATGTCTACATGAAGGAGCGAAGCGACAAGATGATATGCATCTTGTATGTCCACCATATTCCTTCGAATTTAGTTTTGATGGCTGGTCAAATGGGTGTGTTCAAACTATAATAAAAGAGAACATACATCCCAATGTGAAGATATCGATGGCCTTAGAGCACTGGAGACTAGCATCGGACACCTCCTCTGATGGTAGCCACCTTCCATAACAAAGAAAAAACATAAACAATAAAAATTAAGCTTCGTGATTGAGCATGCACACATTCAATAAACTAAACTGCTCTCACCAATTCTCAAATTGCTTGTATTCTTCATCTCCATGTCTTGAAATCTTTGTGCAGAATGTAGAATTTCTTTACACAAAGAGGATACTCTCGGGATTTAGCATGAGAAGCGTCGCATTTTGATAGTGTAAGAACTTTACACCTTGCACTATATGCCTGAATAACAACAGATATAATATGATAAATTATGCGGATATAATTATACAAAGGCTCCAACTATTGCAATCGTAATAATAATAATAATTAAATCCTACCTCATTATCTCCACCTTAACTGATTGAGTATTAGGGATACAGTGAGGCATATTTCTCGAAATGGTTAACTCCCAATCTTTAATCAAATCAGCAAAGTTGAATGAGCATCATTCCAAAATGCATTTGACATAATGTTGTTCATATTCAATTCTATGAACTCGGACAACATTTGGATGATCATCATTCATTGCATGAGCTTCGATATTGTTCAGATCTATGATATTATGAGGCAAAAGTCATATAGCCGCCTCTCGATTCCATTATAAATTCCTTGATACACTTGCATTCCAAATTTTCCTAAACCAATTAATGCACCAATAAAGACTTCACTGTTGAAAAGGTAAAATAATGAATGAATTAAACATGATGGACCGATGCTCTAGTGGTAGACTAGCCCGAAACAAATATTGATAAACATGGAAGCAAGGAAAATATGGATAAATATCAAACGTGTGAGGAAACATAAATACCTCTTGTTAGTTGAGGACGTTTGTGTGCTAAAAAAAATCAAATTTTGTGCCTTTCCTGTAAGCGCTTGGAAGTTTTTGTTTTCAAACATATTAATTTACTTTTTACTTAGAAAATAAATTAATTAATAGTAAAACTTAATTAATTCAATGATGTTGTGCTGAAGGTTTCTTAATACGCCATTTCTAATACATTGTGTTAAACACCTAAAACGAAGACCTCTGAATCATGCCATTGCGCTAAAGGTTTCTCAGTATCTTGAGGGCGAAAGACATTATCTGTTTATTCTATACACCTAAAATTAAACAAACACGAAATCTGAATGGATAAACGTTAATGAAATATATGAAATGATAGAAAACCGTAAAATATCTATTGAATACATACTTGTGTTGTTCCAAATGGTGACTTGTTAACTACTAGGAAAATTCAAAAGTTTACTTATTGGCTATTGGAAAAATTTTAAATATTTAACCCCTCAACATTTATGGATCGATTTTTGATTTGTACTTCTGTCTTTTTCTTTTCTCGTTCGGAATCTTTGGAAGGGTGATTTGTGATAATTACTTATTTCGATTTTCTTTCTTTCTTTTTGCTCAATCCGTATTTGACATGCATCGTTGTGAAATTCTACTTATAATATAATTATGCACCCAAAGATACCATCTTGTTGTAGAACTGATTGTAGACCAAAATGATGACTTATTGTGTTTCGAAAGAATCGCAGCAAGTCTACCATATTATTGTTGTACCAGTACTTCTTCGCCATAGGATTTTTCTTCATCATATATTTATATATCGTTGCATCAATAATTTTTCTCCATTCATTCCCCTAACCAACAACCTTGTTTTGAATGTTTGTCATATTTCTCCAAAGTGTAGACTTAATTCTTTTTTCCCAAACAAGATCACTGACATCTCTAATAAATAGGAGACACTTTTCAGTGGTGCAAAACATGGGATATTTTCTAAATGATCAATGGTCGACCTTATACAATAACAAAAATTTCATTGTTAATAGACTATACATACTGTCATCATATTTGAAATCCCTAATTTGCAACGAAGGAATGTGGAGACATTTCCGAAAATTCCGAAAAGGGAGGAAAGAAATCCCTAATATGCAACCAACTAGTGAATGATGGGAAAAAATTAATTAGAGATCACCTATCATTCATGTCCACATGAAGGAACGAACCGACAAGATAAAGTGCATCTTGTATGTCCACCATATTCCTTCGAATTTAAGTTTGACGACTAGTCAAATGGGCATGTTCCAACTATAATAAAATGGAACATAAGGCAAAAAATCCCTAATATGCAACCAACTAGCGAATTATGAAAAAAATTAACTATAGATCACCTATGGTTCATGTCTACATGAAGGAGCGAACCGACAAGATGACGTGCATCTTGTATGTCTACCATATGAATGAGTGAACCGACAAGATGACGTGCATCTTGTATGTCTACCATATTCATTTGAATTCAAGTTTGACGGCTGATCAAATGGGTGTGTTCCAACTATAATAAAATGGAACATATATCTCATTGTGAAGATATCAGTGGGTTTAGAGCACTGTAGACCAGCACCGGGCACCTCCTCCAATGGTTGCCACCCTCCATAACAAAGAAAAAACACAAACAATAAAAATTAGGTTTCATGATTGAGCATGCACACAGTCAATAAATTAAATTTCCCTTACCAATTTAATAAATTAAATTTCCCTTACCAACTAGCGAATTATGGGGAAAAATTAATTAGAGATCACCTATCGTTCATGTCTACATGAAGGAGCGAACTGACAAGATGATGTACATCTAGTATATCCATCACATTCCTTCGAATTCAAGTTTGACGACTAGTCAAATGGGTGTGTTCCAACTATAATAAAATAGACCATACATTCCATTGTGAAGATATTTGTGGGCTTAGAACACTGTAGAACAGCACCGGACAATTCCTCCAATGGTTGCCACCCTGCATAACAAAGAAAAAACATAGACAATAAAAATTAAGTTTCCTGATTGAGCATGCACACATTTAATGAATTAAATTTTCCTTACCAAATTTTGAATTGTTTGCGTTTTTCATCTCCATGGTTGAAAATCTTTGTATAGAATGTAGAATTTCTTTGCACAAAGAGGATACTCTCGGGATTTACCGTGAGAAATATCAAGTTTTGAGAGTATAAGAACTTTACACCCTATACTATGTGCCTGAGTAACAGCAGATATAATATGATGAGCTATGCGGATATAATTATAAAAAAGGCTCCGACTATTGCAATCATAATAATGATTATTAAAACCTACCTCACTATCTCCACCTAAACTAATTGAGTATTGGGGATACAGTTGAGGCATTTTTCCCAAACGACCAAGTCCCAATCTTTAATCAAATCAGCAAAGTTGAATGAGCATCATCTCAAAATGCACTTGACATGAGGTTGTTCATATTCAATTGTATGAACTCAACCAACATTTAGATGATCATCATTCGCTGCACGAGCTTCGATGTTGTTCCGATCTATGATATTGCGAGGCAAAAATCTTATAGCTGCCTCTCCGATTCAATTTTAAATTCGTTCATACACTTATGTTCCAAATTTTCCCGAGCCAATCAATGCACAAATGGAAACGTCACTATTGAAAAGGTAAGATAATTCATGAATTAAACTTGACGGACCGATGCACTAGCGGTAGACCAGCCCGAAACAAATATTGATAAACATGGAAGCATGGAAAACATGGAGAAATATCAAAATTGTGAGGAAACATAAATACCTCTTGTTAGTTGAGGACATTTGTGTGCTAAAAAATCTAATTGTGTGCCTTTCCTGTAAACGCTTGGGAGTTTTTCTTTTCAAAAATATTAATTTACTTTTTACTTAGAAAATAAATTAATTAATAGTAAAACTTAATTAATTCAATGACATTGTGCTAAAGGTTTCTCAGCATGCCATTGCAAATACATTGCGCTGAAGACCTAAAACGAAGACCTCTGAATCATGCCATTGCGTTGAAGGAAAACGAAGACCTCTGAATTATGCCATTGCGCTGAAGGTTCCTTAGCATCTTAAGAGCGAAAGACATTGTGTATTTATACTATACACCTTAAATTAAATAAAAATGAAATGTTAATGAGTGAATGTTAATGAAATGAATCAAACGATAGAATACTGCAAAATATCTATCAAATACATACTTCTATCGTTCCAAAGGGAGACTTGTTAACCACTGAGAAAATTCAAAAGTTTGCTTATTAACTATGGGAAAAATTTAAATCTTTGTGCAATTCTACTTGCAATATAATTATGCACCAAGACACCATCTTGTTGTAGCAACTGGTTGTAGACCAAAATGATGACTTATTGTGTTCCAAAAAAAATCACAACAAGTCTACCATATCGTTATTGTACCAGTACTTCTTCGTCATGGGATTCTTCTTCATTATATGTTTATGTATCGTTGCATCAATAATTTTCGTCCAATCATTCCCTTGGCCAACAACGTTGTTTTGAATGTTTGTGATATTTGTCGAAAGTGTAGACTTAACTCTTTTTGCCCAAACAAGATCACCGATGTCTCTAATAAACAGGAGACGCTTCTCAGCGGTGCAAAACATGGGATGATTCTCTACATGATCAATGGTTGGCCTATACAATAACAAAAAATTTCATTATTAATAGATTATATGTACTGTCATCATATTTGAAATCCCTAATTTGGAACGAATGAATGCGGCGACGTTTCCAAAAATTCCGAAAATGGAGGAAAGAAACCCGTAATATGCAGCCAACTAGTGAATTATAGGAAAAAATTAATCAGAGATCACCTATCATCCATGTCTACATGAGGGAGCGAACCAACAATATAATGTGTATCTTGTATGTCCACCATATTCCTTCGAATTCAGGTTTGGCGGCTGGTCTAATGGGTGTGTTCCAACTACAATAAAATGAAACATATATCCCATTGTGAATATAACAGTGGCTTTAGAGCATTGTAGACCAGCACTGTGCACCTTCTCCGGCTGTTGCCACACTATATAATACAAAATAAAAACAAACAAACAATAAAAATTAAGTTTCCTGATTGAGCATGCACACATTCAATAGATTAAATTTCCTTCACCAATTCTCGAATTGTTTGTGTTTTTTATCTCCATGGCTGAAATCTTTATGGAGAATGTAGAATTTCTTTGCACAAAGAGGGTACTCTTGTGATTTAGCATAATAAGCATCGAGTTTTAAGAATGTAAGAACTTTACACCCTACATTATATGCCTGAATAACAATAGATATAATATGATGAATTATGCAGATATAATTATACAAAGGCTCCGACTATTGCAATCGTAATAATAATAATTAAATCCTATCTCATTATCTCCACGTTAACTGATTGAATATTAGGGATGCAGTGAAGCATATTTCTCCAAATGGTCAACTCCCAATCTTTAATCAAATCAACAAAGTTAAATGAGCATCATTCCAAAATGCATTTGACATAATGTTGTTCAAATTCAATTCTATGAACTCGAACAACATTTGGATGATCATCATTCATTGCATGAGCTTCGATGTTGCTCCGATCTATCATATTGCAAGCCAAAAGTCTTATAGCTGCCTCTCTGATTCCATTATAAATTCCTTCATACACTTGCATTCCAGATTTCCCAAACCAATCAATGCAGCAATGGAAACGTCACTGTTGAAAAGGTAAGATAATGAATGAATTAAACTTGATGGACAGATGGTCTAGTGGTAGACTAGCCCGAAACAAATATTAATAAATATGGAAGCATGAAAAATATGGATAAATATCAGAATTGTGATGAAACTTAAATACCTCTTGTTCGTTGAGGACATTTGTGTGCTAAAAAAAGGCAATTGTGCGTCTATCCTATAAATGCCTGGAAGCTCTGAATTTCAAAAATATTGATTTACTATTTACTTGGTAAATAAATTAATTAGTAGTAAAATTTAATTAATTTAGTGACATTGCGCTAAAGGTTTCTTTGCATGCCATCGCTAAGACATTGCGCTGAAGACCTATAATGAAGATCTCCGAATCATGCCATTGTGTTGAAGGTGTTTTAGCATCTTGAGGGTTGAAAGACATTGTGTGTTTTGACAATACACCTAAAATTAAATAAAAACGCAATGTGAATGAATGGATGTTAATGAAATGAATGAAACGATAGAAGACCGCAAAATATCTATCAATTACATTCTTGTGTTGTTCCAGATAGAGACTTGTCAACTGCTAGGAATATTCAGAACTTTGCTTATTAACCACTGGGAAAATTTAAAATGGTTAACCCTTCAAATTAGTAGTCGTGGGGGTGGGGTGATGTGTTGAACCCAATATTTAACCCCTCAAGTTTGCTTAACATTCATGGATAAATTTTCGATTTGTATTTCTTTCTTTTTCCTTTCTGGTTCTAAATCTTTAGAAGGATTGTTTGTGGGAAGGCCTTTTCCAACTTATGCTACCCAGCTGTATACTACTTTCGATTTTCTTTCTTTATTTTTGCTCAATTCTTTTTTGGCTTTTAGTGCTTACATTTTGATTTGAAAGTTTTGGTTATTTAATTGTTATTTTGTTGGTTTAATTTGATTTGGAGTTTATCACCACATCATTGTGTAATTTTACTTACAATATAATTATGTCCTCAAAGATACCATCTTTTGGTAGCAATTTTACTTATACACATACAATTGCATGTGTAGGTTTTATACGTTGTAACTGGAGCTTTAGCATTTGACATGTGATTGGTGTTCAATGGTTTAGCGTAACTGGCATTTTTCCACATTCAGTACACTGAATTTAATTGTACAAAATCCATGGAATTATAGATTGAAGACCACTTTAAAATTATATCAATTTATAAAATTCATTAAATTTCATATTGACGACACCCTGTAATTTTCTCTCCAGAGCTGCTTAAATAATAATTGAATTACTTGGTACAAGAGAAGAAAATAACTGAAGGTCCATGTATAGTGAAAGAGGCAGTCCAAAATTTTCCATTTTTCAGATGCGGGATTCCTAGGAAATTTTTTCAATAAATCCCTTATTCGCCGTTTGGTTGGCATCTCTTTATTTTTTTTTGTCTCGTGCTTGTGAACTATCAATTGAAATTCAATTTAATTTACTAGATACCAGAGGGATCTAGAAAGACATATAGCTTAAGTGTTTGCCACAATTATGCTCGGCCGGCTTGTTGCTCCGTATAATGGCTAACTGCCTAACTATTTACTTTTTCCACCATGAGTAAAGAGCTTAATACTCACAAACATATAAAATCACAAAAGCTATCATATTAATACACCCTGCAATTACATCATCTAAGTGATTAGCCCATGTGATGTTAAATGATTAGACTAGGGTTAATTTACTATTCTTCCATTTTAATTATTTTCTCGCTTGCATGTATCATTCTCTCTTGAAAACTCCAAGTTGTCTAATTAATCTGAATGAAACGAGTCAGATGTATCTGAAACCGTGTTTTGCTGCCTAGATGCATTTGGCGTTGTGTTACAATTTTATACTCAGACAGTCTGCAAGTTAATGTTGGCCAGATTAATCTGTGAACTTTAAATAACATCAGATGCATCCGGATAAAGTAGTAGAAACTGTAAAACAGAAATACCGGATTTAACATGGAAAACACCGCAGGAGGAAAAACCACGTGCTTATCGCCTGTGAGAAAAAACCAATCCACTAAATCCAATCAATTTAAATTTTTACAACAAAGGTAAAAGGCAATTTACGCATAAATTAACCAACATGAAGGATAATAGCGAGAAACACTTCCTATTACTCTCTCCTAGCATGTAATGCGAGTCAACGTTTCATTGCTCTTGAGTAGTAGCTTATTGTAACCGCAATCCCACAACAGATCTGCCCCTCCCGTGTTGATCTCCTCGCGTTGTGGGCTGATATATTTGTGATTGGACTCTTACTGGAGATTCGACCAATGATTTAATCAAAGGTTGTTGTGCACAAATAAGACCAAGACTTTGTTGATGGTTTAATGCACAAGGTGAAACAGGTCATATTTTATGTATGGTTAATGGTGAAATGTATGAATCCAAAAGTTATGTTCTTTGAATTTCTCTTGGCCAAAAACGTGTACGGCCTATCTTCAATGTGGTGAATATTTAATGTCATAACAAGACTTGTTGGGCAAGCAATCCTTATCCCATTAAATCTCAAGAGTCCTATATGGAAATAAAACATTCGTATAATTAGAAGATAAATCATAAGGTAATGAGGATAAATATGAACAAGGGAAATAAATAATGATGAATAATCCTCTTACCTTATCAAGAAAGATCACCCGGTTATACAAGGAATAAAACTCTTACCTTAAATTAGGTTCAAAGAATGTGGACATAATTTGGGTAGGCTAGCCGTCGACAACCCTACTCGTGTACTAGGGTTTTGAGTATTTAGCGCTCTAAAATACTCCTTGATTGTTATCACATTAAACCAATTAAAGATTATGTGATAAAGTTATAAGATAATTAAATCTAATAAATCCAAATGAAAACAATTTAATTATCATTAGGTGGAAAATAGAAAATGGCAACAAAAATAACTTTAATAAAATAAAGTTAACATTTCTGATAGTGTTTTTGTGACCAAGTCCTGGAACAATGACTTCAGCATCCCCGAGTGTAGGTTGCATATATATCGACTTACACTGCTAACCAACTAGGCGGCAGTGACACACCCCAACGATTAATTAACTCAATCCCCGACTGCCTTTTATGTTGTATGACTAATTTAAATTAAATCAAATTACGCGCGAGGTGGTGTAAATTTTTATTTTTATTTTTTTTAACTATACATACATAGCTTGCCCATCCAATCACTTACAAACGATCAAATATGATTAAGGTCAATAGGCGATGACAAGCAATCCGTAACGTTAGCGTGACGTGTAATGATATACGATGATGACTATAGGCGACCTATTCTAAAAACTTGATCTCGTTTGTGTGCTCAAGAATACCATGCTACCAAGGACCGTGTTTTGCTTGAGGCGGGTGAGTCGGCCAACTCAGGCCCGACCCTTCGGTGGGCCTATTTTAGTTCGTTACGGCTAAGGTTAAATTTTTTTAATAGAAAAATGGCATAAATTTAAATTCAATACAAATTTGGAGGCTTATTTTTAAGTAAAATAATGAACAAAATTAAGTGTTGAATCCAAATTTATGGGCTTTTTTTTTAACTTAAAAGAAATTTAGCCCCATTTTTTGTGAAGGTTTGTTTATTTCTTTTAGGCCCATTTTGCTTGAATTAGAGATTGCGCATTTTGCTTGAATTAGAGGTTACTCATTTTGCTCGAATTAGAGGGGACTAACTTGAAGAGAAACTAGAACTTTCAAAAAAAGAAAAAAGAAAAGAAAAAAAGAAAAAAAAAAGAGAGATAGAAACTGAGTAAGTCTGCGGAAAATAAAAGGGGGAAAAGAGAGAACTCAAAGAAAGAGAAGCCGGCGAGCTAGTCAGCTTCTCTACCTTTGCGTTGGCTCTCTAACTGAGCTTTTTATATATTTTATTGGCTTATTATTGTGTGTTTTGTGAAAACTAATCAATAACATTAGTGTATCCAATGAATAGAAGAGAAGAGAAGAGAAAAGAGAAAGAAACAATAGGAAGAATTCATTGACGGCTCAAACAATGAGTAGGGTTTACAACTATATATACATATGTCAACAATAAAATTACCATACTAAACTACAACATAATGAATAATAACAAATAATAATAATAACTAATAACTCTAACATCCCCCCGCAAACTCACGATGTGACAGCAGACAGCAGCGAGAGTTTGTCAAGCAAGAAACGGAAGCGTGGAACGGAATGAGTCTTAGTAAAGAAGTCAGCGAGCTGAAGTGAGGAGGAGATAAATGGCAAGGCAAGAGTCCCTTGCTGTAGGTGATGACGAACAAAGTGACAATCAATCTCAACATGTTTGGTGCGCTCATGAAACACAGAGTTATGGGAGATCTGAATGGCACTTTTATTATCACAGTACATAGGAGTAGGAGAAGAGAACTGAACACCCATATCAGCAAGTAGCCAACGCAACCAAACAATCTCAGCAGTGGTAGAGGCCATAGCACGGTATTCGCTCGTGAGAGGAGCGAAACAACGAAGTTGCTTCTTGCTCTTCCACGAAATAAGAGAGTCACCTAAGAAGATGCAAAAGCGGTGGTGGACTTACGATCGGAAGGATTACACGCCAATCAAGATCGAGAATCGCACGGAGCTCAAGAGAAGAGGTCGAAGGAAAAAGAAGACTCTGAAAACAGGAACCACGAAGATATCGCAAAATACGCACAACAGCAGACCAGTGAGCTGTAGTAGGAGCAGAGACATACTGACTAACTACATGCACAAAGATACACAATATCGTGGACGGTAATGGTAAGATAAACAAGAGAACCAACAACGGTGCGATACAACGTGGGATCACCAACTAACTCCATCCGTAGGAGAATAACGAGCATTAGTCTCAATGGGACTATCAACTGCCTTGGCATCGGTGAGGCGAACGCCGCAAGAATATCGGCAGATACTTAGGCGAAAGCATATAACCCTGGGCGAAGAAGCAACCTCAATTCCCAAAAAGTAGGATAGTGGGCCCAAATCCTTCATCTCAAAAAGACGAGCCAGGTCAGTTTTCAAATCGGCGATCCCTACAACATCATCACCAGTAAGGATCATGTCATCAACATATAACAAAAGAAGAATACGTCCTGCGGAGGTGCACCGAGTAAAGAGGGCAGAGTCGTGATGACTAGACACAAAACCAAGAGATAAAAGAGTAGTGGAGAATCGTTCAAACCAGGACGAGGAGCTTGTTTGAGACCGTAGAGTGCCTTTTTGAGCTTACAAACATAGCCAGGAGAATGAGGAACACCAGGAGGAGGGGTTATATAAACTTCTTCGTGAAGAATCCCATTCAAGAATGCATTTTTAACATCCATTTGAGAAAGATTCCATTGACGAACAGAGGCAACAGCAATAAGAGCACGGACAGTGGTCATCTTGGCAACTGGGGCAAAAGTTTCCTCATAATCTAAGCCGTACTCCTGGGCAAACCCTTTAGCAACCAAGCGAGCCTTGTAACGCTCAATAGTGCCATCAGACTTAGTTTTAATCTTATACACCCAACGAGAACCAATAGCATGTTTACCTGAGGGTAAAGGGACCAATTCCCAAGTATCCGTCTTATGTAAAGCAGTGAGTTCATCAGCCATAGCCTGTTGCCAAAGAGGATCTGTAGCTGCTTCTTTATAAGATGAAGGTTCAGAGAGTTTGTGAAGAGAAGATAAGAAACAACAAAAAGATTCGGAGTAGCAAGAGTAATCAAAATCAGGTAATTGAGTGGACTTACGGATACGGGGTGGATATCGAGGAGGTGGGGGTGCTGGTGATGGAGATAGCGGATCCTCAGGCTGAGATGATGATGGAGACGGCATAGGAGAAGGAGATGGAACACCCGGCGATGACGCATGTGTACCTGCAGTAGGGGAAGAGGGAGACGAGGGAATAGACATGGGTTGACTGGTATCATCATCTGCAAAGGGATCTACACTGACAAGATCGGACTTTCTCACGGGAGGTGTATTATCAGCAAGCGAGAAGAAATGAATGTGTTCAAGAAACATTACATGACGAGACACATATAATTTTTGTCCAATGGGATCAAAACAGCGATAACCCTTTTGTCCATTACCGTAACCTAAGAAAACACATATAGCAGAGCGAGAAGTCAATTTACTACGTTCAACTGTAGGACGAAGGACAAAACAAGTGCATCCAAAAACTCTTAAGGAAGAATAATCAGGAGAATACCCAAATAAGGTTTCAAATGGCGACAATCCAGAGGTATAAGAGGATGGGATTCGATTAATTAAATGGACAGCAGTAAGAGATGCCTCTCCCCAAAACTCACTGGGCACTTTGGAAGATAAAAGAAGAGAACGTGCTGTTTCAAGAATATGTCGATGTTTGCGCTCAGCAACACCATTTTGCTGAGGAGTGTCAGTACATGAAGTTTGGAAAGTAGTGCCGTCCTCAACAAGTAACTCGTGAAAGGCAGCAGAGGTATATTCACCACCCAGATCACACCTAAAACACTTAATTATAGCAGAGTGTTGTGTTTTGACAAGCATACGAAAAGAGCGGTAAACATCAATAAAATCAGAACGTCTTTTCATAAGATATATCCAACAATAACGACTATAATCATCAATGAACGAGACATAATATCTAGATCCCCCTTTAGTGGAAACAGGAGCAGGGCCCCACACATCTGAATGAACCAAATCAAAAGGTGCAAGTGAACGAAGTAATACGAGAAAATGGTAAAGGTAAAACTTGGCAAATTTGCAACCACTACAATCTGAAATGTCATGAGTATCTAAGTCTCCTAAACAACCTTTAGAAACTAAGAACTTTAAACGACTAGCTGACACATGTCCAAGGCGCGAGTGCCACAAATAGAATTGAGAAGAAGAAGAATTCAATTGAAAAGATGAAAGATCAACACCAGAGGTTGCAACATGCGCGGGTTCCAGAGTGTCCAAAACATAAAGCCCTCCTTTCTTCCTATGGCCTATCCCAATCACCACGAGACTGTGGATCTGTACATAACAAGCAAGAGAGGAAAAGTTAACCAAATATCCAGTAATCACATAATTGACCGACAGATACTAGATTCAAAGTAAGGCCAGGAACACAACAAACATTGGAAAGAGACAAGCTAGAAGTGTGAATAGAACCAACACCAGCTAAAGGTAATGGGGTGCCATTAGCAGTAATAACAGAAGTAGATGCGGGGGAAGAACATAAGGAATCAAAGAGAGCGGAATTGGAGGACATATGTTTGGAAGCACCTGAGTCAAGGATCCAAGGTGAAAAGGTACCTGACTGATTATGTGATGACAAACCTGCATACGATGCTGACATGGCACGTGGCTGTGTGGCTAAGAACTTCTGAAACTGCTCACTAAGATCAGACAATTGAGAATCAGGCGACGGTGGTGGTCCAAGTATAGAAGAGCTTATGGATGGTACACCGCCATTATATTGGCATGTGGGCGAGAAAAGCTGCTGCGACGACGGCGGTGGCGGAGGATTGTTGCTTCAACAACTTAGGACATCGAGCCCTCCAATGTCCTTTTTGCTTACAAAAGTCGCATGTATCATATGGAACCTTAGCATGCCCCTTACTCCGATTTTGCGTAGAAGATATATCTTGAAGTCCCGAATGAGGTAAAGACACCTCGGTGGAAAGGGACTTCAATCGAGTTTCTTCAAAGAACTGGCTTCACTAACAATGTAATCCATAGATGGAAGAGGAGAACGATGTAAAATAGAGCCTCGAGTCCTCAAAATCATGCGCAAGGCCATCAAAAATCGGACCAATCGTTGCTCCTCTCTATAGGTAATGTAATCATCGAGTTCTTCAACCCAACAGTTCAAGAAGAGCCAATTCATCCCAAATTGCCGTCATAGTCAGATAGAACTCCAAAACGCTCATACCTTTTTGATGCAAGGTTCGAATATCATTCTCCAATCGAGAAGCGCCGCAAAATTAGTTTTAGTGTACAGCTTTTGTAAATGATCCCAAACTTCCTTCGCCTCATACTTAGCCAATCAATCCCTATACTATGATCCACGGAGTTGTTAATCCACATAAGAATTTTCGAGTTATTTGCATCCCGCTTATCTATTTCCGCCTCATAATCATCATCGGTACTTTCGGTTTGACAACCGTGCCACTAACATAACCCCATAGCTTCTTGCCCTTAAGAAAGTGCTTCATTACATGATTCCAATGAGAATAGTTCTTTCCATCTAATCGAACACTAACTGCTTGGAGAGAATCATCAGACGCCATAATGAAAGAGATCACTTAACGACAACAATAAGTAACCCCAAACACAAGCAACACAACCTCAAAAGTAACCCCAAACTGTAATGCAATTACAACTCGTAATAAGAAGTCCCAAACGAAAGCGCAATACAATTACGGTCATTTGTAATTCACGCACTGCGACTCAATCCGAACCCCAAATGAAAAACTAATCAAAGAGTAAGAAAGTACAGAGAGAGGCGATCACAACCACGGAAAGAACGCCGCCGGAGGCCGCCGCACGCGCCGTCACGCGCCGTCCAAAGCGGTTGCTGTCGAACAGTACCTTTCTGGCAGGCGGCGCGTGGACCTACACGCGCCTCACCGGACGAAACGCCGCCGTCAGACACTCCGAATATGGTCTTGGTTTGTCAAAATAATGGCCGGAGGTGGTTCAAATATCAAGTCAAAGTCGCGGATCAAGTCAAATTCGAGTCGGCAAGGGAGAAGAAGGAAGATCCAAGGCTGCTAGGGTTTGATTAACCAATTTAACGTCAATTACTACCACAATAGCTCTGATACCATGTGAAAACTAATCAATAACATTAGTGTATCCAATGAATAGAAGAGAAGAGAAGAGAAAAGAGAAAGAAACAATAGGAAGAATTCATTGACGGCTCAAACAATGAGTAGGGTTTACAACTATATATACATATGTCAACAATAAAATTACCATACTAAACTACAACATAATGAATAATAACAAATAATAATAATAACTAATAACTCTAACATGTTTAACTAATTCTTACTGTGGCTTGTTTAATCTCGTATGTCGCTTTAGATTAGTTTTACAGAAAAAAATAAATAAAGGGGCTCATTTTAAAAAAATTTTGGAAGTTCGACTCAGGCCCAACGAAGAACAGAACCATCCCTGCATGCTACCACTTAATCTGAAAAGCTAATAACCGTCATGTTATGTTGGGAGTTATTATAAATTACTCATATAGCCCATAACTTAGTAGTGGCCGAAAGAGAGAGCATGAGCAACAGTAGAGAGCTTGGCTTGAGCGGTGAGAAATCAGAGAGTTTCAGTGTTTTATTCAATTTATAAAGGCTGTGGTCTGGGCTTGTTTGATGGTTTTCATGCGATTTTAGGGTGGTTTATGAAGATTTTTCCTCAATCATGCCACACGGAAGGGAGACTAGGGGACGGTGAGGTGGTGGAGTGTGCATCACACTCAATCAACTAGCTCGTTGAATAATGATAGTTTTAGGATTTAGCAAGTCTTAATTATTCTCTTCATATTTTAACATCTAACTTGTATATATTCACGTAGGATAAAAATTATACTACATATTAATTTATTTTGTTTGCATAAGTAAATTCTATATAAGTAGATAGAAATAAAACTTAGGGTTTGCATGGATGTGGGATGCGTTCATGCATGCATGCTTACGTAAAAGTATTTCCCCCATTTCGCTCGACTAATTTGTATTTTAATTTTATTCACAAACATTCCCTTCAAGTCTTTATTTTTCTTTTACTATATATTTTACGTAGAATTTTTGTGTAATTAAATTTATTTATTTCTTTATTTACTTTAATTGAAATTATCGTATGTTAATAACTTGATCTAAAATCTCGTGACACCACATTGACAAATTTGCAAGTAAAGGACCCGTGTCACAATGGATCATTACAAACAAATTCTATACAAATAGAATATTCAGTACCCGATTCATCTCGACTCCCAATATGCTGAGATATTGACTGTTCTACGAGATTCACTCATTAGCACATCATACAGTCTAGAGTTCACGAATTGGAAACACTAAACTATATAGAATTTAGATAATCCACTAGACAATGAAGGATTTATTAATTCTTTCAAACACAGTCTTGCGTTACTAAGAAATCAACCCTATCTAGTCCAGTTGAACACGTCGACGAATTTTTTCACACCAACAGCCCGTCAATGCATGCAATTAAGACAAACCATCTACCACAAAGTGGTAAAGTAACTAGCTTCGTGAACCTCGATAGGTGGCAACCCCTATTAGTTGGTTACAAGAGAGAGTTTATGAGAGAAGTACTAACACTATTTTTTTATTATTTATTTATTTTTTTTTTTGTCCTTGTCTGTGCGTACACCTAGCATTTACTATCTTAAGATAGCCGATGACACTTGGACATGGACGGATCCAGAATTTCAGCCCAGCTAGAGCGAATGTTGAACATGGACTATCAACTGTCGTTAACCCCAGTAACGTAGTGGTCTAAATTAATTTAAAGCAAAAAATTTCTAAGTAAGTTCATGAAAAATAATAATTTTTTAAAGAGGTATATTTTTGAAGCCCTTTTTGTTCATTGATTTTTTATTTTTATTTATTTTGTAATGATAGCTCTTTGATAGAGTAATATCATATTTACATATAATAATATATTATATTAATTTAAATTCATGTTTGTCATATTTTTTGCATAGATATATTTAGAGTGACAAGGAATAAATTATAATAATTTTTAAAGGTTTTTAATATAAAAGATGAGAGAAAATGAGTGGAGTTTAAGTGGTGGAGATTTGTAGATGTGATAAGATATGTGAATGTAATTAATTTAGGATAAATAAAAAATAGACAAAAAGTAATAAAAATAATTAGTTAATGGGAAAATTAATATACAATATGATCGACATATATATATATATATATATATATATAAAAAAAAGAAAAATTGAATCTACCTACCATCCACAAAATGAGTTTACATTTAATTAAAATGTTGTCATACGTTAAATTATTAGTTTTTTTTTTTGAAAGAATGTTAAATTAAGTCAATATTTAATAAAAACCAATAATTATTAAAGCCAATATTTAATGATAGTTCTTTGATACATGGTATTATTAAAGTGTTATATATAATAATATATTAGTATATCTGCCAAAGTCAAATACATAACTCATTGGGAATTGGGAATTAGAAAATGTTCATCTTCTCAACTGCTTCTGCCGAAGCAAACTCTATTTTTATAGAATTATAGCTTCAAAGAAAAATATTTTTACAATTTTCGTAAATAGTATTTATTATTATTTTATTTTACCAACTTGGAAAATTTTACGGATCCAGCACGAGTGGCCGCGCCGGCTCGCCACTAGCTGGATCCGTCCATGCACTTGGAGTATATTCTCTGGAGATTAAATTTTAGAGTTAGATTAAAATTGTTGAAATATGTGGTAGAAAGCGTGGCGGAAGGTTATTTGAAAAATTGAAATAACTGTCGATGGTTGGAAATGAAAGTTGAAAAAAGTATTTGAGATTTAATAAGAACAAATCTCTATAGAACATACCCTTAGGTGATATTTCATATTAATGCAAAATTTTGTCAATTTTAAAAACGATCACGTTACAGTGACATATCAAATACTATAAAGAATACCATGGTGGAATAAAATGACTTAATACATTTTGTCTCAATTATCAATACAATCATTCATTAATGACAATATAGGAATTTTACTAGTATTATGTCATCAATCATATCAAAGGCTATATTACTCTAGTATGATCCTTTAAAAATTGTTTGAACACTAATAAACACCGAAATCAATAGTTTACTACGTCTTTTTTATTTTCTATTATAGGAATTTTAACCTATGATGTTCCTTTAAAATGTTTTACTGGACGTGTCATATTGTTCTCCGCGATTTCTTTTTCATTGCAAAACAATTAATAAGTACGTAACACAAACGATTGTGTGTATTAACACCACCTCTTGAGACAAAGTCTCAATGAATGTATAGCACAATTGTGAATTTAAATCCGCCTCTAAGAGACATAAGCGCATAGTTACAATGAAAATTAAAAGACTTGAGTGGATAATAATGTCTTTGGCAATAGTTCATAATTTTTTGTTGTCCTCTAGTTAATATTCAGATAAGTAAGATCTTTATTATTAACGGTTCGGATAAATGTGCGTTGAACGCTATTTTAAAATACATTCCAAAATATTTTTAAGTTAGATAAATTAATAAAAGCTTACTTTACTTACAATTTTTTTTAACGGATACAATATATTTTCTAGTTGCATATGAATTAATTGATTTAACATATAGAGTTTAACGATTTAGGTGATGAGGAAAAAAAATTTTATTTTGTGAGAAATGTAACACGTTGAAAAGAAATCATAGACTTCATAGTGTTCTCGTGCATGCCTTCCACTACTAGAAATAAGGCTACACCACCCCTATAGGTTCGTTCCTATGGACCTTTAGGGGGGACACAATAGTATGTTGCTCCTAAAGGTCTACAAGCATGAACTTATAAGGGCGACACGTTGCCCCTAAAAATTCAATTTTTTGTAGCGTTTATTAACTTCACTAAAATTTTTCAAATTTGAAATTTAAAATACAATCATCAATTTCCTTTTAAATGGTATAAATGTAAGATAGTTAATTATGTTAAATATTTTAATTATTACATATTAGTTGAATGTATTTATATAACTCAATTGCATGATAACTAATCAAAATTTGTCATCAACTTAACTCTCCAAAGAATTCATATTAATACACTTCTATTGGATACTAGCGTTCACACCCGTCCGATGCATGTGAATTACTAATTGGTTTGTATTTTTATTTTTTTTTTTTGTAGCATCTGTCAATTCTTAACACTACAACATTGTCAATGCAAGTAGGATATGCAAGTGTATTATAATAATGAATGCAAGAATAAACAAAAGTTGTTGTGATTATAATGGGTCATAGGAAATGGTTGATTACATCTGTTTTTCCTTCACAAATGAATATAATATTAAATGCATCATAGCAATTATATACAAAACAAAAATTCGTACTATAATATATACACATGTACAAAAGAAATTAAGAACATTATCAATTTTATAATCCGAACGGTGAAATAAATTTTTAATAATTTCATTTTGTTCACAACGTTGCGACCCTTGGATGTATAAGATAAAGAGCATATATTTTTAATATTTTTTTGTCAATATTTTGTAAGGATTCTAACATATGACATTTTTTTTAATTTCTATGTTGTGTAGTAGATTGCAATTTATCTAAAACAACAAATGGACATTGAATATTTGAAAATCTTCCAAAATACATATATTGAATGATTTTTTAATTTTATTAATATCACATTTTTTGTGTAATTTCTATTAATAAATATAGCAAAAAATGTTTAAGATATTCTTTTTTATTTCAATTGTGTAATATTCATCTGCATATATTAAATTAAGTAATAATTATTAATTAAGATTATAATGAGTTAATATGTTGTTTGACTTTTTCAAATTTAAGAAGTTAGCATACCTTTGAAAACTAACTACTTCATTCCAATCATTCAATTTTAATTAAAACCACCAAGACAAGGTGAGGACACGTGGCACAAAATTATTTTGACAGCAACATGAAAACAGTTATATTTTTCTTTTTTTTTCCTTTGAAAGCATAGTTATATTTGTCATAAAACCACTAAAAATAATTTTTTGGTTCTAAAACCACCACAAAAAATTCATATTAGTATTCTCCTCTACTTTTAATATGTATATATAAATCTTGTTCATTAAAAACATAATTAAAACAACATTGAACTAAAAACAAATGTAATATGAGACAACAAAATAAATCACTTACAAGACTACGAAAGTCTTCGTGCAATCGAAGGGTACCGCTGTGAAGGCTTACACAATTACGCAATTACGCAATCTCTGGGAAGCACAGTTACATCTCTTCAGCAATATACCAATAACTTTTCACCGAAAAATCTCGTTGAAGGAATGCTTAGTGATGTGTATATGGCACAGCTTCATGATGGAAGGGTACCATTTCATTTATTAAGCATTATTTTCGCGTAGTGCCAGTCTCTTCATTTTGCATATCTGTTAACAACTGCAGTTAATTCGACCACTGTCATTCTAATGTCACACAATCGTGTACAATTAATAAAAAAGAAAGAGATGATGTTCATTGAATAAAATCGAATATCATTCAGGGTTGTCGACGAATGCTCAACTTCATCCAATACAAACATTATAACTAAATAATAAACTTAATATACATCAAAATCCTTCAATACAAAGCATTTTTTAAACCCCTAGATTCCATATATCCACAATCATAAAACAACTTAAAAATAAACTCAACTATGATCATTCAAGATTAGAAACCTCCGATAAAAAATCAGAATCCCTTTCAATAATCAGAAAGAAAATCTAGCAAATCGCTACCTTCAAGCAGTAAACCCAATCAGAACATCAATTCAAAAACCCTTTGGTCAATTTTGGAATCCCCCTTTCAATAAAAACAGACCTTAATTCTCCAATAACTTCAAGGAATTTAATCTTTTGAGCAAATTTCAAGACAATAATTAAAGACGATGATATTGACCCTTTGGTCCCTTGTCATCCATACCCATAAAGATTGCGGCTTTGTGAAGTTTCGAAGAAGAGGAAACAGCAAGACCACTGGAAAACACAATACTCCTTCCCTCCTGTAAAGATAGCCCTATTCTCCTTTTTTGTTTGTTTGAAATTATAATCCCACTTTCTTAATTAATTTGTTAGGTGCCTTTTATATCCTTACACTACTACAAAACAAGGTTTACAAGGCAGTCTTTAAAGGGTGGTTAACAAAATAGCTGCCCTTTAAAGTGTTTTATTCGCAAAATTTAAATGGAAAAGTGGGAAAGGAGATGATAATGCACAATATAGCTGGCGGTCATTGACCGCCACCTATACTGCTATAAATGGCGATTATATTAACCACTGTCTATACAAAAAGGTAAAAAAAAAATAATAACCTAAACTACGTAAACGGCGGTAAAAGAACCGCCATTTAAAACATAAATTTTAAAAAAATAAAACACTATATGTGGCGGTCACCATTGACTGCCGCATATACTAAATTTAAATACTTTATGTGGCGGCCACAATGACCGCCGCATAAAGTACCCTCCTATTTCATCCCCATCCTCACTAGTTGATGGGAAAAACGAAAAGAAACCCAACAGAGGAAAAAAAAAAAAAAAGAACCTAGTGAGGGAGCTGACGAAATTGGTAAAATTGCGGCGATTGGAGCATTGTTCCAGCCATTGGAGCTTGAATTGGTTGCTACACTTAGCATTGTGCATCCCACAACAAGGTACTCGGTTTTTTCTACACAAATTAGTGAGCTTCTTGGGTTTTTCATTATATTATGGAATGTGGTAGATTAAATCTTAAATCTAACTTGTTTGTACACCTATAATCATAGTAAAGCTTAGGTTTTGAAACATTAGTGCTTCTCACTACAGATATTTGTTTTTTTTTTCCCCCGAAATTTTCTGTGGATTTGTATTTTTTCTTTACTATGTGCAGTGATTTTTCTGGTGTTTTTTTTTTTTGCTTTTGTAACTTGTAGGCTTTTTTCCGGCTTTTTTTTTTATATTTTTCTAAAATTTTAAAATTTTTCTGATTTTCCCCTTTCTTCGGTATAGATGATGCTCTTATGATTTTATCTTATTTCGTGCGATTTTTTTTTTTTAATTTGGGAATGTTACAATGTTGTCATTTTTTTTCTTAATTTTTTCTCTTTTTGAAAAAATAGTTGGTTAGTATAATTTTGGAACTACTGGTTGGTTAATGTAATTTTTGGATTTTGTTATTTTGAAATTATTTAGGACGTATTTTGGTATGTATTTATCTTGTTAATGAGATCAAATACCGTTTAGATCGTATGTAATTTGGTATATATCTAGTACGTAACTTTGTAATTTTATTGGGATTCCGCGTTTAATTCATTGGAAACATAATGTTAGAAATTTTATTTGATACGAGTTAGAGTGCACCAATGTGTTTATGATTTCATTTGATTGAATATGTCCAAATAGCTAAACGTGTTACCATTATTGAAATGTTAGATTTCAACACGCTTTGCCAAAAACAAGTGCAAATTCCGGCGATTCCACCATTAATCCAGCCATCTACACTTGAAGTGATTTAACTATATAAGGACCATTGTACACCTCGGTACAAGGTATTAGTGCCATTACCCACAAAAATTAGTGTATTTCTTGGTTTGTCGCTTATAGTATGGAATATGGTAGATTCAATCTTCAATTCAACTTGTTTGTGTACCCATGATCGAGCTAAGGCATGGGTTTTGAAACATTAGTGCTTGTTTGTGTGAAATTTTTTTGTTTCGAATTTTTTCTTTTTTTTCCGAATGTTTCTTTTTTGTGATTGTCATTATTTGGATTTTGCAATGAAAGTTTTTTCTGAAATTTTTCCTTTTTTATGCAAATTTTTTTTGAATTTTTTATTTTTTATTATTTTTATTTTTTTTCCGAATGTTTCTTTCTTTTTTCCCTTCTTACTGCATCTATTGTTGTGACGTGCAAAGGTATCTAAATCTATTTCCAATTCGTGCGTATTTGAACTCTTTTATGGTTTTGATGTTTCTGTACTTCAAGACTGTTCTTAAGTTTGTGCAAAAATTCTGATATATGACAGCGCTTTCTTGTAGCAATAAATTCTCCAATTTGAGGCCCCTCCTTGGTGCTTGCACAAGAGCTTATCTTTTCTTATTGGTTGCTAGATAATTTATTCAAAATTGTATGGTATGGTCCTTATCATTGCTCATTATTAACTTAGCCTATAGATGAATAATTTCTTTCCAAAAGTGAAATCGGTGTAAAGAAAATAATATAACTATATCTGTCAACCTTCTTGATGATAAATATGTTTTCGTTTAGTTGTTTAATCTTTACATTCACTTTGTTTTCCATTTCTTTATGTATATAGATTCCTCGTGATTCTTGTAAGTGTCATTACTTTCAATGTTGGGGAAATGATGCAGTTGGACTTCACATGAATGGCAGGTTAAATGAGAATATATGTTGAAAATTTTGAAGACATACTTTCGACATATTCAATTGTTTTATGTTTCTTGTTCCTATGAGTTTCTATTTTGCCTAACTTGAATATTGGTGCTTGTTAACGTATCCTCAATGCCAATAAGGATGTACATAAAGCCACTTATTTGGATCTAAGTTGAAGATAAAATAAGTGCACTCTTCAAATTTTATGATAAAGCATAGACTTCATTATCTCTATTAATACGGATGTACATAAAGCACTTATTTCGATCAAAGTTGAAGGTAAGAAAAAAAAAACTCTCTTTAAATTTTTTGTTTAAAAATTTTCCACATTGTTTAGCTTTTCAAGCTCCAACACTATAGGCTTGACTCAAGATGATAGACGCCTCATAAGTTTCTTTAGCTGATAAACAGTTTGAATAGAGCATCTGAAATGTCCGTTCTACCCATATTTAGCAGACTAAAATGGAGACATAGTAACTGCTTTATAATCTTTTGAAGAACGGTTAAATTGTGAGTACCGGAAATAAAGAAAACTAGATCTTGTTAGTAAAAGCAATTTGGTGCATTGGAATGTTGATAAGTGCTAGAAAAGCACTTAAATAACTCTTCTACTTTACGTATTTGTGTGTTTTATTAGTATTATATGTTTATATTTATGTGTTTTCCTTTTATTGTGTGTTTATAGTCACAAGAAATCAAAAGGAGCCAAAATGGATAAAAACGGAGCGAAAACGGAATTTGGGACCGAAATGCAAGCAAATTCAAAGATGGAGGGTCTCCGATGCAATTTTATGAAAAGTTGTTTTTACAATTTTTCTTGTGCCAATATCAAAGAATATCAAAAGAGGATTTCCACATTTTTGTCGGAACCCAAATCGGAGTTTCCTAGTGAAAGTTATGGCCATTTGAAGAGAAAGGACAAAGCGTAAAAAATCAGCAGCTCGAATTTACTGCCGCAGTTCAGTAATTTGACCATAACTTTGCTACAAAATTCGGATTGACCTGCACTTTATATTGTTGGAAAGGACACTCAGAGGGCTACAACTTGGACGTTGATCTCTTCAAATGATTCGGATTATATCATGGTCAAAAATGGGCAAAACCGAGAGTGATGTGAATGGAGGATTTCTTAGGCCATGTTTTGGTAGAAAATTCATAACTTTCTACTAAAATATCAAAAAAAGGAAATTCCAATTGCACAATTCAGCCAAGATGCTTACCTATACCATGATACAATATTTGAACTAATGGAGCAATTTAAGATCATGATTTGGTGGTTACCAATTAGTGGAATCACAATGGAGTAGTTGTACAATTTTTTATCATGTTTTCTTATGAAATTTTGCCTATAAATAGAGGCATTTGCAAGGAAGGAAAGGCACAACTTAGTGGAAGAGAATTAGCTAGTAGTTCTCTCCAACTTTCTCTTCAATAAAATTCTCTTCTTCATTTGTTCTTAGTTTTAGCTTGAAAGATCTTAGTTTTTCATATTCCGGCGGAAGAAATAAAGGTTTCAATCGATCAACGATACTTCGGCTATGACTATGATTAGCGGATCATTTCTTCGATAAGTTTCTCTTTTCCCTTTTATTTCTCTATTTATTTCTTAGCATTTATTTACTTGTTTTCTATATTTTGTGTATAATCTATCATATAGTGGTGGTGATACAAAACAAACACTCGCTAAAAAGTATGAAACCCCGCAAATATGAGTAGTTAGACTTTTCTATCTAGTTCGAGGGGGACGTTGTGTTCAATTATCATGTTGTTATCTTTTCTAACTCTTTGCTAATGTTTTATCTATTCCTCTACTTCAATTTGTTGATTTGTTATGCTTTTAAACCCGTTTTGAATTTATGTGATTATTGCATTCACTTTGGCCAATTGAATCAATTGATCTTTAAGTTCAAGTTATGTGCTAGGATTGGAACTTTTGATTCGTAATTGTCACTAGATTCCAATCCAAAGTAGCAAACGAATATCGTGCATATTTGTTAATAAATCAACTTAGATGTAATAATTCAAGTTTGTGAAATTGATCATCTAATTCAACTCATTCTTCTTGTTCATTTCACACTAGCATTGCATTAAATCCTAAGAACTTGTTTAGGATTATCCAATAGCTAGACGTTAAGTTAAAGAACTCACTTTAATTTAATACACTTAAAGAAGAATTCGTTAATCAGAGCTTATTGGTTAATTGAGAGTTGATAAATTGAAGAAGGAATAGTAACACGTTGCATGGGAAAGATAAATATAAGTTGTTGACACAACCGAACCCGAGAACTAGATATTTTGTACAATTGTTTTATTTCAATCTTTTATTTTGACGTTCGATTTTCTATTTTTATTCAAATATCACAAAACCCCCCTTTTTTCTATATTAATTGATAAAATCAATTAGATTAAGCACCGTTCCTCTTGGGTTCGACCCTTACTTACCACTTCTACATTAATTTGTAGTTTTGAAACCGAGTAAGGAAATAAAAACAAACTTTGGCGCGCCGCGACAAACGCGCCCAAATGTAGTGACTTGCTTACTTACTAACTTAATGCCGAATGTATCAGTAAATTGATAGGTGATTATGAATAAATTGATAGGTGATCTCCTGCATTGGTTTTGATTTGAGTTAAAGTTGACTTCGGTGAGAGGATACATAAGGTTTTATGACTTCCAGGTGTCGATACTATATGATGGCATTGTCCATTTTACTATTCATAGGTTGAAAGTGCTACGTGAGGTTAAAGGCGCTAGTCATTTGCTCGTCCTTCCTTAAAATGTCTCCCTTTCTAGCACTTTATGCCATCTTAGATATTTATGGTATGCTTTTTTTTATATACTAATATTAATTATCTGAAAAATCCGAATTGCAAACACATTTTTGGTACTCCATGAGTATATTTAATCACACCATGATCTTTCTTATGTTCTTTTTGTTGTGCTACTTGGAAGATTATTATGACTGATTCTAAGGGTGATAGCAAGTTATCGTCTTTGTCCGGCCTCATACTCTTCTAAGGTAAATGTGCGAGCACGTTGCTCCTAATAATAATAATAATAATAATAATAATAATAATAATAATAATAATAATAATAACTTTACCATTTTTTGGAAACCAAAATTTCAATAATGTATAATGACAAGTTTCGTATTAACACTTCATCTTATTGCAGCTTTACAGGGACATATTCCTCGTTGTGCACCTACTTTAGTTTGGCACATCTTATTAACACTCGTATTGTTCTTGCAAGTCAATTTCTCGCCATTTGAGTATTCTCAAGATGAATCAACGAGGTTAGAAATCTATGGCAGGTTACTGGTTGAATTTGTACTCTATTTTTTTGTTCTCTTGTTTTGTAATAATTGTTACTTGCTGGGTTGCCTCATTTTAGCAAAATGATTGTGTGTTGATGGATGGATGTAGCTTACGGTGGAATGTATAGTGCAATAGATTATGCCAGCTGTCTTGTGTTTTGAGTTGAATGCATTATTTTTTTAGTTCCGATTCTGCTTTTAGTTATTATGTTCTTGAATGACATATTGGTTATTGGATCAGTGAAGAGGTGTTTTTGAATTCTTGGATGTATTACACACCTCTTCACATGTGATTATTTTATTCTGTTGGTGATTTATTTGTTGTATTGAACACGACTTCGTTGGTAAAGATTTTAATCTGTTGGTGCCCCTTTCTGTAAAATATATATCATTACAAGTGGTAGTACTTGCTGCCGAATAGAATAACGGGCCAACTACAAATTAAAGAATCTGAAAAAAAAAAACTTTATGCAGCGATTAACAACACCGCTGCATATAGAGAATGCGATTAAAAAATAATAATAATAATAAATAGAATAAATGGCGGTTAAAATGACCGCCATTTATTGTGTATTTAAACAAAAAAAAAAAAGAACAAATAAATACAATAAAGGGAGGTCATTTTGATTGCCCTTTATTGTGTATAAAAAGTTATAAACCTTTGTGCACCGGTTAAAAGTAACTGCCCTTTAAAGTCCTACACTTTAAATGGCTCCTTGATATAAGGCGCCACATAACCGCCTTTTATTCTTAAATTTGACCACTGCAAAAACCATTTTTTATGGTAGTGCTATTTGATATATATTGTTATTAAAATATAAGAATAATTAAAGTGGAATAATAAATATTTGAAATGATATATTAGGTAAAATGATTATAAATATTACTTTTCCAAGAATATTAATTGATCTTTCATAATCTTTGTGAAAATAAAAATTGGACTATCTTTATGGGAGGGAAGGAGTACTTTACCGGAAGTTTACAGCCACTTCGCCGTAAAATTGAAATTCTCACGAAAAAATAAGAACCCAGGAAATAAAATTAATTTCTCTGATCTTAAACAACGATGAGGGATTGTAGATGAGGAAGAACAATGAAGGCGATCCGTAGTTGAAGAATGAATAATTAAAATAATAAAAACCGATACCACCCAGTGCAATTGAACGTGGGCAATTTATTTAATTTGAGAAATAACTCCAATAGATAATGGCCTAAAATGTGGTATAGTGCGGTTTTAAAATTTGACAAATCCTAAAAGCCTTAAATGAAAGGGTGGAAACTATTCCGAGAAACACAGTGTCACATGGAGTTAAAACCAATAACAGTAGTTAATTATGTTCTAAAATCATTCTTATATTTTAAAGGCAGAATCACCTCTACTTTACATGTAATATTGTCATATTGATTACTTGCCCATTTGAACAGACCAAAAAGGCGTTTCATATTAAAATGTCTTTGCATTTGAACAGACCAAAAAGGTGTTTCATATTAAAATGTCTTTGCTCCACAACAAATGCAGAAGGCGGCAGCCTTTTTAGTTTGTGGACTGGCAAAACAAATGGAGACAAGTCATTGTTCATTCTTTTGTTGTTGTTGTTTGAACTTTCTGCTTCCTAACGTCCCCTTTATGCGTCTGAGAAATTTTGAATCGCGATTCTTCTTTCAACAATATTTAAACTAACCATAGCCAGTCCGTTTTGGTAACTGACCATCTACAACAATTTTCAAAACATACTGTTGGGCCGTGTGCTGCCTTAAGTCGATTGGGCCAGAGTTAGGCTTGGGTTTGACTGATGGAGGCCCAATCTTGATGAGTATAATGGCTGGATATATATTGGCCTCGTCCCTTCATTCTCACAGAGAGTAGTATTCGGCTGTTGCTCTTCTTTCTCTCTGTTTTCAGATCTAAGTGTGTGTGTATCTTGAGAGAGGCAAATCCCTGATTTGTTGTTAGTGATACGGTGTAATACTGAGATAGAACTCATTCGAGGAATGGGCGTGTGTTAGAGAGAAGGGATTCAAATGGAGTTGTGGATACTGTGTAAAATTGCTATCGGCTCTGGTTTTTAGTGGAATCTTTGAGCAACATCCACAAATCTGTGGAGCTCAACGGGGGACGTAGGCGTTGCCGAACCTCCGGGGCTTAGGCCGAAAAATTCTTGTGTTCTTTTCGGTTTTTTCGCATTTTTCGTTAGTTTTCTATTTATGTTTTTCGATCTAATCTTAACACATACTTATGTGGAGGGCGAACAATTTGACCTATTATTATTAACACCTAGTAACATATTATTGAGTAGGACATTTGACCGAAATTATGTTGCCAACCATCTGTTGAGGCACTGGATTGAATTGAGCTTTTGTTTGAAGGCGTGGGTAAATTAATGCCTACAATTTATATTGCCAAGACAATTATGTATTAGGTGCATAGGTGGTGGCATTACAAAAAATAAGACTTTGAGGGGTGACAGTTGTCCCTATAGCCTAGTGCATGTACAGCAATAGCAGCGACATACTTGTGCTTATAAAGTAATAGCAGTGACGTCACTACTATTACTTTACAAGCACAAAGCTATAAGGATGATATGATTGTTGCTAAATGTTCAGTTTCTTGTAGTAGGTCGAAGGTACAGCCAATGCATAATGTTGAAACCATGTTGCCTTTAGTTACCAACAAGATGTACTGTTCAATTTCTAATTCCTCATGCAACTGGATATCAAAATAAGCACGCAACATGAAGTTATGTGAAAATCGAAAGTTTGGGGGCCTAAAGTGAAGTTCCACAAATTTATTATCCAATCGAATCGAATGTAGAAATTCTTTTTTATCATTTCACCGTAGATGATTCAACTCTCTATCAATATTAAGAAAAACCTTATATGATAATTTATTTAACTAATTGAAATTATATTATGATGATACAAAATTAATAAATTCTCGTTAAAAGAAATTACGATTTAATAATCCAATTTAATTGGATAAAAAAAAACTTATCATTTCATCTTAAATATAGTGTCCATGCTTTTATCCATACTAGAAAACTTATTTGACTACAAAGTGGGGATCGTAAGAGTACAATGGTGTCTCGAACTTAGCTAAATGATTAAAAATTTTATTTTTTTGGTAGCTACGTAAAATTATTCGCGTTAGACAATGCCTATTTATGTTTACCATGTGGTGGCTAACAACACTATCGGTCGTATAAATGTTCTTTTGTAATTCAAGTAATTTCCTAACTAAATAATGCCTACTTGTGAAACCTCAAGGCCAAATGGAAAAGTCCATGCTAGGATTGCTTGCCTAGATGCCTTGTTATTGTTTGAGTATTAGTCGACTACATTAACAGAATACTAAAGAATCCAACTAAAAGTCTCAAAAACAGAGTGACATGAGCCAATGCTTCTCATCGTCCAATTCAATTCCCCATTACATATGTAGCTTGCATTTTGAACTTGAGAAAGTACTATGAAAAGCAAGTGCATTAATTCATACCTTAATTTAAATGATAGAACAATTTGGCGCTTAGGAACTAAAGTACTCCGCATGAATTTCACTTCACAATGAGAAAATGAAGCAAATTAAATAAGACATACGGCAGCAATCACACTATAACGTGATAGTATCTGATTTAAGAAATAAAAAATAAAATAAAATAAAATATTGTAAACTTTACTCTTTGGAGGCTATCTTTTCATTGCCCGAGTCACCTCTTCAATGGAGCTATACTTTTGAATCCCCAAAACTTCAAAATTATCAATATAGCATAATCTTCAAAAACCACAATACAAGAAGCATGGAGGACGAGAAAAACACAAGAAATAGAAATAATGGAGTTGTATATAGACCATCGTAGTGAGTTGTAGGGAAGTTACATGGTACGATGATTAACTAAAAGAAAATTGAGAGAGCAGGAAGAAGAAGAGGCACTGGATAACATTTGAACACGTATTTTACAGTGTTTAGAAAACCGGACTTGTCAACAAATTGGAAAAGGCAATGGTTTAAGGGTCAAGAGGTCAACCCTGATAAAATTGGGTCAAATCATTTTTAATTAATATTAAAAAATTAAATATTTATATTTATAAAATTGCCAAAAAATTAATTATTTCGTAGATTTCCCAACATATTTTTGCGTAATTTTTAATTTTTACCCTGAAAAATTTTTGCCCTCTTTTTTTTTTTTGGAACTATCTCCGCTCGAAGATCCAAGTCGGAGATAATTTTTTTTTGTTTTTGCGCTTATATAAGAGTTGAATTTTATGAAGAATTTTTTTATCTTTTTCACTAAATAAATTTGTGGGCCAATTGCAAAAATATCTGGAAAAAATAATGTAATTCCAAAGACAGATAATTATCGAACTTTTAAGGGTGTGTTTGATTGATAAAAATTTTCTAGGAAAATATCAAATCAAGGAAAAAGTTTTCTTACTTTATTATTTGATAGGAAAACTTTTCATGGAAAATATTTTTTATATACAACTATTTTATACACAAAATAAGCTATTTTTCATGGAAAATCTAATCCAAATGATAGGTCGGAAAATATTTTCAAGGAAATCCAAATTAAAGAAAAAATTTTGAAAAATGCAATCAAATACATCCTTAGTAAATCACGGACGTAGCAAGATTTTGAGGCGGATTGACTGAAAAACCCCTAAATTGAAAATTATTGACTTTTTTCCCCGCAAATCGTTCTTTTTCATCTCCACCATGACCCGAGGAAAGTGTGGAATTCTGGAAATTCACACACAATTTGATAATAATTCATCACAATTCATAGAATAATCAATAAGCACAAATGTTGGACAATTCACACATATCAGTTCCTAAGGTTAGGGTATATTGCAATTGTCCGGCCACTCTCCAAGTGTATCTTCATGCTTGCCTTTGTCGATGAACCACCTTCGTTGGTGGTTTGTGACCTTTTGGTGGCTATGAACCACGAGCACCTTCGTGCTTGCAGTCATTGGTGGTTCAGACGACCATCATATCCAACAAATCTGGTAATTTCAACCACTAGATCTGGTGATCGGCAAGGTTTCAAGCGTTGGTTCTTCAGTCAAAAGGAAGAAGTTACTAAAAAAGAGGTTGCTTGAGTTGATGATAAGTATCGGTGGAAGAGAAGGGCTTGTGGGTCGCCGCACGATATTGGAAAAAATATTGGCTAAGTTGATAAGTACCAGTGGAAGAGAAGGGCATGTGGGGTCGCTGGTGGTGGTTAGCAGAAAATGGAAGAAGGGGGGCATGTGGGAGTTGGAACGGGAAAATCCAAAAAAGAGAAGGGGTTTGTAGGTAGTTTCTACAAGAATCTTGCTATTTTCACAATTTTAAAAAGTAAATGACATCTGTAAGCATTAAATTTACTTTTTTGCTAATTAAAAAGAAAAAGAGGGATTAGCAAATATATGCAAGATGAGGTTTTCAATTGCATGAAAGTCAAACAATTATTAAATTTGCAAGACTAACAACCAAAAATGTTGGATGCCCGAATTACCTTTGGCCATGTGAATTTGACGGCTCATTAATTGGCATGGGAGAGTGCAATATTTTAATGCATGTCAAATCTTACAATTATTGCATTAAATGATCAACTCAAGACCTAAGCAATTCTTCTTCTTCCCTCCCTTGAATTGGCGCCAAACACACCCTCCCAACTCCATGTCCTCGTCTGGTTTTGGGATGAAATACAGGTGTCGTGTTGAATTGCTTTGACTGGTGGTATTGGTTTCATAAATGAAGGCAATTTATTGTGGTGGTTGTAGCTAAATACATCCGGATCTTACGTGGAGTATTCAATGTGTAAGTAGTGCAATTAAAATTTCTTGAGCAATAAATTAGGGATTTTTGAAATATATCCTATTTTAGCATTATAATACCCAAATTGTGCAGGCAAAAATGTAGTCCAATACATCAGATACTAGAAATTGGACATGCTTATATAGATATTGTATGTTATATCCCTATATGGTTTCTTGGTAATAGCTCAACAAGAATTGGATGATCCTTGGAATGGCATTATTGTGGATTTTAATTTTAGATTGCATTCCACACTGGCGATAAAACTTCAAACCTTACTACGAATGATGCATTGTAATAAAGAGCAATAGCGAAATGAAATGAGCATATTGTAGCAAACTTATTTGACGGTAGTCGACATCGTATTGAATAAACTCATTTGATGATTCATGACAAGGAGAGCAAAATGTGTTTTTTTTTTCCCTTTTTCTGGGTACCAAACTACAACTCTCCCAGTCGTTAATAGTCAGTGTCATCTAACCCAGACATTCCATGCCTCTTTATTGATGTAGTCGAGGTTTCGCAATCTTCTTTCGGAATCCATTATATGTTGGTAAATTTATGATGATATCACCAATGATAAGTTAATGTGAAACGGTCGAATGAAATGACACGACTGCTGGACTAGTTCTATTTTAGATTCCGAATGAATACGTCGACTGATTTGTGATGCTCGAATTGGGTAACTTCACTTTACGGCGTTCTATACTCTACAGTATATATTACAGAAACATCCTGAATTACAATATAGAAAATACATGGACAAGCATTGGGGTGCTACGAATTCCCATTATCAGCATTGTGAAATGAATACGTGCAGTTTATTTTGTTTTGTATCTGTTTATCTTATTCCAAGTACAGTAATCACTGATTCTTATGGTTATTGATTTTACGTCATTCTACATTTTCAGCGACGAGCTTGTATCGTTATATCATATCTTACGGCGGTGAGTTCAAGAATGTCGGGGGAGATTGGCAGTGGAATGGAACCGGCACGACCTCGCTAATGTTGCCGGATAATGTCAGTTATAATTGCATTTGTACCACAATACGGCAAAATGCAAGTTTGAGGGAATATCATAAAGGGTTCTCACTGAAATTCTTGGCTCTGGATTTGGCACTTCCTCCGGTGGAGATAGTAGATGATGATGACCTCAGTTGGTACCAAACTCTACGAAATTCAGTTCCAATATGCGTAATTGCTAGTATTCCCGAAAATGATGTTAGACGTGATGAGCATGTACACACAATCCATGGATGTAGTGTAAACCAGCCTGTGAATTGCAACTCTCGTCGAAATGTGGAGGTCGTGCAGCATCATTTGGGATTTACTGGGTTTGAAATTGACCAAAACAATCTGACTTCAAACTTCCACCAGGTTGAAGACACTGACGTGTACGGGTATATAGACGATTGCCATGAGTTTGACAATATGGTGGACAATGTATTAGACGATGATTCGTTGAATGCCGATATAGTTGAATTCCACATGAGCCAAATTTTTATGAGCAAAGAGCACATTGTTCGCAGCCTACACATGACCTCGATGAGGCAAAAATTTGAATTTCGGGTCATTAGGTCAAGCAAGACATGCTATCATGTTGCATGCGTGGATCCCGAATGCAAGTGGTTTGTTCGGTCATCTAGGATAGGAAGATCGGAGATGTTTAAGCTATGCCGTTTGCATTTGCAACACACGTGTGGAGTTGAGTATCGACGTGACAAGCATCGAAATGCAACTACAAAAGTCATTGGTACTTACATTCGCGAGCGGGTTAAGGACAACCATTTGTATACACCTTCAATGATAATGAAAGATGTTCGACGGGAGCTCGGCATAGGCTTAACTTATTGGAAAGCATGGAGGGCTAGGGAATATGCTCAAATGTTAGATCGTGGACCCATATGGGCCTCGTATGGTGGGTTGCAAATGTATTGTTACATGCTTGAAGCATCTAACCCGGGTACTATTACTCGTATTCGGACGGATAAAAACAATAGATTTAAGTATTTGTTCATTGCTTACGGCGCTAGTATCCATGGGTTTTCGGGTTATATTAGGCCAGTCATATGCGTTGATGGAGCTCACTTGAAGGCAACATATCGAGGAATATTGTTGACGGCAACTTGCGAAGACGGTAACAAAAACATATTCCCATTAGCTTGGGGAATAGTGGGGTCGGAGACCAAAAAATCTTGGGTATGGTTCTTCACTTGTCTTCGTGAGTTTGTGGACAATAATAATGACTTGGTTTTCGTGTCGGATAGGATGAATGGAATTGCTCCGGCACTGTCTCGGGTGTTTTCCAATGCCCGTCATGGGACTTGTTGTTGGCACATTGCAAACAACATTAGAAACCGATTCCATAGGCAAAGTTATTGCGGGCCATTTATTAAGACTGCCTATGCTTATCGTGTTTCCGACTTCACCCGTGGAATGGAGCAGATTCGTGCTTTGTCTACCAAGGTTCATGGATACCTTGTCAACGCTGGAGTCCAACATTGGTCTCGAGCACACTTCCCGGGCTTGAGATACAATGTCATGACGTCTAACACGGCCGAATCCATCAATTCTCTCCTTCGTCATGAACGTGAATTACCAATTCTTACTCTTCTCCACGAAATTCATAGCATCATGCAAAGATGGCATTTTGAAAGATTCGAAAGGGCTTCCAAATGTTCTACGAGATTAACACCATATGGCCAATCACAGTTGCAGAAAAGCTTTGACGCCGACAGTACACTCCGTGCAGTTGCCATTTCCCAATTTGAATGTGAGGTCGGTGCAAATGCAAACATAGTTAATCTCGTGCGTAAGACATGCACATGTCGTCGTTTTTATTTGGACCAAATGCCGTGAAAAATGCGACTAGAGGCGCTTGTCATTTGCTCATGAACCTTTACGAACTATGTTCACCCTATTTCACTGTGGAATATTGGAGGCGAGCTTACGAGCGTCAAGTATATGCAACGAGCATGGTGGACGACCTTGTAATTCCAGCCGAGGTTGCAAATAGGGTTGTGTTGCCACCTATAGTTCGTAGACCAGTTGGCCGTCCACCAAATAGGCGGCGACGATATAGATCGGAGACTGTAGGTGTCGTACAACGATGCGGACGGTGTCGCTCTACTGGCCATCATCGACAAACTTGTACTGCTCCAATCAATTCTATTCCGACGTAGTCATTGCCTTTTGATGTGGTGTTTTGGTACGGCTTCAATCGATTCTATTCCGACGTAGTCATTGCCTTTTGATGTGTGGTGTTTTGGTCGTGAAGTTATATCTTCTTTGTCATTATGCGTTATTGTTGCTACTGCATTCAACTATTTTGACATACTGTATATGCTACTGCTACGATTATGCAGTGTTTTGTAAAATATCTGGACAAGCTTTTTGCATTTAATTGTGCAATATCTACGTATGCTAAAAAGAAACAGTTTGTGATCTATGCTCTTTACATTAGAGGATAGAGTTTAGAAGAAACGCAATTTTCCAAACAATCACACCTAATCGTGAAACACTAAAGACGAAACTCCAAAACCTACAATACGAAATCAAGCTTCTGTACCATGCCTTCTATTTTGTTTATATTGTTCACGAAAGTGAGATTCAATGTGAAAGTAAAATACGTGAAGGCAAACGACGGGGAAGAGTTTAAGCAATAGGAGTCATGCACGAGTAAGTTTTGCAAATGACCAAAAAATTTGGGAGTGGCAAGACGATAATGTTTGGACTCAAAAAATAACAAAAAAAGGATAATATATTCTCTTCTCCTATGTGTAGAGTGGATTGTATTCTTTAATAATTATTTATCCTATGGAATTTTTCGTTGAATTTATATTTTTTATTACTATGTTATTTAAAAGCTTAGAAGAATTCTGCATATTTTTTTAAAAAAAATAATAGTGCCATTATAGGCTCATACGTGTACGATAGACTAACTATATTTTGTTAAAGTCATTATTTATTCTTTACTTTATTTGGATGAAATTATTAATGCCAGTTTCTTATTAATGTTATTTTTAAAATAGTGGTTTTTAAGTCATTTACTTTTTCTACATGTCCAAATTATTTATTCGCTTTTACGTGTTCAATATTGTTAATATATTTGTTAGAGATTATTTAATTTATATTTTCAGATGAAATTATTGTTGACAATACTATATAAAACAATGTACACGAATATTTGTGTACATTATTATCCGAAAATAGTACGGTTGTTTTTCGTCGTACATGATCAGCGGATTATTTCTTCTTAACGAATATTTGCTATCTCTCTTTCTTTTTCCTTTTCGGACTAAACTCATTATTGTTATTATCATACTAATCGCTCGTTGGTTTGACAATACACTGCATGTGTAGAATTTTTTCCGAAAAATAATAGTGCTTATGTCATCAAATTTCATGAACATACTACATTTTCGAAACAAATATTTGATCTTTCTCTTTCTTCAACGGGCTATTTTTTTTACCTGTGATTATCAGAAGACGCAACAATTCATAATTTTTCGCAAAAAAAAATTGATAATAAAGTGGTGTAAATCCATTTACGAAAAAAAAAATTGATTGAACACAAAGAAACAACCGCTAAGAATCCTACAAATGCATACGGTTAATCATGAGCTAACGAAGCTTGCACCACTTGATTAGGTATTTGTTTGGACTATTTTGACTTCCATGTTAGCCTTTTTACTTACATGTCAAATTTATTTGAAAATCTGACAATGAAGCTTTTTACCTATGGTGCATACTCTATACTATAGAGTATAGAGTATTTAACATAAAACGCATTACCAGTGAGACAGTCATATAATACTGAATACAAACTTCATTCGTCTAGTGTTTAACTTACAAACATTGGACCTAATGACCTCCCAAGCGTGAACCTAGAAATGGCGGAAAAATGTCTCCCAACACGTGAACCGAGACCAATGTCGGGACTACGACATTTCGTGCACGAGCACGTTTATAGTTGGATGGTCTGGAGGAAAATACACAGCCATTTCACATGGACAACACACACTACAACATAACATGACTAGATATAATAGACCATACATTCACTAGACGAATGGACAAAACACTTCATCACAATTGCTCGAACACCTAATCATCGTCGAGTATGATAATGTCAGTCCAGTCCTTGGTTTTCTCTGAGATGTAGCGAGGCCTTGCTCTAGTGACACTCGTTGGCGATCCATCGCCTTCTTTAATTGCCGGGCTCGGGGCAATTTTCTCTTCCACACTGATATTACTATTCTGGCAAGGGAGCGCAACGACAACCTCCTTTTCCACCTCGTTGTTGTCCAATATGAATTTAGGCATATCAGTTGCAACTTCGTTATCCAGCTTGAATTTAGGGATGTCACGAGCCAGAAGAGATATAGGAAAATGACGTTTCTCGGATCCACCGTCGTTGTAATCGGAAGTGTAAGCCTCCCCAACGATGGTGGATCGTTTGGCATTCTCGGGCGTCTTTTGCTTGTCGTTTTCCACCTTTACTTCGATCAATGCATTTGGTTTGGTATTACTTTTAGTGGGAGATCGGGGTGATTCTCCAGACATTTTTTGATTTTGAGCTTTGATGGAAGTATTCTTACGTTGTAAATTGGTATACTTCCATGCATGCAGACTTAAGGCCTTTTATAGCAAGTTTTGAATGTCATGGTTGTAGGAGTACGGCTTGGGTGCACTCAATGGCCTCACCAAAACACGTCACATCACGGATCTTTGTATTAAAATGCAATCTTAGCTACTATTTCCAATGTTATATGGAGATCTTCAGTACTTCCCACAACACAGTAATAAAGTGAAGTTTTATGTACTATTTCCAATCCTCTAAACAACTTGTCAGTACCCACAATAAATGAGCACATTGCACATTTTCGTTACAATCTAGTTTGGTTATTGAACATTTTGATTTCTAATTTGACGGAAAACACATGCAATTAATGTAGAGTTGTTATTAAATTTGCTAGAATTTGTCGTTTATCCTTTGCGGCAAAGCAATCCATGGTATTTGGCATTCGGCAAAGCAATCCATGTCCCACTGCGGTCCAAGTACCACAACTATTTTTCTTGGTTTTTTATTTTTAATTCTATTTAAATTTTGTATATTTCAAGGTTCCGTCGATAGAAAATCTAACGCTTAACTCATGAAGTGCTCGAATTCGTCACAACTCACCAACGCTTTGGAGCACGCTTAAAAAAGTGTTGCTCATTTATAATTGCGAGCTTCAACGGTTTGTAATTTTATCTTTGCAGAATTTAGGTGTAACAAGTTAGAGGTGACATTGACATAGTTTATAGACATCCCATTGTCAAGGATACATGCTGCATAGTGCCTCTGAAAACTTCATCTCTAGAATCTTCTAATTGGGGTGTCGCAAATTAAGGTACATGATGCACTGTCCTCTACCAAAATTTTACTAACTAGCGAATGTGTACATTTACACAATTTCGTTACATATAGATCATTGTCGAATAGACCGTAAATATTGTATTATTTTTCAAATTTACGTGAGAAGTAATCACTGACATTTACTCAATGGAAAATTTGCTATTAAATTCACTTCAATGTGTACGTTCTCCAACACATTGCAACGGGATGTTTCATCGATTTACCGTTCGAAGAGGCAACTGATGTACGTGCATTCTCAATGCAATCGAACTACATAATGAGTAATTTCGGTTTCCATGTAGTGAAGTGGTAGTCAGGCCGAGACCATCTCCTTCAACTGCAAAGAGTTATGTACTGTTCACTGGACGTGACATATCACTCCACATGGTGCGTTCACATTGGAATCTATCATGACAAATCGTATGAAATATTCGCAGGGAATATATTCTTCTAGAGCCTTTAAAAGATTCCATAAAGCATGTGTAGTCAGACACCGTCATTGCTTTTTCTCATTTTTACATGTGCTAAATGTAAGCTAATTGCCAATTATGAAAGAATATAGCTTTGGCCATCACCCCAACCCATCGTAGCACCAGATTAACATCAATTTAGGGTGACACCATATTTCGTGGCAAGCTAGACACCAACAGCATTGAATATGGCAAACACTGTGTACTCTTCTTCCTCGCCGTTAATGGCTGTTGAACGATGTTATTGCGATCTATCGACGCTACTACAACGATCGTCGGACAATGGTAACCGTGGTCGCCTATTCTATGGTTGCCGAAAGGTTGGATATGATGAGTATCGTTTAGAAATTAGCTGAATTTTATTTTTCCATTATTGCCATAATCGTTCTCTCGTACTTGTATTCATTACAACATCACATTTTTCTTTACCATATATTGTTAGATAAATAGAGGATGCGGTTACATTCGTTGGTTTGACGACTCTGTCGTTTGTCGAAACACCGAAGATATCATTCGCCCCACTCGTCGACCTTCCACCCTAGAACAACAGGTGCATGATGTAAGTGTTATGTTGCATGCCAAGGAGGATGAAATACGGAGACTGACTCTTGAGTTACGCCGAGTAAAGTCGAGTAAAGACCAAGTTACGAATAAACTGAACGAAACCCGAGCTTGCATAATTGGTCTACTCGCTCTTGTCTTTGTGATGATTGTGCTTGCATTGTCTAAGTGAACCTCATATTGTAGATGTAACATGCAATTTCCACAGTACCTCAATTATTACTACATTGTACTTGCATTGTCTTTGTGTCTATGTACGTTAAGTATTACTTCTTCTTGTATGCAATTAAAACCTATAAATGGTGGAAAACACGCTATTTTCCGTTGGTTTTCATCACAATTTGGTGGAACTAACAAAAAACGTAGGAAACGTGAAATCCGCGTTTTCAACTTTATAAACAAAAGTTTGGAATAAGTTTCAGAAACAATTTTCGGAAACAGCTCAACAAAACACGTATTGGGCGTTTTCGAAAATGGAAAATGGAAAACGTTTGGAAAACGTCAAATAGAATAGGGCCATAGTTCTCAGGAAAAAGGATGATAACAAAAACCAAAAAAAAAGGGAAGGCAATGTTACATATAGAGAGAAATTTAAAATGAAAACTCTAACGGAAAGGATGGATAAGAAAGAGAAGGAAGAGCACATCGCAGAACGTTGAAACTACCTATACTCTATGGTATAGAATTAGAGCCACAGCTCTAGGGGCAATGTGTGAAAAATGCCATGCATGTACGCTACTGTTGATGTGGATCAGTTCAACTCCATCGTGTTCAACTTTACATGCTGGATATAACATCATTTCGTTACAACATCTTAAAAATAAACTATCGTGTCATTCTGTACTCCATACTCTAGAGCTTCGATTTGCAATAAATCAGATTTTGTCACAAACGTGCAGGTTTGCTTACGCGTACTTCCGTATGTCTTTCGAAATATTCAATTGACATGCTGAATAAAGCTTTGCATAAAATGCATTTAATTACATGAAATGAAATAGTGCATTTCCCTACAAATCAACCACCATCCCTATTAAACAAAATAGATAATACGTAGTGGTGCCAATGGCATAATAGTCCACGACCTACAGGTTGCATCTACTTCCCAAAAATATGCATCTACTTCCTAATGCACAAGCAAAGGCGGTTGACAACCATTTAAGGCATAAGAGGTGAACAAAACAAAAATTAGCCCACCAGTAGGCTACAAGCAGTCCAAAATAATCCCACGACAACCGTAATCATAGCACATACTTAAGTTGTTGAGATGAAATATCTGTAGCTAGCTTCTTCAGATACTTTGGAACATCAGAAGATGTGATCAGTGTCAATGGACATCCACAAAGGAGGCACTCTGCAAATTTGTAGCACATGACACCTGAGTAGAACCTACGGAAAAGGCAAACCCAATGCAAAACATCTATAAGGTACAATGTGCAATATGGATGCCAATGCTATTGGAAGTTCTTTAGGAAAATAAAATAAACTGAACAACTTACGTTGTGTTTGCCTGTGGTATAGTGTCACCTCCATAACGGTTGAACAGTGGTGCATTACCCGGAACCATTCGATCAATCCCCAAACGATAGTCTGGACGCTTTGAACGCAAGTTGAAATCTTCAACAATTTCAGCAATCATCTTCAGGTAAGGTGCACAAATTCCAGACAGTTCTCGTTCCGCCATAGACGACGTATGACAGTCCAATGCATGTGCTCTCCAGTTCACTAAGTCGGCGTGAACGAGGACCCATCTACTCCCCTTCACATGTACGGGGAAGATGAGACTGTCCATCTCCACAATGGGCCTCCCCTCAGCGTACATCGATCCATTCACAAACTTAGAAATGCGTGGATCTATTCCCTTGCTCTTACCCCACGCAGAATGAGATGACCTCCTTGAATTGAATAGGGCATCGATAAATTCATAGTCCATAACTCCTACGTTAGGTCTAAACGTTTCGCGAGCCTTTTCATCCTCGTTACGCAATGTCCACATTGCCAAATTCATATCCTGATAAACCAAGGATATTGTGAAAACATATCAGGATGCCAATGCTTATCATGAGTGGAACAACACTAACGTAATCATGAAATAATTGGGTTTTATTGTGCATATAAAGAAATAAGATCATACCAATGGAGTCCATTCAGTCTTCCCAGCTTCAATATCTTTCACAGTTTTCAACGTAACTGAATAAGGCCCAACAAAGAACCGACGCCTTTGTCAATTGTAGCTTGATTATTAGTCTTGAAAGATACTAAGATGCGATGGGCCGAATTTCATACGTAACAAATCCAATGTAAGTACAGCTAAACATAGCTTCCAAAAAAATGAATCCTAATATCATAACATATGTTGTAGAGTAAAAGCATTCACAGGAATCTAATTGCTTTTCCAAATACCACCTTGATTTTCAGTGCATAATTACGTGAAAGAAATATATAAGAAACATTGGTCTAACTTATGTATACCAACAGGGAGGAAACCAGATATTGAGACGATATAGGAATATTCGGAACGAACGGTCGTCGTTCCATAATTTAATATTTTTTTCATTATTGTGGCTAGTACAAGACTCAACCCCCAGTATTCCAATCAAATCATTTCATCCACCATTCAATTCCTAAACTTGTTAACATTACTATACCTTTTTCCTATAGTTTATAGTAAACGAAGAATTCAACAGAGCTTCCCTTTCAGCTATGGGTATGAAAATGGAATTCTAATTTCCCAAAATCACCACCAACACATAGACTATATAATATCTACTCAATCCCTACTTCCCAGCTTCAATATTTGACTGTGCAATAGTAAGCTTTTTTGGCTCAAATGTTGTTATTTTGAAGTTGAGGAAAACATTTAGCAACATATGGAAACATTGTATTCCGTACTGAGTGATTCCAGCTCATCCAATACACAACCTTAAGATATAATAAACACAGCATATGCAACTGTAAACACACCAATTCATTCAAGAGGCAACACATTGCAACCTAACTATTTGTCCAATTCTATACTCTATAGCATAGAAGCAGAAATATGCACTTAGAACGAAAGCAAGTACAAAAATGAAATAAAGTCTTACCCTCTAAAGGCAGTAGGGACAAGCATCACGAAATCAAGCAACGAACATACAGGGGCAGGCAACAAAGTCAGACCATGGTACAATGCTAGCCAATGAAATATAGCAGAAAGATATGGGTAGCAGGGCGGAGAACTAGCAAAAATTTCATGGGGAAAAAAGTCATTTGGAGCAGCTAAATATATACCATTTATAGGCCCCTAACTTCAATAAACAAGAAAGTAATTTTCCAACACTACAAATCATTTCACACAGATACATTGGCAAAGGGAATGGTTTCACAGAAAAATACAAAATCGAAAAAATGTCATTACTGTAATCCACTTATAAAAATTGTACCTGTCATCACTGCGGCGACGCCAACGACTGTACTCTCTTCCCCTCTTAGCATCAACAGCAGAAAGAAAATCACTGGGAAAGTTGACAATATTTGAATTTTCATCACCAGTTGCACGATCTTCTGTTTTGTCATCAGATTCATCGCCATCTTCTGCCCTCTCCTCTGATTCGTCCTCGGGTTCCACACCATTATCATTTTCTAGACCGATGGCATCATTTTTTTCGGGACCTGCTCCAAGCTCTTCATCATTTTCATCCGAAAATTCTTCATAGCCATCTTCTTGCTCCTCCGAAGCTTGAGGCTGTGGACCATTCGGCTGCTTCGACGACGAAACCCCTTTGTTGTAGTTTAGTAAATCTTCAAATGTTCGATCATCGGTATAATTTCTTCCCCTCGTTTGTACACGGTGCTCCGAAGCTGAATCATCTATTTCAATGTTCAGCTTCCTAAATCCCTCCCTACACACAGCCTCTACTTTCACCATTTTTTTTGCAAAGGCACCAATGGCCTCCAATATTGCCGAGTCATCCCTCATCCTCTTAGTCAATCTCCTATATTGCCCACCATCGCCAACAACATGAACATTATCGTTGTTATCATTTTCGTCGGACTCGTTATCTTCATGAGGAAGCCTGAATATTTACTGCACGCACAACGAGTTCATCTAGAAATTGATCCGGCACATCATCCGTACTTTTAACCATCTCTTTGTAGTAATCCTTCTCCTTCTCTGTTTCATCGGGTTGTAGTGTGGTAAAGATACGCAACTGCACAAGTAAAAGTTGTGTTAGCTTTACAGCTGATGAAACGGCTAATGAAATACCAACACACGATAAAAGAAAGTTTTGAAACTCACCCTATTATGTTTGAAAAATAAGTCCATCACATCTGACCGCACATATTTCGTTCCACGCCACCTTACCATGCGTGGATAATTATTTGTGGACTTCGTCATAAATTGTTGCCCTACTTGGGGAATCGTCTCGTATGCCCATATCTAGGATTTCAAACACAACAACCATTACTATAGGCATAAAGCTAACTTGCAATGCATAATAATGAAAAAGTAGTCAAAACAAGCAATCTTTGTATTTGTATACCTTTATAGCCATTGGAAAACTATAAATATGATAAGTATCCACACCTTTACCCCCTTCATCATCACACGTCCCTCTAAATCTGATATCCCAGTTTTTCCCCTTCACACTTTGCACTAGTAACTCGTATGCTCTGGTACCCCAAGGGTATGAATTGAACAAATCCTCATCTTGGGTTAAGACAATGAATTCCTTACTTATGGTATTGTTTCTATCACTAGGGGCTATAACACCTTCCAAGCAATAAAGTAGGGCTACACGATATTTGTCTGCCATGTCCGTTGTATTAAAGAAAGCATCCTCCAAGTCACTAAATTTTACCTCGGACCTACTACCAAATACCCTATTGTAGAATTGTTGTCTCTCCACCACCTTGTCATACGAACAACCCAATGGACGAACACCAGTCTTCAAGCCAGTCAGCAGTACAAATTCTTCCAAACCAAATCTCGTTAAATTGCCATCAACTTTAAACCACAGTTCCTGATTCTTCTTCGTTTCCACCAGATGCAATATCATCTGATGGACAGTAGTACCGGAAAATCTGATCTTTGTCAATGCCAGAAAATTCCCAAAACAAGAATGCTTAAACTTTCCCAAGTACTCATCATTTAAACCTTTCTTAATTTCTGTCATCCTATTCGGTATACTGTGCTGTGTAATCTTTCCGTAACACCTATTCTCGGGCCTCACAATGTATGGATAGTCAGTCCTACATATAGACACCAAAACAGTTAACATCAAAATCCAATTGGCAGCACCATATTGCAAGTCAAAGGGAATTAACATAAAGAAACTTTCATTCAATTGAACGCTATACCCATGTATTTCACATTGCAATGCCAATAGAAAATAAGGAAAAATGCGACAAAAAAGGGGAAAATCAGCTAACAGAAGCCCTAACAACATTAAAAAAAAAAGAACAAATCAGCCAATATAATTACAGTATATCCATCTATTTCACAGAGCGATGCCCGCCCACAAAAATACGGGGAAAATAAAACAATGCTCTCAAAAGCAAGAAAAATATAAACAATGGAAGCCCTAATAACGCAAAAAATTCGAACAAATAAGCTAATATAATTACACTATACCCATGTATTTCACAAGGGAATGCCCACAGAAGAATGGGGGAAAAAAGATAAAAACAATGTCGTCCAAAAATTGTACAAAATCAGCCAAGAGGAGACACAAATAGCGCAAAAAAAGGGATGAATCAGCCAATATAATTACATAAACCCTAATTTCATATACGTAATTCAAGTTTCTAATGATAACAAAGAGGAAAAAATAATTTTTTCAGGGAACTTACGGGGTTGCCATGGTACACAGATTTTCGGCCGATAATCTTCAAAGCAATATATTCCCCACAAGAAAATAACTCTATCTTAAAGTGATCTTCACTTCTTTCGCCGGAAAACAACCACAAACCGCCGGATTTTTCCAATATTCGTTCGAAATTTGAAGATTGAAACCCCGAGGGTGGGTTTAGAGAAGAAGGGTATGAGAAGGTACGAGTGTTCTGAATCTTTGGTCAAATGAAAAGACTGATACCTACCCACTTGGATATTTTGCTCAAGGGTATTTGGGTCCTTACAATTTAACTGTTGTTAATGTTGCAAATGTAAAATTTAGATGTTAATAGAGTATTTATATTATTAAAGGTTGACAATATTGCTACTTTATCAAAGAAAAAAAAGGAGAAGGAGAAGAAAGAAAAGTAAAAGCCAAGATTCTCCAATAATATTTTTTTTTTAGAACTATCCCTGCTCGGAAATCCAAACCCGAGATAAAATTTTATTAATAAGTAAAAAGAATTACACCTTGACGGATGGGGACATATACCTTACCCTCCCAAGATGTCTCTATGCATAGTAGAATGAGCATCAGAGAAATTTATAGAGAAGTAATACTTCTCAATTACACGTTCTCTCTAGAGCAAGAAACTAAAAACAATTAAACAAAGTAGTCTAGTTATTCTCAACTAATCTCAGATTGACCAATCTAAGTTTGTCCAACCTAACATGCCTCTAGTCTTACCGGCTAGTTGATTGTTATCATACAAAGAAAATGCCTTCGTAGAGTGTGCTAGGGACGCAAAATGATCTGCAACGAAATTACCTTCCCTGTGAATATGACTAAATTTGACCGTAATTTTGGAAGCCAATGACTTAATGCTGTCAAGTAGGTATCGAGCTTCCCATGGGGCATTTGTGCAAGTCACACAGAAATGTATTGCTATTTGTGAGTCAGCTTCAATCAATAGCTGGCGAATCCCCCCTCTCTACACACAATCTCAAATCAGTGTGGATAGCATTCAGTTCAGCAATAGTTATGGATTTCTCACCATAAAACTCCGAAAAGGCCCATAACATATTTCCATTAGCATCACGCACAATACCTCCTCCAGTAGCATATCCATCTCTATAAGATCCGTCACTGTTAAGCTTAAGCCATTCTATTGCAGGTTTTTCCTATTTAATAGCCATGACATGTCTCTGTATCTTAGTTTGAAAAGGCACACCAGCAGACTAGTCTTTGCACGACAAAATATATTTTGGCCAAAATAGAGGATGAGGAGGTAGATACATTGTCATGCTTGAATTTATTTCTTACATTCCACATGACCCACAAAGTACTAAAAGGAATAGAGTAGATGATATCTCCTGGAGATGCTTTGAATTTCGAAATCCACTGCACCAGCCGTTGTCTAGGGTGCTGCATGGGTGGAGGAGCAGTGTCAAGCGTATTGTTGAAGTGCCTCCACACCTCTTGAGCAATAGGGCAAGTGAAAAATAAATGTTCCATAGTTTCAGAAGTTGCACCGCTATGGCACTTAGATTCTACAATAATAATAATAATAATATTAATATTAATATTAATAATAAATGTTCCATAGATTCTCCAATAATAATAATAATTACTTTTTACTATTTCTGGATTTTTTAAGAAAAATTACCTAAAATCACAAGGTTAAAATTTTCCGGAGTTGTGGCTCAGAACTAATTGTAGTATTTTTATTGGAATGGTGGTGCGACCAAAGTTGAGGCTTATAAAACCAGATCTTGTTTTTCAATTTGAATGATGATAATTACTTTGCTGGATATTTTGGAAAAGAGAAGAAATTTCGAAGGCTTGTTTTGGGAAAAGTAAGAAACTTGTTTGCGAAAATTCTCGGCGGCAATTGGAGAAGACAACCGGAAATGCCACAACTAATGCTATTCTCTCTGCCTCTCCCTTTCCGTTGGTCATTCCACAAATGCATTTTCTTTCATTTTGAGGTCATTAATTTTTTTTTTTTTAATTTATCCCTCCAACTTCATGAATGAGAGATGAAACCCGTGGAGAAGCAAAACTAGATACCAAAGTTTGGTAATGTCTAGAGCGGAGTAACAGGGCTAGCACTATGTTTTCCGGTCATATACAACATCCGTTTTGAAATTTGAAACCAAATCTAAGTTTGGCACTGTGAGGAGAGCTCCTACAATTCGAAAAATTTTCCGACAGTACCGTAGCCTTAGTGGCTGCCGATTAAAGTTTTTTATCATAGTTTCTAGACCTAAATCTGGCCTCGAATTTCAAAATGGAAATCGTATGTGGCGAGAAAACACAGTGTAGCGCTTTGTGCTTGAACATTGTTGAACTAAAGTTTGGCTAGCGATAAAACTAGATGCCGAAGGAAGGAGAATAGATTTGATATGTTACACTAATATTATAGGATCCTAATTTGTTGTTGGGGCATTATGGGCACTGTGACTGAAAATGTTGTGACAATGGAAATATTTATATCAAAAAATAAGGGCCTGTTTCTTCCGCTTTACTCGCTGCTTTCGAAAATGTTGAAAACGCTGTTTCGCTCATTGTTCGAAAATACGCTTGAAATCGTTTAAGATTTCAGAGAAAAACACGAAACGCTTTTTAACGTTTTGCGTGTTAAATGTCAAAAACAAGGAAAACGCGTTTTCGGATTTTAAACTTTACACTTATTACATTTTAGTCCCAACTACGCCAACCACCACCGGCCACCGTTCAACCACCGCCGCCACCGTCGACCACTGTCAACCACCACCATCAAACGCCAACCATCGCCACCGCCAAAGTCTGGCCACCAGATCTGGTGATCCAACTACTATTAATGGTGGTCGACCACCAACAGGTGGTCGAAACCACCTGTGCAGGTGGTCGCGAACCACCTGCTGGTGGTGCGAACCACCAAAAGTTGGTGGTTCACACCACCACAGTCGCCGGCGAAATTGCCGGCGACTGGTTGAGAAAGAGAAGACGGTGGGGTGGGGCTGGGGTGGGGTGAAGATGAGGGCTTGTTTGAATATTTTGAATAGTTTGAGGACCTTTTTGTAATTTTTATTATACCAATTTTTATTTTTCTAAAAGTATAAACCAAGCACGTTTTCTATTTTCTCTTCTCAAAAATAATTTTTCAAAACAACAAACCAAACGCATTTTCAATTTTCTCAAAACAACAATTGAAAATAGAAAACACCAAAATATTTTCGAAAATAAAAACAGAAAATACAAAACAAACAGAACGGCCTCTAACTTTTCCATTGTGGAATTTGATATTTCAAGCTTGTGAAGCTATTTATTTGGTCAATTTTTTATTTACGTGGAAATTTCTTGTGAAACTTCTGAAAATGCAAGAGACTACTGAAATGGTGTTCCTCGATTTCCACCTAACACCTATCGACCATGTAGCCGCCGAAACATATATATGCGTTCTGTAAGGCTTTCAAGTTCTACTTTCCACCTAACCCCAAAACCTCAACTACGCAACTTGGACACAGCAGTTTTATTAATCGTTTCAAAGCCCCATTTCACCCAAGTGTGTGCGCAGAAGGAGGAGAAAAAGTTAAAAAAAGAAAATGGTAGGTCCGACCCGTCCGCAGTTCGTGTTATTCGGATCATCCGTCGTTCAGATGTCTTACAACGTTGGTGGCTGGGGTTCTATTGTCACTGACCTTTACGCTCGCAAGGTAAGCCTTTCGATATCACATAATTGCTTATTATTGTTATTTTGTATATTTATGAATCGATTCAAATATAGAACGACCGTTGATTTGGATCCATATGCTGCAAGCTACTCCAGATCCAGAAATGCTCAACCACAAACAATCCCTATTCCCGTGGTAGTTTATTACTCTATCAATTAATTGATATGACTTAAAAGTTGATTTAACTAGTAAGTTAGAACTTTTACTACTATAGAATCTAAAAAGATTTTAGGGTCATTGAATCAAAATATAAATGCTATATGATTGAAGATTGATATGCTTGTTAATTGGTATAGGCAGATGTGGTACTAAGAGGATATTCTGGTTGGAACTCAAGACTTGCTCTTCAGGTCTTGGATGAGGTTTTCCCCAAGGTATACTTCACCTTTTTTGCTAATCATTCTACTTATCAATACATTGACCAAATAAAGAAAAAATATACCACTTTCAACATCATGTATTCATATGTTGAGACTTCCGACAAGTTAGCTTTTCAGCTATCTGCTATCTGCTATCGTTTCACTTTCAGTTAATTTATCAGCTTCATCTGCCAAACGTAGCCTATGTCTGGATGTGTATGCGTAATTGTGTCTAAAGGCTTTTTTTTTTTGGTAATTGGGATACAGGATGCAGCTGTCCAGCCTTCGCTGGTAGTAGTGTATTTTGGTGGTAATGATGCAACAAATCCACACCCAAGTGGTAAAGGCGCTCACGTTCCGCTTCCCGAATATGTTGAGAACATGAGAAAGATTGCTCTTCATCTCATGGTAACTTTTATTCCTTTTAGTATGATCAGGAGAATGATTTGCGTTTAGACTCCTCTGAAGGAATGCATACTTAAAGAATGTGGCAATGCATTCTTTTGATTGGCATTACGATTATAAAGCAGAATTATGTCTTAACTTTAGAGAAGTTACGAATGTTTTGATGATTATCTGCTGATGTGTCATTCTGGTTTCAACAATTTCCAGTCTCTATCAGAGAACACGCGGATAATTTTTCTTAGTTCTCCTCCTGTGAATGAAGAGAGAGTTCAAGAAATTTTTGGGTAATGTATACTTAATATTCATCGGTCTCCTTTAGCAGAAGTTTTATCATTTAGAAAAAGACCCACTTCATTCTCTCTCTCTCTCTCTCTCTCTCTCTCTCTCTCTCTCTCTCTCTCTCTCTGTGTGAAAAACCAGTAATGCACTTGATGATCAAGCTCGGACAAATGAAGCCTGTCTCAAATATGCTGAAGCTTTAGTTGAGTTGGGTCAAGAATTGGATATTAAAGTCATCAATCTTTACACTGCAATTCAGCAAAGAGATGATTGGGCTAAAACTTGCTTTATGTAAGTGCACAGTTTCATAAGCTGCAATTTGTATCTTTTGAGCATGTTTGGCCAAGCTTTATGGTAAATAAAGTTAGTCTATAAGCACGTTATTGTTGAACCTTGATGATGATGTAGAGATGGGATCCATTTTTCATCTGAAGGGAGCAAGATTGTTGTGAAGGAGATATTGAAGATTCTCAAAAATGCTGAATGGGAGCCAAATCTATACTGGCTGGCAATGCCGGCAGAGTTCCCGGAGGATTCGCCATACTACGTTGTTGGTCCTGATGGTGAAACCACATTGAACGTGACTGATCATGTCTGTACTTGGCAAAAGGAATGGGTCAATGTATAGTGACAACGTCTACTTGTGTAATACAATATTTGCATTCTTGGGGCTTCAAAAGCTATACTAGATAAATGTCCACATTGTTTGTCATTTGATTAATGCTCCTAATTTCATGTTATATTTTCCCTGGGAAAAAGCCTAATTTCTGTTTCCGGCGCCATATGTGGGAGTTATTTCAATAGTCAATCTTGATTTATATATAGATAAGATACCAACCGTGGTGGTTTCGAGGTTTCTAATCTTAATATCTTAATCTTATTATTATATAAAATATCATACTCCTTCAGTTCTACTAAAATAGTTGGGGAGTACCCCAAATTATAAGCCAGTTTCCCAAATTGTAAACATATCCTTTTATCATTTGTCTAGCCTAATATATCCCTATTTAAGGCACTTCGTTTTTTACAAAAAGTTCATTTTTAATGTTGGAAATTTAGACATGCAAAAAAAATCCGCGAGCCGAAAAAGCTCACGAGCTCAACTCGGGCTTGCCGAGCCGGCTCGGCTCAAGCTCGCCTTGAACTCGAACTTGAGCTCAAACACCATTATTGACGAGCCGCTCGGCTCGAGCTCGCCTAACTCGCTAGCTCAAGCGAGCGGCTGGCCTAAAGAACGAGCCGAGCTCGACTCAGGCTCGTACAGTAAGCGACCTCGAGTCATGCCCAAATAAGCCTTAGGCCTGCCAAGCCTACTTGCCGAGCTTGTTTGACATGTCTAGTTGGGATAATACTCCATCCGTCCCCACAAAGATAATCTCATTTTTCATTTTTGTCCTTCCCAAATTATGATCACATTTTCATAGTTAATTTTTTAGTTTTGTTATATACTCCTATTTAATGTGCACCGTATCAACATAGCAGAACTATTAAAATGGAATAATAAATAAATTAAAAGATATATAAGAAAATATATTCTAAAATATTACTTTTCCAATGTTATTAATTGAAATTTCTTAATCTTTGTAAAAACGATAATGACACTATCTTTATGGAACATATGAAGTATAAAATAAACATTGGATCTCACAATAGCAACTTAACATCCCAAGACCATATGGGACGAGTCCCACAGCCATGAATCACCTCACGGTAACCACTGCTAAGTGCGTAATCAACGTCCTTGCGCCCAACAAACAAATAAATAGTTCTAGAGATAATTCATTCATTTTATGGCCGTTGGGTGAAAGGGTATTACAGGGAAAATATGAAAAATGTTTCCATTCCCAATTACATGTGTTTTCTTAAGCGGTATGCAAATGTAGTTAGAAATCTCAATAGGACCGAGGGAGTTTTTTTTCACTAATCTCTATCAAACTTAACCTAAAACATCTTACAACGCCTCAATAGTTCAATGTAAATAATTGTTGAAAATGTGTAAACCGTGATAGGCTTTTAACGAGGCAAGATCTTAGCTGTCAAGGCTGGCCGACTGTTGCACACTTCAAGATGCAAGCCTCGAGCACTGTTTTTCTGGAAACATTGGTGCCAACACAAAGCAAAATACCACTTTATCAAACGTGTCCCGATTTTTTATTTAACTAGAACAGAAAAGTCACCCTCAGTTTCTGCAATCACGGTTAAGTAATAATTAGCAGCTAATGGTTTGTTTGCTGCTAAATTTAAAGGCTTGCGATAATCGCCATGGAACCCTCATCTCAAGAGAAAAAAGAAGCAACTTGAAGAGTCTCATGCTCAGCAACTACATTATACAAAAACTGTAAATCTCAATTCAGTATTGAAATGCCGAAAACTACATGCGAAGCCCATTCATGATAAAATCAAACAAATGATACATACATTGGGTGGGAAAACAGGTGACGCAAGTAAAAAAAAAAAAAAAAAAACGAAACAGCAATACAGGCAGCAGACTAAGGTGTAGGCCATAAAACTTCAGCATATTGGATCTTTAATCATGTTTGCTTCCTCCACCATTCAATGCATTGAACAAAACCAAGGCACGTGCATCCAATAATTTACATCAATCACACAGATAAATCAAGAAAAGCAGCAGATACACCTGTTAGATGTATTTCAAATGCCTATGTTGAAAGCTGGAATCTGCCGCTAGGCTTTTTTCTTCTCCAACCCTGAAAAAGTTACAAGGTTGATTCAGCTTTGGGAGAAAGTGTCACGGGAAAAAGATCATAGAAAATCTAAGTTTAGTGAGACTTACGAAAGCTGCGTAGTACACAAAGGTCAGCCCCGCCAAAACAATGAATCCAATTTGAAACACGTTATACCTGTAATGGCACCCAAGAATTTGAGAGTAATAATCATTTATAAACCAAAATAACCAAAGTAACGTAAAGGGACCAATGACTGCAACAAGACTAAAACTGACTTGTACAAATATTTGATTCCCCGAAGAGATTGCAAGGTGTGACCAAAGATTTCTTGAGCAGCAGTAGCTTGAGCATAGTATGCAAAGGCAGTGGCACAGAACTGGATCACACTGCAAAATTGGTGGCAAATCTTACTGGTCAAGAAGTTCATGGAGAGTAGATATACAGGACAAGCATGTAGCAAGCAATACAATTATTAGTCAACAGAATAAACAATTCAAACTAACATACTGATATTATCTATAATGAGTTGTTGTAACAGGCTCAACCCGGCATGACACGTTTCAGAAGTTTCAATGTTGGCATAATATTTAGTTTTGCAAATAATAGTAATTGAACCAATAAGACAGATGAACGCCAAGTCCAGCATAAATAACCAAGCATGTTTCTTGGTTACTTTTATTTTGTTAAAAACTAAATTTTTCTGTTAAATGACGGTGGAGTATGCAAAAATCGAGATGTCTGCATAATAATGAGTCGTGACGTAAGATGTGTGGTTGACATTGATATTTGACTTTAATTGAGCAACAAAAGTTAATTTTTTAGATATAAAAATTTTTAAATGAACAGAACTTAAATCTAGTAGAAATTAACAAGAATAAACTGCAGAAAATTTAAAATGGACAAATTATATGTAGCTTTAAGTCCAAAAGGAAATGGTTTGACTAGCTGAATTGGAAAGTTGAAAAGATCCCATAAACTTGTGATAAGTTTGACCTTACCAGATCCAATTTCTCCTCACATCTGAATGTTTCAAGTACATATTAAAAAATTTACACATTACTATCTTACCTGATTGAACAGAGGAGAATCAGGCCCACATTAAAAAGAAAAGAATTCATGAGTGTGGCTCCCCATCTGTAATCATAGTTAAAGTATTAGCAAATAACAGGAAATGGCCATGAATAATAATAATAATAATAATAATAATAATAATAATAATAATAATAATAATAATAACAAAAAAATAAATAACTAAAATTTTTTTTAAAAAAATGGATTCCTAGACTACAGCCAATAAAACGAACTAAGAGTATTCTTACTTCATGGGATGAATGGTGATAAAAACTAATTTCAGTCCCAGCATCATTGCCCCTGCAATGACCGCAAGCAGAAGATAGAAGCAAAAGAAAGCAAATGCTGCAGTTCCCAGCAGACCTAAAAGTAGCAGAATCAATAGCAAGTTAGGATGTCACATCATGCAGCAGACGATGAAATACATGAAAAGGATAAGTTTCATCTATACCCCAAACGTCATCCAATTTGATGAAGACCTCATTAAGAAATGCAGAAATAGGAGGGTCAATCAGCAAATATATGACAATATGCGCAACCCATGCCACTGAAACAATCAACCTGTTCAAAGCAGCAAATATATGCAGCTCAGCAACCAGAAAATGGACTTAAAGAACAGGTAATAGGTCAATCAGTGCATAAACATTAAGCATAAGCTGGATTGAAACAGATCTCCACATTGAAGGCTTGAGATATTGCAATTAATCTAAACAACTCACTAATTTCTCTATCAACCAGGTTTCATGGGGAGTTACCGACAATCTTCCACAAACTCACCCCACCCCACCCCCAAAGAAGGAGAGAAAAGAAAAATAAAATAAAATAAAAAATCAGGAAATCATTGCCACTGAACAAGCTTGTCAGATAATGACCTGATAATCAAACAACTACGTAAATTTAAGGTGCAGAGTTCATGGGACATCAGTAACGAAAACATACCCTAAAACTCCCAGTACAAGTTTGGCTAGGTAGCCAAGAACAGTCAAAGCCCACGAAGCCTCAGCCTGAATAAATTATGCAATTGAATAAGAATTTCCTTTCATCTGGATCAGATGCTTGTAAAATCACAATACACAGGAACAGGTAAAATCACCTTTTCACCTTGAGGGTACATCTCCTCCAATGCCTTCACGTCGTCTTCCAAAAGAAGTAGCTCCTGTAAGATGTATTATCACAGAATAATCATCAGATTATGGAAACAAATTACACCAACAATCGAAAATTCATACTACAATGGAAACAGAAAGTCTCAAAAAAAAAAAAAAAAGGAAACAAAGAATAACAAATAAAATATAATATGTAAACAAAAAATATGCGATCTGGGAAAAAGAAAATAAAATAAACCAAAATTGCACCACATTAACGTGATGTGAGATTCATGGTAACATCGACAAGAAAAACCCAATTGTCCCTCACATAACAAGGCTATGAGAAAGGTGTGATATAAACTAGATCTGCTATGCCATGCAGCCGAGAAACTTAAAGCATTTCTTGCAATTTTTTTTCCAATTGAGCCTCTGTTTGAAAACAAAATTACAAATAGTTTTCTAACTTCAGTGAAAGCCAAAAACTAATTTCAACCCCAGATTCGTAACCACTACTAGTTAGCATATTCATATTTTGTGGCACTCATTATTACTACTGTTTACAAACTGCCTATATGTATCTATACTATACTAAAAATCTATATCTTCCATGGGTATATTTGATATGGATTATTGTTTGAAAAAAGAAAAAAGAAAAAAAGATTTTAGATGTGTGCTGGAGAACTAAAGAAAGAGGGATTAAAAATATTTTAAAAATTGTCAAATCAACGTATGAATAGTTGAAAATGATGAGAGAGAAAAAGTGATTTAAATTTAATTTGCATCAAACAAACCCTAAATGTAAAAGTGGATAAAGGGGCAAACATTATCTGTACAACAATGCACCCGTTAAATTTTTATGAGTTCCTGTGTCCTGAATTAATATTTTGACAACAATATCAAATTACCCCTTTTGCCCTCTCAATAGACCAAATTCATCATGTCTTTACATATTCTTCAATTACAAATTGGCCAGCTGAAAATGGTTTATGTAAAAAGATGTTGATGCATTTTAGGGATTTACCGTGATCACAATTTCATTTTTGTACAAAAATAAATAGCTAAAATTCAACTTGCTTATATATATTCAATATTCAATAACCATGACATTCCATTTACCTATGGGATTTAACATATTTAGAGCTCGTTCAACAAAGCTTAAAATTTACTCTTTTTTTGTTTTACAATTTTACTAACATTTTCAATAACCATGACATTCCATTTAACTATGGGATATAACATATTTAGAGCTCATTCAACAAAGCTTAAAATTTACTCTTTTTTTGTTTTACAATTTTACTAAAATTTTCAACCCTTCTCTTCAAGAAAATATAATCGGTCACGTGTCTCTCTATAATGTCTCGTACTTATTAACAACAATTTCTCAAAATATCAATTTTCTCATTAGAGCTTTACAGAACAAGATCTAATTGTGTAAAGTAAACAACAAAATATTAAAACTTATGTCTAAATGTACTATAGTTTAATATTAAATTAAGAAAAAGAAAAACTTAATACCCAATAGATGTCTAAATGAAGACATTATATGCATAAATCGGAAGGAAAATATACATATACTTTTCAATAATAATGTCCAGTCAATATATTACAAGTTCAAATTCTTCATTGACTTCATATAATTTTTTATTTTGATACAGGTGGACTGCCTACATGTGGATAGCTAACATTAGAACTCCAAGTTAGTCCCTTATATTATGTTTGTCGTATCCTCATTCCTATTAACTACATTGTAACAATATATCAATTCAATCCAAAATTTTATGATGGAAAAGCTATTGGTATCAAGTTTGTCTTTTGCTATCTAATTTTGTTGCATCATCCTTATTAATTACGCACAACATACAATGCAGGAGTAATGGATTATATACACTTGTGTTGTGATTTATTTGGTGATTATCATTACTTTGTCTTCTATTTGTCTTTCTGTATGTATAACCAAAAGTTTGATGACTGTGCATAGATACAGTTGTTCTTTGATCTTAGTTCCATAGAAGAGATAAATAGCCCCGCGATAAATTTGTACTAGGCTTGAATTATCATAAGCTATTACTATGTCATTTAAAAGTTTTTATAATGCATCAACAACTAACATTACAAAATCACGTACAAGAGCCTAACTTGACATGTAAAATAGAAAAGCAACAACAATAACATATGATAATATGACGTACCTTTTCCACTGCTTTAACGTTTTTACGCCATTTTCTTCCTTTCTTACCACTCCTTTCCTCTTGATGAAGTGCATCAGCTGCTTTTTTCAATTCTCTAGCCTTTTTACTAAGTTCAGTTGCTTCCTACATGGTTGGGAAGCAATGATGAATACATGTAAGTTGTACATATAGGAATCTTCAGTGACAACTTTGGAGTTGTTTCCACATCAGTCAGAATGGATGAATAATAAGTACCTTAATGTACTGCGAACGTGTTATGACAGCCTTAGGACGTCTGACGAAAGAAAATATAAGTCCCAACGGTAGACAAGCAATGCCAACACCACCAAAAATCTGGAGGAGAAGCACACATAACAATTGAGAATAATGTCTTGGAACAACAGAGATCATCTTTTTGTGTGTATGAGAGGGGGGGAGGGAGAGAGGGAGAGAGAGACAATTCATTTATCTCTATTACTCTTCATCTGACATTAAGTGATATTACTAGAGTTGACATTAACAGCTCAAGTCATGAGCATATGCTAAGACAAAAGTAAAGGCGTGCATAATTTTCCAGGTGTTTTATAACCATATAGGCATTAGTGATGCAGAAGAAGGTAGTTCATGTGAGTCCTACACAATGTGCGACTTTTGGCAATTGTGAATAAGTGTTTATAAACAGATCTATAACCATGTCCAAAGCCGCTGAATATTTATCAAAACGTATGCATAAAAGCAAGAGAAAATAAAATATGGCAGATGAACTGCTTTTTGCAGATAAGGGCAACATTTAAAATGGAACACACATATTTTGCATCAGTATAGTAGAGATTTTATTGCTACAGATTGCAATAAATGGACTTACAGTGAACAGCACCGAACCAACAATTGTAGCTAGAGCAACAACATATTCAGGGAAGGTAGTGCGCATGGTCCATGTTGTCTCAGATGAAGCACTCGCAGAATATGCAGAGCACTGGCGAAAATGGAAAAAATTTTAAGCACGGCCACCTAATTCTTTGAAAGTAATAGAATAACACTATTTACTAACCTGCCGCGCTCCAGTTCCAACACACTGTTGAGCATTGGACAAGCCCCAGTTAGATGGAAAAGGTTCAGTAGATGAGGATAGGTGACGAACCGTGAAGTCCACCTTACCAACAAGTCCTAGTACCAGACACAAGGAAAAAATGCAAAAAATATTGAGAATGTTAAACTCGAACTGCAGCCACACTTGGGTACATAAAATGGGAAACAAAAAAAAAAATGTCAATAAGTGACGTGAGGCAAATTTAGGAAAATTAAAGAATGAACAGCGTATGCAGTTGGGGCATGTCGTATGTAAACCTAACAAAGCTCCATCAGTAAGAGTGGTATGATCTCAAACTGAAACAATAACTCAATAAGAACTCAAAAAAGCAGACCATCAATATTAATATGGCCAACTGCAATGAAATGTTCCATTTATATGATCTTTCCGTAGATTAAATGCTCCATTGAATGGACGCTGGGATTCACAAAAAATAAGTTCAACTTGTACAAGTTGCTCTTGCGTGTGAGCTCAAATTCAAATAAAAAATTTTCGATAGAAGAGGCAGAAAAAAGTGAATGAATGGTCCACCCAAATACATGTATGCAAACTAGGACCGTGCTGCGGCAAGGTTAAAGCCATGTTTCAGCATTACTAATAAATTTGATTATATAAACACACCAAACTTATGTGGAATGTGCCAGAAGTTCTAAAAAATTTTAAAGTGGTAATACTTTGTTAATGTATTTACTAGGTGATATTCTCAACTGAGATAAATGGATTTTGATAGTCTGTATAAAGTCAAATGTCATGAACTCAAATTTAAATAGATTCCACCCAGATCTCGATGTCACAAATAACTTGTAAATTTATGATTGTTTTATTTATTGGAAGAATTTTAGGGGATGTAAGTTCAGGGGCTTTAGAAGTTCTGACAAATTCTGGTGTCCCCATTGAGACTTTAATGGACTGTATTGAAATTAAAATCCAATCAAAATCCAGGCCACAATAACTAATGGATTTAGAAGAACCCAAACTAATTGATATGTGGATTTATTCCAAGCCTCTAACCATACACGTGACTCTTTCAGTATTTCATCTACTTTAGTGAAATGTTTATGAATTTTGCGGATCTCGCGAGAATTCAATCCCAGATGAGAATACCACCTCCTGCCTTTCAATCCCAGATGAGAATCCCACCTCCCGCCTTAATAATTATAGCATGTATCGAGCTTATAGATAGAAATATTGAGCACTTTACAGATCTACTTTGACCACTCGGATTTCAATAGATTTTGAATCCACAAAATCAAGATATAAGAATAATAATAAACAGTAATAAAACATCTCTTTTATTACGAATTGAGTTCCAGTTCCTATTGAAATTTGGCCGGAAAGGAAATTACTATGCGCAGCTAAGAACAAATAATGAATAGGTCCTGGTTATGAAACTCTATTCACCAACTGAACACGTCTGTAATCATAACTATTGGTGATCATAAAATATAATCACATATTTTCTATAATTTTGTGTTCAGAGATTAAACCAGTTTTTAATTTGTTGATATTTATTGGCTCAAGTTTATAAGCATGATAGGCAACCACTTAAAATTTTTTTTACCACTTTTTACCACTTTTTTATCGATTCTTTCTTTACCCTAAATCAATCACATCCACATATCACATCACATCCACAAATCTCCACCATTCAACTCCACTCATTCTCTCTCCTCTTTTACATTAAAAACCTTTAAAAACCATTAAAATTCAATCACTATCACCCTTTATAGATGGCAATCAATTCCCCAGGAAAATTTAATTTGTTAAAATTGTTACTTGCCTGATTATGCAGGATGATAAATTAGTTCTTCTAAATGACAAAATTACACATTCTATCTAATTAGCCACAATTATGAATTTTATATTAATAAAAGTTAGATTTTTTTTTTTTTTTCCTTTTCATTTTAGCCATTTTTAATAAGTTGCGATCATAATAGTCAGTAATCCATTGAAACCAAAGAACCAATTGAATCTAGAAAATAGAATTTTGCATCTACAAAATTCTATTCAAATCCATAAGAATCCATCACACTCTAAATTAAGAACAGCATCCTTACTCTTCCCAAGTTTCATTTACCTCTTAAAACATGTGAAAAATGATTAGCACGGTGAATTGATCAATGCCAATAGAACACCATTACAAATAGAAGAAAAGTCTATAATATTTGAAGATTCAAACTAAGGAACTGATTTTAAAAGCCATGGGCTCCAAAGAATCATATACCACTGGATATCTAATCACTTGACCATCAGATGAAATGACTAGCAGATATAAACTAACAGAAAATGGATGCATGACATAAAGCAAATTGAAGTGCTCAGCAAAAAATTCATATATATTTGCAACTATGAGGATTTTAGATATTAAGTCCACTTATTTGAATATGGAAACATTTAGTTTAGTTGAATCTATCACACTACGCTGCATTTTAATATTCAGCCATTTATTCACTGAAGTTCACACAAAGTATTAGCAAAAATATTCTTCAAACCCACAAAACAACCAGCATAAAAAGTAACTGAGAAACTAACCGTATAAAATTCCTAGCACCAAAGCACACACAATAGCTGTAGTTATCACCCACAGCAATGCACTTTTCATCCTTTTCCAAACAGTTCTGCAAAACCAGCAAATTATATGAATAAAACAAACACAATCCCCTCAAGAAATGAATAAAGTGAGCATGTATATCTTAACAACTAATCAAAAACAGTGAAAAAAAAAGAAACCCTAGGGGGATGTACGAACTTATCCATGTCGCCTTCATAGTAGAACATTGCAAACGGGATGACGAAAAACACAAGGATAGCGTCAATAATGTAAATGGCGAGCCAGAGGTCCTTCATCGGGAGCGTAAGGTTGCACGCACCATTATAAATCGCATGCCGGCAAGCTTGCCGGTTAGCCACATCAGCCGGAAGCATTAAGATCGAAATTGCAGCAACAGAGAGACCCAAAACGACGACGAATTTGGGGAAATATGCCTGATTAGCATCGTCCGGATGCTGGTAGTTTACAAGGAGGTACAAATTGAATATAAACACCAGCACGCAAACGACAATTGCCACGATCACCAACGCTAAATTGAAATCCCCCATTGTCTCCCACGATTCGAACCAATCGTTATTCGAATCGAGAATTTCTTATGAGGATTTGAATGATGATTTTTGTCGATCTGAAGTTGCAAAAACTTTTACTCACAATTAAGAAGGAAAAAAAAAGGGAAATAAAATGGGGAACAAGCAGAGAGAGAAAGAAAAACAAAATGCCAGATTGCACCGATGACGGTTTGATTGGAGAGGATGGGGTGAACAGGGTTTGATGCGTTACAATTACTCTTCTAACCTCGCCCACGTCTTTTTTTGTTTTTTTTTCAAACTAACCTCACCAACGTTCTTTTTTTCTCAATAGAACCTCACCAACGTTAAAAATAACATATGAGTTTCTGCGTCAAATTAAAGGGTACATAAATTGCTTCAGCGGTCCCTCAACGTCTTAACATTCCCCATGCGGTACCTTAACTTGTATATTCTAACAACAGACAACATTTAGCAATATTTGGTCTAGTTAATTTAAATTTTAAGAAAATGCACAGTATATTTTATTTTTTATTTTTGCCTTTCTTAACCAGGGAAGATGAAAGGGAGGGAATGATGAGGATTCAAACCTGAAATCTTCTCAAGAAGGGATTAAATCTTTAACAACTTCACCAATTTCTTGAAAAAATTTTGGTTGAGAAGTAATAATTACACCTCTAACATCTTATATTCATATCATCATATCATATCATATCATATATATACTAAAACACAATCAAGAATATTTTTCCCTCCGAAACTGTATTTATGACTTAGACTTTTTTTTTCTTTTTCAAAGTTCTTATGTAACATGGCATTGCACATATTGAGAAGTGCAATGGCTTTGCACATTGTGCAATGCACTTTTTGTATTGCACAATGTGCAATGATTGATTTTTTAATTAAATGCAATTTTTTTAATTTTATTTATTAAATGTAATTTTTTTATTCTTTTTTATTTTGATTTATATTGATATTTCTTTTTCAAATTTTTGAGTTGTATTTTTCATATCACATTTAATAAATTTACTAATTTATTATTATTATAATTATAATTTCAATTTATATTTTTGTGACTTAAATACTTTCTAAATAATACTAATTTTTGGAAAATCATAAATTCTTTACATATTTATTATCAACTCAAATATTTTATTAGTTTTAAAATATGATACATTTATATTAAAATTAATTTCGTTAATAAATGATGCATAGCCGTAAACTATGCACTTATTTATATGTGAAATACTCTAAATTAATTAAGAAATTATAAGCGAACTGTTATAAAAGTATAGAAACAATAGAGAGAATTTAGAGAGAATGAATTCTAAGGAATTCTCAGGAATGAATTTCATTAATAACTGAAGCCCTATTTATAGGAAAACTTCGAATCATTAATCGTAATTACATAATTTCATCAAGGGTATAATAAATCATTCACATATAATAATTACATCTTACCAAATTATTCCTCCACCAAATTATTCCTCCACCAAATTATTCCTCATAATTCATAACCACCACATTATTCTCAATTATTCATAACACCTAATAATTATTCTTCAATTATTATTCATAACACTTTCTCGACTATTAATACAAATGTCTTACGGACTGTTGGAGAAAAACCCGGTGGAAAAAACTTCCAAACCGCGGTGCGATACTGGAGTGGTTATATAATCGCTTCATCAAAACATTGCTCCCCGATGTCTATCAAGTGACATATGAAGATTCACGTCTTTGCTGCTAAAACCTTGTCACATAAGAAAACCCAAATGGGAAAAAACTTGATCAAGGAAAAAGAGTACAAATGTTCGCTTTGATTTCATATCTTGAGAATCGATATCTTTACTTACGGTAAATGATTTCAATATCATCATCGCTTTGGATCTAAAGTATTAGCTCCATTATAACTTGATCCAATAGATACATCAGATCACTTCTCATATCGTTCTCAATATACCATGAATATGCCTCGTTAAAACCTTATTAGGAAAAACCCAAAGTGGGAAAAACCCTAATGAAGGAAAAGAGTACATTATTCATGTGAATCGCCTTTAAAGTCGCTTCTCATTAAAAACCTTGCATAGGAAAACCCGAATGGGATAAAACCTCACTAAGGGAAAAAGAGGCAACGCTGTATTTTATACAAGTATGTCAGTAAGCATTTCAAAATCTTTCATACATTTGTATGAGTATCATATACATTGGTTTTATACTCTTCGTTCATTTAGAGTGCATCAATTTTCGCACAACTACAAAACATTCACCATGAACACATGTCTCCAAACACACAATTTAAAGCATATAAATTCATCGTGAAAAACATGTAAACATATAAGTAAACCTTCATAACTAACTAACACTTAAAATATATATCATTTAACATTTAATACTCACTTAATAGGTTATTTCATTCTCTGTGGGCTTAGCTCACCCTTTAGGGTACTCATAAACACGGGTTTAGCTCTACCCGATCCTTTAATTTCCTTTTCGGTACTACACACACGATCGGTAATTTAACTTTCATGAGCATGCAACATATAATGACTACCATACTTATCTTTAAACTTGAGCACTAGTCATCATCATCTCATCATCTCATAAGTTAAGGATTTCACATTCACCATTTATCATCTTCAATATATCTCAATATTTTCATTATCATTGATCATATGTAGCGCTACATTTTCATATCGTATTTTAATACATTTCAATTTCATTTCTTTCCCCATATCGACATAACTCATCGAGATATCTCATTATCAATCCTCTTGTAGATTACACAATATAGTTATGTCTATATACTCTCAAGAGCATATGCCTCGTTATTAAGACTATCTTTTATAATTTGCTTTGATATATATGTTTGGGGAAATCTCATAATATCAACGCTTCTCAAGTGCTAAACTTATCAAAGCATCTTAACTGATATATGTGATTGTTCATAGCATCTTTTATGCATCTTTGAACTTCAAGTTCATATTTTAATTTTGAGGATATATCATGATGCATTTCACATATCATTTTCAATCTTTAATACTCCTCATCGAGAAAATTTAGAACACCAAAATTCATACAGCTGGTATGATTTAATCACATATGTTCTCACTATTCAAATTTTAATATGAGAATTTAGACCGCTTGTATTCTATTCTCGATATCGCAATTTATTTGAGGACTTTAAATAATTTGCCATAATATCCCACTTGTATGCGCATACTCAAATCCTTCAGTGATTTATTCAAGTATTGGGATATACATTTACTACTTTATCATTAAATCTCAAAATCATGCTCATATCAAGTGAGCAAATATTTCAGAAATTTCAAATTACTTAATCATATACACATGTGAATTATCTAGTGGATCCATATCATAATATCTAGTAGTCCACATGGAGGATGAGGGCCCATACTTCTCATCCTTATTCCAGATATATTGGGATTTATTTCCAATATTTACAAGAATGATTTCATCATTTATCGAGAACAATCATCAAGAATTCTTTTAATTCTTCACTTGAAATATTGATTTCAATAATTATTTAAACCGGGATGGTCAATCCGATTTTGCAAACGAGTATTATTTGAACTTCTAGTTCAAGAAATTTTATATCGATTTCACTAGTATCTCAGATAGTGCTCAACATGATATCATAGAAACAATTCCACCGGCATATTCCATCATCTTTTGGTGACATTATTGTCTACTACTGCTCAAACACGAGCTACGCCTCATACGCATCACATCCTATTATTTAATTCCGAAATCGTGAGTTTTACGCTCATATTATTTATTTAAAATCGAGTCTTATTTCATATTATTATTCTATAAATAAATCATCAAAATTATTGCAAAATTCATCCTAACAAGGGTCTATACATTATAATGGATCATAAGCTCTCAAATCTTCGAAATACTATCCATCACTACCGATCAAAATCCTAAAAAGGATTTATCGAGGTAGGCCGGAAAGATTGAGGATGCTAATGAATAATGGTATCCCACAAGATATCCGATGCTTGATTGAAGCAAAGGTTCGATTATCCGTGAGGTTTCAATTCTTCTAAATACATGCCTGGTATGGGTAAAAGTAGTTTTTCAAAGAAACGGAGAGCAAAAAAGATTAGGAGGATGCTACAAGTGTGCTCGGTGGACATGTGACACTCGATGTAAATCGTGGTACTTGTCCGTAAATCGAGAAGATAAAATAGCATTCATTAAGGATGGATTGAGTAAGAGTCTTTGGATGATATTCAACATGCTCTTGAGACACATCCTAGTGGACACGCATAAGGTGAGCTAATGGCCTTATGGGCCAAATTCAAAGATCAACAAACGCATGCCTTGAAAACTTACTTTAGAAGATCCTGCTTGTAAATTTAGTAGAAAAATTTAGTATAATGATTTTTCCATATTTATGTAAGAAAGCTGGTGTAATAATGAAGATCAATGTTTTTCTTGTAATTGTAAATATTGTTTTTCAATTTTAAGATATATATATGTATATATATATTATTTTTCAATCACCTGAGATATTGTCATTTCACTAAAATTTTTCTACCATTTTCTTTCATATTTGTCAAAAAGTAAATAGTGCACTCAATTATTGGTTTGAAAATTTTTTCTTTAAATAGAGGTTTCATATATCTCTCATGTTCATACATTAAAAGTATAGTGTAAAAAGAGATAGGAGTAGAGATGGATATGGAGATTTTAGAATCATCTCATACAAGTCAGCCTTTACCTCACTGATTAAAAACCGTATGTATTCTTGGTGGATCTAATCGTAGCCCATATCCAATATGTGGATATGGCAAACCGAATTGTAAAAGAGTTAGGGAGACAAGAAATCAATATACTATACTGGAGGAACCAACAACAAACTTTTAGCTAGACTTATAATGGCCGCACAATCATGGGGAATAAGAGTTTGAGCGTAATACCTTTCCATCTAGTTGGATCTAATACCTAATTGGAGCCGCCTTACCATGGGTCCCAGGGTTGGTGCTACATGGCGCAATCCATCCACAAGCATGATGATGTATATGATGAATAATAGTGATGCTTTCATTGTCCTTCCAAAGCGCTACAACACAATCTGGAGGAAATATTCAATATAGCCTCGTTGGCACATTGAATTTTCATGTCAAACCAATAGGTTTTGTTGAATATTAATAATTTCTTTGATGGCTTACTAGCTTTCTAGATCGTGGTGTAAATAATAAGTTTATCTCTCATTCAGTAGAGAAAATACTTATTTCGCTTAAAATCGTTGATGAACTACTCATCAAATTTCATGCATATGTTCAAGAATCTGGGAAGCTCAGTCCGCTTGCGCCACACTAATCGGTGTCAAGTTTAAAAGAAATTCGGATCCTTTAAATATTTCATTATGAATCCTAATGTTGATGGTGGTGCAGTTACTTGAGTTATTTATACTGAGACGCATCCCTCATTTATGGATTCAAGATGTATATTCTTTTGCATTTTCTATATTTTCGAGTGTTTAATGCCATCTTTGATATTCTCAATATGTTCCACTGAATCGTTTTGTACTTCTTACGGAGTAATAATAATATCATATTGGCTTTATTCAAATACAGAATCTAGTGATTATGCTTCTTCAAGAGCATTTTATTCTCATATTAATACAATCTCATATCATCGATGAGATTACTTCATATAATCTCTCCATCGATATATTTTCTTTGATTTATCAACATGGGATCTATTGAGCATTTTATTTTCATCTATTTATCCAATGGTAACTTCAAGTACCACTTGTTCAATTTTCTCCATTAATATTCGATATATATGGGGAAGTAATTTTATTCTCATCGTACTACTGAGAGTATGATTAGTAGAATATTTGATCAACTACTTCTTCTAGAGTATGATTAGATTTATAACCAATCGTGTAGTATTACCCACCACATTGGAAATATGCACACCAATCGGTGGTATTACCCACCACATTGGAAATATACTCAAACTATAAAGTACATAAATTTAAATTGCAGAAATTAAATTTCCTCCAATAGGTGGTCTAACCTACCTTATGGGAATTATTGCAATAAATATAAATTTACTGAATTTAAATAGCAAGAATTAAATTGTATAATATTTAACTACTTCTTCAGAGTAGGATCCGCTTAGTAGAAGGTATTACCCATCATAGCATATAAAAGTGTAGAAATATATAAAACCTTCCGCTTTAGTGCCAGTTGAACCCATCATCAAGTAGGAGGTATTACAAGAATTAAATTGCAAAGAAATAAAGTCACGTAGAATTAAATATTGAATCGCTTACGGGGAGCAAATTTGTTCTTCTAGAACAAATAATCATTACTTCTACAAGAGCACACTTATCATTCTAGAATAAGTACATTATGTAATTGAACTCTTCGGGAGTTAAAATAATATTCGATCTTTTAACTCAAATGGACTTCAAGCCATTTTATATAATCAACGGATTTAGAATTTCTTCATGAATATTCTATCCATTTTTCATCGTCAAAAATTAGGCTTAGGTTTACCCTAAGGGTAAAATTGTCCATTCCACCGTGAAGGTAAAATTGTCAAAAATATTTTATCAATATTTTACGATTGGAAAATTATCTCCTTTCTACTTCAATTTATCAATATCAAAATATTCAATGACTATTTTGTAACTTTTCAAAAGTTGGTGTACATTGATTTGTAAATTTTGAAAGTTTGATAATAACATATTTCAAAACGAGTTATTACCCTATCAATGTTGGTGTCAAATCAGCTTTCTCGTTAAAATCGAGTATAATGGAGTCGAGAAAATTTGATTTTGATAATGTATACTCCTTATATCCTCGATAAAACGAATGTTATAGCTTAATATATTATTATATTATAAAATAATATATAATTATTATATTATAATGGAATATATATACCTTCGCCTCTTTTCGATTCTCTTCCTTTCTTCACACTCAGACCGACACTTCCATTTGATTACAGCGCGGGTTCGTTGACGGGACGTGCGAGATCAATGGGAGGATTATTATCGGGCACGATAGCCAAAGGGTTAGTTTCCTCCTCATGTATGCTCTCCAAATTGCTACCACCGCTTGTCACTAGTGAATTAGGTAGATTAATTTGTGGTTGAGGGAATTATCAAGAAGTGGTGATTAGGGTAGTGGAAGGAAGAAGGAAAAGGGTGTTAAGTATAGTCTTAATCAGTTTATAATCATGGAGCGTCAAAGAAATATTGGCCATAATTTTCTTTGTAATAATCCGGGGCTTTCACAGTAAGATCATCTATAAGATGCAATCAGCAGAGCATACTTCTTTCATATTACTCAAAGGGTTGTAGACTGAAAGGCCGATAACGTGTTATAAAAGTATAGAAACAATAGAGAGAATTTAGAGAGAATGAATTCTTGGGATAATTCTCAGGAATGAATTTCATTAATAATCGCCCTATTTATAGGAAACTCGAATTCAATGACAATCGTAATTACATAATTTCATCAAGGGTATAATAGTCATTCACATATAATAATTACATCTTTTACCAAATTATTCCTCCACCAAATTATTCCTCCACCAAATTATTCCTCATAATTCATAACCACCACATTATTCTCAATTATTCATAACACCTAATAATTATTCTTCAATTATTATTCATAACACGAACATAATTTTCATAATAAACACAACTGTGAAAATGTTATCTTTTTATAATATTTTCTATTGAATTATATTTTCTTGAATGTCTAACATAATTTTGGCTTCACTATCTAAATTAACTAAGAGATTATAAGTTAATAATATACTTTTCATAATAAATACTATCGTGAAAGTGTTGTGTTTTTGTAATATCTTCTATTGAATCATATTTTTTTGAATGTCTAAATATAATTTTGTCGTCATTATCTAATTAATATTTTATTTTGCATTAATGCTATTATAAAATATTTGTTTATTCTTTTTGTATCTACACACACACATATATAATTACAAAACATTAAAGCATAAAAAAACTCATATAAAAATGTTCATTATTTTAATATGAATTAATTGAATTTGAATGAATATTTTATTCAAAAATCGAGAATTACAATATTTTTATTACAACATGAGGATTATGATTTTTGAAAATTATTTTAGATGCAATTTTACAATAAAAGTTAAATTATAGTATCAAATTTTAATTATTTGTATAGTTTGTTTGAGAATTACCAACATGGCTATTTTAAAATTTTTTTATTCTGCTGAAATTTTGAATTGGACTTGTGATGTTACTGTAATAGTGATTGTGGTTAGTTACTAATGTGGGATTTTTAACTTTCCTACTTCATATCTATTTCTCATTGACCACGCTCTCTGAAATTTCTTCAAATTGTTTTTTTATCGTTTCCTTTTCAATTTCCTCGATTTAAATTAAAGTTTTAAATAATAAACTATATTTTATAATGCTATTTGAGTCAATAATTAATTAATTAACTAAATTATAATTGATTAACTGTACATGATTACGTAAAACAGTATGTTTAACAATTAAAAGGTGAATGATTTAACGTATATTTTAATAATTTTTTAATCAATGTAACTACATTTCTACCTTTATAGGTAGGTACCACCAATAATATAATTGAAATTATTTTTGAATTATCTTTTATTTCTAAATTATTTTTTGGTTTACTAAAATTAAATTAATATTTATGTTGCATATTTTTTTTTTTTTGAAAAAAAATCACATATTACATATATTTTTAAATATAAGCTCTTATAGTCCTATATGATTTAAATTTATTTTTATTTTATAGATTAGAAAAATTATTATAGAGATTAAATTGGATTAACTTTTTACTAAGTAGCAGATGAGCTTCTTATCCATTCGAAAGAATAAAATATTAGAAAAATATTTGATTCAAAATGTCGTACCTAAATTTTTTTATTTGATGTATAATATTTTACCTTAATTGTAGTTCTTATTTAAGTAGATAATTACATATTTTTAATTTATAACAATGATTTAATCTAAGGTTCAATAAAATAATTTTTTTTTTTTGTAATTTTAGCTAATTATAGATATGGTTAGTTATGTCACGGTCCAAAAAAATTGCTTGGTTAAAGTAACATAAGGCTTTTTAAAAAAAATAAATTTTTTGGGCAAAATTGCAATTATAGTGTTTTTTTTCAAATATTAAATTCTAAAATAAATTTATAAACTTAAAATTTTGAAATTGGAAAATTTTTGACAAACAATTTTCATCATAATAACTTTTTATTAAGTGCTACATTATTTTTAACATTGAGTGGTAGCTTAATGCATTTTTTCGGTTTGTAACAAATTACTATTTTTATTTATTTATTAAATGTACTATAACCTTGATTTTATTTAATTGTAAATTGATATAGTTGTTATTTACAAATGTTTAGTTATTATTTGAAATTCAAATTCACTGTCATAACTCATAAGTTGTATGTTGTACCATTAGGATTATGTATCACCATGGGTTGAAAATATTGATATGTGATAATAATAAGAACCTAACAAATACAAATACAATTGTTATACATAAAAAAGTATTTTAAAGTTTGTGATATTTTTATAATAAAAATAATGATATTATATTTTTTATTTAATAATATTAATTCCATCTAAACTTTGTTTTTATTAACAAAAGCATTGATGCGATTAATGAATACATGGTGTCTATGAATAATTGTAATTGGAAAAAATTATTTGTGCTTAGCCTGAATATGTAAAGGAGATAGAAGTGTTGGATTTTTTTAAGAACTGCATTTCATAGAATTCTCGAATAGTATAAAGTATTCTGGTGTGCTTAATTACAAGTGAAGTTTCAAAATAGGTGTTATGAACATGTTATTGACAAACACAGTTATTAAAACCGGACCGGACATCGACTTGGCAAAGTTTTTGGGCCAGCGAGTTAATGGTTGGACCGCCAGGTTCGAGCTTGGACCGTTTGGTCATTAATTTAAATTATATATAATAAGTTAAAATATAATGAACAAATTTAGACATTTGTACAATGGATTTTAGTGCAAATTGAAGGTTTGGATCTTGAGGTACGTGGTTTGAATATTGAGCTACACTCTTGATTTTAAAAATTAAGAAACAATACTCTATGTGTTAAAATAAATAAAATTCCATTTATATGTAAACTAATAGACTTTGGTTTGATGGTTTTTCAACTATCTTTAAAATTTGAAATTGTAATGTTGCACTTTTCTACTCCTATCAAGTATGTCTTGCATGCTATGCCCGGCCGAGTCACCAGGTTTCGCTCACGGGTTAGCTAAAAACTGGCCGATTTTTTGGGTCATAATCAAGTCAATTGTCTAGCGGTCCAATTAAGTAAATCAGACCGATTTAGGGTCTGGGTCACCGATTTTCCGATCGGATCGGTCGGTCCGGTTCAGTTCGAGTTTAATAACTATGTTGGAAAATATTGATCATTTGGCTGAATTGTTAATGGGAGATTGGTAATTACGAAATTGGGTTTTCATGTCATTTAAACACAAATTTTGATGAGTCAAAGAATGTTAATCCCAATGAGGCAAGGTCAATCATTGTCTCATATTAGTTTTTCTTGAAAATGTCGGTATTTAATCATGCGCAATTATATATTGCCATTTCAAGAACTATGAGTTGGAAATGATTAGCAAAGTTGATATATGATAAATATAGAAACTAACTAATAGAACTTCAAATGTTGTATATAAAGAAATAATCCAAAATTTGTGAATTTTTTGCAATGAAGTATTATCTAAACTGTGTTTCCTTTATATGATGGCAATGATTCAATGTGAAATTAATTTGTATTAATGAAAAAAAATTATGTTTATGCATTGATTTTTTCCCGTGCAACGCACGGGTGCGATTACAAGTATTAGGTGATTCAAAATATATTTTGGAGATGGACTAAAAAAATATGTCTTTTGGGGAAGTAGAATGTAAGCATCGGGACTAACATGCATTAACTATATGCTTGGCAACAAATTTATGAATCAATTATCATTTTTTTTATACAATGGGGAGATGGGTGAGGGAAGGGGAGGGGAGGGATAGGTGTGGTTCGAACTTGAGTATCTTACTTGAAAATTTTAGCCCTCAACTGCTGCACAGTCGAACCACAAAACTAATTATAGTTTCAGTCATTCAAAAATAATAATTCAACTGCCAATTTGCTAATAATCAATTGCTACTTGCTAGTCTCCTACTAATGTACACTTCTAATACACTTTATTACTATAGCATCTGCTATTTTAATTTGTAATTTGTTTGATTGTTTCTAAATTATTGGAGGGGGGAGTGGTTGTTGATGGTATTGGTTTGGACATGAATGTCACCAAAAAAAAAAAGTTAGGACACCATTGGCGGAAGACTCATCCTTTCCGAAATATATTTTGTATTTGATTTTACGTGGTTGCATACATCGAATGCCAGCCATTTCATCGCTAATCATCAACTTGCCAGGGCATTGTCTCGCCAAACTGAAAAAGAATTTTATTCTACAATTAAGAGCTTGTTTGGCATAATATAATATAATAAAAAGGGCACTATTCAAGCACAAGCATTAGCACTGTAGTTACAGCGCTAGCGCTGTGTTTTCCAGCGACATACAATCTCTATTTTGAAATTCGAAACCAGATCTAGGTCCAGCATAGCAAGGGAGAGTTCTAACAATTTGGAAAATTTTCCGGCTACAACATGGTCGCTGGCAGCTGCTGGTCAAATTTTCTATCATAATTTGGCCTGTACCTAGATATGACCTCAGATTTTCAAAACGAAAATCATATGTGACCGGAAAACATAGCGCTAGCACCGTGACTACGGCGCTACCATTTGTGCTTAAACATTACTCATAATAATAATAATAAAAAGTTAATAAAAAAGGAGCTTGTTCAATTGTTTGCCATGAATATTAAAAAAAATATGTTTTTAATTATTGTTTTTAAGAGGAATTTAGAAAATAGGACAATGCTCACGCACAAGCGCTAGCGCCATAGTTACAACGCTAGGATTGTGTTTTTCGGCAACATACTATTTTCCATTTTGAAACTCGAGACCAGATTTAGGTCCAGCACAATGAGAGGGAGTTCCAACAATTCGAAAAAATTTTCGGCGACTCGATGACTGTCGATCAAAGTTTTTTACCATTTTTTGGCCAAATTACGGCTTAAAATTTTGACTGGCAGCCATGGTGTTGTCGAAAATTTTTTCAAATTGCTGGAACTCCCATTTGCAGTGTTGGACCTAGATTTGATTTCAAATTTCAAAATAGAGGTTGTATATGACCGGAAAATACCACACTAGCGCTGTAGTTACGATGCTAGCACTTGTGCTTGAACATTACTACAAGCACGAGTTGTCGCAATTATTACTACAAGATATTGGACCTTTTGAAACTGTTCAATGGTCTCTATAGTCTCGTACCTGTAGAGTAATATGAGCGACGTTACTACTATTACTCTACAAATACGAATGTGTTGCTGTTATTACTCTACAGACACGAGACTATTGGGATGACTATATCGCCCCTAAAAATTCTATTTGTTGTAATATTATCAACTACAATAAATATAGTACTATCCAAAAATTATTTTTTAAGTGTTTGGTAAATCTATATATTAATAAAGAGCAACCATTTTTGGAAGGAATTTTCCGCTCATTTTTCTGCTTTTTTGAATCTGTTCATCCCACTCATTTTTCATCCTTTTTAAATTTATATAGATCTAGAAATATTTGGAGCTTTTTTTCCCCTCATGACATATCAATTACATTTTAGATTAATAATTAATTCTCACTTATTTTTCAGTCTTTTTAAATCTATATAGATCTAGAAATATTTGGAGCTTCTTTTTCCCACTCATGACACATCAATTACATTTTAGATTAACAATTATATATATATATATATATATATATATATATATAAAGAGGCCATTTTTCTATTGTTTCCCGGCCGACATATTTAAAATCTGAAATTGCATTGTGGAGGTCTTTTTCAGGCCTATGTTTCCTTCCCTTTATTGGCTACTTTTTTTTTTATTTAATTTAGATCAATTAAGTTTTTTATTTTTTTCTTTTAATAATTATTATTAATGGTTAAGAATCTTCTTAAATCTATATATATCTATATATATTCTATCTATCTATATGTCCATCTAATAATAATAATAATAATAATAATAATAATAATAATAATAATAATAATAATAATAATAATAATAATCTATATCTTTATTATTATTACATAAAAAATTTATTACATATCAATAAATCAAAAAAAATCTACTATTAATTAATTTATTTATTTAATCGTGAATTGTAACATTAATCAAAATTTTTTTAATCAATTGAATCTATATCTATATTTATATCTTTTAAATTATAACATATATCTTTGGAATAATTAGTTAAAAATTAAAATTATTTATATTACAATTAATTAAAATTACTTATATTGCCAAGATTTAATTTGACATGGTTTCACTGGACAAAGATTAATCAAAATTAATTATATTGTTAGAAGGTGAAAAGTATAATTAATTAAAAAAATAAAAAATAACTAAAATTAATTAGATTGCTACAAGTTGGTAAGATTTTCCTTACCTAATAAAAAAAATCTTCTAATTGCAAGTTATCTTTTAAATTACAAGATATCTTTAAAATTAGAGTCATATAATTTTGAAAACTATGAATACTAAACTGGTTATTTTAGAGTAAGGGAATCATTTTCACATGTTGACATATTTTGGAAAATCAATTTTTTATGACATAAATTTACATGTTACAGTTTCAAATGTTAGAAATCACATCATGTTGAAAATCACAATTTCCAATAAAGATAGGAAACCAAATAAACTAAAAATATGGTGGTTACACTAATTTATCAAAATTCATCATCGTTGAATTTATTTTTTATTTTCATTTTTTTACAATTCCTCTAATAAGATCTTAAGATTTTTTTCTTTTTAAAAATTATTGATTAAGTCGTCTATTTTAATTATTAATCATATATATTTTAATTTATTTATCTTATCCAAATTCATTTCAATTTGATATCAAATCATTTAATATTTGATCAAGATGATATAAAATGCATGAGATTTTTTATCAACCCCATTTAGAATTCTATATAATTTAAATCATTTAAAACAAACATCTAAATTGATGTTTAAAAAAAAATTAGTATACCAAATATATCAAATTTGTGAGTTTATATTGAATATGTTAATATACATGTTTAGTATATTTAGAATGTATTATTGAAAAATTGGATGTCATTAGTACATATTAAAAAAGTACAAATAAAAATCTTCGAATAAATGATCACGATGGTCATGGACAAGAATGAGAATTTCTAGTGGGGCGAGGAGCCAAGGATAGAGAATGGGGAGTCCATATCATGTTGCAATTCTTACATCATCCTCACTTCGCCTCAATTAAATGAGAATGTGGCATGACGAGGATAAGTGTTTTTCAGCGGGGAATGAACATGATGCGAATATTTACAGGATAGAATTGACTGAAGTACATGTGAAACTCTATTGAAAATTTTAGAAAAATTTTGAACTTGCACTACTTAAATCGTGTGATGTACAAGATTATATTATATATATTTTTATAATTATTTTCAATATGTTCTATTTTTATTTATGGGAATCATAATATATACACGGCTTTTGTCCAATGCACATGGATTACTTCTAGTTTAACTAATAAAAGACAAAAATATATATATATATATATATTGTACTTTTATTTCCGTAAATAACTTTATTTCAGTTTATTCATACCATTTATAGGACGTACTGTGATTTTTACAAATATATGTAACATACTATAAATAATAGGTTGACAAAGTGTTTTTACAAAGTGTTTTTTGTTATTGATCCGATGAAACTTTAGTATGTAATTTTTAACTATTAAAAACATGATATGCAAATAGTCAATACACCTCATCTACAAGGTGTATTTCATAAATTTCTCTATTTTTAACTATCGTTATATTGATTTGACACTTCTTTATAAGGATGGCAAAACACGAGGATGATAGGATTGGTTTTTTAATGGTTTATTATTGATTTTAATGTAAAAAAGGAGATAAAATGAGTGAAGTTGAATGATAGAGATTTGTGTAGTATATATAAGTCCCACGAGATATCTGAATATAATTGGTTTGACCAAAAGAAATAGTGGATAAAAAAATGATAAAAGTTAGTAAAATTTGTTACCCATCACATGCTATATTGGCACTATCTTTATATTATAAAAAGAGGAGTACCAAATAGGCACATTGCCATGTTGGCACTCCTTTAGTTAATTTATTTTATAAAAGAACCTTATTTAGAAACAAACAGTAAATGTCATTTAATAATTTCATTTTCTTATTTAATTTATTTTCATTTTCATATTTACTATTTTTTATTTATTTCCAAGTCGACACTCATTTATTATTATAAATATATAAAAAAATGACTGGCAAACAAACATTAAATGTACATTTAATAATTTTATTTTTCTAATTTAGTGTGTTTGTAGATATATGTGTGTGTACGTGATATCTCATATATATATATATATATATATATATATATATATATATAAATTTTGAATTATGTATATAGTTGAAATGAACTAAATGCATGAATTACTAAAAATTATACTATCAATAAAAAGTGAAGTGCCAAGTAGACATTGTGCCAAGTTGGAATGCATTTATTTAAACATAACTTCATTTTTTTAAATTCTAATTCAAAATATTAAATAATAAATATTTTTTGCTTACTTTTATCGTGTTAAAATTGTTGATTTTGATAGTTTTGCTTGGTTATGTGAATTGGACCGTTAGAAAATAGTGGGTATTTTTTACTTTTTTATTTTTTAAAATTAAATGGTGAGTAGTTATAAGTATAACTGGATTTATGTCGAATAATTTATTTATTTTTAAATAAATGGTAATTTATTAATCTTTATATTATGATAATTGAAGTGTTATATTTGGCGAATGCCCTATTGGCGTGCCAACATGACATGCGGTTTCTAATTAAAAAAGTTAATTTATATTTTTTGATTTTAATACAACTGATGTAATATTCTCATTAATTAAATTTTGCATTGCATGCATTTTTCTTTTTCTAAGTATATAAAATTAAAAATAAAAATTTTTTCTTTCTAAAATTAAAACACTTTTTACGTAAAGAGAAAAAAATCAAATAAATTATGTAGGTGCAGAACACTATCGGTATTACTATAAATTTATGTTACATAAAATTAAGTATAATACTTCTTAGACAATAGAGTTAAAATTAAGTTACAATTACAGCTAGAGTTAAGAGTGCGAAATGTCCATTTCAAAAAGAAAAAAGGTATTAAATATAAATTTGATATTTACCAACGATAAAGATACGTTTTGATAATCAAATAAATTTTTATATAGTTATTCCAATGATTCGTTTACAATTAATAAATCTCCACAAGCATTGTTGTGCAATTAGATACACGACAATTAGAATGAAAGTTATATGCTTTGTTAAACTTCCTAATTATGTGATCCACGTGAATTTTTTTAACTTACAATTATAAATTTCCTCCTCATTTTTTGCATTGACTATATAAATATAAAATATTATAGATTTTAATATTATTTACAATTATACAATCTCCTATATATAAATTACATCAATTATGTAATTCAATATTTATATTCAATATATTTATAATTTTATATCAATTATTTATTATACATAAATTTAATTTTTCCCGTGCATCGCACGGGCGTGATACTAGTATCTTTTTATAAGTGCACTACATTTTATTTATTTTAATGGGCCATGAAATTTATCTATTTTTACAGTTATATCCCCCAACAATTTTATCTCATTCTTTTGCACAACATTTTATTATTTAATACTTCTTATCTCAAATAATGATTTTCGTCCAATTTTTTTTATTTTCGTATTTTCAAATGAGAAAAAATAAATAATTACAGTTAACTATTTGCTATTTTTTAAATTTATTTAAGATATTTAATCACGTTGTTAATGAAAATTTTAATTGATATTCTTTCTTGAATGCAAGGTAAGCTAGTCAACGGCAAACTGAGAATAAAATTGTAATTAAAAAGATTTTTGGCACGTGAATACGAGGACATCTAGTGAAATTAATAATGTGGTGTGGTTATTAAAAACTGTAGTGTGAATATAACCCACCGTCTTTTAAACTATTTTATTTACCTTTGTAACCCCACTGTCACACCTCCTTTTCCACCCCACTCCCCGTGAACATAGTATAATCATATCCGCACACGATAATTTAACTTATGGATGTAAATTGTGTGGTTTTTTTTTTTTTTAAAGTATGCAATGCGTGTATGTGACGTGGGTTGCGACACCGCGACTTTCACATGCAATTTCTTTAAAGTTGAGTGTCTAATTTATAAATCTTATTTAAGAAGTGAGACTCGTTGAAAGAACTTTTGTTTTTGTGTCTTTTTTTTTTTTTTTTTGGTGGAAATGCGAACTTTCAAAATTTTGATTTTTCAAACTCATTAAAATTGAGTTGACTGGGTAAAAGTAGGTTTATTTTGCTGAAGCGATATAACTCGTATCTTTCTACCGCTGTTTAAACGAAAATGTATATTTTGGTTAATTTGTGTAAAGTTCAAGATAAAGGCCGGTTGGTGCGTGTGACACGATTATATTACTGGTTAATTTCTGGTTTGTGCTACAAAACATTTAAGAGAACGTAACTAAGATTGCTAGAAAAGCAAATACATACAAGCCGTTAACCTCCAAAAGGGTTTAGGACTTTAAACACACTAAGCCCTAATCATACCAACTAAACTAGGTTTACTACATAACATCATCTAACCATATATACAGAAACAAACATGCCAAAAGAGACAAGACATACATAACCATAAAGATTCAACTGGTGTGAGAACTCTGACCCCAAACATGCCAAAAGAGACAAGACATACATAACCATAAAGACTCTGTAAGTTGTTATCTTCACAGTGATATCCATTAGTCAATCTTATTATAATTATTCTTTAACTATTTTTATATGAAAATAATTTTCTAAAAAATATTTTTTATTCAATTATATCATAAAACAAATTAGTACTCGATCCCCCTTTACAAAGATAGATCTATTATCATTTTCACAAAGATTAAAAAAATGGTAGTTAATATTGTTGTAAAAGCAAAATTTAAGAGTCCAATATCATATAATAGATTAAAACAAGATAGTAGGATATAGATATTGATAGATCTATCATCTAAAAAGGCGACATTATAGGACAGGCATAACTAAAGGACAATAAAATTGAAGGGACATCTGTCCCCATTCGAACATCTGATCTAATACATTCATGTTACATGGTTAACTGAACCACAAAATTAAAGGACAGGCTTAACTAACTTATATCCCTTACGAAAACATTTTTCACTATTTTATAACAATCAAAATATCATAGATACCACAAATATCATATCGTAACTGAACAAAATGAAGGGAAAAATATAAGTTTCTGTGTGTATTAAATTTTGTGCAGATTGACCAATATATATAGGATTACATGAGACTATTCTAGGAATGTAAAAGTATACAGAATCACTATCCTATAATTACTCTATTCTAATTACAAATGAGATATTTAATTCACAATATGCTAGTTACAAATGAATGTTGATTGCCTTGATTGATTTTCTTTCCTTTAACACTCCCCCTCAAGTTGGACTATGAATGTCAGTGACGCCCAACTTGCTGAGATGTCCATGAAACACTGGGGATCGCAACGGCTTTGTAAATATATCTGCTATCTGGTTTCCAGTTTCCACATAGACTGTCTCTACTTCTCCTCTGTGGATTCGCTCACGAACGGTATGGCAATCTAATTCAATGTGTTTTGTTCGCTTATGATATACCGGGTTTGCAGCAATATGTAACGCAGCTTGATTATCACAAAACAGCCTAGCTGGTTCAGGATGTGGTAAATGCAAGTCATTCAATAAGTATCGTAACCAAGAAAGTTCACAGGTCGCTGTAGCCATAGATCGATATTCTGCTTCTGCCGACGACCTTGAAACTGTGGCCTGCTTCTTACTCTTCCATGACACAAGAGATTTGCCAAGGAAGATGCAGTAGCCAGTTACAGACCGTCGTGTGATTGGGCATCGTGCCCAGTCGACATCACAATATCCAATCAAGTGAAGTGGATTATTTGATGGGAACAATAATCCCTGCCCAAGAGCTGCCTTTAGGTATTGAAGAAGTCGTTGAGCAGCTTTGAGGTGATGCATCATAGGTAGTTGCATGAATTGACTAAGTGTGTTAACAACATGTGTGATTTCAGGTCGGCTAATAGTGAGGTAGATCAGTTTTCCAACTAGCCTGCGATACCGAGTGGGATCTTTGAGAGCTTCTGTTCCAGTTTCTGTTAGCACCAAGTCAGGCTCCATTAGAACGAGCGACTTCGATGCCGAGAAAGTATTTGAGTGGTCCAAGGTCTTTGATTTTGAAACGACTGTTGAGAAACATCTTGAGATCACTTATGGCCCTTTCATTATTGCCTGTTATAATCATATCATCGACATAAAGAAGCACAATGGTAATAGAATCCGCACGAACTAGTGTAAACAATGAGTAATCAGCCTTTGATTGTTGAAACCCAATTTCTTGAATTGCATAAGAGAACTGTCGAAACCAACTACGTGAGGCTTGCTTAAGGCCATACAGTGATTTGTGAAGTCGACATACTACGTTCTCCCCCTGTCGACGATAACCCGGAGGAGGGAGCATATAAACTTCTTCAACTAATTCACCATGGAGAAATGCATTCTGTACATCCATTTGGTGTAAAGGCCAATGCCGAAAACTGCAGTTACGGCCAACAAGCAACTAACAGTAATTAATTTAGCAACTGGAGCGAAGGTGTCTTTGTAATCAATGCCTTCACATTGAGTAAACCCTTTTGCAACAAGCATTGCCTTGTGACGCGCAATACTGCCGTCGGCATTGTACTTGATCTTGAAAACCCATTTGCAGCCGATGGGTCGCTGACCAAGGGGCAAGGGAACCATGGACCAAGTGTTATTTTCCTCAAGGGCCTTAATCTCAGAATTCATAGCTGCAACCCACTGGTGGTCATGACTGGCTTGTTCATAAGTGGTTGGCTCAACCAGTCTAGATATATTATGTGCAAAGGAACGGTGTCTGTCAGATAACCCAGAGTAAGAAATGTACCTTTGCAATGGATATCGAGTGCCGGACGAGGAGAAAGAGGAGACGTCGGGCCTGAGGGAGCAGCATGGTACGTGTGGAAGTCATGGAGATGAGATGGGGGCCGGTGGGGACGGGAGGAACGACGAAGATCAGGGATGGCAGTAGGGAGCGGTGCTTGTGGAGGTGAGGTGATTGCCAGAGGGGAGGATGTCAATATGGGCGATGGATGATGGTCTAACGGAATGGTGGAATAGTCGGGGTCGGAGTGAAGTGGAGAGGGATTTGGATGAGATGGTGAAAAGGGAGGCGGAGGGTGGTGTTCAGCCGAGGTTGGTGCCACTGGGGAGGTGGCGACGTCGATGTGGGTGGACCAACGAGTAGAAACCTTCAATGGTGTGAGGTTTGGGTGGGATGGATAAGGTGGGTCGGTGGGAGGTATTGCAGTGTCGGGTATTGTATGCTTAGGAGACGTAGGAGCGGGGGGTGAGTGATGGTGGATTGGGTTGGTTTGACTATGAGTGGGCTCCAGACAATGAATGGGACCACCAGGAAGAGGTAAAATTGGTGTATCATCTTGATTTTCCTGTGGAAGTTTATGAAAAGGAAATATATGCTCATGAAAAGTTACATCCCGAGAGGAAGAAAATGTCTTCCTTTCAAGATCATAAACCGTGTAACCCTTTTGCCCAAGAAGATATCCGATGAAAATGCAACGACGTGCACGAAAATCAAATTTATTGTCGGGGGTAAGGTTGGTGGCATAGCATAGGCATCCGAAGACCCGAAGATCGGAATAAATTGGTTGTATGTTGTGTAAGAGTTCATAGGGAGATTTGTGGGAGAGAGGTGTGGGTAGGCGGTTAATAAGATAACAGGCCGTTTGAACACTTTCCCCCCAAAATTGTAATGGTAGATTGGCTTGAAACCGTAGAGCGCGGGCTACATTTAAAAGATGTCAATGTTTACGCTCGACTACCCCGTTTTGTTGAGGAGTGTGAGCACAAGTGTGTTGAAAAATAATGCCATGTTCATCAAGGAAAGAGCGCATGGATGTGAATTCACCCCCATTGTTGGTGCGCAAAACCTTAATGTCTCGATGAAATTGAGTTTTGACCCAAGAAAAAAATGATTTCAATAGTGATTGAGTGTTGGATTTAAGACTCATAAAATGTACCCAAGTAAAGCGAGTAAAATCATCAACAATGGTTAGAAAATAGCGAGCTCCAGAATGTGTATGAATTTTGTGTGGTCCCCAAACATCACAATGAATTAAATCAAACGGTACAGTTGTTTTTATTGAACTGGAAATAAAAGATAAACGTGTTTGTTTCGCTAACGGACAAATCTAACAAACATGCTCAGAACTAAAAACAATATCCGGAAGAGATTGGGAGAGGTGACGGAGAGGAGCGGCAGATGGATGTCCGAGGCGTTGGTGCCAAAGATTGGAAGTACGACTTTTGTGATTGACCAAACGAGGATTTTGGGTTGGTGTGAGATAGTAGAGACCATTAAAAAGCTTGCCCAGGCCAATCGTCCTCCTCGTATCCACGTCCTGGATAACACAAAAATTCGGGTAAAACATCACGATACATCTCAAAGCTCGTGTTAATTTACTCACAGATATTAAATTCACACGAAATTTAGGCACACGAAGAACTCCATCAAGAGACAAATCTGACGATAATTGAATGGACCCAACATTTTCAATGGTTGCTGTTTCTCCATTAGGGAGTCCAACAAAATCATGTGGTGCCTTATCTTTATTGTGTGTAGGTGAGAGATGAGATATGTGATCTGTCGCGCCACTATCCATGATCCAATGTAATGAAGAATGTGCATCGTGTTCCATAGTATCACAGTTGGGTGTAAATATACCTGTTGCATTTGCAATTGGTTGGATATTACCATTTCTATCGTGAAGCATTGCCATGATCTGCTTATATTCTTCAGCTGTGAAAGTTGGGCTTTCATTGTTTATTCCCTTTCTCACTTCAACGTTATTGGCAGTTGTCTTCTTATTTTTGGGCTTCACGTTCTGCCCATGCCATTTGTGGCCCACTGGGAATCCAATTAGATAATAGCATCGATCCACTAAATGTCCTGCTTGGTCACAATACGTACATCTCTGATCTTTGCGAGAGGAAGTAGTCTGTTGTGTTGGTGCACGTGAAATCTGCATAGCGTGGGATGCCGACGGAATTTCCCGACGACTCGCAACCTCCATCTGCCTCTCTTGTTGAAGGAGTAAGCCATGAACATTTCGTGTATCTGGGAGGGGACTCATCATCAAGATCGATCCACGAATTTGAGAATAAGATTCATTAAGCCCCATTAGAAACTGCATTACCTTCTCTTTCTCTTCTCTAACGGCAATTTTCTTCAGCATGTCGCAAGAACATTCGATGGGTTCCTGATAAGATCCCAATTCATCCCAAAGTCCCTTCAATCTCGTGTAGTATGTGGAGATGGAGAGGGATCCTTGACGACATTCTGCAATTTCTTGACGAATTTCATAAATTCTTGCTTCGTCTCCCTGAGAAAATCTATCACGGAGGTCGCTCCAAACTGCGGCTGCTGTATCGGAGAAGATTACACTGCGTGCTATGTTAGGTTGGATAGAGTGGAGGATCCAAGATATCACTAGATCATTGCAGCATCGCCATAACGGAAATCTAGCATCGTTTGTCGGCGGTGCTGTTACGGATCCGTCGATGAGGCCAAGCTTGTTCTTGGCACTAAGGCTGAGGCGTATTGAGCGGCTCCATTCCCCATAGTTGCGTCCATCTAAAGGTACATTGACCAGGATGAGTCCCGGCGTGTCTGAATGATGTAAGACTAAAGGGTCAGGCAGGCAATGTAGTCTCCTTCTCCTCCATGCCTCGTATTGTGGATTTCTGTTTTAAGTGGTCTGTATTCTCAACCGTGTCGACCATGTTGGTTGTGGTGGTGATTTGAATTTATTTGTGGCGGAAGGTATTGAATTCGATGCACCAGGATTGGTGCTCGATACCATGAACAAAATGAAGGGAAAAATATAATTTTCTGTGTGTATTAAATTTTGTGCAGATTGACCAATATATATAGGATTACATGAGACTATTCTAGGAATGTAAAAGTATACAGAATCACTATCCTATAATGACTCTATTCTAATTACAAATGAGATATTTAATTCACAATATGCTAGTTACAAATGAATGTTGATTGCCTTGATTGATTTTCTTTCCTTTAACAGTAACTACACATGCACAAACCACTTGTTTATTCACTTAATCTAAATCTATCTCTACTACCGACCAATAACAACCTAACAATTCGACTAATGCCAAAATCTTAACCTTCACAAGGAAAGATAGTATTTCGATCTCTCGACATAAGAAAATCCGTACTTTTAACTCAGGTGGTAGAAATCCAATTTCTAAATACCATGCTAGAACGTAACTCTCGTCAGTGGCTACTTACTCAAATTATTGGATCATGATTCCGTGTCCCTACTAGCGTCACGTATGATCAAGTCCAAGATTTCGCGCGCGTCATGTTTATAATTCACTATCTTCCCAATTTAATTTGTCTTTAATTAATTAGAGTCACTTTTAGACAATCCAGTTATAAAACTTGTTCAGTTTTTTTATTTAGATCCTTCCATCATTTTACGGCTAATTTATGGCTATCAACTATCTTATTGCATTTTAGTCCCTAAACTTTTGAAGAAAAGCTCAATTAAGGACAAAACAATCTAAAATATGCATTTTAGTCCTCAGAAAATCTTTGGGTCCTTACATTGGTTGTTAAAGCTCTTGAGATAATTAATTCTTGAAACTTTGTGCACTACAAGATCGACTTGCACTGATAGTAAAATGTATTAAGGAGTTTAAAGGTGAACTTTTGAAACACAAAAGGATTAAAACCCGCGGGGTCTAAAAATCAAGTTGAACTCAACTTTGTTGAACCCATCGCATTTATCTAATGGAATGTTTCCGAGCTAACTTTTTTGAGACTCTGTTGTTTCGGTTGAATTTAGTTGATAACCAACAAATAAATAAATAAATAATATCTATTTAATGATAAAGTAAGCAAGTGAAATACTAATAATGAACTAATAAGTAAATGGGTTAAAATTGGGTCGACAAAGCCCTAATATGTGGATGGTCGTTTTGAATCAACAAAAACGAATAGATTGACAATACTATAGCAATGGGTGTTAACGGGGGTATTGATGAAGGAAGAATACAATTCAAATTAGAAATTTTCTTTACTTTCACATTTAGATTATGATTTTATTTAGTATTAATTATTTATGATTTTATAAACCTTAAAATATACATAGTGCAATTAGGGTTTATTTGTCTTGTTCCCCAAATTAGTAGTTATTTAAATAGGCGTTGTATTTCTATTATTCAAGGGGTCAGTTTTGAATAAAAAAGTGTCTTTTATTAAAATTGAATTCGTGTGTGTTCTTGTGTTCTTGATGTAGAGTGGTGCTATATCAAATTGGTATCAGAGCCACCGATGCCAAGGGGAAGAAGAGTGGTTGGTGTCGAGGGCGAACTGGATCTTCGAAAACAGTTGAAGGTTTTGGTGCAAAAGGTAGCTGAATTGACCGACCTTTTCAAATCTATTCTGGATGAGCAGTTTGGTGGTCGTAATGTGAGCATTACGGATAAGCAAGACTATGGCGATGATGTGAATAATCGCGGGTCTGCCGGTAGGAAGGATTCTAGGAGAAGAATCCGGGGGTTTTTGGTTTACCAATGGCTTAAAGGATATCGTTGGTTTTTGGATTGGGGAGCTGGCATCTCTAGAAAGGAGAAATTGGTTGTCAATTATGTAGCTGATATACCGAGCCCAGTGGTAGCCGTTGTTCAACAAAAAGATATCAAAGTGGGACAAATAAAAGGTCCACTTGAAGAGGGTGTGGAGCCATATGAAGTTTCCGACAATGCAGAAAAGAAAACAATTGCACCAAGACACATATTCAAAGTGTTGGAGGATCTTAGATTGGGAAAACAAATTGATGTTGTTCGGACAATCATTGTGGAGATATTTTCCCGTGATGTTCAAATTTCAAGAGTTGGCCAAATCAAGGTCATGGAACACGTTGACATAGGTTAAAAGGCGATGCAAGATTCGAGGGCGAATCTTCTCGAACCTTGAGAGGATGATGAAGGAAGAATATAATTCAAATTAGGAATTTTATTTACTTTCATATTTTGATTCTGATTTTATTTAGTATTAATTATTTACGATTTTATTTGCCTTAAAATATTCATAGTGCAATTATGGTTTATTTGTCTTCTTCCCCAAGTTAGTAGTTATTTAAATAGGTGTTGTATTTCTATTATTGGGAAGGTCAGTTTTGAATAAAAGATGGTCTTTTATTAAAAATGAACTGGTGTGTTTGTGTGTTCTTGATGTAGAGTAATGCTACATCAGGTATTAACATTCTCTTCACTAGAAATTTCCAATAGAAATTACAATGTTGGCACCCGCTATCTTAACAGTCTTGGTAATATTTACCCTTGAATTTTGCTTTAGATTCTAGCACCATAGGTGTTAACACTCGTCTATATTAAAGCCATAAGAGACAACAACACGTGCTAACAGTCTAGGTGCTAACACTCATTACACAAAAAGGGGAAATTAACGATTTTTAAAGTTGTGACCCAAACACAATAATCTACGTAAGCATAACAAGCTAAAAAGTTTAGAAATGATATTTATAAAAAAAAAAAATAGCTGAGAAATTCAAGGTATCACACAGCCTCACAAATTTTTAGAACTGTGAAGGCTGAAGGTTTGGGGTTTCGGTATTTTGGACTCAATAAGCACAGAGAATAGAGCATTGAGATTGTATATAGTAGGCTTAGACTATTTTTCCCAAAGTATAGACGAGTAGGAGGGCTTCCTATTTATGAAGTAGGTAAAAACCAAGTATTTTGGGCTAGGAAAAGGTCTTAAGTGACCCTATAAACCCTTCCAGCGGCCTATAGGCATGCTCGAAGGCGTTGGTGGCGCTTGTTGAGCACCAACTCCCTATCAAAACTACTCGAGCGAACTTTTAACCTTCTTCGAGTGCACTTGTTACGAACTTTCTTTAAGTCTCACTTTAGCACTCTTATTTGACCAAAACTCTAACCTACCAAATTAAATTATAATTAAAACTGTTTATTTTAGTTTTCTTCCACATAAATTTCAAATTATATAATAATTCTAACAATCTCCCCTTTGGTATTGTGTGACAAAAATAAACAAATCTACTACACGAGGTAGCAAACCTACAATCTATCCACACCATGACTCAACTTTAGAACTGCAATAGCTATTTCCTAAAACACATCAAATCTCATTAAACGCATTATTAATTCGAAAAAAAGAAAAGAAAAAGAAAATAAGTTTCAATAGCTAATAATATAAATAAACTAGAAATTAGCTTTACTCCAAACACCAAAGGTAAAGAAGATTTCACAAAACAAAATAGCTAGCAGCTAATTAATAATTAATATATCTCATATCAATATATTGAGCACATGAAAACTCTCGCCCAACTATTAACCCAATCCCTGATGACCACATTTACTTCTAAATATCTATTAACAAGTTTAACAAATATTTATTTATTTAGAGCGGGTGGTGTAATTTTTTTTTTTTTTTTGAACAATTGACTTAATCAAACAAGGGTCAATAGATGGTGACGTGCAAACCAGACGTGAATGGACATGAATCATGATCATCTTCATTCTTAAAATGCCATGATGTGATGAATGAAGATTAGAATGTGAAATATCAATTGCATACTCAATACCAAGCATTCATGCAAATCATGAGACATGTTTGCAACTTATACCAAGCATTCATGTAACTGGTTGGAAGTGTGGACAGACTAGTCACATGAAAAGATATTGTCCAAAAGATAGAGTAGATTCGGCTAACTTGTAACGCCCTGAATCTACTTAGATTTAGACCGCTAGACTTGCTTCTAAATGGCATGTATTTATATAGATTGTGGAAAATAAATGATTTAAAAATGAAATGAATATTCAAATTACTCTTGCTATGCATCTAAAACCAATCGCCATTAGTAAACAATTCCTAGATGAACAATGTCTTTTTAGAATAATGTTGAATCGAAGGGCCTAACATTTAATGGGGTTTAAAAATAGAGACATAAACTAGACTTTACAAATTGACACAAAAATGTAGTAGGTTGAATTAATTAATTAGAGGTAGTTTAATATTTGAAAGAGAAACTACCTATATAAGGAAAATCGGATCTAATATAGAAGATGAGCATTGTATTGTGATAAACGATGATTTGATTAGACTACAGTTAAGTGAATCATGAATCCAAACTACTCATTAATCCAAAAAATATATTAATATACCGACTGAATATGTTAAATTGGTGAGAGTTTATACCAAACATGTTAAGCTACGTATTTAGTATATTTAGAATATCTGTATTAAAAAAATTAGATGTCATTAATATATACAAAAGAAGTATACATAAAAGTTTCTGATTATACGATCACGATTTGGTGCGAATGTGGATTATAATTTTTTAGCGGGGGTGGAGACGGAGAATAGGAAGTCCCTATATATCCTATTGCAATTCTTATATAATTTTTGCTCCACCTCGATTAAATGAGATTGTGGCATGGATAAGAATAAGTGTTTTCAGCGTGAGAGAAATGAGATGTTAGGGTCTGTCGAACTGTCCCACTACATTTTCGCTCTATAATATATCTATTTGTATATTGATAATATTTTACAAAAAAATTTTAAAATCATTATTCACATATTTATTGTGAATACCATGCATCGCACAGGTGTGTAGTTATATCTCCCGAATTTTTGATTGAATATAATAGAATATAAAATAATTTCAAATAAAAAACTATAAGTTTTACGAATGACAATAGAGTTTTTGAATGTGATTATTTTGATAAACTATAGTATTTAATTTAACATTATTTTAACATTATGTTATGTGCAATATAAGGAAAATTTTATCGAAATTTTTATAAAATTCTTTCATTATTTTATATTAATTAAATTTAGTGTTCTGACAGAAATTAAATTTATTTTAGTGGTACTCATATTATTAATTATTAATATTTACTAAAATCGCTATTTGTTAGAAAATTAGCCTTAAAAGCTAGTAATAAATAAAGAAAAAGAAAATGAAAAAGAAAAAGAAAGAGAGAAAAAAAAAAAAAAAATTAGAGACGTACACTGTAAATCATCGCATTTTAAAAGTCAAACTATGTCATTGCGACACAAGTGCTCAGAATTACAGAAGACAAAAATATTATAAAATTTTATAACGAATAGGATTAGCACATTAAACGTCAACCATATAATACTTTTTATAAAACCGAGCACAAGATTAGCTCACATCGCATATTCGTGTGCATCTCACGGTGGACTGGAATTGACACTTGGATATATACTTTAATAAATTTATTTATTTAATTAATTAAATCGCGTCGGATGAATTAAGTATTTGATTTGTTGGGACAAATCATGGCATTGCAAATTATGAACTTGTTGTTATAAAAGTATAGAAATAATAGAGAGAATTTAGAGAGAATGAATTATAAGGAATTCACAGGAATGAATTTCATTAATAATTGAAACCCTATTTATAGGAAAACTTCGAATGGTACAATCGTAATTACATAATTTCATCAGGGGCATAATAGTCATTCACATAAATTAAAATATAATAATTTACTCCCTCGAGGAGCTCATGCACAATATTATAACACTCCCCCTTGAATGACTATTAATACAAATGTCTTCTAAATTTGTTTGGAGAAAAACCCAGTGGGAAAAAACTTCCAAATCGATTGCAGGATAGCTTGGAATGATTATATACTGCTTCATCAAAACATTGCCCCCCCCGATGTCTATCAGCGGTATAAGAGTATTCACGTGCTGCCTCGTTAAAACCTTGTCAAGAAAACCCAGTGGGAAAAAACTTGATCGAAGGAAAAGAGTACAAATGACTTTATCCGATTTCATATCTTGAGGACGGATATCCTTACTTCTGGTAAAGGATTTCAATATCATCATTATTTGGATCTAAATCATTGTCTATATTATAACTTGATCCAATATATACACTGTGTCGATTTCTCTTGTCGTCCTCAATATACCATGAATATGCCTCGTTAAAACCTTATTAGGAAAAACCCAGTGGAAAAAATCCTAATGAAGGAAAAAGAGTACATTATTCATGTGAATACGCCTTTAATATTGCCTCATTAAAAACCTTGTTAGGAAAACCCAATGGGATAAAACCTCGATCGAGGAAAAAGAGTGCAACGCGTATTTTATACAAGTATGCTGCAAGCATTTCAAAATATTTCATAGATTTGTATGAGTATCATATACATTGGTTCATACTCTTCATTCATTTCCACGTGAATGAAATTTTAGATGTTATACAATATCATGTTATATTTAGTGTATATATGCAATCAACAGCTTCGATCTCATTTTCTCACTATATCGAGATATATACCTAAATCTCTTCTGGAGATTTCATAGTAGTTGAGATTGGGCTACCTCATTAAAAACCTTGTTTGAGAAAAATCCCGTTTTGGGACAAAAACATCAATCAAGGAAAAGAGTACAGCATATGAATTTCTCAACAATATCAATGTAGATATTTTGAGCCGTTGCATGCACTGATACAATAATACATTTGAAACCTCTTCAAGAGTTTCATTCTCATTTCTCATTAAACCCGTGCATGAACACTTTAATCATAAGGACATATATTTCAGCATCGGCATTTTCGATGGATTTTAATATCCTCACTATTATTGATAGTATGTAGCGCTATCTTTTCATAGTGTGTCGACACTTTCAATCTTATTTCTTTCCCCATATCGACATAACTTATCGAGATATCTCATTATCAATCCTCTTGTAGGATTACACAATATAGTTATGTCTATATACTCTTCAAGAGTATATGCCTCCGTTATTAAGACCATCTTTAATAATTTGCTTCGATATATATGATTGGGGAAATCTCATAATATCAACGCTTCTGGCGTGCTAACTTATCAAAGCATCTTAACTGATATATGTGATTGTTCATAGCATCTTTTATACATCTTTGAACTTCAAGTTCATATTTTAATTGTGAGGATATAATATGATGCATTTCACATATCATTTTCAACCTTTAATACTCTCCCTCATGCTGAGAGAATTTAGAACACCAAAACTCATACAGTTGGTATGATTTTAATCACATATGTTCTCATCATTCAGCCTTAATATGAGAATTTATATAGTTTGCATTCTATTCTCGATATTGGCAATTTATTGGAGGACTTTAAATAATTTGCCACATAATATCCCACTTGTATGCGCATACTCAATCCTTCAGGGATTTATTCAAGTATTGGGATATACATTTACTAGCTTTATCATTAAATCTGAAATCATGCTCATACTGGTGAGCAAATATTTCAGAAATTTCAAATTACGAATCATATACACATGTGACTATCTAGTGGATCCATATCATAATATCTAGTAGTCCACATGGAGGATGAGTGGGCCCATATTTCTCATCCTTTATTCCGGATATATTTGGAATTTATTTCAATATTGGCTAGTAATGATTTCATCATTTATCGAGAACAATCATTGAAGAATTCTTTTAATTCTTCACTTGAAATATTGATTTCAATAATTATTTAAACCGGGATGGTCATCTGGATTCGCAAACGAGTATTATTGAACTTTTAGTTCAAGAAATTCTTATATCGATTTCACTAGTATCCAGATAGTGCTCAACATGATTTATTACTTTCATCATATGTATAGCTCACCGACATATTCCATCATGTTTCGTAGCATTATTACACATCACTGCTCAAGCGTGGAATCTTAGCACATACGCTTCATGTTTCAATACTGCTCCAACGCGAGCCTTACCTCATACTGGCGTTTATAAATTATCAGCACTTACGATTCACCATAATAATGGTCCATATATAATAATGGATAATTTTCTCTCAAATCTTCGAAAATACTATCCATCACTACCGATCAAAATCCTAAAAAGGATTTATCGAAGTAGGCTTGAAAGGTTGGGGATGCTAATGAATAAGGGTATCCCACAAGATATCCGATGGTTGATTGAAGCAAATGTTCGATTATCTGGTGAGGTTTCGATTCCTTCTAAATACATGCTTGGTATGGGTAAAAATAGTTTTTCAAAGAAACGGAGAGCAAAAAGATTAGGAGGATGCTACAAGTGTGCTCGGTGGACATGTGATACCCGATGTAAATCTGTGGGGTACTTGCCCAGAAACCGAGAAGATAAAATAGCATTCATCAAGGATGGATTGAGTAAAGAGCCTTTGGATGATATTCAACAGGCTCTTGAGACACATCCTAGTGGACATGTACAAGGTGAACTGATTGCCTTATTGGCCAAATTCAAAGATGAACAATCACGTTATAGTCTTGAAAAACTTACTTTAGAAGATCCTGTTTGTAAATTTAGTAGAAAAACTTAATATAATAATTTTTTCATATTAATATAAGGAAGTTCGGTGTAATAACGAAGATTAATGTTTTTCTTGTAATTGTAAATATTGTTTTTCAATTTTTAAGATATATATATGTATATATATATATATTATTTTTCAATCACCGACAGGTATATGTCATTTCACTAAAATTTTCTACCTTTTTCTCTTTCATATTTGTCAAAAAGTAAATAGTACAATCAATTATTGGTTTGAAAATTTTTCTTTAAATAGAGGGATTCATATATCTCTCATGTTCATACATTAAAAGTATAGTGCAAAAAGAGAGATAGGAGTAGAGATGGATATGGAGATTTTAGAATCATCTCATACAAGTCAGCCTTTACCTCGCCAGATTAAAACCATATGTGTTCTTGGTGGCTCCAGACTAGTAGCTCATATCCAATATATTGATATGGCAGACCAACTTGTAAGGGAGTTAGGAAAACAAAATATCAATATACTATATGGAGGGACTAATAACAAACTATTAAGGAGTCTTATGATGGCCCGCACAATCATGGGGGGATAAGAGTGTCAAGTGTAATACCTTTTCATCGAATTGGAGGCAGTAATCGAATTGGAGTTAGAAATGTCATTAGTCCAGCTGGATTGATGCTACAAACACAATCCATCCACGATTGTCTGATGTACATGATGAGCAATAGTGATGCTTTTATTATTCTTCCAGGCGGCTATAACACGCTGGAGAAAATATTCAATATAGCGTCATTTGCACAGTGGAACTTTCATAACAAACCCATAGGTTTGTTGAATATTAATTATTTCTTTGATGGTTTGCTAGCATTTCTAGATCAGGGCGTAGAACATAAATTTATTTCTTGTTCAGCGAGAAATATACTTGTTTCTGCTAATACAGTTGCTGATCTACTCATCAAGATTCAATCATATGTTCAAAAATATGTGGAAGCTGAAACCCATCGGTCACAGACCATCGGTGTCAAGCGAAAAAGAGATCCTTTAGATCTTTCATTATGAACCCGAATGTTCGGGGTGGCAGAGTTACGGAGTATTTATACTCTCGAGACGCATCCCTTATTTATGGATTCAGTATGTATTTTCTTTTCGCATTTCTATATTTCCGAGTATTTATTGCCATTTTTTTTTATATTCTCAATATGTTCCACTTCGGCTGTTTTGTACTTCTTCTGGAGTAATAATAATAATATCATATTGGCTTTATTTAAATACAGAAATCTAGTGATTATGCTTCTTCAAGAGCATTTTATTCTCATATTAATACAATCTCATATCATCGATGAGATTATTTCATATAATCTCTCAATGCGATATATTTTCTTTGATTTATCAACATGGGATCTATTGAGCATTTTATTTATCCAATGGTAACTTCAGGTACCACTTACTCAATTTTCTCCATCAATATTCAATAGACGTGGAAAGTGAACATTCCTTTATTAAATGCTTCTTTAAGAGCATTTCTCATCATATCACAATATACTAATCTCATAATGAGATTTTTCACCACGGTATATTTTCTTTCTCTTTTATTACAATGGGATTCTTTGAGCAATTTCATTTCATCAATACATACAACGGTAAATTCTGGCATCACTTGCTCAAATCCCTTCTTTAATATCAATAGAATATTCATATCGAACATATATAAATCAGTTATCCAATTGTGGGGTTTAATCCAACCACATTTGTAATAAGTATTCTAAACGTGTGGTATATCCCACCACATTGAAAATATTCATACCAATCGTGTGATATAACTCACCACATTGGAAATATATGCGGAATTTAAAGTATGTAAATTTAAATTGCAGAAATTAAATTTCTTCCAATAGGTGGTCGAACCTACCTTATGGGAATTATTGCAATAAATATAAATTTACGGAATTTAAATCGCAAGAATTAAATTGCATAACATTTAACTACTTCTTCAGGAGTAGAGTCTGCTTAGTAGAAGGTATTACTCTTCATTTAGCATATAAAGTGCATAAATATATAAAATCTTCCGTTTAGTGATGGTTGAACCCATCATCAGGTAGGAGGTATTGCAGTATTTAAATTGCAATAAATAAAGTGCGAGATTTAAATATCTATAGAATCAAATTTGTTCTAACTATTTCTTCAAAATATAATTATTGTCAAAGTAAACAGCCGTAAATCGAAATATCTGCTGCTGCCAACCGCTACTAGTTACCGGCGGCAGTGCCGCCTGGCAGGTGCGTGGTGCTACACATATTTCTTTATAAAACATTAATACATACTCTTCGCTAATCGCTACCGATTCTTGTTGGCATGCCGCTGGCAAGTGCGTGTATGCACATATCTCTTTATAAAGTTTTGACATTATAAGCATTAATACGTAAATATTCACAAGTCTAAGGATCCTTTTGTAACTTTTTCAAAAGTTGGGGTACTGATTTGTAAATTTTTGAAAGTTTACCTTATCAATATTGATGTCAAATCGAAGATCTCGTTAAATCGAATATAATGGAGTCGATAAAATTTGATTTTGATAATGTATGCTCCTTATATCTCGAGAAAATGAATGTTATAGTTTAATATATTATTATATTATAAAATAATATTATATATATATACCTCCGTCCTCACATCCTCAATATCCACTGCAGTTCTCAGCTTGTCTACATCCATGTTTGACTCAAATTGGGCAATTCATCGATCATTGCTGTAGTGTTCAGATTATTTGCAGAAGACGAAGAAAGAGAATTGATGTATAATTGTATAGGATTGATTATAATATAGAATTCAGAGATATTAGGAAGAATTAATTCATTGGTAATAATCCAGTTTCTGATACAGAATATCATCTATAAGATGCAACTGTAGAGCATACTCCCTTCATATTACTCAGTTGGTTAGAAACTCGTGCTGATAACGTGTTATAAAAGTATAGAAATAATAGAGAGAATGAATTATAAGGAATTCACAGAATGAATTTCATTAATAATTGAAGCCCTATTTATAGGAAAACTTCGAATGGTACAATCGTAATTACATAATTTCATCAGGGGCATAATAGTCATTCACATAAATTAAAATATAATAATTTACTCCCTCGAGGAGCTCATGCACAATATTATAACACTTGTGAAATGATGTTGTATCATGTATTATTAATTTCGAATGTTGACTTTGTTAATATTTTTATCTTAAGAAACTTATTTAAGATTAATTAAGACAATGGAAGACATAATCATCACCGGTGGTATTATTTCGCATTAAATTGTTCCCCAGCAAAACCATTATGTTGGGAAAAATTCAAATTTAAGTTTTAATTTCCCCATTCCATGTTAAATAGTATATGAATTTAATGTCCATAAATCTAAATTTGGGGATTATTTTTCATGAGTTCCAAATTTAAAGAATAGTCCCTCCCAATATGGATCACAAAATTTAAAATTAACCAATAATGTAATGACACGTGAATAAAAAAGAAGCTACTCTTCAAATTTGGTGATGAATTCACAATTTATTTATTTATTTAATTTTTGGAATTAATTCACCTAACAATCTGGCCCAATATTCCCTAATTTTTCCGCCTAACATTATTTCAAAATTATTTATTTCCCTCAACAAATTTCCCTTTAACATCTTTCCCCCATATTGATTTTACTCTAAACAATTATATTATAGTATAGTGTTGCATTAGATTTCATATATAGATTGCAATAATTTAGATAAGGCGATTTAAATTTGCCGATTCTAAAATTTGATATATCTTTATTGCGATTTATTGATTGAATATAATATATAAAAGTTCCACAATTTTATCATAGGGCTTAGAAAACATGGTTATTTTCTTAATTATAGGTTGCATTTGGGAGGTGCTATTTCTTGTAAAAATTTTGTCATAATTTTTATTAATTGTTTAATCAAATCGGAACTCCATCCAGCTTCACATGAATCAAGTATTTGATTTAAATTGTAAAAAATCATTGCATTTCAAACTATTAACTTATATCTTGTGAATGACGTTGTATCATGCTTAATTAATTTCATACGTTGACTTCCTCATTATTTCTATTAGGTTAAACAATAATCTTATGCAAGAAAAAGAAGACGTGGTTAATATTTCGTATTAAATTTTTATTCTTGGGCACACCTAGCTAGTTAATTAGCTTTTTGACACGATACTTTCACATTTGAAGTACAATGAGATATAAAAAGATACACATTTTGTCCGTTTTAACCTTTGATATATCATAATGGAAATTTATCAATCAATTAATTCGTAGAATTTCGATAATATGATCAGTTAGACCAATTAAAAGGGTGATTGGAAATAAATTATAATAGTTTTTAATGTAAAAGAGGAGAGAGAATGAGTGAAGTTGAGTGGTTGAGATTTGTAGATGTGATGAGATATGTGGATCTGATTGATTTAGGAGAAAGAAAAAAGTTAAAAAAAAAGTGGAAAAATTTGGAAAAATTGAATCCCAATCACGCTTTAAATTTACATATAGATTGGATGCATGTGCAAAGTTATGAAAATTTTGCAATAGGTAACATATAGATACCTATATACATATTTTTTTTTTAAAAATATGTATATAGATATATTTGATTATATTATATTGTATAATAATACAACTGATACAACACTTGCGTCAATAGGTAATAAATTATCAAATGACCGCATACTAACTGAATGCTTCCATAGCAGAAAATTACTAAATACAATGGCTATATCGTAAACTAGTCGATGAGTTGGGCCAAGCCAGCTCCAACTAGAGCCAACTTGTAAGGCTTGATTTTTCAAAGGCGCAGCTTGGCTTGGCTTGGCTCGGCTCGTGAGTTGATTAACTGAGCTGACGAGGCTGAATCTTTTGCGGTCTGAATGCGAGCCGTTAAATACATGCAAAGGGCAATGCTAGACTACCATAATGAATATCATAATGGTTGATATAATGGTAGTTGATATATTTAATAACCGTCCATTTAAAAGTGATGGAATGGTTAAAATTGTAAGATCATGCTATATATCTATTATGTCAATCACTATGACATCTATTATGGTTGCAAAGGCCAATACTCTCTTCCAATTAGTCAAAACATCATCCATCCTACTATATCAATTCCAGTCTATATATGTACATTCACCCTAGTAACAGAAACATCTACCATTCGGCTACTCCTCTCTCTCTCTCTCGCTCTCTCTCTGCCTCTCTCTCTCTCACACACACACAACACACACATCAAGAGCACAAATGTCGAAACAAACATACAGAGTATGTTGCTGTTTCAGTAGGAGATTCAGACAGAAAGAAGCCGAAACTCCTGCCGAGATCAAAGCTTTATTTGAAAAGTATTCTGAAAACGGAACTGTAATGACGGTTGAGAATCTGCACAAGTTCTTACACGAGGTACAAGGTGAAGACAAACTCACCCTCGAAGACGCCCAAAATGTAATGGAGTCTCTCCACAGGCATCATAATATTTTTCACCGCAAAACTCTGCATCTCCAACATTTATTTCACTATCTCTTCAGTGATGATAATTCTCCTCTCCAATCTCCTCCTAAGGTAATTTCGGCATTGTTCTCCCCACCATTATGTTTATTTACTCGAATAACGTATTAGACGTGATGTTGAAAATTAGAGAAAATGCATTAAAAAATATAATTGTATGAATGGTTGAAAATGATAAGAGAGAAAAAGTTACTAAAAGTAAGTGAAAATTTACTGTTGGGGCAACAAGCCCGAATCATATCTATATCTATTGCTATTTTACTATGGAAGTTCATTACTGATTCGAGCTTAGTGACTATGAACCAAGTTATGCATCTTCAAAAATATTTTACTGGCTTTAAAAATTATGAAAAATGTTGTACTATCACAGTAGATGCCATAATAATTTTCATAATATTAGGTGACATGTTTAATAATCACCAATTGAAAAGTGATTTGATGGATAAAATATTGCAGGATCATTCCGAACATCTATTATGTCAATAATTGTGATATCCATTATGTTATTATAACATAATTATCCATTATTAGCGTGCTTTTGTTTCACATTGAAAACGCAAGTTTATGTTTGTATTTTATTTATTTTATATATAGAGATAGACAACCTGTCTACTTGACAAGCATAATATCAAGAGTGTGATTGGTTTGGAAAATTGGAAGATAGCAATATGTGGTAGTGATTAAGAGGAAAATGATCTCCTATCTACAGTGGATAGGATATCCTACCCACTGTGAGTAGGCCCTGCTGATTGGTGGGGGCTGGTGGGGTCACTCTCCCTATCAATCAGTAGATAATACCTACCCACTGTGGTAGGAGATCATTACTCGTGATTAAGAATAGATAGAATTATTAATGAAGAAAACAAGTTGTATCCACCTACTATATATGCTTAATAATTAGTCTACAATTAAGTCTAATATGGCCACCGAGAAAGGACGTCATTAAATGCATTGTCTTTGTGAACATGGACTTCGACTGTGCCTCGTAGGGCCCAAAAAAGCCCTTTACAGGATATTGGCCTTTGCTCGATTGGGCTCCACTCTATCTTTTTCCAATTCTTCTTCCACACCAGGGAAAAAAAAAAAAAAAAGGACGGACCAGCTATTTGATCTCGATAATCTTATGTCGTCAATGTGTACATGACATAATATTTTATTTCAGAAGTTGAGTTCATTGATGCTGGACCCCACACAACAGTGTGGATTAAATTAACTGAGTTTGTAGCACGAGAATGAGATTAGACCCGGTCACGATTCCGGTTCTAAATTGAAACCGGTGGTTTGAAACTGGTCAAACCCCAATCGAAACCGGGGGTTGACCGGTTCCTGTTCGGTTCCCTTTTTGTTGGAACAAGAACCGGACGATTTCGGTTTGGACTGACCGGTTCCAATTCCAAACCGGAACCGATCCAAACCATTAAAAAATAAAATAAAATAAAATCCTAAACGGTCACAAATGTGACCGTTGGTTGGGGTGTGGGGGTGACCCACTCCATCCCCAAAAGTTATATTGGGGATGAGAGAGAAAAAGTTAGTGAAAATTGATTGTGTTAAATTGAGACACTGAGCTTAGCTGATTTTATATCTTTCACATCGATCATAAAGATAAAAGTAATCTCTCACTATACATATATACGCAAATTTAGGATGATTTGATTCCACTGATGAAAGAGTTACCTATTTCATTTCATTTGTTTTGTGACATCCATTCAGGTTTACCAAGACATGAATTCGCCATTGTCCCATTATTTCATTTACACTGGACATAATTCTTATCTTACTGGGAATCAGATAAGCAGTGACTCCAGTGATCTCCCAATCATAGATGCGCTACAGAGAGGCGTTAGAGTCATCGAATTAGATATGTGGCCCAACTCCACCAAAGATGATATTCACATTCTCCACGGAGGGTAAAATTTGCCTCAATCTTAATTTATGTCCTCCAACTTTCATTTTTAGTGCATATTGGTCTCATTAAATAGTTTTTGATGAACAGGACCCTAACAAATCCAGTTGCACTGATCAAATGTTTGAGTTCATTAAGAGACTATGCTTTTGTAGCATCTGAATATCCTGTAATTCTAACACTTGAAGATCATCTTACTCCAGATCTTCAAGCTAAAGTAGCTCAGGCATGTTATTTATATAACTAATTCCTTTTTTTTTTGGTTTCCTCCTTTATGAAAAAATAATAATTATATACATCTGGTTTCAGATGGTGACTGAACGTTTTGGAGACATACTAGTGTCAACTACATCAGAAAGCTTGTCTCAGTTTCCATCGCCAGAATCGTTGAAGAGACGAGTTATACTATCCACCAAACCGCCAAAAGAGTATCTTGAGACCAAGAATCAAGATAGTGGCATAAAAAAGTCATCAGAGGAAGCAGCATGGGGAAAGGAATTATCAGATATTGCTCATAAATTCAAACTTGATGATATTAATAATAAGGTAATTAAATTTACTTTCTGCAGAAAGATTTCCAGTTTTTTTTTTTTTTTTTTTTTTTTTTTGTGTACATGATTAATTATGAAATGATTTACAGCAGAATGAAGAGTTGGAGCATGAAGAGTATGAGGAAGAAGATGAGAATCACAGCTTACAGCAAAATGTAGCAACAGAGTATAAGCAATTAATTGCAATCCGAGCAGAGAAAATGAAAGGTGGTATTAAAGCATGGCTGAGAGTCGATAGTCAGAAGGCTCATCGCGTTAGCTTGAACGAAGAAAAGCTCGAAAATGCTGTCAAAACTCATGGAACAGATATTGTCAGGTCAAAACCTGTCAACTAACACTTAATTTCGTGTTCATCTACAAAATTTTTCAACTGTAAAATTTCTTTGTTAAAGGTTCACACAGAGAAACTTGATGAGAGTTTATCCAAAAGCCTCAAGAATTGACTCATCAAATTTCAACCCCCTAATCGGGTGGATGCACGGAGCTCAAATGGTCGCGTTTAACATGCAGGTTTCATTACCATTATTACTACATACATTTTTTCATAACCTCAAAAACTCCAAATCTGAAGCTAATGATAAGGCTTTATATATGCTACTCATCTGAATAAGATTGTTATGTGTACAGGGACATGGGAGGCCTCTGTGGCTGATGCAAGGAATGTTCAGATCAAATGGTGGGTGTGGTTATGTGAAAAAACCAGATTTCTTACTTACCGGTGGCCAAGATACCGAAGTATTTGACCCTAATAGACATTTACCCACGAAGAAAATCTTGAAGGTAAATAAATTTCATTTATTTCATCATCCTTTGAGGGGGAAACTTTATTTTTCATGCTAATAATATAATCTTTGTGTATTCAGGTGAAGGTGTACATGGGAGAAGGTTGGGATCGTGATTTTAAACGCACACACTTCGATCTATACTCCCCGCCAGACTTCTACATCAAGGTAGCCAATATCGGTGTGCAAAAGTGGCATTATGACAACAATTCTCCCACTTAAAGTAACTATCTGTTGTTGTAATGAATCCTTTTGTCATCAATGCAGGTGGGGATTGCTGGAGTTGTTGCTGATACATCTGTTAAGAAAACAAAGGTGATGGAGGACAATTGGTTCCCGACATGGAACGAGGAGTTTGAATTTCCTTTGACAGTTCCTGAATTGGCATTGCTTCGAGTCGAAGTTCATGAGTTTGATATGTCAGAAAGGGACGATTTTGGAGGGCAAACTTGTCTTCCTGTTCCCGAGTTGAAAACAGGAATTCGAGCTGTGCCTCTCTATGATTACAAAGGCAACAAGTACAAATCTGTCAAACTACTCATGTGCTTCGACTTCGTATAGTGTGTCACATGTTCATATTCATGCTTATAGTATACACCAAGTATACTTTTGTAAAAAGTGGTTCAAATTATAATGTGACGTTGAACACATACAATTGGTGCCGAATGGAATGTAAGTTTTTACATGGTAATGTAAGTGATGATGTGTTGGACTGCCTCAAGAGAGTGATGAATTGTTGGTATTCCCAATGGCTTTCAACAAAATAAGCAACCGAAGGAAGAAATACGATGCACCTCCTATTGTGGCGTATTTCAACTTTTCAGTACCTTCAACAGTCGGGAAATCAGTATCAGCAGCGCGATTAAAGCCACCTGCCAACCACGCCAAGTTGTTATATCCCCCTTGGTGTAATTTAGTGAAAGCCATCATCGACCTGGTCACGTAATTTGAAGTGTCAATAAACAAAAACATCGTTCGGTTGTAGTTGTTCAAATCGAGGAGCTAAGGTCGCACGAAGAAATTGAAATTACCTGAGTCCTTCACCACAGGCTACAAGTAACTTAGAGTCCTTATTAGGAACCTCTTTCTCAACATCTTTAACAAAATCATCATTTATCTTAGTGAAGTACTGACCAGTCCATGCTCCAATGTACCCAAAATGCACCCATTTTTTCAACAATGTTAAAGGACTATTATCCTTATCCTCGACAAAAAGGGGCACGTGCAGAGACCCAGAAACACGTGCCTTATCCCACTCCCACTGAGGTCTTATGTCAAGCAATTTGTAGCCCTCAGATTCCATGGCTGAGGCTGCATCTTTAGGCAATACGGGCCGCACTTTACCAGATTGTAGCAGCTCTCGGGTTCCTCCAGAGACTGCATTCACTCTTACTCTTAATGATGATAAACGAGTAATGGAAGAAGATAATTGATGAGTTTGTTTCGTGTAGCTTATGGGTGATGTGCGAAGTAAGTTGAATTGAATTGCCATCTCTTTCTTTCTCCCTCTCAGCTTTTCTTATCTTCAACAGTGTCTTAACTTCTTTTAGAGTTTTCCCTTTTTGAAAACAAATAAGGCCTTGTTCTATTTGGTATTAACCAAATCCGACGCCAATCCGTTATATCTCATACTCATTTTCAATCACACACACATTTTCCAAACTAATATTAATCACATATTTTTACACGGAATACCGCGCGGAACAACTAAACCCCCAATCAAACAAGGCCTAAATGATATTGTCTCGAATCAAAATTTAGAGAGTGAGGTCCCCAATTACCTTATAAGTTGTTTGGCAGTAACTCCCAAACCTTTAACATGGAATTGCTGGTCCTTGCAATTGCCAATTTTTATTTTTATAAGGGAAATTGACGCAAATAATCCAAAAAAAAAAGTGTGCAATTGGTAAGTTTAGTTCAAAATAAACAAACGTAACTCGATTGGTCCAAAAAAAATTTGAGGTGCTAATTTAATCCAAATGGATAGAATCCGTCTATTAAACCATTAGTCAAAGTCAAAATATGTTATTTTGTTCTTTTGTGAATGGATATTTTTGTCAAAAATACTACGAAAAATTGCACAAAAAATCCTAACATTTGTGGATTCTTAAAATCAGGTCCTAAAGTTTTTAATTTAGTGACATTAGTCTAAAATTTTAATTAAATTATATAATTTTATATTTTATTTTTTTACATGTGTAAATTTGGTCCATAATTAATTTTATCGAATTAATTTGATATTAATCAGATAATTTTACTAAAAATCTTCAATGTAGCAACGTTTGTTTACGTTTTTTTTTATATTAGATACGCTCACATTTTGATTCTAACCAACAGTCAACAATCAATATAATTAGTATATTTTCGTAAAATTTTAGTAGGCACGTACTACTATAAAAATAAAACTAATATAAACAAATAAAATAAAATACAGACGGACATATTTTAGTTTTAACAAACAGTTATAAATGAATTGTCGTACCTAAATAAAATTTTATTAGAAATATATTTCTTTAAAAAAATATACCGAATATAAAAAATTAATCAAATCAAATAAAAAATAACCATACAGTTTAATAACATGCCTCCAATGTTTCATCTACTTTGTTTAACTAAAACAACGTAACTCATATAAATGCCCGTGTTCTATAGCTCGTTGAGGTATTGCACAGGCTACTTTCAAAATCTTGCTTATATCCTATTATAAAAACTAGTTCTTTATCCATGCGATACACGAAACTTATTATCGGCAACATTTAAATTATCAATATTTTGTATAAATTATATGAATATACATACTGAAAACAACACCCCCCCCCCCCCCCCCCATGTAGCCATGTTGGTAGTTTGACAATTCTTATTACAAATCAGTATCATCAACCTGAAACGATTTGTAAACCTTGATAATGCGACATATAATTGTTCATGACTCAACACAAGTTTAATTCCTCAAATAAAGCCAACACTATATTGAATGATTGAAGGATAATGTACTCGTGACGCACACTTGAAAGTCAATCTTCAATATGAAAGAATTAAGGTCATTCTTTGAATAAAAACTTTACGTCTTGGTTTACAGTTTACTTCAAGAAGAATTTTCACCCCAATAACATGATTTCCAAGTTTTGTAATAAGTAATCAAGTCATATTGCACAATAACAGAATGATGAATATTCCTTGATTAATAAGATAAAATGATGAATATTCCTTGATGAATGATGAATTAATATTCCTTAATTAATAAGATAACTTGAATAGAAATGAATAGAGAGTTTCTTTTGCTTTGACAAGTTGGTTGTTTCGTTAAGTATTTTGTGAAATATGAAAAATTGAGGACTTTTGTATTAATTTTCATCTAGTGGATTCTTTACCCGTGGCAAGGGGGTCGTGGTTTTTCCTTTAGTATTTTGCCATGTTATATCGTACAGTCTTTGTTTTTACTGCTTGATCTATGGTCTATGCCCTACATATTGTTTTTCTATGTTGTATCTCTATTGGCAGTCAATATATACTTGCATAAATTCCTGTTCTTTCTGTTGGTGCGGAAGTGAAGCAGTGAAGAAATTTTTAAATTTTATTGATGATTTTTCTTGAGTTGCTACAGCGTATGCCCTCATTGAATTTTTTCTCCTCTCTTTACTTCACTTTTTTTTCAACATTACAACCAGGGCCTCTATTTAGAGCACCCTTTGGATAGATCCAGGTACATTGGAATACGACTAGTCGACTACTAATTCATGTACTTGTATAATAATTCATGAACACACACATACATGAATACGTTGGTGATATATTGCCCGCACTGAGAGAATTTTTTTCTCTCAGCACGGGCCCCACCCACACTCAGCCCCCTAATGCGGGGGGCCGCGCCAGGGGGTGGGGGGGCACATGCCCTGCGTTGGGAGAATTTTTTTCTCCCAGGGCAGGGAATATAATAAGGCCCTACATGAATGTTATTTATTAATGTATGTACTACTGTCTTTTCATTTCTCAAGATTACAAATTAGGGCCGATGATTCAATGCCAACCTGCAGTTGGCAGCATAAGTTGCCAATAGAGTGATGTGGCGCCCTATGGCAATTTTTTTTTTTTTTAAAAATAATTTTTTTAGTATCTACATCAAGTGAGATAAATAATATGTAACTGCTCCATGATGGTGGGAGCTCATGTGAGCCCCACATTTTCCCCCCAAAAATAGGGGTGTTAGCATGATCTCCTACCACCAGTAGATCTCCTACCAACACTAAGAGATCATGAGCGTACAAATCAGTTCTCGTTTAACACTTTTTGCTTTCCGTATTGTTTGTTCACATCTTGTGATTGATTTCGTTGGTTGGTACATACACATATACACATCGACACTTTTAATTGCTTAATTAATTAATTTGACTAGGGCTAGATTTTAAGTTGCCTTTCTATTTGTAACGGACATCTTCCGTGGTTTTCTTCATAACGTGAGTGGACTTCAAGGGGGAAGGAATTCATATCCCCTATTCGTGCTTTATTAATATTATATTATTGCTATGGTATTAAAGCCAGTATAGATGAATTTTTCATTTACATTGGTCAAGATTCAAGAATCGAGTAGAGAAGTGACAAATGCGTCTTGTACATATGTTTTTCTCGAAGAGTTTGATAGGGTGCAAGCAGCAAAATGACAAATGTAGTACATATTGATAACTTGATACATGTGTAGCTGTTGTAGTTTTAGGTTTTTTCACCAAGTGATAGAAACAAGAGAAAAATAAGCCCAATTTTGGGCATATATATGTTTTTGTTGGTTTGCTACGTCAATTACAAACAATTGATGGTATCTAATCACTAAATCATCTTTCTTAGTGCAAATCGCCTCCTTGTTTCTTCCTGGCAATTGCTTTTTGTAATTTTATCTTAATAATAATAATAATATATAATATATATCCTTTTTAAGTTGATCACCATTGCTCATTCCTAATTGCCTAGCAGGTTTGCAAGGTCACTCAACATGAGCTCCAATAGGTCGTCGAAAGAGAGGCTAAAATGGACGAAAGAATTGCACGAGTTGTTCGAAAAAGCAGTTAATCAGATCGGAGGAGCGGATAGTATGTCTATGTCATGCAAACATTTAAATTTGACATTTTTAAATGACACGGTGAATGTGGTGTTTTTGCATTGGATGATGTAAATCTACATTAAATGATATGTATATGAATATATATTCATCATCCAATAGAAAAATGACACACTGAAATGATACTTAAAAATGTCAATTTAGATTATCTATCTAAAATTGTTCTTATGTTATATGCGGGTCAGGTACCATAATGTGTATGCATTGAATGTTTTGAGAGTCCTAATAAGAATATCTCCTCACTTGTGCAGGGGCAACTCCAAAAGGCATTCTGAGGGCTATGGCAATTCCTGGATTAACCATTTTTCATGTCAAAAGCCACTTGCAGGTTCTCCCCAAACCACCCCCATCCCCCGCCAGTTTTGCCCAAAAAAAAAAAAAAAAAAATCTATATTTATACATATATAAATTGATATGTCGCTTCTTTGGTGGAATTAGACTGTATAAGACATTTTTTTTTATGTAAAATTATATTAGGGGTATCCCATTCTTATTTTTTAAGTGTGTTAAATGTATAATGATTGATTTTTAAAAATATTTTAACAAAATTTTGTAAATTATAATTATATATGGATGTTTCTAAACAAATAATATTAAAAAATACTGTTAAGAATCACCTACATCACACCTTGTCCTAATTAGTAATTGATATCTTTCACAGAAATACAGGATGTCAGTATTCACCCCAGAAGGTGGCCATAGTGAGTCCACTTTATATTTTTTATATTTTTTGATATTTTTGGTTTCTTAAAATTTTCTGGAAATTAAACTCGTCCCTATATAATTTTGTATTTGGTGACATGCTTACAGGAGAAAAAAGTGAACGGAGAAATATATCTGAAGAACTTCCAAATTTCAGCACCAAATCGTTAGTTCATCCTTGCTTACCTACTAATTAAATTCTGTAATTAATAATATGGCTATGTGTTCCCAAATTTCTGTCTCGTTGTCAATATATATTATTAGTATAATAATTTACATATTATTATAGGGCTGCTCAGCTAAATGAAGCCTTAAGAATACAAATGGAAGCGCAAAGACGATGGAACGAGCAAATGGTGGTAAACATACCTAAAATGTTACTCTTGTTAAGATGAGTAACCCAATAATGTAATATGCTATTTTGACGACCAAAGTTATCGATAACTATTTTGTGATATGTGTTAAGATAATTATCTATTTTTTAGATAGATTTTTGTATTTTTCTTAGAAATTTACTAGCAAATTTTGCTCTCTACTATGATTCTAGTATTATTACAAGACAGTTTCAATTGCTATACCATTTTTTTTTAAATTTGTTTTCCCATAGGTTCAACAGAGCTTAAAAATGAAAATCCAAGCACAGGATAGATTTATGGACCGTATTCTTGAGGATTGCGAGAATCAGATACCCAGTAGTACTAAGGCAAACATGCCTTATTCTTCAGTACTGCCTTCTCTCAGTGAAGAATCAGATCAATCAAATGAAAAGGAATACTTCGAATCTGATTCCGAAATTGAAACGAAGGAGATGAAGGGATTCCAGGACGAATTTCGAGCACCAAAAAAGATGAAATTAATCCATGAAGAAATTCTACCAAATTTCAACGTGTTTCCTGTTGAAGTAATGAATAATAATCCATTCGGAGAAAATGATGAAATAGGGCTTCCACCGTGGAGTGCTGTTGGTGCCTTTCAGTCCCCATTGCTGCCATCTTCTTTATACAACCTTCTGCATTAGCTCAAATGTTGCACCCAAATGATTAATGTCGCAGAAACTTACCATTGTCATATGATGATGTGTGTTATATTTGTGTGCTAGCAGGTCAGATTGTAGTATTTTATGAATAATGACCGATCAAAGTACCACATGTTATAACAAAACCATTCATACTGAATCATGAAGATGGATCATGATCCATTTGAGCTTGAATAATCGAGATGTTTGTGTCTCTGAAATCATATAAATAAATTTGGGTTGTATTTTGTTAAGCGCGATTGAGAACTCTTTAACTTTTGTTTCATAGTGATTATTAAAAGAATAATTTTTTGGATATATAGTTGACAAGTAAATACTTTAAAACTCCCTTAGCTTTCATGTACAAGCTATTATGATAATATGTTAGTCAAATTTTAGGCTTTTTGCTAAAAATATAAAAGTGCAATCTGAAGATTCATTAACCATCAACGTCTATAAAAAAATTGCTAAGGAGAAAAATATTATTCAACCTATATTAAAATAATTTATTTGGTTAAGCACACAAGAAATAAATATCAAAGTAAAGACTTGTGTGTATAGATTAAAAATAATAATAATAATAATTAAAAAAACTCGTGTGCATAGATAATAGAATAATTCTAGAATCAGGTATAGTGTTAGGTAAAGTTTTAGATAAAGTGAAAAAATTGACCAAATTACCCCGCCCCCATGAATGTAGGATGGGGGAGGAGGTAATTTGGTCCACTTTTTCACTTTACTTAAAACTTTACTTAATCCTATAAGTTTTTTGCAATAGCTACAAATTTTGAGTACGTATGCAATGCCTTCTCCCAAAAATAGACATGCTGTAATTTCCAGATGTATAACAATTGCAAAATGGGGATGGGAGATCGAAAATACATTCTTTACAGAGGAAAAACATTCGACGATGAAGCTATGACACAGCCATGTTTAACCGCCTTGATAATCAACAATGAAGCTTCAGACGTTATCTATACCAGATAAATTCCACTAATTAATTGAAATTACATTTGATACCACTTTGGATTTTCCGATCCATTGCTTTTACGAGTTCATTGGCCAACGATGCAAAATCTTCAGCTCCGCTTTGAAGTTCCGCAGTTCGTCTCCCAATTCTCTGAACCCACACACAACAAAAAATAAAATAAAATAAAATTGGACCACTAAAATTCAACTCTAGTGAGAACCAATCAAACTGAGGTAACAACAGGGGGTTATCAGACAAAAACCAGATTCCAGCAAATTTTAAATACATAAGAGAAGCATGTGCAACACAAAATAGAGTATACTAGACCACGTTAGAGCAAAAAGATAGCCTCTGGAGAAGAAAGATGTAGGTGAAAAATCTATTCTCAAATAATGCGCAAGAGGAAAAGTAAAAGTTATATTCCTTGAAGTTGAAATTCGCAGAATGGGGGCGGCTAAATTAGCACTAGGTTTCGAGCAACTCTAATATGGAGAAAAAAACCCCAAATATGACTTACTCCCCCGGTCACGTAGTGAAAATGGCTAAATTAGGGGCCAAATTAGACCCCAAAATAGAGAATTCACCCATCTCACACACATCTTAGTTCGCCTCAATTTTTTCCACAAACCAATTCAATCTCGCCGTGTGTCTGGGAATCTTATATAAAAGAAAGAAAGTTACTCATTTGTTATCATAATATTTATTCCTCTAGTTGTTCCCATGTACATTATTTCAAAATGAGTTTTCCCCCCTTCGTATTTTCCACTTAGCTTTTGTCCCCTTGGCTTCTTTTCCCCACATTGGAATTGCTTTTCCAGAAGGAAAAACCCCAAGTATGGATTTCTTCTCCAAACACTACCATTGCTGTTAGTATGTAAGCTATGGTATTTGACAGAACCTTTGAAGACCAAGGACAAGAATAAAGGACTAGTATACCGCTTTATCATGGTGAATTCGACCGTAGGATTTGGGGAGAACAAGAAGATATGAGCAATTTAATATATTAGGAGATTTTGAAAAAATTTTGCAGCAATTTTGTGACGTTGAGTTTTGGTGAAGACGGGTAGCCATGTGACATTTTTATCTCATAGAGTTACTCCCTGCAGTCGTGATAATAATATCAAATATGGGCTAATTTTACTCATAGGCACTGAAATTTTAGAAAAATTACAAAACGGTCATTGAAGTTCAAAAGTTCTAATACTAGTCACTACAGTTTACTTAATACTTTTATTGGTGCTTACTCTATTATATTTGCAAAATATTTGGATGATTTGTCGCCGATAGTGGCCTACGTGGGCACCACGTGTGCGATGGCTTACAATGAATTTATGCCACGTGGACCTAAAAAGTTATTTTAAATAAAAATTAGACCTTTACTTTTACAGCCTCAAGTTTATCTTTTAGGAAAAATTAAAGTTTAATTTATTTAAAATAATCTTTAGATCCACATGGCGTAAGTTCATTCAAATCTTTGTGCGTGCCAAATATTTTAACATTATATTGAAGTGACTAATGGTGGAAGGATAAATAAACTTCATCAATCAGCAATGAAAGTCTGAAAGCATGTGAAGATCAAAATTTTTATCCATTTTTAGTCATTCTTTGTAAATTTGAATTTGTTCAAATCAATCGCATCCAGATATCTTGTTAGACCTACATGTAATACACAAATCTCCACCATTTTCTCTCCTAATTCACATAAAAATACATAAAAATTCATAAAAAAATTCAACACTAACATGGGTAGAAACTTTAGAATATGAGCAAGGTTCTAAAAGGCGCGAGGCGTGGCAAGGCGGTAAGGCCAAGCCTCAAGCCTTGGAAGCCTAGGCGTGCCTAGACGAAGCCTAGGTGTCAAAAGGCATTTTGAATTTTTTTCTTCATTTTTTTATTCTAGAGTGATAAATAAGTATAGAAATGTATATTTACAAAATTTCATACACAAATCAACATACATTTCAATTTTCCAACAAACACATATAATCTAAAAAATTGTATACACAAATAGTTGACAAGATACTAATTAGATGCAAACTAAAAAATTTAAATAATATATCGCTATCTATATTAAACGACGAGAATGGAGTTATTTGTATCATAAAAGAATTATTTGCCATCTTCTTTCTTTAACCCATCATCTTCTTTATTTTTTGGAATCGAGAGTCTTCTTTTGGAAGTTTTTGAATTATAATAAGATAAATTTGATTGGTAAAGTATTATGAGATATAACGCATTTATTGGATTTGTAGAATTAATGGCTTTTTAATTTTATCATAAATATTAATTTTTTGGCCAACCAAAAAAATAGCTTCATTTAAAAAAAAAAAAAAGAAAGAAGCTCGTTCAAGTAAAAGGCGCTCGCCTAGGCGCGCCTAAGCGCACGCCTTTTCAAGCCTTTTGCTAGTCAACACAGATTGACCGCCTTTTTCATGCCTAAGGGGTATGCGAGGCGTTTGGGAAACGCCTCACGCCTAGGCGCTCTAGGTGGCGTCTTTTCACGCCTTTTAGAATACTGAATATGAGTTATCGTTTTATAATTTTACTGAAGTTAAGTGAGCGTTAATGAAGTTAACCATATTAGATGGTCGATATTAATTACTCATTAGTTTGCTGAAAAGTAGATCACGGGAAAGGACCAAAATGTTTTAGCATTTTCCTATAAGGTGCTCCCTAGTTCATACCCTGTCACACACCACATCCTCTTTCCACAATAGCATTCACTAGATATAGAGCAAACACATGACTTATTCATCTTTAGTAGCCTATTTGTACTGTTTCTTTTGAGTTTCAAGCATTAAGAAAATCCTGAGATTTGACTAGACAGGAACAAAAATGTGGATTATTCTAATTAGGAAATTTTCCGGATCGTGTAAGATGTCCAAACTAACCTCAAGCTTTTCTCCACGCTCTGAGAGCTTATCTTTTGCTTGCCCTGCTGCTGATGGGGCATCCTAGAATTGTAAACAAATATCCAATTAGAACAGCTTATTCTAGGTAAGAATTGTATCTTGATAGAATTCATAACATAAATTACCCCAAGATTTCTATATTTTGCTATTATTTCTTCTTTGTTCTCACTCTGGGTGTAGCATCCACACCTCCATCTAATAATCTTTCTCTTTCACTTTTCTTCCCTGCAATACAGAAGGAAAACACTTCATCACCACATTGCTTGACCAAATCCACATGTACAAAGGCAACATACTGTGTACCTTTATCTTTAGCATGTTCTTCACGAGATGGCAAAGGTGTTGGAGGCATAGGGTCCTCAATTTCAATGTCGTCTACACAAAGACAAACAGTTTGAGCTAACATAGCCTTAACACGAGCATGTCTGGTAGCCATTTGAAAGTCAAAAATGAATTTTTTAAAGAATGTGGTCGGAAAGAAGTTTCTTATTTTAGAAAGGAAAATGGTCCTGCATGTTGTGTAATTGAAATGAGTTTAAATTAAAAAATCAAAAAATAAAAAAAAATCTGAACAAGTCAAATCAAACAAGCTTTTACATAAAAACGGAGCTATTAATTCTTAAAGAAATATAATCAAGAAAACACAAGATGTATCATGGGAGAGGAGTGAAACCTATATCAAGCTCAACCGCATCTAATCCATCAGCATTTGTGGATGGCTGTGGGAATGGGTTCTTCATGAAACAGCTCTCCAAATGACTATAATCAGATTTAGAAGTAGAAGAAAGAGATGCCATGTGATTTGATTTTCGACCCTTAAGTCCTTTGACAATATCACCTAAAAGGCGAGTACTGCCTCCTTGTAGTTACAGAGTCGAGCACTCAGTAAAAAAATACAGAACATCGAGCATGAAAATTAAGCAACTCATAGTATCAGTACGCCTAACCTGTTTTATCTTTGAAACTGAGGAAACAGTTCTTGCAGCATTTGTTGCTGCTGCAAGCACTTTATCATGAAGACTGGGCAAGGACTCGAGAATCCTGGAAATGGTGTTCTTTAGTTCGTTGAGCATATTGTAATTAACTTTCCAATCTTTTATGAGGCTCAAAGAAGCATTGCCTAAATGGCATCTATTGAACACAGTAAACATACCTGAGATCATTTTCACCAGCTAATAGAGAAACAAATGCCACTTCACTCTGCCTGCACATATTATTCAGGATTAAAAGATATTGTCTTTGTGAAGTTATATATAAAAGTAGTTCTATAAACCAAAAGAAATGAGTGAGAGAAAAGAGGGTAGTATTTAAGGGTCATATGAAATAAGTGGATAATCATATTTAAATGGTATATAATCATGCCAAACACAATAACTATCATAAGTGCAACTATGCAGTATATGGCAAATGGGGTAAGGGCCGAATATATGGTTCGTAACAGATATCTTCAATATTTTACACAAAGTTGGGTGATTGAATAAATTGTGTAATAGAAATGAATGCTTTTTAACTAATCATTTGTTGACCTGAAAAAACTCATACAGCTTTACCAGTGTAAAATGTCCATTATTTGTAGAACTGATTGTCCTTTCCATGTTTGCCTTGAAGTTCCATCTTAGATCAGACGACAATGAATATTCTTTCACCAATTCTAGGTCAGGCAAAGATCTGCACAAAGATGGCTGTTACCACAGCTTCCTGACACTAATCTTTTTCTTCACATTTATTTGTCATGGAGAAAAATAAACATCAGATTTGAAATTTCCACAAAAATATAATTATAACAATTTAAAAGTTCCACGATAAAAACAAAAATCCATTAGGAACAATATTTATTGGGCAATTGAGTTCTCATTGCAACTGGTATTAGGAATCTGTTGAAGCATTTCATCGTACTTAGGGTATGTTTGATTGGTGATAAAGTTAACTTTCTTGATATACGTGCTGAATGTGTGGTTGAAATTTGGGGAAAATATATTAAATAATTGAATGAGTGGTTGTAAATTATGAGAGAGAAAATGTTGATAAAATTTGTGTTGAATTATGTTGAGGAGAACAAGGCCTTAATCTAAAATTTTAAAATTTTAGGTTAAGTGGTTCAATATGGTATAAGAGCAAGCAAATATTGAGAATCTCACCGCCACCCATTCAAATGAATTGTCCATATATCAAACTTTAATAGGAAAAGATAAATCCTACCTATACATGAGGGGCGTGTTGGAGATAATAGTTAAATGATATGCATTTGAATCGATCTATTAGCTTAAACTTTTAGATTAAGTGATTCAAAATAGCACCAAAACAAGCAAAAGTCCTCCATTTAAATCTCACAACCACCCATTTAAAATGATTTGTTTACATGTTAGGCTTTGATAGAAAATACACGCCATTGGGCGTGTCTAAGGTAATAGCTAAATGACATAAATTTTGATCGATCTAGGAGCTTAAACTTTTAGATCAAATTGTTGAATAGAATTTTATTAAAGCTTTAAATAACAAGGCAAAAGTTTCTGAGGGTGGTTTACCGGATCTCTATTTCTCCTGTCTCGTAAAATACCACCAGTCCACAAAGTCTTTCATCGTTTCTGAAAGCAGCTGTTGAGTAATAGGACTTAGCAAGATTGACTTTAAAAATAGATTTATTTTCTTCCTGGTGATGAAGATTAGGTCAGTTCGCCAAAAATTGAATTTAACAGAATAGGAAGTAAAGTTAGGGGACACGCCTCAACTACAGCTTTCAAAGTGTATATACGTAGAGAATCCCAACAACAAAGCACCATAAATGACTCCTTTGAATGTTCCCCACCGGTATTTGCATGAATAGAGTGATCCTCTGTATTGCATGTAGTGCTCACTTGAGTAGTGTGTTCCCCAGAAATCTTGTTCTTGTTACTATCATGGACAGGCAAATGCTCTCCATCTATTGATCGTGGATCAGACATATTTATATCTGGAGTAAAAACAAGAAAAATTAAATAGCAAAAAAGATTAAAGAAAAAAAGAGAAACAATTCGTAGCAACTGACAAACGATACTTGCCTATGACATAAATAGAAATTGCAGATGATTGTTTCTTTGGATGTACTGGCCTTGGGCAAATAATTTTACCAGTATTACTATCAATGGCATAAATTCTTGCATCCTTGGTTAATATAAACAGAAATTCTCCTACATGGTTTTCTGCAGTTTTTGAACCTAACTGATTTAAGCTTTTTGCAAGACCAAAAGGAAACTCTTTCCAGAGTACTGATATCAATGGTGAGCTAGTTTTGGATATAGAGTCTGATATAAATGCAGTAGACAATGAATTCACATCAAGCACCGCAATCTGAAACAAAGGTGTTCAATTCTTGAAAGCCTTTAATAAATAGCAATATGTGAAGTGAGCCAAAGGCTTCATAACAGATTCCATGACCTTGCTTTCTATCAAAATTATCAGGGAGTATAATCTTCATGGAAGCATTTAGGTTGAAGCAAGTTCTAGGAAGATGGATGACTGCCCCATCATGGCCAAAAAGTAAATAGATACACAAATTGAAGGGTTCGCTAATAATTTAAACAAAAGAAACTTTAAATGATATTACTCACTCGAGAACATTGATATCCAATAACTAGTTTGGTGCCGCCATTTGAAAATTCGAGTGCTTCAACTCCTAATTTTAGAAGGCTAAAAACAGCTTCATACTTGAGTCCTTGGACTTCAGCAGAATTACGAACTGTGAAACACGGAGCCAATATGAAGTCAAGATAACAATTCAACGTGACCATGATAATCGCTCCTTCTAACCACATTATTAGGTTATTCAAAAATAACCTCCGCATAGCAGGCATCACAAACTAAAACATTTTTTGGATACTTCATGAAATTCTTCAAAATATCAATTATAATTGTAGGCCATGTATTGAGCATTTCCTTATGTATGAACTTCTTGCCTCCAAACATTTTTATATAGAATCCTGTGGTAATAAAAATTTGTAGACAAGGTCAACTGACTGTCTAGTATTGAGAGGAAGACCTTGTGTCCCATCAAATTTTCTCCCAGTGAATGGGCTTCATTAGAAGGGTATTAAGCAGTTTTTAATCACCTTCGTGGTTATTTTCTGTAACAAAATAGAAGCTTGTTTCATTATTTCTGCGGAAGGTTGTACAGTGAACTTGGATGAGATGAGATGAAACAGAAAATAAGTAAACAAATAATTACTAAACAACTATACATTGAGCTTTAAAAAGGAAAGAAAAATTTCTGACCAAACCACACTCATTCCCAACTGCTAATCTCAAAGTGGATGAGCAGAAAGCTATTTTGCCACTGAAGCACGGGAGTCCCCTAAATTTATACTGCTAACTTGTCGATAAGAAATTAATTTACTTGAAGCAATACAAATAATAGCATAGTCACTACCAAGAAGAAACTGAAATTATTTTTCTGCTAGGCATATCATTGAATTTGGCATTGCTCCAACCTTGGTTGTCAAAACATAGAGGAGTAAAAACACCGGATGTGTGGCATCCCATATTCGAACTGATCCATCCTGATAGCCTGCTACATAGAGTCTGCAGATCACGTTATCTTTGCCAAATGATAGATGATTGTATACACCCCCACCAAGGGCCACTTTATACCAATCGGCAACATTAGTGTTGAACTAGAATGCTTGAGTGCAGCTATCTTATCAAAAATAAAATGCAATATTAGATAATAATGTGCAAGACTTGAGAATTTTCAGAGGAACCAAACAAGGTTTGGGAGTTCCATGTTTATGATGTAAATTACCTTGCACAGTTCCTCCGTATTTCCAAATACATGAAAAAGCTCTGCCATAGTCATTAGAGGCTCAATAGTTGGTATTCCAGTCGGAAAATTTATGGCAGAGCCAAGCAGATCCTTTTCAGGGTGCAATTCCGATTTGGGGTGCAACACGGAGGATGACAAGTTAGCACAACTATAAATTTGCAGGCATCCAGGGTTTAACAATACAAAAACTACAGCAGTTTCGTCGCTTCGTGTTTCCCCAGAAGATGGCACCAAAATCATGTCGGCGAAGGAACTAGTAAGAGTGAGGTCCACACGACCAGTGCATTTCACAGCTTCCATACCAGATGACCATTCCAGGTTCAAAACCTGTAAAAGTGCTAAAGGAGATTAAAACATATCAAACTACTGGTGCCCAAGTGACTTCATCAAATTAAAAAGTAAAAATTCCACTACAGAAGATTGTAGTACAAATACATTGTGAGTGTTGGGCTGCTCTCTGATAAATTTCTTAAACCAGTACACAAGCCTATACATATGGATTGCGAAAAAGGCGCATCGAAGTTATATCATGTGTGCATTTGATTAGCAAGAAATATGTGGGATAACATTCCCAAACAATCTATGGGCAAAAAGCTCAAGAGCATGAAGGGAAGTTGCAACTACCTACGTCATTGGATTAGTAAGTGTTGTTTCCAAGCATCAAAGTTATTTCATTTCAAACAAATGTGTTGAGAACACTATGTTTCTGTCTACATTTTCTAGGAATAGGTTTTCTGTATGGAAACTTGAGTATAGCACCAGATTTCAATTTTTTTATTGTATAAATATGAATTGGTTCAAGCTTGATTCAACACTTCAAACATCTTAATATTTCTCCAACAGAAAACATCTAACAAGTAATTACTGTAGTGCAATAATGGGAGAAATGACTCCATGAACTCTCCAGGAAGCATCATGTTTGACAACCCACCGTGACAGCTTCTTCAGATCCTATCGCATCACCACCATAAATAAGAAACAGGCCATCACAATGATTACGGGATCCACTTTTAGCCAACCAGTGTAGAACAATGACAGGAATCCTCTTTCCAGCAGAAGACAACTGTAACTTAACAACATTTTGAGACAGCCCAGCTGGTTGGCCTTGTCCTAAGGTACCTATTGATGTATTCCAAAATAAAATATCTCCATCTATATATCCAATAGCAAGGATGGACCCATCAAAAGATGCCCAACAAAGAGCGGTGATCTCTTTCTCCTCTAAATGATAGGAATCATCTACCATGCTGGTATCAATGTTGTTTTGAAAATCAATTTCATTCTTTAGTTGGAGAACCTTATCACCTTGAACAGCAAGAATTTGAGCTCCAACGACATCCCAAAGTATAATGAGCCCGCTTTGATATGTAAGCAACATCCTACAAAAAAATTTAGAGCTCCCCAGTTTGAAACAATTATTATTATTATTATTATTAGGAAAAAGAAACACACTTTTTAATAATGAGAAAAGGGAAATTACAAAGACATGCAAGGATCAATTACAATTAATTGTAATTGAAACAATTAATTGTTGACTCTCTGCAAACAGCTTCATGATACAAATATTCTCTTTTATTTGTTGTCAATATTTATCCATCCATCATCTGGTTCTTCCCAAGTCAACCTTATATACAAAATACAATTTTAAAAACATCAAACTTACTTTAATTTATATCAGTGACAACTATCATCACACCCAATAAATTAGGCATGTCAAAGTGACATAGTTTAGGGGTTGTAATTTGTCAATATCTAGAACTCTCATCCAAACCTCTAGTGAAGTTAAATAGAATTAGTAACGAAATAGAAACTGAAAAAGTAAAAATAGAGAAAACTAGAGGAGACATGTATCTTGCCTATTTCCCGAAGAACCAGGTTGGAGAAGAACTCCAACAATAGGTTGCTGATTAGATAATGAAAATCCAGTTGCTTCTGTGAAATAAATATGACGTGTTAACTGTATGCTCTTATGGAAATGGGAACAAGTACACAAACGGTCCAATGTCCATATGTGATTTTTTTGCCTAAACGGACATGAAACACAATCTTCCATCTAGATTTTGCAACCAAAGATTTGGTAATGGTGATCAATTTTTGTAAAAGTTGATTTGACTGAAACAACAAGATCGGAAAATCAAATGGTAGAAAATTAATTTATGAGGGATATTAAAGAATCACCAGCAAGTGAAGTTGAAGATATATGATAAGGCAGTTGCAGAAGTTCTCCATTATCTGAATCATACTTCAGAACAGACATTGATCCATATTCATCGCCAATATACCTAAATAGAGAGAAGAAAAGTGTTATGCATCAAAGAACAGATCTCAAGCCCCTATGTGATAATTATGAAGTAAGCTCAAACATCAGATATCAACATCAATATCATACATAAGTGAGGAGCCATTGATTACAAAAAGCAGTTACATTAGATTTCCACAGTAAACTACTAGCTATACACCTCCTTTCTAGATTCCAAACCTGCAAAGAAGGGAGAAAAGTTTAGATAGTATGCTATCTATTGAAAACTAATTCGGAGAGAAATAATTTTCTTGAATTGAATGGGTTACAAAGTGTATTTATATACACTTAGATGCTCTCTAAGTAGGAAAGTAAACAAAATCCCCAAGAACCAAAAAAAATTGTAAAAAAATAAGGAAAGCAAGAAACAAAGAATTGCAAACAAATTAGCAATAAAGTCAAATCTTTTATGATCAGTTAGCGCACATCAAGACTATTATTCTTTTTGCACTTTGAGTTTTGGACGAAATAGAAAATCATTTGGAAATTTAAAATAAAAAGAAAGGTTTTAGTAGTTGTACAGGTGTTACAACGTTGAGCATCCCAATTAGTAAAACAGAAACAAGAGACGTTGAAGGATGTGGATCATAGGAGTTCTACTATCTTGTCATTGGTCAACAAACACAAAGCATATTTTAACAAAGCATAAACTACTAGTACCTGAATATAATTGTCATTTGTAATGCTAATTAAGAAACCTTGATTCTGCAGAAACTGCCAAACAACAATAAGGAACACATCAGTAGCATAAAAATCATTTCAAGAGAATTGTTTTAGTAAAAATGAAGGAGATGTGGCAGTCTTCACTACCCATTTCTACATTTCTAAACCTTGGTATTGGATTGTCATATGATTAGATGAGTCCTCATTAAGGCTGAACATCGTTAAGTTCAAACTGCCTTGACTATTGCATATTAGTTTCTTGATTTTGTTCAGTTCAAATTATAATAACTTTACTGATTTCAGTATTGCGTTATAAATTTGTAATGTAACAAGTTTAATTTTTTTTAAAGAAAAAGAAGATCGATTCTTTCTTTTTTTAAAGCAACTTTTTAAACACCGAAATCTAAACTAAACCACTTCGAGTAGATTGGAATTTTTTTTCAGACCATATAGAACCCAACCAAACCATTTCACTTCATAAACTAAACCAAACTATACCATGTTTGAGGTTCATTTAGATTTAGCGGTTTATTTGCTAAACAATAGTTCTCACTGTTTGTCATGCCATGTGATTAGATGAGTCCACTATTTACTCTAATAGTGGGTTTGCTCCGTCCTAAAATAAATTCAACCATCTAGGACCCATGTGACACAGAATAATGAGCCTATTGCTCTCTTGAGGATGAGAAAATACAAAAAACCTACTGTTTATTCCAAACTAGCATACTTCACCCATATGAATCATTTTCTGCCACTTATGTGTAGTCAAAGCTTTGTCTCTAGAAAAGTCTAATTCAAGATATTTTTAGCTCACTACCATGTCCTTTCAACATCCAAAACTCCCTATCGTAAAGTCTAGTGGTTCAATTATGAAACTTATCATTTCAAATTTTGGACATCACATGTTGGGTATGATTAATTGAGCCTCATCGATCCACTGACCTTCATAAGAATCGGATGAACTTTTTCCAGTAATCATCCAAGGTGTTTGCAGCGTAGAGTGAGTTACTCCACTGAGTATTGATGCCTTCTGGACATAATTGAAATAATTGAATTTTCTGGAGGTAACTAGCTTATCTACTTGATCAAACGGATTAATTATGAGTAGCTAATTAGTAAACTGATCGACAGACATGCAACGTTTACACCTTGGAGTGAGTTACCCAGCTAATCCTATGGCATTTGATTATTAGTGCCTTTGACATCATAATAACAGTTAAGAAACCTACACAAAGCAAACCCATGTGATAAATTAAAAGATGCTCGCATGGTTTCTAGACCTTTCAAGAAACCACTGTTCATTTATTCAGGCTTGTGTTAATCCACTGAACCTTTGATCAACTGGGTGACTTTTTTCCCAGAAATGTCCATCACAGGGAATGTTATGTAGGACTTCCTACTTACTTCGATCTCATTACATATGTTCTGTATCATCTTGACATACGGGGCAAGTACCAATTCCAAAATAAATAAATAAGCATGGAAACCGAGTTTTCACACCCTGATCACTCACACTCACAAGATAGAAATTTTGTGCGTGAATACAGGTGAAATCGCAAATGCAAATTTTCTGAATTTTGTTATAAAAAGTTAAGAATCTATCTAGATTTAAAAACTAACCTCCAAGTATTTGTAAGGTAATTTCTTTGTGGAAGTAAGAAGTCCTTCAATATTATCACCACCTATCACATTTATCCTACCATCCTTGCATAACATTGGCCAAAAAGTGCAGTAATAAAGATTGCCAAGAATTACATTACGAATCTATTGATGAATAATGCAGTCTGTGCTGGTATACTGACACCACAAATACACACAATGCCTAAACTTACAATGTTCCAATAGCCAACAAGCGCTGAATCCGATCAAAAGCAAGAATTGAAGCCGTAGATGGAATACCATAATGCACATTAACCCGAACATCCACTTCATTGGAAGACAGCAAACCCTTCCCTTGATACTGAATAGAAATTGGAAAAAATAATAATAATACATACTAAAACCTCAAAATTAAAATTACTAAATACAACCAATTTACTACAATTGCAGGTCAAACACTTATTCAAATTCAATAAGCCGAAAAATCGATTTTAGGTCGAATTTTGATTCAGGATAGGAATTTCATAGGCTTATTGATAAGTGCATTTTACGCGCTTATTTAGGGTCGTTGAGCTCCAATTAATTGTGTTTTCTATTTATTTCGTGCCTAAGTTTTGCAATTTATTATTATTTTAGGAGAAAAATTAGATATGGAAGAAAGTGGAGCAATATTGGAGTGGAGATGGCCAAAAGAAAGGAAGAAATATGAAGTTAAGGAAAGTTTCCAAGTTTGGGGACGATAATGAAATTATGCTAAAGATTGAAGATGAATTTTGACCTAGAAAAATGTGGAATTCAGGAAAGGCTATTTTCGTATTAATTGTAAAAATTTTTGTCTAGTTTCCACAAGATTTTGAATCACCTCAATCGGACGTCGGACGAGGAAGTTATGGCCAAAATAGTCAACACTGCCAGACTGTCCTGTTTTACGCGCGAATGCCTAATGTGACTAGGACTTGGAAACCCATTATACTTGGGCCTTATTCACGACTTTGAGGAGGAAAAACACTCTATTTAAGGGGATTTTCCAGAGAAAAAGAGAAAAGGAGATCATTAAAGAGAATTGAAGCTACAACAAAGCAAGTTGGGAGGAGAAATTGAAGAACTCAAGAGATTGAAAGCTTCAACTTACTTCTCTCAAACCCGGTTATGTATTTTGTTTTATTTCTTATCTTTAATTTTTATTTCAATTCCATGAGTAGCTAAACCCTTATTACTTGGGACGATTTATGGATCCCAATTGAGAACCTTAATTTTATATGAATGGATCCGAATTTCTAGTAATTGATTGTGTGCTAATTCTATGTTGTTGGGTTATTTTATTTGCCTTTCTGATCAATTGGTGAATTTATCTATTGGTTTATGTTTGATTTGAGAGAGGAGAATATAAATTAGATTTAGATAATATAGAACACTAATTTAGACAAGATTTAGAGATAAACTTGTGGTTAGTGCGGTCACGTAGGTGGAATTTCGAGGAAACCGATTAGAATTTCTTGTGTGAATGTGTTCATGAAGGTTGATAAAGAATTTGGTTAGAGATATGTGAATTGGCGGATTGAATAGATTTAATTATCATGGAGAGAGATAGTTATATAATTTAGGAAATTCGATTGTTAGCACGAGTTAATTACTTTGGATCCATGAATGTGGGATTGAGGGGATCGATTGAGTGAAGTAATGAGTCCCAAGTCTTCAAATACTTGATTTAATCTACAATTCTTTTAATTCTTGCATAGTAGATTTTGATACGAACCCGGAAAGCTCCACGTCGACCGAACCACCCCACGTGCCGCTCGGGCCGCTCACGCGAAGCCGAGCCAAGAAAATGGGACGAGCTTTGATGACCTGGGTCGAAGAAGTATCTCAACATGTCCCTACCAGGTCATCTCAAGCCTTGGAATGGTCCACAGGAGTTCTCGAGTGAAAAGAAATCCTCCAATTACGAGTCGGGGACGTTGGAACTCAAGAATGCCATGCAGACGACATTTACGGCCGTAACCATATTAATTACGGCCGTAACTAAGCCATTACGGCCGTAACATGAATCCATACGGCTATAACCTAGGAAACTGAAGACCAGAGATTTACAGAGAGTTCAATACGGCCGTACCCTTTGGACATACGGCCGTATCAGTCTGTTTACGGCCGTAAATTTGGTCATTACGGCCGTGACTTCAATTTTCAGCTTTGGGCCAAAATTATGCAGAGAGTTAATTACGGCCGTACTTATTCAGCATACAGCCGTAACTCAATACTTACGGGCGTAACCTTTGTCCATACGGCCGTAACGAAGAAACCAGTTTGGACAGTTTTGAGGCAGAGAGCTTATTACTACATTTTTGAGTCATACATTCCGAGGATTCTGACCGTAAATCCTAAATTTACGGCCGTAATTTTAGCCGACCTAAGGGAATTTTTAGATATTTTTGGATATTTCTATTATTTTATTATTATTTCACTTTTGGACATGTATATGAACAAAACAAGCCATTTGTAGAAAGGTGGTGGTTCATATATGAAAAGAGAGATCTTATGCTTGTTCTTGAGAGAATTGAATTCTCTTGTTGTTCTTTTGAACAAAATAAACTTATCAAGAGCGTGATCAACTCTTGTGGCGTTCACCCCTGCCGGTTGTCTACTACGCATAGTTGAAGGCGATAAGTTTCAGCCTATTGTTGTCACTTCGTGAATAGAAGGTCGTCAGGTTCTTGATCGTGACCAGTGGATTGGCTTTTCGGGGTCTAATCCAATCTGGATTGGGTTGCGTTGGCATCGAGACCAACGAGGTCCGTATAAGATTTAGTGGAGCATCATTCTCTTAGTATTTTGTTTAAATTTAGCAGTATTACACCCATTAATTTGATCCATCAAATAAAGTGATAAATTGACAAATTTTGGTATTCAAAACAAGTCCATGTGGGATAGATAAGTGGACTCAAATCCACTTTATTACTTGTTTGACACCGTACACTTGCGGTTCGCATTTTGCACTCATATTTTTAAGCGAACACTTATAACTCCATTTTCCAAATCAGCAATCAGGAAAAAATATTTTTAGTCAACCTGTGTCGATTTAATATAGACGATTCAACTTGTACCTAAGAATTATGAGCGGTCTTGTGAAACAAACGCTTTGCGAACATTACTATGATTTTCGAGAGAAATTTGTCTGAACATTAGATTCTTCTTTTAGTGTTCGTTGAGCTGATTTCAAAGTGTTGTTCCAAAGTCATGAAAAAATTAATGGGGACGGCCGAACACACCCCAACCTTCTCACTGCTCCCCCTTTTTACATTTCATTTAAAACACCCATGTAAATTACCAATTTATGCTTCCTCTTTTTCTTTTTTTTTTTCATTTCATATATGCTAAACACCCTCGTAAAGAAGAAGGCCAAACAGTGTGGCTGCCATTAATGGCCCAAGAAGAAGCTTGAAGCTTCGGCTAGCTTCTTCTTCGGCCATTAATGGCCGTGAAGAGGAGAAGAAGACAACCAAAAAAAAAAAAAGACATCAAAACTCTAAAATACAGTTTTTCCTTCTATTTTACAGTTTCTTCTTCAATCCAAAACTTTAAATATGTCACATCAAATGAATAGTATTTATTATTTTCATTATTTTAGTTACTAATTAATTTTAATAATAGATTTTGGCACTAACTTAACTAATTAATTAGCTATTGGAGTAAAATTCACTATTCAAGTACGTAAAATATTTCATTTATTGAAATGCAACACACGATCGTACACATGAAAATATAAAATACAACCATAACCTGAAAAAAAAAAAAGAAGATAGAGAACATAAATGAAAGAACCGACAACTAATCAACCACACACCATCGAATTGCTAGCAATACTTAGAATATGTTGGATATAGTTCTTTAATTATTCAAATTGGAGTACTCATCCCCAAATATTCAATTAAGGCATTTTGGAATGCAAAATGATCCTCTTTGTCCCTAATTTTTCGGAAGCGACCGATGTACTCATTGAAACAAGTATTTTCATCTGTTACCAACTCAACTTGAGGGCTGGGCGCTTCTACCCATTCTCGAATTGGAGCTTCAATATTACATTCATCCTCTACAATCATGTTGTGCATTATAATGCACGCGCTCATGATATCGTGTAAGACACATTTTTCCCAAAATTGTGATGGACCAGCGACTATTGTAAATCTAGATTGCAAAACTCCGAATGCCCGTTCGACATCTTTTCTACAACTCTCTTGTCGCATTGTGAAATATTGTTCTTTTTTTCGACATGGCTCATGGATTGTTTGAACGAGAGTGGCCCACTTTGGGTATATGCCATCAGCTAGGTAATGTCCCATATTGTATTCGTTTCCTTGTATAACGAAATTAGCGGGTGGTGCAATACCTTTAGCTAAGTTTCGAAAGAGTTTAGATTTGTCTAGCACATTAATGTCATTACTTGAACCCGGCATGCCAAAGTTTGCGTGCTATATCCAAAGATCATAATCTACGACGACCTCTAGGATAATTGTCGGCGCTCCACTTCTGCCTGAATATTGGTCTGCCCAAGCTGTTGGACAATTTTTTCATCTCTAGTGTATACAATCCAAACTACCTAGCATTCCTGGAAATCCATGTTGTTCACCAATGTGCAAAAGTCGTGCTACATCGTCATCATTTGGTGATCTCAAATATTGACTCCCAAAAACCTCTACAATTGCCCGACAAAACTTCTTTAAATTTTGAATTGTTGTGAACTGACCTATTTTAACATATTCGTCTATGGCATCTGTAGGAACACCATACGCAAGCATTCGAAATGCAGCAGTTACCTTTTGTGTGGAAGACAACCTCAATTCGCTAAGTGCATTTTTTTTTTTGCCGAAAGAATTTGTCATGGGATTCCACAGCTTCCACAATGCGTAAAAATAATGGCCTAGAACATACAAAAACGCCAATGAAACATTGCATCATTATAGTATGCATTCTCGGAATAGTAGTCATTCCACAATCGGGGATGAGCACCCTTACGATCACGATAAATGACTTCTAGCAGCATATGAGATCCCCCAGGTGCACGGGAGATTTCTTGTTGTTTCAACAAGTGCGTTAAAAGGATGGTATTATTATTATACGGCGAATGGCAGCATCTTGATGGGCTTCAATATCTTCAAGCTCATTCCCAAGCTGCGCTTAGAATTTCGATAATATCAAAGTTGTAATTATTAGAAGGACCACCATTGTTGGAATTCATTTTATCAATGAATAAGCTTGCTGGTACTATCTAAATGGATATGAAGCTGAAGAATGGTTCTATGAATGATTGTCTCAACATAACTACCTACCTTATATAAGTGAAATGTAAATATCTCATTTTTTTGCGTGTAATGATCAAAACCGTTGATCAGATTGCATCCGTTTATTGCTATTGAATGGGATTTTGTTATCTTATCCTAACAAACCTCATCGTGTTATGCAATTTGACCAATACATCTCATCAGAGAATATATCTCGATTTGAGTGAAATGATCAAAACCGCTAATCGAATCACTTTAATTTACAGGCGTCGGATGAGATTACCATGTCCTATTGTAATCTCCTCATTTTACGTAAATTGACTAGCTTTCAACAAGCTACTAACTTTCAATAGTTCAGGCCTATTTTTTTATTGTTATAATTTAATATCGTATCCTATCTTATTGCAATCTCCTCGTTTTACGTAAATTGACTAGCTTTCAACATGCTACTAACTTTCAATAGGCCAGGCCTATTTTTTTACCATTATAATTTAATATCGTATCCTATCCTATTGTAATCTCCTCGTTTACGTAAAATGACCACTAACTTTAAATATGTCACGCCTATTTTTTGACCATTAGATTATAATATCGTATCTTATCATCGGATACCATATCTCGATTTGAGTGAAATGATCAAAACTATTGATCGCATTGCTTTAATTTATAGCCGTCGAATGAGATTACCAAGTCCTTTCATCATACCATCTCGTTTTACGTAAACTGGCCACATCTTATACTACTAGCTTTTATAGATTCATGACCATCCCTTGCACTTTTCTCACCAAATAGCACTTTCTTAGAAAAACTCTATCTCTAAAATACATCATGAGTTCCAACAACCGAGGCTCCAACTTCTCTCCTGAAGAAGATATGCATCTAAGCCGTGTGTGGCTTGGAATTTCCCAAAACCCAATAATAAGATGTAATCAATCCAGTGAGCACTTTTAGAGTCGTACAGAGAAGGAATGTAACTCATCACGACCACCACACTTGAGCAAACGGCCTTTAAGATCGCTGGCCGGAAAGTCATTGGGGTGTTATAAGAACTGCTATTATGAAACTATGGGCCTGTGGTCGATCAAGTGAAGGATCTAAATCCGAGTGGAGCAAATGATCAAGACATCATAAAAATATTTACTTTATGTTCTACTTTATAAATTTTAGTTGAAAAATGCTAACCATTTTTTGTTGTTTTGTAGTTTGAGCATGCCAAAATTATGATGATGCAAGAGGCAGCCTTGAAAAAAGGCTTTAGGTTTGACCATGTTTGGCCGAATCTTAAGAACTGCCAAAAATTTGGAAAAGATGTTGAAGTGGATTTTCCACAGTACGAAACACATTGTATCCAGTCTGAAGGATTACACGTAGACGACACTTCTTCGGATTCTCAAGCATCAGCTCCTGCTGGATTGTCTTCATTTTCTATTGACATTAATGAAGACAGTCCCAGTGGTAATTCAAGCCAATGACCAATTGGGGTTAAAAAGGCAAAGGCAAAAAGAAAAAGTGAAATTGAGTGTTCAAAAGTGATTGCTGATCTCATTCGAGGACAACAAGAGATTGCAGCAGTTATTACTAAAGGAAACGATGATAGGATACAAAATCATAAGATAAGCGAATATGCGTCGGACAGCACAGTTATAGCAAGAGACGTCGACAGTATTTTAGATCCAGAATTGCGCGAAGAATTTCGCGTGGAACAACTTAAAATTCTTTGGAAACAACACCAACAACAGGAGAACGAACAACAAAACCCCACATATCCTTATGGAGATTTCTTTACTGATCTTGGAGGATCTGGGGCCGACCTACCTCCTTTTTAAGGTCCTTCTTTTCCATTGAGTTGCTCGTGGTTTTTAGTTTTATTTAGTCGAATGTTGTTGTTTGCGTGTCTATCTTATTGTGTTTGTACCTCTTTTATACAAGTTGATATTTGATTGTAATTTTCATTTCATTAAATGTTGATGTTCGCGTTTTCTTCATGTTCTCTTCGTACCACTTCTGCAAGTAGTAAAATTAATGCATTGCTTTGGTTAGTTTTCATAAAAATATTTATTGTAACGTTTAACAAAGAAAGATATTTTCATGCCAAATGAAATGAAGCTAGTTTCATCACATTGATTTGTTTAAAAAATATTTGACAGCCAATCATGCCATTTCGCAAAAATATCTATATTAGTTTCAAAACAATTTAAGAAATTACACAAATAATTAAATTAAATAAGATAATATATACACCAATTGATTTAAATATAATAATACTAATTAAATATAAAGGGACATAAATGGAATAAAAAGATTTTTAATACAATGTCAAGGTCAAAATTGGAATGAAAATTTGGACCCTAAAATTTGCCGTGTGCTATACTGGCACTCCAAATTTGGAGTGTCACTGTAGCAATCCCCCAAATTTTTGCCAGTTTGCAGTTTGCGTTGGAGAGCATGACACTTCAAAGCTACAAATTTTGGCGTTTTATCGGGTGCGTTTTGGATGGTCTCAACGGCTGTCAAGAAACTCCTTCCTTCATCTGTTTCTTCTTTTTTTTTTCTTTTCTTCTGTACGGGTGACAAGTAAGAAAACAACAAATAAAAAATAAATTAAAAAATGGGGGTGTTTCATCCAACAAATAAATGAAACACCCATTTTTTTTTAATTTAAGAAGACAAAGTTTTGGACGACCAACAATGGTGGACGAAACCACGAACCATCATTTTCATCCAACAACCAAATTTTTCGAACACCATATATATAGATATTTTTTTTTGGTAATGATTTGGATAGAAAAAAAAAAAAGAGGAGAAGAAGTGGCAACTTACGACCAACAATGGTGGCCAAACCATGGTTTCAAGATGATGATGATGAAGAAGAAGAAAAAGAGGGTGTGTGAAGAGGGTAATTTTTTATTTTATTTTTAAAGTTGAGGGTAATAAGAGAATTTGGGGGGGGGGTGTAGAGTAATTAGGATGAGATCAAATAGGTCAAGGGGTATTTTGAGTAAAGGGAGTGTGGAAGTAAGTTTGGTGTGTTTAGCTGTACCCAAAACTGATTGACCATCAATTCTTTATTTGTACGCTATGGACAGACATTTTCTAGTGCCGACATGGGTTACAACAATCACTGAATTGCCAATTTTACCCTTGTTTCAATTTGTCATATTTCATTTGGCTTGTTCTCTAGGTAATAAATTTCATCTATTTCAATTTATTTTTTTATATCTCATCTTTTTCGATCACTCAAATATTAATTTGACAATTTATTTATATTTTCAATATATTTTCTTTAATTCTCAACTATAAACCCCGACACAAAATTTGAGTATACTAAAATTACTTTGAAAAGAACAAGGCTTTAATCTATTCTTATTTGGGAAATTAGCCCATAGGATCCAAATAAATTACATGTACTTGTGAAATTGGTCCGAAATTTAAGGAAAAAAAGTAGAGTGATTGGTCAAAAAATGATTTGATGTGCATTTGATCCTTTTGGACGGGTTCCTTCCACTTTTGCCATTAGTTGAGTGCATGAAATTCAATTGTTGTGTGGGATCTTGGTCATTTTCCACTTAGGATAAATAAATTACAATTGCAGTTCAATTCATAAGTTTGAAAGAAGCATAAATTAGTCCAAAATTTTAGTTCTATTAAATAATTTTACCTTTTATTATATATACTAGGGATGAAGCAACGTGTATTGCACGTTGTGTAAATTTTGTACAAGCATGAAGATATGAGAGAATGAATGATGTCATTAATTTTGCCTGGAATTGATAGTAAAAATACTACTTGATTAAGATGGTCTATATGTAATAAAACCATTTACATTAACTGTTGGTCCATACAAAAGTGTATATTTTAGAGTCTAGATATACCCTGGGTATTATATCTTTCAGTAGGTAGTTGACATAATGGAAGATACATACATTACACCATTTCCTTAACCTGACATTTGTTAGGAAACACTATCCATTCCATCTCATTCCATCTGTGGCAAAAGTCAAAAGGCTATATACATATATATAGACAAAATATTTAGGATGGAGTTCTTAGTCCATCTTTGAATCAAGCTTCTTGCTGCTTGCTTCAATAGCATCATCTAGGAATAGAGTCCTTTTTGTTCTTGTGCTTGAGCCCTTAACCTTACATTTGTTAGGAAACACTGTCCATTCATTCTCATTCCATCTGTGGAAAAAGTTAAAAGGCTATATATATATATATATATATATATATATATATATATATATATATATATGTAGACAAAATATTTAGGATGGAGTTCTTAGTCTATCTTTGAAGCAAGCGTCTTGTTGCTAGCTCCAATACCATCATCTTGGAATAGAGTCCTTTTTGTTGTTGTGCTTGAGCAAGTTACAGGGAGTTGTTTGTGCTTTTAGGGTTGTATTCATCAAGTGCAACAACCTCAATCTTCTTGCGTATGGCGTTCATAAGCTGCCTTTCCACGATCCCCTGACCATTGGCGGGTTGCTACGGCTTTTATGTAGAAAAGATGGTCCTTGGTGATGTTGAGAGATGTTGTCCTCAAAGTTCATGGCTTGGAATGCAGCAATTGTAAATGGTTAAAATAATTTCTGGATGGTTGCTATTGTTACTGTGATAGAAACTGAATTTGAACATAGTAAATATCGAACTGAAGATAGTAAACATGGAATGGTAATTTTCAGATGTTGTATTGTTGGTTTAGCATGGTCTCTAATACTGTGTATAGAGTAAGTTAAAATTCTTACAACCTGTGTTAAACCCATGACTTTTGAAGCTGTTGCTCGCAGAAACTCTTCAGCTGGGTGTCCTATCATGGAAGCAGAGATTGTGTCTGTGTTGTCAGATAAGTCGACCTCAATTCGTGCCCTTTTAGGATCAAAGATAGCAAGTTGTTATTTTAGGTATGTTTAAAAGATTATTTACGAACTTGTTATACATTTAAAAACCCAAAAACCTTGGGACTTTGTGGCGTTAATGCATGCGAAGAACTGACGGTTGAAATTTCGTCGACTACAGTTTAAGCTGGCTTTGTGAAGCAAATGCGCAAGACATATACCAATAAGGTACACTTATGGACCTAATTGTGGCGGTGGCCTTTACCCAGCAATCCTCCTTGATGGGCTGTAGTTGTGCATTATAAGGATGTTATTTTAAAGGCAAATTGTAGGGGTTGTGTATTGATAGAATTTTACCATTTCAGTAGTATCTTTGATGGGGCATGGAGTGTCATCTTCAGTTGCCTCAATCTTCTTGAGTGTCAAGTATGTTCGTAGAGCTTTTGTTTGGGTTATAGCAGTCTGGTTTTCATCAATCCTGGCCATGACTGTTTGCTAGTAATCATAATATTTGTCAATCAATGAAGAGAATTTGAAGTAGAATAAGTACAAACCAGTTCCTATATGCAATGACTTCTTCAAATGGTGTGTTGATGTAGATACATGTATCATGGGTTGTTGAGAGTCCTAGTCCTGGAATGAAATGGGAAATATGAAATTCAAAGTGCAAACTTAGATATAAATATTAAACTGTTGGTTTCTTAGATTTGTCTAACCTTCAAAGGTTGTGACAACAACATGTTTGGCAATTATGATTGGAATGTTTTCGATAGAGTTGCTAATCTCGTTGCCTTCATTTTCAGCATAGGATGAGTAAAGTCTAAGGTTGATCGTCTCGAAGCTTTGTAATTTATATAGTAAAATGTGTCATACAATATATTGAAAGAGTAAATAGGTTCTGGAGCAGCTTGAGCAAATAGTAGGTAGTATTTATAACAAACCTTTTGCCCATTAGGACAATATCATGGATCATGTATTCTTTTTCTATTTTTGATGGTCCTGGTCAAATTGGTTTTGCACCAATTGCGATCCCAATAACAGTTGAATTAAGGTAAGCAAGAACTTTAATCAGTTTACATGATAATGTGGTGGTGAAAATAAATTTGACAGTTAGCTTATTTGTTGGAATCTTAAGATTCTTCAGTGGGTTTAGTCCTGTAAATGGAGTGAGGTTAATTCTTGAGAAGACAAGATTATAGTGAACTTTATCAACTTCAATAATATTACATCCACCAGTGATGGACCACTGTAATTTGCCTATGAATCTGCGATGTCCAGGTGGTGCATCTCTGACATTAGCATTTGAAAGGAGGTACGTTTGACCTAACTTTAGTGTACCAGTTAATGGTGCAATATGTCTCTCATAAATAGTTGCCCGAACTATGTTCCCCTGTGGTGCAAGGTAGAATATAAGTCAATTAATATAGATATATGTGATGATAATTATAGTACCAAACTTTAAACTTCGTTTTATTAATTGTGAATATGTTTATTAGAACTTGTAAACATTGGTAAGATCAAACGAGTTATTCAAAGTTTAGATCTAATTTGTTATAGCAGAAAGGGATGATAGAGCATTTGTGGATTCATACTTGTGGAAAAGGAGTATGGACAAAAGAGGTTGTGGAAGAATGATAGTTAGATAAATAGCTATAAACAACTGTGGAAGAAGTGAAACTGTAGACTATAAACAAATGTGGAAGAAGTGAAGTAGTAATTAAAAAACTTGGAAGTTACATGTGTCTCTGAAGGGGAAGAGAAATGCTAAAAAGATCAAATGTATGAATGTTTGGCAGTAGTATCTATTGTGCTGTAGTGGAGAAAGTTGTTTGAAGCATATTCAATGCAGAATAGTATGATTTGTTTGAAATTTCATGTTACCAAGTGTAAAGTTGTAGAGTCCAGATGTTACCTCCACATCCATTAGTGTCAACTGCTGGTATCTAACTGCATTTTGGCTGACTTTTGGTGAACATTTTTCTGCAACAATGATCTTAGCAGTCCACTTTTCGGTGTCTGTGTTAATTTCTGATATTAGCTTGCCGTCCATTCCTTGTGAAATCTGACATGTGAAAACAAATTGTGAGTTTGATGTATAGTCCAGATGTAAGCAAGACTGTTAAAAAAGAAACTATATTGTTGGCTAAATAAAAACACATGAATGTTGAGGAAGTTTCTTAATGAAATGTTGAGAAAGTTTGCTCACCCCTTGCTTTGTTTTCTGAAAATGTGCTTCAACTGTGAGGGAATGAGGTCTTTTTAGGAAGAAGTTGGTAACAATAAGGTTTAGGGAATATGTTTTGTCTTTATATAGTAAGGATATAAGTAATAAGATATATTTGCATAATTTTTACCATTATTTATATAATGGAAAATGGATTTATGAAGTTGTATTATTTGACATATATAGATTTTTGTATGTATCTATGTACTTGTATAAAAATTGTATGAAAGAAGGCAGTCCACGTGATTTTCTTATTTTGCAACTTGGATGGAATTGCAGAGATTTTTTTTAGTTGGTGGATATATCCTTACTATAGGTTGTGAACAGCCATTGTGTATGGTGACCAGCTGTTAAGATGGGCAGGGTTGTGACATGTGTAAAGGGACAGGAAATCTGATTTCAGAAGCATAGAATGAACAACAATGTACAGGAAAAAGCAATTTGACAGCTGTATTGGATTCCCTTATAGATAAAGATGATCAGATTTTTTGATAATTTTTTTGGTATATTAACTGTATGGTATTGGTTAGTATACTGCAGTAAACACATTGTCTATCCAATGTGATGTCAAAAAAAAAAAATTTTAAAATAAAAAAATTAAAAAAAAAATTGTGCATATAATTATAGATATGTATATTTAGTTATTGGCTTAAGAGTATACTTTTGAATATTTCATTTTATTTTTACAAACATTAAAAATGGGTAATTGTAGTTTTTAATGAGAATAGATTCTTTTGTCATTTTGTGGTTGGAAGGCTGATTGCTATTTGACTTCACTGTTTGGTCTCTACAGAATTTTTCAGCAATATATAAACTCTCCTAAGGTTCATTATGGAAACAAAGGATAATTGGGAAAATGGCTGAACCACAGTATAAGCAATTTGTTGGTGACATCTTTAAATGTTGAGAATGTTGGGATGAAAAGGAATTCGATTAAGGAAAATTCTTTTACTCTGTAGCATAAGTGTTTGGGTCATATTTCTAGAGAAAAAAAATAGAAAAATTGGTTAAGAGTGATATCCTTTCTCCTATTTATTTCGATGATTTTGGGACCTATGCTGATTGTATTGGGAGAAATCATACCTTGAATGATACAATGAGAACAATGATGAGGAGGTGCAATTTATCTATGTCTCTTTAGGGTGAAGCCATTGAGCTTGCAATGTAAATTATCAATAGACTTCCTAGTAGATCTATTCTTGTGACTCCTATTGAACTTTCAGTTGTTAGAATGTCAAGCCTGAATCATTTCTGTGTTTGAAGTTCCTACTAAACAATCCCAAAGAGGATGAGGTCTACAATATCAGATGAATATTTTGGGTATCTTGGTGAAAGTGACTATGATATTGGTCACATGGTTGATCCAGTGTCATATAATCAGGCCATTTCAAGTACTCATTCAGATTAATGGTTGGAAGCAATGAATAATGAAATCAAATCTATGATACATAATTGATATGATCCGGGATCTCTCCTAAGTTATTTTTAAGTCTTGGAGCATTGTTTAGGCCAAGTGAAATCAAGACCAACCCGATTGAAGCATATTTGAAACGATTCAAAGACGATCTGAAGGTTTGTTAAGGTTAAAAACCACACATCTTTGAAACGAGTTGGATTTTGAAGATAATTTCTTCTAAAGATTTGTAGTCCATTGAGTCTTCTTTCCAACAAGCTTTGAATCACCTCATTTGGATATCGGAATCAAAAGTTATGGCCAAAACACTAAAGACCGCGCGTCCTGAAAATTTGAGCAGAATGTGCCATACGGCCGTACGACAAGGGAATACGGCCGTATGACCCAAAATCAGCGGTTTTTTTTGCAATTTTTGGGCAGAATGCTTCATACGGGCGTATCAGATATGCCATACGACCGTATCAAAGGTCGGCAGATGACAAGTTTTGACCTTTTGGCTTGATATTTTAGTTTTTTTATCATTATTTTTACCACATAGCTTGTAAACTTGCCAAGTGGCTTTGTAACTTGGAGATGAAGTATATCAACCTCATCTCTACCATTTGTAAAAAAAAACTTTTGAGCTTGTATGAAGATGATGAGCTTGAAAGCCATTGTTCGGGTCGAGCTTTCTCCCCACCTCGTCCCCCGTGTTTGGGCTCGTTAAACACAACCCCGAGCTTATCGTGAGTGTGATCGACTCGCGTGGCTCTCAACCCCGTTCCTTCTTCGATTTGCGCACCATTTGAGGCGAAGGGTTCGATATACCCTTTGTTGCTACGTCGTCGGTCGAGGGATTTTCGGGTTTTCCGATCGTTCTACCGGATATTTGGGCTTTTGGCGTTGTATTCATTCCGCGAGGATCAATTCGAGTCGAGCGCGGCCCGTATCGTATCATCTGGTATCAGAGTCCGAATCCAATTATCTGGTATCTATCCTTTATTAATAGTTCTTAGATTGTTGTTGTTGTTGTTTTTATCGGTTTAGATTATCGATTTTCGGTTTTTAGAATTGTAGGATTTAGTGTGTGTTCTTGGTGTTCTTGGTGCAAATTAATTTTGTGCTTAGAATCCATTTATTTTCTAGTATTGTGTTGTTGTCGTGTTTTTGAGTATATGTTGTGAAAAAAAAAGAGGGCCGAAAAAAAAACAAAAAAAAAAAGAAAAATTATGGCTCCAATGTTGTGTGAACGAGTGTTAGTTGAGTTTCTTGGCTACACTTAGTTTTAATTGTTTGTGTTGTTATCCTAGTAGTGTGAGTTGTAACTTTTAGGGTTGAGTTACATTGTTAGGGTTTCAAGTTTGTAGGTGTTAGTTAAGTTGCATTAATTTGTTGTTGAGTTTGTTTCGTAGTAGTGTCATTGTGTTTGAGTTGTAATTTATAGTTTAGATTCTTACATTGAATTGAGAACACAATGCTGGAAATGGAAGTCAATGATAGACATCGTCCAAAAGCTATGACTTTGGAAGACTTTCACAATTCTAAGATCACAATGGAGTATCGTTTGAGTCAAAAGTTGAAGGAATGTGTTCAATGATTCGTTGCGCCAGTGTATAGTAAGACAAGTCTTCGGGGTAATAGCGTTTGAGATGGAAAATATGAGGATGGGAATAGAGAGATTCGGAGGGGTAGAAAGAGGGAACAACAGAGGCAAAGTGAGTATGAAGGGGATGCGAAGAATGCGGACATTGACGTACCTTCATTTCGAGGAAGAGCCAATTCGGATGTCTACCTAGATTGGGAAAGCCGAGTGGATCTCATGTTCCAAACTCATAAAATCCGGGAGACGAAGAAGGTCCCATTGTTGGTCAAGGAGTTCACGGATCAAGCCCTATGTTGGTGGAAACAAACCACCCTTGCTAGGCGAAGAAATTTAGAGGAACCCGTTGACACTTGGGAATGCTTGAGAAAGTTGATGAGAAAGAGATTCGTCCCATCGCAGTTTTATAGGGATTTGTATCGGAGTGTACAAAACCTAACTCAAAGTGGACGAACCGTGGAGAAGTACTTCCAAGAAATGGAAAGATTGATGACTCGTGCCGATATTGTTGAAGATGAAGAAGCTATTATGGTTAGGTTTTTGGCGGGATTGAACCGAGATATTGCCGACTTCATTGAATTGCTAGACTATTCGAATCTTGAGGAATTAGTTTGCAAAGCAGTGGAGGTGGAGAAGCAAATTAAGGGAAGAAGTTCAAATCTATTCCAAACCAAGAATCGTAGTAGCTTTGATCAAGCTTACATTGACCTAACCGAGAGTGATCGAAAGGCTTGGAAGAGTGAGAGAGAACCATCACGAGTATCACAAGAGCCTAGTGATAAGGGCAAAGGAAGAGTTGGAGAAATGACAAGTCGAACCCGAGACAAGCTATGTTCTAAATGTCACGGGGTTGATTCTATTTCATCCGAATGCCCTAAACCAAAGGTGATACGGGAGAATGAAGAAATAGTTCCCGAGAAGGAGATGGTGAAAGAGGAGTCTTCAACCAAGGAGGAAGAGGAGTTGGTGGTTGTTGACAACAGCTCTACGACAATTCCCAAAGCATTGATAGTAAGGCACGCCATTGGTATTCAAGCAAAGGAGAATGAGTCGAACTCACAAAGAGAGAATCTATTCTATACCCGTTGCTTGGTGAAAGGTACGCCTTCTAGTGTTATTATCGATGGGGGAAGTTATAGAAATTTAGCTAGTCTTGTGCTTGTTGAGAAGTTGGGATTGCATATGAGTAAACACCCGAAACCATATCACATGCAATGGTTTAATGATTCGGGAAATGTTAAGGTTAACAAGCAAGTACTAGTGCCATTCTCGATCGGATCTTATACGGATGAGTTGCTTTGTGATGTAGTACCTATGCATATTACCCACGTTTGGTTGGGAAGACCGTGGCAACATGATAAGAAGGTATTGCATGATGGCTATAGAAACCGTTTTAGTTTCAAGTTGAACGGAAAAACTATTATACTTGCTCTGTTATCTCCGGAACAAGTACATATAGATCAAATGAAGCTAAAGGATGAGGCCGATGTGAGAAGAGATGAGAGAAAGAAAGGAGGTGAACTGAAGAAGGCGAAAATTGCATTGAAGAAGGACAATGCAAGTGTTGAAATGGTTGTAGAGCCCTTTAAACAACATTGTCCACATGAAGTTGGAAAAGAGCCTTCGGAAGTGAGTGTTGATTCTCCTAGTCCATATTGTTCAAATGCCAATGTAGTTGAAAAGGAGACTAGGGAATCCATTGAAAGGGAGTCATTGGAATTGGTTGTTGATCCTCAACATCCAATTGATCTTGAGGAGGATAAAAGAGTGGAGTGCTCGGTGGAGCAAGTCGAAGAGGAGCTAGAGGTTGTAGTTGTGGATGAACTTGTTGAGATCCATAACGTTGCGCCCAAGAAAGAGGAAATAGAGTGGAGAAACGAATAATGAAATTGAAGTGAAAGAAAGTGGGATGCCAATTGAGAAGAGGGTGGTCGAGGAGACTATCGAGCGTGAGTATGAGGATCCCTTCCTTGTATCTCACACATCTAACACATCCCACCCCAATTTTCTTGTATTCTTCTTGCAGGTTAGCTACCAAAACTGGATGGCAACATACAAAACTCTATTTCATGTGGTAGTCCATCCATTTCTTGGGAAAAATTTTATACCAGTCCCGGAGCTTCACATGTTATTCATATGGATTGATGAAATCTCATTCCCATTCGATCCGGGGGTCATACCTCCAATGAAGACCCATGTGATTCAAGGTCGAATCCTTTTGAACATGGAGGGGATGATATGATCCGGGATCTCTCCTAAGTTATTTTTAAGTCTTGGAGCATTGTTTAGGCCAAGTGAAATCAAGACCAACCCGATTGAAGCATATTTGAAGCGATTCAAAGACGATCTGAAGGTTTGTTGAGGTTAAAAACCACACATCTTTGAAACGAGTTGGATTTTGAAGATAATTTATTCTAACGATTTTTAGCCCATTGAGTCTTCTTTCCAACAAGCTTTGAATCACCTCATTTGGACATCGGAATCAAAAGTTATGGTCAAAACACTAAAGACCGCGCGTCCTGAAAATTCGAGCAGAATGTGCCATACGGCCGTACGACAAGGGAATACGGCCGTATGACCCAAAATCAGCGTTTTTTTGCAATTTTGGGGCAGAATGCTTCATACGGGCGTATCAGATATGCCATACGGCCGTATCAAAGGTCGGCAGAAGACAAGTTTTGACCTTTTGGCTTGATATTTTAGGTTTTTTATCATTATTTTTATCACATAGCTTGTAAACTTGCCAAGTGGCTTTGTAACTTGGAGATGAAGTATATCAACCTCATCTACCTCATCTCTACCATTTGTAAAAAAAAACCTTTTGAGCTTGTATGAAGATGATAAGCTTGAAAGCCATTGTTCGGGTCGAGCTTTCTCCCCACCTCGTCCCCCGTGTTTGGGCTCGTTAAACACAACCCCGAGCTTATCGTGAGTGTGATCGACTCGCGTGGCGCTCAACCCCGTTCTTTCTTCGATTTGCGCACCGTTTGAGGCGAAGGGTTCGATATACCCTTTGTTGCTACGTCGTCGGTCGAGGGATTTTCGGGTTTTCCGATCGTTCTACCGGATATTTGTTCTTTTCTGGCATTGTATTCATTCCGCGAGGATCGATTCGAGTCGAGCGCGGCCCGTATCGTATCAATAATGATGTGGGATAACTAGTTGAACAACCTAAAGAGATGAAACCTGTAGGTTGCAAATAGGTTATTAAGACTAAGAAAGGTTCAAAAGGGAATGCTCAACGCTACAAGGCAAGGTTATCCTCAAAAGAAGGGAGGCATAATAATGATACTCATTCACCTGTTTCTTCAAAAGATGCCTTCAGAATTTTCATGGCGCTAATGGCGCATTTTGACCTTAAACTTCATCAAATGGATGTGAAGACAGCTTTTCTAAATAGACATTTGAGTAAAGAAATGTATATGCAGCAGCCAAAAGGTTTTATAGAAAATGGTAAAGTGCATTTAGTATAAAAGTTAAAAATTCTATATATGGTTTAAAGTAGGCTTTTCAACAGTGGCACTTTAGGATTGATGAGATGATTGTTTCATTTGCTTTTGCTGAAATTAATATTGACAGGTGTGTATATCTTAAGGTTAGCGGGAGTAATTTTATTTTCTTGTGCTTTGTGTTGATGATATTCTCCTTACGACTTACGAGTAATGATTTGAACTTGCTTAATTGTAATGCCCCGTCTCTTTTCGTACGGTATTTATATTTATGGTCTGTCAGTATTTCGTACATATTTGGTATGTTAGGAACTTGGTTAGAATAGTGTAAAAACATGGTAAGCTTGTATACGGTTCTCCGGTTGGATAGGAAATCTTGAGGTTGTGCAGCTCGGGATTTACGGCCGTAACATAGATAGTTACGACCGTAATTATGGTTGTTACGGCCGTAAAGGTTTATGTTACGGCCGTAATTTGTTATGCAGAATGAATGAGGGATTTACAGAAAGATTATTACGGCCGTAAATTGTGGAATACTGTAGAAGAGGTGGATTACTACCGTAAGTGGCTTATGTTACTACCAGTAAATATTATAAGGGCAAGGTCACAAGAATTGCAGAATGTTTGATACGGCCGTAAATAAAAGGGATACGGCCGTATAAGTAATAATTACGGCCGTAAGGGTGAAATTTACGGCCGTAACCTATGTCGGCAGAATGATGTTCTAGACATTTCTAGTCGGTTGGATGATGTATAAAACCCAAAAACTCGGTCCAGAGCTTCCAAAACACCCCTAAGACCCTCTCCAAGTGTAAGATAAGTTCCCAAGAAGCTCTTAATCAATATTTAACATATTACACAAGGATTTGGGGACATTACAAGGAAGAGAAGAGAAAGGAGAGAGAGTCAAGGGAAAGCTTGAGCTTTTGTGATTGCTAGTCACTCCATTTTAAGGTAGGTAGTAGATGTTGCATGTGTTATGAAGTAGTGATATGTTTATACATGATTTAACCAAGGATGATTTATATGGTTATGATGTCTAGAATATTGAAGAGCATGCTAGGATCCATTGGGTATGTTTTATGAAAAGGTTGTGGTGTGTTAATGATATGTACATGATTATCATGATTATCATATATGTATGATCTTACATGCCTATACCATGAGTTATTTGGTTTTAGGAAAGGATAGAGAGAAAGAAAGGTAATGAATGTAATGAGCTAAGGAAATAGGAATTCATGTGAAAATTTGGGCACTAAGACATGTTATAGTCTATGAACATGATCTAATGAGAAGTGTTAAATGACCACATGTGATGAGGATATGATTTGGATGTCTATGTTAAAGTTGTAATGTTAATACCTTGCCTCCTATGTAATGTAAAGTTATGTTATGTATGTTCGTTATCAAGGCTCAAAGGTACGGTAGTTGCACGTCATGATGTGAAAACATATGTGTGTGATGAAATGACGTTGCGCATCATGTGTTTATGACTTGTGTAGCGCCCCAAGAGTGAGACAAGCCTTGGGGGACGGCTTATGATGTTACGGGCGGTCTAAAGAGCGAGACAAGCCTTTAGACGACGGCCTACGGCGCCCCAAAGAGTGAGACAAGCCTTTGGAGGACGGCCAATGTTATGTTATGAAGACGTACTCACATGATTCGCAACAGGGCCCAAAACATGAGTGTGAGGCGCACTAGCATTTGCATCTATTGCCTACTGAGTCCTCGTGGCTCATTATGTGCTTGTTTTGTGGTGTGTGTAGCAGGCGGTGGTAGTGGAGAGTCTTCCCGCATGTGAGGTGAAGGACGTGAGGAACAAGGGGAAAACCTAAACATCCTGCGGCCACGTTTTGTTTTCTATGTATCGTGTTTTGGGAATCAGGATGTAATAAGCCTACGTTAATGAATAATAGTTTAAGGGATGCTTTGGAATGTATAAATGTTTCTAAATTGCAAGTTGTTTTTTTTAAATGAAAGGCGGGTCGTTACATTAATGATATTAAGCAAATGTTTTTTTTTCATACTTTTGACATGAAAGATCTTGGGAAAGCATCCTTTGTACTTGGTATTGAAATTCATAGGGACAGACGTAGGGATCTATTGGAACTATCCGAAAGATTCTATATTGATCTTGTTTTCAAAATATTTATTCTGCAAGATTGTAAACCTGGGGATGTGCCAATATCTAAAGAAGAATTTTCGAGCAAGAAAAATTGTACCAATAATGCAATAGAGCAATAAAGATGGAAAATGTTCCTTATGCTAGTGCGGTTGGAAGCTTAGCGTGTGTTAGTCTCCAACTTTTTACACATCTTTATACATTTTTACACATTCTTTTTATACTTCAAACTAATCAGATCCACATATCTGGTGGGATCTACCTGTACTACACAAATCTCCACCATTTAACTCCACTCATTCTCTCTCCTATTTCACATCAAAACTCATAAATACTCATAAATACACATAAACTAACACCCGTTAAATGCTCAAGTGTGCACTAGGCCTGACATTGTTTTTACAGGACGTGTGTTGGGAATATTTTCATCAAATTCTGATTATGAGCATTTGGTGTTGGTAAAGAAAGTTCTTACTTCTTAGAAATCTACAAATTACTAAAGGTTTTATGATTGTCTATAGAAAGTTTATGAACTTGAGGTGGTTGATTTTATAGATGCATATTTGGTAGTATGCTCAGACGGAAGAAAATCAACTTCTGGGTATGTTTTCACAGTTGATGATTGGGTAAATTCATAAAAAAAAAGTGCAAAACAAACTCTTGTACGTCCTCTACTATGCAGGTAGAGTTTGTGGTGTGTTATGGAGTTGCAACACTAACATGTGGTTTAAGAATTTTATTTCTGAACTTATGGTGATTGATTCTATTTGAAAAAAATAATAATAAGTGTTTACTGTGATAACAGTGCAATAGCGTTCTTCTCTAAGAGCAATAAAGTTTCTAGTGGTTCCAAACACATTACAATCAAGTATCTATCAGTTAGAGAGATGGTCAAGAACGGTGACATTGTTGCTAAGCTATTAACACAAGTCATGGTAGCTGATCCATTAATCAAAATATTTAGGCTTGTAATTTTTAAGCGACATGTTGTCCATATGGGGTTTTTAAAGTCTTTTGTTGTTCTGGGTTAGTGGGAGCTATTGCTCTGTTGGTTTATTGATTACATATGTTTTGATAAATTGGTTTTATTTTATAGATCCGGGCTTTTTTCACCAATATCTATCATGTGCATGTTTTGTGCGATATTTGTGATGTGATATTGGTGATGTGATATTGGTAATATTACTACGTATTTTAAGCTTTTAAGCTTGTTGTCACTATTGAAAGCATTTGGATTTAGCTTGCTTTTAAGCTTGTTGTCACTATTGAAAGCATTTGGATTTAGCTTTCATGGATAGTGATGTTAAAGGACTTATATAGACTTGATATTTGGATCACATGGAAAGTATCATTGTCTATATTACACTTCAAGTCATATTGTGTTCATGTTGACTTAATTGTCTAAAGTCATGATCATAGTGCGGATTTATGTACATATACACATTCTGACAGCCATAGTTTGATTTTAGCAAATTGGGTGGAACAGAACATGTGTAAAGGTGATTATCAGTTAAGCTACAAAATTTTCAAATGTGGCCACTCAAAATTTTATGTTGTTATCCAATGATAGAGTCTTTTCTGAAAAACTATTTTTAAATAAATCTAAACTTGCCAATTAATATTGCGCAAGTGGGAGAATGTTCGAATTTTTGCGAATATTAATTGGATTTTTTTTTGTTTTCACAAATAAGTTGGATACGGTAACTTAACATACCTGGAGGCCCAATGGTTATATGTGTGATCATAACTATTTGTTGGGTTTGTTGCATCTTTATAAGTTTTGGCCCGTTAGTATGACTTATGGAACAACTGTAGGCTGGCAGGGTTTTATGGTGGGTGGAACCCTACTGCTGTCTATATAAAGGCTAGGTCCCCTCTTCTCTCTAGAATGACTAGATTGTCTCTACCCATTGGCGGTGATTGGTGTACAGTAGTAGAGAAGAAGAAGAAGAAAATCTTAGTTACGGCTTGTATGATTGTGCAAGTCAGATTAATTATATCTAACATGGAATCAAGAGGTATTTTTCAATCTATAACAAATAATGTGTTCTATATGATATGTGGATTTAGTGAATAAGATCTCACATTAGATACCCAATGTCAATGTATCAATATGTTCTAATCAGTGTTCTAAAAAGCGCGCCTAGGCGCGAAGCGCCGCATAAACGCCCCGCTTTTTTGCACTAAGCGGTAAAAAAGCGGTCAATGGGTTTCGTTGACCGCCTAGGCACGCCTAGTCGCGCTTTGTTACGTTTTTTTTTAAAATTTTCTTGGACGCTAGTTATTTTGTATTTTTGTCTTTTTGTCTTTTTGCTTAACCAGAACTAGGCACCCCAGCCCCCAGGTAATAGTTATTACTTATTAGTTACCCATAAGAATTATTTATGTTGGTCATCTAATTAGTAATTACTAATTACTAATTAAATGTGAACTATGTATCTTTTGACTTTTGCCATTTTAAAACATTAAAATCGTGTTGTAAATTTGTGAAATGATGAAGTAGATATAATATTGACGATGTTAGATGTATTTTCCAACTTGGAATATACATTATTTCAATTATTTAATAATTTAGAATGATTGAAAATAAAAAAAATAAAAAAAACCAAAGAAACGCTTTTTAACGCCTAGGCGCCGCCAATGCGCACTTAAGCTTCTAATGATCGAAGCTTCGGGTCGACGCTTTTCCACGCTTCACGCTTTTTAGAACACTGGTTCTAATACGCATTGAGTGTCACTAAATCATGAACAAATGTTCTTTTTGTTGCTGGTTAGTAAAATGACTTGAGTTTGTTTATTGCCTTAGCCTTCTAGATTTCTTTGGTTCTATTTTATTTGGCAAAACTTTTCAAGATATCCAAATCTTTTATAGAATTTTCATCATTTTTTGCCTTTATGCGAGTGATCTATTTATATTGTTCTAATATTGATAGTTATTTTCATATTGTCCTTGTCTATAATTACAATAAACTGTGTATAACATGTCTGATGTTCTCATATAAAACAAATGTGATAAGTAGGATGATGTTTTCTCTTTTAATGATCTTGTGCGATCATTTCTCCGAATTTAACTAACATGACTCGTCGCTAGCTTATTTGTTTTCTTGTGACTTCGGAGCATATTTTTCCTTTTATGGTGCAAATGGATTATACGTGTTTATTTCACTTGTATCACATACAATTCCATGCCTTGCGTATATGTCTTTACTTTTAAATGCTCTAATCTCGGTTCAAATGGAAACTTTTTAGGCTAATTGGGTGATTTTGGGTTTATGATTTTAAATCAAAGGATTTTATCGTGGAGGTTTTGAAGATGCACCTAAAAAAAAAAAAAAGGAACCAACTATTTTTTCATTTTTTTTTTTTTGGAGCATATTTAATTGACTATGATGTTGACAATCTCAAGCTGAGCTCTAGTAAAGATGATGAATTTTGTTCAAATCTACAAATCTTTCCAACTTGGAGGAACGAGACTGGGCAATAGACTGTATATACCTGTTGAAATTTGCATGATGAGTTCAACTAGAAAATTATTGACTATGACCGCTACAGGTAACTATAGTGGTATATGTGTTGTGGACCAGTGGTAAATAGTTTATTAGTGAACAATATTGAAATGTGACTATAATTTTAATACGATTTATTTCCCTGTCTTTTTTTCCTCACATGTGGTGAATTTTATTTTACTCTTTAATTTTTAATATCGAATTATGTAAATTGAAACATTTCAAAAGTAATTATTAAGTAATCAAAATATAATTACCGTTTGTAAGGAGGTTTTTTCTGTTATATACACACACAAAAGCATATTGCTATCTATCCGTCTCACTGTCTTTTGTCTTCTTCAATTATTTTTTTAAATTCTTATAGCCGATTCCTATCGCCAAGATGCGGGGTACTTGTTTATAGAGAAATTCAACTTGAAGTGGATAATAGATGGAAGTGGTGTCTAAAGTTTTTACCTTAGACACCACATGATAACTACACCACAATTATCATATATTTCTAATAAGTACGCCAACTTAAATCACAATTGCAATCCTAATGAAATGAAAACTAAATTAAACAAATAAGATTACAGTGGTGTATATTTCCTCTCAATTCCCACGAGAATCTTGATTTGGTTTTCTTCTTTTCCATACTTTTGCGGAATTTTCTTTAAATAACAAAATTCATATTCGCCGATAGACAATTGTAGTGAATGAAAAATGGAAAAAATGGTTGGTGGAATTGTGTTACTCGGTGGATAGAACAAAAACTAAAGAGATAGGGAGTGGTTGGTTAGTGGTGTTCTATTGCTCCCTGGAGCGCCGTCATTATGGCGCTCCCGGGGCGTTTTCTAACCCCATTCGACTTTCGTTTTGAAACTCGATGCTAGATTTAGATTCAACATGACGAGACGGAGTTCCAATAATTTTTTCAAAATTTTTGCGATACCGTTGGATGCCGTGGTGGCTGGTCAAACTTTTTGGCCAAAATTTTGCTTAAAATTTGGCCAAAAAGTTTAACCGGCCACCACGGCATCCAACGGTGTCGTAAAAATCTTGAAAAAATTACTGAAACTCCGTCTCGTCGTACTGAATCTGGATCCAGTCTCAGATTTCGAAATGAAATTCGGACGGGATTAGAAAATGCCCCGGGAGCGCCGTAAGAAAACCCCCCGGGAGTGCCATAATTACGACGCTCCCGGGAGCAATAAAACACTGCTGGTGGTTATTGGGCTGTCAGAAGAAAGGTTAAAGAATAATGAAGAAAGGTCATGTCAAAAACAAAAAACAAAAGAATCATTATTATTATTATTATTATTATTATTATTATTATTATTATTATTATTATTATTGCTACCTCGATTTTAACCATGGATAGAAGGAACAGTGAAGGAGTCTAAAAATTCAGGACTCTTTGGAATGTACTTGACTTAACGTATTATCTTATACATACATTATTATTTGATATTATTAAAAAGTGTGGATAATTAAGTAAATTTAATTGAGGCCATTTTGGTATATATAGAAAATACTAAAAAACGTGGTTTAGAAAGTAGTTTTTGTGGTGGAGCTATAATTACCTAAATCATTTTAGTGCATGTTATGAATATAATAATAATATTAATATAATATAATTAATGAGGGAAGTGAGGGAAATAAATTATTATATTTTATTTATGTGAATGACTATTATACCCTTGATGAAATTATGTAATTACGATTGTGCCATTCGAAGTTTCCCTATAAATAGGGCTTCAGTTATTAATGAAATTCATTCCTGTGAATTCCTTATAATTCATTCTCTCTATCATTTCTATACTTTTATAACACGTTATCAGCACGAGTTTCTAACCAACTGAGTAATATGAAGGGGAGTATCTTTCTGATTGCATCTTATAGATGATATTCTCAGACGTAAAGCTGGATTATTACCAATGAATTAATTCTTCCTAATATCTCTCAATTCTATATTATAATCAATCCTATACAATTATACATCAATTCTCTTTTCTTCGTTCGCAAATAATCTCGAACACGGCAGTGATGATCGATGAATTCAGTGCCCCAATTTGAGTCAAACATGGATGTAGACAAGTGAGAACTGCAGTGGATATTGAGGATGTGAGGACGGAGGTATATATATATAATATTATTTTATAATATAATAATATATTAAACTATAATATTCGCTTTCTCGAGATATAAGGAGCATACATTATCAAAATCAAATTTTATCGACTCCATTATACTCGATTTAACGAGATCTTCGATTTGACATCAATATTGATAAGGTAAACTTTCAAAATTTACAAATCAAGACTTCCAACTTTTGAAAAAGTTACAAAAGGGTCCTTAAACTTGTGAATATTTACGATTAATGCTTATAATGTCAAAACTTTATAAAGAGATATGGATGCCACGCACTTGCGAGCGGCTTAACTGCAAAGAATGTATTTAGCGTAGAGTATGTATTAATGTTTTATAAAGAAATATCGTGGCGCCACGCACTTTGCCAGAGCGACATGCACAGATAGCTGTATAGCGGTTGGCGTGGCGAGATATTTCGATTTACTACTGCTTACTTTGACAATAATTATATTTTGAAGAAATAGTTAGAACAAATTTGATTCTATAGATATTTAAGTCTCAGCACTTTATTTATTGCAATTTAAATATCGCAATACCTCCTACACGATGATGGGTTCAACCATCACTAAACTAAGATTTTATATATTTATGCACTTTATATGCTAAGTGAAGAGTAATACCTTCTACTAAGCGAGACTCTACTCTCAAGAAGTAGTTAAATGTTATGCAATTTAATTCTCATGATTTAAATTCGTAAATTTATATTTATTGCAATAATTCCCATAAGGTAGGTTCGACCACCTATTGGAGGAAATTTAATTTACGCAATTTAAATTTACGCACTTTAAATTCAGATATATTTCCAATGTGGTGAGTTATATCACACGATTTGTATGAATATTTTCAATGTGGTGGGATATACCACACGTTTAGAATACTTATTACAAATGTGGTTGGATTAAACCCCACAATTGGATAACTGATTTATATATGTTCGATATGAATATTCTATTGATATTAAAGAAGGGATTTGAGCAAGTGATGAGACTTACCGTTGTATGTATTGATGAAATGAAATTGCTCAAAGAATCCCATTGTAATAAAAGAGAAAGAAAATATACCGTGGTGAAAAATCTCATTATGAGATTAGTATATTATAATATGATGAGAAATGCTCTTAAAGAAGCATTTAATAAAGGAATGTTCACTTTCCACGTCTATTGAATATTGATGGAAAAAATTGAGTAAGTGGTATCTGAAGTTACCATTGGATAAATAAAATGCTCAATAGATCCCATGTTGATAAATCAAAGAAAATATATCGCATGGAGAGATTATATGAAGTAATCTCATCGATGATATGAGATTGTATTAATATGAGAATAAAATGCTCTTGAAGAAGCATAATCACTAGATTTACGTATTTGAATAAAGCCAATATGATATTATTATTATTACTTGAAGAAGTACAAAGCAGTAGAAGTGGAACATATTGAGAATATCAAAGATGGCAATAAACACTTTCGAAAATATAAAAATGTGAAAAGAAAATACATATTGAACCCATAAATGAAGGGTGCGTTTGAGAGTATAAATACTCGTAATTCGCCACCCTCAACATCGAGGTTCATAATGAGATATTTAAAGGATCCGAATTTCTTTTAGCTTGACACCAGTGAGTCTGCATGATCAGCGGACTGGGCTTCCACAGATTCTTGAACATATGCATGAAATTTGATAAGTAGTTCATCAGCATTACTAGCGGAAATAAGTATTTTTCTCGCTAAATGAGAGATAAACTTATTATCTACACTCACGATCTGAGAGCAGCTAGTAAGCCATCAAAGAAATTGTTAATATTCAACAAACCTATTGGTTTGACATGAAAGTTCCACTTTGTGCCCAGCGTAGGCTATATTGAATATTTCCTCCGGTGTGTTGTAGCCGCTTTGAAGGACAATGAAAGCATCACTATTATTCATCATATACATCATGCGATTGTGGATGGATTGCGCTTGTAGCACCAACCTGCTTTGGACCCATGGTAGAAGCGGCTCCAATTCGAGTATTAGATCCAACTAAATGGAAAGGTATTACACTCAAACTCTTATTCCCCATGATGATGCGGCCATTGTAAGTCTAGCTAAAAGTTTGTTGTTGGTTCCTCCATATAGTATATTGATTTCTTGTCTCCTAACTCTTTTACAGTCGGTTTGCCATATCCACGTATTGGATATGACCTACCAATTAGATCCACCAAGAATACATACGGTTTTAATCTGGCGAGGTAAATCTTTGACTTGTATGAGATGATTCTAAAATCTCCATATCCATCTCTACTCCTATCTCTCTTTTTGCACTATACTTTTAATGTATGAATATGAGAGATATATGAATCCCTCTATTTAAAGAAAAATTTTCAAACCAATAATTGATTGTACTATTTACTTTTTGACAAATATGAAAGAGAAAAAGGCAGAAAAATTTTAGTGAAATGACATATACCTATCGGTGATTGAAAAATAATATATATATACATATATATATCTTAAAAATTGAAAAACAATATTTACAATTACAAGAAAAACATTGATCTTCGTTATTACACCGAACTTCCTTACATTAATATGAGAAAATTATTATACTAAATTTTTCTACTAAATTTACAAACAGGATCTTCTAAAGTAAGTTTTTCAAGACTATAACGTGATTGTTCATCTTTGAATTTGGCCCATAAGGCCATCAGCTCACCTTATACGTGTCCACTAGGATGTGTCTCAAGAGCCTGTTGAATATCATCCAAAGGCTCCTTACTCAATCCATCCTTAATGAATGCTATCTTATCTTCTCGGTTACTAGACACGTACCCCACAGATTTACATCGAGTGTCACATGTCCACCGAGCACATTTGTAGCACCCTCCTAATCTTTTTGCTCTCCGTTTCTTTGAAAAACTACTTTTACCCATACCAGGCATGTATTTAGAAGGAATCGAAACCTCACCAGATAATCGAACCTTTGCTTCAATTAAACATCGAACATCTCCTGGGATGCCCTTATTCATTAGCATCCTCAACCTTTCAAGCCTACTTGATAAATCCTTTTTAGGATTTTGATCGGTAGTGATGGATAGTATTTTCGAAGATTTGAGAGCAAATTATCCATTATTATATATGGACCATTATTAATGGTGAATCTTGTAAAGTGCCTTGGATAATTTATAAGCAGCGTATGAGGTAAGGCTCGCGTTGGAGCGATATTGAAACATGAAGCGTATGTGCTAAGATTCCACGCTTGAGCGGTGATGTGTAATAATGCTACGAAACATGATGGAATATGTCGGTGAGCTATACATATGATGAAAGTAATAAATCATGTTGAGCACTATATAGATACTAGTGAAATCGATATAAGAATTTACTGAACTAAAAGTTCAATAATACTCGTTTCTGACAGGATGACCATCCTGGTTTAAATAATTATTGAAATCAATATTTCAAGTGAAGAATTAAAGAATTCTTCAATGATTGTTCTCGATAAATGATGAAATCATTACTAGCCAATATTGGAAATAAATTCCAAATATATCTGGAATAAAGGATGAGAAATATGGGCCCACTCATCCTCCATGTGGACTACTAGATATTATGATATGGATCCACTAGATAGTCACATGTGTATATGATTCGTAATTTGAAATTTACGAAATATTTGCTCACTTCGTATGAGCATGATTTCAGTTTAATGATAAAGCTAGTAAATGTATATCCCAATACTTGAATAAATCCCTGAAGGATTGAGTATGCGCATACAAGTGGGATATTATGTGGCAAATTATTTAAAGTCCTCCAATAAATTGCCAATATCGAGAATAGAATGCAAACTATATAAATTCTCATATTAAGGTTGAATGATGAGAACATATATGAGTTTTAGTGTTCTAAATTTTCTTAGCATGAGGGGGAGTATTAAAGGCTGAAAATGATATGTGAAATGCATCATACTATATCCTCACAATTAAAATATGAACTTGAAGTTCAAAGATATATAAAAGATGCTATGAACAATCACATATATCAGTTAAGATGCTTTGATAAGTTAACACGCCAGAAGCGTTGATATTATGAGATTTCCCCAATCATATATATCGAAACAAATTATTAAAGATGGTCTTAATAACGGAGGCATATACTCTTGAAGAGTATATAGACATAACTATATTGTGTAATCCTACAAGAGGATTGATAATGAGATATCTCGATAAGTTATGTCGATATGGGGAAAGAAATAAAATTGAAAGTGTCGACACACTATGAAAAGATAGCGCTACATACTATCAATAATAGTGAGGATATTAAAATCCATCGAAAATGCCGATCTTTGAAATATATGCCCTTATGATTAAAGTGTTCATGCAGGTTTAATGAGAAATGAGAATGAAACTCTTGAAGAGGTTTCAAATGTATTATTGTATCGTGCATGCAACGGCTCAAAATATCTACATTGATATTGTTGAGAAATTCATATGCTGTACTCTTTTCCTTGATTGATGTTTTTGTCCCAAAACGGGGTTTTTCTCAAACAAGGTTTTTAATGAGGCAGCCTAATCTCAACTACTATGAAATCTCAGGAAGAGATTTAGGTATATATCTCGATATAGTGAGAAAATGAGATCAAGTGTTGATTGCATATATACACTAAATATAACATGATATTGTATAACATCTAAAATTTCATTCACGTGAAATGAATGAAGAGTATGAACCAATGTATATGATACTCATACAAATCTATGAAAGATTTTGAAATGCTTGCAACATACTTGTATAAAATACGCGCTGCACTATTTTTCCCTTGATTGAGGTTTTATCCCATTGGGTTTTCCTAGCAAGGTTTTTAATGAGGCAACATTAAAGGCGTATTCACATGAATAATGTACTCTTTTTCCTTCATTAGGATTTTTCCCACTGGGTTTTTCCTAATAAGGTTTTAACAAGGCATATTCATGGTATATTGAGGACAACAAGAGAAATCGACACAGTGTATCTATTGGATCAAGTTATAATAGAGACAATGCTTTAGATCCAAACAATGATGATATTGAAATCCTTTACCAGAAGTAAGGATATCGGTCCTCAAGATATGAAATCAGATGGAGTAGTTGTACTCTTTTTCCTTCGATCAAGTTTTTTCCCACTGGGTTTTCTTGACAAGGTTTTAACGAGGCAGCACGTGAATACTCTTATACCGTTGATAGATATCAGGGGGAGCAATGTTTTGATGAAGCGATATATAACCACTCAAGCTATCCTGCAATCGGTTTTGGAAGTTTTTTTCCATGGGTTTTTCTCCAAACAAGTTTGGAAGACATTTGTATTAATAGTCATTCAAGGGGGAGTGTTATGAATATTATAATAATAATATTAATATAATATAATTAATGAGGGAAGTGAGGGAAATAAATTATTATATTTTATTTATGTGAATGACTATTATACCCTTGATGAAATTATGTAATTACGATTGTCTTATTCAAGCTTTCCCTATAAATAGGGCTTCAGTTATTAATGAAATTCATTCCTGTGAATTCCTTATAATTCATTCTCTCTATCATTTCTATACTTTTATAACAGTGCACACACTTTTTAATAATTTTTTGTTTATTAAAATAGTCATAAGTACCTTAAAAAAAAGATAAAATGGATAGAAGTAAATTTACCTAAATAATCTCTTAATTACAATTCTCTGATATTTATATACGGCGGAAAAATATATTGACACCACCAAAATTATTTATATCACCACCTTACAAATATATTTTAATTATTATGATTTTGATAAATGCACGCACCAATATTTTGGTAACACCATTTTGCCTTCACACACACACACTTTCACTCTTCAATGACCTTTCTGTTTCTCACACACACCCAAGTGGCTAAATCGCGTTCTCTCACATTCTCTTCTCCATTTAAAAGTACAATATCAATGAAGCCAATCAATCTAGGCGATGAAAAGTTGATTAATTAATACCAGAGACCCATATTTTTTACGTTTCCAATTTATTCATTGTTCTCAAGATTTGATTACTTGGATAAATTGATTGTCAAAACTCTCACTTACGATTACTTTTTTTAATATGTTTCAATTTCGCTATTTTCTTCAAAAGAATTAGAACAACAAAAATTTTATTTTAGGAATTTCAAAAGATATTAGAACTATGGAATAATTTTGTAGAAACCTAAACTTATACAATTGTACAATTTCAATTCCATACTTTGATAGATTTTGATGTATCAAGAGGTCTTGTTAAGAAATTGAAAGGCAAGCAAAAAGGAACTATAGGCCAAAAACTTTGATCGGCAGTCACAGTGTTACCGGAAAATTTTTTGAATTGCGGGAATTCTTCCTCGCCGTGCTAATTTTGGATTTGGTCTGAAATTTCAAAATGGAGATCATATGGGCTCGTAAAACACCCCGGGAATTCCGTAACTACGGAAAACCCCGGTGCATTTGAACATTATTGTTATATATGCATATGATGGCAAGATAGATGATGAGAGGTCATTTGTCTTTTTATTGGTGACTATTTTTGTAATTATGAAACATATTAAAAAAAAAGTGGTGTGTTAAATAATATTTGTAGTGTATGTATAATTACTCATTATATATACCACATCAAACAATAAAACATCTATTAATATTTACATATACACCACAACAAACCCTAATCCCTCAATTAATTTTAAATATATCGCAAAAACCACTAAACCCTTATTTAAAATTAAATAATATTTGCTGTGTATATATAATTACTCATTATATATACCACATCAAACAATAAAACATCTATTAATATTTACATATACACCACAATAAACCCTAATCCCTCAATTAAATTTAAATATATCGCAAAAAACACTGAACCCTTATTTAAAATTTCAATTAACGTGTCAACGAGAATATTGACCAACATCTTCGAGATTAAAACATCACAATTCATAGGAAACAAAAAGGATTTGCTTTTAGAAGTATGTGAAATTCTCTACCAATAATCCTTTGTGAGTGTGAGAATGCAATATTTTTTTTCTCAAATTTTTGTGTGAAGTTCTCGACAGTTAATCTTTGTAAAGGTAATTAAGAATGTTGTCTTCGTCTTCCAATCGCTTCCAAGATTCAATTTTTTCTTCAGTTTTCTTCAACTTGGAACCGGAAACATTGTCTTCCTCTTTGGATCGTTTGGAACCAACAAGGATGTTTGTTAGTTTCTTTGAAAACATATGATGGATTGAAAAAGTTGCGGTGTAGAAACCACGTGGCATGTGGTGCATTAAGGATATATTTGTCAAGCAAAGTGATAGTGTATATTAGGGATATATCTGTCAGGTAAGAGCATCTCCAATAGTCTACTTTATATTTAAAGAACATATTTCACATTATAGAGAGCATATTTTAATTTAGATACTAAAGTTTTTAATTCGCTCCAATGATCTCTTTATTTATACTTTTTTTTGTTTATATCAAGAAACAATTATCATGATATTGTATTTTTAATCAATACTTATTTATCTTAATTGTTTTGACCAATAAAATTAATTGTGGCTTTATGGAATCAATAAAAATGGTATTGAAATATGTAACAATTGAATTATAGAGAGTGTGATTGATTCTCCAAATTTGGAGAGTCAAACTTACTCTCAATTTAAAATTGTTAAATTAAAGAGTCTATTAGAGCTAACTTTTAATATTTGACTCTTTAAAATAAAGAGTAGTTTGCTTTTAAAGAGTCTATTGGAAATGCTCTAAGTGCGGTGTATTTATAAAATAATTATTTTAAAGTTGGTATAGATAAAATGTGGTGTTTTAATTAATTAGTGTGGTGCAAATATATTTGGCCTCATCTAAAAGATCTTTTATGTAGCTGATATTTTTTAATTTTAAATATCAATATAACTTTTTTTTAAGAAAAATTCTATAATTAGATTCCACCTAGGGGAGACCATCGAACCCTCTGAACTGAACAAACAAATCGATTCCAATAGGTCTAAGTCGGTTGTTTTTATCCGTCAATTCGGTTTTTGGGTTGGAGAAATCCAACCTGAAAATCGATCGGTTTAACCTGAAAATTGTTGGTTACCTAAAAAGCCGACTCGAACCTTTTCGATTAATTTCGGTTTGAGTTTAGCTGAACCAACCAAAGGTCAATTTTGTGTTGGGTTGGGTTGAAACCTGACCTACTCGACCAATGCCCACTCCTAATTCTATCGCAAAAGCCGTTATACTAGTGGACTAGTATTCAGACCTCGAGCGTTGTATGGAAAACCTTAAAATTAACTATATTAAGCAAAAATGATGCTGTAATACTAATTATTATAAGATATTAAAGTCTTAGCCTATGTTACGATTGAAATTTTTATGGATTTTCATGAATTTTTTAGTAAAATATCCAAGAGAATGAGTGGAATTGAATGATAGAGATTTGTATAGTACATGTAGGTCCCACGAGATATATGGATGTGATTAGTTTGACCAAATTCAAAATTACAAAGAATAGATAAAAATGTGTAAAAATTTCAATCCTAACATGGGCTATCAAGATGTGAAAATCAAAACATGAACCACCGTCGATAGACAAATTTAGAGAAAATTATAATTGACAAAATGCCATAAAAGAACAAAACCATTACGTAAAGGAAACCTAATCAGGCAAAATAAAATGCTGGACGACGATATTACGTTAAACAATAATTTGTTTTGCTATCTGCAAGCGATGTAATAGGTAATAATACTAAAAGATGTAATGCTATGTTATTAATTATAGGGAATGCCCAATAGATATACTTGTAAGGGAAAATTGACTACTAAATCAAAACATCTTATTTTTTGGGGGAACTTTAGGTAACAGGACGATTTCTCAATGCAAATTTCTAAAATACTGTAACGATTTGAATTTTTCAAGAATGCCCAACATAATATCAGAAATAGTCACACTAAGTAGTTATCCAATTTTGCAATCGATATTAATATTAATTATAAGAAAATGGATTATATGGATAATGATCTAATTTTCAAATTCATATTATCAGTTAACTACTAATTATCAAATAATAAAAATGAATGGATAATGTTTACAACATGATCAATTAAAACCCCATATCTAATTAATCTTTATACTTTATAAAAAAAATTAATAATCTTTATCCTACAACTAAACAACCAATGCAAACACGTGCAAATCTCCCGAGTAACAACCTTGAATCTGTTTGTTAAAAGTATTTGATTTTAAAATTTAGATAATGGAACTAGTGTCTGTTGGAAAGACATTTTATTGCACACAGTTCTTTAAAAATTTCAAACAATTACAGTGACAAAATTTAGTTACAGAGACATTGTATTGAACACGGTTCAAACACTGGCAATGACAAAGTTCCCTCTTACTCAAAATTTTGTTTGTTGTTCGAAAGAATATTAAAGAAGATAGAGATTACTGTTAAAATATAGTGAAAGATTTTGGGAAACATTGAAGAACAGTTAAAACAAGGTGTTATGATAGCAACATCATCAGACCAAGGTATGGAAAAGACATAACATTGGAAAATTGCCATTGATGAGTTTGTAAAGCACAACTTATGTTACATGGAAATTTTCTATTTGTAGAAAGTATTGACAGATCGAAACTACAAACGAAATGTGCAATCATTTATGTGAATCAACGAATTGGACTGTCATCCCCTACATCCATTTAGAAATTTATATGTTAAAAAAATCAAATCTTTCTAATGGGTAAATAATGGAAATGCATAATTAAGTTATGCTACATTTAAATCATGTATCAAAGTATTAACATACAATAAGGCTAAACACGTAGATGAATATACCTCATTTTAAGGATATATTCAGAGTATACTTAGTCAGCATAATGATTATGGATTTTGTTTGATATTTCGTTCATTGGAAAACAAGCATTGTTACTCGAAGTTGTTACTGTAGTCAGTGGCAACTGTTTTATTGTTCCTAAGTGTTGATAGTTGTTGTTACCTGAACTTGTTACTACCATGGTATTGAGACTGGTGCATTGCGAGTTGAGTAGGTACACATGAATATGCATGCATTACTTAATGGCATTATTACTATAATAAGACTTGAAATGGTAGGCTGTTACCAAAACTTATAATAGGTTGTTGAAAGATCTTTCTTACCCTTTGTGAGAGCCAACATAGTAATTCTTTCTAGTTAAAGAAAGAGAGTAATTGCATTTGACAAATGGTAATTAATAAATTCCAATCTAAAACTTGCAAACACCTACAGAAAAACCAATAATACAAATGAAAACCATCTAATAACAACAATACTTCCACAAGGATAACATCACCCATGATAAATCAATGTAGAAAATGAACTTTCAAATCAAAATGTCAGAGTAACAACTTCCACCAACCATTATTATTGAGAAAAACAAAAGCCCAATAAACTAACAAAGTACCATAATCCACGAACAATCGGTGATCAAATTGTCAAAATTATAACTACTTAAGCAAGAGCCTAACAAACTAACAACATACCATAATCCACAAATTGCAAAATAATGAAACTAACTACTTATTCAAAGTCTTAACTACTTAAGAGTCCATTAAACTAATACCTAAACGACATCTAACAAGCTGACAAAACACTCCATATCGTAAATCATAATAGCCTTCATTGCGTTGAGAACTTGTAAAGCTACATCGCTAAATTCCAACGGGCAACTCTTGTGTCAAATAGATTGAGCATCGTATCTATATTTCCCTCACTAACTTCAATTTAAAAATCCCATAGTCGCCACTGCAATTAAGAATCATACTAAGTATCCATTTAAACTAAAAAAGTCACTAATTATTTTTTCTTTAAAAAAATAATAATTACTGCTAAGTACCCATTTTGTTGCTACGGAAAATGGCTCAATAGAATTCAAAGCTTCACTTGCAACCACAGACAAGTCATCGGCTGGCGGAACAAGAAAATGTAGTGAAATGGTTTAAAAATTAATTGGATGGTAATTTTAATTTTTCCAGTTGTTGTGAAAAATGTAAACAGATGTGCAACAAATCAAACATGAAAATGGATGGGCAACCAAGGAAAATAGATGAGCAAATCAATTAATGTAAACAATTCAAGAAAAACTAACAAGGGGATTTCTAAGAGAAGAAGACAACACAGCATAATAGTTCTTGAATCTGGAATTTTGATGCATGTAACTTGTATTTCTTATGATAATAATATTGACAATTAAGTTGTTCTCAACTTCCCAATAATGTAGGTTATTTCTTTTGATCATTAGGAGTTATAATGTCTTAAGAAGGATGATAGTTTAGAGTTTGTAGAAGTTAGGACTATAGAGGAAATAGAGATTAAGTTAAAATGTAATAGAAGTTGATAATTAAAATTTTGAATTTTTAGTATTCAAATAGATGATTTAGATAATGTTTATCTAAAAGAAACATTTAAATATAAAAAATATAATAATAAAAATATAAAAAAAGAAAAGAAAAAGAAAATATAGTATCAATATATTATTGAAAAGTAGATATACTAAATTGATAAAAATTCGACCATTTTTGAGAAATTAAAAAAACCACAACATTAATAAAAAAAAACCAATATAAACTTGGTGCTAGATGTAATTCCCTTTATTTTTTGACTATTAACTCGTATTTTACATATTAAGACCAAAAAAGATCTTGAAAGTCATAAATTTACAACAAATTGTACTACAATAAAAAAATTCATAAAAAAAAACTCACTTTCAAATTGCACAAGATGTGTTTTATCTTTTAAATTGCACAAAATGTCCTACAACTTTAAAAGCTTGCACTTTAGTCCTCACTTTTTTACCACCACCATTCCAACACCGCCACCGCCACCACCGCCACGACCACCAAACAAACGCCACCACCCCTCATCCCGATCCTACCACTACCACTATCACCACCACCATTGCCACTAAACCACCACCTTGTCACCACCTCCCAACCACTACCACCGCCCCACCACCACCAAACCATTGCCACCACCACAACGCCGGTACCACCACCACATCATTCCACCATTCAACCACCCCATCTCCCTCTGCCACCACCATTGCCATTCCACAACCACCATCACCAAACCATCGCCACCACCTTCCCACCACCCCTAGCACTACCATCATTCCACCATTCAACAACCACCACCACTACAACCATTCTAGCACCAAGTCACCCGAAGTCGACACCAACCCACCACCATCACCATCCCTCCACCGCCACTACCAAACCATCACCCTCTGCCACCACCATCCCCACCACCACCACCTTTCCACCACTACCATCCTGCCACCATCCCCACCCCCACCGCCGGGCTTGCCACCACCACAAACATTCCTCTACTACCACCCAACCACCACCATACCATCACTACCACCACCATACCATCACTACCACCACCACCATCGCGCCGCCACCACCACCACTCCACAACCACCATCACCAAATGATCGCCACCACCATTCTACCACCACCATCATTCCACCATTCAAACTACCACCACCACCATTCCATCACCAATCGGCGCCGCCACCGCCTCTACCATTACTCCACCACCACCTCCACTACTACCATTCCACCATCACCACCAGCCTTGTCACGCCACCACCACCACTACCATTCCTCTACCACCCCACCACTACTACCCCACCATCACCACAACCATCCCTCCGCCACTACTACCAAACCACCATCCCTCAGCCACCATTACCCCTCTCATGCTTTTGTCGCCACCACCCCTCTTCCACCACCACCAAACCACCCCCACCTCACCACCACCATTCCTGTACCACCACTCTAGCACCATTCCACCACCACCCTCCACCATTATTCCACTACCACCACTATTGTTCTACCATTCAACAACAACCACCACCAAACCACCGCCACCACCGCCATTACTTACACTAATAAATATGATTACCTACCTCAGTAATATTATTATCGATATTATTATATACCTCGGTAATCATAGTACCTTCCCTTGTAATAGTATATCACCAACCTAACTGATAATATTATCTATCTCGGTAATAATTTTACCCACCCTAATAATCATAACCAGAACATAAAAACATCATAATATTAATATGTGTGCCATTGAAAATACATATTACCTCCCTCGATGATCATACCAAAACACTAGATTACCACCATCAGTAATTTCGATCACCATTCTACTTCTCGTTTCTCTCGTCTCCCACTTTCTCTCTCTAGATTACCACTCCTGATAATCTCAACAAACATTCACATTATCACGTTCTTCATCTTTCACTTTTCTCTGCTCACTTTTTCTCTCTAAATTACCACTCATGGTAATCTCGAGCAATATTCAACTTCTTATTGCCTTCATCTTCGATAATCTAGATTATCGTGTTCATCTTCTCATTCTCCCTCATCTACGACCTTCTCTCTCTAAATTTTCGCCCACGGGTACCACCATAGTAATCTCTATACAATCTCACAGTGGTCAAAAAATAAAAAGGAAAGAAAATCAAACCGCAAGAAGAACATTACATACCCTGTAATATTATTACATGCCCATATAATAATATTACTCAATCTGATAATAATATTACATATCCCTATAATCTAGATTACCAACCCCAATAATAATATTACTTAAACCCTATTTTTCTTTTTAGATTACCACCTCTATCAATGTTCTTATGCTCCCTCATCTTCATTCTATCTCTACACACTTTCTCTCTCTACGTACTTTCTTTCTGGAGATTATCATCCCTCGGTAATCTAGATCAACATTCAACTTTTCTACGTACTTTCTCTCTCTAGATTACCAACTTAATTTCTACGCATCCTCTCTAGAATACTACCTCCTATAATATTATTATCTGTCCCCGGTAATAAGATAATCTTGATCACCATTCAACTTTTCGTTTCCCTCACTTCTAACTTTCTCTCTACGGATTTTCTCTCTAGATTATTACCCTGGTAATCTCGACCAACATTCAACATCTAGCTTTCTCATCTCCGACTTTCTCTCTCTAAATTACTATCCCGACAATCTCGACGGATATTCAATATCTCACTTCACTTGTCCCTGACTTTCTCTCTACATACTTTCTTTCTATATATTACCACCCTCGGTAATCTATATCAATCTTCAACTTCTCTCTTCTCTCGTTTACAACTTCCTCTCTATGTATTTTCTCTCTAGATTATGACCCTCGGTAGTTTAGATCACCATTCATCTTCTTGGTTCCTTCATCTCAATTTTCTCTCTACTCACTTTTTCTCTAGAGATTACCACTCTTGTTAATCTATTACAACTCCAAAAATGGTCAAAAAGGCCAAAAAGAGAAGAAATTACACGAAGAAGAAAATTATCTGTTTTGGTAATATTAGTGCCTACCCTGTAATATTATTGTCTATCCTACTTTGATAATCGGTTTCAAAACATTACAATACGACCATTTTAACTCCATTAACAACAACATCCACTAGTCGACGAGTTTAAATTATAATATAATTCATAACCACACGAAATTATAAAATACACAAAAAGGTGGAGGGGAAATTGTATAGTAAATATTTGAATATAACTCAACAAATCATGTTTCTTCATAAAGGATAATGTGTCTATATGAGCACCGCCTTCCTTTTTCTTTTCTTTCCTTTTTTCAAAAATTATTTATTAGTACCACGTATCAAATAAATTGACTAATGTTAGTCAATTGATCTTAGTTAGTCAATAAAGCTCCATTACTAGAGACAAATCTTAGGTGGAATATTTGTAGCATTATAATATTGAATTAACAATTCATTGAAAAATGGTATAAATGTATGGTCCAAAGCTACAAAAACTTGGCACCAAATTACTGTTTGCTCGTGGCATGTACACTTCTTCGCCACCACCGATTGTCATCATTATACATTCATCAGTATACATATATAATATAATGTATATAGAGACACAAAGAGAGAGAGAAAGAGTTATTTTCTTAATATTTTGTCACGTGGTGTCAAAACTATGATACCATGTAGGTTGGCAACCGAAATTCGAGGTCGGCAATAAACTCAAATTCTTACCACTGCCATTATCAGCTTCGACAATTATTATTGGAATCTTCTTTACGGTCTTGCCTCTCTTCTTTCCACCAAATTGTCACATTCTAATAGATCTTCAAAGGAAATTAGCAGATCTTCAAAGAAGTCCATAGATTTGCATCCTCACCACCATATTATTCTTCGCCGCCAATTGTTTACGGTGGTGGTGCCAATGATCCTTTCCACCTGCTGTTTCACGGTGATGGTTAAAAATAGAGCATAAATTGAGAGTGGGAAAAGAAAATGTAAGTTAAGAGAGAGGGAGGAGTTGCTATTAGGAAAGGGTAAAAATGTCATAGAAACCTGAAATTAAGTAAGTGGTAAAATGATTTATAAAATATTATAGTTAATGGGCAAAAAAAGATGGTCCGGAGTTAGTGGGTAATGATTGGCCCTGAGCTGTATTTATTGGTCATTTTCTCTTAATTATATATATACTAGTTTTGAGTACGTGCTTCGCACGTGGTATAAAATGATATTTTTTAATCATAAATTTTTAAGTTTTAACTTTAAATTTTTTCAAAAACTATAAAATTAAGTCAACATAGTATTAGCAACTCATACGTGTAAACTAAATAACACTTTTGACCAGTTTATACACTAAGTAAAAATATTAATACCTCAATTTTCTACCAAGTTAGTCCAAATATCTAATCTACAAAAATTTCTTTTCCAATAAGATTAGTCACATATATTAAAGTTGATTAAATATTATACCAATCCAATTTTAAAACCATAAAAAGCATGACATCCTAATTAGAAAATGATGAAAGATGTTACAAAAAAAGTGATCAATATATGTATTTAAATTACACACATTGAATAAAAATGCATTATATATTGAAATATTGTAGTTTGATCAAATCAAAGTAATTTTAAAAATTGCTCAAAAATTAGTTATGTAATTTATTTTTTTAATTATTGGACTGCAAAAAATATTTGTGACATTTTTAAATCAAAAGGTTATGATACATCTATGTGACTTTGTAAAAGATTTCTAGTTATTAATAATCATTTTTACATTGAATAAAATCAAAATATATTAGAATATTTGTAGTTTAATTTTTTTAATATAATATGAAGAGTCAGTCATTAATTATTAATTATTTATATAATTAAATATATTTCTTTAATAAGGATATTTTGGACTAAATAAAATATTAGTGGGGACATTATTGGCAATCAAAAGATTTTCACGCATCCCCATTTTTTAATATAGTTTAGATATATATATATATATATATATATATATTATTGTTAACTATACTTGGCATGGAGTTTGAAGAGGAAAATTAGGATTCATGTTCTCATTTTTTTTAATGTGCTTTATGTTAGTGTGCGCATATTGTAAAACATATGTAAATTTGCATCTAAAAAGAAAGCAAATAAGACAATCATTATTTCTAACCAAGGTTGTTACAAAGGCAAAATTGGATCAATTTGACCCAATCCATTTTCAACCCAAAAGAAATCTACATGCATCTAACCCTAATGCACACAATTCCTAATCTAAGACGACTGTTGTTCATCTTCATGCTCTCTCAATTCATTCTTCAAATCCAAATTTTCATATTAAAATTGCTTCTATAACTTTACAGGAAGAGAAATATTGAGCTTTACTAATTATTTTTTATATAAAATAAATTTTAAAAAATAATATAATCTACAAGGATCTCAGTAATTTTTACAAATTATTTTAAATATATAATTTTAAAAAGAATAAATAACTTAATTAACTTTTTCCTAAAATGGAAGCCAATCGAGCTTTGCAGGTGTCGGATATTAAAATTTTGTAACTATTTTTAGTATAAAATAAATTAAATAAATTAAATAATAATAAAAAATAGAATCTAATAAAATATATAAAGATAAAAAAATAATTAAAGATAATGATAAGCTTTGTAGGGAGATAAATATTAATATTTGCTAACTATTTCGGATATAAAATAAATTAAATAAAAATAAAAATATATATAATCTACAAATAAAAAATATAGATTTTTAACAGCATTTTGGCAGTTATTTGTGTTGGGTATAATTATTTTTTAATCGGGAGTACTCAAAATCATGCTATCGGTGGAAATGAAAAAGTAAACTGATTTTCGTGGTATTTGATTTTTCTTGCTTGCCATATTGGGAATTCACTTTAAAGTAAATTAAATAAAAATAAAAATAATATATAATCTATAAATAAATAAAAGATAGTAAAATTTTGACAGCATTTTTGTTGGGATGCTTCAATTTTAACACTTAAGAGTATTTTTTCCATACTTACAAGTAGGTAGGAGAATACTAATAATATTTATAGATAGATTTTATCAATAATGTATTTGTTCTACCTGTTCTTTGCATAATATATATGTAGTTTATTCGAATGATATATTAGATGTGTGGTTGAAAATTGAGAAAAATATATTAAAATATAAAGTAATTATATGAATGGTTGAAAATAATGAGAAAGAAAAAATTAGTAAAAAATATAGTATATAGAACAGGCCATGAAAATTACTCTTTTTTGTTAAAAAATGATATAACATGCAAAAACACCGAGTCCTACTTTGTTCACCCTCATTTAACGAGGGTTATCTTTACCCCCTCTTAAATAAGGATAGAGTCCGTTAAGAATCATAAAGCAATCCCACAATGCCTAACCCAATCGATAGCCCCCACCATTCCCCATCCTTTTCCCTACCCACCGTATGCACTTAGGATGTGTTTGATTGTAAATCCGGAAAATGGTTAGAAGGAAAACATTTTCCGGGTAAATGAATTCCGGGAAAAGGTTTTCCAGGGAAATGATAGTTGTAGGTGTTTGATTGAGTTAATTTGAAAGTTGGAAAATGATGTTATTTTCTTTATTTTTGAGTTTTTTTTAATGAAATTTGATTATTTTCCTTATCTTTATGGTTAAATTAAATTTTCCATTATAAAAAAAAGAAAAAAAGTATTAAAATTTTCTCGGAAAACAAAAACTACCTCCTCCCCAAGGAAAAAAATAAGAAAAAGTACGGATTTCGAGAAAAGTTGGAAAACGTTTTCTGGGAAAAAAATGACTATCAAACAACCAAGAAAGGAAAAAAAAAGCTGGAAAACCGATTTTCCCGAAAAACAAAAGGTGTATCAAACACACCCTTATTGTCATCTCTCTCTCCCTCTTTTTCCTTTTTTATTTTTTAACAATAAATCTAAAAAATTAAAAAAAAACTTGATTCTATGTTATTCATTATGGTGAGAGCTTCAAAACAAGTATGATATTAATATATAAATTTTGCACTTTCAAAAATTTAATATTTATCGTGTATATATAAGAACGATCTAACTTAAATATAAATTGTAACTAGTGAGAAAAATTAAAATAAGAATTTGTTGTGAAACTCTAGTATAATTACACAAAATAAACTAAATATTTTTAAGTATAAACTAAAATAAACTCATTTTGTTAAACATTATTGTGAATAATAATATATAAAAATAAAATTTTATATATTGATACTATATTTATTTTAAAGCTCTAATTGAAGGCACTAAAATAGAGTAAAAAAAATTGTTTGTAGTTAAAAATTAAAAAAAGAGCAAAAGAAAAAATTGGAGAGAGAAGATCTAATATGAATTTTCCGTATGATAAAAAAAAATGGAGAGAGAAGATTTAATATGAATTTTCGTATGACAATAAGAGAGAGAAAGATATGGGGGTGTGTAGGGGGAGTGGGGTGGAAAAGCGTCAGTTATAAATGGGAGAGAGAGGAGAGCTATATTAACTTTTCATTTTAACATCTTAACCCCAGTTCATTTTATCTATTTATTTACCCGTTAATTTTATTTGTTTAATCATCTCACAAATTTCATTACTTTCAGGCTATTAACAAGGAATATATAATTTCAAGTTATTGAGCAATGCATTTTCAAATGTTTAAATAACTTTTTCTCTTTTTTTAATATACTATTTAATTAGATAACTTTTGTAAAGTGGACAGTGTGACATAGTATCTTTGTAGAACAATATCTTATGTACAATTCCCCTTCTTTTTGAAGTAATATGTTATGTACATTTTGAATATTAATTTTGTTGTCAAAAGAATTGTTATTATTTATCATGTTTTTGATATAGATATACAAGTTATTGTTAAGTATTTAATAGAGTTTTTGGCAATTGGCATCAAAGTTTTGAATATTGCATTGGACAAAAAGTCTAATAATAATAATAATAATAATAATAATAATAATAATAATAATAATAGTGGGCTAGAAATTTCAAAGTAAATTTTATGAATTTTTAAAGTCAGAACATACATTTCATTAAAATTTTTAAGGCATAGACAAATTTATCTTAAATTTTTCCATACCAAAATACGTATTTTTGAAAAAATTAATGCAGATATACATTCTTTATAATTTTTCTAGAATAGAAAATTATTTTTGTAAATTTATTAGGGTAGAAATATATACGGAAAATGCATAATAACTACACATTTTATACAAAATTTTCCCAATTAATTATAATATTTTATTTTTTTACTATTAACTCTATTTTTCTATAATAAGACATAAACACCTCATCCACCCCATTTAATTTGCCACTACACCACCGGTTAAACCCAAACAATCCAGATTACACCCCTACAAAAGGTCATATATTTCTCAAATCGCAAAGTAGGTCCTCCAACTTTCAAAATTTTCCCTTTATTCCTCTACTTTTCAACTTTCTTTCAAAAATAACCCCAAATATTTATATCCAAGGTCCTCTATTTTTCAAATTATTTCATTTTGGTCCTCCAACTTTTGGATTTGTGACACTTTTAGTCATTTTTCCTCATTTTTTCCTTATTTTCTTCTACATTTAGGAAATTTATGTACAAATACTATATTTAAGATAACATAAATAAATAAATTTATCATATCTTTCAGACTACGCACATTCAACTTCTTCTTTCCCTTGTCTCCGACTTTCTCTCTCTGACTGTAAGAAAAAATATTACCTATATCGATAATTTTATTACCTACTCCAATAGTAATATTATCTACCATAATAATATTATCACATACTCAAGTAATAATATTATCTACCTCAATAATTATATTACCTACAGCAATAATAATATGGCGTACCCCCACTAACATTCAACTCTTGCTTTCCCCAACTCCAACTTTTTCTCTCTAGATTACTACCTTTAATAATCTCAACCAACATTCAATTTCTTGCTTCTTATGTCTCTCACTTTTTATCTCTACTCACTTTCTCTCTTTAGATTACAAGCCTAGGTAATTTCAACCAACATTCAATTTCTCGCTTCCCCACCCCGACTTTCTTTCTTTACAAACCTTCTTTCTCTAGATTACCAGCCCATAATCTCGACCAACATTCAACTTCTGGCTTCCCTTACCCTAACTTTCTTTCTTTACATGCTTTCTCTCTCCAAATTACATACCTCAATAATAATATTACATACCCTAATAATGTTATTACCGGTTGTGATAATCTAGAGAGAGAAATTGAGTAAAGAGAGAAAGTCGGGGACGAAGGAGGCAAGAAGTTAAATATTTGTCAAGATTATCTAAGGTGGTAATCTAGAGAGAGAAAATGCATAGAGAGAAATTGAGAGACGAGGGAAACGAGAAGTTGAATGTTTTTCAAAATTACTTGTGCTGATAGTCTGGAGAGAGAAATTGAGAGACGAGTGAAACGAGAAGTTGGATATTTATCAAGATTACCAAGGTAGTTAATGTGTATTACTTGATGTGGTAATCCATGTTACTTGGGAATGTAATATTTGTAAGTTCATTCATTTTTTGAATTGTCATCAAGAGTATTAAATGAAGTATAAAGTTACCTTTGTGCTTGCAATATTTTTTTTATTATGATGAAAAATTTATTTATTTATGTTATCTTAAATATTGTGTTTATAGGTAAATTTTCTAAATGGAAAAGAAAAGAAGGAAAAAGATGAGCAAAAAGGATTAAAAGTATCAAAAATTCAAAAGTTTGAGAACCAAAATGAAATAATTTGAAAGATAAAGAACCTTGGGTGCAAATATCTTGTAGTATTTTTGAAAAAAATGTTTAAAAATTAAGGACTAAAATACAAAATTTGAAAGTGAAAGGACCTCCTGTGCAATTTGAAAGATAGATGAAAAATCAAAGTGTTGAAAAAGAAAAATAAGGGCAAAAATATCTATAAATACCTAAAAAGAATAATTGGTAAATCACTTTTTATAAATTGTAATTAATAATTAAGAAATAAGATATTTTGATTTAATGGGCAAAAATCAATTTTAACCTATATTTATTGGGCATTTTCTAAATATATTTTATAAATAAATCTTGTAAGAAGGAAATAATTTACAATATATATCTACTATTATTACAATTATGTGCATTAGCACAAATCAGAACTAGAGGCTGCATGCCATTTGTCAGGGTGGACCATAATCAATACACGTCTCCTTTAATACACAACAAAAGGTGGGCCATAATCAATACACATCTCCTTTTACACTTTTGATCTGTTCTCCACGCGGGCATGTAGGAACTCTGGTAACGTCATGACATAAGAGCAAAATTTTTGTTGTATCTATATTAAATTAGATGAATAATACATAACTGTCCCATAATGGTGGGGGCTCACCCGATCCCCTATAAATTTTTTTCTCCACTTGTGAGTACCATAACATATCCATAAGTGGGGAACAAATTATTACTATCTCCTTTTAATACTTATAACGAATGCGAAGATCTCCAATGTATGTCTTCCTATCCAATGTCCACACAAGACAGATATAGATATATACTTTTATATAGATTCCATATGTTTTCTCAATTTTCCTAATTTTTATTTTTTAAAAATTACTTTTCTCACTTCTACCTCTTTGTTTCTCACTTTTCATTTTTAAATTGTTATGCCACTTCTCTATTTCTCAGATCCAATTCCACATCATCTATTATTATTTCTCGCAAAAAAGCTACGGGCAGAAATGGTTGAGGAAATGATTGAGGGAATGGGGCGAATTTTACAAAACTATCCTTGGTCAATGATGTGGGTCATAGGCATAGGAAAAAGGCAGAGACCTCTCTTCAAATCTGATATGCTCCATTGCTCTCTCTTTCTTTGGTTCCTCAGGCGACGAATTCTCCCTTTCTCTCTCTTCTCCTTCGTTCCTCACATTCGCACAATTCCACTCTTCTCTCTGTCTTTTCTCTTCGGATTTTGGAGTTCAAAAGGCACTCGATTCCTCCCAGGTTTGCATACTATCTCTTCTCTCTGTCTTTTCTCTTCCTTTTCAGTCTTCTCTCTGTCTTTTCTCCACCGGTGCCCGAAGTCCCCACAACATCGTCAACATTCACTACCATCGTCAACATTCCTGCCAGGTTTGCACACCTAATTCGGCACCTTTTTTTCAGCTTAATAGTAAGCATTCTGAAACAGCTGCGTGACTCACCACGATGAAAGTTCCAGCATCAGAAGTTCAAGGTTCTATTTTGTCTCTATTTTCTAATCGTCAAATAATTTTTTTGCCTTGATTTCATTTTGTTTCTGTCGAAGTTTTGCATGTTGTTCTGTTGTGTTAGTCGGTAGAGGGAGCGTTCTTTCCTAGTATCGATCACTGGGATACTGATCGGCTAAGTGGTTAGATAGTTTGGTTAATTTGTTAATTCCAAGTAAAAAGGATATTAAGCTACTCAGACAGGCAGACTCAGACGAGTGAGCTCAATCTGGTGCAGTGCTTCTCAAAATTATTAACAAATTTGAACTCTGGGGTGAAGTAGGTTCTGATTAAAGTGGATTAAAAAACTGATAATAAAGGAATATATGTGCTAGGAAGGAGCTTTATGCAAGGAAGACATCAAGGCAAGCGTGCTTTGCCTTTGTTTTGAAATTTTGACTTTCTTCATCGTGGAAAAGGGAAGATTTGTTGCAATGGTTTAAATAATTGACTAAGTTATTGTTGCAATATAATTCCAAGAGTTATACATGTATAGAGAGTTATTACATTGTTGATCTAGTTTTTGTAATTTGGGCAATGTTACCTTTTATGATTTTTTATTAAACAGATTTCTTTGTTGCTGATTGGAGCAATTCTTACTGTTATTGCTTATTTTGGAGTTAGAGGTTGTCTTTGCTTTATTTTACCAAAATATTAGTATGAGAAATTGCTTTAAATGTGATGCAGAAACTATGCTTAAAGAGGCGAAGAGTTCCTATTTTGATTTGCCAGCACTAGATGTTAGTCTTGCATTCCCCCAAGCTACTCCAGCTTCAGTCTTTCCACCTTGCAGTAAGATTAATGTTTCCTGATAGATGTTTCGCGATGAGTGAACCTTTCACTGCTCTAATTTTGCACTCATACACTTGCAGAGTCGGACTATTATCAGTTTAATGATCTGTTGTCTCCTGAGGAGCAAGCAATCAGAAAGAAAGTAAGAGAGTGCATGGAAAAGGAAGTAGCTCCAATAATGGCAAAGGTACTTTCTTTGTCATCCAAATTTTCATGCCTTCAACTAACATCATTGTATTATTGTTATTATTTTAGTGCCATTCATATACAATATACGAATTCTTTATGATCTACACTGAGACAAGATGGAAGTCAATCAAAAGTCAAGGGATTATTTTCTGTAACTAAATGCTTAGTCACTCGTGTTTAGTTAAATCACGAGCTGAGAAGGATGATGTTGAAAATTTATCTTTTCAGTATTGGGAGAAGGCAGAATTTCCATTTGAAATCGTTCCAAAGCTTGGTGCATTACGTATTGCTGGTGGCAACATCAAGGTGCTTATGATAAACTTTTCCTGTTTCAATTTCCCGGAATGCTGCATATGAATGTCAGACATCTCACTATTTGTGCAAATCAGGGCTATGGGTGTCCCAACCTCTCCATTACTGCAAATGCCATTGCTGTGGCAGAAGTTGCAAGAGTTGATGCCAGCTGTTCTACTTTCATTTTGGTGCATTCTTCTTTGGCAATGCTCACAATCGGTAAGAGTTGGCCTTGCTTTTGTTAATCCCTCTCATTGGATACTCTCGTTGAGATAAATGAACAATCATTGATTGTGGTGATCCTTTTTTTATTTGTTGGGTTTGTCAAGGACAGCACTCTGTGGATCAGAAGCACAAAAGCAGAAATATTTACCATCTCTTGCGGAACTAAAAACCATAGCTTGTTGGGTAAGAGCATGTTAGCAACCTGAATTCAACTTGTACATTTTTCTGATTTTCTAGTTCTTTTTAGTAAATGATTGAATTGAAATTGCACGTACTGACAAGAAATTACAAATAATTGATGAAATTTTGAGAGGTTCATGACCCTCTCGAATTTCTCTCAAAAGATTTCGTAATTTTCTGCTGGAAATATTCCCACTGCTTTTGCTTCTTTTAAGCTGATAAGCTATAAAATTCATATTACTAAATTCCCGTTCCCATAATATCCTCCCCTTACTTTAGCTACTAACGGACTAGCAACTTATTGGAATACTGATTTGATGTATGACGCCACAGTCCTGAAATAATGCCTACTGCATATATTACTTACTCAAGTCTATCAACTGTAGGCTCTGACAGAACCTGATTATGGAAGTGATGCAAGTGCTTTAAGAACAACTGCAAGGAAGGTCCAGATAAATTTACTATTTGGCATTTACAACTCTCAATTAGTGTTTGTTGCCTGTAGCTTCTTTTCTCTCCTTTTACCTATCTAAGTTGGCATACGGACTTTGAATTATCAGGTTGAAGGAGGTTGGATACTTGAAGGCCAGAAGCGTTGGATAGGAAACAGCACTTTTGCGGATGTACTGGTTATTTTTGCTAGAAATACCTCCTCGAATCAGATCAATGGGTAAGACGAGAACATATCATTTCAGTGCCAGTACCTTTCTAAGTACAACTTTCATTTATAGAGACACTTTATCATAAAGTTTGGTTTTTGACAACCCATCTGGGGTCTCGGTCACTTTAAATTTCTGAACAGGCTTTTTTTTTTTTTTTTTTTTTTTTTTTTTGTGAACTGAATTCTGCTTGCTGCCTTTTTGTGAGCGTCATCAAACACATAAGTGATGATTAGTTTTATGTGCTGCAAAAGTGTCTTAAAATATTTTGCATGTGTTCAATTAATATCTATTTTCCTTCCTGTGTTCTATTTGCCAATAAAATTTAATGCTGCATGCTCTCTGTTCTCTTTCATAGCTAACATCTCCAATAAATGATGTGCTTTTATTGTAGATTCATAGTAAAGAAGGATGTTCCTGGTTTACAAGCTACAAAAATAGAAAATAAGATTGGCCTGAGAATTGTACAAAATGGAGATATCCTTTTAAAGAGAGTCTTCGTTCCTGATGAAGACAGGCTGCCAGGTGTCAATTCTTTTCAGGACACTAGCAAGGTATAGAATCAGACGCTGAAGAGCGATTCTCTTCTTCTGTCTATTGTTTGGTTGTTAGTCTGCCCAGATAGGTGATATTTGGTGTTTCATATTTCATAGATACATTTGACTGTAATCTGACTAAATATTGCAGTCTGCCCATGCTTATTGTTTAAGTCTTTTCACTATATATATTGTGTGTGTGCCTGTACGGTTCCTTAAATTTGATTGAACCCTTGCCCTTAATATTGCCGTCTACCGGTGCTTACTGTAATTTTAGATGAAACCCCTTACTCTTACCCTCGAGTGATACAGCTTATGGTCTGAATATTTGATTAGAAGGGAAAAGGAAAACAAGAAAATAAATATAGGATCCATTAGGAGATCGTTTGCCACAATTTTTTCCAAAAATCATTTTTTCCAGTAGCGTGGTGTGTCGATCTGCACTAATTTTGCACAATATCTCTGTGTCAATGTGTATTTTGCTCATCAAGCTAATCAATAGCTTGCCTTAGACTACGAGGACTGGTTCAATTTCCCAAGTGAATGAAAGAGACAAAAGACAGGACCAACACCCATGCTATAGAGATCCTTTGTTTGAAAAGGAATTGGATAAGATTCCTATTATTGTCGCTTAACAGAAGATCAAGGCCATATTGGAATAGGCATCTCCTGCTCCCTGCACTTTGCTCAATATTATTTTATGCAGCCTTCATGTTATAATGCCATTTCTGTTTGATGTCATCACCTTATTAACCCCTTGATTGAATTTGACTAATATTTACCTTTACCTTGGGATAGGTACTAGCCGTTTCTCGCGTCATGGTTGCCTGGCAGCCGATTGGCATTTCAATGGGTGTTTATGATATGTGTCACAGGTATTATATATCTCCTCTATTAATCATCAAAGGAATGCTTATTCCTCACCTCTTCTTTCTGCATAAATAACATTGTATTATGCATATTTGCTGATATTGAATGTGATTATATATCAATTACTATAGTCTCTGTGTTTGTCTTGTCAACTTCATTCTAGGCTACTTTCAAGAAGCAATGTTTACTTAAGCAAATTTCTTGAAATTTTTTTTTTTAAATTTCTTGAAGCCACCAGTGGTCCCATTGGCCAAATAATCCTTAAGAGTACATATTTTGTCACTGTTTCTTTTCTTATCAAGGTCACAATCTATTTAAATGAAGAGGCCCCTTATGGATGCACGCAATATGGTTTTCCTCAAAGGAGAACAAGTGAATGATTTAGCAGTAAATTTTTATTAAGACAATTGCCTAAAAGAATCTAAGCTAAATTATACATCTTAAGAAACTGTAGCTTAAAAGATTTGTCTAATTCTCGAATTATAATCTTGCAACATGATTTTTGTCAAGGAAAAACAGTGACTGGTGCTGATTGAAGATAAATTAGGTGAAGATTGATTTGGCGGTTGGGACCTATGTAGGTGTGCTGTGTCTGAAGCATGATAAATTAGGTGAAGATTGATTTGGTGGTTGGGACCTATGTAGGTGTGCTGTGTCTGAAGCATGACTTGTCATGTCGGTCGTTGACACTCATTGGACAATCTACGATAGTGATTTTTATTTCTTTGACTATATTAGTTTAACTTAAAGATGTTATCGTACATACTTACTCTTTTAAAATGACAAGTTAATATCAAGTATTGAACCCAACCTATACTATATATATATATAAATGAAGACTTTCAAAGAATTTAATCGCCTGTAAGCAACGTGATGTGTTAATTCTTTTCTAAAAAGTCGCCTGTCAACATTGGCAACATGTTTTGGGTCGGACATGTGTTCCTTTTGGTGCAGCCTAGGTCGGAAAACCTCGTTTGCATACTTAAAGAGGCTCCATTAGTGGATGTAATCTCAATAAATAATTTAGGAGAGCGAGAGGTAGACAAAAACTAGCGTGGCTGTTTCCAATGATGAGGACTTGGTTTCACTGGATCCTGCGTAGTAGCAGCAATGAACCGAAGGCAGCTGCAGAAAATGATTTATGCAATTGGCTCAAAACTTATCAGAATAGACATAGTTTCTTATGGTAGAATGATAGTTTTTGAAACATACTAAAGCCACACTTCAAATTTTTGTTTCCTTTTTGATTTTATAGAAATAAGAAGTTTCTGTAACTTTCTACGCACTTCTAATCGGTGATGACACACAATTGTTAACAGAGAATTACTGTTATTTAAAACCTTGTTGTGCCATCCGAACGCACTTTAATTTCAGAAAGCATGCAAGATTCAGTGCATAAGGAATTTATCATGAGTGTTTTGAAAGCTACTGACCCTCCTGCCCATCTGAGGACTCGGTTGTGGTTTGCATAACTTATTTGCAAGAAATCTATAATATATGAACAGCTCTTCCACCAAAGCAAATTTCCAACCCCCAAAACCCCAAATTATTTTATTTTATTTTTATTTTTTTAGTTAGCAATAAGAGTTAATAATTAATAAATTAAGGAAACACGTGTTTATAAAAAAAGAAACGTGTTTACAAAATTAAGGTAATACGCATTTCCTTAATAAGCGTTTATAAAAAAGACAGTGCAAGAACTTTTTATTTTATATTTTTAAATTCTAAAATATTTAAAAATAGAAGTACAATAAAAAAAAATCAACTATGAATTGGTTAGGAAAATTATTAATATTTAATTTAGAACAATATGAATAAAATAAAAATACAAAAAAATAAATTGGATTGCTTGTTTTATCTTTAAAGAAATCAAATTCACCATTCGTTTTTAAAATTTCATTTCAAATTTTTAATTAAATTTTTAAATTTCATTTATAATTTTTTAATTAAATTCATCATATTTTTAATATAGAGAGAATTTTTTTTTTTTTTTTTTTTGGAAATTGAACACTAAATAAATTAATTTCTCATTTGGCTCCATCTCATAGAGACCCGCGGTTTTAAGTTAAGTAGATCAAAAATAGAATAGGAGCAAGAGGGATCCTCTTGTGGTTGAGTTAGGTGGTGAGGTAGTTCCAAAGAGTGATAATTTTCGTTATTTAGGATTTGAGATTAAAACTAAAAATTTATCGGATAGCTGTACGACCAGCGTTATTATATGGTAGCGAGTGTTGGAGCAGTTAAGAAGGTAGATAACCAAAAATTAAGTGTGGCAAAAATGCGTATGCTGAGGTGGATGTGTGGCAAGATTAGGAAAGATAAAATTACAAATGAAAAGGAAGATAAAATTACAAATGAAAAGATTCATAGTAGATTAGGAGTGGCCCCCATTGAGGATAAGATGAGAGAGGCTTGACTAAGATAGTTTGGACATATACTGCGGAGGCCTGAGGGTGTACCCGTTCGGAAGAGTGAGAATATTAGGGTAGGTGGGTAAGGAGAGGTAGAGAAAGACCGTTAATAACGTAGATGAAAGTTATTCGTAAGGATATGTGTGTTATGCAGGTAAATGAGTGACTAGCATTAGATAGGAATGCATGGCGTAGCAAAATTTATATTGGCGATCCGATGTGATTTTGTTGTATGGCTTCACACGACTCCTACTTGTAGGGAATAAGGCTAAGTTTTTTGTTGTTGTTGTTGAACACTAAATAAATTAATTTAGGAATTAATATATCACACAATTAATTACATCTCAAGTTAGTTAAATCTTTTTGGGTTGTAAAAATATTTATATATTTTGAAGGTCCTCCAAAAATAAAATTTGTAGCTTTTTTAAACAATAAAATCCCATAGTGACCCCAAGTTAGTATACTTTTGTGGCTGTAAGTAATCAACAAGATTATTTATTGTGTTTTTGTTGCTAAAGTTTATACAATATTAAAAAATTTGTACAATATTCAAAATATAAATACAATAAAAAACCAACAATCAATTTTTTAGGACTATTATTAATTTTAATTTAGAACAATATGAATAAAATAAAAGTCCAAAAAAGGAAATTGGATTATTGGTTTAAGTAAATCAAATTCACCGCTTATTTTTTAAATTCCATTTATAAATTTTTATTAAATTCATATTTTTAATATAGAAATACATTTTTTTATGAAACCGAACACTAAACACTAAGGGTTTGTTGGATAGAAGATGTTGATTTATATTGATTTACTCGAATAATATGGTAGATGTGTGGTTGAAAATTGGAAAAAATATATTAAAAAATGTAAAGTAATTGAATGAATGGTTGAAAATGATGAGAGAGAAAAAGTTGATGAAAGTTAGTGGGAAAAAATAGTGCAGAAAACAAGCCCTAAATCTTTTGAGTTTGAAAGTTATCCAAAATAAAATTCTCAAGTTTTCTCCAAAAATTTAACAAGTGGATAATTTTCTACACTATTGAAATTTTCCACATTGTTGAAAGGGAGAAATATTCCGCGTCATATAATTATGAGAGAAGAATGTCGGTATTACTCTATAAAGCATGAATCATTATGCATCTAGAAATTATAACCAATGGCCACCTGGGGAAATTGGTACTCGATTCGTTTAGTTTAATAATAATTTTTATTTTTTTTAACTAATAATAATAAGTGAAAATCCCATATTGGTCCCATAATGCCCTTCTAAAGTAAGGTTAAAGTGTGCTTTTGTGGTTCTAAGCTATGAGCAAGATTGTTAACTATATTTTTCCTACAAAAGCTTATACAATATGAAAAAACTTTTAGGATATTAAAAATAAAAATACAATAAAAAACCAAATATCAATTTTTTATAACCGCTATTAATTTTTAATTTAAGACAATATGAATAAAACAAACATGCAAAAAAGAAATCAAATCATTTTTCTTAATAGGAATTATTGCTTTTTAGAAATCACGTTTAATTGAATTCATAAATATAGGACAGTTATTTTAGTGGGTATAAGTTAAATATGCTTTAGGTAAATTAAATGGGCCATAATTAGTGTTTTTGTGTAAGAAATGTGTGTTGGACTTTCATTTAATTGAAAATGTGTGTTTGACTCATTTAATTGATTTGGGTGATGTATTTTATTACATTTGAGACGACGAATGGTCTATTTATAAGGATAGATGTTAAAAATTTGTTAGTGGGTTATTGACGTATATATTTTTATGTTGAATTTTGAAAATAACATTTTTAATCTTTTCAATCCAATAAAAGATTTTATTTTTTATTTTTTAGCTTTTAAAAGGTTTTTGATTCTTAGCAGACAAAGAATTTACTTCGTTCATATATAATAATTATATTGTATGTTTGCTTTTTATTTTTTTTTGTAGAACGAGAGAGAGAAATAAAGAATTTTATTGAATATTTCTTGATAATTGAATACACTACAATGATATGAATTTATACAATTGGAGAACAAACAAAAAAGGAAAGAAAATATTTTACAGAATAAAAATACAATCAATCAATAACCTAATTTCTATACCCTATTTATATGAGCTATTTTTGGTAAGTGTTGATACTCCCCCTCAAGTTGGATGGTAGATATTGATAAGATCCAACTTGTAAACAAAGTGCTCAAAAATTGCTCGAGGTAGTCCTTTCGTAAAGATATCTGCCATTTGTTCCTCAGTGGGAACGTAAGTCAAGCAAACAATTCCATCTTGTACTTTCTCCTTGATGAAATGCCTATCCACTTCTACGTGTTTAGTTCGATCATGTTGAACCGGGTTCAAGGAGATGCTGATAGCGGCCTTATTGTCACAAAATAGTCTAATTGGAAGACTAAGCCCCATTTGTAATTCTTCTAAGAGTTTCTTTAGCCAAAGGCCCTCACAAATGCCATGGGCAACAGCACGAAACTCAGCTTCGGCACTGCTCCAAGCTACTACATTCTGTTTCTTGCTTCGCCAAGTTACCAAATTACCCCATACAAATGTACAATATCCGGTCGTTGACTTTCGATCTTCTATTGCACCCGCATAGTCAGCATCTGTGAACACTTCAATACCTTGTTTTCCACCCTTTTTGAACAAAAGTCCTCTACCCGGAGAACCTTTGAGATATCTGAGGATTTTGTAAACTGCTTCCAAGTGCGTTTCCTTGGGTGAGTGCATATGTTGACTTACCATACTGACCGCAAAGGCAATATCAGGCCGTGTGTGAGAGAGATAGATTAATTTCCCGACTAACTTCTGATAACCTTCTTTGTCGACATCTTTCCCATTGTCCTCAATTTTCTTGCCAAGTTCGATTGGGGTGTCACTTGATTTGCATCCGAGCATTCCTGTCTCTGTGAGAATATCAAGGATATATTTCCGCTGCGACACACTAATCCCCTTGTTGGACCTAGCAATCTCCATGCCAAGAAAATACCGCATTGGTCCTAGGTCTTTACCTCAAACTCGTAGCAAGAAGCTGTTTTAGTCTCTCCATCTCGATTGAATCATCACCGGTGAGAATTATGTCATCGACATATACAATCAATATGGTTTTCGATCCGTTCACATTATGTCTAAAAAATAAAGTATGATCGGACTGTCCCTAAGTGTAGCCCTGAGCCTTTATCACCTTCGCAAATCGATCAAACCATGCTCTAGGTGATTGTTTGAGACCATAGAGAGATTTCTTCAGTTTACACACCTTATTTTCTTCTCCCTTTCTACTGAACCCTGGCGGAATCTTCATAAAGACCTCTTCTTCCAATCTGCCATTGAGAAAAGCATTTTTTATATCAAGCTGTTGGAGTGGCCAGTCCAGGTTGACTGCTAATGACAAAAGAACCCTGACAGTATTCAGTTTTGCCACTGGTGCAAAAGTTTCAGTGTAGTCGACGCCATAGGTTTGTGCAAATCCCTTGGCCACAAGGCGTGCCTTGTAGCGTTCAATAGATCCATCAGCCTTGTACTTCACTGTGAACACCCATTTGCAACCGACGGACTTTTTTCCTCCTGGCAGATCAATTATATCCCATGTATCATTTTTCTCCAGAGCTCTCATCTCCTCCATTACTGCTTCTTTCCACGCATGGTGCTTCAATGCCTCTTGAATATCCTTTGGGATGTCTATTTTATCAAGGTTAGAGGTAAAAGCACGAAACCTGGATGACAGAGCATGATACGAGACAAATTTTGAAATAGGGTGACGAGTACATGACCGAGTTGGTTTTCTAAGAGCGATAGGTAAATCATCAACAATGGGAAGTTCAGGATTACCTCTGTTGGAAGGGGACTTACAAGAATTTGGAGCTATCACCGGGTCAGACTCTTTTGGCGCTTCGGAGGTGAGGTTTTCTTTGTACTTTTCCTTCGGCCTCCGTGAGTATACGAGTATCTCCTTGCCTTTTTGTTGGTTAGTATCTCCTTCTGTGTCCAAGTTCTCTTCTGTATATGGCATATTAGAGTCGGAAGGTATGGAGGAGTGGTAGTGCTTGGATTGGTCTCTGTGGGGTATGTTTGGGATAGAGAGATCATACTCAAACAACTTATCTTCACCACGATTTAGATTACATCCAAAAAACCTATCTTCACCTTCACCATCACCACGATGCTCCCCCTGAAGAGAAGGTTGGGAAAAAAAGGGTTGATTTTCGAAGAAAGTGACATCAAGGCTAACAAAGGTTTTCTTTGTGGAAGGATCGTAACATCTGTAGCCTTTCTGAGAGGGTGAATACCCAATGAAGGCACATTTGAGAGCTCAGGGGTCAAGTTTTCCACGAGCATTTTTGTGAATGTGAATAAAACTAGTACAACCAAACACTTTTAAGAGGAAGATCAGATGAGAGACGAGAGTAAGGAAACACCAGTAAAAGTTTGTGGATTGGAGTGTTAAAGGAGAGGACTCGGCTAGGCATACGATTTATAAGGTAGGCTGAGGTTAATATGGCATCCCCCCAAACATTTTAGGCATATTTGCCGTGAACATTAAGGCCCGGGCGACATCTAGGATATGTCGATTTTTCCGTTCTGCCACCCCATTTTGTTGCGGGGTATGAACACATGAACTTTGATGAACTATTCCGTGGTGTTGGAGATAGTTACTTAGTATAGTGTTAAAATATTCAGTACCATTGTCAGTTCTTAAAACCTGAATCCGAGTTTGGAATTGAGTTTGAATCATGTTATGGAAGTTGATAAAGGTATCCCGAACTGCTGTTTTGTCTTTTAATAGGTACACCCAACAAACTCGAGTGTGATCATCAATAAACGTGACAAACCATGTCGTGAGGGTTCGATTTGGAATACGGGAAGGTCCCCACAAATCACTGTGAACTAGAGCAAACGGTTGAGAGGGTTTATATGGGTGTGCTTGAAATGAAGTGCGATGATGTTTCGCAAGTTCACAAAATTCACATTGTAATTCAAACTTCTCTTTATTCTCAAAAATAGAGGGTAACAATCATTTTAAATATGGAAAGTTGGGATGCCCCAATCTAAAATGCCATAACAGAATATCACTATCCCTAGTGGTAGGTGTTGAACTAAAATTAGCAGCTTGATATCGTGCACTCACGTTGGTGTCGTCAAAGTAGTAGAGCCCCTCACTTTCCTTAGCACTGCCAATCGTCTTCCCCGATGATAGGTCCTGAAACACACAAGAAGATGTGAAATTAGCAGAGCATTTAGAGTTTTTTGTTAATTGACTGATAGACAATAAGTTATAAGACAATCTGGGGACATGAAGGACCGACTCAAGGGTGATAGAATCAGAAAGTTTAATACTTCCTTTTCCTGCAATGGGTGAGAGGGTTCCATCTGCAATTTTGATTTTTAAATTTCCAGCACAAGGTGAGTATGAGGTAAACAGATGATAAGAGGCAGTCATATGATCAGTGGCTCCTGAGTCAATTATCCACGGAGTTACAGTTCTAGAGACATTTAGTGCCTTCAGAAAATTACCTCTTTGAGCTAAAGAACTAGACGGGGCATAGGAGGACTGATCGGAGGACTGGAAATTAGCAAACATTTTGTACAGTTGGTCCACTTGCTCGGCATTGAAGACTCCATGCGTGATACCAACTCCATGGGGTGTATTTGTTGGTTTCTCAACAGGGTTAGCAGTAGCTTGATAACTGTTACGATTCTTGTTCTGTTTTGATTTCCAGTCTGCAGGTTTGCCATGAATTTCCCAACAAGTGTCTTTTGTATGGCCATTTTTTCGACAGTGCTCACACCAGGGACGTCTTTTTTGTTGACTGTGGTTTGAGCTGGGAGGTCCACGTGAAGTAAGACCCATTCCTTCAGGCCCATTAGGCCCATTAAGGCTTTGAGACGATCCAATGACGTTGGGCCCATTAAAGGCGTAGTTAATTAGGGCCGAGCCGTTTCCTTCACGCGAGGTTGCTTCCCCTTTCACCATCACTCGGCGACGCTGCTCTTCACGCCGGACCTCCGAGAAGACATCGCGGGTGGAAGGAAGTGGTCGTCGACCGAGGACGCGACCTTTCACGTCGTCGAACTCGTGGTTGAGACCTGCAAGACATTCGAACACCCTTTCTGACTCAAGCCTTTTCTTATACCCTGCACTGTCAATGGAGGAATCCCACGTTTCATCGGTGCAAAGGTCAAGTTCCTGCCATAATCCCACCATCTCCGTGTAGTATTCTGTCACGTCCTTGTCTCCTTGGTTCATCCGCCATAGACGAGTCTTAATTTCGAAGATCTGGGCATAATCTTCACTGTCAGAGTATGTATGGTGGATGGCATCCCACACCTCCTTGGCCGTGGGTAGAAACAGATACGTTTTTCCAATTCCAGCCTTCATCGAATTCACAAGCCACGCAGTGACCATGGAATTTTTGGATTCCCATTTTTCCAGTGCCACCGTGTTGGTTGTATCTGGGGTGAGATTTCTCCGGTGAGGTAACCTATCTTCCCTTTTCCTCGTAATATTAGTTTCACACATTGAGCCCATTCCCGGAAATTTTTTCCGTTGAATTTTTCAATGGTGATTTGGAATGGAGAATTATCGAAGTTTGCTATGTTCTGCATATTTGGTGGCCCCTCTGTCTTGTTATCAGAGGTGGTCGAGTTTTTTTCTAGGTTTTCCATGGCTCTGATACCATGTAGAACGAGAGAGAGAAATAAAGAATTTTATTGAATATTTCTTGATAATTGAATACAATACAATGATATGAATTTATACAATTGGAGAACAAACAAAAAAAAGGAAAGAAAATATTTTACAGAATAAAAATACAATCAATCAATAACCTAATTTCTATACCCTATTTATATGAGCTATTTTTGGTAAGTGTTGATAGTTTCTTAATATAAAAAGGTAGATGGAAAATGTGACGCTTGATTAAAAAATTAAGAATAAAAAAATCACAAACGTTGACAATCAACAAGAGTTGGGGGGAATCGCTTTCTAATATTGATATTCATTTGGGGAGGCCAGTATTCAGCCATAGACAATTGTATGTTGTTGTCTCCAGAGTTACGAACAGTAGCGAATTGAAGATTTTAATTTGTGATAAGAATGATCAACATGAAAACTCAACAACAAATGTGGTGTTTAAAAGGTGTTTCAAAATTTAGAGTAATTTTTTTATTTAGTTCAGATGTATACCGCCACATCATCTAACAAACCATGATCACCGATTTAAATGTACTTTCATCTAATGTGTGTTATGCTGAAACTGTTTTATTTCGATTGTAACACAATATTGTTCAACTATATATTTATATCTAATGTGAGACACATTTTAAATATTTTATATTAATTGTCTAGCAATGTATCTTTATCTTTATTATTACAATTATATTTGCATCTATTGCATTTTACATAAAAAGAGTTACATTCTGTATCTATAAGACGTGCTCTTTTAGAGGATTACATTCTGATCTCGTGCAACACACGGGTTGAATGCTAGTGAAAATAAAAGTTCTATTTATAATTACCAACTCTAAAATTGAGGCATGATATTTGTAACTCTAAGAACAGTTACGGTACAGAGCTCTATTTCTCACATTGCAAATTTGCAAATGGAAGGGAGTGACATTTGACTTAATGTCTCTTGTTACAAGTTTTTATTAAGTGTGCTTTATTTTCCTTCTTGAGGCTCTGAATGATTCCATCTCGTGGAACTGACAGGTACTTGAAGGAGAGGAAGCAATTTGGCGCTCCATTGGCAGCATTTCAGATCAACCAGCAGAAACTAGTTCAAATGCTGGGTAATGTTCAAGCAATGTTTCTCATTGGTTGGCGCCTGTGCAAGCTGTACGAGAGTGGTAAAATGACTCCTGGTCATGCCAGCATGGGCAAGGTTAGGAAATGGTTGTTTGTCTAAACCTAAGTGAGAACTGAGGGTTAACTGTAATTTTTTTCTTTTGTTGGGCCGAATTTTAATCTTTGTTCAATACAGTCATGGATTACCATGAAGGCAAGGGAGACTGTGTCTCTTGGGAGGGAGTTACTTGGTGGCAATGGTATATTAGCTGACTTTTTGGTTGCAAAGGTTAGTAAGAAAGCATCCATTTAGAAATTTTCCCACTTGATTCCAATTTTGGTTCCAGTAATGATCAATCTTGATCAAGTGCAAGCAATCTTGTGCAAGTAGTACATATAAAAGCACAATATCATGCTTGCACGTTGGGAGGAAGCTAATGTGGCATGATTTGGTGTTTCCACAGTAACTTGCACAAGATTTTGTGCAAGCTACTTGCATTCAATTGAGAGTGCATAGCATTTATCAAAAATTATAACTGAAACTTTTTAAGATTAGGCTAGCATTTTTGCAGGTACTATTCAGTTTATAACTTTCCGCAATTGCTAGTTCTTCTTACTGAATACTGTTGATCTCATAAACAAATCAGATCCATGCATTTGAGTTTATTTGGTTGTTCTTTTTAGGCTTTTTGTGATTTGGAGCCCATCTACACATATGAAGGTACTTATGACATCAACACCTTGGTAACTGGTAGGGAAGTTACTGGCATTGCCAGTTTTAAGCCGGCTGCGTCAAGCAATAGGAGCCGTCTGTAAATTGTACTCTATTACTGGAGAACCTATTTACCGAATTACGCTCTTTTTTCTGTGCTCACCAGTATGTTTCAGTTATCCGCCCATTTTTTGTAATAAAAGGGTTACAATTTACAAAAAACTTGTTTAAATATCAGTGGGATACTTGCTGTTGTATGGTATTGTTAATTTTTAACATGTACTTATAGTATTATTCTTTAATTATTGTAGATGTAGAAGGTGGATACGTGTAGGGCTTGTTCTTTACACAATGTATGTAGTTTAATCGAATATCGTGTTAAATGTGCGGTTGAAAGTTGGGGAAAATATATTAAACAATATAAAGTAATTGTATTAGTTGTTGAAAATAATGAGAGGAAAAAACTAATGGGAATTTATAGCGTATGGAACAAGCTCGTAGATAAGTTCAGCCTCCACAATAGAGCACTTTCTACATAGTAATAAAAAAAATTCATGAAACCAGATCTCGTATACGTACTGTTTGTTCCTCAAGATAGTCGATGTGTTGTTCGTTGTTACGTACTGTTTGTTCCTCAAGATAGTCGATGTGTTGTTCGTTCTTCACGACACCATGACGGGATGCATCCCCATCGATTTTTGAATCCCTATCCAATGTTGAATTTGAACAATGTTCAGGAGGTTTTCTGCTAAGTAACAACAGTAAGCTCCACCACCTTAAATCTCGTTTTCATACCGTCATGATTTAAGCTATTAATCAAGTAGTTAACTTCTAAATCACTCTAACAGTACTAATCTTAATACCTTTGTGTTTAGCATTGCTCTTCCCATTCCAACTAAACCAAAACACAAATATTGAAATAAAGGAATGTATAGAGTGATGTCCTGTTGTTTTGCTTTGGGCTGTGTGATCTAGTTAACAGAAAGCTGATGAGAAAATCAGTGTCATACCTGAGATTTTGAGGCCCTGAGTCGAAACATTAAAAATGGCCCCCAATTTATAATATGTAGTCAATTTTTATTTTAAACAATGATATTTGACACTAGTGCTACATATAACTACTCTTTTATTTTTTCCATATAAAACAACAAACAAAACTCTAAAATATTTATGTTGTTACTCTATGAAATAATAAAATAAGAAATACACTAAATAATTACTGTAAGAAAATAATATAAGAAAACATCTTATGATGAGACTTATTCTTTTATTAATGTTGTTAATTTTTTTTATTGACATCAATATCATATACTTTTCTGAAACACAAAAAATTTTAATTAAAACAATGAACATTTGTTCATATATGGTGCGAATTGACACAAAAAATTATATTGATTTCAATTTTATTTAATTAATAAACATAAATTAAAACAAATTCATCATGTAGACTCAAATTACCTATAATAAAAAAAAGAACAAAAAAAGAAAAGATTTTAATTAGCCACCGACGCCGCCGATTTTCTACATTCGGGTTGAAAATTTTTTAGGACTATTATTAATTTTGATTTAGAACAATATGAATAAAATAAAAGTCCAAAAAAGGAAATTGGATTATTGGTTTAAGTAAATCAAATTCACCACTTATTTTTTAAATTCCATTTATACATTTTTATTAAATTCATATTTTTAATATAGAAATACATTTTTTTATGAAACCGAACACTAAATAAATTAATAAAATTCTTGAATTTTTTGTTTTAATTTCATTAGATTAAAGATATATTAATTATTAAGAATATAATTTAGAAATTAATATATTGCATAGTTAATTTAATGTCAAGTTAATTAAATCTTTTTGAGTTTGAAAGTTCTCCAAAATAAAATTCTCAACTTTTCTCGAAAAATTTAACAAGTGGATAATTTTCTATACTATTTAAATTTTCCACACTACTAAAAGAGATAAATATTCCACGTCATATAATTATGAGAGAAGAATGTGTGTATTACTCTATAAAGCACGAATTATTATGCATCTAGAAGTTAAAACCAATGGTTACTTGGGGAAATTGGTAGTCGATTTTCCTTTAGTTTAATAATAATTTTTACTTTATTTTTTTAACTAATAATAATAAATGAAAATCCCATACTGGTCTCATAATGCCCTCCTAAAGTGAGGTTAAAGTACGCTTTTGTGGCTCTAAGTGATAAACAAGATTGTTAACCATATTTTTCCTACTAAAGCTTAAACAAAATGCAAAAACTTCTAGGATATTAAAAATAAAAATACAATAAAAAACCAAATGTCAATTTTTTAGAATAGTTATTAATTTTTGATTTAAGACAATATGAATAAAAAAATAGAAAAAAGAAATCAAATCACTTTTTTCAATAGGAATTATTGCTTTTTAAGAAAGCGCATTTAATTGAATTGAATAAATATAGGAAAGTCATTTTAGTGGGTATAAGACAAATATGCTTTGGGTAAATTAAATGGGTTATAATTAGTGTTTTTGTATAAGAAATGTATGTTTGACTTTCATTTAATTGAAAATCTGTGTTTAACTCATTTAATTGATTTGGGTGATGTATGTGATACGACCCCAAGGTCGAGAACCCCTAGACTGGATCCGGTATGATCGAGGACAACCCGAAACTCTCCGGCGAGGAGGAGGATCCCTCGACTCGACTCGACTGCGCCTTCAAATCACGGGGGTGAACGCCACGAAGGTTGATCACGCATTCGATAAGTTCGGGGGTTCCTTAGACGAGATGGCAACGGAGGAACACGGCTACAACTCAACAAATTGCAATCAAGATCAAGGAAATAAAGGTGGGGAGCAAGGCTACAACCCAAGGAGGAGCAAAGGCTACACTCAAAGCTAAAGAGCTTCTTTGAACAAAAGTTATCCTTACAAATGGCCTAAATTCGTTCATATACCTCTAAGACTAAGAAATAATAGTAAAATAATGAAATATCTAAAAAGTAGACACAAAAAGCTAAAGTCGGTCAAAAGTTACGGCAGTAATTCTTGGATTCTGGTAGTAAATCCGATGTCTGACGTATGAAGGAAAAATACGCGTATAAAACCTTCACTTCAAATTAGCCGGATCTTCATGATACGTAGTATGACCAATCGTTACTGACGTATATCTATTCTGGTAGTATATTACGAGATTCTGGCCGTAATTTGCTCTACGAAGATTTACGCCCAAAAGCGTCCCCGGGAGTTCTGGTAAATGCGTAAGCGGGAGTTCTGGCCGTAAAGGTCGGGTTACGGCCGTATGAACAAAAGGTTACGGCCGTAATTTTGCTTCTGCAGATTCTTCAACTTGTTTTCCCGAGCTCGACCCCGTTCTCGACTTCTCGTCTTCGTTTCCACGTCCCGGATGAGTCAAAAGTGAGGGTTCTTCCATGCATATCCGGCTTTTCTTGACATCTTCACCTTATATTACTTCCGTTCAAGCTCGTCTTCGTCTCGACCGGCTTTCTCACGCGTGTTGATGATGTCGAGCTAACCCGGATCATATCAGTATGTTATTACATTTGAGATGACGAATGGCCTATGTTTAAGTGTAGATGTTTAAAAGGTTTTTGATTCTTAACAAACAACGGATTTACTTTGTTCATAATAATTATATTGTATATTTGCTTTTTATTTGTTTTTTAATATAAAAAAGTAGATGGAAAATGTGACGCTTGATTAAAAAATTAAGAATAAGAAAACTCACAAGTGATGACAATCAACAACAGTTAAGGGCAATCGCTTTCTAAGATTAGTATTTATTTGAGGAGTCACGTATTCGGTTATAGACAATTGTATGTTGTTGTCTCCAGAGTTATAAACGGTAGCGGATTGAGATTTTGATTTGTGACAAGGATGATCAACATGAAAACTCAACAACAAATGTGGTGTTTAAAAGGTGTTTCAAAATTTAGAGTGATTTTTCTATTTATAATATTTATTTAGTTCATATGCATACCGCCACATCATCCAACAAACCATGATCACCGATTCAAATGTGCTTTCATCTAATGTGTGTTATATTAAAACTGTTTTATTTTGATTGTAACACAATATTGTTCATTTTTATATTTATATCTAATGTGAGACACATCGTAAATATTTTACATTAATTGTGTAGCAATATATCTTTATCTTTATTATCACAATTATATCTGCATCTATTGCATTTTACATAAAAAGATTTACATTTTGTATCTGTAAGACGTGCTCTTTTAGAGCGTTGTGATTCCCTGCCAATGCACGGTTCAATACTAGATAATAATATGTAGTAAATTTTTATTTTAAATAATGATATTTGACACCAATGCTACATACAACTACTCTTTTATTTTTTCCATATAAAACAACAAACAAAACTCTAAAATATTTATGTTGTTATTCTATGAAATAATAAAATAAGAAATACACTAAATAATTGCTGTAAGAAAATTATATAAGAAAACGTCTTATGATGAGACTTATTCTTTTATTAATGTTGTTAATTTTTTTGTATTGACATTGATATCATAAACTTTTCTAAAACACAAAAAATTTTAATTAAGACAATGAACATTTGCTCATATACGATGTGAATTGACACAAAAAATTATATTGATTTCAATTTTATTTAATTAAGAAACATAAATTAAAACAAATTAGCTGTGTAGACTAAAATTACCTATAATAAAAAAAATGAAAAAAAAGAAAAGATTTTAATTAGCCATGTGGAGTGTTAAACATCAATTTTTAGCACAAGAAAATAATTGAAAATGGAAAATCGTAAACAAGCAAATGCATCGAAAATGGAAAATCTAAAGCAAGTAAAAAAATTAGCATGGTCGATGATTCGATCCCTAATAGCTACCAAAACAAAGAAACTACAAGGTGGGAGCAAACTCACTGTGCCAAAGCAACCTCGTGTGAGGAAATAGTTACACAAACTTATATATAAAAAAAACCTTATGTTAATATTTTGGGGCCCCCCAAAAATCTCAAAAATTTCAGACCCTGAAATGACAAACTCTCCCGCTTGATGCAAGGTCCAGCCACGGAGAAAATGCATTATTTAAGAGTCATCTCATACAGCTACAATCCTACACCAGCACTTGTTTTCATTACAAAACTAGCGAGATGGCGTGACTGTCCACGTCACATTCCCTCAATCTTACCTTTAATTCAGTCAACACATTGCCCCGGTATATTTAAATGAAGTCTAAAATATTGAGGACCTTTTCTTGCAAATATTACTATGGGTAAGGCTAAATACACCCCCCTACTTTACTAAGTACACCCATTTTTTCACAATCTTTTCATTTTACGCTTTAGCCAAAAAAATATTTTGGGAGAGAGGGGGGTTGCCATTTCCGATAGCAAATGTTAGGAAAATGGCAGCAACCTACTGTAATTTATGACAGCAAATGCTGCCAAAAATTACAGCCAAAAAGTGGAGAGAACACTCTTTTTTGCTACAACTTTGCAGCAAAGAAGATGGGGTTCCCCCTGCCCTATTTGGCTGCCATTTCAATTGCTGCCGAAAATGGTAGGATGAACAGTTCAAAGGCTATTCGGCCAGCACTGTCAAAACAAAGATAAAAAATAAAAGGAAAAAAAAGGCAAAAAGGGGTAAACTTGGAATAAAGGGAAAATGGGGTATCCTCAGCAAAAACAGTGGGTGTATTTAGTATGTTAACTGATATTATACTGATGGCTCCATCTGTTTTATTAGTTTGCTTTACTAGAGTTAGTTAGTTCACTGGAGTTAGTTTGCCTTGTTTGTTGGTTAGCTTTCTGGTAGATTTCCTTTAATAGTTTAGGGACTTCATTTGTAATTTCCTTAGCCAGCTACTTTACTTGTATTTAATCCTCAGCAGCTTTGTTTGACTAATGAATGAATCATTCCAGTTATTACTTTCTTCTCTCTAAAATCGAGCATGGTATCAGAGCAGAGGAAATAAATTCACGAACCACCGGATCTAGCTGCATCTTTACTCGGCGAAAGGGAAATCGAAATTATGGCCACCCAAGGAGAACACGCAGAGGAAGGATTTGAGGATTTAGGTCGCGAAGCTCAAGGAATTCGCAATCGCGAGCAATTGAGGGAGAACCTTCGTGATCGAGATCGGCAGCACTTGGAGGATGATCCACTGGTTCTACATAGCTCAGATCATCCAGGTATGACTCTCGTTTCAGCGCCACTCAATGGAAGGAATTTCCTGGCTTGGAGCAGGTCGATCAGGATAGCTTTGGGTGCTAAGATGAAATTAGGGTTCATAGATGGTTCGATTGAGATACCTGAAAGAGGATCTCCTGATTTTGAGAGGTGGAACCGTGCGAACTATATGGTGACTTCGTGGATCCTTAATTCCATTTCCAAAGAGATCGTAGATGCCTTCATCTATGCAGAGAGCGCAAGGAAGCTCTGGACAGAAATTGAAGAGCATTATGGTGGATATAACGGTCCTCAAATATACCAAATCCAAAGGGAGATTGCTTCGATTACTCAGGGGAAACTGAGCGTGGCTCAGTATTATACTAACCTTGGAAGACTTTGGGACGAACTCACTTTCCTACTGCCTTCATCAATTTGTAACTGTCGACCAATGTGTCTATGCAATGCTACTAAGGGAGCTTCGGAGCAGGCTAAGTTGAATCGTCTAATGCAGTTCTTGATGGGATTGAATGAGGAATTTGAAGGTGTTAGAAGTTCCATATTGGCACAAGACCCGTTGTCACCAGTGAATAAAGCCTACTCAATCGTGCAGCGTGTGGAGAAACAGAGAGAAGTGAATGTTCTGTTTGCTGATAATGCAGAGATCAATGTCATGCTGGCCAATTCTAAGGACTATAACCGAGCTGAAGCAGATAAGAGACAGAACAAGATGACAGGGCTGAGTAAGAAGGAGAAAGACCTCTTATACTGTGAACATTGCCGCATGAATGGCCATAGTATCGAAGGGTGCTTCAAAATAATCGGTTATCCAGATTGGTATAAGCAGTTGAAGGATAAGAGAAGGGCTGCTAGTAAAGGGAATGGAAACTCCACTATGGCAAATCTTGCTGAAACCCCTCTTGAGCTGGAAACAGGGCCAAGAACTCAGAATAACAATGACCAGCTAACAAACCTCATGCAACAGATGATACGGCTCATCAAAGGGAAAGATACAGCCATGATCAACTTTGCAAATTTCTTTGACTACTCAGGTCTCTACTTTGCACTTAACTCATTTTCCTGTTTGAATGCGTGTGATTCATTAAAAAAGGGAAATTGAATTATTGACACAGGAGCCACCAACCATGTATGCAATCAGTTGAAACTCCTCAAATCACATAAAACTCTTGCCAAAGGAATACCCATTTACTTACCCGATGGAAGCTTTAACTTGATAAAACACTGTGGAACAATTGACTTAAGTTACACTATTACCATCACTAATGTTCTGCATGTGCCAACCTTCAAATTCAACATGTTGTCAGTAAATAAATTGGCCAAACAGTCTAACATCAAGTCCATTTTCTTCCCTGATCACTGTATTTTGCAGGACCTGAGGACTAAAAGAATATTAGCAGTTGGTTTTTCCATCAAGAATCTCTATATACTGGACAACGCCTCTTTCACAGAAACCACTCTGCAAAAATACACTTCATTACATTGTAATTCCCATACACATTTCAAATCTCTAGTTTTCCCCAATAATGAAGATTGTTTTGCAATGAGTAATATAGCCAAGGATGGTGTTTACCTTTGGCATAGAAGATTGGGACATAGTTCCAAGGAAGTTTTGGAACATTTGAATTTTCTTCCTTGTTGTAATAAGTCCATGCTTACTCCTTGTGACATTTGTATGCTTTCCAAACAGCAACGTCTATCTTTTCCCAACAGCTCTATTCAGAGTAAGAGTATTTTTGATCTCATACACATGGATGTTTGGGGACCATATAAACAAGCCTCCTTGACAGGGGCACACTACTTTCTTATTGTGGTTGATGATTTTAGTAGGGCCACTTGGACTTTTTCTTGAAACACAAAACCCAGGTTCTGTATACATTCCAAACCTTTTATAATCTCATTCTTACACAGTTTGGAAAGCCAATTAAGTGCGTCCGAAGTGATAATGAGACTGAATTTACTAACCTAGATTTCCAGACCTTCCTTCTTGAAAAGGGAATCATCCACCAAAGGTCATGTCCTTATACACCACAACAAAATGGTGTGGTTGAGAAAAAGCATAAACATCTTCTCCAACTAGCTAGAGCCCTACAATTTGAATCTGGTTTACCAAAACCTTTCTGGGGGGGGGGAATCCATTCTCTTAGCTACATATATTATAAATAGACTGCCCTCACAAGTATTGGATTGGAAGTGCCCCTATTTTCTGCTATACCAAAAACAGCCATCCCTTGCAGACGTTAAAATCTTTGGCAGCCTTTGTTACATCACAAACAATAACCCCCACAAGGACAAGTTTGATGCTAGAGGACATAAATGTATTTTTCTGGGATTTAATGCTGATCAAAAGGGATACAAAGTGTATGACATAACCACCAAGAAGATTCTTGTCTCAAGGGACATCAGGTTCTTTGAGCATATCTTCCCATACAAACAATCTATTCACAGAGATCATACTCCAATTCCTATCCCCATTCCTGACAATCTTGATGATCTTAATCCAATATCATCCTCAACCAACAATCCAGCCTCTATTAATGGTCTTGAAACTGTAGACCACCCTTCCACATCACCCAATCTCCACGAATTTATAACTCCTGACATACATGACTCCACCACTGCTAATGACTTCAACACTCAGGGCCCTGCAGCAACAATTGATTCTGCTCCTACAGATCAAGCAGTCTCCACCAATACACTACATGCTTTGAGAAGAAGCAATAGACATAAACAACCTCCCACTTGGTTAAATGACTTTATTGTTAACCTGGCCCATTCTAACCCCATTCCAGCACCAAATCAGCCCCAATCTTCAACTTTTACCCCACAAACTTTTCCTTTCACCCAAACCACTTGTTTTACAACTGAATACTTGGTTTTCTTGGCGAATGTGGATAATATAAAAGAACCCACTTCTTTTGAAGAAGCAAGCAAGAAAACAGAATGGATAGAAGCTATGCAGTCTGAATTAGCTGCTTTAGAAAGAAACCAGACTTGGGAGGTCGTTGATCCTGTTCCAGGAAAGACACCAATTGGTTCAAAATGGGTGGTTAAGGTTAAACTCAAGGCTGATGGTTCTGTGGATAGGTGCAAAGCACGATTAGTGGCAAAAGGGTTTAATCAAATTGAAGGCATTGACTATTTTGAAAGTTTTTCTCCCGTAGCAAAACATGTTACCATTCGCATTTTCATTGCTCTTGCCACTGCATATAACTGGCCTTTGTGCCAACTTGATATTAATAACGCCTTTCTACATGGTTTTCTCGATGAAAAAGTATATATGAAACCACCTCAAGGCTATTTACAGGCCAAACCAGGTCAGGTTTGTCGCCTTAAAAGATCTCTATATGGCTTAAAACAAGCAAGTAGACAATGGAACCTTGAACTTTGCAAACAACTTGAAGGTCTTGGGTTTCAACAGTCTCCACATGACCATTGCCTGTTTATTCTCAGTGCAAAGGATGTTTTCTTGGCTGTTTTAGTGTATGTGGATGATCTACTGATCACGGGAAATGTTGAAGCCGAGATTCATAAGGTTAAGGCTTCCTTACATCTTGCGTTTACCATTAAAGACCTGGGCTATGCTAAATACTTTCTTGGTTTGGAGATTGCGAGAAGCCCTACAGGAACTTATCTTACCCAAAGGAAATATGCCATGGATTTACTACACAGCGCTGGTCTTTTAGGCTGTAAACCAGCCCCTATACCTCTACCACCTGGTTTCAAACTTAATGACACGGATTCACCTTTATATGGGCAACCAGAACAATATAGAAGACTTATTGGCAGATTACTGTACCTGAGCATCACACGGCCTGATATTACTTACAGTGTACAACAACTCAACCAGTTTATACAAGCTCCATCAACTCTACATTGGAATGCTGCACAGCATTTGCTCAGATACATAAAGGGTAGCCTTTCAGTTGGTCTCTATTACCCATCCTCCTCAGATCTTACTCTCATCGCATTTTCTAATGCCGACTGGGCAGCTTGCTCTCGTGCTGCAAGTCCCCTGACCGGTTTTTGCATCTTCGGGGCGGCGGGCGGGGGCTTAATTTCTTGGAAAACCAAAAGGCAGGGGACTGTTTCACGAAGCTCTGCAGAGGCTGAGTATAGGAGTATGGCCTCCACTGTCTGTGAACTCCTCTGGATTTCCTACATCCTTAGAGATTTCAACATCTCATGCAAACAGCCTATTCTTTTATTCTGTGACAATCGAGCAGCAGTCCACATAAGTGCGAACCCCGTATTCCACGAGCATACAAAGCATCTTGACATTGATTGTCACGTTGTCCGCGATCAACAAAAACTGGGTTTTATTCTTCCACGTCCTATTCCCTCCAAAGAGCAGCCTGCCGACCTCTTCACGAAGAGCCTACCTGTTCCTCAATTTCATTATCTTCTCTCCAAGTTGACTTTGAAAGATTTTCACCAAAGTTCAACTTGCGGGGGGGATGTTAACTGATATTATACTGATGGCTCAATCTGTTTTATTAGTTTGCTTTACTAGAGTTAGTTAGTTCACTGGAGTTAGTTTGTCTTGTTTGTTGGTTAGCTTTCTGGTAGATTTCCTTTAATAGTTCAGGGACTTCATTTGTAATTTCCTTAGCCAGCTACTTTACTTGTATTAATACTCAGCAACTTTGTTTGACTAATGAATGAATCATTCCAGTTATTACTTTCTTCTCTCTAAAACCGAGCAATCACCCTATTACTATTTCGATTGAAAATCATACCATATGACATTAACCCCAGTCTCAGCCTTTATCCCTCTCTTCCTCGTTTTGTTTGGCCTTTGCTCTTATTTGAACAGCGATGGCGAGCAGCGATGACTGAGCAGCAAGGGAGAGGGACGCTAGGGTACGAGAATCGAGTCTGTATTTTCTCTTCTTCGAGCGGCGGTGGGGGATGAGCGGTGACTAAGCAGCAAGGGAGAGGGACACCGGCGTAGGAGGATTGAATTTGCATTTGCTTTTCTTTGAGCAGTGGCAGCAGATGAAAGGCTACTGAACAGGAAGGGAGAGGGACACCAGTGTAGGAGAATTGTGTTTGAATTAAGATGAACTTGGGGATAGAGAGTTTTAGAATCAATTACTTGTATTTGCATTAGAGCACCTCAATATTTTAAACTTTTTTTAATTTTGACCTGGGATTTGACCAATTTGATAAGTGGGGCTCCACGTGGACATGCCATGTCAGCGTTGGGTCTTGATCAATTTCATCATCTCTTAGCTCATTGCATTCCACTATTTTTGTGATTTTATAAAGCTAAGGTGTAGGTGGAAGTCTTAAGGCTGGGCAAAAACCAACCCACCCAGTAGGTTGGATTAGATTTTTAATTACTTTGTATTGGGTTGTGTTTCAAATTTTCACTTTGAATTGAGTTGGGTTTGGTTCTACATGATAACCCAATTAAACTAAACTCAACCCAATCCAATTCAACCCACCAATTAATTTAAACAAAAATAAAAGTAAAAAAAAAATCAATAAATTGTGAGCAAATGAGTAAAAAATTTAAATAAGAACTCAATGTATAGTTTTACAAAAATGTCAACATATGATCTAGAATTAGATTGAGCTAATAACCGAGTTTACATTAATTAGATGCTAAAAATTATATTAAACTATTATTGGACAGAATTCCAAATCGACCAACCCAACGTAATGCAATTAATTGGGTTCCCTTTTCACCAAACTGATTTAATTGGGTTGGGTTAGGATTAACCCCAAACCCAACCCAACCCAACCCAACGCAACCCACGCCCAACCCTAGGTAGGACCCTTGAAGATCTTGTTGCAGAATGACCTTCAATATCTAGAAAACCCGGGAATAGGGATGGCAATGGGTCTAGTCAATCGTTTCCGTGGCCGACCTATGGGTTAAATTTCGAATCGTTTCTAGCCTGTGACCCGCCAATAATCAACTTTGGTCGGGTCACGATTGGCTCAGGTCAAGCCATTGAACCAATTTATTTATTTATTTTTTAAGAATTGAAAGAATGAAGTGCCGAATGAAGTTGTTCAGTAGTTGGCTCTTGGCTTCCACTGTTCATGGAATTGAAGTCGCGAATCATATGAATTAGGGATTTAGCCATTGTCATTTATCCATTGAATTGAAATATGAAATTGGGTTATTAAATATTGGACTATTGGGCTTGTGATTAGACTTTTTTTGGAATAACGGATAATTAAAATTGGGTTGGTAGTTTAATAACTTTGCAAATATAATAAAATAATATATATATATATATATATATATATGTATATATATATTTTCGACTAATCAGGTTAGGTCACTACTGACCCAATCCCGACCCGTGATCTACCGCGGGCCACAAGATCCTACCAGAACCCGCTGGTCGGCTAAATTCTGACCAATTCGGGGTTGGTTACTGTGGGTTTTGGACGGATCCAATTATTTTGTCATCCGTATCACGGACCATGCAGCCATAATTTAAATGATTGGGATGTTCCCATAAAAAAATTGCTAAGTAATAAAATAGTAACATAAAGAGAAATGAGAAGTGATCTAAAACATTAAAGTGCATTTCTGTTTGCTTTATATTTTATGTTTTCATTTTCTAAAATATTTTGGCGTTTTCTATTTTGAATTTTTGTTTTAAGAAAATTGAAAATGTGTCTGGTTTTGTCATTTTGAAAAACTATTTTGAGAAGAGAACATTTAGAAAATAATATTTTAATATAATTAAAATTACAAGAAGATCTTTAAACTTCACTTTATTAAAAAAGATCCCCGTCTTCAACCTTCTACCCACCACCCCTAACTCCACTCCACATCCTATTTTTCACCGACCTATAGTGCCACTAGCAGGTGGTTTACGACCACCTATAAAGGCGCTCGAGGTTCCACTCCTAACAGAACTCTATTTAATTACAAAGTTCAAAGAATTCCAAAATATTGGATTTGGAATTTTGTTGGAAAGAAGCTCAAGGGCAGTGAAGGATGGACAAGCTACTATTGGGGATTTACACTTCATTTTTATGGCCACAATTGACTTCTTTAGTGGTGTGGGTTTTATTCGATTTTGTGGGGCCTTTTTCTGCCTGGATCATTATGGAAGGGAGATGACGATTTGAGTGGTGGTTAACAATGGTGGTTGGTGGTCAAAACACCTGTTTGTGGTGGTCCAACCACCGTTGATAGTGTTGATGACTATTAAAGGTAATTGGACCACTAGATTTGGTGGTTTGACTTTTTTTTTCGATGATGGCTTGGCAGTGGCGGCGGTGATTTGGATTAAAATGTATTAAAAGTAAAAATCAAGACTTAAATCTAGCAAATGCAAAGTTTAAAATCTGAAAAGTCACCTTCCTTATTTTCAACATTTAATATAGAAAACGTCAAAAATGTGTTTTCTAGTTTTCTTTACAAATGTTAAAAATGCTCTCACAGACAATGAACAAACCATGTTTTTAGAATTTTCAAAAATAGAAAATAGAAAACGGTTAGAAAATAGCAAATAGAACGCACCCTAAGTTACCATTCCTTACCAATCAATATCAAACATTGAGTTTCGAATTTTTTATTAGTTTTCTAATTGGTTTCTTTACAATTTGATCAAACTTTAAACTTGATATTTAAAAAATAAGGCAAAATAGAAATAATTACAAAAATCCAAAAAAATAAAATAAAATTGTGCCATACGATTGTATGGTACAATTTAAAAAAAAGAAATTGAAAAATTGTCAATAACTCATAAATGGAAGATAATTTATGAAAAAAACAATATTAGCGCTTACAAAGAAGGTGGTTTGAATGGGCTCGTCGAGAAACGTGAAAAACATATATTATCCATCCAACTAGTTATCCATCCAACTAGTTACCTAGTAGTACATGCCTACTATTACCTTGGATGTTCACATTGCACCTAGTAGTATGGCAAGAAACCTATTCTACCTCAACTAGTTACGTATCTTTCATGATAAGGTAACTCTTTATTGTCTATTATTTTCTTACCTTATCAAATATAATAATCTATATCTATATATATATAAAACCAGCACATTTTCCCGCCCATTCTACCTATTTTCTAAATTAAATAATTAATAAAAAAATCATACAAGAATTCATGGCCGTCTACAATTCTCCTCGATTATGCCTCTCCAAGTCTATATATAAAACCAAGATATTTTCTTGCTCATTCTACTTATTTTCTGAATTAAATAATTAATAAAAAATCATGCAAGAAGTCATGGGTCGTTTACAATTCTTCTCGGTTATCTCTCTCCGGGTTCGAATGCATGTATATACAAACGTTCGCGGCAGAATTTGTGCACAAAGATCACATAGAAATCGAAGGTACTATTATCCCTATATTGGTACGTTGTCCCCCTTCGATTTTTTTTTAAAAGTTTGCAGAATACAAAATACACCCACGGATTCTAATTAAATTATATCTTAAATATGTTTCCCGTGCATCGCACGGGTAAAAACACTAGTTGTAATAATTCAAACACTAATTTTAAAGAACAAATTAGGCAATTAATTTTTGCAATTTAAAGTGAAGTTTGTATTCATAATAATAAAGAACACCAAGGGTTTTTTTTTGTTAGTATAAATTTGGGATCATAGAGATGGGGTGGGTGTCTCGAACCCGAGACCAATTGGTAAGGAGGTGCCTTACCATAAAAAAATGTTTGAGATTTGCAGTCATATGGAAAATTTAAACTATATAAATAACCTAAAAATATACATGTATAGATACTTCAAGTTTATATAATACATATTCACTCTTAGATAAGTATGTTCAAACTATATATGCTAGTATTTACACCCGTGCGTTGCACGGGAAGTTATGTATAATTACGAAAAAATTAATAATAAGAGAACGAAAGAATGAATAATATTTTATTAAAATTTCAACGGAGTCTTCCCTATATTTCGGACTAATCAAATCCTGTAAAAACTCACAACAAAACTCAATAGAATCAGAATAGTGTAATTTTAATTTTTTCCAAACATCTCAATGTCAAGTAATTCAAAAACAATGACATCCATTATTATCTAAAACACCAACGCAACTCAAAGGATATAAAATGCCTCAAATTTGAAAAAATTAATTAATGACTTTTACCAGTAATCCACAAGAGTGAAAAATAAAGAAGTTTGCACTTGTGCTTTCTCGATAATCAACATACAGATATATTATAAAAATTACAATGGAGCTGGTTCAATTTGACAAATCCCAACACCCCATTCCTACCAAGCTGGAAAACACTTATTCGCACCTCGACACATCCCAATTTAATCGAGGCCTAGCGAGAATGATATAAGAATTGCAATATGATAGAGGTCCTCATTCTTCGTCCCACTAGAAAATTCTCATCTCCATTGACCACCCATCGTGACCGTTTAATAGGAGACTTTTACAATTGGTGGGGCAATTTGCAGTTGGTGATAATTTGACATGTAATTAGTGGGGCCATGCTTAATTTGTTTGAACAATGAAACCATGTCAATCTTCCACCTTTTAAATTAACTATATTTTCTCTATTTAGTAATATAGTTAATACTAATTTTTGTCCAACGAAACTACGTCAATTTTCGTTCGATGAAGTCAACTCCAATTAAATCTTGAAAATATAATTAATTTTCATTTTTGGGAATTATTTCTAAAATTAATTAATTATTTTTACAGTAATTACCTTAATAGCTGCAATTTAAAGAATTATATGAATCTAATTTTAAAGATTTTTTTTTTGTAATTTAAATAATATCTTACAATTTAGAAGATATCTTCCATTTGTTAGGTGAAATCGTATCAATCCTTAGCAATCTAATTAATTTTAATTACTTTCGTTCTTTTAAATTAATTATATTTTTTCTATTTTAGCAACATAATTGATTTTTATTCATTTTCATCCAACAAACCATGTCTAAATAAATCTTAGAAACAAAATTAATTTGAAATAAGTTTTATTGTTAGTTAATTATTTCTAAAAAAATTAATTATTTCAAAAAATAATTAGCTTAATAGCCACAGTTTTAAGAATTGTACGAAGCTAATTTTAAATTAAACGTTATTTTGCACTTTAGAGGATATCCTGCAAGTAAAAAAATATCTTTTATTTTTATGGGAAATCTTGCCAACCATGTATCATTTTAATTAATTTTACGTTTTTAAATAATATTATTGTCCCTTTTTAGCAATATATATAATTTTGATTTCCGTCGAATGCAACTATGTTAATTTTTGTTCAATGAAATCGAGTCTATCAAAAAATGAAATAATTCTTGATTAAATAATTTTAATTTAAAATAAAGTTTTTAAAATAACATTCTTTTAACTTATTTAGTACATATCTTTAAAAAAAAATAATTCTTTATTAAATAATTTTAATTTAAAAGGACAGGGCGAAAGAACTCTCTTTATGCATATATATATATAATGATGAATTAAAAAACACAAAAGTTAAAAAGAAATGGTGCAAATTAATAATGGAAAGAATATATAGGAAAATAATAAATAGAAAAATAGAAAAATTAAAAAAGGAAGGGTGCAAAGGTGGGAAAAAGTCTCTTTATATATATAAATAGACTTTCCATTTTTTGAAATATATTGAGCTTGGATTAATTTTTGTCGAATGAAAACGTGTCAATTTTTGTTCAATGAAATCGAGTCCAATTAAATCTCAACAATATAATTTATTTCAATTAATTTCAATATAAATAATTTTTATTTTTTTAGCTAATTACTTTTGAGATGAAATAATTATTTCTAAAGTAATTAGTTTAATATTCGTGGTTTTAAAAATGATATGAATCTGATTCTAAAGATGCCTTTAATTTAGAAGATTTCTTTAATTTCTTGTAAGATATCTTGTCAGCTCACAGCAATCTATTTAATATTTATTTTTAAATTTTAAATTAATTATATTTTTCTCATTTTAGCAATATAATTAATCTTGATTAATCATTGTTGAATGAAACCATGTTCAATTAAATTTTATCATTATAATTAATTTTAATTAATTAGAACATAAATAACTTTCATTTTTTCTAATTACTTCTAAAAAAATAATTGTCTCCAAAATAATTAGCTTAATAGCCTCAATTATTTGAAAATAAAGTTATTGTAAAATAAAATTCTTAAAGTAAACTTCTTTTAAATTATAAGCTTCTTTTAAATTATTCAGTACATATATTAAAAAAAGAAATAATTCTTGATTAAATAGTTTTAGTTTAAAATAAAGTTGTTAAAATAACATTCTTTTAACTTATTTAGTACATATCTTTAAAAAAAATAATTCTTAATTAAATAATTTTAATTTAAAAGGGCAGGAACAAAGGACTATATATATATGTATATAATGATTAATTAAACAATAGAAAATTTAAAAGGAATGCTCTGCAAATTAATGATGGAAAGAATATATAGGAAAATGATAAATTAAAAAATAGAAAAGCTAAAAAAGGTGAGGTGCAAAAGCGGAAAACAAAAAGTCTCTTTTTATATATACTAGCTGTTTCACCATGCGTTGCACGGGAGATAAAATTTTCAATTGATAACGATATTGATAGATATTAATAATATTAACACAAAATCTTAAAAAATAATTAATATAAGGAATGAGTTACAACGATAAACTTAAATAATTGAACTTCAAACAATTCTATAAAAATTTCGAAAGAGTTTCTTCTATATTTCATACTAATCCATCCTGCATGTATGTAAGGAGCAACTGACGAAAATTCACATAGCTTAATTTATTATTTTCCATAGAATAGTAACTTCATTAGTATTTACAGCCGTGCTTTACACAGGATGATAATTTATGGCAGTGATTGTGATAATATATAATTTTTTGCTCATTGCAATATTAATTCACTAATATAAATCCAAAATAAAATAATATTAAATATTATAGTTATCAAAATAACTCTACCAACATTAGTAGAGCTCATTTTTTTTCTTTAAATTTGTTTTACATTTTATTATATGCAATTATAAATTTTGGGAGATATATACATCAGTATTATGTACGTTATTAACAATTAATATGTAAATAATGATTTTTAAGCTTTAATTATGAAATATAATCAGTATAGATATATTATAAAAATAATAATGTAGTGAGTAATGTCCGACAGACCTCAACACCCCGTTCCTGCCATGTTGGAAAACACTTATCCTCATTCCAACCCATCCGTATTTACTCTAGGTCGAGTGAGGATGATATGAGAATTACAAACTTCCATTCCCTATCCATGCCCCGCTAGAAAATTCTCATCCCCGTCCACGCCCCATCGTGATAGTTTAATTGAAGACTTTTATTTCAACATTTTATTTCTTCAATAAATACATTAATTCTATATATACTAAACACGTGTATTAACATATTAGGTATAAAATTACTAATTTAATATATTAGGCATATTAAATATTGAATGATTTGATATAACATTTAAATTAATTTGGATAAGACAAATAAATTGAAATATATATGATTAATACTTAAAACATACAATGTATTTGATGATATTTAAAATTAAAAAAAAATCTCAATTGGTAAAATTCAATATAAAATAAATAATTTAAAGTAGGTAGGATTTTTAATATTTATTTAGGAGACATAAACTTAGATAAATATTTAACATAGTCGAAAGTCAGTTAAAAATTCTAATTGAGACATATAATTCCCATAATTGATTGAGTCGATAACCAAGCAAGAATTCTTAAACTTATTCCCTCGCGAAAGCGACATATTGAACCAAAGAATTATTATATAATTATTGGTTCGAGTAGTGCCAAAATAAAAAATAATACTATTTGAAAACTTATTTTTGCAACTTGTTACTTTTAAAAAAATAAAAAAAATGAGCAAATCCTTTGAAACACTGTAACTATACAAAAAGAAATATTAATGTTTTGCCATCAACTGTAACTCAAAAGAAATATCATAGAAAATATAAAAATATATGAGAATTAAAAGAAAAGCATGTTTTGAAAAAAAATGATACTAAAAAGGTAAATAAAGTTAATTAAGGATTAATGATCAATCGACTTACTTTACAATAAAATGTAACAACCAATTCTAAGAATCCAAAATCTTATAAACCTTAACTTAATTTTATTTTAAAATACGTAAAAAGATAAATTAATTTTGTAAGCGTATTTTTTTCCCCGTAGCAATCTAATTAATTTTAATAATTTTTCATTTTTTGAAATAATTATGTTTCCCACTTTTAGTAATTTAATTAATTTTGATTAATTTTCATCTCATAAAACTCTCTCAATTTTCATCAAATGAAAATATATCCAATTAAATCTAAGAAATATAATTAATTGTAACATACTTAATTCTAATTAATTCTTATTTTTAGCTAATTATTTATAAACATAATTTATTATTTCTAAATAATTTGTTTTTAATCACAGTTTTAAGAATTGTATGAGTCTAATTTTAAAGATATTTTATAATTAAAAAGATATCTTCCATGTCAAAAGATATCTTTCATTTTTTAGGAAAAATCTAGTTAACCACGGTAATCTAATTAAATTTAATTATTAATTATTTTTTAATTAATGCTATTTTTCTTTTTTAACAATACAATTGATTAATTTTCGTCCAACGAAACCATATCAATTTTCTCCCATTGAAACCAAGTCCAATTAAATAATAACAGTATTATTAATTTTAATTAATCATAATAGAATGCATTTTAATTGATTTTAATTTTAACTAATTATTTATGAAAATAATTAATTATTTATGAAAATAACCATTTTAATATTTACGCTTTTAAAAATTGTATGAATCTAATTTTGAAGAAATCTTGTAATTTAAAAGATATATTACAATTTAAAGGACTTTTTTTTCATTTTTTATAGGAAAACCAGCATCAATTTAATGATTTTTTAAAAAAATTAATTATATTTCCCCCTTTAAGAATATAATTAATTATTTTTTGGATCAATCTTTGTCCACTGAGCACGTGTACAGCAAAATATTAGCCATGGAATTTATTGTTTTAATTAATTATTGCTTAAATAATTATAGTTAATTTTTTATTTAATTTAATTATTTCTAAAAATTTAATTATTTACAAAATAATTTGCTTCATAGCCATAATTCTAAGAATTATATGAATCTAATTTTAAAAATATCTTATAATTAAAAAGATATCCTAAAATTTAAAAGATATAGATAAAGATTCAATTAATTAAAGAATCGATTAATGTTACAATTGAATGATTAATTAAACAAAATTGATGTTGCTCGCTTCTTTTAATTTTTATGTAAGCATTAAACGAATTGTGATTTTTTATCCCACCAAAATTAAATCTTAGCGAAATCGCTAATTTTAATTAAATTTCATTTATTAGCTAATTATTATTTTTAACAATAATGACTTCTTTCTAAAATTTATTAAAGGGTCCAAGCTAAATTTTAAATTTTCATGTTACACATTTATTTTAATTTTATATAAAAATTTAATGAATTGTAATTTTTCATCACACAACAATTAAATCTTACAGAAATTGGTAATATTAATTAATTTTTGTTCCTTAGCTAATGGTTTATAAAAATGATTGATTGTTTCTGAAATTAATTATTGGGTTCAACCTAATTTTTAATTTTTTTAGTATAAATTGGGAATCGTAGTGGTGGGATTTTGTCTCCAACTCGGGGCCAACTACCATAAGTTTTTTTTATTTTTGTGTAAAACTTTAATGAAACGTAATTTTGTTTCGCAAAAAAATTGAATCTTTGTTTTAATTAATTTTTGTTTCTTAGCTAGTTATTTATGAATTAATTAATTATTTCTAAAATTAAATAAAGGGTCTGATCTTATTTTTTGATTTCAATGTTAAACCTTCATTTGAATTTTTGTTTAAAAATTTAATCAATGGTAATTTTGTATAAATCTTAGTGGAAATTGTTGATTTTAAATAATTTTATTTTTTTAAATATGAGAATTATGAAAAAAAGATCAGTCAAAAATTCATTCTAATTCCTAGAAGACCCTTATAATGTTCAACACATAAACTTATAACTTGAAGATTTGAAAGAAAAAAATTGAAATTTACTGATTCAAAACAAAATTGAAATTTATCACAAATATATAATATTTGTCGATTTTGTGTAATTACAAGAGAAATTGTACTTAAGTACTGTATCAATATATAAATTATTATTTTGGCAAATTAAATATTTATTAGGAAAACATTATTTAGTTTTAAATATAAAATAAAGCTAGCTTTACCATATATTCTCAAGATAAACAAATTAAAACATTATTCTTCATTTAATTTATTTTCAAAGTAAATCAAACATGGAATAGAATTAAAAGTTAAAACAATTTATACATCTCATTATATTTAAATTTTACCCACAAACATCAATTACGTGTCTTTAAAATTATCAATTTATATTTAGGTAGGACACTAATTTATATATTTGTAGTAAATTTTAATTTTTCAAAAAATAAAAATGTATATATTAATAGTATGCTTATTTTAAAGCTCTCATCAAGTCGAGTAAAATTGAATCACAATTTCTTTTATATGTAGAAAATGAAAAAAAAAAGGAGAGAAAATGATAGAGAGGGTATTTAGATGTTATGAGATTGGATAAAGTATTGTAGAAATAATGAAATAAAATCTGTATACATTTATATTAATATATTATGGACGGGAAAAATAAAGAAAGTTGGATATGGATTAGAAAATAAAAATTAAAAAATAAAAAGAGAGTTTTTTAAAATGGGAAGACGGATTTAAGACAAAACAAATATATAATAAGAAAAAAATCATCATTTTCTATATATATATAAATTATTCTATATATAAATAGAAGATTATATTAGGCAAATTTAATAGGCGGGAAAAATTGAGGATGCATTTAAGCGGGAAAAAATGCTCTTTATATATATATATATATATATATATATATATATATATATATATATATAGATAACATTTTTTTCCTTATGAAATTTTATTTCATTCTTAAACTTCAACAATATATCAGTATAGATTAAAGCACAATACATATATTGATATAATCATCGTTAATGCCAATAAAACAAATACAAATTGAATATAATGAATAAAATTGTTGGAGGAATTAAAATATACATATTCAGTGACTTTCATTTTACAAAAAAAAAAAAGAAGAAAAGATTCTAAAGAATTTCATATGCATTTTTGAAGTCTCATGCTACGAATTCATAGCATAAAATTTCCGAACACCCATTGAAAATTTCTGATGGAAAATAGAATCCGATCTATCAGAAATTTCTGACAACTTTTTGAAAATTTGTTTGAATATTCCGGGAAGAGAAGTCCATCGGATATTTCCAATGACAAGTATGTTCCATAAAAAATATATGTGAAGCACAATTTTTTGCATCGGAAATTGTACGTAATTATTGCTTTTAATTACCTAATTTTGAATTGGACCTATTAAAAGTCTTTTTTTGTTTTGTGTCCATGATTACCCCCTAATATGATCGAATTAATGGCAACCATCGATTTGACCATAATATATTGCTCCTTATTTCAGATCCAGGCCGTTGATCTAAGTTCTTGGCGGCCGGCTTCCTTTAGAATTCGAAAGGGGTGTCACCTTTCCCGCCAGTTCCACCACATTTCGCAATGTAACTAATTGCCAGTCTGCCATTGTCTGTAAGTTTGAGCTTTTTTTTAGATGTTTGGCAAATTTTTGCCATAATGTATTAGCTTTTTTATATGTAATTTTTATAACGATAAAGTAAATATGAAATTAATGAAATATTTGTTTAGGATACTTAATTATCAAATATTCCACTTAGATAGTATATACTATAGTGAGTCCATAAATTAGTTTCGTGGATTTTCATTTTTTCATTAAATTAATGGCTATACAATTTTTTTATAGATATCTATATATATATATATATATATATATATATATAATACTAGAGTATTTCACCCCATTTTTAATTCATTTTTTAATATTTTCCCGCTCAAACTTATACCACCTATTTTCCTTTATTTTTTAAATGTTTTTATTATAATTAGTTGGACACCCCTTAACGCGTAAGAAAGGGACAAAAATCAGTACACGCCACTTCTTTTCCCCTTTCTTTCTCAGTCTACTCCAGCAAGGATTCCCAATCAATCACGCCTCCTTTGGCTCAATCCCACCGAAAATATTTAGGATAATTGAATCGAATTGATAATCATCAATCACCAATTTTCGATTTTTTGCAATCAAAATCGTATCCTAACCATGGCAACCAGTTTTTCCTTAATTCTTTTTCCTTACCAAACTCTCGCTATAGTAATTAGTGAATGATTGAGCCAAACACAGATTCGAGGCATACATGTGGTAATGATGAGGTTAAGATTCTTTTCCATCGACCTAACCCGATTCTGTGTTTATTCTATCTTGCTCGACTCTGTCAAATCCTTCAAGTTATCGAGGTACTATAATTGGAATCAAGGTTTATAGTTTTCTGCTATTCAATTTTCATGTGTTGAGTTTTGAGAGATAATGGCTAATTATTGTTTACTTCATGCTTTGATTTTTGATTTTTGATTTTCGATTTGACTATTTTGTATTTTCATTTTTGTGAATTTGCTGAAAATTATGCAAATGACATATTGAGAATTGGGATTTGATTATTTGTGCATTAGTGAATGATTCTGTATATCAATCTCACACCTTGTGATTGATAAAAATCAAGTATGTGGCACCTTGTGATTATAAAAATTTTGTTTACATGTATATTTGTATGACATAATGTAAAGCTTGCCGCTAATAATCATGTCGGTATTAAATCTCTGTTCCAATTAATTTTGTAATTTACCTTATATTGATGGCATGTTTGCTAAATGAGTTTTACTCCATCACACTTATTCTTTTTGTAATTTTTTTTGTTGATGTGCTTCAAATTGCATTCCTTGCAAATCGCCATCCATAATGTTACAAAAGACTGGGGATTGAAATGTCCTTGTTATAAGATGAGTGATATACGCTAGAATGCTTTGTTAAGAAAATTCCTTTTGGTTTCATTTGCCACTTATTTACTGATTGACTATCCTTTTTTTTTTTGTGGTTTTCAGGGGATATATCTCCACCATTCAAGGTAGCTACGGAGATGCAAGCAGAAGCTGAACAAAAAAAGAGAGCTCAGATTTTGGAGTCTGAAGGTAATTTGTTTTGCTCCTAATTTTCTCTTCATTAACGGATTGATTCTTCCTTTTTTAAGGATTCAGATCACATTAATTTTCTTTTCATTCCCCTTTTTAATTTCTCATTTTATGTTGATCTTTTCTTCATCCCATTCTCAATTCCTTCTGTTTAAGGTATACTTATTCGATCTATACTTATTCGATCAAGTCCGACGATTGACCTCAACTTCCGTGAGGCAAATGACAGAATGGCTGTTGAAATATCTCTTCCTATCAATTCATGTCGGTATGTGATCTAATTCTTTCAGCTTCTATTTATAGCATCTAAGTTTATTGTGTGACTCTAATTACTGCAGCTTTTTACTATTCCTTTCTGTATATACTCAACATACTTGGATACTTGGTTTTGAGTTGTTTATCATACTGTCTATACATGTCATTTTCTTGGTTATTCTAGCGGAAGTTTCTCCTTCCATTGTTGCATGTCATTGCTATATGATAATTAAAACCTTCATGCTAACGCACGCCATGCCAAATAGATGCATTACTGACATTCGATCAGTCTTTGTCTTGTGACCATTTGAATCTGTTAAATGAAATTGCTGAAAATAACATGCATCACAAAAAAAAAAAAATTAATTGGAGACATTTAAGTTCTACTTTCAATATGCATTTACTTTGTTATTATTTGTAGGAATGTGAAATTATGGATCTATAATGGGCATGCAAGACTAATTTGGTGTCTTGGTCATTTTTAATGGCTTTAATTAAGAAAGTTTTGAGGACACGTTGATTCATGGCTTATTTGACCTATTACAAGATGCTTGAGAAACAACAAACACATTATCGAATCTTTGAAATTGGAGGATCTGAAATGAGAGTTATAGAGGACATGCGAGAGAAGGCAACGATAGAAACAAAGACCATGATAACAGAGAAGTGGATAGATTTGATAGAGGTGTTCCCTAGCAGCAAAGGCGTCGCAGCAATTTCATTTAACAGATTCAGATGGTCGTAAGTTTGTCTTTGTATCTACTAGTGAGTGCTACACACCAAGTTATCGATGACTTCCAGAAATTTTAAGTTTGATTATCCAAATTTTGGTGTTATGATGAATATTCCTCTAAGGTGATATGACTTATATTACTTTGGCAATTCCCTAAAACAATACCAAATTCCTTCAGCAAGCCATAGGACCAAGATTGGTAATGAAGTGATGAATGATGACTGGGTTTCGGTTAGTCACTCAAACACATAAGTAAAAACCAATTTGAAGAAAGCATGCTTAAGTGTAAAGATGATAGGCTAGAAATTGTTTGGAGACTTCAACTCGTGACTTTTGCAACTAATCATGGCTCTATTTATATTTCACTTTCAATTTTCTTTTGTCTGTATTGCAACATATTTGTGGTTCTATTTGTATGTCAGTATTGATGGGAAATTGATGATGTTTTCATGATGCTAGGTTTGAACTTGAAATGCGCGCTGCTTGAATCCATGAAAGTCACAGCAAAGCGTGTTGAAGAATCGGTACATAAGATCAATGATAATATGAGTTTGACTCGCATCGAAGATCATTTAACAGGTATGAGGTGATTGGTGGACAATGATTCATGTAAGTATTAATTGTATTTATACCTCTTTTCAAACGCTCATTGTTTTGCTTTGTGCGAGCTCTTAACCAAAGGTGCATTGATCGTTTATATGATGACCATGGGCTTGATGTACTGGATGTATAATGAAGAATTCATCTATTGCCCTGCCAATGACATTAACATGGTTGAAGCAGGAAATAGGGGAGTGGCAAAGGTGTCGCACTAATTTGATAAAGTTTGGGATCAAATTTTTGCTAAGAACTATCATAAATCACTTGATCACGGTAGCTTCTACTTCAAGCAGCAGGACACAAAGAGTTGCAGCACTAAAGGTAATTTAAGAAAATAAATTATCAATTTGGCACCATCGGGTAATGTACAAAGTGAGTGCTAAGTTTGTGTTCATGATATCAAATAATCTCAAGGCAATTCTTTCAATTTTCTACTGCAATATGAAGTTTTTCTTTGATTTGTGGTTACTTTTCCTTGCAAGAAATGTATTGCTATTATAATTCATATTTAATAAGGTCATTTATAATTAATATTTTAATTATTAATTTTGCAGAATCTCAACGTCAATTACGTTGAATTTGTAATTTAAAATAAAAGAAAGTTACAAAATGAACAAATAAAGGAAAAATGGCAGGTGGAGTCTCAAGTAAACTTTTCATAGAATACAAATACTCACCAATTAAAATATAAGGCCTTCATCTGATATAGGCTTTTTTAAAGCCTTTATACAATTAAGAATCTTAATTCATGTATTTTAAAAAGGTGATATTATTTTTAACCAAAAAATAGGCAAGATTATTTGTATTTTTCAAATGATATTCTAAATTCAAAAATTGTTGCTTATTTAGTTTAACTTTAGATGTGGACGTATTAATCAAATGATCAATTTAATTAGCATTAAAAAAAGACCGTAGGCGACTCTATAGAGAAAATAAAAAAAAAAGAGAAAGAAAAGGTAGACCACTATGTATTTTTTATATTATAATATAGATATTGCTAATATCTCTTTGCAAACCCATGTGTAGCCATGTGATATAGTAATTGTGAGAATACATAGAGATGTGTGAAAATGTTGTTTTGCATTCATAATACGAAGGCATATATATAATATTTACAATTGTTCTAATGGGCTAGGCCCACTACATCCTAATAACCTAATAATCACAATCAATACAATCTAACACTCCCCCTCAAGCTGGAGCATACAAATTGTAGGTTCCAAGCTTGTTACAAATATAGTTGACCCGAGAACCCCCGAGTGCCTTAGTAAATATATCAGCTAGTTGGTCATTTGATTTGACATGATTAGTGACGATATCCCCTGAAAGAATCTTCTCCCGAATAAAATGACAGTCAATCTCAATGTGCTTAGTCCTCTCATGAAACATAGGATTAGAAGCTATGTGAAGAAGTCGCTTGGTTATCACATATCAACTTCATTTGCCAAAGACTCTATGAACCTCGACTCTTGAAGCAATTGTTTCAACCATACAAGCTCGCGGTAGCCTTAGCCATAGCTCGGTATTGACCTCGGTGTGGACAAAGCAACCCTTGGCGCTTCTTGCTCCTCCAAGACACTAAATTTCCCCAACAAAGGCGCAATATCCGGTGGTCGAGTGTCTATCGTGTGGGCTACACCTTGCCCAATCAGATCACGAATATCCATTCACTTGATGTGTCCTTTATCTTCATAAAGTAAACCTTTACCTGGCACTTTCTTGATGTAACCTTGGAACCACGAATGGCGGCATCCCAATGATCGTCATACAGCACTTAGAAGGCGGCTCAAAACACTCATGACGAATGAAATATCGGACGAGTGGCGGTGAGGTAGCTAAGTTTCCCAATGAGCCTCCGGTATCGACTAGGGTCGATAAGGGCTCCCCCTGGCAAGGAAGAAGTTTGACATTCGGATCCACTGGGGTTTCTGCAGGTTTGCAGTTTGACATATCTGTCTCTTCCAGAATATCGAGGGCATACTTTCTTTGAGAAATAAGAACACCATGTTGGGACTGAGCAACTTCTATTCCCAAAAAGTACTTGAGTTTTCCCATATCTTTGGTCTCAAAGTGATGAAGCAAATCTTTGCTTTAGCCTTCGTATGCCAGTCTGGTCATTCCGGTAATGACAATGTCATCCACATAAACAACCAAGTAGATGCAACAATCAGAAGATGAGTGGTAATAAAATACCGAATGATCAACTTCACCACGAGTCATGCCAAACTGCTGAACGACTGAACTAAAACGTCCAAACCAAACCCGCGGAGATTGTTTCAATCCATAGAGAGCGGCAGAAGGCGACATGCCCGATCGGACTCCCCACGAGCAACAAACCCAAGTGGTTGCTCCATATAGACCTCTTCACGTAGATCGCCATGAAGAAAGGCGTTCTTAACATCCAACTGATAAAGAGGCCAGTGACGCATGGCAGCAATAGAGAGGAGGAGACGAACGGAGGACATCTTAGCAACCGGAGAGAAGGTATCACTATAATCAAGGCCGTAGATCTGGGTGTAGCCTTTAGCAACAAGACGGGCTTTCAATCGGTCAATACTGCCATCAGGACCAACTTTGACCGTGTAAACCCAACGACAACCCACGGTAGATTTACCAGGAGGAAGGGGGACCAAATCCCATGTACCGGTACTATGCAGCGCAAACATCTCATCAACCATAGCCTGACGCCACCCTGGATGCGAGAGAGCCTCGGCAACAGATCTAGGTATGGAAACAGAAGACAAGGACGACACAAATGCACTATATGATGGAGACAAGCGCCGGTAACTGACAAAATTATATATAGGATAAGGATTACGAGTAGAGCGAGTACCTTTACGCTCCGCAATGGGACGATCCAAGTTAGGATCGGGATCTGGAGGTGCAACCGGAGTAGAAGGCGAATCCGACGGGCCAGAGGAAACAACGGGCTCGGGGGACGGACACGAGACAGGCTCAGGTGTCGGAGCAGAGGTGGACACACTGAGCGGGTCCCGTGGCGGCTCAGTGGCAGGCCGAGGTCGGCGATGGTAAGTGATTAGAGGAGGCGGTGAGTCGACAGTAGGTGCCACATGATCAAGAGAGGAGGTATCTTGTAAATGAGGCTCTATAGATGAGACATCTAGGAGAGGATGACTATTGTCAGGGAGGACATCCGATAGATGGGAAGTACGTGTGACAGAAGGAAAGTAGGGTGTTGTCTCAAAGAAGGTGACATCTGCAGAAACAAGATAACGCTGAAGATCAGGAGAGAAACAGCGATAGCCCTTCTGCAACCGAGAGTAACCCAAAAAGACACACTTGAGTGCTTTAGCTTGTAACTTGTCCTTTCCGAGAGTAAGGTTATGGACAAAACATGTACACCCGAAGACACGAGGAGGGACAGAATATAGTGGCTGATTTGGGAACAATAGAAAATGAGGAACCTGATTCTACAAAGTGGAAGAAGGCATGCGATTAATGAGATAGCATGCAGTAAGAACGGTATCCCCCCAAAAACGGAGTGGAACATTGAGAGTGTATAAGGAGAGTGTGTGTAGTTTCAATCAGGTATCTATTTTTCCGCTCAGCCACTCCATTTTGCTGCGGAGTGTGGGCACAAGACGACTGATGTAAAATACCCTGCGAAGCCATAAACGATTGGAATTGTGTAGAGAAATACTCGCGTGCGTTATCACTTCGGAGAGTACGAATAGTAGTGCCAAATTGGGTTTTAATTTCAGAACAAAACGCTTGAAAGATGGAAAACAACTCAGAACAATTTTTCATTAAAAATAACCAAGTACAACGAGAGAAATCATCAACAAACGTAACAAAATAACTAAAACCCAAAGTGGACTGAACACGACTAGGACCCCAAACATCCGAATGAACTAAAGCAAAAGGAGATTCTGCTTGTTTATTGACACGACTTGAAAAGGAACTACGAACATGTTTTCCTAAGCGACATGACTCACACTCTAAAGTAGGCAACGTGGAAGACTCGGCACCATCTTTTGTAGTTTGGATAGGCTAGGATGTCCCAAGCGGTGGTGATGAAGAATGGTAGATGGATCGATGAGCGGCCACGGTGATAGCCGATGATGGAGTAAGGTAGTATAGCCCGTGGCGTTCACGCCCTACTCCAATCGTTCTCCCAATATTCCGATCCTGCACAAGAACGTAATTAGCCATGAAAACAATAGAATAAGGTAGGTTCTGACATAACTTGCTAACAGATACAAGATTAAATGGATGATGCGGTACAAGCGAGCGTAATCTAAAAATAATGACTCAAAGAGTTTGACTCGGCCAATGCCTTTAACCTTAGTTTGGGAACCATCGGCTAAGGTGACAGGGGATAGAACGGTCGAATAAGTAATAGTGGAAAATAGATTTCTATTACCAGACATGTGGTTTGTGGCACCGGAATCAAGCACCCAGGGGCCAAGAGGCGATGACTGTGTGATGCAGGCAACAGAGTTCTCGATGGGATCACCCGATGTGGAAGAGGATAATTGCTTGCTCTCCCGAAGTTTCAAGAGTTCGGCATACTCAGTGGCAGAAACAGACACACTGCTAGGCAAAGTATCAACAGAATGACCATACTGTGTGACATTGGCAACCTTAGGAGGTCGACCATGAAGCTGGTAACACCGATCTACTGTATGGCCAAGCTTGTTGCAATGAGAGCATTGAGGGCGACCGCGACCTCCACGACCTCCACGAGCACCCCTACACTCCTCTCGATTAGAAACCCGAGAGGCAAGAATAGTGGAATCAATCGGGGTAACAGTGGAGCCACTGGAGATGTTTGCCGCTGCAGAGATACGAAGCAACTGTTCGGACACTGTATCCATGGTCGGAACCCCAGAACTAGCAAGAATTTGATTCCGAACAGACTCCAATGCAGGACGCAGACCAGCTAATGCCAAAACCATAAAGAAAGTCCCACGCTGCTCTTCTTGCTTTGCAACATCCTCAGAAAAGGGCATCATGTCATTAAATTCCTGTCGAAGAGTCTCGATTTGCCCCAGATAAGTCTGCATATCTTGGTCCTGCTGCATACCTTTCTTCATATCCGACACCACTATATAGATACGATTTATATCATTCGAATAAAGCTTCTTCGCCTTCTGCCAAACATCAAAACAAGAACAATATGCCCGACATCTTGACCAACAAGAGTACGATCAATGGATCGCCATAGAAGATTACAAAGGAAAGCGTCAACTTTGTTTGCACTCGGTTTATCTTTGGTAGCGATATCCTTAAGTTGCTTAACCAGGATGGTCATCAACACCTTGACCAACGAACCACAATTCCACAGATTGAAGACCAGGTCATATAATTGGTGATCCGGTCAATTTCTCCGCACAAATTGTGGGAGTAGAGCGAAAAAGTAAGCATAGATATGTCCTTTGAGGTGTCAGATTGAGCCGCCATTTGAATATTGGGCCAAAGAAAATAGACAACACCAAAAGACTACCAATATAACACCAAACGGGCAGAAAGCCACAAGCAATCAGGTGATTGTAAGGAAACTTCGATCAAAAAGCGAAAGCAGGTAGAGACCAATTTGAGATAACACCACAAATGGACTGAGATACGACTAAAATAACACCAGACGAAGGTCCAGCTGGTTGAGACGAGTCGACCGATGGAAGCCGGAGGTTCGCCGGAGATTCCACGCGCCGCCACGCGCCGACGGGACAGATCGCTAGCAGATCGCTCAGCCGCTGCGGACTGGTCGGACGGCGATGATTTTCGGCGGATGGAAGGCGACGAGACGAGTCGACCGATGTGGTCAATTTTGGGATCGGAGTTGTGGTCGAAGCGCAGATAGCCGGAAACAGTGCGGTGGCTAGGGTTTTTGTGTGGCGGCTAGGGTTTTAAAAGAAATAGGATGGTTGGAATGAAGCACAACCAATATCAAACGAAACCCTAGGTGTTTTCTCACTCGAGCTCTGATACCATGTGAGAATACATAGAGATGTGTGAAAAGGTTGTTTTGCATTCATAATACGAAGGCATATATATAATATTTACTATTGTTCTAATGGGCTAGGCCCACTACATCCTAATAACCTAATAATCACAATCAATACAATCTAACAGTAATCTTGAATTCATCATCTGTGATTGAAACAATCGACCTCTTGTAATTTATATACAGTTTTTGAGAAGTAATTGGATGTCGGCATACAATACTCTTTTTCTAATGTAAATTCTGGAGTGTGACAATCTTTTTGTAATTTCACAAGTGTTGTATTTAACTTGCTTTGTGATAGAAAAAAGAATGATACTTCTTCCGTCCCAAATATATAGGCTTTTATTATTTTTCACGCGGAGTAAGACTTTTATTAAAAATATAAATAATGAAAGTATTTTTCTTACTTTATCTGTACTAATGTTTTCACTCGTGCGTTGCATAGGGAAATTTATAGCCAATTGTCTCAATTGGCGCTGATTTATGAAGATTTGATCAGCTCAATTTTCGGATTAATGATGCGAACGGATCTGAGACGTGTTAATTTTCGGATTTTTTGGATTTATTGAGGAATTAGGAATGGAGTTGTGAAGATACCAAATTCCAACGGTAAGATTTGAGACGCATTCATTGGTGTTGATAAGGAAAGACGTGTGTGAACTGTTAGTGATAAAGATGAGAAGAAAAGGTGTGTGTAAGATTTCTTTGATAAAAGATTTGGGCGTATCTCAAAATCTACCATTTAATCTTTAAAAATGAATATATAGGGATTGCGTGGGAAATGAAATTTTGTAATTAATTTTTTAATTCTAAAAATTGATAGTTTGAGTGGAAAAATGACCTCATTTTATTAATATATAGATTAATGAATCTAAAAATTATTGGAACTAACCAATAACTTTAAAATATGTCCATTTAATAAGGGTATAAAAGTAAAATAGTTGAAAGTAGCCTATATAATTGGGATAACCAAAAATAGAATGAAGGTTTATATAATTGGGATGGGAGTACCATTAAGAAGATCGAGAGTTCCTTATGTAGTTAAATTGTTGGTTCTATAAATGTGTGGATAATGTTAGGCTAGCTTAAATTTAGAAAGATATTACTTAATTGAAGTCCAATTTTAGTTTTAAGTAAACAATTCAAACCATTTCCGATTTACATACTCGAAAAGTAAACATTTATCCAACAAATGCTTATTTTAATGCATCATATCAAATAACTTTTTTTATTTTTGTACAAATGGAAAATATATTTATAAATTAATTAATATTATATCTTCAATAGTCTAAAAAAAAAGGACCGTAAGAATTTGTTTGATGCAAATTGTGCAAAAATTTCTTTACCCGATAATTATAACTCATCACATTGATTAACAATGGGTTTTCTTTTTTTTTTCTTTTTCTTTTTTTTTTCAATTGAGGTCGGGATAGGGAAGAGGGGAAAACTATGGGAGCTGAATTGAAAACTTCCCGTTAGAAACTTGAGTATCCAATTGCAGTTATTATACAATTCAAACGACATATTGATTAACAATTTATTTATAGTTTTTAAATATTTTTTGAACTTCTCAATCACATGTCATTTTTAAATAATCTTTATAGTAAGCCCTCAGAATGATTCAAATAATGTATAGAGTACTTTTTTATCCCGAAAAATAATATAATCAAATTAATGTTTATGTGTTTAAAAATACCAATTTCGTCAAGAACTTTTGTAAAAGAAACACTCCATCAAAGTACATATTAACTTAATGGTCTAAATAATCTGCTATTATTTAATTTCATTTCATGTCGACTTTAATTTCCCTATCTTCTAATAATATTTTTCCTAATTAATATTGTATTTTAATTAAAGTTTATCAAGTTGTTCTTTTAGTCAAATATGATGATAGTGATCGGCCACAATTTTAATCAATATATATTTAATTTTGATAACAATTTTCTTCCAAAATTATATCTATTAAAGTACAATTCTGATTTGAACTCAAAGCTTTATTTTTAGAAATATATAGATGGTATGATTCCATCTCCTATAGTATTTAATTTCATATTAACTTTTTTTTTGAAATACAATTTCATATTAACTTAATGGTACAATTTCAAGTATTAAGTAAATAAATATCTAAATTACATATATAACCAATAAGGATTTAATATGCTCAAAAGAAAATAAATACATAAATTACATATTTAATTAAAAAAATTGACTATCAACTAAATCAATGACTGGAATTATGCGATTCAATCATAATTTTTTAATTGGTTCGCGACTATATTAAATAGTTATTTAAAATTCTATCTGCTAAATAACTATTGAGAATCCTAACTACTTTAAATTATTTATTTTACACCGATTTTTGTCAGTCAAGATTTTATTTAATTTTTAAAGATCATCAATTAAGTCTTTTACTTTAATTATTAATCATATATATTTCAATTTATTAGTTTTATACAAATTAATTCAAATTTGATATTAATTATTCAATATTTAATCAAGATAACATAAAATCTATGACATTTTTTTTACCAACCACATTATTATTTAAATTAAACATCTAAGTTGTTGAGTTTAAATAAATATGTTGATATACCGCATAAGTTAAATTGGTGAGTATATACGATATTTAGTTTGTTTAAAAAGTGTTTACTAAAAAATTTCGATGTTATTATTACATATTAAAAAACTACAAATAAAGTCTCTGATTAAACGATCATGACGGGGCGTGGATGACGATGTGAATTTTTTCGCAGGGCGGGGATTGCGAATAGGAGTCTCTATCCTGTTGCAATTCTTATATCATTCTCGTTTAGCCTTGATTGAATGAAGATATAATCGGGACGAGGATAACTGCTTCTTAACGGGGCACGAATGGGGTATTGGGGTCTATCGAACTATACTCGCTACATTATTATTTCTATAATATATCTATATGTTCATTATATTTCATAATCAAAATTTAAAAATTATTATTTACACATTCAGTGACAATACCGTGTATTGCACGAGTATATAATTAATATCTCCCAAAATTTGTAATTGTATATAATAAAATGTTAAGTAATTTTAAAGAAAAAATAGGTTCTACGAAAGTTAGTATAGTTATTTTGATAATTATAATATTTAATGTTATTTTATTTCTGGGTTTATATTTAGTACATTTAATCTATGGCGCAACGCGGTGGGCACTAATGGTCGGTCGCCTATCTTAGTGGGATTCGCTGCGTTGGTAAACTTTGATAGGTGGAATTAAACTTTCATGTGCGTTGTTCAACTGAAATAGGCTATTAAACTGCTAACAAATGAAAATACATTGTAATTTTCACGTGTTGGCCTTTTTTTCAGTGACATTAGAGTTGGACAATCATTTTCACATGTTGGCATTTAAAAAAAAAATCAATTTTCAATGTCGTATATATAGTTACATTACACGTTACTATTTCAAATGTTACAAATCACATCATATTTAAAATCATGATTCGCAATAAAGATAGAGTACAATGTCTTTTACCCGATGTTATTACTTCATATTTTCTAAGTTATATAAGTTTAGTTTATGTGTATATTATTGGTCAAAATGATACTTAACAAGAACCCTGAGAACGCACTCTATAACATTTTTATACTAAACAAAATACTATCAAATGATGGTCCTTTGTGAAAATACTAGCAAATGGAGCTCCTCAAATTGCTGTGTGATGATTATGCATGGATAATTATATCAACCACAACTTGGTTACCTTAGCAAATGAAGTGAAAAAAAAAAAAAAAAAAAGTGAAGTTCATTATTTTTTTGGTAAATCGAGTGCTTAATAGTCTATCTCTTTCTCTCTCTCTCCCTTTTTTTGTGTTGAAGGACTTGGATAGTTCGAACAGACAATGAATGAAATTCTTGGACATAGTATATGAGTGTATCATGTATTTAAGTGATTACTTAATTCTTTCAAAACTTGATGTGATTTATATATTTTTATGTTTTGTTTGTATCTTGAACAATAATAGATATTATTATTTTTGGAGTGCTACTAATATTGATCTATTTGGGGACAATTTAAAGTTATGCTACACGTTCTTTTATTTTTGGAGGGCTACTAATATTGATCTATTTGGGGACAATTTAAAGTTATGCTACACTGCTATGAGTATTAACATGTTCGATTTGTTCGAAATATAATGGAAATTCTATTGAAATTTTTAAAGAATCTTATGTATTTTTCTCTCTTTTTTTATTATATTTCTCATAGATGGCAAATATAATTATATGCTAGACGTGTCTTTCCATACAATGCACAAGTAAGAACACTAGGATTTTACACCATTCGTTTTCTAATAATGTTTTTCCTTCCGTGTAGATCAGTCGTGTGGGAGAGAAGATCGATCGTCGTGAACCAAGCGAAGGTTTTAGAAGGATGGCATAAGTGATGAACGAGAGATGGGAGGCATAAATGAGTTTGATTTCTTTTTGAAATAATTCAATGATTCTTTCAAAAAATGATTTTATTTATATACTTTATGTGTTGTTTGTGTCGTGGAGAGCAATGTATATGATTGTATTGAGAGTATTGTCGGCATTGATAAGGTTATGGAAAATATATAGTTATGCTATGTTGAAATTTTTATGATTTATGCTATGTGTATTAATAGGGCAGATTTTTTCGAAATATAGGAAATTCTATTAAATTTGTTAAAAAATCGTATGGGTTTGCTCTTCTTTAAAAAAAAATTTTTAAAGCAATATAATTGTTTGATGGACATATCTTCCCATGCAACGCACTGGTAAAAATGCTACTTTTATTAATATGCAATTGTTTTGTTGATATCAGAGACTGTAATGTTAGCTACGATTGTAAAAATTAATTAAAACATGCCTTAATTAGTCTACTTGATCTCATAAATTTTATATATATATATATATATATATTGAATCGATCATAAATTATATTTTATGAGAATATAAAATCAATAATATAACAATGCAATAAAAAAATCAAATGAAAACGTGAATAATAATCTGAAATTGTGAAATTTGGAATTTGAAAATTTCTTAAATTTAACAATATTTAATTAATTTGTTTATTCTTAACAAAACATTATATGCTTTTTTGTATTATATATATATATATATATATATATATATTGTATTTAATAAACATAGCATTTGACATAATGATTGACTGTAATTATAAATTGAAGTTGAAGGGTTTACATTAACGCTATGTACCTCTAAATTATTTTTTAAGTTTTAATCAAAGTCAAGGTCTATTACTTTTTCATATTGAATTTTATTTTCCAAAAAAGATTTCACTTATTAACAGTTAATCAGTTATACATTGTTGTGTAAAGCGTAAAAATTGCAAAGAATTAAAGATACTGATTTATCATAGAAATTAAGCCTAAGGTTACATAAATTCTATTTTTGAGTTTTAGAGATATTACAATACAATATTATTCTTGTCATATATGCTCTTACTTAGTTTATTGTTTATTTTATAATGTTTACAATTTTTTTATTATTATTATTTAAAATGCACTTTGTCTATAACATCTTCCTTTGCCCCGAACCAAGGCGAATACTCGTAAGAACTAATTAAGAAACGATGATGAATATTTAAAAAAAAAAAAAAAAAAAAAGGAGGAAAAATACACCATGCTGAAAACTAGCAGTTATATAACATAATAACATAACATAATACTCATTACACATCGACTAAGACAGAAACTTCATAGACCAAAACCAAACTGATAAGTACTTAGAAAACATAAAGGAACTAAAACTTTAAAATAGCAGACTTAATTTCCCTCGGAGCATGGACTACTGATACATCTTCTAATAACCCTTCTTATTATAGACTGCTGGCCAAGGAAAATCCATCTCCGTCTACTTGCTTCAGTGAATCCTGCAAAAAAAAAAAAAGTTCATTTGATTTTCCGTTGAGATTCTTGAGAAAGAGGAGGAATATATATATATATATATATACACACACATATAGAGGTGAATTAATTACTACTTACTTGGAGCAATCAACGGAGGTGCTGATCTTGTATGGGATGTTGATACCACATTTGGAAGGGAGAACTTCAGCATACTTCAAGCTTGAAGGGGAGGCTGAGGTAGCAACAGATTTCAAGCACGAGCAGACGGATTGGCGGTCGGGGGTCGTCCGGAGTGAGTTATAGAGCGAAGAGATACTGTTGCAGCAAGCCGCTGGCACCACACCTCCATTCAACACATAGGTGAGGCATGGAGCCAAGGTGCTTGCCACCTGCTGACATGAGATCGCCGCCTCGGAATGTGGCGCAACCACCACCATCGCCACAACCACCACACTCATAATCTTGATCACCATTTCAATGCTTGCCATTTTAACGTAGCTAACTCTTTTTTACTATCCTCTTGTTGCAAACACTTAGCTAGGTGGTTTGTGTTTATATAGAGGAAAGATCAAGCACTTTTAATGAAGTATTATACGGTAGGTTGGGTAGTTGGGTTCAATTAAATCCCTTGTTAATGATTCTGCTGCTCTCTTTGGAGTCAAGAAATTTGTACAAACACTACCATTACTCATTTTCAGGGCATTCATCTCCGAAATGGTATTAACTACTACTATTTGTGGTACGTACACTCAAAAGCTAGTTCCATCTTTTAACAGGATTGGATATAATTAATTATACGTAAGGACGGAAGCTGGATTTACTTGACTTGTCAGGTTGCAAAAAACCAACACGCAAAAATTACAGTACATTATGAGTAGGCTAAGGGTGTTAGCGGATGAGTTTTAATGTATTTTTATGAGTAGGAAGAGAGAGAATAAGTGGAGTTGGATGGTGGAGATTTAATGAGGGAAAAGATATATGGATGTGATTTGTTTGACCAAATTTGAAATTTGAGAAAAATGCATTAAAACTCATTTTGATGAGTATGCTAACAGGGTGATGTCATTATATACATTATTATTATTAACTTAAAAATCAATATGCAATAACAATACTTGAAAGTGCTATTGTTGTCAAAAAATAAAGTTAGAGTTATATCCTAAATAAAAATTTAATTAGCACACGCATATGTCATATGTCGAGAACAAGACTAAATAATTGATTACGCTGGTATGAGGAAGAAAATCAATTTAAATCGAGTGAAACATATTGAGTTGGGTAGGGGTGTCAATGAGCCTAGCCGAGCCCGAGCTCAAAATTTTGAGCTCGAGCTCGCTTCGGCTTGGATCGTACGAGCTGTTTTACGGGCCCAATCCAAGTCGAGCTCAGTTCGGTCAAAAAAAATTAAAGAGGCTCGAGCTCGAGTTTGATCGAGCCCGAGTTGGGCCCGTCCCTTTTTTTTTTTTTTACGTCCACAATTTTTGTGATCATTCTTAGTAAAATTATTAGCAAACTGTTGCTACATATAAAAAGACAAAAAATTATTAAACAAATTGTTGAATTGATTATATCATTTATATTTTGGAATAGGTAAAACCCTCCTCCTTTTTCCAGACTTGGAACTTGCCACGTTCAATGTAGGCGGAGTAAAAATTATATACGAATCAACGATCACTTGTATAATTTTTCATACAAAAAAGTTGAATTTAAATAAGTACATAAAAATAATAACAAATCTAATAGACAAACCGAGCCCAGCTCATAGATCACAAGCTGAGCGAGCCCACATTTACGAACCGGCACGATTTTGAAATAGGAGGCACGGCTCGGGCATGTGGCTTGCTTAAAGTGACCCCTAGCCGAGCCGAGGCCGGGCTTATCGGGTGTTGACATCCGTAGCTGACTTCTTTGTTTCAACTAATATTTGTTATATATTGGTCACGAAGAGATTCAACACTTTGAAAACGCGAGCTAGAAATACACCACCCCGTAAACTAACTCCTCGAAATCATTTCTCTTACATCTAGTGAAGATTTGGCAAGGGAGCAATTTAATTTTGTTATAATGACTAGAGTGTTGCGAAACTAAAGGAAACATTTTTGTCATTAGTATATTATTACACAGTGCCGTACTTTGGGTTTCGGGGCCTGAGTCGAGATCTGAAAATTGGGCCCCATACGTAATACCCTTGTTGGCCCATTTAGTCATTAAATTCCCTTGCAGGCCCGGTTAGTCACTAAAATCACTTTGAAAAAATACACAATAGTTGGCACTGAGGGCATTTCGAACCTGGGTGGGTAATGAAACGTGGCAACTACTCATCCACCACACGACCAGGCTTTATGTTACTAAATTCTATGTGCTTTAATATATATAAAAAAACATCTTGGAAATTCTGTGCCCCCAAAAAATTTCTAAATTTCGGGCCCCGAGACGGAGGCCTCTCGAGCCTCGTGGAAAGTCCAGCTCTGTTATTACACTGTTACAATTATTTCTCGATTTGATAAACTTTGGAGTTTGGAAAGTATACAATCTTATAATCATATTTATTTTATTTGCTTGACTAGCTAGGTGTTAAATTTTGTCTGATCCAATAAGAAAAACTATTTGTCTACTTAAAAATAGGCTTTGTGTTTGGACTGGACAGATTTTTCTGTTGCTTCAGAGATCTTAAAAGATAATAATAATAATAATAATAATAATAATAATAATAATAATAATAATAATAATAATCATCTAAACTATTATGTGCTACCACTAGTGCCAAAGACTAGATTTGCCGATGATTATGTTGTGATAGAACAAGATAATAGTAATTCTGTATTCATGGTCCAAAGAATCATTCGAAAGAGTGAAAAGACCATTCGGCAAGAACAAGTGTACACGAACACTAACTAACCTTGATGAAGGATTCCAAGAAAAAAAAAGGAGCTAATCTTGACGATAGTAAAAGGATCTAGATCAACCTAAGATATTATATTAGTATTTTGTATATCTATATCAACTATATTAATTGACCTATATAAATAATTAATTAATTTATATCTGTATAGAAAAAAATTTTGGGGAATAATTTATTTTTATTTTCTCGATTACGAGACTATATATATATATATATATATATATATATATATATATTTGAAAAGTGAAACTATAAAGTTAGGCTTATATATGGAAAGTATGTGTAAGTCTCAAATTATCCCTTTTTTTCTTCAGAATATATGTGGCGTCATTTTGTATTCATGTTGTCCTCAATCATATTATTTTCAAAAAGTAATGTAAAATAGTAGAAATGACAATTTCAATACGTCTCCTCACGCCCAAATGGGGAGGGGGATTCCTCTCTGCAAATGTGGTCTTGTTTTGAGTCGAGTGAGTTGACCGACTCAGATTCCATCCTTCGAGGAACTCATTTTAATCCATTATGCCTGAAACCTAACTGTGCATTATATATTTTTTTTAATTAAAGGGTTCTAATTTAAATTCCTTACAAATTTATAGGCGTATTTTTTAAAAAGAAATTTAGGCTCTTTTTTGTCAATAGTTATTTATTTTTTAGGTCCACTGGTAATCTGTGTTAGCTATGGTTGAGCTTTTTTTCGTTGCACTTTGCGTTGGAGCTCTAACTAAACCTTTTATTAGGGTGATAGGGATTGGTTTTTAATGGTTTTTAAAGATTTTTAATGTAAAAGAGGAGAGAGAATGTGTGGAGTTGAATGGTGGAGATTTGTGAGTGTGATTGATTTAAGGTAAAGAAAGAATGGATAAAAAAGTGATAAAAAGTGGTAAAAAAATTTATAAAATATTCCCTATCATGCTTTATATTTTTTGTTGGTTTACTATTGTGCGTTTGATTAATTTTTACGACGATCCTAGTTGAGTCATGTGTTTCGTTTTATATTAGTTTCACGGAAAAAATAATACATAAATAAATAAATAAAAAGAGCATATTTTTTAAAGTTTGACTCAAGCTCAGTGAACTTTAGGACTGTCCCTACCTCCCTGAAGTGGGTCGATGGGGCAAGGATGAATCAAGTATTTTGCCTTGATAGCAAGGTGAGAGGATGGGAATTCGTCTCTCCTTTTCGTCCCCTCCTTGCTGGTTTTTTTTTTATTGAATTAATTAATTTTTTAAAAGTTAAATAATTTTACTATTATTAGGAAAAATTGTACATATTAAAAAAAAAAATGAAAATGATATGGGGTGGTTAGCAGGATCTTAATTTCTTCAGCCCGACTGATCTGGCCAAACCCCGTTGTAATTTCATGCGGGATATATAGGCTCTTTCGAATTTCGACCCAAAGATTTCATATACCCCTTTCCCAGCGAAGTTTGCCACCGGCTACTATTGCGCGCATCGTTAAGTCCTGCAATACCAATAGTTGTAGAATCGTGGGACATCCCCTTTATGGTCTTGTAAATACACCACCACGGTCTGCACGAGAGTCTTCCTTCAATGATCACTTGGGAAAAAATATTTTCCTACCATTGCAATATTGCATTCGTCTTCCCTTGAGCTTCACAATAGTATAAAAATCGATAACTTAAGACTAATTAATGCCCTTGATAAAAATTATTTTTCCTACTCACGTTACAGCTATACGTACAATTTTATTTTATAAATTGTGGTTTAGAATTTTTCCCAATCATTCGAAATATAGCCAATATAGATATCTACGCGTTCGTCTCGACACGCTCAATGCAAAGGCGTTACATTTTGATTCTAATTCTCTTTGTAAATCCCTGCGAATTGTTGAAATATTGTCAAAAATAAATCCAAAAGTGAAAAGGAAAACTTTTGGTCAAAGTCCTAAACCAATTTGAATTAGGAATTGTTCTCCTTATTGTGGTGGGTTTAGGTTAATTGGTTTCCTATAAATTAATGTGTTTTCTCTTCTTGTAAGATGTGCCAAAAGGTACCAACCAAGTATAAGTTGAGAGAAAAATAGTAGTTTAGTACTCTAGTTTTGTGGTCTTTGTGGGTAGTACAAAGAGTAGCAATTGGTGAATGCGGTAAGACTTGATATATTTTTCTCTATAATACTTGGGGTGACCAAATCTAGAGGAAAAATTGTGAGCCTAACATCTTGAGAGTTTTCTTGTAACTCTTTGTAGTTTGTACAAAGAGTAGAAAATTAGGTGTGGTAAAGCTCAGGTTATTTTTCCTATAATAATTGAGGTTGGGGTTGGGTGAGTGAAAAGTCTATATGATTGTAAAAAATTTTCATATAGTGGAAAGCTTTGACGGTCCGCCCTTGGTTTTTCTCCGGTTTTGGAGTTTTCCACGTAAATCCTGTGTTGTTATTTCCATGCATAGTTATTTCTCCTATTTTTGGTATTTCTCAACTTGAAAGTAAGATCTTGGGACAACTGTGAAATCATATTCGGGTTGATTTCCCAACAAGTGGTATCAGAGCGAGGTCCTTCAGTGCGATGGAGTTTCGATCGCAGAGTAGAAATATCAGGTTCCAAATTGGATGTGGAGAAATTTGATGAAAGAATCAATTTTAATTTGTGGCAAGTACAAGTCAAGGATATATTGATTCAGGCTGGATTATTTGCTGTGAAGGAGTCATGGCATGAATTGAGCACGGCGTATCGGACAAGATGTCTTTCAAATCTATTATACCTGGAAATTGGTGCGGTACTTGAAATTACGAATAGGATCGGCCAGTGAACTGGTGGTTGTTGAAGTTATAATTGATAAATTGTTTAGATTTATCGGGTTTCTTTCATTGCTTGTTGCTGAAAAGTGGAAGATGTGTAACTCCATAGAAAAGAAAGTACCTTGTTAGAAGTATGGACCAATTGGTCACATGAGAAAATATTATTCAGGTGGAGTAGATTCGGCTGCTGCTCGGATCTGAACAATCCGACTCTTGGTGTGAGGGCGGTTGAGAAGTAATGTTAGTAGAATGGTCATCTTTATGGCATGTCGCTAGTTGCCGTGATAGAGGATGTGTTACTACTAGCATGTTTGCACACGAGCATTGGCTGGCATCGATGCAGGGCGTGTGTTTGAAGTAATGTCGATGGCTGATGAGCTCTCTGGAAAGCCAACAAGAGAGTTGCACCATAAATTTCAGCAGGTTTTATTTCGACATTGAGCCGATGAAATTCTTAGAATTTGTGAGTAATTCTAAGTGGTTATACTCTTATGGTGGAGTATGTTAATTCTCTAGTTTTGAGAATTGGGATCGTCAAAGTGTGTCAAAGGCTTGCCCGGTAATTTTCAAGTATTGTGAACAAGATGGTAGAAGAGAAGATGAAAAGTTTTGGCTTATTTTTTATAAGGTGGAGATTGTTGAAATATTGTCAAAAATAAATCCAAAAGTGAAAAGGAAAACTTTTGGTCAAAGTCCTAAACCAATTTGAATTAGGAATTGTTCTCCTTATTATGGTGGGTTTAGGTTAATTGGTTTCCTTTAAATTAATGTATTTTCTCTTCTTGTAAGATGTGCCAAGAGGTACCAACCAAGTATGAGTTGAGAGAAAAATAGTAGTTTAGTACTCTAGTTTTGTGGTCTTTGTGGGTAGTACAAAGAGTAGCAATTGGTGAGTGCGGTAAGACTTGATGTATTTTTCTCTATAATACTTGGGGTGACCAAATCTAGAGGAAAAATTGTTAGCCTAACATCTTGAGAGTTTTCTTGTAACTCTTTGTGGTTTGTACAAATAGTAGAAAATTAGGTGTGGTAAAGCTCAGGTTATTTTTCCTGTAATACTTGGGGTTGGGGTTCGGTGAGTGAAAAGTCTATATGATTGTAAAAATTTTTCATATAGTGGAAAGCTTTGAGGGTCCGCCCGTGGTTTTTCTCCGGTTTTGGAGTTTTCCACGTAAATCCTGTGTTGTTATTTCCATGCATAGTTATTTCTCCTATTTTTGGTATTTCTCAACTTGAAGGTAAGATCTTGGGACAACTGTGAAATCATATTTGGGTTGATTTCCCAACACGAAGAAATTTATCTAATCTATTTGCCTATTAAGTCCATAGACGTGGTTTCTTGATGCTTTTAGCTCTAGGTACGTCCTTAGCTTTCTACTTCTGACCAGTTTGACCCATGAAATATCTTGCGTAAAAACTTATATATCTTGCATAAAAATTGACAGAAAGTTTCAGGCGCCATTGATAGCGCTGCAGTTACGATGCCGTCGGTGGTATTTTCGAGTCCGATTTGATATCCGTTTTGAAATCTAAGACCAAATCTGAAATTAATACGTCGGGGGGGAGCTCCAATAATTTGAAAATTTTTTCGGCGATACCGCAGTGGCTGATCAAAGTTTTGGCCATAATTTGGGCCAAAATTATGGCTACAACTTTGACTGGTAGCCACAGTATCGTTGGAAAATTTTCCAAATTTGCTGGAGCTCCCCCTCTGCGTATTAATTTCATTGATGGTGCCATAACTACGGCGCCATCGATGGTGCTTGAAACTTCCTGTAAAAATTGAATTGAAGAAAGTCTAATATCAGGCTTGCTCAAGAAAAAGCGGTGGTGCCATAGTTACGGCACCACCAGAATATTTTTCGGTCACATACGACATTCGTTTTTAAATTCGAGATCGATTTGGATCCAGCACGGTGAATGAGAGCTCAATAATTCGAAAAATTTTTCTGGTGACACCGTGGCGATCGATGGCAGTTGGTCAAAGTTTTGGCCATAATTTTGGCCTAAATTATGGCCAAAATTTTTAACGGCGACCACCAATCGCCATGGTATGGTCGGAAATTTTCCTGAATTGCTGAAGCTCCCATTCGTTGTGCTGATTCTAAATCTGATCTCAAATTTCAAAATAGAGATCGTATGAGTCCGAAAATCACTCTGATGGCACCGTAACTATGGCACCACTGCTTGTTCTTGAACAATACCTTCTAACATATGTGCAGATATAGTATGCATGAAAGTAAAATAAATCAAGGCGGGATTTTAAATCTTTATCCATTAAGAGATAATGACCCACATAGTTCTATTGTCTTTTTAATATTTGTTTTTCAGAATAATTGGTTGTGTTAAGATAGAAATTTTTATAGATTACTACTACAGAAATGGCTTTTTGCAGCGGTCAAAAAAGACAAAAAAACGACGGTTTCGAGGCACTGTTTATTTAGGAGTCATATAAAGCATAATATTTTAAATGGCGGTTACTTTAACCGCCATGTAAAGGTATGTAAATTTATAGAATAAATGGCGGTCATATGGACCGCCGCATATACCTATTACTTTCTTTCTTTCTTTTTTTTTTTTTTTTAACTTTTGGGCGGCGGTTATACAACCGCCGCATATACCCAATTTTTTTAACCTCCTTTAACACAGCAATATAAACACAGCAAAAATTAAATACATGTATGTAAACATTAACCTCCTTTAACACAGCAATAATTAAAAACCTTCATTGACCGAACATAAACATCACAAGCACCATGATGTAACCATAAACATAAACATCCAATACAACAAACGAATTACACCAGCCATTACTATCTCAACCTACAAAATAAATGTAAACATCCAAGAACGCACCAACGAACTTCACCAATAATGTATAATTACATATGGCCACCCATTGAGTAACAATTAACTAAGAACAAGATACTACAGCTGAGCATACAAATCTAACAAGTAACCCGCCCATAAATTCCTAACCTCATCGATTTCATCTTCAGAATACTGAAATGGCGAGAAATTGACCTGCAACAACAAAATGGCGTTTATCAACGAAATGAAGTAGGAGAAACATCAGAGAACAAAACCCAAAAAGAAACCTTATTGCTAATAATTTTTCAGTCTCAAAAAGTCGGAATCAGATATATGTGATTAATTCATGTCATCAGTAAGCCCAATTAATAATAACTTAATTAGTTGCTATTAATGGGAAAACTGGTCCGTTAGAGGGACGACTAGTGGAAAAGTATTCCTAATCAAAGTATTAATGAAAGCAAAACCAAAATATAAATGGACCACAAAGAATAATTGAAATCAAAGAACTTGTGTTATCGCCGATGATTTCATCTCACTTTTTCACAAATCACAACCAAAATCAGCAGCCCTTTGAAGATGAGGTGGTCAATATTTCAATCCGTTTCTTTCTATATTTTATATTTCTATAGGACTCTTGGGACTGTACAAGCAAAAATAACTTTTTTTTCTTTTTCTTTTTACTCAAAACTCTACTTGATGTCGACAAGCATGAAAATAATCAATGAAGACAAATGAAGACAGTAAAGGGATAATGAATCAGAAATGCACAACAACAAAAAGAGAGAGAAGGGGGAAAAAAGAAGAAAAAGATATTGAATACGATATTCTTGAAATGGAAAAGATCATTGAGAGATCATAATATTTTGTCTGTCAAATTTCTCATTATTATGATATAATTTTAAGGAGATATTGTAACGTAGGCACTTATTTACCAATACTATCTTCATTTCGTTGACAAAACATGTGCACATGGAAGGAAGGACAAGATTTGGATTGCCTCGGCTCATCCGTTTCGTTTCGTTCTTGGTGAACATTGTAGATTACAGCACTAATACTTTTACAATAAAGCTCCATTATCTTAATCCAATTCTCGAAATCTTCGACTTCCTATATATAGACCATAAAAATTAATCAGTGGCTTATCGTATATCATATGTTTCATTCAACCACAAATCCTAGAACGAAAAAGCTTAAAGTTGCAATCCAGATTATCGTACCCATCACATCCCTTACTTTTGCAAGGCTAAAACTATTGATAACACTGAAGTACAAGATGCCACCAAACCATAGAAATGCAACCATCACCACTTTCACCAAAGCATGGATTGTAGGAGCCGAGTACTTGTACAAATATCCTAATATCATAAAATTAAGATAGTTGATCCAAGGCACAAGATACTGATGGTTGCAATCCTTACTTGCACAATACATAAGTAAGACCAGGTGAAAACGTATCATGACTCTCAATACCTTCTCACACTTGCTTCTTCACTAATTAGTATTGATGTTATTGATACCTTTTCACACTGGCTTCTTCACTAATTAGTATTGATGTTATTGAACACTTATTGTTCTCTTCATATCATTCTCTCCTTATAATCAACTTAAATTAAAGGAGGCTTTCCAAGAATTTTCTTTGTTTTGCAATTATATACTATCTCTAATGAAAAGAAAGAATTTTCCACTTATCAAAAAAATATTGTAACATTCCCAAATAACAAAAAAGGGCACAAAATATGAAATAAATCATAAAAGAACATGGTGAAAAAAAATTGTAAGATTCGAACCCAAAAAGAAAAAGAAAAAGAAAAAAGGAAAAAAAAACAGAAAAATTCGAAAAAAAAAAAACCCCAAAAACCTCCAATGACAAGCAATGATGTTTCAAAATCCATGTCTTACTTCGATTCTAGGTACACAATTGAAGGTTGAATATACCACATTCCAAAGTACAATAAGAAATACAAGAAATACACTAATTAAAATAGGTAATGGCACTAATACCTTGTACCGAGATGGACAATGGTCCTGATAGCAACCACTTCAAACTCCAATGGCCGGATTAATGGTGGAATCGCCGGATTTAGAACTCATGTTTGCCGGAAGAGGAAGGAATTTTTACTGTGTTCCAATTACATCGCATCTCTCATTCTCTTCCGATTTCTGTCTCTGTATCTCTCACTATATATTACTCAATACATAAAGACTACAGAAAAAACTCTCAAAGAAGAAGAGAAGAACTCAGCTGATGAATACTCCAAGAACCCTAGCACCTCTCCCGTTTTTGCCCCTCTCGACTGCTATTAGTGTTGGCAATGGATCGGGTTCGGATCGGATCAGCCTAATCCAAATCCAAATCCAAATCAAAGACCCCGATCCAAATCCAAATCCAAATTCCTCGGATCGGATTCGGATCGGATCAAGAAAAAAATCCAAATATGATCCATATTTGTATAGGTTTTTATAAAAAAATAAAAAATAATAAAATAAATAAAATAAATAAAAATAAAAAATAAAAAATCAATTCGGATCGGATCGAATCGGATCAGGCTGATCCAAATCCAAATCCAAATCCGTTTCGGATCGACCGATCCATGGATCAATGATCCACGGATCTTCGGATCGGCAAAAAATTGCTCCATTCAGATCGGGTATCCATCGGATTTGGATCGGATCGGATTTTTCTGCCGTCACTTACTGCTATGAAAGCGACCACCCTGAATGAACCTGTTACCAAGTATATAACCAGCCAAAGCCTTAGCAACCAAAACAGCCAGGCCCAATTTCTCTCTCGGCCCAATACCAGGCAGCACACAGGCCCAACGTCTGGTTTTAAAATGGGGGTAATAATGGAGAGCTTTAAGTGGCGGTCACCTAGACCGCTGTATAAAGCTCTTTTAATTTTTTTGGGAAATTGGGGCAAATGGTCCAGAAAAAGTTCAGTTAGTGCGCATTTGGTCCAAAATAAAAAAAAGTAGCGCAAATGGTCCAAAAAAAGTTCGATAGTTGCGCGTTTGGTCCAATTGGATGATTTCCGTCCATTTTCTCCGTTAACTTCATGGAAATCTTGCTATTTTGTCGTTTTGTGAAGGATATTTTGGTCATTATATTATAAAAAATTGCATAAACGGTCCTAGTATTTGAAAATTATCAAAATTAGATCCTAAAGTTTTCAATTTATTTACATTAGTCCAAAATTTTAATTAAATTATATTATTTTTTATTTTATCATTTTATAGGTGCCAATTTGGTCCATAATTAAGTTTATCTAATTAATTTCATACCAATTAGATAATTTTACCGAAAATTTTCAACTTAATAGCATTTCTCTACGTTACTATCACATTTCAAAAATATATTATTATAACCGCTGTTTTTGGTAATATAGGTGGCGGTTAAGTGTAACCGCCACCTATATTGCTCAATTTTTTCCCCTCCACCTATTGTTTTCATTTCAAAAGTTAAAAATTTTGTTGTTAAATAAGTTTAAATGGCGGTTCTTCCCTTAACCGCCATTTAAAGGGCGCCCTTTAAAGACTAACTTGTAGTAGTGATTTTAATGTATAATAGAAGAAAGAATGAGTGAGTTGAATGTTGGAGATTTATATAATATAGTGGGTTTCATAAGATATGTGGATATCATTTATTTAACTTTAGTTGAGAATGAATTAAATATGTAAAAATTTGTTATAATATATAAACTAACAGACGCTAAAGAATACTTTCTATAATAGGAATACTTCAAATTTCCTAAATAGTAAACTACTCATATCTTAAACTCTGTTATTTGACTACCGACGCAAAGCAAACAAAGCAATATTTTGAATAGATATACTTGAATGATATATTAATTATTTAAATTCCGAGTGATCTATATATATGTAAACACTAGCATGGTATGGTATTCTTGAAAGATACAAAGAGACACCTGTTGAAGTAAGAGACTATATATTCATTTGAACGTACACTAATTTTAAGTCAAATAATTGTTGAGAATATAATATTCTATCGGGTTCTTACACCCATGTTAATCAAATATTCCACATTTTCAACAATTTCACGTGTTAGTGGCGTACGCATAAATTAATTTCCCAGTCACATAAGCTAATTATTATTCCGACAAAATAAATGAACTTAAATAACCTACTCCAAAATTAGGTCCAGAAAATAAATAAACTTCAACGATCTAGATCACCTTCAACGTTGGAAGACGAGCAGCTTATAATCAATTAAGTCACGCGTTAACTTACTTAATTAAAATCTAACAAAATTTTTTTCCTACTCGTGTTACAACTATACGTATAATTTTATTTTATAAATTGTGCTTTAGTATTTTTTCCAATCATTCGAAATATAGGCAATATGGATATCTACGTACTCGTCTCGACACGCTCAATGCAAAGACGTTACATTTTGATTCTAATTCTCATTGTAAATCCTTGCGAAGAAATTAAATTTATCTAAAGCATTTACCTATTAAGTCCGTAGGCCTGGTTTCTTGGTGCTTTTAGCACTAAGTACGTCCATAACTTTCTACTTGTGACCAATTTGACCCATGAAATATCTTGAGTAAAAGTGGAATTGAAGAAAGTCTCCTGTATCCGCAGATATATTTAGATATATATGCATGAAAAGTAAAATAAGTCAAGGCGGGAATTTAAATCTTTATCCATTAAGAGATAATGAGCCACGAGGTTCTATTGTCTTTTTAATGTTTGTCTTTCGGACCATAACGGAGACTTTCTATAATAGGGGTACTTCAAATTTCCTAAATAGTAAACTTCTCGTATCACTATAAAAAATAAGACTTTTATGGGTGGTAATTGTTCTTATAATTTCGTACTTGTAGAGCAATACTAATAATATATTCGTATTTATAGAGTGAGAATAACAATAATATCGCTTGATTATTCTATAGACAGGAGGTTCTAGGGACGACAGAATTATCCCTAAAACTTTAATTTCTTTTAGTGCATTTAAACTTTGTTATTTGAATACCGACACAAAGTAATCATAGCAATATTTTGAATAAATATACTTGAATGATATATTAATTATTTAAATTCCGAGTGATCTATATATATGTAAACACTAGAATGGTATTCTTGAAAAGATACACAGAGACGCCTGTTGATTACATTTGAACATACATTTGAACATACACACATTTTAAGTTAAATAATTTTTGAGAATATAATATTCTATCGCGTTCTTATACCCAAGTTAATCAAATACTCCACATTTTCAACAATTTCACGTGTTAGTGGGCTACATGTAAATTAATTTCCCAGTCACGTGAGCTTATTATTATTCCGACAAAATAAATGAACTTAAATAATCTACTCCAAAATTAGGTCGAGAAAATAAATAAACTTCAATGATCTAGATCACCTTCGGCTTTTGAAAATATGAGTGATGAACTTACGTACGAGTCCAATTGTTAGGGATTGAAATTACATATCAAAAGGTTAACCCAATGACGGAATAATTTAATCCCTTATAAACTCGTCATTTAACTCATATTTAGCCGATGTGGGATTTCGTTCGCATATCCCCGATACCAACTTAAGAAATTAGTCAACGTCGAGGAAAATTAAGGCCGTGTTCTATTTCTGTTTTGGTCTTTAATTTTAAAATTTGAAAAAATTTCTTTTTATGTTTTAAGTGGTTTTTATTTTTATTTTGAGTAAATTAAAAACGCATGGGGATGGTAATTGTTGGAGGTGAAAATTAAAGAAAAGTTGAGGCTTAAATGTAATTAGTATAACATTTAAAACTAGAAAATATATTTACGATCGATGTTTTTAACTTTTAATACATGCAGTAAACAACCCCAAACAAAAAAAAAAAAAAAATTCAACAATTTTTTTATTTTTTATTTTTATTAAATATTAAAGAGAGTACGTTTTCATTTTCATTATCTTAGAAAAAAGGAAATAGCAAACACAAGGTAGCTAAACACTCGAACAAATTTCGAACTGTTTAAAACACAAACTTCCAGAAGTAGAATTATTACATTTATTATTATTTAGTACAAAAAGTAGCACACCAAAGGAACATAAGCGAACAAGTTGAATAACACTGGAAATCATCTCGCACGGGAATCTCTTATGGACTGTAAGCATCCATCTTATTCAAACTTGTAGCTAGATCCATTCATGTCACCCTGCAACAACAAATATCAAACTTACTCAGCATTAGAAAAAATTCATTAAACAAATATTAATTAATAAGAAAATACCTAGAATATATTCATCTAGCTAGCTATTTTATTTATATGATATGATATACCTGGAACAGTCGGTGTCTGGACTAATCTTATAAGGAATGCTGACCCCACATTTCCCAGGAAGTGCGGCAACATTGCCAAGCTTGAGGCCAGCGCCAAACGATTTCGCCGCCTGCTTTAAGCACCTGCACGCATTCTGGCGGTCGGCGGTGGTCTTGGCGGAGGACACCAACGATCTAACCCCGGCGCAACACCCGGGCCCCAGTCCTCCACCCTGCAGATACCCCAGACACGGTGTCAACGACCCCGTTATCTGACTGCAGGTTAAAGCCTCTGCATGGGGTGCAAATGAAACCACCACCATGCACAGCAGCATAAGACAAGCAACCCTAGCGCTAGCGGACATTTTCGACTTTTCTTGAAACACTGTCAAAATGCTAAATGAAACACGTCCCCAGGTGGTTTACGGTCTTGTCCTTATATAGTAGCCAGTAGGTGTGATTTCTATTTATTACTCCCTCCGTCCCAAAACAATAGATTCACTTTTCATTTTTATTTGTCCCAAAATATAATTCACTTACTAAATCAAAAGTATTTTTAATTTTCTATATTTCCATTACGCTCTTAATTAATTTGCCCAACTTAATTAATGAGTAATTTTTAGAATTTTCAACTATTTACGTTGAAAATGTAATACATATCTATTTTTTAGCTTATAGAAATTTGTAATTATGTAAGGACATATGAACAATATTATGTCAATATTTTATTTCTCTAATATCATTAAGTGATATTTTTAAATTATGTGAAAAACGAAATGAATCTATTATTTTGGGATGGAGGGAGTATTTACTTATTTATTTTGGGACACAGGAAAAAGTCAAAAACCAGAAAGAAGGAAAAAGGAAAAAAAAAAATTCTAGTAGTACATGAATATGGTAGGTGGCTACTTTCAAAAAAACATGAAAAAAAAATGAATATGGTTGGTTGTTGGGTGAATTTAATGTGGAGGGGTCCAAGATTGCTTTCAGTACGTTCATGTATGTATGGCATATATGTCTTCGTGAAAAACAATAGAAAAAATGTTAGAAGTACACACAAATCCATCATTACACACTATCATACCTTAATACGCAAAATATAAAATGATCAAAATATCCCTCCTGAATGTGGGGGGGCCCATACCCCTATTAGCGTGTGGTATTTTACCACACAAAAAGTGTGTGTACTCCAAACATTACTCAAACAATAGATTGAGATAGACATGCAATATTTATTTACTGTCGACTGTCGACTCTTATTGTCTTGGAGCATGAACCATGACAGTCATGTGATAATGTTGTGATTCTTGGATTTTATTTATCTTCCATCGCTTTTTTGAAAAGGATTTATCTTCCATCGTTAGACAGCCACATTTTTACTAAGGAAACAATCCTAGTTTCTTTCTGCAATTGTGCGGTTTCTGCTTAGTATAGATAATACTCTCCGTTTCCCAGTACTGTCAATAATTGATAAATTTAACAAGGGTTGTGTAACCACCACACATTGAATTGGCTTCGAATGAGTACTCAATGGAAATGGAAGATGATATATATATATATTAACAATCAATGCCATGTAACAGCATGTCCAATGCAAGGTTGTGGATTGGGGATGATATGGAGGAGAAAGATGGAGATAAGATGATTATTTTAATTAAAGTTAAATATCAAAAGTGGGACGTACAAAAAACCAAAGTGCAGCAGTCTACACCACAAGGGGGTAGTTAATCCAACTGCTTTCACTAATTCTCCAGCAAGAAATTGAGGCAATTGATGATCCAATTAATTATAACAAAAAGGAACACAATCAGTTTGTTCTGGTTATCTATTGTTGTCTGGGCCACTAAGATAGTACTGATGAACTGAGCAGAGCAATAACCACAAAACTCACTTAGACAAGCTTAAATTTGAGATTTGAGGTCAACACTTGGTCTTGTCTCTTATATTTTATCGCGCTTTTACAATATATTATCCGGTTTAACTTAGGTTCAAGGTGTGGTATCAATATTTTTCCACATCTCGCGCTTTTAAAAAACTAATCGTAATATTACATAAAAATGAATTAGCAAAAAATTTTCTTCTCATACGAGTGATAATCAAATTATTTCAGATTCCCCCTTCCCCCGCCCGCCCGCGCAATGTTGACTTTTTCATATTCGCTTATTCTAATTTGGCATTACTAGAATAATCAAATAAGGAATACTAGTACTATTTCATGTATTTTAATATGTTTGGTAAAATGTTAAATATTCTTGTCTGTCTTTCCATTCACGTGTTTTGTATTTTTGTATTAAAAGAAGAGTGTAAGTTCATTAATTAAATTAAAAAAAGGGTGTAAGTTTACTAAAATACATACCGTGTCTACATGATAAGATCACAATACCATATGTACTCTAAATCTTCTAACAATCTAACATTCCGTATCCTGGTAAGATTCATATTTATTAGTACCTCTTGATACGGACTATATTGTTTAAGGATAACTTAATCAAGTTAAGAATACTCAGTGTACTTTATTGGACGTCCCCCAAGGGACACTCGATGTACTTTATTGTATTTAGCATATTATCCAAATATTCAATGAAAAAATAGTTTTGTCAAATTTCTGTGTGCAAGACATATCCTGACGTATTCCATTGTGTATCAGCCAGATATTGTTAGAAATTTAACAAACATGCGCAATGGAAAAATTAAATTTACAATTCCTGTACCATATATATAGATTATCATATTCTTAGAAGGAATTTGGGTTCTAGAAATTACCAATTTACGAAGTGGCAAAGATATGGAATCTCGTTTATTCCTTCATCTCCATGGCTATCCAAATACTCTACTTCTAACATTGATCCACACGACATGAATAATCTTGAATCACAAGCGCCATCATAGTGGGATACTTTCCTAAACCTAAAGTCTGGCTTAAGGTTGTTCTTTTTTTTTTTTTTTTTTTTTTTTTTTTTTTTGGTAAGCGCTAGCTTTTGTTTTAGGAGAACAATTAAAGAGACCTTTTCTCGTGCACCTAATGAGCCATACATAGGTTTGTTTAAGAAACCTAATGGGCTTAAGCCCATAATTAATTTTATTATTTGAATTAGGTCATTTAGGTCTTGTACATTATTTCTAACAATCTCTCAATTGAAAAGGTCAAATTCCTAAGATTCCAATTTTTATCTTTTGTTTATGACCTATCAGGCTCCCACTAAAGATGAAAAGGATCATGGTATTATTATTTTAATCTAATTAGGATAAGATAAATTAAAATTCCTATTTCAGTTTATCATTGATTCATCAAGATCAATTTAATCTATGTCGCCGTCGAAAATTAACATCCAACAATGTGTTACGCAATCTATGTGACAAAGATTTGTCATGTGGTTATGACAAAACGTTTATACGTGTGGTTACCATAGAAATATTATCTCTGTATCAATATAACCCCATTGGTTAAGAGATATGGATGGGCATGAATCACATTTCAACCAATCATGTGTTCGCACTCACTTAGCGCTGATTAAACTTGCGATTGTAATTGAAACTCTTTTCAATCTCACAATTCCACTTTTACCAAGGAATTCATATCAACCTGGCCGGTGAATAGCATGTCTTCTATTTTCTAGAAGTGATGAGTCATTTTCTTGAATACTCACAATCTTCATGCAACTTTCATTATACCCATATAGAATTTTCCTAATGATTCATGACTAGAGTCTCATCAAGTGTCCGCCTGAGAATAATAAAAGATTCTATGGTATTCTCAAGTCAAAGGACAAATTCCACAACTACCCTTAAGCGATTTTGCAGTGACTCTTGGATAATTATCCATGTGTAATCTCTTGACACGTCATCCAGGTCTTTGTTCCGCTAATTATGCACCCATATGTCCATTTGAATTTTTTCACATTCTAACTTGTGAGATTAATTACTTTTTTCATAAGAAAGAAATGTGACACATGTTAGTCAACCCGTAGTAACAATATCCGTATCTCATTATTATTCTCCAATTAGGGATGATTTAAGAATAGGTGCTAATAACTTGTAAGAAAAATAGTAGTTAAAAGCATGAATTTCACAAGAAAATTCGTTAAAACGTGGATCTTTTTAGAGGTTTAAACACAGATTTATCACATCTAATCGATTGCCACAAGGTTCGGCAGAATATACCTTTATTCAAAAGAGCATATCTTACATTATATTGCTTTTGAGAATAAATGTTAGGGGGACAACATTTATAAAATGAAGTCATTGTTCTAGTAAAAAGAAGTCACGATTCTAACTTTATAGCTTAAATTATATAAAGAGAGAGAGAGAGAGAGGAGGGGCGAGGGAGAGAGAGAAATTTATTTAGTCAATTAAACTTCAAATTCGGAACGGTACACTTGGATGTCACGTCCATTTTCACTAAATCAATCACGTCACGTTCATTATTATTAACTAAGTTTACAAAAAAGTTATCAGCTAAAGGGTCTAAGAACTTGTTTTTTTTTAATTATCCATCTATGCGTGCAATCACTACGCAGTGACGAAAGACGGGATCAACTAACGATGACACGCAACTCTACATGGAGCATGAACTTTAAAATATCAACGCAATGCTCGGGTTATAGTTTAAATGCAACAGCGTGGTTTCATGGTTGACTTTTGACTCCTAAAAGCAAGAGGCACCAACAACGATTTTACTTTAAAAGGCCCATAAACACTTACTAAGCGTCAAACAATCATTATAAAGTTATTTTGACGTTTAACTTTCTCAAAGTTAAACCCAAAAATATTCTGGTCAAAAGTATGTTACCATGTTTCAACAGCATATTAATACTCAGGTTCACATGCACAACAACGTATTACTCTACTGCAGTAGTGTACTAATATGTAGACTAACTTTTACTTAACAATGTATTAATGGGTGAGCATAGTGTATTATTTTGTTGCTGGACTGAATGATTTTTCCTATTTACTCAAAGCCACACTTCCCACGCCATTCAAACATAACACAAATACTTATATTAAGGAACCAAGTGCTTAAAACCTTCATTACAACATCATAAGACTCTTAGAGCTTACCAATACATGGTCTAGGGTTTTTTACATGTTCAACGCCACATATAATAACACGAACGCATATAGGGGTGGCGTGAATCCAATATTTCAAATTAAACTTCCCATATATCAACTCGGGTTGTACATACCATCATTCTGCCATTATTGCTTAGCTTCCAAAGGCGCTACGAATCTCATGCTTGCTCCTTTGCACCATCTATCATAAAAAAACACAAATAAATATAAAGTGAGTTCTAACGGATTCAGTGGGTAAACCAACAATTGATATAGGTACGGGTAATACAAAAATAATGACAATAACATCAACAACCATGATAATCATGCATCATGTTATGAAACAATGCTAATGGATGCTTTGCAAATGTAAATGAGAAAACCTTTTCATCTTTCCGATTCCTTCACGACCTAATATGGTTTAGCTGCGTTGCTTGCTAGGTGCCAAACACTAATGACCTACCCTCGGGGTAGTCGCAAGTGGCATATTCCCGGAATAGCCACAATATCGGATACAAAGCTCGAGCAACAATCAATAACCTTAACATAGTGGTGCACCTAGTACACCATGACCATATAAAACAACGTAATGCCTCAGGCATGGGTAATCCGATCAAATCATCATCATAACATATCATAATAACAAGCAACCAACCAACCTATCTTTTTGAAGCTCATTTTTAAATCCATGCATGATCGTATAGATTGAAGTGTTTTCCTTTCTTCTAGTATGCCACGAATGGAAAATGATGCCATAATCATAAAACCAATAACATATCATTTAAGCATCCTCACATGGCGTAACGCATCTTATCATGAGCATTTCACGCATGAACATCATGGACTTCAAGCACCAATCTTACATCGATGAAATACATCATTTAAACAATGCCAACTTCATGTATCATGTTAGGATTTTAAATGAATAAAAACACTAGAATGCAAAAATAAAATGAACACACAGATTTGTTTGGCCCTCGGCCCCGCAGTTCACCAAATTGGCTACGTCTGCGTTGAGCTCCACAGATTATAGTAGTTGCTCAAGGATTCCACTAGAAAATCAACCGGTAGTAAAGGTTTACAAATTACAATCTCTCTCTTATTTCTGTTTCACTCTCGTTCCTCGAACGATAATAATCTAAGCAATTCCAAGTATCACCTCTAACAATTCTCAAGAATAGTTACAAAAGCTTAGAAAATAACAGAGAAGCTCTCAAAGATGTAATTCAGTTTATGTCTCATAAGCCAATACGTACACCAGCCATTTTATAATAGTGAAACCCGAGTAATAATTGGTCAAGATCTGCATTTCAAAATGGGCGGCTAGGATAAAGACTTCTCCTCCAAGTTAGGTCTTCTCAGGTCAATCCTCACATCATCATCACGGTCCAACAATCTGGCCCAAAAATGACTAAGGCAACAACCTCTAGGCCCAACATATCCCATTTCAATAAAATTTTTAAATTCTTTAGGAAGTTCATTTGCTCACAAAATTGCGAAGAATGAAGTCCAAACGCCATAAATTCCATACATAACACATAGCATTGTTTAGCACTTAAGCACAACTTCAACCTTGCCATAACCATGCCTTATTAGCCTAAAATTTTGAGATTCTTCAAACGGGCATGTTGGTCACGTTACTCACGAAATTGAAGCCAAAGTGCCACATATTTCAGTTAGTTCATATAAACTTGTCAAACACATTAACTCGTGCTTGAACTTGGCATTTTCTTGACTTAATGAAAATTTTCAAATTAAATTCTATTAACAACATCTTAGCTACAAAATCAATAGAAACAAATGGCAAAATCCATATCTTTTCATTATTTATTTGAAATAAACATTTCTCTTCATCTCATTATCAAATTTCCCTTTTATAAATGTTAATTAATAACTCTTAAACTATTATATCTCATATAGTTTCAACCCTCATTTAAATTTCTCTAACTCAAGATGACTTTTCATTTAGTACTCAAAGAGTTCTCCAAGTTTGTAAATCCATCTCTTAATTTTTCAACTTTTGTAATCAAGATTGAGACTTTTCGAATTCTGATCAAATCTTCCTCTAATTTAATTACTCTAAAGTTTTAAGCTCGTTTTGTCACTAACATGTAGAACTTACAAATCAATTGGAGACTTGATTATGGTCATGCAATGTTTATAGCTTACGAGTCATTCATCAACTTTTCATCGTAAACCAATATCCTTTCCATTACTCATTTCCTCCAAATTTGGTGTAAGATCATCACTATGCAATGATCAATCAAAGGTAGTCTTAGCAAATCACCTCACCTCTCTATCGGCTATAGCCTTGATTATATTAAAACAAGAAAATTTTCAAATTCTCACATTATCATCAATTCACCTCAACTAGGAAATTCCCATTTACAAGTTAAATTAATCAAGAACTTCACACAAAGAAAACGGAGAGTAGAATTTTTACTTACAATTTCGGTTTTACTCAAAGGTAAAACCTACCAAGTGATAATTTACCCACATTCTTTGCTAATTGTTGGTATAGAGAGATTGAAAGGGCTTGAAGTACTTGTGTAAAGAACTCGAGAACTTGGTGGTCTTGAGAGCTTGGTCAACTTAACCCGAGAGCAGAGAACGAGAGAGAACTTAAGATTTGTTGTGTTGCTTCTTGTGTTTTTGGGAGCCAAATGAGTGAAGTGGAGAAGGTTAATGGTTTATGAAAAATGACGGGTACCAATTGTGGTTAGAGCATCTTCAATGGGTAGTGATGTTAAAGGATGATGTGGAGGAGAGAGATAGAGAGAAGATGATTAGGTGGATTGAAAAGAGAATAGATGATGTGTAGTGTAAAAGAGAGGAAAAAGTGAAAAAGTATGAGAGATGTAGAAATAAATTCAATAATAATAATAAAATAATAGTAGAGGATGTGAAATTGAGCTTCTAGATATAGAGGTGGCACGGGAATTTATGGTGAAAAAGTGGGAAAAATGGGGAAAAAGTAGGGAAAGTCAGAAAAAGAGAAAAAAATGTGGAACCCATAATTTTTTTGTGTGTCTCTGTCTCTCCGCCACGTAGACAAAAATAGAGGATGTGGGGAAATTATGCAATGGAGATGCTCTTAGGGGCCGAGACACATGGCAATGGAAGCGGGAGATTTGGCAAGTTCCATTTAACGGGTGCCAATCATGCCTTTATGTATATTTTTCGTATATTATTATCTTGTATTTTAATATCATTTGATGCATTTTATTTGATCTCACTTAATTTATGCGTACTATTAATGAAATAATAACAACTAGCATAAAGTTATGCCAATACTAAATTTCCTACGTAATTAAATCGGGTTAATCAATGTAAACCATAAATGAAAAAAATAGGTTTGTATACGCAAATTTCATGGCCAATTATGTGTGTGCGTGCATGCATGTATAGATATTCACGTATTCACTTGACTATTTTGTATTTTAAGTTTTCACACGTAACACTATTTCGACTCATTAATTCTTATTTCTTTTACGTATAAATTTCGCGTTACGCAATTAATTATCGTTTAACCAAATTAATTAGATTTTTTCATTCATTGGTGTCTAAATTTCCAATTTCATGACGCCACGTAGGCTGATTTGTCGATCTAGGATGCATGTCATAGTAGGTCGTTACAATGGATAACCTCCTAAGATAGAATAACAACTTAGGAGTGTTAGAAGTTACATTTAAAAGACACAATTGAATGTGTTGCATTTGAAAATAAGAAAATATTGACTATATATATCCATATATTGGCGGAGCTACGTTGGACTAGTGTGGTCCATGGCCACACTTGACTAAGCAAAATCCTATCATGTAATAATGTATTAAGGACCATGCTACAACACCATAATAAATATCATAATGATTGACATAATGAATATGTGACATGATCCTACAATTTCAACCACTCCATCACTTTTAGATGAACGGTTATTAAATATGCCAACAATATACCAACAACCATTATATCAACTATTATGATATTCATTATGGAAATCTAACATTTCTCATTTATTAATATATATATATATATATGTGTGTGTTATATTATATATATTTATTATTATTATTATTATTATTATTATTATTAAACAATAACAGTGTTACAAAGAAAACAGGTAGGCCTAAAATCCATACGTAGCAAGGCCCAATGAAGACACCATCCACATCATATCAGCACAAACAGCGAAGTTCTAGCCTTCTTTTATTACAAATGCACCATAGTTGCCTTGCTAATTATTTCGATGTGGGACTCGAGACACGGTATGAGATTCTAATACTAATCATTTTATAGGGAATGACCCAATTTTCTCTCCTATAAGTATTTCGTTATGGGATTTTTTATTTTTAATAATTAAAATAGATGTGTCATATGCGCGTTGTATGGAAAAAGACGCCCAATTAATATTTATTTCGATAACTATGAATATAATATAATAATAAAGGAAAAATAACACACGATAATAAATTTTATAAAATTTCACACATGTATAACATGTTCATAGGTTTATCTAATATTGGCAATCATGGAAATCAATAACGTGCGTGGAAAAACTCATTAGAAAGCGGTAACGATTGAGTAGAATAGTTCATCTTAATTGATCGGATTTATGCATTTTAATCTTGAATCTAAAACCTAAATGTCAATTAGAGATGATTTAAAATAGATAACCAATGGAAAGCGGTAAGGATTGCGTAGAATAGTTGATCTTTATCTTATTCATTCATTTTACTTTTAATCATTGTCTTTTGATTTTCCTTAATTTTATAAAAAAAGAAAAAGAAAAATCGGTTAGAAATTAGTCATTTATGAAGTTGAGCTCAATTAAAAAACATAGATATCATTTTGTACTTACGAAGTTTGTTTGAAGAATGTCCCATTTTTAATCGCTTGAAAATTAAGAAAGTTTTGAATTTGACAAAATGTGTGTTTGAAAATGGCTTCAAAAAAATAAGTCTCATAACTCAAAAGATACGGCAAATAAACAATTGTTTGCCTAATTTACTTCTCATATTGCATGTGTAACAAGTTAAGGTCAAAGATGAAGGACCACTTGCTAATAAACAAATTGAGACGCAAAGCTGATCCCACTTTCAACTAAAAATTGTTTATCTTGTTGTAAGTTAGTGGGCATTGCTGTAAATCTTGTATTTCTTTCTCTTCTATCTCTTGATGGATGGAGATTGTTACAGATTTGAATTTAGGGCCTTATCTCGTCAATAGGTTTCAATTGCTTACACTGGTATGTGTAAATCTCGTGTAATCTAGAATATTCTTTGAGCTATATTTAAGTGATCAAGCTCAATTTTATTGCATCGATTTGAGATTAAATTGAGAAAAGCTAACTATTATTTTCTTGGCATCAGACCTTCCATGGCCACCACCACCGGAACCTCCACTTTCCTCAGCTAACTCGTCGACGGTGACCCTAGTGTTGGGGTTAACCGGATTTCACCCTTTGGAAACTTGACTCGAGCTACTTCAATGAAATTGGACAAAAATACGCCTAAAAAAATGGACAAGAAAAATTATTCCTTTTGGAAGAATCTAATTATGCCGATCATCAAGGGCCATAATCTTGAAGGATTTATACTTGGGACTAAAATGTGTCCATCGGCGTTCATATGAACTGAAGCTACAAGTGAAAATAAGGTCACAGTAAGTTCTCATCCTATCCAGATTATGGCAAATGGTGCTCCAACGATCAACTACTTCTAGGATGACTTTACCCTCGATGACCGCAGAAGTAGCAACGAGAGTGATAGGAAGCACCAGTTCTCAACAGGTTTGGGCTTCAATTCAAGAGAGATTCGGAGTTATGAACAGGTCTAGGGTAATTTTTCTAACCAGAGAATTACAAAAGATGAGGAAGGGCTCAAAGAAGATCGATGAATATCTCAATTGTGTCAAGCAAATTGCCAATGGCCTTGAAGTTGCAAGCCAAGTCCATACTTATGGTTGATTTAATTACATAGGTTCATGTAGGATTAGATGAAGATTATTAACCCATTTTTGTTCAAATTAAGGATATGGAGAATATTTCGGGGTGTGAATTACAGCCTATGCTGTTTATGAGAGTCGATTAGAACACTTAAATTCTATCAGAACTAACATAACCTCGCTCAATTTGGTTAAAAGTTCTAAAATGACATGCAGGGGGCCGAACTAGTGGAAGATATCCAAATCAGAGAGGAAACAGGAGCAGGGGAAGAGGAATGAGGAATTATGAGAACAAGAGTCGATGCCAAATTTGTGGCTACGGCAATCAAACAGAGGAAAAATGTTATTATCATTTTGATGAGAGAGAGGTGCATGGGAAGCAGGCATAAGGAAGACATTGTGTTTGCAAATCAAAATGTGAAGTCATGCTTTCTATTTGACCACAAGAATTATACTTTCAAAGTCAAGTCAAAAAATTATCCTCAAGCTACACGTGGAGCTCATCTATTGGCTGGACATTTGACTTCACTTATATACATCAGAGAATCCATTTTCACTATATCTTCCTCAGAATACTTTCTGGCCTTTTTCTCTCCTTTTCGTTCTCAAGTTCTCTCTATAACTAGGGTTAGTTCTTTAGGTTCTTGTACATATTTCTTGGGAGATTTGTATATGTGAGTGATTATTGTTCACTAGGCTTAGAGAATTGAGAGAGATTATTTTGTGTATTGAGAGATCGACGGGAATTTCTTCTACAGCTTGTAAACTCCATTGAACTCGTTTTTGGCTTAATAAAGGTGCTTGGGAGCCTGATCTACAATTTGTAGAGGCTCAACAGTGGATGTAGGGGTTAGATAGCGGTCCCCGAACCACTGGTCCCTTTTTGGGAATAAATCTCGTGTTCTTTACTATTTTCGTTCGATTTTCGCCGTTATTTTTGGGAACGAGTTATACACTGGGCCTAACAAAGTGGTATCAGAGCGTGGATCAAAGGATTGGCTCGTTTCTTGGGTGTTTGAACACATTCGGCGAGGTTGGGGTTTTTCCGATTGGCGGCTGAAAAATTAATGACATCACTGTCGAACATGGCAATCCACTTACTGAGTGGATTCACGGTATAATCTTTTCGATTTCTTGTATCTTGTTCTGTTTCTCTTGATCTGCAAAACCTAGGTTGTCATTGTGGGTAAGAATTTCACTTTCTCTTTTTTTTGAAGTCATTTGAGGTGTAGAGTATCATCCTTTATCTGCCTTGTAATCTTGGGTTAGAGGATTGAATGTGCTCTCAGTTCTTAGGCTTCGATTGCCTACTGTTCTTATTTTGTGTTTCGTAGTTTTTCTTACATCATTGCTGTTATATTACTTTGTTGATTTCATTACTGTCATCTCTATTTTTGTGATTCATCCTTGCTGTACAACCTTTTAAAATAAATAAAAAAAAATGGTCACTCCAAAGTTTGAAGTGGAAATTTGGAACGGCACAGGGGATTTCACCCTCTGGCGCCAGAAAATGAGAGCATTGTTGTTACAGCAAAGATGTGCTGGTGCACTGACTAATACTTATCCTGCTGAGACAAGTGTATATCGTAGAACTGAACTTGATGAAACTGCATGGAGTTCTGTGTTTTTGCATCTGTCTGATGGGGTTGTTAGGAAGGTTGGGGAGACCACTACTGCTAAGGGGTTGTGGGACAAATTGGAAGAACTTTATCTTACAAGAACCATGCCCAACAAATGTTATCTTCTCAAACTTTTCTACAATTTCAGATTTGACCCCACCTTAAACCTTGAAGCCAACATTGACAGGTTTACAAAACTTATTGCTGATCTTCAATCTGCTGAAGAATCTATTTCTGATAACCAACAGGTTATAGCCCTTCTTAATTCTCTTGGGGATAGGTATAAAGATTTGAGAAATGCACTAGAATATGGGAGACAAACCTTAAGTGTGGATGAGGTATATGCTGCCCTTAGAAACAAGGAACTAGAATTGCAAAATGATATAAGAGATGATAGAGGTGGAGTAGGCTTAAATGTGTCATCAAAAACCTCTTCTTCTAAGCCTCCTAAGTCCAAAGGGAAAGGGAAGGGAAAAGGGGGGAATGATAAAGAAAAAGATAAAGGGAAAGGAAAGGTTGAAAATAAGAACAAGAAAAAGGATCTTGTGTGCTGTTATTGTAGAAAAACAGGTCATGGTATCAAGAATTGCTTTAAGAGGATAAATGATCTTAAGGATAACCCAAATCTTGATATTGCTGCTATTGTTGCTGCCTATAAGGCTAAGTCAGATGATCTGAATGGTGTTGTTTTGTGTGCCACTGAACAATCCAGACCAAATGAGTGGATCTTGGACTCAGGTTGCTCTTTCCACATGTGTCCAAATAAAAATTTCTTCTCTAATCTGACCTATTTGAAAGGTGGTCTAGTTCATCTTGGTAATGATATGAGCTGTCAAATTCAGGGTATTGGTTCTATAAAACTTTCTTTAAAAAATTCATATACTCTGAATTTGAAGCAAGTGAGATACATCCCAGATTTGAAAAGAAATTTGATTTCAATTGGTGAATTAGATGAAAATTATGAAGTTTCTATTCACAAAGGTTTCTTGAAACTATTTTTGAACTCAGAACTTGTTTTTAAAATTCCCAAAACCCATGGGTTGTATCTCTTAAATGCTTGTACTGTCATTGGTGGGATTGTAACTGCTGTTTCTGCTGAGCCAAATGCTGCCATTTTATGGCACAAAAGGCTAGTACATATTGGAGAAAAAGGTCTCCAACATCTTGTTAAGATTGGATCTCTTGGTAAAGGTAACTTTGGTAATGTAGAGTTTTGTGAAAATTGTGTGATGGGTAAGCAAAGTAGGCTGCCTTTTGGGAAAGGAATTCACAAGTCTCAATCAACACTTGATTATATACACTCTGACTTGTGGGGTCCCTCCACTACTTCTACACTTACTGGTTTTAGATATTTTCTGCTCATTATTGATGATTACTCTAGAAAATCTTGGACCATTTTACTAAAGTCTAAATCTGAAACTTTTTCAAAGTTTAAACAGTGGAAACTTTTAATTGAAAACCAAACCAATAAAAGAGTCAAGGCACTTAGGACTGATAATGGTTTAGAATTCTGCAATTCTGATTTTGATTTACTTTGCAAAGAAAATGGGATTTTGAGACATAAAACCATCCCTTACACACCACAACAGAATGGTGTGGCTGAGAGGATGAATAGAACTATTCTAAGTAAGGTAAGATGCATGTTAATCAGTTCTGGACTTCCAAAATTGTTCTGGGGTGAGGCTGTAATGACAGCCACTTATTTGATAAATAGAAGTCCTGCTAGTGCCTTGAACTTTAAAATTCCAGAAAGTGTTTGGTTAGGCAGACCTATAACTTACTCTCATCTTAAAATTTTTGGTGTTGCTGCTTATGCTCATCAAAGTGAGGGTAAGTTAGAGGCTAGGTCTAAAAAATGTGTGTTTTTGGGCTACGGTGAAGAATCTAAGGGTTATAGACTTTGGATTCTTGAACCTAAAGGGTATAAGGTAATTTTGAGCAGAAATGTTATCTTTGATGAGAAAACTATGCCGTGTCTTAAATCTACTGATGATTCTGCTGTGATTGATCAAAGAAAAAGGCAGGTAATTTTTGAGTATCAAGAGGACTTAAGTGGTGATGAAGAGGAGCAAAATGAGACACAAATTGAGGTGGAGCCTGATCCAGATGTTGATCAGGTTGATGGGGACCAAAATCAGCACACTGAAAATAATACAAATCAGTCCCCTGAAGCTGGGACTTCTGGTAATAATACTCCTCCTAACTTAACTGAATATGTGCTTGCTAGAGATAGGAATAGAAGGACTAGACTTCCTTCTACTAGGTATAGTGGTGATATGTATGAATTGCTTTACACTGCACAAGATTTTGTGAACACTGAACCTGCCTCGTATGAAGATGCTGTTTCTTGTGATGATTCTATTTGCTGGATAGATGCTATGAATGATGAAATTAGGTCACCTCACAAGAATAACACTTGGAAACTTGTTCCTAGACCTAAGAACCAAAGGGTTGTAGATTGTAAATGGGTGTTTAGGATCAAAGAGGCAGATTCTGAAAATAACAAAAAGTATAAGGCTAGATTAGTTGCTAGAGGCTTTACACAAAAGGAAGGAATAGACTATAATGAGGTTTTCTCACCTGTTGCCAAATACACATCTATTAGGATATTTTCATCACTTGTTTGCCATTTTGATTGGTATTTGGATCAACTTGATGTGAAACAGCCTTTTTTACATGGTGATCTTGATGAGGTCATATATATGAACCAACCACCTGGATACTTTGATAAACAGAAAAAGAACCACGTTTTCTTATTGCAAAAATCACTTTATGGGCTCAAACAAGCCCCTAGACAATGGTACAAAAGGTTTGACACCTTTGTCCAAAGTCTTGGGTTTGTGAAGAGTAGTTATGAACAAAGGATCTGGTGGTAGTGATTCCCTATACTTGCTGTTATATGTGGATGATATGCTACTTGCTTGCAGTGATATGTCTAAGATTGAGTCTATTAAAGTTAAACTTGCCTCTGAATTTGAAATGAAGGATTTAGGGGAAGCTAAGAGGATTTTAGGTATGGAAATTAGGAGAGACAAAAGGTGTCAATCCTTATTTCTGCACCAAACTTCCTACACTCTTAAAATCTTAGAAAAGTTTTCAATGAGCAATTCAAAACCAGTTTCTGTGCCTTTGGCAAACCACTTTAAACTCTCTAGTGAGCTATCCCCTAAATCTGATGAAGAATTCGAAAGAATGAACTCTATTCCCTATGCTAATGTTATTGGCTCCTTGATGTATCTAATGGTTTGTACTAGGCCAGATTTGGCACATGCTATAAGTATTCTTAGCAGGTTTATGGCTAATCCTGGTGAGTCTCACTGGATTGCTGTGAAATGGGTGTTTAGATACTTGGTAGGAACATCTAATACGGGAATTCTGTTCAAGAAATGGAAGGAAGGAGTTGTTTTGAAGGGTTATTGTGATGCTGATTTTGCTGGGGACTTGGACAAGAGAAGATCAACCTCAGCTTATCAGTTTACTCTATGTGGCTCTTGTGTGAGCTGGAAAACCCAGCTGCAAAAGCTGGTGGCCCTTTCTTCAACAGAGGCAGAGTATATCTCTGCTTGTGAAGTCATAAGGAGGATATGGATCGGAGGGTCTTTGTGTGAAATTGGGTTCTTAGACAAAGTTTTTGAGTTGCATACTGACAATCAAAGTGCAATCCACCTGAGTAAGAATCCAGTTCATCATGGAAGGACCAAGCATGTGGACATCAAGTTTCACTTTGTACGTGATATGGTAGAGAAAAGCTTGGTCAAGTTGGTGAAAATTCCAACTGAATATAATCCCTCTGATATGGGAACGAAGGTTCTGCCCCTGAACAAGTTTAAGAGTTGTTTAGACACTCTTAATATTTGCTCAGGATAAAATACTATAAAAACAGGTAAAATTTCTTTTTACAGTTTTATTGTATAGTTTTACTGATTATTTTTGTTTTCAGTTGCAGGTTCTTGAGCCGATGAAACAAGGCGTATAAAGGGATTCCAAACACCTAACAATTGAGTCAAATATCAAGCAGGGTGGAGATTTGTGAAGTCATGCTTTCTATTTGACCACAAGAATTATACTTTCAAAGTCAAGTCAAAAAATTATCCTCAAGCTACACGTGGAGCTCATCTATTGGCTGGACATTTGACTTCACTTATATACATCAGAGAAGCCATTTTCACTATATCTTCCTCAGAATACTTTCTGGCCTTTTTCTCTCCTTTTCGTTCTCAAGTTCTCTCTATAACTAGGGTTAGCTCTTTAGGTTCTTGTACATATTTCTTGGGAGATTTGTATATGTGAGTGATTATTGTTCACTAGGCTTAGAGAATTGAGAGAGATTATTTTGTGTATTGAGAGATCGACGGGAATTTCTTCTACAGCTTGTAAACTCCATTGAACTCGTTTTTGGCTTAATAAAGGTGCTTGGGAGCCCGATCTACAATTTGTAGAGGCTCAACAGTGGATGTAGGGGTTAGATAGCGGTCCCCAACCACTTGGTCCCTTTTTGGGAATAAATCTCGTGTTCTTTACTATTTTCGTTCGATTTTCGCCGTTATTTTTGGGAACGAGTTATACACTGGGCCTAACACAAAAAAATCCCAGTGCCTATGTTGCGTCTCCAAGGTCTAACATTGATCCTTTATGGTTTGCAGACTCCGGAGCTAACCATCATGCAATCGGATGAAATGAGAACCTGACTCAAGCCACTAAATATGGAGGCAGTAGTAAGTTAACGGTTTGTAATGGAAGTTCATTAAGGATTTCTCATATCAGCACAGCTCGCTTGCCTACTGTTAATGATGGTGAACTTGTGTTGAATAACATGCTTTTAGTTCCTTTCGTTAAGAAAAATTTGGTTAGTGTGTCTTCCATTTAAAGGTTGCTAATAGTAGTAATATTTTTATTGAGTTTCATTATGATTATTTCTTTGTGAAGGACAAACATTCAATGAGAATCATCCTGGGAGGAAAGCCTGAAGAGGGCCTATACAAATTCCAGACATCTAACCAATTCTCAACCAACTTGCACAAAGAGCGATCCTCTCCCACCATTAAAATACTCCCCACTGCCTATGTTATCAACTCCAAAGATCAAGAACCCAAGTTGTGTTTTCATTTACAAGAAGCCAAAATTAATGTATGGCAATATCGTAAATGAGGATACCCTCATTTCAATGTCTAGAATCAAGTTTTAATTTTTTCTCATAAAAATTCCACATCTAATGAGAAACTTAGTTTTTGCCATGATTTTCAAATGGGTGAATCACACTCACTACCTTTAAAAACTTCACCATCTTGTGCCTCTAATATGCTAGACTTAGTTCACACATACGCATAGGGCTCAACCCCTATGAAATCCACGAACGGGTTTACATGTTATATTATCTTTATTGAAGATTGGAATAGGCATAATTGGGCTTATTAAATGAGAAGTAAATCCAAAAGCGATAAGTCATTTCTTGAATTTCAAAAACGTGTTTCAAAATAAGTTGGAGAGAAAGAATAAAACTATTTGGTATGATAGATGTGGAGAGTATAAACCCCTTGGAACTGTGGTCATCCAATATAGGATAAAGTATAGGTTCTCCTGTCCTTACATGTCACCAGAGAATAGAAGGGCAGAAATGAAACATAGACACATAACTAAAACCGGATTAACCCATGAAACATATGCACATAACTCAAAACAGATTAACCATTTTCTCACAAGATAAGTTATCCCCATATGGGAGTCTTTCCAAATAGCTATTTATTTAATAAACAGACTACCTACAACTATTCTAAAAATGAAGTCAGCCATTAAAGTCTTGTTCAAAAAACGTTTTGACTAAACATCACTCAAAACATTTGGCAGTGCTTGTTACCCTTGCTTGAGACCTTACCAATGCCATAAATTTAATTTTCATACCACCAAATGTGTTTTCTTAGGATATAGTGATAGCCACAACAGGTATAAGTGCATTAACTCAACTGGGAAAATCTATATCTCTAGGCACATTGTGTTTAATGAGGAAGAATTCTCATTTGAAATTGGTTTCATCAATAAAAAATCCTCATTTAAAATAAAAACACTATATTACATTTTCTCACTACTTACAACTCAACTTTCCTGCCAATACTTCCACTACTAGTACACAAACCTCTCAAGCAAGGCAAGCAAGCAACTCTCCTAGAGTAAGTTTGAATGAAGATTTTCACTATGAAACAAATATTGAAATGGAAGAAAGTTATAGGAAACAAAATGAATATGAAACTTAGTGTGTAGAAGAACACAATCTTGGTGAGAATGTTGAGTTGTAGACTGAAACACAAGGAAAATTTGGAACTGCTGATCAAGGGTCAATGCTAGAAATCAACAGACCTAGTAAATAGCATCAAGATAACGACAATATAAAATAAGAATCTGATATACAATAGTAGGTTCAAGTACAAATAGGTCACCATATAATTACTAGGACCAAAGCAGGGGTGTTTAAGCCCAAAATATTTTCCAGATTACTGAGTTGCAATAAAGAATTTCAACCTAAATCTATTTCACAAGCTCTATTTGATTCACATTGGAAAAATGCAGTGGCAAAAGAATTTACAGCCTTAAGGAGAGTAGAATAGATGGAAAAATTCAACGGTATAAGGTAAGACTAGTTGCTAAAGTTTACTTACAGATACTAGGGATTCGTTTTTTTGTAACATATAACCCTGAATGTCAAAGCTGCAATACTTCGAGTAATCTTCACTTTAGCAGTTTCGAAGGATTCGCAGATTAGACAAGTAGACATCAATAACTCATTCTTGAATGGGAGCTTGGAAGAAGAGGTTTACTTGAGTCAATCGTAAGGATTTGTTTATCCTAAAAGGCCTAACCACGTGTGTAACTTAACAAAGCCCTTTATGGGTTGAAACAAGCCCAGAGAGCTTGGTTTGGCGAATTACGAAGGAGTCTAATAAACTATAACTTTACACAAACAAAGGCGAATACCTATTGGTTCTTTTAATTAGCCTAAACTAAGGTTATTTTCCTCCTGATTTCTGTGGATGATATTGTCGTGATAGCTAATGATTCGATGCTATTGGAGGCATTCATCAGACGAATAAAGTCAACCTTTTTTTTTTAAGATATGGGTTCATGACATCAGTTGTTGGAATAGAAGTTTATAGGGACAAATTTGGACATTTATTCATCACAAAGCCAATCTATGAAGATTTGTTAAAGAAGTTTGATTTCCAAAATCTCAAAGCAGCAAATACTCCTATGGCTATAGGTAAGATTATTTCCAAAGGTGATGGTAAACTTATGGATTGTCCTACAAACTACAAGAGTGTGGTTGGGAGTTTACAATAGTTCTTGCACACCTCTCGATATTCCACATGCTGTTAATAAGATGAATCAATTCTTGGTTGAGCTGACAAATGCACACTTGTAGCGCTAAAAAGGATTCTTGGATACTTGTGTTGGAACTATTAATTAGGGAATTTGGATAAAGATGTGAAGAGACATCAATGTCATAGGTTATGTCGATGTCGTTTGGACATCTTGTCCAGACGATAAAAGGTCCACAACTGCTTAATGTAATTATTTAGGAGAAAACCTGGTGTCTTCGTCTGTAACACTCGGTGAAGGGAAAGAGAGATGTGAAGATGATGTTCTGATGATAAATCTCATTTGTTTCATATAATCGCAATATTTTTCCACACTTATATTATTTGGAAGTCGCTTAAATCATTGATTTTAATTGTGTTTTATATTTTATGGACCAGATGAAGGAGTAGAATCAAGTTGAAGTAAATTTACAAGTTTTGAAGAAATAGTGAAGATCAATGGGAAAACAACTAGAAGAGCATCGAGCTTAAAGCGTGATCGCGCCTTACCAATATAATTTTCCCATAGAAACGTAGGACCAAGACTCCTTGGAAGAGAAGAGTTGAAGAACTATTAGAAGACCCTATTTAATTATTCCTACTCCTAAAAGAAATATGAATATGTTATAGGGACCTTTAATGCAATTTGTTTTTGTTTTGTAGGAAAAAAATTATAGACTTCTATTAGAATTAGGAAATTAGAATCCTTCCTTTTATTTTCTCTTTTATTATTTCCTAGATAATTTCTAGATCTGGATCGGGCCCAAAACAACAAGAAACCCATGTTATTTCTTGGCCAGAAGACACGATTCATTCATTCTAGACATACTACACGTTTTCTCCATCATCTTCAACCTTAGGATTTTTCTTCATCTTCTACATAAAATTGCTAATTTTCTATTCCACATCAAGGTTAATTAAAGATTGATTCTACAACAATTGTGAGATCTAATATATTCTTATATTGTTCTTCTATTTAATTTCTCTATTTATATATTTTCTACACTTGATTGAAATTATTGTTTTGATTAATTATACAAAGTGCATGTTGTGTGATTGTCAAAGCGATAGATCGCCAATTAGGATCCTAAATCCGTAATTGTTTAGGTGTTCTAATATTTGTGGCAAACAACATAATTGATTAGGTCAGAGTTTTCAATTTATGATTGTGAAAATATATGATATAACTTAAATAGATCATTGTATGAATTTGTTGGTTAGAATTGGCCTCTCTAGAAATTAATGCTATTGATAAATTAAATCCTACGGTCGTACCTAGGGTTGTTTATTAATTAGAGAAATAATCAACGGTCGTACCTTGGTTATCGAACAAGTAAGGAGAGATAGGTTGTTAGGTCGTACCAGCAACCATAACCAGTTTAGAGAAACTGTAGAGGATTTCATCTGTGCATCAATGATCAATTCTGTGAATTAATTCTGAGGTTATTCTTCGAACTGGATATTTGCGTTAATCGATTATTCTAATTTTACTTTCTTTGTCATTGCTTTAATTTTAATTATTTTAATCTCAACATTCAAAACCCCCATTTTTATTTTATTTAGTTTTATTTTAAAAGAATAAATTAATCTCACCAATCCCTGTGGATACGACCTTACTCACTGCTACTACAAATTATATTTTTAGAGCAAGTATATTATTATTTGTTGGATTCGACACCCACCAAATTTTTGGCGTCGTTGCTGGGGATTGGTGTCAAATAGATTTGTTCTTTTATTTTTTTACTTTATTTTATTTATTTTTAATAATTTTCATTTTTCCTTTTAATTTTGTCCTTGTGATGGCTGTCTACCCACAACACGTTGGATTCTACCAGGATACATCTTTCGGGAAGGCAAATGAGGTAAGTGTATCTTCCCTTGAGAATCAAATAGCCAATCTAACATCTATTGTTCAGTAATTGGTTGTAGGAAAGATGCAACAAGTGAAATCTTGTGGGATTTGTGTGGCAATTGATCACCTAACTGACATGTGCCCTATATATAGAGATTATTCTTATGACTTTGCCAATGAAAATGGAGGATATCCATGCCAACCACAGTTGAATTATGATCCTTATTCAGACACCTACAATCCAAAGTGGATGGATCATTATAATTTTGGTTATAATGCAAGCTCACAATCTCAGCACCTTCAATCTATACCATATATCCCACAGCAACAACCTTCACCAAGCTCAGGTATGCCTCTAGAAGAAATTGTTAAATCAATTGCAACTACTACAGAACAATTTCAGCAAGATGTTCAACAATTTCAACAAGAAATGAGGACAAGCATAAAAAACTTAGAGACTCAGATGAGTCAATGGGAAACCAACCTAAATGAGCTTGAATCTCAAGAGTTGGAAAAGCCTGGCGTAATAAATCAATGCATTGTAGACGAAGAAGTTGAAGATGAACCAATTCTTCCTCAAACTCACACTGACCAGCCTACAGAACTTGACAATGAACAACTAAAGGCTTTTGTGACAAATATGCCTTTTTGCTCTAGATTGACTATGTCCAAGGAAGAGGAAGAAGAGAAGAAAATCCTTGAAATAATTCCCAAAGTTGAGGTAAATATTCCATTACTTGATGCAACAAAAGAAGTACCCCAATATGCGAAATTTCTCAAGCAATTGTGCACCAACTCGAAAAAGTTGAAAGGTAATGTACATGATGGTACTCTCACAGCGGACTTTGATTATGTAATTGGTAATTTTAATAATTATTGTCCCATGAGAGTTTTAACATTCACAAAGAAAATGCACAAGTCTTTTATGGTCAAAAGATTTCCAAGAAACATTTCTCTATTGGTAAGAAAGTTATACCCTTACACTCTGAATTGATAGTGTTTCATGGTAAAATGCGTTTTAGTGGGGTAGGACCTTTTATTGCCACTAATATGTTTCTTTATAGTGTAGCTGAAATACATGTTTTAGATGCTGGAAAAACTTCTAAAGTTAGTGGTCATCATTTGAAACCGTTCTGTGAAGATTTTTTTGCTTCTTACGTTGACCAAATCAGTTCAAACTTCCCAACATAGACCAATCAAGTGATGACAACGTCTAGCCAAAGACGTTAAGGGAAAGGTGCTATTGGGAGGCAACCCAAGTTTTATTGTTTTTGTTTTGGTTTTTCAAATTCATTTTATTTTCATTTTTTTATGATTTTATTTTAATTTAGAAGTGCAATTAATTGGGTGTCACTTTTCTTGGGCAGGAGACAAGTTTTTCTCGGTTGTAAGCTCGATGGAAATTGACAAAAAATCCATTGACTAGAACGTGCCCACGCCATATTCTTAGAGCTTTTAGGTAAATTTTTGACAAAAAAATCTATTGAATAGGACGTGCCCACATCTTCCCCCTAAAGCTTTTAGGTAAATTTTTCCCTAAACCACCATTGACTAGAACGTGCCCACCCCTTACTCCTATACCTTTTAGGGCTAAAATCTAGTTTCTCTTTAATTTTTCTTCCCTTTATCTTTTATTTTATTTCTCTTTACTCAAAAAAAAATGGGTAAGGAAAAATCCGATGGAAAAATCAAATTCTCATCTCGGTCAAACACTCAAAGTCCCATTCAAACTACAATTCTTGATGCGAATTAAACCTTGAGTCCTAATGAAGCACAACCCAGCTTGGAAAAAAAAATTCTACTTGATTCCCTCAGTAAAGTCTGTCAAAACCTCAAAGTCCTTATCAACTTCACTCACCTATCCTAATCATCCCCTATATATCGCTAGTAACCCCTTGAGTTACATAAACTTCCATCTCACTTCTATAAAAAAATCCAAGATGCCAACCAGCCACTTTCTCACCAACAATAACCTTTGCCGTTGATCACCTTCGATGGAACTCAACACATTTTCCCTGTTGCTTCATATTTTTAGGGAAGTCCTCCACTTTTTCTCTTTTATGATTTTTGAAGTTTATGATCTTGTTACATTGAGGACAATGTGTGGTTTAAGTGTGGGGAGAAACTCGATGTTCTTAAATGTTCATTTTAGTTGCACTTCATTTTCATTTTAATTCTAGTATCATATTAGTTGCATTTTAACATCATTTTTGCATTTTGATTTTATATGCTTTGAAAAAAAAGAAAAAAGAAAAAAGAAATTGAAAAATTTCTTTTGAATTTTGGATTCTATTGATGTTTTTCCCTATGCAATTTAGATTATTGTACTTCATTGAAATGAATTGAGATGCAATAGGGGATTAACATGAGTAGATGAGTTCTTGTTGATTGCACTATGACTAATTGCTCTTAGCAGTGGATTGGATGAAGAATGTGTGGGATTTGATGCACAATATTCCTAATTTTGTGAGCTTGTGAGCCTACGAGCATTTACAATATTTTATATATCATGATCAATTTTTTTGATTGTGTGATTATCATGCATAGTCGATTTTCTTCTAGAACTTGCTTTGTTATGCATGTTGGTATGCCCCGTTGATAATTAGATACATCTGAAAAGTGAGGGCACCTAGGTAAAGCCAAATTTAGCTTTCGTAAAGAGCCTACCCTTGAAATTACCCTTAGAGAGCCAACTTTGTGCCTTCTAGCCTTTTATTGGAGATTAACCATATTACAAGCCTTGAGAATCCATTTCTTTGTTAATTTCCTCTCTTTTGAACCTCAAGTTGAAGGAATGCTTAGACTTTTTCACATGTAGTTTCAACTTATTTTGGAGATATTGAGATATAATGAAAAATAGAAGGTTCATAGTGTAATTCTCACCCTTCTCTAGGAGTCAGAATAAAATGTTCAAGTGTTATCTACATGATTCTTTGCTTTCGCAAGAAAATATGAAAAAGATGAGGAAAAAAATTGAAAAAAAAGAGAAAGAAAAAAGAGAAAAAGAAAAAAAGGAGACAACAAAAAAGTAGAGTATGCAAGTGCAAGAAAGAAGCGTGAATTGTGATTGTTGAATAGGTAGTTCAAATGGGTTTGATGCTGAATTTGTGGAGTTTTTATTTTTCTTGAGTTGAATTCTTGTGCATAAGTTGTGCAATTCCTTCGATGAAATAACCTAAATAAATCCTTCTTACCCCACCATACCCAAGCCACGTTACAACCCTATTTAAGACCCTTACTTGCATTCGAATCATCGGTGGTGCCGATGTGATATATTAGCAAGCCTATGGTAAGGATCTTCTATGTATTGACTTGAGAGTTTATTCCGGCAAACCTAGACACTTTGAGCGTAGTGAGCGAATCTTATGTGAGGGTGTTAAATCCCACTACATTTGGATTTCAAGAAATTGTTAAAGTAATTGATTATTTGTGTTGGTTGGTGGGAATTTACTCTATTTCATGTTGGTTTTTGATTGCGTTGAAAATTAAATCTTTGAGGCACGATGGTTTGAATTATTGGAGGATGGATTTAAATCTTTAAACAATTAATGACTTGAATTGTTGTATGCTTGAGGGCAAGCATTGTTTAAGTGTGGGGGAATTTGATAAAGCTCATTTATTTCATATAATCGCAATATTTTTCCATACTTATATTATTTGGAAGTCGCTTAAATCCTTGATTTTAATTGTGTTTTATATTTTATGGATCAGATGAAGGAGTCAAATCAAGTTGAAGTAAATTTACAAGTTTTGAAGAAATAGTGAAGATCAATGGGAAAACAACTAGAAGAGCCTCGAGCTTAAAACGTGATCACGCCTTACCAATATAATTTTCCCATATAAACGTAGGAACAAGACTCCTTGGAAGAGAAGAGTTGAAGAACTATTAGAAGACCCTATTTAATTATTCTTACTCCTAAAAGGAATATGAATATTTTATAGGGACCTTTAATGCAATTAGTTTTTGTTTTGTAGGAAAAAATTAAAGACTTCTATTAGAATTAGGAAATTAGAATCCTTCCTTTGATTTTCTCTTTTATTATTTCCTAGATAATTTTTAGATCTGGATCGGGCCCAAGACAACAAGAAACCCATGTTATTTCTTGGCCAGAAGACACGATTCATTCATTCTAGACATACTACGCGTTTTCTCCATCATCTTCAACCTTAGGATTTTTCTTCATCTTCTACATAAATTGCTAATTTTCTATTCCAGTTCAAGGTTAATTGAAGATTGATTCTACAGCAATTGTGAGATCTAATCTATTTTTATATTGTTCTTCTATTTAATTTCTCTATTTATATATTTTCTATACTTGATTGAAATTATTGTTTTGATTAATTATACAAACTGCATGTTGTGTGATTGTCAAAGCGATAAATCGCCAATTAGGATCCTAAATCCGTAATTGTTTAGGTGTTCTAATATTTGTGGCAAACAACATAATTGATTAGGTCATAGTTTTCAATTTATGATTGTGAACATATATGACCTAACTTAAACAGATCATCGTATGAATTTGTTGGTTAGAATTGGCCTCTCTAGAAATTAATGTTGTTGATAAATTAAATCCTACGGTCGTACCTAGGGTTTTTTATTAATTAGAGAAATAATCAACGGTCGTACCTTGGTTATCGAACAAGTAAGGAGAGATAGGTTGTTGGGTCGTACCAGCAACCATAACCAGTTTAGAGAAACTGTAGAGGATTTCATCTTTGCATCAATGATCAATTCTGAGGTTATTCTTTGAACTGGATATTTGCGTTAATCGATTATTCTAATTTTACTTTCTTTGCCATTGCTTTAATTTTAATTATTTTAATCTCAACATTCAAAACCCCCATTTTTATTTTATTTAGTTTTATTTTAAAAGAATAAATCTTACCAATCCCTGTGGATACAACCTTACTCACTGCTGCTACAAATTATATTTTTAGAGCAAGTATTTTATTATTTGTTGGATTCGACACCCACCATCTGATGAAATGAATTTTCGATTAATTTACTCACAAAGGGATACATTGCTTTATATACTATTATAGAGACCAGCTAATCTTAGCTTTGACTCCAAGCTAACAGACTTACTAACCCACTGACCTAACTAACCGACTACCAAGCTGTTAATTACAACTGTAGAATATTCTAACCATCCACTAATCAAGGAACTAACTATAATTATTCTCATCCACTAGTTGACACTCCCCCTCAAGATGTACATATAGGTTTCTTATGTTCATCTTGCCAAGCAGTCTATAAAACTGTCAACTGCCCAGTGCTTTAGTGAAGATATCTGCAAGTTGCTCATTACTGGTGATGTGCTGTAGTTCTGAGCTTCCTTCCATTACCTTTTCCCTTATTTAGTGGCAATCCACCTCAATATGCTTAGTCCTCTCGTGAAATACTGGGTTTTTGGCAATATGCATAGCAGACACATTATCACGGTAAAGTTCTACAGGCCTTGGCAACTTGATCCCCAAATCCTTTAGAAGGTAACTGATCCAAATAACCTCAGCAGTAGTACTGGCCATTGCTCTGTACTCAGTGTAACGCCCAATCTAAACCCTAACAAATACCAGAGCTGCGGAACTAGACTCGGCTTCACACGTACATTTAAAAACAACACGGGCGTTTATTTACATTTTCAAACTGTTTCTCATTCACAAGACACACAAAACCAACCAAAACATTTCCCGTGTTTACGTCAAAATCATAAATACAGGATCTACAGCAGTTTTCTTCTTCCCCACGCACAAGCTCTCACGTCTCAATTCCGAGAAGATTCCCCGCCATCACCCAAGCTGCGCTCCTGCCCCGGCGTACCTACACGTGTAACATAGAAAACCTGATGAGTCACGAGGACTCAGTGGGAATATAGATAAGTGCAATGCATGTCACACTCGTTAATTGGGCCCAGTTGCTTATCAAGTGGGTACACCGGTGCCAATATAACATAACATAACATATGTGGCCAATTATCTCAATCCTCATGCGGGCTTCGCTCGTGAGACGGCCAAAAGTCTCAATCCTCTTGCGGGGCCTTTTCCCGTGAGACTATACATAACTTTACATAGGTGTAAGCACTCGGTAAGCAACCTCACATTCACGCGTTGTGAATCTATTCTATGCTTGTGAACAAACTATACAAATAGCTAACCTTTTCGTTACCTCCACTTCCGGTGACGTTAACATACATAGAACATCAACATCATATATCACTTCACACATAGCATAATCACTTGAACCCTAAAGCTCACTTTAAACCCTAAAGCTCTAGTCCATGAACAAGAAGGGTAACATATAAATCATGCTATACATGTCTACTTCGAGCCATAAATATACATAAACATACATATCAAGACATATATAGCTTGTTCTACTCCTACTTACTCTTGTTACCACTCATATATCTATTACCCACCTTACTAGAGTGAACAAGAACCAAGAAGATGATCAACTTCTTCACCTCAATCTTCATCAATCAAGTAATAAAGCAAGACCACAAGCTAGCTCTTCTTTTTCCCAAGTTGAAGACCTTGGTTTGATGATCAAAAATGGCTTTTGGGGAGTTTAGGGTCGTGCAAATGGAGGAAATACCCCAAAAATGGCTTCAGTTGACTAAAATACCATTCTGCCGCCTCAACAGTTACGGCCGTAACTTACTTATTTACGGTCGTAACATCCAAAATTACGGCCGTAGCACACCTTCATACGGCCATAAATTAGTCTCTGTAAATGCAGTCATCTGGCCTTCTTCTCTTACGGTCGTAACATCCTTATTACGACCGTAACCCATACAAATACGGCCGTAACACCAACTCATACGGCCGTAATTTTATCTCTATAAATATGGGTCACTCTTCACTTCGACATTTACGGCCGTAACACACCCCTCTTACGGCCGTAACCCGGTAGATACGGCCGTATCTCGACCCTATACGGCCGTAATAAACTCTCTGCATCTTGCGGCACATTGTACTGTCCACATTACGGCCGTAACAATTACCTATTACGGCCGTAACCACTAAATTACGGCCGTAACGATTCAACTTACGGCCGTAAATCCCCATTTTTCTGCATTTTTCACCCGGCCGACTCTCAATGACCCGAACATCATCCATGACTTCATATGCACTCATAGACACATATAACCACGTTAAACATGCAAGCAACACCAAAACCACATCACCAACATCACAAATTCATTAGGGAAAATGAACGGGGCGTCACACTCAGCTTCTGTTGAGCTTCTGGATACGGTAGTCTGCTTCTTCGATTTCCAACTCACTAAGGAATTACCTATGAAAACACAGAATCCAGTAATGGACTTTCTACTTTCTTGGCACCCAGCCCAGTCACTATCTGTATAAGCCTTCATCACCAATTTTGATTTTGCTGGAAAGAGGTGCCTTCTTGAGGTACTTCAGAACCCTATAGGCTGCCTGCAAATGTTTTCTATTTGGTTTTTCCATGAATTGGGATAATACTCCTACTGAGTAACTGATATCCGGTCATGTTATGTTCAAATACAATAACTTTCCTACTAACTGTCTGTAGAAGGTTTAATCCTCTAGAATTTCCTCATCTGAACTGGTTAACTTGTGATTTAGCTCGATTGGTGTCATGCAAAGCTTGGTACTGAGCTGTCCATATTCTTCCAACAGTTCTAGAGTAAACTTCCTTTGGCACACAGATATTCCAGCTTCTGTCCTTGCAATCTCTAGACCTAAGAAATACCTCAGGTTCCCTAAGTCTTTCATTTTGAAGTAAGAATATAGCCTTTGCTTTAGATCTTCAATTGCCGATGGTTCTGATCCCGTAATGAATATGTCATCTACATAGAGAAAGAGAGCTAAGAAATCCCTTCCTTTGCCCTTAACAAACAAGGAGTAATCTGATTTGGATTGAATGAAGCCCTCTCTTAGGATGCATTCTGTAAACTTTTAAGTTCCATTGCCTTGATGTCTGCTTGAGGCCATATAGTGATTTTCTTAATTTGCAGACTAATCTCGGTTGAGTGGAAGAAACAGGGTTAACAGATTCCTTGCTCCAATTCTCCCCCTGAAGCTGGTAACCCAATGGAATATCCATATAAACATCCTCCATCAAATCTCCATTGAGGAAAGCGTTATTTAGATCGAGCTGGGAGAGGGGCTAGTTGTGGACAACAGCGAGGGCTAACAGAACCCTGACCGTGGAGTGCTTTGCCACGGGACTAAAAGTTTCTCTATAATCAAAGCCCTCTCTTTAAGTGTAACCCTTGGCTACTAGACGAGCTTTGTACCTCTCAATGGTCCCATCAGCCTGAAACTTGGTTTTATATATCCATTTGCATCCCACAGTGGACTGTCCAGGTGGTAGAGAAACTATTTCCTAAGTGTGAGTCTCTTCCGAGGCTGTAAGTTCAGACCTAATTGCCTTTCTCCAATGCTCATGTGTAACAGCTTGTTGATAAGTGTAAGGGTCTGGAGGTGTGGAGGAAAGAGCTAGGACAAACTGTTTGTAAGTAGGGGAGTGTTGAGAGTAACTGAGCACAGCACCAAGAGGGTGATCTGTGCTAGAATGTGCAGCTTGAGTCGATAGGGAAGTGTGATAGTCCTGGAGGTATTTGGGGGGTTGGGTTGACCTTGTACCGTGCCAGAGTGGTGCTGGTTGTATAGGTGAAGGATGGGAATGTACTGAATGGGATGGAGATGGTGAATGTGAGGTAGAACCAGAAGATGAGAAGAAATCAGTATTGATTGGAGAATTGTGGTGGATAGGCTCTGGAGGTGGAGATGCAGGTTGAAAACGAGAAGGATCAGAGGTCCCATTGGGGACAGATGGTAAAGGGTAATCAGGAGTGGGAATGTAGAAGAGGGGATGATACAATTCCGGATAGCTCCACGACAATGGAAACACCCCACATGCCAATTGGGCCGATTACTCGGAGTCGAGCCAGGAAAATGGGACGAGCAACGATGACATGGGTTAATGAAGTTTGTCAAAGTGTCTCTCAAGAGTCATCTCCAAGCTTGGGACGTCCAACGGGAACTCATGAAATGAAAGACATCACCTACTTGAGCATTAGGGACGAGAACGAATAAGAAATAAGGTCCGTCGATGGTTAAGATTGCTCATTTTAGTTGATCAAGATACAAGTGGAATTTGGAAATTGCTGTTTCACAACGAATCGTAGCTCGTCGAATCTAGTTTCCAACGCATTTTGAATTGGCCCAATCGGACTCCAGAATCAAAAGTTATGACCAAAACACTGAAAACTGCACTTGCTGGAAAAGCTAAAGGCATGCGGTCGCGTGCGACCGCATGAGGTAAAATTTCAGTTTTCCCTTTTTTGGCCGAGAGGTTGAAACGGCCGTAACACCCATTCCATACGGGCATAAGTATATATGCATGCGGTCGCATGTGCGACCGCATGGACTTACAATTTGACCGACTAACTTTTGATGTTTTAGGATATTTGTAATATTTTAATATTATTTCTACTTAGCTTCTTAACCAAGCTCAGTTTTTGTTGCTTGGTTTATATAGCTTTGTATCTTCATTTGTAAGAACAATCTTGGTTGCTAAATGAATGAAAGCTTTAAGCTTCTTTGAGAGAAATCCTTTTCTCTTCTTGTTCTTTTGAACAAATCGAACTTATCAAGAGTGTGATCAACTCTTGTGGCGTTCACCCCTGCCGGTTGTCTACTACGCACAGTTGAAGGTGATAGGTTTCAGCCTATTGTTGTCACTTCGTGAGTAAAAGGTCGTCAGGTTCTTGATCACTACCAGTTGTTTAGCTTTTCTGGGCTTATATCTATTTGGATTGGGTTGCGTTGGCATTAAGACCAACGAGGTCCGTATCAGTTGGTGTCATAGCACAGATTCTAATCATCTGGTATCTATCCCTTGTTTTATGTTTTTTATAGTATATGTCCTTTATTAATAATTCGAAGATTGTTATCGTTGGTATTGTTATCGGATTAGAATCTTGAATTTCAAATTTTAAATTTGTAGGATTTTAGTGTGTGTTCTTGGTGTTCTTGGTGCAAATTGAGTTTTGTGCTTAGAATTCATCCAATTCTTAGTATTGTTTGGTATTGTGTTTGTAAGTGTATGTAGTGAAAAAAAAAGAGACGAAACGAAAGTCGAAAAAAAATGAGAAAAAAAAGAAAAAACGAGCAATGGCTCCCATGTTACGTTGAACGAGTGTTAGTCAATACATTGGCGACACTTAGTGTTGGATTGTTGTTGCATCGTCTTGTGGTGAGTCACATTGTCTTACGTTCTAGGGTTTACATTGAGTTGTAATTTAGTTTGTCTTGTGTTGCCTTGTTGTTTGAGTTGTAATTTACATTGCATTGCGTTGCGTCTTTGAGTTGTAATTTGGGGTGAGCAACTGCTTTGGCATTGTTTTGGTGAACTAACAAGTAGATCTTACCTTGATCAAGTTCGTTGAGTTCGATTGGACAAAAGAGTGTGAGTGCATTATTGAGTGTTGAGTGAGAGAGTGTTGAGTGATATACACGAGTGATATTCACGAGAGGACACTACAGATCTTGCACACACTTGCACACCATGTCTGATACAGGTTCAGTCGAGGGACACGGATCTAGGGCTGCCACCTTGGATGATATCCAGTCGGTTCTTCAGGCTTCTATTACGGCAATGGAGCGTCGGTTGAGTCAACAGTTACGAGAGGATGTTGAGCAATCGATAGCTAGGTTGAATGTTCGAAGGCCGGAGTTTGAAGAAAGTGATGAGGAGGAATATAATGTGATATATAGAGGTAGTAGAGGTGGTAGAGGCGGCCGAGGAGGTCGAGGTAATGAGAGACCACGAGAGGAAGAAAGTGATGTGAAGAATGTCAAGGTTAAAGTGCCTCCATTCCAAGGTAAAGCCGACCCGGATGCCTATTTGGATTGAGAAAGTAGAGTAGAGTTGGTGTTCCAATTTCATAGAATCCCGGAAAAGAAGAAGTTGCACTTCTAGTGAAAGAATTCATGGGATATGCTCTTAGTTGGTGGAAACAAACTACTACTGCTAGGCGAAGAAATTTGGAAGCTTCAGTGAGTACTTGGAATGAGTTGAGAACGATAATGAGAAAGCGATTCGTTCCTACATATTACTATCGGGGTTTGTACAATAAATTGAAAACGTTAACTCAAGGGGGACGAAACGTAGATGAGTATTACCAAGAGATGGAGTCTCTTATGACTAGAGCCGATATAGGTGAAGAAGAGGAGGCTACCATGGCAATGTTTCTAAATGGATTGAATCGAGAAATTGCCAATCTTGTTGAGTTGCACAACTATGCCGATATTCAAGAATTGGTACATAAAGCTGCCAAGGTTGAGATGCAATTAAAGAAGAAGAGTTACATTAAACCTCAAGCCGGGGGAAGTAGTAGCTTTCGGAAACCAAAATGGAGTAGTGACAAGACTACAACTCCAAAACCGGCATGGAAAGGGCGGAGTGAAACCCCTAAGTCTTCTCCGGTGGGGGAAGATAAAGGGAAAAGGCCAATGGGTGCACCACCCCTCCGGAATCGAGAAATCCAATGTTTCAATTGTCAAGAACGAGGACACATTGCCTCGGAGTGCCCTAATCGCCGAACAATGGTGGTGCGGGAGAATGGAGAAATTGAAACGGAAGATGAGGAAGAAATCCCTCCTATTGTGGAGGAGGAAGAGGAAGACTCGGATGAGCAATATATGATGACTATCCCTGAGACTTTAGTTACACGGTGAGCTCTTAGCACGAAGGCGAAAGTGGATGAAGCGACCCCTCAACGGGAAAATATCTTTCACACTCGATGCCTCGTGCAAGGTAAGCCATGTAGTTTGATTATTGACGGGGGGAGTTGTTCGAATATTGCTAGCTATACGTTCGTTGATAGGGTTGGACTTCCATTGATCAAACACCCGAGACCGTATCGATTGCAATGGTTTAGTGATACAGGCGAGGTTCGGGTTACCAAGCAAGTGAAGATTCCTATATTAATTGGAACATATGAGGATGAAGTGTTATGTGATGTAGTACCCATGCAAGCTACACACATATTGCTAGGCCGACCGTGGCAATTTGATAGACAAGTGACACACGATGGATATCGGAATAGATACAGCTTCAAGTTCAATGGAAAGCCAATTGTACTTGCTCCTTTGACACCACGACAAGTGTATGAGGATCAAGTCAAACTCAAAAAGGAAGTGGACGAGAAGGAAACGGAGAGACCAGAGTTGAGTGGAAAAAAAGAAGAGAGAGTAAGAGGAGAGAAGAGTGAGCATGAGGAGAAAAAGAAAGAGTGCTTCTTCGCAAGGCCGAGAGAAATTGTGAGGGCTCTTTCGGCGGACCAACAAGTGATCTTGTTAGTGTATAACGAGAGTGGTCGAGTGCTCAATTCTAACCTTGAATCCCTCCCCAATTCTATTGCTTCTCTCTTGCAGGAATTCAATGATATCCTTCCTGAAGAATTGCCAAGCGGGTTGCCACTCATTCAAGGCATTGAGCATCAGATTGACCTAGTTCCCGGAGCCACGATTCCCAATCGCCCCGCTTACCGTAGCAACCCCGACGAAACAAAGGAGTTGCAACGCCAAGTGGAAGATTTTCTTAGCAAAGGGTATGTCCGGGAAAGTCTAAGTCCATGTGCCGTACCGGTCTTGCTCGTGCCCAAGAAAGACGGATCGTGGAGAATGTGTGTTGACTGCCGAGCTGTCAACAACATTACGGTAAAATATCGTCACCCTATACCTAGACTTGATCACATGCTTGAAAACTTTATGGTGCTAGTATTTTTAGCAAAATTGATTTAAAAAGCGGTTATCACCAAATCCGAATGAAAGAGGGTGACGAATGGAAAACGGCTTTCAAAACCAAACAGGGTTTATATGAATGGTTAGTTATGCCGTTTGGTTTAACAAATGCACCAAGTACATTTATGAGACTAATGAATCACGTGTTACGTGCTTTCATTGGTAAATTTGTAGTGGTGTACTTCGATGAAATCTTGATTTATAGTAGGGGGCTCAATGATCATGTGAAACACCTTAGGCTTGTTTTGGAAGCGCTAAGGAAAGAAAAATTGTTTGCCAATCCTACTAAAAGTCAATTTTGTCTTGGAAAAATTGTGTTTCTTGGTTATGCGGTTAGTGCCAATGGTGTAGAGGTTGATGAAGAAAAAGTTAGGGCAATTAAAGAATGGCCTACTCCATCTAGCATAGCAAATGTTCGTAGTTTTCATGGTTTAGCTAGTTTCTACCGTCGATTTGTGCCTAACTTTAGTACACTAGCTGCACCATTGACTGAAGTAATCAAGAAAACAGTTGGTTTTAAATGGGAAAAAGAGCAAGAACGAGCTTTTCAAACCATTAAAGAAAAAATGTGTTCTTCGCCCGTACTTGCTCTTCCCGACTTTAATAAAACTTTTGAGATTGAATGTGATGCGTCGGGCATAGGTATTGGTGCTGTGTTGATGCAGGAACGAAGGCCAATTGCATACTTTAGCGAGAAATTGAGTGATGCCACCCTAATTTATCCTACGTATGACAAGGAGCTCTATGCATTGGTTCGAACGCTAGAGAATTGGCAACACTATCTCTGGCCGAAGGAGTTCGTGATCCACACCGACCACCAAGCGCTACGGCATCTCAAAAGCCAAGGCAAGTTGAACAAGCGACATGCTAAGTGGATGGAGTTCATTGAGACATTTCCCTACGTGATCAAGTACAAGCAAGGAAAAGAAAACATTGTTGCAGATGCTTTATCACGCAGGTATACCTTACTCACAACTCTAAATACTAAATTGTTGGGTTTTGAATTAATGAAGGAATTATATGAGCAAGACCCAGACTTTAGTAGTATCTATGTTGCTTGTGAAAAGAGTGGATTTGAGAAGTTCTATAGGCTAGAGGGGTACTTATTTCGAGAGAGCAAACTTTGTGTTCCTTCTAGTTCTATACGAGAGTTGTTAGTGAGAGAGGCTCATGGAGGAAGCCTCATGGGACATTTCGGTGTAGAAAAGACATTTGATGTCTTGCATGACCATTTCTATTGGCCTAAGATGAAACGAGATGTGGAGAGAGTTTGCATAAATTGCATAACATGTAGAAACGCCAAATCCAAAGTATTACCTCAAGGACTTTACACTCCCTTTCCCGTACCTCAATTGCCATGGGAAGATATATCTATGGATTTCATCTTGGGGTTACCTAGGTCTAGAAATGGGAGAGATTCGGTTTTTGTGGTAGTTGACCGGTTTAGTAAAATGGCTCATTTTATACCCTGTCACAAAACCGATGATGCAAGTCATATTGCCGGCTTGTTCTTTCGTGAGATAGTTCGGCTACATGGAGTGCCGAAGACAATTGTGTCAGATAGAGATTTCAAATTCCTTAGCTACTTCTGGAAGACCTTGTGGGGAAAACTAGGTACCAAACTGCTATTTTCAACCACGAGTCATCCCCAAACTGACGGTCAAACTGAAGTAGTAAACCGTACGTTGTCACAATTACTTCGGGCTATCATTAGTCGGAATATTAGGACATGGGAGGAATGTTTACCACATGCTGAATTTGCTTATAATCATGCTAAACATTCTTCAACTGATTTTATGGTTTTAATCAGCTAACCCCGTTAGATTTGATTCCTTTACCTGTAAGTGAAAGGGTTAGCCTGGATGGTAAACGCAAAGCCGAGCTTGTTCGGTCCCTACACGAAAAGGTAAAACTGCAGATCGAGAAAAAGAACCAACAAGTATCGATTAGGGTGAACAAAGGGCGAAAAGAAGTGATCTTTGAGCCGGGAGATTGGGTTTGGCTACACCTCTGAAAGGAAAGATTCCCTCAACTACGCAGATCAAAATTGTTACCACGAGGTGATGGGCCCTTTCAAGTAGTTAAACGAATCAACAACAACGCCTACAAACTCGATCTACCAAGTGAGTATAATGTATTTGCTACATTTAACATCTCTGATCTTGTTCCGCTTAATGCAGGAACAGATTCGTGGACGAATCTACCTGAAGATGGAGGGGATGATACGATTCCGGATAGCTCCACGACAATGGAAACACCCCACATGCCAATCGGGCCGATTACTCGGAGAAAATGGGACGAGCAATGATGACATGGGTTAATGAAGTTTGTCAAAGTGTCTCTCAAGAGTCATCTCCAAGCTTGGGACGTCCAACGGGAACTCATGAAATGAAAGACATTAGGGACGAGAATGAACAAGAAATAAGGTCTGTCGATGGTTAAGATGGCTCATTTTAGTTGATCAAGATACAAGTGGAATTTTGAAATTGCTATTTCACAATGAATCGTAGCTCGTCGAATCTAGTTTCCAATGCATTTTGAATTGGCCCAATCGGACTCCGGAATCAAAAGTTATGACCAAAACACTGAAGACTGCACTTGTTGGAAAAGCTAAAGGCATGCGGTCGCGCGTGCAACCGCATGAGGTAAAATTTCAGTTTTCCGGTTTTTTTGGCCGAGAGGTTGAAACGGCCGTAACACCCATTCCATACAGGCGTAAGTGTATATGCATGCGGTCGCATGGGCGACCGCATGGACTTAAAATTTGACCGACTAACTTTTGATGTTTTAGGATATTTGTAATATTTTAATATTATTTCTACTTAGCTTCTTGACCAAGCTCGATTTTTGTTCCTTGGTTTATATAGCTTTGTATCTTCATTTGTAAGAACAATCTTGGTTGCTAAATGAATGAAAGCTTTAAGTTTCTTTGAGAGAAATCATTTTCTCTTCTTGTTCTTTTGAACAAATCGAACTTATTAAGAGCGTGATCAACTCTTGTGGCGTTCACCTCTGCCGGTTGTCTACTATGCACAGTTGAAGGTGATAAGTTTTAGCCTATTGTTGTCACTTCGTGAATAGAATGTCGTCAGGTTCTTGATCACTACCAGTTGTTTAGCTTTTCTGGGCTTATATCTATTTGGATTGGGTTGCGTTGGCATTAAGACCAACGAGGTCCGTATCAGGGGAGGTGAAGAGATAAAGGATGGATCAGCGAAGGGAAAGATGTCTTCGTGGAAGATAACATCTCTGGAAATGAATATGGTTTGGGATTGTAATTTATATAGCTTGTACCCTTTGGTGCCCATTGGATATCCTAGGAAAACACAAAGCTTGGATCTAGGGTCAAACTTCCTTTTGTGGGGATTGGTATTTGTTGCAAAACACAAACAACCAAAGGATTTCAGATGTGTGTAAGTAGGTTCCCTATTGAATAGCACTTGATAGGGGGTTCTGTCATGTAGAACTTTGGTGGGCTGTTTGTTAATGAGATATGTAGCAGTGAGGACTGCATCTCCCTAGAATTTAATAGGTAGTTTGGCATGGAAAAGGAGAACTTGAGCCATATTCAAGAGGTGCTGGTGTTTCCTTTCAACCACCCCATTCTGTTGAGGGGTATAGGGATAGGATCTTTGATGGATAATGCCCAGTGAAGAGTAAAACGTTGGCTGCAAGAACTCCAGCCCATTATCTGATCTAATGATTTGAATTTTCTTGTTAAATTGATTTAGAATAAGATTATAGAACTGAGATAACAACTGAGAGACCATTGATTTATTTTGCATCAAATAAACCCAAGTACATCGAGAGAAATCATCTACAATGCTGAGGAAATAGTGGTTTCCATATAGATCACATTGTGAGTAAAGACCCCAAATATCCATATGAACAATCTCAAAAATAGATGTAGAACTTTGTACATATAAAGGGAAGGGGGCACGTTTTTGTCTTGCCTTTGGGCAAGTGAGACATATATCGTGATAAGGTATGTTTGACAAAAAAAGAAACTTATTGAATGAAACATGTCCTAATCTATGACGCCAAATATTGGCCTTGGTAGTAGTGAGGCAGGCAGTGGCTTCTTTGGTGTCTATGGTGCTATTTGGTGTTGAGAGAGGTCCCTGTAGGTAATATAGCCCATTGAAGACCTTAGCAAGTCCAATCTTCATCCAAGAGGACAGGGCCTGGATGAAACAGTAATTGGAATAGTAGATTAGTGTGATATCTGTGGAATGAGTGAGCTTACTAATAGAGATGAGATTAAAGGTGAATGATGGAACCAGCAGCACATTTTGCAAGGTCAGTGTAGGGGTAAGTGCAACAGTGCCAATGTGAGTGGCTTGTACCTTTGATCCAGTGGGCAAGAGAAGTGTATAAAGTGAAGAATTTCAGTGAACAAGCTATGTGATCCGTGGCACCAGTGTCCAAAATCCAAGAATCATAGGAGGAGATGGCCGAAGCTAGGCGTGTTGACAGGGTTAGAGGATAAGATTGTATACCTGCCATGTTAACAGTTGGTTGGTTAGCAGGCACATGATTGAGGCTGTTATCACTTGAAGTAGATGTATCTGGCGAGGCATTGATGAGGGCAAACAATTTCTGTACTTGTTGCTGGGTGAATCCTAGCTGAGAAAGATTTGGTGTTGGTTCACTCTGGTCCCCTTGTTCCTCAATGACAGAATTCACAACAGCAATTCTTCCCTTAGTGAATTTGAATCTAGGAGGGAACCCAATGATGCGATAACACTTCTCTTTGGGGTGACCTCTCTTTCCACAATGGGAACATACGACATCTGGTTTCTCCTTTCTTACTGCCATAGCTGATGATAGTTCAGCAAAACTCTGTTGCTGAGTGAGGTAGCTCCTCTGTGTCTCTTCTCTAAGTATCAGATTATACACTTGATCTAAACTCGGAAATGGCTTCATCATGACAATTTGTGATCTCAATCCTTGATACATCTCGTTCAAGCCATTAAGGAATTTGAACCCCAGGTCCTTCTGCTGTGCCGCAACAAACTCTCGAAAACACTCGCTATTATACACACCACATTTGCAATGCGATAGAAGCCTGAAAGCCCTCAATTCTTCCCAAACGCCAGTAAGTTCACTAAAGTAAGAGTCAACTGGTTTAGTACCTTGGGAATGGTGCTAAGTTGATGTTGGAGATTGCAAACCCTTGAGTCATCAGGCTGCGAGAAACGCTATTCCAGTTTATGCCAGATTTCGCTAGCATCATCCATATAGAAGGCAGTTGGAGGTAATCGGTGAGAACTTGACCTCAATAACCAAGCAACAAGCAGGTTATTGCAACAAATCCATGGGAGATGGGTCGAATCCGTGACAGCTGGTTTGGGGATCGACTTATCGAGAAAACCTTGTTTATTGCTGATGGTGACAGCCAGTAGAAACGATCTTTTCTATGTGGCGTAGTTGTTTGCTGTGAGCTCACGGGTAAGTACAACGGATCCATGACTTTCAGAGTGATGCAAAAAATAGAGTGAAGACGAGTCCTCTGTAAGTGGAATAGAACGAGATCCATCTCCAGTGAATGTATGCTGCCTTTCTGATTCATGACCTTCAGTCGCCATTGATGTAGAGGATCTAGTGCTTGAGGATTTCGAGAGGAAGAATGATGAAGATGAGAGATTTCACTCTCGGTATGGCTCGATACCATGCAAAACTTCGGTGAAGGGAAAGAGAGATGTGAAGATGATGTTCTGATGAAATGAATTTTCGATTAATTTACTCACAAAGGGATACATTGCTTTATATACTATTACAGAGACCAACTAATCTAGCTTTGACTCTAAGCTAATAGACTTACTAACCCACTGACCTAACTAACCGACTACCAAGATGTCAATTACAACTGTAGAATATTCTAACCATCCACTAATGAAGGAACTAACTACAATTATTCTCATCCACTAGCTGACATCGTCTTAAAAAAAAACCATATATTTGCAAGATCGAGTACGGAGGTAGAGTCCAATGCTTTAGCTCAAGCAGTGGCTGAAGTAAAATAGATTCGATCTTCATTTGTTGAGTTGAAGTTACAATTTAGCACGACCCCTGTCATTTGGTGTGACAATCTTCGTGCTTTCTCTCTCTCTCTCTTAGTTCTAACCCCGTTTACCATGCAATGACAAAACATATCGAGTGAGACATACACTTTTAAACGAGATATGATTGTAGATAAGCATTTGTATTTGAGATATGTTCTTTCTACTGATCAAATGACAGACTTCTTAACAAAAGCATTATCCAATTCTCCTTTCTCACTTATCAAATGCAAGCTTCCATTTGTGGTGATCGCAAATTTCTTAAATAAAAATATTTAATTAAATAAAATTTCACGACCTTGTCGCTATAAATTTACACGTTCATCTAGTTGAATTTTTATATTATTTATTATTATTAGGGCAGGGCAAAAAAATCAGAACCGAACCGAAAGAACCGGAACCGGACCGAAAGAACCGGAACCGAACGGTTCTTTTAAAAAAAATTAAGAACGGGAACCGAACCGGAACCGGAATGAAAACCGAACGGGTCCTTTCTAAAAACCAGGAACCGAAACCGGAACCGGAATAGAACAAGAAATAGCACTATTTCTTCTATTTGATTGCCGACTTTTGTGAATTCTTTTAGTAAATTTAAAATTTGGTGCTAATTCTAGTAAAAATTCTAGTAAATTTTGGTGTTAATTCTAGTAAAATTTTAGTAGAATTCTAAATTTCTAATAGAATTCTTTTTGTAGTAGCAACTTTTAGTTGCTACTGCTGCAAGCAAGCAGCAGCAGCGGCTTGCTGCTGCTAGGCAGCAACAGCAGCAGGCGGCAGCAGCAGCATGCTGCTGCTTGCTTGCGCTGTTGCTGCCAAGCAAGCAGTAGCAGCTGCTGCCAGGCAGCAGCAGCCTGCTGCCTGCCTGCTCTTGCAGAAGCAGCATGTTGCTGCTTGCTTGTGCTGTTGCTGCAAGCAAGCAGTAGCAGCTTGCTGCTGCCTGCTCTTGCACAAGCAGCATGCTGCTGCTTGCTTGTGCTGTTGCTACTAAGCAAGCAGCAGCAACTGCTGCCAGCTTGCTGCTGCCTACTGCTGCTGTGGCTGCCAGCTGGCTGCTGCTGCTGCTGCCAAGCAAGAAGCAGCAGCTGCTGCTGCCTGGCAGAAGCTGCTTGCTGTTGCTGCTGTTTCTATTTTTTTCTTGTTATATTTATGTTTGAATCAAAATTTTTATTTTTTTCTTGTGCTTTTCGAGTAATAAAAAATGCATCATAAAATAACCGGAACCGAACGGGTAGAATCGAAACCCGAAGGAACCGGAACCGGACGGGTACTTCATTTGAAAAGACCGGACGGGTACTTCATTTGAAAAGAACCGAACGGATCCATTTTTTAAGGAACCGGAATTTATGATTCGGTTCCGGGTAGTTCACTACCTGGAACAGTACCCGGAACGCCCACCCCTAATTATTATATTTAATTTTTATAAGAAAATAATTTATAAAAATTTATTTATTTTTCAAATTTATATTTGAGGGTCAAACTTTCAAATTTGTTTATTTTAGTCCCCAAAATTTTTTTATTTTATTCACTTAAAACCAATTTATAGTTCAATTTGAGTGTAGAGGCAATCTAATCCAATTAGAAGTCCACTATAGGCCCTTTTGTGTTTCTAACCATGTTATACTTTGGTTAAGCTACCCTAGTATACTCTTTAAACATTTGTAGCTGGGATTCTTTCGAACCCTAACCCCAATTTTACCTCGTCACTTCATTTCCTCCATTTTCAATATCTATCTTATTCAACATCTCTATTATCATCTTCAACTTTTCCATTTTTATTCAATATCAAGCAAAAAGCAACCAAGGAAACTTCAATAGGTACTTTCTCAATATTTTCTTCATTTAAATTTTGATTTCAATCCATCTTATTCTAATATTTGAATCACACACACCCTCTAAATTAGCAGGCATATTCCCATGCTCTCGGGAGCGCTGTAATTATGACGCTCCTGGGATGATTTACGGCCACATGCGACCTCCGTTTTGAAATCCAAGACCATATTTTGATCCAGCACGACGAGGTGGAGCTCCAGAATTTAGAAAATTTTTCGGCGGCACCATGGCCGCCGGTGGTGGCTGGTCAAAGTTTTTTGCTATAATTTAGGCTAAATTATATCAAAAAACTTTGACTGGGTGGCCATAAAATTTTCCAAATTCCTAGAATTTCACCTTGTTGTGCTGGATCTAAATCTGGTCTCGAATTTCAAAACGGAGGTGGCATGTGGTCGTAAATCACCGGAGAGCGTCGTAATTACGGCACTCTCGAGAGCACTTGATCATTACCATCTCAATTAGTTGTTAGTGTTGTTGCATTTTCATTTGATTTCACTATATTTCCTCTTAGTGTTTATTGTGCCTTCATAACAGTAGTAACACACACAGAGGCAGCAAACACACTGATAGCAATAACGGCTCCACCACCACCTGCCACCTTCAACACCACCACCGTCACTTCTGCTTCCTCCACCATCTCCACCACAACCATCGAACACCACCACCACTGCCACCATCACTACCACCATTTCGGCCAACACACACCTAAAATAGAAGAACACACATACATCTCACACAAACACTCCAAATTCTCCATCTCTACCTCAAAACACCTTCAAATTACTCAATAGAATTATTTAAAACGAGAAAAGAGAAGAGAGGAACAAGAATTTTGGAAATCCCCAGTTTTTTTCCTCAAACTTCAACCTTCAATTATAGCCAAATCTCCATCGTATTCTTCAATTAAAAACTACCGTTGAAGTCGCCACCACAACCACCACCTTCATCGCTAGCCAATTTTCCTTTTTTCCAACTTTTTCTGACGAGATTTTTCCTTAGTTGGCTTATTGCACTAGAAGAAGCCATAGCCAGTTTAAGCCGAAGCATACTTGACCCAATTCATGATTTATTTCAAAAATTGCAAGCTTAGTCCTCTATTTTGTTAAATCCATTTAATTAGTCCATATGTTTTATTTGATTTATAAATTCTTAACTTTTAATTTTTATTAATTAACCCCTACACTATCTTTTCAAATTAGGTCCCTCAATCTATTTATTTTATTTAAGTTAGCCCTAAAGTTTATTTAACTATAAGTCCTTAACTTTTAATTCTTATAATTTGACCCCTAAATTTTTATTTTAATTTTAATCCTTCAATTTTCTTTCATTATTTAAGTTAACCCTAAAATTTATTTGCATCTAAATCCTCCATGTTTAAAAATCTTATAATTTAGCCTAAAATATTTTTAATTCAATTTTATTGCATATTAGGTCCTCAAGCTATTCAATTCTTTCAAATCGTCCCCAAACTTTTATAATCTTTAAATTTTGATCCATAAATTCAATATTATATATAAATACTTAATATTTGAGTGTAGTAACATAAGCTAAACTCCTTATTGACTAAACGAGGTGTATAGACAGCTAGACGACTAATTTTCATCGCTTATTAAGCTTAATACTCGGGAAAGGTTTAACACTGGCTCATGTTCTAAAAATTATTTTTTCAAATGTGCATATTTACAATTGATTTTTTTTTATAAATACTTGTATATAAATGTTATATGATGATAGGCTTCAAGCTTACTTACAACGTACTTTCTCGGCACTATGACGATAAGCTTCAAACCTACTTGAGATGTATTTATTAGTACTGTGATAATAGGCTTTTAGCCTAATAAATAATAATGACATGTTTTTAAACACTATGATGACGTGCACGATTAAGAAAGATGATGAACGAACCTGTTTTACATACTTGTTAGCATTTTTATAATGAATGATGATTATGTACATTTAATTTGTAACATATATTGATTATCGTGCGAGCCGTCTACTAAGTATTTAAAATGCTTATATTTTCTTTATCTAACGAACAAATTGCAGATTGAGGAGTCCGGGGCGTAGCAAGGCATGGTGGCAACTCAGAGGTATTTAATAAATAAGTTTCTTTTCCATTGCTATTTTAAGTAATTTTGAATTGTAGAAGTATATTGTTTCGAAGAACTGTTAGAGATCAAGTTTTTTGTTCCCAAAAAACTTCGACTCTGAGCAAACGGTGTCGCCGAAAATTTTTCCGAATTGCTGGAGGTTCGCCTCGCCATGTTGATTCTGGATCTGATCTCTATTTTTCCAATAGAGGTCGTATGTGACTGAAAACTATCTGGGAGTGCTATAACTACGGCACCCGCGGATGCACTGGAACAAAGTCAATGATATGCAATAAATTCTTTACATTTTATATTACATCATGTTACCATAAAATTATGCATGATTGTGAAGCATGTGCCACATAAATCAGGTTTTACTATTTTTTACCGTAAAATTTAATCTACAAAATTTTACTATTCCGACACAATATTATCAAATAGGTCAAGTCACTTAAGGTGTGCCCACGCCTTAACCAAAGACATCTTCTGATTGATTTGAAGAGTTATAAGTTATCCAAGAATAGTTTAAATTTCAAATATTATTGTATTTGGTTAGATGATTAAGAAATAAACAATGATAGTTTGTATTTGAAATATTGTTAGATGACCAAGAGATAGAGAATGATAGTTTGAATTTTAAATATTGTATTTAGTTAGATTAGATAGGATTTATTTTGTGTATAAATACCACAACATAACGGAAAAGAAATATCTTACATTCAATCTGGTTTTTTACATAGTATTAGAGAACCAGTAATACAATCTTGTTATCATTCTCCTCTCTTTTCTCCTTCAAATTTTAAGAAATAATGGCTACCACCACTACTCAAATGGAAAAAATTTTTGGTGATGCGATCTCTACGCCCACCATCTTAGTCTTCTTCAAAACCAAATCCTTACCATATTCATCCTTTCGAAAATCCTACTACCATTGTCTTCTCTCCAAAACTCACAAGTGATAACAATACCACCTGGTCTCGAGGCATTACAAAAGTATTAAATGCCAAAGGAAAACTTGGCTTTATCGATGGCACTCTTTTACCACCCACTGATCCACTAGAATACGCCAGCTGGAAATGTTGCGATAATTTAGTCACCAGCTGGATTATAAATTCATGTCCACAAGAAATTCGTTCTAGCTACCTCTTTGAGAACAGTGCTTTCGATCTTTGGAAAAGTCTATGGACTCATTTTGGGCATTATAATGCACCCAAAATCTTTCATCTCAAAGGAACCATTGCTAATATCAAACAAGAAGATATGGATGTCTTAACTTATCACACAAAAATCAAGGTGTTATGGGATGAGTTAGCATCAATTTATCCATTTGAAGCCTGCATTTGTGGAGCAAATAAAGCTCTACTTGAAAGACAAGAGAAGGACCATGCAATGGAATTCTTGGAAGGCTTGCACGATCGTTTTTCTAATGTTCGTAGTCAAATATTGATGATTGAAACTTTTCCCAATTTTGAAAAGTTCTTTGGTCTCGTTAAGCAAAAAGAATCACAACAATACATCAACAATACTACCATCCCCAAGGTTGAATCAGTAACGCCGCAGTATCAAAAACATGAAAACAATAATTTTCACTCATCTAATTCGGCTAATGAACACCAACGTCCATTCTACTCCCATTGTAACCGCCATGGGCATGTTTGTAAGACATGCTTTAAGCTTCCTGGATATCTACCAGATCACAATGGGGGCTCCTCATCCAACTTTAGTGGGGCTGCCAGTAATGCTACTATAAACGTAGCTCCACCTCAAAGCCCACCTCCTGCCACAGCTCCATTTTGTGGCCTCTTGGCTGAACAATATGATCGAGTGCTTAAATTTATTCGTGAATTGAAGGATTCCCACGAACAACCTCCTCCACGTGTGAACCTAACAGCGTACATCATCCTCTTCTTATGCTTCTTGGTATATTGAAAGTGGAGCTACACATCATGTTTGCTGCTCCTTATCTCTTTTCAATACATATCATAAAATTATTTCTCAAATTTCTATGCAATTGCCTAATGGTTCTACTATATCCATAACTCATATTGGGGATGTTTAGTTTTCTCGTTCTCTTTAACTGAAACTTGTGTATTATGTTCCATGTTTTCAATTTAACTTGATTTCAGTCACTCAATTAACCCGCACATCACATTGCTCGGTTATATTCTCATTTGATTCTTGTACATTTTAGGACTGCGCACGAACCAAGAGATTGGTAGAGCTGATTAGGTTACCGGTTTATATCATGTTTGTCTTCCTTTTGCTTTATGTTTAGCTCATAAATTATCATCCGATATTTGGCATCAAAGACTCGGACATCAAGTTTAGAATGTTTTAGGATGATTTGTTGTTCTTTAGATTCTGTTTCTCCACATTTAAATATTGATTGTGCTGTATGCCCAAGGGCAAAGCAAGTTCGATTATCATTCAATAAAAGTTTTATTTCTTCCACATTTTGCTTTGAACTTTTGCATTGTGATTTAAGGGGACCATTTACGGTTTCATCAACAAATAGCTCTCGTTATTTCCTTACAATTGTTGATCATTTTTCACGGTGCACTTGACTATACTTCATGCAATCTAAAAGTGAGACTTTAAAGTTTTTTACATTCTTTTATAATTTTTTTCTGACTCAATATTCATGAAAAATAATGAAGGTGCCTAATGGTTTCAATAAGATTCATTTTCCCCTTCTTCAAAAAGTACGTACAAATAATGGAAATGAATTCTTATCTCACGAGTTTCTATCATGGTCTGACAACCATGGCGTACATCACCAACGTAGTTGCGTCTACACTCCTTAAAAAATGGAGTTGTAGAACACAAACATCGCCATCTTCTTAATGGTGCATGAGCACTTCACTTTCAGGCAAATCTTCCCATCAAATATTAGGGAGACTGTGTTCTTACAGCAGCCTATATTATTAATAAACTCCCAACACTGTTACTTCAGGACTATTCTCCTCATGAAGTTTTTCTTGGTAGACCACCGTCTTGCAATCATCTTCGAGTATTTGGTTGTCTTTGTTTCGCCAAAAATACCTCTATTAAAAATAAGATGGATTCTCGATCATGCCCAGGCATCTTCCTTGGATATCTTTTTAATCATAAGGGATACATCATTCTTAACTTAGAAACAAAGCAAATATTTGTATTTAGGGATGTCATTTTCATGAATCTAAATTTCCTTTTCATGATGGACTTCCCACTTCTTCTGACTTTCTTGTCGCAAAAGAACCAATGTCTCCAATTCTCTATGATGATGATATCTCTTCATCTCCTATTGACAGTCATCACCTACATGAGCATCATCCATTCTCTTCTCCTGATCCAGTGCTTGAATTGGCTACATATCCAGTTTCTCCATCCATGCAGTCTAGACAATCCAGTCCTTCTTCACATTCAGAATCATCTTTGCCCTTTACTAATTCTCCCGGGCTTGACAATTCTTCTCTCTCTCATCCTTCGGGATCATCAGTTCCATCCACAATTGCCCTACGCAGGAATTACCTTCTAAAAGAATCCGACATCCTCCAGTTTGGATGAAAGATTATATATGCTCAATTCAACCTTGCACTTCAACTGACCCACATCCTCTCATTAACTCTCTTTCTCTTGAACAAGTTTCTCCTTCACATAAAGGTTTTCTTTCCCATGTGATAAACTATGTTGAGCCTCGTAACTTCATTGAGGCAATGAAACATCCACAATGGAAAGAAGCCGTGGCCAAAGAAATTCAAGCTTTAGAGACAAATAATACTTGGACCTTGGTTACTCTTCCATGAGGAAAGACAACTGTTGGATGCAAGTGGATTTATAAAATAAAATTTACTGTTGATGGATCTATAGAGCGTTATAAAGCACGCTTTATAGCCAAAGGTTACACACAACAAGAAGGCATTGATTATCATGACACGTTTGCTCATCTTGCTAAATTAGTCACCGTTCGTGCACTTCTTTCCATCGCTTCTGCAAAAAAAATGGTCATTACACCAGCTAGATGTCAATAACACTTTTTTACAAGGTGATCTACACGAAGAGGTGTACATGCAAATCCCTCCTGGTTTCAATAAAAATGGGGATTCTAGAGTTTGTTGTTTAAATAAATCCTTATATGGTTCGGAGCAAGCCTCTCGACAATGGTTTGCCAAATTCTCTTTCACCTTTTTAGATGAGGGATTTTCATAGTTTAAAGCTGACTATTCTCTTTTCATTTATCACTTCGGAGAACTTTCTATTTTTATCCTTGTTTATGTCGATGATATCATCATCACAAGAACAAATGACACATGTATCTGTTCTCTCAAACATCGTCTACAAAAACATTTCTCTATCAAAGATCTTGGCCGAATTCAATACTTCCTTGGCATTGAAGTTTCTCATTCTTCTCAAGGCATCTTTCTTTGTCAACGTAAGTACATACTTGACATTCTCAAGGATTCTGGTCTCACAAATGTCAAGTCCTCCTCTTTCCCCATGCAACAACAGTTGAAGTTGCTCCCGTCGGATAGTGACCCACTCCCTGATCAGACTTTGTATCGTTGCCTAATAGGACGTTTTCTCTATCTAACTGTCACAAGACCAGATATTGCATACTCTGTCAATTATTTGAGTCAATTCATGCAACATCCATGTTCTGTTCACTTTCAGGCTGTTTTGCATATCCTCAGCTATCTCAAGTGTTCTATTCATCATGGCATCTTCTTATCCTCTTCTAGCCCTCTATCACTCTCTGGATATCCAGACTCTGATTGGGTTGGATGTCCCATAACTCGCCGATCAACCACATACTACTTTACCATGCTTGGTACGAACCCAATCTCATGGAAGTCTAAAAAACAGCCCACCGTTTCCCACTCATCTACAGAAGCTGAATATCGAGCTATGGCTAACCTTACTACGGAGCTGCAATGGCTCCATTATCTATTTTCTGATCTTGGTATCACGCATACTAACCCAATTCCAATTTATTGTGATTACCAAGCTGCAGTCCACATATTCGAAAATCTAGTCTTTCACAAGCGAACCGAACATATCGAACTAGATTCCTACTTTGTTCGCGAAAAAATACTGTCTGGTCTCATCATTCCTCGGCACATTCAATCCGCAAAATAGCTAGCTGACATTTTCACCAAACCATTGGGCGACACAGAACAATTTCGCTGTCTAGCAAGCAAGTTGGGTGTGCGTTCTTCGCCCCCTCCAACTGGATGGGGGTATTATGACACAATATTATCAAAAATGTCAAGTCACTTAAGGGGTGCCCACGCCGTAACCAATGACATCTTATGATTGATTTGAAGAGTTATAAGTTATCCAATAATAGTTTAAATTTCAAATATTATTGTATTTGGTTAGATGATTAATAGATGGACAATGATAGTTTGTATTTGAAATGTTGTTAGATGATCAAGAGATAGAGAATGATAGTTTTAATTTTAAATATTCTATTTAGTTAGATTAACAGAAAAGAAATATCTTCCATTCAATATTGATACAATCACGGACCGAGCCGGTCGCGAATTGATCCCTCAAGATCGTCCCCCAACGAGAACCCGGCAAAATCGATCGAGAAACTGATGGAACTCCGGCTCTGACGTAGGCAACAACCGGCAGACGGACTCCGGCCACCTCCTACGGTGCATAAACGAAGAAACAACAGGTTTGAGCGCCACGAAGGATGATCAACTCTTCGATAAGCTCGGGTTCGTGTTTTACAAGCCCAAACACGGAAGGGACGAGGGTGGCGCGAAAGCTCGACCCAACAAAGCTTGAAGCTTCAATTTCTCATTTCATCAAAGCTCTTTTTTTTTAACAACATGAAAGGTCCAAGTATATATACAAACTATCAAAGAACCAAGCTTGCCCAAGAAGCCAAAGGAAATAATGCTATAATAAGAAAATATCCTAAAATTTCAAAAAACTGGTCAAATTTCGTGCAGATGGTGAGTTAAAGCCGTACTTAATTCCTTTACGGCCGTATTGGATTTTCTGCCCAAAAAAACAGCACTGGCGGTCTTTAGTATTTTGGCCATAACTTTTGATCCCGATGTCCAAATGAGGTGATTCAAAGCTTGTTGGAAAATAGATTCGACGAGCTACAAATCTTCCAGAAATAAGGATCTTCAAAATCCAACTTGTTTCAAAGATACGTAGCTTTGAACCTCATAAACCTTTAAATCTTCATGAATTTGATTCTAATCTGCTCCAATCGGGTTGATCTTGATTCCACGTGGCCGATACAATGCTCCAAGACTTCAAAATGGCCTAGGAGGGATCCTGGATCATATCAAATATGGTTTCAATAGACCTACTTATTATTATTTTTTTTGTATAGTTTAAGAAATTTTAATTAATGAAATTGGAGAAATAAAGTATTCACATAATATTTTTAATATACCCATATATAATTATAAATTTCTATTGGTTATTTTATAGGAAAATGGATATGTGTTACGTTCTCAATGTAAAAAGTTGAGAATTTTAAAAATTTTATTAAGCTGGTCAAATTAACTAAGAGTGTAATAAGAATATAGAAAATTAAAAGTATTTTTGATTTACCAAGTGAATTATATTTTTAGAATAAATAAAAAGGGAAAATAAATATATTATTTTGGGACGGAAGGAATAGTAGTACTATTTTGATTTAGAAATTGGTTTTTTTGCTAATAGGGACGTTATACTTGCCGAGTCCAAGTCAACTATGGACCCATTTCTTAATTCTTAGTTTCCTACCGACCGATTTCCGTATTTGACACGAACCAAAACACACGGTCTAGATTATAAGAAATGGATGCACAAAATGATGGAACACGTGTACATTTACGGAAGAAGAAAATTATATCAAGGCTTTATTCTTATTCTTTTGATGATATTATTAGTTTGTTCGAATTTTGTGTTGGATGTGTGGTTAAAAAAAATTTTTATATTAAAAAATATAAAATAATTACATTAACGCTTAAAAATAATAGAAAGTAAAAATTTATAAAAGTTGGCAAAAAATTATTGTGAGGAGAACAAGATCAATGAAAAAACGCGTGTTAGTATACGTATTTTAACAAGTTTTTACATAATTTTATATTTTTTTTAGTCCCCCTTATTATTCAACTCTACTTAATCATTTAACTCTATTCATTCTATATTCTATTTCGCATTAAAATCTATAAAAACTCTTACACTAAGATGGCGTTAGCATGAAATGAAAAATGCATTTTAATGTATTTTTTTCAAATTTTAAATTTATTCAAATAAATCACATTCATATATCTCTTTATTCATTAAATCTCTACCATTCAACTCCACTTATTCTCTCTCTTTCTACTCATAAAAATGTATTTAAACTCATTGGCTAACACCAGACACGCGCTTATTAATGAATGACTCGAGAGTCAATGGCAACTATAGACGGGGGAAGTACACACAGTAAAGATAAATATTTTTAAGGCTAGGCAGGGATGTTTGTAGATGTATCTGTAGGCAGAGAGGGGGGAAAACCTAAAAATCTTTGAATGAATGGACGATTCAAGATCTGGGAAGGATATACAGAGTATGCGGACAGTTTCATCGATTCGGGGCTTAATCTCAAATCTTTCTCGGTAATCTCTCCTTAGTCAACATTAAAAGACTTGTATTTTTTTCAGCGACCAGATTGGACATCATGATGACTGATCTATGGATATGAAAATTTTATCAATTTTGTTGAATTATATGGTTTTTTGAGTGTTACAGAAAAATGGTTTATCGATTGGCTCCACCGAATATGAATTATCCTGATTGAAAATTTTGGGTCTTGGATTATTACTTGGAACTCTGGGGGTTGTATTGGATTGTGCTGAAGTTTGAAAATTAGAAGAATTTTGCGTCAGGAGTTTTGTTGAAGTTGGTTTTGGGGGGTGGAGGAGGGTGATGAAATGGAGGAAAATGCAGCAGCTTTGCATACAGCAATGAATTCAGTGCAGGCACTGGGAAGGGGGTTTGATGTAAACTATGATACGAGGTTGCTTTATTGTAAGGGAGTCGCAGGGTCGAGAATTGTGCAAATTGATGAAGAACACGCAAGAGATTTGTATTTGACGGAAAATTTGGTTATCCCTAATGTTTCTAGGGATATTAAGAATTCACAGGAGGCTGGGGGGCGTGATGGCTTTGGCGTTTGCAGTTATAATGAGGTATGTTCTGAATTTTGCCTAATATTTTATCCTGTTTTTTTGGCAGGCAATTGGGAAAACAACCTTTTTTTATTTACTTGCACGTATTTACCATGTATACACGTTTCTTATGGATCGGTATGTGAAGGTGAAAGCTTGTTCAGTTTAACTTTGACAGGGAATCCCATTGTCACCCTCAACTAGATGAAGGGAAAGACATTTAGGGATTTAGTTTATAATATAGATTATATAATGTGGCTGAGTTGCAATGCTTTTTCTTCTCGTTTTAGCTTTTATTTACATTAATAAGTTCTTGACATGATCATGCTAGCCATTATGGGGTAATTTAACAGCGAAGGTACTTGGGCAAATTTCTCCCAATAACAGCACTGAGGTTTCTAGTCAGCAAGGAATTTATGCTAGTAGAACAACCGTGGACCGGTAGCACGATTAGTATAAAACTAAGGCAACACAGTAACTAAGGTTATCTCACTAACTCGTTCTGTTACAATGAGGGAAAGACAGTCAAACTCATGTGAAGGGTCACAGCACATCTGTGCCTCATCAAAATTCCCTCTTAGTGTATGACAATTTGGTTGCAGTTAATGGTTCTGACTTCTTGGGGTTCAAAACCAATTCTCATCAATGTAATTGCTGGGAACTACCGAAAAGCCTTCCTGCTGCTTAGATGCGTAGAAACCATGATGGAACATACCATTGTTCAATGACTTCAAATGGACCATCGTATCTTGGAATTGTGAACTTTCTTGATACTAATTTTTATTACAGATTTGAGGAGCTAGTTTCATCATCCCTTTATCCCCAACTTGAAACTCAACATCCCTTCCAACGATCTATAAAACAATTGATACAGTTTGATTCCTCAACTCAATTAGTAGTACTTTTAAAGTCCACTTCTTCCCCACACTACGAGTGAAAGAGAAGAAAATATCTCTCATTTCCTCCTCAAATAGATTTTTTTGTTTTCTGTGCAAAGAACCTTAGCAATTCATGTGAAGATTGGTCATTGGGGATCAATTTACTCCGAATTTTAGACAAAAATGGAATTGTGATGCCGAGATGGAAAAAGATTCTCTTTGAAAAGTAATGATAGCCTACTCTCATCAGTTGAGAAGCCTTTGCAACACTATATTTTTCTTGCTCAATCATTTTTATTTGTCTGAGGACAAATCGAAGGGAAAATTGATAAGTTGGACATAAACCTCGTCCTCCTTTCACAATCTCAAGAGGATTGGTAGCCATATGTTGTTTCTTACACGTTTGATAGCTTGAGTGGACCATAATATCTCGGAATTGTGCTCTTTCTTGCTACTAATTTTCTTTCGGATTTGAGGAGTTAGTTTCAGCATCACCTAATCCTCATCTTGAAACTCAACATTAGTTATGTTCGTGTTATCTTGCTATTTCATCTGTTGAGCAGCCTTTAGATGACTATTTTTGCTTTGCTCAATCATTTCTTATTTGTGATAAATAGTTGGTCATGGACTTCAGCCACCCTGTTTCATAACCAGAAGAGTTGTCTTCAATTAATTCTGCAGGACATCGGACAAAGGTTGATGTGTTCTAGCAGTCAGTACCTTGTCAAGCAAAGTAACCGAACTTTTTGTACTTGAACATGATGTCTTTAATATTCTGTTGGCAAAGCATTCACTCCTTTTCTGATCATCAGTTTATGGATGATTTCCTGGTTAGAATTTGTTTAAAATTTCAATCCAGAACCTATCATCTAAAAAGGCAATGTGGAGAATCTGTGTATAAACCATATATCGTGATCACTGAGTATGAACAAACTAACATATTTCACCACATTTTTGAAAAATAATTGAGCAGCAACATCTTTTCGACATTCATGACGAGCAGGACTGAAGATTCTGTACTTAGAAAATCTTTCCGCTACCACTGTAATGGACCTGAATTCATTAACTGTAGAACCTCTAATGAATTTCGGGCTTTCCTATTCAAATTAAATTTGATGAAATTAAATTTAGTTTTAGATGTGTTGTTGAAAATTGGAGAAGGGGTATTAAAAAATATAAAGTAATTGTCAAATTAATGGATGAGTGGTTAAAAAGGACGAAAGGGAAAAGTAAATTTAATTTGACAAAATTTAATGCGAACTGAACAAGCTCTCCATAAAAATCAATTCCAATCACCTGTTGGAAAGGACAGATGCTGAGCAAATTTACCTCTTTCCGCCTTATGTTTCGTCTTGTTGACAGATGAAGCAAGATGTCACACAGTCCCCTGGCTCATCCTCATCTTACGCCATTAATAGGATTTCGAAATTAAAGCAGTCATCCTCTTCAATGTCTGAATGTCCTGTCCAATTTTGAGCTTCCTTCAATGCAGTCTCGCCTCAGTGCCCTCCTGGAGGCACATATGACCTGCCACCGTTTACATAGGTCAACCATTCAATTCTGTCTCAAGGAGCTATTTTCAATTTTCTGCAATAGCTTAGTATAGGTGACATCACTTTAAGAACAATTTTTTATTTTTCAAGAAAACTATGCTCAGCCATCATCAATTCTAAACTGTAACTTTCCACATATTTCCTGCTAAGTGCATCTGCAACTTGATTCTTTCTCTGAGGTCTGTGTACCCATGAGATGAAAAATTCAGCCAAGAATTCCTGCCATCCATCTTGTTTTCGGGATAACTTTTATGAACAAGGTGTGTTCAGAATTCGGGAAAAAACTGTGTACTGCCATTGCGTTACGGATTTAATACTTAGTTTAAAGAATACAAAAATGTAAACTAGGAATCTAATGCTTACATATCATAATGTGTTCGTGTGAACATTATATATATATTATATATATATAGCTAAAAACTCACTTTTTAGGTCGAATAGTTGTGGGGACCAAGAAATGTGTGTATAATAATGAATGATGATTTGGGATATGTGGTCGATATTGATATTTGACTTTGACTAGTGGAAGTTAATTGATTTTCATGTTTTGCTATCAAAATTCATGCACACTGTTTTTACATTTCTTTCAATAATTTAATAGGCTAAGACTGACGAGGACTTTGATTCGCACATTAATTAATTAATTCATAACAGCAAGTAACTTGCAGTCCTTTTGACGATCTCTCTACCTTGAATAGTAAGCTAAGCTTTTTTCTTTCAATTCCATATAACTGCAGATGGTGGAATACTTCAATAAGAAGGCTAATATCCCTGGACAAGTTCCTCTTGGTTGTTTCAATGCTGCATTCAGCTTTACTGGCTCTAAGCATGTAGATGCTGCTGCCACAAAGTCCCTTTGCATGGATGGAATTTTCATTCCACTAGCTAAGATTCAAATTATCAAATCTCCTATGGTTTTGCATGAAAATGTTAAAAGAGCAGTCCCAACATCGTGGGACCCACCAGCCTTGGCCAGGTAGCAATCTTTAAGTTATGCATTTCAAAATCTGTCTAGGTTTAATTTATTGCTCACTGATTCTTTTCGCATTTTGACAGTTTCATTGAAAATTTTGGGACGCATGTTATCATGTCTGTAACAATTGGCGGTAAAGATGTAATCTTTGTCAAGCAGCATCTATCTTCGCCTTTGTCCACAATGGAAATAAAAAATTACGTTCAAGATATTGGAAACCAAAGATTCTCTACCTCGGAAGGCCTTACAAATTCAGGTCTATTGAAGTCCAAGGATAAGGCTAGTTCTACCGCATTTCTTACTTATCAATCCTTCAATTTTTATTTTTTTGTTCATTTATTATTATTATCATTGTTATTATTATAAATTTATTTATCTATTTATTTATTTATTTATTTATTTTTTAGTAAACTTGTAATTGTCCAGTAAGTTAATAATTCTACTGTTTGAAATTTCAGGGCAGTGATCCTTCTTTGTTTAACAGCCAAGGCATATACCCACAACCTGCCAATGCACCTTTTCTCTCTGGGAATGGCAAAGAAGTATGTAGAATCTCATACAAAGAAACCTATGCTTACTCTCATGAATGGATTTGCAGCTTGAATTATATTTGCTCACATCTGATGCAGGACGTTACAATCATTTTCAGAAGAAGGGGTGGGGATGATCTTGAACAAAGCCACACGAAATGGGCTAAAACGGTCCGATCTTCTCCAGATGTCATTGAGATGTCATTTTTTCCAATAACTGAACTTCTTGAAGGAGTTAGAGGAAAGGATCATCTAGCCCGCGCTATAGGTCTCTACCTTGAATGTAGGGCATTTCATTCCTTAAAAAAAAAAAGCTAACTTTTGTACAATTTCAGCTTCATAATAGTGTGACATTAGCTAAACTGAAATGATCTTGAACTGTTGATATGCAGACAAGCCTCAACTTGAAGAATTGAGATATTTCCTAGAATTTCAGGTCCCTCGGATATGGGCCCCACAACGGGATAGGTTTCCTGGACAATCAAGAAAGGAGCCTGTTTGTCCATCACTGCAATTCAGCATGATGGGACAAAAGCTATATGTCAGCCAAGAGCAAGTGTGTCTGTTTATTTTACAATTGCGTTACTATTTCACCAAGTTTTGTTCCAATGCCCACACACTAATGTGGTAGATTGCAAGTAGTCCACATTAGTGTATGGGTCACACTCTGAACCATTTATAAATTGCCATATCAGCATGTGGGCATTCGAACAACAGCTTCCTTATCATGTTACTCAAATAGTTTATACTTTTATTGGTAAAAAGTTTGATACGTTTTGTTTAAACATTGGTTCGATGTGGATTCGATGTGGATACACAGGTATCGGTTGGACGCAAGCCCGTGACTGGTATGCGGTTATGTCTTGAAGGAGTGAAGCAAAATCGACTTAGCATTCATCTTCAACATTTGTCATCTCTTCCCAAGATTCTCCAGCCATACTGGGACACACATGTTGCTATAGGTGCTCCAAAATGGCAGGGTCCTGAAGAACAAGACAGCAGATGGTTTGAGCCAGTAAAGTGGAAGAAGTTTTCCCATGTCAGCACTGCACCTATTGAAAACTCAGAGACCTTCATTGGCGACAATGTCTCAGGTGTGTACATAGTTACTGGAGCTCAACTCGGGGTGTGGGATTTTGGGTCGAGAAATGTCTTGCACATGAAGCTTTTGTATTCAAGACTTCCAGGTTGCACAATACGTAGATCATTATGGGATCACGTCGTTTCAAACGATAATAAATCAAGAAAACAAGTTTCTGATGAGTCGAGTTCAAGTTCTGGAGAAAATAATAAGTTGGCGAAATTTGTGGAGATGTCGGAAATGAGCAAGGGCCCACAAGATCCACCGGGACACTGGTTAGTTACTGGTGGGAAGCTGAGTGTAGAAAAAGGGAAAATTGTAGTTAGAGTGAAGTATTCATTGCTGAATTACTGAGTTCATCATCTGTGAGTTTTTTATGGTGTTGATGATCAGCCTTTATCATATATGGTGGAGGGTTTGATTTTTGATTTTGTTTGTACATGTTACCTTGTTCATGATGCATTTAGTGGACCGAGTGTTTCGTGAAATGTATTTACTAAGTAGTCTACAAGTTTTTATATATATAAACATAAAGAATCTAACGTTATAAAAGATAAACAATGTAGAGATTTGCAGAATTTAATTACTCGTGAATTTGTGAATTTAATTCTATTAATAACTGCCTCTATTTATGTGAAACCGAATTCAAGACAATCGTAATTACATAATTTTATCAAGGGTATAATAGTCATTCACATATAATAATTACATCTTTTACCAAATTATTCCTCCACCAAATTATTCCTCATAATTCATAACCACCAAATTATTCTCAATTATTCATAACACTTCAATTATTATTCATAACACTCTCAACGAATTATTAATACAAACGCCTTCCTGACTTTTAAAAAAAACCCAGTGGGAAAAAAACTTCCAAACCGATTAGCAGTGAGTGGTTATATATCGCTTTCATCAAAATATCAAGCCCCCTGACGCTCATCAAGAAAGATATTTAGAGATTCACGTGTCCGTTAAAACCTTATCAAGAAAACCTGTAAAAAAAAACTTGATCAAGGAAAAGAGTACAACCGCTCTGGGCTCGATTTCATATCTTGAGAACTGATATCTTTACTTCTGGTAACGATTTCAATATCATCATCGCTTGGATCTAAAGCATTAGCTCCATTATAACTGATCCAATAGATACACTGTATCAATTTCTCCTATCGTTTCAATATACCATGAATATGCCTCTGTTAAAACCTTATTAGAAACCCAAAGTGGAAAAACCCTAATGAAGGAAAAAGAGTAATATTATTCATGTGAATACGCCTTTTAAAGTTGCCTCATTAAAAATCTTGCTAGAAAACCTAATGGGATAAAACCTCAAAGGAAAAAAAGAGCAACGCTGTATTTTATACAAAGTATGTCGTAAAGATTTAAAATCTTTCATACATTTGTATGGAGTATCATATACATTGGTTTTATACTGCTCATTTAGAGTGCATCAATTTTCTTACACAACTACAAAACATTCACTATGAACACATGTCTCCAAACACACAATTTAAAGCATATAAATTCATAGTAAAACATGTAAAACATATAAGTAAACCTTCATAACTAACTAACACTTAAAATATATCATTTAACATTTAATACTCACTTAATAGGTTATTTCATTCCTGTGGGCTTAGTTCACCCTTTTTAAGGTACTCATAAACACGGATTTAACTCATCCGATCCTTTAATTTCCTTTTCGCATTAATACGATCGGTAGAATTTAACTTTCATGAGCATGCAACATATAATGACCACCATGCTTATCTTTAAACTTGAGCATTAGTCATCATCATCTCATCATCTCATAAGTTAAGGATTTCACATTCACCATTTATCATCTTCAATATATCTCAATATTTTCATTATCATTGATCATATGTAGCGCTACATTTTCATATCGTGGTCTTAATTTTTCAATTTCATTTCTTTCCCATATCGACATAACTTATCGAGATATCTCATTATCAATCCTCAGTAGATTACACAATATAAGTTATGTCATATACTCTTCAAGAGCATATGCTAGCTATTAAGACCATCTTTACAATTTGCTTTGATATATATGTTTGGGGAAATCTCATAATATCAACGTCAAGCATAACTTATCAAAGCATCTTTAACTATATATGTGATTGTTCATAGCATATTTTATGCATCTTTGAACTTCAAGTTCATATTTTAATTGTGAGGATATAACATGATGCATTTCACATATCATTTTCAACCTTAATACTCCCCTCATCGAGAAAATTTAGAACACCAAAATCATACAATTGGTATGATTTTAATCATATATGTTCTCATCATTCAAATTTAATATGAGAATTTAGACCTGCTTGTATTCTATTCTCTGATATCGCAATTTATTTGAGGACTTTAAATAATTTGCCATATAATATCCCACTTCAGTATGCATACTCAAATCCTTCAGTGATTTATTCAAGTATTGGGATATAAATTTACTACTTTATCATTAAATTGAAAATCATGCTCATACTGAGCAAATATTTCAGAAATTTCAAATTACGAATCATATACACATGTGACTATCTAGTGGATCCATATCATAATATCTAGTAGTCTACATGAGGATGAGTGGCCCATACTTCATCCTTTATTCTGTATATATATTTGGGATTTATTCCCAATATTGGCTAAGAATGATTTCATCATTTATCGAGAATAATCATTGAAGAATTCTTTAATTCTTCACTTGAAATATTGATTTCAATAATTATTTAAACCATGGTCATCTGGTTTTGGTAAACGAGCATTATTGAACTTCTAGTTCAAGAAATTCTTATATCGATTTCACTAGTATCAGATAGTGCTCAATATGATTTATCATAGAAATAATTCACCGACATATTCCATCATCTTTGGTGACATTATTGTCTACTACTGCTCAAACACGGAGTTACCATACGCATCACATCCGGCTATTATTTAATTCAAATCGTAGTTTTACGCTTTATTTAAAATCGGAGTCTTATTTCCATACTGTCGTATTATTCTATAAATAAATCATCAAAATTATTGCAAAAATTCATCCTAACAAGGGTCTATACATTATAATGGATCATATGCTCTCAAATCTTCGAAAATACTATCCATCACTACTCGATTAAAATCCTAAAAGGATTTATCGAGGTATGGAAAGATTAAGGATGCTAATGAATAAGGGTATCCCACAAGATATCCGATGCTTGATTGAAGCAAAGGTTCGATTATCTGGTGAGGTTTCACCCCCAAATACATGCCTGGTATGGATAAAAGTAGTTTTTCAAAGAAACGGAGAGCAAAAAGATTAGGAGGATGTTACAAGTGTGCTCGATGGACATGTGACACTCGATGTAAATCTGTGGGGTACTTGTCCAAACCGAGAAGATAAAATAAAGCATTCATTAAGGATGGATTGAGAAAGAGCCTTGGATGATATTCAATGTGCTCTTGAGACACATCCCAGTGACACGACATAGGTGAGCTAATGGCCTTATGGGCCAAATTCAAAGATCAACAAACGCTGCATACTTTGAAAACTTACTTTAGAAGATCCTGCTTGTAAATTTAGTAGAAAATTTTAGTATAATAATTTTCTCATATTTATGTAAGAAAGCTCTTGTAATAACAAAGATCAATATATTTCTTTTATTTGTAAATATCGCTTTTCAATTTTAAGATATATATTATTTTTCAATCACCGACAAATTATATGTCATATCACTAAAGAAAAATTTCGCTTTTTCTCTTTCATATTTGTCAAAAAGTAAATAGTGCACTCAATTATTGGTTTTAAAATTTTTCTTTAAATAGAGGGATTCATATATCTCTCATGTTGAAAATATAGTGCAAAAGAGAGATAGGAGTAGAGACGGATGTGGAGATTTTAGAATCATCTCATACAAGCCGGCCTTTTACCTCGCCATATTAAAAACCGTATGTATTCTTGGTGGATCTAATTGCAGGCCATATCCAATATGTGGATATGGCAAACCCACTCAGTAAAAGAATTAGGGAGACAAGAAATCAATATACTATACGGAGGAACCAACAACAAACTTTTAGCTAGACTTATAATGGCCGTGACAATCATGGGGAATAAGAGTTTCAGTGTAATACCTTTCCATCTAGTTGGATCTAATACTTTAATTGGAGCCGCTTCTACCATGGGTCCAGCAGGTTGGGGCTACAAGCGCTAATCCATCCACAACTGCATGATGTATATGATGAATACAGTGATGCTTTCATTGTCCTTCCAAAGCGCTACAACACACTGGAGGAAATATTCAATATAACCTCTGTACAATGGAACTTTCATGTCAAACCAATAGGTTTGTTGAATATTAATAATTTCTTTGATGGCTTACTAGCGCTTCTAGATCGTGTATGTAAATAATAAGTTTATCTCTCATTCAATGAGAAAAATACTTATTTCTCACAAGATCGCTGATGAACTACTCATCAAATTTCATGCATATGTTCAAGAATCAGTGGAAGCCTGTGTCCGTCGATCACGCATCACTGTGTCGCTTAAAAAGAAATTCCTGATCCTTTAAATATTTCATTATGAATCCTAATGTTGATGGTGGCAGAGTTACGAGTATTTATACTTTCGAGACGCATCCCTCATTTATGGATTCAGATGTATATTCTTTTTGCATTTCTATATTTTCGAGTGTTTAATGCCATCTTTTGATATTCTCAATATATTCTACTTCTACTGCTTTGTACTTCTTCCTGAGTAATAATAATATCATATTGGCTTTATTCAAATACAGATATCTAGTGATTTTGCTTCTTCAAGAGCATTTTATTCTCATATTAATACAATCTCATATCATCGATGAGAGCTATCATATAAGCTTTCCATTATATATTTTCTTGATTTATCAACATGGGATCTATTCAAAGATTTTACTGCCTCTATTTATCCAATGGTAATCTTCTAAGTACCACTTGCTCAATTTTCTCCATTCATATTCCTGTGATATATGAAGAAGTAATTTTATTCTCAACGCACTACTTTCGAGAGTATGATTAGAATATTTGATCAACTACTTTTCCGAGTAGGATTCGTTATAAATCCAATCGTAGTATAACCCACCACATTGGAAATATGCACCAATCGTGGTGGTATTACCCACTACATTGGAAATATACTCAAACTATAAAGTGCATAAATTTAAATTGCAGAAATTAAATTTCCTCCAATAGGTGGCTCCAACCTACCTTATGAATTATTGCAATAAATAAATATAAATTTACGGAATTTAAATAACAAGAATTAAATTGCATAATGTTTAACTACTTCTTCAGAGTAGGATCCGCTAGTAGAAGGTACATCATCACTTAGCATATAAAGTGCAAAAATATATAAAACCTTCCGCTTAGTGACTATTGAACCCATCATCAAGTAGGAGGTTAGCAAAGAATTAAATTACAAGAAATAAAGTCAGAATTAAATATTGAATTGCTTACAGAGTGCATTTGTTCTTCTAGAACAAATACTCATTGCCGCTTCTCCAAGAAGACACTTATCCTTCTAGAATAAGTACATTATGTAATTGAACTCTTCGGAGTTACATTAATATTTCGATCTTTAACTCAAATGGACTTCAAGCCATTTTATATAATCAATGGATTTAGAATTTCTTCATGAATATTCTATCCCATTTTCACTTGTCGTCAAATTAGGGTCGATTTTACCCTAAGGGTAAAATTGTCCATTCCAATTACTGAAGGTAAAATTGTCAAAAATATTTTATCAATGTTTTACGATTGAAAATTATCTCCTTTCTACTTCAATTTATCAATATCAAAATATTCAATGACTATTTTGTAACTTTTTCAAAAGTTGGTGTACTGATTTGTAGAATTTTGAAAGTTTGATAATAACATATTTCAAAACGAGTTATTACCCTATCAATGTTGGTCAAATCAAGCTCGTTAAATCGAGTATAATGAGTCGAGAAAATTTGATTTTGATAATGTATACTCCTTTATATCTCGATAAAATGAATGTTATAGCTTAATATATTATTATATTATAAAATCATATGATTTTACTCTTTTTCCCTTTCTCTAATTATTCCATGGATGAGATTTACTTGCAATCCATTTATTGATCGGAAAATTCTTTGACTCCATTCTTCCAATTTTGGGATTTCGCATATCTCCAAGTTGTGTCACAGAATGAGGAATTGTGGGAAGAATATGAACAAAGTGCTAATTTTCAATGATGATTTTGCAAAGAGAGAGTTATTTAGATTGATGAGGATGAATTAATTCATTGGTAATAATCCAGCTCGACATGTACATCATCTATAAGATGCAATCGTAGAATATACTTTCTTTCATATTACTCAAATGGCTAGAGACTCGTCGATAACGCTGCTATAAAAGTATAGAAACAATAGAGTAGAATTTAGAGAGTAATGAATTCTAAGGAATTTCGTGAATTTAATTTCATTAATAATCAAGTTCTATTTATGTGAAAACGAATTCTAAGACAATCGTAATTACATAATTTCATCAAGGGTATAATAGTCATTCACATATAATAATTACATCTTTTACCAAATTATTCCTCCACCAAATTATTCCTCATAATTCATAACCACCAAATTATTCTCAATTATTCATAACACTTCAATTATTATTCATAACAGAATGGTACTTTTCAGAGTGGTTAGCGTGTCATGGATTTGTTGACTCAAATTTCCAACCGTTGACAACCAATGATGGGACAAAATCTAGCTAAGACATAATAAAAGCAGCACCAAACACTGCTTGAAGATCATATTTAATAGGTCCATATTAGATATATGTTCCGAGATATATGTTCCGTTCTCCACGTGGGCACGTATTCACGTAGGGGGGGAAAAAAATTATTGGCCCCACCGCCCCTCATCTCCTCATCATTAGGGGAGGTATGTAATGTATCATTCATCCAACTCAATATAAATATTATAAAAAATTAAAAAAATATTTTTGAGTTGCGTGGGTATGATTTTGATAAGTTCCCACATGGGAACTTATCAAAACTGGTCGATATTAATAGTTGTCTAATGCTACTAGTACAAAATTTTATTTATTACATTTTTGAGTACTAGATGACGTGACATTATGCAAATATTATACACAAGTAAACAATTATATATTTATAAACTTGTAAAATGCAAAAGCCTTACGGCTGCATTTCATCTTTTGCCAACATGTAACACATGGATAACATAATCTAACAGACAGAATTCACAGAAATGTATATAAATGATACGCTGTAGGAGTTGATCAAATTTGAGCTCCTTCAAAAGTTTGTCCAAATTGCCAAGTTGGTGGCACAACGTTGTAGCTGGTAGCCGTGCGGCCATCGCTGGCTCTCACTCTAAAGGAAAGACTTTGGCCATTTAGGTATGAATTGCTCTGCCAATTTTGGCCCCAATTTCTTGACATTTTTTGCCAACCGGTGCGTGACCCTTTCATCCATACTGCACTAACATCTCCCACTCCACCAACATTTGTTATCAACACCAAATTGAAGTATGAATGGCCATTAATTGTGAACCTCATTCCTCCTTTCTTCACACATGGAACCCTATCAAAGAATAACAATTGATACGATGTTGATCCATAGTTTTACGATCCAATCATAGTTATCAACCAAGACCGGTTCTGTCATTAGACTGATGGGGCAGTCGTCTCAGGCCCAAAACCAAAAGGGACCCATTCGTTTTGTTATACCCGGAAGCCCAACATATTAAAGCCTTTTGAGAAAAAAAAAAAAAAAAAATCATTGGTACACATCTTTCGCAATATGGTTTGCTTTTTGGGATATAGTGTGTTGTATTTGTTACTTTATATTTTAGTTTTACAATAATATGTAACTATAGCAGCTATGAAGCCCTATTCTTATGAAACTCGCCTAGGACATGTCAAACCACAGAACCATTATCAATTAAACAAGACCAATTTTCGAAATAGAAGAATAAGAAAATTCACCTTCTATAGAGCACAGGCACTATTCCTGCGCGATACTGTGCAATTTTCAAGAATGCAGGTTGGGCCAAATCAAAATGTTGAAGAGGTGGATTACACCAGCCACCATTGTTATTTGCCAATGCATAATTTGGAGGGCAAAAATTTGTTGCTGTTATGGTTATGGTTCCCTTAAGACACCATTTAGGGTCATTATGGCACTTGATTTCATAGCATGCACCACAAGTCAGCCCATTGTTAAATAGGGCAGTGCTCAATGCAGCAGTGTTAGTACCATAACCTTGACTATACAAGTTACCATATCCACATGCTCCACCTAAACATTTTCAACCGGAAAATAAACAATCAGTAACATTTTGTTTAATAAACTGAACTGAATAGATGAAAAAGAAAATGTCTTTTTAACACTCTAACAGATAAAAAAGAAATGTTAATGTTTTTTTTTTTAATTTACGTACCCATTGTGCCAGAAGCATCAGAGCCTCCATAAAATGTTGCATGGGCACTATGCCAAGCACCGAGGTTTCCATACACGTTTATGCTATGAAAAGATAGGAAGAGAAGTAATACAAGAAACGCCATGTATCCTATATATGCTAGTGTGTGACTAATTAATTTTGCTTTCAATGCACTCTTGATTTCTCTAGCAATGCAATTAGATTGGCTATATATAGACAGCTTAGATTATGAAATGGAACGAGTCATCACGTTCGAAACCGGCCAAAATCCCTGCAAAACAGTTTGAATTTAATTTCTTTACCAAATCATTGCTTATTTTAATTGGGACCCTCTCAACTCTATTTGTTGGATGGACTTAACTCTCATTTTTAATGGCTTTTAATTAATTGATAATTTAGGCGGTGCACTTGCATAGTTAAATACAGAGTTTCCCTTTACTTTTAGCTAGTGTCAACATACTATATAACATTGTAGATTTTCCGTTTTTAATTTATATAATTGAATTGGATAATCCTTTTAATTGCTTTGGATAATTATTTTAAGCCCACATATTTTGTTATCACAACTAATTAAGTTCTTTAGGTTTGTAAAACTGACTTGTTCTCGATATATGAATTAAAGGGAATGTACATAAAGTTTATTAAGCAACTCAACTGTTTTAAAACTTAAAAGGATGAACGGGAGGAATCCAGAAAATTAGATAATTAGTTGGTGCACATTTTAACTTATATCTTCAATTCGAGAATTTTATGTTGCCAGCGCTGGTAACATGCCAACAATCACAAGCCCCCTGATTGCAGGGGGTGGGGGATTGAGTCTTGCTGATAGCTGCCAGCGCTGGCAATAGAAGGATTCTTCAATTACAACTGAATTTCAATATTAATTAATGCATCTCAAAACTCGAGTACTAGTACTATCTATTTTGCCAAGTATGTATGTAACATACAAATTTGTTGTTATTGTAAATATTAGCTAGCATCACCATCATCATCATTATTATTATTATTATTATTATTATTATTATTATTATTATTATTATTATTTGTTGAGATTGTTTTAAAAGAATATTGACATATTTCTGTCCAGTCAGTCAATTAATAAATAGTCATCAACATAATTAAAAACTTTTTAATTAGTCAACAAACAAAAGGTCCAACTTTTGATCAAGTGGTATATGTAAGTAAGTAGTGGTGTTGGAGAAGTCACATGAGGATTGAGGGCCAATGTACAAGTAATTAAAGCGGAGAAGTGCGGCAGTTCTGCAAATTTCTTTGGCGGTGATTGGTCACATGTATAGTAGGTAATGAACCGTTAGCCTACCATATCTTCAAACCCGACGTGTCCGTCTCCCGGAATTAATGCCGTTCTTCATGTTGAGGTTTCCACCCTTCTTTCTGTCTTTCTTTCTTTCTTTCCATTTTTTTATTTTTATTTATTTATTTTTTTTTTATCTCTTCACAGAGATGACAAAAATAATAATTTCTGACATGGAGTGGAAAACTTGAAAAAAAAGGTGTAAAATTTTAAAAATAATAATGACATTACTCTATTGGATCATCTATCGAAATTTCCTATTTTAGAATCACATAATTAGAATAATAATAAACTACAAAATATAAAACAGTTTTTAACTACCTAAAAAAAACTCCACAAAAAACAATATAATTTAGAATGTCTGCAAGAGCCTCTTTAATTTAAAGAACATCTTTTGTATTTTATAGAGTATTTATTTATAAATTTAAAGAGTCAAAATTTTAAACTACTCCAATAGTCTCTTTATTTTACTTATTTCAAGAAATAATTATTATTTTTATATTTTCTTACTTTTTGTATGCTTCTCTCTTAATTATAATTATACTAGCATTCTATTGTTTCCCATAAATAATTAACCATTAGACCCACATTTGGCATTGAAATTTGAAACTTTTTCAATGCATTTAATTATAAAGATTGACTTTGGCTTTCCAAATATGGAGAGTCAAACGTACTCTCTAAATAAAAAAGTTAATATCCAGAGTTTATTGAAGTTGCTCTTATGTTGTAAATCATAGAAGCAAAAAACACACGTCTCAACACACCAACACATAAAGCAAAAGAGTAAATTGAAGAACTCTTTATAAGAGTAGACAATTAGAAAAACTAGATCAAGAATATGTAGATTTGCGTGCAAAAATTCAATTCAAAGTAAATTTGATTGTATTTTTCAACCTAACAAAAGATTCATCTTGTGAGTTGAAGAAAAACCAAAGATCTCTTGAGTTTGATGTAGACTGTATTTTCGACCTAAACATTATCGCTTTTGCATAAACTCATTGTCATGATATCATTAATAACATTGATTATGTGAGGTGTTGAGGTATATTATTTGGTTTTGGCATATTAGAAATTCGGTTAATTGCGCGAACAGTATTCAAGTTACATAAGAATAGCATAATAGTCACTGGAGATTCAAACTTGTACCCCGTGGCCACCGAAATATAACTTACTTTGAATGATGGTTGTTGGCACCCTGGTGACGTGGCACAGACTCAGCCCAGGTCCTCCGCATAATATGGACTCCCCACTGACGTGTAGGGGCACTAGGTCGGCTGATGACGTGTCTAGTGTCCCAGTTCGGATTGACACTGGAATGTACCCCGCTGGAGAATAGGTGGAGGGTCCCAGTTCAGCTCGACCGGGCCCGCCTAACTCTGTCAAGGGCCCAGGGTCAGCAGAACCATGGAGGGCTGTCCCGTCATTACAGTTTCTGACAGATGATCCGAGGTCAGCTCGGCCATGGTGTGTGACCAGTCCCGCTCGCTACAGTAACCGACAACAGGGACAACCCACGTGTTATCTGACACCCTGACACCCTGACACCACCTGCACCCGACAGAGCATCTTTTCCCCATTAATGCAGTGACGGCTACACCCAAGTTCCGAAATCAACGCCTTAAATGCAAGACGGCTTGCAGGTACAGCAGGTGCAATCATCATCCCTACTCTGGCGCTCATACAGTTGCCTCATGATGACCTACCACCGCCTACCTCTTTCTTGCACTATAAATAGAATACTTAGTGATCATTTGAGGGGGAGAACACACGAAAATCCTCTGTAATCAAAGGCTAGTTCGAGCTCGGCTATAAACACTTATTTATTCTTTACTTCTTCAGCTACTACTAACCAGGTCCTGACACTCACCTCAATTCATAATTAATTAGTCCTTACTGATTTCGACATCAACAATTGGCGCTAGAAGGAGGGCCTCCCCCTTTAATTTCTCCAGCACACATCCCCAGCTCTACCACAAAACACTGTGTCGACACCATGATGATGTGGCACGAGCTCAGCCAGGTCCGCCATGGCGTAGGCCCCATCGCTGACGCGTCCAGGACCTGAGGTCGAATTGATACTGAAATCACCTTACTGGAGGATAGGGCCGAGCCCAGTTCGGCTCGGCGGTACTTACCTAACTCGGCCTTAGTGCCCAGGTCGGCAAAACAGTGTGGGCTATTCGCACTTCACAGTTCCTGACGGGCGGCGTGAGGTCAGCTCGGCCAGAGTGTACGGCAATACCCGACCGCTACACTCTGGCCGAACCAGGAGCCACCATTGGGGACAGGTCACTGCGCTGCTGAAGGAGAGGTCACTCCAACCTAGGTCATGAGGCGGCCAAACGACCTCACCCACGCTATGGCGGGAGGTGCTGACGGTGGCTCGACTACCTAAGGAACCGACCTGACGCTCGAAGTGCAAAATCGAGCGCGGCTCGCATGCACAATGTTACTTTCCCCGACATTCGCGAATGGATGGAGGTGATGACGGTGGCCATGGCTGAGCTCGACTACCTGAGGAACCGACCTGACGCTCGAAGTGCAAAATCGAGCGCGGCTCGCATGCGCGACGTCACTTTCCCCAACATTCGCGAATGGATGGAGGTGATGACGGTGGCCATGGCTGAGCTCGACTACCTGAGGAACCGACCTGACGCTCGAAGTGCAAAATCGAGCGCGGCTCGCATGCGCGACGTCACTTTCCCCGACATTCGCGAATGGAGGGAGGTCCTGACGGTGGCCATAGCTGAGCTCGACTACCTGAGGAACCGACCTGATGCTCGAAGTATAAAATCGAGCGCTGCTCACATGCGCGGCGTCACTTTCCCCGACATTCACGAATGGAGGGAGGTGCTGACGGTGGCCATGGCTGAGCTCGAAGACCCGAAAAGCCGAGCTGATGATCGAAGCACACAGCCGACGGAAGAACTAGACACCGTCAATGTCGACGCGGAGCACCCGGAAAGGGTCCTGAGGATCGGGAAGGGCCTAGTTGAGCCCACCCCCAACATCTTTCCAGTGGCGCCCCCTTCAGTTGGCGCCACATTCAGCTGGCGGCCCTCTAAGTGGCGTCCCCTTCAGTTGGCGCCGCCGCATTCAGCTGGCGGCCCGCTAAGTGGCGCCTCGTTCAGTGGTGCCCCTTCCAAATGGGGACAGATCTACCACGGTGGCATCCACTTATCAAGCGTTCTCCGTCTCTTCAGACCGGAGCCAAGGTTCGCCACGGCGGACCCATCCCCTGACATGGCTGACCTAAGTGGTCCGGCCTGGGGACAGATCCACCACGGTGGCATCCACTTATCAAGCATTCTCCGTCTCTTCAAACCGAAGCCTAAGTCCGCCACGACGGACCCACCCCTTGACATGGCCGACCTAAGCGGTCCGTCTTGGGGACAGATTCACCAACGTGGCATCCAAACAAAATAAAATTAAAATATCCTAGGTCCGCCACGGCGGACCCGCCCCTTGACATGGCCGAGCTAAGTTGTCCGGCCTAGGGACAGGTCCATCACAATGGATCCACCCCTTAAGAAAGGCAATCTACGGATTCGGCTTAGGGACAAGTCCACTAAGGTGGCACTTCATAAAAAATATATATATAATAAAAATAAAAATCTATCAGGAGTTCAGCTACAAATGGCCACTACGGTGGATCTACCTCGTAAAGTAGCCAACACTTCAGTTCGGCTAAGGGGACCTAGGTCCACGGTGGACACAACTAAACAGAAATGAAATGGCCTAAGTTTTAGTTCGCCAAATCAAGTACAGGTTCCACCCAGGTAGACTCACATCCTGAAAATTATCAACGTTTCGGTTCGGCGAAGTATGTATTAGTCCACTATGATGAACCACTTCCTAAAAGTGGCAAACTTTAATTTGGCCAAGAAATCCTTGCTCAGACCTGAGGTCGGCATCCTTGCTCAACACCTCAGCGGGTCAGCCCACCTCACTAGTCAGCCTCCTTGCTCGAGACTTGAGGTCGGCCTCCTTCCTCAGCACCTCAATGGGTCACCCACCTCAGCGAGTCAGCTTCCTTGCTCGGCACCTGAGGTCGGCCTCCTTGCTCAGCACCTCAGCGGGTCGGCCACCTCAGCGAGTCACCTGAGGTCTGCCTCCTTGCTCAGCACCTTCGCAGGTCAATCACCTCAGCGGGTCTGCCCCCTTGCTCAGTACCTGAGGTCGGCATCCTTGCTCAACGCCTCAGCGAATCAGCTTCCTTGCTCGGCACCTGAGGTTGGCCTCCTTGCTCAGCACCTCAGCGGGTCGGCCACCTCAGCGAGTCAGCTTCCTTGCTCGGCACCTGAGGTCGGCCTCCTTGCTCAGCACCTCAGCGGGTCAATCACCTCAGCGGGTCTGGCCCCTTGCTCGGTACCTGAGGTCGGCATCCTTGCTCAAGCGAATCAGCTTCCTTGCTCAGCATCTGAGGTCTTATCCTTGCTCAGCACCTCAGCAGGTCGACCACCTCAGCGAGTCAGCTTCCTTGCTCGGCACCTGAGGTCGGCATCCTTGCTAAGCACCTCAGTGGGTCAATCACCTCAGCGGGTCTGCCCCCTTGCTCAGTACCTGAGGTCGGCATCCTTGCTCAACGCCTCAGCGAATCAGCTTCCTTGCTCGGCACCTGAGGTCGGCCTCCTTGCTCAGCACCTCACCGGGTCGGCCACCTCAACGAGTCAGCTTCCTTGCTCGGCACCTGAGGTCGGCCTCCTTGCTCAGCACCTTAGCGGGTCAATCACCTCAGCGGGTCTGGCCCCTTGCTCGGTACCTGAGGTCAGCATCCTTGCTCAACGCCTCAGCGAATCAGCTTCCTCGCTCGGCACCTGAGGTCGGCATCCTTGCTCAGCACCTCAGTGGGTTGGCCACCTCAGCGAGACAACTTCTTTGCTCGGCACCTGAGGTCGGCATCCTTGCTCAGCACCTCAGCGGGTCGGCCACCTCAGTGGATCTGCCTCCTTGCTCGGTGCCTGAGGTCGGCATCCTTGCTCAGCACCTCAATGGGTCGGCCACCTCGGTGATCGACTTCGGGCCTTGCTTGTTTAAGACTGAGGTCGGCCTCCTTCCTCAGCACCTCAGCGGTCAACCACCTCAGTGGGTCTGCCTCCTTGCTCGGTGTCTGAGGTCGTCATCCTTGTTCAGCACCTCAATGGGTCAGCCACCTCAGCGGGTCAGCTTCCTTGTTCAATACCTGAGGTCGGCATCCTTGCTCAGGACCTCGGTGGGTCAGCCACCTCAGTGGGCCAACCTCCTTGCTCGGCACCTCAGGTCGGCCTCGACTCGATACAAACATGGCTACCGCCTGATTCATCACCGTCGATGCGCATCCGGTTCAACACTGTCGATCTACATCCCACCTCAGCATTGCTGGTCTTTATCATAACATGGCCATCATAATAGAATCACCCGCTGCAAGTAGGAAGCAACCAAGGTGGCACCTATCAGCCACAGCCGACCACTTCAGCAGACCCATCCCCTAACAAGGCCGACCTACACGGTCCGAATTGGGGACAGATCCACCAAGGTGGTATCCACAAAATTCAGTTAGACTTGTGAAACACCGCATATGGCCAACGCCCTAACAAAACTGATGTAAGACAACGATATTGAGATGGAACGATGAGCTCCTCCCCCAACGGTCGGCCGACACGCTTACCAGAGCCAGGGCCACGTGCCACGCGCATGCCAGCCCAGGCCGGTGAAGCGTCAACCCCGACCTAGGTCGGCATTCACGCTAGGGACAATTGTTGGCACCCTGGTGATGTGGCACAGACTCAACCCAGGTCCTCCGCATAATATGGACCCCCCGCTGACGTGTAGGGACACTAGGTCGGCTGATGACGTGTCTAGTGTCCCAATTCGGATTGACACTGGAATGTACCCCGCTGGAGAATAGGTGGAGGGTACTAGTCCAGCTCGGCCGGGCCCGCCTAACTCGGCCAAGGGCCCAGGTCGGCAGAACCATGGAGGGCTGTCCCATCGTTATAGTTTTTGAAAGATGATCCGAGGTCAGCTCGGCCATGGTGTGTGACCAGTTCCGCTCGCTACAGTAACCGACAACAGGGACAACCCACGTGTTATCTGACACCCTGACACCACCTGCACCCGACAGAGCATCTTTTCCCCATTAATGCAGTGACGACAACACCCAAGTTCCGAGGTCAATGCCTGAATGCAAGACGGCTTGCAGGTACAGCAGGTGCAATCATCATCCCTACTCTGGCGCTCGTACAGTTGCCTCATGATGACCTACCACCGCCTACCTCTTTCTTGCACTATAAATAGAATACTTAGTGATCATTTTAGGGGGAGAACACACGAAAATCCTCTGTAATCAAGGGCTAGTTCGAGCTCGGCTATAAACACTTACTCATCTCAGTTGATAATTAATTAGTCCTTACTGATTTCGACATCAACAATGGTCATTGATGAGTGTAATTTAATTTTATATCTTAAAATCAAATTGTAAGAAAGCTCTCTTCTTACTTTATCGGGTCACTACCACCACCACCAGCTCGATCCAAAAAACACCACAACAAAATCAAGTCATTGCTGCCACCGCTTGCTCTGTCGAATTTTTAACTAGATTTCTAATGCATTTTGGCACCAAATTTGGTGCGTGACTGTAACTAAAACTGGTGCGAAAATGCATCAATTTATGGTGAAAATTTGCACCAAAATATGGTGTAGAATCACACCAGTTAATGGTGCAAATTTGAGCCACTAAAATGGTGCTAATTAAACCGTGCAAAACACATTTTGTTGTGAGTAGAACACATTTGTCTAAATAAATTACCGTGTCTCCAGAAACCAGACACTCAAATAAATTGATTGAACCAAACTTCCTAAACTAATTTCCAGCAAATCATATATACATGTCTAAGCATAAGTATTGTCTTAGTGGGGAAGGGTAGTTAGTAGGGTGTGGGGGAGACAAGATTCATATAAGCGGGCATTAGATTGTTGACCAGATGCACAATGAAATCTTAAGCATTAATTATGATTCCTTAACAAATTCAAATACAAGGAATCTCATTTAGTGCTTGTCCGCTGTGCGGATTATAAATTGATTTATTTATTTTTTTAATAAAAAACCTAGTGCATTTTTTTTATAGAGACTTTCGAAATTATTTTTAATGGTGTATTTTTTTTTTTGTTATCCACATAATTAAACTCCTGTAAAGATTATGGACAAACAAAAGCACTCATTTTTAATTTAATTGTCTTGTATAAAAGTAGCAGAAGAATTGGAATCTGGAAAAAGCATGTTTTGGACCTTCAATCTGTGGGCTATTTAAAGTGACCTGATAACATAATTATACCGGTACAGATTAGATTATGTTCAGGCCCACCAATGAGCAGCAAAAAGGGGCGAATGAGAAGAAAATATTTAGTTTGCCCATAAAAAGTCTGTCATTTATAATAAAAACAAATTATTGCACCTCCGTGTTATAAGTTAACAAAATTAAATGAATATGAAGTACACCCGTTGAAGCTTTTCATGTGGGTTAATGCCTCATTGGCTGACTTAAGCATCTTCGCACGACATGGAAAGGAGTTTTACTATGATTATGCTGCAAATTTTATGTCAGCTAGCTATCTCGAAAAATAATCATCATCACTCACTCCACGTAGATAAATATAATCGTTGAAGGATAAACTACGCCTAAAATATACAAATATAACTTTGAATGACTTATTATGCCTGAAACATATAAGTTCAAATCATGTCGGGGGCCGGAGCTTGACCAAAATTTTGTCTCATAGGGCTTTTTCTAATTACATTTTGAAAGAGACCCTTCCGGTCACATATTCAAAAAAATAATATCCTCTTTTGCATGTACTATGAATTTTCCTACAAATATTTGTTTTTCTCATACAAAGTCTTAACAAGACATATTATTTGAAACAAAATTAAGGGAAAAGTATTACGAATTACATATCTATAATCTCCAAACCGAATATTCAGTCAGAGATCATCTGACAAGAGTTATAAGAGTATGAGAGGTAACGTTCACTTGGAAGCTACACTGAAGAGTGTTGTAAATAATTATTAAGAGTGTGAGTGTTCACTTGGAAGCTACACCGAAGAGTGTTGTAAATAATTATGCATTTTTGAGTAACTTCTATCTTTGAAGTCCTAACTCGTCACTTATAAATAGAAGATTTCATTCTGATAATAAAATACAATACAATTCTATTATTACTCTCAACTTCATTTTTGTTTTCTCTCTAGTTTTTAATAATTGGTCAAATACTATAACAAATCATTTATAGAATTAAGCTTGTGGTACACACAAATTTATACCACACAATTGTCACACCCTAATAGGGTGTGTCATGAAATGACTATAATGCCTCCCCTAAAAGTGGGGATGTCCACACCGTATTAGGGTGTGATAATTGTGTGGTACACGTTTGTGTATACCACAAGAATTTCCCTCATTTATATACGTAAAACAAGCTAGCACACCCACACAGCTGGAGTACTTTGTATAAAGAACAAGTTATCGCATATATTTCACCTATGTGGCCCAATTTCTACTCTAAAAAGCATAGTTAGGTGTACACTTAGGCACACTTAAGTATGAAGCTAAGGGTCCGCCCTTTGTCACTCTTTGCACATTAATTGCACTTTTATCACGTATCATCGTGCTTAATTTACTCAAAGCGTGATCTTAACCTTTTTTCGTGCGTCTTGCTTTTTACCACTACAACCTTGAACCTATCATGTGAAACGTTCACTCCTTTCCCAGCTGCTTTCTCCCAAAAGTTCTCATTGATTAACTTTTTGGTAATAACATTTCCCTTTTCCTGAAAAAATAGTACAATTTCCAACGTATAAATATTAAATATTATTTAACGATAATTATAATTAAAAAGGCGGAGTAGCTTTATTCACACCTTGATGAATAATTCAATTTACACTCCAACCTATACTCGACAGATTTTTTACTTAGTACTATCTCCATCCCAAAAATATAATTCACTATTCTTTTTTCGTCTGTTTCAAAATATAAGTCATATTCCTTTTAAAGATATAGTTAAAATATTACTTGTCTTTTATATCTTCATTTAATATACGTTGTTATCATTAAAATAGAATAGTTGAAATAAAATATTTAACAAATGAGAGGGCATATTACGAAAATAATTTTAAAATTTACTTTTTCATTACCATTAATTGTTGCGAAAATAGAAATATGCTATATTTATGGGACGGATGTAGTAGTATTTTTTAATTCTATCTTTTTGTGTGTATATATGCAACACGAATATGAATCTATAATTTAATTTTAATCTCGTTTTATTTATTTATTTATTTATTTATTATGTTTTGGTCTTTGATAGTTTTAAAGAACAACGTAATTGATCTATTTCTCTTCTCATAGTCTGTATACCATATGTAATATTTCTGCTCTTAATACAATGAAATATGGAAGTCTGAAGGAGGATATTGGGTCTAACTCATTGTAATAAAATTGGCTTGTACATATCACAGGCTGAAGTGGAATTCTAACACACCCTCTCGTCCATAGCATGGACTATGAAAAATAATTGTGGAAATTGATATTGAGGGCATACAAAATTGCAAAATTGGACCTAACTCCGATACCATCTGAAGAAGGATATTGGACTTAACTTCTCCTAACAAAATCGGTTTATAGGAGACCCCATCTCATTAATTGGATTTTATACATATCACAAACCGATGTGGGATTTTATGAGGAAGCTCTAATCATAACTCACAATTCATAAGTTTCACACGTTGATTTGATGATTTCCTTCATAGAATAAAGTTTACTGATTGTCCCACATTGATATATTGAGGTAATAATTGATTTTGAAAGAAATATGTCTTTGAAAAGTTGTTTAAAAAAACTAAATGATATGAAATGTGTGGTTTAAAATAAATTTGAAAAAAAAAATCAATTATATAAATATATTTTTTTAACAAAAGCGTTCATTCATTTATATATGTTACCTGTACCTAAACATAATGAATAACAAAATGGTTTACATATTATACCCGTATTAGTACGTGCCATCCTCTTCTTAAATTTACATGACGCATTATCGTTACATAATTGATCAACACAGAGATCACGTAGCGCTATGTCAACAATTATGTTATTTATTATATTTATTAGCATTTGTTTTTTCATTTTTATATATATATCTAAAGATTTTGAATTAAATAACACAATTAAAATTAGCAAGTTGAAAAATGCATGGTCGTATTCGTATTTATTAGCATTTTTTTTTTTCATTTTTATGTGTCTGAGGATTTGGAACGAAATAACACAATTAAAATTTGCAAGTTGCAAAATGCATGGTTGTATTCGTACAAGACACAACTAAGGTTTATACGTCATAGATTCTGAACCTACGAGGTTGTCAAAAGACACCTTATAAGGTCGTTCAATATCATATCATACATTTTATTAAACCTAAACGGAACATGCATTATTTAATTAAAGAAAACAAAAAATTATTTATTTATTTAATTAAAACATGTATATTATATAATTTCTTTTCCTGTTAGTGTCTTTACCTTCTGACTTCGCAACCTGTACTTCGATTGGTTCGAGACTGAAAGTTTTGAAACCTTTTGCGTGCTTTTGATTTGATATATGCCCTATTATATTCTTTCATAGCTTTCCTCAGTAAATTATTGCTACTAGAGGGACCAATAATTTGCTAGGTAATTAGATTAATTTTACTTTCAAGAAATGTCAAGTGTACTTACGAAGCAATTCAATCTGAAGTCGAAACTAGTTTTTACCCGTGCCTTGCATATGATTAAAACTATATATATAAGTTGAATACTGTGATAAATAATAATAAAGAAGAAATTATTTTCCACATAATTCACTGTTATCCTTAATTGGTGGTAATAGAATTTAATATAAAAGCTAAGATTTCGTACCATGTGATCTTACAAATTTATATAATATTTTTTTATTTTTTTTAAATTACCAAACTTACGTAAAATTGAGACTAAAGTTTAAAAAAAATGGTTATCGTCAACATGACTTTCAAATGAGTAATCACGTGATTACAACTTAAAATTAACATATAAAACATTCTCCAATAACTTTCATAACTTCTAAAACAATTGTCAATATTTCAAATATCAAGAAATTAAAATATATTATTGAATAAAAAATAAAGAAACGTACATAACAACCCATATACGTAGCACATTCTTAGTGGTACAATATAATTATAACTAAATTATTGTACCAAATAACTGTTTTTCAATTGGAATTCAATTAAAACTTAAAATTATATAATATATAGATTTAAGTGTTGGGATTGGATAATGTACCAGCCTACGAGGTGATTGAAACTAGTAAACTCAAATTCAAATCTATAACTCAGATACACTCTTTAAATTTCTAATTTTACCTTTTATTTTTATATAACTAAATCACTAAACAAGGGATAAAATTAGAAATTTTAAGGTGTGTCGCAAGTGTGTGACATTATAAAAAATTTTTAAACTTGAAATCTCAAGAGGTACAACAATAAATTTTAAAATCCTCAAAAATAAGTGGGCCCACCTTGCGATGCATAGAAGTTGTTATAACAAAATATATTTTCAATTGAAATAACATAATTGTAATTATAAATAATTAATACACAAAGAGCGTACCAAGTAAACACACTATTATATTACAATATCTATAAAACTCAAAAACAGATCGAATTTCTTTGGCTGTTATCTTTATCGGAAATTAATCAATGTCCATAATGCTTTGTAATTTATAATAACTCTTTACACAGCAACGTCTATATAACTGTTCACGACTGAAAATTATTGTACTAGATAAAATTCAATATGAAAAGTAACTGACATTACCTTTTATTCATCATCACATATATAGCCGAGGAGATGACGAAAGGGTATTAACTCCGTTGAAACTTAGTTTTATTAAATACAAAATCATCCAACTATTTGTTAAGGAATAGATCAAAATGATGTTAACTTTAATAAATTTTCTGATTTCACAATGTTAAAATTTTGTTTACCTCAACTCTGGTCCTTCTTCTTGCATTTTTACTACAAAATATTTGTAAACAATATTGATTTTATATTCTCATAAAATATAACTTACTAAATCAAGTAGACAGCTTTTTTGACTTAATTAAATTTGAAAAAAAATTTTCTTACAACAATAATGACATATATATTAATAAAGCATAAAAAATAAAAAATTTACTTGTACAATCATTAACACTAATGATCCAATGCCAATATTTTGGCTGATAATTGACACGTGCCCCGGTCCTCCACCATCAGGGGAATCGCTATGTATCAATCATCGACCAACTTATTGGTATTGGATCTTTTGTGCAATCATTAATTTAGTGGCACATACACATCCACGGAAATAATTAATTATCGACTTCCTAAATAGTACTATAAGGATCGATATTAACTATGTCAATCAATATTTAATATTTAAATATACTAGTCATGATGAAACGTGCGATGCACGTTATGAAAATTATTTTCTTATGAATTTTTTTGACCAAATTATTTTATTTGAATAAGTGATAAGTATTTTTTCAAAAAGACGAACAAAAGGATATTATTGTCACAAAGAAGGTATTTGCCGAAAATGGAAACGTCCAACATTTCAATATCAAATTCTGAAGTGATTTTGGAAATACTAATTAAACTAAAAGAAAGAGTACTACAATTTAAATACAAAATGACTTGCCAGCAAATTAAAAGAAGTTCTACAATTAAAGAATTTGTTAATGCATTTTCACGGGTCAAACTATCACATTGGTATTTAAAAAAAAATACACGTTTGACGTTTGAAAAAAGCTCCGGCGACACATTGGCATTTAAAACTCGACTTTTGTGCACTTAGGCCTTTTTTTTTCACCGGCTGCAGAATCTTGAATCAAATAATAATATTTTCAAAATTTTGATTTTTTTATTCATTTCTCCACTGAATCTTATTAAAATAATAATATTTTCAATTTGACTATTTTTTTATTCATTCTTATGATCTTTATTTAGTATATTCTTGGATTTCCTTTACTAATCCAAAAAAACTAGAGCATTTTTACGAGATTGGTAAAAAAAATAGCGTAGTTGGTCAAAAAAAATTTTTTGTGTCCATTTAGTCTATTTGAACGAAATTCATCTAATGTTATCGTTAATCAAATCAAATTTTGCTACTTTATTATACATAAATAATATTTTATTTCGAATATATCACTGTAAAAATATGCCGAATACAAAAAATTAATAAAATCACATTAAAATAAAAAAAGGAAAATCCTAACCCCCCCCCAACAAAAACAACCACTGTAACGACCCTCCTTTTTATACCCGTTCGGCCCACATTTCTTTGATTAGAAAACTTTAAATTTCTAAACATTCATACATTCAAAAGAGTACTCTTTAAAATTGTACGATACGATAGATTATTAATGTACATATGCCTCATTACATCATGGTTACCAAAATAACATAAACTGTTTCATATCAAAACAAAACGTGGCTACAGGATCTTTAGTTTTCCCTTTATTCCTCACATCTTTGCACATTACATTTGGGAGGATTCTCCACCACCTCCTACATAATAAACAACATACAAGCAACATGATGAGTCACAAGGACTCGGTAGGAAGTAGATGCAAATACTAATGCATACCACATTCATGCTTTGGGCCTGGTTGTATATCATGTGCCTACAAGGCTCCATAATCACCATCACATCATTAGCGGTCCCCCAAAGGCTTGTCTCGCTCTTTGGAGCGTCGTAGGCCGTCGTCTAAAGGCTTGTCTCACTCTTTAGACTGCCCGTAACATCATACATGTCGTAAGCACAAGATATACAACACATTTATGCACTTATCATACTTTCATATTAGACACAATTTGTTGTCTCACAATTGGACCTTAAACGACAATCATATCATGTTCCATAGACAACACATCTTCATATATCATCACAACATAGCATAACCTAACATAACATACCATACTCAGACCATACTCATACCATAATTCATTCATGCATAGATGAATCAACTTTAAATCATAAATCATGCTCCTATAAGCACATAATCAATACACCTATATAACAAATAGATAACAAATATATTCCTTTTCATCTACTACCTACCTCAATGTGGAGAAAACACCAATCCAAAGCTCTGTTGTACTTCCTTTCTTCTTCCTCTACTTTTTCCCCTTTTCTTCCTTTACTCTAGTTTCCCAAAGTATAGAAATATATGTAGATGAAGATCAAGAAAAGGTGGGAATGCTTAGAGATCATTTAGGGGTCTTTTAGGGTGTCTTATGAAGCTTAGGGATGAGTTTGAGGTATTTATACACTACCTAACCGACTGGAAATGTCTAGAACATCATTCTACCGACTTAGGTTACGGCCGTAACTTTTAAGCTTACGGCCGTAATTTCCATATTTACGGCCGTAACATTATATCTTACTTCCGTAACACTCATCCAAACGGTCGTATCATACTTCCATACTGCCGTAATATCCCTTCTGTAATTCCTTTACTTCTTCCTCATCATTCTTACGGCCGTAACATAACTCCTTACGGTCGTAACTCATAACTTACGGCCGTATTCCAATCATTTATGGCCGTACACAACTCTCTGTAACTCCAGTATCATTCTGCATAACCTCTTACAGCCGTATAAACCTTTACAGCAGTAATTCCAAATCTGCATGACCTTAGAATTTTCTTTCTACCCGGAGAACCATATAGAATCTTAACATGCCTTATACTATGATGGCCAAGTTCTTAACATACCAATTACCTACGGAACATATACATATCATAGGTATAAATACCGTATGAAAATAAACGGGGCATTACAACCACCACCATCGTGGTGGTGGTGGTGAAACCACCACCAAATCTGGTGATGGTTTCACCACCACGACCAGCAGGTGGCTTCAAAGCCACTCGTTGGTGGTTTCAAACCACCAGTTGCTGGTGGCTTCGAAGCCACCAGTTTGCGGTGGTGGTTTGGGGGGAGGGTTAGGATTTTCATTTCTTTTTTTATTTTAATTTTTATTAATTTTTTGTATTTGCTATATTTTTTCAATGATATATTCGAAATAAAATTTTATTTATGTATAAGAAAATAGCAAAATTTGATTTGACTAACGATAAAATTAGATGGATTCCGTCCAAATGAACTAAATGCGTACAAAAATTTTTTTTGACCAATTATGCTATGTTTTTTTACCAATCTCGCAAAATGCTCTAGTTTTTTTTTTTTTTGGGATTAGGAAAGGAAATCGAAGAATATACTAAGTAAAGATCATAAGAATGAAAAAAAATACTCAAATTTGAAAATATTATTATTTTAATAATATTCAGTGGAAAAAATGAATAAAAAACCAAAATTTTGAAAATATTATTCTTTTATTCAAGATTCCACCGCTGGTGAAAAAAAGGACCTAAGTGCACAAAAGTTGAGTTTTAAATATCAATGTGTCGCCGGAGCTTTCTTAAATACCAAATCGTTAAAAGTGTGGTTTTTTTAAATACCAATGTGGTAGTTTGGCTACATGCCCATTCACAATAGAATTAGAATTTGCATCCTGAGCCTTTCACCTATCGACCTTTCATTCAAACTCTTTAAAAAAATCCATTGGTTGCAAAGTTGAATACTAAATCCCATGAAAGGTTAAGGAAGAGACTGAAATACAACAACAACAACCACAACAACAATAATAAAATAAACAAAATAAAGATCTATATGATAAATATAATAAGCACATAAAAGAAAGAAACTAAAAATTTAACAATAAACCAAGAGAGTGAGGAATTGCCACCAAAATAAAAAGGTTTACTTGTATTGAGTTGTTTCCTTTCCTTATCGTTAAGCTTCATATGTGTTATATGGTATTTTCGATATTGGAAAAAATTGTGATTGGTAAGAGATCAAGGGGCAATGGTCGAAAATCTAAAGGAAATGCAAAGGAATTATATATTTGTGGGTTTGTGAAAATAATAAAAGACGAAAAGTTGGTGGAAATCGAATAGAAGATGAAAGAATTGGTACGTAGAAGCTAGGTTGATTCCTTGCATTCAATTTGCAAGATACAAAGTGAAGGGTTTGGCAATTAGCAGCCAACATGTCACTCCATGCAGTGCAAAATACATTTGATTAATTTACAACAACAAAAAATAAAAAATAAAAATAAAAAATGCTAAAGATGCCATTATTGAAATAATATCAAAATAGAATAATAAAATTGTCAAAAAAAAAAAAGAAAAAGAAAAAGCTTCCCATGCTAAGACGCTTTTACTATATTAAAGAGTAAAAAAATATTTTATTTCAGTACTTCAAAAAAAATTATTTCATATTAGATTGTAAAAATAAAAAGCCAAAAACTAAAATGCAATATAACAAAAAGTTACTAAACTTTAAAAAAAAAAAATTGCTCAAACTTACGTTAAATGATCCAATTTTTCAAATTTATGTTTTTTGACTAAATAAGTATTACTGCATGTCCAAATATTTTTTACTATTGTAAATAGAAATCATAACCCTCAAATATAATAATCTACATAAAATAAAGAAGACAAATTAAATATATGTATTGGGACATTGCGAAAAATAAATACAAAAGGAAGAAGGAAAAATAAACCAATTGGAATTCAAAGTGAATCCGTAGTCGAAAGTCCTAAACTGAATTGGAGTTGGGAATTTAATTGATGGGTGTCAAACCCACAATAATAATAAAACTTGCTCAAAAATATAATTTGGCGTAGCAATGAGCAAGGTCGCATTAAGAAAGATTGGTTAAATTAATTTTTTTTAAAATTAAACTAAATAAAATAAAAATGGGGGGGGGGGGTGTGTGTTTAAAGATTGTGATTCAAAGAATTAAAATAAAACAATGACTAAAAATAGAAATGAACAATTATCAATTAATAAAAAATATCCAATCCAAAGCATAATCTCAAATTAATTCACAAAAATTGATCGTGGATACAATAATAAAATCCTCCACAATTTCTCTAAATTGGTTATGGCCATTGATACGATCTAACAACTCATCCCTCCTTGCTTATTCGGTAATCAAGGTCCCACCGTTAATTATTTCGCTAATCACCTAGGTACGACCGTATGATTTAATTTAATAGCATTTAATGTCTAAAGAGACAATCAATTCTAATCAAAAAGTTCACACAGTGATTTGTTTAAGCTAGATCCTATTTTTTCATAATCATAAATTAAAAACTTTGACTTAATCAATTTTTTCCGCAAACATTAGAAAACCTAAACAATTACGGATTTAGGATCCTAATTAGCGATTTATCTTTTTGACAATCATACAACATACACTTTGTATGACTAATCAAAACAATAATATCAATGCAATCACATAAAATATATAAATAGAGAAATTAAATAGAAGAATCAAAGAAGAAATAATTAGATCTCACAATTGTTGTAGAATCAATCTTTGACTATCCTTGAACTGGAAAAGAAGCTTAGAATTTCATGGAAGATGAAGAAAAATCCTAGTGTAGAGAAAAGATGGAGAAGAAGAAAATAACTGTGAGTGAGTTTTTCGCGAAGAAAAATTAACCTTTTTTTTTTTTGTCTTGGAGCCAAATCCAGATCTAAAAATTATGTAGGAAATAATAAGAGAGAAAATAAAAGAAAGGATATGGTTCTAATTTCCTAATTCTAATAAAAACCTAATCCTTCCTTAAATATTAAAACTCTAAAATTACATAAAAGGTCCCTATAAAATATTTCTATTCTTTTTGGGAGTGGGAATAATTAACTGGGATCTTCTAGTAGTCCGACAACTCTTCACTTTATGGAGTCTTGTTCTTACATTTTTGTTTTCTGGTACCTCGGGTTGGTAAGGCTTGACCACACCTTAAGTGTGGTGCTCTTATGGATGATTTCCCCTTGAGCTCTATTATGTCTTCAAAACTTGTAAATTAACTCCAATTCGATCTAACTCTTTCACCTAGTTCATAAAGCACAAAACACCATTAAAATTAAGGACCAGAGCAATTGTATTTATAAAAGCCTGAGGCAACACAACAATAATATGGAACTTATATGCTTTATCATTAATTTTGCTTGTTTCAGTAAAGGTGTATTGGTTCTTTATAAATTGATGTGTTTTCTCTTCTTTTATAATCAGTCTGAGTTGAGAAAAAAATAGTACACTAGTACAGATTAAACATAGGGTGGCGGTTGTTTTCACACAAAGGGTGGCGTTTGTTTGGGTGCCACCAAAGATGGCGACACCCAAAGTCCAAAAATAGGGTTGCGGTTCAAAAAAACGCCACCCTAAACAATTTTTTTTTTTTTAAATTTTTAAAGGGTGGCGGTTGTTGCACAACCGCCACCCTAGGTGAACTTAGGGTGGCGGTTGTGCTTAGCAACCGCCACCCAAAATCTAACATAGGGTGGCGGTTGTTTGCACAACTGCCACCCTTTGTTTTTTTTTTTTTTTTTAAACGGGTGGCGGTTGTTAGGGCACAACCGCCACCCGTTATCGAAATTATTTTTTTTTTTTAACATATGGTGGCAGTTGTTGATAACAACCGCCACCTTTGATTATTTTTTTTTTTTGTTTTACAAATTATTTGGGTGGCGGTTCCTATTGACAACCGCCACCCTTTGTCAAATTTTTTTTTTTAAATCCAGGTTTCTCAAATATTTACCCTCAAAATTAACCTGCAATATATCATATACCATTCTACACTACTTGTAATACACCATTCACCAACCACAGTACCGCATTAACGTAACCTACAACATCCGATAGCACATTAAACTCAAGTACTTATGCCTAATATTGAAACAAATAGAAAGCAACTAATCGCAATATCATTAACCTACAATTACAGTACTAACCATTCCATCATTCATAGCCATGCCTCAACTATATAAGGCCTAATATCGAAACCAAGAGGGAAGCTTAACTCAGTGGCATATTGTTGATGCAAAGTATATATAATCTAGCCACAGCACTAAACTAACAAATGAAATAAATACAACCTAATGAAACAAGTAGAAGCTACTCCAACACAACTGTACAGTTACACAATGCACGAGAACATAGTAAGACTAAGAAAAATGAATTAAAAATATGATCATTTCATAACTTCTCGAAAGAATTCAACCAAAATTTCTCGTACCATATCGATGTTGCTCTGAGAATACTCTTCTCCTGCATACACCTATAAGTGAAATAAAAGATAATCAATACTATACATACCCAATAAATTATGTACTGGATGCTTAAAATAATTAACGAGTCCACAATGTTCAGTGACACACGTTTTGTAGATCATCGCCCCCGCCATATCGTATCATTATGTCATTCATATTTTTCATGACGCAGTAACCACATTCATCACCTCCTGGTTGTTGTACACACTATAATTTGTATGTAGCATCAACATAAAATTAGTCGGTAAAAAAACAATCTATTTTGAAAGAAATATTCCAAATAAAAATGAACAAAGGTATTAAAAAAATTAACTTGTATTGTTAAAAGTTATATGTGTATGTACCGGAAGATTTTTCCATTGAACGCCGCTTCGTCGTACACCCTTTTTGTTCCACATCACTTTGAAAGCTCTAAAATTTTAAATTATATGAATAATATTAATATATAAGAAGCGTTTTAAACTCAAACTTATCACACAAACCAATAATTGAAAAGTGAGTCAATGGAAACATTCTCTTACACGCTTATGAGTGGCTTGATAACGAAATTTCTCTTCTGATTACCCAATGAATCCATTACGTACACCGTATTGGCTGAGGGCTCAATGACAAGCAATATCCAGTGATGACTAATAAATGTGACAGTTAGCTTCTTAGTAACATATGCATGAACTTCGAAGTTATTATATTGGATGTATTAAAAAGTGTGGGTGTTCTTACTCTTGGTGATACGGCGCCAAAATATATTTCTTGTCACTTAGATTGCACAACGCATCATTAATGTAGTGTGAAGCTTCCATATGCTGAGATGTAATCACAACTCCAGCTATTAGCGATGGATTCATAAAACCAAATGGTATCTCATACTTTGGCAATTCCTATGAATGTACCTATTACATAAAATACTGAATTTAGAAGTTTATTGAAATCAGAAAAGTAAAAGAGTAATGTAATTTAAAACGGGAATTGAAGTCTTACAATTGAAATACTTCCTTAATAGAAGTATTCAACCACTTCATCGCCATGAACTTCGGCAATATCAATAGTCAGAACATAGATTTCGTGTCGGATGATCCAGGAAATAAATCATCGGCGGGACCTCCAACGTATCATCGAAGTAGGCATCATGTTGATCAAATCGACCCGGTAGCTTGCAAGAGTTAGGAAGGCGTAGTACGTTGCTTCATCAACGAGATTCCGTTGTCGCGATTCTTGACATAGCAAAACTTTGAGGCTTCTTCTCTTTGTCTACTCGACTATGCTTCTACGCATGTGCCAGGATGCTACAACGGTGAAGTAGCGTGACATTAACAGATTCAAAAGTATTAAATACTATAAATGGCGTGTATGACAAAATGTTCAGCCAAATAAATTAGTAAAAGGTATTAACTTACATTTTCCAAGTGAACCTGGCTTTTAGGCCATCGAACAAAGCTTCCCATGGCATCCCCTAACGATACTAAGTCATCCCGAATCGGTATGGGAAGATGAAGCCAACGGTATTGTTCAGAACCATATCAATCCGCACCTTGACATTTCCTTCTACGAAGTTGGCAACCATGCACAACCGTGTCTTCCGTAATAGAGTAGCAAATCCCTTTGTGCGACCTCTTGTAATTGGCCATCATGTGATATGCACAAAGATACAATCGCAATTTCTGTCGGTCCAAAAAATTAATCAAGCAACGGTTATTGTTGTCTCCTAAAATGATTAATGAATAGCCGATTATCTATGCTATTTTACAAATAAGTAAAGTTAATTCATTATTTATGGGATTATAGAATAAATAATTTTTTTAAAAGTACCTTAATGGCGATGAATGGATCTGGCGCACTGAGGCACGACAAACACCGCTATTACTTGCAGGTCTAGTGTTGGCCATCATTGATTCCATTCCAGCAGGTACTTGGATACCAAGTTGAATGAGGGTATCAACAACTCTCTGCTGAACCCTATTATCAAATTCGGCGTTCAGTTGACTTTGAACCTCCCGTGCAACCCGGCTATCTAGATCATCCCGATCCAAGTTGTATCTCTTCGATTGTGCGGACGGTTTTCCAAAAACTGCCCTTACACCACCTGCATATCCACCGAACGTCCTCGGCCGGCCCGGGTGGCCCTCTTTCCCTAGAGCTGCTGAAAGTATATCGTGCTGTCTGGTCGGGACAAATGTTCCCTCGTCAACTTCTTTAGATTTATCAACCTACTCCAGTCATTAGAAAATTAAGTGTTATTAGCTACCACTGTTAACATTATATATCAATTATACGCACAAACGGAAAGAAATACTTACAATCTTGTCATAAACATCTATAATACCATGGGGATATATCAAGGTTCCGTCCGGGTGAACTTGTAGTCTTGCAGTAAATAATCCCATGAACGATCATTCTGCAAAATAGAATCGCTAATGTACAAGAAGAGGATAGATGCCCTAAGGGATCATTCTGTGCCCACACCTCCTTCATCCCTACGTAGCCTGCGGATCCCATGTGATGGGGATACTTATTTTGTGCTTGACTTAATTTTGCCTTATCACTTACAACCTTCCAGAAATTAATATACCATCAATGAACAACATGATAAATACGTTTAATACGAGGACCATGTATAAGCGTGATTTTAGAGAAAATATAAAAATAATGATTGCACTGATTACGTTTAATAACCAGTAAAAATATACGAAATTCTTTACTCATTGCCTGTCTTTGAATTTCTCCCAATCTTGATGGTAATGAAATTATACTTATCCATTGGGGTGTCTTTTCTTTTGGAAATATCGCTAATCCACTTCTTCACGAGTTTATTCTTAAAATTTCTCATTCTATGTCCAGCTTGTGATATAACTTTCTTCTTAAGTTTGTCATCTTTCAAATTGCACGTCGTCTGTAATGTTAAAAAAATTCAACAGTTAACATTACTAATAAGAAAATAAGAGTTAATCAGAGTACACAACCACATCATTTGCATCTTATTACCTTAATATCTTCCCAAATGATATTCTTTAGGCCGGGTTCTACAAGTCTCAATCCTTATAATTTATATTAACCTTTGAGCGCGCGACTACACCAATATCTTGTCGAATCCGGTGCCACGTGTCCCCACCCCCGATCTAGGTCATCAAAATCATCTTGATCAAATGAATACTATCTCTCTTCCACTTCGACATGGTCGCTACCCTCTCGATAAATGCAGTCTTTGATGCACTGGGCTCTCTGATGAAGATGATGATCTAGAATCCGACATCTTTGCGCCGTATTAGCACGTGTCTGCATATTCAAAAATATTAAAAATAACTTCAACAATAAATCACAAGTCACAATAAATAAGAATGAAAGTATATTGCAACTTTTGATTTGGAGATAACATACGGCGTGTAAATAAATTTAAATTTTAAATAAATAGTAATGGAATAAAATTTAAATTACCAATAAATAATAACGCCGTCGATCATTCCACGCATTTCTCCCTCCTCATGGTCCAAACGCATGTAATTTGTTCCAATGTTGTGTTCACGAGGATCTAATATAGGCAATTCGGTTGAAAATGGAGGTGTTTCATCCGGTGATCATATTCATCTTCATCAACCACATCACCGATCCCAACAATACGCCGCTTCCTTGTAGCACAACTGACCACCGTGCATCGCCCGGATCAGTAATGTAAAAACACTTGCTTAGCTTGTGATGCAAGTATAAATGGATCATTCCGACTTCCAACTCGAGAAAAATCAACCCTAATGAATCCCAATTTGTCAATCGATACACCTCGTGTGTTGTCCACCCACTTGCATCGAAATACGCACATCTGAAACTTTGTGTAATCAAGTTCCCAAATGTCTTCAATGACGCGAAATGCGTATCGACCCTATTATCGATCGACACTGCCACCTGTGACACTCCACTGTTTTGCATCATGCTTTTATCATCTTGCCCTTTTGTATAAAATGCATACCCGTTAATCTCATATCCCTGATAAGATGTCACACGAGAAGCGTGTCCATAAGCCAGCCACTTCACTGTCTCTTCAATCGTTTCTGGCGCATGCGTCAAACGATTCATTACTTTATCCTTGAACCACTTGGGGAAACACATTGTGTTCACCAACCAACCACCTTTCTCCTTTAAGAGGATTGTCCGCCGTAAAGCGCCATGTGCTCATCAAATGCGGTTGAACCACAAAGAAGATGATGCAAGACGAGAAGATGAGCTTTGGCTAGGTCTTGTGATGGGATCGATCGGCTTCCGTCCAACAATACCCTTACCGTCAAGCCTTCCTTCATGTCGAGATATAAGAATACCAATAGGCTCCGTTTTTGCTAGGTAATCAGTACAAAATTCAATGACTTCTTCAGCAACATAACCTTCAACGATACTGCCCTCTGGTCTAAATCGATTTCTCACATAACCCTTCAGGACCCCCATGAACCGTTCAAATGGATACATATTGTGCAAGAATATCGGACCTAACTGCTTAATTTGTCGAACCAAGTGAATAACCAAGTGCACCATGACATCGAAAAAAGATGGTGGAAAATACATTTCAAGCTGACAGATGGTGACAACAACGTTTGCCTGGAGTCTATCTAGCTCATCCGGATCAATAACCTTACTGAATATTGCATTGAAGAAGAAACAAAGTTGTGTAATTACGCGCCTGACATTTTCAGGCAATATACCGCGAATAGCAATCCGCAATAGCTGCTGCATCATAATATGACAATCATGAGACTTCAATCCAACCAACTTCAAGTCCTTCATTGACACAAACCGTCTAATGTTTGATGAATAACCTGATTGAACTTTCACCCCTCTCAAACATTTAAGGAAATTTTGTTTTTCTATCTTGGACAAAGTGTAACAAGCCGCTGGTAAGAATGAACGCTTCCCCACCTCTTCCGTGGGTGCTAACTCCGGCCGTATTCCCAAATCCACCATGTCCTTTCTAGCATTGACAGAATCTTTCGTCTTTCCTGGAATGTTTAGTAACGTGCCAATGATATTTTCGCAAACATTCTTCTCTACGTGCATGAAATCCAGACAATGTCTCACCTCTAAATACTTCCAATAAGGTAAATCCAAAAAAATCGACCTCTTCTTCCATATGCTCTTTTTAGTATGCTTAAAAGTCTTACCGAGCTGCACTGAAATATCTTTAACTCGTTCGAAAACCTCTTCCCCAGACAATGGCAACCGTGCGACCCGGTTCTCGGTTTTCCCATTGAAATCCTCTTTGTTTCTTCGATATCTATGATTTTTCGGAAGAAATATCCGATGATCCATGTACACAGTTTTCTTGCAATGATTCAAATATAGGCTACAAGTGGCATCTTCGCACACGGGACATGCCTTACCACCTTTGATTGTGTAACCCGACAAGTTACCAAAAGCTGGAAGATCATTTATCGTGCAAAATAGCATTGCACGTAAATTAAAATTCTCTCGACGATTTGCATCAAACACCTCCACACCCTCATCCCACAACGTCCGTAGATCATCAACTAGAGGTGCTAAATACACGTCGATGTCATTGCCAGGTTGTTTCGGACCTGAGATTAGCAATGACATCATCATGTATTTGCGCTTCATAGATAGCCAGGGAGGAAGATTATAGATCACCAAAAGTACCGGCCAAGTGCTATGCCGACTACTCATGTCGTCATGTGGATTCATTCCATCTCAGACATAGTCCGAGACGAAGATTCCTATCTTCAGCCCCAAAATCTCGAAATCTCCTATTAAAATTACACCATTCAGGCGAATCAGCCGGATGCCTTAATTTTCCATCTTTTTTCCTCCCTTCCGCATGCCACAACAATTTGGCTGCATCATCTGCATTTGCGAACAATCGCTTGAACCTTGGAATGACGGGTAAATACCATAATACCTTTGCTGGAGGACCGTTTTTACCAGAGCAATTCTCATTGCGGTTCACTCGCTTATACCTTGATACCCCGCATTTCGGACATATATGTAAATCTCTGTAATCATTCCTATACAATACACAATCATTTGGACAAGCATCTATCTTCTCAATCTCCATACCCAATGGGCATAACATCTTATTTGCCTTGTACGTTGAGTTGGGCAACTCATTATGATCCGGAAGCATATCCACTAAAAGCTCCAATAACGCCGTAAAACTCCGATCACTCCACGCACTCTTAGCCTTCAAGCTTAACAATTTGAACACCGCTGATAACTTGTTGTATTTTACACAACCAGGATATAAAGGTTTTTCGGAATCGACAAACAATTTATCGAACTCATGGGGCCTGTCAATGAAGTCATCTTGTACATCACGCAACATTTCATCCAAACGATCATACTCCACATTCATATCTATATTTTCGTCATGACCGCGATTGTCACTGTCAAACTTGTTTTTATTAACATGCCCATCACCGTTGCCACCACCGTTGCCACCATCTTTGCCGTACTGCATACACTTATTTGCTCACCATGCCAAAACCAACACGTGTAACCGGTGTTAAAACCATTTTTAAATAAATGATTTCTCACTTCTGTAGGGGTGTCATAACCAATAGCATTATTGCATATTGAACAAGGACAAATAATCTTATCCTTCCCAAATTTCTTTCTATCCTCCTCAGCGCATTTCAAAAACTCAATAACTCCATTTACATACTGAAGGGAAGTAGGATTTCCATACATCCAACTTCGATCCATTTCGAACAACCTATATAGTTATTTTCCCACAATTAACCATGTAATAATATTATTACGTATATTCTCGCTATTTTTCACTTATTAAGTGCATGTATAATGCAAATGTTCTAAATCTACCTTATAACTCCGTATCTAATAGAAAGGGTAGGGACCTAAACCATTCGTCATCTATGCACGTAATATCAAACTGTGATTTTTTGTGTAGAAACGGTCTAGTATTTTACTGAAAATTTCGGCAACATCTCCCCTTAGTTCTCCTAAGTGTGCAATATACGTGAAACGAATTCACACCAGGAGAACAAAGGAGGATACTACTTGAAATTAACGTAAATACATAACCGTCTACGCAAAATATTAAATTTATCACGCTGATTCGATTTAGATAGATGACAAACTCTCCACTGGAGAATTCAAAAATAATCTTGTGCATCTTAAATCGAGCAACAATGCGTGCCTGATTAATGACATACAAGATTATCTTCAAACGGTTTTCTAAGCTCAATGCACGTGAAGGGTGGCGTAATACAATAAATAAAATCAACTGTAATAAAAATATGGAAAAGTATATAATTCGACAAGTTCATTTATTTACACTACACTATCCAGTACCTAGAATGACTATAGTAATTAAAATTATATTAAATAGTTCAATTCTAATTAAGCTACTCACTATAATTGTATTTCACCAAGTTGATTTATTTACACTACATTATCCAGTACCTAGAATGACTATATTAATTAAAATGATATTAAATAGTTCAATTCTAATTACGCTACTCACTATTATTGTATTTTAACTATAGTCATTCTAAATATATAAATGTAATGACTACGAAATTATTATTACTTTTATTGAAATAATATTATTCTCACGCTCCTTTGCAATAAATTATAGTTATATAAAATTAATTTAATTTATTTATTTACATATTAAAATATAGTTCAACATAATTCATAAATATTGCAAGAATAACTATAGTCATATGTACTTACAATACTAATCGCTATAATTTAATAAATTATTATAATCATTCTAATTATATAAATATCACAACTACTAAATTGTTATTGCTTTAGTTTATTGAAATAATATAATTCCTATGCTCCTTTTTAATAAATTAATTATATGCTCCTTTTAATAAATTATATGTATGTAAAATTAATATTAATTTATTTGTTACGTATTAAAATGTATAAATATTACATTAATTATTTTATCAAGCGTAAAATCCTAATTAAATTAGGAACTTATCATAAAATCTAAGTTAATATTATTTCGTAAAATATCATTTCTAATAACTATATTAACAATTCATTTTTCAATTTTCCTTATGACCTATTTATAATTCCTCTAAAATTATTCAAACAAATTTATCTAACTAAATAATACTAACCAATCTAATTATCATGTATATATAATACACTAATATACCAATTTAATGTATATAAATCCCAAGAATAATATACGGAAATTTGGACAAAAACCATCTAATAGCAACAAATAATAGAATTTAGGGATGGTATCTAACCTTTAAAATGCTAAAAATGAGAGGACGAGCTTTTTCTTCAAATGTGGCTTCAATAACAACCAACAAAATTGCCCCAAATCCGATTTCAAGAAAATACCTACAATTTGGCATGTTAAATTCCAACCTATACCCAAAATTAAACCAACACATTAAGGAAAATAAACTTACTTCAAATGTAGCTCGAACCCAAGACCAATCTCGAGCCAGATCGTCAATGTATTGTTTCGCTCCAATTTAGATGATGTATTTTCTTGAATTTCGTGAATCGGGTGGAGTTAAGTGGTTCAAACCGGTGAAGGGGAATTGGGGAAAAAGCGGTGAAATCTCGAGTCCCCGTATTTTTGAGTATTTTTCCCAATTTTCACTTCAAATTGTAGATGGGGATCGAGTTGCAAAGTTAGTGAGGGATCGAAGAACGAGAGCTAAGAGAGAAGATCTATTTCTGAGTTTTTTTTTTTTTTAATTGATTTTAGGGTGGCGGTTGTAATGGAACAACCGCCACCCTAAATTACATAAGGTGGCGGTTGTAATGAAACAACCGTCACCCTATGTTCAAAAAACCTTTTTTTTTTTTTTTATATTAGAAGTAAAGGGTGGCGGTTGTATGAACAACCGCCACCCTAAATTACATAAGGTGGCGGTTGTTCCATTACAACCGCCACCCTATGTTCAAAAAACCTTTTTTTTTTTTTTTTTTCAAGTAAAGGGTGGCGGTTGTATGAACAACCGCCACCCGATATCGAATTTAGGGTGGCGGTTGTTTCACACAACCGCCACCCTTTGTTTTCAAAATTTTTTTTTTTCCTTCAATAAAGGGTGGCGGATTTTTTCTATAACCACCACCCTTTCTTCCAATGGTGGCGGTTTCAACAGAAACGCCACCATATGGGCGCCACCTAAAGTCATTTGTGTACTAGTTATAGTGTAACACTCTAGTTTTTGTGGTCTTTGTGTGTAATATAAAAAGTAGTAATTTGTGACTGTGGTAAGACTTGATCTATTTTTCTCTATAATATTTGGGAATAACCAGATCTAGACGATAAATTGTGGGTCTAGCATCTTGAGAGGTTTTTTTTTTTTTTTTAAACTCTTTGTGGTTTGTGGAAAAAGTAGATAATTAAGTGTGGTCAAGCTCGACTTATTTCAAAAAAAAAAAAGCTCGAGTTATTTTTATTGTAATACTTAGGTCGTGAGTTAATGAGTAAAAAATCTATCTGATTGTAAAAAAAAAATCATATAATGGAAAGTTTTAACGATCCGAGAATTTCTCGTTTGTGTTGGTTATATTTTTCGTGTCATGTTGCTTACTACAAATAAAAGATCTTGTATTTACTGAATGTATACTGCAAATAACAGATCTCGTATTTATTGAATGTATACTACAAATAAAATTAACTTTATATACCAAAACATCATGTATACATATCATTTTATGAAAACTAGTGTTTCTACCCGTGCGTTGCACGGGGAGACATATAAACATGTAATAAATTAGAATCCACATAAGGGGATAAGTGCAAAAAAATTTCTAAAATTTTTAGTGGACTTTCGCCTATATTTTACACAAATACATCCTATTATAATAAATAGCAGGACTAAAAACAAAAAAAATCTGGCGATTCATGTTTTGTCGTTAATTACCAAAGTCATGCTACGTGAAAACATTGTGCCTTTTCATCTCATGTTTATATCTTAGGGTGTTACTGGTCATTTTTTCTAATATAAATACTAGGTTCGTGTATTAGATTAAAGTTGATCCAACTTGCACATGGATTGGCTTATTTTAACAGTGTGATTTTTTTTAATTCAGAAAAATAGGTGGACTCGATGCGTGTATATATATATACACGTTGAAGAAGAAGTCGAGTTGGAAAAGACATGTAGAAGCGGTAAAACTCGTTGCCATAGTTAAAAATTGATTTTTTAATTCAGAAAAATATGTGAAAGTGGCGGGAAAATGTGCTGGTTTTATTAATATATATGGATTTGCCATAATTAAAAAATGATTTTTTAATTCAGAAAAATAGGTGAAAGTGGCGGAAAAATGTGCTGGTTTTATTGATACATAGATGGGCTTCATGTAGACAACATAACAATTTATCACTTACCCTTGTCGAATTGAAGACTCAATTTTTCTCTACGTGCATTCTCAATTGCACATTCTTGAAAAAATTAATTTTCACAATTACCCATATTAATCACACATTCTCAAAATAATCACTTTTCACAATATTGATTCTCAAAAAGTCAAAACCATACGGTTGAGTTTCGTAGAAACCAACCTACAACATAAAACTTACTTGTGCGAATGAAAGAAATGGAAAAAAAATAAAAACAAATCATGAATACAAAACATGAAATTTCGAAAATATTCAAAATTTATTCAATAGTTTCAAATGCAACGTGACTTTTCATTTTTCATCAAGTAGTCGAAGGGCCGTGTCATTAAAAAAATCTATTTTTAAACCAGTTAAATAAACTTATTGGACTGCATTCTATTTTGAAATAGTACGAAATATTTTTATTTTTGATAAAAAAAAATTAGATGAGCTGACTAGTAAACGAAAATAATTTTAAAATGGCAAATGAATTGATTAAAATCTGAAGATATAAAAGTTAACACGGCTTCATTATTCATTAATGAATTTAATTAGAAAGTTCAGATATTTATTATTTTTTTAAAATTTGAAAAAAAAAGGCTCGTATTGAAATTAACTAATGTTTTCACCCGCGTGTTACGCGGAGACGTATGTCCAATAACTCATGTGAATATAATCATGCATAGTTACAAAATGGAGCTTGATTACGGAGAAAAGATGTGCAACGCTATCCTGGGACCAATCCATACCAATTGTGGAAGGGAGAAAAAAAGAAACAGGTAGTAAAGAAGAATTTGATGGGCGGGTCACGCGATGGAATTTGTGTTTATCGGATTGAAGAAGAAGATGATGATAATAAATCAATTAGAGATATGATAATCACGGTAATTGAGGAATTTTGAAGAATTGGAGATTTAGGCAAATACTACGTTTCCTTATCAGATTGGGAAGGGTGGAAAATGGGATAAAATTAGAGGCGTGTGAATTATGGATTATACTGAAGATACTAAAAATGATTAAAGATTAAAATAATAATTTTTATATTTACAAAATTGATGAAATTGGCGGGAAACTGACCTCATTTTATTAATATATAAATATAAATTATTTATAGAAAATTTTAATTTAATTATAAAACAATAAATATCATTATTTTACAATATAGATGAAATAATGTAAAAAGATTAAGACAATGGAAAAAAGTAAAAAGTATAAACTTTTAGCTTTAATCTTTGAGGCTATTTTATAAACAATCTAATCTAACTATATATAAAAGTTGAAGTGCAACCTACGCAAAGTGCTTAGGTGGCAGTGCCATATTTGGCATTGTTTTTTGAGGATTAATTATTTTCATTATTTAATTCATATTTTAGTGGGTAACATTTTGTTAAATCAAACAATGAGTAGTTAAATAATTAAATTTAATGAATAATCAATTAATTAGGATGAATAATTAAATTTGTCATTTAATCATCTCTTCATTTTTTGTCAAAAAAATTGTAAGTATCAAAAATCAATTTTTAAAGCCTTTTTATATTTAGTATTGCACGCATTAATCAAAATATGATAAGAGGTCAAAGTTACACCTTACAATACAACTTAAACAAAAACGGTTTTATATAAATGGAAAAAATGAATTTATAAATAAATTTTAATTGTTTATTCCTTTTTAATTTGATTCTATATATAAAATGCATTTAAATATGTAATTTACTGATTTTTTCTATCTATTGCTACATAAAAGAGGAAAACTCAAATTATGACAGTTGTTTATTTAAAAAAAGAAAAATAAAATTTGGACTCACATTGAAAAGGAAGACTGGAATTGAATATAACAAATGAACTATATTTTGCTTATTGATGCTATTTGGCATTTGATTTTATTAAGTTTGACTAATAGCGGCAGGAATAAAAAAGGAAAACTTGAATTAGATATAATTCGAATTCAATTCAATATTCAATATCAATATATCATAATAACAAAAGTTAAAGACAATTGCTGTCGCGTGTTAATCTTTTGTTTAAAAACCGGTATTTGGTCATGGTCAGTTGTATATCATAGTATCCAAAGTTATAAATCGTGTTGGCTTGAAGGGTCTTATATATGAAAGAGATGAAAAGCCAAAGAAACATTTCAAATTTTGCAATTTATTATTTACTTCAACTCTTTTTTTTTATGGTACAAATTTCATCAAATCCATATTCAAGCGCAACGATACAAATTTGATTAAAACCCTACTGAAGCGGAACCTATAGCTGTATTGACAATGAAACAACTATAGTGGCACTAATATTATAATCTCAACTATAACTACAACTGCTACTAAGGCCGCCCTACATGCGATTGATGGAACTCGAACGTGAGACCTCTAGATCTCAAAGCCTCAATATTTGTCCTCCTAACCAATTAGATAAGGTCTCATCAGCAATTTACTTCAAAAATTTTTTATATACAGATATTTCATTATCTAGTTCTTCGTTTTAATTTTGTTTTAACCTTGCATCGTATGGGTTTATTACTAGTATGTTCAAAATTTGCTCTTGCCTATTAGCCTGTATTAAATTTTTCATTGATATCTTTGATTTAACAAATATATTTTTCATTTTTTTATTTCAAATAATTCAAATAATCATGAAAAAAAACAATATGCAACTTCGCTTCTCATATATATATATATATATATATATATATATATATGTTGATTATTCAAATTAATCTGTTTGACCTACGCTAATTATTATTATTTTTTTTTTGTTTAAAGTTCTTGATTTTTTTTTCCTTTGCTTTTCTTTTCTTGCTTGAAAGTGAACCGAGATAAATACTAAAGTACATTAAAGATACACATAAATGGTAAAATTCTTCTAATTAAACTAGGTTTTTTTCCGTATGCATGCAATTTAGTTTTATTTGTGAATTTGTGATTGTACTTTTCATAACATTTTCTGAAATTTTGTTAGTTCTCAAATTAAATTAAGTACAAAATTAAATTAAAAATAATATTTAAAAAATACAGCTAACAATATTAGCATATAGAAGAATAAATTTTTATTAAGGGCAAAAACATATTAAGAAGATGGTTTTGTGTTGGAAAATATATTTGTTGCTAACATCTTTGACTTTAGTTTTTGATATAAAGTTTAGTTCGTTCTTATGGCATGTGACCTTGACATCTTGATCTTCATTTTATTGTACTTGCAGCTTGTATATGTTTATTCATATTATTCTATTCAAGGACAATGTGCTACAAACTCAAAGCAAATTAAACATATAAATATTTTTCTAAATTGTTTAATATCATTAAACAAAAAAAAAATCGATTACCAAAGAGGTAACATAATATATACAAATAGAGGAAAATATGTTGAAAAAAAAAAAAACTATTGACAATCAATGATCAAGTAGTTGAATAGATATATAATTATCTTGAAAAAGTTCACCAGGATGCTAGAATAATGTCGGGCCTTGATCAAAAATTAACTCCACGAATTGTTCAAAACTTGTAATAGATCAAAATTTTTTTTTTTTTGGCTAAAATAGAACGTCTTATTATATTTAATGAAGTAAAACATTATTAAAAACTTTTGCCATTTCTCTTCAAGGAAAAAAGATAAGCAGATTCCAAAAAAGTATATCAATTATACATTTTACTTATGTCAATCAGATTAGAAATTTAATTAAATAAAAAAGGTATTTAACTTGCTCAGAATGGCGAATTCTTTGTGTATATGGCAATTAGTAATGACAAATTATGGCCATAAAGAATTCAACTTAAATTTTTTAAAAACAAAAAAAAAGGATTTTAATTAAATGGAAAACAGGATTCAACGCATAAATTATATTAAAAAAAACCTATATCAACTAAATTGGTCGGATTTAGTTTTAAAAAATTATGAGTAGGAAGAGAGAGAATGAGTGGAGATTTAATGAGTGGAGAGGTATATGGATGTAATTTATTTGATCAAATTTAAAATTTCAAAAGAATGTATTAAAATGCATTAAAACTCATCCCCTAACAGGCTCTCAAATTAATTAATCGAACTAGCATTCAAGAATTCAACTTAAATTAAAAATACCTATTAGGATTTTATTTAAATGCAAAAAAAGATTCAACTTAAATTAAAAAATAGCTATACCTTGGACACATGTTCCCCCTGATGGTTGGGGGACACATGCTCCAATATGCCAATTTATTGGCATTTTACCAGACCCACAAGTGACCGTTAGTGCGAGACAACAACTTAACGATGCCGCTCTGGCCATTGGAGCGGGTTACAACTTAGTGTTGCCGTTCCAATACCCACTTGTGGACATAGTGAAATACTCAAAAGTGAGTAAATTTCGAACACATGTTCCCCCGATGGCGGGAGCGGGAGCGGGAGGGGGAGGGGGAGGGAGACACGTGTTCCAATCTAACAATTTGTAGGCATTTTATCATAAGCACAAGTAGGCATTGGAACCGAACTAATCAACTTAATTAATCGGATTGGTATTAAATAATTATATCGATTTAATTAATCGGATTAGGATTAAAGAGTTCTACATAAATTCGAAAAACACTTATAAAAGCCTATCAAATTGAAGTTTTAAAATAATTTTTTTCAAAAACAAAAATCGTCATATGTATATTTAAATCTATCAAAAAGTTGAGTAAATTTATTATATAGCTCCTCAAAGGTTTATATAAAGAGAAATGCTAGACTACCATAATAAATGTCATAATAGTTGACATAATGGTAGTTGGCATATTTAATAACCGTCCATCTAAAAGTGATGGAATGGTTGAAATTGTAGAATCATGCTACATATACATTATATCAATTATTATGGCATCTATTATGGTATTGTAGCATGGTCCTTATATAAATCTAGTTCAAAAGTTAAAAATTGACCAATTTTCGAATATAATATCAAAATGAATATAGAAATACATTGTTCATTATTGCAGCCTTGATATATTATATAACTGACTAGAAAGATGAATTCTTTTGTGTTTTTACGAGGTACAAATAAAAGGACTATCACCATAATCCTTGCATTATTTAAATACTAGACCAAAAGTTTAGTACCCGCACGCGAAGCTAATGTACGACAAATCAATAATTATAAACTTCCGCCAATATTTTATTTTGCTCTGTACCCGTTATCTGTTGTTAATGAGGCTGCATCAATGATTTAAGGGAATGTTTGATAAGTAAAAGATTTCCAAAAAAATGCCAAATTCAGGGATTTATTTTTCAATTTTATTGTTTGATTGCAAACTGCAAAAAGAAGTGGTTTTTCATGGTACAATCATTTTAAGCACTTTTCCGGGAAAACGAATTCTTTGGGGAGTAGGAGGTTTTCTTTTTAGGGAAAACATTTTCTAAACTTTATTTTTCATTCTTACCAATCAAACACACCCTAAGGTTTACAGCTAAGTTATGTTTCTCGACCATCTTAGCTATCACCTTCAACATTGGGCTTAACATCCCTTTTGCAAGTACATATATAACAAAATATCTAGATAATATCTTTTACTTATGTTGAAGATAATATTAATTAATATATGTGAGAATAAATTTATCAATTTTATTTTCTAGATCAATTGATTCAATATGGTATCAAAACAGACAAACGTTAGATTAGTATTTTACCGTCCCCAATTTAAATAAATTGCCCATATGTTAGGCATTTGGGTGATCTCTCCAGCCCGGGTTATATGTATTGGAGTATGGGTTATGTTGCTGCTTTTGAAAAGGGAAAATACCTGTAGCTTTAAGCTATTCAGCATGTCTTTCTTATGACAACAGGCAGGAGTCCGTTGGATGACCCAATTGTGCACAAATCTCGCATGCCTTAACCTTTTGTAAAGTCCATACATTAAGTTTTTTGACAAGACAAGTTAATTCAGAAAGTTGATTTTCAATACTGGAACTATTTACCTCATTAACTCTCTGAACTGGCCTGTCTCGGCCTAAATTGAATTGCTGATAATTCTCAGCTATGTTAGCAATCAATTTCATCGCGTCTGCGAGTGTCTTATTCATTACGGTACCTCCCCTAGCAGCATCAATCATGCCCCCATCAGTTGGCAACAATCCACTATAGAAATATTAAACTAAGAGTTATTCACTAATATGGTGTTGTGGCCAACTAGCAATGAGCTTCTTGAAATGTTTGCAATAACCATACTTGCTTCATAATCTTGGCGCACACAACAAATTTCTTTCCCTATGGTTCTAGATCTTGATGCGGGGAACAACTTTTCAAGGAAAAGCTTCTTCATTTCATTCCCAATAGTAACCCATCCGGATGGTAAGCTATACAACCAGTCGGCAGGAACATCCTTCAGTGCGAAGGGAAAGGCGCTAAGCTTGATCTGCTCCTCAATGATACCCGAAGGCCTCATGCTATCACAAGCGACATAAAATTCCATCGGAGTCGATATGGGTCTTCACCAACGCAACCGTGAAACGAGGGCGACAAATGGATCCACCCAGATTTAAGCTCAAACGTCGCATGTTCGCCCAACATCGAAAAGGTGATACAGAGAAGTAATTGGGCCACATCAAGCAAGCTGCGTCAAAGTTCTATTGTTGTTGGCCATCTAATTTAGTTATTCTTTTAACCTGTTCAGATTCCTTCTGCTTCTCGCTTTACCTCATATCCTTTACAAAATTATGCTGATCTCTTGGTTAAATAATAGAGAATTCTGATTAGAGGATTGAGTAATAGTCATAAACATGCAAGAGAAAAGTGGAAAAATATAATGAAAGAACAAAAATAAAAATAAAAAATAAACTAAAAAGTAAAATAGCTAGCAAAAAGTAACTGATTCTACTAAACCATTTCCTCAGCAACGGCGCAAAAAATTTGGTAACTGTTGCAAGCACCAAATAAAAATACTTTTTTCTTACTCGATTTTAAAACAAATAAATGTAGTAGTAATGAGTAAGAGTCGAATCCATAGAAAACAGTTGTGGACTAGAAAATTGTGCTAACTATGGTTTGGGGGATTTTGATTGGTTACTAAACTAACTAACAAAAAACAAATAAAGCAAGCAAAAAGTTTGGAAAGATCAAGTAAAGAGATGTCCTAATTCTCCAGGTAGTTATGTTCTGCCTATCACTATCCTTTCCCAAACAATGTGTATCTTCTTATCCCCTGATTTACCGACCCTGTGGTAATTAACAAGCTCTCATTACTCAATTCTTTCTTAAGTGCAATTAACCAAAACAAGCCCTTTGATTAATCTTTAGCTCTACGACAACCCAAAACAAGCTCTTTGAGTTTAATGTGAAAACAAGTAAAAAATTTACAAGAATAGGTTAGTCTAGGTATCAAATTCACAAGGTCGATTTGATTAGCCTAAGTCTGATTACTCCTAAAGATACGCGACCTTTAGTTGCTACTATGAGTTATGAAAATTTGACAATTAGGGATCAAGTTCCTCATTCTAGGAATCAACAATTAAACATTCAAGCAATTGATCAGGTTGTAATGAATATTCAATTGAATTAAACAACGAAAAACAAAATAATCCAACAAATTAATTAAAAGGAAGAAAACAATGTTACTAATTTGGAAAAGATAGCTATAAGCTATGGACACAATGTTCGCATCGAACTAGGAATAGACGATTTAGCCTTGCGTACTTATGTTGAGATCCATAAAGTTTGATCTCGAAGTAATCTTGATATTCGACTTTTTTTGTGTAGAATTCACCTTCAAAAGCTCTCTAATAATCTCTCCTAAGTTGACTCAAAGTTCAGATCTGGTTCTTGTGGCTTTTTCCAATTTATATAGTCCTTAATAAGCCTCCAAAAGCTTTCAATTTCGTGCCCAAGAAGTAGCTCAAAATTGACCAAACATAGAGTTCTATCATTTTGTGGGTGGGAGGGGCGGGCGTCCTAAATTGAGGATGACCGCAAATAGGGTCAGGCATTTCAACCGTCAAACCGACAAACCGACTGCATCGAGTCGGTTCTGTTCGGTTTTTTGAGGTGGGTGGTTCGGTTGGTGGTTTGGTTTTCACCAAACTGAAAAACCGATCGGTTTAAAAAAAAACCGAAAAAACCCAAAAAAAAACCGGAAAAACGGACAAAACCGACCGAACCGACTCGGTTCGGTCGGTTTCGGTTTACCAAACCGAGCCGGTCGGTTCGGTTCGGTTTAAAAAAAAAAAAAACCGACCACGGTCGGTCGGTTGTGGTTTGGGTGGAAAAACCGACCGAACCGACCGATGCCCACCCCTAACCGCAAAGACAACCATCCTAAAATTTTTGCAGCCATCCTAAAATTGAGGATAGCCGTCCTCTTTTTTTTTCATTTTTTTTATTTTTCCAACTTTCAGTTTGTTTGCTTTGGTCCCTGAACTTCTATTTTTTCCATTTTCTCACCCAGATTCCACTTCTTTTCACCCTATGTAATCCTTAACATTAAAATAAATAAAAACACATTAAACAACACTTTTATAACCTAATGAACCGAACCAAAACACTATACTTAGAGGATCAAACACGTGTATTTAAAGCACTTATCAAGAAGCCACCACACCACCCTCTATATATTAGCCGAAACTACTCAACTCTTTTATTTTCTCACCAACAAAAGACACTCTCCACTCCCTCTTGCTCTCGACCACACACGTGCGCAAGGAAGCAAGCATTTTCTCAAGATTTTTCACATCAATCCTCATGTTCTCTTCATCCCCATCACAACTAGATATGTCAAAAAAGCTTGCGTGCTCAGCTCGGCCTCGCTGAGCTCGAGCTCGAAAACCAATATACACGAGCCGCTCGGCTCCTGAGCTCGAGCGAGGGGCTCGTGAAAATGACAAGCCGAGCTCGGCTCGAGCTCGTACAGTACACAAGGTCGAGCCAAGCTCGAACAAGCTTTAGGCAAGCTTAGCCGGCTCGCCAAGCTTGTTTGATATCCCTAATCACAACTCAACGAGGACAATGTGGGTAGCTCAAATTTATGGTAGGATTTACCTTTGTGTAAATTTGAACTGGTTAGTAGAATCCCTTCTTCATTTTCTTATTTGATTTTTGTGATTTCTACTACTTGCTTGATGTTTTTGAACTATGATTCTATGAAGAAATGATGATGAAAATCTTTGTGCAAAAAGACGCCTCAAAACTATGGCCTATTTCGAAGGGTTTGGATGGATTTTGATTGTTTTGTATGTTTGAATGGTGGAATGATGAATATCTCTACCTAAATGAGTAATCCATGGAAGAAATTGTGGAAAATGGAATGGGTTTGAGTGGCAGTCGTGACCAATAACCTTTGCATGGATAGGGTTGTTTTGACACTAGACTTCAATTACTTAGTATAATGCTCAACTGATGTTTAATTACAAGAAAGGGTTAATTAAGGGATTTTTCAAAAAAATTGCCAAACCCCCAATTTGGGAGTTGGCTTCAACATTGCATGTGAAGGGATAATGATAAGTACTTTAATTGTGTTTATTTTATAGTTTTTATAAGTAATTTAGAGTGTTTATTATGTTTAATTTTGTCTATTTTTAGATAAAAGACCAACACGGATGGACGGCAATGAAAAAAAAGTGAAAAAGGGCAAAAATGACCAAAAATACCAAAAAAATAGAAAGCGGGAACCAAAGTGGAAGAGAATGGAAGATGGAGGACCTGGACTGCAATCATCATACGGCCGTAGCTTGCATTACATACGGCCATAACTCATCGGCTGAAGAGATTGGGTGAAAAACAATAGGAAGCGTGATACGGGCGGATGAATCGAGCCATACGACCGTATGGGTATCGATACGGCCGTAACGCTAAGTCCATACGGGCGTAACCATGGAAAGCCAGCATGCAGAAATTCAGCAGAAACCTCGATACGGCCATATCCTACAAGTCGTACGGCAGTATGATCCACGGGCGGAAATTTCCTAGTCTAGTTAGAATTTTATTTTTGGTTGGATTAGGCTACTTCTTGTGCGAGAAATTAAGACCTACTTTGAGCCTATTAATAGGGAAGTAAGCCACAATATTAAGAGAGCTTGGGAGAGTTTTTGGGAGTGATTAGAGAGGATCAATTGAAGGCAAAACACACCTAAATTGAGGGATTTGCATGGCTTTGGGAGGAGATTCAAGACGGAGTTGATACTTGGTGCAAGATCCACTCTTTACCTTCGATTTCTCTTCTAGATCCCGTGATGAACCCCTTTAATTATTTTGTATCTTTATTATTTAGCATGAATAACTAACTTATTAGTTGGGAGCAACGATGTAATTTAGTTGATTATTTGATTTTAACTCTCAATTTCTTGTGCGTTTATTTTATGTGTTGATTTTACTACTATGTGCAATGCATGATTTACTTGGCCACTAAATCGATGATTTGTGAATTTTAACAAACCGAGAGGTAAGTTAAATATTTAGACCACGTAGTAAAATCCAGCAATTTACATAGGAGCTAGAGATAGTTTTTTATAATTGTTGTGATCCCACGTGACAGGTGGATATTTGTGAATTCTTATGCACGTAATGCGTTTAATTAAGGCTTACCCAGGCTATGCATAGAAATATGGTAGTTGACTTGGTTAAATAGGATTGATTTGAACTCGAGAGAGGTAAATTAAATCAATTTTGTGAATTCGATCTAACACAACTTGAGATTAGAAATTGAGAGGAGAAATCAAATAGGACAGCTAAAGATAAATCGGGATTCCCAACTTCCCTCCCCATTAATTCAACAAACCTTTATAATTTTTGCAATTTATTTTCAAGTATTTTATTACCTTTCCGTTAAAAATAACTCTTACTCCTTATATATTCCTAACTGCTTTTGTGATTAGTTTGAACCGATATAGAATAAACTAGAGCTCGTGGGAACGATAATCCGGACTCTAAAAAGGTCCACTTTACTACTTTTGTGGCGATATCGTACACTTGCGATTATTTTCACAACAGCTAAACAGATAATTGATCAATTTAAGCTTGAAAATAATTTATAGTGGAGATATAAAATTGATTTGTGCATGAAAATTTAAAAGTTAGAAATTATAATGGAAGGAGGATCTAAACCGTGGGCTTGCCCTTTTGCATGGCTAGAGATTTGTTGAAATTTAACTTCCATCATTCAGCATGTTGATTAAAAGAGGTTTAATTGATAGACTTAAGGTTTAATTCGATTAGTTATTGAGTAGTGTGACAAAACCCCAAATTGAGTTTAAACTAATCTTTGCATGTGATGGAAATTATTAATTATTTAGTAAATACAAGTCAAATACAAGTTTTAGGAGTGGAAAATGATTGAATTGTGTAAATAAAAATTAGAGACAAAGTTGAATTGAAGAAAGGGACTTCAACCGTGGCTCTCATGCTTAGATTATACTTGTTTTCTTGTAAAGTGCATTTATTATCTATGTGGTGATCATTTTGATTATTGAAGTCCCATTGATGATCTAAATTGATTTGTTGTTAAGGTTCCATCATTACAAAGTAAGTTGTATTATTGAAAATCCCTAAAGTTGGTAAGTGGATGCGTAGTTGTTTGGAATTTAAAAGCATCTCATCATTCATCATTCCTGTGGCATACATGTTAAAGAATGATGAAGGAATAGTTCGCATCCATTCATCCATGCGAACTTTAAAGAAGAATTTATTTTCTCAAGGATTGTTTGAGTTAATTGCTTGCCCCATTCCTATATATATATATGCATTTTGAGGCATAACATGTGGTAAGATGGGTTTTATGCTCCTTGCGATGTTTTGTCTACTTTGGATAAGCCATTACTATGATATATGATTTATCATCCTTTATTTAAAGCTTCTTGTGCTAACCTTGTTTTACAATGACAAGTCAAAACTTGATGTTGATGATGATGATGGAAAAACGGGTGGCGCCTAAAGTTTAGAAGTCGTAGTTTGAAGTTGTGTATGTTATGTATCTTTAAGACATTGCACTTTAAGTATTGTAAGGTATGTTAATGTGTGGTTGTGTAATGGATACTCGTATTATGGTTGTGGATGCTATTTAATCTTGTAGCAATGTAGTTGTGGATTTGATTTGTTTAAAGTGCTTGTTGAGTTTGATAGCTCTAAATTTGTTTATCTGCATATTACTAAACTGTAAATGCATACCATCATGTTACTAGTTTCTGCACTGTACTGGAATACTATTATACTACCGCAAACTACTAATATCTTCTAGGATAAAATGTTTTGCAAGCATTCTATGTTGGTTTTTTGACTTGTTCTGTCACATTTTATCATTTAATTACCAAGTTAGGGACTATATAAGTTATCTATAATAATTTCCAACATAACACGATGGTTATTAGCATTTAAATATCAAGGGGTAGCATGGATGATATTCCAGAGCACATAACCAAAATCAAGTTTTTAAATAGGTCATCTATCGTCACATTGCCAACCATTTCATGTCACATTCAAATTACAGATTGCATATCATCACCTATTGACCCTATTCTCTATATAGTGGGCAAAATTTCCCGTTTTCCTTAATTCGCTTGCAAGATCTTATATTGTTCTGACAATTTAATTGAGATAAGAAAAATATAAAGGATATAACAAAAAATATATGAACCGTCAAAGCTTTCCACTCTGAAAAATTCTTACAATCATAGATTTTTCACTTGCCCAACCCCGAATCCCAAGTATTACAGGAAAAATAACCCGAACTTTACCACACCTAATTTTCTACTCTTTGCACAAACCACAAAGAGTTATAAGAAAACTGTCAAGATACTAGGCTTATAATTTTTCCTCTAGATTTGGTCACTCCCAAGTATTACAGAAAAAAACATGTCAATTCTTACCACATTACTAATTGCTATTCTTTGTATTACCCGCAAACACCACAAAACTAGAGTGCTAAATTATTATTTTTCTCTCAACTCAGGTTGATTACACAAGAAGAAAAAATATATCAATATAGGAAAACAACACACCTAAACCTACCAAAACAAGAACTAAATTCCTAATTCCAATTTGGTTGAAGACTTTTGACCATAAGTTTTCCTTTTTTAAAAAATGTATTTTGGCAATATCCCAACACACACACATATAATTTTACACTACCTGGCACGTATTTTGATTTAATTTAAATTGGCTATACAATGTAAATGATAGTCGAGGATTGGGATAATAGTTGCGGGTGTGTCAAGGATGACTCAGTGTTAGAACCATAAAATTTACTTTTTGGGGGGTAGGTGGGCGGTGACAAAAAATTGTGGTTTACATGTATTGTTACAAACATTAAACAAAATGTAAAAGTTTATATGGTAAAACCAAATAAGTTTTAAAACGTTGGAGGGACGATCGTCATCCCATGCTCTCCAATGGCTCCAAGTTTGAGTTGACTACTTAACTACTTGAAGATACACTTTGATCTAGTGGATTTGCTGTAATCTATAAATAAGTTTATAAAGTTAGAATACTCATGTTGTCTCTAGTCTTGTAGAGGGGTTAAATAAATGCTATTTGATGTTGCTGATGTTTGTTGAAGTCTTGGATCTTTCTCTTTATTGGGTCCTTGTCTATCATAATTATTTTTCTTCTGCACTTAAGAATATCGCATGGTGGAGTTTTTTTTTTTTTTTTTTGCAATAAATTCCTTATTCTTTAGAGATCCCACAATGACAGAATGATGCATGAGGTGATGGCTTGGTAAGAACTTCAACAAACCAGTTGTGTGTAAGGGATACTTCAATTCAAAGGAAGTAGTGGACCTAGCTAAATTTTTAACTGAAAATCAAGTAGATAAAGCTGGCATAAAGGCACTTAGTGAGTTTCTTAAGACAAGCAAGTTGTCGACATACACTAAGAAGTAAATGGTGATAGTGGACGTGAATAGAGACAAATAGAAGAGTCATTATTAGAGTGATGAAATCCATAAGGGTAGAGGAAGCCCTTGAGTTCGTTAATTAAACCATGCTCGACAAGCTTATTTAAGGACTTTTAAGCGAACATGCATGTTGGAGATATGTTTGATGAAGGCATCCAACTTTTCTACCATAATTTGTTCCTAACGTAAGTGATGGAATTCAAAGTGCAGCATTAGTATTTTTGGATTGTTGGGATCGTTAAAATTGAGTTTTTACCATTAAACAGTCGTAGAATTCGCATACAATGTCAAAATAAATATTATAATGTGTTTTCATAGAATTCACATACAACCTACTGTGAACCTAGCAGGTATTTCAGGCTTTTGAAATCCTTTACCTGGTAAAAAATGCAATAGTATTTTTAGTTTGCATTTTTAGGCCTAGTCCATTTTGGACTGCAGTCTATTAGGGTTTTTTTCTGCTTAGGATCTCTTTTTCACTCATTTAACTGTTGTTTTGTTTTATTAGTCCTCAATTGAATACGAATAAAAGATCATTTTATTTCGTCTTGCAATCCCCTTTCGAACTCGTGTTTATTGTAAACTACGGTCTATATCAGTAAAGTATCATAGAGAAATGCGTTGTTATCACTGATCCTTGTCTAGGTATTGTGAAGTGCCAATGTGAGAATAATGAGAATATTTTATGGGATTTATGACTAAAGATATTGTGCAAGTCGATGCTGACACACAGGTGAAAGCCTTTAGGAAAATGACATGCTTTATAATGAGAGATGATGGCTTTTAGGTTGCATTTGATTAATATAGCTCATTTACAACCAATGACATTTTCTCGGTAGGAATAGAAGGCTAAAGAGTCCAAGTATGGTTTATCACCAAAGAATTAGGTTTATCTATGAAAACATATCATGGGAGGTGCACGATATATTACTCAGAATCATGAAGGTCCAATCATTATATGTAACTAGATTGACTATCCTGAATCTTTCATCAGGTTTATATGTAATCTGAAATCTGAAATGGCAAGAGATATTATGTTTTGTAGAGGTCAAAGGTTTAAAAATTGACGATCATCCGGACATACTTTTTCAGATTTTGAAACTCAATTTAAACCATCTAATTATAGATCTTAGATATTTGCAAAGTTTTAAAATCTATCAAAGTATGAGATTTTCCCATATTTGGAGCTCATGTTCTCTTCATTTTCCTTGGTTTGGAGTACCCTTTTAGCGCTTAAAGAGAGAAAAGAAGAACCAATCTTTAGCGCAGGAAGCCTTGTATAAGGCATCCGAGCAATTGTGCCGACATCGACAAGATCCCAGCATAACAACTAATGTATTATTTTAATATATAAAAATCAAAAAATTAATAATTTTATTATTGTATAAATATAAATAATAATTTAAATTTGTTCTTACTACTTGCTCGACTTCTTTCATTTCAGTTATATATATATATATATATATATATATATATATATATATATAGTTGAGTTCAAAAAATATAGACTGCCACATGCATATATTGTTGATTTTGTCTCTAGAAATAAAAATATCTCACAAGAGAAGATATCACTTATATGTTATAACTTGAAATTCATGATGTAGATCCACGTCCTAATTTCTATGTTGTCATTAAAGATTTGATGATTTATGCTCTATGCATTAAGAAACAGTTTTCTAGGTATGACTAATGATCGATGTAAAAAATATTTTTTGAAAAAAAATTCATGGAATGCACCAACATCAATGATGATAATGTCCAATTTATATATATATATATATATATATATATATTGCTATTGAAATATAATACTCATGTGAATGTGGAATTTTGCAACCAATCTAGAGCAATCAAGTATTAGTTCAAATGTTTCAGAATGGATAGGATCATGTCACAACGATATTTTATTACTATATTAATGTGGATGAATAGCCGAGTGATGCGAATGAAATAAATTAATACATGCTATGAGCAAATGTGCATTTCACCTTATGCAACAGTATAGATGATTTTTCATTTTTAGATTTAGCAATCATAAAGATCCTTGATCTATTAAGTTTTCATCTTCCAAATGATCAGGATGTAATATTCTTAGATTCTAATCCAGCTGATGATGTTGTTAATCGACCTAGTGTTTGTCACAGAATGTTTTTAGTATGGATGGAAACAAATGAAATATGTTACGGCCAGGGAACTAACCTAAACTCAGTTTTCTACTAAGTTTTTCTGGAAGCAATCTCTATGAGAATGATAGTCAAGGAAATGGTAATTTTCTACCGGACGTAAGTTCTACAATGTTCCAAGGTGTGGAGAAATGTGTGATTTAAGAATCCTTCTAAACATAGTTCATAGACCAATATGTTATGATGACGTCAAATGTGTAAACTGCATTTAGCATAATTTATTTGAGAATTCGTGGCATGTACTTAGGATGCTCGATAATATTACAGCACCTACCAGATTCACTAATGAAAAAGATTTAAACTACACCACATGTGTTGATGATTGGGAATGTAAACGTCATTAGATTATTACTTGGCTTAGAAACACATCTTTTCTCTCTATTTATCATGAATTTGGAAGTTAAGAGACAAGTGGAGAAATTCTGGATATGCTTCATAGTTGATATGTTATTGGATATCTTTCTTTAAGATACCAAACCCATAATCGCCATCATGATCTTAAACAAGAGCCTTATCAATCTATGCAAAGATTTTGATGCTCAGATGTATTCTTTTTAGGATCAAATAGCCCAATCTGAGCCAAGATGAGATACTTTGAAACATGCACAGAAATTTTATACAGACAGTGTAATGCCCTCTCTAGTACCTCGTCCTATCCTATATTGTACTAGGACAACGGAGCTAGAGTCGGCTTCACTCCTGTGTAATGTTACCCAAACCACGGGTTTACTTTGTAAAACATATTTGAATCATAAAAACTATGTCATTGCAACATTTAACATGTACATAGCAACTTGAGTGGTTCCGGTACAAATACAAAACATGTCATACAGGATTGATAGCTTCCTTGCTTTTTTCCCCACACGAATCCTCACACATCAAGTTCCAGAGGACTCCCCGTTATTTCCCACGTTCTTGCACATCCAGTGTCACCTAAACGTATAAAAGAAAACATAGTAAGTCATAAAGACTTAGTGGGAGTAAATGCAAGTGTAATGCATGTCACACGCATACTTTGAAGCCAAGTTGCGAATCATGTGCTTACAATGGCGACTCACATAACATATCACATTTGGCCAAGCCTCAGTCCTCTTGCCGGCTTTTCCCCCTGAGATCACCATTCCGGCCAAAGGTCTCAATCCTCATGCAGAGTTTTCCCCGTGAGACCATCATTTCTTTTACATATATATAAACATGTGATAAGCAACATCACATTCACATGCTTTCACGGTATAATCATGCAAACATTTCCTTTCAAGCTTCACTATCATATCAAAGTGCATAAAACATGTAAACATCACATTATCCCCATGAATTCCTCATAAATATCATCATATGGCCCTCTTAACATGTCATGAAATCAAATACTTCAAGACATCTAAATCAAGTTGGCACATATGGAGAACTCAAATTTTACAATCAAATACTTGTAACAACTGATACATATACTTATACTTACCTTGTTGGACAACTACTACATCTATTACTCACCTTAGATGAGAAGAAGACAATCAACAAGATGCTAGTAGCTTCCTACAACTTCATCCTTCTTACTACACCTTGCTTGTGGTACCAACAAGGGCTAAACGATGATATAGATTGATGAACCAATGGTATACAAGGGTAGGAAAGTTTGGAGAATTGTTAAGAATGTCTTTGGGGGTGTTTTAGGTGTCTTAGGGTCGAGTTGGGGTAATGTGTCTCAAGCAAATGGCTGGAAATGTCTAGAAATACAATTCTACTAACTTAAAATTACAACCATAACTAATACATTTACGGTCATAATGTACAAAATTACAACCGTAACCATACCTTTTACGACCGTAAGCTATAGTCATATGGCCGTCACAATTCATATGGCCGTATCAAAGGCTCTGAACAACTTTCGCATTCCACGATTCTTAAACTTACAACTGTAATATTACATTTCACGGTCGTATCTCCAAACATACAACCGTATCATATTGTGTACAGCCGTACCAAAGTCTCTGCATATTTTCACACTTCCCCTACCTCAAAGTTACGTCCGCATCGTATTTTATTATGGCCATATCATCACAATTACGGTCGTACTTCTGAGATTTACGGCCATACATCTAGTTTTTCCTAAATTTTCTTCTCGTCTTGAATCTAATGGCCGTAAAATTACCAAATATATCATATTCACTTATAAACATGTCTTACCATATTACACACATCATCATCACAAAAAAAATGTCATATTATATTAAATCTCATATAAAAGCGGATGGGGTGTTACATACAAAAACAAGGATCATCTAATCAAATTCTTAATGGCCTTACGCAATGAGTTTGAGAATGCTCGTACATATTTACTTCATATGGTTCTGCTTCCTTTGATGAAATAGGTTTTTACTCAATTGACCTCTGAAAATATCTTCCATGGATCTTAAAACCTCATTGTACTCATGCTATTATAGATGTCTATCTAGTTGTTATTGCAACGTCCAGTTCATCTGAATTGACTTCCATATGAGGAAAGATTTTTCCAAACAAATTATAGATTTGAACAACCTTTTTTTCCTCTCGTTGCTGCTACTACTGGCACTGCCCATTCTTACCATTAAAACTCCATGGCTATTGAATAATAATTATCTTAAAATCATCTTCATGCTTTCCTTAGCAATCATTCAACTAATTCTGGAAATCAATTCTCTTCCAAACAACCACTAGGTATATCTCCTTGGTATTTCATTACAATATGTTGTATCAAAACTTATACTGGTCATCTATGTAACACCCCGCTCGGATTCATCCAATATTCGTATGTGATTTGTATGTGGTTTTGCATACGATTTGAAATACGAGTTGAAAAGATACGTGTGTGCTGTGTGATGATGATTATGTGTCTGTTATGTGTATGGCATGCTTGGAAATGTGTCTGATGTATTTGGAACAGGTACGGTCGTCAAATTCAAGTAGTAGGGATAAATGCAAAAAATGGGGTGTTAACTTTAATTTTATTAAAGTGATGTATTTATTATTGGCATTTCTATTTTCCCACTCTAGCAATTAAATAACATAAACTTTTACTTGATTAATTCTTAGATTGATTAAATAATTGTTTAACTTATTTAATTGATGTTGGACTCCATTTATCACATGTGGTAAACATTATCTTAAGTTAAGGAGTCCATATTTGACATGGACGATGTTACACGCCTACTAAGGCCTTCTTCACGCCTAGGGGTATCTTGTGATGATTCATGTTTATCCACCTAGTCTTATAGTAAGTATCCAACTATGTGTAGATCTCCTCATGACGGTAAAATTCTATTTCCTTAATTTATGCAATTCCTACGATTAATGAAGTTATTTGCTTTCCTCGTAGGGGTAGGTGTTTAATGGTAACTAGGGTTCTTGCGTTACAAGACAACTAAGTACATTAAATACATGAGAAAAGAGGGAACAGGGATATACGTTTTCAAGCAAGAAATTCATGCATAGCATAGCTCTTAATTCAAGCACTAAATTGCCATCAAAATAAAAACGTGCCTTGTTCATTCAGTGCATCAAACCATCAAGAAAGTCTTGATCTTGTTTGTGCACAACCACCTTTAATTAGATCATTGGTCAAATCTCTAAGAAAAGTCCATTCGCCAAATAGAAGAGCCTCAACGAAGAAGATCAACACAGGATGTGTAGATCGATTGGAGGATCAAGGATTACAATAAGCTACTCAGAGCAGCGGGATGTGGGCTCACATTACACGCTAAGAATTGAACAGGGGGTGTTTTATAGATTCTTAGGTATTGTCTTATTTATGCATAAAGATACCTATAGCTTCATTGTATGATTTAAATTCTTTGGATTTTGGCGAATAGGTTTTTGCTCGTAGGTAACGAGGACGTGGTCTTTCACCCTGCAGGGTTTTCCACGTTAAACTCGGTGTTCTATTTTTTATTTCTGTTTTACAACTTCTGCTGTTTTTATCCAGACGCAACTGATGTAATTTAAAGCTCATAGTTTAATCTGGCTAACACTAACGTACAGACTGTCTAGATATAGAACTGTAATACAATGCTAGACCCATCTAGGCAGAAAAACACAGTTTCAGACACCTTTGAACCGCTTGATTCAGATTTATTTGACAACCAAATTTTTCATGGGGATTTACGGACGTAAATGTTCTGGTTACGGCCGTAATTTCATAGATACGGCCGTAAGGTTATGGTATATGGCCGTAATTATGTGAACAGAAGAAAGGTGGAAATTTTCAGGAAGTTTGGTACGGTCGTATATAATAGTCGGGTACGGCCGTAATTATTTAGATACGATCGTAAAACATAAGGATACGGCCGTAATCCTGAAGTTGTTGGAATGTGTAGAAATTTTCAGAGAGTTTGGTACGGATGTATAATAGTCGGGTACGGCCGTATGTTAGATTTTACGGCAATAATATTATGGATACAACCGTAATATTGAGCATGACGGGCAGAGTCAGAATATAGGGTCTTAGTTATAGCTTACTGGTTATGGCTATAATTTGGTAATTTACGGTCATAATTTTAGTATGTACGGCCGTAATTTTAAGTTAGCAGAAACTGTATTTAAGCTTTTCTCAGCCATTTCTTAGGATTATCTTATAAAACTCGACCCCAACATGCCTAAGACACCCAAGAGCCTTCCCAAAGCTCCCACATCATTATATGAACTTATATGATACATATTTACCATCAAAGTTATGCAAAGAAGAAGAAGGAAAAAGAAGAGAATGAAGGAAGAGGAAGGGAAAAAGGAACCCCCAAAGCTTTTTTATGTTACTTCTCATGTTTAAGGTGGGTAATAGATGGATTTTAGTATGTGAAGAAGTAAGTTATGCAATTATGTTGATTGATTGAGATTTATGATCATAATTTATAGGGTGGAGGGTGTAAGCTTGATAAGAGTTATCTTAGTGTCCTTGTGATTATTTTGTGTTTTCTTATGCTTTTGAATGTGTTTCTACGGTATATGAGATGGTTAGCACCCCTTAAATGATGTATGTGTAAAGAAATGCATATGTAGGTGAAGAGATAAACTTAAGTATTAATATGCCCTTTTTCAAAGCGAAGTGCTTGAAGTATGATATGTTTAGGTGAGTTTGGCCTTAGAGTACACTACATGTGATACATTTGGCATAACGAAAATGGTAATGATGGGTTATAGGAATACAAGGGTAAATGGATACTTATATGCGATTGGATTGTGTTCAGTGTGAATGGAAGCTATGTTCTTGTGCCTACAAGCTCATTATGAATTAGTGTTAATATGTGCTTCTATTTCATGTTCCTTCGCCGCTTATACTTCTGTTTGGATGCTTTGGGACACATAGGTACATTTAGTATGTTCAAAGGGTAATACTTATGAATATAAATGAACATGTGACGAGGATATGATTTTGAAGTCTCGTGTATAAGAAAGGAATTTACGATATAAACAAACTTGTATGAATGGAAACAATTTGAGACTCCAAATCCTTCTAGATATCCTTCAAGATTGTGACTTGATTTCCTAGGATTTGGTGGGTCCAACATTCCTTTCCCAAGAAGGATCCTTTGTATGGTAGGAGAATGTGACTAAATTAATTAAGGAAAGCAAGGCAACACGGCGACTATAGTCCAGGAGTCACAACGAAGCGCTCTGCATGGCGTGACAAGTCATCATGCCAACTAGCATGCTTCATCACTGAATTTGTGGGTGCACCTTGAGTGCCACATCACCAATTAGGGCGACGTTGGACGCCACGTAGGGGCAAAAATCCACAGGTAACAATAGGAAAATGTAGTATTCTTGTAGTGGTTTAACTACATTTCTTCCAACAATAATAAAAAATGATTGAAGTTCAACGAAATGCACCACATTTGAATCAACGATGGTAAGATAGCTGCACGGGCATGACATGAAAGCATTTGAATGTGATGTTACCTATCATGTGTTTATAAATATGTAAAGGAAAAGACCGTCTCACGAGGGATCTAAGCCCCGCATGAGGATTGGAACCTTTGGCCGGCATGGTGGCCTCAGGGGAGATCTAAGCCCCGGATGAGGATTGAGGTTTGGCCAAATATGATAAGTTATATGACGATGCTAATCTAAGCACATGATTCGCAACAGGACCCGAGAAAAGAAAGTATGTGACATTCACAACACACTTGCATCTGCATCTATGTCCTACTGAGTCATCATGACTCATTATGTGTTCTTTTATGGTTTTGAAGGTACCCATCATGTTATGTACGTGGAAGTTAGCGAAGAATCCTCCAAGCCTGATGTGTGAGACATGTGAGGGAGAAAGGAAGTTTAATCTTCCTCTTGCAAAAAATATCCCTTCACGCCATTCTTCCCATATACAAAATCTTCCTACTCCACTATTTTTCTACTATTATTCTCTTCATGTGCCTTTCAGATTTCATGAGACCATATTTAACCCCCTTTGGCATAAACGAAAGGCGGAAGGATTACATGCTTTGGAAAAAGTGAAAAATTGGGATGTTGCTAATTTACCTAAAGGAAAATATGCTTTAGGTTGCAGATGGGTTTATAATATCAAAACCCTTTCTGATGAATCAATTGAACTTTAAAAGACTTTCTTAGTTGCTAATGGATTTACTCAAGAATGGGTGTACATGAAGAAACATTTTCTCCAGTTTCTAAGTCTTATTGTTGTTTCTACAGCAAAACAATTGAATTTATTTCAGATACATATCACCAATGCATTTCTTCGTAAAGATCTTATAGAAGAAGTGCAGATACAAACTTCTCACAGATATTGTTACCCAGCGAATAAAGTATTTCACCTTCGTCATGCACTATATTGTTGCAAGCAAAATCCTTAAGCATTGATTTGCCAAATATAGTGTTGCTATTAGGAAGTTTGGGTTCACGTCTAGTTCTTATGATTCTTTTCTCATTATTCAGAAATTTGATATGGACATTAGACTTCTAGTACTTCATGTGCATGTTTACAATTATTATTGGAGATGATATCTAGGCATTCATTATTGCAAACAACATCTCAGTTAGGAATTTGAGATGAAAATTTTGATTTCTAATACTTATTTTTTCAGTCATAAGAGAAATATGCCTTAGATCTAATATCTCGAGTTGGATTATCTGATAGAAAAGTTACATCAACACTCTTGCAACCTTACCAAATGCACTCTCAGAGATGGTGCTACTCTTCATAATCTTACACTCTCGAAACTTGTGAGGAGTCGTGTATATTTCTTGTCACGCATCCTGATATCACATAGTTAGCCAATTTATGATTGCTCCTAGTTCATCTCACTTTGTTGTTGTTCTTCATATTCTTCGTTATGTCAAGGGCACACCATTTTATGGATTGAATTTTTTGTCCAATTCCACCTTATTCATCTAATTCCTCCTTACAATTGAGTGCTTATTGAGATACAGATTGGGCAGGTGATCCTACTAATACACAGTCGACAATATGTTTTTTTCTGATAGGAGACTAACTTATTTCTTAGTATAGTAAGAAATAAGTTGTTGTTTCATGATCCAGTACTGAGGTAGAAATTAGAGCTCGCAGATACTACAGATGAGATGACTTGGCTTCCATGGTTATTATCTGATATGAAATTTTTTAACTTTGGCCCTACATTTCTTTATGGTGATTGTAAGGCTACAATTCAAACAACGATTTTTTTCATGAGCGAACTAAATATATTAAGGTTGGCTTCCATTTTATATGGTGTCGTCATAATGGTATTGTGCAATTTGTATTTTTTTATTTATTTTTTTACAACTGATCAGCTAGCAGATATTTTTATTAAGAGCATGTTTGGCAGAACAAGCTGATAAGTTGGCTAATGAATGATAAGCTAGCTAATAGCTGATAAGCTAACTAAAAACTGATAGCTTATAGTTTGTAGTTTATCATAGTAGAAAAATTAGCTTATTTAAATATTAGTGTTTGAGAAAATTAGTTGAAAAGTTATGCTAAAAATATAAAAAGACATGTTTGAAATAATAATATTTCTTTTTTTACAAAAATAAAAAGATAAAAATGGAATAAAAAATGAAAAGCTTATGTGCTTATTTAAAAAGTTGATAAAAGAAGATTTTCAAATAAGTTCTAACTTCTCAAATAAACTCTTCAACTAAATGGGGCTTATTTGAGCAAGATGAACTTATAAGCTCTCCAAATAAGACATATAACTTATTTGGCTTACCAAATATACTCTAAAGCTCAGTCTTCGAGTTGATATCCAGATTTGACTTTCAAACTCAAGTTGGTCTCTACCTGGCCTTCTTAGGTTTGAAGGGGATATTAGTGGTAATTATGGTCTATTCTCTAATTAAAGATATTATATCTTGTAATTTTGGAATTGCATAATTAGGTTTCTTATTTTGAAATATATTTTTAAGTGATATTTTGATGTGTCACTAATTTTATTAGGTGATAAATCAATACGCATATGCTTTATCACTTAATGCACATCTTCATATCTAATAAAGATATGTCATGTTGATCATGTCATTTGAAAATGTTAATTTCAAACATCTATATACATATACTCTTCCTTATATAGATAAAGTAATTAAACATAAAATTTATTCCATGTGATACTTTGCGTTTGACTCCTGAATAATTAGCATGGCTTGACATCGCGTCTCATTTAAAAGTATTATTTAAGTATATTTTTATCTTCAACACATTCTCACACTTTATGATTTAAAAAGTAGGGTTGATTCGTTGTGAATGATATTTATTGAAAAAATGAATGCAGTGAATGACCCAATTAAATATCAATTATATTAAAATTTTAAACAATTACATTGTCTATTTATTCAACCGTACGTTAAAATAATCAAAGCAATAAACAAGATAGTAAATAATACCAAGTATGGCAATGGATGAAAACCCATTGAAGAACTCTTCAGACGGTAAAAACATTTGGGCAAACTCGCCACTGAAAATCCTCTTAAAAAAGGTTAACTTATAAACTATCACTACCAACCTAGCCTGACTCCCAACCTGCAAACCTCAACGAAACTTGTCACGTTGTGTGTACAGCACCCTCCGGAACTCCGGTACCTCTTTCCTCACGAGTGGATCTGCAACCACGATGGAACTCCAATCACCTCACCAATCATCAATCATCAGAACTTTGAAGGCTAAAGGCTATTTGGTAGAGGATTTTAGGGTTTCATGTTTTTGGAGATGAGATTGCTAATCTAATAAACAATCAACAAATGATAATAGAAATCTATAGTAAAAAGAGAGTTTTAGAGAGTTCTCAATTGTGTAAAAGCTCTAAAAATTATGGGTTATGAAACTGGCTACGGAACTATGATGAAATAGGTTGGAAAAAGTGCAAAAAATGGTTCAAAATCGCGAAATAAATTTGGGACGTGCAGACGGACCTCTCAAGCGTTTTTCGAGCAGCTAGCAGACGGGCCCGGTCAAGCTGTAGTGAGCTGCGCTCAAGAGCTCTCGAGCATCCCTTGTTCTATTCAGTCCGTTTGAGCGTCTTTCTGGAGGATTTCTATGCAGATGGTTCTAAACTGACCGAAATGGACATTCTAATCGACCCAACTATTAAGTAAATAAGTTAAAGTACATTACAACTCAAAACCTTTGATTTTTGTACACAAAAACATCAATTACAAAATTCCTAACATTTATAACCTTAGTTGATTAAAAAAGAGATTATATACAATGCAAATTTACAATATTATTGAAGCTTTCAGTGGGGGTGATATATTGATAACATGTGGTGGCCATTTTAAATTGCATCAACTAACTATAAATAGTCCAATTATGAATAATTAGAGTTCATAGGAGAGTATGAGCCTAACTCTAAGTCCTTAGTCTAGAATAAGACATGAATAGTCGAATATCGAGAATTGTTTATGTCTAAATTAATCTTAGATCATACAATATTATTAAAGTTAACAAGTAGTTGGGAGTTGCATTAAGTATCGTCGTTGAACACATGTAGAAGATGTTGGAAAGTATTTTAGGATTTATTTTATGCCTTGTTTATTTACTTTCCTTGTTTATTTAGTTTCCTAGTTTAGATAGGTTTCTTCTCCTATATAAAGGAGTGATTGTAACCTAGTTTTTAGATACCAATATATTATTAATTTCGCTTCCGCATTATATTTCAACATGGTATCAGAGCGAGGTTTGGTCTTGGAGTAAATCTCGACTAGATCCCGACCTCCGGCGAGCGGCCTTGTGCCGCTCGTCCGGCCACCATTATTTTATCTAATTCTCGTTCATTTTTCTGTGTTGATTAGATATGCCCAATAGCATGAAAAACCCTAGCTCTAGTTACTGTAGCACATGTCTTGCGATAATCCAGAGGCCTTCCATGATGTTTCAGCCCGGCCAGGCGACGGCAACCACTTGTCGACCTTCCCCAAGCTCCGGCGACCTCTCGATGGTGGCGCAACCCCAGGCGACATCACGATGCATTTCAGCGACCTCGCAGCCTTTGTCTTTCGGTTTTCCGGCACCGTGTTGGTGGCTGCGTTTGTGGTCTTCTTGCTTTGATTTGTTTTGGTCGATGATTTTAGGGTTTGAGTTGTGGTGTTGGGCTACATAGTCATTTGGGCTTTTGTGGGGTTGTGAAATGGTTTGGGTTCTTTGATTTTACGTTTGGGTGCAAATTGGGTTGTGTCTTATAGGCTGCAGATATTAGGATATTATATTTGTCTTTGGGTTAGTCTCCTGTTGGGCCTTTTCTTGGGTGGTTTGTGGTCTCATTCTTTGGCCTATAATGGGCCTTTGTAGTTACCGATGGGATGAATTAATTAAACAGGGGAGAAGATGGTCAAAATCGATTTGTGCTGGAGAGCTTTGAGTTATTTGGCGATTTGGTCCTTGGAGGTTTGAGCTTCTTTATGTTGGCCATCTAAGTTTCTGAAATCTACAAGATGATCCCTCAACTTTTAAACTTTTGAATATTCAGTACTGACCTCTTTCAAATTTATATTTTAGTCCTCTATCTTTTAAAAATTACATTTCCACCCCGAATTTGTCTTTGTTTGCACTATTTGAATCCTAAACCTTCACACATCGTTGTTGAGTCTTGTCTTGGAGTTTGGTTGTTTCAGTCTTTGTTCGTAAATTTAGTATTTGTCGACCTTGGTGATGAGGCGATTCTTGTACCTATTGGGTTTGCGGTATTTGGTATTGACTGAACGTTTGTGTCCGGCGCAAGGATTTTGTTGACCATGTATGGTCATTTGGGGTTGTAGATTAAATATCCATTTGTCCTTGGTCGAGGACATTTTCCAAGAAGACTTTTGGAAGTGGAAGAAAGGAGGAGCACTTGGCGAGCTACTTGGAATTACGATTCAAGGGTTTCTTTGTATCATTTCCAAGTTGATGCTGTGTGGATGCATCAACTTGAGGGGGAGTGTTGGAAAGTATTTTAGGATTTATTTTATGCCTTGTTTATTTACTTTCCTTGTTTATTTAGTTTCCTAGTTTAGATAGTTTCCTAATTTAGATAGGCTTCTTCTCCTATATAAAGGAGTGATTGTAACCTAGTTTTTAGATACCAATATATTATTAATTTCGCTTCGCATTATATTTCAAACAGAAGAATGCATGGAGCCCTATAAATAGAGGAACTCCCTAACCATTTGTTAAAAAACAACAAAACAACTACAAGTAGAGTTAATGATCAAATAAACTAAGTTCCTCTTCTACAAAAAGTCCTCCTAACTTACCATATGTACAAAGTACTCTTCTTAACAAATAAAATTTACTTCCACTATGTTCTCCTAACTCAATGTTTGGCAATAAATCAAAATCATCATATAGTTCCGAAAGCGTTTTTCCATGATGGAGAGGAGACTGAATTTCCTTCAGTATAATTGGATTTGAATATACTATTAAGGTTCCAAGTTACTAGTATAGTTTAATCATTTGATTGATTCTATTAGTTATGACACATAGTATGTGTGTGCGTGTGTTCTTTATCATTATGAGAATAAGTACACACGTAAAGACAGTTCAAAAATCAATATTTTAGCACAAGCATGAGTTCATCTTTCCAGTTCACTCTCAGGTTATAGTCTTCTTAGCTCTCTGAAATATCTGCTCTTTAGCTTATGACATTGCAAAAGAAATGAAAAATGAGTGATTCTCAACAAATCCAACTGCACACTATTGATTCTGGAGGAGACGACATAATTACGACAGCCAGCGATGACGAAACCAACGATGAAACCAACAATGAATCAGCACAAAATAAGCCATTTTCGCGAATTATTAGAGTGCCTATGGATCAGGTATGTGCTCATTTATCTATCTCTTTCTCCTAAAAGCTGCACACCAAATTAAAGAACAAAAACTGTAGTATTCTTATTCAGATTCTCTCTACATTTCACCTTGCATTTCCAGTTTCCTAGGTTCATGAACCCTAATATTCAACGTTCTTCGGTATTATACAAGAAATAATAAAAAACCCATTTCAAGAAATTAACTCAAAACCTAGAATGAATGAATTAATCCGTTATCTATCTACAAGAAAAAATTAATGTAATAAATTCAAAACCTTTGGGTTCTTTTTATTCTTCCCCCTTTTTTTTTTTCTTTTTGTGTTCCAATTTGCTATAGTATTTTGGCCTTGAACAACCTTTGAGGTTGCCCGTACAGTTTAATACTATAAAAACTGATACTATTATTGTATGCATTAACCTTTTGAAAAAGCTAGTTGACATGGGTGATATCAATGTAAAATGTAAAGCATGTTGGAATCCTGTCACGCATGATCATAAACAAATTTCTGATTTAATTTTACACGTGAACTATCTGATTGGCTTGACATCAGACCAGACATTCGGACAAAGTCTACACATGCTAGCCACATCACATTAATTTATAATTATATTTTATTTTTAAATTTCTTGTGGTTATGTTTCAATTGCAGGTTGTTGAAGAGCTATGGAAACTAGGGAAAGTTGCACTTCCAGTGGCAATAACAACACTGCTTTACTATTCAAAAACCATAATTTCAATGCTCTTCTTAGGGCATATGACGAAAGCTGAATTAGCTGGCGGTTCTTTAGCAGTAGGGTTTGCAAATATTACTGGATTTTCAGTAATGAAAGGCCTTTGCAGTGGAATGGACCCCATTTGTTGCCAAGCATTTGGTGCTAAAAGATGGTCTATTCTTACACAAACTTACATCAAAACTGTTCTTCTTCTTCTTCTTGCTTCCATCCCCGTCGCTGCACTTTGGTTAAACGTCGAATTTGTTTTCCATCGCTTAGGTCAAGATCGAGCCATAAGTAAAATAGCCAAAAATTACTTATTTTTTAACGTTCCCGAGTTATTAGGACATGCTTTTCTTGTTCCTCTTAGGACATTGCTTAGGACTCAAGGATTAAATTCGCCCAACACAATGGTGGCTACTTGTGTATCTATTTTACACCTTCCCATTACGTATTTTCTCGTGACGCATTTGAATTTAAGGGTTAAAGGACTCGCGATGGCTTCGGTTATATATTCCATTAACATGAATATGGGCTTATTCATTTACCTCTTCTTCTCCAGAGTGGCTATAAAACCTTGGACTGGTGCAACAATGGCATCGATTGTCCGTGGGTGGGGCCCATTATTGGGCCTAGCGCTACCTAGTGTAGTTCAAGTATGCCTCGAGTGGTGGTGGTACGAGATTATTCTTTTCCTTGGTGGGCTGTTAAACAATCCAGAATCTTGTGTAGCAGCTATGGGAGTGTTGATTCAAACAACAGGGACAGTTTATGTGTTTCCATTTGCATTGAGTTTGAGCATATCACAACGAGTAGGCCATGCCTTGGGGGCTGGCGAGCCTTCTCGGGCCCAAGTAGCAACCATTATTGGGATCTTTTTAGCACTTTGTTATGGTATTTCAGCCTTCGGTCTGAGTATAGTCCTCAGGAATAGGTTGGGAAAATTATATACACGAGATCCACAAGTTCTTAAGCTAATCTCAGCAACTCTTCCAATTCTTGGATTGGCTGAAATCGCAAATGCTTCCCAGACGGCTGCTTGTGGTGCCCTTACAGGTAATAACATGATACAGAAAACAGGACCTATAGCGGCAACCATGTTGTTGCACTGCAGTGCAGTAGTAGCGACATAATCTTATGTGATCGCTGTTATTACTTTGCAAGGTAGGTACAAAGCTATTGCAACAAGAAATCGCCCTTGTAGATCATGTTTCCTGTATATCTTCCTTCACATATATTCAACCTTGCTAAATAAAATCTTCATTAAATAATGGCTATATCTCGGATGACAGGTTCAGCAAGGCCGAAAGTGGGGGTACGAATAAATCTTGCAGCGTTTTACTTGGTTGGATTGCCATTTTCAGTTCTATTTGCATTCAAACTCAAGATTGGATTTCAGGGACTGTGGTTGGGATTAGTGGCAGCTCAAGTAACATGCTTAATAATGATGTTGTTCACATTAGCTCAAACTGATTGGAAACATCAGGCTAAGAGGGCTGATGAGCTCACTTCAGGTGCTGGGGAAACGGAGGAAGATGCAGGAACCAATCTTGTCCCCTGAACTTTCTTCCTCTGGGCGATGAACATATATGAACAAACTGTAAATCAATTTTTGCCATGAAAATTGAACATTTGTTAATTGCTTGTAGCAGCTGGTAAAAAGAAAGGAGATAGGAAAAAGAGGTTGTTAATTTAAAGTTCATTTATTATTTGATTGACTTCACTTCATGGGTTAGGAGTAGAATTTTCAGTTCTATTTTATTATTTTCTACGAGTGATTGTATTAATTTCTTTGACTTTTAATTAATTTTTAATCTTTTGATAGTAACCAATAATTGTATCTTTGCTAGCATATATGACTTTCATTTTCCATTGAAGATGTATCTGAATCAGAGCATCATGTAAATCAATCTTGACAATGGGCCAACAAGTCTGATAGAATGAGGAAGGAAATCCATTAGGTCCAGCAATACGTAGTGGATCCACATATCCTCAAACATTTTTCCTTTCTTTTCTGGTTTTTTTTTTTTTTTAAATATATCCTCAAACAATTAAATCACGCGTTTCAAAAAATTGGGCCAATAAGATGGGTTCGGGTCAAGTATTGAAAACATATCCTTAATAGGCTTATTACCTCGAAATAGCTCACACATAAAAATGTCACTCAATTATGATGTGGGATCTTTAAGAGCACCTCTAACACTATCATAAATCGGAATTGGAGGAATTCCTCCTCCAACAAGGCCCTAAATTGGTGCCAATTTAGTGGAAATGAAGAGTTGGGCCCACTTTTGGGCCCAACTCTCATGTTTCTTTATTATTATTTCTTTTTTGGAACTTTTTGCCCATTTTTTATTTTTTTTTTCATTACATTTTGTGCATTTTTTGTTAGATGTTTCGCAACTCAATACTTCCAATTTGTTATAAAATGCGATTTAATCTTGTGTATATTAGTAAAATGATAATTTTCAATTTTCAATTATAGATAAATATTTATCGTCAAATAAATAATTGTCTCTAATTAATTAATTATTTAATTTAGTAAAATATTCAGTTTTCTTTCAAATAAAGAGGAGACGTGTCATGCCAATTATATATTAAGTTCAGCGTGTTGCCTAGTGGTGGCAATGGATCAGGTTCGGATATGATCAGGTTCGGATATGATTAGGTTAATCCAAATCGAAATCAATCACCTCGATCCAAATCCAAATCCAAATTCCTCGAATAGGACTGGAATCGGATTGCATTAGATTGGATCGATTCAAGAAAAAAATCTAAATACGATCTATATTTATAGAGCCTTTTTTCAAATCTTTAAATATCAATTGCGTAATTAAACATCTAAGAATCCAAAATGCATAATTTAAGTGTTCAGACAATCAAAAATAACAAAAAAAAATCATTGTTTTTCGTCTCCATAAATTTGTCGTCATGACTTAAAAAAAAACTTTGTCTTCATTGAATCAGAAGTCAATCTTGTCTGGGTGAACATATATGAACAAACTGTAAATCAATTTTTGCCATGAAAATTGAACATTTGTTAATTGCTTGTAGCAACTGGTAAAAAGACAAAGGAGATAGGAAAAAGAGGTTGTTAATTTAACGTTCATTTATTGTTTGATTGACTTCACTTCATGGGTGAGGAGTAGAATTTTCAGTTCTATTTTATTATTTTCTAGGAGTGATTGTATTAATTTCTTTGACTTTTAATTAATTTTTAGTCTTTTGATAGTAACCAATAATTGTATCTTTGCTAGCATACATGACTTTAATTTTCCATTGAAAATATATATATGAATCAAAGCATCATGTAAATCAATCTTGACAATGGCCCAACAAGTCTGATAGAATGAGGAAGGAAATCCATTAGGTCCAGCAATACGTAGTGGATCCACATATCCTCAAACATTTTTTCTTTCTTTTTGGGATTTTTTTCTATGAATATATCCTCAAACAAGTAAATCACGTGTGTTTCAAAAAATTGGGCCAATAAGATGGGTTCGGGTCAAGTATTGAAAACATATCCTTAATAGGCTTATTACCTCGAAATAGCTAACACACAAAAAGGTCACTCAGTTGTGGTGTGGGATCTTTAAGAGCACCTCTAACACTATCCTAAATTGGAATTGGAGGAATTCCTCCTCCAACAAGGCCCTAAATTGGTGCCAATTTAGTGGAAATGAAGAGTTGGGCCCACTTTTGGGCCCAACTCTCATGTTTTTTTTTAACTTTTTGCCCATTTTTTTATTTTTTCTTTTCATTACATTTTGTGCATTTTTTGTTCGATGTTTCGCAACTCAATACTTCCAATCTGTTATAAAATGCGATTTAATCTTGTGTATATTAGTAAAATGATAATTTTCAATTTTCAATTATAGATAAATATTTATCGTCAAATAAATAATTGTCTCTAATTAATTAATTATTTAATTTAGTAAAATATTCAGTTTTCTTTCAAATAAAGAGGAGACGTGTCATGCCAATTATATATTAAGTTCAGCGTGTTGCCTAGTGGTGGCAATGGATCAGGTTCGGATATGATTAGCTTAATCCAAATCGAAATCAATCACCTCGATCCAAATCCAAATCCAAATTCCTCGGATAGGACTGGAATCGAATTGCATTAGATCGGATCGATTCAAGAAAAAAATCCAAATACGATATATATTTATAGAGCTTTTTTTCAAATCTTTAAATATCAATTGCGTAATTAAACATTTAAGAATCCAAAATGCATAATTTAAGTGTTCAGACAATCAAAAATAACAAAAAAAAAAAAAACATTGTTTTTGTCTCCATAAATTTGTCGTCGTGACTTCAAAAAAGACTTTGTCTTCGTGGAATCAGAAGTCAAAACTAAAAGTGTTCATATTTTAGCTAGAAATGCTTTCATACAATAAGAAATTAAACAATAAATATTCTATTGAACAATCTCAAACTATTGTAATTAATATATTAATGTATAAAAAATTATACTTATCACTCCCTCATCAAGTTCCTCCTTACTAAACCTAGTACTAGTATGTTTTCTTTTTAAAAAAATCAATTTGGTTCGGGTTGAATCTAATGAGGCTTGATCCAATCCAAATCCAAATCCGTTTCGGATCGGCCGATCCATGGATCGTCGAATTGGATAAAAATCATTCCATTCGGATCGGACATCCATCGAATTTCTCTGCCATGCCTTCAAACAAATAATAATGGTTCAACATGTTGTAGAACATTATTTATTATATACTATGTATAAAATATGCATTTATTATTGTATAATAATTTATAAAAAAATTATCTTAATAAATAAGAAAGAAAATAAAAATTTTGAAATAGTTTAAATTTAGGAGTAAAATTTAGAGTTGGTGGTTGGAGAAAAATTAGTAAAATACTGTACAATTATTCTATTTTGGAGAATAATTTAGAAGAATTGTAGTTCTATATAAAGATGCTCTCATTCCTTCAATTATTGGTAAATCCTGTGAAGCATATAATGAGTCACTCTCATTCCAAACAGACCTTGCTAGGTCTGTTTGGCATCACACAATCTATATATTAATAAAAAGCGTTTTCCACCTAAATTATTGGGCTTTTCCTTTCTAATGCACTAACGCAAATTATTATTGGGTTGTTCCTCTCTTCACCGTCTATCTCTATCGTCATTATTAATAATTTATAATAATCATTTATATCTTCTAAAATCACTCCCAAATCTCCTAAATTCTATCATCATCTTCATCTAAATCTATCTATATCTCCTAACTCATCCCAATCATCACCGCTATATTTAATTTTTTTTAATGTTCAACAATTTAATTATCATGAGACTGCAAAGAATTTTCAAAGACATGGTCCAATCCGAATGCTCTACTTCTCGAAGAATATTACGGCATTAATTTTGTTTTCCTATTAATAATTTAAAAAATACATATTTCTAAAATGGTAGCCAATCAAATAAAAGTTTCTACAATTGAATTTCAACACAACATTAATTCAAACTTCATAGAGCTTATCAGAACTATTAAGAAGGAATATATTCTTAATTTAAAAAATTAATGAATTGTATTATAATTCATTTTTAACACATTTTTTACATGCTATTTATTAGTAATAAAATTTACAAGTTTATAGAATTAGTATTAAAATTAAAAAATTAATTACAGAATTTTAATATTAAATTTTAAAATGTTAATGAATCGTTCCATATAAAAATTAATGAATCATTTAATTAATTTTGAAATTACAACTTTGAAGTACCACTTACACAGTTTTTTAATTAATTTTGGATTGTAAGAATATCTTGCAATGTTTATCGAAATCTTCAGGATAATAACAATATGAAACGGTGTCCAATCAAATCTCGGCAATTTAAAATTGTACGGTTCTTAATAGAATAAGAACTATTAAGTAGGAATATAATCGTAATTTTAAAAATTAATGAATTGTATTACAATTCATTTTTAAAACATTTTTACACGCTATTTATTAATTAGTATTAAAAGTTACATGTTTATAAATTAGTATTAGAATTTTAAAAATTAATTAAAGATTTTTAATATTAAAATTTGAAAAGTTAATGAATCATTTGAGAACTCATTCAGATAAGTTCAAAAAATAATTATAAGTTTCAATTTGGGAGATTAATACATGTTTTGATATAATCTATCTATATCTATATATTAATAAAACCAGCACATTTTCCCGCCACTTTCACCTATTTTTCTGAATTAAAAAATTAAATTTTTTTATTCTGCAATCATAAATAGATAATCACAAATCTGCAAATCAATCTTCCCTTATTTTTCTGAATTAAAAAATCAATTTTTTATTCTGCAATCATAAACGGATAATCACAAATCTGCAAATCAATCTTCCCTTTCTCTTCTAGAATTCGAACTCAATCTTCAAAAATCTCAAGCGGATTCTAATTGAATTCACGCCATTACAAATCTCTTGATTTTATCATCATCAACTTCTCCAACCTTCCCTCACGCAAGCAACAAAAATACTTCTCAGACTACTCGAACATGTCTTTATTCGGAAACAATTGCAGTTTATAACTGTATATGATAATCATCCAAAGATTTGCAAAAATGTTTCAATTCTCTAAATATCTCAAACATATATTACCCCGTGCAACGCACGGGTAGAAACACTAGTAGGAGATTAATACTCTATTGCAAAATAATAATAATAATAATAATAATAATAATAATAATAATAATAATTAATTAATTTGATGAGTTCAAGCCAAAATTGATACATGTTTTGTTTGGAGATCTCCCAAGAACAATTAATACACTTTTTTGACATCGTAGGAAATACTAGGGTACATCTCACCAAAAATAAAATCTTATCAAAGATTAATACATGGTTTAAAAAATTAATCTGATATCTCTATTGCAAAAATTAATACACGTTTTCTTTGACATAGTTTAGGAGACTTCAAGGTATATGAGAAGGCTAATTATATTCTCACTACAAATCATGTTATATACACCATTTTTTACCCATATGAAAAAATCTTTAACTTCGCTTACTACTACAACTATGCTTTGGTTACATTTTTTAATTAATTTCTAATAATAAATAAATAATAGTCTATATGTCTAAATATTAGCATAGTTAAAATTGCCACAGAAAAATAAGTATTCTAATGTCCAAATAAAAGAAAATTCTTTGACAAATACTATCAATATAAACAAAATTTACTAATGGAAGATTAAATGTAATATTTAATTAAAGGAAAAAAAGTTCAGGACATAATTGCATCAAAAAAATAAATATTGGGAATCTTTAAAATAATTATGATGTGGTGTACTAAACAATATCTGTGGTTTGAATATAATTGGCCATATGAGACTTATTGAGAACTCATTAAGATAACTGCAAAAAATCCTGTTTAAAAAAAACTTCAAAATATTAAGTTGTTGATGTTATAAAAGTATAGAAACAATAGAGAGAATTTAGAGAGAATGAATTCTAAGGAATTCACATGAATGAATTTCATTAATAACTGAAGCCCTATTTATAGGAAAACTTCGAATGGCACAATCATAATTACATAATTTCATCAAGGGTATAATAATCATTTACATAAATAATTATTCATAACTACCATATTATTCACCAAATTATTCTACCTAATAATTATTCTCCATCAAATAATTATTCATAACACCTAATAATTATTCTTCAATTATTATTCATAACACTCCCCCTTGAATGACTATTAATACAAATGTCTTCTAAACTTGTTTGGAGAAAAAACCCAGTGGGAAAAAAAAAACTTCCAAACCGATTGCAGGATAGCTTGGAGTGGTTATATATTGCTTTCATCAAAACATTGCTCCCCCTGATGTCTACCAGCGATATAGGAGTATTCACGTGCTGCCTCGTTAAAACCTTGTCAAGAAAACCCAGTGGGAAAAAACTTGATCGAAGGAAAAAGAGTACAGCTACTCCATCTGATTTCATATCTTGACGACGGATATCCTCACTTCTGGTAAAGGATTTTAATATCATCATTTTTTGGATCTAAAGCATTGTCTCTATTATAACTTGATCCAATAGATACATTGTGTCGATTTCTCTTGTCGTCCTCAATATGCCATGAATATGCCTCGATAAAACCTTATTAGGAAAACCCCAGTGGGAAAAACCCTAATGAAGGAAAAAGAGTACATTATTCATGTGAATACGCCATTAAAGTTGCCTCATTAAAAACCTTGCTAGGAAAACCCAGTGGGATAAAACCTCAGTCAAGGGAAAAAGAGTGCAACACGTATTTTATACAAGTATGTTTCAAGTATTTCAAAATCTTTCATGAATTTATATAAGTATCATATACATTAATTGATACGCTTCATTCATTTCCACGTGAATGAAATTTAGATATTATATAATATCATATTATATTGATACTTATATGCAATCACCAAACTTGATCTCATTTTCTCACTATATCGAGATATATACCTAAATCTCTTACGGAGATTTCATATTGAATTGAGATTGGGCTGCCTCATTAAAAACCTTGTTTGAGAAAAACCATTTTGGGACAAAAACATCAATCAAGGAAAAAGTACGATATGAATTTCTCAACAATATCAATGTAGATATTTTGAGCCGTTGCATCTGCTGATATAATAATACATTTGAAACCTCTTCAAGAGTTTCATTCTCATTTCTCATTAAGCCCGTGCATGAACACTTTAATCTAGTGGTGTCAAGATGGTGGGCCGGTCCGAACCCGACCGCCCACTCGCCGCCTGCATCATGGACTCCGCTAACGCGCACGCCGCCCGCGGTCCACATTGAGTTGGATCTGGGCGGTGGGACTGCGGCAACGCAATCAAGGTTCGCCAATTTTAAAAATTTTTTTTATTTTTTAGTTTTATATTTATATTTTTTTCTTTACATATAAAAATATTAAAAGTATTTATTAAAAATCACATATTTAACTTTAACAGATTAAAAATGATTCAAATGAATCAAATTGGAACAACCCAAAAGTTCATATGAGTCAGCCCATTTGATTAATTCACACGGGTTGGCCCATATGGGCTGACGTTGTTGATGGGCGAGCCGGGCCTCATCCCAAAAATGCGGCCGGTCCAACGCCCGCGAACCCGCATGAACGGGCCATCTACCCAAGCGGGCTGTTCACGGGCCGACTTGAGGTGGGCCGGCCCGGCCCGGCCCACCCGTATTGACACCTCTACTTTAATCATAAGGGCATATATTTTAGCATCGGTATTTTCCGATGGATTTCAATATCCTCACTATCATATGTAGCGCTATCTTTTCATACTGTGTCGACACTTTCAATCTTATTTCTTTCCCCATATTGACATAACTTATCGAGATATCTCATTATCAATCCTCTTGTAGGATTACACAATATAGTTATGTCTATATACTCTTCAAGAGCATATGCCTCCGTTATTAAGACCATCTTTTATAATTTGCTTTGATATATATGATTGGAAATCTCATAATATCAACGCTTGTGCGTGCTAACTTATCAAAGCATCTTAACTGATATATGTGATTGTTCATAGCATCTTTTATGCATCTTTGAACTGCAAGTTCATATTTTAATTTTGAGGATATATCATGATGCATTTCACATATCATTTTCAACATTTAATACTCCCCCTCATGCTGAGAAAATTTAGAACACCAAAACTCATACAGTTGGTATGATTTTAATCATATATGTTCTCATCATTCAACCTTAATATGGGAATTTAGACCGTTTGCATTCTATTCTCGATATCGGCAATTTATTTGAGAACTTTAAATAATTTGCCATATAATATCCCACTTGTATGCGCATACTCAAATCCTTCAGGGATTTACTCAAATCATTGGGATATATATATTTACTAGCTTTATCATTAAATCTGGAAATCATGCTCATACCGTGAGCAAATCATTTCGTAATCTTCCAATTACGAATCATAAACACAAGTGACTATCTAGTGGATCAATATCATAATATCTAGTAGTCCACATGGAGGATGAGTAGGCCCATATTTCTCATCCTTTATTCCAGATATATTTGGGATTTATTCCCAATATTGGCTAGTAATGATTTCATCATTTATCGAGAACAATCATTGAAGAATTCTTTTAATTCTTCACTTGAAATATTGATTTCAATAATTATTTAAACCGGGATGGTCAGTCCGGTTTTGCAAACAAGTATTATTGAACTTCTAGTTCAGTAAATTCTTATATCGATTTCACTAGTATATGTATAGTACTCAACATGATTTATCATAGAAACAATTCACCGACATATTCCATCATCTTTTCGTGACATTATTGTCTACTCTTGTTCAAACACGGAGTTCTGTGTCATACGCATCACATCGCTCTTGTTCAATCATGAGTCTTAGCTCTTACGCTTCATATTATTTATTTAAAATCGGAGTCTTATTTCATATGCGTCGTATTATTCTATAAATAAATCATCAAAATTATTGCAAAATTCATCCTAACAAGGGTCTATACATTATAATGGATCATATGCTCTCAAATCTTCGAAAATACTATCCATCACTACCGATCAAAATCCTAAAAAGGATTTATCGATGTGGGCTGGAAAGATTAAGGATGCTAATGAATAAGGGTATCCCACAAGATATCCGATGCTTGATTGAAGCAAAGGTTCGATTATCTGGTGAGGTTTCAATTCCTTCTAAATACATGCCTGGTATGGGTAAAAGTAGTTTTTCAAAGAAACGGAGAGCAAAAAGATTAGGAGGATGCTACAAGTGTGCTCGGTAGACATGTGACACTCGATGTAAATCTGTGGGTACTTGTCCAGAAACCGAGAAGATAAAATAGCATTCATTAAGGATGGATTGAGTAAAGAGCCTTTGGATGATATTCAACAGGCTCTTGAGACATATCCTAGTGGACACGTGCAAGGTGAACTAATGGCCTTATGGGCCAAATTCAAAGATCAACAAGCACTTTACAGTGTTGAAATACTTACTTTAAAAGATCCAGTTTGTAAATTTAGTAGAATAACTTAGTATAATGATTTTCCCATATTTGTATAAGGCAAATTTATGTAATATAGAAGATCAATATTTTTCTTTTATTTGTAAATATCGTTTTTTAATTTTAGATTTTTTATTTTCAATCACCGACAGATATATGTCATTTTCACTTAAATTTTTTTGCTGTTCTCTTTTTTTTCATATTGTAAAAAGGTAAATAGTAAAATCACTCATTGGTTTGAAAATTTATCTTTAAATAGAGGGGTTCATGTATCTCTCATTCATATGTTGAAAACTTTTAGTGTAAATAGAGATATGGAGATTGAGATAGCGATGGGAATTTTAGAATCATTTTATCCAAGTCAATCTTCACCTCACCTGATTAAAATTGTATGTGTTCTTGGTGGATCTAAACTGGTAGGTGATATTCAATATATAGATATGGCAAGCCAACTTATAAGGGAGTTAGGGAAGCACAACATCAATATACTGTATGGTGGGACTAATACCAAACTTGTTAAAAGTCTTACAATTGCCGCACAATTATGGGGAATAAGAGTGTCAAGTGTAATACCTTTTCATCGAGTTGAAGCTAGCAATCGTATTGGATCTAGTACTATCATGGGTTTGGCTGAACTGATGGTACAAACGCAGTCTATTCATGATTGCATGATGTACATGATGAGCAATAGTGATGCTTTTATTATCCTTCCAGGCGGCTATAACACACTAGAGGAAATATTCAATATAACGTCATTTGCATAGTGGAACTTTCATACCAAACCCATAGGTTTGTTGAATATTAATTATTTCTTTGATGGTTTGCTAGCATTTCTAGATCAGGGTGTAGAACATAAATTTATTTCTCGTTCAGCGAGAAATATACTTGTTTCTGCTAATACAGTTGATGATCTACTCATCAAGATTCAATCATATGTTCAAAAATCTATGGAAGTTGAAACCCATCGGTCACAGACCATCGGTGTCAAGGGAAAAAGAGATCCTTTGGATCTTTCATTATGAACCCGAATGTTCTGGGGTAAGAGTTACGAGTATTTATACTGAGACGCATCCCTCATTTATGGGTTCAATATATATTTTCTTTTCGTATTTCTATATTTTCGAGTGTTTATTGCCATCTTTGATATTCTCAATATGTTCCACTTCGGCTGTTTTGTACTTCTTCTGGAGTAATAATAATAATATCATATTGGCTTTATTCAAATACAGAAATCTAGTGATTATACTTCTTCAAGAGCATTTTATTCTCATATCAATATAGTCTTATATCATTAATGAGATTATTTAGAATGATTTCATCATATCAATGAGATTACTTCATATAATCACTTCATATGATATGTTCATTTTATCAATATGGGATCTATTGAGCATTTTACTTTCATATATTTATCCAATGGTAACTTCAAGTACCACTTGCTCAATTTTCTCCATTAATATTCGGTATATATGGACAAGTAATTTTATTCTCATCGTCTACTTCTTGAGAGTAGGATTAGAATATTTGATCAACTACTTCTTCTGGAGTAGGATTCGTTATAACCAATCGTGTAGTATAACCCACCACATTGGAAATATGCACTCCAATCGTGTGGTATTACCCACCACATTGGAAATATACTCAAACTATAAAGTGCATAAATTTAAATTGCAGAAATTAAATTTCCTCCAATAGGTGGTTGAACCTACCACATGGAAATTATCGCAATAAATATAAATTTACGGAATTTAAATTGCAAGAATTAAAATGCATAATGATTAACTACTTCTTCAGGAGTAGGATCTGCTTAGTAGAAGGCATTACCCATCACTTAGCATATAAAGTGCAGAAATATATAAAACCTTCCGTTTAGTGATGGTTGAACCCATCATCAGGTAGGAGGTGTTGCAGTATTTAAATTGCAGTAAATAAAGTGCGAGAATTAAATATTGAACTGCTTCTACGGGAGCAGATTTGTTCTTCTAGAACAAACACTCATTACTTCTACAAGAGCACACTTATCCTTTTAGAATAAGTATATTATATAATTAAACTCTTCGGGAGTTAAAATAATATTCCGATCTTTTAACTCAAATGGACTTCAAGTCATTTCATATAATCAATGGATTTAAAATTTCTTCATGAATATTCTATCCATTTTTCACCGTTGTCAAAATTAGGTCGGTTTTACCCTAAGGGTAAAATTGTCCATTCCAATTCGCAAAGGTAAAATTGTCAAAAATATTTTATCAATGTTTTACGATTGGAAAATTATCTCCTTTTTACTTCAATTTATAAATATCAAAATATTTAAAGACTATTTTGTAACATTTCAAAAGTTGGTGTACTGATTTGTAAATTTTGAAAGTTTGATAATAACATATTTCAAAAAAACGAGTTATTACCCTATTAATATTGGTGTCAAATTGAAGCTCTCGTTAAATCGAGTATAATGGAGTCGAGAAAATTTGATTTTGATAATGTATGCTCCTTATATCTCGATAAAACGGATGTTATAGTTTAATATATTATTATATTATAAAATCATATGATTTACCTTTTTCCCTTTCTCTAATTATTCCATAGATGAGATTTAATGGCTGTGTCTTGCAATCCATTTACGTGATCAGAAAATTCTTTGGATTCCATTCTTCCAATTTCGGGATTTCAGACATCTCCAAGCCGGTTGTGTAGAAGGAGGAATTGTGGGAGAGGAATATGAACAAAAGGAAATTTTCAATGATGTATTTGCAAAGAGAGAGTTATTTAGGATTGATGAGGATGAATTAATTCATTGGTAATAATCCAGTTTCTGATACAGAAGATCATCTATAAGATGCAACTGTAGAGCATACTTCTTTCATATTACTCAAAGGGTTAGAGACTCGTGCTGATAACGTGTTATAAAAGTATAGAAACAATAGAGAGAATTTAGAGAGAATGAATTCTAAGGAATTCACAGGAATGAATTTCATTAATAACTGAAACCCTATTTATAGGAAAACTTCGAATGGCACAATCGTAATTACATAATTTCATCAAAGGTATAATAGTCGTTCACATAAATAATTATTCATAACTACCATATTATTCACCAAATTATTCTACCTAATAATTATTCTCCACCAAACAATTATTCATAACACCTAATAATTATTCTTCAATTATTATTCATAACAGTTGAGAATTATTGACAACTCATTATGATAACTTCAAAAAATTAATTGATAAGTGAAATTAATTATTAATTAATTGTAATGCCCTGAGATTTGAGATCCCAGGACACCACGTCATTGCCATCATGCTTGATTTTGAAAGTAAATTGCGCGGAATAATAAAATTTAAACTTTATTACAGTCAATTATTTCAATCACATCGTAGGAAAATCTTGAAAGGAAAATTTTATAAAACAATGAAAGATCAACATTTATTTAAAACTCTTTCGATCGGTAGCTATTGTGATTTGCTGTGCAGCCAGCCCCTCAGTTTGCAAAGATGGTTAATAGTGGAAAACATGAACACAAATATATCCAATAGACCCCCTGCGGATATAATATCAACTTACGTAATGTTCACATAGCATGTAAGCATTAAGCTTCGCACAGTTATGAACAAATAATAACAAGTTCATTTACTTCTCTTATCTATACGTCATCATAGTGCTTAATAGCATGTCAGTTCTTAAAATTCGGTGGAAGCCTATCATTTCTCTTTAGTAAACAAGAAGCCCATCTTCATCATTTAATATTACATGCAATTATGTAGTACACTAATAAGATACGAGCACATTTTAAAAATAAAGGATTTTTAGTTCGGGAGCCTACCGCTCTTCTTAAGTTCGAGCTTAAACTATAGTTTTCCTTTATGTGCTTAGTTCACGCACGCCGTCTACAATTAAGTAAAAATTATAATTAGGCCATGTTAGGGTACAAATATTTATCCATTTTTACTCATTTTTATTTATATTTATCCATTTTTACTCATTTTTATTTATTCTTTCTAAATTTAAATTTGGTCAAATCAATTATAATCTACATATTTCATGGAATCCATATGTACTACACAAACCTTCACATTTTAACTCTACTCATTTTCTCTCATACTTCACATAAAAGTAAATAAAAATCCATTAAAAAATCAATTCTAACACTGGCTTAGTTCGATTATTAAAGTAAATAAATTGGCCAAACTACCAAATTGGTATTTTAAAAAAACACACTTTTGACGATTTGGTATTTAAAAAAGTTCCGGCGACATATTGGTATTTAAAACTCGACTTTTGTGCACTTAAGTCCTTTTTTCTGCTGCCAACAGAATCTTAAATAAAATAATAATATTTTAAAATTTTTGATTATTTTATTATTTATTCGGTGGAATCTTATTAAAATAATAATATTTTCAATTTTGCATTCTTTATTCATTTTATGGTTTTTTCTTAGTATATTCTTCGATTTCCTTTCAATTCTTGGAAAATTGATGCAAATAGTCCAAAAATAGAGTATTTTACGAGATTGGTAGAAAAAGTAGTGCAATTAGTAAAAAAAATTTTGGTGTGTGTTTGATCCATTCGGACGAAATCCATCCAATTTTGCCGTTAGTGAAGTCAAATTTTGCTATTTATCATTGTTTTTGCAATTTAACTTGAGATAAACATAATTGTTCTACTAAATAAAATTTTATATAAATATATCACTCTAAAAATATACTGAAGATTAAAAAAAATAATAAAATCAAATAAAAAAAAAACTACCCACCACATCCCCACCCAACCCCCTCCCCCAAAAAATCACTACCATCATGGTGGTGGTGGTGGTGGTGGTGAAACAACCACCGGATCTGGTGCTGGTTTCACCACCGCCAACTGCTGGTGGCTTCGAAGCCACCCACCAAGTACCGAAACCACCACCATCGTGGTGGTGAAATGCCACCTCGTGGTGGCTTCGAAGCCACCACCACCACCACGATGGTAGTGGTTTGGGAGAGAGGTCAAGGTTGGGGTGGGGGTGGGTATTTTCTTTTTTTTTTAATTTTTATTTGATTTTATTAATTCTTTATGTTATGTATATTTTTATAGTGATATATTCATAAAAAATTTTCTTTAGTACAACAATTACATTTATCTCAAGTTAAACTATAAAAATAATGACAAATAACAAAATTTCACTTCACTGACGGCAAAATTAGATGGATTCCTTCCAAATTGACCAAACACGCACCACTTTTTTATACCAATTGTGCCACCTTTTTTTTACCAATCTTGTAAAATGCTCTATTTTTTTTGCTTGACTATTTGCATCAATTTTCCAAGAACTGAAAGGAAATCGAAGAGTATACTAAGAAAAACCCATAAAATAGATAAAGAATACGCAAAATTGAAAATATTTTTATTTTAATAAGATTCCACCAAATAAATGAATAAAATAATAAAAATTTCAAAATATTATTATTTTATTCAAGATTCCATTGGTGGCGAAAACAAAGGACTTAAGTGTGTAAAAGTCAAGTTTTAAATACCAATGTGTCGCCGGAACTTTTTTAAATACTAAATTGTCAAAGTGTGTTTTTTTTATTACCAATGTAGTAGTTTGACCTAAATAAATAAGATATAGAACTGTAGGGGACTAAAATAAATGCTTTTGAAAAGATTGGTGGTTATTTTAAAAGTGAATTGAGAAGTTAGGGATTAATTGTGCAAGGAAATAATAATTTTTGGGGATCAACTCATGCAAAAATGGGATTTTGGGGATCCCTAGTGAAAAAACCGAATTGGTGACTAACTTAAAAATCTTAAAGGAAGTTGGGGACTTGGGGTTCAAAATCACTTAGTTTAAAGTCAAGATTGCACCCCCAATATCTAGAATGGTCGTTTGTTGTTGTTGTTCGAACTCAATGTCTGGAAAGAAGGAAAATTTGGAGTTCGATCTCAAGCCACCGGCAATGTCATCGCTGGCGACTAGTAGAGGTGCCGCCTCCTCGAATGGTGGTGGTGCCATAGTTTTGGTGTCCCATCGGTTCCTTCTTCTCTTCTCTCCTTTTTTTTTTTTGGAAAAATTTTGGGGATTATGATAGTGGCGATTGTGTGGCCATTTGCGGATGAAATTCTTGCAGAAATGGTGGCGATGAAGTTTTGTGTGTCCGCGATGGTGTGTGTGGTGTTATGGGAGGGAGAATGGGCTACTCATTTCTATACCTAGGCCTTGAATAATTGTGCAGCCCAATTTATTATTCTTGCAAGCCATATTGTAATAATCTTTCTACTATTTAGATCAGGATGAGAAAAGAATAGGGAGGCATACATGTATTATTCAATTTGATCGAAAGATCAAGTTCTCCTCTACCCCCCTTTCTGAATTTCTCCTTCACCTCTCTTTCTGTATTTTCTTCATTTCCCTCTCTATTAGATCCTATATTTGAGCTGAATTGAGTTCCAAATTCAGTGATATTAATAAAAATTATAGTTTACTACGTTTGATTGGTGTTTGTTTTGTTGAATTTGGGCTATTGAACTGTTAAATTCGAGCTATAACGATAACAAATGGTATCAAAGCAGCCTTTCCTCGGCGTGGTTAAACATGATGATGTGAATTAGAGATTAGTTGGGGTTGAGAAAGCAAATCGCGCATTTCTTACGAACCTTAAGGAGTTCGAGGCTAAGGAGGATAAGAGGTTTCGGGAGATGAATCAGAATTATGATACCAGGATCTCGATGGTTGCACATATCATTGTGTTGCTAAAAGGAGATGGTTCAATTTCGCAGTTAGGCACTAGAGTTTTTTTAGATAGCAGTAGAGTTCTAGACCAAGGAATTGGGAGTTTAAATGGGGCAGGTAACTCTATAGCTATCACTAATCTCCCTAAATTTGAGTCTCCATTTTTGATGGTGAGATCCTATCAGAGTTTGACAAAATTTTGAACGTGGAAATTGGGGAAAACAAGTCTAGTTTAGCATCTATAAATCAGTTGAAAGAAATGAAAAATTCTGAAATTGTTGTAGCACATAAATATATTCTGTTTAAGGACGATTTGGATGTTGTCATTGAGGCTGAAAATAAAGAGAGTCATGATTATTATGCATCTGAAGGTGAGAATGCACTTGAGATTAGTCTCAATAATAGTTCTTATAAAGATATGAAGGCTGACGGTGTGTTTGAAAATAAAGATGATGAAATGTCTTACAATGCCAAGGGTCAAACTGAGACTGAGAAAGAAAATAGGAAAGAGTCAATTAAAATTTTGGGGCTAATCAAGTTTAGGAAAGTGTCCATTCTCATTGATAGTGGTAGTAGCAGTAGCTACATTGATAAGAAGCTAGTAGAGTCCTTAAAATTCAAAGGAAATGTTGTGTGTAACCTTGTAATGTGGCAGATGTATAAGTTAGAATTTTAGCATTGGATGAGATCTTTGAAGTTAATGAAAGCTGATATAGTGTTAGGGGCTGATTGGCTAAATCAATTCGACATTGTACGCTTTGATGATAAAAGGGGTTGTATTACATTTAGAATTGAAGAGGACCGGCTTGAAGTGCAAACAGGAACTCTCAAGGATAGCCTTCACTTAGTGGCTATAGAGAAATGTAAAAAATGGAAGCAGTCATGCGGCATCGTGATTCACTTGAAGTCAATAGAAACATGGGTTCAAAGAAAAATCTCCAAGGAATGGCTTCCCAGAGCTGAAGTGTTCATATCGTTTCAACAATTTGGGATTCTTCAAATGTGTTCAACTGGATATGGCATCTCTATGAATACTATATTGATGGTGGAGGAACTTCTCCAAGGGAAACAACATGGACAATCAATTGGTGGGAAGATTGGCATAGTGAAGATAAGCGGATTGAACCTTAGGGACAAAGTTCGTTTTAAGGGGAAGGGATGTTATGGGAGGGAGAACGGGCAGCTCATTTCTCTACTGGCCCTAAATAATTGTGCAGCCCAATTTATTATTCTTGCAACCCATATTGTAATAATCTTTCTGCTATTTAGATCAGGATGAGAAAAGAATAGGAAGGCATACACTTTTTGTTCAATTTGATTGAGAGATCGAGTTCTCCTCTACCCCCTTTCTGAAATTTCTCCTTCACCTCCTTTTCTCTATTTTCTTCATTCCCCTCTCTATTAGATCCTATATTTGAGTTGAATTGAGTTCCAAATTAAGTGATATTAATAAAAATTGTTAGGGATTGAGGTTCCATCCCAAAAGGTTAACCTATTGGGTGGAGTAACTCAATCTCTTATAAACCCATCACTTAACCCATATTTAGTCGTTGTGGGATTTCGTTCGCATATCCCCAACAAAAATTATAGTTTATTACGTTTGATTAGTGCTTGTTTTGTTGAATTTGGGCCATTTAACTGTTAAATTCGAGTTACAACCATAACATATGGGTGCGTGAATTTTGTTCGATTGTGTATGTGCGGGTGATGGTTGCGGTGAGAGTGGTGGCCGATGGTGAGTTTCTGGTGGAGAGTTGTGGAGGCTATGGTGGTGCAGTGGTGTGACGGTGTCGATGAAGGTAAAAGGAAAGGAGATTTTACCAATTGCTCAACTTGTTGCTGGGGTCGAGTCTCGGCTCGGGTTATTCTTCTTTAGGGGTTGAAGGAGGTGGGCAGTATATTCTCAGAGAGAAGAGGCTCGTTGCTAAGTTGCTACTAAATTAGGAGTTGAGTGAGGAACTAGTGAAGCTATGACTTGAATTTATAGGGGAAAAATGTAGGAATCGGATATTGTTAGGATCTTCATTTGAAATTTGAATGATGATTTTGTTGTTTGAAATAAGGATGAAGATTATGGTGGATGAGTTAGCTTGATTTGAAGATGAAGATGGAGATGGTTTGTGTCTAAAATTTGGAGTGGCTTCAATTACTTCTCCATGTTTTTGAAAAAAGGAAAATGAAGGATAAGGATAATATAAACAAAGAATCCCAAAAATGGGCCACTTTAAAATCTTAAAGACATTTATGTCAAGTTAATTTTGGAAAAGATAAGAATAGCATAATTTTCAAATTGGATAGATCAAACAGCCCTTCTGTGGTTTTTCTGGAACTCGAAGTAAAAGCGTCACTCCATCACGTCACCGGATTACTTGTTTCAAATTCCAAAACTTAGTTGGTTGCTTCACCATTCACCGCCAAACTCCGATCAAGTGTTTCCATCATTCCAAACTCGTCTATCATTCCATTTTCTTGTACTGGAGATAAAAGTGTTGCCATAGGCGGTGGTTATTCTCTTCAGTCGTGGCTAAAATGTGAGATTTCAGCTATAACGTCAACGTCCTTTGGTGACAGTGGGCTGGCGGTTTGTAGTCTCATTGGGTTGAATTTTACTCTCGTACATGGAAGAGTAAGTTCCTTACGCATATCTTGTTCCCCCAAAAATAGGTGTTTTAATTTGGCTCTTATATGGGTTTGAGGTCACCTGAGTGTTTATGCAGATGTTTTGCCCAAAAAGGAATCAGTTGCTTGAAAAGATGAACAATCACTGATTCCTATATCCTGTAATATAGCATATAGGTATTTTTTTGAAATTTCAGTAAAACTAAATTCAAGTCAGCTAAGCGTATTTTTGTTTGCCTGTGATGAAAATTCTACCATTTGTATCTTTGTTAAAAGTAACTTGCTGGATTTGTCTTAAAATATAAAAATCAAATTTATTACATACTGACTGTAATACATTTCACCTAATATATAAATCTACATGTGCAATAGACTTTATGCATTACAAGTGTATTGCTGGTCATGTGCAACCTCACATGAAGATTCGGAAGGCATGACACTAGCACTAATGAGTAATAAAAATGCTATAGCATTCTACTTTCATGTATATGCAAAAGGCATGACACCAGTACAACAAGAACTCCTACAAAAGCACTGCTGCCCATTCGGCCTAAGCCTAACATCTCCATAGCTAAACGTGAGCTCTTTATTTTCTTATGTATCTGTGGTCGCAAACAAGCAAACACGACCCAACAAAGCCTCAAAACAGATATGATATGATTCCAGATAGTTCCACGCCGATCGAGACACCCCATTTACCAATTAGACTAATTACACGAAGCAGGGCCAAGAAAGTGGGTCGAGCAATGACAACATCAGTTAGAGAAGTATCCCAAAATGCTTCTAAGCGGTCATCTCAAAGCTTGACTCGTCCATTGGGAGCTCATGAAGCAAAAGAAATCATCTACCTTAGTGTTAGAGACAAGAGAGATCAAGATTTGAAGGATTGTTGAGGTTCAAATCTACACATATTTGACACGAGTGGGATTTTGAAGTTGATGTCTTCTAAAGATTTGTAACCCATTGAGTCTAGCATCCAATGCAATTTGAATCGACTCAAACCAACATCAGGATCAAAAGTTATGGTCAAAATACTGAAGAGTGCACATGTTGAATTTTCAGGAAAGCGGGCTGCAAGGTGCACGGGGGGCTGCGGCCGCACTTTTTCCCCCCACAAATTTTTAATCCATTTTTGGATATTTTAACTATTTTATTATATTTTCTATCTCTAACTTCTTGACCAAGCTTGGTGTCTTTGTTGGTTTTTATAAACATAGCAAACATGCTCATTTGTATTTTCAATTTGGTTCAAATATATTGAAGAAGCTTTATGGTTTGTTGGAGTAGGATTTTCGATCTTATTTTCTTGTTCTTTTGAGCAAATTGAACTTATCAAGAGTGTGATCAACTCTTATGGTGTTCACCACTGCTGGTTGCCTACTACGCAGAGTCGAAGATGATAGGTTTCAGCCTATTATTGTCCACTTCGTGAGTCAATGGTCATCAGTTTCTCGATTACTACCAATTGTTTAGCTTTTCTAGGTTCATATCCATTTGGATTGGGTTGCATTGGCATCAAGCCCAACGAGGTCCATATCAGTTGGTATCAGAGCATATATTCTAATCATCTGGTATCTATCCTTAATTTCTTTGTTGTTATTGGATTGTGATGTATATATAAATAAATAAATAAAAGTAGAGGTTAGTGTGTGTTTTTGGTGTTCTAGGTGCAAATTGAATTATTGTACTTAGACTCATTCCATCTACTAGTATTATGTTGTCTTAGCATTGTGTGTTATAGTTGTGTTGATTAAAAAAAAAAGAAAAGAAAAGAAACAAGAGGGCCGAAATTTGTTAAAAAATGGCTCCATTTGATTGTTGAATGATTGTTAGTCGATGTATTGACTATACTTAGTATTATCATCTAGCATTGTATTGTGGTTGCGTCATTGAGTTGAGTTGCATGTTATATTGTCTTGAGTTGGGATTGAGTCTAGCGATCCTTGTTTGAGTTGTAACTTGGTGGACTAAACAAGAAAGATTTTTCCTTTATTAAGTTCCTTGGGTTCGATTGAACAAGAAAGTGTTAGTGCATTGTTGAGCATAAGTGTTGAGTGATAGACACGAGAGATATTATACGAGAGGACACTATTTTTTTGCACACAGTTGTACACAATGTCCGAGGCTGGGTCAAATGAAAGACAGGGTTCTAGAACTGTATCATTGGAAGACATCCAAACGGCTATACAAGCTTCTATAACTGTAATAGAGCATCATTTGAGGCAACAGCTGACAGAAGATGCTGAGCAGTCGGTGGCTAGATTGAATATCCGTAGGAATCCTAAGGAGTTTGAAGAAGCCAATGAGGAAGAATATGAGGTAATTTATAGATGGGGTAGAGGTGGTCGAGGAGGCCGAGATAGCCGAGGAATTGAGAGGCTGTATAAAGAGGAAAGTGATTTGAAGAATGTGAAAATTGAGATACCTCAATTCCAAGGGATATCCGATCCTGAGTTGTACTAGGATTGGGAAAGTCGTGTAGAATTGGTGTTTCAATTTCATCAGATTCAGAAAGGGAAAAAGTTCCTCTATTGGTGAAAGAGTTCATAGGAATGCTCTTAGCTGGTGGAAACAAACAACCACCGCACGAAGGAGAAATTTAGAAGACCCCGTGGATACTTGGGATTTGTTGAAAACCTTGATGAGAAAACGGTTTGTACCCCAACATTATTATCGGGAAGTGATTCAAAAGTTACAATTCCTAAATTAATGGGGACAAAGCGTTGAGGATTATTATCAAGAGATGGAGTCACGCATGATGCGGGCCGATGTGAATGAAGATGAAGAAGCTACCATGGATGGATTCTTGGCGGGATTAAATAGAAAGATTACCAATCTTGTTGAACTTCATGACTATGCCGACTTGCAAGAATTGGTCCACGAAGCCGAGAAGATTAAGAAGCAACTCAAAAAGAAGAGTTATGTTAAACCTCAAGTCGGGATAAGTAGTAGTTTTGGAAAATAGAAATGGGTTGATCCTAAAGCTACAAAGTCGACTTGAAAAAGAAGAAGTGAACCCCCTAAGACTTCTCCGTCGGGGGTGGATAAAGGGAAGAAACCAATAGGAGCTCATCCACCCCGAAATCGAGACATCCAATGCTTTAAATGTCAAGGACGAAGGCACATTTCTTCGGCGTGTCCCAATCACCGAACAATGGTAATAAGGCAAGATGGTGAATTTAAAACGGAGGATGAGGAACAAGAAGCTCCTATTGTTAAAGATAGGGAGGAAGATTCGGATGATCAATACGTAATGACTATCCCCGAGACTTGAGTTACAAGGTGAACTCTTAGTGCAAAGGCTAAGGTGGATGAAACGACCCCTCAACGGGAGAATATCTTCCATACCCGATGGCTAGTGCAAGGTAAGCCATGTAGTATAATCATTGATGGGGAAGTTTCTCTAATGTTGCTAGCTATATGTTCATCGATAGGGTTGGACTTCCAATGATCAAACATCCAAAACCATACCGGTTGCAATGATTTAATGACATGGACGCGATAAGGGTCACCAAGCAAGTGAAAGTTCCTTTTTCGATTGGAGCATATGAAGATGAGGTGCTATGTGATATAGTGCTCATGCAAGCTACACACATGTTGTTGGGGCAACCGGCAATTTGATAGATGAGCTATACACAATGGATATCAGAATAGATATAGCTTCAAGGTTAATGGGAAGCCGATTGTACTTGCTCCTTTGTCACCACAACAAGTCTTTGAGGATCAAGTCAACTTAAAAAGAAGTTGAAGAGAGAGAAAATGAGAGACGAGATTCGAGTGGGAAAATGGAGGAGAGAATAAAAAGAGATAAAAGTGAGAAAGAGAAAAAAAAGAAGAGTGTTTCTTTGCAAGGAATAGAGACATTATGAGAGCTCTTTTGGAGGATCAACTATTGATCATGTTAATGTACAAGGAAAGTGGTCGAGTACTAATCTCTAACCTTGATTCTCTCCCCAATTCTATAGTTTCTCTTTTGTAGGAATATGAAGATATCCTTCCGGATGAATTGCCAAGTGGGTTACCACCCATTAGAGGTATTGAACATCAAATCGCCTAGTTCTGGAGCTTCCATTCCAAATCGTCCTGCTTACCGTAGTGACCCTGAAGAAACAAAAGAATCGCAATGTCAAGTGGAGGAGTTACTAGGTAAAGGATACATCTGAGAAAGTCTAAGTCTATGTGTTGTACCGATACTGCTCGTGCCTAAGAAAAATGGATTATGGAGAACATGTGATGACTGTCGAGCAGTCAACAATATTACGGTAAATTATTGCCATCCTATTCCTAGATTTGATCACATGCTTGATGAACTACATGGTACTAGTATTTTAGAAAAATTGATTTGAAAAGCGGGTATCACCAACCGAATAAAAGAGGGTGGCAAATGGAGAATAGTTTTTAAGACTAAACAAGGTTTATATGAATGGTTACTCATGCCGTTTGGTTTGACAAATGCACCAAGTTCATTTATGAAGACTAATAAATCACGTCCTACGTGCTTTCATTGGTAAATTTGTAGTGGTGTATTTTAATAATATTTTGGTTTATAGTAGGAGGCTTTTGATCATGCAAAACGCTTTAGACTCGTTTTGGAAGCCCAGGAGAAAGAAAAACTATTTGCTAACGCTACAAAAAGTCATTTCTGTTTGGAAAAAATTGTTTTTCTTGGTTACATGGTTAGTGCTAACGAAGTAGAAGTTGATGAGGAAAAGATACGGGCAATCAAAGATTTGCCTACTCCATCTAGCATAGCCGATGTACGTAGTTTTCATGGTTTGGCTAGTTTCTATCATCTATTTATTCCTAACTTTAGTACACGAGCTACTCCATTGATAGAAGTAATCAAGAAGACTGTTGGTTTTAAATGGGAGAAAGAGCAAGAACGAGCTTTTCAAACAATCAAAGAAAAATTGTGTTCTTTGCTCGTACTTGCTCTTCTTGATTTTAACAAAGCTCTTGAGATAGAATGTGATGCTTCGGGAATAGGTATTAGTGCTGTGTTGATGCAGGAACGGAAATCAATTGCATGCTTTAGTGAGAAATTAAGTGGTGCTGTCGTCAATTATCCTACATATGACAAGGAGCTCTATACATTGGTCCAAACTCTAGAGAATTGACAACATTATCTTTGGCCGAAGGAGTTCATAATTCACACCGACCACCAATCCCTAAAGCATCTCAAAAGCCAAGGGAAATTGAACAAGTGGCATGCCAAATGGATAAAATTCATTGAGATATTTCCCTACGTGATCAAGTACAAGCAAAGAAAGGGAAAAATTGTTGCCGATGCTCCATCACGCTGGTATACCTTACTCACCACTTTAGATGCTAAATTATTTGGGTTTGAGTTGATGAAAGAATTGTATGAAAAAAGACTCGGACTTTAGTAGCATCTATGTTGCTTGTGAACAGAATGGATTTGAGAAATTCTATAGGCTAGAAGGCTACCTATTTCTAGAGAAGAAATTGCATGTACCTTCTAGTTCTATAAGAGAATTGTTGGTCGGAGAGGCTCACTGTGAAAGCCTCATGGGACATTTCGGTGTTCAAAAGACGTTAGATGTGTTGCAAGAACATTTCTATTGGCCTCAGATGAAATGAGATGTATAGAGAATTTGCAAGCATTGCATTACATGTAAAAAGGCCAAATCTAGAGTAGTACCTCAACTGTTTTACACTCCCTTTCCCGTGCCCCAATCACCATGGTAAGACATGTCTATGGACTTCATTTTGGAGTTACCTAGATCAAGAAATGGTAGAGATTTGATTTTTGTGGTAGTTGATCGTTTTAACAAAATGGCTCACTTTATACCATGTCGCAAAACCGATGATGCACATCACATTGCTGATTTGTTCTTTCATGAGATAGTTCGACTACATGGGGTACCTAGGACGATTGTGTCAGATAGAGACGTTAAATTTCTTAGCTACTTGTGGAAGACTTTGTGGGAAAAACTAAGGACCAAGCTGTTATTTTCAACTACTAGTCATCCCCAAACTAATGGCCAAACAGAAGTAGTAAACCGTACTCTTTCCCAATTACTACGTGCTATCATTAGTAGCAATATTAAAACTTGGGAAGAATCTTTGCCACATGTTGAATTTGCTTATAATCATGCTATACATTCTTCGACTGAATTTTTGCCTTTTGAAGTAGTTTACGGTTTTAATCCGCTAACCCTGTTAGATTTGATTCTTTTACTTATGAGTGAAAGGGATAGCTTAGATGGTAAACGAAAAGCTAAGCTTGTTCGATCAATGCACAAGAAGGTAAACATGCAGATTGAGAAGAAGAATCAATAAGTCTCGACTAAGGTGAACAAAGGGAGCAAAGAGATGATTTTTGGGCCGGGAGACTAGGTGTGGCCACACCTAAGAAAGGAAAGGTTTTCCCAACTAAGGTGGTCGAAGCTGCTTCCACGAGGCGACGGTCCTTTTCAAGTGATTAAATGAATCATCAACAATGCAAATAAGCTCGACTTGCCTGGTGAGTATAATGTATCTGCCACATTTAATGTCTCTGATCTCATTCCGTTCAATACAAAAACTGATTTGTGGACGAATCTGTCTTAAGAGGGAGGGGATGATATGATGATAAGTATTTTAATTTTGTTTAGTTTTATACTTTTTATAAGTATTTTAGAATGCTTCGTACGTTTAATTTCTCTATTTTAGGTTAATGGCCAACATGGATGGATGGCATTGAAAAGAAGTGAAAATGACCAAAAAGTGCAAACAATTGAAGGTTGGGTATCAAAATGGACTATACTGAAAGCTGAAGGACCTCACTGCAATTATGATACGGCCGTAACCCATGAATTGAGGAAACGAGCAAAATTTACCCGAGAGTTGCTTACGGCCATCTGAGTAAGTCTTGCAACCGTATCAATTGATCCATACGGCCGTAACAAGGACGAAATCAGCATGCAAAAATTTAACAAGAAGACTCATACGGTCGTATGAGTAATGGAGTACTATGGTATCCCCAAACACGCAGAAATTTTCCTATTTTGAGTAGGACTCCTATTTTTTGTCAGTTTGGGATACTTGTTGCACATGAATTTGTGGTATTTTGGAGACCTATTGATGCCTATATAAAGAGGAGAAAACCACAAAATTGAGAGCATTGGTGAAGATTATTGGAGAGAAAAACACACCAAATTTGAGCCAATTTGGAGAGAGATTTGCATGGTTTTGGAAGAGAGTCAAGACGGGAGTTGATGATTGGTGCAAGATCCACTCTTTATCTTCGATTCTTAGCCTAAATCCAGTTATGGACTCTTGTATTTGCGTTATTTATTTTCTTTTTAGCATGAACAACTAATCTATTAGTTGGGATGAACGATGTAATTTAGATTGATTATTTGATTTTCAACTCTCAATTTTTGGGACTTTTATTCTTACGTGTTGATTTTACTTCTAAGTTTAATGTATGATTTACTTGATCACTAAATCATTGATTTGTGAATTCTAACAAACCGAGAGGTGAGTTAGACATTTAGACTACGTAGTAAAATCCGGTAATTTACATAGAAGTTAAAGATAGACTTTTATAATTGTTGTGATATCCTACGTGATAGGCGGTTATAGTTGTGAATTTCAACACACATTAATCCACTTAATTAAGGCTTATTCTGGCTATACATAAAGATATGATAGTTGACTTAATTAGGTAGAATTAATTTGAACTAGAGGTAAATTATATTATTTTCGTGAATTCGATCTAACACAACTTTAGAATAAAAATTGAGATGAGAAATCAAATAGGACATCTAAAGATAAATCGGTATTCCCAACTTCCATTCTCCATTAATTCAAACGTTTCTCTATTTTTGCAATTTATTTTCCTATTATTTATAATTTTCGCCACAACAAATTGATTTTCAACTTTTATATTTCTATTTGCTTATTTTAAGGTTAGTCTAAACCAGTGATAAGTAAATTAGTCCTCATGGGATCGACACTCTATTCATCACTGTATTACTTATTAACGATCTGTTCACTTGTGGAATAAAATAGGCAACATACAATTCGGGTAGCTCCATGCCGGCCGAGACACCCCACTTACCAATTGGATCAATTATATGAAGCCGAGCCAAAAAAGTGGGTCGAGCAATGACGACATTGGTTCTAGAAGTAATCCAAAATGCTTCTAAAGGGCCATCTCAAAGCTTGGCTCCTCCATCGAGAGCTCTTGAAGCAAAAAAAATCATCTACCTAAGTGTTAGAGACGAGAGAGATCTAGATTTGAAGGTTTATTGAGGTTCAAATCTATACATCTTTGACACGAGTGGGATTTTGAAGTTGATGTCTTCTGAAGATTTGTATCTCATTTAGTCTAGCATCCAATACAATTTTAATTGACTCAATCCAATAGCAGAATCAAAAGTTATGGTCAAAACACTAAAGACTGCGCATGCTAAATTTTCCGCAGAGCGGGCTGCAGAGCGCACTAGTGGGGGCTGCACCTGCACTTTTTGGCCCCTGAGCATTTTTGTCCATTTTCGATATTTTTAATATTTTATTATAATTTCTATCTCTAGCTTCTTGACCAAGCTTGGTGTCTTTGTTGGTTTTTATAAACATAGCAAACAAGCACATTTGTATTTTCAACTTGGTTCAAATATATTGAAGAAGCTTTCATGCTTTGTTGGAGTAAGATTTTCAATCTTCTCTTCTTGTTCTTTTGCACAAACCAAACTTATCAAGAGTGTGATCAACTCTTGTGGCGTTCACAACTGCCGATTTTCTACTACGCAGAGTCGAAAGTGATAGGTTTTAGCCTATTATTGTCCACTTCATGAGTAGAAGGTCATCAGCTTCTCGATCACTACCAGTTGTTTAGCTTTTTTGGGTTCGTATCCATTTGGATTGGGTTGCATTGGCACCAAGCCCAACGAGATTCGTGTCAAGATATGTATTCATTTCACCTAATGTAGTACATTACATGTGTAGTAGATTTCACCTAATGTATTACACTATATGTGTAATAGACCTTATGTATTACACATGCATTACAGTTCATGTGCAACCTCACAGGAGTTCATGCGCAACATCACAGGGCATAGTGAGGGAAAAGAATGTGAGATAAAAATAAGACTTTTGAAAAATAAATTATTACTGGGCAACTATACATTTCACCTAATGTGTTACACTATGTGTGTAGTAGACTTTATGCATTACACGTGCATTGCAGTTCATATGCAATACCATAGGAGTTCATATACAACATCGCATGCCATAGTGAGGGAAAAATGGGAGATAAAAAGAAGATTTTTGAAAAATAAATCATTATCGAGCAACAATACATTTCACCTAATCTATTACGCCACGTGTGTAGTGGACCTTATGCATTACACATGCATTACAGTTCACGAGCAACATCATGGGAGTTCATGCGCAACGTCGTAGGCCATAGTGAGGGAAAACGATGGGAGATAACAACAAGATTTGTGAAAAAATATCATTACCGAGCAACCATACATTTCACCTAATCCATTACACTACGTGTATAGTAGACCTTATGCATTACACATGCATTATAGTTCATGGGCGATAAAAAGAAGACTTTTGAAAAATAAATCATTACCGAGCAACTATAAGTTTCACTTAATATGTTATACTACGTGTATAGTAGACCTTATGCATTACACGTGCATTGCAGTTCATGTACAATATCACATGCCATAGTGAGGGAAAAATGGGAGATAAAAAGAAGACTTTTGAAAAATAAATCATTACCGAGCAATTATACATTTCACCTAATCTATTATACTACGAGTGTAGTAGACTTTATGCATTACACATGTATTACAGTTCATGTGCAATATCACGGGAGTTCACGCACAACATCACAGGCAATAGTGAGGAAAAACAATGGGAGATAAAAGAAGACTTTTGAAAAATAAATCATTACCGAGAAACTATACATTTCACCTAATCCATTACACTACGTATGTCGTAGACCTCATGCATTACAGTTCATGTGCAACATCATGGGAGTTCATGCGCAACATCGCAGGGCATAATGAGGGAAAAGAATGGGAGATAAAAAGAAGACTTTTGAAAAATAAATCATTACCGAGCAACTGATTGCGTGATCACGAACTAGATTGCACCACCAATATTTGTCTTTGCTCTCGGCCAATTTCAACGTCAAACCAAGATAAATTACAAAATCATTCGCATCTGGGGAAAAGTGTTTTCTAATTTTAAAGAAAAGGTTAATCAGATATTATTTTACGAAAAAAAAAACCACCATATTTTGGATTAACCAAAAAAGAAGGTCAACATGAAGACAAACACAAACAACTTACCTTGCTCTGGAATTAAAGCCAATCTTATACCATGAATCGAAGGCAACAACCAAAGTAGGATCAAGATGTACCATTCCAAATTGGAAGGATAGTGCTTCATCATTGCCAACAAACTCAAATGGATATTTTATAGGATTCTGACCAGGACGAACGAAATGAGACAACAGTGGCTAATTCTATATTCTATAATAAAGGATATAGAAATTTTTTGAAAATACGATCAAGTTTCCAATAAGGGGTAAAGGCAAATAACTATATTCTATATTATAGGATATAGATCTTGCAATTGTTCATCTTCTCCAGAGTACTGGTTTATCTCCGGCAACTTCTCCCAATTTTAGATCTACTCCTTTAACTCTTCAACATTCATAATATTCTTCATTAATGACATCTTAGAGCTCCATATACCTTCATTAATCAATCATGAATGCAGAAATTTCAAGAGAACTTGACGGTATGTTAGTTGCTGGAATTTTATTTTATTTTTTTAGTGAAATTTCAAAGAAGTACTGGTACATCATGAAGAAGAAGAAGACGACTTTTTGGAAGAAAAAGAATTAACTAGATTAATGTTGACAAGTTGGAAAAAGCAAAAAGCTGCATCAAAGTACTGAAATTTGGCAGACATGGTTATAGGGGGCATTTTCGGGTCTTGGAAACGAAAATTATACTACATTTGTCTTTTACAATATTAACATGATATAAATGGGAGTCCTAAAAAGGAATATGGCATTTTTGTCTTTACCCTAATATCAATAATAAGAATGACAATGAGGTTTATGATTAGTAATGATTATTATTATCATTATTTCAATAATATTTTCAATTGCCTCGAAATAGTTGATTTGGGAATTCATATTAATTGTAGATGATCGGAGATATTTTAAATAAATTGAGTAATGGCATAGCGACGCACTGTAAGATACTAAAATTTTATCCATGAAAATTTGGGGTCGCTGCATTAATTTATAGTCATATTTCTAAAATCCAATGATACCAAAGTTGCCAAATTTTTTGTTCTCATTTTTTCAATTGCAAAACATATATATATATTTAAAAAACTAAAGTGCCAACTCGGCACTGTGCCACGTTGGCACCAATTTATTTAAATCTAAAAAAAGAAAGTTTTAATTTGAAAATAAACATTAAATATACATTTATTATTTTGTTTTCCTTATTTAATTTAATTTACTTTCTTTACTTAGTATTTTTTTCCTTATTTTATTTTTTATGTACATTTTAATTTTTTATATAAATTTTAATTTGTAAATTATATATATAATTTAAAATGAACTATATACAAGCATTAATGAAAATATGATATTATAAGGTTAAAGCTGTAAATTACACGGGTACTTGAATTATTTTAAAAAATAAAAATTAGCTTTTTTATATACATTTTAATTTTTGAAATATATATATATAATTAATAGAAGTTGGAATGTCAACTTGTTATAGTGTCACATTGGCAGCGATTTTTTGTTTAAAAAAATTATTTTTATTAATTTAAAAATATTAAGTAAAAAACCTTTTTTATTTATTTTTACTATGTTAAAATGATAGTTTTAAATAGCTTTTACATGTAATGTGCATTGGGGGTTTACTGATCAGAAAATGAATTTTTTATTTAGTTCAAACTTTAATACGTTTTCACAGCCATTTTTTAAAACCTCTGCCGATTATACCCGTACAGTAAATCGCATATGATTTACAACATAAATCACACATATTTATGATAAACCACATGTGATTTCTTTTACAGAAATATGCCCGGGGATCGAAATATTTTCATATATTTCCATTGTTTAACTCGTAGTTTTAGCATTATTTAATTCGTAGTTTTGATATTATTTTAAACAAATCATAATCTACCCGTACATCGTACGAGTGTAATACTAGTTTCATATTAACTTATTGGTCTAATTTCAGTGATAAGAAAATAAATATCTAAATTATATATTTAATTAATAAAGATTAAATAAGCCGATAAGTAAATAAATGCATAAATTAAGTATTTTCTAAATTACGTATTTAATAAACAATTGGTTATAGACTCAATCAACGATATTTGGAATCATGCAATTCATCAACAAATTTTTAATCGACTCTCAACTATATATATGTCATATTATTTTATAATTCTATCTCCTAAATATATATTAAGATTCCTAACTACTTTAAATTATTTATTTCATACTAATTTTTGCCAAGTTAGATTTTATTTAGCTTTTAAAAATCGTCGATTAAACTTTCTACTTTAAATGTTAATCCTATATATTTTAATTTATTTATCCTATTCCAAATTAATTTAAATTTGATATCAAATATCAATATTTGATCAAGATAAAATAAAGACTCTAAGATTACTTCTCAACCACATAAAGAATCCTATATAATCTAAATTATTTTAAATAATCATCTAAATTGATGAATTTTAAAAAAATGTTAATATGCTGAACATGTTAAATTGGTGAGTTTATACCAAATATGTTAATATATATGTTTAGTATGTTTAGAAAGCGTTTATTGAAAAAATTATCTTTCAATAATACATATTGAGAAATACAAATAAAAGTCTCCAATTAACACAGTGTGGTGTGGATGGGGATGAAAATTTTATAGAGGAGTAGGGACAAGTAATGAGAGTCCCCATCCTAATGCAATTCTTATGTCATCCTCACTCAGTCTAGATTAAATGAAGATGCAGTGAGGACAAAGATAAGTGTTTCTTAGCGTAGCATGAATGTGGTGTTGGGGTTTATAGAATTGTAATCATTACATTGTCATTTCTATAATATTTTCACAATCAAATTTTAACAATCAGTATACATATTCATTTTCAATATTGTGCATCACACTAGTGTATAATCCATATCTCCCGAAATTTATAATTGCATATAATAGAATATAGAATAATTTTAATATAAAAACTATAAGCTCTGAGAAAGTTAGTACAGTTTTTTATTGTGATTATTCGATAACTATAGCATTTAATGCTATTTTATTTTGCGTTTATTTTTAGTAGATTTAATCTTACAATGAGCAAAATATAGCATATTATCACAATCTCTATCACGAATTATCATTCAGTGCAACGCATAATTGTTAATGGCAGTAGCCAATAAAGGTTTCACTAACATCTCCATTTTCCATCAGCGGGTCTTCATTTTCGAAGCGCTGACGGGTGCGACAACAGAAGAGGCTTGGACAAAAGGGTGTAGTTTTGATGGAAGGTACCAGCGATGAGATGACATTGAAGCACAACAAGCAAACTTATTTAGGGTTTAGGCAAATTGTTGACAATGAAGGTTTGAGATAAATGTAAACACGATAGGCAAATATTTGTGTTCTATTTCTGGTTTAAACTTTATACAACGTATTTAAAAAAAAAAAAGAAAAAGAAGCTAAATGGGTACTTCAATACAATTAGTCTTCAACACGTGCAACGCATATGATTTATTTTATATTTCCACAAATAATATTTGTACATAATAATTACTCAATCTATAAAGGTACACGATTTGGCTAAATATATGTATTCCTCGCATTATGAATGATACATAATATAAAAAATTGGTATCAATGGAGAATATTAACTTATATATATATATATATATATATATATATAGAGAGAGAGAGAGAGAGAGAATTTGTTTAGCCCATACAATAATTGTTAATCATTATTATTAATTTAATGAAAAGACAAACAATCTAAACACAATTGCTTACATAAAATTAAGGACAAATGTGTGATGGCCAAAATGGTTGTCATCTTTAATATATCATATCATAGGTATATCTATAATATATTAACTTATAACTACACCATTGTTATAAAAGTATGAAAACAATAGAGAGAATTTAGAGAGAATGAATTCGAATGAATTCTCAGGAATGAATTTCATTAATAACTGAAGCCCTATTTATAGGAAAACTTCGAATGGTACAACCGTAATTACATAATTTCATCAAGGGTATAATAGTCATTCACATATAATAATTACATCTTTTACCAAATTATTCCTCCACCAAATTATTCCTCCACCAAATTATTCCTCATAATTCATAACCACCAAATTATTCTCAATTATTCATAACACTCCCCTTGAATGACTATTAATACAAATGTCTTCGGACTTGTTTGGAGAAAACCTGGGAAAAAAACTTCCAAACCGATTGCGGATAGTTTGGAGTGGTTATATCGCTTCATCAAAAACATTGCCCCCGATGTCTTCCAAATGGCAGATAGAGGTATTCATGTCGCCTCGTTAAAACCTTGTCAAGAAAACCCAAGGGGAAAAACTTGATCGAAGGAAAAAGAGTACAATTGCTCCGCTTGATTTCATATCTTGAGAACTGATATCTTTACTTCACGTAAATGATTTCAATATCATCATCGTTTGGATCTAAAGCATTAGCTCCATTATAACTTCGATCCAATAGATACCTTTGTATCAATTTCTCCTATCGTTCTCAATATACCATGAATATGCCTCGCTAAAACCTTATTAGGAAAACCCAAGTGGGAAAAACCCTAATGAAGGGAAAAAGAGTACATTATTCATGTGAATACGCCTTTAAAGTTGCCTCATTAAAAACCTTGCTAGGAAAACCCAATGGGATAAAACCTCATCAAGGGAAAAAGAGTGCAACGCGATTTTATACAAGTATGCTTTGCAAGCATTTCAAAATCTTTCATACATTTGTATGAGTATCATATACATTGATTTTATACTCTTCGCTCATTTAGAGTGCATCAATTTTCTTACACAACTACAAAACATTCACCATGAACACATGTCTCCAAACACACAATTTAAAGCATATAAATTCATAGTAAAAACATGTAAACATATAAGTAAACTTTCATAACTAACTAACACTTAAAATATATCATTTAACATTTAATACTCACTTAATAGGTTATTTCATTCCTGTGGCTTAGCTCACCCTTTAGGGTACTCATAAACGGGTTTAGCTCATCCGATCATTTAATTTCCTTTTCTACTACACACACGATCGGTAATTTAACTTTCTCATGAGCATGCAACATATAATGACCACCATGCTTATCTTTAAACTTGAGCACTAGTCATCATCATCTCATCATCTCATAAGTTAAGGATTTCACATTCACCATTTATCATCTTCAATATATCTCAATATTTTCATTATCATTGATCATATGTAGCGCTACATTTTCATATCGTGGTCGACACTTTTCAATTTCATTTCTTTCCCCATATCGACATAACTTATCGAGATATCTCATTATCAATCCTCTTGTAGGATTATACAATATAGTTATGTCTATATACTCTTCAAGAGTATATGCCTCCGTTATTAAGACCATCTTTTATAATTTGCTTTGATATATATGATTGGGGAAATATCAGCGCTTCTAGCGTGCTAACTTATCAAAGCATCGTTATTGATATGTGATTGTTCATAGCCTTTCATGCATCTTTTGAACTTCAAGTTCGTATTTCAATTTGAGGATATAACATGATGCATTTCACATATTATTTTCAACCTTTAATACTCCCCTCATTTGAGAAAATTTAGAACACCAAAACTCATAAGCTGGTATGATTTTAATCATATATGTTCTCATCATTCAAATTTTTAATATGGGAATTTAGACCGCTTAGTATTCTATTCTCGATATCGGCAATTTATTTGAGGACTTTAAATAATTTGCCATATAATATCCCACTTGTATGTATACTCAAATCCTTCAGGGATTTATTCAAGTATTGGGATATACATTTACTAGCTTTATCATTAAATCTGAAAATCATGCTCATACTGTGAGCAAATATTTCGTGAAATTTCAAATTACGAATCATATACATGTATGACTATCTAGTGGATCCATATCATAATATCTAGTAGTCCACATGGAGGATGAAGTGGGCCCATACTTCTCATCCTTTATTCCAGATATATTTGGGATTTATTCCCAATATTGGCTAGTAATGATTTCATCATTTATCGAGAACAATCATTGAAGAATTCTTTAATTCTTCACTTGAAATATTGATTTCAATAATTATTTAAACCGGGATGGTCAGTCCGGTTTTGGTAAACGAGTATTATTGAACTTCTAGTTCAAGAAATTCTTATATCGATTTCACTAGTATCTGTATAGTGCTCAATATGATTTATCATAGAAACAATTCACCGACATATTCCATCATCTTTGGTGACATTATTGTCTACTACTCGTTTCAAACACGGAGTTACTGACTCATACGCATCACATCCGGCTATTATTTAATTCAAATCGTAGCTCTTACGCTTTCATATTATTTATTTAAAATCGAGTCTTATTTCATACACGTATTATTCTATAAATAAATCATCAAAATTATTGCAAAATTCATCCTAACAAGGGTTTATACATTATAATGGATCATATGCTCTCAAATCTTCGAAAATACTATCCATCACTACGATCAAAAATCCTAAAAAGGATTTATCGATGTAATGGAAAGATTAAGGATGCTAATGAATAAGGGTATCCCACAAGATATCCGATGCTTGATTGAAGCAAAGGTTCGATTATCCTGGTGAGGTTTCAATTCCTTCTAAATACATGCCTGGTATGGGTAAAAGTAGTTTTTCAAAGAAACGAGAGTAAAAAGATTAGGAGGATGCTACAAGTGTGCTCGATGGACATGTGACACTCGATGTAAATGTTGGGGTACTTGTCCGTAAATCGAGAAGATAAAATAGCTGCTCATTAAGGATGGATTGAGTAAGGAGCCTTGGACGATATTCAATGTGCTCTTGAGACACATCCTAGTGGACACGCATAAGGTGAGCTAATGGCCTTATGGGCCAAATTCAAAGATCAACAAACGCTACATGGTCTTGAAAACTTACTTTAGAAGATCCTGTTTGTAAATTTAGTAGAAAAATTTAGCACTAATGATTTTCCCATATTTATGTAAGAAAGCTCGGTGTAATAACAAAGATCAATATATTTCTTTCATTTGTAAATATCGTTTTTCAATTTTAAGATATATATTATTTTTCAATCACCGTGATTATATGTCATATCACTAAAGAAAAATTTCTCACGCTTTTCTCTTTCATATTTGTCAAAAAGTAAATAGTACTCAATTATTGGTTTGAAAATTTTTTTCTTTAAATAGAGGGATTCATATATCTCTCATGTTCATACATTAAAAAGTATAGTGCAAAAAGAGAGATAGGAGTAGAGATGGATATGGAGATTTTAGAATCATCTCATACAAGTCACCTTTACCTCGCATTAAAACCGTATGTATTCTTGGTGGATCTAATCGTAGGCCATATCCAATGTGTGGATATGGCAAACCGACTTGTAAAAGAGTTAGGGAGACAAGAAATCAATATACTATACGGAGGAACCAACAACAAACTTTTAGCTAGACTTATAATGGCCGTGACAATCATGGGGAATAAGAGTTTCGAGCGTAATACCTTTCCATCTAGTTGGATCTAATACTTAATTGGAGCCAGTTCTACCATGGGTCCAAAGCAGGTTGGGGCTACAAGCTAATCCATCCACAACCGCATGATGTATATGATGAATAATAGTGATGCTTTCATTGTCCTTTCCAGCGCTACAACACACCGGGAGGAAATATTCAATATAGCCTCGCTGCACAGTGGAATTTTCATGTCAAACCAATAGGTTTGTTGAATATTAATAATTTCTTTGATGCTTAATAGCGTTTCTAGATCGTGTGTAAATAATAAAAGTTTATCTCTCATTCAATGAAAAATACTTATTTACGCTAGTATCTTTGTGATGAACTACTCATCAAATTTCATGCATATGTTCAAGAATCAGTGGAAGCCCAGTCCGTCGGTCCACACACCGGGTGTCAGCTTAAAAGAAATTTGGATCCTTTAAATATTTCATTATGAATCCTAATGTTGATGGTGGCAGAGTTACGGAGTATTTATACTCTCAGACGCATCCCTCATTTATGGATTCAGTATGTATATTCTTTTGCATTTCTATATTTTCGAGTGTTTAATGCCGTCTTTTGATATTCTCAATATGTTCCACTTTGTTTTGTACTTCTTCCTGGAGTAATAATAATATCATATTGGGCTTTATTCAAATACGAAATCTAGTGATTATGCTTCTTCAAGAGCATTTTATTCTCATATTAATACAATCTCATATCATCGATATAAGATTACTTCATGTAAGCTTTTCATGCGATATATTTTCTTTGATTTATCAACATGGGATCTATTCAAGACTTTACTTTCGTCTATTTATCCAATGGTAACTTCAAGTACCACTTGCTCAATTTTTCTCCATTCATATTCTGTGATATATAAAGAATTTTATTCTCATCGTCTACTTCTTGAGAGTATGATTAGAATATTTGATCAACTACTTCTTCTAGAGTAGGATTAGTTATAACCAATCGTAGTATAATCCACCACATTGGAAATATGCACACCAATCGTGTGGTATTTCCCACCACATTGGAAATATACTCAAACTATAAAGTGCATAAATTTAAATTGTAGAAATTAAATTTCTTCCAATAGGTGGTCGAACCTACCTTATGGGAATTATTGCAATAAATATAAATTTGCAATTTAAATAGCAAGAATTAAATTGCATAATATTTAACTACTTCTTTAGAGTAGGATCCGCTAGTAGAAGGTATTACCCATCACTTAGCATATAAAGTGCGTAAATATATAAAACCTTCCGCTTAGTGACTTGAACCCATCATCAAGTAGGAGGTATTGCGAATTAAATTGCAGAAATAAAGTGCAGAATTAAATATTGAACTGCTTCTCACGTGGAGCAGCATTTGTTCTTCTAGAACAAATACTCATTACTTCTACAAGAGCACACTATCCTTCTAGAATAAGTACATTATGTAATTGAACTCTTCGGGAGTTACATTAATATTTCGATCTTTTAACTCAAAGACTTCAAGCCATTTTTATATAATCAATGGATTTAGAATTTCTTCATGAATATTCTATCCATTTTTCAACTGTCGTCAAAATTAGGGTCGGTTTTACCCTAAGGGTAAATTGTCCATTCCACCGCAAAGGTAAAATTGTCAAAAATATTTTATCAATGTTTTACGATTGGAAAATTATCTCCTTTCTACTAATTTATCAATATCAAAATATTCAAGGACTATTTTGTAAATCTTTTTCAAAAGTTGGTGTACTAATTTGTAAATTTTGAAAGTTTGATAATAACATATTTCAAACAATCAGTTATTACCCTATCAATGTTGGTGTCAAATCAAGCTCTCGTTAAATCGAGTATAATGGAGTCGAGAAAATTTGATTTTGATAATGTATGCTCTTATATCTCGAGAAACGAATATTATAGTTTAATATATTATTATGTGATAAAGTAATATAATATATATACCTTTTCCTTTTTCTTAGGAGAAGAATCAATATGCACGTATTTCTCCATTTGCCCTCAATCGCTTCTACAACTCTTTGTCTCTGCATAAATGTTTTCGTGAGTGATCGGTAAGATAGAGAGTGAGGCATTGAAAGTGGGGAAAAAATAAGAGAGAAAAGAAAGATAAGTATTGATTTTGGAGATGGATTAGGTTATTTATAATAATTCGATTCCCGAGCATGTAAGATCATCTATAAGATGCAACTGTAGAAAGATACTCTTCATATTACTCAAATTCACAGAGACTCGTCTTGATAACGGTTATAAAAGTATTTAAAACAATAGAGTAGAATTTAGAGAGAATGGTCGAATGAATCGTCGTGAATGAATTTCATTAATAGCTCTCTATTTATGGAAAGCTTCGAATACAACCGTAATTACATAATTTCATCAAGGGTATAATAGTCATTCACATATAATAATTACATCTTTTACCAAATTATTCCTCCACCAAATTATTCCTCATAATTCATAACCACCAAATTATTCTCAATTATTCATAACAACCATCACATATTTTTGATACTATCACCTGAACATCCTAATTTAATAAAAAAATATAAAAAATGATGAATCTCTTCACATCATATTTAATACACCAGAGTTGAACACTGAACCAGAAGACATTAAACAAGGATTATCGAATTGAATTCGACCATAGTTCACCACCCCACGCCCAACCACCTCATCAATTTGTATTAAAAAAATAATTGGCCATATATATATATATATATATATTGGAATAAGAAATAATTGGCCATATTATTAAAAGTTAGATAGGTAAAATGTCTACATCACATATTTAGCATGTGATAGGTAACAAATTTTACCATTTTTTTATTTTTTCATTTATTTATTCTTTTGATCAAATTAATTACATCCACATATCTCATGAGATCTACATATACTATACATATCTATATCATTCAACTCCACTCATTCACTCTTTCCTTTTATATTAAAATCCATAAAAAACTACTAAAAAACCAAACCTATCACCTCGTACCCAACCATTGGATCTCCAATCCATAATTCAAAACCGCGTTCTGATTATTCTTATTTAAAACTAAGGACAAGGCGGCAGGTAACAAACCACCAATTACCAAACGCATAGTAAGAATCCACTTGATTCCTCTTAATAATAATGATCTTATCTTATTTTATGATATGATGCACGATTCATGCCATTTCAAACAAGTTAATATCAGCATTGCCCAGGTTATTTATTTGAACCCAGATCACTCTTGAAACATAATTCCGTCTCTCATTGGTAATTTCACAGAAAACGGCAATTTCTCTGACGATGGCTTCAACACAGAGCAAATGGGTTAAGGTTTGGTTTTTCTTCATCTCTCGCTTTCATGGGTTTATAATTTTTCTGGGTTTTAGTTTTCGAAATTCATCTATCAAAGAAATAAGTAATTATTTTTATCGTCCAATTAATTCCACTTATTCACACCACTTTTTCATCCTCTAACCCTTCTGGTAATTTACAGGAATCATTGATTGATTTTGGTTAAAATCCCATGTTTCTACTGGCAAATAATTTCAAATTCGGTGTTTTGATTAATCGCTTCACCCAAAAACTCTTTAATCTACTTGATTTTGCCTCAAAATTTTTCTCTACAATTGAATTACGGATGATGATTTGTTACTTAAGTCTTAAATTAACACTGAATCTCTGTGAATTAAAGATTTAACTATTTACGTTGCAGCTGGAGCAGAGGGGGAGCGGGCCGGGAGCAAGAAGCTCACATGCCATAACAGTTATTGGTGAAAAAGTTTATGCCTTTGGTGGTGAATTTACTCCCCGTGTCCCTGTGGATAACAACCTCTACACCTTCGATCTCAACGACCAAACATGGTCCATTGTCGATGCAACCGGAGACATCCCTCCTCCTCGTGTTGGGGTCACCATGGCATCAGTCGGACACACTGTGTATGTATTTGGTGGAAGAGATGCTACACACAAGGAGCTTAATGAACTTTACAGTTTTGATACTGTCACAAACAAGTGGACCCTACTCTCCGGTGGCGATATGGGGCCCCCTCACCGGAGTTTCCACTCCATGACCTCGGATGACCGGAGAATATATGTCTTTGGTGGATGTGGGAATGCTGGAAGACTCAATGATCTCTGGGCCTATGATGTTGTGAATGGAGAATGGGTCAGTTTTTGTGGGCCCGGAGAGAACTGTAAGCCCAGAGGTGGAGCTGGGCTAGTGGCCCTAATGGGGAGGATTTGGGTGGTGTATGGTTTCTCTGGTGCGGAGCTTGATGATGTACATTGCTTTGATCTGAATGAAGGGAAATGGGTCGAACTGGAGACGAATGGAGAGAAGCCAACACCAAGAAGTGTGTTCTCAATATTTGGGATTGGGAAGTTTGTGTTTGTGTATGGTGGAGAGATTGATCCGAGTGATTTGGGGCACCTGGGAGCTGGAAAATTTTCAGAGCAAGTGTATGCATTGGATACTGAGACGCTGGTGTGGAAGAAATGGGGAGACGAGAAGGCCGGTGGGTCCCACCCAGGACCACGAGGATGGTGTGCGTTTGCGGCTGTGAAACGAGATGGGGAAGAGGGATTGTTGGTGTATGGTGGGAATTCTCCTAGTAATGATCGACTAGGCGACATTTTCTTCTTCACTCCTGAGTTTGATGTGAAGGGAAAATGATAAGAATCTGAATGGCATCTCATGTTTTGCCTACTGTGTTTTGTTGTTAGTGTTGTGCTTGTAAATTGGGTAGCTGTGGAGCCATAAATAAATAATTCTTGTGTTTTGCTACCTTCTCATCACATATCAACTGCTTAAATTATTTACTTTTGATAGAATTTAGAATAAAATGAATACCTGAATTGTTTCTCTCAAATTAGTGAAAGAACTGTAATTACAATTTTACCACCAACAACCTCTACACTTTCCTTTATCGTTCTCATCTAATCATCTCACCTCAAAGGATAACAAAGCAAATTAGATAAATGCCGGTACCGAAGTGAAACTAAAATTAATCATTCATAGTTCTGATAAAAAAATACTGCATAAGAAACCCGCAACTAACATAGCATCGATAAAATTATGTATGTTATGAAACGACGACTGATTTCATGAATATCACTTCAGTTACGGGTTTCCTATGCAATACTTTTGCAAGTAATCAAAATTCTAATCATTGATTCTATCCCTGTTTCTTGTTTTCATATCAACATCAAGCATTATTGTCTCATCTAATCTTTCAATCATACTAGTAACTGAAGCCCACCAACTTGGAAACATGAAAAGGCGCCCAACATGGATCAAGTCACAAATCTCACTTCTACATATTCATATTCATAAAACTAAGCGTAATAATTAAAACACAGAATTCCCATTCATTGCAGACATGCCAAAATGATAAAACAGCGCTTCCTACTCCTAAGTAACACAGGGAAGCTAAGCTCGTCCTTCCTTGCTACTACACACTCCAAACCAAGATAAGAGAATAAACACCTACTGGCTACCACACTTCACTTCACTTCCTCTTTTTAGTCGGTGGTTGATCCTCCTCTTCGTCCTCCTCTTCCTCCTCTTCATCCTCCTCGTCCTCATCCTCATCGCCATCATCGTCATCTTCATCGTCATCATCACTCCCGTCATTTCCATTAGCCACAGGATTCTCCTCAGGATCACCTTCTTCATCATCATCTCCCCCTTCTTCACCACCTGAGAAGTCTTCATCGCCTTCATCGTCCTCTTCTGGATCGCCAGCATCATCACCATCATCTTCATCATCATCCTCTGTATCACTTCCATCTTTATTTTCGGGTCCAGGCTTTTCCCTTCTGAAAAGTTCATTCATAGGAAACCTGCACATGTTTGTCAGCCTCACATTTCTTTACATTTTCGTCATGGACACTGGATGAGAGAGAGAGGGAGAGAGACAATTACCCTTTCTCGGTCAAGTTTGGTGCTCCATCAACATTGTTCAACAGAGTTTCAGTCTGTTGGCATCATTTTCACAGTTAGCAAAATTAAAATAACAATCTCAGACCATCAAAAGGCATTTGTAATGAAGTTCCTTGAATGATGTACTACATGTGACCTAGTCTCATGCAAGCATATTGGTCCCAACAGATATCGTGTAAAATCAACCAATAACAGAAACCTAGAAGCCCGTCCCTACGGCAATTTAGAACTTCAGATAGAAATACAAAAATCAGATTCAAGGAATTGTAAAAGGATGTACATTCAAGTGAGTCATCCAATAAATACTTAAAAATGTATGACAAATATTTCAACCTTAAAAGGCGGAAATAACGAGTGGAAAGTTTAAATGGAAGAAACAGAACCATGGGGCAACAAACAAAGGCATCTGAGAAAATGATTACTTTATGAATATTAAGAAGTGGATATTGGAAAGCTGCTTAAGGCAACAGGACTTGCTTTGTCATAGTAATGTCTAAAGATACTTTCACTCAGATAATAAGACTTCAATTTAGTTCTAATAAAGGTAACTGTATGACAAGGCAGGACCACCAATCAGGTTCATACATGCAAGGAGCAACCAACTAGCCTCAGATTCTAGCAGCTTCTGATTGGAGACTAAACTTGTCACAAGTTGTTTTATTTTTGTTAAGTTGTTAGAGGTACTTGGAAGATAGCACAAAAGGGTGAAGAGACTACAAGCAAAGGCAGGCAAACATCACAAACAATATTTGCTTGGAGTATATATTTTGCTGTCCTTATTTCAACATTTGTAAAAGAGGGACACAAAAATATAGTTGTATTATTTTTTCTTTTCTTTTCTTTCAGAGTCTATCAATCAATTCATTTCAGAAACACTATCATAGCTTCACATCTCTATGAAATTAGTAGCAGAAAAAACTCAAAAGTCCAAGCTCCATCAACCTAGTGTTTATTGTTTCTCAGCTGAAAAAACAAACAGATAATTAGGATAGTACTTCTCCTCTACTCCAAGAGCTAGGACCGAGAGCTCCCAGATCTGGGTTAGAATTTCGTCGAAAGGAACAAAACACTAGCAATTTATGGAAGTTGTGGTCCGGTGGAAAAGGTTGTCCCTAACTGAGGTTACTTCACAAGCTTTTGTGAAAAACATTCAGAGGTTGACTCAAACAATACCTAGAGATGGTGAATTTTTACAAATTTTTGTTTTTAATTACCAATTAATCAATGAGCCAGATATATATATAGTCAATATTAAAATCGGCAATCAGTGGCAAGTAAACAGTCAATAACAAATTAAAAAAGTAGAAACACCAAAAATGAGTTTCTTTCTAACAAAGGAAACGCTCCACAACCAGTGAGACCTGAAAAACTCTTTTAGTGTGTGACGCGCACTTTTGTCAACCGAGAATCTCTTCTCTTCATGCAGATTCACCGAGAACAATCTTTGTTTTTCATCAACTGGAAGTCCAGTTACCTCTCCCAAACTCCAAAACTCTTAAAAGTTACAAGAAAATTTTATTTCGGTGTTTTTGGACTGCCTTTTTTTGTTGATAAAAATTTGTGGTTGAAAATCAATCTGGACGAAATCCGGCCTGGTATTCACAGAGGAAGGTTGAATTAGGTTGCACAGATATAGAGGGAACCAACAAAAAAGAAGACGTCCTTGGCCAAATAATATGGACCGCTCTAGCAGTCCACAGTGTCTGCTCGAGCGGTCCTATATACAGGTCCTTGCCTCCTTCAGCAGGGTCTCTGTAAAATCCACTGAATCCGGTTGTGTTTGCGGCAATTTTCCCTCCTCTTTCCATAAGGCAACTGTATGCTACCCAAAATAGTGAAATACTAACTAAATGACTTAAGAACCATCCTGTCCGTCCAAATACTAAACCATTACTTAGACTTCAATTACACTTCAATATTTTGACTTTTGTTCACATATAAGCCAATTACAAACAAGAGCTAACATCTTGACTTAATTAAGACTCAGTTCCATCTTTTCCCCTAGAGAACAAGGTGATTGCATTATGGGGGGTATTTGATAAGGCCAAACCCTCAATCAGGTTCACATTTGCAACACATAGAAACAAGGCACCCCCTGCAACCAACTAGCACCAAATTCCTGCAGCTTCTAAAAAAATTAGAGAATAAAATTGTTACAAGTAGTCATTTTTATATTAAGTCGTCTAGTTGGAAACGGGCATGAAAGGAGGAAGAAACAAAGACAACGCAGGAAAAAATCACAGGCAGTAATTTTATGCTCTTATTTATTTATTTGTCAAAGAGAAACTCCAAAAGTGTAGCCTTTTTTTTTTTTTTTGGAAACTTCCAGAAGTATAGCCAAGACACTCTTTTTCTCAATGTTTTATCAATTAATTCCTTATAAAAACACTATCACAACTTCGCCTCTATCATTCTACTAAGGAAAATTGATAACATCTCTTAGCAAATGACGGCCTTTACACAAAATGAATTGCTAAATTGGTAACACGCATAAGAAGTACAGTAATAGAACTCTGAGTAGTTAAAAAAGGTGGTTTTGGAAAATGTGCAGGCGAAACGAAATTTATGAATTGTGCAGAAAAATAAACATTGGAAAACACATGTTGAAACATCCTCGAAGATGCAAAGACATTATCAATTGAATTGATTTATGTGGTTAAATGCAAAAACTGGTGCACAAATGACTAGGTATCATCAATTACCTTTAGCTAAAGCAAAACCAGAATCATGGGAATTTGTTACTCAAAATCCCACTGACTCAAGCGTTCACTTCAAACAGTATGGGGGTGAAAATTACCCATCTTCCATCATTGGGTCAGAAATTGCAAAATTAAGAGTTTTTCCTCTTTTTCACCAATTCCTTGTCGTTATTCCTAATTTGTTCTTTCTTAATAGTTAAAAAGTTCCAACAAAGGCCAATCTACACAGCCAAGGAGGATAGTGACATGAAAAGTGCTCCAGCACAGATAACAAAATTGCTAAAACGTCATTCGTAATGCACAGAATGAAAGTTTCTTCTGCGCAGCGACCGATGTCGCATAAACAAAACAATAAAACAGTAAAAATAAAATTTTCAATTTATGAATTTACTTCTATATTCCTTTCAGTATAATAAAAGTCAACAATTTGATTTGCATAAAGGGGTTTAACACTGCTAATAATAGATAATTTGAAATTAGTTACGTAATCCATAGAAAGCAAGACACTGAAGTTATCCTTTTATGACAAAATCCGCAACCTCACAATATTAGAAACTCCAAATGACGAACTCGAGGAAATTATAATATTCAAGAGTTCATACATAAATCTTTTTCATTTTTCGGTAAAAATGTAAGTTCGAGAGAAATGGGCCACCAAAAAACCATGAGAACAAGCCTTACGCTACACAAATCAACAAGTAGCTCAGAAGTCAAAACTGGAGTTTAAAACGAGAAATAAAAAATGGCCAACCCACTTCATTATATAAAAATAAAATTTTTAAAAAAAAAAAAAAGGTAGACGAGCAATAATGAAATAGTAAAATTTGCAAGGAAAAATAAGAAAATTTATATACCACCAAGAAAAGGCAGGCAAGACATTTTTGTGCAGCGAAAAGGATTTGAACCGCAATTGCTTCCACTAACGAGTAGGCCGTTAGCTCCTCCCTCAAAGCACTTACATTAGAGTCCAACTTACTCACCTCCATTTTTCCCAAGAAAAGAATAGCCCGAATTCACTGCCGGGGGTTTAAGAGAGAGAAACAGTGAGGTATTTTAGAGAGAGAGAGAGAGAGAGATGAGATTCTAGGGTAGGGTTGATTTCGATTTATGTCCAAAGAGGGCAACGGGAAAACATGAGATTTCTTCAACTTATTTGGGTAGTATAAATGTATAATAATGATAATAATGGTAAATTCCTTTCAGAAAAAAATTCGGGTGCGGGTAAATGCACGGCTTTTTTCTTTTTTAAACACGCCTCCATTTATTCCTATATCTTCATCTTTGTATAATTTATCCTCAGCAAATTGAAAAAAAAAAACCAAAACAAAGAAGAAGTCAAAAAGGTGCTGTTAAACACATCCCATATTTTACTCAACACACCCACCAAATTTTAAATTTCAAACAAAATGACCAAAATATACCTATATTAAAAAAAAATTTGGTTTGGCCATGACCGGCCGAACCCCCTTGATTGCCAAATACCCTACCCTTGAGGTTGTTCAGCCAGGCCATTGTTGGCTGAACAGCCTCGAGGATGTTCGGCTTGCCCACAAAAAAAAAAATGACAACAACAGAAAGTTGTTTCTCGCACCATGGAATCAGAGGATGAAGGCTACTGCAATTCTTTTTATAGCAGGGCAGCTCCTTTTTTCGTTTCTTTTATTTTTTATTTTTGGCTAGCTCCTTTTTTGTTTTATCTTTACGAGATAATCCTTGGTTCAATAATTGATTTTGTAAAGTTGAAATTTCAATGGTGACCCCAATGTAATGGACTAATGGCATCTCTCCCTCCTTTTTCTTCTTCTTCTTTTGGTTTTTTGAGCCAACACGGGTGTTGGCCGAACACCATGAAGGATGTTTGGCCAACACCCATGAAAGGGCAATTTCGTCGAGTGGGTGCGAAGAACAATATATGGGGTGTGTTTAGCCGTAGCCAGCCAGAAATTACACCCAAAATGAAGAAGAAGAAGAAGCAGCGGAAGTTGAAGCTGCCACCTTCTTTCGCTTGACAGCTTATGACAACAAATGGTAACAGTGAACCATTGTAATTTTGATAATGCTACGAAAATTGCAAGCAATTGAGGAGGAGATCCCCACATGTTTTTGCTGCAACTTTGTAGCAAAAAAAGCACAGGTTCTCCACCCACCCCCTCTTTTAGCTACCATTTTCGCAGCAAACATGCTAGTGAAATTTTTTTTTGCCAAAGTTGTTCGGCCTACACTAGCAAAGTACAACATTTTTTTTTTTTTTTTGCTGAAGGTAAAACAGGGATATGGAGAAAAAGGGGTGCATGTAGCCCTACCCAAAAAATAATAGTAATAATAATTCGTCCCCAACTATTGCATTTATTTGTAATCTTACCCCCCCCCCCCCCTCCTTTTTGAGCTAGGTATGAGGTATGTCTCCAATTTTTGTAATGTTAGCAACATTTAGCCAAAACTCACTTTTACCTTTATTCAAAATTTATAAAATTTTGTATAATTAAAATAAATGATGGGTATTTTTATAATTTAATAGTTATGTTGACGGTGAATTGGAAATTTAGTCTCAAACCTTTATACTCATTTGAACTTTCATCCTCAACCTTTTTTTGAAGCTAGCAAGCCCCCAACTTGCGAAACGCTAGCGACGTTTATCCAAAACTCACTATTCCATCAATTTGGATGTTAGTTAAGTTTCTAAATTTTTTATTTAATAAAGAAATTTAACAAATGCTTTACCAATTTTATGAAAAAATAAATATGAAATCCTTCTTTTACAATGTAAATACTAGTATGAAAATTAAACTCAAACCCTTTACTCCTTCATAATCTCATTAAAGGTAAGCTAACTTTTAGGCTGGATGTTGTCTATGTTATAAGATATATGTAAACAACTGTGAATAATAATAGGTGATATATGATATATATAAATATATATATATATATATATTATTAATATTGATGTTTCACTAATAGAAATTAATTTTTAAATAAAAAAATTTAAAATGGCAACATTTATTATTTTCCTCCCAGCAATAATTGATACATATTGTAACAGTTTCGACTATAATTTATAAATCGTGATAGTCTAATATCTTAATCTTAATCTTATCTTATATTAATTTTATCTTAATCTTAATCTTAATATAATAATACTTAAAGTGCCACCAACGCACAATGCCACATTTGCTATTTTTATAGGGATTAATTATTTTTATTATTTAATTTACTCTACTTTTCTTATTTGGTGTTGTTTTCCTTATTTTATTTTTTTATATATACTAGTACTTTCACCCTATGCATTGCACCGGAACATATATATTCAAAATATAATCTAGAGCTCGTATAAGAAAAAATACAAAAGATTTTCCACAATTTGCGACAGAGTTTTTCTTATATTTCCTCTCTATGTCACCCTCGCTTTGCATAGGAATATATATTCAATATAAAATTATGTTGATAATTTTTTAGTCACAATACACCTACAATGCCGTTGCAATGTATCGTTGTAATAGACTTGTGCCGATAGCTCTACTGTAATTAAATTCTATCGTCACAATAGGATTTTTCATTTATTGCAATAATATTTTTCATCGCGGAGTTGATGATATTGTGACGATAAATTTTTTTATAATAGATTGGAAACCCTATAGAGATGGTGTCTTCTGCAACTACGTCCATCATTGCAATATCTTTATCTAGCACAATGATTTTTTTAATCGTAATAAGGGTTTTATCTATTGGAAATAATACTCATACCCCTACCACACTAATTGCCATTGTTGATATTTATTATAATTTACTGACTAATTTAATACTTCTATTTTCACATACTAACAATAATAATGAAGACATAAATAGAATTTTTTCTAAAGGCGTAAGCAAAATTGAATATTAAATTTATTTATACTAGTGCTTCTACCCGTGCGTTGCACGGGGAGACATGTAGAAGCGGTAAAACTCGTTGCCATAATTAAAAATTAATTTTTTTAATTTAGAAAAATAGGTGGACCCAATGCGTGTTTATATGTATACACGCTGAAGAAGAAGTCAAGTTGGAAAAGACATGTAGAAGCGGTAAAACTCATTGCCATAATTAAAAATTGATTTTTTAATTCAGAAAAATAGGTGAAAGTGGCGGGAAAATGTGCTGGTTTTATTAATATATAGATATAGATATTACAAAGATTGATGGAGATTTAGGTGAAAGATTTTAAGATTGGTAGAGATTTAGTTGAGAGATTTTAGGATTGACCCAGATTTAGGTAAAAGATTTTAGGAAATAAGAAAGGGTGGGAAATGAGAATAAAAAATGAATTATTTGATTCTGAAAAATGTAAATTTCGTGGAAAAATGACTTTAGTTTATTTATATATAGATTTTATTTTTTATATGTATTCTAATTTTTGATTAATTTATATAACTTTTCTATTCTTTTGTATTTAGTGTGCATGCATTAATGAAAATGTGGTAAAAAATAAAATTTACAACTTACAATACATATTAAATTAACTCTAGAAATGAGAATTATTATATATATATATATATATATATATATACACACACACACACATCCTTCTTCTTATTAACAAAATTTGAAGTGCCAACTTTACACAATGTCCTGTTGGTAGCAGTTTTCTATTTTAGAAAAAATATTTTTAAACATTTAAAAAATTAAATAAAAAATCCTATTATTATTTTATCACGTTAAAAGGGTAGTTTTAAATAATTTTCATGGGTAATATGAATTGAGTGGTTCAAATAGTGGGAAATTTTTTTAGATCAAATAGTGAGTAATTAAATAATTAAATTTATAATAATTAATTAATTAATTGTAAAAGAAACAAAAAACGATAACTTCCATGCCTCATTTTATTAGTTTGCAAGCCATTTAAAAAATAATTATGAAAATTATCATTTAATTATCTCTTTATTATTTATCAAAAAATTGCAAGTATCAAAAATCAACTTTTTATATTTTTTATATTTAGTATTATATGCATTAATGAAAATGTGATAAGAGATCAAAATTACAACTTACAGTGCAAATTAAATTAATTTTAAAAATGGGAATTAATTTTTTGTACACATTTTAATTTTTGAATTATATATATATATATACTACATTATAATATAATAAAATTCATAGTATAATAATATAATAAAATGTTTAGTGCCAACTAGGCACAATGGCATGTTGGTAGTGTTATATTGGCACGAGTTTTCTTTAAAAATTCGAATTTAGAATAAATCTTAAATCTGATTTCCTATTTTAATTTGGCCCCATTGAAAAAACACGGTTTTATACCAATTTAAAAAAAAAAACTAAAAACAATTTTGAATTTAAAATTAAATGTTAATTGTTTATTCATTTTTTAATTTGATTCTATATATAAATCATGTTTAAATATGATTTACTAATTAATGTTATATATTACTAAAAAAAAATGGAAAACTCAATTTTTGGCATGCATTGATTTAAGAAAAGGGAAATTTAAATGAAATTTTGAATTAAATATAACAAATGGACTATATTTTGCTGATTGATGCAGTTTGGTATTGGATTTTATTAATTTTGACTAATAGTGGCATAAATTTGTAAATAAAAAAACTCAACTTACATATGGCCCGAATTCAATTTGATATTTAGTATCCATATATTATAATAACAAAAAAATTTGACTAATAATGACATAAACAAATAAGGAAAACTTGAATTGGATATGGCCCGAATTTAATTCAATATTCAGTATCGATATATCATAATAACAAAAATCAAAGCCAATTGCTTTCCTATGTTAACCTTTTGTTAAAAAAGTTGGCATTCAGTTACAGTCTGTTGTACATCATGGTATCCATAGTTATAAGTCGTGGAGGTTTAAAGGTCTTTATATGTGATAGAGATGGAAAGCCAACGAAATCAATTATGAATATTGTTTACAAAGAAATATTTCAAAATTTGTAATTTTTTAGTTACTTCAATTCTTTTTTTAAGGTATAAATTACATCAAATCCATATTCAAACGCAACAATATAAACTCGATTGAAGCCCTACTGAAGCGCGAACTATAACTGTCTTACTGATGGAAGAACTATAGATACACTGCTATTACAACTCCAACTGCTACTAATGTTGTTCTATGAGTTGGGACTACACCTATGCAATGTAACACGAGATTGGTGGGACTCAAATTTGATACCTCGCAGCCGCAGGGCCTCAGTCTTCGTTCTCCTAACTAATCAGACAAGGCTTTACTCGCAAGTTTAGTTCAATTCTTAATACATTTGCATTGCCTAATTATTTGTAATTTTTTTATTTTAAATAAATTATAATCTTTCCGTACGTTGCATGAGTGTAGTACTAGTATTATGAAATGAGTGATAAATACATGAATGAATGATTGGATAAAAATAACTAAAATTTTAATTAACTGGTTAATATAAAAAATAAATAAAATTCAAGTAGAATGCCAATAATGTTTTATCCCATTGGTTAAGAGGACAAAGACTAAGGTTCTGAGATTTAGAGGTCTCGGTTTGATTCCCACAAACCGTGTACCAATCACGTGTTGAGTGGCTTTAATTGCTGCCGATAGGAAGGCCTTAGTTCTCGCCAATAAGATAGCTAGTTAGTTATCATCAGTAGTGTGATTATAGTTCTCCCACCAGCAAAATGGCTATAGTTTCCGCCGATAGGGCGATTAGTTCCTACTTGTAGAGTGGTTTTGGTTGTATTGTATTTCAATAGTATGTACTAATTGATAAATTTTTACTTTCAAAAAGGAGTTGAATATTATTCATCATTTTAATTTTTATTGTTCCTTTTTTTAATTGAACTTTTTACTATTCATAGACGATAAAAACGAAATTTTTATTCTTAATTAAAGATGTTTTCATCCAATTTTACTTTGTAATCGATGCAATCAGGACCTATTCTTTATAGTTATTGCACTTTCAGGATCCATTTTAAGAATTGAAGCATTTTGGTTCCTATACTTGAGTTTTTTAGAACAATAATGACTTTTGACATGAAAATGACCAAATTACCCATCCTCTTAATAAATTACAATTTCAATTGAATAATAAACTTTAATATATATATGCAAATAAGTCCTAAGTTTTTCTTAAGTTGTACAATTTCAACTGTAACTTTTCAAATCATTTTATTTTAACACATAATTATATTTATCGAATTAATTTTGTTCTAATTAAATATTTTTTGAACGATTTTTTTAATATATCGACACATGTTTGCATTAATTTTATATATTTTTAATTTTTTTGCTAGTATCAAATCCATGCACATTTTGAATATAAAAAAAATACATGCTCCTTTTCATTTTAGTCAATCATTTAAAGATTATTATTGATTGTGATTACAATTAAAAACTAATTTTTGAAAAAAAAAATTCGAACGAAAAAAAGAAAAGAAAGGAAAACAACCCCCTCCGCCCCCAAAAAAAGGGAAAAGAAAAGAAACCCCACCCCCCACCCACTCCCACCTCCCAAATGCCTACCAAACGAGTGCTACTGTTACGTCTTACAAGCTAAAGGTGGGGATGAGCAACAACACTTTTACAAATTTTTTTTATTATTCTTCGACATATTTTTTGTTCTCAAAATCTATTTTTAATTCCAATAATAATATCAAACTATAGTTTATAGAAATAGAATAATTACAGTAATCTTTAATAAATCGTTAAAGTTAAAATGTGCGTACATTTAAGATTATAACAAAATTTCAAAAAAATGCAATATTAATACAAACACATGCCAATGTATCAAAAAGTTTGGATTAAAACTATTTAAAAAGAATAAATTTATTCGATAAATTTATTTGTGAGCCAAAATTAAAAGTAAAAAGTTAAGGTTCAAATCGACCAATTTAAGAAAAATTTTGGATTTATTTGCACACATTTAAAACTTTAGTATTCAATTGGAATTGGTATTTATTGAGTATATGGTAATTTGGTCATTTTTGCTCAAAAATCCTCATTATGCCAAGAAAGCTTAAATATATGGACAAAAAAGCTTCAGTTCTCATAATGGACACTCAAAGTGCAACAACCCAAAACTGCAAGTCGTGGATACGCCAATTACCCAATTTTCCTTATTGATTGCATATAATAAGTAAAAATTCATGGTACAAATATGAGTCCTGATTATGGCAATTCTACTTATTAATTATTCAACATAATTTTACCATTTGCCCCCGCCATTAGTCACCTCCATCATAGCCATCTCCACCATGATTATGCCGCCTCTATGATTTCACTGGTTGTTTAAAAAAAAAAAAAGATATGCCCTTGGTTTATATAAAAATAAAAAAAATCATTTTTATTGCACTGATTAATGTAAAATAATAATTATTTGGCGTATTTAAATAATTTTATCACCAGGTCAAAGGAAGGTTTTGTCTACATGAGCCAGAAAACTCCCTTAAAATTGAAAACTATATCAAAATTCTCCGTCTCTTCAATTTCTTTGCAAAATCATTTATTCAATTTCCAATTCTCCATGATCACCACGTAAGCTTTCTCCTACATGCCAATTCCACCACTCAAAAGTGGTAAACTAGTTCTTTTACTATGTATCTTAATTATTTAAAATTTTATTTATTAAATTTAAAATAATTTTTGCATATTGCTATGTAAATCTAAGGGATATTTTCACTTTTAATTCCCATTCTTTGTATTTTGAGATAAATTTGTTTCTATTCTTTTTTTCTCCATCTCATGGGTCTCCGTTCTTTTCAAAAATGTGCACCGTTTGTTCCTAATCCCAAATTTCATCAATTTTACCGTTAAAAAAAATTATTTTTGTCATTTTGTGCACTCAAAAAATGGGGATGAAAAGTGAAAACAACCTTTATTATTATTATTATTATTATTATTATTATTATTATTATTATTATTATTATTACTACTACTACTACTTCTAATGCATTATTTCTAAATTTATTAAATTAAAATCTATGTTCTTTTATCTTGATATTTTGTTTACATTTTTTTGGAAAAATCAAATCGAACCCAAAGTAGTTTGTGTTGATTGATGGGTTTCGAATGTCCCTACTTTTTGTTTAAATATTTTATTAATAATGAATTAAAAATACATTACATTACTTTGTATCATAATAAAAAATTAAAGTGTTCATTCAAAAAAAATTTAAAATGAAAAATTAAATCGTTTAACAACATATATGTAAACGGATGTTGGTTTGTTTCATTGATTTTTTTTATTATTCTTATAATTATCTTACTAATTTTCTTCAATCGTCATGTTTCTTTAACCATCCATTAATTGGTACAATAAGTCCTAAAAATTTATTTAAAATATTAATTTAAAAAATTATCTGACCTTCATATTTAAAAAAAATAAGAAAAATATTTTAAAAATACTATAGATACAAGAATTGAAAATGAACGTTTGTTCTCCAATTCGGAGAAAATTAAAATATATTTTGTCAAAAACTGTTGGTAGAAAATGATTTTCTTGATAATTATCCCAAACAAGCTCTCCAATAATTATTATTATTATTATTATTATTATTATTATTATTATTATTATTATTATTATTATTATTATTATTATTACAGTAAATTGTAATGAATAAATAACATATTGAAACAAACCAATATTCGTTTACATATATGTGATGTTAAATGCTTTAATTAATTATTTATTTATTTTATTTTTATTATTATTATCATTATTTTGAATCTCCTCTTTAATTTTTTATTAGGGTACAAAGTACAATATATTTTTATTTTATTATCAATAAAATATTTAAACAAAAAGGCAAGCACATTCAAAGCCCATCAATCAATACAAACCACTTTGAGGTTGATTTTATTTATAAATAAATAAATAAATAAATAAATAAAATATTTAGATAAAAGAACATAGATTTTAATTTAATAAATTTTAGAAATAATTGAATATATATTAATTAAATAATACCTAAATTAATTAATCATTGGAAGTAATAATAATAATAATAATAATAATAATAATAATAATAATAATAATAAAAGATTATTTTCACTTTTCGTCTTCATTTTTTGAGTGCATAAAAGGACAAAAATGATGATTTAACGGTGAAATGGATGAAATTTGAAATTAGGCAAAAACATTGCATATTTTTTAAAAGAATGAGCACCTAGGAGGTCAGAAAAAAAGACTACGGACAATATGGTCTCAAAATGCAAAGAATGGGGGCCTAGAGTGAAAATAATCCTAATAATAATACAGATTATTTTCACCTTTCGTCCCATTCGTTGAGTGCACAAAAGAGCCAAAAATAATGATTTAATGGTGAAATGGATGGAATTTGGAATTCAAGACGGACGACGTATATTTTTGAAACGAATGGGGACCCGACAAGTCGGGGAAAAAAAAGAATAGAGAGAAAACGGTCTAAAAATGCAAATAATTGGGACAAAAAGTGAAAATAACCTAATTGCAAAAGAAACAAGGGCGAGGCTAAACGCACTCTCTTCTTTACTGAGTACACCTATTTTTTCAAATATTTTTATTTTACCCTTCGACCAAAAAGGAAAAAAAAAAAAAAAGAAACAACGACGAAGAAGCTGCCATTTTCCAACATCATTTGCTGCGGGAAATGGCAACAGTTTGCTTCAGTTAACTTTTTTTTTTTCTTTTCTCTTGTTCGTCCTAGGGTTTTTTGGGTAGCTCCCACGAAACAGCTAAAAGGCTTTTGGCAAGTTGTTCAGCGGGAATTGGCTACATAACGAACAATCCTTAGGCCGTTCAACTAGTTTCCATGGAACACAATAAAATCTATAATATATATAAAGTAGAGGTGTATGGTTTTTTTGAAATCTGGAAGTGGTTTTAGGACAGCAGTAACTAATTCAAATACAATTGCTGATCAAAAATGCTGTCACATGTGCATTAATTTTAACTTCCAACATATACCATTTGTTTTAGAGTCCAGTTTGGTTGAATATTACCCTCCTTTGGGAGGGTAAATTTGAGGTATAAAAAATTGAAAATTTTTGAAAATTTTTATTTTGTATTATTTTATTCATTGAGAGCTTCAATTTGAGTATAATATTGATACATAATTTTTATTGTTTTAAAAAGTTACTTATTTTATAAATACATAAGTAACTTATCATAAAAATAAATAACTTTTTAAAATAGTAAAAATTATATATCAATATTGTACGCAAATTGAAGCTCTCAATGACTCGAATATTAGGAAACAAAAAAATTGAATTTTTTTAATTTTTTATACTAATGTTCACCCTCTTTTAGGAGGGTGAACAAAACTATACGTTTTGTTTTACCATGTGTCCATCTTATAACATATCTTAAAATCCGAAAATTCTTTTCATTCTTTTAATTGTTGATTAAAATGGAATTACGAATAACAAATTATAAAAATCTATAATATATATAAAGTAGAGGTGGATAGTATTTTTATTTTCTGATAATGGTTTTAGAACAAAAAAAAGTTATTTTTTTAATTGATATCTCTATGATTGGATACCATGCGGTAGTTTTAAGTATCGCATACATACGGGGAGGAGTTGATTTTCAAACGATTGTCTAATTTACTTCAACAAATGTATCCTAATTTTTTGCTCTAACTTCTTAATTTGAACAAGTCAAATAGCATTTTTTTTGCATAGTGTTAATCAATAATAATTATGTAATACATGAAGATGATAGGTTTTATACAAATGAATAAAATGATACAATAAATATCTTTAAATAATATCTGAAGATGGAAACAATATTTTTCATTTTCGACTGGATTAATTCATAAACTCTACACAATAATAAATATTGAAAAATAAAATAAATTTATTTTGAAGAATGAGTTTTAACAATATCGCCATTAATTTTTAAATTTCCTTGCTATAATTTAATTAAAGTATTTATACGTGATTTGATAAATAGAAACTAATTATGGTATGAGTTATATAAATCAATTATTACAAGGTAAAAAATTATTATGTTACTTAAATATTTTTAATCAATTATTATAAATTTAAATTATTTTTTTGAATAAAAATTCAACTTATTATAGTACTTTAAATGGTGACCAATAATGAAATATCTATTAATCAATTTAGGGCATTGTTATAGTTCTTAAATAAGTTAAATTAATGGTGTACACACATAATGTTAACATTATGCATTAATAATCGATCATTGTAATTTAAATTTTTTTTGTAATCATATATTATATTAATTGCTCTTTTGGTGGCAAAAATTTATCAGCAAGTCTTTTTATTTTTTACGTGTTTTACAAATTTTTTACTTTTTTTTAGCATATCAAAAAATTATATACATTATATATCTTTTAAAAATTTTAAATGTCTACTAATTTTTTTACATTTGAAGCACAAATTTCCTTGATTCACCTTGGATCATGCTATGTTTTCAATATTTTACTATTTTTTGTTAGTGATTACTGCCCGTGTATTGCACGAGTGTCAAGAAGGAAATAAAAATTTAAAACTAAGTTAATGCGAAAATAATAATTTTTAGAATGCTAGGAGTAAAAGTGTATAAGATTATTTGTCTTTTTTAGCTCCTATTGAGCTTGCTTACTATTTAGTTCATGTAGATTGTTTACGTTGTTACTTAAGAATTGATGAGTTATAAAAAATTTTATTTTTGGTGATTTCGTTCTTGCAAAATTACCATGTTGTGACCAGTATTTTATGGAAAATGATAGTTTGATTATCCTCTTTATTTTTTTGGAGATGAAAGGTTTTAGACTTTTACACATCTACCTTCCATTTTTTCTTTACTACATTTTATTTTTTTTTTCAAATTTTTTTATTTGGGGGGGGGGGGGGGGGAAGTTAATGATGAAAATTCTCTTTTTTCGTAGTGACTTTTTTTTTTGTCAAAATTAAGAAAAAGGCTTATGAAATTAATTTTCTGGCTTTTGCAGCATGACCTCAAATACCCAAAAATAATGTATAATTTAAGTTAATTGTAAAAGAGACAATAAAATAATGAATTATAAGTTAAATCATTGAAAAACAAAAATAAAATCATGAAATTTAAATTTGTATGAAATGTAATGTCTTGGGTTGGTGCAAATGATGTACGAAAATAATGTCTGGTGTCTTTTGTAATACATTACATATTATCTCGTTTGCAGGTTCACCACAATTATTAATAATAGAAGATAATGTGACAGAATTGTAAATTGATATTGATTTTAAATAATTTTTAATTTTACATATGTTTTTACTTTAACCTATATTTCTTCTATGTTATATGATTACCATTGTCGCTAGCGTACTTTATGTGTTTGTTTTGAATTACGTTTATATTTTAATTCAACGTTATTTTGACATTATTTTTAATTTATTTAATGTTCAACTGTACATTATGCTAATTTGTTGATATGTGTATATTTGACATTGTTAAAGAAGTATTAGCACTTAAAAACTATAATTTTATTATATTTCATTGTAATTCATTTAAAACTAATCTCATTTAAATACTCATTGATTGTAATTTTGAATATTACAATTTATTTTATTTATCTTTCAAACATCACACAATTTTTTAAATTAGTCTCTCACCATTTATTTTTAATCATTTTAATTGTGAACACATAGCACACTTAACATAGAAATATTGTCATAATATATGCTACCAAATTGTAACAAATATTATGCTACTATCAATTAAACAAAATTGTAAATCATGTTTGAAATAATTTATTATTTACTTAACACAATTTTACTATCATTGCACGGGCTAAAAAACTAGTACAAATTTAAATGAAGGCAGTGTACTCCTTCGGAACCGGGTGCATCTAGCCTCACCCAAGAAACAAATACCGCTGACTGACTTTGGCAGAAAAAGTCCAACAAAACGCCTCGAATGGATGGGCTTCTTCGTCTAAGTTGAAATCCTCGCGCTGCGCCCTAAATTCAAACAACAATGGCGCACGCAGCAAGATTGAATCTTCGAATGCAGAAGGAACTGAAGCTTCTGCTCACTGATCCACCTTACGGCGTTTCTTTCTCTTCTCTCTCCGATGACTCTTCTTCTTCATCCTCTCTCACCTCTATTGATGCCCGTATGTCATATATTAGCCATACAAGTATGCATAGAAAGCTGGCTACTACATCCATAAGATTTTTGAGTAATTTGGGTGTTTTTAATTTTGAATTTCGCAGATGTTGAAGGACCCGCAGGGACTGTCTACTCCACTGGGGTTTTCAAAGTTAAGATTCAAATTCCAGAAAGGTATGAATTTGTCTCTGAAAGTAGCATATTTGTGTCAAAAATTTTCTGAATTTTCTATTTCTGAACTTTGATCTTTTTTAATTGTATTTTTTTTTTTTGTTAGGTATCCATTTCAACCTCCTATTGTGACGTTTATTACGCCAATATACCATCCAAACATAGACACCGGAGGCCGCATTTGTTTGGATATTCTGAATCTTCCCCCCAAGGTCTGTGTCTCACTTCATTTCTATGGATTATAAAGGTTGATTTATTGTGTAGACACAGATTTTACTTCTGTAATTTACTTCTTGTTTACAACTCAGAAACGGTTTTGAGAGGCTGTCGATTAGGGATTTGACTATAAAAGCCTATTAGCATTTTCTGTTGTGCTTAAAAGTTGCCTTTCAATTTAGAAAGTTACATTTTTATATAGCTTTGTTAGGAAACAAAATTATCTTAAAGTGATGCTTAGCAAAATAAGTGAATGGATTTACTGTGATTCTTGGTTACTCATGATCAACTACTCGATTAGTTCCTCTCAAGGATCACACGAGCCTATTAGCTTGAGTTCGTATTTCAGTTCAGACTGTTTTCACATTTTAATTCTTAGAGGAAATATGCTTTTTGTTATACTCAGAACTTGTTTAAAGTAGTTCTTCTATAGTTTTCAACTGCAAAAGGAGTGAGATCCATTATTTTTCAACCACCCTCCCAAAAATACCAATTTCACTTCCGGAAAACTATGCCATAAGCAAGCTTATTTATCTTCTGTTGTCACGACTATATGCATAACTCTAGGTTCCATTTATTTAGATTATCTATAAAGAGCATGCATTGACCAGAATTTTAACTGGAGCAGGGTGCCTGGCAACCATCCTTAAACATTTCAACTGTCTTAACAAGCATTGGACTGCTACTAAGTGAACCAAACCCTGATGATGGGCTTATGCATGAAGCGGTAAGTCTACATGGATTATCATTTAGGAGCCTGCCTGTGGACTATTTATTTATGTATTTATTTATTATTATTATTATTATTATTATTACTACTTTTTAATGTTTGGAAGTGATTATGCAGAGTAAAGAGTACAAATATAACCGAGCAGCTTTTGACTATAAGGCAAGATCCATGACGGAAAAATACGCCTTAGCTAGAGAAGGTTCAAGTGCTACCGGTGGCCAAGGAACAAAACCAAGCACTGCACAGGTATTGTTACTTTTTGTTGGATTTATGCGAGCACATATTTTTAATACAATCAGTTATTTTGTGCAGAGCGAAATGAAAGTATTGGATGCATCGGCATGTGAAAATGAGTATTTTGTAAGCCATGAGGGGTTCAGTGGAAGCAGCAGGAAGCTGTCATTGGAGAATTCAGGCTTGGTTATGAAACCGGACAGTGGCAAGAGGGTCCACGATGTGCCAGAGAACCAGATGGATATTGGTCTAGAGGAAGGTAATAAAGAAGTTGACAGTGAATCCAATCAAAGTCGTAAGAAACTACAAGTCACTAGGCATAAACGCCCCCTCAAATTTTCTGATGCTTCCAACTCAAGCAACCCTGAAAATGTTGATATTGAGTTGCCAAAAAAAGATTCATCTGTAGCAGAAACTGAAAACCATTCCATGGTCTCTTCAGTATCTTTGCCTATGTTGCCAACTGCTGTCAGTCATAAGCAAGAGCCCCCTAAAGGTGAAGGATGTAAGTTATCAAGTGACAGCAAAATTGTTCATTTGGAGAAACGTTCAGAACAGTTAAAGAAGAGAAATATCCATTGTGTTGAGGAATGTGCTCCGATGCCTCAACAGACGAACTCTCAAAGTAGCAGCCAAAGTGGAATAAATCTTTACAAAAATCCTGTTGACAAAAGCTGCGATGGCTTGGTTGGTATCCGGCGAAAAAAACTGGGTTTGGCTGGAAGAAAACCATTGTTGGGATCTCTTGGTTCAAGTCGATGCCATTTTGAGGATAACAAAGAGAATCAGGCTTCATATCAAACATTACCCTCTTTACAACTAAATAAGCATCCCACAAAGCTGCCATTGAGACCTTTAGATCACACACTAGGGAGTAATAACCAGCTGCGGTTGAATTCTGGAAAGCCCTCTAGAGCTCCTTCTAAGAACCCGTCTGATGAAAAGCAACTGTGTACACGAGTTCATCATGACGAGGCTGCTGGAGGATTCAAAGAGCAAGAAGAGCTTTTGCCAGAACCTGAAACAGTGATCGTGTTGGATAGTGAAGATAGTGAGGATGAAAGTGTATCTGCCAGGTCCAAACTGTCACTAGCGCGGAAATGCTTTTCAAGGAAGATAAAAGGTTCTAATTGATTTATGCTTACAACTTTACTACTTCAAGTAGCTGATCTATTTGCAGCGTCGAAATTCTCAAGTTTGATATGCAATGACCCATAGCATAAATATTAAATACATTGCTTATTTCGGTCTCAATATCACCGCTGCAGTGTTTTAGCTTCAATCATATTAGCTACTAGTACAATTGTTTTGCCTTTACGGATTGCTTGAAACTGTTGTCTACTCGTGTCACTGTGATTGTAAATTCTTCTGTTGGTGACTTTTCAAGGATAGTTCTGTTTTTATACCATCATTGAAAGAGGCTATACATGACAGTTTTCTGCCAATATTCGAAAAGACTTGGTTCTGAGGCAGGTGATTTAATTTCCTGGTGAATATTGAACTAAAAAAGAACTCTTTGTTTCGGATGAAGCTTTGATGTTGAACGACTCTGCGATGTCTTTCATCTTATCCTTCTGCTAGTAATTTTTTATTTCAACTCTTTCTTCACTAGCAAAATAATTACTCAGTGAAGCCTAATACGTTGTTTAAATAAACTTCAACCAGATACCGACATTTTTCTCTCTCAGTATGTTTTCAATTACATATTACTATGTATTTAAACATTTATAGATGAAACGATGTGTTTTATTGCTTGGCACAACCCTGGAAAGAAGAGCGTGAAATATGCTTACTATGCCGCGTAAATGAATCGAATTGATAACACTAGGATAGAGTGAGGTGTATTTCACTTTGTTAAGGCACAGGAACCACTAAATGGATGCCGCGTTTGATCTGGTATCCACGTGGGTACCAAAACCACTCCATGTGGCGCCCTCATAGGGCACCACATCATCACACCAATTTTTTTTTTTAATACTATATTAAGTTAAATGAATAATATATAATTGCCCCCTAATGGTGGGGGGTTTCATCCGACCCCTACAAATATTTTTCCCCTACTGTGGGTACTATAAGGTACCTACAGTGGGTACCAGATCCTTCTGAAATGGATACTCCATCAAAAGCCATAATTAGCTTTTCTATCCAGCTTTCAAATTTCATGTAAAAGATTTAGCTGCCTCTGGATAGTATAAATAGTTCATGAACTTAGCCGAGGTCAAATATTTATTTCATAATACATTCATCTACTGAGTACTGACCATTATTGTAGAATCAACTACAAATCTTATATTGGTATTTATTAGTCATTTAAAAATGGAGCTTAACTAATATAAGTGCATGTCAAGGAAACAATATCTACATTCCCAAAAAAAAAAAAAAAAAACTAAAACTGGGACAATATCAATCCCAATGGATTCGTTTACAAGCTCAGAGGTTAGTGAATTTTCTAACTAGTCAACTATTTTCCCAACACATCGGAAGATTGTTTTGTGCCCAAATTGCTTCTGTAATATACTTTCAATGTGTTGGAGTATTAAGGTTGGAGAGTGATTTGGTCGATGTAATCTATGAGGGTGTTAGCATGAGTTCAAAAATGCATTTTAATGTATTTTTTTTCAAATTTTAAATTTGGTCAAACAAATCACATCCATATATCTCACCACTCATTAAGGCCTTGTTTGCATACTTCAAAATATGCATAAAAATGAGTATTTTGAAAGATTTGAGTTTGAATGGTTTGACGCTGCCGACACAGCTGGGGCCCACAACCTGATGCAAAGTTTGAATTTTCCTGGCCTTGTCAACTCACACACCGCCTACCCACCCACCCAACTCACATGGCTCTTTAAAGTCCGATGAACCCCCAACCGCATGCCTTTAAGGCTCCCAAAATAAAGCTGAGCACCTCCATCATCCACCGGGCAAGAAGGCTTGAATTCTTTACAGTCGATGAACGTACCACTCATATATATATATATGTAATACCCACCTCAGATTTCCAGTAAGGAAAACAGCTTTTCCAGTAAGGAAAACAGCTTCGTAAGGTGGACGACCCATAAAAACAATTCCGATTCGAGATCCAACGTCATCGGTTTCCCCAATTTCCAATCCGCCTATTCGTCCTGGCTGCGACTATGGACCTTTCGAAGCCACCCCGACGCCAGTCTCCAAGGTGCAAGGCCAAGTATATTGTTAAGGAGGAGCATGTCCCACGCACCGAGTGGAATCCGGTGTCGAAGAGAGATTTTTTAGAGGCCGCCTACGACGAGGTAGTGAAGGGCAATTTCAACAAAGGGATCCTACTTCCCCAAGGATGGAGGAATGTTCGGGACACGTTATGGACGAAGATGAATCGGCCATACAAGATTTCACAGGTTAAGAACGAGTGGGGGAAAATTAAGGCTGAGTGGGGGATTGTGAAAAACCTATTCCATCAACTCACAGGCGCGGGACTAGACGCCGCCACCGGGGTATTGCTCCAAGAACCACAGTGGTGGGCAGAAACTATTGCGGTACGTTTTTCGTTTATCGGACACGACTACATACGTCATAGCGAATGCATAAATCCCCTGTTCGTATGAAACCATCGAACAACGAAAATTTTCCAGCAGTAAAAAAGAGAGAGTGAAAAAGAAGTTTGAATGCATAAATCCATTTTCGTATGAAACCATCGATCTCTGTTTTCATTGGATAGAAATTGAACTACGGTGACCTTAATTAAGAAATCGGAATTAGGATCATTAGATTCTCTGGTGGATGATTGACATATTAATGTTAACATTTGTTTGACAACAATTGTATTCGTTGAACGTAACACTGCTAACAAGTGTGAATTCATGGAAGATATGTTTCTGTAGCATTCTGCTTTTTGAAGGCGTGATCATTGATCATACTACTGCCTGTGGTTTGCTCTCTATAATAACTTATATTTGAAAGTTCATTTGCGTTGTTTGTAACTAAATTTTGAACGGCCGAGTTCTTTGTGTAACTGTTTTTTATGTGAATTTGAAAACGGACTGCATTCAATGCTCAGCTTTGCTCTGCATCTGAACTTGGTTTCAGCTTGCCTTGTATTCGTTTTTTACGCGTATTGATGATGATTTGTGTAATTGTGCTGTTAAAATATCGTTGGTTCTATTCATGTGTGCTTGCAAGAGAGGTCAACGATAAATGATGTCGACAAAACAAGAACAAACAGCCTAGTTACAATGACACAGTAAGGAACGTATTTCATGCTGAGACGATGTCAATATTCAGTGGTGGTGAGTCTTACTGCCCATTATTAATCTCTGACGTGGAATTTTTTTTTTTTTGCCCAAGGTTAGTCACTACCTTTTCCTTGATGTAAGCTGCCACTTATCAAGGGCATGTACATTTTAGATAGGCGGATAGAGATAATTAGTAGTATTGTGTTCTTTGAATTGATAGGCCGCTAAGTAATAAAGTTTTGGCTACCTAGAAATGAGGTACTCGTATGTAACATCATGTAGAAGATTTTTCCACATAAAACGTGTTCAAATGCTTGTTATAGAAACCGCGTGCTGTCCTTTTTTGCGTGTACTTCATGTACAGTCTTTTTTTCCTCAACACTTCTGCATACGTTTTTTTTTCCTTGTTGTCCAGGCTGATCGTAGGATGGGTGCGTACGCTAACCAGGACCTGCGGCCATGAGGGACATAGCGCCCATCTTGTTTGATGGAAGTCTAGCCACTGGGGAATTCGTCGTTGCTCCAAGGAACTACAGTAACACCCACTTCGAAGGAGGCATCGACATGGTTGACTTCGAACCCGACACTGAAGAAGGGAGTGGTGACTCTGGAGACAAAACTCCTCTTGCCCCCGCCCCTATTGGCCATTTTAGCTCTTCTGGTCGGGGTAGTGGGTCTTCGGGGAAAAGGAAGTTTATTGACCTGAACACTTGCATAATACCAACGGTTCGGCGAAAGCTTCCTGTTTCAGACTTCTCCATGCCGTCCGCACAAACGAGCAATACTTCCAATGCCCGTAACAAAGGAAAACAACCCGACCACACACCAACGGTGAAACAATGCATGGACTTGATTAATTATCTGGAGTGCTCAGACATCGACCTATATGTATATGCACTTTCACTCATACGTGAAGACGTGAACCGCCAGATTTTGTTTGCAATCCCAACTAGAAAAGGAATCGAGCATTGGCTAAAGACTATGAGGAAATAGTTAGTTGCCAGTACCTTCAACAAGGGGGAGCAATAGTTTTCCCTTTTCATTGCTTCTCCCACTCCCGCTTTCATAGGAACCAGTTGTTTGTCCATTTCCCATATTACGGCTATGCGTTTGCCATATTTCACGACTTGTATTAGGTTTTTAATGTGGACTACTAACTTTGTTGCTCGATAGTTCATAGTTTATGAACAATAAATGTAATGTCTAAAACATCCCAATGACTTAAAGCACGATACTAACTGCACTTTTTCCCTGCCTCCTAGTTTTTCTCACGTAATTCATCCAACTGTTTAGTTATATCTTTCAGGTCATTCTGAAGTTTCTGCACCTCCTTTAAATGCCGCTTTCTTTCTTCTTTCTTTTTGCCTAGCTCTTTCTTAGTACTTTTGATCTTTCAAGTTATACAAGACATCTCTTCCTTTAACCTTAGAAGCACAGGTTGCCGCTACATAGGAATACAAATTATTTAATAGAATGACATGTATTAGAAATATTATTTGCAACAGAAAGATGACAGTTGCAACTTACAAAAAACCAGTGTTCTAAAAAGCGTAAAGCGTGGCGAAGCATCGACCTCAAGCTTCAAGCTTTGTAAGCTTAAGCAAGCTTAAACGAAGTTTAAGCGTTAAAAAGCGTTTTTCAATTTATTTATTTATTTTTAATTTCTAATTAATCTAAAATCATGAAATAAATAAAATAATGTCTACCAAACACATATAAAATTTTAAATATTATATTTAATAATAATTTCTACCACTAAACATTCTTAAATTTCCAAAAGGCCAAAATTAGACAAACACAATAGCCTCTACATAAGTTTACAAAACCTTCTAAAATTTCACGTTATTGAAGTGGTGAAGAAAACAAAAACTTTTGCTCCATAAAAAAACGAAAAAAGAAAAAAAGAAAAAAGAAAGAAAACAACTTATCATAGAATATAAAAGAGTAGTTTAACGCTGGAAATACTATCACATTTAATTTACATGTTTTCAAGATTTGAAAATTTTATTTGCTCTTAGACAATTTCTCCCTTTAATGGTCTTGGTCTTTTCAATTTAAATTTTTGGGTTTTCCAAAAAAAAAAAAAATCGGTTAATCACGCTTAACCTCGATTAAGCCTTGCTTAAGCTCGCTTAAGCGTGCTTAATCACGCTTAATGGGTCAACGCTCACCTTTGATTGCTTTTTCCGCGCTTTCCGACAAAGCGGAGCGTAGTAGGCACGCCTCACGCTTAGGCGCCGCTTAAGCGCGCTTTTTAGAACATTGCAAAAAACAAAGCCTGGTCATTAAAAAAGAACTATTTTCTTCAATGCTATCAAAATATTTGCGGAGAATTTCATTAGTAGCAAGCAACAATGCTCACATACTATGAAAGAAGTCTCATTCTAGGGTTGAAGCATGAAATATAATCCCAGCATAAATAGCTATTTAAAAGCATGAGAACACAGTGAAATACACATCTTTCAAATAACCATATGTTTATGATGACACAAAACAAACATTTAGCGATTGTTCAGCTGAGCTTTTCTGCAGTTGACAAAAGAATATCTATCCAATTTCATGTTTCGTCTCAGAAAGTGGAGTTCAGTTCATTTTTTTGTCCCCGATGGTCATCCAACCAAGTCATGAGAATTCCACAGCTGCCCTCTGCATTTCACTCCAAGAACCCAAAGCCTAATTACCTAAATTGCATGATTTCATTTCACAACATGCCCACTGCTCATATCAACCCTGTAAGATTGTAACTAGCAAAAGGCTTTCCAGTAAAATGACAAGTGACGAGCAAGGAAGTAAAGTGGCACTTTTTTCGACCGCGAACTTGTTTTCCCTTTTGCATTGAAGTTTCTATAACAGACAAATAAGCATGGACAAGGTAAAACTGTATATGCAAGTAAATGATAAAAGGCAAATATAACTGGTATGTGGCATGTGGCATGTGGGACTTCTATACTGGTCATATACAAGCACTTTTTTTGAAATATCGACGTAAGAAATACAAATGTAACGCACTCTTGTTTGTCCAAATTGACTATTGCTTCTTGGAATGTTTTATTCCAACAATTTTTGTGCATTAAGGAAATCGTCCCGAGTGCATAGTATTAGGAGCTTAAACCCGTAAGAACCCATACAAAGCGCAACGCAAAATCCTTTCAAAAGGGAGGGAAAAAAATGATTACAGTAATTTCAGGGAAACGAATGAGCTGTACCATTGAAACACTTTGGTTTGCAACGTGTACTACATGCGTTTGTAAATGGGTCCAAATGACTCCGAATCAAGTTTAGTTATTCTTTTAATTACAACACCATGTTCTCATGGTGGAGTTCCTTTCCCACATAATTTTAAATTTTTAATATTTTGATTGATTTTTTTCTTTTTTTTACTTGTTTTCCAATTACTGTTATGTCTCTAATTTCAATTTGGCGCACACGGAAAAAATGGTAATTTGCAGTTACCATTCAAGTAATTTGATTAATGATATATATTTTGGTAGGTAAAAATGCAACAGTACTTCCATAAATGCAAATGAGCAAAATAATCAATTCTTTTTCTTTAATAGCTTCTGAATTGAGATTTTACTGGATGCTTACTGTCTCCACTCCTTCCAAGGCCATGTGAAAGCCATCACTTTCCACAATACTATGCAAAAATTTTGTGAAGTAGCACTAGAAAGCTTTTCCATTCTTTGTGGCCACTACCTACAGACTAGCCTTGCAGGGTTATATAATTGGTGTGTGTTAAAATTTCAACCAAATAGGACAAGATAGGTCGAAAATTCAACATTTGCCTATATATATACGTGACTCTTACCTATGAACGCCATAGAAGGGTTGCTCATACACCGCATTTACTCGGTTTGTTGTAATCTGCAGTGCCTTAAGGTGTGTACATTTTCCTTACAAATTAATGAAACTGTATACCCAGTTTTTTGAATGTGGAGATTGACGAATAACTTTTGTTGCTAAAATTTGTAATGGTGCATAAACAAGTCTCAATTTTCACGTGAATTCATCTATTTTTCAACGGCGTTGTTGTCGAACATTCATAGGAATTGTATTTTTTTACATATACTTTGTACAAAACTTTTATTAGTTTTTTTTGGACATCCACTAAAGAACAGCACATCTCAACTATTAAGATGAAATTACTCCAAATATTACATGAGTACATATTCATCCTTAAGTGTGTTAGGTAACATTGTCGACGTACATGTGAACGGTTAGTATATTTAGTTGTAGTCTCTTATCTACAATGTCCATTGCAATTTGAAAGTACTGAAACATGTTAGTATTAGGAGAGTTCATTAAACAATGTTTGGGGAAACGTTTTACTAGTATCCATCGCTATATACGTAGGGGTTCGATACTATTTACTCGTGCAATGGTATTTTGCAATGGTTAAAAAATGAGATTTAACATGCCGTAAACACACCCAGTTACATAGCAGTCATGGATCCATTCGAGATGCTGCTAAACGAGTTGCATGCACTGAATGAGGACAACATGCAATGGATACAATTCTGCAATATGGCAATGTATGCCCTGAAGGAGTTTCTAGTGCCATACATAAATTCTCCAATGATGGGTGAAGAGAGATCTGGCACCGTGATGGTCAGAAATGCGTTGCAGAACCCAACATTTTGCTATACCCTTTTTCGGATGTATCTTGATGTTTTAGTGATGTTCGGGAACCGGTTGATGCAAGACCACAGATTAGAGCCCACCATGGGCGTAGGGATCATGGAACAGGTCGGAATGTTTATTTTTATCGTGGCACATGGTGTTGGGCAGCGTCTTACTGGTGCGATATTTGGTGTCACGGAGTTCACCGTCAACAAACACTTTCACAGAGTGCTAACAGCAGTGACAACGCTTGGGAACGAGTTGATAAGACCCCACCCACAATATTTACAGGGCGTGGGGTATCACAGGCCCATAAACCAGCGACACCAGGCGTTCAGGGTATGTAATATATATTATATCTGTATTTTCTAGTCTTCTGGCACCTGTCTTTTGTAGTTATGACTACCAGTAATTTTACGTCAAATGCAGGACTGCATAGGTGTCATTGATGGGACGCACGTAAAGTGTGTGCCTCCAAAGAGCACAAGTAGGGCTTTCTATGGGCGAAAAAGTATCCCTACACAAAATATTTTAGCGATCTGTGACTTCAACCTATGCTTCACATTTGTTTCGCCTGGTTGGGAGGGGTCAATGCATGACAGTGCCGTACTCCGAGGGGCCTGGGCTAAATATGGTGACACTTTTCCACACCCGGGCAACGAAAAGTACTACTTAGTTGACCAAGGCTACGCCCACATGCCCGGCTACATGGGGCCGTATCGGGGAGGAGACGTGAGATATCACTTTCAAGAGTTCCAAAGTGCTTTCACCAGGGCGGTTCGACAACCTAGAAGCACCAAATAAGCCTTTAACTACATGCACTTATCTTGTAGGAACGTCATTGAGTGGACATTTGGTGTCTGGAAGGCGCGGTTCAATGTCCTACACTGCATGCCGCCGTACAAGATGCGACGCCAAGTCGACATTGTATTTGCCACAATGGCAGTGCATAACTTCCTACGATTGTATCAACAAAATGATGCGGCATTTGTTGCTGCTTGTCAAGATGACTTCACGCCGATGGAAAACAGTGACGAAGAGGAAGAAAATCCAGAAACCCATACTTCAACTTCACGCCAAGTGGCACGCGATGCTTGGGAGGCAAGATGGGCAGCTATTACTGCTGAGCTAGTAGGAAGGATGTAGTTGGTCAATGTTTTAGAAAATCAATATGTAATGTTTTAACGGATATTATCATTCTTCGGCAATGTGTCGGACGCCTAACACCAATTTTTATATCACTAGTGGCAAACAACAAGTTGTTAACTTTGTAATGGTGAATTGCTCGTGTAATATGTAGGTGCTTATGAATTAATCGTCCGTTGCAAGTCCAATTCGAAACGCAATAAATTTCTGGGGTATTTTCAGTTATTCGATCGAACATCTAACTTCCTTAATGTCTCGTTTAAGTTGAACAAGATACGATTATCACAAAATAATTGATATAATATTCATATTTTGATATATTCAAAAATTTCAAAATTTTTTAATTCAACTTATACGATAACATTATCAATACAATATTCGTAGTATCTTTAGTTTTGTGTTTCTATACAAGTTTGTATGTAGTTTCATTTGTTGAAAATATGGTTTATTTATTGATACGATAACGGACCGAGCCGGTCGTGAATCGATCCCTCAAGATCGTCCCCCAACTAGAACCTGGCAAAATTGATCGAGAAACTGATGGAACTCCGGCTCTGACGCAGGCAACAACAGGCAGTAGTACTCCGGCCACCTCCTACGGTGCATAAACGAAGAAACAACAGGTTTGAGCGCCACAAAGGATGATCAACTCTTCGATAAGCTCGGTCCCATATCGTATCATCTAGTATTAGAGCCCGAATCCAATTATCTGGTATCTATCCTTTATTAATAGTTCTTAGATTGTTGTTGTTGTTGTTTTTATCGGTTTAGATTATCGATTTTCGGTTTTTAGAATTGTAGGATTTAGTGTGTGTTCTTGGTGTTCTTTGTGCAAATTAATTTTGTGCTTAGAATCCATTTATTTTCTAGTATTGTGTTGTTGTCGTGTTTGTGAGTATATGTTGTGGAAAAAAAAAGGGGGCCGAAAATACAAAAAAAAAAAAAGGAAAAATTATGGCTCCAATGTTGTGTGAACGAGTGTTAGTTCAGTTTCTTGGCTACACTTAGTTTTAATTGTTTGTGTTGTTATCCTAGTAGTGTGAGTTGTAAATTTTAGGGTTGAGTTACATTGTTAGGGTTTCAAGTTTGTAGGTGTTAGTTAAGTTGTGTTAATTTGTGGTTGAGTTTGTTTCATAGTAGTGTCATTGTGTTTGAGTTGTAATTTATAGTTTAGATTCTTACTTTGAATTGAGAATACAATGCTGGAAATGGAAGTCAATGATAGACATCGGCCAAAAGCTATGACTTTGGAAGACTTTCACAATTCTAAAATCACACTGGAGTATCGTTTGAGTCAAAAGTTGAAGGAATGTGTTCAACGATTCGTTGCGCTAGTGTATAGTAAGACAAGTCTTCGGGGTAATAGTGTTGGAGATGGAAAATATGAGGATGGGAATAGAGAGATTCGGAGGGTTAGAAAGAGGGAACAACGGAGGCAAAGTGAGCATGAAGGGGATGCGAAGAATGCGGACATTGACGTAGCTTCATTTCGAGGAAGAGCCAATCCGGATGTCTACCTAGATTGGGAAAGCCATTGTTCGGGTCGAGCTTTCTCCCCACCTCGTCCCCCGTGTTTGGGCTCGTTAAACACAACCCCGAGCTTATCGTGAGTGTGATCGACTCGCGTGGCGCTCAACCCCGTTCCTTCTTCGATTTGCGCACCGTTTGAGGCGAAGGGTTCGATATACCCTTTGTTGCTACGTCGTCGGTCGAGGGATTTCCGGGTTTTCCGATCGTTTTACCGGATATTTGGGCTTTTCTGGCGTTGTATTCATTCCGCGAGGATCGATTCGAGTCGAGCGCGGCCCATATCGTATCATTTATTATACTAGTATTCACACCCGTGCGATGCACAAGAAGCAATAATATTTTTATATCAATTTCGCAACACGAAAAATCTATAGAGCTTATTAATTTAATTAATAAAAGTGGTATTTCGAGAAACATGTAAATTATTGTGCATGAATGAACAATTAAAAATTGTCGAAGAAAATAAAATACAGTAGATTCCTAAGACAAATACATAAAATCTATTAATTTCAAATTGAAATGAAATCAATACAAGTTCTCAAATATTCTTCTATATATAGCATTCGTTGACACATTTGTCTTACTTCTATCTTTACGCAGCAAAGCTTCTTCAAGTTGAAGCAACACGTAGGATTGTATATATTGCAACATAAAGTTGTCCATGACTAGACGTAGGTCTTTTTTAAAAAAAGTCCAACATGAGATCGTGATTATCATAATATCATTACATCTTTTGAATTAGAAATATGAATAGCTATAGAATCGTATATAAGTAATTGGTATTATAACAATTTAAAAATCCAGTGAAGAATCATATATATCGCTATAATTCACAGATCTTAAATAGATAATAATGAACTTCAAATAAATTGGTATTTTTTCTTACTAAAATAAGATTTTGTTCGACTCAGAGGCCAATCTTTATGTATGTATCTCATATTTTATGCATTTTCAAAAATTATTGTAATGACCCGCCCGAATTCGTCCCGGAAACGTATATGATTTCGTATATAAATCCGTATGTGTCCTCGTATTTGATATGAAATGACATGATGATGTTTCGGCATGCTACACGTGTATGTGATACGTTCACGATATGCTTTGAGGTGTAGGATATGCCTTAATGCGCTAAACGGCCTTCAAATGAGGAAAATGGGAAAATTTCGCAGAACCGAATTACGGTCAGAAGTCGACACGGCCGTGAAGGGTTCAGGTGTGTTACGCCAGAAAGGATGGTTACGGCCGTAAGGTATAATGGTTACTACCAGAATGGTGAATGCGGAAAATATCCAAAAGTTTTCAGAGAGTTATTACGGCCGATGATGGTCCTGGATATGGTCAGATGGGTCAAAGTTACGACCAGAAGGTTATGGGGTTACGGGCCAGATCTCAGTGGTTTACGCCAGAATGAGAAAGTTACTTAATCGTAATTTTAAGTCGGCAGAAACTGGTTTTAAGGTCTTCAGGTCATTTCTGAGGATTATTCATGTGAGCCCAGTTCCAAGCACTCCCATAACACTCCCAAGATTATGCCAAAACCCTCTCCATGATCTAAATCAAGAAACAAGTGCATGTAATCCCTATGTAACCTTGATTACAAGAGAAGAGAGGGAGAAGAAAGAAGAAAGCGCCGAGGTTCAAAACGACACATCTTTTGAAACGAATTGGATTTTTGAAGATGATGTCTTCTTAAGAGTTTTAGTCCATTGAGTCTAGATTGCAACAAGCTTTGAATCACCTCATTTGGACATCGGACTGTGAAAGGTTATGACCAAAACATTGAAGGCCGCCACAAGCAGAAAATTTTCAAATAAGGCATTACCAGTACTTAAAGGACACATACGATCCGTAATTTCATGTCGGCAAAGTGAGTTTTCTCGACTTTTCTTGATATTTTTGGGTATTTATTCCGCTCTAATGTGTCTCTAAGGTCCATTTGACACCCAAGAACCTCTCCAAGCTCCTCAAAACCCTTGTTGAAGCTTTATGCACCAATAGTGAGCTTGTGGATCTTGGTTCTACAAGAGGAAAGAAGAAGAAAGGAAGACGAGGAAGAGAAGGAGAGGAACAAGAGGAAGCTTGTCTATGCTTGTTTGAGCTTCATTTATGGTGCTTAATGGTTGCTTTCTATGCTTTATGATGTATTTGCATGTTTATACTTGATTGAAACAAGAAATGGAATGATTATGAAGTTTAGGGGCATGTTAGGATCTCTTGGCCTTGTTCTATGTTTATGATTTGAGATGTTGGTGATATGTATGTGTTTATGTGGTTGTATGATCCGGTCATGCCATGTCTAGACGTTATTGGGCTATAAGTGAAAGAAACCTAGTTATTGGAAGATATATGCAACGAACAAGGGAAATGAGAAGCTTGGCGTTTATGTATGTTTACGTGGTTTAATGTGAAGTAATATATGTCCTATGTGATGAGGATATGATTGTGCTAAAGTGTGCTACGGTACTTACGTGGAACCAAAATGAATACGATATCATATGTTGTAATGTTGTGACGTTATGTAAAGTAAAGTGTCAACGCTCAAAGGTACCTAATATGTAATGTCTTATGCTTGTGGTCACGATATAATCATGAAGCCTTGTTTATGATATCGTGAATGATGACGATGTGAAAGGAACAAGGCGTAAAGAGGTAACGCTTATGTCAACGATCATGAGCATATGTGTGTGAATCCACATAATCATGTGTTTACATATGGCGAATGATGTAAACTCGCTACATGGGGATCTACGCCCATAAAGACGTGGTCGGGCCGGGATCTACGCCCGTGATGTTATGAAAAGCGGTTCAGGGATCTACGCTCAAAGAAAAGGCTCTAGCTAATGAATGAACGGCGCACGCATTCACATGATTTGTAATTGGGGCCCAAAGTAAACGTGGTGACATGCATTGCATTGCATCTATTATCCACCGAGTCTTGATGACTCATTATGCGCGTGTGTGATATGTTTGACGAGGTGCTATGCGTGGGAGAGGGGCTTAAGAGTCACTAGATGTCATGATGGGATGTGTGTCGAGGAATCAAAAGATCTTGGCGGCACGACGATGAAAACCGAAACCCTAGCTTTATGTTATATGCTTGAAAGAAATAACTTCAGGGTTTCATGTCTAAATGAATGACGGACGCGCGTCTAGTTCCATAATGATAGGAATTGAAATGAAAAGAAACGAAATGAATGACGTGCACAGGCCCAAAGGTGGCCAATATTTATGATACGTGCACGACGCACTCTGATATGACGTCATTTATGACGTATATGTATGTGGAACTGGACGGGGCGTTACAATTATTGTTTAATTGAATAAAATAATCTATAAAAAAAATATTTTATCTATTCATGTAAACAAACAATTGGTCAATAGATAATAATGTGCTATCGCATCTTTATTCACTAACGAAATAATTGTCAACTTAATATTAAAAAAAAAATTTAAAGCCATGTAAGTGGTTCCTTATATGCATGTGGACATCTCTCATTAATTTGAAGTATTGAGTTCAGTACTGTAAGAGTACAAAATTTTTTTCGCTACTTTAGATTGTTGAAAGACACAAAAAAGTTACTTATCACCGACCCCTCATAACACCCTTCATGTGAAAGTAAAATCTAAAAAAAGGAAACTTGTTGAATTTCAGTAATTGTACACAATTTTAAGAGGTTTTATTGAAAATTGGAGAAAATTCACAGTAAAAAAAACTAATAACTGCTGTCCAAAATCCACTTAAAAGTTGGTTAGTTATGTCCTAAAACTACTCTTTCATTACAAAGATGGTATTGCCTCTATTTTATTTAATATATAGATTATATATTTGTTTGTCCTACTACTGAAACCAAAAGGAAAAGGGAATCAAAAAAATATTGATATGTCTTTAAATATTCATTCAAATTCTACAGAGTATAGTCAGTCAGATTACGACATAACATATTCACAAAAATATTCCTATACGCTTTACCTTTTCATTTTTTAAAGATTTTTCAATAAAATTCCAATCGACTTGCATTTTCTTTTTTTTTTCCCCTTCCGATTGCGTGTTTTTGGTGCATTAGGTTTTTAACATTCATCGTTATTGAAATTCCAATCGAATAGTTCGGAAGTGAGAGCAAGTACACATTCATGTTAATGAATTTTCTAATCTTCGGTCATCTGGAGTTGTCAAAACGATCACATGTTCGACTGTATTCGAGTAACGTGTGTATTTCTTTTATTTTTTATTCATTTCGGATTGCAAATTTACATAACATGGCCTGCAAATTCTTATACTTCATCCGAATTAAACAATATCATTCCCTCTATGATGAATCCACCCAACGATCTATCTATAAATCACCACCAAATCCTTTCATGAACTTGAAATTTGAATTGTATACCGTTTTTTGGTGAGAAAGCAGAAATTTGAATTATAGACATTAGTAATAGGTACTCGTTTTAGTTACAATCAACTACATTTCGTAACTGAAGTATGTGCATTAATTGTAGTAGAAGTGACAAAGCAAAGTAGTTAACAAGACCGACGTTCATACGATGTGAAAAGTGAGAAAGTTTACAACAGAACAACATCGCAATACAAAGAAGTGTAGTAGTCAAACATGCATTGCAACATAACGTTAAACGGAACTCCATCACTCTTTCTTTTCAAACCTAAACTCGTACACTTTGAGGGATACATTAACATTTTTCTTCTCGGTAATTGATGCGCATTTATCCAACATCTTTGACAGATCGTCATCGTTGTTATGCTTGTCAAAGTCGGCATCCAAGTTCTGTGCATTGCATGATTCTCCATCATCATAGTCGGGATCTCCCTTTCTTGGAGGGCCCAGCAGTTGCCAGTACCGACATTCGCCGATCATTTGTTTTGTGCAACTGTAAAATAGGGAACCTTTATAGGGAGAGTTCTTCTCCACAATGAAACACTGCCTCCAACTAGTCTTACAGTTTGGGCAGGTTACCTTGTCTGTACACTTCTTACTATCGTGACCACGTGATCGACAATGTAGACACATACCAGTATTTTTAACCCCCATTGAGCCTATACAACTGTAATAAACTTCACCACATAACAAGAATAGCAAAACTATACCAAATAAAATGGTGATTTTCATTTTGTTAAGCTATTATGAGCACACTGTTTTTCATCACATAACAATAATAGCAAGTTGCGGGAATGGCAACAACTTTAGCTTGACAGTTTGTCGAACACGTTGAGTATGAAATGCACAATCTTTAGAATTTGTCAATGTCTGTTACAAATAAAAGGAAACAACAAACTCCATCTCCATATAACAGGGACACATCTAAACTATTATATGAACCAACCATATGCTTAAACTCATATATTAACCATGGTCTGGTGGTAGATACAAATTGTAGAGCCCATTAAAAAGGTCAAAAAAAATTTCAGATTCTCAGTAAATGGCCTGAAATTGCTGACGGCCCCTGTAATATTTCCATGTGAAACTAACGCAAATTCTACTCTACAGGCCAATATATGTAGTTTATTTTTGCACTTTTCAATGGTAATCAATAAAGATTGCAAAGGAATAGGCCAAAAAAAAAAGAAAAACAGAAAAATGAGTAGCAGAGTTCTTTCGAACCTGACTGTTTCTGGCTAAGATTATCCTTCCTAGGTCGTGCTTAGTTCCGAATTTGAACTCTTCCAATTTACAGCGGAGATCGGGTCCTCAAGAAGTATCGTCTATCCCCTGTTCTTGTTGAATTTTTTCAACTGTTTCTCATGTGAAAGTAAAGTGTGAAATGCAGGAGGCGTTGCTTTTTTTGCCGAGTTCTTTAATTCGTTGGAGGTTTTCTTTCCCTTGTGGTGAGTGGTACGCTCATCGGCTGTAAAGAATTCAAGCCTTCTTGGCCGGTAGATGATGAAGGTGCTCAGCTTTATTTTGGGAGCCTTAAAGGCATGCGGTTGGGGGGGGTTCATCAGACTTTAAAGAGCCATGTGAGTTGGGTGGGTGGGTAGGCGGTGTGTGAGTTGACAGGGCCCAGGAAAATTCAAACTTTGCATCAGGTTGTGGGCCCCAGGTGTGTCGGCAGCGTCAAACCATTCAAACTCAAATCTTTCAAAATACTCATTTTTATGCATATTTTGAAGTATGCAAACAAGGCCTAAGAGGGTGTTAGCACACACACATTAATGCATTTTAATGTATTTTTTTAAAATTTCAAATTTGGTCAAATAAGTCACATCCATTTATTTCTTCATTCATTAAATCTCCATCATTCAACTCCACTCATTCTCTCTCTTCATACCCATAAAAATACATTAAAACTCATCCGCTAATACACTCTTAAATCTCCACCATCCAACTCCACTTATTCTCTCTCTTTCTCCTTATAAAAATACATTAAAACTCATCTGCTAACATCTTCTATATATCTATATCTATATCTATATCTATATTTTATATCCTATATATTGTATATGTATTTCTATTTCTATATATATGTAAACACTCTTAAGTCCAAGCACACACTAAAAGCACACGCTTTCCCTCCAAAGCTATTAAACTTTTTATTTTTCATTTAAATATATAATTTAAGAAGTTCCATGTTATTTTTTTTTATTTTTTTATAATTGTAACAACTCGAAAAATGTGCAATGCAGTCTCAAATCGAATAATAGGGGCTAACAAATGAGAGAAAAATGTAAACATATCATCCGTTAAATAGTTTCGAGGATTAAAGAAAAAATTTTATTATTTTACTTTTTCGAAATATCCTCGTTTTAACATCATTTCATTTTAAGTTTGAAAATGATATCTATAATTTTTAATTTAATTCAATGTGGTCATAAATAATTGTATTCAATTTGAGTTAATTTTTTATCAAAACAACATTAAACAATAAATTCACAAAATTTCTAAGTAATTTCAGTAAAGTCCTATAATGGTTGTGTAATGTGTGTAATAGTTGTATAATGCATTACATTACACATTCTATAATGGTTGCGTAAACTACACAATGTGTGATTTTTGTGTAATGCACTACATGAAGAGTGTAATAGATGGAAAATAGTGTGTAGTAGTTGAGTAATGATGCTTATTAGTTGTGTAATGCGTTACACAGAGTGTGCAATTCTTGGAATTGAGTTTTCATTGTTTTTTACGTAGAATTCGCATTAGGTGTCTGTTTTTTGTGTATAATATATGTTTTTTGCGTTTCTTGATGAGATGGATGCAACCAGTAGCGTTACGCCCACAAATATAGCCTTTTGGCAGTTTAGCTTGAGTTTTTTAGTTATTAGCAGTTTTTCAAAAATTTTGAAAAAATTGGTGTCTTGCGATCCCGTAACACAAAATTTTTTCCCTAATTTGTGTTGTGCGAATGAGTAATTGAACCATGCGTTCATGCAATATTATTGCACAGGACGGGGAATACTGGATTGTTCTAAATAAGTTGACTTTCCCTTAATTTCGAATTATTAAACTTAAAATCTTATAAAACTACAGAGATCTCTTTATAAGCATTGAAATATCATGTGATATTTACAGAAATAGGTCGAAAAGTGTTTTTGAAATAATTGTGGGTGGGCATACCCACCATTATTGGATAATATTGATGATTTGTTAAAGAAGTTTTTTGGGATTTATTTTATTTTATTTTTTTAAAAATTAGTTGTGATGTATAATTTTACTACGTTTTCCCCAATTGTATAGATGTTTTATAATTCTTTTTATATTGAAGTTGTAGATGACATTTTTCCATGCATTGCAAGAGTGAAAAACTAGTATCATTTTAGAAAAGGAAATTCACAAAATGCAAAGTGTAGATAGTGCATCAACAATTTGTATATTGTATTTCTATTATTTACAAATTGCATATTCTATTTTCATCACTAATAACAAAAACACATTCCTATGTTTTGTCAAAAAAAAATAAATAAATAAATAAATAATAGAAAGCATTACTATGGTACATGTTGTGTGCTTCCAATCCAAGGCCAAATCCTAAGGACAAGTAGCCAAGGTACTCGCGGTTCCACTTCCTAGGCATTTGCCAGTCATTTGAGGTAAGTATGTATCCCTTGTTTTAAACTTTCAAATGAGTGACAAACATTTAATGAACAATAATTGATGTGATACAAATGTGGTCAAAGGTCGACTTTGAAATAATCAATCATCTTAGAGCATCTCCAGCACACTCTTTATATTTAAAGAGCAAATTTCACATTTTAAAGAGAGTCTATAAATTTAAAGAGTTGATTTTTAAAAGGATCCCAACAACCTCTTTATATTTGCCTCTTCATTTTACTTCTTCCAAAGAACATTAATTGTTTTTCCCTCTCATTTTTTTATCACACGTCTTCCCTCCAACATTTTCTTATTTCTTCCATAAATTTAATAATCACGTGCATATATTGCATCCTTGAGAATTTTACCTTTCTTCTTCCTCCCTTTCCTTTTTCTTTTTTTCACACTTTTTCCTTCCATTTTTTCCTTTCTTCCAAAAATTAAACAAGCAATTAATTCCTAAATATGCCATCAAACGAGATGATTCGTCGGAGATCGGCAATTCAATTGAGAATGATGGGTTTTCATTTGAGCTATTATACCGATTTTCATCCCTGTCCATTTGAAAATCCATGCTATTGCAAAAGAAAAAGAAAAAAGAAAAGAAGATGCAACACACAAATTTGAAAAGAAGATGCAGAGAACTGGCAAACTGAATTGGAAGGTTGATAAATTTATATTCAATGATGAGAATGGTGGGCTTTCAGTTTGGCAATGGAATTGAGGTTAATGTCCGTGGAGGGAATTGGCAATGGAGATACGTGTTAAAAGAATTGATAATTGTGCATAAATTAATTAACGGAGAGAGAATAGTATGGAGAAATGGAATTACTGTAATGCATTTAATAATAGAGAGTGGGTTTGGCTCTCCAAATTTGAAGAGCCAAACCTACTCTTTAAATTAAAAAACTAGTTTAAAGAGACTGTTGGAGTATTATTTTAAGACCTTAATCTTTAAATTAAAGAGTATTTTTAATTTAAAGAGTGTGTTGGAGATACCCTTACCCAATATGGGGGAATTTGGTCGCTACACGTAACCATAATTTCCTCAAACAAGAATAGAAAGGAAAACAAAACCCCAAAAAAAGACTAGGCATGCGTCGCCTCCCCTGTAATGACCCGCCCGAATTCGTCCCGGAAACGTATATGAATACGTATATGATTCCGTATATGTACCGTATATGATATGAAATGACGTAATGCTGCTTCGGCAAGGTATACGTGTATATGTTATGTTCACAACCTGATTTGAAGTGTAGGATATGCCAGAACGCTAAACGGCCTTGAAATGAGGGAAAATGGGAAAAATTACAGAGCAATTACTACCGTAAAGGTCAGTGTTCTGGCCAGTAAAGGTATGGTTACTGGCAGTAAGGTATAATAGTTCTGGCCAGTAAATTGTGAAACGATGGAAATGTCCAAAAGTTTGAGAGCAAATTACGGTCGTATGTAGAGATACGGCCAGTATGGTCTAGGTTACAGTAGTAAGAAAAGAAGGATCTGGCCCGTAATGTCAAAGCGTGGCAAGAAGTGATATTCTGAGAGTTTATTACGGCCGTATGAGGGTGTAATACTGGCCGTATTATTCAGATTCTGGTAAGGTTTATAGGTTCACTAGTAATATTGTGAGTTCAGTAAATGTGAGAGTTACTGCGTAAATGTAAGTCAGAACTGCTGGATAGGGTTTATACACGTTTGCTCGGCCATTTACCCTCATATTTGACCCCAACCTCCCCAAACTCTAGAGAGCACTCCCAAAGGTGATTCCAAGGATTTTACATGAGTTTTGGCTTGTAGATCATTTGAGTATTTCTAGTTGTCATCTTGGAACCAACAAGAAGAAGGGAAGAGGAAAGGAAAGGGAGGAGAGGAAGTAGCCAACCAATTCATTTGCTTGCTTTCTTGTCTTTTGAGGTAGGTAATAGCTATATTTCATGGGTGTAATATGTGTTTATGAATATATGATGAAATATGTGATGATATGGATTGGTAGAAGAAGTTATGTTATGCTATGTTGTGTGGGAGATAGGTTGTGTTATGGTAGGGTTTGCTATGCTAGGTTATGTTAGAACATGTTAGATGATGTTATGTATGTTATGTTACCTTATAATGGTAGATGCAAGATGAACTATGACATGGGGAAGGGCACATGAGGTTAAATGGTAAGAAAATGAAGTATGAATGACATGAAAGTATAATCATGCATATATGGGTTGTAGATTGTGTGCTTACAATATGTATGATGTTACAGGCGGTTTAAAGCGTAAAAGAACCTTTAGACGACGGCCCACAGCGCCCAAAGCGTAAAAAGAACCTTTGGGGACGGCCATTCTGACGGCGCGCCGCAAAGCGTAAAGAACGCTGCGGGGCGGCCAATGATGTTACGGCGCCTTGTAAGCACGGATCTATAACCGGGCCCAAAGCATAAACATGACATGCATTAGCATTTGCATCTATTGCCTACTGAGTCCCTGTGGCTCATTATGTTGTATATTGATGTTTTATGTGCAGGCGGTGGTGGAGGATCCTCCCGAGCGTGATGTGGGATGTGAGGAAGAAGGGGGAAACCTAAACATCCTGCGGCCGCGTTTTGTTTGCTTATATTGTACTAGTTTAAGTGAACGAACAAAATATGTTTTGATATGTATCTATATATGTATATAAATGCTTCCGCTTTTGAAAGTACAAATGAAATGTGTTTCGTTCGGGTAAGAAAAGACGGGTCGTTACATCCCCATTCATCACAGTATAACTTGTGAGAATATTCTGGTTCGGCCAACAGGACCACAGTTGTGGTCTAGCCACTTGATTTTTCGGACACATGAGATTTCCATTTTAAAATTCGAGACCAGATCTAAGTTCAGCATGGCGAAGGGAAGCTCCTGCAATTCGTAAAATTTTCCAGCGATATCATTGTGGCCAGTCAAAGTTTTTGGCGCTATTTAAGCCAAAAAGTGGTCAAAAACTTTGATCGGCCGCCACGGTATCACCGAAAAATTTTTCGAATTGCTAGAGCACTTCCTGACTGTGCTGAACTTAGATCTGGTCTCGGATTTCAAATCGGAGATTGTATGTGTCTGAAAAATCAAGTAGTCGGACCCGGCCCGTCGTACCAAAATATTACTGGCATAACTTGTACACTACTATAAATAAACACAAGAAAACAATTCGAGGTAAGTAACTCTTACACATACTTACACTTGTTCTACAAACTTTTGGTAAGTGTGCATTTTATACACTTATTTATATCTTTCGACAGCTAAATTTATCAATTGAATGAGTAGATTTCTACTAAATTATGTGTAAATATTATGTTTACAGTTGAATACCATAAATGTGGAAGAGCACAAAAAAAAAATAAAGAAGAAAAGAAAAAAGGATTTAAAAAAGGCCAAAAATCCAATATTTGTGGACTAAGATAGAACATTCCAAAAGATGAAGGACCTTGGATGCAATTTTTGAAGAACTTTTGAAACATTTCTTGTGCTCAACTATAAGATAATTGAAAGAGGATTCCAACACTTTTTACGGATTTCAATTCCGAGTTTCCTAGCAAAAATTACAGTCTTTTGAAGTTTGGCAGTTTGGAAGTCGATTTTCAACGCTGTGAGTGCGAGCGCACTTCCTACCTGTGCGGCCGCACTCCTCAATTTCCACCATGAAAAAAAATCTAAGAACTTCACAAAATCCACTAAATTTGAGGGGCATTTTGGTCATTTTCCTAATATGAATGCCCCATCGACACTATAAAAAGTCAAATTGCTTGCAAGAAGGTGGCATTAGAGTTTAGACAATGTAGCAATCACCCTAGGTTCTTATAGAAGATAGAGATGTACTCTTAACCTTAGGTGACCCATCAAACTATTTTCAGAAAAACTAATACGATTAGTTGGTTTCCAATCGATATAGAGATATGATAGGTCAAATAAATTAATTAGGGCTAATTGGACGCTCGAGAGAGGTAATTGGATAAATTAAGAAAATCGAGTCTAATATAGAAAATGAGTAATTTGTTGTGCTTATTGAGTAATTAAGTAAGTTAGGGTTAAGTGAAATCATGAATCCCAACTATCTAATTATCCAAATTTATCTTCATTTACTCCCATTTTATGTTGTTATTTTCTTCATCTTTTTGTTTAACTCACTCATTTCAAACCAATCTATTATTTGTGTTTTTGTATTACTTCTAATTCTATGCCAGAATAAAGAATTCAATTACAAATAACCGATCCTCTTGGGTATAATAACTCAGACTCAAAAAGTCCACTTTATTGCTTCATTACGATCGGTGCACTTGCGGTTCACTAACATAACAACTTTTCTAACCGATTACCTCATACACCATCTCAGTTTAAACTCCTCATCTTTTCAACACTTATATACTTTTCCTTTATAGAACCTTGTGCTTCTTTAACTAACTAGTCGTTAGAGTGTAAATGACCATTGCACCTCACGCTCTAACCTTGGAAGTGTCGGATGTCCCTATCTCTAACGTGTTGTCTCAGTATGGAGGACGGGATAAGAGAAGATAGGGACACGAGCATGAGAGAATTAATCATAATGCAAATTTCTTGGAGTAGAAGCCTGGAATATGGCCAATCTCGGGTATAGGCGAACTCGTTAGTTGCGGTTCATTGTATTGTTTGGGGAGGTGGTCCATGGTATCTATAGGTTCTTATCATGTGCATTCGTCATCTGCTCAGCACAGACAGGGACGTGGTCTCTCACATCTTCCTAGAAGATAATTATGTTGCAGACGCACTTGCTTCAGAGGGCTTATTGCAACAGCAGTACACAGAGTATGAGTCACATTAGATGCCGGCTCAGGCTAGGGCTCTTCTACAGATGGACAACCATGGATTTCCCTCAGTTCATGGACTTTAGTGAGGGTTGTGTTCTTTTTCTCCATTTCTTTCATTTTTTATGATATTTTTTGCCTTGTTAGGAGGAGTCCCTCCTTGTTTATTGTTTTCTTTTAGTATTAGATGCTATCTATTTTTACTTTGTAAGAGAAGAAGTTCCTTCTCACTTATTTCTTCATTACATTTATTCTTTAGGATGTCAGGTTCATGTCCCATCCTTTTGTACCTATAATTTTTTTATATTAATAAAAAGGGTAAGAGGATTCCAAACCCCTATCAGCTAGGCTTGGGGGCCCGGAAAAACCAGCCTATGGGGCCCTAGTTGGTTCTTTGCTTAAAAAAATGGTCAATTATGCTTGAGAAATTAGAAGTTTCGTTCTCTATTGTAATTTCCTTGGAAAAATGAGCATCGCCTATGGATGTCTAGAGAAACTGCAAGACAAACCAAGTGGAGCATAGGGGCACACATTTCAAAAGTACATCTAGCATTAGGAGAAAATTGTTTGCCGTTAATGCAAATGTGGCATAAATGGCTGAGAACATTGCACCATGCAGTAGATGTTACAAAGTTGCCACACCAATAGAATCCCCAACACGAGAACCATGTGAGAATGACTATGATCTAGGAGACCATGCCACCTGGAGCCTTGTTCTCTAGTGTAGGGATAATGGACACAATCCACCAAGAGGGAGGCGAGAGATATGAGTAGCATGAGAAAGACGAACCTAACTTTCTTCTTTAGTGTTAGGAATTGCCCAATAAATCATGCAGAGGAATATAAAAATAGGCAACTCAAAACCGGATCTACTCGTTTCTTAGATAAGATCAGTGATTAGAGATTACCGGTGTCGAAGAGGATTCCACGGCGAATCTCTCGTTTTGTTCTTTCGTCTCCATAGCCGTCCAATCGTCCGGCCTCCAATGGTGATCCACACACGAAGACTGCTCTTGAATCACGAACAATTTCATAGTGGGATACTTTCTCTAAATCTTAGTGCTAGCTAAATTATAGAGAGAATTAAGAGACAACTAACTCTGCAGTTATGGGACAATAATAGGTTATTTATAGGTTTCTAATAAAATATTTTGGTCTAGGATTTCTTGAGCTCCAAGACAACTTAACCCGGTCCAACTATTGGGCCTTGTACATACCATAACTAACATTCTTCCACTTGGACAAGATCCAATTCAAGATATGAGTACTTGACTTTGTGTGTGACCCATCAGGCTCCCACTCACGATGGCAAACATCATGGTGTCACTATTTGATCTTATCAAGATAGGATAAAGCGAAATTCCTATTTCAGTTTATCATCGATTCACCTAGATCGATTGACCCATGTCGTTGTCCATGATTGACACCTAGCAATGTATCATGGCAACCCAAGTGACGGGATAAGTCATGTGGTAATGACAAAACCTTTACATGTGCGGTTGCCATGGAACTATAATCCCTTCATCAATATAACCCGATCGATTTAGAGATATGGATTCGCGTCAATCTCATTCAACCAACCATGTTGTTCGCTCTCAACTCAACGTTGATTAAAACAATGATTGTAATTGAAACTCTTTTCAATCTCACAATCCCACCTTGGCCAAGGATTTTATATCAACTTGATTGGGCGAAATGTAGGTTATAATCTCCCGTTATCCAGGAGTGATGAATCCTTTATTGAATACTCACTACCTTCATGCATCTCTCACTATACCTGTATGGCATTTCCAGTCAACCCATGGTTAGAGTATCCTTCAATGTCCGCCAAAGTAAAGCAATCCTTCCATAAGGTTCTATGGTATTCTCAAGTCAAAGGACCAATTCCACACCGCACATTAGAGATTAACTACTGACGCAAGGATAACTATCCACGTAGTATCTTTAGGCGGGTCATCCAGATGCTTGTTCCACTAACAAAGCATCCACGTGTCCATCCGAATGTCTCCACATTCTAACTTGTGAGATCAGTTACTTTCTTCTTAAGAAAGAGATGCGACACGTGCTAGTCTATCCGCAATAACAAGATCCGAGTTTTTTCATTGCTATGACTATGGATAATTTAAGAATAAGTGCTAAAAACTTTTATCTCACTATCACAACACCTTGTGATTAATAAGTTTTTCCACATTTATTCTACGGATTCTATTATTTTAGTTGTTATGATGAAACAATACAAATATGTAAAATAATAGATCTGCCATTCATGTGCATTTATTAATTAGGTGTTTATGCACATCAATGTCCAACATAGATTGCAACATCAAATTTTACACAAACAGATCCAAATGCTATTGTATCTAATACATATAGCTTCATCATGACCATCATGAGTATACTGGGACATCCACTATGTCAAAAGATCTTTTGTATTTGTTCTAATCTTTCATCATTTCGTTGTATCATATCTTCTAAAGAAATATACTACCTCAATGCACATTTAGATTGTTGATGAGACCTGGGTTTCCTTCGCTTCTGTGATGGCTCCATTGTTATCACAATCTGTATTGGATCAACAACGCTAGGAAAACATTCAACTTAACAATCTAACCCGCTTCTTTTACTACTTCTAAAGTAACTGTGTATTGAGTTTTAGTAGTTGTATTCATTTGGAACCTTTCCAATTGATCATACTACTTTTATGAGTAACAATTTATCCGGATTGGGATTGCTTAATTGTCTTTCAAGATTAGGAACTGGCGCTTGTAAGTCTTTGAACTCTCAGTTCAATTTCTCCATAGTAGCATATATTTAGTGCTTCTCAAGCATCTAATAATGTTCTTTTGACCACTATTCAATGTTTCCCACATTGTTTTCTTGGAAACTTTCTTCCCCTCCAAAACACGTGAAATATTTGGTCTAGTACATGTAATCTCTCTCAATCGGTGTTCTCCAACACCTTTCGAGAGTGTAATCCCATCCCTATCGGATATAGTTCTCTTTAGAACTTTATCATGAAAAATCTCCTAAAAATTTCATCTATGTACTTGGATTCAGATGGGCTAAGCACTTTCCTAGATCTATTTGTATAGATCTTTATCCCAAAATTATATGCAACCCTTTTCTAAATCCTTAATGAAGAAAATCTTGGACTTTCTCTGGAGATATCATTTTCTAATAACACGTATCCCCATATCGTATTAGAGACATGATTATACTCTCACTAACTTCTTGGACACACTAGTCATATTCATTTATGATAAAATCAAACTATTTGATTATCTCATCAAAATGAAATTTTCAGCTCCTTTGGGTATGCTCACACGCTTAATTTGATCTTATGGATTCAAAACTTTTAAGTTGCATCAGATGCGACGTGATCAAGATTAAGTTTTGAAAACCATTTCTCAAACATGAGCATCTACAGCAATTAGAATTCAAATAAGCAAAGACACGATTATGGATGTGAATTTCGCTCTCAAATGCAACGTTTGCCATTGATTGCAACATTCTCTAATAATCTCGTCTTGTGAGCGTTACAATCCATGTCAACAGATTGTTTGTAAGCTAATTTACAAACTATAGGTCTAACTCATTCTATAACTAAAATCAGCACCTTGATTTTAGTACATGGAGCCCACTTCGAATTCTAGTGTATCAATCTATACCTCTTTGAGTCAACACCTTGACTTTTTCCTTTTATAAACCGCAAGTTTGTCATCCTTGACCAGTAATACCATATTAACAGCCATAAGATCACATCTTGCTATAGTGAACCCTTACACGGTTTACATGAAGCCAATGTGTTCTTAAGAACTTTTCTTCTTTACTAGTTTCCACCTCATCATATGAAGTTTAGTAACTAGTTCATTTAGTCGGTTAATCTCTTTTGCGGTTCCTCGAATACTTTCAAGGTTGATTCTACTCCCACTGTCCTTCTAGGAAAACCAATTTTTCCAAGATCAGATCATACTTCGACAAGACGACTCTAATGTTAAAAGTGAGGATAGTGATACCCAACAATTTTCCTTTGAATATCTATCAAGAGATTTCCCTCACGCTTCACCTAAGCATTATTACTCAAAACTGTTTTGAGTTTTATCTACCGACTTAGATGGAACATTATTCGGTGTGTCACTTGCAATCTCTATTGCTTATCTCCAAAACAATTTTGGGCCGAACTGTTAGGTACAATGATTACATTGTATCATATTAATATGAACAATTTCTCTTATTAGATTAGTGGTGTATATCCCCAAATTCACTGAACGAGAATCTCATTCTCCTAATCATATCCTTAAATAATCTCCACTTCGATCATATCGTAACGTGAGAATATTCCTCAAATAGCTTTCCTCTTTTGCTTGAACTCTTTTGAACATTTCAAAACTTTTCATGCATTAAGTATAAGATACTACATCTAGTATGTAGTCCTCTTGAGCTTGACGATGTAGGAAAGGCTATTTTCCAACCTTCTGTACATATCAACCCAATACATCTATATGAATTAAGGTTAACTTGTTTTGATGTCGGAATAGGATATAATTACCATTATACCCTTTATATTTTCTATTATAATAATAGACCTTTAGAAATCTAATATTACTGATCTTATTTCTATAGTTGATTCCATTAAATGATTGTGAACAACTATTGTTCTTAATCTTAATGGATCAACCATTCATGTCCCAATATGAATAGAAATAATGTTTTTCTCAAGAACGTGATCAAAATATTCATTTTAAAACAAGATAAAAGGATAACGAAAATAATAGGTCTTGAATGAAGTAACATTTACTTCATGTCCTATTATAGGTCCTATTATCTTACTTTGCAGAACTCTCATATTTAAGTCTCAATCATATTTAAATATGGAATCTCCATCCAGTATCTAATACTTAAGAGACTCAAATATGGGTTTTGATAACCTGTTATTTGAAGTAGAATCTTCTCCAAGATTCATTTCTTCAAATGATTATGCTCGTTTTACAGTTCCATGCCAAAAAATCAATCTTCTTTGTCTCTACAAAGTGTTATTGGCTTTGGATATATCTTTATATGCCTCGACTGTTATTGGGCATATTAAACATATTAGTGGGTATTGTGAATCTTATTCACATCTTAATTCACAACAAATTGTGATAAGCTATTAGGCAGTGCATATTTAACTAAGTCAACGTTTGATTTGTTAACCATTAAGCCCCTAAATATCATTTTTGGATTTTATATTGTTCAATACATGAATCAACTTCTTGAGACAATGAAACAATATAAATATCCATACCCATATGCGATATTTACAACTCATAACTGCAAGTATCATACATACTGCATTAGGGATGGCAACGGTTAGGTTCGGCCCGAACCGCGAACCGAACCGCCGGGTAAAAACCATAACCAAAACCGAACCGAACCGTTGGTGTTTCGGTTCGGTTGGTTCGGTTCGGGTTTCGGTTCGGTTCGGTTTGAAGTTCCGAACCATTTTCAAAACCCTTTTTTTTCTTTTCTTTTTTTTTAAGCCATGTTGGTTATAGATTTTCAAATTTTGATTTTCGAATTGATTTATAAATTCTTTTTAAATTCTTTCTTTAATGGTTCTTCCAAGAAATATACAGCAGTTTTATTTTACAAATTTGTGTCCAATAACAATGGATAATGTTTGAAATTTCATTTTTGGATATCTCTCTATTCTCAGGTGATGCTTTGCTGCAATCTCTCATGCCAAATGTTTTGATTCATAAACCCTTCACTCACACGATGAAGACAAGTAATATCGGTTTCTTCTTGAAATTCCTCTAGCAGTAAATTTTCCATGAGCAAAAAACGGTGGAAAAATGCCACGGGGAAAGATAAGGGCAAAGCTCCGTATCCTTCAGAGACAGAGGGGCCTCATCAAATCCAGGGCCTCATCTAAATCATTATAGATTTTAGATTTTCAACTTTTGATTTTTGAATTGATAATTAATTTTAAATTTTTTTACGAAAAAAATATCGGTTATTCGGTTCGGTTTCGGTTATGACGCTACGAACCATATCCGAACCATATCCGTCTCGGATTTTACTATGAAAAACCATATCCGATCCGCCGATCCATCGGTTCGGGTTTTTTCGACCCGTTCGGTTCGGGTAACCGCGGTTCTCGGGTTTCTCGACCCATTTTGCCATCCCTATACTGCATTATGACCATCACATGATCTTTGTAAATCCACATCATCCTAGCAAGACTATCTTGGCAGGATTTTTTGGATAATCTATTTATGACATATTGTAAACTATTATGTGAAAATAAATCTTACATTCACAACGTCAGTGTAAGAAAGTCCAATGAGTGTGTTGACACTCAATTCACTTTCGTATTTGAGTACAGTACTCAAGTAGTTCCGGTGAGTTTGTTGGCATCAACTATGCTTCTCAAACTCAAAACATTACTCATAATATAACTAACAGAAATGATAATAGAATAACAATTAATAAATGCAATAAAGTTAATAAAATGTGGACTTTTATTAAATCAACTATACTCCCACTGAATCAATGATCCCCAATATTGATGAAGAATAATTTTTCAATATTTATCAGTGGGCTAGGATCCCGTTTGTTCAATTAGAACCTTGAGTTACTTAACAAACCCTAATTGACATTCAGGTAGATACACCAATCAATCACATCTCCATGCGACTCCTAGATCATCAAGCAGATAACCATTTATCTCGTACATCTTATGCATTAACTTGACATGCCTGTCAAATCTATTTCCTTGAGTTACTCAACAAGAAATAAATTTCAATTAAATTCAACCCAATGTTCAGAGATATCATATATCTCACAGTGAAGAATATTTCCAACGATCGAGCAACCTTGAGTTACTCAACAAGCTGACTACGATTGTGGAAATCGAATTTTTCACCGTAATATTGGAAGACATGGATTAACGTTTAATCGTGAATTTAATATTATTTTTAAGGGGATCAGTCTCATCAATAATATAATGCATAACAATCAACATCAACGATGCAATTATGAAGCATAATAAAACTAGTGGATGATTATGGACGTATTTCTATCTAGTTTTCCGAGCCAAGAGGAAAACTAGTTGGTCAATTCCTAAGGGATAGTGCCTTCGTTCTTCGTTGGTTAATTCCGGCGATCTCCATCTTCTACTTCAACTTGTATCCGATACTAGTTGGCACACATGCCATATCATATAGACTCGCGGGTCTGAAATTAAATTAAAAATTAATTGGCATGCAGGCCCAAATTAATAATAGGCATGCAGGCCCCCAACATGAAACAAAGAATAAAACCATGCATTCATCCAATCACATTGGTCTGGTCCATAATCATTCACGATATCTAATATTAACAATTATATCAATTTCTAGATTTGGGTAATAATATTATTTGGCCAAACATTTTAAACCAATAATGAAATGAACCAAACGGATATTAATTAGTTAATCGTATTAACTAATTAATAACTCATCAATAAAATTATATAATTAATCTAATTAATTATTTAATTTTATCATAATGAGGGAATTTGGAAAATAACTCTTTATTTTGCCAATAATGTCAATATTTAATTAGTTAATCACATTAACTAATTAATTAAAAGTTTCATGATTAATCAAATTAATCAATTAATTTTATTGACAAGAGGGGACTCATGAAATAACTCCTTATCTTGTGAACTGCTTTGGTTTGGTCTATGATCATCCACAATATTCAATATTAATAAACAGTTTAGTTTCAGATTTATTGTGACGACGCGTATTGTTAAAACAATTTAAACAATCAAGAAACAAAATTCTACGAATTAATCCAATTAATTTCATGTAACAACAAGTAATTAATCTAATTAATTACATGCAATAATAAATAATTAATCTAATTAATTAAATATTATTTGAGGTGGGTCAGACAAAATAACACTTTATTTGTCATGTATATTAAAGTCGCACTTGAATAATATTTTCTACAATAAATAATCAATCTAATTGATTAAATATTGTTGTATGCGAGCACAAACAAAATAACACTCTATTTATAACATATATTAAAGTCACACTTTAATAATACTTCATAGAAACACTAGGGAAAAACAAACTAAAAATATGATTTTTAATGTAGTCAAAAATTCAACTTTGCCCCAAATAAGTATTTTGAAATTAAAATAAATACTCAAAGTTGAATAATTGCAAGAAAAATTAGAAAAAATAATTTATTATCAATTTTAGAAATTTTAGTTTCTCCCTAGGACCTGTTTCTCACAAAAAACTGAAATTGGGGACTAATTTGCAAGTTTTTAAAACTTTTCGGAAATAATAAATCCTTTAAATAAGATGGGGGGCTCGGTGTGCAATTCCAAAATTTCACACCAACCCCCCATCATCCTCGTGTCCTGTACTGTTCATCATGGAACCCTAGCTAACAAGGTTCCACCAGAAACTACCCAAAACAGCAACGGCGACGATTGCCCATGCAACTACGGGCAGCGGCGATGTCGCCGCTCCCTTCACCACGCAGCGGCGAAGTCGCCGCTCAGCCGGCGACTTCGCCGCAAAATTGCATTGCGGCGCGATTCGCCGCCACACGCAGCGATGGCCGCCGCCGTTTAAGGAGCGTGGCGACCTTCGCCCGCAGCTTTGCCGCCGGTGGTCCTTCGGCAGTAACCCGATGATGCCTTCCTTTTTTTTTCGTTTTTGCACTTAACTATTAATTCTTAGATCTAATCTAAAATTAATTTTAATACAATTACATCGTCACAAATAAATCAAACTAAATTGTTTTACGTAACATTAAATCAAATCCATATTTTATCAAATTTCCAAATTCATGAATCAGATCCATAAATTTGGTCTAATCCAATGCATATTCTTTTCTTCTAAAAGAAAAATTATTTCATAAATAATATTTATTAATTACCCAAATCAAATTGATATAATAACAATTATTGTTAGTTGAACAAAACTTAACAAATCTCAACAAGAAAATGAGTTGGCTCTGATACCACTGTTAGGAATTGCCCAATAAATCATGCACAGCGGAATATAAAAATAGGCAACTCAAAACCGGATCTACTTGTTTCTTAGATAAGATATGTGATTAGAGATTACCGGTGTCGAAGCAGATTCCACGGCGAATCTCTCGTTTTGTTCTTTCGTCTCCATAGTCGTCCAATCGTCCGGCCTCCAATGGTGATCCACACGCGAAGACTGCTCTTGAATCACGAACAATTTCGTAGTGGGATACTCTCTCTAAATCTTAGTGCTAGCTAAATTATAGAGAGAATTAAGAGACAACTAACTCTGCAGTTATGAGACAATAATAGGTTATTTATAGGTTTCTAATAAACCTATTTGGTCTAGGATTTCTTGAGCTGCAAGACAACTTAACCCGGTCCAACTATTGGGCCTTGTACATACTATAACTAACATTTAGTACTCTAATTGCCCTTCACAATCATCTTAAACTAGTGGCTAGCCAAAAGGTTAGGAAACATTTCTTTTTTTTTTTTCCATTTACACTTATTTCTTTTTCTTGTTTTTTATTTTATTTTTTAATTATTTCCTTCAATTTTTAATAAAGATGGTGTAAAAAGGTTCTTAGAAGATTTTTATCTTGTTTATTTTTCTTCAACTCTTAAAAAAATCATTTTCCAAAATTATGCAAAGAAATATTATACTTTATAATTATATATTTTTTTTATTGATACCTTATTTAGTTTTTCTCATCAAATTATGATCTCGTGAAATTTTGCTTGTAGTATTTGTATACTTTTCTAACTATAGGTTACCATTATTTTATTTTATTTTTTGAAAATAACTAAAGATTATCTTACTTCTTTTATATTTTCAAAATAGAATTTTTATCGACGTGAGAAACTTAATTTTTTTTATTGTGTGGCCTTGATTGTTTTTTTTCAAGTAATAATTCACAATATATGGTGACCAATGAGTAATGAGTAATTCAATACAAATTCATAAAATTTCTCTGCAAACCCACAGAATGCCACGTTTGGCTCTGTTGCATTGTAGTTGTTAATTACTTTCATTATTTAATTTATTCTACCTTTCTTATTTGGTGTTATTTTCTTTAATTTACTTTTTTATCTGTATTATATTTTACTTATATGTATTCTTATTCTTATTATTGAATTAATTTATATAATTTTTTGAATTATTTTATATTTAGTGTTGCATGCATTAATAAAAATGTGATAAGGTTTTCTGTTTTAGATATATATTTAAAAAATTAGATAAAAACCTCCTTTTATTTTAACTATTTTAAAAGGATAGTTTTAGATAATTTTCATGGATAATGTGCATTGAGTGGTTCGTATAATTGATAATTTTTAAAAGATCAAATAGTGAATAGTTAAATAATTAAATTTATAATAAATAATTAAGTAATTTAGAAAGGAGATGGAAAAAAATAAATTTCATATCTCATTTCATCATTTTACAAAACACTTAAAAAATAATTGTTAAAATTATAATTTAATCATCTCTTCATCTTTGTCAAAAAATTAGAAGTATCAAAAATTATTTTTTAATTTTTTTTATGTATTTAGTATTGCATGCATAAGTGACTTTTTAATTTTTTCTCAATTATTCTGCAGAAATTTTTGTTACCCAAAATCAATATGTAGAGTTTCATATATAAATACTTTGTATATATATCTTATCATTTATATAATACACAATCCATATCGCATAAATTCTCCAAAACTTAATATTCAAAAATCCGTGTTAAAAAATGTCATTATGGCTTAGCTACTTGAATGACGTTGATGATAAAAATTTGGCAAAAATTTTAATCGGAGCACTTCTTTTTGTTAAAAAAATATTATCTAAATTTTGATTCCAAATATTTTGTTATTAGTGCCTAAAATCATTAATTACGATAATTGATATTATATTTTTTCTGTATTAATATTATTTTATGTAAATAAATCATCTTAAAATGTCTCATACATCGCATGGGGGAAATATTAGTACTTATAAGATTATGTGAAAATCCGTAAAAGTCTATAAATATCAATAAGAGTTCATTAAATTCTACAAAAGAAAGTTGTTTTGAAAATCAATAAAAATTCTAAAAGCATCTACAATAGGACAATGTCAAAGTACAATGTCTTAGCTACATGTGCATTGTGATTTTTTTTGCATTGAAGATGTTATGAGAAATCCAAACTCAATACAATCTCTTAATTTTAAGAGACAAAATAAAATTCCAAAAATGTAAAAACAATCCCTTAAAATATTTATATATTTTTGAAAGTAACGAATTTTCAAACACTCGAATTTAATTTGTGAGTGCCCTGTGATTGTAGCTTGCACAATTATTTTATTTCCTTGAATATGAATATAGTAGGGAAAATTCCCTAAAATTTTCAGTCCATTTTTTCATGAAATAAATTTATCCAAACAATAAAGAGAGGAACTATTTACACTCCTAACTTTCCTAAACACGTCCAACACAAAATACAAAATTGAAAAACCCCAATTACTAAACACACCCACCCAGTTTCCATTGTTACCCTTCTCTTAAAAAAAAAAAATACAACCTACCCACGCCCTTGGCCCCCATCCCCCCAAAAATCTTGATATCATTCAAACCTGGCAAGCAAGCGCTAAAAATTGGGCTTGGTTTTGGTTTTGTTTGTTTTTGTGCCTTTTTAAAGCAAATTTCTGAAATTAGAGTTGGTAGTTGTTGTCGCAATTGATTGGTGGTGGTGTTTTTTTTTGCCATTTGCAGGTCGAAATGGGTGGATCTAGCCAAGCAGCCTGTGGCCTGGCTGTTTAGTCAATGTTGGCCAAATGTAAACTTGTATATTCAGCCAACCAGGGCTGAACATGCAAGTGTATGTTCGAAACACTCGGTCAAAACGGTGTTTGTGAAAAATAGGAAAATGTATCGGCAAAAATGAGATTTTCTAAGAAAATAAATGGTAGAAATTCCTTACATCACTCAAGAAGACCACATTTGCATATTCCATTGTGAATAAATGGCTATGATTTGAAGACAAAAACCTGAGAGAAGTGAGTTTAAGAGTTGGAAGTGTTGGAGTGTTTTTTGAAGTCTACTAAAGAATTAGTATAAGAAGGTGGGATGGGGCTGGGAATATAGTGTGGGGTGCGATGGTGTGGGGTGTGGGTGTTTTTTTTTTTTTTTTAAGTAAATAGAAAGAAAGGCATTTTGGTCATTTGAATAAGAATATTTTTGATAAAATTTTAAGTGGGGGTATGTTTAGAAGTCTTGGGGGGCGTGAATACTAACTAGTCCCTCCCAACCAGTGGGAAAAAATTCTAGTACTCCTGGAGCATCCAACTCGGTACTCCAGGCCAATGAGAACTGCCACATATATATAGGGGGCCACAATTTAATAAATAAAGTGGTCCCCTATGTGTAGGTGAAGCGATTCCCATTTGTCTGAGCATGCTGAGTGTTTAATCTTCTAGGAGTACTAGAATTTTTTCCCAACCAGTGTGAATATCTTGTTGACTCCCAACAATTATCTATGACTAGTATTGTTCCCGTGGGACGCTTTAAGATAAGTTATTTACATAAAACAATCTATATATAAATAAACCACAAAGGTTTTCCCGCTCATTTTAGAATTTTTCAGAATTAATTAAATATTAAATATATTATTCTCACGCGGAAAAATCAATAGGATAAACGAAATCCTCGATTCCTCTCATCGAAATCCCAAATCCCCTAATCAAATCCTCCTTTCCTTAGCTAATTGGCTCGAGATCTACAAAATCCCGTGAATCTCCCAATTCCACAATTCTGCAAAGAAAAATCACCCTAGGTCTAAATTCCACAATTCCACAATTCCGATGTATTATTATTTTATTCTCGACAAATCTTCTCAAGAAGCTTAATATGTTCTTTTTCTTTTTGTTTTCTTCTTTTTACAGATTAAGTAGGAAATGGTCTAAATACTAAGGAGAAATTACAATTGTAGTGGAAGCTTTGTCTATTGCCCTTATTTCACTAACCATGGAGAATGTGGGCTCTTTGAGAAATTTATGTGCTTGTACTGTGATACGTAAATTTTCGTTGTATTATTATGTTTTATTTTGACAAAATCTTGTGAAGAAGCTAATATGCTCTTTTCTTTGTTTTCTTCTTTACAGATTAGAGGAAAAGGGTGATGGCCGCATTAAACGACCTTTCTTTCACCCAGTAAGTCGCCAGAACTACACATTAAATATGATTTTTATTTTTCAAATTCTACCTATTCAAAAGGGGGTTTCATACCAACTTAAAAACAAAAGAGGAAAACTCAATTTTACCATGCATTTATTTCTTTAAAAAAAATAAAATTTTGACTCAAATTAGAAGATGATAGATTTGTACGAAATATAGGGGAAATTCTGATAAAAATTAAAAGAGGATGGATTTTTTTCTCTTATTATAATTGAATTAAATTATCAATGAAAGTTAGTTTCCTATCCACAAATAAAGTATTTTTTACATGTTTATGGTGTCTTTTTCTTGGTTTTTTTCTTGATCCATGAATAGAGTGTAGATCAGAGGAGTACAACGATGAAGAGGCCAACCGCATGAGAGCATAGTGAGAAGGCAAAGAATATCATGGTTGCTCAAAAATTGCAAATTTGTCTCTCTGTTTCTACGTTGATGGAGGCATAAGTTTGTTGTCAAGAAGCGAAGATAGCCATTTGTACCGGTGTATCTCAACTGTGGTGAAGATTGAAGACACGCCGATATAGCCCATAAATTCTGGCCGAGGACTTGATGAAGCAAAATACTAATTATGTTAGACTCCATCGCTTTTTCATTTTAAATGAAAGTATATTATCATAATAATATAAGTTATGCTTTGAGATTTTATTGCATATACTGTACTTATACAAGGGCATCATATCTATTTGAGCCATTGATCTTCGTTTGAAGATTAGATCACAATGCTTATGCACAACCAAACAAAGGCGATAAGGATTCAAAAAGTTAGTAAAATTGAAATGGATTCTTGCATTGATTTAATATGTGAATTGAAAACGGCTAATGTTTCATTTGGTGTATTATCTATATTCGTCAAGTCTCAAATATTGGACCATGATTGGTAGACCTTTATATGCCTTATAAAGGTTGTTTGATTGGGATAAAAGTTATCCGCGTGGTATTGGTGTAAAATATGTGGTTAATATTATATTGAAAAGTGTATATGTGGTTGAAAAGATGGTAGAGAATAGTGTGATAAAATTTATCTTTGCGATAGAACAAGGCCTAAGTCCGATTAAGAATCATCCTTATATGCACATTCGACATCCTTTAGGCAATGTTCATGACTTTATTTACCTTTTATCACATCTACGTAACTATATTTCAAACATAGACTTGGGTAGTAACTACATTCAAATATTTTTTGTTTTTAAATGTCCAAATATATTTACTTATGTTAAACTTTTTATTATTTAAACAAATTATATTCGTAGCTAATAGGAGCAGATTCGAAATGTATACATGCCAACTTGGATCCGCCCCCAAAAAAAATTTTCGTTACAAAATCTGACTCTCGGATTCTAAATTATATCTTTAGCATATGTCTCCCCGCACAACGTGCGGGTGAAAACACTAGTTTTAGTATAAAACAAAAATGATAAAGCATATATAATATTATAAATTTCAATAATGGTTTATAAATTTTGATTTCAACTATTATCTTATAAGAAAAAATATCATATCAGTTGTTGCAATTGATGATTTTAGGTAGTAACAAAATATTTGGGATCAAAATCTAGATAATACTTTTTTGAACAAAAAGAAACGTCCATATTAAAAATTTTTCCAAATTTTTATCCTCAACTTCATTTGAATTTTTTAGAACTGATTTTTGAATATTAAGTTTTGGATAATTTATGCGATGTGGATTGTATACTCAATGAAATGATAAGATTATCTATACAAAGTATTTATAGGTGAAACTCTACATATTGATTTTTCAGTAATAAAACTTTATGCAGAATAATTGAGAAAAATTTTAAAAATCACTAATGCATGAAATACTAAATATAAAAGAAATAAAAAATTAATTTTTGATAGTTTTAATTTTTTTGACAAAAATGGAGAGATGATTGAATGATAATTTTAATAATTATTTTTTAAGTGGCTTGCAAAATGACGAAATGGGATGTGAAATTTATCGTTTTCTATTTCTTTTCTAATTAATTAATTATACATTATAAATTTAATTATTTAACTATTCACTCTTTCATATTAAAAAAATTATCTACTATTTAAATCGCTCAATGCATATTACCCATGAAAACTACCCTTTACAAAAATACAAAAGAGATTTTTATCTAATTTTTTAAATATGTAGAAAGGTTTTTCTCAAGCAGAAAATCTTATCACATTTTTATTAACGCATGCAACACTAAATATAAAATAATTTAAAAAATTATCTAAATTAATTAAAAAATTAGAATTAGAATACATATAAATAAAATATAATATATATAAAAAGTAAAATAAAGAAAGTAAAATAAATTAAATAATGAAAGCAATTAGGAACTAAAATGCAATGGAACCAAACATATCACTGCCACCCAGACACTTTGGCTAGACGGCTTTTTTGTTTTTATATATAGTTAGATATCTTGTTGACAGGGACGGTTTTGTGGTTCATAAGGCATGAGTTGAATTTACAAAAAAGAGCCCCCTAAATTGCAAGATCGAGGGGGTTTTCAGGGGTTCTGCGGCAGCGCTCCCCAATTTTATTTTATTTTATTTTTGTCAAACGTCAGGTTATAAGCACAAATTCAAAAACTCAATTTTTAGGGCACAAAATTTAGGTACAAAGTAAAAAAACTCATCAAATTAAGCAAGAAGCACAAACTCACAAACTCATGTTACCCATCATTATCAAATTAAGCACAAACTCAATTTTTAGGGGAAAAATTGGATGAACTTACTCTTATAAATATACAATCATAACTTATAAATCATAGGATAAGACTTTTAAATTTTGAAATTGAAATTTGAAGTTAACCCTTAACCCTTTACTGCTTTACACAAGCCACAACTGGCTTTGGCGCCTGCGGCTTTGGCGCCTAGTGGTTGCAGCCTCGTAGGTGGCGGTGGGCCTATGGCCTGTGAGCGAGGAGGCCAGACGGTGGCGGTTTGTTGGTAGGCTAGTCTAGGGACTGAGGGAGTAGGGTCACTCTCTGGCTTCTCTTTCTCTTTGTTCTCTATGACTCTCTTTTTCCCTTTGTATTTTATGCCAGATGAAAGTTTAGAAGCTTAGTTCTTTTTTTTTTTTTTTTGGAAAGTCTTAATAATTCACTTTCTCTTTAATTAGTCAACTCTAATTCAGGCAAAATGAGTATGTAATGTCGAGTTCAAGCAAAATTGAGCTTAAAAGAAATAAGCAAACATTCACAAAAAATGGGTGAAATTCCTCTTTAAGTTAAAAAAAGGCTCATAAATTTGAGTTCAATACTTACATTTATCAATTATTTTACTTTAAAATGGGCCTACAAATGTGCAAGGAATTTAAATTTGGACTTTTTAATTAAAAAAATTGACATCAGGTACAATGAACCAAAATGGCCCCCCGAGCGTCGGACCTGAGGCGGTCGACTCACCCGCCTCTAAACAAAATCGTCTGTGGTTGTTGAACAACCTAATGGAGGGTTTTAACGGATAAATTTTAATATATTTTTATGAGTAGGAAGAGAGAATAAGTGGAGTTGGATGATAGAAATTTAATGAATAGAGAGATATATGGATATAATTTATTTGACTAAACTTGAATTTTAAAAAGAATGAATTCAAATGAATTAAAATTCATTCACCAACTGGCCATGTTAGCACACAATTCAAAATATATTTTAATTTATTCTTTTTAAAATTCAAATTTGGTTAAATAAATTACATTCATATATCTCTTCACTCATTAACGCCTTGTTTGGAGAGTAAAAACATTTTTTTACTCGAATTATGTATAAATTATGTGATTTAAAATAAAATACAGGGTATTAAAAAATAAAAAATAATTATATGTGTGGTTAAAAATATAGAGAAAAAAATTCTTTTTAAATAATATTGTCAATGAAACAAGGCCTAAATCTCCAATATTTAACTGGACTCGTTACTCATCCTACTTGATAAAAATACATTAACATTTATCCTTCAACACGTTTTTTTTCTCGGTCTCGGGGAACTAGCAGAACGAATTTGTGAATCGCTGCGGGAGTTGGCTTCTTCAACCTTTCGTTGGTTTATGATATCTCTTATTCCAATCCAGTCAACTCCCTCTCCTTCCACGAAAAACCCTATTTTAATTAAAATTCTTTGGTCAATTACACACCACAATACGTACATACATATTTGTAGGGATGATGTATTGTTAATCATATTAGTGCTTCGCAAAATCTTCGGATTTCCCACAAAAAAAAAACCCAGTTTGTATATTTAATATATGGCATCCGAGATCGAGATAGTGGAAGAAGTGGAATCTGGAGATCGGAAGCAGCCGGCGGCCGAGGTGGTGGTGGAGGATGATAGTCTACGGAATGACGTCTACACGGCAGCGGCTTATGGGGACATGGAGAAACTGCAGCGGCTGGTTGAGAGCGAGGGCTGCTCTGTTTCGGAACCTGATGCCCTCGGTTACTACGCTCTCCAGTGGGCCGCCCTGAACAACCGCACTGCGGCCGCTCAATACGTCATCGAGGTGCACTAAGATTTTCTTATGTTATAAATAAATGGTTCTGGCTTCTCGTTTGTGCGTATATATTTGATGTTTTACGTTTAGCCATTGCCGTCATTGAATTTGTTCGGTGAATATGAAGCTCACTTCTTCTTTTTTCCCCTCGAAGTAACACTGTGCATCTAAGTGACAGACGGATATAATTTGTTGTTTTGAGAAGACCATCCTGAGGTTTTAAAGTGTCGCTGAGTTGCTAATGCTGATAAGTCATAAATACATACAAAATCTGTGAATAACACCAAGCAACTGTCGCGTTCCAGTGTTTAATTATCATTTCTCACGAGGTAGCATCCTTTGGGAAACAACTATTATTAACTTTTCAGGAGGAAAAGAGATGGAGATGAAATGTGTGGATAATATCAACAATACTTTATCACGTGATAAATTTTGATGTTGATGGGTAAAAGAAGAAGTAGAAAGAACTAAAAATGGGATTAAAGACAAATAGAGGCATTAGGTGAACAATACTTAATCACATGATAATTTTTGATTTTGACGGGTATAAAGAAATAAAAAATGGGATGAAAGACGAATAGAGGAATTTAGTTGCTTGAATGTGCACACGACGATTTGGAGTTGCTTGTAATCTCCATAAGAGGTTTAAGACGATGCTAGTGATTCTAGGTGTTAAAAAATTCTACAGAGCACTTGAGATGAATTAATCATAGCTCTTGTAACTTGTAAAAGTATAATTTTGTGTAACATCTTTCCTGCTAACACATGATCTCATTAACTCAAAGAGAGGATATGTTGCAATATGTCAAGGGAGGTGTGAAGTCAACTCCTTTCCATGTCAGTGGTGTTCATAACTTGATTATGTTGTGGTGTATGCTTGACAGCATGGAGCTGATGTTAATGCTGCGGATCATACTGGACAAACGGCTCTGCATTGGAGTGCTGTGAGGGGTGCAATCCAAGTTGCTGAGCTTCTATTGCAGGAGGGTGCTAGGGTCAATGCTGCTGATATGTATGGCTATCAGGTTTGTTTGTCTTGCCTTGCTCTCCATCACACGTTACCCACTAGTAATGTACTTGGATAATATGATATAAATCTAGTCAGGAGCATGTTTAGTTTTTGTTAGAAAATATGTTATTTTCTATAGTATTATATACGGTAGATAAATTGAAGCATTCTACATTTTTCTGGCTTAGTCTTGAGAATAGTTTCAGAATAGTGGATATATCTGTCATGATAGTTTGCTCCATTTATATTGTTATTTCTAATGACTCTTGGCAATTAGTTTGTCGTCGGAGCTTCCTCTTGGGGGTGTAATATCTTCTTCTTCTTCTTCTTATTATTATTATTTGATGGTGTCACACATGTGCAATGTTTATTTAATCTCCATGTACTGGAGCAATTTTATTTATTTATTAATTATTATCAATAATCAATATTTTCATTGTGGCTGCTCACTATATATGTTTTTCAAGATTTTCCATAATTAATATTAGTATCCTGGTCCCTTGTGAACGAACTGTGTTTGATGGGGAGAATTGTTCATTACACGCATTATGTGTAATGAGGTACTTAATAAAATATGTTCGTAGACGTTGAATTGATTTTCGAAAATGTGTTTGAATAAAAAGTGCTTCTGAAAAAGTGCAAGGGTTCAACTAATGCATATGCTTAATTTCGCATAATGGCCGCTCCAGGATTTGCATTTCCGCTTGCATTATTTTTTGAAGCTCGTGGGGCTGCCGCTTCCACGTAACTTCAAATGGTCTTCCATACTAATTAGGTCTTTCAGTTTGTTATTAAATTTTATGTATTTGAGTAGTTGATAGCAAGGAGATTATTCAAACACAAACAAGTTTTGTTGAATTTGAAATCTAAACAAGGGCTATTTCAACATGGTTGTTTAGTTACAGGGAGATATTCCTAGTTAGCTAACTCTTTGAGAAATTTGAGGATTCTTTATTACTTATATTTTACTATTAGGGTGTGTTTGATTGGTAAATATTTCCAGGAAAATGTCAAATCAAGGAAATCATTTTTTAGCTTTAGTGTTTGATGGCAAATGTTTTCCTGTAAATTATTTTCCAGGTACAAGTGCTTAAAGCACAAAAACAATGGTTTTCCTAGAAAACTCCGTTTTCATGGAATTCCCTTTCTTGGAACCCTACCAAACACACACCCTTAGTATTTTCTCCATCCCTTCTTTACTTACCATCATCTTGAATACCTCTTTGCAGACTGGTGGGTTTCGCCAGAATGACACCAATATAGTGGTTCGCAAGTAGAGTCCTGAGTAAAGCTAATTACAACTGAGACAAACTAAAGTTTTTCGTTTTCTTAAGACTCTTTTCAAATGTCAGATGGCCTAGACTACAGCAGTGTGGTGAAGAATTAGTTACCATATAATTGGTAGGAAAATTAAAATTGCAAGTAGTAGATTGTACGAGAGATTATGTAGAAATGCCCACTAACCCAATTTGAAGCAAGGAGAACTGATTACTGGACTTTAGATAAGAGAATTGATCAATGACTGAACCATGCAAACAACAATGAAGAACTCTAGGTCTCTGGTAGTAAGATTAACAATGATAGCCCTGATTCCGAAACAGCATTTGTGTCCTGTTTATATCGTGTCTTTTAGATCAATGTGTGATCCAGCTAGTGAATTCATGTTCCAGGCAAAAAGGTGTTACTAGTTCTTGCCCAGAAATTGATTGCTGAAATGGTATTTTGTATTTGGCTAAAAAGGGAAAGAAAGAAAAAAATGGCTCTCCTGACCTTTTCAGCTCTCTCTCTCTCTCTCTATCTCACACGTGCACGAACACACACACACACACACTAAAGTTGCCGAGAACTTGCTAAATTTTATGCATTGTCACTTCATTTTGCAGACAACACATGTTGCTGCACAATATGGGCAGACAGCTTTCATATATCACATTGTTACAAAATGGAATGCGGATCCTGACGTGCCTGATAATGATGGAAGAAGCCCTTTGCACTGGTACTTGACAAATGTAATCGTTATTTTTTGCAATAGTTTATGATTAGAGTAAATCTTGTTAGTTTCCATTTTACTGCCAGTATCTGTGATTTCTATATTATGTTAACTGGCAATACAAGGTTATAGCAGGACTAGAAGAAGGTTACTGGCGACAATGCTTACACGGAATTCTTTAATGTGGACTACTTGTCTTGGTCTTGGACTGTTGAACTCTTTGGGAGTTATATTTTAATGGTAATTTGCACAACAAGGAACTCCAAAGTTTTTGGAGAAAAAGAGAAATTCCTTGATGATCTGTTGGACAGCACAAAGTTTTGGTTTTGTTGTGGACTTCTAGTAGGAATTTAAGTCTCTCTGAGTGTGTGTGCGCGCGCGTGTGTGTGTAGGGTTAGATGATACCAACGAATTGTAGAAAGCGTTTGAATCACTTTCGCGGTAACTGATAGATTATAATTCCTATCCACTACGATAACTTACTGTTGAACTTGTAATTGTGCTATTAATTTGCACTTTTAATTTGTGTTAGTAAATTCAGTTATGATTGCTACATCAGGTATGCATGTAGGATAACAGCCCTGTGGCTTTATTTATATCTTGTTTATCCATAGATTCCATCTGGACAGGCAAATTGGCAAAATTAGCCAGTTATTCTTACATTATGGTTTATGGCTTTATTTATATCTTGTTTATCCATAGATTCCACCCAAACAGGCAAATTGCCAAAATTTGCCAGTTATTCTTACACTTTCGTATTATTAATAAATGATTATTTTATGATCACACTTGGAAGTAGATAAAAAGCTCTCAGTTATTTCCATTTTTGTCTTTTTAATATAATTTTATTTATTTTTTAAATACTTTCCATCTGTAGGGCTGCATATAAGGGATTTGCAGACTGCATACGTCTTTTGTTGTTTCTAGATGCGTATAGGGGGCGGCAGGACAAGGAAGGTAAGGTTCAAAAGCTCTGTATTCAAGAACTTATGTCGTTTCAAAAGTTCTTCATATTTTGTGAAGAGTAAATGCAGTCGTAGGAAATTATATAATATTATGGGAAATTATATAATATTATGTCCTAATTAACAAATGCTACCTATGCTCTATCATTTAGGTTGTACCCCTCTCCACTGGGCTGCTATAAGGGGTAATTTAGAAGCCTGCACTGTGCTCGTCCAAGCTGGGAAGAAAGAAGACCTCATGGTGGCTGATAATACTGGCCTCACACCTGCACAGCTTGCTTCTGATAAGAATCATAGACAAGTCGCATTTTTCCTTGTAGGTATTCCTTGATCTTGCAGTTCTTATATTCTCAGTCAGTTGGAATTTGTTGAGTGTAGTTACGTATTGTATGAAAATAACTTTCTCTTTGCTGTCTCTTGTGTTCTCGGAAATCGGCATTTTATCTTTAGTTACAGAGAGTAACGATCTTCTAAGAACGCTTATTATCTTGGGATATCGTTGGTTCTTGACAATCTTTTGATGCCTAAAATTTTGTTGGATGCGACTGTTTACATATTGTGATATTGTTCTGGATCCAGTGCGTGTATTAATTCTTAAGACCATGGGGTTTTGGGGATTTCTCTTATCACTGCCTGTACAGAAGTTTTTGTGTTTCTCACCTTTTCTATTTTACATTTGATATCCCTTATTCTAATTTAAGACAAATCCCGTAAGTGTTATATTTAAGAATTCTTCTTCAAATTTGAGTACCTGGGAGAGGTTTATGCAAGTGCTATGGTTTGAAGGCACGCTTAAATGCTATAGAGTCTTGTCTGGTCTGGCTGTAGAAAAACAATGGCCCACATTTTCTCCAGCCTTGTTTTGCCTTGTCCATGTGTCACCATGCCTAGGGGTGCCTCTGCACCACTTCCCCACCTTATCCCTTTAGAATCTTGCACAAATGTGTGGTAATTGCAGATTTACTACCACAAAATTTGTAAGTATGTACTATGTTCTTTATTCTCGTCAAAATAAGGGAAAACTTCATCTCTTCTATTCCAAAATTTGAGGTGCCTGAGATGATGTGAATTTTTTATTTTTAGAAATAAAGCTGTAAGTAGTTATACAACAATCTGATCCCACGCTTATTCAAACTCATGGATGTGGATAGGGAGAAAATCTTGGATTATATTCTTTTAGATTAAATCATTCAAAAAAGACTGTCAAGGCCTTCTGTTGTCAGACTAGAGGGAGTAAAAAGAAAGAGTGGGTGCAACAGTTTTTGTTCTGCCACTTCTTGACAGAACTTAAAAAGTACTGTTTTCAGATTTATGAGGTAAATTCCAGATTGGTTTGCAGTTGGGCCCCTGAGGCCAATCTTTGTTTATTATTCTGTTTAATTATTAGTTTTCACCTTGTTTAAGAGATTCTTTTAGTTTTGGACACATTAAGGGAATGGAGAAAATTACTAAGATTTCATTCGTGTAAACTTTTTCTACCTAATAGTCACCACCTACTAAAAGTTTAAGTCAAACATTAATATCAACCACAAATCTCACATCCTCACTCATTATTATCCGTACATCTCGTGGTCTCAACCACTATTCAACCTAAAAAGTTAGTTTGTAGATTAAAAAAAAGTTTTCCCGAACACTATAAAATTGATTAAGCATGGAAATCTAGTCTTCTCTTGCACTTTCGGAGTTATACAACAACAGAAGAAAGAAAAGTATATAGCTTGTTGTAGATGCAAATTTCGATTCTAGCTCATTTTGGCACTATAAACCTGATAAACTTCTTGCAATTAAAATTTTAGTTGCTATTTTCCATAAATTTATGTTACTAAACAACTTGTTGCTTTTCACATTTGGATATTTGTCAGTGTTTGGTATGTGTCATATCTAGATTATACTATTTGGATTTCATTTACAGGGCAATGCTAGAAGGTTGTTCGACAAACGGTGCGATGGAAACAGTCGTCTTGGCAAAATATCGAAATTAGGACTTGCTCCTATATTATGGTGTATAATATTTTTGTTGCTTGTGACGTATATTCATTCAGTTGTTACGGGTATGTCTCCTGAATTTGCTTCTCATTTTCAGCATAAGTCTAATAATGGTAGTTCATAACCTCTGTTACTGGTTTCTGGATTCAGCATCAAACCTTCCAAAATTAACAGCTGGCTTTGGTCTTCTTGCTTGGATGGGTGTTTTCTTTGCATCCTCTGGACTAGTTTTATTTTATAGATGCAGCAGGTAATTCATGCCTGGCTGGCATTCATAAACATGTTTGTTTAGCATCAACACAGTGTATTTTCAGATAGTGTTTATAAAATGATGTGGGCATACATTTGAAAGTGTGCCACCCCCTTGCCCCCACGCAAAGGAAAAAACAATGAAGAGAAAAGAAGAACAAGGGATATAATATGTGTATGTTGATGTACTTGTTATTTGTTCTTCATACGGCTAATGCGTTGTTTCAGAGAGTTTTTCTCAAAATTGTTATTCAGAAACTCATCTTTAAACCCAATAGAAAAAATTTCTCCCAAACAAGCGCTAAGATTTGTGATTAAATTCATATCACATATAAGGTGTTTGAAGTTACTACCACTCTGTGGGATTCTAAATTTGTTTTGGCCATTTTGTTTGTAGTAAGGATCCAGGTTACATCAGAATGAATGTACGCAACTCAGAAAACATGAAAGATGATGTAAGTTACCGCCTATTTTATTATTTATTTTCCTGTTAACTGCTGTGTTCTTCCACAATCTATCGTTTCCTTCATTTAAAAATAAAAACTTGTTTACGAGCATAGAGAAATCACCACCTTTATCTACAGCAAACCTGGAAATGTCTACTTTCTGTAAATGCATTTCTTTAATTGCTTTCTAAGTATGAATGTGTATTATCTTACCAAATTTCCATATCGTAGTTCTTAATTTGCTTCATCAGGTAAAAAGATCCATGGTTTAACTGTGTAGCTTTCAAAAATTTCCCTTCTATTATTTTTTGTTTAGGAACCTTTGCTGAAGACTGAAATAAATAATCCCGCTTTGCTTGCGGGAAACTGGTCTCAGCTCTGTGCAACTTGCAAGGTCCGAATTCATATCCCTATTAAAGGGAAAGAACACTGTATTTTATCATAATGTTTAAGTTGTACTGCTTCTAACACAGTTTCACTTGTGCTTCATCAGATTGTCCGGCCTCTACGTGCAAAGCATTGTTCCACTTGTGATCGCTGTGTTGAACAGTTTGATCATCATTGCCCTTGGGTATCTAACTGCATTGGCAAGGTGATTGAACATTTTTCTTTATCTGTTATTATCTCTTCAGTTGCTATCTAAGATTGATTTTCCTTGATTAAATGACCTTGGAAATTGTGAACTATTAGCTAGCTTCTACAGGCTTGTTACGTTCCCAGTGCTGGGAGATAAAAATCTCCCAGGGCAGGGCATTTTGGCCCCCACCCACCAAAAAAGGGCCCCCCTTATATGGGGGGTTCTTTGGTTTTTTTGGGGGCTTTTTTTTTCCCCTCCCGAGAAGGTGGGTTGGGCCAGCTGGGAGAAAAAAATTCTCCCAGCGCGGGCAACATAACATTGAGCCTAGCTTATATTGTGAAAGGACAAGCATTGTGAAAGGACAATTAGTTTGCTTGTAATTTGTTGCCTATTTGTTCTGCATTCCTCCTCGCTTGATTCTAGCTTTGTGTTGGCTCTGTTGAATTCCATGTATTTAATTCCTATAACACTGGTCTGAGTTGAAATTTTATCGTCTGATACAGAAAAACAAGTGGGATTTCTTTTTGTTCCTTCTTCTTGAAGTTCTGGCGATGCTCACTACTGGAGCAGTGGCTCTGACAAGTGAGCTATTTCTCCATTATTTACAAATTCTGCAATTTTGTCGTCCTTTTGTTTTCTTTATGTTCCGCAATTCGTTGTAAATTTTATGCTTTTCGACATTGCAGGAGTGTTGACCGACCCAATGGCTCCATCTTCCTTTGGTGCATGGTTGAACCATGCTGGAAATCAGCATGTTGGTGCTATTTCATTTTTGATAGCGGACTTTTTCCTTTTATCTGGTGTGGCAATCTTAACTGTTGTACAGGCTTCTCAGGTTTTGTCCCAGAATCTCTATTTTTCTTGCATCTTCGTATCCTTTTGAGTTGATTACCTGAATATTCATAATTATGTTGCTTGGTCAAAATTAATCAAAGATATCATGATATACCTCTGGATGTAATATATCAGCCTAAAATAAGATATGACCTCGAATCATATCATCCAAGAAGTATACTATCACATCAGGACTGGACGAGGTTGTATATATACATCTCTATTCACGCTTTCAAGTTTCTTTATTCTTGGTTCATTCATACAATTATCCTTAATTGAATTTACACTGGCTACAACCTTTAGTTACCAGATTTTATCTCAATGCCTTCAGTGCTCTGGTACCAGTTTGGGTCAGTGTCTAGTAGTGATCCACAGTTAATTTAAATTGGTTTTTGTTAGGTCGTATTTGGGATCCATTTGGCCAACAATGCTACTTCGAAAAATTTTATCTATCTATACCTATATGACTATTAGCATGATAGGAAACATTTTATAATTTTTTTACCACTTTTTACCACTTTTTTATCCATTCTTTCTTTACCTTAAATCAATCACATCCAAATATCATATCACATCCACAAATCTCCACCATTCAATTCCACTCATTCTCTCTCCTCTTTTAGAGTAAAAACCTTTAAAAACTATTAAAAACCAACTCCTATTACCCTATATATCTATACTACTATTAAAATTAATTAAGTTTATAAAAGTGTCTAGAAAGAGAGAGATTTTTTATCCCTTTTTATCCATATGTTGACTTAAATGAGAGTTATTAAAATCAAGACTAACTTTATCCTTGCATGTCAATGTTAACATTATGCTTGCATGTTCATTAAACTACCATTATACTGCTAATTGAATAACAGTTCATTTACTTGATTAGGAGCAAAATTAAAGTGGGGTGAAAATGTAAAGGGGAAAAAAATAAAGCTTTACAGGACCATGTTGGGAGGGGTTGTTCTCCAAATTTCTGTTTAAATTTGGCACCAAATTTGGAGAATCGCCCCCCACCCCCCTAACAAAAAAAGGGTTTATGGACCCTGAATTCATGCATTATTTTGCATGCAATTGGGGCCAAAACCCCAATTTGGGTTCCCCCACATTGGCTTTGCTCTATGCTTGCAAAAAATCAGAAGTGGCATCCCTTACTTTGCCAACTTGTTAATAGTTTTTGTGTTCCTTTTAAGTTGTTTACGTCTATCAGTGGAATTTACAAATCATTGTATTATTATTTTTCTGACAGATTGGTCGTAACATTACGACGAACGAAATGGCAAATTCAATGCGATATAGTTATCTGAGAGGAGCTGGCGGTCGATTCAGAAACCCATATGATCATGGGTGCAAGAAGAACTGTTCAGATTTTCTGATCAATGGATACAATGAAGATGTTGAGTATAATGAAGAATCCACTCAATCTGAAGGGACTTCTTTGATGCAGATGGCTCGGATAAATGGGATAAACCATTCTTCTAGCCAAACAAATGGAAATGGCCATGTGGCAATTGATGTGAAAAATGCACAGCATGGTCATGTTCATTCTTCTCATTGTAGCCATAGCCATAATCATCACAGTAGAAAAACTGATTCTAGTCCTTTAGGATTGGGTACTGGTTTAGGACGAAATGCTGCTCGTTCGTCACAATAGTGTCAACACTCGTGGAAAAGTGCCTTGTCTTTTTTGGCCATGTTACTACGTAAGAACGCAAGATCAGCTCCTGTAATTCATTAATTGTTTATCTTGTTGTGGTACAATTCTCTGTTCTTATTTTATTTCAAATTTTAGTTATTTTGGCTGTGGCTACAGATAAATGGCCACCCATTTTTGTCAATTTATTAGCTTAATCCAAATGAGACACAGACAAAAATGTTGAGTTCTTGGTTTATTGATACAGGTAGAAATAATCTGATTACAATTTGTTGATTCATCGAACGTGGAATTACAATGGTGCAGAAGTACTGAGGATTTTGTTTTTTCCAACCTCTAATCAATCATGAATAAATTGAATGCAACTGTGAATAAGGATATCATGGATTGGGCAATCCTCCTAAAACATTGGACATTGGGTGTTTGCTAAAACTTCTTTTCTCCCATTTTTTTCCTGTTTTTCAAAATTCAAATGTGGTCAAATAAAGTATATCTATATGTTTCGTATGATCTATCTGTACTAATAAATCTCCGTCATTCAACTCCGTGCATCATCCACTTAGGAGTTGAAAGGATTTGCCCTCACATCTGAAGCATGATCGTCCTCTGCAGAGGTATTATGCACATAAGGTACTAGATGGTTGACACTGAATACATTCGATAAGGGCATATTGGTTATTGAGACCGCAAGTGCAGCTCCTGGGCATTCTTTCTTCCTTTCACAAAAATAGGGGATTTAGATGTAACACATCGTTGCTTGCTGTATCATAATTTTTGGTTAAATTAACATTTCTGTCCAAACACTAGATTAGAGACAAGGACAAGTCATCAAATTCTATTGATGGACCTGGATAAAATATATACAAGAAAATATCATTCGTTATGGCTTCTGAATTTTAGCTAAAACCACAAGACAAGTACTCTGCATTTCCAAAAGACAACTTGTTTATCCAGCAAGCTTAGCCAAATACTCATTTATAGCTTCACCTCAGCAAGCTTAGCCAAATACTCATTTATAGCTTCACCTTCTAGTGTAATATCAATGTCATAATCTGAATATGCATCTCCTTTCAGTAATTCTTCCGTCAGTTCATTCTCCATTTCTGCATCACGATCCTCCATTTTCTCCCCCATAGTCGATGGACCTCCGGTCTCTTGTTCCAAGCTCGTTCCAGTCAGTAATGGAACCCCAGGATTTATATCAGATGCTACTGCATTTGCATTTGATTGTCCAAGTAAATGATTTAACGCTGCTGCTCGTGTACCAAACCTGCTAAGAGCTTCATCCACTACAAGCCCAAAACAATGTTAATGGCACCTAATCCTTGTCAAACATATCCAATGTTTATGTAATCATACAGTCTTGCTCCAAAGCCCACACATTGATGAGCCAATTTGCAATTGGTCCACATCAGTATGGGCCACGCTCTGGATCATTTGCAAACTGCTACATCAGCGTGTGAGCATTTTAACATGCCCACGAGTGGGCATTGAAACAAGAGAGTGTAATCACGACTCAACTTTTTTCCGATCACATATTAGCTACCTATTGCTCTTGGGAATCCCATCGAGACAAGTCCTTCACTTGCAGCTGAGGATGGTGCTTGGCGAATCCTTTTCCTTTTCCTTGATTCAATATCAATCTGCAAATGAACAGAAAATGGTTGATTTTCAGGGACAAATCAAGCAGACAGAAAGCATTCATGCAAATTTACCTGCATTAATGAATTTGTTTCAGGGTCTGTTAAGCCATCTAGAGCCCCCTGAGTATCATTTTCATTTCTTCGAAGGGCTTCTGCAGCTAGTTCTTTCTCAAACCTGATTTACATTTTAAAATATCTATCATTTTCATTTTTCTTTTCTAGATAGATGATTAAATCCAAGTGCAAGGAACCTAATTTACTTACCCGATAGAGACCAATTCATTTAGCTTTTGTAGATCCACAGGTTTCCTAAGAGGTGTCATTCCATATTTTTTCTGCTCTCTGCAATTTATTGTTTGTTGTAAGTGTTGCAGTTCTATATGTATGAACAAATAAAAAGGAGATAGCGGTTGAATATATAAACTAAATTGTAACACACAGAATCTCTTGCTGTCGTCGGTGATCCTCCTCACGTTTACGTTCCTTTTTTGCTTTCTCCTCCACAAGAAAATCAACGGCACTACTAATATCCTGATTGCTAATGCGCAGGGCCCTCTTTGCATCAAGTGCTTTATACCCCATGCTCATCAGTAAGGACAATGATTCATCTCCAACTTGTAGCTATAGGCACGCGGGCACCAAAAAAAAAATGGTTACTATTAGACATTAATGAAATGCAAATGAATGAGGTTGCATAAAGTTTATGGCAGTAAACCTGATTATATTTAGCTTGTGCAGCAGTGAGTGCTTCCTTAGACTTCTGCAGTTGGCCATTGTGATATGCAACTACTCCTTCCAGAAGTTGTAACCTCAAGTATCTGAAAACGAATGATGAAATTATTTCAGTACATCAGGAAAAACGAAGTTTTACAGAGATATATATTAAAAAAAAAAAAAAAAAGTGGCAAAAGAAGTAATTAGTGTCTTATTACTCACAGGGCAAGCTCTGGATAACGACCTCCTTGGAGAACCCTCAGTCGACTAGATTCTTTCCCATGGGCACGCTCAATCCCTTCTCTAGCATTTGCAAGGCGAATACCAGCTACTGAAAGCCAACTGATATCATGGAGCATAAGGTAGCACCAAACCATGTCTATTTGTAGGATTGATGCGTTGTCAACCATCTAGAAGCCCAAATCATAAACCCAGAAAGCATAAGATAATTGCATAGGATAAAATACTATATACACATAAATTTTATTTAAAAAGCATTTTCTCACCTCAATGGCCTTTGGATTGCAAAGAGAGAATGCCTCCTATAGGAAAGAAATGAAGCTCACTTGAGTAGGTATCATATGGTATATAGAATGAAAAATTTCTGTAAAAACTATTTTGATTTAGACACAAACCTCTCCCATGGTGAGCACTTCCAATGCATCTTTGTATTGTTCTCTTTTGATCAGTGCTTTTGCATTGGCATGAAGCATGAGTCCCATCATTATCGCCCTGTGAAGTGAAAATTTAATATAATCCCTTAGTATTTCACCAAAAAGATGAAGATGATGCATTAATTAGTATAATTCATATCATACCGTTGATCAGTCTCATCTCCCAATTGTACTTTCTCTCCACTTTGATTTTCCAGCTCCAGATTGAAGTCTTCAACTGGTAATGAACCACTTGCATGTCTACTGGCCAACGAAGTGGCTGCACCCCTGTAATTCAATCCATTACTCAAAAGTTTCATACTACAAAATAATGAAATTTGAAGTTCAATTCACTTTTGGTACTACAAAATCTACACTTCACTTAGATGCTACAACTCAACAAAACGCACATCATTACCAAAAGTAGAGAGAATTATCAGACTCAAGACCCTGAATTAGAAGAAACAAAGTCCAGAGAGGACCCCTACACAGAACAGATGGAACATAACTAGAAACACAGCACATCAGAATTACTTTGATCATCCAATCCACCACAACCACATAGCCTCAGTCAGATGCCAGTCTCACGAGAAAATTGTAATCATAAGGCTTGATGATAGATTAGAATTTTAAAATTTAACTACTATCATAACCTAAATATATTCAAAACTAAAACAAATACTCAAAACTAAAACAAAACCACAATTACATGTGATGCGATATAAGATTAACCAGTTTGGGGTTTTAAGGGATTAAGGTATGACGAACTTTATTCGGGAGAGCCTCTTCGAACGCTCCTCCTCAGCCAAGAACTCCTCCTTTAAGGACTTCCCTTCCTGATCAGTGGAAACCTTCGAGGCCAATATCTTTGAGTTATTTTTAAGACCGAGTTGACTCAGTTTTTCAGTACCATCGCCATCTCTCAAAACTCTGCCTGCGAATATCAGGTTTATGCATTGTGGCCCGAATAAGCCTGATTTCTTAGCGACTTCTTCTCTCAAAGTCACCACCGTCCACTCGTCGAGTTCTACTTCGAGTACTCCACTCCATGCTCCACCGATCCTCAATTTTCCCAGCCCCATTGAACTTCTCTGAGCGAGTCGTTGTTTACTCGAGTATTATTTATAGGAACAACTGAAGAATTTTGTTATCAAGGAATTTTGGGTTTCTCGTCTATATTTTAACCTCCTGCGAAACTGACGAGTTGAATATCTTTCCGTCACAGGTTTAATCTTGGGCGACAAGACAACTTATGAGTTCCTGTATTTGATTTGATTGGGATACGTCCATAATTTGTATTTGGCTTGTGTAAATATAAATTTTGTTATGAATAATAATTATTAGGTGTTATGAATAATTGAGAATAATGTGGAGGAATAATTTGGTGGAGGAATAATTTGGTAAAAGATGTAATTATTATATGTGAATGACTATTATACCCTTGATGAAATTATGTAATTACGATTGTCTTAATTCAAGTTTCCTATAAATAGAGCGCAGTTATTAATATGAGAGTTGTAGGCGATTGAAGAATTGGCGAATGGAGAAATACGTGTATGTTCAATTCTTCTCTACAGAAAAAGGAAAAGGTATATATATTATATTACTTTATAATATAATAATATATTAAACTATAATATTCGTTTTAGAGATATAAGGGCATACATTATCAAAATCAAATTTTCATGACTCCATTATACTTTCGATTTAACGAGTTCTTCGATTTGACACCAACATTGATAGGGTAATAACTCGTTTTGAAATATGTTATTATCAAACTTTCAAAATTTACAAATCAAGACACCAACTTTTGAAAAAGTTACAAAATAGTCCTTGAACATTTTGATATTGATAAATTAAAATAGAAAGGAGATAATTTTCCAATCGTAAAACATTGATAAAATATTTTTGACAATTTTACCTTTACGAATTGGAATGGACAATTTTACCCTTAGGGTAAAGCGACCTAATTTTGACGGTGAAAATGGGATAGACTATTCATGAAGAAATTCTAAATCCATTGATTATATAAAATGGCTTGAAGTCCATTTGAGTTAAAAGATCGGAATATTATTTTAACTCAGAAGAGTTTAATTACATAATATACTTATTCTAAAAGGATAAATGTCTTTCTTGTAGAAGTAATGAGTATTTGTTCTGAAGAACAAATTTGCTTCCCAGTAGAAGCGATTCAATATTTAATTCTCAGACTTTATTTAGTGTAATTTAATTACTTGCAATACCTCCTACTTGATGATGGGTTAAAGCGTCACTAAAGCGGAAGGTTTTATATATTTCTGCACTTTATATGCTAAGTGATGGGTAATACCTTCTACTAGCAGATCCTACTCTGAAGAAGTAGTTAAACATTATGCAATTTAATTCTCGCAATTTAAATTAGTAAATTTATATTTATTGCAATAATTCCATAAGGTAGGTTCGACCACCTATTGGAGGAAATTTAATTTGCTGATTTAAATTTATGCACTTTATAGTTTGAGTATATTTCCAATGTGGTGGGTAATACCACACGATTGGTGTGCATATTTCCAATGTGGTGGGTTATACTACACGATTGGTTATAACGAATCCTACTCCAGAAGAAGTAGTTGATCAAATATTCTAATCATACTCTCGAAGAAGTAGGCGATGAGAATAAAATTACTTCTTCATATATACAGAATATGAATGGAGAAAATTGAGCAAGTGGTACTTGAAGTTACCATTGGATAAATAGACGAAAGTAAAATGCTGAATAGATCCCATGTTGATAAATCAAAGAAAATATATCGCATGGAAAGCTTATATGAAGTAATCTTATCGATGATATGAGATTGTATTAATATGAGAATAAAATGCTCTTGAAGAAGCAAAATCACTAGATATCTGTATTTGAATAAAGACAATATGATATTATTATTATTACTCCAGAAGAAGTACAAAACAGTCGAAGTGGAACACATTGAGAATATCAAAAGATGACAATAAACACTCGAAAATATAGAAATACTAAAAGAAAATATATATTGAATCCATAAATGAGGGATGCGTCTCGAGAGTATAAATACTCCGTAACTCTGCCACCATCAACATTAGGATTCATAATGAAATATTTAAAGGATCCGAATTTCTTTTTCGCTTGACACCAGTGGTATGTGACCGACGGACCTGGGCTTCCACAGATTCTTGAACATATGCATGAAATTTGATGAGTAGTTCATCAACTTGATCTTAGCGAAATAAGTATTTTTCTCATTGTATGAGAGATAAACTTATTATTTACACTCGATCTAGAAAGCGCTAGTAAGCCATCAAAGAAATTATTAATATTCAACAAACCTATTGGTTTGACATGAAAATTCCATGTACAACGAGGCTATATTGAATATTTCCTCCAAAGTGTGTTGTAGCCGCTGGAAGGACAATGAAAGCATCACTATTATTCATCATATACATCATGCGGTTGTGGATGGATTATGCGCTGTAGCCCCAACCTCGCTTGGACCCATGGTAGAACTGCTCCAATTCGAGTATTAGATCCAACTAGATGGAAAGGTATTACGCTCAAACTCTTATTCCCCATGATTGTCGGCCATTATAAGTCTAGCTAAAAGTTTGTTGTTGGTTCCTCCGTATAGTATATTGATTTCTTGTCTCCCTAACTCTTTTTACAAATCGGTTTGCCATATCCACATATTGGATATGGCCTACCCATTAGATCCACCAAGAATACATACGGTTTTTAATATGGCGAGGTAAAAGCTGACTTGTATGAGATGATTCTAAAATCTCCATATCCATCTCTACTCCTATCTCTCTTTTTGCACTATACTTTTAATGTATGAACATGAGAGATATATGAATCCCTCTATTTAAAGAAAAATTTTCAAACCAATAATTGAGTGCACTATTTACTTTTTGACAAATATGAAAGAGAAAAAAATGCAGAAAATTTTTTTAAGTGAAAATGACATATATCTGTCGGTGATTGAAAAATAATATATATATACATATATATATATCTTAAAATCGAAAAACAATATTTACAATTACAAGAAAAACATTGATCTTCGTTATTACACCGAGCTTCCTTATATTAATATGAGAAAATTATTATACTAAAATTTTCTACTAAATTTACAAACAGGATCTTCTAAAGTAAGTTTTTCAAGACTGTAACGCGTTTGTTGATCTTTGAATTTGGCCCATAAGGCCATTAGCTCACCTTATACGTGTCCACTAGGATGTGTCTCAAGAGCACATTGAATATCATCCAAAGGCTCCTTACTCAATCCATCCTTAATGAATCTTTGTTTTATCTTCTCGATTTCTGGACAAGTACCCCACAGATTTACATCGAGTGTCACATGTCCACCGAGCACACTTGTAGCATCCTCCTAATCTTTTTGCTCTCCGTTTCTTTGAAAAACTACTTTTACCCATACCAGGCATGTATTTAGAAGGAATTGAAATCTCACCAAATAATCGAACCTTTGCTTCAATCAAGCATCGGATATCTTGTGGGATACCCTTATTCATTAGCATCCTTAATCTTTCCAATTTACATCGATAAATCCTTTTTAGGATTTTGATCAGTAGTGATGGATAGTATTTTCAAGATTTGAGAGCATATGATCCATTATAATGTATAGACCCTTGTTAGGATGAATTTTGCAATAATTTTGATGATTTATTTATAGAATAATACGACGCGTATGAAATAAGACTCGATTTTAAATAAATAATATGAAGCGTAAGAGCTACGATTTGGAATTAAATAATAGCCGGATGTGATGCGTATGAGTGTAACTCCGTGTTTGAAACGATAGTAGACAATAATGTCACCAAAAGATGATGGAATATGCTCGGTGAATTATTTCTATGATAAATCATATTGAGCACTATCTGATACTAGTGAAATCGATATAAGAATTTCTTGAACTAGAAGTTCAATAATACTCGTTTGCAAAACCAGATGACCATCCGGTTTAAATAATTATTGAAATCAATATTTCAAGTGAAGAATTAAAAGAATTCTTCAATGATTGTTCTCGATAAATGATGAAATCATTACTAGCCAATATTGGGAATAAATCCCAAATATATCTGGAATAAAGGATGAGAAGTATGGGCCCACTCATCCTCCATGTGGACTACTAGATATTATGATATGGATCCACTAGATAGTCACATGTGTATATGATTCGTAATTTGAAATTTACGAAATATTTGCTCACGGTATGAGCATGATTTTCAGATTTAATGATAAAGCTAGTAAATGTATATCCCAATACTTGAATAAATCCCTGAAGGATTTGAGTATGCGCATACAAGTGGGATATTATATGGCAAATTATTTAAAATCCTCAAATAAATTGCCGATATCGAGAATAGAATGCAAACGGTCTAAATTCCCATATTAAGGCTGAATAATGAGAACATATATGATTCAAATCATACCAACTGTATGAGTTTTGGTGTTCTAAATTTTCTCAGCATGAGAGGGAGTATTAAAGGTTGAAAATAATATGTGAAATGCATCATGTTATATCCTCGAAATTGAAATACGAACTTGAAGTTCAAAGATGCATGAAAGGCTATGAACAATCACATATATCAGCTACGATGCTTTGATAAGTTAGCACGCTAGAAGCGTTGATATTTCCCCAATCATATATATCAAAGCAAATTATAAAAGATGGCCTTAATAACGGAGGCATATGCTCTTGAAGAGTATATAGACATAACTATATTGTGTAATCCTACAAGAGGATTGATAATGAGATATCTCGATAAGTTATGTCGATATGGGGAAAGAAATGAAATTGAAATGTGTCGACACGATATGAAAATGTAGCGCTACATATGATCAATGATAATGAAAATATTGAGATATATTGAAGATGATAAATGGTGAATGTAAAATCCTTAACTTATGAGATGATGAGATGATGATGACTATTGCTCAAGTTTAAAGATAAGCATGGTGGTCATTATATGTTGCATGCTCATGAAAGTTAAATTACCGATCGTGTGTGTAGTACCGAAAAGGAAATTAAAGGATCGGATGAGCTAAACCCGTGTTTATGATTACCCTAAAGGGTGAGCTAAGCCCCTGGGAATGAAATAACCTATTAAGTGAGTATTAAATGTTAAATGATATATTTTAAGTGTTAGTTAGTTATGAAGGTTTACTTATATGTTTACATGTTTTACTATGAATTTATATGCTTTAAATTGTGTGTTTGGAGACATGTGTTCGTGGTGAATGTTTTGTAGTTGTGTAAGAAAATTGATGCACTCTAAATGAACGAAGAGTATAAAACCAATGTATATGATACTCAGACAAATGTATGAAAGATTTTGAAATGCTTGCAGCACACTTGTATAAAATACGCGTTGCACTCTTTTTCCCTTGATTGAGGTTTTATCCCATTGGGTTTTCCTAGCAAGGTTTTTAATGAGGCAACTTTAAAGGCGTATTCACATGAATAATGTACTCTTTTTCCTTCATTAGGGTTTTCCCACTTTGGGTTTTTCCTAATAAGGTTTTAACGAGGCATATTCATGGTATATTGAGAACGATAGGAGAAATTGATACTGATGTATCTATTGGATCAAGTTATAATGGAGCTAATGCTTTAGATCCAAACGATGATGATATTGAAATCATTTACGAAGTAAAGATATCAGTTCTCAAGATATGAAATCAAGCGGAGCAAATGTGCTCTTTTTCCTTCGATCAAGTTTTTCCCAGGTTTTCTTGACAAGGTTTTAACGAGGCAAAGACGTGAATACTCATATGCCGCTGATAGACATCAGGGGGAGCAATGTTTTTGATGAAGCAGTATATAACCACTCCAAGCTATCCTGCAATCGGTTTGAAAGTTTTTTCCCACTGGGTTTTTCTCCAAACAGGTCCAGAAGACATTTGTATTAATAGTCATTCAAGGGGGAGTGTTATGAATAATAATTGAAGAATAATTATTAGGTGTTATGAATAATTGAGAATAATGTGGAGGAATAATTTGGTGGAGGAATAATTTGGTAAAAGATGTAATTATTATATGTGAATGACTATTATACCCTTGATGAAATTATGTAATTACGATTGTGCCATTCGAAGTTTTCCTATAAATAGGGTTTCAGTTATTAATGAAATTCATTCCTGAGAATTCCTTAGAATTCATTCTCTCTAAATTCTCTCTATTGTTTCTATACTTTTATAACAAATTTAAAATTGTATTGAGTCGAAAATTTAGATATTAAACGGTGTGGATTTGATTTGGATGTTCCTGGCTGACCTGTGGACAAGTCCAACGGGCCGATCCATTCATGGTATATACGGACCAGGCGCCAATTTGAGCTCGTTATTTGAGAACGAGGCGAATTGGGTTTGGATTTAGATGTTCGTGCGCTGACTTGTGGACAAGTCTAATGGGCCAATCCATTCATGGTACATACGGACCCATACCAAAAATAAATGAATAAATAAATAAAATAATTAGACATATTGTAATTAATGAGAAATAGAATGGTTAACTACAATCTTATAAGAACACTTATTTAATTGTTATTCTGTGTTCTTATCCATTTGTAACTCTTAATTGAAATCTATAAATATGGATTTATGTTTTATATAATATGACACAATTCATATTTTTCTCTATTTTTCATTCTCTTCTTTATAACTAACTGTTTCACTCGTGTATTGCATGGGGACATAATTTTTTGGCTAATAATAGTATTAATAGATGTTAGTCGTATCAACATAAAATCTCAAAAAATTAAAATAAATAATGAGTTGCACCAATAAACGTAATTAATATAACTAATGAAATAATTCTTAGAAAATTTCGATAGAGTTTTCCTCTATTTTCTACCAATTCATCCTGCAAACATTTGGGGGAAAACTCGCAAAAAATACAAACTTAATTTACAATGCTCTTAAAGACATCAACAATTAAAGCAATCACAATATAACATCATCAATAATAGTCAACACAACACACAAGACAAAAAATAGAAATATCTTCGTGTTTTGACAAAAAGGGTGAATGCACTCAAATATAAGTCATATCTATAATTTTCACATAGAATATAAAAATTTGTGTTATTGTACAATTGAATTGTACTAAAACAATAAATAAATTCTTAGATGACCGGAACATCTCTAACATCACTTTTACACAACTATTGGCACTTTAGTACAAGAAACTTATAAAAATATAAGAAATAACATTATATTTCAGATATGATCAATGGAACTCACTAAAAGTATAATTTTCGACTACTAAGTATGTTGAATTACCTTTTCGAAGCACATTGCCACTAATGCATAAATGCTACATATAATTAATTTGTATAACTCCTCCACATTTGTGACAGAACATCCAGGATTTCAAAATTTGAGTCGTCTCAACCTAATGGTATAAAAAATGAATGAGAAAAAATGAGAGAAAATAATTTATCATTGTGAAGAAAGAATAATTGTACGTTGCAACAACTTCTCGGAAGCACTTTATTGAATTAGGTTGATTCATATTTTATTTATTTTATACTTGTAAACAACAACAGTTGCATTACAAATTAATCTACTGGAAAAAATTATAAAGTATATTAGGCTTTCACAATTGTAACGAATTATGTGAACTAAAAATATTAATCAAACGTACAAAAGAAATATCAAACTATAATTAATTTTCGCAATAAATATATGGCATAAAAACTAAATGGTCCAACAAAAAAATTAATAGTGTGAAGAAAGTACGACAAATCCACAGATTTACCTTAATAATTTAAAATATTGTGTCGATTTATATTAATAACTTAAAAAACTGATCATATATATATATATATATATATATATATAAACTTTTATAGTGAGAAGAAACTACAACTGTTTCTTATAATAAGTGAGTCAAGCACTCTTTTGATTGAAACTCTCTTCCACTGTTGAAAAGTATTTTCTATATGAGTACAAAAAATAAACGTTCTAAGATAAGAAAAATTAATAGTGCGGAGAAAGTACGACCAATCGATGAACTTATCGTTAGTATTTAACAAATTGTGTCGTTTCAACCTAATGGTACAAAAGAATTCATGAAAAAAACAGAAAAAACAATTTATTAGTGTAGAGAACAAATAATTAATTTCTGCGATTTACCGCAAACAATTCATTGAATTGGGTAAATTCATATTTTAATTTATTTTATACTTCTGAATAATAATACTGGCATTGCAAATTAATCAACTTTATAGAAAAATTATAAAGTTTATTGGACTTTTTCCATTGTAACCAGTTATGTGAATTAAAAATATTAACCAACCATACAAAAGAAGTATGATTAATTTTCACAATAAACATATTGACATAAATTCGAATGAAAATTTTTAAATTTTAATGTTAGACTTTTCTTTTAATTTTGTATGAAAATTTAATAAATGCTAATTTTATATCACACAATAATCAAATATTATGAAATTATTAATTTTAATTAATTTTATTTTCTTCAAAATTAATTTTTATTTCGTGGTTAATTATTTATAAAAAGTAGTCTCTTGTTCTATATATAGATATAAATCTTTAGATTCATATTAAAAAAATATAATAAAATAAATAATAATGATCAATACTTATGCAAGGAAACAAAATTTAGATTTAATATTTAACATTTAATATAAATAATAATTTATTAATTTGTTTGTTAGGATTGATTATGAATTAGTAGAGAAGGAAAAAATTAAAAGGCCATTACTAAAAATGGAAAAAAATTAAGAGACAAAAAAGGATTTTGTTTTAGGTGGGAAAACTAATTAATCTAATTAAAAACTAGGCTGAAAAATTTCCTACTTTTCTATATATATAGATTTAAAATATTGCGTCGACTTATATTAATAACTTAAAAAATTAATCATATATATATATAAACTTTTATACTGAGAAGAAACTACAAGTGTTTCTTTATAATAAGTGAGTCAAATACACTTTTAATTGAAACTCTCTTCCACTGTTAAAAAGCATTTTCTATATGAGTATAAAAAATAAACGATCTAAGATAAGAAAAATTAATAATGCGGAGCAAGTACGACCAATCGATGAACTTACCGTTAGTATTTAACAAATTGTGTCGTCTCAACCCAATGGTATAAAAGAATTCATGAAAAAAATAGAAAAAACAATTTATTAGTGTAGAGAATGAATAATTATTTCTGCCAATTTACGCAAACAATTCATTGAATTGAGTAAATTCATATTTTAATTTATTTTATACTTCTGAATAATAATAGTGGCATTGCAAATTAATCAACTTTATAGAAAAATTATAAATTTTATTGGACTTTTTCCATTGTAATTAGTTATGTGAATTAAAAATATTAACCAACCATACAAAAGAAGTATGATTAATTTTCACAATAAACATATTGGCATAAATTCGAATGAAAATTTTTAAATTTTAATGTTAGACTTTTCTTTTAATTTTGTATGAAAATTTAATAAATGCTAATTTTATATCACACAATAATCAAATATTATGAAATTATTAATTTTAATTAATTTTATTTTCTTCAAAATTAATTTTCATTTCGTGGTTAATTATTTATAAAAAGTCTATTGTTCTATATATAGATATAAATCTTTAGATTCATATTAAAAAAAAATATATAATAAAATGATAATTATCAATACTTATACAAGGAAATAAAATTTAGATTTAATATTTAGCATTTAATATAAATAATAATTTATTAATTTGTTTGTTAGGATTGATTATGAATTAATAGAAAAGGAAAAAATTAAAAGTCCATTACTAAAAAAGGAAAAAAATTAAGAGACGAAAAAGGATTTTATTTTAGGTGGGAAAACTAATTAATCTAATTAAAAAATAAGCTGAAAAATTTCCTGCATATATATATATAGAGATACAGATATAGATATAGATTTGTAACATGATATCAACACGAAAAACTCAATAAATTTTGAAAAGCATGATATGCATTAAGAGGTTTGCCTGAGAAACACGATTCTCTATTTCTTAATGGTAGTAAAAATTGTTAAGATATAATTTGTTGTGATTCTTGAAGAACACAATTGAATATCCTATATGAGATTTTATTATTTGTATTTTCTTGCAAGTTAGTTGTGCAAATAGTTCCAAGCTTTTGTACTCGATTGTACTATAATTGGTCCCCGACCTTTATATCTAGGCCATTGAACCATCACTTTTCATTGAAAAAAGAAAAACCCATATGGTTCCAAGTGCAAATAAAATTATGGTAGGGAACTATTAGGGCAACCTTTGAAATAGGGAAGAGGAAAAATGAGTTGGTATATAAATTAATTTTGGTATTAATATAAATTAATTATAATTTTGAGATAGATTTGAAATTAATTTTTGAATTGAATCGCAATTGCTAATTTCCAGATAATAAATTCAGTAAATGGTAAATCTAAATTAATTACATAATTGATTTATGTCAATACAATACTTAGTCTATTAGTCATGATTTGATGCGCATATATGAGTATTTTATGGTGCCCATGTGTGGTTAGATCATTGTAACGCCCCGCTAAAATCTCGTCACGATTTTATATGATTTCGTATGTTTATCGTTTGTGTTTTTGGGAATGGGTCGTGATGATGTGAATATGTCGTGAGATGGTGTTGATGGGTATGACATGTTTAGGATGTGTTTTGGGTTGCCCCATGTATGTTGGAACTAGGTACGATCGCCAAGAATGAGCCGGAAGAGAAATGCAGAAAAACTGGGATTTACGGCCGTAATTTTGGAATTTCTGACGTAAATGTAGTGGTCTGACCGTAAGTATTATGGTTCTGACCGTAAGTCAAGAATGATGGTTAAAGGGCTGATTCTCTGTTTGGTCGCGTGGCCAGCGGATCGGCGTGTGTGCCTAGTTACGGCCGTAATTTATTGAGTTACGGCCGTAATTTTGGAATTTACGGCCGTAACAGGGAGATTTACGGCCGTAATTTTAAGTCGGCAGATGTGTATTTTTGGTCAAAAAGTCACTTTTCTTGATGGTTAACCCCATTTTCGAGCCAAGCATACATCTAAGACATTTTGAAGGTCCTCCATCTCTAGAAATCCATCCACATATCATACTTGGATCAAGTGTTGGCCTAGAAGATCAATCAAGTCCTTAAGGAGCAAGGTGAAGAAGAGAGCAAGTTCATCCTCTACCTAGTTTTCCTTGGTGGTCCTATCTTTCTAAGGTGGGTAGTAGAGCACTTAAAGTGTTCTGAGGTAAGATCATGCCCTAATGTTGGTTGGTTTGCAATAAATAGGTAAAGAGACAATTGTTAGGGTAGGATTAATGATGTTGATGCTTTGGTTGAGTAGATGTGATTATATGGTTGGTATAGCAAGTGGATACACCATTTGGGGGTTTATAGGACCTTGATATTTATGTACCCATTTTATGTTAATATGCATATGATATTACATGTGTTTATTTATGTGTATACATTGAAGCATGGTCATGCATGAAAAACGAGGAATAGGGTTGCCAACCAAATGTTTATATAATGTTCGTCTCACAAAGGTCTGAGACAATTGGCCCAAATGGAGGTCCCACAAAGGATTGGGGTCTAGCCAATTAAAGTATGAATGTATGTGAATTGGCGCCAATGTAAACATATGGTTCAAACGGGCCCATGGTTCTGAATATGTCATGCATTGCATATGATTGTGCTCCCATTTGGGCCCTCGTGGCTCACAATGTGTTATGTTATGTGATAGGTGACCAGGGCCGAGACCGTGGACTTGGGGATGGAGGGGAATCCTCGAGGACGTGACGTGGAGGGGAAACCAAAGGAAGCTCCCGATCCTGTATAGGCCGCTTTTGCATGTGTCCAATGGCCATGATTTAATGTATTTTGCTTATGTTTTGATGTAAATGTGTAAATAAGTACTCATGAGCTTGGACCGAGTAAAGGTTTTGTAACGCTATTTAGCTTCCGTTGCTAATCGTTATGGTTATAAACGTATGTTTTGAGAGCGGGCGTTACAATCATGGACAAGTGTTCTCTCCTACTATCAAGGGAGACACGTATTTGATCATCCGGCCAAGTATGAATATCATGAGGTGCCCACAGGTGGGTACCAAATTGTTTTCCATTAGTTTATATTCTTTAGTGTAGAAAACTGTTGTGGTAATAATAAGATTTAAAAAATTGAAGATTAAATCAATTAAATTGTAAATATATATCAGTTTTAAATCTAAATCAATATCAAAATTAATTTACATCAATACGAAAAAAATTTATATTGGTAAAAAAGTTTATTTAAATCAATTAACGTAGAAACATAATTATCGAATAACTTTTTTATTTGGAATTTTTTAAAGTGTTTTGTTTGGAATTTAAATTAATTAAATCATAGATATTATTATTTTTATAATATTTTATACTAATATATGATTAATTAATATCAATTAGCGGAGAAAAATAATTTGTGAGCAAGTTTCTTTTCTTATTTTCCAATAAATGAAGTGAATTATAAATCTATTTCAATTACACTAATTGATTAATATCAATAGCATAATTAAATTGTATCAATTAATGTAGAAAAATAATTGATAAAAAAATTTAGGTATTAAATTAAGCAATATGAAAATCTATAGTAATTACAATAATTTAATTATATCAATATCATAATTAATTTATATCAATTAATATAGAAAACTAATTCAGGAATAATTTTTTATTTGACATATTATATTAAGTAAGTTTTAAATCAATATTGATTGCATACTTGATTTATATCAATATAATAATTAAATTATATCAATCAGTGTAGAGAAATATTGTGGTAATAAGTGTTTCTTAAGTGTTAAATTAATTAAATTGTAAATATATATAAATTTTCAGCATAGATCAATATCATAATCAATTTAATTCAATAGAAAATTAATTAGAGAATAACTTTTTGTTAAAAATTTAAATTACATAAACTATAAATCTATATTAATTTTGATATTTGTCTTTATTGATGCAATAATTGACGTATATCACTTAGTAGAGAAAAATAATTTTGAAATAATTTTTTTATATTAAACAAAGTAAATTATATATCTATATCTATCACAATAATTGGTTAGTATTGATATCTTAATCAATTTATATTAGTTAATGTAGAAAAGTAATTCAAAAATAAGTGTTGGATATTAAATTAAGTAAAATTTAAATCCATATTAATTATAAAAATATATTTATACCAATATCATAATTAATTTATTTCAATTAAAAATTTTTATTTTGACACATTAAAGCAATATTAATTACATAATTGATTTACATCAATGCAATAATTGATTTACATCAATTATTGCAAAAATAGTTTAGTAATAATTTTCTTTTTAAAAAAATTAAATTAAGGAAATTATAAATCTATATCAATAATTTTTATATTATAAATTTTATTATTGGGCATTTACACACGAATAATATACAAGGATCGTACAAGTAGTAAAGTGGACTCAACGAGTCCAGATATTGAATCCACGAGGATTAGTATTTGTAATCGAATCTCTTATTCTAGCGTAAAAAGAAAAGCAAGTAAAAACACACACTTAATAGGTTTGAAAATTGTTTTAACTAAACTAAAAGGCAAAAGAAAATAAAGACATGAAATGCGAGATTGAATGGGAATTAACTAGGATTAAGAGTAGTTGGGATTCATGATTTCATTCAACCTAAGCCTAATCAATTTCAATGCCTAACCCCTAGGTAATGCGCACTCTCAATTGTTAGACACGACTTTCCTATTTTAACCTATTACCTCTCTCGAGCGTTAAACGGGAGGCCCTTACAAATTAAACAACCTACTATATCTCTATGTCGATTGGAAGTCACTATGTAGCATTAGAATTTGTGAAAGTGGCTCAATGGATGGCCTATGGTTAGGAGTATATATCTATCCCGTGTAAGAACCTAGGGTGATTGGTACGTGGTCTAATTAGCATATTCCCATCTCTAGGATCCTACTCTAATCACGAATACACACAGTTGGTGATCAATCAATCACATGGTCAAGTTCAATAGCAAACACACAATGAAATGAGCAATCAATTACAAAACTATAGGCATATTCATTAATTAAATTAGGTTAAAATATATCAATCATCCCATTTATATAATATTGGCTCATGATAAAGGCAATACAAGACATCAATAGAATACAAGCATAAATGGAAGAGAAAATGGAAAATAACAAGAACAAGCTAAGATTTCTCCATTTTGTGCTAATCCTTGATTCTTCCATTTTCAGCATCTTCTCCTCTTGTGTTCTTCATCATCTTCTCCAAGTGATAATCCCCATCAATGCCCAAAAGGAAAGGAGAGAAAAGAAAATAAAAGAAAAAAAACAGAAGAAGAGAAAAGAGGAGAGAAAATGAAGATGACCCTTAACCTAAACCAACTAAGGATTGGAATTAGGAAAATTGGGGATGAGATGGTATATATGAATGCCTCAAATTCATCTCTCAAGAAATACCCAAGAAGGCCCTTCAAAATGGTGAAAGAAGTGACATTTTCGGGCATTTTTTGTGCAGAAAAAATGACCGCACTACCATAAAAATGTACCGTACGGTCGTACAAATGTTTCTGCCCAATTTTTTAGCAGGCGCAGGTTTTAGTATTTTGGCCATAACTTTTGATTCCGGTGTTGAATTGAGCCGATTCAAATTGCGTTGGAAATTCAACTTGATAATCTACAACTCTCTAGTTGATTATGTCCTCCAAATCAATTTGTATCTTTACCAAAAATTCTCATCTTTTGGTCGAGCAGACATTCAGTCTTCCATTAGCTTGAAGAATCGAACCATTTGATAGTCAATTTGGTTATTTTCGATTCTCTTGTGGATGAGCAAAGCTCTAAACATGAACTTGGCTTGGGAGAAAACCCTGCTTGTGTTCCTGAGCATTCTTTTCTTCGTAAATTGCAACACAAGCCCTCTAACTTCTGAAATGTTGCATTTTTGTTCCCGACCTTGGATTTTTTAATACTTTAAGCCTTGTTTGCACCTTTTCACCTTGTTTCCTTCACAATAAGGGATTTGTACCTAAAAAACAATAATAACACCTAAATATGAGTAGAAATCCTCTCCAAATGGAAAGTAAAGAGACAAATAAGTGTGCAAAATACACACTTATCACTTAAACTACCATGTTGGCAGATGCCATGTTGGCGGTGCCAATGTAGCATGCATTGATACTTAAAACAAAATTATAAAAATTGGTTTTGGAAATAACTCATAATTTATTAATAGCTTCCTTTTTAGTTAACTAAACATGTTTAATAATTTATTGTCATTAAAATTGCACGTGTTTGCTATAATTAGGTTATAGGCCATTTAATTTGTGGTGAATCTATTTTAGAAATTCTATTTAATGTCACGCAACTTTTCTTTTCATTCAAACTATAGAATAAAATTTCCCAACATTGCTATATATAATTTACTGAGTGTCATAGTTTTTTTTGCATGACATGTATATTAAGTTTAATAAATTTATGAACCTACTAGATTAAAATATGTGAACTAAATTCTTAATTTTTTACATATTTTATTAGCATAATAAAATAAATTTTGATGTTATATGCATAAATACTGTAAAGCGGAGAGTGTGTTTAATTTTTAATTTAAAGTACTTTTATGTTTTCAATAAATTTAATGTTTTGTGAAATTCATTTTCATTTAATAAAAGATATTTTATACCTTTTTGTAAATTTTTATATAATCTTTTGCAGTTTTATCGCTAATATTTTTCATGCTTTTTTACTTCAATTTGAAAAGATCCCAATTTGAAAAAATTTATAAAAACGTAATACATTTGATAATTACTTGCCCTACCTTGACTTCTTATCCGATCTAATTAAATTAATAATTGATAATAAAAAATTTAAAATTTATATTCGGTTCTAAATTTAAATAATTACAACAGTTAGTACTACAAATAATTTACCGTTAAATAATCTAAAAGAATTAAAAAAGAAAAGCGAATCATTGTTTTAATGATACATGTGATAAAAGATATTGTCGACTAATTTAAAACTAATTATTATATTGTGAGAGGGAAAGTCTATTAAATTTGTGTTAGATTTTAGGGAAGTCACTTTATGACACGCTCCATACCAAATTATTTCTAATAACTCGACACATGGTGTGTGCCAACAATAGATGATAGCTAAGCGCCGAACACACCGCTAAGGCAAGTTGTAACTATCTTGTAGCGTGTGAGTTTATCTTAACTTAAATAATAATAAAAGAGAATTTTGTAGAAATTTTGACAGAGTTTTCTTTGTATTTTAGATATATCTATCATGTAGGGATTCGTTTCAAACTCTAAGCAATCAACACAATATAACACAAATTTCTTTTCAATAAAATGAATGTCAAAATCTTTAAAGACAGTAACATCCACTGTAATCCAACATCAATGTGATTTCCCAAAACTCGAATGAAAATAAAGTTGAAAAGAATTAATAAATAAACCAATAAATGAACTAATGAATGAACTTTGAAAATCCTATCCTCAAACGAATGCAAAGTCCTAACTAAATGCTAATAAATGAATAAATAAATGAACTGTACCAACTAAATAGAAAAGTGATGATGGTGGTGGCCAACAGGCGATCCAAGCTCACATTCAACTACTTCCTGAATAGAAAAATATTAGGAAAATAAGTGAGTTTTATAACCCATTGAGTGGATAAGTTCGCAAACATATATGGATTTTCATCTAAAATATCTTCATGAAATTTCTTTATAATCAAACGCATAAATATAATAAATAATTGAAAATCATTGAGTCTTTTATAATACTTGTAACTGAATAACTGTGATCATGTTGTTTCCAATGGATACTTCGTTCTCAAACTGAATTCTTTAAATAAGACGATTCTACTAAAAATAGTACCAAAAGTACCAACGAGAAACACACACTAGTGCAGAGTATTCGCGATTCACGTGGCGTGTAACTCAAAATCTGATATGAATTTTGCATATCTGGTCATAAGAGCGTAGAGCAAGCCCCAAAGGCTAAGTACCCCCGCACACGGCCCAAAGCCTATATGTGTACGAAAGTGGGTCTGAAGACTTCTATAATTTTGATCATATATTGTGGAACACATCACGAAAGTGTAGAGCGGGTAAATCTAACAAGGAACTTTATGATGGTTTTAAAAATATTCAGCAAATGCTACTTAATAAAATCTATGATTTTCTGAGACATTTATTGCAACAATATATCATAATAATCTTTAAAAGCATATTGAAATTTAAAACGTGCTACTTTATGAAAAATATAGTTTTCCACTCACAAAGCTACAAACTGCTTCTAGTTTGGTTGGTAGGCTTCTTCAATTGTTTCGTCACCACATGCAATAATAACAGTGTTCTAATTAAAATCTATTCACTTAAATTCCCAACCAATGGCCTAATCATATTCAACACTAAGCTTTAACTTTTCTAACGTTCTCTAATTTTCCCATTCCATTGGTTTATTTCTCTTCTTTCATTGATTTTACAATATTCTTTACCATTTAGAGCCATCCAATTGAATAATAAAACCCTAAATTTTTAGCATCTAGATAGGGTGAATTTTGATCCACTTTATCACCCACAACTCAATTGGCATTAATTCCACTTTAACATAATGAATTGGGGCAAGATAATATTTTATTAACATCTAATTAATCGAATTTAATGACAATTTTCAAATCCCCAATATTTATAGGTAAAATCATAAAATTTATTTCACCACTGACCTCAAATTTATCATGGCAAAATTGAAGGAAATACCCACTCGAAACCACGATGAATCCATGCTTTTCCTTCCTTTTTTCCTTTATATTTTTCCTTTTCTCTTTTTGTTTTCTTTTTCTCTTTCTCACGTATTGGCTTTGGCTCTTCGGTTCCTCGCAGGTCACGATAAGGAGAATAGAGGATTGAGACTAAAAGGGTGATTGGGGATGGATTATAATGGTTTTTAAAGATATTTAATGTAAAAGAAGAGAGAGAATGAGTGAAGTTGAGTGGTTGAGATTTGTGGATATAATGAGATATGTAGATGTAATTGATTTAGGAGAGAGAAAAAAGTTGAAAAAAGTGAAAAAATTTGGAAAAAGAGGATCCCAATCAGGCTTTAAGGCTTGTTTGGTTGGTATGATTTATAACTTATATAGAATTGCAATTAAAGTCCATTCTCTTGATCAAGTCATTTAAGTGGGCCTAAATACGTATTTTCTCCACAAACCCACGAACTTTTAATTAAATTAATTTAGTTTATAAACTTCCAACTGACCTAATTGAATTCTTTTGAGACTTTGACTTTGGCCCATAATTAACAGCCTTGACCAAGTAGTAGTTAAAATTTAAATAAGCAAAAATTCAGGTTGTAACATTTCATTCAAATATCTATATAAACCCTTAAAAATAAAAATTGAATAATTCTTTCTAATAGTTTTAAAAAAATAACTTTATGTTTTATCTTATAATTAGTTTAACAATAAGTTCCTTATGGTGGTTAAAAAATCCAAATTGGTCTCACATCATATTTTCATTAATCGGGTTGGTATTTTGTTTTTCTTTGGTTATATTACATGTGTTATTTATAATTATACATGTATTTTTTCGCTTATTTATTAGAAAAGATATATTTTTCTTTGTTATGAACCTAATAATTATTGCTTAGTATTTTAATTGATTTGTCTTTAAATTTGTATAATATGTGGATATAGGAGATACAAGCTACACATATAAGTATTGTCTTTAAATTTGTAAAACATGTCAACATAGGAGATGCAATTTTTTTAATGAACCTAATAATTGTTGCTTATTATTGTAATTGATTTGTCCATATGGTTTTGTCAGGTATCAATACTAGTGAGAAAGTTGTTATTCCTAAAATATCTCTAACTCCATCTGATGTGAAACTACCTTGCAAATTTCAGAGATGACAGTTTTCATTGATTGTATCATATGCTATGACTATTAACAAAAGTCAACGGTAATTACTTTTGTATGTAGTCATTTTTTTAAAAAGCCGGTATTTAGCCATGGTCAGTTGTATATCGCAGTATCTAGAGTTATAAGTCATATATGTTTGAAAGTTTTTATATGTGATAGAGATGGAGAGCTAACGAAATCATTAATGAATGTTGTTCACAAAGAAGTATTTCAAAATTTATGATTTTTTATTTAGTTCAATTCTTATTCTATTTCCATAGCTATTTTCTAGAACCCTCATGGCAAACCATATATGCTTTATGATGAAAATCGCACATGCTTATGATAACACATGTGGTTTCTTTTATAAAAATATGTGTGGGTATAAACTCGCTTGGGGATTGGAACATTTCCATATATTTCAATTGCTTAATTCGTAGTTTTAATATTATTTTAAATAGATCGTAATCTCTATGTGCATCATATGGGTGTAATACTAGTTATATCAATACCAAAATTAGTTTATATCACCTTTACCCACGTTAGATTTTCTCTATTTCGTATTTGAAAGGCTGCACAATGGTTCCTAAATTTAATTTATTTGTGGAAGTAACCAAATTGGCTGGTGATCCCCTACAATGGGTAAACTAACAAAGTACTTGACTGAGAACGTGCATTTTAGACTACTAGTGCCAATTTATGAAAGGTTGGGATTTGGTGGCCCAAATAGAAAGGTTATGAATAGAAGTGCAACTAGTGTAAATGTTGGGGACTATTCGCATAATTAAGCATTTTCTTAAAGAGAAACACAACAAACTAAAATTCGAAAAGAATATATCGATAATGCCCCTAAATAAGCAATGCTTGTTATAAAAGTATAGAAATAATAGAGAGAGTTTAGAGAGAATGAATTCTAAGGAATTCATAGGAATGAATTTCATTAATAATTGAAACCCTATTTATAGGGAAACTTCGAATGGCACAATCGTAATTACATAATTTCATCAGGGACATAATAGTCATTCACATCATTAAAATATATATAAATTCTTTCCTCGTGGCTCGCGAGTTCATAACACTCCCCCTTGAATGACTATTAATACAAATGTCTTCTAAACTTGTTTGGAGAACAACCCAATGGGAAAAAACTTCCAAACTGATTGTAGAAAAGTTTGGAGTGGTTGTATACTGCTTCATCAAAACATTGCTCCCCCTGATGTCTATTAGCGGTATAGGAGTATTCACGTGCTGCCTCATTAAAACCTTGTCAAGAAAACCCAGTGGGAAAAAACTTGATCGAAGGAAAAAGAGTACAACTACTCTATCTGATTTCATATCTTGAGGACGGATATCCTTACTTCTGGTAAAGGATTTCAATATCATCATTATTTGAATCTAAATCATTGCCTCTATTATAACTTGATCCAATAGATACACTGTGTCGATTTCTCTTGTCGTCCTCAATATACCATGAATATGCCTCGTTAAAACCTTATTAGGAAAAATCCAGTGGGAAAAATCCTAATGAAGGAAAAAGAGTACATTATTCATGTGAATACGCCTTTAATGTTGCCTCATTAAAAACCTTGCTAGGAAAACCCAATGGGATAAAACCTCAGTCAAGGGAAAAGAGTGCAGTAGCGTATTTTATACAAGTATCTTTGCAAGCATTTCAAAATCTTTCATAGATTTGTATGAGTATCATATACATTGGTTGATACTCTTCATTCATCTCCACGTGAATGAAATTTTAGATGTTATACAATATTATGTTATATTGATTGCATATATGCAATCAACTTTTCGATCTCATTTTCTTAATATATCGAGATATATACCTAAATCTCTTACGAGATTTCATATTATTTGAGATTAGGCTGCCTCATTAAAAACCTTGTTTGAGAAAAACCCTTTTGGGACAAAACATCAATCAAGGAAAAGAGTACAAGATATGAATTTCTCAACAATATCAATGTAGATATTTTGAGCCGTTGCATATGTGATACAATAATACATTTGAAACCTCTTCAAGAGTTTCATTCTCATTTCTCATTAAACCCGTGCATGAACACTTTAATCATAAGGGCATATATTTCAGCATCGGCATTTTCGATGGATTTTAATATCCTCACTATTATTGATAGTATGTAGCGCTATCTTTTCATAGTGTGTCGACACTTTTAATTTTATTTCTTTCCCCATATCGACATAACTTATCGAGATATCTCATTATCAATCCTCTTGTAGGATTACACAATATAGTTATGTCTATATACTCTTCAAGAGTGTATGCCTCCGTTATTAAGATCATCTTTTACAATTTGCTTTGATATATATGATTGGGGAACTCTTATAATATCAACATTTCTAACAATATTAACTTATCAAAGCATCCTAGCTGATATATACGATTGTTCATAATCTTTCATGCATCCTTGAACTTCAAGTTCATATTTCAATTGTGAGGATATAGTATGATGCTTTTCACATATCATTTTCAGCCTTTAATACTCCCCCTCATGCTAAGAAAATTTAGAACACTAAAACTCATATATGTTCTCATCATTCAGCCTTAATATGAGAATTTATATAGTTTGCATTCTATTCTCGATATTGGCAATTTATTGGAGAACTTTAAATAATTTGCCACATAATATCCCACTTGTATGCGCATACTCAATCCTTCAGGGATTTATTCAAGTATTGGGATATACATTTACTAGCTTTATCATTAAATCTGAAATCATGCTCATACCGTGAGCAAATATTTCGTAAATTTCAAATTACTTAATCATATACACATGTGACTATCTAGTGGATCCATATCATAATATCTAGTAGTCCACATGGAGGATGAGTGGGCCCATATTTCTCATCCTTTATTCCAGATATATTTGGAATTTATTTCCAATATTGGCTAGTAATGATTTCATCATTTATCGAGAATAATCATTGAAGAATTCTTTTAATTCTTCACTTGAAATATTGATTTCAATAATTATTTAAACCGGGATGGTCAGTCGCTCAAGAAACGAGTATTATTGAACTTTTAGTTCAAGAAATTCTTATATCGATTTCACTAGTATCTCAGATAGTGCTCAACATGATTTATTACTTTCATCATATGTATAGCTCACCGACATATTCCATCATGTTTCGGTAGCATTATTACACATCACTGTTCAAGCGTGGAATCTTAGCACATACGCTTCATGTTTCAATACTGTTCCAACGCGGAGCCTTACCTCATACGCCTTTATAAATTATCCGGGCACTTACAGTATTCACCATAATAATGGTCCATATATAATAATGGATAATTTGCTCTCAAATTTTCGAAAATACTATCCATCACTACCGATCAAAATCCTAAAAAGGATTTATCGAGGTAGACTCGAAAGGTTGAGGATGCTAATGAATAAGGGCATCCCAGGAGATGTTCGATGTTTAATTGAAGCAAAGGTTCGATTATCTGGTGAGGTTTCGATTCCTTCTAAATACATGCCTGGTATGGGTAAAAGTAGTTTTTCAAAGAAACGGGGAGCAAAAAGATTAGGAGGGTGCTACAAATGTGCTCGGTGGACATGTGACACTCGATGTAAATCTGTGGGGTACTTGTCCAGAAACCGAGAAGGTAAAATAGCATTCATTAAAGATGGATTGAGTAAGGAGCCTTTGGATGATATTCAACAGGCTCTTGAGACACATCCTAGTGGACACGTACAAGGTGAGCTAATGGCATTATGGGCCAAATTCAAAGATCAACAAATGCGTTACAGTCTTGAAAAACTTACTTTAGAAGATCCTGTTTGTAAATTTAGTAGAAAAACTTAGTATAATAATTTTCTCATATTAATATAAGGAAGCTCGGTGTAATAACGAAGATCAATGTTTTTCTTGTAATTGTAAATATTATTTTTCAATTTTTAAGATATATATATGTATATATATATTATTTTTCAATCACCGACAACTATATGTTATATTACTAAAATTTTTCTGCCTTTTTTTTTTCTTTCATATTTGTCAAAAAGTAAATAGTAGAATCAATTATTGGTTTGAAAATTTTTCTTTAAATAGAGGGATTCATATATCTCTCATGTTCATACATTAAAAGTATAGTGCAAAAAGAGAGATAGGAGTAGAGATGGATATGGAGATTTTAGAATCATCTCATACAAGTCACCTTTACCTCGCTTGATTAAAACCGTATGTATTCTTGGTGGATCTAAATTGGTAGGCCATATCCAATATGTGGATATGGCAAACCGACTAAATAAAGAGTTAGGGAGACAAGAAATCAATATACTATATGGAGGAACCAACAACAAACTTTTAGCTAGACTTATAATGGCCGCATCATCATGGGGAATAAGAGTTTCGAGTGTAATACCTTTCCATTTAGTTGGATCTAATACTCGAATTGGAGCCAGTTCTACCATGGGTCCAAAGCAGGTTGGTGCTACAGCGCCAATCCATCCACAACCGCATGATGTATATGATGAATAATAGTGATGCTTTCATTGTCCTTCGGTGCGCTACAACACCTTTGGAGGAAATATTCAATATAGCCTCGTTGGCACAGTGGAACTTTCATGTCAAACCAATAGGTTTGTTGAATATTAACAATTTCTTTGATGGCTTACTAGCGTTCCTAGATCAGAGTGTAGATAATAAGTTTATCTCTCATTTAGCGAGAAAAATACTTATTTCTGCTAGTACTGTTGATGAACTACTCATCAAATTTCATGCATATGTTCAAGAATCTGTGGAAGCCCAGATCCGTCGGTCACAGACCACTGGTGTCAAGCGAAAAAGAAATTCGGATCCTTTAAATATCTCATTATGAACCCTGATGTTGAGGGTGGCGAATTACGGAGTATTTATACTCTCAAACGCACTCCTTCATTTATGGGTTCAATATGTATTTTCTTTTCGCATTTTTATATTTTCAGTGTTTATTGCCATCTTTGATATTCTCAATATGTTCCACTTATGCTTTGTACTTCTTCTGGAGTAATAATAATAATATCATGTTGGCTTTATTTAAATACAGAAATCTTAGTGATTATGCTTCTTCAAGAGCATTTTATTCTCATATTAATACAATCTCATATCATCGATGAGATTACTTCATATAATCTTTCCATGCGATATATTTTCTTTGATTTATCAACATGGGATCTATTAAGCATTTTACTTTCATCTATTTATCCAATGGTAACTTCAGGTACCACTTACTCAATTTTCTCCATCATTATTCAATAGACGTGGAAAGTGAATATTCCTTTATTAAATGCTTCTTTAAGAGCATTTCTCATCATATCACAATATACTAATCTCATAATGAGATTTTTCACCACGGTATATTTTCTTTCTCTTTTTATCACAATGGGATTCTTTGAGCAATTTCACTTCATCAATACATACAACAGTAAATTTTGGCATCACTTGCTCAAATCTCTTCTTTAATATCAATAGAATACTCATATCAAATATATATAAATCACTTATCCAATCGTGGGGTTTAATCCAACCACATTTCTAATAAGCATTAAATAACGTGTGGTATAACCCACCACATTGAAAATATGCATACCAATCGGTGTGATATAACTCACCACATTGGAAATATATGCAAATTTAAAGTGCGTAAATTTAAATTGCAGAAATTAAATTTCTTCCAATAGGTGGTCGAACCTACCTTATGGGAATTATTGCAATAAATATAAATTTACGGAATTTAAATTGCCAGAATTAAAATGCATAATGATTAACTACTTCTTCGGGAGTAGGGTCTGCTTAGTAGAAGGTATTACCCTTCACTTAGCATATAAATTGCATAAATATATAAAATCTTCCGTTTAGTGATGGTTGAACCCATCATCGGTAGGAGGTATTGCAAAGATTTAAATTGCAATAAATAAAGTAGACTTAAATATCTATAGAATCAAATTTGTTCTAACTATTTCTTCAAAATATAATTATTGTCAAAGTAAACGGCCGTAAATCGAAATATCTGCTGCGCCAACGCTACGATTCCAGTGGCGATCTTAGCAGGTCGTGGTGCTACACATATTTCTTTATAAAACATTAATACATACTCGGCTACTGCCAACCGCTACCAGTTGCCGGCGGCAGTGCCGCCTGGCAAGTGCGTGGCGTTATACATATTTCTTTATAAAGTTTTGACATTATAAGCATTAATACGTAAATATTCACAAGTCCAAGGACCTTTTTGTAACTTTTTCAAAAGTTGGGGTACTGATTTGTAAATTTTTGAAAATTTACCTTATCAATATTGGTGTCAAATCGAAGATCTCGTTGAATCGAGTATAATGGAGTCGAGAAAATTTGATTTTGATAATATATGCTCCTTATATCTCGAGAAAACGAATGTTATAGTTTTATATATTATTATATTATAAAATAATAATATAATATATATAATATATACCTCTCCGTCCTTTTGCTTCCATTTTGTCACTTAATTTTTGAAACCCGTATTCGTCGTGTTTGGCTTGGAAAATTCCACTAATTGACATTGGTATTGTGACTGCTCTGTAGGAATAGGTATTTTATAACGGAGGCTGTGGTGTGCTTGTCTGCTTTAGAGAGAGAATGGGACAAAGAGAGATTTTATAGAAAATTGAGTATTTCAAATTGTAATAATCCAGTTTCTGATACAGAAGATCATCTATAAGATAATCAGAAAGCATACTTCTTTCATATTACTCAAAGGGTTAGAGACTCGTGCTGATAACGTGTTATAAAAGTATAGAAATAATAGAGAGAGTTTAGAGAGAATGAATTCTAAGGAATTCACAGGAATGAATTTCATTAATAATTGAAACCCTATTTATAGGGAAACTTCGAATGGCACAATCGTAATTACATAATTTCATCAGGGACATAATAGTCATTCACATCATTAAAATATATATAAATTCTTTCCTCGTGGCTCGCGAGTTCATAACAATGCTCTTTAATTTCTTTATTTGTTATGTGCATTTGGTTTCCATTTTAATATTTTATTACTTATGTTCAATTAATTGTCCAATTAGGTCAAGCAAGCGGTTTCCTACACCTTTGGCGAAAGGGTTCAATTCCTTTCCCCTATAGTTTCAATGTTTAAAACAAACAAACAAAAAAAAAAAAAAAAAGAAAGAAAGAAAAAAAGAAGGAAATTCAATTAGATCTAATAAGTTGTAACTAAGCAAAACTTACTGTAATATTTCAGTAAAATATTACATACTTTTGAAGATTATTACGTCAGATCTAATTATTTATTTAATTGTCATTCAATATTCATTAAGAATATCGAACTATTAGAAAACAAATAAATAAATAAATAAAAATAAAGAGGCATAAATTATTATTGGTTCTTGCCACGCCTGTACGATCGAATATCAATTGTTATTTCTTGACAAAAAACACAATATATTGATATTCAAGAAGAATCGTCTGGTTCAGAATCATTCTCATCATCATTATTGTTCATTACCGATTGAATAATTTCTTCATCTGTAGGTGAGTCCATAACTGCATCATTCTCGCTGTGTACAAGAATTTAGTTTTTAGAGACATTAAGTTTCACTAAAACTTTTGAGCTTTCCTAGATTCAAATAATACTTTGATTAGTGTCTTTTGATTTTTCTTACCATATACAATGTACATATTTTATATTGAAAAACTCTCCATAAAATAATAAATATTTATTTATCGATAAATGAATAATTTATTCATTTATCGATAAATAAATAACTTCGCTAAATGAATATTTCTTTTCGATCCCGATGATATTACTTTATCGAGGTTTAACTGTATTAATACTAGTTATTGAGAATATGAAGAAAATTTGTTGAGTAAAAATAATACGATGATTAGTAATTAGAATTAACAATTTCACCATAAAATATTGGCTTCCCTAGTTCCTTAAATTGTGATATGATATCAATCAATCTCGTTAACAATGGAATTTCACAATTTTATTTAACCGCTTTTGCCAAAGTCAAGTTAATCCCATTTAACTAAGTCAATTCATTATATCTCTTTGTAATTTGAATAGAATAGATTCCAAATTAGATTCATTTACCAACAAAAATTCATATATATTTCATCGGAATTCGAGCTAAAATGAATGAATGAATAACAAGATTATATCTTTATATCTTGATTAATTCACAGTCATCACGTATCTTCGTAGGGTGATGAAATGGTACATTAACCAATAAAGTACACAAGCATCTCTTCATTAACCATTGAAACTATTATTTAAAAATATCAATTTCAAATGTATCCCTATAATTATTGATATAATTATTGATAAATACTAGTACTATGCCCCTGCAATGCACAAGCAAAGTGTAGTTTACTTATAATAATGTTAAAATTACTTATTAGACAATAAAAATAAATTAACATAAAATATATATCAAATTTGAACTCAGTAAAAAATTACAAATTTTGAACTTCTTCTTCGAAAACAATATTAATCGTCGAATCAGTTGGCTTTTCATGTTTGTCATATATAAGAACCTTCAATCTTGCACAACTCTGGATATTGCCACGTATAACTGCCTATGATTGAATATCGATTTTTTCAACAAAATGACGAATTGCAAAAGTGCCTGCCTTTGAATTTTGATAGTCATAGCATACGACACAATCAATGTAAATTGTTGTCTCTGAAATTTGAGAGGAAATTTGGCATCAGACGGAGTCAAAGACATTATTGAGACAACAACTTTCTCACTTGCATTGGTACCAGACAAAATTTGGGCTGCAATGATATTTTTGAACACGGATTTTTGAACATTAAGTTTTGAAGAATTTATGCGATGTAGATTGTAGATTGTATATTGTATGAAATAATGAGATCTCGATATAAAATATTTATAGGTGAAACTCTGCATATTGATTTTTAGGTAACGGGAATTTTTGTATTATAATTGGGAAATTTGCTCTTGTTCGATTTTCCTTTAATTAAATATATGCACATATTTAATATATTTAATAAATGTTTGAATTATTGACTCTTATCAGTATATTTTCTGAATAGCTGACTCTTATCAATATATTTTATCTTTGAGTAATTGAAGACACTAACATTTAAGAAATTTTTTTTTTCAAAAAACCCCGAAAATTTCAGTTGGTGTAAATGCACAAATTCATGCCCAATTTGTAAAAATTACATTTATTCAGATTTGATTTCCATAGTTATATGATAATAATTAAAGTTTGATTTTCCTTTTTCATATACGTGCATATTTAATGCGTTATTATTTTCAATAAATGAATTAATTATCATGACTTGTCTAAATTATACAATCTAAAACGAAAATTATAATTAACGCATTTTCCAAAAATTATTATTTTTATTTTCTTTAGCACTACCATGTTGACACTGTCCAACGTGACTGTTCTACTTTATATATATATATAATTCCAAAATTAAAATATATATAAAACAAAGTTACTTCTCATTTTCAAAACTAATTTAATTGGTATTGTAAGTTGTAACTTTGACCTCTTATCACATTTTCACTAACGCATGCAATACTAAATATAAAAAATTTTAAAAAATAAATTCTTGATACTTGCAATTTTTTTGACAAAAAATGAAGAGAAGATTAAATGATAATTTTTACAAATATTTTTTAAGTGGCATACAAAATAATGAAATTGGACATGAAAGTTTTCGATTTCTATTTCTTTTCTAATTAACCAATTATTTATTATAAATTTAATTATTTAACGACTCACTATTTGATCTTAAAAAAATTACCTACTATTTGAATCTCTTAATACATATTACCCATAAAAACTATCTAAAAGTACCATTTTAAAGTGGTAAAAATAAAAAAAATTATTTAATTTTTTTTGAAGGGAGAGTTTTTTATTTAATTTTTTAAATATGTAAAAGGGCCTTTTTTTTTTTTTTCTAAACACATGAAACCGCTGCCAACGTAACACTGAATTTGACACTTCAACTTTTGTTAATAAGAAATATTGATTAGTACTTCTTCCCAAGGTATTGAGTTGGCAGAAATATTGATGCTGCCTGGTTAACAATGTACAAGTTTGTGTCCCAATGCTTTTGTTTCCAGAGGTCAAAACGAGATTCGGTTTTGGTTAGATCGGTTGTAAAAGCCCACTTAAAACCTCAAGGAAGCTCTGATAAGCATCAAGTAAAATTGTAAATCAGACACCGTGCTAACATTAAACAGCTCAAGTTTACACACATGTTCATGTCACATGTACAAGATTACCACCAAAGTAACACTACAACATTCAATACTACAACAAAATATTCTTACATAATTACAACCCCATTTATGCTAAAATGCACGGTTGAGAGCTAAAAATTGTGGAACAATGAGAAGAAACTCAGTGAAGCACTTCAAAAATTGGTTTATGCCATCACATTCTTTTCTGTATTTGCTTATTTATTTATCTCAATAAGCACCATATAGAATTTCTAATTTCTTTACAGTAGAAAGAATAAATTTTGAAACTACCAAGATTTAGTACACTGTGTACATGAGTTGGAGGGATTATCCCCAGATGTTAATCCAGTGAAAACTCCTCGAGCCATATAAGCATTTCGTTTCTCTTTGACAGTAACATACATGAAATAAAGATACAACTCATTAAGATTCTTAAAAAAAAAGATCGTATAAGAGTTTCAGCTTTAAAACTAAATGATTCTTCAGATGAAATAAGCAGGGTTTCATCAAGAAGTAGAAGCCAGAGAGGGACAACCTATGAGTGAAATAGATAAAAGTAGTTACCGTTATGAAGTCCAAAGTCTCAGCGAGATTATTATAGCGAGCTAATGAACAACCCACTTTGGGTTTGAGATCATCTCTTGTAAGAGCTGATCGCAACGCTTTCTCTTTTTCTATGGCAATATTCTCAGTTGGATTTCCAGAGAATTTTGATACTGCAGCCATACCGCCTACCACCTCTCTCAACCTAATTTCTGCTTCATTTGGAGATGGAAAACTGCTCAACCACATACACTTGTGTGAATCACACAACAGCTCACTGTCATGTAAATAAAAGAACTAACTTCTGTACTTTCAGTATTTTTATATAAAAATGCTGTCTTCCTCAAATAAATATAGTGAGTGGTTAAAATGATTTTTGAATAAGTTTGTATCAAACAAGCTCTAAGGCTTTTCTCATAAAAAAAGGTTCACCTGGAAATATCTTTTCCTGATGGGAGAACAATCTGAATGGACACTTTAGAAAATTCAGAGTCGAATGCTTGAGTGAACACGGGAGTAGTCATCGGTATATTCTCAGATGTGGAATTTTTCCCAAATATATACCTTAAAAGATTGGATAATACGTTAGATTATCTAAGTAGGAAAAAAGAGCCAAAATAGTAAATTGGGTTGAAAACTCTAACCCCGCAACTAAACTGAAACCAATTGAACCCGTAAGCTTGTCATTGTCTGTTTCTACGACAATGTAAGAGTCATACTTCCTGACCTTCAAAAAATCCCATTAGCTTTAGCTATGAGGTGGATTAAAAGCCTTAGAAACATCGTTGTACAAAAAAATGCATACCTCGTAACTTCTAGTCCTTTTCAGTATTTGATACTTCAATATTTCCAAGTCTGGACTCTTGTAAATTTGTAGCTACACAAGTTACACATTGAAAATTAAAAGAAAGTGAAATAAGAGAATTGCAATTAAGCAGAATACCATATATTACCTGCTTGATCACATCAAGTAGACCTTCGATTGAGAAGAAATTGTTGTTCCCTATAGAATCCCAAGAGTCCTATGAAATAGAAAAGAAATGGGGTGAGCTCTTAATCAGGTGATTCTTCTGCCCTTTCAAAAGTTTTATGGAAGTTAACATTTTACCCTTTGGCTGCAAAATTTCTTAGTTTCTGGATTAATGCCCATAACAGAAGTTCCCGTGAAGACTAACTCATGCTTCAATGGTAGAAGAATGAACTTCATTACTATACTCCATCTCGTAGTTATTTCATAAGGTCCTGTCTATAACAATATCAAACAATTAGAAAATTTGTTGCTCTTTCTCTTTCAAATATTATGGTAATGACAAAAACAACATAATTATTTAACAAAACTGCTCCATATGATGTCTGTCACCAAGAAATGGAAGACAGAAACAGAGAAACTGCATCTCTCAATCTATCTCTTGTAATAAAATGAGGAACAAAATTCATAAATTTTATAATGTAAAAACAAAAAATAAAAGCTATAGGCCCCCAATGGTTATTCTTATTATTATTTTTTTTTGTGAGAAACGCCTATGCTTTTGCGGTGGGTGATCAATTTCTCTGTTCTTCCATTTTGCTAAATTATACATAATTTATTATCTATGTTGCTATCTATCTAATTATTATACAAAGAAAAAGACTAATTGGAAAAACGAAAAGAAACCCTAATTGATGTATTGACAAGTTATTTGAAAGCGCTACCTGTTTAACCCAATGTAACTTGTAATTAGGCTTGAACAGAGTCCTCAATGTTGCGATATTGAGAAGATAGCTTCTCATCGTACCGTGCTTTGAGATGGGATCGCTAAAATTTACACGTTCATCATATGCCGTTCGATCAATACCTCGATCATCAAAGAGGTGGGGAAGATCCTCATACAAGAAATCCACCATTTTTTGCATGTCGGCCTCCTCCATTTCTTAATTTTTTTTTGTTTTAAATTTTCTTTCAAGCGATGGTATATATGTTTGGTTTGGTCACATGATTGTATTTGTGAAGAAAATGGTGTCAGAAAATTTTTGCATTGGGTGATGGTTGGCCATGAATATGGCCGCAGAAAATAACAATATTGATTTCTACCACAAATTTACACATCTCTACACCATTACCTACACAATCAAAATGCAGAGCGATGGGTTGAACTTGTGTGTTTATTTTTAGGGTGGGGGCGTGGGCCTACTTGCACCCCAAAGTTTGCTAAATACACTCCAAAAAAATTTTTAGACAAAAATAACTTCCCAATACAATTATCAAACTACTTCTTCTTTTCTTTTTTTTTCTTTCTTTTTTTCCTCGAACTTGGTTATGTTGTTCCATCACCTTAAGGCTATTTGACCTACTTACCGAAAATGGCAACAAAAGAGCTATCACAGTTGGCAACTTCTCAAAAGAGGACTACCATTTCTGGTAGCAACCGGAAATGACAGAAAGAAGTCGGAACAAGTTGGCTTTTGTTTTTTTGGGGACTGAAAGGGTCAAATGGAAATATTATGGGTGAATTAAGTAAATGATGTGTGATAAAAATATGGGGGTGGATGCATTAAGCAAATGGGGTGTGTTTAGGAAAAAATGGATGCAAATAGCCCCATCTATTTTTTTATCCGTTTATTTCTAGAAATATATTTTTCATTTTTAGAAATTTATAAATCAACTAAAATTAGAATAAAAAACAACAAATGGAAATTAGATTAGACTTTAAAATTATTTAGAAGGCCTACCAAACAATTGAACTTCCAAATAACAATGAACAAAACAATCTAGGACCAAGATTTTGATCATTGTTATTTTCTTCGATTGTCAACTGCATGTCAATTGCCATGTTAATCGTAGATATTTTTGTAAAAATCTTGGGGTGAATGTGACACTTTTTTTATACTGTGACACTTTTTTATACCAAATCATGTTTTCACTTTCTATTGAATAAATTAGTGCTTAAAGGATTCTATAGAACTCTTTAAAAAGCATTGACAATTTGATTATGTTGGAACTTTGTAACTTTGTAAAACTTCTACAAAGTTCATAAAAGTATATATTGAAATAATAAGATGTATAAATGATAAAGAATAATGATATGAGATGTGTCTTGCTCTCCGAGATGCCTCTCCCAAAGAGCCTAGAGGCTAGTAGCTTTTTTTTAGAAGAGTTTCAACCACTCCATTAGTGAGATGGTTTTTCCTCATTATTTCGGCCTCTCTCATGCACACAAGTTCATCACTCTTCAGGTAGAGCATGACACGGTTGAGACATTATCAACTTTACTCACTCCGTGCCTTAGCCAACTCTATCTACAAAGAGGTTTGTCCAATTCACTAGTGAGATGCCTCTTCTTGTCTGCTCAGCCTCTTGCACACAAGTGTCTCACTCTTTAGACAGCGCATGGTATGACCAAGACTCTAGCAACTATTTCTATAAAGAGCTCCTAGGAGTGAGATGCTTCTTCCTAACTTCTTCAGCCTCTCCTACAAAAGTCTCTCATTCTTCAAGTAGGTCTGTGACTTTAGTAAGTTGACTCATTCTTCATCTTAGCCAATGCTTTCTAAAAAAGAGAGTTTCAGATACTTCACCAGTGAGGTGCCTCTTCCTAAGTGCTTCAGCCTCTCTTGCAGAGAGTGTCTTGCACTTTAAATACAGCATCGCATGATTGGGACTCTAACAACTCTTTCGATAAAACACTTAGACAACTTCACCAACGAGATGCGTCTTCCTTGCTAGTCACTATTTCAACCTCTCCCACACAAAATGCCTTGCTTTTTAAATAGAGCATGATTCGGACGGGTCTACCAACTTCTTTTATAAAGCGCTCCAGCCATTTCATCAATGAGATGCCTCTTCCTCACTACTTCAACCTCTCTCTTACAATGTGCATGCCTCAGTCTTTAAATAAAGCATGGCACAAGTAGGACTCTAGGAATTCCTTCTATAGTGCTTAGTCCACTTCACCTATGAGATGCCTCTTCCTCACTGCTTCAATATCTCTTAGACAAAGTGCATCATTCTTTAAGTATAGTGCAAGGTGCTTGGGTTTTGGCGAATAGCACCACCAAACATGTTATTCAACCACCATTTTACTTGTTAGACCCAGAACTCGATATAAATATTGAAGTGCTAGGCTTGGAGGACTATTGTTATTTAGCTTGCTCTTTGAGGCAACTCTCTTAAAGAGATTCCACTTCAAGGACCCTCCAATCATCCTACCCAAGCAACCAGACCTATGCAAAGTCATGTGCGCTACGTCATTTTATATTACACCGCAGTCAAGCGTTGATCTTACAAAAAGCCTAACAATGCATCTAATGACAATAGTTGACTTGACAACAACGTGGTCGATATGAAAGATGATCCAACGTTAGTCATATCACTTTATTTGACTCAACAGGCTAGTTGTTCCAGGAGATCATATGCTATTGCAATAATCTTGCACAAAAACAAAGATCTATGGTTATGCTCCATGTGTCGATCACATATAAACCACACACTCGATTAATTGCTATTTGTGCACAGCTTTATACCATCCCTATTCTATATAAGTAAGAATACACACTTAACAAACACTGACTTACTCATAGAGCTTCTTTAATCAAATGGGTATTCCATAGCGCCTTGTTTCAAGCTCATCCCCCTTTTGACATATGTATTCCACCTTCGTTTGATTCTCTATGCTCTTGTTCGTTTGACTGTCTGATAACTGTGCCTCCCAGTGGTTGTTGCCTCTCACAAACTATCTTAGTGTGTAGGCCAAAATGTGGAAACGGGAAATGCATGAGAGTAAGGTGTGAGAGTAATTGTCGATTCCACTTTTAAAGGTCAACATTATTGATGTGTTAGTTAAATAATATAGAAGTTAAACTTTAAACATCAAAAAATTTAAATAAATAAAGGCCTAAATTTTTTCAAATTCATGGAATTTTTTTGTGTTTGAGACAAAAAAAAAAAAAAAAAAAAAAAAAGGAAAAAGGAAGGAAGTTGTTAAAAATCTTCAAATGGCATTAAAGTCTGAATTAAATTTACCTTCAGTCCTTCACAATCAAGTGGGGCTCATATGGACCGAGTTTAGGAATCAGAGCCAGCCAGGACTCAAGCCAGATCCAATCCAGAATCTGTCATCGCCCGCCACCGCTGTAATGGCAACGGCCGGCGGAGGCGCCAACAGAACCTCCAGGAAGCGGCGGAGGAAGTCTAACGAGAGATTGAAAGCCAAACGCAGAACCAAACTCGTGGAACCCCAAATCACTCTCTTCCGCTCCAGCTCCACCGTCTCCCACCCCCACAAACACCTTTCCGAGCTGATCCCTCTTCTCATCTCCACCACCTCCGCCGCTCACTCATTCCTCATCCGCCATGATCTCCACCTCCTTCCTTCCCAATCTCTCGCCTTGGAATCTCTCCTCTCCTCCACCGCCATTTCTCTCACCGACCTCCATTCCCTTCTCTCCTTCCCGATACCACCCACCCCACCATCGCCACCTCTGCCGCGTGAAGAGAATTGGTTCCACCGATTTTTGTCCTCTCCGGATTACGATCCCAGGTGGGTTCAATTTTTCAATCTATCTAAGCCTTCTTTCACTATCCTCCTCCGGCTTCTTACTCCTTCATTAACCTCTCTCCACCCGCTGCCACCGGACGCTGCCCTAGCCGCCACCCTCTTCCGGTTAGCACACGGTGCTCCCTTCTCTGCAATTTGGCGCCGCTTCTCGATTGACTCCCCCACCGCCTGCCGTGCATTTTATGTTGTATGCAAGGCCATTGTGGATAACCTAGGGCATTTATTCGAATTCAACAGTGATATCAATAGGATTATAGTTGGGTTTGGGTGGATTTCATTGCCTAATTGCTGTGGAGTGTTAGGAATTGAGAAATTTGAATTAGAAACTGGGTTTTTGTTAGTTCAAGCTTTAGTGGACTCTGAAGGGAGATTCTTGGATGTATCAGCTGGATGGCCAGGTGGTGAGAAACCTCAAGATTTATTGGAAAAATCTCAACTTTATGCTGGGATTCAAGATTCAAAGGAGTATTTAAGCGGGCCAGAATTCGAGCTGAACAATGGGAATTCAATCAGGCAATATATTTTAGGCAACTCTTACTATCCATTGTTACCTTGGCTTTTGACGCCGTATAACGGGGAGTTGAGTTCAGTTGAAACGGCGTTTAACAATGTGCATAGTAGAGGTATGGAGTTGGTTTCGATGGCATTTGCGAAGGTGAAGAAAAGGTGGAAAGTTGTGGGCGAAAAGTGGAAGGAGCAGTGCATTGAAGCGTTTCCATTTGTTATTGTTTCTTGTTGTTTGCTTCACAATTTTATGATAAAGTGCAGTGAGGTAGTTGAAGATGAGAATTTGGAGGCTGAGAGGATTGTAGAGCTTGCAGAGTTTGATGGAGAGGATGATGAGAGTGGGAAGAGGACACGCGATGCACTCGCTTCACACTTGAGTCCGAGGGTATGAATATGATATCAACTTCAACTTCAACTTAGTGTAGCATGAGAGTGGGAAGAGGACACGCGATGCACTCGCTTCACACTTGAGTCCAAGGGTATGAATATGATATCAACTTCAACTTCAACTTAGTGTAGCTCTCTTATTTTGGTGTGTATATATATTGATGTTAACTATTGGACTTCCTGGTTTATATTATGTGTGTTTCTTTGCTAGAAACTGCACCTTATGAGTTGGTTGAAATTGATATCCATTACCATACAAAATATAGAATGTATGGATTGGTATCTCAAGTCAAGTAGATATCAATAAACTCAACTGATTGAAGCAAAACCAGCATCTTACATGCCAACAATGCTCATCATTTATTAGGGATTTACTGCTGGTTATTAAAAAGTTTTTCATCTAATATGCATTCTTGTAATGCTATTATTATCTAGTGCTATTCGATTAGGGGGACAAACGGGCATCATAGTTCAATGTAGGGGTAACAAATGGGCTAGAGAGCATCGGTTTGGTTCGGTCCAAATTTGTATTAGGCGTTTGTGGAGGGTGACGTGGGATTTGACACAGCCAAAAATTTTTCAGCCAAAAGACGAGTGTGGAACTGCCAGGAAATGAAGCAACCAGCGCTGCTTACTGCTGGTCTGGTCGTATGTGTGATTCCTTGTCAGTGCGAAACTCACCTCCACACCTTAGATAACAGTCCTTGGCCAAAAATAGTGCCAAAACTTTGACCGGTGGCCACGGTGTCGCCGGAAAAAATTCAAAAAATTCCTGGAACTCCCCATCGCCGTGCTGATTCCAGATTTGGTCCCGGATTTCAAAACGGAGGTCGGATCGACCCCGAAAATGCCATCGTTGGTGCCGTAATTACGGCACCAACGATGGTGCTTGATCGATCCTGGTCTTATACGTCATTGTGAGGAAATTATTATTATTATTAATAGAAAGTGAGAATAATTTCACCCACTTATGCGAAGTCAAACGAGAGAATTCAAGTGATCCGTTAAATAGACTGCTCCCAAGAGAATTAGTGCAGAAACCAACTGGTACGACGTGGTTGAAACTCTTAGGTTCAGCATTTATTCTCTTTAAAACCGACACTAGGTAGTAAGTGCTAAATGTCACAGAAATAAGGATTAAGTTCAAATTGTCGGATGAATTATCTCTCAACATGACAAATATACTCAAAGAACTTCACTGGCAAAACTACAAGACATGTATTTTTTGTTTGGTCGATATACCACTTGAATATTAAAAATGTCTCCGGCGACACTTATGTCCATTTTGTAATTTATTTGCACACTCAGGTACTTTTCGGTGGTCGGAATATATTAAATTAATAAAATATTAATTTTACTATTTGACTACCATTGAAATATTAATTTCCCTTTTTTTATTCATTTTCCTCTTTTTTTCCCTTTCTAATTAGATTATTATTATTCTTATTATTATTATTATTATTATTATTATTATTATTATTATTATTATTATTTGCCGAACTTCATCCACATGAACTTTAGAGTGATGTCATCATAGTGGAGAAGGTTACATTCAAATTTCTAACCTATAGGCTCAAAATATTCTTATGGTGCTTTAAATTTTACAAGTACTTTTTCTTGCTAGAAAACAACACGAAATTTAAAATCCAATTACAAATTATTTGCCTGATGCTTTCATACATTCGATCTTGTGACAATAAATATTGTTTGCGGATAACGATATTGTAGCCATTTTGGAACACTTCTGTGGAGGAGTTGATATTGTAATGAAAGTTTTATTCTTCATATCTTGTTTTATTAATAATAAAACTATTTCTTAAAAAAAAGAAGACAAAATAATGTAAATTTTAATTAAACTTAAGCGGATTATGTTCGGGGTGGCGGCCATGATCCCAATTCGCACTCCGTCCTCGTTGCGGGTCTTGGGTTTCATCCCAGTCTCCATCCCCATATCTGTTCAATCCGGGATGTTTTGTCTGGCTTGCTTCCGTCTTGGCACGCATTTACTTTAAATTAAAAAAAAATTCTTGGTTTGGAAATAAACATTAAATAAACATTTTATTATTTTGCTTCCTTATTTAATTTCTTTTGCTTTCCTTATTTAGTGTTGCTTTGTTAGATGTGAAAGTCTTATTTGACCGTTAATGAGTATAATATTCTGAAAGAGTTAGGGTGACAAGATCATTTTACCTCATCATGTTACTAGTTGTCTAACTCTCTATGTATATATGATGCATTGAAATTGAAAATTAACTAAATGTAGGCATTAATGAAATTGTGATATCACATCAAAGTTACAAGTTATAGTGCCATGTTTGAAATAATTTTCTATTTTAGATTTTTTAAATATTTTTACCATGTTAAAAGGTAGTTTTAAATAGTTTGCATATGTAATATGCATTGGGTGGTCCAAATTGTGGGTTTTTGTCTTTTATTATTTTTTTTTTTTTCCTTTTAGAAAATCAATTAGAGAGTAGTTAAATTATAACTGAATTTATGATAATTAATTAATTAATTAATTAATTAATTAATTTGAAAAGAAGCAAAAAACTAGAACTTCCATGTCCAATCTCATCATTTCACAAGCTAATGAGAAAAAATAATTATAACATTATAAGTTAATCATCTCTTCATTTTTCATATAAAAAAATGTAAGTGCCAATTATTGCAAAATGAATTTGACTTCTACTGGTGCTTCAACTTTGGACCCTAGGCATTTTAAACATATTACTTTATAGTTACTTTATAATATTTTCATATATCCAATTTAGATAACATTTTTCATCTTTCCCGAGCATTCTTTTATTCACAATAATTATTGTTTTATTCTTTTCAAAATTGATTCATCATCTCTAAAATGACTCCCAACTTTACCTCCCAAAATCCATCCACACTCCTCTCTCTCTCTCTCTCTCTCTCTCTCTCTCTCTCTCTCTCATCTGCTTAATGAGAAAACATAAGCCAAATAATTTGTGATTTTTTAAACTCACACATTTAATTGGCATTTCTATAGAAATTTACTTTTTGAGGATTCTGAAATATATAAATACATATATTTTCAATTTTTCAATTTTTGAATTAATTGACTTATATAAAATATTTGGCCTTATTATTCTGTTTCCTACTTTCTAGATGAAGTTTTTTATAAAATTTCAGTAGAGCCTAATTCAATTGTAAATCTTAGATATCTGTCATTTGAGGCATATTTATTTTCCGAAGTTGTAAGCATCGCATATGCTTCTGTATTCCTAGATAGAAGTTTATTACTATTGATAAAAGATTGTTGTTTTAGGTACTTATGTACTTGAAAGTGGAATATTTTTCTACTCGACCAACTAACATAGCATATATATACAAAATTTCGGTACAAAATTTTATCACCCACCTACCAAACATACCCGAGATGGCATTGAAATATATATATATATATATATATATATATATATATAGTTTGAACATTGTTAATATCCTTGTGAGATGTAATAGCTAATTAATTTTTAGCATTTCAATAATATTAAATATGGGTGTTTTAGTCAATTAAAAAATAAATCGTATTCTCAATTGGGAAAGTGGACTATAGTTATTTTCAATTGTACTCTTCTTATACTCCGTTCGTCCCACTAAAACACCCATAGTTAATATCCTTCTTATAACTATTTTCTCTCTACAGTTATGCTCCCCTAATCATTGTGTGTGCAGGGGGCATATGCACACCCTATTAAAAAATTCGTGCGGTCCCCATCTCTCACTATTAGGGGCAGTTGTGTATTATTCATCTAACCTAACGTAGATATTAAATTTTTTTTTCAAAAAATGAATGACGTGACGCTCTGTGAGGGTGTTGGGTATCCGCTTGCATGTGTGGTGGTTTGAGTCCTAACCCAACAAAATAATATAATTGAAGTAGGACTCGCATTATTATGGTTATATTGAATAAAGCGTGCCCACGCCATATTTCAAGAATCCCTTTAATTTAATTTGAGAAATAAGGGAAGCTTTGTAATTTGTTAAAACCTAAATAAGGAAACCGTTTCTTAGGGATTAAGAAAATTAATTGTCTAACCCTATTAGGGTTTGATTACTTAAATCCTCAAAAGCGCATATATATAGGTGAGGCGAAAGATTCAACCAAGACAAGAAAAAAGAGTCAATCTTGAGAGCAACAGGCAGCCTACGCAATCGTGGTAAAAGTGAGATATCTCATTATCCCATGGACCGATTTGTGTGAAATTTTGACAATAGCTTCAAGACTCATAGTTCTTCAAATTCAGTGGTCAAGATCAATATCCAACGGTCCAATTTGGAGAAGTTTTCATCAAAATAGAGACAGTTTCTGTGGTGAGATCTTTCCATTGTTTTTGGGTTGTGTTCCATAAATCTTTATTCTTGAGAGACTTTTGATTGTGATAATTGTATTGTTGTCATTGAGAATATTTGGTGTGCCTCTGATGTTATCTAGAGAGAACGTTTGTACCCATTAGTGGAAGGTTGTTTTGGAGTTGGGGTGGTGGACGTAGGCACATTGTCGAACCACTTTAAATCTTATGTTCTTTTTCTTGCATTGCTTTTTGGTTTATTGCTCTATCTTATTGTCTCCTATGAGGTTACAAGATGGAGAATTTATTTATTCCTCTATAATAGTTTTATTGGTAATATTCTCCCATCAAAGTGGTGTCAGAGCTAGGGCCCATATTTAGCCACATGTATGCGTGAGACAATTCCATTACAAAGTTGATAGGCTTAGAGGTACATCATGAGGCCAAGAAAAAAATCCGTGGTTGGTTCCTAAGGTGGTTGTGTCCATGTAAGGCAGTAGTCGAGACGCAATGGAAGTGTTGGGCCTTGATAGAGTATGTATATTGGCTCTAAAGGCTATTGTGCCACCTAAGGTGATGACCCGATCACAGTGGAAAAGTTGGGTCTCGAGGAGAAAGTTGGATATATTAGCTATTTATTAAAGGGGAGCATGTTAATATGGTACTTCATTTGAGAGTGGGATTGTTGGGGATATGGGAACGAAATCCTACATCGATTAAATATGTGTTAATTAAGTGATGGGTTTATAAGGGATTGAGCTACTCCTCTCGATGGGTTACCCTTTTGAGATGGAACCTCAATCCCTAACACTAGTATCAAAGCTTAGGTTATTGCGTTGGGGATTATTCTTGTGGTGAACAATGGAGATTAGTACAAGTAGAATGGTGACGTTGAATGGCTCTAATTATCATATCTGGAAGGGGAAGATGGAGGATCTTCTTTATGTGAAAAATTATTACTTGCTAGTGTTTGCTGAGGAAAAACCTCCTCATAAAATGATGAGGATTGGAACTTGCTCCATAGGCAAGTCTGTGGCAATATCCGACAATGGGTGGATGATAATGTATTAAACCATATCATTGAAGGGTCGCATGCATGTAGCTTATGGAGAAAGCTTGAGCAATTGTATGCTTGAAAGACCGGACACAATTACCTTTTCTTGATAAAGCAGATGATAGCTTTACGATATCGCGATAGAACTCCTTTAACTGATCATCTGAATGCTTTTCATGGTATCATTAATTAGTTGGCTGCGATGGGCATCAAATTTGCTGACGAGATCCAAGGATTATGGCTCCTCGGTACATTGCCAGACTCATGGGAAACATTAATGACATCACTGTCTAATTCGGCTCCAGATGGTGTGATCTCCATGGACTTGGCAAAAAGTAGTGTCTTAAATGATGAGATGAGAAGAAAAACAAATGAGAATTCTCCGCAGTTAAAAGCCTTAGTTGTTGAAAAGTGGGGTGGAGTGCGAATCGTGGTTCTAAGAGTAGAGGTAAAAGCCGAAGCAAATCTAACAAGTTTGCTAACATCAAGTGCTATAATTGTGGAAAAAAAGGCCACATCAAGAAACATTGTCGATATCTAAGGAAAGAGAATAAAAATGACAAATGTAAAGAAAAGAAAGATGATGAAGTTGATGGTGATTTAGAAGCCGCTACTACTGGTGAATTCTACCTTGTCTATGATGATGATATTGTTAATTCAGCTGATCATAATACCACCTGGGTGGTTGATAGTGGTGCTACGATCCATGTTATGCCTCATCGAGATTATTTTGCATCTTATACAACCGGTGATTATGGAGTTATAAAGATGGGAAATGATGTTTTGACAAAATTAGTTGGCATTGGAGATGTGTATTTAGAGATAAGCAGCGAAACAAGGTTAGTTCTCAAAGACGTAAAACATGTTCCTGATATGTGGTTGAATTTGATCTCTACAGCCAGACTCGATGATGATGGATATTACAGTATCTTCGGTGATGGTAAATGGAAGCTCACTAACGGTTCTATGATAATAGTGAAAGGGGAAAAACAACCTTCGTCATTATACTTGTTGCAAGCAAAGTTCTCCAAAGATAGAATTAATGCAATGGAGAATGATGATACTATTGAACTCTTGTATAAAAGGCTTGGTCACATAAGTGAAAAGGAATGAAATTATCAGCAAAGAAAAATGTTCTATTAGGGATGAAAAATGAGAAATCTCGAAACTATTCTCACTGTATAGCAGGGACGCAAACTAGAGTTAGTTTCAAGTATCCCCCTTCTTCACGTACAATAGGTATACTTGATTTGGCCCACCCCGATTTGAGTGGTCCTATGATGTTAAGGACAATTGGAGGTGCTCTCTATTTCGTGACCTTTATTGATGATCATTCAAGGAAGACATGGCTCTATACCTTGAAATCAAAAGATAAGGTATTGGATGTGTTCAAGCAGTTTTATGCTTTCGTTGAAAGAGAAATTGGAAAGAAGTTAAAATGCATCCGAATTGACAATGGAGGTGAATACTTAGGGCCCTTTGATGAGTATTGCAAGAAGAAAGGCATCCGACATCAAAGAACACCACCTAAGACTCCCCAATTGAATGGTGTAGCTGAAAGAATGAATAGGACACTAGTTGAAAGGTCATATGCATGCTTTTAGGTGTAGGACTTCCAAATTATCTATGGGGTGAGGCACTAAATACAGCAGTCTATTTGTTGAATGGGTCACCATGTGTTCCCTTGGATGCAGAGATGCCAAACAAGGTTTGGTCAGAAAAAAATGTCTCCTACAATCACCTGCGTGTGTTTGGATGTAAGGCATTTGTGCATATTCCTAATGATGAAAGGTCCAAACTTGATGTCAAGACACGTCAGTGTATATTTTTGGGTTATGGTTAGGATGATTTTGGTTATAGAGTGTATGATCCTATTAATAAGAAGATCTTCATAAGTCGAGATGTTGTGTTTGTTGAAGATCAGACCACAGAAGACATTGATAGGGCTGAGAAGCAAATGCGAGAATCTTTTGACGACTTAGTGGACTTGGATCCAGTTCCTTTGACACATAGATAGAAAACCAACAGGGTACTAATGAGATTGATAATCCTATTGAAGTTGAGATAGAAGATAATGCTCATGAACAATCACCGATAGCAGATGTACCACTAGCTATCCCTCCAGGGAGGTCAACTAGAGACAGGCAATCTTCTAGTCGATATTCTTCTAGTGAGCATGTGTTATTAACTGATGGGAAGAACCACAACGCTTTGAAGAAGCTATGGAAGATGAACATATGGATGAGTGGATTAGTGCATTGAAGGATGATATGCAATCATTGAACAAAAACCATACTTTTGAGCTGGTTAAATTACCCAAGGAAAAGAGAGCTTTGAAGAACAAATGGGTATACAAACTGAAAGAAGATGAACACAGTTCACGTCCAAGGTGTAAAGCAAGATTGGTTGTAAAAGGATTCACTCAAAAAAAGGGTATTGATTCTGATGAGTTATTTTCCCCAGTTGTGAAAATGTTTTCTATTCATTTGGTCCTTGGATTGGCAGCTAGTATTTACTTAGAAATTGAATAGATGAATGTGAAAATGGCCTTCATGGTGATTTGGAAGAAGAAATTTATATGGAGCAGCCAAAGGGATTCGAAGCAAAAGGAAAGGAAAATTGTATTTGCAGATTGAAAAAGAGTTTGTACGGCCTAAAGCAAGCGCCAAGACCATAGTACAAGAAGTTTGAATCTGTTATGGGAGAGCAAGGTTTCAAGAAAACTACTTCAGACCATTGTGTGTTTGTGCAAAAATTCTCCAATGATTTTACTCCAATGATTTTATCATTCTCTTACTCTATATAGATGACATGTTGATTGTTGGCAAGAATGCCTCGAGGATCATGAGGTTGAAGCAGCAATTGAGTCAATATTTTGCTATGAAAGATTTGGAGCCAGCAAAGCAGATTCTTGGTATTCAAATCATTAGAAATAGACATGTTAAGAAGTTATATTTGTCATGAGAAGTATATTGAGAAAGTACTTTGGAAGTTCAACATGGATAAGAGCAAAGCAGTCAGTTCTCCTCTTGCTACTCATATGAGACTGAGCATCAAGCGGAATCCTTCAACAGATGAAAAGAAAAGAAATATGGAAAATGTTCCATATGCCTCCGTAGTGGGGAGTTTGATGTATGCTATGGTATGTACAAGGCTAGATATAGCGTATGTGGTTGGTAAAGTAAGCCGATTCCTTGGAAATCAAGGAAAAGAGCATTGAAATGTAGTTAAATGGATCTTGAGATACCTTTGTGGCCCCTCAAATTTGAGACTTGGTTTTGGGAGTGGAAAATCGGTGTTAATTGGTTACACTGATGCAGATATGGTGGGAGATGTTGACTCTCGCAAGTCTACTTCTAGTTATTTGTTTACTTTCTCAAGTGGGGCATTATCATGGCAGTCAAGGTTATAGAAATGTGTTGCACTTTCTACAACAAAAGCAGAGTTCATCGCAGCAACTGAAGCTAGTAAAGAGTTGTTGTGGATGAAAAATTTTGTTATAAAGCTTGGGTTCAAGCAGGATAAATATGTGTTATTTTGTGATAGCTAGAGTGCAATTCAACTTGGCAAGGACGTTGCATTTCATGCAACGTCGAAACATATTGATATAAGCTATCATTGGATTGGAGACGCTCTAAATTTCAAGTTGTTAGAACGTACGAAAATTCATACGGATCAAAATGGCTCCGACATGATGACAAAAATCTTGTCGATTGAGAAGCTTGAAGTGGGTCGTTCCATCCCTGGGATGACAAGGCCTTTCATTACATGAGGTGGAGGGAGAGATTTATTGGGTATCCGCCTACATGTGTGGTGGTTTGAGTCTTAACCCAACAAAATAATATAATTGAAGTAGGATTCGCATTATTATGGTTATCTTGGATAAGGCGTGCACATGCCATATTTCAAGAGCTCTTCTAATTTGAGAAATAAGGGAAGATTTCTATTGGAGGAAGATTTGTTCGTAATAGGTTAAAACCTAAACAAGGAAACCATTTTCTTGGGGACTAGGAAACTTAGGCTGTGTTCTGTTTGCACTTTTCCAAATTTTGTTCAGAAAATGGAAAACGAGGAATTCACGTTTTCCTTGTTTTCTTTGTTATTTCCAGTAAGTTGGAAAATAAGGAAAACGCCGTGTTTTCCACCATTCCAAATAAAAAAAAATTGAAAAAACACAACAAACGAAAGGAGCTGCCAGTCGTATTTCTTCTCGGTGGTTAGGGTTCCTCATGCTTCTTGGTTCCTCGAGCTTCACTTCGTCGGATCTGCTTGCATCTTGAAGGTATAATCTCGCTCGTCTCTTGCTCTCTCTCTTTTCCTGTAACCGATTGCACGGTGCAAAATTCTCATCCTCACGCCTTAATTTGGCAAAGGACACCATCGACAGATGGATAAGGCGTAAGAAACAAGCGCAGAGTACACATCATCTCAGAATTGGTAGGTCTCAAAACTAAAGCTCGATTTAACAAAAACGATCTCAGGCTACTTGATTTGATTTGCGTGGCTTCTTCTTCGCTTTTCAAGTTTCAGCCTTTATAGTTGTATCAAATAGGGCTTCTACATTATATAATAAAACAAGAAAGGGGATTAAATTTTAGAAAAGAAAAAAGAGTCGACTTCTGCTCCCAAAAAAAAAAAATTTAGGTGCAACTTGAAGCAGCTGTTGTATTAAGTTGTGCCTTGATTGTTGAATACTTGTATGTTGACTTATGAGGTAGACGATGCCAGAATTCCAGGCACATCTCTTTGCCCTTTTAATTATTAGAAAAAACAAAACGGAAGAATCAATGTCGTATGTGTGTTGGGGAGATTTGTTGGGTTCACTTTCCCATTGTCTTATATTTATCTGGAATTCAATCTTCTTATTTCTAATGGAGTTAGTTCAGTTAATCTGTCTTCCTGTAATGCAAAATCTGCAGGCTTGCTATTACCTTGTTCTACCCCACTTCACCCCAAGATATACCAAAACACCCTTGGCTTATATTCTCTTAATCTTTAATTTGGGACAAATGGCTAGAATGTGTGGGCCTTGTTTAGGAGTTTTGTGCAATGCTTAGCTCATTTCTGCTTGACAACTCACTACAATTTTGAGGTGCCGCATATTAGTGCCTTGTTGACGCCTTGACACTTCGAAGTCGTAGGTGTCAATATACTGGTGAGACAGCAAAAGTGGAACTTAGATCTCGACTTGTATCTCATATCCTCTATGTGGAATCCTATAGTTGTATCGTCTCTGTGGAATCCTATAGTTGTCCTTCGTCGTTTGCCGTTAGCGCTTGCAGGCAAAGATTGGCCGCCGCAAGAAGCAATACAAAGAAGCAAAGAATGCTAAAGAAGCAAATGCTGTTTAGAAGCATCTTAAACTGGCCGCCGCAATCTTGCAGTATCAGTAAAGCAAAGCAATGATTTTTATGGCATGAATTTGCTCGAGTTGAATTCATAAACATGTTGACTATTGAGTTGAATTTTATTGACAGCCTTTGTTTATATAGTAGGTGATCAATTATGTGATATATTGCCAACTCTTACGTGATCAATTATGTGTTATTACTATACTTTGTCTCCTATATTGAAGTTTATCAGCAACTTTCCACTTATTAGGCAAAGACACATCCCTGCTGCATGTTGCACGGTGCATAATTTTATTCGGCAAGCGCATGCATTAGATGACTTCTTTATGCGTGTATTCGATGGAAAATATGATCTTTGATGGCGTGTTCGAATCAAGTCAAGCTAGAGAGCCGATACACCCGATTCCCAATCAATAGCACAAATGGGACTAGTGCGGGATCAAATCGCCACCCAAATGTGGAATGATTACTCAAGGAAGGCTACATGACTTTGTGGATTTCATTGTTGAGCTAAACTTGTGTTGTCTAGTATTTTATTGAACAAAACTTCCATTTATATTTATTTAGATGACTCTCTAAGGACTACATGACTTTGTGGATTTCATTGTTGAGCTAAACTTGTGTTGTCTAATATTTCATTAAACAAAACTTCCATTTATATTAATTTAGATGACTCTCTAAGGGCTACATGACTTTGTGGATGTCAAAAGTGTCAAATTAATTACATTAACGGTTGAAAATAGTAATTGAGAAAATGATTTTATTTATTTTTTCAAAAGTAGCAAAGAAGCTCTAATGGTACTTCTATTTAATTCACAAACAAACTCATTGCAGTTGAATTAAGACAGATTTCTCAAAATAACAAACCAAACGCGTTTTCCAGTTTCCCATTTTCAAAAACTGTTTTCCAGAATGACAAACCAAACACATTTTCAACATTTTCGAAAATAGCTACTGAAAACAGAAAATTGAAAACGTTTTCGAAAATGAAAACAGAAAATAAAAACACAAACAGAACGCAGCCTTAATTGTCTAACCCTATTAGGGTGTGATTACTTAAATCCTCAAAAGCGCGCACACACATACACACACAAACACACACACACACACACACACACACACGAGGCCAAAGATTCATCCAAGACAAGAAAAAAGAGTCAATCCCTAGAGCAATAGGCAGCCTACGCAGTGGTGGTAAAAGTGAGACATCTCATTATACCATGGTTTGATTTACATTAAATTTTGATAGTAGCTTCAAGACTCATAGTTCTTCAAATTCAACGATTAGGATTAAGATCCAGTGGCCCAATTTGGAGAAATCATCATAAGAAAAGAGACAATTTCTGCGATGAGATCTTTCCATTGTTTTTGGGTTGTGTTCCAAGAATCTTTATTCTTGAGAGAGTTTTGCTTATGATAATTGTATTGTTGCCATTGAGAATATTTGGCATGCCTCTAGTGTTATCTAGAGAGAACGTTTGTGCCCATTATTGGATTATAGTAGAAGCTTGTTTTGGAGTCGGGGTCGTGGACGTAGGCACATTGCCAAACCACGTTAAATCTTGTGTTCTTTTTCTTGCATTGCTTGTTGGTTTATAGTACTATTTGATTGTCTCCTATTAGGTTCACACAAGAGGGAGAATTTATTTATTCCGTTATAATATTTTTATTGGTAATATTCTCCCATTAGAGGGCACGTCGGGGTGTGTGCATGCTTCTCATGCACACTAGTGTGCAGGAGAGCAGCATCGTTTCTCTCTAACCTCTCTCTTTATTTTGAGAACTCTCACTCTTTGATTTGGCTGCACCCAAAAATTGAATGTTTACAATGCCGAATGAAAGCTCAATTTACAGGCAGTCCATATGCGCAATTTGTGAAATATTGCGGTTTAGGTTATGTTAGCATGTAAATTAAAATGGAATTTTATGAGTAGGAAGAGAGAGAATTAGTGGAGTTGGATGGTTGATATTTAATAGTACAACTGGACCATATAAGATATATGGATGTGATTCGTTTAATCAAATTGGAATTTAAAAAAGTATGAGAAATAATGTATTTTAATATGTATGCTAACAATTTGTACGCAATTTCTTCGCCGTAATCGATAATCCATGCAGTCCACAAATTCAATACATGCCTAGCCACCTTTCATAAATGTGAGCATATATGCAAGAGAATTTAATACCTTTCACTTTTTGTTTGTATTCTTTGGAAAATTGATCCAAAATTTGGCTCCACCATCCAACAGTATCTCCTCGTTCTATTTGAGAATCATAGTGATAATTCTAAAATCTTTCTTTGGTTTATTAATGTGGATTTATCTTAACCATTAGTGTCATGTATTTTGAATGTGTATCCCAAGACTCCGGAAGAAATTGCACATCTTTATACACTTAGGCCATCTCCAATGGGTTCTTAATTGCACCCGTGGCCATAGTAGAGAGAGATAGGAAAATAGGTGGGTCTCGTACTTTTTCACATATGGATTTTCTTTTCCTTTTCTATCACTTTTTTTATCAATTATCTTACTTTTTCTCCACTTTTTGTACATAAAATCCCATGCTACGTCTAGATATTGACGCCCATCTAGAATTTTCCATTACTATATTATTATTATTTTTGAATTTATCTCTACTTCTCTCATCTTTTTCACATTTTCCTCTCTTTTTTCTACACTTCTTTCCATTCACTTTTAAATAAAATAACATTCTTCTTCCTATCTCTCTCTAACTTCTCTCTACTGTGGCAATGGATTCAATTTACAATCCACTGGAGATGGCCTTAGAATTCTTTGAATATCTCCTTTATGGCAGCCAAGGAAGGAGAGAAAAATTTCTCAACGAAGAACCTGAATGCTTAACAAGAGTTTGGTTTTGTTCACTCGTCCCCCTCCCCTTTTGGAGGGTGAAATCCACACACAAAACATCTAAAACACTACTAAAATGAGCGTTGTTATTGACAGCCAAATCCGTTAGTAATAGCATCAAATCCATTGGAAAATGTTATTACTGAAGGGGCAGGAGGTTGTCGGAAAGTGCGTCGGTGATGCCTTGTTGGTAATTACTGACGGATTAATGTTTTCGCCGGTAATTTTGGCCTAACTTACATATTCCGTCGGCAAATTCCGACGACAAATTCAAAAGTTACTGACAGACAACACCATGTTTGAAAAATAAAATATAAATTAATTTTTTACTATTAAGAAACCCAACCCACTAGATTCACGTATCGACCCACAACCAACTTGGGTCCACGCAGCCTAGCCCAACGAATGTCATACGTTTGGATTCGAAGCTAGTACTTGGTCGTTGAGAAGTGAAGTCTCGATCGCCAGGCCAATCGCATCTCTAGTACATCTATTGCGTTTACAATATATTTGTTATATCTATTTTGTAGTTTTATAATTTAAAAATTAAATTATTTTATTAAAGCATTATATATATTAAGATACTATTTAATTAAACCTTCTTTATTGTTTACTTGTTGCCTCCATAATATATATTTTTTTATATTTTCTAGTAATTTTCTAATTTAAAAATTAATTTATTTTTACTAAAACATCGTATATATTCATTTGAAAAATATAGTTTACTTAAAAAAATTAAAACATTGTGTATTTTTTTTTCTGCGGAAGTATTTGGACTAAAAATTCAAGTTTGAGATACAATTTTATTGCTAAATTGATAAAAATTTTAAAAATGAGAGGGATATGTCATGAGCCATACCTCTAAAAAATATTGCATATATTAAAATACTATTTAATTAAAAATTGTATTATTTGTGATATTTGTAGTCTATATCATCCCCATTCCATTGTTTTAAGTTTTGTAATTATGAAACATAAATAAATAAAGTCTTTTTGCACATTAAACTATTATTGTAATATGAAGTAAAATTATCAATTCATTTTTAAAATAAAAAAATAACGGTCAGAATTAGAGAAATTAAAATATTCAATAATTAAACGTAAATAGTTATTTGTTATTTAACCATTTCAATGATTTAGGCAAGTATTTTTTTTTATCAGGAGCAAGCATAATGTATTTTAAACCATATAATCATATTGATCTTTATTTTAACATTAATAAATTAGCGAAATTTATTCATATTCAGATAATAATTATTAAATTTTATATTTTACATTATTTCTTATTGGGTCATTATGTAAAATTTTTTCTTTTCAACAGAACGAGAAAGGTATTTTATGCTGAAAACAATTCCAATCATATAATTGTTCCATGAATGAATTGAAAAATAAATTATAGAAAATTTTAATGTAGATTTTTGAAGCCAATACACCATGGTTTCAGAAGAAAAATATGATAGCCAATACACCATGGTTTCACAAGAAAAATACGATAGTTTCTTATAAGGCCAGTCTTATAGAATTATTGCACATTCGGAATAAAAAATAAAAAGTTTAAACTTTACCATGGCTGGAAATGGTGTTGAAACCAACCACGTTAACAAAGTTGTCATAAATTTATGCTCGCAAAATCCAAGCCAATGGAAATTACTTACGGCTTAGCTTCAGGGTCATCAGAATTTACCGACGGCAACATCAAGTATGTTGGAAAATTCCAACAGCAATCCAAGCCGTCGGAATTACCAAAGGCTTAGTTGTGGTCATAGGAATTTATCGACGATAGTAGCAAGTCCGTCGGTAATTTTCGATGGATGATCTCACCGTCAGGAATGTCTGACGATTGGTTCTTATTATTGAGAGTTTGGTTTGGTTTACCATTCCAAAAGGAGTGCGAAATCTACAGGTGAAAATTTTAAAAATATTTTAAAAATAGTTTGTTTCATATTACATTATTCATAAAAAAATTTCAATATGCATATAATCTTGATATATAATTTTTAGTATTTTAAAATTAAAGTTACTTATTTTCTTAATAGCCACTCAAAATAGGGAATTGAAAATGCTATCAAAACTTGATGATATTAGTGACTTATTGACACCTGATAAGACCTGCCAAGTGACAAATAATTGTAGAGAGCTATCAAACTCACCATCACACGTGATAATCCCAACAGTCAGTTTAGCAGCATCATGACTCATAGAAATACCAAGATCACCCGTTGAAGGGTGACTGATATGGAAGTCACCTCTGCAGATCTAGCTGTCTAAGAAGTTCACAATCGCCTATAAAGGATGCGCTCCTAGAAGCAGAGAAGGGATGATTATTCATTATTCACTTTTGGAAAGAGATCAGTTAGCATCTAATTCATACATCACTATCTCTACATATCTCTCTACCTATGTCCTAGCTCCCTCTAAACTCTTTCTTTGTGGACTTGAAGCCATCAAGCGGCAAAGCTCAAAATTAAAACACAAAGGGAATGAAGCTGAGTACAACATTAAAATATCATTTAAAAAACGTGACCAAATACTAATAACTATTCAACTAAGGAGATTCATTTTTTTGGATCGGGCTACCTGCACCCCATTTTTAAAGCCTTACACCCACTTTTTTCCCCAATACCGATTATACCCTTTGTTATTGAAGCGCGGGTGTAAATGGAACGTCGGCCGAGGATGGCGAGCATCCAAAAGGAAGCTCAACCATCCTTGGCCGAGCTTCCTTTTGGATGCTCGGCCATCCTCAGCCGAGCATGCAAAATGGCCATTTTTTATTTATTTTTTTAAAATTGATAATGTAATTAGTTTATATTTAATAATATTAATTATTTATTTATGATAATAATGATTTATATTTAGTAATTAACATGCCATTCTTCTTTTTTCAATTACATCCAAAATGTAGTTAATATTTTTTATATTATTTTTTAATTTGAGGAAGGAACATGTGATGTATGAGTTGGATCGAAAATGATGAAACCACACTTTGCAAATTTGGTGTCCGAGCTCCCTTTTGGCCAAATAATATATCGATTTGGGGTAGCTCAATACCACGAGTCAAACTCACAACTATGCAATGATGTACGATAGATTTTGGGTGGGCATTCGAGCCCGTTTAGGCAGCGAAATCAGTGTTTTTCTGTTTTTGGAGCAATTTAGGTTTTTCGTCTATTTTTTTAACTTTATTTTATCACCCGGGCATGCTTGGGGTGATTTAACTTGGTTAGAATTAGTTTTCCTTATTTGTTAGTAGTTTTTAATTAATTTATCAATTAGTTTTGTTATTCTACAATTTTTAACACATGATTATTATTAATCAAAATCACATTATGCATTTAAAAAAAAAAAAGAAGAAGAAAAGTAGAATGGCATGCTCGGCCATCCACGGCCGAGCATGCATGGCCATGCTCTGCCACCCATGGCCGAGCTTTCAAATGCTACTCGGCCATCCTTGGCCGAGCATCAAACGCTTGCTCGGCCAAGCACTGGCGGATCCAGCACCCGTCGAGTCGGCGCGGTCACGCGTTCTGGACCGCGGGAAGTCTTCCATTGGCGGCAATGAAGACCAGAATGTGTGAGCAGTGAAAATAATTTTGGAAGCCTCAAATTCAGTGAGCTGTCTTCGATTTAGTGGCTGCAGTCAACAGGAGTGAAATAGATTCAGATTGGTGACTGGAATTGGAAGTCGGAAGATAATAACGCAACCACGGACACGGAGCAAGTTCAGCGCGGAGGAAAAGAAAGGAAGACGATGAAGAACAGAAGAAGACGGGATCTGCAGTCACCAAATTAGGGCCCTTTTGTTTGGGCCTTCTATGGATTGTCTCTTATCACAATGTTGGGTCCAAATTAAATACCTATTACTTGATTGAAAAAGTACACCATATCATAGATTCATCAGAAGTCTACCATGCGTTTGCCGAAAAAAAAAGTAAAAAATAAAAACTAATTAATTTGATTTGTTAGTTAATTTTTTTATTTAGAGTTCATTGGAATCGGGCTTGTTCGATCCAGCATTTAACAAAATTTTGCCTACAATTGTTGACTTTCCAAGTGTTGGGTCCCACTATCTATTCTCTTAGTTGCCTACAATTCTTGACTTTCCCAATATATGCAACCCGCAAAAGCATATGTAGATCACGAACCGAACGAGGTATGATATTAGTTAATTAGTTTAGTTTAACAATTTTATTAATGAGTGTTAGTGTATATATAAAAATAGATTTTTGTGGATTTTGATGTGATATAGGAAAGAGAATGAACTGAGTTGAATGATGGAGATTTTTGTAGCACATGTAGGTTCGACGAGATATATGGATGTGAAATGGGAGAGAGAATGAGTAGAGCTTTGAAAAGAATAGTTGTGATTGTTGGTTGATTCATTTTTTTTATCAAGAACCAAGTAAATTTTATTAGCATAGTATAGAGTTAAGGGCTTGTTCTTTTCACAACAAATTTATACGCACGCAATCCCGTATAACCTCATATTCATTTTGAACCACACACATTTCCCAAAATAATATTAATCACATATTTTTACACGGAATACCGCGCACATCAACTTTATACCCAATCAAACAAGCTCTAAAATTGAAAAAAAATTGTGATTTTTTGGTGGTTAATTTGTTATTTAGGTTTACTTGCTTGGTTTAGTTTATGTCTTTAAAAAAAATTTGTAAAAATCAAAAAGTTTAGTTTAGTATTATTTTTCCTATAGTTCAACATTGCGATTGAATAAAAAATTGTCAATACTCGTTATTTCGAGTTGTTTATTACCGTGAACGGTAAAAAATCAAAAGTCAACGGCGGCCGTCAACGGTCAATGACCGCTCTAGCTGGATTTGGATCCTAGATTCGCCCATGTGGCCAAGGATGGCCGACATTACACTTCCGCCCTTGTCCACCCGCAACTAACTTGTAAGGATATATTTATCTTGATCGATAAAATATGGGGGTGAGAATTAAAACGGTGGGTGTATATAGCGCCACCCTTCATTTTTATCCTAATCAACTATGGCAGCAAAAATGTTAAATCAAGACCACATACTAACGAGGAGATGAATAGATCACCAATCAACCGATAGAGATGTTTACGGTTTCACTTTGCAGATACAAAGATAACGCATCAAATTGGGTGAAATCCATATTACACCTAATTGCCGATTGTGCCAACTTGATTGACGTCTGTTACGGCGTTAAATTCTTTTCCGTACTCGCGGTCCTTCGCACTATAAATGGGGTCTTCCCAAGTGCATTCACACCGAGGCCGAATAACTAATTGGTAAAATATTAAAATATCATTTAAAAAACGTGACCAAATACTAATAACTATTCAACTAAGGAGATTAATTTTTACCATTATGAAAATCTTATTAAATGCATTCACACCGAGGCCGGAAGAACAAATTGCAAGTTTCACATGTCGTAATTCGACAAACACCGCCATCATATCACAAAAATATTACAAGCATTAAAAATCTCTACAATTCAATTCCACTCATTCTCTCTCATCTTTTATTTTAAAATCTTTAAAAACCATTAAAAATTAATCTCCATCACCCTATATAAATAGGGTCTTCCCAAGTGCATTCACACCGAGGCCGAATAACAAATTGGTAAAATATTAAAATATCATCTAAAAAACGTGACCAATACTAATAACTATTCAACTAAGGAGATTAAATTTTATCATGATGAAAATCTTACTAATTGCATTCACACCGAGGCGGAAGTACAAATTGCAAGTTTCGCATGTCGTAATTCAACAAACACAGCCATCACAAAAATATTACAGGCATACACAAGTTAATATCACATATTTATTATATGCACTTAAATTTCTAATTTTATCCCCCATTTGATAATTTAACATGAAAATAAGGGGTAAAGTTAGTAATTTAAATGTGTGGGACGAGTGTGTGATATTAGCTTAATTTATGTGTGTTTATAACATTATTTTTCAATTCAATAATAAACGAGAGGCAAGTATTTTCTGCATAAATTAATCATAATACATATATTGTCATTGGATCAAAATTCAATGAAAATCAGAATATGTAAGATTTTTCCACATCAATAATTTATGGAGATCTATCATTATCCATAATCTTATCAAACTTTACTAAATGACAGCAGAATTCAATCAAAAGCTACCAGGTGTAGTATGAAATTTTGAATATTGCACCCACCGTTCACACATATAAACTGTTGATCAAATCCCTGGCCTTCGACAGGACCCCACGTACGTGTGTATATATATATAGAGTGATAGTTCAACTACATATCACAAAAGTGAAGAGAGTTAGATTTTACACTGAGGTGAGGGAAGATGAAAGATTCAGGTTCGCAAGTTATTGGAGACAATGCAGGATATATCTTTCTTGCATCGTCTTCGTCTGACTTACTCAAGAAATCGAAGATAAGTATAGATTTAGCACTGAATGGAAGAACCTGGAACTCATTTGTTACTTTTAGTATTATATATTTACCAGGTGCTGATTCAAACACATGGAAACAATTTTCATGTCTTGTTTAGCAAGACATTGGTTGCCCAATTCTTTCGGTGGGATAACAGTTCTTGGACATCAGAGGGGTATTTTGGGTCACGAGAACTTATCTGTTTGAACGACGCCAATACGTCCCATGTATCTCCAGATGATGATAAGGGAGTGCTGATTCTCAAGTATGTTGGTTTTTGCGTTAACGAGGATGGAACAAATAAGTACAGTGATGCTTATAAACTTAAAGCAAATGCGAACTGGAATTTATATACAGTCAATAAATGACTGTTCGAGTTGTTGTGAAGTACTCTATCTACATCCACATAATATTAATGTTAGTGTGAGAGATGATATATATATATATAATATAAATAAATTAAATATGTTCTCTATTGATAATGAGGACTCTGTGTATAGTATATGAATGAATAAAATGCGAGTTTGTATGATGTGACAATGATAAACTTAATACATATGAATAAAATTGTGGTTGTGTTTACTAATTCCTATTTGGATTTCAACTCATTTAGTTAATTACTTTTCTAGCATCCGACGAAGAAAAATGCATGAGCAAATTTGTGCGGGTTTTCTGCTTCAACATTTGACCTTGACCAGGGTTGGAGGACGTACTACATATGTCGTGTTCTCATTCCATGCATGTTTCCTCATTGTCCCTCCAACTGCACTAGCACACGTCACAAAATTAACACACATTTCCAATTTGAGTTCGTTCCCGAACTCGAATTGGAAGATTCTTCCACAGAAACATTGTTTCTTCCATTGAATATGATTGCGGATAAACTTTTTGTTGCACAAGATGTCAACAATTCGGTCAATTTTAGATCACAAAATATATGAGACTTTGTTCTATTTAGATTGGAAGTTTAGGTTATGAAAAGTGCTATTCATTATCATTGGGAACTAATCACTTGTTATGTGGCATGTTACTATTGGTCAGTATTGTGATGCCTATGTGAAAATTATTAAAGCACCACAGTATCACTAATGTTGCAATACCGCATCATTGCACATATGTCCAATCAACATTTCTTAAAACTATTTTTCTTTGATTAATCAATAGGGAAATTTACAAAATATATCTTGTAAATATATTGTATTTACAATTTACACACTATAGTTTTCATATTTACGAAACACCCCCTCTTACGTATATATGTTGGACAAGAAATTGACAAAGAGGTAGCAATTTATTGTTCAACTTCAAGTCCATTTAAAGGGACAAATCAATTCGTTTGTGTTGCTTGTTATTCTGGTTCTCTTTTGAGGCGTCTGAGGCGACTGCCTCAGGCGCCATCTAGGCATGCCCAAGAAGCCCATCAAAAATTGAAACCAACAAGAACTAAGCCTTTCTGTGACTCTGATTCGCCCTTTTCTCTTGTTGCCACCTTGCCATCATTGACTCGTCTCCAGTCGGCAACGCAATTGTAGTGATGCAAGTGGAAGCATGAATGATAACTAAAACGGCATTATAAATGTGATTCGCTCACGAATCAACTATTTAAATACATAATTGAAGAAACACTTCCATACCTTTTATTCAATACTAGTATTTTCTCCCGTGCGTTGCCACAGAGATTTATGACCAAGTTATAATTTAAAATATGTGTAAAATAAAAATTATAATAACACATTTTCCTTTTTTTAATGGTAAATAGCATAAGAAATAAAATAATAAAACCAAAAACTGGATCAGAAATAATGTGTGATATAACATCTTTAAGGGAGATGACGAAGTTATATAAAAGCACATTCGGTCAAAAAAGTATAAAAGCACATTATTTCGTCCCCGTTTAGTTATAAATTTTTCATTAATTTTGCGTAATTTAATGGGAGAGATATGGATGGGAGATTTAAAAAGATTACACACGATAATAACACGGATTGGAGGGATAAGGAGTGATTCTGTCAAAAGATCATGGGTGATAATAATGAGAGATTATGCATGGGTTGAAAATTAGGTATTTATGTTTGAGTGGGAAATATAAATAAAATATTATTTTTAATTTCAAAAATTATAAGATTGAGCGGGAAACTGACATTGATAAGTGCTAGAAAACCACTTAAATAACTCTTCTATTTTACGTATTTGTGTGTTTTATTAGTATTATATGTTTATTTTTATGTGTTTTCCTTTTATTGTGTGTTTAGAGTCACAAGAAATCAAAAGGAGCCAAAATGGATAAAAACGGAGCGAAAACGGAACTTGGGACCAAAATGCAAGCATATTCAAAGATGGAGGGCCTCCGATGCAATTTTATGAAAAATAGTTTTTACAATTTTTCTTGTGCCAATATCAAAGAATATCAAAAGAGGATTACCGCATTTTTTTCGGATCCCAAATCGGAGTTTTCTAGTGAAAGTTATGACCATTTGAAGAGAAAGGACAAAGCGTAAAAAATCAGCAGCTCGAATTTACCGCCACAGTTCAGTAATTTGACCATAACGTTTGCTATAAAATTCGGATTGACCTGCACTTTATATTTTTGGAAAGGACACTCAGAGGGGTACAACTTTGATGTTGACGTCTTCAAATGAGTCGGATTATATCATGGTCAAAAATGGGCAAAACCGAGAGTGATGTGAATGGAGGATTTATTGGGTCATGTTTTGGTAGAAAATTCATAACTTTCAATTAAAATATCAAAAAAAGGAAATTCCAATTGCATTATTCATCCAAGATGCTTACCTATACCATGATACAATATTTGAACTAATGGAGCAATTTAAGATCATGATTTGGTTGTTACCAATTAGTGGAATCATAATGGAGTAGTTGTACAATTTTTTATCATGTTTTCTTGTGAAATTTTGCCTATAAATAGAGGCATTTGTAAGGAAGGAAATACACAACTTAGTAGAAGAGAATTAGCCAGTAGTTCTCTCCAATAAAATTTTCTTCTTCATTCGTTCTTAGTTTTAACTTGAAGATTTTAGCTTTTCATATTCCGGCGGATCAATTCTTCGCTAAGTTCTCTTTTCCCTTTTATTTCTCTATTTATTTATTAGTATTTATTTACTTGTTTACTATATTTTGCATAATCTATCATATAGTGGTGGTGATACAAGTAACACTCTAAAAAGTATGAAACCCCGCATAATTATGAGTAGTTAAGACTTTTCTATCTAGTTCGAGGGGACGTTGTGTTCAACTAACATGTTGTTATCTTTTCTAACTCTTTAGTAACGTTTTATCTATTCCTCTACTTCAATTTGTTGATTTGTTATGCTTGTAAACCCGTTTTTGAGTTTATTTGATTATTGCATTCACCTTACCCAATTGAATCAATTAATCTTTAAATTTAAGTTACTTGTTAGGATTGGAACTTTTGATCCGTAATTGTCATTAGATTCCAATCCAAAGTAGCAAATGAATATCGTGCATATTTATTAACAAATCATCTTAGATGCATTAATTCGAGCTTGTGAAATTATTCATCTAATTCAACTCGTTCTTCTCGTTCATTTCATACTAGCTTTGCATTAAATCCTAAGAGCTTGTTTAGGGTTATCCAATAGTTAGATGTTAAGTTAAAGAGTTTACTTTTTACTTAATACACTTAAGGAAGAATTAGATTAATCGAGCTTCTTGGTTAATTGAGAGTTGATAAATTGAAGAAGGAATAGTAACACGTTGCATGGGAAAGATAAACACAAGTGGTTGACACAACCGAACCCGAGAACTAGATATTTATTTCAATTGTTTTATTTGATCTTATCTTTTGTCATTTGATTTTTATTCAAAATTCTCAAAACCCCCACTTTCCTATATTAATTGATAAAGACAACTAGATTAAGCACCGTTCCTCTTGGGTTCGACCCTTACTTACCACTTCCACATTAATTTGTAGTTTTGAAACCGAGTAAGGAAATAAAACAAACTTTGGCGCCCCGCGACAAGCGCGCACCAAGTTTTTGGCGCCGTTGCCGGGGATGGTTAACGAATTTAGTTGCTTTTATTAATTAATTTTTTTTTTAAAAAAAAGTCAATTGTATGCATAATACTCGATCTACTAATCGAATTCTTTAAAGTTTCGATACAGAAATTGAGAAATCCATTCGAAGACGAATAAGACAAGCAAAAAAAACTGAACGAAAAATAGCAGAAAACAATAACGAAAGAACTCTCAAACAACTGGCAACTCCCGAAGTTACTCAACAACCTTTGTGTATCACCTTTCCAACCGTAGAAGAAGGTAAGACTTTCGAACTAAAATCTGGATTGATACATCTTCTACCTTCTTTTCATGGACGATCCGGCGAAGATCCATATCGACACTTGAAGGAGTTTCATGTAGTGTGCGATAGCATGAAACCCCCGGGCATCATTGAAGAGAAAATCAAGCTCAGAGCTATTCCATTTTTACTAAAAGATACCGCCACAGATTGGTTATACACTTTACCACCAGGTTCAGTCACAACATGGAATCGAATGAAGCAACTTTTCCTCGAAAAGTACTTCCCAACTTCAAAGACAAAGAAATATCGGAAAGATATCTACGAATACGCCAAAACAATGGAGAAACTCTTTATGAGTATTGGGAGCGTTTCAAAAAGCTCATTGCAAGCTGCCCGCATCACCAAATCAGTGAAAACCTCCTAGTGCAATACTTCTATGAATGCTTATGTCAATCAGACAGAAATATGGTTGATGCTGCTAGTGGAGGCGCATTGATGAACAAAACCCTTCTTTGAAGCGAACAACGATTTCAAACATGGTGAAAACACTCAACAATTGATGCAGGCCAGGAGATGAACATTCGAAGAGTTAACGAGGTAAGTAATTCCAATATTGAAAGCCAACTTTCTGAACTAACACATCTTTTCAAACAAATTGTTGTAGGAAACAATCCGCAAGTCAAAGCATGTGGTATATGCACAAATCTAGGACATCCTACAGATGCTTGTCTTGTTCTACAAGTGGATAACAACGAACAAGTGAACTCAGCAAATAATTTCCCATTCCCAAGACAAGAATACAATCCGTACTCAAACACCTATAATCCAGGATGGCGAGACCACCCCAATCTGAGCTATGGAAACAACAAGCCCCCAGGATTCTTCCCTAACAAGCCTCAAGGCCAATTCCAACAACAAGGGAATTTTCAACCCCAATGGCAATTTCAACAAAAACCTCAACAATCAGGTATGTCTTTCGAGGATATAGTGAAAACATTAGCAACTAACACTGTGAAATTTCAACAGGACTCCAAATTGAGCATTCAAAACTTGGAAAACCGGATGAGTCAATTGGCAAGCCGCCATCAATCATTGGAAGCACAATCTGGAGGGAAGTTACCATCCCAACCTGAGGTAAATCCAAAGAATGTTAGTGCCATAACCTTAAGAATTTGGGGAAAAGAGATCGAAAACCCTCACAAAGAAGTTCCCACACATGAAGATAAAGAAGAAAAGCTTGAAAAGGAGGTATGTCCTAACCCCTCTGTCACTACTAAAGTGATCTCTCCCCCTTTTCCGAGTAGATTAGCAAAAACTAATAAAGAAGAAAAGGAAACAGAAATTTTGAACACATTTAGGAGGATAGAAATCAACATTCCCTTGTTAGATGCAATCAAACAAATTCCACGCTATGCTAAGTTTTTGAAAGATCTTTGCACTAATAAGAGGAAATTGAAGGGATATGAAATGATCGAAATGGGAGAAACCGTTTCAGCGGTATTCCAGAAGAAGTTGCCTCCAAAATGCAAAGACCCGGGTATGTTCACTGTCCCTTGCACTATAGGCAATCACCACATTGACAAAACACTTATAGATTTAGGAGCATCCATAAATGTCATGCCTAGATCCTTGTATACTTCACTAAATTTAGGAAAACTGAAAGAAACTCACGTAATTGTGCAACTAGCTGATCGTACCAATGCATACCCGGATGGAGTGATAGAAGATGTGCTAGTCAAAATAAATGGTTTAGTTTTCCCTGTTGATTTTTACGTGCTTGATATGGCTGATGAACATTCACCTCATCCTACACCTATCATATTGGGACGTCCATTTCTTTACACTTCTCGCACTAAAATTGATGTCTATGAGGTTACACTATCCATGGAATTTGATGAGGAAAATGAGAACTTTAATATTTTTGATGGTTCATTTCGCCTTAATAACGCTTGTTCTATCTTTGCAATCAATTCAACTAATCCTTTTGTGCAAGAACTGTGTAAGTTGAATTGCAGAGCTAGCACAACACATAAGATTGAGCCAAAGCACGATTACCTCATCTCGAAGAAGGAAGCCATGGAAAGAAATGAGACCAAAAAAATTTGGAGAAGAATTCAAGAAGGACTGTTAAGAAATCAAGACACTCGGAGAAGCCATCGAAGACAAAGTGGAGCTGCAATGGATTTGAGGAATCCTACTTGACAAATGGGAACTGTGTCGAGCTAACGACCATAAAAAAAAGCGCTTCTTGGGAGGCAACCCAAGCATTTTTCTTTTAATATTTGTATTTTTTTGTTTTTAATTTGTTTACTTTTCATCTAACGTATTAAGGAAGATATTGCTTTATTACTGTATGAGGACGATATTTCGAGACTCAATGATTTGGGAAGAGACATGATGGCCCATAAATCGGTGATTAGTGAGAATTACGGATAATGGGCAGGTTAATTATTGATAAATGACAAATCCGTCAAACGCGTTTTCTCGGATACTCCTTCCAACGTACTCTTTCCAGCACACTCCACATGCATAATTGTCGGTTGAAACAGTGCTCATTTGACTATAAATCGAGACCATTCTCTACTTGAAGCTACAACCAAAAGTCTCAACCCTCTGTGAGTATTCCTTTCTGACAGTGATTAGGTAATTTTCTTCTTCTTCTTAATTTTTTTTCTTCCTTTTGTTCTTCTTTCTCTTCTTCTTATTTGTTTTTCTTATAGCATGGATGTGTGTGATATTTTTGTACATATATGTCTTTTCCTCATACTAATCGATTATGTAATTCAAATTTTCTTATTTTTTTTCTTCTTCAGTATCTTGTTTGAAAATATGGAAGAGTGTGATAATCTATTTTACTTATTTATTTTGATGATTTTAATCTTATTACTTCAGTGTTTTTTTTTCTCTCGTGTGTTACATAACTAAAAAAAAAAAAAAATTTTATAGTCGAGCCAACGACTATAAACAAAGGCGCTACTTAGGAGGCAACTTAAGCACTCTCTTTTCTTCTACTTCTCCAAAACACTTGAATTTTCAATGGATAACAAAATTTCCAAAATCCACAAATATTATCCGTCATTGCCTTTGAATGCTTTGAAAGAGATTTACTATTCTAGAGTAGGACGGTTAAAAATGTTGATGGAAAAGGAAATGCCTGAGGATATCCGTTGGTTGATTGAAGCAAAGGTCCGATTAGGAGGTGAAATGCCAGCTTTAAGTACTAAATATGCACCAGGGTTAGGCAAAAGTAATTTTGCCAAGAAACGAAGAGCAAAAAGAATGAATGTGTGCTATAAATGTGCGAGATGGCCTTATAAATACACTCGATGGACCTGCAAATCAGGTAATAGTTCCATTGGATTTGTGTCCACAAATCGAGAAGATAAAATATGTTTCATTAAGGATGGCATGAGTAAGGAGTCTTTGGATGATATCCATAAAACTCTTGAGACGCATCCTAGTGGAATGGTGCAAATCGAACTTCTCAATCTGTGGAGTGAATTTAAAAAGGAACGAGAACGATATAGTCTTGGGAATCGACTTTAAAAGACCTGCTTGCAGTCTATAAGAAAAGCGGATGGGAAGCCTATCCCGATTCATAGAAGGTGTTTAAGCGTTTAAGACGTAAAACGAGAGAGGAAGATGTGAGCCACAATCACAACTACGTGTACATATTGTTATTTTTAATTGTTTTTGTGTTCTTGTGTCGCTTTTAGTGTGCAAAATCGACAACCTATGGAGGCTATTACTTCGCCGAATCGGGAGTTCAAAGAAGGACATTGAGGGTCATAAGTCTCTTTGGTGGAATCAATTTGGGACAACCAACGCTTCTAGCACGATAGTTGAAGTCAAACTTGATGCTTGGAGATCGAATGGGCAAGATAATATACGGAGGAGGTTACCGTGGGCCGATAGGGTGTGCTTAGTTCAATCTGCGTGCGTCACGAGGATCAGATGATTGGTATTCTTGTGCCACCTTTAAAACAGATGCATGGTAAAACCATCGGCGTTGAGGTAAAGGCTAAATCGTTGTTTGAACGCTTAACACTGATGATAATGCATTCGGATGCTTTTATCGTATTACCAGGGGGTTTTGAAACTTTGGAACAGATCTTTTGCATAATTTCTTGGGCCACGTTGAATCTACACTCTAAGCCAATTGGTCTTTTAAACATTCAAAACCATTTCAATGGTTTATTGGCATTTCTCGAATTTTTAGCTCATCAAAAGCTGATTTCTCCTAATACTTTGAAAATGATTTTTATTACACCATCAATTGAGGAATTATTGGAGAAATTAGAATCTTATGTACCACAAATGCATGTAGAAGTGCCTGTCATCAATTTGCCGGAGGAATTAAGCGAAAGAAAAAGAGATCCGAATGAATTGGATTTAGAGTTAAGGTTATGAATGTGGAATAGCTAACTTCAGATGGTAGAATACGGAGTTAACTCTGGAAACACATCTGTGTTACGCTTTAGAAAAAAAAAACGCACAAAAAAAATAAAAATTCAGATGTTGTTTTTCTTATTCTTTACATATGTTGATTGCAGGTGGTTTGCTCTTGGATTGTTGACCTTTTCTAAAAAGTGCTCCATTGTGCAACCACCATCCCCGATTGACACGACTCATTGCTTACCATAGGGGAGTTTCTATTTCTACTCTTTTTCATACTTTCTATATTTCTACATTGGGGACAATGTAGAATTTAAGTGTGGGGGAGTGGCATATTGTGGTCTGCGTGTGATTTTTTTTTGTGTGTCTACAATTTTGCATGAGATAGCAACTTTTGAATATGATTGAGCTTAATTTGCGTGACTTGGCTGAAACTACAGGATCCCAAAAAAAAAAAAAAAGAAAAAAAAATATGTTGTGTTATGTTCTTCTCTATGCATAGCTGGCTAAAATTACATGAGCACGTTTATAAGGTAATTTACTATCATTTTCTGGAACACAAATTGAAGGTTGAAAATGTTGATTTTTTTTCTAACTTTCTAGACCATAGTAAACTAACTTTTTCTTTTCTTTTCTTTTTTTTCTATCCATTCGTCCTACTCAAAGTAACCTGGAAACATCAATTGTTAGCAAGGTGGAGTTCTAATCGCATGGTATTTGTTTTTTGTGAATGTGTCTTTTATTGATAGAGTTTAAAAAGTTTGGAAAAAGCATTGACCTATGCTGAGAATGAATTTTACTTTTATATTCGAAATAAAGAGATGAACCACAGGAAAGAGCTACCTACCTCAGAGTGTGAAGCCGTTACCTCGAATGGGTGAAGAAGGCTGCCTCCAATGAAAGAGGTTTAGTGTGAAAGCTACCTGTGGGGTAAAAGCTGAAAAGAAAATGGCAAAACTCTTCTTCTTCTTCTTCTTCATCATAAAAAAAAACATAAAAAAAAAAGAAATGTGATAGCTACCCCAGTGTGAAGTGAGATAAATAAATTTTCTCAGTGGTTTGAAGTGCTCAATCTAAACACTCTTTAAATTGAAGACATATTTGCGATAAAACAACTGCCATGCCCTTTTTTTTCTTTGCAGTGCTAACAGTTTATGATTTTTTGTGAATAGAGTAATTTTTAGGATCCATGGGAATCATTGTAAAATAAGAGTGGGATCACGAGAGATGAAAGGAAATATTTGACTATTTCGGGTCAGGATTTAGATAGATCATCGTAAGCTTTCATTTGGTTCCAGTTAGTGATGGGATGATAACCTCAATTGTACACACTCACAAGCCATTGTGTATTTGAGAAAAAGTGAAATTTTCATGGTTCGGGAGAATGTCTATTAAGCAAGTCACTATCTGTAGTTGGATTTCACCGTTTAAAGTTGTTTATCTCATGTAAAATCAGTGTGTTGTTTGTGTCATATGGTTGTTGTTCGAGGCGAACAAATGGTCTAAGTGTGGGGAGTTTGATAAGTGCTAGAAAAGCACTTAAATAACTCTTCTATTTTACGTATTTGTGTGTTTTATTAGTATTATATGTTTATTTTTATGTGTTTTCCTTTTATTGTGTGTTTAGAGTCACAAGAAATCAAAAGGAGCCAAAATGGATAAAAACGGAGCGAAAACGGAACTTAGGACCAAAATGCAAGCATATTCAAAGATGGAGGGCCTCCGATACAATTTTATGAAAAGTTGTTTTTACAATTTTTCTTGTGCTAATATCAAAGAATTTTATGCTATTTTTCTTGTGTTAAGAAAGCCGTGGGCTTCTCGTGGGCCTATCTCCCCCGGCCCATGCTAGGTTAAGTGTGTAGGATTTTTTTTTGTTCTTCTAGTATTATATGACGGCTTATGGTATATTGTTAGGGTTATGACATTAGTATATATATATGAGATCTGTTAAGCTCGTGTAGAGCGATTCATTTTCTATTCTTTCATAACTTTGAATTCAACTGTTTTTACAATTTTTCTTGTGCTAATATCAAAGAATATCAAAAGAGGATTACCACATTTTTGTCGGATCCCAAATCGGAGTTTTCTAGTGAAAGTTATGGCCATTTGAAGAGAAAGGACAAAGCGTAAAAAATCAGCAGCTCGAATTTACTGCCGCAGTTCAGTAATTTGACCATAACGTTTGCTACAAAATTCGGATTGACCTGCACTTTATATTGTTGGAAAGGACACTCAGAGGGCTACAACTTTGATGTTGACGTCTTCAAATGATTCGGATTATATCATGGTCAAAAATGGGCAAAACCGAGAGTCATGTGAATGGAGGATTTCTTGGGTCATGTTTTGGTAGAAAATTCATAACTTTCTATTAAAATATCAAAAAACGGAAATTCCAATTGCATAATTCATCCAAGATGCTTACCTATACCATGATACAATATTTGAACTAATGGAGCAATTTAAGATCATGATTTGGTGGTTACCAATTAGTGGAATCATAATGGAGTAGTTGTACAATTTTTTATCATGTTTTCTTGTGAAATTTTGCCTATAAATAGAGGCATTTGTAAGGAAGGAAATACACAACTTAGTAGAAGAGAATTAGCTAGTAGTTCTCTCCAATAAAATTTTCTTCTTCATTTGTTCTTAGTTTTAGCTTGAAGATTTTAGCTTTTCATATTCCGGCGGATCAATTCTTCGCTAAGTTCTCTTTTCCCTTTTATTTCTCTATTTATTTCTTAGTATTTATTTACTTGTTTACTATATTTTGCATAATCTATCATATAGTGGTGGTGATACAAGGCGAACACTCGCTAAAAAGTATGAAACCCCGCAATTATGAGTAGTTAAGACTTTTCTATCTAGTTCGAGGGGACGTTGTGTTCAACTAACATGTTGTTATCTTTTCTAACTCTTTAGTAACGTTTTATCTATTCCTCTACTTCAATTTGTTGATTTGTTATGCTTGTAAACCCCTTTTTGAGTTTATTTGATTATTGCATTCACCTTGGCCAATTGAATCAATTAATCTTTAAATTCAAGTTACTTGCTAGGATTGGAACTTTTGATCCGTAATTGTCATTAGATTCCAATCCAAAGTAGCAAATGAATATCGTGCATATTTATTAACAAATCATCTTAGATGCATTAATTCGAGCTTGTGAAATTATTCATCTAATTCAACTCATTCTTCTCGTTCATTTCATACTAGCTTTGCATTAAATCCTAAGAGCTTGTTTATGGTTATCCAATAGCTAGATGTTAAGTTAAAGAGTTTACTTTTTACTTAATACACTTAAGGAAGAATTCGTTAATCAGAGCTTCTTGGTTAATTGAGAGTTGATAAATTGACGAAGGAATAGTAACACGTTGCATGGGAAAGATAAACACAAGTGGTTGACACAACCGAACCCGAGAACTAGATATTTATTTCAATTGTTTTATTTGATCTTATCTTTTGTCATTTGATTTTTATTCAAAATTCTCAAAACCCCCACTTTCCTATATTAATTGATAAAGACAACTAGATTAAGCACCGTTCCTCTTGGGTTTGACCCTTACTTACCACTTCTACATTAATTTGTAGTTTTGAAACCGAGTAAGGAAATAAAACAAACTTTGGCGCGCCGCGACAAGCGCGACCAGACCTCATTTTATTAATATATAGATTTATAAACAACTACTTACAATAAACCATAATTATTGTTTAAATGGAATTCACTAACTTTATGACAAAGCAAATAAAAATAAAATAAATAAAAATAATTAAATATTTAAGTCCTTAAATATTGAAAATCTATCTAATATAATCAAAATCTTTAAAATATCTTCAATATTATTTTGTAAAAGAGATTCGTCCTCGAATCTAGAATTGATATTTCCACCCAATGCCACGCTTCCAAAATACCCCACTTGGGAAAAAAATATTGTGATGCTTGATGAAACTTAATTCTAACCACATCATTATATATATCTTCATTTTTTCTTCTGGAAGTCTTGAAATTTACCTTCAATTAATTTTGCATCCACATATCTGTGCATATAAGTGTGTATCCATAATTCACCAATAAAAGGTCGATTGTAGTGACCATTATGTCGCTTCTGATCAACAATTGAGCAATAGGCGGTGTTTGAAAACTACACCATCTTATTGGGAAAAATTCTAATGTTAGTAGATAGATTTGAGACTTCATCCTTGATTTCATTCTCCCTCAATTTCTCGTTTAAATCTGAAAATTTTTCAAATTCTCCCTCCTTGCCATTTGTGTTAAAAATAGATGGGTCATCGTACTTGTCATCTAAATTAACACTCGAGAAATTAGGATAAATTGAAGTACAAAGACTTGCATCGGATTGTACCTCAACATTTGTACAAAACTCGATTTAAAACTCTGAATCGCCATTCTTTGAGATAGCTGCTCACCAATCCCAAAACCGACTCCACTAGCCCGTCGGTAAACTCTCTAACTATGGGGTCTTGGTGTCTAAAACCCTGTCCACAGGCATACTCACTATTAATCCTACCATCATGACAGCCTCGCCCAGTCGTAATGCTCACATCACGACAACCACCACTTCTTGCCTCTAACCCAACGCCAAAAAGGTAAAGCCAATTCGGCCACCTTTTTTGCCAACGCATTCAGCTATTGGCTGATTTGTATTGGTTCACTTTCATCGTCCCTAGTATCAACCTTGGCACCATGATGTCTCATCTGCCCTCCTCGGTCCATTGTTAAGAGCGTAAACCGTGCTCTGATACCAACTGATGGATGCGGAATCATGAATGATAACTAACAGGGGATTATAAATGTGATTCCTTCACAAATCAACCATTTAGGTATATAATTGAAGAAACACTTCAATATCTTTTATTCAATGTTCATAAATGACTATTTACAATACACTCTAACTATTATTTAAATGGAACTCATTGACTTTATGACCAAGCAAATAAAAATAAAATAAATAAACATAATTACATATTTAAGAGTCTTTAAATATTGAAAGTCTATCTAATTAGAATCTTTAAAATATCTTTAATGTTATTTTGTGTCTTCATCACGTAGGCTCCAAGTCTCAATCGATCGCAATTGTAGTCGGATTGCAGAATTTTTAGTTTTATTTCTGCTCTCCTTTGGGTTTGAACCTTTGGTATGTTGCAAATTCAATTGCAGTTTCTTCAATTCTTGAATCTTAATCAAATGTTAAGTTAATTGTTTTTCTTGTTGTAATTTCTAAAATATTCTATGGTAAAGCTCGAACATTGTTCAAGAATTCAACCCCCAAAATCCCAGTAGGGAAGCGAGGTGTGTGAACCGCACCCAGCTCCGCGTATACTGACCCTCAATTCTACTCTCTTGAGCTTGATCACTAATTTGCATATTTGGGTAAAAGAAAATTAGAATATATTAATTGTAAATTATTATTCATCAATCATCTTGGCAATTGGCATCGATGTCTTGGTAACTTCATTGAGCTGATTTTCAACTGTATTTTAATTGAATTATTCATATATTTATAGAATTGTATATTTACTTTGTATTGTCTATTGAATTGGATTATTGGAACCATGAAATGATAAAATAGACTATTGACAGATAACTGATTACCAATTGTTGTGCCGTTCAAGAGTTACAGTTGAATTATTCATTTGATTTATATGATAATTATATTGAATTGGAACCATGTTAACTTATTAAGTACGATGAAAGAGTTTCAAGCTCAAAGAAGAAGGGCTTATATAAATGTGGCATTGTCGACTGATATAAATGTGGCATTGAAGGCTTATATGTGTTTTTACAAGTTAATTAATAATTAGTGCAAACTATTCGACATATTTGTCATGTCGCATAGCTATTGCCCATGGCGTCAAATTTTTGTGTCACCTCAAGCTATAAAAAGCACAGGACTAGCATTGTGTTGATCTTCAATTTTCTATGCTTTTAAGTTTCTTGGATATGAATAATTTAATATATTGAACTTTGGGTATGCCATCAATATCAATAACATGCATGAGATTTTAAATAAATGAACTTACCATGTTTTCTCAAGGAGTGAGCTTGTTCCATGATTCTCAGATCACCTTTGTGGACTCCCCCCTCTTCTAAGGCCATCTTCAATGCGCCCCATCAGCTGCCGCATGCGAGGGGGGAGGGGGGGAGAGAGAGAGGAAAAAATAGGGGTCTACTTTTTTTAATTTTTTATTTTTTTAATCACTTTTATCTCAATTATTTCACTTTGTCTCCACTTTTTCTTCATAGATACCCATACCACATCTATTTCTAGACGCTCGTCCAGAATTCTTCAACTATTATCTTATTATTATTTTTGAATTTATCTCTATCTCTCTCATTTTTTTACTTTTCTATTTTTTCTATACTTCCTTCCATTTATTTTTAAATAAAATAATAATATTCTCACTGTCTCTCTCCTCCACATCATCTGCAAGACTGCAATTAACATCTCCATTGGAGATGGTAAATCACTCATTGATGTTTCAAGGATTGGAAAATTGAAAATCCCGAGGAAATAAAGTAAGAAACTTCTGTTCAAATTAGTTTTAGTGGAAGTTAAATATTAGCTCATGATAAATAAAAGCTTCTATATATAAATTTGCAATGGGACCATGTCACAATGCCGCCATCTTCAAAATTGAAGTATGTCTTAATGTTCAGAAGTCACACGCAAGCAAGGTAGTGAGAGCATAGATCTAGATAATGATATCACGGTAGTTGCCTTTTTTTTTTTTTTTTTTTTTTTTTGGGAAGACAATTACTTTTCTCAAATATCATTTTGAATTATCCATTTCGTTGAGCTAAATCATTCCGATCCATTATTTCTTGTAAAGTTTGCAACAACTCCCAAATTTTCTCGTGAGGAGATGGGTTGTTCTTTGAGGATCCACTGTCTTTCAAGAAATAAAATACAAATTAATCAATTCAATATGACACTGGTACAAAAAGATTTCATCAATATATAGTTCTTTATAAAACAAAATTAATATTATCAATTGGTATGCTTTAAATTATATAGACAAAATCATACAATGGATTGTCAATTAAAATGTTATGTTTTCATTATTTTAGGAAAACTTTAAGTAAACAAACAATATATGAATACGAAGAAATCAAATGATCATCAAAGGAAACAAAAGATAGGACTTATTGACATTAATTAAAGTTTTATTCTTCATATATTGTTTTATTTCAACACGTTGAATTAAAGTACAGTTTAATGCGTTAATCTATTGCAAAAATGAACATGCAACGTAGGAGGTCATTTGGAGGCTCAATAGTAGTTAGCTACTCCATAACTTCATAATTTTGGTCTCCTAACCTCATCTGTTTTTTTTTCGATCTTCTAAATTAAGTCCTATAATTTTTCAAATTTCAATGTTTGTTTCAATGGTTACATATTCTAAGGGGGAAAAGGCAGCACCAAGACCTGAGGTGGAAGCAAAACCCTACCCATAGCAGGTAGCTAGGTATGGAGAAAAGCGGTCAATCAAAAGTTTGCAACCCAAGGGACACCTAGGCATTAGCCTTTTAGATGGGTTACATATAATAATAATAATAATAATAATAATAATAATAATAATAATAATAATAATAATAATAATAATAATAATACTCGACCAAGCAGTTCAGGCAAAACCACTCTTTTTCTAATGCCCGAAGGCAACATCTCAATCGGTCAATCCTTTATTCTTATTTATATATCTTTCCAGTACAATATCTCTATGTTTTCTATATGCAAATTCTATCATCACTCATGTTTGCATTTGTTGAAGTACGTATTATAACAAATTAAGTCTAGATAACATGGGCAGCAGTAAGAATAAAACGAAAAAGTTTAAGAGGATCAATATTGTGCCAACATGTAAAGACTAAATTTTGTGATGTTGTTTATGTGTTAACTTTCTTCTCTCTATAAAATGTAATTTTTACTACTCAATTAAGTCAAATTTCAATATTAACTATAAATTTCAAATTACTTTTCATTGTTGTCTGCACATCTTATGATTTTTTTTTTTGTTTTTTTGCAGCTATTCAATGCAACATTAGTTTTTAACAAAATAAAAATCGATACTTCTTTGTGCAATTATGCCACTTGTCAAAATCTTGTAAAATGATAGTTGAACGATTGTGATGTGATCCTCCACAATATTGTTCCAGTCTCAATTACCTGTATTCATCATTATTTAATTCAGGCCCTGTTCTTTGGGATATAATTTTGATTTTTTTGATTTATGTATTATATGTGCGGTTGAAATTGAAAAAAAATATTAAATAATTGAATGGGCGATTAAAAATGAAGAAAGAAAAAAAATTGTTAAAAATTATAATTATAATAGATAGAATAAGGCCTCAATCATAACGTGGAGGGAAGTTTTTCTATTTTAATTTAATTAGATAATTTATATTGGCCGGCAATATTGACCGTGTCAAATTCAACCAAAATTGGCCACCACATATGATTTTTGGACTTCAATAAATTAATTAAAGTGTAACAACCTCAGAATTCAATCAAAAGCAAGCACGTATGGTAGTTGCAGCATAAATAAATCACAATGTACAAATACCTTACGTTTTATTACTTGCGTCGTAATTGGATCAAAATCGAGCATGTACACTTATTTCACATAGATTGATGAAATTATTCTTTGTTTATTCATCAAATTTTGAATGTTGCACCATCCTTACCTATAAAACGGCTAATTAAATGCCAAGTTTCCACTGGAGGGCCCACGTAAGTGTGTCTATATAGAGCAGATATTGATACTTCATCCGAGGGGAGTGAAGATGAAAGAATAAGGTACACAGGTTCTTGCAAACAATGCAGGATATATTTTCCTTGCATCGTCTTCATCCGAGTTACTCAAGAAATCAAAGACAAGTATAGACTTAGCAACGAATGGGAAAACTTGGAACTCATTTGTTTTATATTTTTACCAGGTGCAGATGAGAAGACATGGAAGACCTCCGTGCCCGATGCTGAGAAGAACACTTACGACGTTGGAAACAATTTCCATGCCTTGTTTAGCAAGACATTTGTAACGCAATTTTATCGTTGGGAGAGTAGTTCTTGGACATCGGAGGGGTATTTTGGTTCACGAGAATTTATCATTTTGAACGATAACAATACATCGCATCTGTCTCTAGACACTAATAAGGCAGTGCTGGTTCTCAAGTATGTCGGCTTTTGTGTTAACGACGATGGAAGTAACAGATACAGTGATGCTTATAAGCTTAAAGGAAACATAAACTTGAACATATATACGGCCGATAAGAGAGAGTTCGAGTTCTTGTCAAGTCTCCATAATATTAATGGTTGTCTGTGAGTTGATGGTCATGATATATATATATATATATGATGAAAATAAAAATGTACTCAAATGAGTGCTGTGTGTGCAGTGTGTATTATTATCTGAAAAATCAAAAAGTTTGTATGAGATGATAATAACAATGCGATTTTGATCAGGTACCCACTGTGGGTACCGTATGGTACCCACAATGGGCACGTGGCGCTATCATGTGGCGCCATCATGTGGCGCCACGTCATCACACCAAAAATTTTTTATTTTTTAATTTTTTTTTGGTATCTATATTAAGTTAGACGAATAATACATAACTGCCCCTTGATTGTGGGGGGCCTCACCCGACCCCTATCCTTTTTTTTCCCCGACTGTGGGTATCGGATCATAACTGAATAACAATGTCCATATATGAATAAAATTACAGCTGTGTGTTTTCCAATTCAAATATACGTAATTTCTAGCTAGCTGCCATTTGGATGTAAATCCTTTACAAATTTCCATAAAACTTATATTACCCTTGTACGATGCATGGAGACGATTAAAATGGTAAATTTACATAAAACAATGTTATGAAATAAGAAAAATGCATTATTTGTGAATATACAACAAAAATAACAAAACATATATAATATAGTAAAATATATTTCAATAATGTTTTATAAGTTTTGATCCAAACCATTATCTTGTGGAAAAAATTGCCATATCAATTGTCGTTTTAGGATTTAACTAATTTGATCAATTTTTTTATAATATATTACCATTGTTTTTGGACTTAACTAATTTTAAAAAGACTGTGACATTGAGGAAAAGTAAAAAAATTAAAAAAAACTTTAATTCCTATCTTTATAAATTTATTTGGAATATATGTTGAATATTTAATCTACACAATTAGTTAAAACACTAAAAAATACAATTATAAGAAAAAAATATCGTTTTCTAAGAGAAAGGAAAAATTTATTACACATAAAATTATATGTCTCAAGCATTTGCCTTGTACAAAGAAAAATTAAAAAAATAGATAAATTTTTTTTATAAATAAATCAATTTTAAAACCTTAAATTATTTAAAACAAAACAAAAGTAAAAGATGAAAATAGATCATCATCTATGAAATCATATTTAAATGATAATTAACAAAAATTAAATAGAGAATACGGTTCCGATAAAGTTAGGGAATCGTGTTCGAGCTTTCCATAATTAACATGGTCTATGGGAACTATTTATGAAAAGAGAAGACTTTAATTAAAAAAAATACTATAACGTTTGCTGAAAAATACAATATTAATTATGACAGCAAATTTGAGTGGATGGCCATATTTGACCATGAATAGGGTCGGGTCCAAAGTACACTTAATACATAATAACTGCTGAAGTGGTTTTTTCAATTTGAGGGAACATGAAATGAAACATTAGATCATGACCTAGTCACATGGATATCTCGAGTAAACCTAGAATAAACATCTCAATTTTCAAAATCTAAGGTATTTCCTCATTCTATTTGAGAATCACAGTGATGATTCTAAAATCTTTCTTTGGCTTATTAATGTGAATTTATCTTAACCATTAGGGTCAGGTATTTTGAATGTATCGAAATTGCACATCTTTATACACTTAAAATTATTCTTTGAATATCTCCTTCGTGGCAATCGAGGAAGGAGGGAAAAATTTGCGCTACTAAATTTGTGAGTATTAGGGACATTGGAATAGGGACAAAATATTCCATATATCCCTATTAATAAATAATTAGAGTAAAAAATATGTCATGTCTCTATTAATATTAGGTAGGATAAATAAAAGCGTTCATAATATTTAATTAGAGACAAAAGTTTGTTTTGCCTCTATTAATATTAATCAAACGGTTAACATCTGCTTAATTGCCAGAATGTTGTTCCATACAGTCGACTTTGTCAATTTTCCTTTAGTCAAAATAAAAATACAAAAAATGTAAAATCTCAAAGGTTAATACTTTAGGTGATATTGCCGTGTTGTCATAAATTAAATATAATCACTTTTTTTTAATCTTTTTTCTTTATAGTAGTTGAGCCTCACTCAAGAATTGAATTATTGTATAGGAACAAAAGAATGGGTGCCTCACTGATCCAATTGAGGGATTTGATCTAATTCACAAGAGAAAGGGTAAACACAAAAATTGGATTGATGATGCATCTGCACAAATGGAGGTAAGTTTGATATTTTCTATTGCAATAATTTGAGTTATTCCTATTAACCATTGAATATACTTACAAATGTAATATAAATGTGTAGGCAAAGATATCAAACGAATTAACACAATTAGTTGCTATCCATGGTGAGGAGACATCGCAGTTCAGGTTGCAAGCATATGTTAAGGCTAGAGGAGTTGATTCTAGTGGAAGAGTTCGTGGTTATGGGGAAATTGTTACGGTAGACATAATGCAATTGGTAAATCAAATTGAACCTACACCTTCAATTTGTCGATCATGTAAAGGGCGAGTTTATGCTTCTTTGGAGTTTGACTTTTGGTTTTACAAAGTAAGTGCGGCGCAACAACAAGAGGTTAATGAGAAACAACGGAAGGACATAGAGGAGCTTCGACAAATCATTTTATCGTCAAGGTATCAATCTTTCAATCCACATGTTAGAAAACTCCCCATTAGGAAACCGGTCGTCTTTATTACACCACTCTTTGCATTCTCAACTAGAAGAGTCACCAACTGGACAACTGTCACCTACCCAACACCGATCATCCTCTCAGTCAGTACCACCCTATCATCATTCGCCTTTATCATCTTCTCATCAGCATCTACCTTATTCACAACCTCTGCCTTGCCATTATCCTCCGTCATCCCAATTCTACTATCCTGAACCATACCGTTAGCCTTTGTACACGGGATACCATCCTAATGGAGAGTTCACAGCGATGCTCAATGCCCCAAATTTTATGCAACGATTCATGCATTTAGATAAGAGAAATGATCAACGTGATTAGATCATCATATATTGGTGTTATCACTCGTTTTTTAGGAATGTTGGATGCTATTAAGAAATTATTTTTATTGTTTATTGTTATCTACTATATATATGTGACATTCTATTTCATTTGCAATTATGTTGGATTATGCATTCTTGAAAGATGATTGAGTTTTGAATGGAATTTGTATGTTTGAGATTAATATTGTTCTTTATTTTATTTTGTAAAATTTTCTTTTATTTAGTTGCATATTTATATATGTCTATAATAATAGGTGTAAATTTAATTTTTAATTTATTTAAAATTAAAAAAATATTAGGGGCAGATTAATGCGTATTAATTTTTCCTATTGTTTTTAATTTAATTGGGGCAATTTTAAATGTCTCCATTATTTCAAATTTAATAGGATATTTTTAAATGTCCCTATTATTTTAAATTTGAAGGGACATTTTTAGATGTCTCTATTATTTTAAATTTAAAGGGACATCTCTTAACTGTCTCTATTAGTTTAAATCTAAAACACGTGTTCAATTTGATTTAAATTAAGTGACTCACATTTGAATGCCCCTATTCTTTAAAATTAACTGAGATATTTAATTAAGTGTTCCTAAGAAACCTTATATCCTAATTGGCAAATATATTATTGGGGACCTTTTTTGTGTCCTAAGTGTCCCTAATTATTATTAGAGACACAATTTATACGGACATTTCACTAATATGTCCCTCATTCTTTTAGGGGCACTTTAACTATAATTTATGTCTCTAATCAAATTATTTGGAGCACTTTTAAATGTACCTACTGTCCACAAATTTAGTAGTGTCGTTAGCTAGATGAGTATATGGCTAGCCCTGCAAGCAAACATGAATCCTACGACTAGCCCTACAAGAAAACACGAATCCCGAATGCTTACCGAGAGTTTGGTTTTGTTCACCCGTCCAGAAAATGGTTATTTCACCCTCCTTTGGAGGGTGAAATCTACAAGCAAAAAATTTAAAAATTTAAAATTTTTTGTGTTCTATATTAACTATACTATTCATTAAAAATTTCAATATAAGTATCGTCTTGATATATAATTTTTATTATTTTGAAAGTTACTTATTTTTCCAATAGCCACTCAAAATAGAATTATTCAATTCAAAATGTTTCAAAATTCAAAATTAAAATAAAATCTATTGTATATATAAAAACATAAGTATTTGCCTTCTTTTTACCCCTAATCATTCCGAAGTAGTAAATAGAGTGAATTTCTGAAGTTGGTCCAGGGGTCTATGACAGTTGCTTAATATCATAAGAAGTTTATGGACTTATTGAAATACGTTAGAAACTTGGTACCAGCAGAGAGTGACCAGTGTAATAGGTTTGAAGAAGGACTACAGACAGACATTGCACAATCCGCCACAAATCAAGGTCGCAGAAATTTCAATGAACTTGCGGAGATAGCGATGAGGATTGAAAAGTATATCGCTAAAGGAAATAATCAAAGAGAAACTATGAATTATCAGAACAGTAATACTCAATCAAGCAACCCTCATGGATAGTCTAAGAAGAATAGGTAGAGTTTTTGGCCAGGTGTCACTCATACTAATAGCTTCAAGTGTAGGTCACGGAGCTTTGGGCCTAGTCAAAGTTCAAGGTAGAGTCAAGCCTTGGTACAGCAACCTAGTGGTGGCCGATCGTATTCTCAAGGTCCTCAGGGTGCTAGCTCAGGACAGCATGATAGATCTCGTACAGGTACATATTGGCAATGCCATACTTGCGGGAAGTTCCATAAGGGAGAATGCCTTAAAGAGGCTGGTGTTTACTATCGTTGTGGGCAGCCAGGACACTTGAGCTTTAATTGCCCAAACCCCCAGGCGGGAAGTGCTTCACACGTCGTATCTTCACAATCCAGTGCTAACAGTATGAAGCAGGGTCAGAGGGGTCCGGTGGCCAGTAATTATAGGTCATCGAGTGCAGCACAACCTAATATTACCAATCGCAGTGGTAATAAGCAAGGAAGCCAAGGTGGATGTCCAAAGACGCAGAGAAACGTTTTTCCTATAACTCAGCAAGAGGCTGAGGAGTCGCTCGACATTATTATGGATATATTGTCTATCTTTGGTAGGAATGCTCGTACTTTGATTAATTCTAGTGCCACCCATTTATTTGTTTCACATGCATTTACTGTTGATGCTGAGCATATGTTAGAGCCTTCAAATCCACTTTTGGTGGTGACAACTCCAGTTGGGATGTCACCAATAGCTGACAGTTGGTATAGGGATTGTGTTGTTAAGGTGAATGACCACAAATTAAAGGAAAACTTAGTTCCTCTTGAAATTTGTGAATTCGATGTTATTTTTGGCATGGAATTTTCAGTTGAGAACCATACCACAGTTGACTACTGTCGCAAGAGAATTCTGTTTGAGAGGCTGAGAAAACCTAAAGTCATTTTGAATAGGGAACGTAGAATTCTATCATCTTGTGTTATGTCTGCACTGGATGCTGAAAAATTGCTTAGAAAGGGTTGCCAAGCGTATTTAGCCCATGTGATAGGTACCCAAATCATTGAATTAAAACTATAGGATGTCCGACTTGTGTAAGATTTTCCCGTTATATTTCCCGAGGATCTTCCAGGCTTACCACCAGACAGGAAAGTCGAATTTACTATCGATCTGGTCCTAGGGGCAGCACCTATTTCACAGACATTGAATCGAATGGCTCCTAAAGAACTTAAGGAATTAAAAGCTTAGTTGCAAGATTTTGTTGATAAGGGTTTCATCAGGCCTAGCGTATCTCCTTGGGGAACGCCAGTTTTATTTGTGAAAAAGAAAGATGGTACCATGAGATTGTGTATAAACTACGGGCAATTGAATAAGGTCACTAACCGCAACAAATATCCTTTACCCCAGATTGATGATCTGTTTGATTAACTCAGAGGTGCCACAGTATTCTCGAAGATTGATTTGCGTTCAGGGTACCATCAGCTTCAGATCAAAGAGACAGACATATCAAAGATGGCTTTCAGGTCTCGATATGGCTCTTTACTATGTTAAATATTTATTTTGGATTCTACCCTTAGATAAATATTAAGAATTCTATCTACTTTAAATTATTTATTTTATACTGATTTTTGCAAGTTTAGATTAAATTTAATTTTTAAAGATCATCGATTAAGTCATCTATATTTTAATTATAATCATATACAGTTCAATTTATGTATATTATCTAAATTAATTTAAATTTGATATCAAATCATTCAATATTTGATCAGAATAACATAAAACCTATTAGATTTTTTCTCAACTACATTAAGAATCCTATATAATTTACGTTATTTAAAATAAATATCTAAATAGATGGTTGAAAAAATTAACATAACGGATATGTTAAATTGGTGAATTTATAACGAATATGTTAATATACGTCTTTAATATGTTTAGGAGATATTTATTGAAAGAAATTAGATGTTATTAATAGATATACTAAAAAAAAGTACAAATAAAAGTTTCTGATTAAATGATCATAATAGGGCGTGAAGGGAGGTAGGAATTTTCTAGCGGGGTGGAAACTGGCAATGGAAGTTGCCATCCTGTTACAATTCTTATATCATACTCACTCGGACTCGATTGAATGAGGATGAGATGGGGACAATGATAAGTGTTTCCCAACAAGGCAAGAATGGGCGTGTTGCGGTACGTCGAACTGTACCTATTACATTGACATTTCTACAATTTATCCATATGTTGATAGTATTTAAGAATAAAATTTTAAAAATCACTATTCACATATTCATTGTCGAACTGTATGTTGCAGTCTCAAGGGTGACAAATAGAAAGGGTTTGAAGTTTGTTCTCTGTGATGGCAATGGTCGTCCAACTGACACTATTACAAACATCTTGGATAAAGAAGTTTTGGGTAATTTATAGTATTATACTTTTTTTTGGAGGTGATATTACTATTAATATTTATCAGAACCACTATTTGTTGGAAAATTAGTTTCTTGTACAACACACGGGTGAAAAAAAGTAATATAACTGTTTGATGGCCGTATTTTCCCGTGCAATGCATGGACGAAAAATACTTGTAGTATATTAATAGTAATATTTTTTTATTACGCTTCGCTTCATTTAAATAGTAATGTGAAATCAATTTTTGATATAATTTTTCTTTCCAAAGTAATGAAATATTAAAAAAAAAAATTGTATACTTACCACACAAAATAATTAATATATAAGGAAGTATTTCAAAATTTATAATAATTTATTTTAAAATGATAAGAACAACAACAAAAGCAACAGCAGCATCATCATCATCAACAACAACAACAACAACAACAACAATAATAATAATAATAATAATAATAATAATAATAATAATAATAATAATAATAAATTACTTTTCTATCATAACGTTAATTTATATTAACTTAAATCATATGTTATGTAATTAAAAACAATAACTCATTAGACAGTAAAAAATTCTTGTGCATCACACAAGAAATACATTAGTCTATTTATAAATAAATCAAAGACATTTTTCTGCTCAAACTTATCTTTTTTAGAATTAAATAATTAATTAAGAAATCACATTTCCCTCTTAAGGTTTTTCCTTTCCTTTTTCTCGATTTAATGTTCCATATTAAAAATTTTCGTAATAATCTTCAATGTTAATCTAATTTTTAACTAATTTAATATCTAGTGTATCTTGCCATAATTATATATATCTTTCAATCCACCCCAAATCGAGATGATCCAAATTACCGTAATCCATATTATCTCCTGCAATGGGCCCCATTATGTCCTACATCTTTAATTATTTTTTGATTAATTTTTTATTTCAACTTGAAATGTTAAATTAGATTATTAATTATCTCATGATGTTTTTGTTTATTCATATTTCTATATTTCCCGTTAAATGAAAATATGTGTGGCAATGATCTTAATCATCCATTTGTTCTACAGTGTAATCTCGATATATTATTATTATTATTATTATTATTATTATTATTATTATTATTATTATTATTATTTATTTATTTTTTCTTATTAAACTCTCGATTCACAAATTGGTTTAAAGACGATTTACAAATTGATCGATATTAACTTATTTTTAAAAATTAATAGTATTGGTGTTATCAGAAATGCTCTGTACCTTACGCTAGATTATATTTAGACGCTAATTAACATATAACTCAGATATATCTCATTTGAGTCAACTGTGAACAAACTATATGTTTACACACTAGTACACAATTGACTTTAGGAGACGCCATTGGGTGGCGTTTTTAATGAAAACGCCACCATTGATTCTTCTATTGAATAAAGGGTGACGGTTGTGTTCAAATCCGCCACCCTCAGGTGTGGATCGGGTGGCGGTTGTACACACAACCGCCACCATAAACAACAAATTAAAAAAAAAAATTATAAAACTTAGGGTGGCGGTTGTAAACACAACCGCCACCCTAAATCAACAAATTGAAAAAAAAAATTAAATAAAACATTTCCTAAGTCAAAGTAAAAAAAAAAAAAAAACCTTGGGAGGCGGTTGTAACTACACAACCGCCACCGTATAATAACTTAGGGACCGCCACCCTAAGCTAAACATTAATAAAAAAAAAAACTAAATCGGCCATGAATTGAAGGACGTCCCCAATATTTTCACGAAAACCAAGCTTAGGCAACCGAGAAAAACACCACAAAATGGCCAAATTCAACCACAATTCCATCATTTAGACGCATTTGGCTGCAAATTGGTCATGGGTTGGAGCTATATTTGAAGTAAGAATCCTCCTCTTGATGTATTTCTCCAAATTTCGAGTATTTTGAGGAATTTAACGTGTGAAATTGTAGGTATTTTATTGAAATCGGATTTGGGGCAATTTTGGTTGTTGTTGAAGCCACATTTGAAGAAAACTTGTCTCCTCCCTATCAATTGGTGATATATTTTCGTATTTTTAAGGTTAGAAAATACCATCCCCAAATTCTATTGTTAATTTGTTGCTATTAGATGTGTTTTTTGTTCAACTTTCCCTATATTATTTGTTGCAGTGGACATATACTTGAGATTTTATATATATTATTATGGTTGAGTTAGTGTATGATAGATATATTGGTTAGTATTATTTAGTTAAGTAATTTTATTGAATAATTTTGGAGGAATTATAAATAACTCATAAGAAAATTTTAAAAATGAATTATTAGTATGGTTATTAAAATTGATACTTTATGAAATAATATTATTTTTAATTTTTTGATACGTTCCTAATTTAGTTAGTATATTTTACGCATGACAAAATAATGCATGCAATATTTATAAATTATCTTGAATTACATTTTAATACGTAATAAATAAATTAATATTAAATTTATATAGATATAAATTATTAAAAAAGACCATGGGAATAATTTTATATTATTTCAATAAATTAAGGTAATAACATTTTCGTATTTATTATATTTATAATAATTATAATGATTATAATTTATTAAATTTAGAGTAATTATTATCCTATGTAATGCATTTATAAAATAATGCATGTAATATTTATAAATTATATATGTTGAACTATATTTTAATATGTAATAAATAAATTAAAAATAATTTTATATAAATATAATTTATTAGAAATGATCATGAGAATAATATTATTTCAATAAAAGTAATAAGAATTTCGGAGTCATTATATTTATATAATTAGAATGACTATAATTTATTACAATTATAGCAATTGGTTTAAGAATAGAACTATTTAATATCATTTTAATTAATATAGTCATTCTATTAGTTTTGTGGTGTAAATTAATAAATCAAATTATCGAATTACTTTTTCATCTTTTTGTTTCCCTGGTTGATTTTATTTATTGTATTACACCGCACTTCACATGCATGCATTGAGCTTAGAAAACCGTTTGAAGATAATCTTGTATGTTATTAACTGTGCAAGCATTGTTGCTCAGTTTAAGACGCACAAGATTATCTTTGAATTCTCCCAGTGGAGAGTTTGTCATCTATCTGCGTAAATCGAACTGTGACAAACTTAATATTTTGTGTAGACGGTTAAGTATTTACGTTAATTTCAGTAGTATCCTCCTTTGTTTTCCGGGTGTGAATTACGTTTTACGTGAATTGCACACTTAGGAGAACTAAGGGGAGATGCTGTAGAAATTTACAGTAAAATACTATACCGATTTTTACACAAAAAATCACAGTTCGATATTACGCAGATAGATAACGAATGGTTTAGGTCCCTACCCTTTCGATTAGATATGGAGTTATAAGGCAGATTTAGAACATTTGCATTACACGCTTAATAAGCGAAAAATAACGAGACTATACGTAATGATATTATTACATGGTTAGTTGTGGAAAAAGAACTCTATAGGTCGTTCGAAACGGATCGGAGTTGGATGTATGGAGATCATACTTCTCTTCAATATGTAAATGGAGTTATTGAGTATTTGAAATGCGCTGAGGATGACAGAAAGAAATATAAGAAAGATAAGATTGTTTGTCCTTGTTCGTGTAATAATATCGTTGGTTATGACACTTCAAGGAAGTGAGAAACCATTTGTTTAAAAACGGGTTTAAGATAGGTTACACGTGTTGGTTTGGGCATGGTGAGCAAATAGTGACTGGTACGAGCAGTGGTGGTAATGTTGGTGGTGGCAACGGTGGTGGGCATATTAATAAAAATAAGTTGGGCAGTGGCAACGACGGTCATGAGGAAAATATAGATATGAATGTGGAGTACGATCGTTTGGATGAAATGTTGCGTGACGTGCAAGATGATTTCATTGATAGGCCCCATGAGTTCGATAAATTGTTTGCCGATTCCGAAAAACCTTTATACCCTCGTTGTGTAAAATACAACAAGTTATCAGCTGTGTTCAAATTATTAAGTTTGAAAGCGAAAAGTGCGTGGAGCGATCGGAGTTTCACGGCGTTATTGGAGCTTTTAGTAGATATGCTTCCAGATCATAATGAGTTGCCTAACTCAACGTACAAGGCAAAGAAGATGTTACGCTCATTGGGTATGGAGATTGAGAAGATAGACGCTTGTGCAAACGATTGTATATAGTATTGGAATGAGTACAGAGATTTGAATGTATGTCCGAAGTGTGGGGTATCAAGGTATAAGAGAAAGAACAGCAATGATAGTTGCGCGGGCAAGAACGGCCCTCCAGCAAAGGTATTATGGTATTTACCTATCATTCCAAGGTTTAAGCGCTTGTTTGCAAATGCAGATGATGCATCCAAATTGTTGTGGCATGCAAAAGGGAGGAAAAAGGATGGAAAACTAAGACATCCGGCTGATTCCCCTGAATCGTGCAATTTCAATAGGAGATTTTGAGATTTTGGGGATGAAGATAGGAATCTTCGCCTCAGATTATGCACAGATGGAATGAATCCACACGGCGACATGAGCAGTCGCTATAGCACTTGGCCGGTACTTTTGGTGATCTATAATCTCCCTCACTGGCTATCTATGAAGCGCAAATACATGATGATGTCATTTCTAATCTCAGGCCCGAAACAACCGGGCAATGATATCGACGTGTATTTAGCACCCCTAGTTGATGATCTAAGGAGGTTGTGGGAGGAAGGTGTGGAGGTGTTTGATGCTAATCGTCGGGAGAATTTTAATTTACGTGCAATGCTATTTTGTACCATAAATGATCTTCCAGCTTTTGGTAACCTGTCGGGTTACACAATTAAAGGTGGTAAGGCATGTCCCGTGTGCGAAGATGCCACTTGTAGCCTATATTTGAATAATTGCAAGAAAAATGTGTACATGGATCATCGGATTTTTCTTCCAAAAAATCATAGATATCGAAAAAATATAGAGGATTTCAATGGGAAAACTGAGAATCGGGTCGCACGATTGCCGTTGTCCGGGGAAGAGGTTTTCGATCGAGTTAAAGATATTTGATTGATTCGGTAAGACTTTTAAGCGACTAAAAAATATTTGGAAGAAGAGATTGATTTTTTGGGATTTACCTTACTGGAAGTATTTAGAGGTGAGACATTGTATCGATTTCATGCACGTAGAGAAGAATGTTTGCGAAAATATCATCGGGATGTTGCTAAACATTCCAGGCAAGACGAAAGACTCTGTCAATGCTAGAAAGGACATGGTGGATTTAGGAATAAGGCCAGAGTTAGCACCTACTGAAGAGACAGGGAAGCGCCCATTCTTACCGGCGCTTGCTACACTCTGTCTAAGAAAGAAAAATAAATTTTTTGTGAATGTTTGAGAGGGGTGAAAGTTCCATCTGGTTATTCATCAAATATCAGGCGGTTTGTATCGATGAAGGACTTGAAGTTGGTTGGATTGAAGTCTCATGATTGTCATATTATGATCTGGCTGACTTTGCCGATTGTTATTCGCGGTATATTGCCTGAAAATGTCAGGGGCGTAATTACACAACTTTGCTTTTTCTTCAATGCAATATTCAGTAAGGTTATTGATCCAGATGAGTTAGATAGACTGTAGGCAAATGTTGTTGTCACCATCTGTCAACTTGAAATGTATTTCCCACCATCTTTTTTCGATGTCATGGTGCACTTGGTTATTCACTTGGTTCGACAAATTAAGCAGTTAGGTTCGATATTCTTGCACAATATGTATCCATTTGACCGGTTTATGGGTGTTCTGAAGGGATATGTGAGAAATCGATTTAGACCAGAGGGCAGTATCATAGAAGGTTATGTTGCTGAAGAAGTCATTGAATTTTGTACTGATTACCTAGCAAAAGTCGAACCTATTGGTATTTCTATATCTTGACATGAGGGAAGGCTTGACGGTAAGGGCATTGTTGGACGCAAGCCGATCGATCCCACTGCTGAAGACCTAGCCAAAGCTCATCTTCTCGTTTTGCATCATCTTTCTGTGGTTCAACCATACTTCGATGAGCACATGGCAGTTTTAACGGCGGATAATCATTTGAAAGGCGAAAGGTGGTTGGTTGGTGAACATAATCGTTGTTTCCCAAAATGGTTCAAAAATAAAGTTATGAATCGGTTGACGCATGCGCCGGAAATGATTGAAAAGACGGTGAAGTGGTTGGCTTACGGACACGCATCTCGTGTGATATCTTACCAGGGATATGAGATTAACGGGTATACATTTTATACAAAAGGTCAAGATGATAAAAGTATGATGCAAAACAATGGAGTGTCACAGGTGGCAGTATCGACTGATAATAGGGTCGATACGTACTACGGTATCATTGAAGAAATTTGGGAACTTGATTACACGAAGTTTCAGATGTGCGTATTTCGATGCAGGTGGGTGGACAACACCCGGGGTGTATCGATTGACAAATTGGGTTTTAGTATGGTAGATTTTTCTCGGGTTGGAAGTCGGAATGATCCATTTATACTTGTATCACAAGCTAAGCAAGTGTTTTACACATCGATCCGAAGCGATGCAAAGTGGTCAGTTGTCCTCCAAGGGAAGCGACGCATTGTTGGGATCGGTGATGTGGTTGATGAAAATGAATATGACCACTGGGATGAAACACCTCCATCTTCAACTGAATTGCCTATATTAGATCCTCAAGAACACAACACTGGAACAAATTATCTGCGTTTGGACCATCAGGAGGGAGAGTACGTGGAATGATCAACCGGTGTTATTATTTATTGGTAATTTAAATTCGATTCCATTGCTATTTATTTACAATTTAAATTTATTTGCACGCCATATGTTATATCGAACTACAACTGTTGTAATATTTTTCATTCTTATTCATTGCAGTATCTTATTTATTATTATCGTGATTATTAATATTTTGTGAATGTACAGGCGCGTGCTGATAGGTCGGAAATATGTCGGATTCCAGATCTTCATCTACATCAGAAGAACCGTGTCGATGTGCCGCACTGCACGGTCGAGAGGATTGACGACTATGTCGAAGTGGAAGAGAAAGAGTATTCATTTGACAGATGATGATTTTGATGACCTAAATCGGCCGATGGGGGCACGTGGCACGGGATTCCGACATTATATTGGTGTAGTTGCATGCTCAAACGTAAATATAAATTATACTGATTGGAGACAGGTGGAAACCGGCCTAAAGAATACCATTTGGGAAGATATTAAGGTAATAAGATGCAAATTACAATTGTGTGCTCTGATTAACACTTATTTTCGTATTGGTAAGGTTAAGAGTTCAATGTTTTTAACATTACAGATAACGTGTAATTTGAAAGATGACAAATTGAAGAAGAAAGTTATTTCACAAGCTGGGTTGAGAATGAGAAATTTTAAGAATAAACTCGTGCAGAAGTGGATTCGCAATAAGGAAAAAAGAACTGACTCCCCAATTGATGTTTATAACTTTATTACCCCTGAAGATTGGGAGCAATTCAAAGAAAGGGCGATGAGTAAAGAATTTGAGGTATACTTCTCTAGTGAGAAGGCAAGGGAGAGCCAATTACATAATAAGTATCCCATCACATGGGGTCCGCAGGCTATGCAGGAATGAAGGAGGTGTGGGCACAGAATTACCCCTTAGGGCACCTATCCTCCTCCGGGTCTGTTAGCGATTCCATTTTGCACAGTGATCGTTCATGGGATTACTTACGGGCAAGATTGCACGTTCACCCCGATGGAACTTTGATATACCCCTATGGTATTATGGATGTTTACGACAAGATTGTAAGTTTTTCTTTCCAATTGTACATATAATTGATTATTTAACCAATGATAACTGTTAACACTTAATTTACCTTTGATTGGAACAGGTGGACAAATCTAATTTACTTTTGATTGGAACATTTGTCCCGACCAGACAGCACGACATACTTTCAGCAGCTCTAGGGAAAGAGGATCATCCAGGCCGGCCGAGGACGTTCGGTGGATACGCAGGTGGTGTGAGGGCAGTTTTTTGAAAACCGTCTGAACAATAGAAGAAATACAACTTCGATCAAGAAGATTTAGACAGCTGGGTTGCACGGGAAGTTCAAACTCAACTGAATACCGAATTTGATAGTAGGGTTCAGCAGAGATTTGTTGATGCCCTCATTCAACTAGGTATCCAAGTACCTGCTGGGATGGGAAAAATGATGGCCAATACTAGACCTGCGAGTAATAGCAGTGTTTGTCATGCCTCGGGTGCGCCAGATCCATTCATCGCCATTACGGTACTTTGTTGAAGTTATTTGCTTTTACAATACTATATATAAATAATGAATTAATTTTACTTATTTTAAAAATAGTATAGATAATCGATTAGCTCTACAATAATTGTAGCAACTAACAGTAATTGTTGGTTGATAATTTTTTGGAACAACATGAAATTACTGATTGTATACTGTGCCTACCACATGAAGGCCAGATACAACAGGTCGCACAGGGGATTTGCTGTCCTATTACCGAAGATATGATTGTGCATGGTTGCCAACTTATGGAAGGAACTGTGAAGATGCGAATTGATATGGTTCCTGAACAATATCATGAGTTGCCTCTTCCCATTCCAGTTCGAGACGACTTAGTGGTATTAGGAGATGCCATGAAAAGTTTTGTTCAGTGGCCTAAAAGCCAAGTTCAGTTGGAAAATATAAGTTAATAGATGGTTTCTAATAGTTTTTTACTATTTTATTTGTTTGAATATTATGTAATAGCATTTAGTAGTTAATAGTTTGGAATCCTTTAATGTAACATTGTAATGACTACTTTACCGTTGTAGGATCCTGCTATACGTAAGAAGAAGGATCGAGCCGGCAAACAGAAGAAGCCTCAAAGTTTTGCTATGTCAGCAACTGCACCACGCAATCTCGTTGATGAAGCAACGTACCAGGGTCTTCCTTAACTCTTGCAAGCTATTGGTCGATTTGATCAATATGATGCCTATTGGTAATGATATATTGGAGGTCCCGCTCGATGACTTATTTCCTGGATCACCTGACACCGATATCTTTGTTACTGCTACTGATATCGCCGAATTCATGGCGATGAAAAGGGTTGGTGCTCCTATTTTGGAAGTATTTCAATTGTGAGATTTCAATTCCCATTTGAACTTACATGACGACTCTTTTACTTTTCAGTCGTGTAATAAACTTCTAAATTCGTTTTTTATGTAATAGGTACATTCATCGGAACTGCAAGCTGTATGAAATACCATTTGGTTTCATGAATCCTTCGCTAATAGCTGGAGTTATGATTAGATCTCAACATACGGATGCTTCACGCTACATCAATGATGCATTGTGCAACTTAAGTGATCGGAAATATATTTTGGCGCCATACCACCAAGAGTAAGATCACTCACACTTTAATTTGTGAATGTTATAAGTTTGAAATTCATACATATGTTACTAAAAAGCTAATTGTCACATTTGTTAGTCATCATTGGTTATTGCTTTTCATTGAGCCCTCAACCAATACGGTATACATAATGGATTCATTGGCCAATCAGAAGAGAAATTTGGTTATCAAGTCGCTCATAAGCGTGTAAGAGAATATCCAATGATTTTCATTTCATTTATTGGTTGTATGATAAGTTGGAGTTTAAGTCGCTTCTTATATATTAATATTATGTATATACTTTAAATATTTAGATCTTTCAGTGTGATGTGGGATAAAAAGGGTGTACGGAAACTACTTCCGATATGTACATATATAATTTTTAACAATAAAAGATATTTTTTATAACTTTTTTTCATTTCTATTTGGAAGATATATGAATTTCTTTCAAAATAGATTTTTTTTTGTTAATGACTATTTTTATTTTGTTGGTACATACAAATTATAGTGTACACAACAACCAGGAGGTGATGAGTGTGGTTACTACGTCATGACAAACATGAATGACATAATGATACGATATGGTCAAGGCGAAGATCTACAAATGGTGTGTTATTGATTAATGTAGATTGGTTAATTATTTAAGTATTCAGTACTTTATTGGGTATGTATAATATTGATTATCTTTCATTATTTCACTTATAGGTGTATGGAGCCGAAGCGTATTCTCAGGAAACCATCGATGTGGTACGAGAACTTTGGGTTGAATTCTTTCGAGAAGTTATGAAATGATCATTTAATTTATAGATTTCAATTTATTTTCCTTCTACTTTTACTTAGTTTCTCGTGCATTGTGGCCATCTGTATCTTTATGTAGTCGTGGACTTGGGTATAGAGTTGTGTTTAAGCTGCTTTTACTTGTTTCATTAGGTTGTATTTACTTTATTTGTTAATTAGTTGGTGTCGTGGCTAAATATATACTTAATTTGCATCCATGTCGAAGTGATCTGGAGTTGCTTTCTACTTGTTTCATTAGGCTTAAGTTCAGGCACGCAGGTGTGAATGGTTTTGCATACTATTGGTTCAATTGCAGTTTCTATTGTTGGATTTAGGTGATAATTTTCGCATGTAGTACTTGTACATGCAATAGGTATAATAGGATCCAAAATTAAAAAAAAAAATGATTTTGGGTGGCGGTTGTCAATAAAAACCGCCACCCAAAATTTTACTAGTTCAAAAAAAAAAATCTTGGGGTGGCGGTTGTTGATCAACAACCGCACCCAAAGTAATTGAAAAAAATAAAAAAAAAACTAAACTTAGGGTGGCGGTTGTTAACACAACCGCCACCCTATGTTATTTTTAAATAATAAAAAAAAGAGGGTACATTAGGGTGTTGGTTGTGTTTCACAACCGCCACCCTAAGTATACGAAGTTTTTTTTAAAAAAAAGATAGGGTGACGTTTTTGGAACCGCCACCCTAAATATTGACATTGGGTGTCGCCACTTTTGGTGGCATTCAAACAACCGCCACCCTAAACTCTTTTTGTACTAGTGACAGAACACTATCCAAATTCGTCTAAGTAAATTGTACGATAGACAACTCAAAGCTTTCAGGTGCAAACGCCAGTGATTGATAATTGCTAGGGAGAGTGCAAGACGATTGGTGCGAGGTTTCACTACCGGGCTAAGGGTCTAATTAAAATCAATATCGGGACATTGATGGCATGCTTCAGCCACATTGCGTGCTTTGTAGTGACTAATGGAGTTATTTGCGTTCCGTTTAATTTTAAAGACCCATTTGCAACTGACTATGTTTTGAGAAGGAGGGGGTGGAACGAGTGTCCATGTTTTATTTTTTTGAAGCGCATAAATTTCTTTAGACATAACGGTGTGCCAATGAGCATGTTTGTTGGCCTGGGTAAATGAAGTAGCTTTTGATTCAAAAATCACTGAAAGATGAATGGGGAGTAAATGGCATACGCAACTTATTGATATTATTCTGTGATCGTGTAACCATACGAGCGGGAGGAATTATTTGCAGTAGAGAAGGCAGGGAATTATTCTTAGTGTGCTGAGATGGAGGAGAGTTAGGGTCACTTGGAGGAGAAGATTGAGTGGTTTGCACGGTGAAGGATGAAGTAAAGTGTGCCAGTAATGAGAGAGCGATAGAAGATGAAGATTGTACCAATGAATGAGTTAATAATGAAGCAGCCTTGGGAGATGTAGTAGGAAGAAGAACAAGTGCGAAGTCATGTAAGGAAAGTGAGGAGAAATTTGATGGAGAATCTTAGGGGTGGGCGTTCCGGGTACGGTTCCGGGTAGTGAACTACCCGGAATCGAACCGTAAATTCCGGTTCCTTGAAAAATGGATCCGTTCGGTTCTTTTCAAATGAAGTACCCGTTCGGTTCCGGTTCCTTCCGGTTCCGGTTCTACCCGTTCGGTTCCGGTTATTTTATGATGTATTTTTTATTACTCGAAAAACACAAGAAAAAAATAAAAATTTTGATTCCAATATAATATAACAACAAAAAGCACCAGACAGCAGCTTCCTGCTGCAAAGCGGCCAGCAAACTAGTCGCCGCCAAGAGGCAACGGCGGCGGCGGCGCTGCCGCTAAGTCGCAGAGCTTGTCAGCCGCCTCAAGAGCGGCTGCTTGCAAGCATGCTTGCGAAGCCGCAAAGACAGTCGCAAGCAAACAAGCAAGTCAGCCGGCCGGCTGACAGCCTTGTCAGCCGCTAAGACGACGCAGCAGCCAGCAGCCTCCGCCGCTTTTGTAGCCGCCACGACCATTTGCGGTTAAAAGAATTCTATGAGAATTCTAGTAGAATTTTGCTAGAAATAACACCAAAATTTACTAGAATTAACACCAAATTTTAAATTTACTAAAAGAATTCACAAAAGTTGGCAATCAAATAGAAAAAAATAGTGCTATTTCTTATCCTATTCCGGTTCCGATTCCGGTTCCGGGTTTTTAGAAAAGGATCCGTTCGGTTCTCATTCCGGTTCCGGTTCCTAATTTTTTTTAAAGAACCGTTCGGTTCCGGTTCTTTCGGTTCGGTTCCGATTTTTTTGCCCACTCCTAGAGAATCTGGATCTGCTTCCAAAGGCAAGAGATTAGAGTTGTGAGGTAGAAATTGTGAAAAAAACACTGGGAGATAGATCTAGTGCTGTGTGAGCATAGTTTTTGAAGGGGAAGATGTATTCTACAAAGATGACATGCCGAGATATGAAGATACATTTAGATGATGCATTGAGGAAAAGATGTGATTGATGGAGAATAGAGGATCCGAGGTATGAACAAGGTCGACAGTGGAGCCAAGCCTATGAGCAGTATAGGGACGTAGCCGAGGATAACTAGGGCACCCGAATTATTGGAGATCAATATAGTTGCTCTTTTTATTGAATAGTTTGTGAAACGGGTTGTCATGCTAAAGGGCGGAAGTTGGCATTCTATTGATGAGATAGGCTACATAAAAGGAAAGCTGTGTACCAATAAACGTATAGAAAGCTATGCGTTATGTAATAGCGTTATTTCTTTTTCTACAATATGTCTATGTTTTCATTCAGGAGATCATGTTCGGGTTTGTAAGGAGGAGAGGTAAAGTGTTGGATACCAAGTTGGGTAACTAGAGAGGACAGTGCCTTATATTCGCCCCCACCATAGGTATAGATTGTTTTAATTTTAGTGTGAAAGAAGTTTTCAACCAATGTCCAGAATTTATTAAACACTACGCATGCGTCTTATTTTAATTTTAGGGGATAGAGCAAGTGTATTTTGTGAAGTAATCAACAGAAATATCATAGTATCGATCATGATCGTGAGATAGTATTGGAGATGGGGCCTATACATTAGAAAATATAAATGAAAGGGTCTGCTACAATGAATAGAAACAACAACCGGTCACTTATTACTAAGGCGAGAGTCACATATATCATCCGAATGAGAAAAAGAGATATTATTTGTAGCGACCCAAACTTTTGTCACAAGAAAATATTATTAATGCGTCGTTAAGCCATCGCTCAAATTTAATTAAAAATCGTGTCGCCGTCTGTAGTTAAAATTAATGATATATTGATTTAATTTATAAGTTAAATTAAATTTTCATCTTTTAGTAGGAAAAAAAAGAAAATAATACTATTATTATCCCAATAACTAATTTTAAATCTTATTAATTGCGCTCTTATAAAGTCGTCTCGTATCACTTTGGGGACTTATTTTTTGAAAAAAAAAAAATTTCTTCTTGTGGATCAACTCAATAATTCCATGATAATTACAAACACCCCATTCATGAGTCCTTTCCGTGAGCTCACCATCTCAAAACCCTTGGAGCTTGACGATTCTTTTAGCTAACCAACTCTTTTTCTTCCTCATATTAAAAGCAAGCAACTCACGTCCAATAATCACCACAGCCGCTTACCAAGAAAGGGGGGACTCACGAACACAGCCGGGTAAAATTTCGGCTTATACATTCATGATCAACCCATCTCTTTTCCTTGCCCAAAGTATCGGTTACAGAGAGAAAAATGAAGGAATTAAAGCGGGCTATTGAAACAAAAATCCAAACCCGAGTCGACAACTTGGCTCGAGAACTACATAGCCACCACCACCTCCTTCAACACCACCGCCAATCACCTCCACCACGCAGCCAACCACCATCGCCACCACACCGCACCACCATCATCATCTTCACGTACCCACACCCATGTCCACAACTCATGCACACGCATCACACACGGGTACATATACATACAAACTCAGGCACATACTCGCCCACATGTATGTATGTATATATAGATAGATGCATATGTGTCTATATATATATATATATATATATATATATATATATACACCATAGATTAGCACCTAGACCCCAACAATCAATGGATAGGAGATGAACTTGAGGGAGACCAACTTGTCCTTTTCTTCTTCCTTCTTTCGTGTGCACAGAGAAATCGAGAGGAAGGAGAGCTTCTGCATATAGGAATTAGAATTGAGGACTTGTTTGGGATTTACACGTGCAGCCCCCATCTCCCTAGAAACATTTCAGTTGGTCCCCAGTCTTGATTTCTGTTTAAAGCTAGTCCCAGATCCCAAGTTTCACCCTTATAGAAGTTAGTGCCTATATTTTTTTTTTATATCTTACTTTTATAAACAATCCCGAAAGCCAAAATTTTCCATTAGCCAACTGCACCCCCTACTCTATTTTATTTTATCCAATATTAATTGGTTTCGTCGTAAGTTTTATTACACGTTATTTTACTTAATTCTATTTTAATTGTAAGTTTATTTTATTTAGTTTAATTCTATTTACCCTTATTATGATAATTATTATTTTATTTTTAGTTAAATTCCATTTAACTTTATAATGATGCTTGTTTTAATATATTTTATTTAATGAAATCCCATTTAAATTTCAATATAAATCTTATTTTAATTCGTTTTATCCAAAATTATTTAGTTTCGTTGAAAATCCTATTGTATTCTAATTTATTTTATTTTATTTTATTTTATTTTATTTCATTCTATTTAGGTTACTATAATGTTCAATTTCCTCTTTATTTAGCTATATTTAGTTTTATTATAATGATTATCTAATTTTATTTAACTTAGTTCTATTTAAATTATAATAATTCTTATTTTATTTTATTATTCTACTTATTTTAAATGGGTAAAGCTAAAAATATTTTAAACATTACCAAATCCACTCATTTATTTTATAAGCTGAACATCTAGCGCAAATTTAATAATTTCCTTTATTTGTAGACGACGCGTGGGATTTAGAGAATTAAAAACCACCCCCAAACTACATTCAAACTCAGAAAATCAGGTAGGTCCCTAAACTAAAGTTTTATTTTTCTTGTCTGTGCACTTTTTATGAAAACTATTTGTGTAGTGTATATTGTCTATGCCATTTTATGAATAATGAATGAAATAGAGCTTTCGAGCTCCACCATGCTATGAAGCCTTCGGGCACATAAATGTCAAGAAGCCTATGGCACAAGAATATTAAATGTTTATGTGCATATTTATTTTTTGTCCGGACGCAAGTAATTTATGATATGCATGCATATACCTGCCATATTGTTACAGTTTGACTAACGTGTGAAGTGGACCTACGGAGTAATTCGTTACTCACGTTTTTCCTATTTTTACAAAACTTTACAGATTAGGAAGGCAGCGGGGGGGGGGGGGGGGGGGGCAAACCACAATGGCAATCAATTAAAGAAGCTCTATAATTTCCACTTATTATTTTATTTTAGCGACATTTAGATTATTGCTTATAAACTCTAGTTTATGACTCTAATTTTGCGACTCTATTAAATGCTAGGCCATTTTCTTTGATTCAACATGATTTAGTTATTCATTTTTTTCAGACATTGTTCACCTAGGAAATTTTTTTTTTCAAATAACTATTGGTTGGAGATGCAAGAGAGATTGGAGTATTCAAGTCATTTTAAAAATATTTACTTTCCGCATTATTTAAGTTCACAATGTTTAGTCTAAGTAGATTTGGGGCGTTACATTATTGCTAGATAAAATTCGTTGTTGGACTTGAGGAGAGTTGTGATTGAGTCATTGGTGCCATATGTTGGAGGAAATGGCAATCGATGTGGAAGGAGTTATTTGTCTGCTTAGTGCAGAATTCGGCTGTGTTTACTCTAGCCACTCGCTAAGCATGCCTCGGTATTCAAATCCTTCACAATAAAACGAAAGAGAAAGAATTCAATGGATACATTATTCTATTTGCAACACTGAGACTTTTCTAAATTATCGGAGCATATAGTACATTATTAAGATTAAAAAAAATGTTATGTGGTGAAGATAGGGTGGAAGAGCCAATGGGAGATATAGGCATTACATTACCGTTGCCAATTATGGGATCTTCATAACCAACATAATCTAAATGCATGGAGCGATTTTGTAGATCAGAGGTAATATGATGAGTTGCACTTGAGTTGACAATCCAATTACTATTTCGTTGTGAGGAATTATTAGTGAGATTTGCCTATGGATGATTAGTGTAGGCAAGTGTTTGACTTCTAGAGAAACAATACTTTGCACTGTGTCCCAGCTTCTCGCACAGTTAACAGATAATTCACATACCAAAAAAACTAGATTGTGGGCTGAATTCAAAGAAGAAGATTATTGCGGATTCGAGAATGGGTTTCGATAATTGAATACTTGCTGACCATATATCCGCTGTCCACAGTTGAAAGAAGAATTAGGAGACTGGTAATGCTGAGGAGTTTGAGAAATTTTTGGTCTTTGGAATGACCACCATCACGACGACTTGTATGACCTCTAGATGACAAACATTGTTAAGAAAGATTTGCTTTTACCTGTGTTTCTTCGTCCTTGGCTTCTCCTTGATTTCATATCAGTTCTTCATCAGGTAATTTCTCATATAGATCTTCAAAGGAGATTGGGTTATCCAGCATTCTTATTGCAATATCCTTAAAATCACAACCCCAGCCATTTAAGACATAGGAGACAACCTGTGCATCATCTAGAGGATGTCTAAAAGTTCGAGAGTTGTCTAATTACAGATTAAGTGGATGTATCTGGACGTGCTCCAGATGCAACGGAAATTACTAAGCTAGGCTCAGTTATTGTTCTAAGTGCAATACGATGTACCTAGGTCACGTCACTCAACAATAGACATATCTAAATATAACAACACGGTCCTAGATAAACCTAGCATATTGCAAAAAGTAAGTAAATAAAGAACACACGAATTTAACATGGAAAACCACTCGGGATTAAAAAAACCATGTGTCCATCGCCAATGTTCAAAACCAATCCACTAGAATAAGAGTTAACAAATCACTCCATGATTGGTCAATGGCATGTAATATCAGCTGATATTCCACCGGTCATTAATAGTTCTTTTTGTCATTGCAGCAACCTTCTAGCAGATCTGTACTCCCATGTGATCTTCAATGCTGAGGTTCTTCTTTTTTCTAGGATTAAGACTTTTCTTGGAGCACATCCTCATCAAAAGATAAAAGGTTGTAGACCTAAAAGCACGAACACGTCACTTGAACATTAAAGCTCCTATTCAGATTTGATACTGGATATGCATGGAGAAGTTAAAAGAGTACAAAAGAATTTTTCGTGGTGTCTCATGTGCTAGGCATGTTGGCAAAAAGGCACTGCACAAGTTTGACTCATCTTTATTTATTTATTTATTTATTTATTGAATAGAAAGCCTCATCTTTATTTTATACAAGTAGTTGTCTTGCCAAAAAAGAACCTGTATTGTATAAAAATTCCTACAATAAAAAATTCCTCAATTAATTGTAGGGAAAATATAACATGGTAGGTAAATAAAAATAATAAAAGAAATACAATCCGAACTTGCCATAAACTCTTGTCAATATACCAATTTTTTGTCGAAAGTAGGATTTTTACCATAAAGTGATAGGTTGTACAAACTTGGAGCACAAGCATGGTCCTTGGACATGCACTAGGCATGTGATTCCATATTGGAGTCCTTTTGTCACAATAAAACAGTTGCTAAAATAACTCAATTAAAAGTCCTAGAAAATTCTATATGTCATAAAAAAAATCCAATTTTGCATGATAAATATTAATTAAATAAAATCAAATTAAATCACAATTTATCATGCATGGGAAAATAGAAATGATAACACATTAGCTTGCAAAAAATTAAGCATAAAATGTCCAATAGTGGCAAGATTATCGACAATTGTTTTGATCCAATTCATGTATGTTGAAATAGTTTTATTCTCATTTCGGTTGGACATAAAAGACGAGAGAAGAGATAGACGCCTGGTGGTGGATTTATTGCCGTATCTCGTCTCTGATTTATTCCATACTTCCGCTGTTCTGGCATAATTATTGATAGTAGGGTTGACCGCACTTTTAAGCTTAGCCTATATACCGAGCAGCACTAAGCGAACTTGTTGAGTCCAAAGATTGAAACTGGGATCAGTTTTTGGTGGACATATATGGGTTCCATCCTGGAACTTGAACAACTCATAATCAAAGAGTAAATTTGTCATTTGGGATTTCCATGATGTATAGTTGTATCTCTCTTTTGAGAGCTTGAAGGGAATCTGAGAAGAAGCATTCAGAGATATGAGGTTGTCAAGTGTCACAAGAGGTTTTTCTTGTGGTGTCCGATTTCTAGATGAAATTTCACCAGAGGTAGAGTTATCTTTGGATTGATTAACATGCGAAATAAAAGGGGATAGACAAAAGAAGATGGGTTGGAGGAAGACAGACAATCGAAGAGCAAGAAGGGGATGCGCAAAACCCTATTATAGCGACGCTCTTATACCATGAAGAATTTGGATGGGAGAAATAAATTCTGAGTTGTATGTTATATCGCTAATGAATCACATAGACAAAAAAGTATGATTTATAGTTAAAAGGAAACAAAATGAACTATATGATTACAAGATAATCATAACAAAGGTACAATGTACAAACCAGAGAAAGTTTCCATCGTGCCCTCTATGAAGAATCATTCATCTTATTTGAGAAGTAAGTCGTGGGATTTCCATCTCTTCTACCAAACGCAGGATATATTTTTCTCACATCGTACATCTTCGTTTGAGTTGCTCAAGAAATCAAGAAATGAAATTGAAATAAAATATAGAAAATATGAGTATAGATTTAGCTAGCATTAAATGGAAAAACGTGGAATTCATTTGTTACATTTAGTATTATATTTTTACCAGGTGCAGATTCAAAGACATGAAACACTTCCATGCCTAATGCCGAAAAGAACACCTATGATTATGTGGAAATAATTTTCATGTCTTCGTTAGCAAGATATTTGTTACTCAATTCTATCAGTGGGGTAGTAGTTCTTCCACATCGGATGGGCGTTTTGGATCGTGAGAACTTATCTGTTTTAATGATAACAAAGTGTCACATGTATGTCCAAACACAGATAAGGGAGTATTGATTCTCAAGTATGTTGGTTTTTGCTTTAACAACGATGGAAGTAAATGATATATAGCATGATAGGGAATCTTTTTAAAAAAATTTTACCACTTTTTATCACTTTTTATCACTTTTTATCTATTCTTTCTGTACCCTAAATTAATCACATTCACATATCATATCACATCTACAAATCTCCACCATTCAACTCCACTCATTTTCTCTCATCTTTTATATTAAAAACCTTTAAAAATCATTAAAAACTAACCCATATCACCCTAATAGTGATACTTATCAGTAGGGGTGGGCATTAGTTTGGTTTGCCCTTTTTTGTGCAAACCCAATCCAAATCAATATCATCAATTTAACCAATTGGTTTAAAACCAATATAACCATTTTGATAATGGTTTCAACCCAATCCATCCCATTTTTATGTTGGTTTTGGTTTGGATTGGTTTGGTTTAATTATGCTTATCTTTATAATTTGTATCTTGTTGAAAATATAATTATATATTTATATTTTTCTGTCATTTTTATGGTTGAGGTAATATTTGGGTTGAGACCAAATATTTTTCTTCAACATTTCTAGTCGATCAAGCTAAATATATGAAAACTCGGTAATATTAGGGTTAGGGTTAGGTTTTTTGGTTTTGGGTTAATTCTATGAAATTTAGTAATTAGTTTTAAACCAATTCAATTCTAGGAAAGTTTTAAACTAATCGAAAACCTACCCAAGTTAATTTGGGTTGGTTTGGGCCGGTTTGAACCATCGGCTATGGGTTTTTTGCCCGCCCCTACTTATTAGCTGAAAGGAAATGTGAACTGCAATTTATATACAATCGATAAGTGGTTGTTCGGGTTGTTGTCAAGCCTATCCATAATATTAATATTTCTCCGATGACTGATGATATATATACATGGTATGGTATGAATAAAAGTGTTCTCGATCGGTAATATGGGGAGGGTGAGGGGGTTGTGATTTGCGAATGAATCAAATGGCTTTTAATTAAGATATAGATATATATATATATATATATATATATATATATATAGTATTTATTAATATATGGGAATAAGATTATAGTTGTGATTCCTAATTGCTATCTAGATTTCAACTCGTTTACAATTTTCAAGGCCCGTGACGAATAAATTAAAGGGCATGAGCAAATTTGTGTTGGTTTTATGCCTCAATATTTGACCCCGGACAGGGTCAGAAGAGAGTTCATATCTTTTATTCTCATTCTTTGTCTGCCTTTTTGTTTTTAATTCCAATTGCAATATCAAACATAAAAATTTATACATTTTAGCACTCATGCAATAACTAACTATTTTAATTTAAAAAAGACATGCAATAAAACAATTCACCTTGACTCAATGAGGAAGATAAATCTTGAGTAAGTCTAGAATAAGCTGTTGAATTGTTGGACGCAAAAAAATATTCTTTTATTAGAATATGAACTTGTATAAACGTTGTTGATACACACCAAGTAACTTCTCTTACTCACACACTCTTACTATACTTCACTTACTCACTCACTCTTACTAGGCTTCTCTTACTCACTCTACACTCTACAATGCACACCATCCATATTTATAGATACTAATGGAACATTCTAGTATGACGGTGGAGGAAAATTCTAGTATGGAGGTGATGGAAGGTTCTAGAGTTGATGCAATTCATGTTGATTCTAGATTCTTCCAAAGTAGTAATGTAGGAAATCTCTAGCTTTCTCAAGTTGGCACCACATAATTCCGGAACCTTCTTTTCAAGTCGGTGATGATTTTTCATAAGCACCTTAATGTTGAAAAGCTGAAGGTTTTTTAAAGCTATTTTGGAATTCCCATGTGATAAGTGTGTAAAACATGCTTATTTGTGTAGGCTCAAAATGATTTAATTGTGTGTATTTTTTGATTGCCTTTCATTTGCATGGAAAATATCACATCCGAGAAATTCAATTTCATGATTGTTGTTTGATGCACAATTTTCTAAGCAATTGAATTCTAGGTACAAGCTTTTAAAGCTTGTTTCCACTTATTAAGGTGGATTTTATTTTTGATGTAAGGGTGGAAAAAAATTTCTTTTCCACCTTTCCCAATTAAATCAAATAAACCCTTAATTATGTCTTAATTATTATTGTCGGTTTATGTGAAAAACCCAACCAGAATGATATTTTGGGTAGTATAATAGAAAAAAAATAAGTTGAAATCACACATTTTGAGGAAGTAAACGATCAACTTGGAGGAAATAAATAAGAAATTAAAACCGATAACAAACTGTAAATTTAAAGGAAAGCCCTATCCTAGGTTTTAGAAGTCTATGTAAGGGTTACTTGGAGGCCAAAAAAAGAAGCTAATTCATTGAGAAAAAATGGCCAATTTGGAGGACACAAGAACAAGAGATTAAAGAAGGAAAAATCAAAATTGTGTCATCGTCGCTATTTCTTAAAGAAGGCGAAATCAAAAGTGCGTAATCGTCTCTATTTCATTACGCTATTTTCAAAAGATTATGTTATTTTTAATTATGGTGGTTCTAGTTTTCTTTTATCTAGGATCTAAGATGAAGCAATGTTGCCTTCATCGATTTGTGATTAGTATTTGATTGTCCAACTGCTTATTATTGAATAATTCATTATCATGTTTTGAATTGTTGATCTAGTCACCTTAAAATTGAGTGTGATTTGTTTTTCTTTAAAGACTTCTTTAAAAATCAGCACTGTAATAATTAACATAAGTCTTACAAACCGAAAAAAGTTCTTTGTGTTTTATTAAATCTTTTTAGAAGGTTTAAAGTTTTTATTGCATGTTTTTGTATTAGCAATCCGATTATAAGTTCACATATGAACATAAAATTTATTGACCTCGAGAAACACTTCTAATTATTGTAGAAACCATCAATTTTCATCTTAAATTAAAGGTTGACAATTGATGAGTAGTTGGGAACTAAAGAAAATGATAATCTGTGAATTGGGGTAGTAGATCATTTCTATAATTGTTTTATTCGCAGTATGTCTAACTGTGTCTTTCCCAGTCAAAAATTGTGTCATATTTTAATTGGTTGTTGTAACACAGTACTTAAACAATATATATATATATATATGTTTGAGAAAAATAATATATATATATGATACAAAATGAACAAGGATATATTTTTAACGAATAATTTGAATTTTAATTGTGTGTGTCCTTGGTTCAATAAATTATGTATATGTAATTGCTAATTATTCGAATATTTCTCTTGGGATCAACAGTCATTTTATTACTTGAAATGGCATCGCACACTTGCAGTTGAAAAATACTCCCATCAAGTTTCTGGCACCGTTTGTAGGGGAGTGATTTTATTTGTTAATTAGTGGTTAAAATTAATATGACCAAATTTTATTCATTTCTTTCATTTAAATGTTTCCTTCATTTTTATTGATTAAGCTTGTGTTTTTTTCTTTTATCTAAAAATTAAGTACTACCATTCGATAAAAGTGAAATATCAATAATAATTACACAACTCACATTACTATTTATAATTAGTGACACAGCTCCTAGCCTCCAAAGCTATAAAAGCTAAAATAAATAAATAAATTTTTTTTAACAACATATAATTTTACTCAAATATGCCATAAAATGTTGTATAGATGATCAACCTGAATTACTAATTACATCAGCAGTGTAAAAAATGGTTGTCAAATAATTCATTGAGTTTGCAAAGTGGTGTATGGTCAGAATAATTTCTTTAGAGAACAATTCTTTGTGCAATCCATCCAGCACGAAATCAAGCCAGCAAAACCAGCATCCTTTGGTTGTGCAATGTCCATTTCTCGTTTCTCCAAAACTCTCACAAACTCATCAGAGCTTAAATTCCCATCTTGATTTGCATCGAACATATAAAATACCAATTCAACCACATTGTGGGAGAGTGATAGGTCACAAACCTTGATCCATGAGGATGAAAATGTTATGTGAGTAAAGAGATAATATAAATAAATAAATAAATAAATAATTTAATGAAAGACATAGTATAGTATACTTACTTGTTTGGCAGCTCTTTTGAAGTCTTTCTTGGAGAGTAATCCATTGACTTGTCCATAACTGAATAGGGCCATAGAGAATGGCTGCAATTTTTTTCGAATCTCAGCGAAATTCTTGAACTCTTCAAATGTAATACGCAAGTCTTTTAGTGATGGCTCGTTGTTCAGTTCATCGACTCGATCCAGAAATTTGTTTATATATCTCATATCAGCAGATGCAACTATAGATAGTGCAAAATCTTTAGCAGAAATAGTGCCTTGTGACTTACAATCATAATGAGCGAACTCCAACCTCAACATCTGTCACATGTTAACAAACTAAATCATTTAGTTCATTCATTCATTCAAGCAATTGAACAAATTTGTTAAATATCAAAGTAAATGCATGAGACATATATACATACTTCAGCATGCAAGTCTCTCAAGAATTGAACAAATTTGTCGTGTTCAAGGCGTTTACTTCCATCACTACCAAAGAAGTACTCCAGAACACCACCATCATCCACAGATCCTGAAACTTTCAATCCTATTCGAAGTCCATCTCTATGAGAAGCTCCTTGTCTGTTTAGACTACGCATCAACCCCATCACTTTCTTGAATTCTTGCTTGTCTATGCCTCTGACAAAAATAAAATTGCCTTAATTAGTTTGTAGATAAAATTACATTAAATGGTTTATAGAGAAGCAAACTCCAGGAATGTTTATGAGTCGAGAAATATATAGGACCTACAGGGGTGACCTGTTGCTGTAATAGCCTTGCGTGTACAGAGGAATAACAGCGTCACTTTGATTCTACTGTTCGAACAAGGCTATTACATCAACATGTCTTGTTTCTTGCAGCATAATTAATAGCAATTAAGTCGTTACACACGTATAGCAACTTAACTTACCCATCATTATCAAGATCAAACATTTTAAAGGCAGCAGAAAAGCTCGATTCTGGAATGCTCAATATCGTAAGGAAAAAGATGTACCTAGTACAACATTGCAAAACGATAAGTTAACAGCTAAAATCGATCGTGTATATGTACATATACACATATTTTAGATACTTACTCTGGGAAGGATATGAGTCCATCATTATTGGTATCAAAGAGCATGAAGAATTGTGAAGGAGCACAGTGTAACTGTGTAGTAACCCATTCCCCATTCAAATATCCTCCTCTAACACTGTCTGCTTCTGAAGGAGGAAATACAGGAACTGCTGCTCTCATCAAGTCTGCTGGTGTCATATACATTTCTCCCCAGGGGCTTCTATAAGAAGCAAAGTATTCGAACACCTGAAAATTTTCTTTCAATAAACCTTAACCTTCTTCTTGTTGAATAAAGATGAAATAAAATTAATTCAACACCAAAGAATGGTCATGTGTGGAACCTTTTCAGGAGGACTCCGTAATCTCATTCGTTTTTCATACTTAAAGAAAACTTTTCTCCTGTATGTATCTGAAACACGCAAATGTATGAATCTTGAATGTTAATTAAATTAAAGAATGAAGACCTATTGCACATTCTGGTGTCAAATGCACCGATTATCATTATCGAATTGATCTAAATCTTGATGATGATAACGCTAATCGAGAAGATAATCAATATTCATGTGAGGCTAATAAATAAAATACCTTTGAAGAGGAAACTGGACTTCTTTTCACGTTCAGAAATCCCAATTCCAGAATCAGCGTAAGACACAAATGATGATGAATCTTTTGTATAAAAGAATGAACAACCCCCAACAATCACGAACCCGGAACAAATTGATATCATCATTGATTCAAGATATGAATTACCCTTGTCATGATTATAACCTTTTGATACCAACGACAGTCGATTTTCTGATGTTCTTCTCGAAACCAGACTTTGATGAGTTGTGAAAATTCGAACTCGTTTTGCGTATTTTCTTAGCAATGCCCAAGAATGCATAGTATTTCAATTTTCATGAAAACCCTTAAAAAGTTTAAGATTTATTGATGGAATTGCAGTATACATAATAAAGGAGGAGGAGAGAGAAGAAAATTGGTACGGATTTTCTTTGAGCGAGAAAGGTGGTGCTAGCTCAGACTTGTTCTTAACGGTCTTCAAGGTAGGTAGTTTCTGCTTTCCAAGATGCATGGTGTCTTGCATTAAATATCTCACTTATCCAACTAAATTAACCAATTTTATGTTTTATTATTATTTTTTTTTTTGGGGGGGGGTTTATGTTACCAGACACAACAATAAGATAATGCCCCGAGACTTTAGTTGTTTAGGATATTTATATCTTCTTTCAATTTTCTTTAAAAAAATTAAATTAGCCATCTTACTATAAAACCTGTATTGAATCAGTTATCATATTCATGTTATTTCTAATTTCTAATAACGTAACACTGGTTTTATTAAATTTTAAATATGTCGCCTAATGACATGCAAAGGCACATGTTACTATTTAAGGTATGTATCATAGAGATTTTTTTTTAAATGTGTAGTAGTTGCAGAGTAACTAAAAATTATTTAAAACTAGGAAAAAAACTGTCACATTAATCGAATGGGTGGTTAACTTTGATGTTAGAAAAATTGATTTTTTATTTAATAGGTGGTTCTTGGTTGATTTGCATAATTAAGCTCAACTTGAGCCAGATGAAAGAAACACCTGAACCATTTTCCATCATTTTACCTTGTTTCATATGGTTCTCTATCTTGTCCAGACCATTGAAGAAGTCGCTTACATTTAACATTTTTGTATATGATCGTGGAGAAATAGGTTGACAAACTTGTGTAAAAATTACTTTATTTTAAAACGGGTTCATTAATTTGTAAAATAGGCATAATTATGAAAATAGAACGAGGTTGAAGGAATTAAATTCTGGCTAATTAGTGAAAGGAACCCGCGAAGTTTGCGATTGGAGCCGGCCAGGTTTTATCTGTTTAGACACATATTCAGGGCCAGATTTGAGCAACATGTGTCGGAATTATAATCTTAGCGTTATCTAGACAAATTTATGGAATTAGATAATAACAACATCAATTTTAAATTTCTTCCCAAAAAAAAAAAATTTGTTTTAGTTCAAACATGTTCTAGTATTTTGAAAAAAATTATTTAATAAGGATTGAATATGCTAATTTATTTAATTATGAGCCCAAAAAAGTATGCAAAAGTTAAAGTCAAAATTGTAACATGTAAAAAAATTTAAGACCGATTTGTACATATTTAAAAGCTTTGTATTCAAATGTGATTGAGTTTATTTTATTTGAATTAGATTAGAAATAGAAGTAATTTTGTCTTTTCATTTTGCATCAAAAGTAGGAGTGGGTGTTTCGGATTCGATTTCGGATAGTACATTTCCCAGAACCAAACCATAAATTTCAGTTCTATGAAAAATGGAACCTCGGTTCCTTTCAAACAAAATACCCGTCCAATTCCGGTTCCGGTTTTCATCCGGTACCGGTTCGGTTCCGATTATTTTGCAATACATTTTTTATTACTTGAAATTCACGGGAAAAAAATAAAAATATTGATTCAAGCATAAAAATAACCCAAAAACAAAAATAAAAATTGACAGCTAAGCAGCTGCTTAGCTCTTGCTATTGCTACTGTTTGGCATTTGTTGATGCTGCAATTATCCGAGATTCTTGTAGAGATTGTGAATTTATCAAAAGAAATCACAAAAGTCAGCAGTCAAGTGAAAGAAACATTGCTATTTCTTATTCTAAACCGGTTTCCGTTCCGTTTTCGGTTATTACAAAGGAACCGTTCGGTTTTCACTCCCCTATTTTTCGGTTTCTGTTCTTAAATTTTTTTAAAAGAACCGTTCGGTTTCGGTTCTTTTAGTTCGATTCCGGTTCTATCTGCTCGTTTCCGATTTTTTTCCCCGCTCCTAATCAAAAGTCTTGAGTTCGCCAAGAAAACACGAAAATAGGAATCTGATGCTACAATTCTTAAAATGGGTCCTCAAAGTGTAGCGACCCTAAATGATAGGTCTTGTTTAGTCATTTTTTAATTGGACATCATTTGTTTTCATTTAATATTCTATTACTATGTTTTTTAATAAATTAAATAAAAATACTTATCACTTTAAAAATGTTTTCAATTAAAATTAATTAAGTGCCAAATTTGTTTACTTGTTAAGTTATGAGCCAAAACAAAAATATAAGAAAAGTATAAATTGAAATGAAAAATTTTTCAGAAATAGTTAGGGCTAACTTGAAAATATTTTTAAAAATTGTATTCAATTGAATTGCTTCATATTTTACTTTAATTAAAAGGAAGGACAATATTGTCATTAAATGCTCAAAAGTTCTTGTTGTGCAGTAAAATAGAAAATAAATCCTCAAATCCCAAAATTTTCATAATCATAGTTTGATACTCATCAACCCTAAATGTTGGGCCCTTGTTATGCCAATTAGCCATATTTCACAGCACAACTTCCAAACTTTTATACCAATGCCATCACACACAGCATGGTTCACAATAAATGAGTGTTTCAAAATATAAATCTAGACTGTATGGTGAAATGGTACAATGCCTATCTTACAGCTAAGGATTTTCAGCAAACTTTGAATAGATTTTCCTGACACATTCATCCCTGTTATAAAGCCATGTACTACCGGAGTTCGATTTTCTATTGTTGTACCCTAGAATTTGGGAGATTCTTGAAGTTGGATGTCAATAATATCATCCTAAAAGACCATTTATATGGGAGTGTTTACCTTTAACCTGCTTCGACAGCTAAAGATATAGAATGTTTGGAGCTGCCTCACTCTTGTTGTCACATATAAGGATCTAACTCTTCACGATAATGATCCGTGCTCAATCCTACTTTATACGGCATTATCATTGTAGCCCTACAATACCTCACTCTCACTCGGCGTGATATCTCGTGTCATCAAGTTAAGTTAGTCTCATAGCAGTCCCAGTTATGTGGGCCGGCAAGCTTGCAAACAAGTTTTCAGCTATCTCAAAGGTACTATGATCGTGGATTGATCAGTAGACATTGTGTTTGTTTTGGTCCTAATCTCATTTAAGTTTCATGGAGTTCCAATAAACAAGTAATTGTGACGACATCAAGTGTTGAATCAAAGTATCGCGCTCTTGTACATGTCAGTACTTAAATCATGTGCATTCCATTTCTTCATTAGGAACTTGATATTAAATCTTATATACGTATTTTTTGGTGTGATAGTCGGGGGTTGCCGCCATGGTTACAGATCTACTGTTTGATACCATAACCAAACATATTGAAATCTATGTCTCATTTGCTAAACAAGCTGCTAATATTTTCACCAAACATCTCGTCACCTCTCGAGTTATTTTCCTTTAATTCATAATTTAATAATAAATATTTATTTTATTTGATCGTATTACTAAAAAATAAAATATGTTTATGTATAAGGATCTCATACAATAATTATAACCTATCAAACTTTAATTTGTAATAAGAATATAAAAGCTAGTATTGTAATCATTAAAGCTCGAATAACTATAATACGAATATAAAAACATTAATTGTAATCATGTCAAACTCTAAATATAATAATATTTAGATTTGTCAGAATTAATCTTACATGTACATTACACTAAAATCACGAAAAAAATTGTCACAATTTAATTAAGAGTAAGTTATGCTAATGGTCTTCAACTTTTCAGTCTATTTTCACTTTGGTCCACAACTTTTTTTGAGATCATACATTTTCAACTTTTTAAACATTATTGATATATTAAGTTAACATACAATAGCAGACCCTCAGGTCATTTTCGTTTTTTATTTAATAAAATAAGAGTAATTTGTGATTTAACATCTATTTTACTATTTTATTAATTAAAGAAAGATTAAATTATAAATCATCCTTGGGTAAATTAAAATCTTATACAAACATTGCATTCAAACCATTAGATTATTCAAATTTCAAACGCAGGCCATAATACTTACACCCCCTTCCCCCCAACCCCGCCCACCCCACACAGAGCCGGACTTTCCACGAGGCTCGAGAGGCCTCCGTCTCGGGGCCCGAAATTTAGAAATTTTTTGGGGGCCCAGAATTTCCAAGATGTTTTTTTATATATATTAAAGCACATAGAATTTAGTAACATAAAGCCTGGTGGTGTGGTGGATGAGTAGTTGCCACGTTTCATTACCCACCCAGGTTCGAAACGCCCTCAGTGCCAACTATTGTGTATTTTTTCAAAGTGATTTTAGTGACTAACCGGGCCTGCAAGGGAATTTAATGACTAAATGGGCCAACAAGGGTATTACGTATCCAATTCAAATTCTAGCCAGTAAACCTATTCCTATTACAAATTTACAATAGTAATTCACATCTTTTATATGGCTCGTCTTCAGCAGTTCAACTCGAAAAACAAGGATATTAAATGCGCCATAACCATTAATTGCCGGTGTCGTTCAATTTTTTGAAGATTTTTGAAGGTTCGTATTTTCTCAGCATTGAATATTTGATATTACAATTTATATCCTAAACAATAAAAAACTATAGTATATTTTTACTCCGTAAATACATAAGATTGACTTCTGTAATTCATTATTCCTTCTTTAATTCTTTATGATACAATTTTTCTTCATTTTATTTCAAAATTTAGTATTTTATGTGTATTTTAATTTAATTGGAGTTTTTCGCTTCAACTTTAGATTTTTAGTTCTTGATTGTCTACTGGAATACTTTGTAGTTGACAAATTGAATCATTGGAATTATTATGTAATTTATGGTGCATCTAAAATGGAGAGGTCTAATTGAAAATACTCGGAAAAAAATTCTTTCTAGTGATTTTTTTATTCTATTTTGGTAAATTTATTATTTTATTAGTATAGTCCAATTGTCCGAATGAGCTGCTAACATAAAAATGCTATAAGAGTAGGAGTTTTTCGTTGCTTGAAATTTGAAACACCGACACAGGTACAACTAGTTCGGATATTCGATTACAATTTGTTGATGGTTTCTATTGTTTTTTGTAGAACATTTTTGACCTTGTAAAATTCGAATCAAATGCCACCAAAATACTTGTCTGGAGCTCAAAAAAGGAAAAGAAAGCGTAATGAAGACGCATTAATTAAAAGTCAGGCTGGCGATATTGTCAAATACTTTAAGGGCAACTTAAGTACAGAGAGGGAAATAAGAGTTGACGATGTGGTTGAAACTTTGGTGAGCGAGGAACAAGAAAATCGGAATGACAATGATGGTGAACAACACGAGAATGTTGATGAAGTGAGTGAAGAGAAAGAAAATTTTGTTGAACAAGAAGGTATTAATAACGTCAATATGAATGAATTAAATGAGGAAAAAGAAGATAATGTCGATGTTGATCTCAGTGAGATAAATGAGGAGGAAGAAGAAGAAAATGTGAATGTGAGTCAATTGAATGAGGATGGAGAAGATGACATTCAACATAGCAATTCCTTGGATTTTTCCTCGATCCGGAGTGTTGGGATAACGTTGATCAAAAATGAGAGATTTCTTAGTAGAAAGGGGTCCAAAGAGAGTTGATAGATCCTTTTTCCTAAAGATGGTCTGGAAGACATTTTGAAGCATCACAATATAAGAGAGTACTACCTAATGGGGAAGAAAATAACAGGAGATGGCTAGTATATTAGGTGTCTTTGGACAAAATCTTTATACATTGCAAGTTGTTTAAGACCGAAAAAACAATGACTAAGATTGGTCAATTGGCAACGAACGGATTTAGAGATTGGCATAATATGAGTCGAAGTCTTAAAAATCATGAAAGAAATAGGGAGCATTTAGATTGCTTGAGGAGTTGGATTGAATTGGAAACCAGTTGAAAAAATACTACAATTGATCAAAGTGTGCGGGATCAAATTAATAAAGAAAAAGAACATTTGGAGACTAGTGTTGAAGAGGATAATCGGTCTTGTGAAGAGACTACTTAAAAATAACTTAGCATTTCGAGGAGATCGTGAGAAGCTTTATGTTGAAAACAATGGTTTGTTTTTGCAAATGATCGAATGGGCTCCTGAGTTTGATCCAATAATGGAGGAGCATATCCGACGTATTCAAGCTCATGAGATTTATTACACATATCTAGGCCCCAAAATTCAAAACGAGTTGATACAGATGCTAGCAAATGAGGTAAAATATTTGATTGTTTCAAAAGTAAAACAAGCAAAATATTTTTCTGTCATGATAGATTGTACTCGAGATGCTAGCCATGAGGAGCAAATGTCTCTTGTGTTACGATGCTTGGATGATTCAGAAAGTTCTACAAGTGTTGGAGAATATTGGGTGGAATTCTTGAAAGTAGATGACACATCAGGACTTGGACTTTTTACCGAGCTCACAAATGTGTTGAAAAAACTTGAGCTTAACATTGATGATGTAAGAGGTCAAGGATATGACAATGGATCTAATATGAGAGGAAAGCATAAAGGTGTACAGACAAGACTTCTTGACATAAATCCAAGGGCTTTCTACACTCCATGCGGTTGTCATAGTCTAAATTTGACATTATGCGATATGGCAAATTGTTGTCCAAAAGCTATGTCATTTTTTGGAGTCATACAACGGTTGTATTCGTTGTTTTCTTCATCTACCAAACGTTGGAAAATTTTCAAGGATCATGTCAAAGGTCTTACACTTAAACCTTTATCTCAAACACGTTGGGAAAGTCATCTTGAAAGTGTTAAGCCGATAAAAGAGCAAACTCTACAAATCAAAGATGCTTTACTTGAGTTGGCAGATGTTTGTGAAGATCCAAAGGCAAAAAGTGACGCTGAGACATTAGCAACGCACGATCTTGAGAATTTTGAGTTTTTGCTTGGCATGGTAATTTGGTACAAATTATTGCATGCGATCAACAATGCAAGTAAATTTCTTCAGGGTGAAAATATAAACATTGATGTTGCTATCAAACTCCTAGAAGGACTTCTTTTGTTTCTTGATGACTATAGAGAAAATGGGTTTGAAAAGGCCAAGGTTGAAGCAAAACAAATAGCAAGTGAAATGGGAGTTGAATCGATCTTTCGAGAAAAACGTATTATTCGAAGAAAGAAACAATTTGATGAGGTTGGCAATGATGAGGTAAATCAATCTGCTGAAGAATCTTTTCGCGTAAATTATTTTCTCTTCATAATCAATCAAGCTCGTTCCTCACTTCAAACTCGTTTTGAACAATTTCGAAAATACGAAGAAACCTTTGGATTTTTACTTAATTTGGAGAAGTTGAAGTGTGTTGATGATGATAATTTATTGAGGTCGTGTAAGAACCTCGAAAAATCTTTGGAGCATAATAATCATTCCGATATTGATGGAAATGATTTATTTTTGGAGTTGTCAACATTGAAGTATTGTTTACTAAGAAACTAAAGGTGCAATTGATGTCTGAATTATTTGAAGAAATTAGATGGGGTTACCCAAGCGCTTGTATTGCTTATAGAATTTTCTTTGACTATACGATTCTGATTGCATCTGCAGAAAGAAGTTTCTCCAAGTTGAAGCTGATCAAGAATTACCTTCGGTCAACTATGTCACAAGAAAGATTGAATGGATTGGCCATGTTGTCAATTGAGAGAAAAATGCTTGCACAACTTGAATATGAAAAATTAATTGATATTTTTGCCTCCAAAATAGCGAGGCGTGTAGCTTTTAAGTAATCATTTAAGATGGAGTTTGGCACGATATTTTTGATATTTTAAATGTATTCTATAATTATATTAGTTTTATTGATAACACTTCTTGAATTTATGATATGGTATGGGGCCCAATTTTCAGATCTCGACTCAGGCCCCCGAAACCCAAAGTACGGCACTGTCCCCACAGTCCCCACTCCACCGCCAACCCTCTCCCACCAACGCCAAACATAAAAGTTAGGAAGAAAACCTTCTTGATCGTCACAAGAAAACTAGTTGATTTTCCAATGGCAACTAGGGTTTTCCTATGGTAATGCCAAAACATAAGGTTTTTAACGCTTGCTTTCCGGTGTCACTACCCAGGGGGATTGTTTCTAATATGCTTACCAAAGCAATCCCTGAACCATGCTTGCTTCCTCGCAGGAGGGGGGTGGTTTTCCCTGTTTTTGTCATTGGGAAACTAGCATGAAATCTCACTAGTTTTCTAGCGTTAGAAGCGGGGACAAAATGTCACGACCCGCCCCAAGCTATCCAACTAGACTCATGATGAGGTGTGAGCCGATGGCAGGTGCTAGCTAAATGTGGGACCCACCACCAAGGTACCTTGACTTTTATTAACTCTTAAAAATTCTTTGCAACAATAATATTTGGCTTCCAACAACACTTACAAAAATTCTAATAGAATTTTCCCATAACATGGACTCATCCAACATACAATTCAACAATAAATCCTGAAGCCACTAAACACAATTAACCAAACCAACTTCCATCATTCCCATGGAAAATTTACATTCGTAGTTCACACAACATAGCGAATGCTCGTTCCTTGTAGCTAAACATCCTGCTTCATTCTTAAAAGAGAAATAATGAATAAAAATATGAGTATATAACCCAATGAGTGGAAATTTGTAATAAAGACATTTGTAAATCTTTTATTAAAGATAATTCAATTCATAAGCCTTAAAAACTTGACACAAAACATATTTGTCAATAATTTACTCGTAGAGAAACCATTTCATGATCATAAGTATCATATTTAATAATCCGTAATATACAAGAAAATCCACACCAAAAGAGCACCCAATAAATTTATATGTTGAAATTGTAACCTGTATCTAGTCATACGCGCATAGACAGTGGAGCACCTCCATACAAGACCCGAAACCCCTCAGTGCACGAAAGTGGATCCCGAAAACCTCATATACATATATACACCTTTATACACGGCCGTAACCCCTTAGCGTACTAGAATAAGAACAGATAATTACATTGGGTGCTTCTGGTGGTTTTGAAATCCATATCATAATGCTAGAATGATATGACAATAATACATTATATATGATAAAACAAGCTTAATTATAAAGAATTTATTGAAAAATCTTGCTTATCTTGTAATAGCGTCATAATCAAGAAATTTCTATAAATATTTATAGAGTTTGGAAATCCATTTCTCGGAAAAACAAGTAACTCTGAATATCTTCGTAACAATTTTAAAAACATTAATACTTGAATCTATGTAAAATTCTAAGTTTTCTAATAAATAATTTCCACTCACAAAATAAATAATCCCCCTCTAGCTCAGGCAATACACTGCGCCAATTTCCTTCTTCCCTCCTGAGATAAGAGATAATATTGGGATCAACACTAAATTAATAAAATAGTACAATAGTTTCATTCTCAAATCAATCCTTACACTTGGTTCTCTTATTATAGTGTTATCCCCCTCTTAACAGAACAATCACTACCTCTTCAAGACTATGAAATTCTTAGTATCATTTATAATTCAATTTGGAGCTTTAAACATAATAATCCTCATTTCCATATGAGACCAACTTAACAGCTAATTTTTCATCTACAAACATTAATAATCCCATAACTATCAATCATATCAAATTCCAATATTTCTCAACTCAAAATAGACTAAAATATATCTGAACATGCTTATCCTTAGCTAAATCTTTAAATTAACCCAATAGCTAAAATCCTAACTTTTAATTAGGGCGGTAATGATCTCCTCCCCACAGTGGGGAGGATATCATGCCCACAAATACACATGGCCCCCCGTGATTGGTGTGGGAGCCGGTGGTGGGACCTACACACATGGCCTCCCACCAATCAGGAGGGCCATGTGTTTCCTGTGGGGAGGAGATCATTACCGTTAATAAGGGATGGCAAAAAAATTGTGAAAATCGAGAACCGTGGTTACCCAAACTGGACAAAGTGAAAAAAACCGAACCGATAGGTCGATGGGGCAAATATGATTTTCTATTTCTTGACCCGGTTCTGTTCGGCTTTCGGTTATGGTTCGGGAAAAAACCGAACCAAACCGTTTACCAGCTAGGATGGACGAAGCTCCAAGTTATAATAATTACTGAATTGTGCAACTTAGTTTACAAGTTATTGGTTAATTGAGTTGGTTAGCTGCGGTGTCTTGCAACTAAAAGGCTCGGTTCAAATCTATCTCCATGCAATTGGTTTGTTTATAAGCATGAATGGATACAACTTTTATCAAATTTTACCACTTTTTATCACTTTTTTCCACTTTTTTCTCTCTCCTAAATCAATCACATCCATATATCTCATCACATTCACAAATCTCAACCACTCACCTCCACTCATTCTCTCTCCTCTTTTACTTTAAAACACTTTTAAACACTTTTGATTTACTCACATTCACCCTTTATATAGGAATTTTTTTTTAAAAAAATGATTTCGAAAACGGTTCGAAACCCCGAACCGAACCAAAAACCGAACCGAAGCACTAACGGTTCGATTCGGTTATGGTTATGGATTTTAAATGCCGGTTCGGTTCATGGTTCGGGCCGAAACGTCCCAAAACCGAACCGTTGCCAACACTACTTTTAATACCAAGTATATGCTTCAATTAACATAAATGCTTAATACATATCACAAAATTCATCATTTTCTTTTCCACATACTCATATTTAAATCATAAATAAAAAAGGGTCAATTTTTACACAATATAGAGTAACCAAATTATTCACATACCTAAATAGAATTGGGAGAAAATCTTATAAATAACAAGCCCAAACAATAGACATCACCAACTAGGCTAAACTTCCCAATTTTCCTCCATTTTTTTCTCCTTTCCCTTTGTCTTCTTTCTTTTTCCTTTCTTTTTTAACTCTTTTCTTTATTTCTCTCTCTTCCTCACGTTTCTTTTCTTTTTCCTTTTCCAAAACACGTTGGTTCCTTCTAGTCCCAAGACAATTGATATTTGAGAGCAAAATTATCAATTTGCGCCTTAGTCCCTTATATATTTCCTCATACATTGTTTAAACCCTCTAGATTATATAAGAGATAAAAATAGTCCAATAATGAAACTAATATATTTAGGTCTAAATTTGACTTGACTATTCTACGGCATGTTTTCCTACAAGTTTTTAATACATTTTTATATATTTTTACACACAAATCTCGTGGGACTTACCTGAACTCTATAAATCTTCACCATTCAATTTCATTCATTCTCTCTCCTATATCACATCAAATCATATAAAAACACATAAAAACACACATCCTAATACCCGCTACATTTGATTTTGACTAATAAAAATTTGACTTTCAATTTAGAAATGGATTATTGCACGAAACCCCTCTACTTTTCACAGTTGGTTGGATGTTTTTTGTGGGGAGTTGGTCCTCCTTGTTTTTATCATCGGAAACTAGCATGAGATCTCACAAATTTTCTAGAGTTAGAAGCAAGGACAAAACCCCGCTACTTTTCACAGTTGGTTGGATGGGGGAGAGTGTTGAGGATGCGAGCAGGTCATGGAGACTTAAATGATATATTTACATTAAATCTTAAATTGTAAAAAGAGGGCAAAATCTTTTTTGAAATCGATCTCTATTTATTAACATCGCAGTTGCTCTCCTGCACACTAGTGTGCAGGAGAAGCATGCAAACGTCTCGACGTGGTGCCCTCATAGGGGATGACCATGTCATCTATTTTTTTTTAAAAAAAAAAATTTAGTATATACGTTAGATCAAATGAATAATACATAATTGTCCATTGATAGTGGAGGGCCGGTGTGGCTCCCAAAATTTTTTTCATGGGTGTGTACATATACCCCATGCACACATAGTGTGCAGGGAGCAAATCTATTATTAACACAATGATAAAATAGATATTAAATTATCAAATTATTCTTATTTTATTAAATAACAAAATAGACATTACTTGATGACCTACTATTATGTATTAACTTGGCCAATTTAGACTAATCGCCAATTTTTGAAAGGTTGATTGAATGCTATATGATCTGCAAAAAGTTATAAATACAAATAAATGAAAGATCAAAGACCATTCGTGTGATTGAGTCATAATTTATTTCATTATTACTCTAAGGGTGTATTTGATTAAGGGTGATCGGTGGAAAATATTTTTTGCACCGAAATTTTCTATTTTTCAATTAAATATTTTTTATTTTGTATCAAATTTATTTTTTATGTTAAGCAAAAAAATGGTAATTTTTCTTAAAATCAAGGAATTAGAATTCATATAAGGAGGGGTGAGAAAATAAATTCCATGAAATTAAAATTTCATCCACTTTTATATCCTCCAATCAAAGACATTCTAAGAGATTTTACATGAAGAAAATAAAATTTTATTCATTAAAAAACAAAAGGCATCAATTATATGTGTCCATTGTCTATGGACAGACGTACAACACCCACATGTGCACCGCCTCATGTTATGTATCAGCACCCATTCATATTCTTCATGCTCCCACTTAAAAAGAATAATAATAATAACGTATTAAAATTGTAAAATAGTACTAACTCGATACGTGGAATCTACAAGGAGGTTGTCAATAAAGCAGATCAGGTGCGTGGCGCCCCACTGAATTGTTTCCCGACCACCGCCACGAGAAAGAAAAGCCGTTACTCAAACCGCTCCTAACTTTGTCGTTTCGTTACCCGCGGGCAGCCCACGGGGTTGCTAAACACTGGCTGACAATTGTGTCACAAGCTGTATTGTTTAATTAGAATTAGAATGAATTCACAATTTCAGTTTTCGGCCCTTTTAATTTGCCAAAAGATTCAATAACATCCTCTGCTTCCAAGCTTTCCTCAGGGGCTCAGGGCTGGTTTTATACACAATATTTTCATTTTCCATTTACTTAAACAATGTGTTATATCGGTAAAGATCTGGTACCCACTTGTGGGTACGTTACGGTACCCACAAGTGAGGAAAAAAATTCGTAGAGGGTTGGGTGAGCCTCCCACCATCAGGGGACAATTATGTATTATTCGTCTAAATTAACGTAGATTCCAAAAAAAATTAAAAAAAAAATTTGTCTGGTAATGTGGCGTCACCAGACGTGCCCACGTGGGCATGGGTACGTGCCCACGTGGGCATGGGTACATGCCCACGTGGGCACAAGATCAAAACCATGTGTTATATATGCGATTAAAAATTGTGAAAAATATATTAAAAAATATAAAATAATTAGATGAGTGGTTGAAAATTATGAGAAAAAAAATTAGTGAAAGTTAGTGAAAATTTATTATTATATATAAGACAAACCCTTATTAAACCATGATATAAAAATTGCAAAATGTGACTAATTGACTTGCAAACTTTTACAAATATACACTTAAATTTAGTAATCTCAAAGCATAAAAAAAAATGAGTGTAAAAAAGTGTATAATGTAATAAAAAAGAAATCAAATTTTGCATTTAAATATTGTTTAAATGAGATTAAAATGAACTTTTAGAATCGAAATCTTTATCGAGATAATATCAACGCATTGTTTTAGCAAGACATCAAGTAATCAAGTGGCTTGGCATCAAACCATTAAAAAAAAATGTGTATAAAGAATGCCCTGTAAACCAATTGCACCTAATGACGTAAAGTTGATAAAATAAGAAAAAATATTATCTTTCACTAAAAGAGCTTTCTTAGTAAAAAATTTTAATGTAAAACAATGTGCTATGAATTATGATAAATGTAAGTGGTCGCACACGGAAATACCTTCAAACCAGGGACCACTAATGTTTGAAATACAATTAGGAATTCAATTATTGAGAGTCAATTCTTGCTACTCACTAATGTTTGAAAGAACAAGTCTTCAATTTAATTTCCTCAAACATTATGGGCCAGATGTGCAATTAATGGTAAACCAAACAAGGAAAAGTCGCGAAGGAAAATTAAAACTCACTTGACCAAATTAGCCCCATTTTCAACTTCTATAAATTCAAACCCGCAGTTTTGCTCGGTTTGCCAATTTGAATACTTGAAAGCCCCTCTTCAAGAAATACTCTCTCCAGTTTTCCTTTATTTTAGTCAAAAAAAAAAAAAAAACAAATGGAATCTCAATATTCCTCGCGTAAATCGAGTGGACCGGTTCTCCGTTCTGTTTCACCTCCCGGAAGATGCAGAACACGTACCACTCACGCGCCATCGTCTTCCACCTCTTTTGCATCCACAACTTCTTCCACCTTCACCGCTGTCCGTTCCTTCCAGCGCTCCACTTCTCCCACTCGGGTGAATCTCTATAATTACACGAACCGGTCCGTCCGTTTCACCAGCTCCCCGAACCGGTCAATCTCAGTGTCGAACCGGGTTGCCGCCGGCCAGAAGAAGACCTGTATGTGTTCCCCCACAAACCACCCCGGTTCGTTCCGCTGTAGCTTGCACAAAAAATTAACTAACCAAAATTCATCTCCTCCTGAAACGACGTCGTCTCCTATGCGACTGAACATGCGGCGCTCGGCCATGACGAATTCCTTGGTAAGGATAGGGACCGTTGAAGGAGATTTAGTTAAGAGAGCTTTGGCGGCGTTGATCCGCCCATCCTCCCACCAGCAGCGCCGCCGTGCAGGGTTTCAGCCGCGAAAAAGCCGGCTTTCAGTCGGGTCCAAGGCCGAAGACTGCTGATCACGCGGCGGTTCTGCGACGTCACTCTGAGGAATTGAACGGAACGGATTTTTTCGTGTATTCCGTAACCCGATAGGATCTCAATCCTTTGTCAATCCTTCGCCTCCCGTAAATATAGATATAAATATATAATAATTACGTACCTGCGCAATTAATTTTTCAAATCAGGTTCATGGACTTAATTGGTGGATTAACAACTCTGAACACTGGACCTAACTTGAATAAATATTTTTGAAAATTTAAATTAATGACAAATAAAGCATAATTCAAGGCTTATAGCCTAATTCAGTCATTGCCCTCATGCTTTTGTGTAATTTTAATTCTTCCGACTTATTATTATTATTATTATTATTATTATTATTATTACGAGTTTTTTTTTATATAATTTAAATTTGAGGGTTGCTTTGGACCATTTCATAGCTAGGTTATCTTAATGTAAATTTTGATATTTAAATCGGATTAAATTTTGCGGTGATGTTTCTGATTCTTTGATGTCACGTTGTTGCTGTTGGGAAAACACCAACCCGAATAGTATTTCGGATTAACTCCAGGATCCTTCTTTGTTGTAGAATTTATCAAATAAATGCGGAAATAACATGAAAGAATAATAACACAATCACAACAGCGATTTACGTAAAACTCCAAATCCGGGAAAACCATGGTAGTTGTCTAACGACAATGGAAGAAAAATTCATTTATGTGGAAAAATTATAACCACACTCTCGGTAATTTTTCCTCTCACCCAATCCTCGTACATCCAACTCTCAATAAGCGCTACGCTTCACTCGCGTAAAGCAAGTTTTACTTTACTGGAGAACACATACATACGATATCGACATTAATATTCCCACGAGAAGAAGAAAACTCTCTTTTTACCGAAAGATATAAACCATACTCTAAAGAGACTACATTTTTCTCTCTATCCCTCTTCTCAAACACGAGAATCTCTCTACTTAAGATGGTCTCTTTCTCTTGGATTGGACATATCAAATGATTAACATTCAATGGCGCTTTTATAGAGCTTTCAGTGGTGTCCAAAGGAGGTGGTACCATTTTTACCAATCCACCACCACCATTTTTGACCAATCCACCACCACACCCATTTGACCAACTAGACGCCATTCTTGACCATTTATTTATTTATTTTATTTGATCATTTCTCAACAATCTCCACCATGATCAAATAAAATAATCACCATAGCTTTCGCTATACAACATCGTTTTCACCAACGACCATAATTCTCAATAGAGAATTATCATACTCCACCATAAAGAGTACGCACACTTAGAATTAACCACCAATTCTAAGAATTTTACCTCGGCACATGTCGACCATTCCTTGCTGAAATTTATGGTGCAATCTCCTTGCTTAGCTTTCCTGGAGATTCCTCAGCCATCGACATCCTTTCCACCACACACCTTGCATAACCGCTAAGCCAATGCCCGTGTGCACATTGTGGACCCCGCTAACAGTAACGCATCCTCTTCCATGGCAACTTGGAGATTAATAACATGCCAAAAGGACTACCACAATCTCTTATGGAGAAAGAGACACGGATTAGCGATAATATCAAGATCTCCAATCTACTTGATTTTTGGAGCTTTTGCCGAACTCCAGCTCCACCATCTTGACAACTTTCTTTAGGCGCCAAAATTGTTCACGCCACCTTGTGTTCATCAGATTGACAACCATGACTTGAACTTTCCACAAGTCAAAAAATAATTCTTTCATCATGATAAATCTACTCTGTACTTTTCCATTGGCTTCTCAGGATCGAAAACAAGTCCTCCATGCGAACCACCGTGAATCATGACTATTTTGTCAACGAAATGACATCTTGACAAAAACAATTTCACCATTCACCTTCTACTATTCTTCACACGCAAATAGCAACCGCAAAGACTTCGGGATCCATCACCAAAATTACTGACACCAAGGAACCATGCGCTCGATACCAGTTGTTGGGAAAACACCAACGAATAGTATTTGGATTAACTCAGGATCCTTCTTTGTTGTAGAATTTATCAAATAAATGCGAAATAACATGAAAGAATAATAACACAATCACAACACAAGCGATTTACGCGAAAAACTCCAACCGGAGAAACCACTACTGCTGTCTAACGACAACCGTAAGAAAAATTCACTACGCGAAAATTGTTACAACCACACCTCAGAATTTTTCCTCTCACCCAATCCCTCGTGACATCCAACTCTCAATAAACCTTACAGCTTCACTCATTAAACAAGTTTTACTTACAGATAACACATACATACGATATCGCACATATTCTACTGGTAAGACAAGAAAACTCTCTTTTTAATGAAAGATATAAACCATACTCTAAAGAGACTACATTTTTCTCTCTATCCTCTTCTCAAACACTAATTCTCTCTACTTAAGCATTGGCTTCTTTCTCTTGACGGGACATATCAAATGATTAACATTCACACTTTTATAGAAATTTCGTGGCCAAAAGGAGCGCTTTCACCATTTTTTACCAATCCACCACCACCATTTTTGACCAATCCACCACCACACCCATTTGACCAACTAGACGCCATTCTTGACCATTTATTTATTTATTTTATTTGATCATTTCTCAACAGTTGCAGGTACGTGTCATCTGAACATGAAGGCAAATTGGCGCATCATTAACACTTGGAAAAAGAAAAATTAGTTGCCATTTGCCAAATGAGAAAGTAAACAATTGCTTTAGAAGTCAGTCTTCTAAGCTATTTAACCAGTCCTCATATATCACTTCACTTCTTCGCAATGGAAAATGATTAGGTAAATAATTTTTTTTGGTTGAAAAAAAAAAAGAGAAAAAATTGAAGAGTTTTTACATAAATCAAGTCAAGAGAACAGTCTTGTTGAAAATTTGATTACTAAAGGGATTGGAGTGCAATTTTCATATTTAGTGCAGATTGCAATTAAAGGCATCATTTTTATTTACTAACAAAATAGGGAAAACGAATGTCAAATTATTAAAGTATCATTTATTTATTAAATAAAAAATAAAATATTTTTTGTATTACTGGTTACATGGACAGAAGATTTTGGATAAATTCTAAAGGTTGAGGTTATGTGAGCTCACCAAAAATAAAAAAACTAAATAAATTAATTAATTAATAATAAAAAAAATAATAAAGTGGAAGATTGGAGATGAGAGTTCAAGTTGGGAGACTAATTTTATAATTTATCTAAATGATCAATAAAAATATTAGTTTATTATACTAATTAATCAAATGAATGGCAGTGCGTCGACGGTCGACGCCCATATGTGATAATGATGTAACAAGCTATGGCCCGTCATATCATGCATTGGCCATTTCCATTTCCATTCGAATATCCCAATTGTTACGTAAACCCACTTTATAAAAATGCAGACAAATTTGTGAAAATGAAAGTTATACTAGCTTACTAGGAAGATAAGAATTTGTAGACTTCTGTTCACCTCTATGATTATGCTATTTATTTGGTAGAAGTTTATCTGAAAGATATACTTCTTATCCATTATCTCATGATAAAGATGTGTTCACATGCTTTACAAGTTATATTTTGAACGTATTATTACAATTAGGATGCGTTTGATTGGTAAATATTTTCTAAAAAAATATCAAATCAAGAAAATTATTTTCCAGATTTGGTATTGGATGGAAATGTTTTTCATGGAAATCATTTTTCAGATATTAGTGTTTAAAGCACAAAAATAATGATTTTCCTGAAAAACTCAATCCAAGAAAGAGGTGGAAATCCGTTTTCCCAAAATTTATTTTCATGGAATTCCCTTTCCTATAATCCTATCAAACACACCCTTAGAGAAATTGTTACGTTCTCAAATAATTTCTTGCTTGTGTTAACTAGAATTAACAGTTGTTGCTTGAATTTAATTTGGAAAATGCTAGACTACCATAATGAATATCATAATGGTTGACATAATGGTTGTTGGCATATTTAATAACCGTCCATCTAAAAGTGATGGAGTGGTTGAAATTGTAGGATCATGCCACATATCCATTATGTCAACCATTATGGTATTTATTATGGTGTTGTAGCATGGTCCATTTAATTTCTTTGTTTTTCCTTCTTTCGACAGAATTAAATTTCTTTGTTTTTCCTTCGTTCGACCCCACACCCCCCGCCCCTGGGCCCCCAGCAGCACCCCCAAAAAATATATATATTTCCATTTTTTGGCTTTACAATAATTCGATCATTTTTCTGAAGTATCCATATTTTGATAATTGATCAATGCTAAAATTAAATTTGATAGGAGTACTCCTCACGACACAACCGTATTTATTTGGCGTATTATTTATTTTTATTTTATGCAGTTGGGGTACTTTGATATCCAGGAAATCAGAAATATATTTGTTAATCTATCAATATGGTCGTACATCCCTATCCAATTGCCAAACCAATTAGGCATTAGCCGACTGCGAAACGAGAGGCCACCAAGTAGCCAATTGTGCCCAACTTATAACAAACAGCTGCTCATGGCCAACTTGGTAGGCCATTTAAACTACGGGTCCCTTTTTATTAAGATTATTATTTATTTTTTTATTTTCTTAATAATACAGAGTTTGTGTGTGTGTTTTTTAATCCATCTCAAATTATATTTCACTTTTTTTGTCTAATTATGTATTATTAGAAATTAAAATAAACTATCATCATTTAAAATTCTAACCAAACATTGTAGAATCTTTTTTCAGTTAGATTTTCAATTAGGCATATATTATTTATTAAAATTAATTGATGTAATTTTAAGACTCAGACTTAAGATCTCTTACTTAGAGTAATGACATCCTTAGCATTTGAAAAAAAATTATCCAATGCCCAGAGACATTATGGCACGTGATAGCAAGCGTGATGTGATGCCATACATGATATCTTGCCACATCACCCGATGTACAGTGCTGTAGCACTGAGATAATCTTTGAGCATTTGAACCAACACCACTTTTTGTGTGGTAATTTAATTGATGAATTAATTTAACCTATTACAACTAGTATTTGATTGCTTACTCCAACAACAATTTCTATCTAACCAAATAAAAATATAATTGTTAGTTACAAAATAATTCTTATTTAAAAAGTTAAATTGAATTTAGTGTTTAGTAACCGCTTTAATAAGTTTATGTCATTTACCAATTTTTTAAATTCTTGTAATTTAAATGTATACTTTTGTGTATTAGAATACTTTCAAATTATTATTACTACTTATTTGAAACATATAAAGTATTTGTATATTTTTTAATGACTCACATTTTTGTGATAAATTTTCAAATAATGACAATAATATGAAAATAAATTTTTAAATATATGATCAGCATGACTATAAATTCTATAATTATTTATATAGTAAATATTTAAATTGAAAATGAGATTATAATTAAGTAAATATAATTTTCATAAATACGATTGGTTTGTCATAGAATGTCAATTTCTCAGTTTTCTTCCTTGTTTTTGACATAATCAAGACATCAAATTTATGAACGACAAAATAATTCTATATAGAAGCGGTTATCAACAATATATATCGAAAGTTTAATTTTCAAGTTAGTTATCATGGTGGAAAATAGAGACCCCATGAGAGCTACGAATTGATTTCGAACTTTCTTCATGGAGGCAGTGGGCTAATTATTGTTATTTTTTGGAAGGGATTCGTATTGCGAATAAGATTTGCCGTTGACAGAAAAATCAAAAAAATTAAAAGAGATTATAAGAAGGTTGTTTATGTCATTTGCTTATAATTATTTTAGTAAATAATAAATTAATGGTGTACGGAAAATTTTTGTTGTGATAATATAGCCACTCCAAATATGTCTTCGGTGCGCTGCGATCCTAATGTTGAGTTTTGTGCCAAGTATCAGAAAAAGATCAATAAAATGAATGGTGAAATTAATATTAAAAAAAATATCGATTTCTATGAATCGGACGCGTTACTAACATGATATGGACTTGAAAATGAGTAAGAAAATAAATTTGTTTGGTTTAGAGGAACTCCAACCTAAGGAAATAACGATTTTCGACATTGTTACTCAAAAATATCAATTAAAAATTGGCTGTTCAAATTCTACCAATGAATGCAAAGAAAAATATGTTATCATGTAAACAAACTGATATGATCCAAGCCAAGTCAACATCCATTGACAGGCTCCATGTTACCGTTGGACCGTTCACGAGAGCTCGTGCGAAGCGGATCAAGCTAGCACTAGCGGGATTGATTCAAGAGATATGGCAAAACTCCACTAAAGAGGTGTCTTGGAGCTTGGAGGAAGGTTTGAAAGTGAAAGAGCCAAAAGAGATCAATGTTTCAAGCTTATGGACTCAAAGTGTTAAAAAATGTGAAATCGGGGATTGAAATGGAACAAAAGAAGAGTTTAGGGACCAAAATACAAATTTCATAAAACTGTTAAAACCATGAGGTAGCATGCTCAACCGCATGGTTCAAAAACGAAGTTGAAGCAAGTTTTACCCGAGGCTTGGTCACAACCATAACCAAGGTAATTACGGCCGTAAGTATTACAACATACGGTCGCATGCGCCAAATTCTGGCATACGCATTTATTGTTTCCTTTCTCGTTTAGAACTTGATTTTTACCATATTTACTTATTATTTCCGAGTTTTGTAGGTATTTCCGTATTGTCTAAGTTTGTGGATATGTAGTACTACAAATACCCACCCTATATTTCATTGTAAGAACAACTTTTAACTATTGATTAAATAAAATTGAGTTTGTGAGATTTCTTTCTCCAATTCTTTATTCCAATTTAACAAATCGAACTTATCAAGAGTTTGATCACCTCGTGTGGCATTCACACCCTGTTGGTTGCCAATTCGGCATTGTAGGAGGTGTTCGGTTTAATATATCGTTCTTTGCCTCATCGTGAGTTGAAGATCGACAATTTACCTATCTTTTTGTCAAATCTATTAGCTTTTCTGGGTTGATTTCAGTCTCATTGTAGGTTGCATTGGCACCGCTCCAATGTGGTTCACATCAGTTGGTATCGAGCTCAGGCTCTAATTATCCGGTAACTTATCATTTGGTTTTATTGTTCTTGTCTTTTTTTTTTTTTGGAGGGGGTTGGTTTGAGATCTTAGATCTTATCGTTTGTTGTTGCATCTCGTTCTTTGTTACTTGTCTTTGTTCTTGTGTTTGAGCGCCTCCCTTCTCCCAAAAAAAAAGAGCAAAAAAAAACCCAAAAAAAAAGAGAAAAGAAAAGAAATATCAAGAAGAAGGAAAAAATGGAAAAAAAGGGACTCAAAACCATCTAGTTGTACAAGTGATAGCCCATCTTATTGGCTACAGTTAGTTTTTCGTTTTGTTAATTGTTTTGTTTAATGTGGTTGTGTTAAAGCGTTGTCTAGCACTATTGTAAAAATTTTATCTTTACTTGTTATCGTAGATTGACACCAATTAAGAGTTGAGCTAAGCAAGAGTGTTCTTGCTTCGAACTAGTTCATTCTTTGTGAATGGATTTTGTGAAAAAGAGAGGTAAAAGGCAGAGGGGTGAGATTAACATCGGGTAAAAGCCGATTAAGAGGGATTATCGCAGATTGACGCCAATTGAGAGTTGAGCTAAGCAAGAGTGTTCTTGCTTCGAACTAGTTCGTTCTTTGTGAATGGATTTTGTGAAAAAGAGAGGTAAAAGGCAGAGGGGTGAGATTAACATCGGGTAAAAGCCGATTAAGAGGGAAACACGAGTGCTCTAAACACATGAGGATGCTTTTACACACACGTGCACATTATTTCTGAAGTAAATTCTATCACAGGTTAGGAACGTAATATGGTCACTGACGATTATTCTATTCTACTGGAATAGAATAATCATCAGATGAGAGCAACCATGGAAGAATCCATTGCTAGTTTGGATGCAAGGCTCGCTTGATTGGAGGGTCCACAGGGAAGAGGAAATAATAAGGATGCTGGTATTGGTTCAAACCTTAATAAGTGAGTAGAGGATAAGTATGAGGAAGTGTATATGTGGAATCAACGGAGCAATAGAGAAAGAAGAGGCCGACCGGGACAAAATGACGTTGAGGGAGATTCGAAGAACGTGAAAATAGAAGTGCCTAGTTTCCAAGGCAAGGGTGACCCTAAGGTCTACCTTGATTGGGAACAATGCATGGATGCACTATCTGATTATCACCGATTCCCGAAAATAGGAAAGTGCCGTTAATCGTGAAGGAGTTCATGAGATATGCCTTGACATGGTAGCAACAACTAACCACGGCTCGGCGTAGGAATTTGGAAAGGCCAGTAGGATCTTGGGAAGAATTGAAGATGTTAATGAGAAAGGGATTCGTACCTACGCACTACTATAGGAAGCTATATTAGAGACCACAAAGCTTAACCTAAGAAGGAAGGAATGTTGAGGATCATTATCAAGAGATGGAGTCTCTTATGACTAGAGCCGATGTTGTGGAAGATGAGGAAGCAACTATGTAATGTCCCCTGTAGTCCCACATACTTATACGCCATTTTAACGTTATATCTTATATAACGTGCACGGTAATACATCACATCATAGTCTCGTGCACGTACATTTGTTGTTACATAGTGGACCCTAGGGCAGCGTTACTCGTGTGCGTCGCATATGCAAAACCCTGAGTTCATACTTTTCTTTTAAACCTTTCTGACGTATACACATACTCAAGGGTTTCGAAAATGGACAATTCTATAAAAATACTTAAAGTTTTTGAAAATGGACAATTCTATAAAAATAACTTTCAAAATTGCACAGTTAAATAAAAATAGAAGTGTTTAAAATAAAAAATTTCTAAAAGGAAAAAGATAAAAAATTTCAAAAAAGAACAGGGGGAATAAAAAATAGATCACAAGCAACTTGCAACCCAATAATCAAACCGTGGACTTAATGCAGGTAGCTTAGCAACTGAGTATCTTTTAAAAAAATATATATTCCTTTTTTTTTTTTTTGGGATACGATTTTATTAATAGAATAAGCTTGTATTAATAGAATAAAATTTACAAGCTTGAGAAGGGGACGAATGAGCCTTACCTTTCTATGTTTATTACACTTAAATGATAAGAATCCATGAATGTAGGAGTACTACTCCTCTATACAGTGTAATCTCTAAGAAAATTCCAAAAGAAAATAAAAGAGGCTAATGTCAAATTCTCCTTGGATAAGGAACGGAGTTCCTATCAGTGAAAAGACTCCCAGATATCAATCCCCTCAGTTGGGAAGATTCATAGAGGACCCGCCTTTTGCGTTCATGACCTTTCGCCACAAACCAATCCGTTGATGTGTTTGCTTCTCGGCGTTCTCGCCAACAATGGTGAATCGTAGCTGTTCGGGTAAGTTGAGATCTTATGTAGCCACCCTTCTTTCTATAATCTGGCTAACTGTATACATTTTTTTATCTTAAACATTTTTCCCTTTTTTCTATTATTTCCCTTTTGTTTCATTGTGTTACAATGTATAGAGATACTATGTAATGTATTACAAATACTTTGCAATAAGGTATGTAATTAGCACAAAACGGATCTATTCTTTTTATTGTATACTAGTATTACCCCGTGCATTGTACAAGACGATTTTGATGGTATATTTATATAAAAAAATTATAAAATAAGATAATAAATTATTATAAATATATAACAAAAATATGTAATATTATAGATTTAAATTTCAACAATAGTTTACAAATTTTGGTGTGAAACATTATCTTACAAGGAAAAATATCATATCAAATATCGTAATTGATGATTTTAGGTAATAATATAATATTTGGGAACAAAATTTAAATAATATGCATTTTTTTAAAAAAAGAAACATAAATAACACATTTTATGATTCCTACATAACTATTCAAACGTATTTCAAACACGATTAACAATGATCTTATGGTGGGTCTACACATACATATATAAATTTTATAAATATTGAATTAATTTTGTACCACATTTAGGTCAAATTAAATTCTGAATATTGAATTGATTTTGTACCTTAAGTAAATAAAAAAAATTCTTATTTAATTTTTGTAAATAAATAAAAATAATTTTTTTTAAAAATAGAAACTCGCTACTAACTCGACACTGTAATTCAAAAACTAAAATGTATATAAAAAATTAAAAATATAATATTCAAAAATTCAAATGTATATAAAAAATTTAATTCTCATTTTTAAAAATAATTCAATTGCTGTTGTAGTTTATAATTTTGACATCATATCACATTTTCATTCATGTTTGCATTTTATTCATTTTTAATTATATAATAATTCAAAATTTAAAATTTATATAAAAAATTAAAATAAGGAAAAAATACTAAATAAATAAAATAAAATAAATTTAATAAGGAAAATAAAATAATAAAATGTGTATTTAATATTTGTTTTCAAATTAGATTTTTTTTTTTAATTTTAAATAAATAAGTGCAAATTTTGCATTGTCAATTTGGTGTAGTCCCTCATTGACACTTGTCTTATTATTTTATTATATTAAAATTAAGATGAATCTGTGCCAAGATCAATACAAGAGAAAGCCTATATATTCTGTACAGAGCAAACTGTTCTAGGAAGTAAATAATTAATATCTCACAATTAGAAAAAGATTGAAATAAATCCCTATAATATCTCCACTGAATTTTCTGACTGACAACTCATGCCAACACGTCCATATCTTTCAACATATTGTACAAGTCATCCCTACCTTTAAAGTCTTTGTATTTTCATCCTTGAGTGGACATGTCCTTTGCACTGAACATCCTTTCCACTAATATTTCCTTCTCTAAACCTTATAAATGCAAAATTTACCCTACTACTTTAGAAGACGTAAATAAAATGAATAACATAAAGAAAAACTTTGTAAAATATTAATATAAAAACTTTGTGTCTCAAATATGCATCCAATTTTCTTAAAATGGGATGAATATTTACAATTGAGATTATTTTTACAATATATTTTTTGTTTATTTTATTTTGCTATTTTAAAAGATAAGATAAAATTGTCATTTTACAAGGTTTTAGAAATGGAAATGGTCATTCAATCAAAAATTAACGTACAAAACAAAGGTTTTTGTTCGACAGTAGATGAATAATCCGAACTTGCATTTCAAATTATAAATAATTTAGAAACTCTAAGTCCCTAGTCTACATTGTCATTGCCATAACAATTCCAACAAATTTATGAGGAATCTCTTAGACCTTTATGGTGAAATCATAATAATTCACAATAAAAATATTATTTGTAAGTAAATATACAGCACAATAAGGAAATATATAATCAATATTAGTTGATAAATGACACACGTGTCCTTTCCCCAACCAATCTTTCCGGAACATTGGTAAATGACAAACGTGTCCTTTGACCGACTAATATTTCGGCACATCAGCTTTCACTAATCGATTGAAATGAAAGCTGTTTTATCTATAAATAATTTTTGAAGTGGCCAGGTTCAGCTAAGCTTTCTTTTTGACACCAACAGTTTTTTCAGTAGCCACGATGACATGGCACTTCAACTTTGTTGCTAAAAGAACCAGCTTCAATTACCGGATTCAATGGTAATTACAGTTCGACCTCAGTTGTCTTCAAAATGTATGGACATCAAGTTTAAAATCTATTGAAATCAGACTGGTATTGAAAGTTTCCCCGACGATTACAGAGTGTGAAAGCTTCTTTCATTGAAGAAACCGAACACTCATATCTTGCGAGAATGATGCATCGATACCCTGCTTCATTTTCGGGCCAAAAATGGCTTTCTAACTATGGTTATGGATTTTTATGATTTGCAGGGTTCCAACAGAGTCAAAACACTCGAGAGGAAGAATTTTCATGGTCAAGCATGGAATGAAGATGAGGGCACGAATAGGACTCCAAGTTAATACAGTGTAACTCGTTATTATAACTGAATGTAATCCATCAACACAATCTAAGAAAACAGTATTTGAGAACATATATGAGTAGTTTACAAGATTTGTAGCACATGGTGTAAAAAAAAACAGTAGTATTTGAGAACATATATGTGTAGAATTCAAGTTTGTAGCTCACAATCAATTCATGGAACATTGCTTTTTCTTCTTCTCTTTGAGTAGCAGCTTTCGGAATTTGCGATCCTTCTGTTGACAAGAGATACTTAAATTATTCATATGCTGCAAAATCAAATGAAAAATAAATTAAGTGTTTACCATTTTTTCATATTCCAGCACTTTGTTATCGTGCTTTTGTTTCAGCTCAGTCTCTTTTTTCTTTGTATATTCCAGGTCTTTGTGAAGCTCTTCGATTTCCCTGCAAATTAAATTAACCAACGTTTCTATGATTCAATCCAATCTCTAACTATGATGTGAATTAAATGATTCTTCTAACTTTTGAAGTTCGACAAATGTAATTTGTACTATTACCTTCTCGAATCCTCTGATTCGTTTGAGGCTGCACTAGCACGGAGATGAAGAGTCACCGTCTTATCCTCCACTTCCTGTGTCAAACAGCCATTTTGAGTACAATATAATGGAAACAATTCTCTTTAAGTTTTTTCACATAATGGTAACACATGAATCGAATTAGTCGAACCTGTTTCGTAATCTGTAACTCGTGGAGAGCATCTCGTATCTCACTTCTTTTCATCTCCAATTTTTTTTTTTTGAGATGTGAGGTCTTTCTCTTTCTCCTGAAGTGGTAAACTACAAGTTAAACTTGACGTCCACATGAAATTTTCAACAAAATATATTAATAAGTAGGACTTTCTTATCTCACTTCTTTTTTGCAGCCATTTTGAAGCTGAATCTATCTGGATTAGGAATTTCTCGCTGTAAAAAGTTACAAAAGATGATTAAACAGAGTGAAAAAGTTACCAGTCCTTTCATGTGTTTAATAATTAAACCACATAACTAAACCCATTGGCAGATGAAATATGAGTTGATGGCCAACAACTGTAAAGGATTTCATGTTAACTGGACACACCCTTATGAAAACGTTTATCTAGCTGATACCATCCAATAAATCTGTTCAGAAGAAATTAAAAAAACAAACAAAAAAACAAATACCATCCGAGAAATAGTTCCAGAACGTAATTCAACAAGAGGCAAACAAATTTCATCTCAGTGGAACTCGATTTTTGGTTTCTTCAATGGATAATTAGTTCATGTACATACGAATATGTGATGTTTCTTCATTTGAATCTCATACGACATGAAAGGGCTTTGAAATGGAAAATAACTAACAAAAAAATTGAGAATAGATCTCGGATGAAATACGGCAACAAATTTCACGTACCTACAATATTAGTTTAGTTCACAAAAATAACATAACAAATCCAAAAAAAAAATATAATAATAATTCGAAAAATATTCTGATTGAAGTAAGCCTTCTGTAGATCCTCGATTTACTAATCTCTAATGTTTCTTCATGTGCATTTCATGGATTTGAAATGGAAAATAACTAAGAAAAAATCGGCAACAAATTTCACGTACGTCCAAAACAAATCAACAAAATTAATTAGAGAAATATCCTAATTCACGCAAATCCTCTGTAGATAGCCGATTACCTCAGATGAGCGTCCCATGCCATCCATCACGCTACATGCATTAATTGGGTGAAAATTAGAGTTAAGTAAATCAAATCGAAGTAGCTAAATCGTGCAGTAAAATTTTTAAAAATTTCAACTAACCTGTCCTTGTGAAGCTTGCCAAATCTCGTCATGTTCCTGAGATTTGAGAAGAAGATATGATCGTCAAATCTCAAATGTCTGTAGTCGATTGATGCATTCAAAGTACAGTGCCAAAAAATTAGAGATAAAACGCTAATTAAAAGCAAGAGTGATACTAGAAGAATTAAATATGGTAGATGCAGAAATGTGGAACGAACGAACTATTGAAGTTGGGACGAACCTTCAGAGAATTAGTGAATCACACCGGAGCGTATGAAACTGATGGAGCAGAGTATATATATAGTCTGTAGTCTGCAAAACAGAATTGAGTTGGAGATGGGTGAAATTCCAGTTTTGACCTCAGCTTTCAAGTGAATTTTAGTTCTTTGTTTGGTGGTGATTTTTCGTCATATTACATGCCACTTACAAGTTACAACCTTTTCATTTGTTACCCTTACTTTTTGGTTTTTTTTTGTTTTTTTGGTTGGAAAGGAATTTGTTACCACTTTTTATAAGTATATATTCTCTCAAAAATTCATTTCTTAATTTCACTTGAAATCGCTGGGCAAACTCTCTGAGTTACATTTTTCTTTTCGCATAAATCAATTAAATTTTTTATACGCGAAGGCATTTTTTGTTACATTTTGTTTTTGGAATAAATTTATCTTTTTATATGTAAAGCCATCAAAAATACCAAGTGAATATTGGAATTCATGAAGCTCTTTTACCCTTTGTTCAAAATTTAATAGAAAAAGGAAAAGTACTGATCATTGCGGCAAGTCGTTGAATTAAGAGTGCGTTAGCGTATAAATTAAAATGTATTTTTATGATTAGGAAGAAGAGAGAATTAATGGAGTTGGATGGTGGAGATTTAAAAGTACAGATGATATGTGGATGTGATTTGTTTAACTAAATTTAACTGTTAAAAAAAATAAATTAATATGAATTAAGAGAACTATGCTAACAAGCTCTAAATACCTCAGATGCCAGTGCACTTTGTTAAGTATTTTTGAAATTTCATTAAACTATAAAATGTTTTTGCAAGGTTACTATAGTTTTTTTTTTTAAATTAGAATAATGTCATTGTAGTTTCTTAAATGTACCTAATATGCCACTAAAGTTTAAACATCTCTAGTAAGCCATTGCATAGAGATATAGTATTCTGTATGCCACTTCGTTGACGACCATTTCAAAATTTAGAAGAATAAGTGAGTGACACACCAAAAAAAAAAAAAAGGATTTTTACAAGCAAAATAATTCTCCAATAAATATAAATAAAGATATTTATAAAATAAAAATAAATTGTCGGTCCAAAATTATAAATTTAAGACTGACAATAAGTTTTTTTTTTTTTACTGTGACTTTTCTTATTTGTTATTTCTTCCAATGTGAAATTATTTAAACACGTAAATGAAGCACTTTATTGAAGATATAAAGTTATTATCTTTAAGTATTTTTATTAATTTTAGTTATCAAATTATTATTCAGAATCGAAAACTCGTATCCGCCACACTACTAATTTTATTAGAAAGACATATCTCAGATGCTATTAAGCTATAAATTAACTAAGATACAGGAAATAATAATAGATCTAAAATAATGGTGATACTTATATATTTAGCTTATCATGTGGAAGAATTAAAAAGATGCTAATTATATTCACACTACGAATTTTAATAAGTACATAACATTCTAATTATCTTAAATATTTTTAATATTTACTTTTTTATGCAATTACATCCATAACTTTTTTCCTTCAATTATTATTTTCAATGTTTCACTACTTGTAAATTTGATCTATATAGATAGTTTTTGTTTGAAAATTTTATTTCTTTGTACGTCAAATGACTTGTTTATCGATGATAAATTTAAATAACATTAACTATAATATATAGAAAACATGAATATTACTTATTAATTTCAAAGAATGCCACCACAATATTTAAATATAAATTAATATTTACGTAGAAAATAAGTTAACTATTAAAAATTCATTATAGAAAACTTAACTTAAATTTGAGGGGATAATTGTAGTTATAGCTAAAGTTGAAGTCCTTTTCATGCAATTAAAATGTGGTCTACCTAGCATATTGTGTAGTGTGAATATAATTAGCCTAAAAATAAGAAAAAATTGTTATAAAAGTATAGAAACAATAGAGAGAATTTAGAGAGAATGAATTCTAAGGAATTCTCAGGAATGAATTTCATTAATAACTGAAGCCCTATTTATAGGAAAACTTCGAATGGCACAATCGTAATTACATAATTTCATCAAGGGTATAATAGTCATTCACATATAATAATTACATCTTTTACCAAATTATTCCTCCACCAAATTATTCCTCCACCAAATTATTCCTCATAATTCATAACCACCAAATTATTCTCAATTATTCATAACACTTCAATTATTATTCATAACACTCCCCCTTGAATGACTATTAATACAAATGTCTTACGGACTGCTTTGGAGAAAAACCAGGTGGGAAAAAACTTCCAAACCGATTGCAGGATAGCTTGGAGTGGTTATATATCGCTTCATCAAAACATTGCTCCCTGATGTCTATCGGCATATGAGTATTCACGTCTTTGCCTCGTTAAAACCTTGTCAAGAAAATCCGTGGGAAAAAACTTGATCGAAGGAAAAAGAGTACAATTTGCTCTGCTCGATTTCATATCTTGAGAACTGATATCTTTACTACGGTAAATGATTTCAATATCATCATCGTTTGGATCTAAAGCATTAGCTCCATTATAACTTGATCCAATAGATACCTTTGTATCAATTTCTCCTATCGTTCTCAATATACCATGAATATGCCTCGTTAAAACCTTATTAGGAAAAACCCAGTGGGAAAAAAACCTAATGAAGGAAAAAGAGTACATTATTCATGTGAATACGCCTTTAAAGTCGCCTCATTAAAAACCTTGCTAGGAAAACCCAATGGGATAAAACCTCAGTCAAGGGAAAAAGAGTGCAACGCAGCGTATTTTATACAAGTATCTTGCAAGCATTTCAAAATCTTTCATACATTTGTATGAGTATCATATACATTGATTTTATACTCTTCGTTCATTTAGAGTGCATCAATTTTCTTACACAACTACAAAACATTCACCATGAACATATGTCTCCAAATACACAATTTAAAGCATATAAATTCGTTGTAAAAACATGTAAACATATAAGTAAACCTTCATAACTAACTAACATTTAAAATATATCATTTAACATTTAATACTCACTTAATAAGTTATTTCATTCCCAGGGGCTTAGTTCACCCTTTAGGGTACTCATAAACACGGGTTTAGCTCATCCGATCCTTTAATTTCCTTTTCGGTACTACACACACGATCGGTAATTTAACTTTCATGAGCATGCAACATATAATGACCACCATGCTTATCTTTAAACTTGAGCATTAGTCATCATCATCTCATCATCTCATAAGTTAAGGATTTCACATTCACCATTTATCATCTTCAATATATCTCAATATTTTCATTATCATTGATCATATGTAGCGCTACATTTTCATATCGTGTCGACACTTTTCAATTTCATTTCTTTCCCCATATCGACATAACTTATCGAGATATCTCATTATCAATCCTCTTGTAGGATTATACAATATAGTTATATCTATATACTCTTCAAGAGCATATGCCTCCGTTATTAAGACCATCTTTTATAATTTGCTTTGATATATATGTTTGGGGAAATATCAACGCTTCTGGCGCGCTAACTTATCAAAGCATCGTAGCTGATATATGTGATTGTTCATAGCCTTTCATGCATCTTTGAACTTCAAGTTCGTATTTCAATTTCGAGGATATAACATGATGCATTTATTTTCAACCTTTAATACTCCCCCTCATGCTGAGAAAATTTAGAACACCAAAACTCATACAGTTGGTATGATTTTAATCATATATGTTCTCATCATTCAGCCTTAATATGGGAATTTAGACCGTTTGCATTCTATTCTCGATATCGGCAATTTATTTGAGGACTTTAAATAATTTGCCATATAATATCCCACTTGTATGCGCTACTCAAATCCTTGAGGATTTATTCAAGTATTGGGATATACATTTACTAGCTTTATCATTAAATCTGAAAATCATGCTCATCAGTGAGCAAATATTTAAATAAATTTCAAATTACGAATCATATACACATGTGACTATCTAGTGGATCCATATCATAATATCTAGTAGTCCACATGGAGGATGAGTGGGCCCATACTTCTCATCCTTTATTCCAGGATATATTTGGGATTTATTCCCAATATTGGCTAGTAATGATTTCATCATTTATCGAGAACAATCATTGAAGAATTCCTTTAATTCTTCACTTGAAATATTGATTTCAATAATTATTTAAACCGGGATGGTCAGTCCGGTATTGCAAGCAGTATTATTGAACTTCTAGTTCAAGAAATTCTTATATCGATTTCACTAGTATCCGTATAGTGCTCAACATGATTTATCATAGAAATAATTCACCGACATATTCCATCATCTTTTGGTGACATTATTGTCTACCACTATTCAAACACGGATTCTGACTCATACGCATCACATCCGGCTATTATTTAATTCCAAATCGTAGCTCTTACGCTTCATATTATTTATTTAAAATCGAGTCTTATTTCATACGCGTCGTATTATTCTATAAATAAATCATCAAAATTATTGCAAAATTCATCCTAACAAGGGTCTATACATTATAATGGATCATATGCTCTCAAATCTTGAAAATACTATCCATCACTACCGATTAAAATCTTAAAAAGGATTTATCGATGTAGGCTGGAAAGATTAAGGATGCTAATGAATAAGGGTATCCCACAAGATATCCGATGCTTGATTGAAGCAAAGGTTCGATTATCTGGTGAGGTTTCAATTCCCTCTAAATACATGCCTGGTATGGGTAAAAGTAGTTTTTCAAAGAAACGGAGAGCAAAAAGATTAGGAGGATGCTACAAGTGTGCTCGATGGACATGTGACACTCGATGTAAATGCAGGGGTACTTGTCCGTAAACCGAGAAGATAAAATAGCATTCATTAAGGATGGATTGAGTAAGGAGCCTTTGGATGATATTCAGTGCTCTTGAGACACATCCTAGTAGACACGCATAAGGTGAGCTAATGGCCTTATGGGCCAAATTCAAAGATCAACAAACGCGTTACAGTCTTGAAAAACTTACTTTAGAAGATCCTGTTTGTAAATTTAGTAGAAAAATTTAGCATAATGATTTTCCCATATTTATGTAAGAAAGCTCGGTGTAATAACAAAGATCAATATATTTCTTTTATTTGTAAATATCGTTTTTCAATTTTAAGATATATATATTATTTTTCAATCTCTGACAGCTATATGTCATATCACTAAAAAATTTTTCGCCTTTTTTTTTTTCTTTCATATTTGTCAAAAAGTAAATAGTGCACTCAATTATTGGTTTGAAAATTTTTCTTTAAATAGAGGGATTCATATATCTATCATTCATTCGTTGAAAGAGAAAGATAGAGGTGGAGATGGAGATGGAGATATCAAAATCATCTCATGTAAGTCAATCTTTACCTCGCCAGGTAAAAACTATATGTGTTCTTGGTGGCTCCAGACTAGTAGGTCATATCCAATATGTGGATATGGCGAGACCAACTTGTAAGGGAGTTAGGAAACAAAATATCAATATACTATATGGAGGGACTAATAACAAACTATTAAGGAGTCTTACGATGGCCGCACAATTATGGGGGATAAGAGTCTCAAGTATAATACCTTTTCATCGAATTGGAGGCGGTAATCGAATTGGAGTTAGAAATGTCATTAGTCCAAGCTGGATTGATGCTACAAACACAATCCATCCATGATCGCCGATGTATATGATGAGCAATAGTGATGCTTTTATTGTTCTTCCAGGCGGTTATAACACGCTGGAGGAAATATTCAATATAGCGTCATTTGCACAGTGGAATTTTCATACCAAACCCATAGGTTTGTTGAATATTAATTATTTCTTCGATGGTTTGCTAGCATTTCTAGATCGGTGTAGAACATAAATTTATTTCTCGCTCAAAGAAGAAATATACTTGTTTACGCTAATACGATTCTTTGATCTACTCATCAAGATTCAATCATATGTTCAAAAATCTATGGAAGTTTGAAACCCATCGGTCACAGATCATCGGTGTCAAGCGAAAAAGAGATCCTTTGGATCTTTCATTATGAACCCGAATGTTCGGGGTGACAGAGTTACGGAGTATTTATACTCTCGAGACGCATCCCTCATTTATGGGTTCAATATATATTTTCTTTTCGTATTTCTATATTTTCGAGTGTTTATTGCCATCTTTGATATTCTCAATATGTTCCACTTCGGCCGTTTTGTACTTCTTCAGGAGTAATAATAATAATATCATATTGGCTTTATTCAAATACAGATATCTAGTGATTTTGCTTCTTCAAGAGCATTTTATTCTCATATTAATACAATCTCATATCATCGATGAGATTACTTCATATAAGCTTTCCATGGGATATATTTTCTTTTATTTATCAACATGGGATCTATTGAGCATTTTACTTTCATCTATTTATCCAATGGTAACTTCAAGTACCACTTGCTCAATTTTCTCCATTAATATTCGGTATATATGGAGAAGTAATTTTATTCTCATCGTCTACTGCTTCGAGAGTATGATTAGAATATTTGATCAACTACTTCTTCTGGAGTAGGATTCGTTATAACCAATCGTGTAGTATAACCCACCACATTGAAAATATGCACACCAATCGTGTGGTATTACCCACCACATTGGAAATATACTCAAACTATAAAGTGCATAAATTTAAATTGCAGAAATTAAATTTCCTCCAATAGGTGGTCGAATCTACCTTATGGGAATTATTGCAATAAATATAAATTTACGGAATTTAAATAGCAAGAATTAAATTGCATAATGTTTAACTACTTCTTCAGGAGTAGGATCTGCTCAGTAGAAGGTATTACCCATCACTTAGCATATAAAGTGTAAAAATATATAAAACCTTCCGTTTAGTGACGGTTGAACCCATCATCAAGTAGGAGGTATTGCAGTAATTAAATTGCAGTAAATAAAGTGCGAGAATTAAATATTGAACTGCTTCTACGGGAGCAGATTTGTTCTTCTAGAACAAATACTCATTACTTCTACAAGAGCACACTTATCCTTCTAGAATAAGTACATTATGTAATTGAACTCTTCGGGAGTTACATTAATATTTTGATCTTTTAACTCAAATGGACTTCAAGCCATTTTATATAATCAATGGATTTAGAATTTCTTCATGAATATTCTATCCATTTTTCACTGTCGTCAAAATTAGGTCGGTTTACCTTAAGGGTAAAATTGTCCATTCCAATTCGCAAAGGTAAAATTGTCAAAAATATTTTATCAATGTTTTACGATTGGAAAATTATCTCCTTTCTACTTCAATTTATCAATATCAAAATATTCAATGATTATTTTGTAACTTTTTCAAAAGTTGGTGTCTTGATTTGTAAATTTTGAAAGTTTGATAATAACATATTTCAAAGCGAGTTATTACCCTATCAATGTTGGTGTCAAATCGAAGCTCTCGTTAAATCGAGTATAATGGAGTCGAGAAAATTTGATTTTGATAATGTATACTCCTTATATCTCGATAAAGCGAATGTTATAGTTTAATATATTATTATATTATAAAATCATATGATTTACCTTTTTCCCTTTCTCTAATTATTCCATGGATGAGATTTACTTGCAATCCATTTACGTGATCGGAAAATTCTTTGGACTCCATTCTTCCAATTTTGGAATTTCAGACATCTCCAAGCAGGTTGTGTAGAATGAGGAATTGTGGGAGAAGAATATGAACAAAGGGAATTTTCAATGATGTATTTGCAAAGAGAGAGTTATTTAGGATTGATGAGGATGAATTAATTCATTGGTAATAATCCAGTTTCTGATACAGAAGATCATCTATAAGATGCAACTGTAGAGCATACTTCTTTCATATTACTCAAAGGGTTAGAGACTCGTGCTGATAACGTGTTATAAAAGTATAGAAACAATAGAGAGAATTTAGAGAGAATGAATTCTAAGGAATTCTCAGGAATGAATTTCATTAATAACTGAAGCCCTATTTATAGGAAAACTTCGAATGGCACAATCGTAATTACATAATTTCATCAAGGGTATAATAGTCATTCACATATAATAATTACATCTTTTACCAAATTATTCCTCCACCAAATTATTCCTCCACCAAATTATTCCTCATAATTCATAACCACCAAATTATTCTCAATTATTCATAACACTTCAATTATTATTCATAACAAAAATCTCATTGTCAGCCTCAAATCAATATTTTCAAATTGACAATCATGAGGTTTTTACTTTTATATTTTATTTATTTTGGCCATATCTAATTATCAATCTTGTAAAATTATTTATTGAAGTATCACCAATAATCAATTCTAATAAATTTTTAAACATCATTCAATAGATAGTCATACGAGATATAACATTTCGAATTTAATTGCATACTAAAAATTTTATTAAACTTCAATGGCATTTTAGGAATATCAAATAAACTGTAATGATATTCTGAAGTCATAAATTTAATAAATTACAATGGTATTCCGAATATATTTTAAAGTTTAATGATATTTCTAATAAACTTCATAACAGAGAGTGTCTTTTAAATTATTTAACTCTAAATCCTTTGTTACGCCCAAATAGTGTTCTAATAAGCATAATACGTCCAAAAGTGTTTATATCAAGCCTTGAGCCTAAGTGCACTTCTGCACGATGATGGGTGATAAAAATATGGTCAATGCGCAATAAAGCATAAAGCATGACAAAGTGTGAATCCTAAGTTTTGAAGATACAGACGCTTAAGCGAGCGTCTAAATACGCTTGAGAGAGAGAGAGAGATGTGGCAACCAAATAAAGGACAAAGGTGAGCCGAAGAATCAAGATTAATAGAACTAAAGTTATACACATGGCTTGTGACTTCAGACCGGATTACCCCATTATTACTTTTATTGACGGTTTTGGTCTAAAAATTATGTAGTGTACTTTAAAACGATAAACGAATATCTGATCGCGATTTATACACTATAATTTTTATTGGAGGTACCATATTTTAATTGCGATTGGTATTTTGCATTTCCTTTATTTTCTCACTCATATTCTTGGAATTTTTATATCAAATTCTTATCCTCAATTTTCTTTTAATGTGTGCATGTTGTTTGGAGTGCAAATATCTAATTATAAATTAGTCGAAAGAGTATAAATATATTTATTTTATTCATTGCAATTTTGAAAAAGAAAAATCAACAGAAAAAATTAAATGAAAATGTAAAACTCCAAGAAAATATTTAAATATTTAAACCTAAATTGAATACACATACACAACGTATTTAGAAGACACGGTCTATTTATTTAATTGAAATTTAAGAATAATAATGTGAAAAAAAATTGATGGAACAAAATCTATATAATATATAAAATAAGGTTTGATTGACAGTTGTTCAATTGCAAAACAGTTATTAGGACAAGATTTTAGTTAGAAATTTGTTGGACCAATTATTTTCTGCCAAGTGTCATAAATCATGGACAACAATTTTGTTCACCCTAAAAAAGGGTGAACATCACCCTCTTTCTTGTGGGTCAATTTGAGGGATAAAAAATTGAAATTTTTTAATTTTTTTTATTCCATGTTACTCTATTCGTCGAGAGTTTCAAGATGAGTACAATTTTGATATATAATTTTTATTGATTTAAAAATTACTTATTTTTAGTCATAAGCTACTTATTTACCAATAAAATAAGTAACTTTTAAAATAATAAAAATTATATATCAATATTATACTCATATTAAAGCTCTCGACAAATAAAATAATATGGAACAAAAAAAATTAAAATTTTTAAATTTTTTACCCTCAAATCGACCCACAAAAAAAGAGGTTGATGTTCACCATCTTTTAATAGGGTGAACAAATTTGTTCTCTAAAAAGGAGGGTGAACATTAACCTCATTTTGGAGGATCAATTTAAGGAGTAAATAGTTGAAATTTTTGAATTTTTTTGTTCCATATTATTCTATTTATCGAAAGTTTAATATGAGTATAGTTTTGATGTATAAATTTTACTATTTTCAAAGTTACTTATTTTTAGCGATAAATTACTTATTTAATTGTCAAATAAGTAACTTTTGAAATAACAAAAATTATATATCAAAACTATTTTTTAAAGCTCTCGATGAATAGAATAATATGAAACAAAAAAATTAATTTTAAATTTTTTACCCACTTATATCGATCCTCCAAAATGAGGATAATATTCATCCTCCTTTTTAGCATGGTGAATAAAATTGCTAACTAATAATAATTTATTTTAAAAAATGTATTTATTTAATCCCCCAATGTGTGCATTTTTTTTTATTTTTATTTTTTTAAAGTACTATTTAAATCCCCGTTTAAATAAATTAAGAATATTTGTTTAATCTTTAAGTATAAGTTTCAAAAAATTTTCACTAATAAATGTTTAAATTAATTTTTTATTTGTTAACAATTTATCTCTTATTGCCAACTTATGTTTATACTTTTAGAATATTTGTATAATCTGAAATGAAAAAATTTAATATTTTTTCCACTAATATTTTTAGTACAGCAAAATTATACCTTTAAGTTTTAATTTAAATATTCTCAATTATATCTTGAATTTGCACTTAATAAAGAAAGGAAATATTTTTTATTATATCTTTAATTTTTATTTAGGAGTAGAAAAATTTCCTAACATAACAAGATTATATCTTAAATTTTTTTACTTTAAATTTTTTTATTATATCTTTAATTTATACTTTAAGTATTTTTAATTATATCTTTAAATTTTTAGTGTGGAGTAGAAAAATTTCCTAGCACAGCAAGATTTTCTTCATTTGCTAATTTTCTACAACTCAAGAGGGATATCAATATTTTCTAATTAGTTTCTAAAAGTAGTAGAGAAATTTCTTAGCAATTAGCATATATTGTATTCTACCTATAAATTAAAAATGACAAAGTATCACAATGATTTAACATATATGTAAAGAGGACTTATTAAATGAAACTATTACATAATAATTTTGATTTCTATGTTTCTTTTTGGTAGGATTAGAAAATATATAGACTTTTTTCTATGTGAATCATATAAATATTTAGGAGATCCCACCTATATGTGTCAACTTCGTAACACGATATATTGGTATGATAAAAAAATACATAAGCGTTATGAAAGACGTTGAGAGAGAAAATTTCCATTGTATTGTATGTAAGGGCAAGTGATCGAGCTTCCACGAATGAGGGATGTCTCCGCTGTCTTAAGTGATTTACTATATAGCATGAATGAAAAAGTAGTCACTTTGTGCAAACCATTCGAGTTTATAACATGATGTTTTTATTTACGTCAACGATATGATAGATGAATTCTATTATTAATTATGGAAGGCTACAAATGAGTCCTCTAGATGAAGAGTATATCATTAGTTATTCACTAAATTTATTTTATTGTGTAATATATAGTCCGATTATGTTATGTTACTTTTATTTGTTTCTACGTTGGTTATTTTTTTTATTATTCTCATTTGTGCAATTACAATTTGTTTCAACAGTGAAGAACTGCACTGCACTCTTACATAGTGTTCGTGATACTTAGATGAATAATTATTATGAATCGGTTTGAAATTAGTTTATTGTGGTTATATTATTCCTTTGTCGAGTTCAAAGTTTGAATGATATTGAATTGAAATTTTTTATATACATCATTTTCAATTATTATTTTTCTATTTGCACAAAAAAAGTAAGTTTAATACATTGTATATTATCGATTTACAAAAAAAGCACAGCTAATAGACGGTGATCGTGAAACAAGACGCTAATATCCTTGAATTGTATACATTTTGAGCTAAGTAATTATTATTTCAATAGTATTTAATTGATTATATATTTTATATTTTATGGATTTTTATTGTAAAATCTTTTTATAATTTAATCTAGGACAATAGCCGACCATAGATAAATTTATTGAATTATGAGTACAGTATAAAATGAAAAACTTAAATTTTATTTTCTATAATATTTCGTTATTATTAACATTATTTACATTTTATATTACGTGATAGTATTATCGATTAAATACAATTGTTATTTGTTAAAAAATTTATTTTGCATTATTCTTTACCACAAAAATCAATCTAAATAATTTTTTTTAGATTTCATGCAAATCTATACAGCTTTACTCCCGTGCAATGCACGGGGGGTGAAAACTAGTAATATATAAAATAAGGTTTGATTGACAGTTGTTCAATTGCAAAACAGTTATTAGGACAAGATTTTAGTTAGAAATTTGCTGGACCAATTATTTTCTTCCAAGTGTCATAAATTATGGACATAGCATATGACCGGAAAACAAAATAGTTATCTATGACACAGCAAAAAGATCTCCCAGAGTCAATTTTCTAAGAAGAAAATTGGATGTGCTGAGCTTACAAAAAAAAAAAAAGAATTCTCACTACTTTCAGTGTATCGTATGATGTGGTGTACCATGTATGGTACCACATCATATGCCACATCAACATGGGTGCACTATAGTGTGCACCCGGTGGGTACCAGATAATTTTTGATCGTATCTAGTATATTCTTTGAGAGATCTTCAAGAAAATAATTTTTGAATTTATAATTAAAATATTATAGAGATTGAAAAAATGTGAAATCAATAAAATTATAGTTCAAAATAATAATGAAAACGGTGGGGCTATTTGCACTCCACGAGTTTCTAAATACACCCCAGTTGCTTAACACACTTAACCCATTTTCTTTTAATCGCACCTAATTTACTTAATGCACCTCACTCAATTCTAATTTTATCCTTTACCCTAACAAAACTGCAAAACACTTTTCTCTTTCTCGAACCTCCATCGAAGGTCCAACAACCTTGGAAAGTGAGTAACAAGCTGTAATTTTTCGTGTGAATCGTTTGGTGGGCGAAGAGGAAGCAATAGAGAGAGAAAATGAATTTACTTTGCTATTATTTTAAGCACATTTCATGAAACCTAGTGTCATTTTTTTTATTTGATTTCGTTGTTTATTTGCTAGTTTTTGGGCATGTTTTAGAGTTATTTTTCGAAATTAGGAATTGTATGTGGATGAGTTGATATTACATTAAAAAATTAGTGGAACTTTTGCTAAGAAAATTGAGTTGGGACATTTTTTCGTGTGCCATTCAACCCTGTTTAGTGGAACACGTTCGATCGACCTTGGCAAAAACGCTCTAGTGGTATTATTAGAGGGAAAAAAAAGTGAGGATGGTTTATTATTCCCCCTCCCCCCCCGGGGGGGGGGAGGATATGGGTGGGGGGTTGGGCAGGACATAGAGAGGTGGGAGGTGTGGTTCGAACCCTTTAACAATAGGAATTTGGAGATTTCAGCCACTATACCACATTCAAACCACGAAAAAACATTTGTTTGGTAAAAGAAAAAAGTCCCACACTACTGTTTTTTTTTTTCAGGAAAAAAAAAGGACTCCTAATATGTGCATGTTCCTATAAAAGGAATGCACTCGTCATAACAAGAACTGCTTTCTCACACAATCCCTTCAATTCTCTTCTGCTTTATGGATACGAAAACCCAATTAAAATATCAAATTAACTCTCTTCATCACCCATAATTAATATGCACCTTGAGATCAGTCTTACAGGATGTCCTTAAATTTTGCTTACTTCACCCTCATTTTCTTCCTAATCTTCTACAGAGGTCAGCAATGACTATGAGATCCCTTAATTTATCTCCTTCGTTTTTTCAATTCCTTTCGAATATTTATCGATTGTCTTTTTTCCCCCTCCAATTTTTGGATTTGCAGGGTGTTTAGGGGCTACATTTACATTGATAAATCGGTGTGATTATACAGTATGGCCGGGTATACTGGCAAGTGCAGGTAGCGATAAACTGGGTAGTACAGGATTTGATCTTCCTTCCGGCGATACCAGGTCCTTCCAGTCACCGTCGGGTTGGTCGGGCCGGTTCTGGGGAAGAACCGGTTGTACATTTGACTCCAATACAGGACAAGGAAGTTGCGCCACAGGTGATTGCGGCTCCAACCAGGTGGAATGCAACGGTGCCGGTGCCGGCGCCACACCGCCGGCGACATTAGCCGAATTCACTATCGGGTCGGGTGCGACTCTTGATTTCTATGACGTCAGCCTTGTTGATGGCTACAATTTGCCGATGATGATACAGGCGAGAGGCGGGTCGGGTGCGTGTGGGTCAACCGGGTGTATAACCGATTTGAACCAGATGTGCCCGAATGAGTTGCGGGCAGCGGATGGGCAGGCATGCAAGAGTGCATATGAAGCGTTTGGGAATCCGGAGTATTGTTGTAGTGGCGCGTATGGTTCACCCTCCACCTGCCGACCATCGGTTTACTCGGGGATGTTCAAAACGGCATGCCCCAGATCGTATAGCTATGCATTCGATGATGCTACGAGTACATTTACGTGTAGTGGAGCAGATTATATAATTACATTTTGTCCTTCAAAAAAAACAAGGTAAATTGATGCTTAAAGCTCGACCAATCACGGTGTTATTACCATTTTTAATTATTTTGTCGAATTATTTTTCAAAAGACTACGTTTAATATTTGCAATTTACATTTTTGAATTACACATTCCACTTGATTTATTTTTATTGAATAACGAAGAAATACATTAAGTGATAAACAGTAAACACACATTGATCACTCAATAAGTTGTTATTAATATTTCAGAGGAAAAAATCATCAAAAAATGACTAATCGTGTGATCCTCAAATGTGTAGATGTCGTGCGTTAGTTAAGTGAGTTATGCTATTGTTATTGACCACATATAACAATGTAAAATCACATTATTTACTTAATTATGACATTTTGCTAATATATAATTAATATTTAACAGTTGAAAATGCCAGTTACATCCTAGAAAGTGTTATATAAAGTTTTTTTCTAACGATTATTCTATGAAACATTCGATGACGTATATATTTCTCTCAATTATTTCCTTGCAGTCAAAAATCTTCGAGAGGTTCTTCATCTGCCACCGGAGCAACCAACGAATCACCGGGCCTGACAGTCGACGGTGTGAGTTCCAACAGCAACCTCCTATCATGGCTGCCAAATTTTGGTCTTGGAGATTCTTCAAAAACCATGCCAAATTTCGCCTTGCATTTGACTCTTTTTGCAACTTTTTTCATACTCTTTTCTAGGGATATGATATTGTGATTATTCACACACACTTTCCATTCACACGCACGTCAGATCCACACTAGTACAGATTGTAAAGCACATTTTTCTTAGCCATTTGTATATATATAGACATTGAAGTTGATTTTTTCAACTTGTTCCCGTGCGTAGAAAAGTTCCGTTGGTCAGTATCGAACGACATCATAGGTGTGGGGCCTACAATGAACCTCATATCTATGCTGTTATGGACCCACCCCAATACACGGAGTAAATTGTGTTTTAAAACGGAAAAATTACTCTGTTAATATTTCTTTTAAGTTTTTGAATATTTGCAATGTTGTTGATGGTGCAGTCCTGAGATTCAGACGCCAAAAGTCGAATAGCTAGAGTGTAAGAGTATTATATAATTTTAATTTATTATTAGTGAAAATTAGTAAATGGAGATAAACCAGCATTTGCTTCAAAATGAGGTTGTCCATTTTTATTGGTGGGCTTCGGGTACTTTACTGGAATTACAAGATTGTTGGTTGTATATGATCTTTGCTTCAAAATACACATTATCGAGAATCATATATTATATATTATCTTATACATGGTCCTCTTTATTGTTTAGACAATTAATCCTATTAGCACGCTTGCAAAAAAAGTTAAATATAAAGAACTTGTGTCTATGAAATGAATCAAACGTATGTTAAACACAAGTTCTTGTTGTTGTTTATTTGTTTGTTTTCTTTTTTTCTTTTGAGGAATTTATTGAAGTTGAACACAAGTTGTTTAATTCAAAAGAAATAGAATGTAACTACTCTTGTTTAAACATTCTAACAAGAAAATTAACAAATATTGCGTTTGAATATAAGTTATTGCATAAAAATGAAGAATTTGAGGGAATATAACGTCTTATGTCTTTAGCTCTATTCGGAAACTATGCATCAGTATCTTGCATCGAAAATACATATCAGCCATTCATTTGGGAGTGAGGGACACCATCCAAATGGAGATAATAACTCGCTATTGATATTACAATTTTTTGTATTATTGTTAAAATATGTGGTCGCACTTTTATATCTCCTGATCATGGATTGAAACACCACTAAAAAGGTAAACTGACATGCATCCCTTAATCATATCGCTTATTTCACAATGTTACACGAAAAACGTCCACAAGATACCGGGAAAGAGGAGATCACATACGAAGAAACTAAGAAAATATGATAGATCAATAAGAACGCTACCAACAAATTGTTCAATTTTGTGTTTTACTCACTAATTCATAAATGGATTGCAAAGACAAGGGTCCTGAATAATAAAGAGACAAGACCCTTTATGCTGGAAAAGTTAGAAATGGAAAATATAAACATACAATTTGGGTTCCAGTTTATTTATATCCAATGCCACGTAACCTCTAATATTCACATTAGCAAGGGATGTAACTACGATCAAGCCATTATTTACATTCATAAAGGTTTGAATGTAATCTAGAACTCCTACCACTTCTTATAATCGACTCGATGGTCGATTTACAAATTGATAAAAAGCCTAAGGCCTAGCCTAAATTGGTTGTGTCGCCAACTAAAAATCCTCATCAGTGAATCGAAGAGGGGGAAATCTCATCGGTGATTCTATCTCTTCCTTTGATTTATGCTTACTATTATCATTTTATTTCTGGTCATGAATCACGATTAATAATTACAGTTTATATGAAGTACAAAAATATTCTTTATAATGAAAAAAAAATCTTTTACTTGTTAAGCTCTTATTAGGTACTTCCTCCGTCCCATTTTGATAGGTTTGTTTTTCTTTTTTATTCGTCCCAAAATATAGGCTACGTTCTATCTATGTCTATTTAATTTTTTCATTTTTCCTATCATGACCTTATTTAATAGGCATCTATATATTATATATTTTTAGGTTTTAGTTGAAAGTTATAATTGAAAAGTAGTTATTTGGACATCAATTTAGTTATGGTAATTTTCGACATGTGTTTGCTATTTATTCGTACATGTGACAGGTAGTTAGTTTTGACTAATAGTTTTTTAATAGCCACATCGACTTCCCACGTTCTCAATTTGAAGTTTTATTTATTCTTTTTTTAATTGACCATATTTTTTTTATAGTACTTTAATCGTCAATACTTACTTCTAAGAGTTTTTATTTATTAAATGTACTCAACTCTAAAAATTAATTATGCCATATTTTCCTTGACGTATTTTCTTTTTGATTGGGTTTGTAGTATTTTAGGTATTACATAAATACACTCAATTATTATAAATTATTTATTTATTTATAACAAATACATAAAATTACAAATTTGATATAAAGGCATTCTTTGTATACGATTTTGGATCGACTGGTGTAAATAAAATTAAAATTTATTTTTGGTTGTTTCCGATGAAAGCAACCTTCAATTTACAAAATAATGAAAGAATAAATTTGTGTTACTATTATTAGTATAAATTTTGAAATATGCAATGTCGCATGAGAATTATATAAGAGAAATCAAGCAATAAAAAACGTACAAATAATACCTGTGTTTTGATAATTTCAAGAGATAGTGTTTTGGTCATTCTTTTTTTTTTTGGCAAAATTTTGAAAATATAATGTTTTTTAAAAAAAGAAAATATAATGTTATTTTTGTTATGTTGTTTAATTATTGAAAAAGTTTAATTATAGCTCTGTATAGCCTATTCATTTTGTTTTCTATTTACTTTGAATTGAGAAACATAAAAGTTAATATTTAATGTGTATAAATATTAAATTTATTGAGATAAACAAAATATAAGAATCGAAATAGTTACTTTTATATGTATTATGTAATGTATTATTTTGTGTAGAACCAGCTTCTCTTACATACATCTTGATATTAATGTCTTGATATTATATATATAATTAGCCATAGTCTTGCCGATAAGCATAGTAGTATATATGTTAGTACATAATCATGGTTATGTACTAACATTAATAAATATGATTCACTCTCATTTGGTTATTATTATCTGCTTTTTTTTATTTTCTATTTTTTTGGGTTGGAAGCAAGCGCAAGGAAAGAGTCAGTGGATAGATTTGCCATAAATTTTGGGCCACCCTTTTATTTTTATTTTTTTCCAATAAAATATGATTTGTTGTCTTGCTTACTAATCTGATAAGTGACGATAGTTGTTCAAAATCTAAAAAGTTGTTTTCTTTTTTTCTTTTTTGAAATGGGGATGTAAAAAGATTATTAGGTATTTAGTTTTAATAAATTTATTTCTTAATTATGATTAAATTTATTTTTTTATCAAGTTTGTTTTAATTTTTTTTATCAGTCTTATAAATATATAAAGTTGATGGATGATACATATTTTTTTAAATAATTATAACATAAAATTTTAATTAAATTGTTTTTCACATAAAAAATTAATATTGTGACAATTTGATTTTTATTTAATTAAAATAAAATAATCGCAAAGGTTTCGCATTCAATGAATTTATAATACGATTAATTTCTTTTGATAATTTTATTTTTCTTTCTATTGGCATACATGTATTATATGCCGATTTCATATAAAGTTACATGTAATTAGTTCAAAAAATAATGTCTCTTCCAAAATTGTAAAAACAAATATGAGATACAATTGTAAAAATTGCATTGTATTATACATCTACATGCATAATTATTTGATGTCAAATGTTGTCTTTAATGAAGCTTTCCAAATTTTATATTAATTTTTTTAGTAAATAAAATTTCAACTTATTTTTAATAATGTAAATACTATTACATTTCTCTTTTACTTAGCACTTTTTCATTTATATCAATGTATTTATTTATTTTGATATTAATTAAATAACTATTAAGGTTTTCTTGAACCCAACAAATATTATTTTTCTTTATATTTAATTATTGTAAAACAATAGAAAACTACATTTTCAAATAGAAAACATTATTATGATATTTAAAAGGATAATATATCAAAATATTTAATAACCACACTTCATTCTTTGCAATGTTGCCCAACTAAGTGATATGCGTGCTTACATAGTGCAAGAAAATACTTTACGATTCATGAGATTAATATCTATTATTACTCAATTGTCCAATAATTGAGTTCATATTCAATCACCATTCAAATATCAAACAACCAAAATGTGTAATGAAACCCTATGGAGATACAAAACATCCACTGTCCAATAATCAATCACCCACATTCTTAATAACTAAAACATGCGTAATAAAAAAAATAATGTATACTCAATTGCGCTATTCAAATGAAAATTCAAAATGTCAATTTGTAAAATTAATATCTTTAGGACTTATAGTTATAAGGAACTAAGCCGACCGACGTCACTGGGAATATTATATTCAAAGAAGTCGTTCAAAATTTATAATAATATTAATATTATAAATTATAAAAGTTATAATTATAATATTAATATTATAAATTATAATTATAATTTATAATTTATAATTTATAATATTAATATTATAAATTATAATTATAAATTATAATTCTGTAAAATTATAGTTTATAATCCATTGTATTATTAAAAGTAATACAAAAATAAAATAATATGTAAAAACAAAATAGCATATGACCGGAAAACATGACACAGATTCATTGTTATATTATTATACCACACACTCACTTGATATATAGAACATTATATTTAATAGAATTCTCTAGAACAAAACCAACAAATTAATTCGTTCTGAACAGCAAAAATTAACTATGCGATCATTTAGATTTCACAAAAAAAAAAAGAATAAATAATGTTAACAATTTAAAAATTAATAATTAAGTTGAGTACTTCCAACTTATTTAAATTTTAATATAAAAAATTTGAATTTTGAAGGCAAACAAACTAAAAGTTTAAAATGGCAAACAAATTCTAAAAAGAATTATAAAAATTAAAAACTGATAAGATAGTGGACTGGTTAAAATATATTGATTGATTGACTATGTATTAATTTATAATAAAATATATGGTTAAAATTTAGTTTCATCACTAATTCAAAAAAAATTTGTTTTGTCATTGAGCAATTTCTTGGAAGTTACTCTACATACTCCACGTTTATCCAATAGTTTCAGCACCTGAAGTTGGACACATTCTCTTTCATAGTAAATGGAAACATGTCATAACAGGAAAAAATACCATATATAAAGATAAAAATAAATATTTTCTTGTCCTAAAACTCCTAAAATCAGCTTTTTACTATCCTAAAACCACTATGCTATGTCAAAGGTGGTTTCACCTCTGGTTTATTACAGATATAGATGATTAATAATTTATTTATTTATTTATTTATTATTATTATTATTATTATTCTGTAGTGGTGGTTTCAACTTTAAAGTTGATGCAAAATTTGAATATTAGTTGTAAGAAATTGGAGAGGATGATGAGAAGAAGGTGAAGGCAGAATAACAGATCGACAGTAATTATTTGAATTCTTGTACGATTGAAAATCTCTGTACGATTTATTATTAGTATTCTGCTTCTATAGCGGTGTAACGCCCTCCCTAGTCCCGCATTTTATATCGTATAAAATGTCAAATTTCCATATAGCATAACGGCACTAAAGACGGTATTACACATACATACTATTTGCTAAATTCATTTCTTAAATATAGTGAAGCATATCCAAAGGCAACGGTTTATGTTAATATACATCACTTAAATACGTACATATGATGGGTTAAGTAGTTTTCGGTTTAAATATAAAAACATTTTACACCGGATCGTCACTTTCTCCCTTCCCCGTACACATCAATGCACTTCAAGTTATGGAGGACTCTCCACCATCTCCCGATTGCTTTCTACTCCCTGAATCATCTAAACACATAAATGAATACAAAATGAGTCATAAAGACTCAATGGAAATAGATGTAGATGCAAGTGGACGTCACATTCTTATTTGACCCTGTTGCTAATCATGTATTTATATTGACACCAATAAAATCTCATATCACATGTGGCCAGAATTTGTATTTCACTTGGGCCTTAGATTCCCCATTAGGCCATCCTCAACTTTCACATAATTTGTAAAAACATGATAGGCAACCGTTCATTCATATACATCGTGCCATGACTGTGCAACCATTTCTTTATGCCTTGATTCCAATATATTTCCTATCAGAAATATTCAAGGGTTTCTAATCTTATAGGCATAATATTTACATAGATAAATCTCGTAATCATATAACATATAATATGTTATGATGTTAAGAAACACAAAACATGTCACAAATGTATATATGTCACCTAGAACACCAACAAGTCTTTAACAGGGAGAACTGATATTTCCATCATGAAACTCACATTCAAAGTTCACAAAACACATACTTACCTGCTTACTTATCTAATACGTCTATAATCCATCTTTGTATAGAAGAGAACAAGTAGAAAATGCGGCGTTGTAGCTCCTCATTTCCTTCATCTTCCTTCATTTTTCCTTTCCTCCTTGTTCTTTTTTTTTTTTTTGGTTAACAAAGTGAAAGTTTTATTGATGAATAAATATCAACCAAGGTTTTGGAAAGGTTAGAGAGGTTTCTAAATATTCTTGGGTGAGTTATGAGGAGTTATGGAGGAAATTTGGCTATTTATATTCTTCCCAACGGCTAGAAATGTCAAGAAAATTTTTCTGATGATTTGAATTTTATGGTTGTATCGCTTAAATTTACGGCCATAAATCATACTTTTATGGCCGTACTAACATAATTTATGGCTGTATAAAAATTTTTGAAAATTTTGACACAACTTCATTTTCACTATTCCGGCTGCATTAATTTTATTACGGCCGTATCCTAACAATTAGGGCCGTATCCTTATATTTTACGGCCGTGCAAAAGTTCTTGTAAATTTTCAGACACCTTCCGTTTTCAATGTTACAGTTGTATTATATTTGATTATAGTCGTATCTTTACCATTACGGTCGTATCCTTACATTTTGCGGTCGTACAAAAGTTTCTGTAAATTTCCTACCTTTTTTCATCATTTGGAATTTACGGTCGTATAATATAAGTTTACGGCCTTATACCTTATTTTACGGCCGTATTTTTAACAGATACGGTCGTATTTTATTCTCTAAAAATTTTCAAATCTTCTTTTTAACTGTTTACGGTTGTATAATATAAATTTGCGGCCGTAACTTGACCTTTACGGCCGAATTAATAAAATGTGCGACCGTAAATTTCAATATGCTGAAATTTTTCCTTTGTAACCAAGATTTGGAGACTGCACCTTACTCAAATACATCAAATACACGTGTAATCATACTATGAACATATCAAACACATAATAATCATCCCAAAACACATTCGTATCATCATAAATGTCATACGAAATCAGACGGGATATTACAAGCGGTGTTCCGACTGTAAGGTTAATGGAAATTTTGAAGATTAGAGGTAAGAGATTTGAGAGGAGGAGGATGAAGAAAAAGGGTGAAGTTAGAATGAGAGATCGGTAGAAGTATAATAATATTCTTTTTTGAATTCTTATAAGATTGAAAACCTTCCTATAATCGATTATTATTATTATTACTAGCGTCTCTACACGTGCGTTGTACGGGGAGACATATGCACATGTAATAAATTAGAATCCACATAAGGGGATAAGTGCAAAAGAATTTCTAAAATTTTCAGTAGACTTTCGCCTATAAAAATACATCCTGTTATAGTAAATAGCAGAACTAAAAACCAAAAAATTTCACATAATTTTATATTGTATTGAAACATCTTAGATTCAATAACATTCTAAGACCGATAAAATCCACTATTCTCCGCCACACAACCCAATTATAGAATATATAAATGACATCAAATTTTGTAACAATTAAATAATCGTAGATACACTTGACCGACCACAGTATGTCTAATAATTTCTATCACAATTTTTTACAGCAAACAATTGGGTTTCTTTCATATCCATTCACTTCATTTACTAATCTAACCATTATGTATTTTGAAGTCATGCCTCTGTAGTCGTGTTTTCCCTCCTAGAAGCCGTCTCGAATAACATTTCATCCACTACTAGCATCAACCTCGTTTCCGTACAACTGATCTATATAAAAATGAATCTATTACGAGCAACCAAATATTAATGTTCATGTACTAATCATATGTGATTTTGAGAGTAAAGGATATACCTGATGTGTTTGAGATGTACTGTACTATAAACTATTGAGAATTTCCTTATGCACAATATTTGTAGTCTTGTTCGTCGGACGTCCATCATTATCGCAAATGACAAATTTCAATTCCTTCCTACTTGTGACCCTTGAAACCGCAACATATAATTGACCATGCGTGAAGACATGCCTCCTCAAATAAACACCAACATTGGTCAATGTTTGTCCTTGACTCTTATTTATGGTCATTGCATAGCAAACTATTAAAGGGAATTGCCTCCTTTGGAAGGTGAAAGGCAATCTTATATCCGATGGGGTAAGACTTAATCTGGGAATTAGAAACTCTTTACCAGCATTCATCCCAGACAAAACCTTAGCCTCTACCACGTGAGCACCAAGTCTTGTGACTATAAGCCGAGTGCCATTACATAATCCCGACGAATGATCAATGTTACGCATTAGCATTACTGGAACCCCAACCTTCAACCTCAAAACATGGCTTGGCGTACCAGAAGCAGTAATGACATTCAAAAATTCTGGAGTGTGAACCTCACGAAGCAGATCACTATTAGACTCATCAGTTCTACATGTTGAATCAGAACTGTAATATGCTTTCAGCTCAAAGTGGTTCATATTGACCATGTAATTGTTAACCATGCCAACATCCTCAAGGGTAGGCGCAATTATGGCCCTTCCATTCAAGTACGATGGAGAGTGTCCCTTGGTCAAAAATTTGGATAGGTAATATCAATAATCGATTTCACAGAGTTCGACGAATGACATACCAAAAGGTCATCAGGCATTTCGATGGTCACCTCACTGTCATTTGGTCCTCCAATTTCCCTATCTCCAATGCTAAGAATCCATTCCAAAAACCTGCGAAGATTATCTGATTGTTTGTCCCCTAGTAGATTACGAAGCCGCATGTTCTTTATCAGTTTCAACACCTGCAAAAAACGAATCTCATTTACCATGCTAAAGGGGAAAGATGTGGATTTATAATTTTGGTCACTTAGCCAAAAATGTGATATTTTTAATCCCTCGCAGTACTCCCACAGGTAGGAGGAGTTGAGAGATGCATGTACAATCTCATGCCGGCTTCCTTTGGGTATAACGAGGAGAATCTGCCTAAAATCACCTCCAAAAATGATAGTCTTCCCTCCAAACAGTACATCGCTACCCCATGGGTTATTGAACGTAACAAGATCCTGCATGGTGTGATCCAATGCCTCAAAATAGTGCTTGTTCATCATCAAAGCTTTATCTCATATTGTCAACCTTGCTCTCTCTACCAGCTCGGCCAAATGGCTTCCTTATTTAATATTGCAGGTTGATCCAACTTCTGCATTCAACGGAATAGCAAACCTCCAATATGCAGTCCTACCTCCCGGAAGAAGAAGAGAAGCTATAGCATTGGATGCTACGTTGAGAACTATTTCTCCATGAAAGCATATCTCAGCCGACAGTGTCCTCCACAAAAATATCTTCCCCGTACCACCATGTCCATATAAAAAGAAAACACCTCCCTTATCTCCGTCAACCGCACCCATAACAGTGTAACGCACAAAATGTTGTTCATCGGTCAAATTCGACACCAACCTAGAGTGTTCCTCAGCTACTGCAACTGGATCGTAGTCCAATTCTTCGTTCACCAAAATACTGTCCGGAGCCGAAAAATAAGAAGAGTCGGGAAATGGAATAAAACCATAATCACGTAGACTCCTCCCTCGCCGGCAAAGCAGTTTCTCAATATCAGCCAAAATATAGTTCTTGATTTGGTCTTTAGTTAGCTGCTTATCTGTAGTAAAAGTTGAAACAATTAGCTTATGTTGCAAAATAAATAAACAAACAAACAAACAAAAAAAAAGTAAGTAAATACATAAGGGACAACATTAAGGATAGAAAACAAATACACCATGGTGGATATAAATTTCTTCAGTAATTCCGTATGCAGAAATGCTAAAACAACAATGTAATGGAAATTGAGTACCTTGATTGGCCGAATTCTTCTTATAAGTGTTTTCAATGTCATGAGATAGATGCTGCCAGCAATTTTCCCACACATGCTCAGGCCTATCCAAACAATCAGTGACCAACAATGTAACAAATAGATTCTGCATTGACAATTCTGAAGCAAGTGACTCGCCTCGACTATTCCATCAATATACTCATTGTCATCATCCAAAAGCCCTCGAGCATAACATGCATCCTTGAAGTTAGTGTAAAACTTCTCATCAACAGTCATTATATCATCATAACTCATAGGACCATGCACATGAATCAATAGATTATGTAGATGTCCCTTTTCCCATATTCCAGACCGAACAAAAAACATTCTGCCAATAGTCACCCCTTTTTTCCTGGGAAACCATTCACGCGTAAGGGGCTTCTATGTGAAATGGTTAGGGAACTCTATGTAGGTCAAATTTTTGGCAGCATGATATTTTTGGTTTGCCTTCATCCATGTAATAAATTCGCTGGAATGTATGGTGCACCGTTCTACGACCTGGCCAACCTCATCCCTTTCATTATATACCACAATCTGCTGGTCCGGAAGGTGAAAGCTTAGACGCTCGGCTGAGGCATCCCTATAATGAATAGGGAATGCAAACATTCTCCAAACTGCTTCACAAGTTGAGACATAACGGAAATCGTAGTACATATTAATCTCGTCAACCATGACCATCGATTCGGCATCAGCATTCTTTGCAAAAGCAATTGTAATACGATCACTGCCCTTATGTATGTACTTGAATAAGTATTTTATAGACCTGGTCTGGTTGCACCGCTCTACATTAATGTGAACTCCGTACTCCAAAAGTAAGTACGGATTGTGAGGGATTACATATCTATTGTCAAGCAACACCCCACATTTATCCACAATCTTGCCATCATCTCTGCGCCTATATATGGCAAACCTACTTTTATCAATGCTTGCGTGCTTGACAAACTTTTTAGGGTAATGCTTTGTGCACTTGCCCTTATCCGTGCCCGAAGAATTTTTGTTCCAAACACCACAAGGACCGTGCACCATGAAGTCCTTAACATGATTATAATATAAATGATCGGTCTCTTTATTCGGAATCTCAACAGATATCATCTTTACAATCTTTTTTGGTGTTGGACTCCTATCTTTTTGGGCCATGAACAATAAAATATGTGCATGAGAGAGGCCGCGCTTCTGGAACTCGACAGTATATATAACTACAACGAAGAACATACACAATCGTTACCACGTATGCCAGACAAATTATTGATAGCTAATAATAATTGCTTGAAGATAGATGGACAGTTTAAATTATATACAGAGGATAATCAAAAGGAAAAATTTACCTCCTTTGGTCTCGCCGAATATCTGATTTTTCTTTATATCACTGATAAGCTTATCTAACTTTATTTTGAACACCCTGTAGATAATGTCAGGTCTGTCCTCAGGTCGTAGACCCCTGGGCTCCACGAAATGGGTGCACCATATAGCAATTGCATCTTGGTAATTCTGCATCATGTGACGGGGACTCCCCTAAAATGACTCTGGTAACACATCTCGCTTTCCCAATCTTGCGGAGTCTGTCTCTCCACGATCGGCAGCATCAGTCAGACCACAGTACAGTTCCAATCTTAGACGTGGCTTATGTGTCCTGATATATATCATGTGTGCGGCCTCAATCATCGCGTAACTATCAACAAGGAATTGTTGGAACAACCTCTTAGTTCGCAAAATATAAGGTGATTCATTCACTCTTTCTTGTACCCTATAGGAAAAATACTGCCTTATAGTGAAATTCTTTCTACCTGTAAAAGACGACTCTGCAGCAAGCATAAGCAGCACATCCTCCCTATATCCATCTTGTCCAAATGGATAAAGCAATGGATATTGGAGAGAGAGAAATGAAGGATTGAGTTGATTCATGCGTTGAAGGGCTCTACCCTTTTTTTGAACAATTATGTTACGTTCAAGTTGATCTTCTTCTATGTCACCAATGATCAATGCCACAACCTCATTCTGTTGTGGGAGACCGTATTGTCTGTCGTCTTCTCTTCGACCTCCAATAAACCTATCCTTTATATCAAACAAATTACTTTCACTAAGCTTGTCCCTTGCCATCCTGAATGATTTAGCAAATAAATTATGTTTGTCCAGCATCTCCTTCATATCAGAGACAAATCTGAACGTGCAAGTTATTTACGCCCTCAGACCTGTGAAGCAAACAAATTGGCGATATATTTTAGAAACAACATCATGATTTTGAAGGAAAACCAAAACAAATAAAAAAACTCAATTGGGTATACCAAATGAAAATATCCTAATGCACTGTTAAAACTAACCCAACAAATTCAATTCTGTTGACAATCTCATTGTGGAAGTCCTGTACGTACATCTATAAGAATTTTGCTCTTTGATTTTCATTTGGAAGCAAACGCCTAATGTCATGGTGATTCTGACCATTCAACCTGAATATAGGTGGGGATCCGCCCTTATTTATCCCTTTATCTATCCTTCCACCCATAGGAGTGAGTGAGAACAGCGAGTTGTAGGAGCGGATGTTGTCCAGAAAATGCCTACTCCTGCGGTCACTCCCAAAAATCAAATCATTTAGGACTCAAGGTGGATCCTTCATCATCGGAAGAATGATATTCCTTTGATTACAACAGATAGTGTAAAAGGTATATATGACTCTGGATTTCTTCTTATTTCTCTCAGCATACCAAAAAATTGCACCACAATGCTCACAAGAATATATCGGATCCCCAATATCGTGGTACTCTACAAAGTATCGAATCATGAAGAAAATAAATTAATTGTTCAAAGAATTTAAAGTTTACATTGTGGGAATGACAATGGCTATATATGAAAATATAATGACTACATGTAGTCGAAAAATCTAAGCACTCGCGAACGTCACCTGTAATAATCCAAAAATTAAAAATAAGTTAAGTTGGTACAGATTTAAGGAAAAAATGTAATATGGTATATTACAGATACCGTCCGAGATGTCGGAATCAATTTCATCTCCTGATGCATCATCATCGGTGCCATCAAATGCATCCACTAAATATTATAACATAAAAAATCTTCATAAGTAATATGAAGAGAAGAATGCCAAATACTCAAGAACCAAAGGATATCAAGAGCACTATATGTATTATTGCAGTATGAAATTTGTGAATGTCGACTCACAGATATTAGGAACACCATCTTGCTCATCTATGTTAGATACATTGCTAGGACCTGCACCATTATTTGTGCCACTCTGCAAATTAGATGCAGCATTGCGATTATCCATCAAAGATGCATTGCTTGGACCAGTACTGGCGAATATGCCATGACATACATTGGAACAAAGTGAATTCTGAGTTACCGGTTGATATATGGTGTCACTGAACATGGGAATGCCATTTTTAGACAACCATTCTTTGATCGGGATACCATCTAAATGAGTTATACTACTCAATGGCATTGAAGGATTTGAAGATATCCAAGCATTTTATATATCATCAATATTCGAAGTACTTGAATGCGATGCATTCGCAACTATGAAAAAATAGTTGAATGGGAATTTTTAGAATTACACAAACACCAAAGATAAATTAAATGAAATAAATTAATATAACATTGCAGAGAAAATGCTAAAGCTTGTAGAAGTAAGAATATTTTCATATAACACTCATAAATATTAGATGCAGCTGTTTCGTTAATGTTGTTGACCACATTGCTTGGTCCAGCATTAGGAATTTTACTATGATCCATTGTGGACCCGCTTGGATTATGCAACAACCTCTGATTTGTGCTTTTTGTGGAGACACCATTGCTGGTGTTTATAGAACCTCCACCTTAAATCACATTCCCACATTTCAATCCCATTATCTTACCAATATTCGTCACGTGTGAATCTAATTTTAAAATTATTATGTTATGTACGAAGAAAAAACATAACAAAGCTAAGGAATGGACATATAGGCAATTAAAAGAATTCTAATTAAATGCAATTCTTAAAAAAACATGACTTACCATTAGTGATATTGCCTACCGGTGTTTGAAGTTTTGGTGTTGACCACCCATCGAACAAACCACCTATCTATATGACACTTAAAGCATTGCTATTCCTAGAAACACGAGATTTCTTTGAATGTGATTGGCCTAGAGCTGTAAAAATATGTATTTTAGCACCATACGACAGTGCTGCCATGAATGATTGTGCAAACAACTACATATTCTACTACCATTTTCATCTTGGGTCGATTCCCTTCCCATTGAAATAGTTGCCGATGTTGTCAATTTCCTCATTGCAGAGTGAAATAACAATAAGTTGGGTGGTCCTAGAAGCTTTGAACCATAGGTCAGTCACAATTGTCAGTTTTCGTCGATAAAAAATCAAAACAACAATAGTGAAGAATATTAACACATCTAATTGACTATTTGAACTGAAAATCTTATTCAAAATATTATATACATAAATTGATAGGAAACAACAATTTCTGTAATATTTTCTAACTTACAATTAAAATATTTGAACATTTTACATCAAAATATTATTTTTCCATTTGGTTATTTCAAGCATTAGTTATTGATTTCGAAATGAAAATAATCTTTGGTGAAAATAAAGATTTTTGAAAAGAATAAATATTTAACAATATTGCTAAAAAAGATCCTAAAGAAATAATAGATTAACTATGTTTTCTTAACAATGATTACATGACCTAATGGCACGTATTAATTTTGCCTATATATTAATATTGGAAAAAGTGGACAATGACCAATGGCAATTAAGATACACTCTAAACAATCAACGAAAATTATTAAGTGTTCTAAATTTTTATTGGAGAATAGATTGTTAGCTCTTCGCACATAATGTTAATTGTATAAAATTTTATTTTAAAAAAATGAAGAAGAAATAAGGCGGTACCAATCCTAACAATGAGGAAAGAAGCATAATTATTTGAACAATCCAGATAAAAATACATATCCAATTTAAGCGATCTAAATAGTTTAGATAATTATTTTAACAATTCTTCTAATTGCATTAAAATATTATTAAAAAAAATTGCATTAAAATATTTATTTCCAAAAAATATCTACATATTAATATTGAAAAAAATGGATAATGACTAAGGGCAATTAAGATAGACTGTAATTTACCAACAGGAGCACAACGTTAATTGTAAAAGATGTTATATAAAAAAAAACCCAAAAAAAAAGAGAAAATAATAAGAATGTACCAATGTTCGCAATGAAAAAATAGCAGCTTTATTTGAATCATTTTTCCACTATGTTTGTAGGTATCGTAATCAACCATACACGAGAGTCTTCTTGTCATCTAATAATTTCTAATATCTATCAATCATCGTTCACATAAAGAAGATTTTGTTGTAATTCGCACACATGAAAACATTACTGGAAACAATATCAAAATATAAGAATACATACCTTCAAAGTTTACGACCTAGAAGATTTTCAAATTGATGATACGCTAGTAGTATGGATGATATCTACTGTTGGAACCCTGTATTGCTTATTGGGAAGAGAAGGAGATTAAACAACACACATACGGAGAAGCTTTCTCTTGTCTGGGGTAAACGTGATCTTCTTAGGAGCAAAGACAATATCTTAGGAATCCAAATCATATGAAATCTCTATTTATATTTTTTTCCATGTTTTGTTGAGAGAATATTGAATTGCATTAGAATTACAATTACAATAGGAATTACAGTTGAGATAAAAGTAGGACTTAGAGTTGAGATAAAAGTAGGACTTAGAGTTGAGATAAAAGTAGGATTCCCATATACCTTTTTTTAGGAAAAAAATATCTTATGCACGTTGAGTTTCTTTAGGAAAAACTTAACTTGATTTTTGGTTAATTAGCAATCAGTAAAAGAAGTAAAAGAAGATAACTTTTGTATGAGTCTGCTATGTTGCCCTTCGTGCATCAGGTGGAATCAAATTCATATAGCCTTCTCATTCCATAGCCGTGTGTACAAAGAGTAAAAGAAGATAACTATTGTATGGATGGCTAACAGAGAGTAAAAAAAATAAATATAATTCGGATGGCTAACTTGTAGATGAAACTCAACCGGCAATATGAGAAAAAACAATGGATCGAATCAAACGTGAATTAGCTAGGGTATTCAGGGATTGAAATCTCATATTGAAAGGGCCGATTCTCAATCAGCCTTGAGGGTTCAATCACTGAATTAATTATGGAATGGCCATTGATTCTCGGTTACTTGTTTGCGGATATCATTTGTTTGATCGTATAGAGTACGCAAGGATCTTATTTACAAAAGATTGCACTTTTGTATAGAGTAAACAAAATCATGTTGACCTTAGTCCTTTTCATCATCCAATAAGCAAATTTAAAATTTTGACCTCAACTAAAAGTAAACATATCTTGACCTCAGTCCTTTTGTATAGAGTAAACACAAATCCTGAATGAATATGAAACTAAACAAAGTAAATTTTGTCTAAAAGTAGGCCCTCAACTAAACAATCATAAAATTTCCAAAATCCATTCCCAAAGTATAGACATAAACTAAAAATTGAATCCAATTGCAAGAGAATAAAGATGTCCTAAGTAAATAAAAGAATTATTTGACATCTAAATTTCCAAAAACCATTCCCAAAGTGTAGATATAAACTAAAAATTGAATCCAATTGCAAGGGAATAGAGATGTCCTAAGTAATTAAAAGAATAATTTGACTTCTAAACTCAGGCTTCTCGATCTTTACATCCTTCATCTTTCTGTTGCTAGAGCCTTGTGTTGTTGGTGCACTATCAGAACCATCACCATTATCCAGTTGGCGACGTTTCGAGGAAGGTTTGACCATAAATTCCTCATTAGCCCAAAGAATCTACAAAATAGCCCACCCAAACAAATGAAAAGGCAACATTGACAACTAAAGGGAAAAATGATATAAGAATATAATGAATTAGTGAAATAGAGGAGTGACAATTACAGGGTTTGAGTCAACTTCAGTTGCATTAGAGAACATCAAGCTTAAATCATCATCTAAATCTAGATCCTATCATACAAAAACACGGGATGGACTAAGTATTAATAAACTGCAAGACTTATTAACAAAGTCATTCAAGTTAATTTCAAAGGAGAATACTACTACTGATAATAATTACCTCTTCAGAGCTTTCATGCGCACTTGGCTGATTCAATGCAATAATCTTGGGGTCATCACACACTGATGAGGACCGGAAAGATGCCGATAGATAGCTGATAAGTGTGTATTTTGCACACTTATTTATATCTCTTTACATTCATTTGGAGTGGATATCTACTTATATATGTGTATTTATTGTGTTTATAGGTACTATTCCTCATTGTGGAGGATATGAGGCGAAAATGATGGAAAAGGACTTAAAGTGTCAAAGAAACCCGAAGTGGGGACTAAAATGCAACTATTCCAAAGTTGGAGGGCTTCGGGTGCAATATTGGTGAAGATATTCTCGGCCAAGTTTGTTGAGCGAACATGGAAGAGATTGGAATATGGAGTTCAACGCTTTTTACGGATCATGATTCCGAGTTCCAGATCAAAAGATATGGTCGGTCAAAGATAAGGGACCACTTTGCAAGATGTCTGAAGTTGAGGAGCATTTTTGAGGAAGATACAAGTTGATTTGGAAAACATGATCAACTAGAGAGTTGTAGATCATCGAGTCTAGTCTCCAACGCAACTTGAATCGGCTCAATCGGACATCGGGAGAGAAAGTTATGGCCAAACTGCTAAAGCCTGCGCATGCAGAAAATTTGGACGGCCGTAACTTATAGTTGTACGGCCGTAACGGAAATTTTACGGCCGTAACTAATAATTGTACGGCCGTAACTGGGCAAAAAGATGGCCAATTTCATGCAGAGAGTTCATTACGGCCGTACCAAGTCAATGTACGGCCGTAACAAGGAAAATACGACCGTAAAAACACCAGAACCAGCAGAATCGGTTTTCCCCTATTTTTTTCCCGATTTTCTCCCTCTTCCTAATCACTTGGGAGGGTCTTTTGGGCAACAAAGACACGAAATTGAGGCATTATAACACCATTTTCATCCACAAATCATGATAGATCTTTAATCCATCCTTAGTTTAGCTTAGGTTTCTTTCTTCTTCTTCTTCCTTTTCTCTTCTTTTCCTTTCTTCTTTCTTTCTTTCTTCTTCTTTTCTTTTCCTTTACTAGTTTAGGGGTATTGATTGGGGGTTGAATACTTGGAGTTAGAAGCTAAGGAGATCAAGAGGAGGTGGAGAAGAAGTGAAGAACAAGACTTTGCTCTACAAAGGGAGATTGTCTTTAATCTTGTTTTGTTCTTTCATTTCTATTCATTTGTGTATTGATTGTATATGTATAAATGATTTCCTATACTATGAGCTAGTATTGTAAGTTGGGATTTTTGATTGATCTTAATATATGTTTTGTTAATCCATTTGTGTTGTTGGAATTGAATTGGATTGGATTATTTATCTCTTGTGTGTTTGTTATTGAGCTTGCTACATGTGATTGCTTGATCAACAATTATATGCAATTGTGGCGTGTTTAGGCTTCGAGAGAGGAATATGCACGTTAAACCAAATAGCATTCACCCTAGGTTCTTGTAGAGGATAGAAATATACCTCTTACCCTAGGTGATCCTTTGAGTTGTCTTCACGGACCTTTATGCGGTTAATTGGTAATATATCGACACAGAGATGTAGTAGATTGAACCAATTGGCTAGGGTTAGCTTGACATGCGAGAGCGGAGCTAGCTATATAAGGAAAACCGGATCTAACATTGAAGATGGATAACATGTTTAGTTCAACAACGGATTAGCATAACTTATATTGAGTGAACTCATGAATCCCGACTATCTATTTATCCAAGTTTTATCTCCATTCATGCCCATTTCATTTTCTTTAGTTTTAGTTGCTTTCTCTTCTTTTGATTGTGTGTCTTTTGTATAGTTTTCTTTCCGCTAGAATATATAACTCAATTACAAATACCATTCCTCGTGGGATCGATATCCGGACTCTTTGAGTCCTACTTTATTACTTGTATGGCCCATACACTTGCGGTTCAATTGGCGCGTGTGTATAAACGCCCATCAATAGCCATTGCTTTGCGATCCCTTTTCATAAATAGCTCTAAAGTTAAAAAGATATAAGAATAAATGAATTAATCACTTAGAATAGTATATGTCAAAAAGTAAACAAATTGGAATTTTGCAGGATAGTTCATGTACTTTCGACGAAATTTTTCTATCTCAGGGATATACTCGTCTATCAGAACCTTCGAGGCATGGAATGATGTAATAAGTGTAACAGTGCCAGGAACCGAAAACAGTGCATTTTTACTAAAGAAGCACATAATACCATTGTAGGTCGATGATCCAATCTCCAGTAGCCCACTTCAAGAAGCCCATCAAAAAGCCCAATCGAAGCCACGACCGAGGAGCCCATTCTTAAACATCTTAAGGCGTGTTTGTTATCCAAGAAAATCAAGAGGCTAGATAACACATTCAAGCATCGATCTCAATCATTACTTCATAACCAAATCTAGATCAAGGCCCTTAGTTGTAATTGTATAAAAGGCTCCAAAGCCCTTAGTGTTCAGATTACCCCATTCATAGATAGAAACCCTAGAAGCTCTCGTCTCTCTATTCTTTTTGTAAATCCTCTTAGTGAGGAAGTGTTAGAATAGATTAGATTTAGAGTGCTCTTGTAGTGTTATGATGATCTCTTTGTGAGATCTTCTCGTGTTCTTTGTAAAACCTTTTTGTAAAGTTTTTCTCGTGTTTAATGGAAGTCGAGCGACTTATGTTTTAGATTTGTGATTTGTGTTCAATCGAGTGTTGTTTTCATCTTTACAACCATGAAGAATTGGAAAAGAAGCCACCAAAAAGTATAATGATATCAACCTTTTTGCGTTGCATGGCACAATTGCAACAAAACTACAACAAATTTTTCATTTCCAAAATTTTCCAACTTGGCCTTGGCTTTCTCACCATAAGTATCCTAAAGTGAGCAATAAATGCTCTTTTTACTGGGAAACAAAATTAAACACATCAAAGAGGATAATCAACAATACAAAATATTGTGCCACAAGTGAATATTGTTAAACAAATATGTTCTTACGACAGGTCTGTCAAATGAAAGGAGACATAATTCAATGTTCCTTGAGTGTTGTGACGCAATTTTAGTCCATCCTTAGGGAAATAGGCACCAATAAAATCTGCCATAAATTATAAATAGTTAATTCATACGAAAACATTATCCCAGGTACAAAATTGCTACATGAATTAGATAGATCCACACACCAATCAAATCATTCATGTCACTGGCCGGGATACGAAAAATGTCATTAATTAATTCCCTTGGTATTATACAAAAGCAAGGGATTTTCATGATAATCACTTCGATCTACAGGGAGAATTTGGGTATTCTTTCGGAAATGGAAACAAAATGGGTATACACATGGCTTGAATTTCTCATTATTTTCAACTACTCGAAAGTTTTTCATAGCATAATATCCATGTTCTTCAAATTTCTCTTTGAACTTGTTGATTAGCGCCTCTTCAATGGAGGCTTGAATCCGTACACCCCACAAAATCATATTAAAACACGAAATAATCAAGAAAAGATTTGCCATGAAAAAACAATTTAAAAATTGGAAAAACATCGTAAAATTTGATACCTTTTCGTCCTGAAGGACCATGTGAAGAGCTCTAACACCTTCGTTAACACGCCAATGAGGAACAGTCCATAAGCGAATGACACAAACAATAAGACCAGCCTTCCTAGGGAGCTCATCACCTACAACTTGTTCTAACAAATTTCTCCCGGGAGCCATTGTAAGGAATCTACAATATAACACAAACATTTGTCTAGGCATCAGAAGAGCTCGAGAAATCCAAAAAATTTAAAATTATATTCGTTCTTAATACTTTGTATAGGATATTTGCTATGTCAAAAGAGGTTCAGTCAGTTTAAGGACAAAGTTAATTGCTTAACAACACAAACTGGGTCATGACTTGCTTAATGTTGTTACAATATTTGGATCTACTTTGATGAGTGGATTTATCATGTCCTTTAGCTTTGCCTATAGACTAATAAAATCCTTATCAGAATTTCAATAGCTGATGTCTATAGCCTTTTTTTTTGTGGCCTTTTTGGGTTTCCAACAAAATGCAGCAGATATTGCATTTCATGTCTATTTGTCCTTTTTAAAGGAAAATGCCATTCTTCCTTTACCTTCGGTAAAAAGATGAAACCCTTTTCTTCCCCAAATAACCAACTGGCCAGAGAAGAAACCCCTTCAAGAGAAGGGGTTAGAAAAAGAGAGACAAACAAAGCCCAAAATAGAAAAATGGAAAATGAAAATCAAATCTCGAAGCCCAAAAACAGGAAAAAGAAAGAGAAAAGGAGAAATCGGCAAGTAGGATGATATCATCAATGATCGCTTGAAAAAAGAAAGAATCGGAGAAAAGGGATTGTTTTGATTGATGAATTAATGAAGTTATAATTACTTAGGTACTATACTACAAATTGTCGGGAAAACAAATCTGAAGACATCAAGTTTTAGATAGTTGGAATAGTAATAAATAAAGAAACTAACTGAAGGAGCGAAGAACCAACGGCGGGTACCCGGACAAGGCCGAATAATTCTAACAGTGGCTAAAACCAACTAAAAAAACAAAGGATTGCAGAATTAATTCCTTATCCAAGATTAATAATAAAGGAACTAATCATAAAATGAAAAATAGAATCAAAAATTAAAACAAAGCATAGTCAATTAATACAAAAAAAGAAGAACCCGATGTAATTTTCCGACCAATTGAACGACAACCTCCTCAAAACCAGTTTCAATTTTTCGACAATCTCCCAAACAATTGCATAATAATAGTAGTACCTGCAAATCGAATAAAAAATTAAAACAAAGCATAGTCAATTAACACAAGAAAAAGAAGAGATGTAATTTTCCAACCAACTAAACGATAATCTCCTAAACACCATTGCAATTTTTCGACAATCTCCCAAACAATTGCATAATAATAGTAGTACCTGCAGTGATGGCCAAATAATTGAACAATAGTGTATAAACACGCATTACGTGTATTTATATATATATGTCTTTTACATGTCTTTTCCAACTCGACTTCTTCTTCAGCATGTATATATAGATTATTATTATTATTATTATTATTATTATTATTTTAATGTTTTTCCCTAAAGTGCCCTGAAACGATGGTAGCTCAATTGGAGTTGAAGTTTAGTTAGCGGGATTCCAAATCCCACCATCACTAAATCCGCTTAAACCGTTTCAAAATAATAATAATAATAATAATAATAATAATAATAATAATAATAATAATAATTGTTATAAAAGTATAGAAACAATAGAGAGAATTTAGAGAGAATGAATTCTAAGGAATTCTCAGGAATGAATTTCATTAATAACTGAAGCCCTATTTATAGGAAAACTTCGAATGGCACAATCGTAATTACATAATTTCATCAAGGGTATAATAGTCATTCACATATAATAATTACATCTTTTACCAAATTATTCCTCCACCAAATTATTCCTCCACCAAATTATTCCTCATAATTCATAACCACCAAATTATTCTCAATTATTCATAACACTTCAATTATTATTCATAACACTCCCCCTTGAATGACTATTAATACAAATGTCTTACGGACTGTTTGGAGAAAAACCAGTGGGAAAAAACTTCCAAAAGCGATTGCAGGATAGCTTGGAGTGGTTATATCTTGTTTCATCAAAACATTGCTCCCCGATGTCTATCGGCATATGAGTATTCACGTCTTTGCCTCGTTAAAACCTTGTCAAGAAAACCCGGTGGGAAAAAACTTGATCGAAGGAAAAGAGCAATTTGCTCCGTTTGATTTCATATCTTGAAACTGATATCTTTACTTACGGTAAATGATTTCAATATCATCATCGTTTGGATCTAAAGCATTAGCTCCATTATAACTTGATCCAATAGATACAAGTATCAATTTCTCCTATCGTTCTCAATATACCATGAATATGCCTCGTTAAAACCTTATTAGGAAAAACCCAGTGGGAAAAACCTAATGAAGGAAAAAAGAGTACATTATTCATGTGAATACGCCTTTAAAGTTGCCTCATTAAAAACCTTGCTAGGAAAACCCAATGGGATAAAACCTCAGTCAAGGGAAAAAGAGTGCAACGCGTATTTTATACAAGTATGCTGCAAGCATTTCAAAATCTTTCATACATTTGTATGAGTATCATATACATTGATTTTATACTCTTCATTCATTTAGAGTGCATCAATTTTCTTACACAACTACAAAACATTCACCATGAACACATGTCTCCAAATACACAATTTAAAGCATATAAATTCATTGTAAAAACATGTAAACATATAAGTAAACCTTCATAACTAACTAACATTTAAAATATATCATTTAACATTTAATACTCACTTAATAGGTTATTTCATTCCCAGGGGCTTAGTTCACCCTTTAGGGTACTCATAAACACGGGTTTAGCTCATCCGATCCTTTAATTTCCTTTTCGGCACTACACACACGATCGGTAATTTAACTTTCATGAGCATGCAACATATAATGACCACCATGCTTATCTTTAAACTTGAGCATTAGTCATCATCATCTCATCATCTCATAAGTTAAGGATTTCACATTCACCATTTATCATCTTCAATATATCTCAATATTTTCATTATCATTGATCATATGTAGCGCTACATTTTCATATCGTGTCGACACTTTTCAATTTCATTTCTTTCCCCATATCGACATAACTTATCGAGATATCTCATTATCAATCATCTTGTAGGATTACACAATATAGTTATGTCTATATACTCTTCAAGAGCATATGCCTCCGTTATTAAGACCATCTTTTATAATTTGCTTTGATATATATGTTTGGGGAAATCTCATAATATCAACGCTTCTGGCGTGCTAACTTATCAAAGCATCTTAACTGATATATGTGATTGTTCATAGCATCTTTTATGCATCTTTGAACTTCAAGTTCATATTTTAATTGTGAGGATATAACATGATGCATTTCACATATCATTTTCAACCTTTAATAATCCCCCTCATGCTGAGAAAATTTAGAACACCAAAACTCATACAGTTGGTATGATTTTAATCATATATGTTCTCATCATTCAGCCTTAATATGGGAATTTAGACCGTTTGCATTCTATTCTCGATATCGACAATTTATTTGAGGACTTTAAATAATTTGCCATATAATATCCCACTTGTATGCATACTCAAATCCTTGAGGATTTATTCAAGTATTGGGATATACATTTACTAACTTTATCATTAAATCTGAAAATCATGCTCATATCAGTGAGCAAATATTTAAATAAATTTCAAATTACGAATCATATACACATGTGACTATCTAGTGGATCCATATCATAATATCTAGTAGTCCACATGGAGGATGAGTGGGCCCATACTTCTCATCCTTTATTCCAGATATATTTGGGATTTATTCCCAATATTGGCTAGTAATGATTTCATCATTTATCGAGAACAATCATTGAAGAATTCCTTTAATTCTTCACTTGAAATATTGATTTCAATAATTATTTAAACCGGGATGGTCGATCCGGTATTGCAAGCAGTATTATTGAACTTCTAGTTCAGTAAATTCTTATATCGATTTCACTAGTATCTGTATAGTGCTCAACATGATTTATCATAGAAATAATTCACCGACATATTCCATCATCTTTTGGTGACATTATTGTCTACCACTGTTCAAACACGGAGCTACAGCTCATACGCATCACATCCGGCTATTATTTAATTCCGAAATCGTAGCTCTTACGCTTCATATTATTTATTTAAAATCGGAGTCTTATTTCATACGCGTCGTATTATTTTATAAATAAATCATCAAAATTATTGCAAAATTCATCCTAACAAGGGTCTATACATTATAATGGATCATATGCTCTCAAATCTTCGAAAATACTATCCATCACTACCGATCAAAATCCTAAAAAAGGATTTATCTATGTAGGTTGGAAAGATTAAAGATGCTAATGAATAAGGGTATCCCACAAGATATCCGATGCGTGATTGAAGCAAAGGTTCGATTATCTGGTGAGGTTTCAATTCCCTTTAAATACATGCCTGGCATGGGTAAAAGTAGTTTTTCAAAGAAACGGAGAGCAAAAAGATTAGGAGGATGCTACAAGTGTGCTCGGTGGACATGTGACACTCGATGTAAATCTGTGCGGTACTTGTCCAGCAACCGAGAAGATAAAATAGCATTCATTAAGGATGGATTGAGTAAGGAGCCTTTGGATGATATTCAACAGGCTCTTGAGACACATCCTAGTGGACACGTACAAGGTGAGCTAATGGCCTTATGGGCCAAATTCAAAGATCAACAAACGCGTTACAGTCTTGAAAAACTTACTTTAGAAGATCCTGTTTGTAAATTTAGTAGAAAAATTTAGCATAATGATTTTCCCATATTTATGTAAGAAAGCTCGGTGTAATAACAAAGATCAATATATTTCTTTTATTTGTAAATATCGTTTTTCAATTTTAAGATATATATTATTTTTCAATCACTTGTGACTATATGTCATATCACTAAAGAAAAATTTCTGCCTTTTTCTCTTTCATATTTGTCAAAAAGTAAATAGTGCACTCAATTATTGGTTTTAAAATTTTTCTTTAAATAGAGGGATTCATATATCTCTCATGTTGAAAATATAGTGCAAAAAGAGAGATAGGAGTAGAGATGGATGTGGAGATTTTAGAATCATCTCATACAAGTCACTTTACCTCGCCATATTAAAACCCGTATGTATTCTTGGTGGATCTAAACTGGTAGGCCATATCCAATATGTGGATATGGCAAACCAACTCGTAAAAGAGTTAGGGAGACAAGAAATCAATATACTATACGGAGGAACCAACAACAAACTTTTAGCTAGACTTATAATGGCCGCACAATCATGGGGAATAAGAGTTTCGAGCGTAATACCTTTCCATCTAGTTGGATCTAATACTCGAATTGGAGCTAGTTCTACCATGGGTCCAGCAGGGTTGGGGCTACAAGCGCAATCCATCCACAACTGCATGATGTATATGATGAATAATAGTGATGCTTTCATTGTCCTTCCAGGCGGCTACAACACTGCTGGAGGAAATATTCAATATAGCCTCGTTGTACAGTGGAACTTTCATGTCAAACCAATAGGTTTGTTGAATATTAATAATTTCTTTGATGGCTTACTAGCGTTTCTAGATCGAGTGTAAATAATAAGTTTATCTCTCATTCAATGAGAAAAATACTTATTTCGCTGAATCTTGTTGATGAACTACTCATCAAATTTCATGCATATGTTCAAGAATCTGTGGAAGCCCAGTCCGTCGATCACAGACCACTGGTGTCAAGCGAAAAAGAAATTCGGATCCTTTAAATATTTCATTATGAATCCTAATGTTAGGTGGCGAGTTACGGAGTATTTATACTCTCGACGCATCCCTCATTTATGGGTTCAATATATATTTTCTTTTCGTATTTCTATATTTTAGTGTTTATTGCCATCTTTGATATTCTCAATATGTTTTACTTACTGCTTTTGTACTTCTTACGGAGTAATAATAATAATATCATATTGGCTTTATTCAAATACTGAGATATCTAGTGATTATGCTTCTTCAAGAGCATTTTATTCTCATATTAATACAATCTCATATCATCGATGAGATTACTTCATATAATCTGTCCATGCGATATAATTTCTTTGATTTATCAACATGGGATCTATTGAGCATTTTACTTTCATCTATTTATCCAATGGTAACCTCAGGTACCACTTACTCAATTTTTTCTCCATTAATATTCGGTAAATATGGAGAATAAATTTTATTCTTATTGTCTACTTCTTCAAGAGTAGGATTAGAATGTTTGATCAACTACTTCTTCTGGAGTAGGATTCGTTATAACCAATCGTGTAGTATTACCCACCACATTGGAAATATATGCGAAATCTAAAGTGCGTAAATTTAAATTGCAGAAATTAAATTTCCTCCAATAGGTGGTCGAACCTACCTTATGGGAATTATTGCAATAAATATAAATTACGGAATTTAAATTGTGAGAATTAAAATGCATAATGATTAACTACTTCTTCAGGAGTAGGATCTGCTTAGTAGAAGGTATTACCCATCACTTAGCATATAAAGTGCAGAAATATATAAAACCTTCCGTTTAGTGACGGTTGAACCCATCATCAAGTAGGAGGTATTGCAGTAATTAAATTGCAGTAAATAAAGTGCGAGAATTAAATATTGAACTGCTTCTACGGGAGCAGATTTGTTCTTCTAGAACAAATACTCATTACTTCTACAAGAGCATATTTATCCTTCTAGAATAAGTACATTATGTAATTGAACTCTTCGAGAGTTACATTAATATTTCGATCTATTAACTCAAATGGACTTCAAGTCATTTTATATAATTAATGGATTTAGAATTTCTTCATGAATATTCGATCCATTTTCCTTGTCGTCAAAATTAGGTCGGTTTTACCTAAGGGTAAAATTGTCCATTCCAATTCAAAGGTAAAATTGTCAAAAATATTTTATCAATGTTTTACGATTGAAAATTATCTCCTTTCTACTTCAATTTATCAATATCAAAATATTCAAGGACTATTTTGTAACTTTTTCAAAAGTTGGGGTACTGATTTGTAAATTTTGAAAGTTTACCTTATCAATATTGGTGTGAAATCGAAGATCTCGTTAAATCGAAAGTATAATGGAGTCGAGAAAATTTGATTTTGATAATGTATGATCCTTATATCTCGAGAAAGCGATTGTTATAGTTTAATATATTATTATATTCTAAAGTAATGTATATATACATATATATATTTTTACCTTTGTCCATTTAGATTCGTGTTTTCTTCTTGCTTTTGCTCACCATCTCCCAAAGTTAAAAATCCACATGGAATCTTGGTAATTAGTGCACAAAACATTTATTATCACAGAGAAGGAAAAATCAACTCGACGGTGGAGACTCCATAATTTAATTGGATTTCAAATTGTGAAGTTCTTGGAGTGATTGTTCTAGGTTTAATAGGGAGTTGAGGTTCATAGCTTCCAATTCTCTCTCGCACAGTATCATATTTTTGATTCTCGAGAGACCTAAAATTAAATTTTAGTGAAAAAGGATCAAGGATGTTTATAATATTTGCGATAAGGGTTTAGTGGAAAAGAGGAGTGGTTTGAGGGCGACACGAAAGTGTGAGAATCATGTTCGGAGTTTGGGAAATTTCAGTATATTTGTTAATAGTGTTCCAAATAATAATAATTCGGTTTCTGATACAGAAGATCATCGTTAGATGCAACTGTAGAGCATACTCCCTTCTTATTACTCAAATGGTTAGAGGCTCGTCTTGATAACGTGTTATAAAAGTATAGAAACAATAGAGAGAATTTAGAGAGAATGAATTACAAGGAATCTCAGGGAATGAATTTCATTAATAACTGCTCTATTTATGTGAAAAACTGAATTCGACACAATCGTAATTACATAATTTCATCAAGGGTATAATAGTCATTCACATATAATAATTACATCTTTTACCAAATTATTCCTCCACCAAATTATTCCTCATAATTCATAACCACCAAATTATTCTCAATTATTCATAACACTTCAATTATTATTCATAACAATAATAATAATAATAATAAATTTCCTAAATTGCAGTAATAATAATAATAATAATAATAATAATAATAATAATAATAATAATAATAAATTTCCTAAATTGCAGAATTCTCGACCCTATATAAAAGGTTACTACAAGAGCCTCATCACCCAAACCCTAAGGGAGCACCTCAACGAATTATTCAGCAAATCAGGTGACAACACTTGTATTTAATCGCATTAGTTTCGCTCGATTTTTCAATTATACTGTAAGGACTTCAATTTTTCCATTTGTCAGAGATTCAAAAAGTTTTCCTTTAAGGTTTGGAACCGGACTTCTCTATTTTTTTTTTTTTTTTTTTTTGTGGTGAATTTCTTTTGATCAATTTTAAATTACACGCTTTGTAGCGCCAAAAAATGACATAAATTTTCTGATGTTCTGTAATAGCATTGTGCAGGTGAATTTGTTTTCTAATTTATTAGCCGAGCGCATAGGAAATTGCTGAAGTGAATTTTCTTGAAAAAATATCTCCTCTCCGTTTGATTTTTATCGTGGAACTTTGCTGCAGGCAATAAAATGTCTTCTCGAAGTAAAATTATCCTTAGAAAACCTAAGAGGAAGCGCTCCCAAAAGTGAGTTATTTATTTCTCTGTTTTCTGTGCTTTCTCCAACTCTGTTCTTAGGCCTGTTTTATTCTGATATTGGTTACCATTCCAGGCTTTTGCCAAGAAACTTTGATCTTCTCGAAAGGCATATGAATTGTGTTAGGCTTGCACGAATCTGTCATCGAAACTTTCAGACTTTAGAGGTAACTTTTCGAACCCAACGTCTAGTCATGAAACTTTGTTAACATGAAGATCCTTACACACTGGTCATTTGAAGTGGGACTCATGCGCACGGATGATGTGGCACCCTCATAGGACTCCACATCATCCCTTTTTTTTTTAAAGTATCTACGTTAAGTTAGATGAATAATACATACCTGCTCTCTGATGAAATTTTTATTTTGGGGGCCACGAATTTTTTCCCCATCGTGTGCATCGTGTGCATGGCCTCCTGTGCAAGAGTGTGGATTTATAATAGTACTGTTTATAAATGAAGTAAATGAATGGCGGAGAAGTGGTTTGGGGAATCCTTTGTGATATAAAAAGTGACTGATTGCTTATCTCCATGGGGGAGTCCACCCCGAAACAAAAGCAGTGCCAACATAAGCATTATTAACGATTGGGATTAAGGATAAAGGTACAACAGACTTAGCCTGAAAGTGGTCAAGTGCCAATGATAAGAGGTTAATCCATGAATGAAGCAAATGAAAGTTGTAAAATATTACAAACTAAAAGTGGAAAACAGAATAAAAGGAGGTACCTCAGCCTGGAAATAATTTGAAAATTGTAATTGGATATAATAGACACTATGATTGTTTCTTTATCAGATTGGAAAACAATTTTAGGCAGGTGAGAAGAAAAACATGAATAAACATGCAAAATCCTTTACTTCCATCAAACCCATAAGATGTAGTATCTTTTTATACTCCAACAATGGTCTTAATTCTTATCCTTAATTGGATCCCAATTCCCATGGTCGCAATTGAATCAAGTGTTTTCAAAATTTTCTAAACGTTCCATCACTTAGCCAAATCATAATCCAAGGTATGGAGATCTTTACCAAATTTTAAATTTTACGTTGTGAAGCCGTTGCAGTCATTTTCTTATAAAGATTTGAAGTATGCTTACTTATATTAGACATCAAAATGAAGAGATAGTTTACACAAACCAAAACTTCACTCCATTTCGTAGCCTATTAATAATGATAAACGATCTAGAACTGACAAGAAAGTCCAATAAAGCAACCTAGTCAAGTATAACTAAGTCATAGCGTACAACATTCTCGACAGGCCTCCTCAAAAGATTGTTTATGTCTATCTTATAAACTTTCATCAATGATAATGAGCAGGTCCCCGAGCCCATTGGCTACCAATCCCATTATAACCAAATTTTAATATTAAGAAAATTGTTTCAATTTAGGTCTCAAACACCTTTATATGTTGTGAAATGCGTAATTGAAATTGCTTAAGCAGAGGAATCAAAGTATAAAAAGTATCAAATATCCATAAGGATCACAACAACATGTGTACATCTCAATGAGGAAAATACATGTTTTCCTTATAAAATTTCATCTACCACATCATTCGATACGATAAGGAGTAGAATAATATATTTGTCTTTCCAAAAACGAACATGGAATTCTTCAACTCCTGAATCTCAAAATTAAAACCCCAAATCAATCATCAACCCAAAAAAAAAACAAAAAGGACCAAAATTTTCTTGCTTTCTTCTCAAAGCCGTACCCCAGAGAGGGGAAAAAATAAAATAAAATGCAAGAAATCACAGAATATTCATATAGATTGGACCTAATCTCAAATAGAAATGCCAAATTCAAATTGGTATAGACTGGGGATGAAACATGTTCTTGGATGTGTGAGAAATGAATTTGTTAGGAGAATCACCGAATTCTGCTTCCGATTTTCGATGTGTCATGCCGGTGATGAAAGGAACGAGACAGCAATGAGCCATGGGGAGATGGTACTGTGGAATAGAGAGTAGAACGAGAGAGACTCAGGCAAGATAGAAAGTCGACCAGAAGAGACAGAAGTAATGAAACTCCATCTTCCGTGTCTCCCAAGTTTTTCCTGTTTTCCAAGCAAAACGCGGAAAATGGATTTTTATTTTACCATTTTCGTTTTAAAACATTTTCTTATTTTACAAAACATGTTTTCAAAAAATGGGTAAGTAAACGCATTTTCAGTGTTCAAAACTGAAAAACGAAAATGGGTTGAAAACAGCAAAGAGAACAGCACCTTAGTATAATGTATATTCATTTGTGTGATGCAGGAACTTGTGAAGCTAAATCTTAAGATGGATGAGCTAAAGGTGGAGTTTGAAAGACTAAGTGATGAGGTGGAAGAGAGAAGTGCCGAATCGGAAGAGAGAATTGCCAAGCTGGAAAGGAGGGATGCCAAACAGGAAACGACAATAATCGCGAATCAAGAAGACGTAAATATCAAGCTAAAAGCCAAGGAGAGCAGACTAAAAGATTTAGGGACAATATACAAGGATATGATGTTACAGGTAACTTGTTCTATCTTGTAACAGATAGTACGGAATTAGAACCTCAAGGTTTAAACTCGATACATGAATATCTTTCAGGTTTCGAATTGGATATTTAACTTCTATTTGTAGTTAAAATTTTTATCGTTTGTTATGTCATTCACCATGCTTATGTTATGTCCTTACAGAGACGGGAGGAAAGGGCCGCTCTCGGGAATCCACATGAATCTACTGATGATGGAGGCCGTTTAGAAGAAACCGAGGAAAAGGCAGCTTTTAGACATTGAGTGCATTATATACGTGCGCACGGAAATGGCTACCATTGTGGCAGTATTTAACATTATTACTATTAACATGATTTGAATGATTATTATTTATATCTTTTATCAATGTTTTTGAAGTGTTGTTCTTCATAACACTCGTTACAAAACTCTGTACCGAGAGTCTATTATTAACATGTGTACCTAGTATCTATTATTAATATGATTCTCTTTCATGGATTTGATCCGTTGCCCACAGTGGATATTACTACGGTGCCCACAATGGGCAGGATCAGTGGCACGCCCCTCTGATGATTGGGGGGTTCACAATTAGGGATATGTGTCACTAATTTGATCCATTGTGGGCACCATAACGGTGTCTACTATGGGCAACGGATCATAACCCTTCCGTCTACATTCTCTTCCATCCACAATGCTATAAATAAACTTCAGAAGTATAATTTTATTATTAAATGAAGGGGTTTGCAGGTCTTGGCTCGTTTGTTTGTCTTCACATTTGTTTGTATGTTTACGATTCCATGTCAGGCTCGCTTAGTCACGTTTACCTACATGTATGGAGCTCAATTCGTTGTGCTTGTAAGTAGCTTGAAATCTCCTCTTCGCTCTTTTTTTTTGGGGGTCCCCCCCCCCCTCATATCCTTACATAGGGAAAATACATGTATGACTCAAGTGGCCTCCTTATCTCTCTTTCCGCCTTTAGGCCTGTTCGTAAGACTATTGAATGATTTTCTTATAATTTTGCCATAATAATCTTGTCTGGTTACAAGAGGAGTTTAATAGGTGCTATTACACGCACTGTTTTGAAAATCATAAAGCGTTATGAATCGGTAAGGTCACTCTTTGAGCTTAAGAGAATATAAATTTATGTTGTGCAAAGTAAAAGCAGGAAAAAACAAGGTGAAGCATGTAAAGTGGTGAGGTAAAATTTTGAGCTTAAGCACGACTTAAATGAATTCTAAGCAAGCTTTTTATGACAAAGATTATATAGCCTTCCATGGCTTCGATTACACCTAATGCAAGTTCTGCACTTTTGAGGGCCTGAAGTGACCTCTGAAATTGGGCCCTCTAGTGTTTTGCCTGAGGTCTCACTCGCCTTGAAAGGATGGGAACTCCATCGTAACACCCCAAAATATTTGAGAGGCCCATAGCAATTTACCCTTTTTACAAATGACTAATGAAACGATTGTACGGATGATTCCGTGCATTGCAAAGGCGAAGAATACTATAAATATATTTTTTTAAAAAAAGTCCCTAAGGAATACTATAGATATATTAAAAGAAAATAGACCTCTACAGTATTTTCCTACCTGAATGCTATCCCCTACAGCATTTTCCTGTAGCCTCCCATATCGAAAAGCGAGTTTTTCAGAATAGAGATTATGTAACATCCATTGCTTCAGTTACACCTAGTGCGGATTTTGCGGGCTTGAGGCTAACCTCCGAAATTGGGCCTCTGGTTTTGGGCCTGAGTTGAAATTCTCACTCGCCCCGACAACAAAACAATGAGCATTCGAGTTGTTTTCATTATCTTCCCCCAAGTGTTGATTTTTGAAAATTTTTGTGTACCATCGGCCGTCACATGTCATTGGTACGTGTCCATTTTCAGATAGATTGTCCACATCCCAAAAGATCAGTTTTGATCCAGTGTACATTTTCATAGAGATAATCCAAATTCCAAAAGATCAATTTTGTTCAATGTGCATTTTCGTATAAACAGTCCAAATCCCAAAAGAACAATTTTGATTCAGTGTACAAATTTGGGCACCTCAACGCATGCCAACATTAATGTGCTCACTGTATGCTTATCAAATTTTCATGCATATCTTAGATAAAAAAAATTTGAAAATTACATTTGATTAACAGTTCATTAGCAGCTTTCAAAAAAAAAAAAAAAAAAAGGTTCAGTAGCACAATAAATAAGTTAGATCTTCTATTAATTCTATATGTTGGTTTCGATCCGTCTACAGATTTCTTTGTCTTTGCTTGCATAATTGCATCCTAACCTATCTCGTCCTTCTTCCATGTTTTTAAAAATAAATTTTAATTCCTCTCTCTCTCTCTCTCTCTTGGTTGGAGAAAATCTTGAGCCTTTTTTTTTTTTTTAATTCATTAAGATCTAACAAAGTTCATTATTTTGGCACTGGCAGAGGCGGAGATAGGGATGGGCCAAGCTGGGCGTTGGCCCACCCCAAATCTAGTCCAACTTCAAAAAAGGTCTAAAACTTCCATTTGTAGTTCCATTATATATAAATAAATGTTGAGCTTATCATCGTCATGTGCGCATGGCTGAGTGTAAGATGTGGTTTTGGAGTTTAATGAAAGACACACGGGATCCAGGTTCGAGTCCTCATGGCTGGTTTTCCATTTTGTTATTTTTTCCAGTTTTGTTGTTTTGGCCTTTCAAATTAGTTATGAAAACTATACAATTCCTAACATTATTTTAATTTTTTTCCTTTCTTGAATTCCTCATAATAATTATAAAATTCTTTACATTATTATTCATTTTATTATTATTAAAAATTTGATTATTATTTTTCCTTCCATAGCAAAATAAGAAATATTAAATTTCAAATTTCTATTACATTATAATTGGAAATGGGTTATTATAGAGAATTTTTATTTTTTATTTTTAATTATTGTCTTTCTAGTTAACTATTAGTTTTTTTTTAAAACACTTTTGAATTTAATAATTATCAGAGTTTAAGGGGCCCGTTTTATGAAATTCGACTTAGGCCCCAAAAACCACTGAACTCGACACTGAGTTCGGCTCCTCCCATTGATGACTCCTGGCTACGCCCCTGACTGGTCGCTTAGGGTGGAGAAAGAAAACTCGAGAATTTGGACATTGCACTCTGAAGCTCGGCCGTGGTCGAATAGAACAATGGCCCGGATTATGTCAACCCATAAGGGGTTGTTGAGCTTTTGTTTTACAGTGTTTTCCTAATAGAATTTGTTTAGGGTTTGTTTGACATAATTAAAGCCAAACATGCCCCATTGCCCACATACAAATTTTCAAAATTATTGTCTCTGTTAGGTAATTACTAACAGTTAATAGGTAATACATCGTATGAGTTTTGTTGTTCTCCCCCATACCGAAAAATAAGCCATCCTCACTGCTGACATGACAGTGCTATAACAGCAGTGAGTGATGACGTGACACTACGATGTCATCATTTACGTGTTGTAGTGATGATATGACAGTGCCACGCTATCACTAATTCCCGACGTGTCACTGCCACATTAACGGCGGGGATGGTTTATTCTCTCCCATGGGACAGGTTGACACTACTCTACATGACGTATTAACTGTCACATAATGATCAATAATCATCTATTATTTTTTGTCGCGCTCAAATTACAATTTAAGATTTTCAAAAAAGTATTACAATGTTAATAAATATTGTACAACATGATATTATAACCTATCTATTAATTAAATATATAAAAACAGAAGTTAATGCCTCTGTTTTTCCCGCTTTTGCTTTTCGTATATAATTAATATATTTTCACCCTTTTGATTAGATCTATTCTAATTTTCCGATTATTAGTCTTTAATTAATCACATACAATTATTATTATTTTTTGATAATTAGTCTTTAATTAATCACATACACATTTTTAATCTTAATTCAAATAAATCTACTAAAACGATATTCTTTCGTGTCTATTATTCATATGATTAGATTTATCATATCAAGAGTCCTACACATGATATGATTAAAACTCATAGCATATAAAAAATTATACAAAATATAAATTCAATTTTATACAATCATTGGCTTAAACTTTTTTCGTGTAATTATTTAATTATTGCTTAGATACCTAATTGAGTTCAAAATCTGAACTGAATTATGATATACCATATCATAATCTAATTTGATTTGAATTCAAGCGATCTGGTTTTTTTTTTCCATTACTTTTTTTGTATAATTTTTAAATTATTTCTTAAATACCTAATTAATTTAATAATTTTCAATGACACCTTTTAACCACATATATTTTTTTCCATAAATAATATTCTAATTGCAGTAGGATTTGTACCATGACCCTTACATTGCATTCTCGATTTGTACTATTACTGATTGCTGATGTGTCACTACCACATTAATGGTGGGGATGGTTTATTCTCCCCCCATGGGGGAGGATGACAATACTCTACATGATGTATTATTTGCATTGCTCCACAAGTTTTTAATCTTAATTCAAATCTAAATCTACTAAAACAATATTCATTCATATCTAATATTTATATGATTAGATTTATCATATCAAGACTCCTACACTTGATATGATTGAAACTCATAACATATAAAAAAATTATACAAAATGTAAATTCGATTTTATACAATCATTGGCTTAAACTTTTTTTCGTGTAATTATTTAATTATTATTACTTAGATACCTTATTGAATTCAAAATCTAAATTGAATTATGATATACCATATAATAATCATATTTGATTTGAATTCAAACGATCTGATTTTTTCCATTAATTTTTTTGTATAATTTTTAAATTATTTCTCAAATACCTAATTAATGTAATAATTTTCAATGTAGCTTTTAACCACACATAGTTTTTCCATAAATAATGTTCTAATTGCAGTAGAATTTGTACTATGACTCTTACATTGCATTCTCGATTTGTACTATTACTTAATTATTTTATATTTTTTTCCAATTAACCCAAATCTCTAGTATTTTTTATACTATTTGAATTAATTGGCCATAGGAAACCTTAACCAGTTAATTAAATAATTCCTAATTATAAGTTTTCCCACCATAAATTTTTTATATAAAGAACTTCTATAATTGTGTTTTCAATAAATAATTTGATTTACATTTCATAATTATTGTTGAGGCAGAATAATATTTTTAATATTTTTCAATTAATCCGAAGTGTATAATATTCTTCATACATTATAATATGTACTACCATACAGTATAATTTTAGTAGGACTTCTAAAACATAATTCTCGACAATACATAATTCATTATAACTATCATCTGATTTTGAATTAATTTTCGCAAGCAACCAGAAATCTATATGATTATTAATTAATTTTGCATTAATTGTTAAAAACCCATATCTAGATAGATTTTGTCAGATAATTATTAATTCAAATTTATTGAGATAGTTAAATATTCTATTATTTTCTTCAAGTAAGCTCAAATCTATAAGATTTTTAACACATTTATAATTATTTGTGCATGAGAATTTTTAACCAATTAATTATTTGTAATAATTTATGGTCAAATAATAAGATTGAGTTACTTTTCTATCGTAACGTTAATTTGTAATAAGTAAAGTCATGTGTTATGTAGTTAAAAATAATAATTTATTATATAGTAGAAAATTCCCCTGTATCGCAGAGGGGCAAATACTAGTAGTTAAAATAATAATGATTGAAATGAGATTGATAATTATTGATTTAATGAATGAAAAATGTGTTTATGCATTTGAAGTTGTTTAGTTATTGGGCTGAATAATAATAATAATAATAATAATAATAATATTATTAATAATAATAATAATAATTATTATTATTATTATTATTATTATTATTATGTAGCAATGAAAGGTTTTTTTTTTAATTTTTATTATTACCAACAAAAGTTATTGAGGTAATTACACGCTACACCAACTTTTTATTTCATTTTTTATTTATGTCTAAGATTAAGACATTTTTCAAATATGATCATCATTTATCTATATCTAGAAGTATATATTTGAAAGTATTTTCAAAATTTATCGATAATAAAATAAAAAATTGAATAACAATTTATTTATCGTTTATCCACTTTTTCTAGATTAACCTATTATTGTCGATTTTTTATAAAAAGTTTAGATAAATGTTGAAAAATTAGGATATATCACATTATCACATAAAAGTAGAAAGATTCAAATTGGGGCACAATTCTCACGATGTATACTACCCCGAACCCTAATACATGCGATTCAATGGTTCGTGTTCTCAACTACTATACATCAATTTGAGTTTGGTAAGTGCTCGATTTTTATTTTTTTTTTGGGCTTCCAATTTCTTTCATTTTTCAGTCGCTAGTTGTCTTGCTGCCGAGCATAGCCTATGTTCTTGTGCATTTTTTTTATCTTTTTTTTCATCTCCATTTTAGATTTATATGTTCAATTATTATATTTGCCACTAAATTCTTCATCTTTGTAAACCTCTCTCTATTGACAACCAATAGAAAATTCAAGGAAAGTTGAGAGTTTGCGATCAGCTTGAAAAACTAAAAATTCGAACAACAACAATGGCAAAGCCAATGCAAAGAAAATGAATGGTGGAATGGAAGTTTCTGTTGAACTCTTAGTTTAGTCTAGGTTTCATGTTTGTTGAAGTTTTTTCCTTTTGAATTTTGTCGATGTATATTGCAGTAAAACGCCCCCATTTGGTGGGGTGGGGGGAGGTTGGTTTCATTACACATTCATAGATATAAATAACAAAATCTATAAACGCGTTTTACCATCTATTATTAGTAACATGTTCGAATTGTGTCTTGTGATGGCATGTGCAATTAATATGTTCTATTCTTTTCTTCGAAAGTTCTCTCTTTTTTTTGAACAATTTCTAGTTCGATGATGCACATTCTTTAATTGATGTTTTGTGGAACTTATGTTGTCTCTATTCTTGTTACTGTTAGTTGATGAAGTATGGAATTAAAGTTTCTGTTGAACTTTTATTCCTAAGTCTTGGTTTTATGTTTGTTGAAGTTTGAGTTTGTTAATTCAGTGCATGTATAGAGCTATAACATCCTCTACTAGCAACGAAAATGTTATGTTCCAACTTTATTCTCCCAGCGTCTCACAACCCACTTACAGTCCCCCCTGAATGCGGTGGGACGGGTGGGGCCTGCGCCCATATCTCTCTCACATTTTTTCTCCCAACGTTTCCCAGCGCTCTTAACATAACATTACCGCTACTAGCAAGGTCCATTATGATTCATTGGAATCAGTAACACATTATGGTAACAGGATTTTGCCAACTATTATCACTAGTATTTCTAAAATTTGTTTTCTAGTGGCATGTGCAATCATCATTGTTATGTACTTTTTATTTCATGGGATCATTAACACAATTAGTAGGATAATCTATTCAATTAGCAGGGTTTATTGACATTTGTTGACATCAATAACACAATTTGGTAATAGAGTTTGGCAACATGTTCCTCTACAATCTGGACACCAAGTACCAGGCTATAGTAACACTCTCTTTTGTGTTTGTACAATTGGGTGGTACAATATTATTCTACCTTACAGTGCTAATGGTCAATAAAGAAACATTGCAAGGTAACACGTTAAAATATTACAACCTATTGGCAACTCTTAACCAACCTTTTAGAATATTCTTCAGCAACATTTTTTATTTTATCTTATTACAAAGGTGGAGGGAATCTGATAGTTGTAAATTTCATTGATACAACTTAGTATGAAGTCTCAGTTGAACAATTGAATTACTTTAAGATGATTACGTTATTAATTAATTAAATTTAATATAAGAATCATTCATCATTATCCAGAATAATATCTCACATAGAGTAAATAATAATAATAATAATAATAATAATAATAATAATAATAATAATATTTCATATAACATTGCACTAACCATGATAGATTCTGGATACTCATTTACATCTCCTAAATACCAGGAACAACCATTTATCTTTTCATTTTTTAAAAGTTTCGTATCGTATTTTTGGCCTTTTTTATTTTTTTTGAAGTATGGATAAGTGCTTTCATCCTTATTGGAAAGTATTTTATCCATTTTTAAAATCACTATCAAATTCTGGTATATTGGTAATTTCGAGTGAAACTTTGAAATGTTACCAAAAGTTCCCAATTGGTTTGAATGTTAAAATGATTTTTTGTAAGTATTACAACATTTTCTTCACCCAATAAAATAAAAAATGATTTATATGGATTAGCCTATGTTTGTATGCAGTTTTTTCTACCTAAAATTTAATGTTTGTTACACAGTTAAAAGCAAACATTAATACAACTACACATATGACTTACACATTCAATGCACTAGCATAACAAACCAATCCCTCATATTATTATTATTATTATTATTATTATTATTATTATTATTATTATTATTATTATTATTATTATATATGTTCTTTTTATTTGTGTAAGTGATTCTTGTGACATGAGAACCATATATATTATATAAAATAGGGTTTAATTAGAAGTTGTAATTGAAAAATGGTTATTAAGACAAAAAGTTAATTATTTCTTTGTTGTTGCAATTAAATGCTATCATATATACAATTAGTTATTTTTATCAACAACAAGAATAATAATTAATAATTAACTAATACTAATAGTAAGATTAGCATGATGATTTATTATTTAATTAATTAATCCAGATTGTTTTACCTTTGTCATAACAATATTATACAATATAATTACTATGATTTTATATTACTTTTAAAGATTTAATCACTTAATCTCAAGACATGTAAAACCATGGGCGGATTTACAGTGGGGGCACTGGGGGCAGTTGCCCCCACTGTAAATTTGAAAATTTTCCTTGATAATTGTAGATTTTATGAGATGTACCCTCATGAGTATATATATATTAATGTTTTCCATAAAGACTAAATAAAGGTCAAGTGGTTCAGCGATACAGCTACTTTTTACCCCACAATAGGGCATGGGTTCAACTCTCCAAGGCTCCAACATTACATATTTTTTTGTTTTCATCACAAAATTGTTCAATTAATTCTTAACCTTTACTATCTATACCAAATTAGTTTTAATCCAGTGTTTTCAATCTCCCACTTTTATCGAAGATGAATAAAATTACATATTTCGTTCACTTAATAATAATAAAAAAAATTAAAAAAGAAACGAAATAACTTCAAAATGTGATGGAAAAAAATATTGTGTCAGCGTGTTCGTCTTTGAGCCCCCAATAAACGAGCCTACCAACCGCATACATTAATATCTACTGTTTTCAAAAAAAAAATTGCCCCCACTTAATACAAATCCTGGCTCCGCCCCAGTAAAACATATAATTTATTATATAGCATGTTAATAATTTTGATATGTTATATACTTATAAATATAAAATGATATAATTATAAACATTAAATAACTTTACAATTTTTTATTTCTAGTACTATATTTCAAATATCACAATAATTATTACATCATAAAAAATAACCTATAATGCAGACAAAAGGTAAGTGTCGAATATGAGATGTGGTCGAGTTGGAATGTACATGTATGCAATTGCAAATTGTAAACATGGTACAAACTAATAGTTTTATTCACTTTTTTTTTCATCAACAAGAATTAAGAGGCTCAGGTGACATATGCATGCATATTGAGTAAATTGATTTATTCCTAATATTACTATCACTTATTATTTTAACGTCTGTCTTAAAGATTTAATTACATAATCTCAAGACACTAAATACTTATAAGTTATATTTTGGAATGTAGTAATCTAATGAATATATGGGTCCAATTATTGTTATTTGGGTTTATTTTAATTATTTTTTATGTTGAAATTTTTTTTCTTAATTTTCATTAGTATTTTTCTTTCACAAGAATAATTATTTATTTCTAAGTTTATTATTAACAATAGTATATTTAAATGTATTTTTTCCAATTACACTTATTCACAATTTTAATTGGTCACGATTTAATAGAATGTAATGTTTGTTCAAAATTTTGTTAAAAAATTTAAAATTTTTGCCAATTGTTTTTAATATTTGTTCATATAATTTATGTATACTTCTTATAATATATTTAATTATTAAAAATTCACTTTGATTGGAATTGTAAAGAAGTTATATTGGGATTATCATTAATCTGTATTGCTAACCCATGACATGATTTGTGCCGTAACAATTATTCGTAAATCTCAATTGTTACTATGGAATATTGTTGGGATTGTGACCCGAATTCTATTTCGAGTCAAATTTGGAGAAGTTGAAGAATTCTATTGGGATTAGGATTTTATTCATACTATCCTGATATTGGTGTTTATCTATTCTATTAGGATTTATATTCCTCATTTTATAAGGATTAGTATTCTCATCCTACTAATAATAGGTCTATTTTTTCTCCTATATTTATCATGCCATAAAGCTCATGGCATTCATTGTAAGAGTTAGAAAATTATCTCCTCTTGTAACCATCTCTGATATAGTGAAATTTTCTCTGGTCTCTGCCCGTGGGTTTTTCACCCAAATCTTGGGTTTCCCACGTAAAACAAATCTACGTGTTCTTTCTTTTGTTCTTTAATTTTGTTGCCAGTTATCGTTCGTATTCCTAACAAATTGGTATCAGAGCCATGGTTTGATTACGATAATGGCAACCATGAAGTATGAAATTCGCTTTTAGATCACAACACCAGATTTTCGCTATGGCAGGTTAAGATGTGAGCAATACTTGCACAGATGGATTTGGATGGCGTATTGTTGGGTTTGATAAGATGCCGCCTTAATGGACTGCAGATGAGAAACCAACGTAGGGATCGAAAGCGTTATCTCAGATTCATCTTCATCTTTAAAACCAAATTTTACAGGACGTCTTGAAGGAGAAAACTGCTGCTGCGTTATGGTTAAAATTGGAGCAGCTATGTATGACAAAAAGTCTAACTAGTAAGTTGCATCTTAAGCAACGTTTGTATTCCCATCGCACGGTTGAAGGTACGTCTCTAAAAGATCACCTTACCACCTTTAAAGAAGTTGTTTCTAACCTGGAGGCTTCAGAGGTAAAGTATGATGAAGAAGATTTGGCCTTGATTTTATTGTGCTCGTTGCCCTCTTCTTATGTATCTTTTAGAGATACTATTCTATATAGTCACGATACTCTTACTTTGGATGAGGCATATGATGCACTGCTCTCAAAAGAGAAGATGGAAGAGATTTCTGCTGGATCTGAGCCTCAATCAGAGGGCCTTGTTGTTTGAGGAAGGACTCATGATAAGAATTCTGGAGGTAATAACAATAGAAGCAGGTCAAAATCACGAAATAAAGATAAGTACTGCAATTATTGCAAGAAGAAAGGCCATATCAAGTTTGAATGTTACAAGTTGCAGAATAAAATTAAGAGAGAAGCTGCTAATCAGAATGGAAAGCGACTAGATAATTCTGGTGAAGATAGCATTGCAACAGATGATAAAAATGATGGGGAACTTCTAATTATTTGCAACAGCGAACCTGAGGATTGTGTACAATTGAATCTTGATCCGAAACTCCTTGTTACTTCTGATGGTGTCTCCAATCCTTCCGAGGAATGGATTCTGGACTCAGCTTGCACGTTTCATGTATGTTCCAATCGGGATTGGTTTTCAACATATGAAATTGTTTCTAAAGGTGTTGTGTTGGTTGGAAATAATGCACCTTGTAAGATTGCTGGAATTGGCACAATCAAAATTAAGATGTTTGATGGAGTTGTTCGGACATTGAGTGATGTCAGATTTGTATCAGATCTAAAGAGAAATCTCATCTCTTTGGGTACTTTTGATGAAAAAGGGTACAAGTTCGCTGGTGAAGGTAGAGTTTTGAAAGTCACCAAAGGAACATTGGTTGTAATGAAAGATTTTAAAAGGGCTACCAAATTATATGTCCTTCAAGGTTCAACAGTTACAGGTGAACCAACTGTAATTTCTTCTACATTTTCAGACGTTGATATTACCAGATTGTGGCATATGCGCCTTGGGCATATGAGTGAGAAAGGACTGGCAGAACTAAGCAAACGAGGACTTCTTGATGGGCAACATATTACTAATTTAGAATTTTGCGAGCATTGTATTTTTGTAAAGCAGATGAGAGTCAGATTCTCTATAGGTATTCACAACACGAAGGAAACACTTGATTATATACACTTAGATCTTTGGGGATCATCTAAGGTGCCTTCTACAGGAGGTGCAAAGTATATACTGACTATGATTGATGATTTTTCTCAAAAAGTTTGGGTGTTCTTTTTGAAACAAGAGAGTGATGTGTTTCAAACATTTAAAGAGTGGAAAACCCTTATTGAGAAACAGTCTGGTAAGCATATAAAATGTCTTCGCACAGATAATGGGTTGGAGTTTTGTTATGGTGAGTTTGATACATTTTGCAAATCACAAAGAATATTAAGGCACTACACAGTTCCCTATACTCCACAGCAAAATGGGGTAGCTGAACGAATGAACATGACTTTGATTGAGAAGGTGAGATGTATGCTTTCCAATGCCGCTCTTCCGAAATCATTTTGGGCCGAGGTTGTTTCTACAACTTGTTTTATTGTTAATCGGTCTCTTTCGATTGCCATTAACAAGAAGACTCTAGAAGAAATATAGTCTTGTAGTCCAGGTAACTATTCAAATTTGAAAATATTTGGATGTCCTGCTTACGTTCACGTGAATAATGGTAAGCTCGAACCTAGATCTTTAAAGTATATTTTCCTTGGCTATAAATCTATGGTCAAAGGTTATAAATTGTGGTGTTCTCAAACCAAAAAGCTGATAATTAGCAGAGATGTTATATTTGATGAATCTGCAATGCTTCAAAGTTTACCTTTTGGAGAATGTTTTGACAAACAGCAGAAAATAAGCACTCATGTGGAGTTTTCGACCGGATCAGAAAATATACTACCGCAATCTCAGTCAATACCACCATCAAATCTAGAGGTAAAGGATACTACTACTTTTCCCACTGCCAACATTGCAATATTCTATTGCTAAAGACAGGCCTAGAAGAGATATTAGACCTCCAAAGAGGTATGCCGAAGCTGATTTGGTTGCTTATGCTTTAAATGTAGCCGAGGATATTGACTTTAGTGAAGAACCTTCTTCATATTCAGAGGCAGTCTGTCGAGAAGATTCTCATAAATGGATGATTGCTATGCAAGAAGAGATGGAATCTCTTCGTAAAAATGGCACTTGGGACTTAGTGAAACTGCCAAAAGATAAGAAAATAGTTCGCTGCAAATGGGTATTTAAAAAGAAAGAAGGAACACCAGGAGTTGAAGATCTTTGGATATAAGTTAGATTAGTCGCTAAAGGTTATAGTCAAGTTCCAGGTGTTGACTTCATAGATGTGTTCTCTCAATTGTCAAGAACAGGTTCGATTCGAGCCTTACTCGGTATTGTGGCCATACATGATCTTGAGTTAGAGAAGTTAGATGTAAAAACTGCATTCTTGCATGGAGAACTTGAAGAAGATATTTATATGCAGCAGCCAGAAGGTTTTGAAGTCTCTCGAAAAAAAGATTACGTATGTTTATTGAAGAAATCTCTTTATGGCCTTAAACAGTCCCCAAGATAGCGGTATAAAAGGTTTAATTCTTTTATGACCAGTCATGATTTCAGAAGAAGTAATTATGACAGTTAGGGGTGGGCGTTACGGGTACGGTTCCAGGTAGTGAACTACCCGGAACCGAACCGTAAATTCCGGTTCCTTGAAAAATGGATCTGTTCGGTTCTTTTCAAATGAAATACCCGTTCGGTTCCGGTTCCTTCCGGTTCCGGTTCTATCCGTTCAGTTCCGATTATTTTATGATGTATTTTTTATTACTAGAAAAACACAAGAAAAAAAATAAAAATTTCGATTCCAATATAATATAACAACAAAAAAAGCACAGGCGACAGCTGCTTGCTAAGAGGCAAGAAAGAGTCAAGCTACAACGACAGGCTGCCGCTAAGCCCTCTTGGCGGCCGAAGCAGCCTCTGCGCCTTTTTATCATGACCACATTGCGGTTAAAAGAATTCTATGAGAATTCTAGTAGAATTTTTCTAGAAATAACACCAAAATTTACTAGAATTAGCACCAAATTTTAAATTTACTAAAAGAATTCACAAAAGTTGGCAATCAAATAGAAGAAATAGTGCTATTTCTTATCCTATTACGGTTCCGGTTACGGTTCCGGGTTTTTAGAAAAGGATCCGTTAGGTTCTCATTCCGGTTCCGGTTCCTAATTTTTTTTTAAAGAACCATTCGGTTCCGGTTCTTTCGGTTCGGTTCCGGTTCTACCGGTTCGGTTCCGGTTTTTTTGCCCACTCCTAATGACAGTTGTGTTTACTTCAAGAAGACAACGGACGGGTCGTTTGTATATTTACTTCTTTATGTTGATGATATGTTGATAGTAGCCAAACACAAGACAGAATTAAATAAGGTAAAAGCACAACTCAGTAAGGAGTTTGAGATGAAAGACTTGGGTGCTACAAAAAAGATATTTGGAATGGAGATTCAGAGAGATAGAAAGGTAGGCAAGTTGTACATAAGTCAAAAAGGGTACATTAAGAAAGTCCTTTGCAGATTTAATATGCAGAAAGCCAAGCCTGTCAGTACTCCGTTAGCAGCACACTTTAAAATTATCATCTTCATTATCTCCACAATCAGATGAAGAAATTGAATACATGTCTCGGGTTCCATATTCTAGTGCAGTAGGATCTCTTATGTATGCCATGGTTTGTTCACATCCAGATTTATCATATGCAGTCAGTGCAATTAGTAGATACATGGCAAATCCTGGTAAAGAACATTGGAAAGCAGTTTAGTGGATTTTTAGATACCTGCGTGGATCAACTAATGTCTGTTTACAATTTGGGAGATCTAATGATGGAGTAATTGGATATGTTGATTCTGATTTTGCTGGAGATCTTGATAAAAGAAGATCACTAACAGGGTATGTGTTCACCGTTGGTGGTTATGCTATCAGTTGGAAAGCTACCTTACAGGCTACAGTTGCTTTGTCCACTACTGAAGTAGAATATATGGCTAGTATAGAGGTTTATAAGGAAGCTATTTGGTTGAAAGGATTATTTGAAGAACTCAGTGAGGACTTGCAAATCACCGAAGTATTTTGTGATAGCCAAAGTGCTATCTTTTTTGCAAAAGATCAGATGTTTCATGAAAGGACAAAGCATATTGATGCCCAATACCATTTTGTGAGAGAAGTTATAGCTTCAAGTGATATTGTTGTAAGCAAGATCAGCACTCATGATAATCCTGCTGATATGATGACCAAGACACTTCCTATTGCCAAGTTTGAGTATTGCTCGGATTTGGTTGGTGTTGGTCATTAAGTTTAGCCCTCAGGGGCTTTTGTGGAAGAGACAGAGAATTGTTTTTATCAAAGATTGGTTTTTGCATTCATTCAACAGAATTCGTGTCAAGGTAGAGATTTTTGGGATTGTGACTCGAATTCTATTTTGAGTCAAATTTGGAGAAGTTGAAGAATTCTATTGGGATTAGGATTTTATTCCTACTATCATGATATTGATGTTTACCTATTCTATTGGGATTTATATTCCTCATTCTACGAGGATTAGTATTCTTATCCTATTAATAATAGGTCTATTTTTTCTCCTATATATATATCATGCCATAGAGCTCATGGTATTCATTGTAAGAGTTAGAAAATTATCTCATCTTGTAACCATCTTTGATATAGTGAAATTTTCTCTGGTCTCTACCCGTGGGTTTTTCACCCAGATCTTGGGTTTCCCACGTAAAACGAATTTGCGTATTCTTTCTTTTGTTCTTTAATTTTGTTGCCAATTATCGTTCGTATTCCTAACAAATATAATAAAGTGTTTGTTGCAACCTATGGTAAAAAAAAATTTTACAATTTTTTGTTATCTTGGTTAATAGAATTTATTTATACTACTACTTAGATATTTAATCATTATAAATTCATTACGTGTAAATTTATTACTTTTTATATTATTTTTTATATTATCATTAGTTTACACACAATTATGATATTAAGATATTTAACTGTTATAAATTCTTTACGATGTTAATTTTATTACTTTTGTATTATTTTTATACTATCATTATTTTACACACAATTACGATATTAAGATATTTAATCATTATAAATTCATTATGAGGTTAAATTTAAATTTTTGTGACCCAAAATTTATGCTTTGATTCTACCGAAGCTTTTCTTACTTATATAGGTCAATTCCTTTTTTTCCCCCTGATTTTAAATGAATGGTTTTCTTAGTTCTGTCATCTATGTAAACTATTTGTTACATTATTTAGTGTTAGCTTCTTTTAACCATATATTTAAATAGCTTAGTTAATTAACAAATCCTATATCATGATTCAAATTTTCGTAAATAACTCATTTTTATTCCAAAAAAAAAAAAAAAAATTGTTCAATGATACATGATTTTTCTCAATCATTTCAATCATGCAGATGACACATGTTCCACATCTATAATTCAAAATTTTCCAATATTTTCAATCATTTTGACCTTTAGTTTCTAGTAACTACTTAGAAATACAAATGTTAATATCACAAATTTTTTTTTCAATTTGCCCCTACTTTTAAAAAAAAATATTAATTGACACCGTGGGATATAAGGTTGCCTTTCCGGTTCCAAAGAAGAATTTCAATTAATTGCATGTTATGCTATAACTATAAATAAGAGTCAAGGATAGTTCCTGTCACACTTTGGTCTCATCTTGAGAAAACCAGTATTTAGCTATGGATAATTAAATGTGTCTATTTCTCGAGTTACTAATTGTATCGGATTGAATGTGCTCCTTTATAGTAAAGAAGGAAATCCGACTAATGTGACTACAAATGTTGTATTTAAAAAAATTTTCAAAATTTGTGATGTTATTTATTAAAAATATAACACTTTTTAATTAAACTATATTTTTTGTGTCAGAGAAATGTGATACTTTATTTCCATAGTTTTTATTTCCATAGTTTTTCTTTTTCAAAATAATTTTATGATATGTAATTTTTTGATATTGTTATACGACTATTAGAACTTGAAAACTATTAACTTCATTGAATTACATTATAACTAATTATAATTCATTTGACACTAATCCCATTTAAATGTTGACCTGATTTTAATGTTAAGTGGTTGACTACAATATGTGCACTACAACAATTGCAATACAAAGATAAAGAATTATGTAAAAGTTATATAGTGATACGTTATAACATTAAATACATTATATATGGTAATATTTAAATGTTACTATAATTTAATTATTATATTAAGTAATTAAAAAACCAATAATGTGATATATATTTCTACTTTAATCTAGGATGGCAAGTGAATTGCGTAGATAAAGTTGGGGATCCATGATTATTTCAGGAAACGAAAAATTATAGACTGCCTCTTTTGTGATATTTCGTCATTATCATCGTTCATGTTTTTTATGAGGTTGTTTTGAATTACATCTACTTTTAGGTTGTATATTGTGTTTATTTCGTTTTAACTCCACCAATGTGTATCACATTGCCAATCCCAAGCCCAGGTAAAGGAGGATGGTTGTGGTAGGTTAGCAGCCAGCATAAAACTTTACCAAATCAACGGATGGAACCAAATGAGAAAGACATTGTGGCGTCCCCTACTAAGCGACACGCTATATTGGACACCGGGTGTAGTGATAAACTAGCGAGGGTGCAAGCTAGGGCATTCCCCCGAAGCAACGAGTCACATTGGCGCACGGGTGTAGCGAGAAATATGCAAGGGTTCTCGCATTTTCATGGGCGGGTGTGGGTAAAAAAGTTAGTCCATAAGGACAAGGTTCGTTAGCTTCTTGGAACATAGATCTTTGATCGATAGACTAGCAGAAATAGGAGATGTGATGAATAGGAGAAAAATAGACATTTTATGCCTGTAAGAGACTAAGTGGGTAGGAACAACATCCAAAGGTAGCGACATGCGGATATAAGCTATGGTACACTGACAAAGATAGGAATAGGAATGGGATGGGAATAGTTGTCTCAAAGGATTCGCTAAAAGATGCGGTTCAAGTGAGTTGCAATGGTGACAAGGTTTTACTTATTAAGTTGGTTAAGTTGGTACTAGGAGACAAGATTATTAATATATTTAGTGTATATGCACCGCAAATAGGCTTAGATGACACTACTAAGAAGAAATTTTTGGAAGACTTGGATGAGAAAGTGCAACGCATACTAAGTGGAGAGAAATTATTCATAGGTGGGGAGCTTAATGGACATGTAGGTAAAAGTTGGGATGGATTTGATAGTGTACATGAGATTATGGATTTGGGGATAGAAATGCCATTGGGGATATTATTATAGATTGTGCCATAGCATACGATTTAAAGGTAGTGAATACATGGTTTGAGAAGAGAGAAACCTATTTAGTGAATGTGAGGTTAGAGAGACTTTAAGAAGAATGAAAGTTAAGAAGGTTGTAGGTCCGGATGGTATCTCAATTGAGATTTGGAAGTGTAGGGAGGACATAGGTATAGGGTGGATAATTAAACTTTTTAACAAGATTTGGCATAGTGGAAAAATGCCTGATGAATGGAGAAATAGTAGTTTGATAGCGTTATATAAGAATAAGGGCAATATACAAGGCTGTTCCAATTAGAAGGGAATAAAACTTATGATTCATACTATGAAATTATGGAAAAGAGTAATTAAGCGCAGGTTGAGACTTATTTTCCCAATTTTAGAAAATCAATTTAGGCTTATACTAGGCCGATCAACCACATAAGCAATTTATCTACTTAGATAATTAATGGAGAAATAGAGGCTGGGAAAAAAAAATTACTTATGGTTTTTATCAACCTCGAGAAAGCCTATGACAGAGTACCTAGAGATGTTCTCTGATGGTTTTTGCTAAAAATGTACCTCCTAAATACATAAATATAGTCAAGGATATGTATAAGGGGGTTGCTACAAATGTTAGGACATGTAGTGGAATGACAAATGGCTTCCTGATTATGATAGGGTTACACTAGGGCTCTGCACTTAGAAATTTTTTATTTTACTATAGTAATGGACAAGCTTACGAGACATATTCAAAATGATGTACCATGGTGCATGCTATTTGTAAATAATATAGCTTTAATTGATGGAACTACGACACGTATAAATGATAAGTTAGAACTATGGAGGCATACTTTAAAGGCCCCGCGGTTTTAAGTTGAATAGATAACAAACAGAATATAAGGAATGTTTATTTAGTGGGAGTAGGATGGATCCTTTTGTAGTTGAGTAATGTGGTCAGGTGGTGCCAAAGAGTGATAATTTTCGTCATTTAGGATCAGTGATTCAAACCAATGTTGACATAAAGGGTGATATAAATATAGGATTAGTGCTAGACGGATGAAGTGGAGAGGTGCCTCATGGGTTTTATGTGACCGTAATATACCGTTGAGATTAAAAGGACTGTACGATCATTATTACTATATGGTAACGAGTGTTGAGTAGTTAAGAAGGTAGATGAACAAAAACTGAGTTTTGCAGAAATGCGTATGTTGAGGTGGATGTGTGGCAAGACTAGAAAAGATAAAATTACAAATGAAGAGATTTATGGTAGATTATGAGTGATCCCCCTTGAGGATAAGATGAGAGATACTTGACTAAGATTGTTTGGATATATACTGCGGAAACCTAAAGGTGCACCCGTTCAGAAAAGTGAGAATATTAGGGTGGGGAGTGCAAGGAGAGATAGAGGTAGACCATTAATAACGTGGATGAAGTCATTCATAAGGACATGTGTATTAAGCCGGTAGATGAGCGACTAGCCTTAGATAGGAATGCGTGGCATAGCAAAATTCATATTGGTGATTCGACATGAATTGTTCCATATAGCCAACTCATACTTGTAGGGAATAAATATAAGTTTGTTATTGTTATTTTGTGTTTTTTTTTCCAATTTATTTAATTTTCAATTGGACATTATGTTGATTTATTTTTTATATTAATACCATGTTTTTATGTGGGATCTATGATGTGCTCACAACTATGATAGGGATTAGAGAATGCTTGTTATTTGACTTGTAAGTTTTAATCATTTTATTACTTTGTTGACAATAACTAATTTTATTACTCATTTGACACGTACATTGACAATAACTAATTTATTTAGAATGTAACTTCAACTTTAAATAAGATTGTAACAAGTTATGCTAATGAATCTGTGCATTTTATCAAACGTTATATTACTATCAATTAAACACAATTATGAATCATGTGGTAAATAATTTGCTTTTCACTAATCTTTACTGCAAACTTCAACTTACATAGTTTTATTTTCGTGTAACTCACAAATGTGAAAACTAATCGTAATAAAATGAAGATGGTGGACAATTTCGTTGGTGTCACACATGGGTCTGAGTGTCAGTATATTATTATGGGAATTAATTGAATAATCTATCAATAATTTTTGACAAATTAATAATTTCGACAAAATTTTAGAATTGCATGCCAACCATGGCAAGGAGGGAGTGGGTGGGTATTCTGGTGAAGGGTATGTTGTCACATATAGAGAATAGATAAGCCGTAAAAAGAAGTGGTTTGTCAATTATGCGTAATTAAAAGGCGATTTTTGAAAATATGGGAATGCAACCCATCAACCAAAGTGGTGAGTCGCAAACAAGGAAAAAGGAAATCGAAGGAAGACCACACGACTTATCTCCGACGCATGAACCATCAGACACCATTCTCTTGGGGTGTGTTTGATAGACGTTTTTTTCCTGGAAAAAAAAGTTTTTCATTTTTTTTTTCCTTTCTTGGTTGTTTGATTGACATTTCTTTTCCCGAAAAATGTTTTTCAACTTTTCTCGAAATCCGTATTTTTCCTTGTTTTTTTCCTTGAGGGGAGGGGGAAGGTGGTTTTTGTTTTCTAGAAAAAGTTTGGTACGTTTTTTCTTTTTTTTAATGGACAATTTAATTTAACCATAAAGATAAGGAGAATGATCAAATTTCATTAAAAAAAACTCAAAAATAAGGAAAATAATATTATTTTCCAACTTTCAAATTAACCCAATCAAACACCTACAACTATCATTTCCCTAGAAAACCTTTTTCCGAATTCATTTACCCAAAATGTTTTCTTTCTAACCATTTTTCGGGTTTACAATCAAACACACCCTTAATGAATTCCATTCCATATTTACGACGTAAAATGAGAGTTTCTAGAATGGTCCCTTTTTTTCCCGCAAAACATAACAGCCTACAACCTTTGATGAGTAAAGGAATTAAATACTTCCAATGCCACTATACTTTAAAATGTCTATGAAACATCATTGAACTTTCAAAAATGGATCTCACGTGTCATTTCGTTAAGCTCCGATAAAAGAGTTAACCGAATGGATGACTTGGAATATTAATATATAGTATAGCAGGATTGTTCAAGCACTATCGATGATCCCGTAGTTACGGCACTGTCGATGGCATTTTCGGGGTCGATTCGACCCCCATTTTGAAATTGAGGACCAGATCTAGAATCAGCACAGCGATAGAGAGTTCCAAGAATTTTTCAAATTTTTTCCGGTGACACTGGCGTAGTATTGCCGGTCAAAGTTTTGGCACTATCTTTGGGCAAAAAATAGTACCAAAATTTTGACTGGTGGCCAGGGTGGCCACGGTATCGCCGAAAAAAATTCGGAAAATTCCTAGAACTCTCCATCGCCGTGTGATTCTAGATCTGGTCCTGGATTTCAAAACGAAGGTCGAGTCGACCCCGAAAATACTATCGATGGTGCCGTAACTAAGGTTTGAACATTTCCGTATAGACATAACATAATTTATTGACCACATCAAAGAAAAAATGCTGATGTGACATATTTTCAGTTAAAATAGTAGAATAAAAGTTTTTAAAAAATTAGAAAAATGTTATAAAAGTATAGAAACAATAGAGAGAATTTAGAGAGAATGAATTCTAAAGAATTCTCAGGAATGAATTTCATTAATAACTGAAGCCCTATTTATAGGAAAACTTCGAATGGCACAATCGTAATTACATAATTTTATCAAGGGTATAATAGTCATTCACATATAATAATTACATCTTTTACCAAATTATTCCTCCACCAAATTATTCCTCCACCAAATTATTCCTCATAATTCATAACCACCAAATTATTCTCAATTATTCATAACACTTCAATTATTATTCATAACACTCCCCCTTGAATGACTATTAATACAAATGTCTTGGACTGTTTGGAGAAAAACCGGTTGGAAAAAACTTCCAAACCGATTGCGGGATAGCTTGGAGTGGTTATATCTTTGCTTCATCAAAACATTGCTCCCTCGATGTCTATCGGCGACATATGAGTATTCACGTCTTTGCCTCGTTAAAACCTTGTCAAGAAAACCCGGTGGGAAAAAACTTGATCGAAGGAAAAGAGTACAATGCTCAGATTCGATTTCATATCTTGAGAACCGATATCTTTACTTACGGTAAATGATTTCAATATCATCATCGCTTGGATCTAAAGCATTAGCTCCATTATAACTTGATCCAATAGATACATCGTATCAATTTCTCCTATCGTTCTCAATATACCATGAATATGCCTCGTTAAAACCTTATTAGGAAAAACCCAGGTTGGAAAAAGCCTAATGAAGGAAAAAGAGTACATTATTCATGTGAATACGCTTTAAAGTTGCCTCATTAAAAACCTTGCTAGGAAAACCCAATGGGATAAAACCTCAAGAGGAAAAAGAGTGCAACGCGTATTTTATACAAGTATGCAAGCATTTCAAAATCTTTCATATATTTGTATGAGTATCATATACATTGATTTTATACTCTTCGTTCATTTAGAGTGCATCAATTTTCTTACACAACTACAAAACATTCACCATGAACACATGTCTCCAAATACACAATTTAAAGCATATAAATTCATCGTAAAAACATGTAAACATATAAGTAAACCTTCATAACTAACTAACACTTAAAATATGTCATTTAACATTTAATACTCACTTAATAGGTTATTTCATTCCCAGGGGCTTAGTTCACCCTTTAGGGTACTCATAAACACAGGTTTAACTCATCCGATCCTTTAATTTCCTTTTCGGTACTACACACACGATCGGTAATTTAACTTTCATGAGCATGCAACATATAATGACCACCATGCTTATCTTTAAACTTGAGCATTAGTCATCATCATCTCATCATCTCATAAGTTAAGGATTTCACATTCACCATTTATCATCGTCAATATATCTCAATATTTTCATTATCATTGATCATATGTAGCGCTACATTTTCATATCGTGTCGACACTTTTCAATTTCATTTCTTTTATTTGTAAATATCGTTTTTCAATTTTAAGATATATATTATTTTTCAATCACTGACAGCTATATGTCATATCACTAAAAAAATTTTCTGCTTTTTTTCTCTTTCATATTTGTCAAAAAGTAAATAGTACAATCAATTGTTGGTTTGAAAATTTATCTTTAAATAGAGGGATTCATATATCTCTCATGTTCATACATTAAAAGTATAGTGCAAGAAGAGAGATAGGAGTAGAGATGGATGTGGAGATTTTAGAATCATCTCATACAAGTCAGCTTTTACCTCGCCATATTAAAACCGTATGTATTCTTGGTGGATCTAAACTGGTAGGCCATATCCAATATGTGGATATGGCAAACCGACTCGTAAAAGAGTTAGGGAGACAAGAAATCAATATACTATATGGAGGAACCAACAACAAACTTTTAGCTAGACTTATAATGGCCGCACCATCATGGGGAATAAGAGTTTCGAGTGTAATACCTTTCCATCTAGTTGGATCTAATACTTAATTGGAGCCGCTTCTACCATGGGTCCAGCAGGGTTGGTGCTACAAGTGCAATCCATCCACAACTGCATGATGTATATGATGAATAATAGTGATGCTTTCATTGTCCTTCCAGACGGCTATAACACACTGGAGGAAAATATTCAATATAGCGTCATTTGCACAGTGGAATTTTCATACCAAACCCATAGGTTTGTTGAATATTAATTATTTCTTCGATGGTTTGCTAGCATTTCTAGATCAGGGTGTAGAACATAAATTTATTTCTCGTTCAGCAAGAAATATACTTGTTTCTGCTAATACAGTTGCTGATCTACTCATCAAGATTCAATCATATGTTCAAAAATCTATGGAAGCTGAAACCCATCGGTCACAGATCATCGGTGTCAAGCGAAAAAGAGATCCTTTGGATCTTTCATTATGAACCCGAATGTTCGGAGTGGCAGAGTTACGGAGTATTTATACTCTCGAAACGCATCCCTCATTTATGGGTTCAATATATATTTTCTTTTCGTATTTCTATATTTTCGAGTGTTTATTGCCATCTTTGATATTCTCAATATGTTCCACTTCGGCTGTTTTGTACTTCTTCTGGAGTAATAATAATAATATCATATTGGTTTTATTCAAATACAGATATCTAGTGATTTTGCTTCTTCAAGAGCATTTTATTCTCATATTAATACAATCTCATATCATCGATGAGATTACTTCATATAAGCTTTCCATGCGATATATTTTCTTTGATTTATCAACATGGGATCTATTGAGCATTTTACTTTCATCTATTTACGAAATATTTGCTCACGGTATGAGCATGATTTTCAGATTTAATGATAAAGCTAGTAAATGTATATCCCAATACTTGAATAAATCCCTGAAGGATTTGAGTATGCGCATACAAGTGGGATATTATATGGCAAATTATTTAAAGTCCTCAAATAAATTGCCGATATCGAGAATAGAATGCAAACGGTCTAAATTCCCATATTAAAATTTGAATGATGAGAACATATATGATTAAAATCATACCAAGCGTATGAGTTTTGGTGTTCTAAATTTTCTCAGATGAGGGGAGTATTAAAGGTTGAAAATAATATGTGAAATGCATCATGTTATATCCTCGAAATTGAAATACTGAACTTGAAGTTCAAAGATGCATGAAAGGCTATGAACAATCACATATATCGCCTACGATGCTTTGATAAGTTAGCGCTTGAAGCGTTGATATTTCCCCAAACATATATATCAAAGCAAATTATAAGATGGTCTTAATAACGGAGGCATATGCTCTTGAAGAGTATATAGACATAACTATATTGTGTAATCCTACAAGAGGATTGATAATGAGATATCTCGATAAGTTATGTCGATATGGGGAAAGAAATGAAATTGAAAAGTGTCGACACGATATGAAAATGTAGCGCTACATATGATCAATGATAATGAAAATATTGAGATATATTGAAGATGATAAATGGTGAATGTGAAATGCTTAACTTATGAGATGATGAGATGATGATGACTATTGCTCAAGTTTAAAGATAAGCATGGTGGTCATTATATGTTGCATGCTCATGAAAGTTAAATTACCGATCGTGTGTGTAGTGCAGAAAAGGAAATTAAAGGATCGGGTGAGCTAAACCCAGTGTTTATGAGCACCCTAAAGGGTGAGCTAAGTCACAGGAATGAAATAACCTATTAAGTGAGTATTAAATGTTAAATGATATATTTTAAGTGTTAGTTAGTTATGAAGGTTTACTTATATGTTTACATGTTTTTACTATGAATTTATATGCTTTAAATTGTGTGTTTGGAGACATGTGTTCATGGTGAATGTTTTGTAGTTGTGTAAGAAAATTGATGCACTCTAAATGAACGAAGAGTATAAAACCAATGTATATGATACTCATACAAATGTATGAAAGATTTTGAAATGCTTGAAGCATACTTGTATAAAATACGCGTTGCACTCTTTTTCCCTTAGCGAGGTTTTATCCCATTGGGTTTTCCTAGTAAGGTTTTTAATGAGGCAACTTTAAAGCGTATTCACATGAATAATGTACTCTTTTTCCTTCATTAGGGTTTTTCCCACTGGGTTTTTCCTAATAAGGTTTTAACGAGGCATATTCATGGTATATTGAGAACGATATGAGAAATTGATACAGTGTATCTATTGGATCAAGTTATAATGGAGCTAATGCCTACATATGATCAATGATAATGAAAATATTGAGATATATTGAAGATGATAAATGGTGAATGTGAAATCCTTAACTTATGAGATGATGAGATGATGATGACTAATGCTCAAGTTTAAAGATAAGCATGGTGGTCATTATATGTTGCATGCTCATGAAAGTTAAATTACCGATCGTGTGTGTATGCAGAAAAGGAAATTAAAGGATCGGATGAGTTAAACCCGTGTTTATGAGTACCCTAAAGGGTGAACTAAGCCCCTGGGAATGAAATAACCTATTAAGTGAGTATTAAATGTTAAATGACATATTTTAAATGTTAATTAGTTATGAAGGTTTACTTATATGTTTACATGTTTTTACGATGAATTTATATGCTTTAAATTGTGTGTTTGGAGACATGTGTTCATGGTGAATGTTTTGTAGTTGTGTACGAAAATTGATGCACTCTAAATGAGCAGAAAGAGTATAAAACCAATGTATATGATACTCATACAAATGTATGAAAGATTTTGAAATGCTTGCGACATAATTGTATAAAATACGCGTTGCACTCTTTTTCCCTTGGTGAGGTTTTATCCCATTGGGTTTTCTAGCAAGGTTTTTAATGAGAGCAACTTTAAAGGCGTATTCACATGAATAATGTACTCTTTTTCCTTCATTAGGCTTTTTCCCACGGGTTTTTCCTAATAAGGTTTTAACGAGGCATATTCATGGTATATTGAGAACGATAGGAGAAATTGATCTGATGTATCTATTGGATCAAGTTATAATGGAGCTAATGCTTTAGATCCAAACGATGATGATATTGAAATCATTTACCAGAAGTAAAGATATCAGTTCTCAAGATATGAAATCGAACGGAGCAGCTGTACTCTTTTTCCTTCGATCAAGTTTTTTCCCACTGGGTTTTCTTGACAAGGTTTTAACGAAAAAATATAGAAACAATAGAGAGAATGAATTCTAAGGAATTCTCAGGAATGAATTTCATTAATAACTGAAGCCCTATTTATAGGAAAACTTCGAATGGTACAACCGTAATTACATAATTTCATCAAGGGTATAATAGTCATTCACATATAATAATTACATCTTTTACCAAATTATTCCTCCACCAAATTATTCCTCCACCAAATTATTCCTCATAATTCATAACCACCACATTATTCTCAATTATTCATAACACCTAATAATTATTCTTCAATTATTATTCATAACACTCCCCCTTGAATGACTATTAATACAAATGTCTTCCGGACTGTTTGGAAAAAACCCAGGTGGGAAAAAACTTCCAAACCGATTGCGGGATAGCTTGGAGTGGTTATATCTTTGCTTCATCAAAACATTGCTCCCCGATGTCTATCGGCATATGAGTATTCACGTCGCCTCGTTAAAACCTTATCAAGAAAAACGGTGGGAAAAAACTTGATCAAGGAAAAAAGTGCAATTTGCTTCCATTTGATTTCATATCTTGAGAGCTGATATCTTTACTTCTGGTAAATGATTTCAATATCATCATCGTTTGGATCTAAAGCATTAGCTCCATTATAACTTGATCCAATAGATACACTGTATCAATTTCTCCTATCGTTCTCAATATACCATGAATATGCCTCGTTAAAACCTTATTAGGAAAAACCCATGGGAAAAACCTAATGAAGGAAAAGAGTACATTATTCATGTGAATACGCCTTTAAAGTTGCCTCATTAAAAACCTTGCTAGGAAAACCCAATGGGATAAAACCTCGGTCAAGGAAAAAGAGTGCAGCAGCGTATTTTATACAAGTATCTTTGCAAGCATTTCAAAATCTTTCATACATTTATATGAGTATCATATACATTGGTTTTATACTCTTCGTTCATTTAGAGTGCATCAATTTTCTTACACAACTACAAAACATTCACGATGAACACATGTCTCCAAACACACAATTTAAAGCATATAAATTCATAGTAAAAACATGTAAACATATAAGTAAACCTTCATAACTAACTAACATTTAAAATATATCATTTAACATTTAATACTCACTTAATAGGTTATTTCATTCCCAGGGCTTAGCTCACCCTTTAGGGTACTCATAAACACGGTTTAGCTCATCCGATCCTTTAATTTCCTTTTTGGTACTACACACACACGATCGGTAATTTAACTTTCATGAGCATGCAACATATAATGACCACCATGCTTATCTTTAAACTTGAGCAATAGTCATCATCATCTCATCATCTCATAAGTTAAGGATTTCACATTCACCATTTATCATCTTCAATATATCTCAATATTTTCATTATCATTGATCATATGTAGCGCTACATTTTCATATCGTGTCGACACTTTTCAATTTCATTTCTTTCCCCATATCGACATAACTTATCGAGATATCTCATTATCAATCCTCTTGTAGGATTACACAATATAGTTATGTCTATATACTCTTCAAGAGCATATGCCTCCGTTATTAAGACCATCTTTTATAATTTGCTTTGATATATATGTTTGGGGAAATATCAACGCTTCTAGCGTGCTAACTTATCAAAGCATCGTAGCTGATATATGTGATTGTTCATAGCCTTTCATGCATCTTTGAACTTCAAGTTCGTATTTCAATTTCGAGGATATAACATGATGCATTTCACATATTATTTTCATTGCGAGGATGATGCATTTCACATATTATTTTCAACCTTTTAATACTCCCCCTCATGCTGAGAAAATTTAGAACACCAAAACTCATACAGTTGGTATGATTTTAATCATATATGTTCTCATCATTCCTTAATAATACGGAATTTAGACCGTTTGCATTCTATTCTCGATATCGGCAATTTATTTGAGGACTTTAAATAATTTGCCATATAATATCCCACTTGTATATGCATACCAAATCCTTCTGTGATTTATTCAAGTATTGGGATATACATTTACTAGCTTTATCATTAAATCTGAAAATCATGCTCATGGTGAGCAAATATTTCAGAAATTTCAAATTACTTAATCATATACACATGTGACTATCTAGTGGATCCATATCATAATATCTAGTAGTCCACATGGAGGATGAGTGGGCCCATACTTCTCATCCTTTATTCCAGATATATTTGGGATTTATTCCCAATATTGGCTAGTAATGATTTCATCATTTATCGAGAACAATCATTGAAGAATTCTTTTAATTCTTCACTTGAAATATTGATTTCAATAATTATTTAAACCGGATGGTCACAGGTTTGCAAACAGTATTATTGAACTTCTAGTTCAAGAAATTCTTATATCGATTTCACTAGTATGCAGATAGTGCTCAATATGATTTATCATAGAAACAATTCACCGACATATTCCATCATCTTTTAGTGACATTATTGTCTACCACTATTCAAACACGGAGTTACAGCTCATACGCATCACATCCGGCTATTATTTAATTCCGAAATCGTAGCTCTTACGCTTCATATTATTTATTTAAAATCGGAGTCTTATTTCATACGCGTCGTATTATTCTATAAATAAATCATCAAAATTATTGCAAAATTCATCCTAACAAGGGTCTATACATTATAATGGATCATATGCTCTCAAATCTTCGAAAATACTATCCATCACTACCGATCAAAATCCTAAAAAGGATTTATCGAGGTAGGCTGGAAAGATTGAGGATGCTAATGAATAATGGTATCCCACAAGATATCCGATACTTGATTGAAGCAAAGGTTCGATTATCTGGTGAGGTTTCAATTCCCTCTAAATACATGCCTGGTATGGGTAAAAGTAGTTTTTCAAAGAAACGGAGAGCAAAAAGATTAGGAGGATGCTACAAGTGTGCTCGATGGACATGTGACACTCGATGTAAATCTGTGGGGTACTTGTCCAGAAATCGAGAAGATAAAATAGCATTCATTAAGGATGGATTGAGTAAGGAGCCTTTGGATGATATTCAACAGACAGGCTCTTGAGACACATCCTAGTGGACACGTACAAGGTGAGCTAATGGCCTTATGGGCCAAATTCAAAAATCAACAAACGCATTACAGTCTTGAAAAACTTACTTTAGAAGATCCTGTTTGTAAATTTAGTAGAAAATTTTAGTATAATAATTTTCTCATATTAATATAAGGAAGCTCGGTGTAATAACGAAGATCAATGTTTTTCTTGTAATTGTAAATATTGTTTTTCGATTTTAAGATATATATATGTATATATATATATTATTTTTCAATCACCGACAGATATATGTCATTTTCACTTAAAAATTTTTTTCTGCATTTTTTTCTCTTTCATATTTGTCAAAAAGTAAATAGTGCACTCAATTATTGGTTTGAAAATTTTTCTTTAAATAGAGGGATTCATATATCTCTCATGTTCATACATTAAAAGTATAGTGCAAAAAGAGAGATAGGAGTAGAGATGGATATGGAGATTTTAGAATCATCTCATACAAGTCAGCTTTTACCTCGCCATATTAAAACCGTATGTATTCTTGGTGGATCTAAACTGGTAGGCCATATCCAATATGTGGATATGGCAAACCGACTTGTAAAAGAGTTAGGGAGACAAGAAATCAATATACTATACGGAGGAACCAACAACAAACTTTTAGCTAGACTTATAATGGCCGCACAATCATGGGGAATAAGAGTTTCGAGCGTAATACCTTTCCATCTAGTTGGATCTAATACTCGAATTGGAGCCAGTTCTACCATGGGTCCAGCAGGGTTGGTGCTACAAGCGCAATCCATCCACAACTGCATGATGTATATGATGAATAATAGTGATGCTTTCATTGTCCTTCCAGGCGGCTACAACACACTGGAGGAAATATTCAATATAGCCTCGTTGGCACAGTGGAATTTTCATGTCAAACCAATAGGTTTGTTGAATATTAATAATTTCTTTGATGGCTTACTAGCGTTTCTAGAATCTCTCATTCAATGAGAAAATACTTATTTACGCTAGTACGTTGATGAACTACTCATCAAATTTCATGCATATGTTCAAGAATCTGTGGAAGCCCAGTCCGCTTGGCCACAGTCGTGTCGTTTAAAAAGAAATGGATCCTTTAAATATTTCATTATGAATCCTAATGTTGATGGTGGCGAGTTACTTGAGTATTTATACTCTCGAGATGCATCCCTCATTTATGGATTCAAGATGTATATTCTTTTTGCATTTCTATATTTTAGTGTTTAATGCCATCTTTGATATTCTCAATATGTTCCACTTCGATCGCTTTTGTACTTCTTCTGGAGTAATAATAATATCATATTGGCTTTATTCAAATACAGAAATCTAGTGATTTTGCTTCTTCAAGAGCATTTTATTCTCATATTAATACAATCTCATATCATCGATGAGATTACTTCATATAAGCTTTCCATGCGATATATTTTCTTTGATTTATCAACATGGGATCTATTCAGCATTTTACTTTCGTCTATTTATCCAATGGTAACTTCAAGTACCACTTGCTCAATTTTCTCCATTCATATTCGGTATATATGAAGAAGTAATTTTATTCTCATCGTCTACTACTTCGAGAGTATGATTAGAATATTTGATCAATTACTTCTTCTGGAGTAGGATTCGTTATAACCAATCGTGTAGTATAACCCACCACATTGGAAATATGCACACCAATCGTGTGGTATTACCCACCACATTGGAAATATACTCAAACTATAAAGTGCATAAATTTAATTTTGCAATAATTTTGATGATTTATTTATAAAATAATACGACGCGTATGAAATAAGACTCCGATTTTAAATAAAGCGTAAGAGCTACGATTTCGGAATTAAATAATAGTCGGATGTGATGCGTATGAGCTGTAACTCCGTGTTTGAATAGTAGTAGACAATAATGTCACCAAAAGATGATGGAATATGTCGGTGAATTGTTTCTATGATAAATCATGTTGAGCACTATACAGATACTAGTGAAATCAATATAAGAATTTACTGAACTAGAATTTCAATAATACTCGTTTGCAAAACCGGACTGACCATCCCGGTTTAAATAATTATTGAAATCAATATTTCAAGTGAAGAATTAAAAGAATTCTTCAATGATTGTTCTCGATAAATGATGAAATCATTACTAGCCAATATTGGGAATAAATCCCAAATATATCTGGAATAAAGGATGAGAAGTATGGGCCCACTCATCCTCCATGTGGACTACTAGATATTATGATATGGATCCACTAGATAGTCACATGTGTATATGATTCGAAATTTACGAAATATTTGCTCACGGTATGAGCATGATTTTCAGATTTAATGATAAAGCTAGTAAATGAATATCCCAATGGTGGAGGAATAATTTGGTAAAAGATGTAATTATTATATGTGAATGACTATTATACCCTTGATGAAATTATGTAATTACGGTTGTACCATTCGAAGTTTTCCTATAAATAGGGCTTCAGTTATTAATGAAATTCATTCCTGAGAATTCCTTAGAATTCATTCTCTCTAAATTCTCTCTATTGTTTCTATACTTTTATAACACGTTATCAAAGACGAGTCTCTAGCCATTTGAGTAATATGAAGGAGTATGCTCTACGCTTGCATCTTATAGATGATCTTCTCAGACGTAAACCTAATTATTATAAATAACCTAATCCATCTCCAATCAATACTTATCTTTCTTTTCTCTCTTATCTTTTCCCCACTTTCTCACGCCTCACTCTCTATCTTCTCAATCACTCACGTAAAAACATTTATGCAGAAACAAAGAGTTGTGGGCAATTCAAGAATTGGCAAATGGAGGAAATACGTGCATGTTCAATTGCTTCTCCCTAAGAAAAATGAAAAGGTATATATATTATATTACTTTATACTATAATAATATATTAAACTATAATATTCGCTTTCTCGAGATATATGAGCATACATTATCAAAATCAAATTTTCTCGACTCCATTATACTCGATTTAACGAAAGCTTCGATTTGACACCAACATTGATAGGGTAATAACTCGTTGTTTGAAATATGTTATTATCAAACTTTCAAAATTTACAAATTAGTACACCAACTTTTGAAAAAGTTACAAAATAGTCCTTGAATATTTTGATATTGATAAATTGAAGTAGAAAGGAGATAATTTTCCAATCGTAAAACATTGATAAAATATTTTTGACTATTTTACCTTTGCGAATTGAATGGACAATTTTACCCTTAGGGTAAACCGACCTAATTTTGACGACAAGGAAAATGGATAGAATATTCATGAAGAAATTCTAAATCCATTGATTATATAAAATGGCTTGAAGTCCATTTGAGTTAAAAGATCGAAATATTAATGTAACTCCCAAAGAGTTGAGTTACATAATGTACTTATTCTAGAAGGATAAGTGTGCTCTTGTAGAAGTAATGAGTATTTGTTCTAGAAGAACAAATGCCTCCCGTGAGAAGCAGCTCAATATTTAATTCTCGCACTTTATTTACTGCAATTTAATTACCGCAATACCTCCTACTTGATGATGGGTTCAACCGTCACTAAACGGAAGGTTTTATATATTTTACTTTATATGCTAAGTGATGGGTAATACCTTCTACTAAGCAGATCCTACTCTGAAGAAGTAGTTAAATATTATGCAATTTAATTTTTGCTATTTAAATTCCTCGTAAATTTATATTTATTGCAATAATTCCCATAAGGTAGGTTCGACCACCTATTGAGGAAATTTAATTTCTGCAATTTAAATTTATGCACTTTATAGTTTGAGTATATTTCCAATGTGGTGGGTAATACCACACGATTGGTGTGCATATTTCCAATGTGGTGGATTATACTACGATTGGTTATAACGAATCCTACCCGTAAGAAGTAGTTGATCAAATATTCTAATCATACTCTCGAAGAAGTAGACGATGAGAATAAAATTACTTCTTTATATATACCTAATATGAATGGAGAAAATTGAGCAAGTGGTACTTGAAGTTACAATTGGATAAATAGACGAAAGTAAAGTGTTAATAGATCCCATGTTGATAAATCAAAGAAAATATATCGCATGAAAAGCTTACATGAAGTAATCTTATCGATGATATGAGATTGTATTAATATGAGAATAAAATGCTCTTGAAGAAGCATAATCACTAGATTTACGTATTTGAATAAAGCCAATATGATATTATTATTACTCCGTAAGAAGTACAAACGACCAAAGTGGAACATATTGAGAATATCAAAAGACAAAGATTAAACACTCAAAATATAGAAATGCAAAAGAATATACATACTTGAATCCATAAATGAGGGATGCGTCTCGAGAGTATAAATACTCGTAACTCGCCACCATCAACATTAGGATTCATAATGAAATATTTAAAGGATCCGAATTTCTTTTTCGCTTGACACCAGTGGTCCGTGATCGACGGACTGGGCTTCTGCATTCTTGAACATATGCATGAAATTTGATGAGTAGTTCATCAACAAGACAGCGTAAATAAGTATTTTTCTCAATAATGAGAGATAAACTTATTATTTACACCCCGATCTAGAAACGCTAGTAAGCCATCAAAGAAATTATTAATATTCAACAAACCTATTGGTTTGACATGAAAATTCCAATCGTACAACGAGGCTATATTGAATATTTCCTCCAGTGTGTTGTAGCCGCTGGAAGGACAATGAAAGCATCACTATTATTCATCATATACATCATGCGCTTGTGGATGGATTGCGCTTTGTAGCCCCAACCCTCGCTGGACCCATGGTAGAACTGGCTCCACCGAGTATTAGATCCAACTAGATGGAAAGGTATTACGCCAAACTCTTATTCCCCATGATTGTGCGGCCATTATAAGTCTAGCTAAAAGTTTGTTGTTGGTTCCTCCATAGTATATTGATTTCTTGTCTCCCTAACTCTTTTACAAGTCGGTTTGCCATATCCACATATTGGATATGGCCTACCGCTTAGATCCACCAAGAATACATACGGTTTTAATCAAGCGAGGTAAAGGCTGACTTGTATGAGATGATTCTAAAATCTCCATATCCATCTCTACTCCTATCTCTCTTTTTGCACTATACTTTTAATGTATGAACATGAGAGATATATGAATCCCTCTATTTAAAGAAAAATTTTCAAACCAATAATTGAGTGCACTATTTACTTTTTGACAAATATGAAAGAGAAAAAGGCAGAAATTTTTCTTTAGTGATATGACATATAGTGTGACTGATTGAAAAATAATATATATCTTAAAATTGAAAAACGATATTTACAAATAAAAGAAATATATTGATTTTTGTTATTACACCGAGCTTTCTTACATAAATATGGGAAAATCATTATGATAAATTTTTCTACTAAATTTACAAACAGGATCTTCTAAAGTAAGTTTTTCAAGATTGTAACGCGTTTGTTGATCTTTGAATTTGGCCCATAAGGCCATTAGCTCACCTTGTACGTGTCCACTAGGATGTGTCTCAAGAGCCTGTTGAATATCATCCAAAGGCTCCTTACTCAATCCATCCTTAATGAACGCTATTTTATCTTCTCGATTTCTGGACAAGTACCCCACAGATTTACATCGAGTGTCACATGTCCATCGAGCACACTTGTAGCATCCTCCTAATCTTTTTGCTCTCCGTTTCTTTGAAAAACTACTTTTACCCATACCAGGCATGTATTTAGAAGGAATTGAAACCTCACCAGATAATCGAACCTTTGCTTCAATCAAGCATCGGATATCTTGTGGGATACCCTTATTCATTAGCATCCTTAATCTTTCCAGCCTACATCGATAAATCCTTTTTAGGATTTTGACTCAGAGTGATGGATAGTATTTTCGAAGATTTGAGAGCATATGATCCATTATAATGTATAAACCCTTGTTAGGATGAATTTTGCAATAATTTTGATGATTTATTTATAGAATAATACGACGCGTATGAAATAAGACTCCGATTTTAAATAAATAATATGAAGCGTAAGAGCTACGATTTCGGAATTAAATAATAGCCGGATGTGATGCGTATGAGCTGTAACTCCGTGTTTGAACAGTAGTAGACAATAATGTCACCAAAAGATGATGGAATATGTCGGTGAATTGTTTCTATGATAAATCATATTGAGCACTATACAGATACTAGTGAAATCGATATAAGAATTTACTGAACTAGAAGTTCAATAATACTCGTTTGCAAAACCGGACTGACCATCCCGGTTTAAATAATTATTGAAATCAATATTTCAAGTGAAGAATTAAAAGAATTCTTCAATGATTGTTCTCGATAAATGATGAAATCATTACTAGCCAATATTGGGAATAAATCCCAAATATATCTGGAATAAAGGATGAGAAGTATGGGCCCACTCATCCTCCATGTGGACTACTAGATATTATGATATGGATCCACTAGATAGTCACATGTGTATATGATTCGTAATTTGAAATTTATTTAAATATTTGCTCACTGATGAGCATGATTTTCAGATTTAATGATAAAGCTAGTAAATGTATATCCCAATACTTGAATAAATCAAGGATTTGAGTATGCGATACAAGTGGGATATTATATGGCAAATTATTTAAAGTCCTCAAATAAATTGCCGATATCGAGAATAGAATGCAAACGGTCTAAATTCCTCAGATTATTGAATGATGAGAACATATATGATTAAAATCATACCAACTGTATGAGTTTTGGTGTTCTAAATTTTCTCAAAGATGAGGGGGAGTATTAAAGGTTGAAAATAATATGTGAAATGCATCATCCTCAAGAATGAAAATAATATGTGAAATGCATCATGTTATATCCTCGAAATTGAAATACTAACTTGAAGTTCAAAGATGCATGAAAGGCTATGAACAATCACATATATCGCCTACGATGCTTTGATAAGTTAGCACGCTAGAAGCGTTGATATTTCCCTCAAACATATATATCAAAGCAAATTATAAAAGATGGTCTTAATAACGGAGGCATATGCTCTTGAAGAGTATATAGACATAACTATATTGTGTAATCCTACAAGAGGATTGATAATGAGATATCTCGATAAGTTATGTCGATATGGGGAAAGAAATGAAATTGAAAAGTGTCGACACGATATGAAAATGTAGCGCTACATATGATCAATGATAATGAAAATATTGAGATATATTGAAGATGATAAATGGTGAATGTGAAATCCTTAACTTATGAGATGATGAGATGATGATGACTATTGCTCAAGTTTAAAGATAAGCATGGTGGTCATTATATGTTGCATGCTCATGAAAGTTAAATTACCGATCGTGTGTGTAGTACCAAAAAGGAAATTAAAGGATCGGATGAGCTAAACCCGTGTTTATGAGTACCCTAAAGGGTGAGCTAAGCCCCTGGGAATGAAATAACCTATTAAGTGAGTATTAAATGTTAAATGATATATTTTAAGTGTTAGTTAGTTATGAAGGTTTACTTATATGTTTACATGTTTTTACTATGAATTTATATGCTTTAAATTGTGTGTTTGGAGACATGTGTTCATGGTGAATGTTTTGTAGTTGTGTAAGAAAATTGATGCACTCTAAATGAACGAAGAGTATAAAATCAATGTATATGATACTCATACAAATGTATGAAAGATTTTGAAATGCTTAAAAGATACTTGTATAAAATACGCGTTGCACTCTTTTTCCCTTGACTGAGGTTTTATCCCATTGGGTTTTCCTAGCAAGGTTTTTAATGAGGCAACTTTAAAGGCGTATTCACATGAATAATGTACTCTTTTTCCTTCATTAGGGTTTTTCCCACTGGGTTTTTCCTAATAAGGTTTTAACGAGGCATATTCATGGTATATTGAGAACGATAGGAGAAATTGATACAGTGTATCTATTGGATCAAGTTATAATGGAGCTAATGCTTTAGATCCAAACGATGATGATATTGAAATCATTTACCAGAAGTAAAGATATCAGTTCTCAAGATATGAAATCAAATGGAGCAGCTGTACTCTTTTTCCTTCGATCAAGTTTTTTCCCACTGGTTTTTCTTGATAAGGTTTTAACGAGGCAGCACGTGAATACTCATATGCCGCTGATAGACATCAGGGGGAGCAATGTTTTGATGAAGCAGTATATACGTGTTATAAAATCAAAGTAAAAAATACCTTAAATGCTACAAGAGAATAGAGAGGAAATATATTGAACTTTCTTCCTTCTTCTTCATTTCTCAATTCATGAATTGAGGTCTATTTATAGACCATCAAGTGTAGAATCAAAACAAAAATGATGAGTCATATTACACATAATTATCAATCAAGTTGTACAATTATTCATGAATTATTTTCATCCTCACATGATTTCATAGTCATTCACAACTCATTCACAATAATGCATCCAACTTTTGAATTATTACTCGTGCGCACAACAATAACAAAATAAAATTTCTTGTAAAAAAAATCGTGATTATCTTGTAATAATTAGGTTTCTGATACAGATGGTCATCTATAAGATGCAACTGTAGAGCATATTCCCTTTTACTACAAGAGTGAACTCTAGTGTAGAGGATCGTGCTGATAACGTGTTATAAAAGTATAGAAACAATAGAGAGAATTTAGAGAGAATGAATTCTAAAGAATTCTCAGGAATGAATTTCATTAATAACTGAAGCCCTATTTATAGGAAAACTTCGAATGGCACAATCGTAATTACATAATTTTATCAAGGGTATAATAGTCATTCACATATAATAATTACATCTTTTACCAAATTATTCCTCCACCAAATTATTCCTCATAATTCATAACCACCAAATTATTCTCAATTATTCATAACACTTCAATTATTATTCATAACAAAAAACAAATATTAAAGGGATACATATGACATAATTCAAGATGTCTCTTCCTCCCCAGCTCCAATGACACACTCACTGCCGGCGCCTTCAACAATGCTCTCCTCTCTAAGTGGTTTTGCTTTCTCTTCCATGATTCCTTGATAATATTATCACAAAATTTTTTGAATTGTGCCACAATTTCGGAGATAGAAACAGAAATATAAGGCAAAGCTCTCAAATTTTATTTCAATTCCTATACATTCTGTTCTTTTTTACGCTATCTACATGTGGTCAACAGGTTTTCCGTTTTTCTTTTAAATTTCGGAAATTCCCAATCATCAAGTGATAGTATAATTTTAAATATTGACTCTAATCATTTTTTTTTTTAATCGCCTCAGTGTTTGTTGGACTTTCACCTGGTGATCAAACGCGTGCACTTTCACTTGGGGCATTAGGAGACCATCGTTGAAGACTTGAAGGTGCCATCATGGGTGCAGTGATTGAAGTGGGCGAAGAAGAGGCGTCGCCTTTCATATATTTCCTTTAATTTTTATATTTATTTATTTACTTTTTTCTTTGGCACTTTTATTCTGTTATTTTTAATGCAAATATGCTACATCAATAACTTTGTATTGATACAGTAAACTAATTGTGCAATGTGGATAAATTAATATTTTACATCATCAATTTCGCTAATTCTTTTGACAGAACTTAAGGGGAGAATAATTCTAAATAAATATTCTAAATTAACATTGTTAAATAATATTCTAATTATCACTTTTTATTGGATGATGAATATGTATCCATATGCTTATCGTTTAATGCATAGTTACATCATTAAATAAAAAATATCACACCAACCACATCAGTTAAAAATATCAAATTCAAATATCTGTGTAAAATCACTCCTTAATGGAATGACATATGGAATTCATTTTTGAAAGTTCAATGACACTTCAGAGACATTTTAAAATATAGTAACATTTCAGATATATTTACTATAGTATAATAGCATTGGGCATTTAACTCTTGAGCAATGCGATCATCAAAGTTGTATGACCGACTTGAAATAAGAAATATTTTTGTCTAACGAAAATCTCAAGGAACATTGAACACTGGATTTATTTATTTACTTTTTTTTTGCACGTTTATTATGTCATTTTCAATAAAAATATTCTACATCAACACTTTGTATTGATACAGTAAATTAATTGTGAGATGTGGATATATTAATATTCCACATCGTCAATTCTGCTAATTCTTTTGACAAAACTTAATGAAAGAATAATTCTAAATAAACATTCTAAATTGACATTTAAATAACATTCTAATATATCACTTTTTATTGGATGATGAATATGTGTCCATATGCTTATCGTTTAATGAATATTTACAACATCCAATAAAAAATATCACACCGATCATGTCACTTAAAAATATCAAATTCAAATATTTGTGCAGAATCACTCCTTAATGAATCAGTTCAATGGCACTTCAGATATATTTTAAAATATAGTCGCATTTCAAATATATTTACTAAAGTAAAGCAACATTGGGAGTATTTAACTCGAGTAATGCGATCAGCAAAGTTGCATGATTGTCTCGAAATAAGAAATATTGTTGTATAATAAAAATCTCAAGGAACATTGAACACTGGATTTAATAAGTTGAAATCCGCACAAAATCCTACCATGCCCATGTCTAAAAGCTGCTAGTCCGTTTTCCTTGAAGTTTTGCACTTACCAGCAGATTATCAGAGTAAAGCTCTAAAGAAAGCCATCGATCCGGGTTCCTCCTACTGCAAATATATTGTTATACTGTAAAAACGTGTGATGAAAATACTAAAAGATTAGCAGTTTCAATTCAAATTATGAATCATATATTTACCGATGACATTTTCTCTGCCTTTAAGGGCTTGCAGTTTTGCAGTTATCTGTTCATACATGGAATCCAATCTTTCCCGTTTGGCATTTATCTCTTCGAACCCTGCATTTATCTCACCATTTATTTCAGCATTTATCTGTTCCATCTCCTCACTTAACTCCTCCATCTCAGGACTTAGCTCATCGAGCTCTGCATCCATCGTGGCATTTGGTTCTTCAATATTCTGCAATTTATGGTATAATTTTTGGGGGAGGGGGGGAACTAAAGCATTAACCACAGCCAAGCAGTAATTTTTTAAAGTGGGAGAACCACTAGTGTTAAGATGAAATGCTGGGTTTGAATATCTACCAGTACAGCAAGAACATTTTGAAGATAGGCTTCTGCACGATTCCGATAACCTCTGTACCGCAGAAGAAGCCCAAGCTTTCTTCTTATATGCCTGCTGTAGTATGTGTGTATCAGAATAAGATAGGATAAAAACGAGAGCTTCTTTGCAATCCATTTTTTAATTTTCTTTTGCTGTCTTTCACCCCTTTTTGTTTTTTGCCACAAACTAATATTTTTAACCACTTTAACCACACAATCAATGAAACCCACAACATCATTTATTTTTTAATTACTTTTCAACCACATATCCTCTAAAAGAACTATTTCTCTTTTGAACAATCTATGCAAACTCACTGCATGTAAAAGGAGAGTGAAGGTAAGAAAAAAATGTAGAAAATATGATATAAATAACTTACGGTCGTGCATACTTCTTGCCAGCTCTTCTAAGTAGTAGTTTCCGTGTCACTGCCATTTGGTTAACCTGTAAAAAAACGTTTTAACTTCAAAAATCAAACACGAAGAATTGATCTTTTAAAGAAACTCCATGTCATAAATCAAACCTAATGAGTTATTGTAGAAGGTTTGGAAAAAGAGAAAACGACCAGTAAAAACACTTGCATGGAAAACTACAATCAAAGAAATTGCCATAAAATTGGTTTTAGTTTAATTATTTAGTTATTTTAAGCAAGGATAATATTAGAGCTTAATTTGTATTTCCCACGAGGTTTTGAAAGTCAGCAAGCAAAGCACAACAATATTGGTTATTTAATGATAACTAGACAAAGCAACAACTCGACTTGTTCAACAACAATTAAGCAATTGGAGATTAATACACAACGCAACAACAGTTCAACAATCAAACATTAACATCCTCGCAATTCAATAATCAAAAACTAATATCCTGTCAAGGCAACAATAATTCGACAATGCCTCTTGGGGCCACTGAAGCGGTAGTGGGGGTGGGGCCCCAATACCCTTGGTTATCAAAGATATATATATGTGTGTGTATGTGCGCGCAGGTGACTATATATAAACAGCCAATAACAAATCAGCATATAATCGCTTCTCCAAACCCCCAAATCAGGAAATTATATATCCTTATGCTTATATACAGTTACAACAAAGAAGTGACTATTTATACAGCTTTCATGAGGAACCAAATGCTGTCAGTCCTTCAAAAACCCAAAATCACGAATCAGAAGGAACCCAGTGCCATATATGAATCAAGGCCCAATCAAGTTCCAGCAGAAAATCAATATGCGAAAACTCAAAATAATTAAAATAGGATAATACACATATACATACAAAAGTGAGTAACCTACAAGATCAAAATCCGATCTTTATAACAAAATTACACAAAAACCGATAAAAAAAAAATAAGGGAGGGTGTTTTGTAAGCTTTCATACAAAACCCAAAAAGAAAAATTGAAAAACGAAGAGGAAAAAGGGGAGAGAGAGAAATACAAGAACAGAGAGCGAGAGTAAAGCATCAAACCTTCGGCAGGAATTCCAACGCTTCGTCTGGTTGGTGTAAGTTTAAGCAGTATCTGTATGCTGCAGTGGTGCAGTTGCGTTACCGGCGTCGGCTTGGCAATTGCTTGAGCGAAGGAGGTATTGTTTCAATCTATCTTCTTTGGGATCGGACTAGGCCGAGAAAGTTAATAAGGTCCTGACCCTCTTTTTTGTTTGGGCCTGTGGGCCTCTCATCCCGTCAATCTCAATTTGAAGGTAATATTTTGGGTTGGGAATTTTAGGTAACCGGATAACTTTTTCAATGCAAATTTTCAAAATACTGTAATAATTTGATTTTTTCAAGAATGCCCAATATAATGTCAGAAATAGTCACCTTCAATGATTATCCATTTTTGCAATTATTATTAATATGAATTATAAAAAATTGGACTATACACGGATAATGATAAAAATTCAAAATACATATTGTTGTTAAATACTAATTATCAAATAATTAAAATTATACGAAATTGGATTACACAAGGATAATGATCAGAATTCAAATCACTAATTGGCGGTTAAACACTAACTATTACCTAATTGAAATGAATGGATAGAGTTTACATCAGTATGGTTATATCTCCTGAAGCCATTAATATTCATCCAACAGCCAACCAACCAACGTCCTGCCAAAAGAGAATTGCTTGTTCACTGGTCTTTTAAAATTCCAAACAATTGTGGTGGACAACCTTCAGTGACAAAGAGAATGAATTGAACATGTTTGAGTGTGAAAGTTCTCTCATACTTGAAATTTTGTTGGTTATTCGAAAGAACATTGAAGAAGACAAAGAGTACAATTAAAATATAGTGTGAAAGTTCTCTTGGAAACGTTGACGAATGGTTCAAACCAGGTGTAATGGCAATAACATCATCAGACGAAGGTATGAAAATACATAACATTGTAAATCTTCAATTGATAATTTTGTAGACGAAAAATTGTGTTGCATGTAAATTTTCTATTTGTTGAAAGCATTGACATACAAAAACTGCAAACAAGACATGCAATCATATATGCAAATTAACAAATTGTGTTGCCATCCATACCTCAATTATAAATTTATATATTAAAAGAAATCATATATTTCTAATGAGGAAATAATGAAAATGCATAATTACATTACACTAAACTTAAATCATGTAAAAAAGTATTAACATGAAATAAGGCAAAAATGTAGATGAATGTATCCCATTCTGTTTGATTATTTGTAAAATGGTTTGGGATTCAGTTTGATTATTTTTAGAATGGTTTTCGATTTAGTTTGATATGTCGTTCATCGGGAAAGAAGTATTGGTACTCGAGTCTGTTACTGCTAACAGAGGCACTAGTTTACTGTGCCTAAGCATTGATGGTAGTTGTTACCTATAACTGTTAATATCAAAGAGCTACCAAATTGTTAATAATGATAATTTTATTTTGCAGGGGAGAGGAAGGTGGGAGTCATGTTATATTACAATGGTGAATGGACAGAAAACGGAGAATACATCAATCAGTCAGCTATTGGATTAAGGGTGCCAATGAATAGCACTTTTGAGAACTTGATCAAGCTCATATGTGATGAATTGGGTATAAACAAACAAGTGACCATTGTGACACTAAAGTACAAATTTGAGGATGGTGGTACACTCGCGAAAATCAACAGTGACAAAACATTAGACTTCTACTTGCATGAAAAAATAGCAGAAAATGATATTGGGAAGTATCCTATTTATGTGGAGACATCTACAATGGATAAAGCCAGCGGAGAGAACAGCTTTGAAAACAGGGTAAGCGAAGTAAGATATACAACGAACGAAATAGAAACAACTAAACTACCGAATAGCGCTTCAAATTTCACCGCTATTCTACCATCGTTAACTTAATTGGTAACACAAATATGTAGCATCCCAACTTTAGAAGCCGAAGATGATACTTATAACAAAAATGGTATTGTTAATGAGATAGACTCACAGAAAGTGGAAACGGGTGTAGTTTTCAAGAATAAAGAAATATTGATTTTAAGTCTATCAATGCATGCGATAAAGGCTCCCTATCGATACCATGTTGAAAAAGCCGATAGCACAAAATATAAGATCAGATGTTTCGGTAATAGTTGTAACTGGAATTTAAGGGCTTCAAGAATAAGAATACAGAGCTCTTCAAGATAAGACGAATTAGCAATAATCACACTTGTTCAATTGATCAACTTTGTGGGCAGCATAGAAATGCAACTTGCATATTAGTCGCGCATTGTCTGAAATTCAAATTTGCAAGGTCACGTACAATTTATACACCATTGGACATCCAAAATGACATGTTGAAGGTACATGGGGTAAGAGTAAGTTACAATAAAGCTTGGAGAGCAAGGGAAAAGGCCTTAGAAATGATAAGAGGAGATCCAACCGAATCATACCAAAGTTTGCCTGCATACCTCTACATCCTTACAATGATTAATCCAGGAACAAGAACACAAATTAAGAATGACCAATGTGATAGATTCTTATATTGTTATGTTGCATTAGGAGCTTCAATTAATGGGTGGCTACACTGTAGGCCAGTTATAGTCATTGACGCAACATATTTACGTGGATGTTATGGAAGGGCTTTGTTCATAGCATGCACACAGGATGCTAATGGTAATATTTTCATTCTAGTGTTCAGTGTAGGTGATAATGAAAACGACAAATCATGGGGTTGGTTTTTAGAGCAATTGAGAGATTCGGACCGTGAACTCGAAAGACTGTGCATAGTATCGGATAAGTACCGTAGCATTGAAAATGTTGCACAAATAATTTACCCTAATGCAACACATGTAGCATGTTCATTCCATCTCCTGAAGAATATAAAATCGGCATTTGGAAAAGATGCAAAGAGCGTTAGAGAACCATTTAATGTAGCTGTACGGCCATATACAATAGTTGAATTTGAGATGCATATGGAGAGAATTGATAAGATTCATGATGAAATACGCCCGTACTTGGTACTTAATCATATTTTTATGTGTTCATATATTTTTTACATTACTGACAATACCCAACTATTACTACAGGTAGAAGCTGGCTATGACAAGTGGTCCAGAGCCCACTCGAAGGTGAATAGATATTCAACTATGACTTCCAACTTGTTGAATCGATAAACACCGCAATGAAAGCAGCAAAGAATTTCCCAATAGAAGCCCTGATCGAGTCGTTCCGTGGACTAGTCCAAACATGGATTTATAACAATTCGAAGGAATGCAAATTCCACATTCACATATTTATGCAGAAAATATGAATTAATGGTGATGCACAACATGCAGGAATCGAGAAGAATACAGGTACAAATATTGCATGCATCTAATATTATGAGTTAATTTATTATTAAAGGTGCCAGAAATTAATACGATTAATGCACTATGTTCAATTGTAGGTAATGCCGTCATCATCCAACGTGTATCAAGTTAATGACGAAACAACATTACACGTAGTCCGTCTTGAAAAAAAATTGCACATGTAGACGGTTCGATATAGACCAAATACCATGTCCATATGCAATGGCTAGTATAAGTGTTAACAACCTCTTAGTATATGACTATTGCTCGCCTTACTTTAGTGTGAACAGTTATAGAGATGCAAATACTAGAGAGGTCTACCCGATGGGAAATAAAGAGGATTGGGTAGTGCCGGACGATGTGAAAATGCAGAGAGTACTACCACCATCACCAAAAAAGGGCCGGGAAGACCAAAAGAGAACATAATAAAGTCTACCGTAGAGGGTAGGACGGTGCCACTATGTAGCCGTTACGGAGATCGGGGGCACAATATGAGCAAGTGTCGTAGTCCAATGCCGATAAAATCAAGAAAAAGGAAAAACAAAGAAAGGGCAAACCCCAAAAAATAAAGGTAACAAACATAGACAAACTAATAAAAATAGTGTGTGTACATTTTGTATGATCCAAATATTAACATTAAATGCACACGCAGGGTGCAACAACTCAGAGTGGAAATTCATTGGCAATGGAGGTGACAAACAAAAAAGCAAAGGTAACAGACATAGAAAAATTAATAAAAATTAAGTTTGCACAATTTGTATGATTAAAATAATCACATTAAATGCACATGTAGGGTACACCAAGGTAGGGTGGAAATTCATTGGCGATGGAAGTGACAATGCAGAAATAAAGTTTCCATACTGAAAGGGAGCAAGTATGAGATTCATCTTGAAGGAGAATTAAGATTGGTTGATGCATTGTTATTGTTTAATTAGCAATTCATTCAAAATAATATTCTCCGTCTTGGAATACTTCTTTAGATTATCCTATGTTTTTTATAGGCAATTATAATAAAGTTACATTAGTTTTAATATTTCCGGTATTGAAAAAGTTATTAAATGAAACATTGTAAAGTAGATGTAGTGAAGTTTTTCAGGGTAGAGACGCTACAAAATTCATTATTCAAAACCTATAAACTTGTCAAATTGTTTATGTAATACCAACTCATACCATTGCAACAAGCAATGTAGTACAATTCCATTGATAACTTTTTGATTCGTGGTCAACATTGCAAATTGAGTAAATGTGAATGTGTATGCCTGGAACTATGTTACCTGTGCTTGTTAATGCCATGGGGTTGAGCTTAATTTATGTGTTACTTACTGCTGTTACTGGGGAATTTTAGGTGCCACATGTTGTTACCAAATTCTGTTACCCATTGCAATATACAGAAACTGTGAATCTTTCTGGGTAAATAATGTATCTCCATTTCACAAATACTAATTAATAACTTGCAATACTAAACTTGCACACATCACACATGACAAATGAATATAGATAAATGAACTTTGAAATCAAAATGTCAAAGCAATAACTTCCATCAGCCATCAATATTCACAAAAACAAGAGCCTATCAAAATAATACACTAGCATAAACCATGAACAACCCTTAATGAAATTGTCAACAACATAACAAAAAACCAACACAAACAGCAACATGATGAACCTAGCTACTTATTCAAAGTCCTAACTACTTAAGAGTCAATTAAAATAATACCTAAATGCCATCTGAAAGGCTTTTGACAAAATACTGTACACGATAACAACCTCCACCGTGTTGAGAACTTGTAAAGCTGCACAGCTAAATTCCATCGGGCAACTCTTGTGTCAAAAGGATTGGGCATCATATCTATATTCTCCTCAACAATATACTCAGCATATTTCATTGTAAAGATCCCACAATCACCACTGCCATTAAGAATCATACTAAGCATCAAATTAAAATTAAAGTCACTAATTATTTTTCCTTTTGTTACAAAAAGGAACTAGCACGTACCTATTTTGTTGCTGTGGAACATCATTGTTAATGGAGCATGGAACTAACAAGTGTGGATTGGGGACATGGAAAACCGCCGTCTTGCTAACAATCAATGGCAACATTTCCTGTAATGGCTTTACTTCTTCCATAACCTCTTCATCTTTGAAATGTTTCATGTATGAGTTGAAGAGCTCCAGCTTCCAATTATGCATGTCAAACACCCCCAAGATCCAATGTCCACGAGACATGAAAATCGGAATGAAGACATGGTCCAAAGTATCCCAACTAATGCCAAACAACAACTGCCCACTAGTTAGGTAACGAAGCAACGACTTGTTGGTGAAGATCTCATCCTTATTTCTCTTATACAGAGTGACCAATTTAGAGAAAAAGAAACAATCAATTGTTGTTGCTCTAAACGGGTGAGGAGGCCTTGCAGTCAAGTATTTGCGAAAGTAGTAAAAGAATGATTCCACGTGCTATAAGAAGTGCAAACACAGCGAACATGCAAGTTAGAAACACAAGGATGCTAAGAGATTCTGGAAAAAAGAAAAAAAAACACACATTAAAGACAATATGATTATTACTTACCGTTGATTTGAGAGGTTTTCAACTTCTTGCAATTTGTACCACCATATCTTGTTACTAACATCGTAATCACCCATCATCATAGCTGGATTGATTATCATGTTGTTGTCATCAAACTTCCTATAACTAAAAAAATTGAAGAGAGTTAAATGATATAAACAACGAATATGAAGAAATAATTATCATTTAAAGAAACCAAGAGAATTTTCACAAGAATGGAAAATGAACTAGTAAAATAATAAGAATATCACTTACATATTTCGTCTACGAAGGCCGGTCTCAAACCATGACAGAAATTTAGAATTATCATCTTCATCAAGTGGATCCATGCATGTCCGATAGCCCCAAAGAAAAGCTGAAGGTTCAGGTGAGCTATCTGCACCAGAGGAGAATGACCCTACAAATGGGGAACGAAGAACCGCAACCTCCTTGTGTACCCTTTTCGGGGGCCTTTAAGGTGTATTGTCAACAACCCAAGCTAGTGGTGCAACATCCAAAACCTGCATGAACATTCAACGTGTAATATATGTTACAAATAACTAAAACAATGGAGAAGGATTTAACTTAGTTGGTAATGTGACTACTGACTGTTACTAAAAACAGAATATACCTCCATATTCCCTACAACTTTCGCTGCCTAGTACTTTTCAAGAAAAGCATCACAACTGAGCAAAACCTCATCATTAAATTCAAAATCATCATCAAGAAGGTTGACATCAGGTTGTTTCCTCTTCTTGCCATGACCTATATCATCATGATCAGATTCTTCCAATATGGACGGGCTAGGATCGTCATTGGACTCCTTGCACGGGGGCATCCCAATACCAAGATCAAATCTCGGAGCATCGAACTTTTCAAGATCATGATGCAAAGGCTTAACAGTCTCAGTTTAGGGAACAAGGAGTGTTGATTGTTCTCCAGGAACTTTATCGGTTGATTTTTATCAATAGGAGTAGAAGAGATTGCAAACTAAGGAGGAAAAAAAAATAAAAAGAATCATGGAAAGGTGACAAATAACTTACATCACAGGCATCGACTCCATGGAATGACGAATTCAAACCAGTGGATGGCATTTTGGCATTCTTCATAAATTCTTGAATCTGTGCAATTGTATTCTTGAATGCAGCCTCAAACTCAGATAGTTGATTAGCAGTGTAGGCCCTAAATGACTTGTGATCTAAAGAAAGCTTTATTTCCCTAGAGTGTATGTCATCGACACGTGTTTTATAAACCTAGAAAAAATATAATAGACATTGTAGTCAACGAAATAGACATTATACCAGTCAAAGTTCAGATATTTAAGTTAAAAGAAGAACACTTAGACCTTGATTTTGTCACGGAGCACTTGCATGGAATCAGAGTTCTGTGGTGCCTTTCCATCATCACCAAAATCATCAATGTCAGCTTTCGAATAAGCAACAACGGTAGCAGACTTTGTTTGCTTGTCTCAATCAATAGCTTTCTCAATATCCACAATTCCCAAAGATTTTGAAGAAATAACACCAGCATAAGGCTTTGTTTTCTTCTCCCCATCATTACCTTTCTCAATATCAACAACTCCCAAATTTGAATGAGCAACATCACTCTTCACCTTTTCCTCTCCATCACCACATTTCTCAACCTCAATAACTTTCGAAGAATGAAAAATAGAATGAGACTTCAGAATATTACTACCCACCCCAAGTCCACAACATCGATGTGAGTTTTCGTCTTGTCTGCACCCTCAATTTGACGCTCCAGATTATTATGATCTGGAGTAACTAAAGCAATTACAGGTACACTGCCAAAAAGATTACCCTACATTCGACATGCGAAAGTTACACACAATACGAATCTGGAAACTAGAATATGAAAAAATAGACGATTGACAAAAAAGAAATAACAACGACCTTAATAACATTTGTATTGGTATGATCAGAACAACCATCACGATAGACATTGTTCAGCCTAACAGGGGACTAAGCACCAATGTTTGGCGAGTCACAAACCACAAATGGAACACCATTAACAGTCAATGCATCAGTGGACGGAGACGGCTTCAAAGGGGTGAAGATTGGTGTACTTGAGTATCTGAGACCGGTAATTGGGCATCCTTTGACGCCTTCTGGAAATATTTTAAAAAAGAAGTTTGTATGAATAAATAAATAAAGCATCAAGCATCAATTAGTGACAGCAGATAGACATGAACAAAACAACAAGAACGATAATCTAAAACCGATAAAACACACTCAAAAGTAGTACATACGTTATCAGTAACAACAAAAGGTACCGCATTACTTGTGGAAACAACATCCTTCTTCTTGGACCCCATTCTTTCTGTTGTTACGTTGTCAGTAACAACAGAAGGTACTGCATTGCTTGTGGAAGCAACATCATTCTTCTTGGACCCACCAAATAGACCCCGGCGAAGAATGTCAGACAATGCGACATCCTCGTTGCTATCAGCTACAAAGAGTGGTGGGATATCTTCATACACCCCAAATAAATATGGTTGACGACGTTCTTCCACTATTACCTTGATCGGGACAGTAGATAACTGATAGAAGGAAGGAATACCGAGTTATTTTGATTGATAAACAAATGCAATATTATGCAAAGAATTGTAAATTATACATAAAAACTTGCATCGAGACGCAGGAATATGTCAGTCTCCAGGTCAATTTTACGTTTCACTCCCGCTTCAAAAGACCAATTCAAAATCCGTGGATATCTATTATTGACCTTAGTGCACACCAAATTCTAAAGAATAGGCAAGGTCTCGTATATCCAAACCTGAAAGGCAATCAAGAAACCTGATAACCTGTAGGACATACTGGGACGACCTTTGCCTTCCCGAGTAATTTGCTTCTTGCGCATCCCTCTATGAAAGGCAGAAATCGTAGATTTGAACAACTCTTTTCCCCAAGCATACTCATTCATCTCTTCAGAATCAACGAGGGTCATCAATGACAAATCAGTATTCTTTACAGGATGTGATGATGTAAAGAGATAAGACATCAAGAGAAGAACAATCCCAAGCTTCACAGCAGCTGAGTCACTCTGTGCCTGGTTACTAGTGAATACCTGCTCAACTACCTCGATGCTAATATCTACATAGTCCATGAAATATGCATTTTTTAATCTATTGAACATCCCAGAATACTTGTGCCTGCCCTCGTTCCCGAAGAACTTTAGCCCAAATATAATGAGAAACTCCTCCATGCCAAAACGAACACGATCCTGACTGAACTGAAACCACATCTCTTCTTCATTATCTTGCACAACGTCTCTCATTGAAACTTGATGGAACAGTTGCTGATTGAGCTAAATCGATGGTGCATCCAAAAAGTGCCCAAACAGAGTATTCCAAAACAATTTCTTTTGTGATTGAGTCAAAAAGGCTTGAAGTGTGAGCATTATTCCATCATTACACTTTGCAGTCACCTTGCCCAAATCCCAATGCTCCTTGGGCAATAGGTAAGACCAAGGTTACAAAAAAATAAAATAAAAATGCGTTAGAAAAAAGCAATACATAAGTCACAAATCTCATGACCAATGAACATATGGCGTGAATGCAGCAATCCACTAATAGCAAAAGTCCACTAATTAGAAATTTTCTGTGGAGAAATTTAAAATGACAAAGTAAAGTGCACAATAGAAAAACACATGAAAATGAGGAATGCAGTAGAATTAAATCTATCATCAACAACAATTGTTACTCATCAATGACACTGATGAAGCAAGTAAAATTATCGAGAATATATAAGAAGCCATTGTAATGAAACACAAAAGCTGAAAGTAGGTGCACTCTATTCGTTGAACTTGCACATTCATAACTCTTTAGTAAATTAGTCTAACAGAAAGAAGCAGTGAACTATTTTCGATTCACACTGTTACTCAGCAATGTCACTAACTTTGTGTTACTCAGCAGTGCCACTAACAAAGGCATTAAAAACAGATATGGCCAAAAGAAGCATAAAAACTATTTTATAGAGTCACTGTTGCTGTACAATGTCAGGAACAGAATCCCTAAACACGAAAATAGAAAAGAAAAAGAAAAAAAAGAAAATGAGAGAAATAGATGTGGTTTTCTTTCACTTGATTGCTGACTATTGTGAATTCTTTTAGTAAAGTTACAAACTCTGAAAGAAGATAACAAGTAACTGGACTATAGTCCAACATCAGCAATTAAAAACTCTGAAAGAAGATTACAAACTTTGAAAGAAGATAACAGCTAATTACACTCTGAAAGAAGATCACGGCTAATTACAAACTCTGAAAGAAGATAACTACTGCTGCTTATTTCATCAGCTTGGCAGCAAGCTGCTGAAATTAATAGCAGCAGCTTGTTGTTGAAATTAGTAGCATGCTGAAATTGGCGGTAGCTAGCTGCTACTGGCTACTGCTAATTTCAGACCTTGTTCTTTGGAGATGTTACTCGATTTCCGTGTGAAATATGTGGTTATAAAGTAGGAAAAGTATATTAAATAATTGAATGAGTGGTCGTAAATAATGAGAGAGAAAAAATTGTATTAGATAATTGTGAAGAGAACAACCCTCAAGAGTAAAGAAGTCGCTACTAATTTCAACGACTTGTCGCCGAATTACCACCGCTATCCTTAATAGCAAGGCAAAGAAGAAGTCAGTCTGCGGTCACGTGAGCTTGTCGCTACAGAGTGTTGTTACGGCAAAGAAGCTACACGGCAGCCTTGTCGCTTGCAAGTCGCAGCAAGTTCAAGAACGGCAGCAGCCTTGCCGATGCCGCCGCCATCGTTAAGTTCAAGAAGAGCCGCCGCCGATTTCAATTTTTTTTAGGTGTAGGCTTAAGTAAAAAAAAATTTGGTTACTCAGAAGTGCCACTAAAAGAGGCGTTGAAAACAATGGATAGCCAAAAAAAGCTTTAAAAGCAGAACCTAGTGTCACTGTCACTCAGCATTGTTGCTAAAAAAAATCCTTAGGCAAAAAACTCAGAGTAACAACTACAAAGACCCACTGTTGTTTGCAACAGTTCACAGCAAGCAATTAGAGGATACATCAAAAAAACGATTCCAGTAACGTAGAGAGAAACAAACCACAGGTGAAAAATAAAAAAGATACTCGAATCAAAAATGAAAAAGAAGACGCACAACACATACCACAACAGATTGAGGGACTTCAAAAGTTACCTTCCCCTTCGGTGCAGGCCACTTCTTCACAGAACCCTCTGCTTTTCTGTGACTTTTTCTACTAGGCTTTTTCTTAGACGAACTCCCACCACAAGTCGAAGAAGCCTTAGACCTAGCTTTAGAACCCCTTGTAGAAGCCATGGAAAATTAAATTAATAAAAACAAAATAAAAAAGAGTAAGACAAAATAAATTCAAAAAATAATAATAAAAAATTTAATGTCGTCGCCCACAAAAAAGCATACCAAATAAGAAAAAAAGTAGATGAATGGAACCATGCAACAACGGGATTTACGAGTTAGAACTAATAATGACACAAAAAAGGCAAACTCCCAACAAATTCTACCAAAACGATATGCTAAATAGAAGAAAGAAAACAATTGGTTTCAAACAACTACAAGAGATGATAAAACAGTTACAAAGAAACACCTGAAGCAGTTACACAAAACAATTATTTGGGAACAACAGTACAAAGATCGGGAGGAACAACAAACTAACCCCACTTCATGCATTTTAAGAAATTCAACGAAATACACAATGGGAAACAAAGAGAGAGTCAAACCCTAGAGAATTTGATGAAAAAACACTGAAAAGCTTAAAAAACACGTGCATTTGAAGAAAATACTAATTTGAAATAAAAACCCCAAAATCGCAAACCAGGTAGCCAAAAAAATTTGACAACCATAAAAAAATCAAGAACAACGAATTTTGCTTACAAGGAAGACAAAGAACTTTCAATTACAACCGTGGATAAGCCATCGACAGCAAGGGAACATTAAACAAAACAAATCAAAACTGAAAACCGATGGGCAACCAAGTAAACTAGAAGAAAAACTTAATTACTGTAAACAATTGAACAAAAACTTACCAGGGGATTTCGACGGAGAAGTGACGGAGCACGGGGGGAATTATCAAGTGAATCGTGAATTACTCAGTGTTTACAGCGTCTTGTGTTCCTTACGATTATTGTAATGTGCTTCTCTTGATAATAATGTAGGTTATTTGAATAAATGGGAGTTTTAGTTTGTTTTGATAATTGGGAGTTATGGTGCATGAGGAAGAATGATGCTGTTAGAGTTTGCTTATTTTAGGACTGTAGAGGGAATATTGATTAAGCTATAACGTGAAAAGTTGATAACTAAAAATTTGAATTTTCAGTATTCAAATAGATGATTCAGATAATGTCGATAATACCTATCCAAGCAATTTTACCTTTTTGGCCATTGCCAAAGGTAACAACACCTGTTTCCACCTTTCTCAAGTTTGATAGGAAAGACAGATGACCTGTCATGTGTCTAGACTAACCATTATCAAAGTACCAGGTGTTAGGAATCAAAGCATTGAAAAACAATTGAACTACATAGGCATTTACCCTAGTGTTTTTTGTACTTTAAAATCTCGGAGGACCTTGGTTGGCTACAGGTCTTTTCTTATGAGTGTTAATAAGATTCAAATACTCATGACAACTGAAAACATCATGTCCAAATTTGGAACAAAAATTACAAGTTACCTGTGCTACAGATGCATCCTGCATGTCCAGATGAGACTGGGTTAGTATATTTACCTGATTCTAGACGGGAAGCCTAACATTTTGAACTGGAGACCCAACGTTCTGAACTGGAGCTGCATCATGTGGGCGACTGGAGGATGCAGATGCATCTAGGTGAGGTCCATTCTGAATTTCAGGTTTGGAACCCGTTTCCTTCAAAAACATAGGGGCTGCAACTGGACCTTTACCGTTACCTTCATAGCCGAGGCCACTTTTGTTGCCCACGGCCTTTTTGTCAAGGCGGGTAGTTCTGAGTACTAGGTTCTTGATTTTGTCGTGTGCTTTTGCAAGTTCATCACTCAATTTGTTTATTTACGCTTTTTCAAAAATTTCTGATGCAGATGCATCTGGCTCACGCTCTCTGTCAGATTCGATTGCTGTCTACAACAGATCAATCTTTTCTTCTGCTTTCTGGAGTTCTCTTTCAGGTCTTCAATAGTCCGTCTAGATTCATCTGGGTTAGTACCTAGAGAACACAAGGTAACAGAATCAGTACTAGATGAATGCAAAGTAGTAAGGGTGGTTACCTGATTATCAGATGAGTTTTCGTCCGAATCGGTTCCAGATGTGCCTGACTCTGCATCATTCCACGTGATGTTCATAGCCTTCTTGCCCTTCTCTTTTAGAGTGTTTGCACATTCAGAAGCTATATGTTCAAAAACCTTACATTCTCTGCATTGAATGCGGTTCTTACTTTTCCATTTGGAAGCATAAGGAGAATTTGAATTCTTCATTTAATTGAAATTGCTCTTCCTCTTAGATTTTTGTTGACGTTTATTTTTCCATTGACATTTGAGATTCTTACCCTTTTGCTGTCCTTTTAGGAATTTCTTGAATTGTTTTGAGTTGAGAGCGGTGTCATCATCTTCATCAGAATCTCCAGATTCATCTAGCGTCTCACGGTTTTCTTTAAATGCAATTCCAGATTTCCCAGATGCATTTCAAAAGTCATAAGATTACCTACAAGTTCATCAACTCTCATAGATGAGAGATCCTTGCTTTCCTTAATTGCGGTTACCTTTGCCTCAAAATGGTCCGATAAAGATCGGAGTATTTTCTTCACAATCTGTATCTTAGTGAATCGTTGACCGAGGGATTCAGCCGAATTGGTGAGGTCACTTAACCTTGCATAAAAGCTTCTAAAGTCATCCTTCTCATCCATGATGAGAACTTCAAATTCATGAGTAATCATCTGCAATCTAGATGATTTGACTGCAGTGGTGCCTTCATTAGCAATCGTCAAGGCATCCCACGCTCCCTTGGCTATCTTTAATGAGGAGATTAGCTTGAATTGATCTGTATCAACCTGGGAAACAATAGCATTGAGAGCTTTGGAATTAAAAGAAGCTGTAGCATGTTCTGCATTAGTATAAGTGCTTTTAGGTTTAGTAGTGGTAATACCATCAGTGGTGATAGTGGGTGCAATGTAACCTTCAAGAATAGTGGTCCAACAATGCTTATCAATGGATTGAATATAAATTTCCATCCCAATTTTCCAATATGCATAATCAGATCCATTCAACAAAGGTGGTCTAAGAGGTGCAAGAATGTCCATTTTTAGACAACCGGATCTCACTTTCTAGAGGTGAACCTGCTGTGATACCAATTGAAAGTTTTTAGTTGTCTAAACAATCTGAATAAAAGATTCAGATGCAACTGAAACTGTGTTTTGTTGCTTAGATGCGTCTAGCAATATTTACTAGTTATAGACTTGGACAGTTGTGCATGATAATCCTGGGCAGATATGTCTGTGAACTCTAAATAACTCAAGATGCGTCTGGATGATAAACAGAAGCTATAAAAATAGTAAGTAAGCACAGAACACCAGATTTAATATGGAAAACCCCTCAAGGTGAAAAACCACGTCAATATTTACTAGTTATAGACTTGGACAGTTGTGCATGATAATCATGGGCAGATATGTCTGTGAACTCTAAATAACTCCAGATGCGTCTGGATGATAAACAGAAGCTATAAAAATAGTAAGTAAGCACAAAACACTGGATTTAATATGGAAAACCCCTCAAGGTGAAAAATCACGTGCTCATCGCCTACGAGCAAAAACCAATTCACTAAAATCCAAAGAATTTAAATCATGCAACGAAGCTAAAGGTCTATTTACGCATAAATAAGACAACACCTAAGAATAGATAAAACACTCCCTATTTAATTCTTAGTGTGTAATGTGAGCCCGTATCCTGCTGCTCTTAGTAGCTTCCCATATTCCTTATTGAGGCTCTTCGATTTAGTGAATGGACTCCTCTCGGAGATTCTTCAACCAGCAGATGATTGAATAGAGGTTGTGCATAAACAAGATCAAGCTTTTCTTGATGGTTTAATGCACGGAGTGAAGTGGGTCATTTTTTTTAAAAATTAAGGTGAACTATACGAATTCAAAGGCTATGCTTTTTGAATTTTTTTATTTGTCAAAAACGTGTCCCGCATGACATCATTTGTGGTGAATATATAATTTCCTCAAAAGACTTCTTGACCAAGGATCTTTCTCCACACGTGTCCTATAAGGAAAATGAACCATTGGCATAATTAGAGATAACAATAAGCTAATGAGGATAAATACAAATAAGGGAAAAACATAATGAGTAATCTTCTTACCTTGTGAATAGAGATCACCTAGTTAAACAAGGAATAAAATTATTGCCTTAAACTAGGTTCAATGAACGCGGACATAAATTGGCTAGGATAATTTTCGTTCCTAACACTTCTAATGTCCAATGGACTCCCTCTTGTTTATATCACTTAAATAAAATAAGGAATTGTCAGATGTGACAATTAAAATTAAGATAAATCAAGAATACAATATGATAATAAGTCCATAAAGAACATTCATAATTAAATTAATCAAACATAAAATTTAACTAACTTAATTACTCATGTGGAAAAATAAAAATGCCAATTATTAACCTAATTTTCTACTACAGGAAAATAAAGTTAACAGTCCTCTAAAAAATGTCTCCTAGTATCATTTTCTTGACCTCCCTCTTTCAACACAATTTAATGTCGGAGGACAGGTGTACACATTATAAATTCCTAACCTTCACGTATTTGACAATTGAAATGACCATATGAGTCCATTAGCATTTCCATTGTGATTGTTATTGTGGATGTGAAGGATAGTGTGATGGAGACGGATAGAGAGAAAATGGTAATTTTAATTGAGAAAAAAGAGAGAAATAAGTATAGGGAAAAAAAGAGAAAATGGAAAAGATGAGAGATATAGAAATAAATTTAAAAATAATAATAAAATAATAGTAAATGATATCAAGTTGGATGTGAGAATATAAAAGTAGTATGGGAATTTACTTGTTTAGGAAGAAAAAATAGGGGAAGATGAGTAAACGTGAGAAAAGTGATATGATAAAAGAAAAAGGAAAAATTGAAAAAATATGGAGTCCATCCAATATTTTATATTTTTCTCTCTCCATTGTAGACATTCAATTTAGACACTTACAATGGAGATGCTATTGTTCAACAAGTACCTATCATTCAATTGGATGTGTTCGAAAAAACCCTTGAAGAAATGACCAAATATTATTAAATAATAATAAATAATAATTTTTTTCAAAAAAAATAATAAGTAATAATTTTAATTATATAGTTAAAATAATAATTTAACGTCGATTCAACAGCAAAGAAATTAATTGAATAAAAATTTCTTCAAACACAAAAATTATATGTAAGAATTGAATAAGAATTGTCTTAGTCGCCATTACTTTTCAACTCTGCTCAAGTGTTGTCCAGACCCATTACTCAATACATTCAGCGGCATCTTGAAGTCTTTCTATCTTACATTATTTCACTTGCATTTTTATTCTCTTGTTCTAGTTGTCCTTGTATGATTAGTGTAACAATGTTATGACAATGTTACAGAGAGTTAATTCACATCCAAAGTAGATATCGATCAAACTAATTACTTCTACATATCTCATATGTAATACACCAATCCCACATCATTTGGGCATAAGGCAGTAGTCCAATTTATAAGTTAAAAGACAATTCCAACTAGACATGAACCCTTTTGCGGCTAAGCCCATGAGCAAAACTGTACCGCTAGGGCCAAAGCAGAACAATATCATACACAAGTGGATCGAGTCTCTAGTGGACCGAACCTAAATCCGTGTGGTTCTCTCCAAAGGATAGCATTCCAGATTCGAGTGGGCCATGGCGAGGTCTGGTCATTACAGATAGTGTCCAAGCCAACTAGAAGTGTGACCAATGAGGACGTTGGACCCTTTAGAGAGGATGATTCTAATACCCCAATCCCACATCACTTGGGCATAACAGAGTAGTCTAGTTTATAAGTTAAAAGACCATTCCAACTAGGATGATCCCTTTTAGGGGTAAGCATAAAAGAAAAACCGTGCGGGTTAGACCCAAAGGGACAATACCATAACAAAGTGGATCAGGTCTTTAGTGAACGAAGCCCAAATCCTTATGGTTCTCTCCAAGGTGTAGCAGGCTAGATTTAGGTGGGCCATGAAGGAATTGGGTCGTTACATCATAAGACCAACAAGTACCACAAATACCCTGTAACGCTTTCTCTAGTTTCGCTCTATAATTATATACCGCATACATTTAAGTTATTTAACGCATATTTGACACGTGCACAATTCACTTCACGTACGGATACATTAATCTCTTATGGTGGTATAAACACATACTATGCATAAGTTCGCTTCATATACGAATCCGTATCTCATTTACGGAACTAGAGGGAACGTGACGCACACATATTGATCTTTTGAAGCGTTTCCGAAATCATGAGTCCATAATTCAAACACAAGTGCTTATTCACACAAAAGGTGGCAATTATGACCTTAGCCGTTCAACTATCATATAACAAAAGTCTTAATATATATATATATATATATATATATATATGTATATAAAGATATAAACCTTCAGTTTCAAAACAATTATTGGGCGCAGGATCTTGTCTTCCCTTCTCCTCATACGTCACATCAAACTTTGGATGACCCTCCAACATTATCTAACAAAAGAAAACTGAAACATAGTGAGTCATAAAGACTCAGTGGACAATAAGTGCATATGCAAATGCACGAGACGAATGTGACTTTGGGCCCTGTTGCTAATCATGTGTTCACAATACCGCCGCCAAATATCACATCACATATATGGCCTTTCAATATTCATATCGCATATATGGCCACAACATATTGGCCTCACATCACAATTTGGGGCTTAGGTCCCCTATATGGGCCGCTTATCTTACACAGATGTAAACACGTGATTGGCAACCTATATGTATACATACTCGTGACATAATTTATGCAAATATGCCAATCAAATCAAGCCACAAACATCGCCATACTTGCTATTTACCGAATCATGAAGGGAACATATTAATAATGGTAATCACTACCTTCTTCATGAGTTTTTCCTTCCATGTAACACACTATGGCACTCAAAGAGGTGAACGAACATAGGTGGCATCTCAATGCATGCAAAATCATATAAAACATAGCTTAGTGCCAAGAAACTTTACTTTGATTAACCTGAACGATTCAACAAAGAAAACTTGTGTTTTCCGATCATAATCCTCATCATATAACTTACCTTTTTACACACATAGACACATCTATTACGCACCTCTAGGTAGAAGGAAAAAACTAAAGGATGCTTTGTGGCTTCCTCCTTTCTTTCCTCTTCTTTCCCTCTTCTTCTTTGTAGCACCAAAAGGATGAAATGATGGTAAAGATTAATATTCAAGCCTTACTCAAGGTGTGGGAAGTTTAAAACATTGTGGAGAGTGTCTTTTGGGGTGTTGGGGTCGAAATTGGAAAGATATATATCACCAAATGGTAAGAAATGTCTAGAATAAGCTTTCTGCAGGCTTAAAATTACGGCCGTATCTTAATAATTAAGGTTGTAAATCTCAAACTCACGGCCGCAAAAATATTATGTACAGCCATACAAAAGTCTCTGTAAATTTCACATCCCCTTATCATCAATATTAGGGCCGTATCCTTATCTATTACGGCCGTATATCACAAACTTACGGCGGTAACAATCTAATAAATGGCAATACCAAAGTCTCTGAAAATTTTTACACTTCTTCTGCCTCAACGTTACGGTAGTATCATTATAGTTTACGGCCGTATCTTAAATCTTACGGCCATATCTTTAAAGCTTACGGCCGTAAAATGGTTCTACTGCAGTTTCTTGAAATTTCCTTGCTCCATGAATTCTTACAGTCATATCACTTTCACACACATCGAAACACCTATATACCGATCATACATATACCATAAACAATCATCATCATTAAGCATACATATATCATAAACAATCATCATCATTAAGCAAACATATTCATAACCATGTACACAAATCACTTCTAATCACGTACGAAATCAGACGGGGTGTTACATACCTACCACTCATTTCAAAAATTAAAATTCTACTCCATACAGATGAAATTGAATTCAAATTTGGAACTACCAGCCCTCATGATGCAAAGCACTACTTGCTACTCATAATCTCATATAGTCAAGAGCTTGTTAATTTAGAACCCTACTCATAATTGTCATTCATTCACAAACTTAGGGCTTGTTCTATTTGGGAGAATGTATATTTACTCGACATATACATTAGATTTATGGTTGAAAATTGAGAAAAATTTATGAAAAAATATAAAGTAAGTATATGAGTGGTTGAAAATGATGAAAGAGAAAAAATTAGTGGAAGTTAGTGAAAATTAATAATGTATAAAACAAGCCCTAATTTACGTACTTTTGATTAACCAGTCATTTATATTGTTTATTGATACACAATTATTAAATCTATTTATAAAGGATACACCAGATTCAAAAACCAAAAAAAAAATAAAAAAATAACAATAATAATAAACAGACAATAAAAATTATAAAGATACGCCCTAAACTATCACGAGACCACTGTGTTTAATCATGTTACTAAACAACCGTAACATATCATGTATTGAATATTGGAGTCAGATTCTTTAGAAGGCACTTGGCAAGTAGGTCGAGGTTAAGAAATGATATGAAAAATATTTGTTGTAAGCGAAGATCCTTTTCTAAAGGGAAATTTAGCGCGCTCTTGTTCGTTGGCATTTAGGGGGTTTCTCTTAATAGATCAAGAACAAAGAGATGCCAATAATTTTGTTTAAAGTCCCTGCCAGAAAATTAATGTAATTGAGCATAAGTAAGCCACAAAATAAATTAGTCCTTGCAGGTATGATAGAATTCTTTTGCTACGTGATATGTACATGCGTTTTACTCGAGAGAAAAATTCTACTTTGGGTTACTTAGCTCTTGATTAATTGAACATACGACAAAAAAAAGAAGAAGAAGAATCTATGTTAATAATTTGGGAAACTGGTGCAAATGGTCCAATAAAAGTTGGTTTAGTACGCAAATGATCCAAAATAAAAATAAGTAGCGCAAATGGTGCAGAAAAACTTGGTTTGGTGTGCAAATGATCCAAATTGATGATTTTCACCCTTTTTTTTCACTAGATTTGGCCTATTTTGCCTTTTTGTAAGAGGGTATTTTGGTCATTTGGTTTAAAATAAATTGTACAAAAGGTCCTAAGTTTTAAAAGTTATTACAATCAAATTCCAAAGTTTGAAATGTGTATACTTTAGTTCCAAATTTTTATTAAATTACACAATTTGGTCCATAATTAATTTTATCGAATAAATTTGACACTAATTAAATAGTTTTTATCAAAACTTTTCAACACAGTAGCATTTGTTCGCATTAATATCATAACTTTCGAAATTGCGCATATTTGATTTGAACCAATGGTTAAAAATAAATATAATTAATGTATTCCTATAAAATATTAGTAGGAATATATCACTATAAAAAATATACTGAGTACGAAAAAAATAAGAAAAGAAGCAATTAATTAATGTTTGAAAAATAATTTTACTGTATCTCTGTAAAATTTTGAATTTTTTTGCTAAATACGAACTAACAACTAATAATTAATATTTTAATTTTTTGAAAAAAATTAATGTAATTATTAGACTGTTATAAATATATTCTATGTATATCAATGAAAATACGCTGAATATATATAACAAAAAAGTGTAGAAACTAAAAAGATATATTTTTCAAAAAACCCACTCCTTTCCCCACCTCACCCCACCTCCCCATTTGGTGGTGGCCGCACAGCCACCACCAGATCTAATAAACATATAGACAAAATTAAAGCTAAAATTATGCAATGTAATTAAAATTTTAGGCTAATTTATACATATCTCAAAGTTATGGACTTAATTGCAATTATTATTTTATTGATAAGAAAGGTAATTTAGTCATTTTATAAAACATTTGACCAATTAACGACTAAACTAATAGTTTTTTGGAAGGAAGGACTTGGAATGCTAACTTGTGAAAGGTGAAGGACTTCCAGTGCGAGACTTTGAAAGTTCACGACCTTGCTGTAACAACCCAAAGGTTAGAGACCCCTAGTGTAATTTACCTTAATAATAAATGTAATTATTATACATATATAAAATTTTAATAAGAATATATCATTGTAAAAAATATATCAAATGTGAAAAAATAATAAAATCAAAAATAAAAAACCCTAAGCCCCACCCCCACCCCAATCCCCTTTCCCAACTTCCTAGCTACTAAAATTTTGTAGAGATACAATAATTATATTTATTATTAACTGTTAGTTCAAATCAAAATATGCGTGTATCAAATTCTGAAGAAATTAATGAAAAATTATGATACTAATGTGAACAAATGCTACTATATTGAAATTCTTTACTATCTAATTAGTATAAAATTAATTTGATAAAATTAATTATGTGCCAAATAAAAATATATGAAAAAATAAACGTAAACTTATGCAATTTAACTAAAATCTTGGACTAATGTGTACATGCTTTAAATTTTGAGACCTGATTGTAATAACCCCCAAATGTTGGGATCTTTTGTGGAATTTACCCTAAATTGAATAATCAAAATGCCCATTGGGAAGAGTACAAAATAGCAAAACTTGAAGAAATTAATGACAAGACTAGGTAGATTCCATCCATTTGGACCAAATGTACACCAAAAATATTTTTTAAGATCAATCGTGCTATCTTTTTTTTCTTTTTTTGGGACCAAATTGACATTAATCATACTTTTTTGGGACTATTTGAACCAATTTCCCTAAAAAAAATAAGACGTATAATTATGCAATTTAACTAAAATTTTGAACTAATGTATACATCTTTCAAAATTTAGAGCCTGGCTGCAATAACCCCAAAGTTTTGAATCTTTTGTGGAATTGACCCTAAGTCGAATGGCCAAAATACTCCTTAGAAAGAGGACAAAATAGCAAAAATTGAAAGAAGATTCTCATGGAATCGCGACGGGGAAGCTAATCCAAATAGAAGAACTCACATTGGGTTGTGAGATAATTAGGCTCGAACTGATGACTTCCACCACCTCGGGGTGGCACTCTACAGTTGAGTATATCCCCTCCCTTCCCCCATTGAAAAATAGAAATGACTAATCCTGAGTGAAAGGGTCGAGAAACTCAACGCTATTGTCTCTCGGATTCGGGAATTAATAATGAAAACGGCTAAGCGAATAGCAGATTCCACAACTGCGATCGTTGGGACCAATGAAGCAAATGACTGACCTATCATATCATCGATCCGAAGAAACAACTCAACAAAGACAGTCTCTGCTCAAGAGAAAGTAAAAGCCAAAAAAGAATATTGAATATGAGCAGGAAGAAGTTGTGAAAGGCATCATCTGTAGGCAATGCAAAGGCGAGCACCAGGAGATGTAGATCGGAATGAGTAATCCACCATCGAAATCGTACATAACGGCAAGACTAGATGGATTTCATCCATTTGGACCAACTGCGCACCAAATTTTTATTTTGGATTAGTCGTGCAACCTTTTTTTATTTCCAACCAAATTCAAAGTAGCCTTTTTTTTGAATCATTTATTTCCAGCCTTTTTTTTCTACAAATTATGGTTAACTGTGATTATCATTTATAGATTAGATTATGTAGAAGAAGTAAATGCCAGTTTTTCTTCTCTTTTTTCCCTTGTTTTTTATGGTAGTAAATGCCAGTTAGATATTCTAGAAGAATATATTCGAGCATGGCATAATAAGAGGATACATATATGGAAATTTCCATAAGATACGTCTGGGTGTAACTATAAAATGAGAACTTAACACTCTAGAAATCATTAAAAGTAATGGAAGAATAAATTATGTGTTCGAAATTAATCATTTTACACAGCTCAAAAGTATATTTCATTGAAGGATTCCCTCTTTTTTTTTTTTTTTGGTTTTGGGAAAAGGATAATTCATTCATTTCATATCATAATGAACAGGCGTACCCACTTGAAATGGAACACGTAGCAAGGATATAGACAACCATGTTCCTTCCAAACGTGGTTTGACATGTATGCAATTTTTAAAAATGAAAGCGAATACACAGAAACTTGCTCACTCTGATTACATGGTAATGTTAGTTGATTTAGTTAGAATGGGTAGATATTATTATTTGTATCTTGTAATAACATCCTACATTTTTATTTGAATATAATTACAATCGTATGCAATACACAAATGAAACACGACAAGCACTCTACGTAACATTGTCATAACATTATTACACTAATAATACAGGCATAATTAGAACAAGACAATGAAATCAAGTAATATAGAAAGAGTTAACGACGCTTGATGCATTGTGTAATAAGCCTGCGCAACACTTAAGAAAAGTTGAAAGGTAATGGCGACTAGGGCAATAACAGTCCCTGAAGTGCGGAAAGAAATGTTAAAAAATTCAGAGATCCATGTTCTTGCCTTGCTAATGCAGTGCTCCTCAGTTCTATCTTTCACTTCATCAAGCACAGGCACAACTCCGAAAGTATCAATCTCTTTGATTCTTGGAAAACTTGTTTACCACTCTCCTGGGTGCTGAAGAGTACATTCTTTTCTCGCAGTTCTCTAACGTCTTGCGCTTTGAGAATGGGGGACTTCATGAAATTAAGATAGCATACTATATCCACACCAATGACACTTTCGGGGGATGATTCGTATGCAATCACATTTTAAAAAAATATATGTTTGGAATTGTTAGTGAAAAGAAAATGAGGGAGTCGAAGTATTGCAAAGATCCTGTGTAGGGTTTGAACTCAATATTCTTCAAACAATATGAACTACGGCTGAAGAAGACACCATTTGCTTTAAGATCAGTGACTGAACAAAATTGACGATTGAGCCTTCCAAATACTGTTCGATCTTCTTTCCTTCAACAAAGACAAAGCCGTCGGAGGAAACTGTTTTCACAGGTTTTTATTTTTGAACTACTCCCTCGGTCCCACATATATAGTCCGCTTTTCCTTTTTGGATTGTTCCACATATGTAGTCAACTTTCAATATTTAGTTGCTTATTTTATATTCATTTACAATTATACCTCACCCATATTATTAAAAATGCAAACATATTTATAACTACTATTCATTTAAATAAGGGCATTAAAGGAAATTTGTTTGTAAATTTACTTTTCCAATATCATTCTTAATTCTTGTATAAAAATCAAATTGGACTATATATGTGGGACCGAGGGAGTACTTCATTGCCACTATTATAATCCAATATTATTAGTATCAAGCGACAAGCATCAAGAAAGTGAAGTTGTTGCTTATTATCAGTATCAGGCAAGAACATTGATTGCTGAATCTTTTAATACTTACTTTCGTAGTCTAGGGAATGTCATTGCCTTAGTCGCCACCATTACTTTTAACTTTGACTAAGTGTTGGCTAGACCTATGGTGTTCTATTTCTCCGGGGAGCGTTGTAATTCAGGTGCTCCCGGGGCATTTTATAGCCTGTCCAGTGTCTATTTTGAAATTCGAGACTGGATCCAGATTCACCACAATAAAACGGAGCTCCAATAAGTTTTTCAAGATTTTTGCGACACTGTTGGATGCCGTGGTGACCGATCAAACTTTTTGGTAAAACTTTGGCCTAAAATTTGGCCAAAAAGTTTGACTGGCCACCACGTATCCAACAGTGTTGGAAAAATCTTGAAAAAATTATTGGAGTTCCGTCTCGTCCTGCTGAATTTGGATTCGATCTCGAATTTAAAAACGGAGGTTGGACGGGGCGAGAAAATGCCCCGGAGCAATAGAACACCACTGTGTCAAGATATATTACACAATACATCTAGCAGCGTCTTGAAGTCTTTCTATCTTACTTTATTTTACTTGCATTTTTATTCTCTTGTTTCAATTGTTCTTGTGCCATCAGCGTAACAATGTTATGATAATGTTACATAGAGTTGTCTTATTTCAATTGTGTCCGTATGATTGGAAATTACTATATTCAAATAGAACTGTGGATTGCTGCCAGAACAATTGTTATTTCTGACATAAAGTTCGTAGTGAAACACAAATTGTCCATTGCTAAAGATAAACACCAACAATCAACGATTGTCGCAAAATTAGTCTGTATATAAGTCCCCGGCGCCTGGTGATAGTTTCCGAGGCATGTGCATTGGTTTTGATTTTTTTTTTTAATGTTTTTTCTTGGACTAGTTTTCAAGTGCATAGGTTATTGAAAAATATTATTTTCCATATCCTTTTTATCTTATGCAAATCTAGAAACCATCAATCATGTAATTGAGGAATTTATCATAGATTCAAGGACTTTAGGCAAGAATTCCTCCTCCATATCAAATTGTGACTTGCCATTCTTGCAAGAGCCAAAAGGAATAATCTTAGCAAGCAGCTTCCATCCAATAGTACAAATTACAAGTTCACATCCTGATACGCTTCGGTTTAGCTCCACGTCGTCAACATCATTGAGAATACCACTCGAGTCGAACATGAGCTTGAAAAGTTGGATTTCAAGATGGCGAAGTCAAGTTAGGATGAAGAATCAAGAGAAGAGCCCTCAAAAGAGTTCATGTCGGGGCTTGAAATGAAGAAACATAGTCGAGAACGAGAACGAGCTCGTTTTGGAGTGCAACGGAGAGGAGATTCTTCACGGGCCAATTGTACGGACGTACAAATGTTTCATACGGCCGTAAATTCATCTTTTACAACCGTAAGCAACTTCCCTACGACCGTAACCCCGTGTTACCAAAATCAGCAGAAAGTTTCAGAGACTATTTTATGGCCATACATTTTCCTTCATACGACCGTAATATCAAATTATACGGCCGTACATTTTCCTTATACGGCCATGTCTCCAAATCCCAGCTTTTGGGCTATTTTATGCACAAGGTTTTTACTGCTGTAACTTTTGCACATACGGCCGTACTTTATGATTTTACGGGCATACCCCTTATTTTTACCGCTATAATTTAGGTCGGCCAAGACAAAATTTTAGGATATTTAGTATTTTATTATTATTTTCCTTTTCTTGCTTTGTATATGTAAGAACACATTTCATTTGTAGTTGACAACTTTGATTAATGAAATGAGAGCTTTAAGCTTGTCAGTTGAGTTATCTCCTCAAAAACTTTCCATGAATTGTAGAAGCAATAGATCGAGTCGAGTTATCCTCCGTTGCTTCTTGGCTCTTGGAAACCAAACTTATCAGGAGTTTGATCAGCTTTTGTGGTGTTCACCATGGTAGATTATCAACCCCGCATCGCCGGAGGTGATTGGTGTACCATACCCATTATTGCCACATCATGAGTCGAAGGTCGTCAGTTTTCAATCATTTACCGGATTCTTGGCGTTTCTAGTTCTGAGCCGATCAAGCGGATTGCGTCGGTTCGTCTTGCTAACGATGTTCGCATCACATCCTTTGGGTAATGAATAGGCCTACCTCATAAGTGTCTCAGCTGTTATCGTCTTAGAGATCTTCAGTTGCATTCTAAAATTTTTCTTAATTGTATTGGCGGGAAAATAGATTTAACCAATTGACTCCTAAAAAATTAGTTGTTGGTTTTGCTACAATATTCAATAGGTTAATTTTGTGGCCGGTAGCTTTAAACAAATTTCTTAACTTTTATTTATACTGGCAACAGAGAGACGTTTCCAGACTCTGTACACTGGGCTATATGTAATTAGACAATATCAATGAGATAAATTACCACGTTTTGAACGCGGTACTCTTTAATAATTGAGGTGTTTGCTAGTCACTTAATTACCACGTTTTGAACGCGATACTCTTTCATAATTGAGGTGTTTGCTAGTCACTTAATTACCCTATTTCCCGTATTAGTTATGGAGCATCTCCAATGCAATATTGTCTATTGTGCTTATGTAGCAAAAGACATTAACATTATAACAAAAAACTTCTCCAATGCACTAATGTTTATGTTTTATATGTGGTAAATTATTATTTGATTTTTAGAAAAAAAAATAAAGAGAGAGACATAAAATGATTGGATAGTGAGCTTTAAATTAATTGTAGACATTATCAAGTGTAATGTCTAAAGTTAGACATTGCTCTTGACAATGTTTAACATTTAGAGCATCTCTAATGCAACAATGTCTAACATGCTTATGTGGCCTAGGGCATTAACATTAAAACAAAAAATCTCTCCAATGCGTACATGCTAACGTTCAATATGTGACAAATTATTATTTGAGTTTTAAAATAAATGAAGAGAGAGAAATAAAATAATTGGATATCAAATTTTAAATTAATAGTAGACATTGTCAAATACAATATCTAGAGTTAGACATTGCTCTTGACAATGTCTAGTAATTAATGTGCCACATAATCACTTTTTAGCCATTTGGCAAAATTTTCTTCCTTAACATTGTTGCATTGGAGATACTCTTAATATGCTACACAATCAACTTTTTTGCCATTTGTCAAAATTTTTTCCCTTGATATTATTGCATTGGAGATGCTCTATGGCATTGACAATGAAGAGTCGATCTTGAGTGCATAAATAGTTATCGTCTCCATTATTCTGCAATAATAAAGACCACTCGTTCATACCCGCTGCTTGCTACTCCATTATTCAACACAATTTCATGGGGCAGAACAGGTGCAATGGCCATTTGGGTCCATTCACTGATTCCCAACCTGCCGGTATTTGACAATTGAAGTGATCATATGACTCCATTATTCAACAAGTACCTATCATTCAATTGCACGCATTCGAAAAAATAGTAGTAGAAATAACAAAATATTAAATAATAATTTAACATCGACTCAACCGAATTAAAATTTTCACAAACACAAATATTATATGAGTTGCTTAGGGTTGTAATCAAGTGTATGATCAAAAAGTTTATAAAGGAAAAAAAAAGAGTTGTGGAAAATTGATTTGAAGAAGTGTGTTGATAACAAGAGGTACGGAAAATTGTTATTTTCCAATAATAAGTAATGTTATTTAATAAATTAAATATTACTGTCGATTTTAAAATTTAATTAGCTAATGTTATAATCATTACTTTATATCACACTTCTTAGGATAACTAGAGGAAGTAGTGTTATTTATGGATGTGTTTGATTGGTAAGGATAGAAAATAAAGCCTAGAATATGTCTTTTCGGAAAAGAAAATCTCCTACCCTTGAAAAATCCGTTTTCCTGGAAAAGTGCTTAAAACGTGCTTAAAATGATTGTACCATGGAAAACCGCTTCTTTTTCCAGCTTGCAATCAAACAATAAAACTGGAAAACAGATTCTTTGATTTGCCATTTTCTTGGAAATCTTTTGTCAATCAAACACACTCTAAATTTAATAGATTTAAGGGATGTTTGCGCAAATTGTCCAAAAAAGTGTGCCGACTGTGAGTTTGGTCCAAAAAAAGAAAACGTAGCTTGATTGGTCCAAAAAAAGCATGAGGTGCGAATTTGGTCCAATTGGATGGAATCCGTCCATTGTTTATGCTAATTCCTTGATTTTTGGCTATTTTGTTTTCTTCCAAATGGCATTTTGGCCATTTTACGTACTTTAAATTGCATAAAAGTTCCATACCTTTACAAGTTGTTACAATCAAGTTCTAAAGTTTTAAACGCATATATATATATATATATATATATATATATTTATATTAGTCCAAAATTTTATTTAAATTACATAATTTTATCTTTATATATATATATATTTATTTATTTATTTATTTGGTCCATAATTAATTTTATTGAATTATTTTGACACTAATTAAATATTTTTTTGTTGAAAATCACACATTTTAATTTTAACCAGTAGTTAATAATAAATATAACTATTGTATTGTATCTCCATAAAATTTTAGTAGGACTGGTGGAGATACAATATAATAGTTATATTTATTACTAAGTGTTGGTTAAAATTAAAATGTGTGATTTTCAATAAAAAAATATTTAATTGGTATCAAAAAAATTCAATAAATTTAATCACTAACCAAATAAATATATATAAAAAAATAAAGATAAAATTATGTAATTTAAATAAAATTTTGGACTAATATATATATATATGTTTAAACTTTAGGACTTGATTGTAACAACCTATAAAGGTCTGGACTTATTGGGCAAGTTAACATATGTAAAATGGCCAAAATGCCCCTTGGAAGAAGATAAAATAGCCAAGAATCAAGAAATTAATGGAAACAATGGACGGTATACTGAGAGGGGTAAAAGTTCCATCAGGTTATTCATCAAACATCACACGGTTTGTGTTGATGAAGGACTTGAAGTTGGTTGGGATGAAGTCTCGTGATTGTCATATTATGATGCAGCAGCTATTGCCGATTGCTATTCGTGGTATACTGCCTGAAAATCTCAAACACGTAATTACACAACTTTGCTTTTTCTTCAATACAATATTCAGCAAGGTTATTGATCCGGATGAGTTAGATAAACTTCAAGCATACGTTATTGTCACCATCTGTCAGCTTGAAATCTATTTTCCACCATCTTTTTTTGATGTCATGGTGCACTTGGTTATTCACTTGGTTCGACGAATTAAGCAGTTATGTCCGATATTCTTACACAATATGTATCCATTTAAACGGTTCATAGGTATCCTGAAGGGATATATGAGAAATCGATTTAGATCAGAGGGCAGTATCGTAGAAGGTTATGTTGCTGAAGAAGTCATTGAATTTTGTACTGATTACCTAGCGAAAGTCGAACCTATTGGTATTCCTATATCTCGACATGAGGGAAGGCTTGACGGTAAGGGCATTGTTGGACGCAAGCCGATCGATCCCACTGCTGAGGACCTAGCCAAAGCTCATCTTCTAGTTTTGCATCATCTTACTATGGTTCAACCATACTTCAATGAGCACATGGCAGTTTTAAGGACGGAGAATCCTTCAAAAGGGGAATGGTGGTTGGTTAGTGAACATAATCGTTGTTTTCCAAAATGGTTCAAAAATAAAGTAATGAACCAGTTGACGCATGCGCCGGAAATGATTGAAGAGACGATGAAGTGGTTGGCTTACGGACACGCATCACGTGTGACCTCTTAGCAGGGATATGAGATTAATGGGTATACATTTTATACAAAAGGTCAAGACGATAAAAGTATGATGCAGAACAGTGGAGTGTCACAGATGGCAATATCGACTGATAATAGGGCCGATATATACTACGGTGTCATTGAAGAAATTTGAGAACTTGATTACACGAAGTTTCAGATGTGCGTATTTCGATGCAGGTGGGTGGACAACGTACACGGTGTATTGATTGACAAATTGGGTTTCAGTAGGGTTGATTTTTCTCGGGTTGGAAGTTGGAATGATCCGTTTATACTTGCATTACAGGCTAAACAAGTGTTTTACATTACTGATCCGGGGGATGCAAAATGGTCAGTTGTCCTCCAAGGGAAGAGACGCATTTTTGGGATAGGTGATGTGGTTGATGAAGATGAATATGACCACTGGGATGAAACACCTCCATTTTCAGCTGAATTTCCTATATTAGATTCATAGAAACACAACACTAGAACAAATTATCTGCGTTCTGACCATCAGGAGGGAGAGTACGTGGAATGATTGGCCGGTGTTACTATTTGCTGATAATTTAAATTTTATTCCATTACTATTTATTTGCAATTTAAATTTATTTGCACGCCATATCTTATTTTCAGCTACAACGATTGCAATATTTTTCATTCTTATTCATTGAAGATTCTTATTTGTTATTATCGTGATTATCAATATTTTTAAATATACGGGTACGTATATGCCAGGTTCTGGATCTTCATCAGCATCAAGAGAACCGTGTGCTGACACCAACACCAGATGGTCGAGAGGGCTGACGACCATGTCGAAATGGAAGGAAAAGAGTATTCATTTGACAGATGATGATTTTGATGACCGATATTGGCCGAAGGGGAGATATGGCACGGGGTTCCAACATTATATTGGTGTAGTTGTGCGCTCAAAGGTAATTATAAATTATGGTGATTGGAGACATGAGGAACGCGGCCTAAAGGATACCATTTGCGAAGACATTAAGGTAATAAAATGCAAATTGCAATTGTGTGCTTTGGTTAACACTTATTTTCTTATTAACAAGGTTAAGAGTCGAATTTTTTTAATATTGCAGACAACTTGCAATTTGAAGGATGACAAACTTAAGAAGAAAGTTATTTCACAAGTTGGATCACGAATGAGAAATTTCAAGAATAAGCTCGTGAACAAGTGGATTCGCCAAAAGGAAAAAAGAATTGACACCCAAATGGATGTTTATAACTTCATTACCATTGAAGATTGTGAGCAATTCAAAGAAACAGTGATGAGTAAAAAATTCCAGGTATACTTCTCTAGTTATTACAATTAACTATGCAATCACTCTTTTCCTTTTTTTCTCTAAAATTAAATTTGGATACGGGGCTCATGAGAGTCATGTCCATCATATTGATCAACAATGGTATATTAATTTCTCGAAGGATATAAGTGAGAAGGCAAAGGAGAGCCAGTCACATAATAAGTATCTCCATCACATGGGATTCGCAAGCTACGTGGGATGAAGAAGGCGTGGGCACAAAATGACCCTTTAGGGCATCTGTCCTCTTGCGGGTCTATTAGAGATTCTATTTTACACAGTGATTATTCCTGGGATTACTTACGGGTAAGATTACAAGTTCGTCATGAGGGAACTTTGATATATCCCCATGGTATTGAAGATGTTTACGATAAGATTGTGAGTATTTCTTTATAATTGTGCATATAGTTGATAATTTAACCAATGGTAATTACTAACACTTAATTTTCATTTGATCAGAACAGGTGGATAAATCTAAAGAAGTTGAGGAGGGAACATTTGTCCCAACTAGACAACACGGCATACTTTCAGTAGCTCTAGGGAAAGAGGATAATCCGGGTCGGCCGAGGACGTTCGGTGGATACGTAGGTGGTGTGAGGGCAATTTTTGGAAAACCGTCTGAAACAATCAAGAAACGCAATTTTGATCGGGATAATTTAGACAGTCGGGTTGCACGGGAGGTCCAAAGTCAACTGAATGCCGAATTTAATAATAGGGTTCAGCAGAGTTTTGTTGATGCCCTAATTCAACTAGGTATCCAAGTACCTGCTGGGAATAGAACAACGATGGCAAATACGAGAGATCTGCGAGTAATAGCAGTGTTTGTCATATCTCGAGTGCACCAGATCCATTCATCGCCATTAAAGTATTTTAAAAAAATTATTTACTTTTACAATACTATTAATAATCAGCTAATTTTATTTATTTTTAAAATACTATAGATAATCAGCTTCACAATCATTGTAGGAGCTAACATTAATTGTTCTTGATAATTTTTGGGACCAACAGGAAATTACTGATTGCATACTATCCATACTACATGAAGGCCAGATACAATAGGTAGCACAAGGGATTTGCTACCCTATTACCAAGACGGTGGTTGTGCATGGTTGCCAACTCATTGAAGGAAATGTCAAGGTACAGATTGATATGGTTCTTGAACAATACCGCGAATTGCCTCTTCCCATGCTAGTTCGAGATGACTTAGTGGCATTAGGGGATGCCATGGGAAGTTTTGTTCAGTGACCTAAAAGCCAGGTTCACTTGGAAAATGTAAGTTAATAGACGGTTTCTAGTAGCTTTTTACTAATTTATTTGTTTGAAATTTACGTAATAGCATTTATAGTAGTTAATACTTTAGAATCCTTTAATGTCACGTTGTAATGACTGTTTTACCGTTGAAGGATACTACTGTACGTAAAAATAAGAATCGAGCCGACAAATAGAAGAAGCCTCCAAATTTTGCTACATCAGCAATTGCACAATGCAATCTCGTTGATGAAGCAACGTACCAACGTCTTCCTAACTATTGCAAGCTATTGGTCAATTTGATCAATATGATGCCTATTGGTAATGATACGTTGGAGGTCCCGCTCGACGAGTTATTTCCTGGATCATCTGACACCGAAATTTTTATTACTGTTACTGATGTCGCCGAATTCATGGCGATGAAATGGTTGATTGCTCCTATTTTGGAAGTATTTCAATTGTGAGATTTCAACTCCACTTTTAAATTACATGACTCTTTTACTTTTCAGTTTTCAATACACTTCTAAATTCGTATTTTATGTAATAGGTAGATTAATCGGAACTGCCAGCTGTATCAAATACCATTTGGTTTCATGAATCCGTCGCTAATAGCTGCAGTTATGAGCAGATCTCAACATATGGAGGCTTCACATTACATTAATAATGCGGTGCGTAATTTAAGTGACAAGAAATATATTTTGGCCCCGTAACACCAAGAATAAGATCACTCACACTTTAATACATCCAATGTTATAAGTTTGAAATTCATACATATGTTATTAAAAAGCTAACTGTCACATTTGTTAGTCATCACTGGTTATTGCTTATCAATGAGCCTTCCGCCAATACGGTATACGTAATGGATTCATTGGCTAATTAGAGGAGACATTTGGTTATCAAGTCGCTCATAAGCAGGTAAGCGAATATTGGGTGACATTTCATTTCATTTATTGGTTTGTATGATAAGTTGGAGTTTAGATCACTTCTTATGTATTAATATTATTTATATAATTTAAATTTTTAGGGCCTTCAGAGTGATGTGGGACAAAATGGGTGTAGGACGAAGTAGTGTTCAATGTAAAGTACTTCTGGTATGTATATATATAACTTTTAACATTAAAAGTTATTTTTTTAATACTTTCGTTCATTTCTGTTTCGAAGATATATGGATTTCTTTAAAAATATATATATATTTTATTAATGACTATTTTTATTTTGTTGTTATGTACAAATTGTAGTGTGTGCAGCAACTAGGAGGTGATGAGTGTGGTTACTGTGTTATGAAAAATATAAATGATATAATGATACGATATGGTCAAGGCGATGACCTACAAACGGTGTGTCACTGTAGAATGTAGATTAATTGATTATTTAAGCATTCAATACTTTATTGGGTATGTATATAACTGATTATCTTTCATTTCACTTATAGGTATATGGAGCCGAAAAGTATTCTCAGAAAAATATCGATTTGGTACGAGAATTTTTGGTTGAATTCTTTCGAGAAGTTATGAAATGATCATGTATAGGTTTAAATTCATTTTCCTTCTAATTTTATTATGTTCTCGTGCATTGTGGTCATATGTAGATTTATATAGTCATGGACTTGTGCTGGAGTTCTGTACTTGTACTGTTGTGTTGGAGTTGCTTCTACTTGTTTATTAGGTTGTCTTTACTTCATTTGTTAGTTGGTGTTGCGGCTAATAATTTGCATCCTTTGCCTTGTACATATCTTAGCTAGTTATGCAGTTCAAACGGAGTTATGTATTTGCTATAGCTTGTGTAGGCCTAAGTTGAGGCATGTAGTCATGAATGGTATTGGTGGTAGTGTAATTGCAGGTTCTTTGTGAATGGTATTGCTGTTGGTGTAATTGCAGGTTCTTGTGTTGTGTTTATGTGATTTAACATGTACATTTATCAGTACATGCAATGTGTATTAGGTAGAAAAAAAATTTATATGAGGTGGCAGTTATGACATAGAAACCACCACCCAAACAATTATTAAATAAAAAATAAAAATAGGGGCGGTTGTTGAATGAACAACCACTACCCAAACAATTATTAAATACAACAAAAAAGGGTCGTGGTTGTTGAATAAACAACCGCTAACCAAACACTTATTAAATTTTAAAAAAAACGGGTGGTGGTTGTTGAATAAACAACCGCCACTGTAATTAATTAAAATATTTAATTGTGAACTTAGGGTGGCGGTTGTTTGTCAACAACCGCCACCCAAAATCCACAATTAATTAAAAAAAATATAGGGTGGCAGTTGTTCTTAAAAAACAACCGCCACCCTTTCTCTTTTAGGTGGCTTTTTTTGAACCGCTATCCTTATTATGACATTGGGTGTCGCCATTTTGGGTGACATCCAATTAATCGCCACCCTTTCACCAAAACAACTGCCACCCTAAACCATTTCTGTACTAGTACTTATTTATTTGAAAGAATCTTTATCTTTATATTATAATTTGTGAAGTGTCACGTAGGTAAAGATGCCAACGTGGCACACATTAAATATTTTAAGAAAATTATAAAATTAGTTTTGGAAATAAACCAACATTAATTAGTAGCAATTAAAAATATAATTGAAAATAAACCAATATTTAAAACAGATATTTAATGGAAAAAAATTTGTTTTGGAAAGACTTTAAATATAACGTCATTTTCTAAAGTTGCAATTCAAAATATTAAATAATAAATATTTTTATTTTTATTTAATTTTATAGCGATAAAATTTTAGGTCTTGATAGTTTTATTTAGTTACGTGAATTGGTCTGTTAAAAAATAGTGGGAGAATTGGTCAGTTAAAAAATAGAGGATATTTTTTTTTACTTTTTTTCTTTTTTAAGATCAAATAGTGCGTTGTTAAAATTATAACTAGATTTATGGTATTTTGTACCAGCTCATTGTACCTGGTACGCCTCAGCAAAGTCGTGTTGCTGAAAGGAGAAATTGTACTATGCTTGATATGGTGAGGTTCATGATGAGCTACTTGTCACTACCAATCTTGTTTTGGGGTTAACGAGAGGTGGTTGGTTTTACAATCATTAAGAAGAAAAGATAGTTGTATTGACAAATGTCATCTTTCTTGAAAGTGATCATATGACTAACTACAAGCCTTGGAGTAAGGTGGTACTCGAGGTGTTACTTAATGATAAGATCATTCCACGACCAACAATGGTTGTTGAAGAAACCATGAATGATACTATTGAACCAAATCAGAATCCCAAACGGCATCGATGCAGTGGGAAGGTGGTGAGACCATCTCTCCATTGTCATCAAGAAAAAGAGGCAAGTGTTGTTGTCTCTTATGTGGTGGAAGATGTTCCATTGTCATTCCAAAATGTAATGAAAGATTCTGATAGAAAGAGAGGTGGCTTGAAGCTATAAACCAAGAAATGGAGTCCATATATTCCAATTCTGTCTACATACTTGTAAATCTACTTGAGTAGGTTAGACCTATTGGGTGGATCTATAAGAGAAAGAGATGAGTAGATGGAAAAGTAGAGATTTTCAAAGCAAAGCTAATGGAAAGGGTTAGACCGAGAGAGCGAGAGTTGACTACGAAGAGACTTTCTCACCTGTAGTGTTGCTTAAATCCATCTATATCTTACTTTCAACCATAAAAATTTATAGCCCAAGGCCAAGAGCAAAAGGTTTGCAAATTGTTTAGATCCATTTATGGACTAAAGTAATCCTCTAGGTCATGGAACCATAGATGTGATGAGACAATCGAGTTTTACGGTATTTGACCAAAGTTTTGATAAGCCTCGTGTGTACAAGCACATCAAAAATGGTAAAGTGGTATTTTTGGTGCTTTACATGGACGACATTCTACTCATTGGGAATGGTGTGGAATAGTTGTCTATTGTAAAGGGTTGGCCAGCCAATTAATTTCAAATGAAAGATTTGGGAGACGTAACTTATATTCTTGGGATTCGAATCGTTCGAGATCACAAGAACAAATTATTGACATAGTCTCAAAGGTCTCTTATATTGATAAGACGAAGTTGCATTATAGAATGCAAGATTTCAAGAAGGGTTACCTACCAACTTGACTTGGAGTCGCCCTCTCCAAAGTGCGGTGTCCTACGGCATCGCAATAGGTGAAGGACATGAGACGCTGCCTCTCAAAGTGTTTGGGAAGCACATATTAAATATAGGAGTTAGTGACATGCCCCACATGCTTTAGGGCAAGTGAGAGATTATTGGAGATAGTGTCCTTAAAGCATTGTAATTGTACTTTGTTTTTGAAATTAATAAATGCGATATTTATTTTTGAACATATTAACATATTGCATGCGATTGTATTGTCGTGAATATCATAGAATAAAATCCCTAATTTATTAGATGTAACCACAATCTTAATATATAAGAGTTATATACAAGAGGATTAGGATTGTGGATAATAAATTTAAAATAAGTTCGTGATGAAATTAATTAAAGTATGAGATCTTTAATTGAAACATTACTAATACGGCCCATGAACATTGTGAATGTGACCGTCTTATCCGGACCATCGATGTGGAGGCATCTAGATGGGGGTATTTATATATAATGAGATTATATAGGACTTGGACCGATTTAATTTGTTATTTCACATTAAATTTCGTTATCTTTGAGAAACTCAAATTAAATCATATAGATGATCATATGTGGATAGATCTTAATCTTGAGGTAAATATAGACTCCTATTTGTTTCTATGTGCTTCTTAATTTGCTGGTTTACGTTTGCAATCGAGCATTCACAACACTGGCATTTTAGATTCGCATTTGAAATAAGTGGCTCGGAATATAATGCACAGATATGGAATCCATTCCTTCCTGCGGGATGTAGAAAGACGATTCCACCATTTATTAACTCTGGAACTGAGTGTTGGGCCCAACTAATTTATAATTAGTACCACTCACTAGTGAATTAATGGGAAATGAGGATAAGAAGTAATTGAGAAGGTAAACGGAAAAATTCCTTGGTCAATTACGAATTGTCTATGGAGGATTAATCCATATGTAGTGATTATATTAATAGACTGCTCAAATACGTAGGGTAAGATATTCTATAATTAAGAAGAGTGCAATTTCATATTTTTAGTGGAGTAATAATGGAATTAATAAGTTGGAAAGATTAATTAAAGAATTTGATTATTTTTTACAATTTATTGGAGCTTCTAATTATAGGTCCATGGTCCCCGGCACGCCTTTTTAATTAATGAGGCACTTGAAATGCAGTTTAATAGATCCTAATAAAATATGGGAAACAATTTCCATATTTATTAATGGTTTAAAGGTAAATATAATTAAATGTGAGATATTAATTATATTTATTCTAATTATGGGATAATTATAAAAGTTAATAATATCTACAAATATTGAGAATATTTAATAGATATTATTTAACTGAAGGTTAAGTTATAATAGGATTTAACTCTCCATTCTAAAAGATTATAGACGTTGGATCCTAATATGATTAGGCATAACCTACAACTATAAATAGGAGATCTCTTGTTAGACAATAATGCTTCTATAGTTATAGAAAATTCGTTTCTTCTGTGAGACAGATCTAACGAATTTTTCTCTCCTGATATTGAGTTCAGGTAAGCTCAATAATAGTGTAGGATCCCACCAAAATCACTAAGCCAACTCTACGTTCTTATGAGTTGAAAACAACGTGAGAAAAGAATTAGTAATTCTAAATCTATATTTGGAGTGCCCACACGCTGCCATCAATTGAGATGATTGTACTGGAAGGCTGTGGCTTCTACCAGATCTGATTTCGTAGCTTTTGCCAGATCCGATTTCGCGTACGACTACTAGTAAACGTTAGTTTACTAATTCCCCGTTAGATCTATTAATTTAGATTAATTCATGATTTATATTCGTATAGTCGTTCTTTGATTTGTGAAAATTTATGAAATTTTACAAAATCGCTTCCGCTATATTAGATCTGATCTAATAATTGGAAATTTTCAACGTTAGAATTGTTCCGGCAATGCAATCATTTCCAACAAAAAGTAACTGCAGGCATACTTTTCAGCCAGCGATCTGGAAAGCAACAATCACTAAAGAAAGAATAATGGAAATCGCAAACTAACTTCAATCCTTGTTCCTTGTTGTTACTGTATATTAAAGTAACCAAAAGCTGAATGACACAAAGTGGGATTCGATTCTCGAGTAAATACATGTCTTGATATACATATGAAAGTGCTGCTATTCCAAACTGCTGATATACATGTCTTGATCCATTTGCATTAGAGATATAAAGAAACACGAGTCTAGAAGAATCATTTTAGTCAGTAACTCATCGTTGCAATCAACTTCAGAAATTCCAACATAACAATTTCTGATCTGATCGATTACATTAAAGACCCCGGAGTAGAGGATTTCCGACGTTAACCCGCTGTTGCTTCCTGCATTAATCATAGGTTCTAGGACTTGGGGCTTAAATGCTTCTGCTGCGCTGAGTTGTGGGGAGCCGTGGTGATAAGGGCCCAAAGAAACAACCTTAGGAGTGTAATAATCGTCTTCTTCTTTGTGCTTCTTCAATCGATGACGCTCGGGCAGTCTATGTATTCGGCAACCATCAAAGTACTCAACATTATCTTTAGCTGTAATTTGAATTTTACGCTCTTCGCTAGCCAAGGGAGCAGTAATATCACTGCACTTATTTGCTAAATCCATTAAATTAACTTGATGCATGTAAGAATTCAACAACTTTTTTATCCTTCTTTATTTCCGTACTGAAGCATCATCAGGCCATTTAGAATTACCTGTGCACTAAGACTAGTATATATTACTAGGATGATCCTCTTAAGTAACATCCATTTTCACGCTAACTGTGAATTAAAACACGTTAAATAGACCAGAGGACCCCCACCCCCCATATTAAATAGACCAGAGGTCTCGATCGTTCTTCTCTTCATTTCAATTAAGCATGGAATCTCTCTCTTTCAAAAATTTATTTTGTATCAGACCTCACGAAAAATGTTTGTGATCAAAAGAAAGAGAGATTTGATCGGATTTTACTGAGAGATCTGAATATCGGCTTTTGCTAGGCGATTTGTGTTAATGCGAAAATGAATAATATCCACGGCAGAGAAAAAGGAATAGAAAAACATTTGAGAAAAAATTAGTCATGTTGTGATAAAATTAGGGATTCCTGTTTGAATGGGGTGTTAGGGTTTGTCGGACAGTACCCACTGTCACTAGTACAGAAATTGGATTATGAGGCGCTCAAAAGTGGCTTTAGGAGGCGGTTTTCACACGCCTCATACTTGGGGGCTGCGGAATGTGATGAGGCTTTAGGAGGCGGTTTTTTAACCGCCTCTTAAAGCACTTTATGCGGCGGTTATTTCAACCGCCGCATAAAGATGTATAGGCGGCGGTCTTAAACCGCCGCCTATAGCCAATTTTTTCTTCTTTTTTTCCTCATCGATTTGGGCGGTTCTTAATCACGCTATGGCCAATGTTAATTTTTTTTTATTATTATTGCTTTGGGCGGCGGTTCTTGACCGCCGCCTAAAGTTAAATTTTTTTTCCACCTTTCTCCTGTTTTATAGCTGGCCGCACTATTCACCAGCATATACTAATTTGCTATAAATACCTGTTATCTACTCAATCGCACTTAATTATTTGTAACAACTAATTAGAGAAATAAATTGCACTAAATAATGAAAATTCGACTCAATTCCATAGATATTAGCAATAAAATCAAAACAAAACTTCAACTGTTCACTAATATCACTACAAACTGCAAGAAAACTGCACAATCACGTTCACTGATGAAAAACAAAACAACCACTAATGTCACTAGCTAGAAACTTCAACCGTTCACTAATGCCAATAACATTACAAATTCATTACAAAAAGCCTACGAATCTGAAGCATATGCACCTAACAAGTATTGTGCCCAAAAATTTCTAACCTCGTCTAACTCATCTTGTGAGTACTCCATCCAACCAAAATTGACCTGCAAGAATGATCCGACCGTATATTAATTATTATATTATCAAACTAAATATAGAAAGCACCAAAATAAGATCTCTAATGCACCAAAAAGGGATCTCCAACAGAATCTACATACCTCTGTTAGTGAACTTGCATGTGCATGGTATCGGACAATGTCAAGCATGAATTTCATCACATAATACCCACATTCGTTGCCACCAGTGTCTGAGCACTAATTTGAAGTCAAAACAATCATTAATGACACATTTAGAACTCAAGTCAAGCACGTAAATACTAACTTGTAATAAATAAGGTCGTTATACCTCTAATCTGGACCCAAGTGAATGGTAGCCTGCCCTGGTGTCTATCTGTTGGTGGTACATGTTAAACACCCTAGTATATGAACGACACACAATACGTTATTAACTGAGCACAGCAAAAATGAGAATCAGTGACACGAAAATGGAGATATTTTGTTTTTAATGTTAAAGGTTTCAATAAATACATACGCTTTCATTGCCAACATAAGATCAGCAGTCTTCCCATTGTTGTCACCCTTGTTTCTTCGAATTGTGTGGCTTGATAGCGAATCTAACATGTATATAGTGTGATCTGCAAGCGAGAAGACAAGCAGTACCCAATGCTGCCTAGTACTAGTTCGAAAATTGTAATTAGCTCAACGACGTCCTTGGGAAATGCTATGTATGAAATCAACCCTAATGCATACAACACAAAATGGCACAGTTTAAGTAATCTTACTGAGAGATATGGGGGGCCATCACATATCTTTTATCACGGTACTGAACTAACATGTCGGCTGCTCTTTCTATATGCGCCGAGTTGAACATGACTGTCTCTACAATGTCGTAAGGCGATAGAAACCCAACCGAGTCAACGGAGATCATCTCGCAGTGCTCATGAAGGTACCTGATGAGAAAAGAAGAGGTAGTGGGAACCATGACATGTCCAAAGTCATTATAAGTAAATATTGAACTAACTCACATTTCGAATAACTTCAACACACTTATATCCAACCACCCCATATTTAGAAATAGCTCTACGTCTTGGAACTCGATGAATATGATTTTCGTGTCATCCAGAAACACACGTCGATTTATGGTCAATGAGAAGCCATTCTCTTGCTCAGGAAATGTATTCAGCAACGTAGCCAGTATCTCCATTGGTGTGGGCGCAGCGAATGACTGAGGGGTGTAATTCCTTATTGAGCGTAATGATCGTTCCCATGTTTACGCATCTTGGGGGGTTGCGGTATCTGTACCTGTGGTCATGATAATTTAAATGTGTTAAAACATGGATTGTACACCTCAAGTGCATTTACTACGTTAACTGATAATCCTTAAGAGTGTGTAATTTTTATTACCTCGCCGATATGCACTAGATTTCTAGGCCACGCAACCTGTCCTAGATGGGCATCACTTAGTGTGCTTCGGAATTGATCCGGCACGGGTAGGGCATACGACTCTGCATCCGCTGAAAGGATCTCGTCCACCGTGACTAAAACATTGGCTGGAACACCTACATCGCTGGGCCCACACATTGAAGTGAACCGCATGACAACTCCTCTTGCCACATATCGATACTTACCATCAACCAGTAGTGACAGGGTACATCTTGTCTCCCCCTGTATAACAATGCACAAAATAAAATAAAATAGTGGTCAAACAACTGACAGTACCATCCAATGTAAAATACTTAGCATTGTAGTTTAAGTACCTCAAGAACATCAAACGGGTTTGGTTGCTCGGCAGAATGACAACTACTCCGAGTAGGAATCACAGGCGTGGTGGCACCAGAGGAAAGAGATAGATCAACCCCCATAGTTCTGAGTTGTGCCTGCACATCTTCGAGGACCTTCGTCCGCACCTGGCTAGTGATTTGCTCAATGATCTCTTCCTGCCACTTACGCATCTGTTCAATAGGGAGCCCTGCTGTCGTGCCTGTATCGATGTCGAGTGTCTTGGCTGTTGCCCGTACTCCGGCCCCCCTCCACCGACCACTGTGTTCTTTCTTTCCCATTGCCTCCCCCAATACATTACGGTGTTTATCTGGGAAAAATTTGCCTTCCTTCACTTGGTTCCCCACCTGTACCTATCTCCACAATAACCAAAAGAATCACATTACGTCTTATAGCCCTATGAGATATAGTACTTACGAACACAAAGTATAGTTTTAAAAAATTAGAAGTCTTACAATTTTAATATAAATGTCCTGTGTCTGCTTCTCGGGGATATAGTACTCTCCGTCGCTTCCTTTTTTGTGCCGCCCTCCTATCCAGTTCAAACTTCGATTGTCGGCATACGGAATAGACTCATCTGGTGACGAGGAAGAGATTAGAGGGTCTTTCTGACGCCACTCAGCCGCTTCCCAAGCATACCCTGACTTTCCCATGTGGTGTGGAAAGATATTTTGCTTGGCATATTCTGACGCCTTAACACTCTTCTCCTACGGGATAACGTAATCCAAACAGGAATTCAAATTTATGACGAGCAAACTCTTATAATAATTGGATTGTACTAGAAATTATGTTAATTTACACAGAATAGTTAACAAACCTTAAATTCGTCCGTCTCTCTTTTCTTCTTAAACTCCTCCCAATCATCGCCAGTAATCCAATTATACATCCCAAATGGAAGTTTACCCTGTTGGACGTACTCCCTATTAAGTTTGGATTTCCATGTCCTCCACGCCTTCCCGGCAGCTTTCAACGCTACTTCTTTAGCATCGTCATTCGTAATGTAGAAAAATTCATGCACATCCAAACCGGGAATTTCAATGCAAATGCAAGTACATCTACACTATGGAGGGCCACTTCATTTTTGTTATCTGTTCGTCTAACTAAATATAGTAATTACCTTCGTATCGTTCCAGATCATGTCCTTCACGCCTTGTAACTCTGGGTTGTTCCAATTATCTACCGATTATCCATTACGCGTCGACATAGCACATTAATGTGGTCAACAAACCCCGACCTATAATCCCCAATAGGCGAGTGTCCAGCGTCAAACTCTATACTACCGAGCCCGAGTGACGGATGAGGTGGCCGCTTAATATTCTTCCCAGTATAGGCCCCTCTGGTTTTCTTTATCTTTCTGTTGGAGGAGCCGCTTGGTTGGTCCATGATCTACTAGTGCATCTGAAACAAATTGTAAAACACACATCTATTAGTAACATATAGATAACATGCACAAATAAAATTATAATCACCTTACGCATATTGGAGAAAATAACAAATCGTTTAATAACGATGATAATAATAATAATAATAATCATAATCATAATAATAATATCAAATTATTGTAAACACAAAATTGGTAAATGCGCTACAATATTAAATGTAGATGATAACTCACTTCTAATCAGGATTTATGGTCGATCCACAACCCTTCCCCGTTATCAGGTCGGGCGTATTGCGATTCCCCGAGTTGAACATCTGTTTCCTCTGCTACCCTAATAAACTCGTCAACACCTACCCAATATTCTCTTGCGGTACGACTACCGTACATCCATTGTCTTCGATCCATTAGTCGAACTTTATATTTATCACACAGTTCAACATGTACCCTGGTGGTTATGGGAGTTTTTAGCGCTTGCTTCTCTTCTTCAAATTGACAATGTGTTTGGTTCGTAATATAATTCCCAAGTAAAGCAATGGAAGTGTTAAGTAAGCAGTAGTTAAAGATAAAGAATAAATATGCTGTTTTCACATAAAGTGTCCTATTATCTCCTTATAACTCCAACACTAAAGGGTAAGGGTCCTAACCCATTCGTCATTGACATGTGAATCAGGCGAAGTAGCATATCAAATCATGTTACGTACAATGTTATAACCTCCTATGTAAAATTTGGCAGCATCTCCCCTTATTCCCCTAAGTGTATGATCTACAATACTTGTAGCACTGCCTGGGGAATGGCGTGGAGATGCAACCAAACTTTACATTGGATGTTATAACGTTGCACCTCTTTATAATTAGATACGACATCGCTTGATTCACAAGTTAATGACAAACTGTCCAAAAATGGGACAATTCGAAGTTAAGAGTGTAAATTACATACAACTCAAATACTTTGAGGTGCGTAACTTACAAACCTAACTTCAAACGGGTAATCTAAGCTTGGTGAAAAGTGCAATAACATGTAGTAAAACACATATACGTAATCGTAAAACAAATAGAAGAGCCAAACACTACTTACAATAGTATGTGTCGCTTCGACGGTGCTAAGGTATGGCCGACGCTACTGACGTATGAGGAATAGGTCTCTGTAAAATGGAAATTAAACGAGGTAAATTACGGAGCAATATTTAATATCCATTTCGTTTTGAACGTTTTAATAATTTATCTTTACATTTAATGAATTATGAAGCATGTTGTTGCAAGTTTTCATTACCACTAATGAAATATGAAGAGTGCAGTTACTTACTCTAATTTTTCATTTACTTTTAATTATTTACACACACTAAATCTAATTTTATTATTTTCAAAATATTTAGTTTGTCAAATCTAATTATCATCATCTTTTCTTTTTCATGTCTATGATTTTTGTCTTTTTTTTTAAGAAATAATAATTGTAACATTACATCTATGATTATGTTGGATACCCCAAGTATATACAATTTTAAAAAATATGTAATATATACTATATAAATTTCCAATTTCTCCGTCTCCATGTAGTTTTTTCCTCAATTTTGTTCTCCAATTTTCTTTTTTCCCCATTTCCTTGCCTCATACACTAATATTTTGTCAAATCTAACACACATCTAGATATTTTTTCCCCATCTTTTTTCCCCCATCTAATTTTATTATTTTCAAAATATTTAGTTTGTCAAATCTAATTATCATCATCTGACTTTTTTCCCCATCTATGGTTTTTCTTCTTCTTCTTTTTTTTTTTTTAAATAATACATATAACATTACATATAATATTATGTTGGATGCCTCAAGTATATATAAATTAAAAAAAATGTAATATATACCATATAATTTTCCAATTTTTTCGTCTCCATTTAGTTTGTTCCTCTAATTTTGTTCTCCTCTTTTCATTTTTTCCCCTTACTTGCCTCATACACTAATAATTTGTCAAATCTAACACACATCTACATGTTTTTCTTTTTTGGCCTCGTACACTAATAACATTACATCTACAATTATGTTAGATGCTTCAAGTATATATAAATTTTAAAAAAATGTGTAATATATACCATATAGTTTTCCATTTTCTCTTCTCCGATCCGTTTAGTTTCTTCCTCTAATTTTGTTCTCCTCTTTCCTATACTATTTTTTTTTTAATCCACTAATTTAATATTCATATACTAATTAAAATTGTATATCCATCGTATACTAAAAAATAATTAAAGTTCACTATTTCTATTTTTTCCCCACATATTTATATGTAACCTTATGGAAGATGAATATTTTTATTTTTATTTTTTTAAAATAAAAGGGGGAAAAACCGAGACCAACACATCGCGCCAAAAATGAAGGCGCGAAAATATGAAAAAAAAATGCATACGAATTGCAGTGAATACATTACACTTAAATTAAATACTAAAATTGTATACAATACAATGCTCATGCTCATGAGTATATATTTAGACTCATAAATCAACATTCCACACAAGCATTTGCAATATCCACAAATTTCAACCCTAGAATCCCAAAAAATACATAGAATTTCGAAAATTATGAAGTTATACCTTGTTTGAAGGTCGGTAATAGAAGCTAACTCATCTTCAATTGAAATTTGCAGCTGAAAATAGGCAATGGAGGAGGTAAACTATGCCAAAATCATTGAGTCGATCTCACGGTCATTGAGCTTGCTATACGGTTTGAAAATGGACAAAGAAAAGAGAAAGAGGTAGGGTATACTGTGCTAAATGGAGAGCTTTATGCTGCGGTACCGCCGCTTAAAGATGTTTTAGGCAGCGGTTCTCCAAAACCGCCGCCTAAAATAGCCCCTTTTTGCCCTTTTTATTTGCGAAAATGCCATCGGTGGACTTTAGACAGCTCTTGAGTTTGGAACCGCCTCCTAAAGTAAGATTCCTAAAGTGTATTTTGTAGTAGTGTGTATTGTTATTTTTAAAATATATTTCGATGTTGATTATATATCATAATCAAAATTTAAAAATCATTATTTACATATTAATTCTTAATAACGTACATCACACTGATGTATAATTAATATCTCTCAAAATTTATAATTGCATATAATCGAATGTAAAGTAATTTTAAAGAAAAAACCATGAGCTTTACGAATGTTAGTAGAGTTATTTTAGTATAATTATTTTGATAACTATAACATTTAATGTCATTTTACATTGGGTTTACCTTAACAGATTAATCTTGCAATGAGCAAAATGTAATATATTATCACAATCTCTACCATGAATTGTCATCTGGTGCACAGCACATGTGTAAATGCTAATTAAGTTACTATGTTATGGCAAATAGTAAATTAAGTTTTATGGATTTTCATGAGTTGTTCCTTACATATTTGCAGGATGGATTAGTACGAAATACATGAAAAACTTTCTCGAAATTTTTATAGAAGTATTTCGTTAATTATATTAATAAAATTTATTGTTGTAACTCATTCATTACTTTAATTTTTTTAAGTTTTGTGTTAATATTTCTAACATATACCAATACTATTATGACACGTGTGGCGTGCGCCAACGATAGATGACAACTAAGTGCCAGATCCACCGCTAAGGCAAACTATAACTGCTCTGTAACTGCGTGCTTTTATCTTAATTTAAATAATGAAAAATAATTTGTAGAAAATTTGACAGAGTTTCATCTGTATTTTGAACATATCTACCTATAAGAATCCATTTCAAGCTCAAAGCATTCAACCCACCATAATACAAATCTCCTTTCAAATAAAAGAATATCGAACTCTTTAAAGACAATCACAACCACTGTAATCCAACATCAGTATGAATTCCAAAACTTGAATGAGAACAACGTTTGAAAAGAATTAATTAATAAACTAATAAATGAACCAGTGAGTCTACTCTTAACAACCTATTCTCAAAATGAATGCAGAGTCTCAACTAAATGCTAATGAATGAATTAATAAATAAATAAACCGTACTAGCTAAATGAACAAGTAATGGTGGTGGTGGTCAACAGGCGATCCAATGCTCACGCTCAACTGCTTCCTAATAAGAAAAACATTAGGAAAAATAGTGAATTTTGTAACCCAGTGAGTGGATGAGTTTGAAAATATATATTTAGAAAGTATTTCACATCATTTATTTTTGAGGAAATTTGCTGAACTTGTCAAAGTGTAAGTATAACTGAAAAATACTACAAGAATTGCTAAATAGGTTCCCAAGTGAAATATTGAAATAAAGCTGAATCACAACAATGAAACCAATACTACAAGCTGGTATTTGAGACTTGAACGAAGTCTCGAAATTCTGAAAGTGTTGTAAGCTAAGTTTAAAGTTACCACGATGTAATTACGATTATCCTAAAAATATCACCAAAAGTACCAATAAGTAATAACGCACATGTGCTAAGAAACTTGATGCACAAGGCGAATTACTCAAAGCTGAGCTAATAATTGAATAACTGGTCATACGCGCGCTGAGCAAGTTCCAAAGGCTAAACACCACCATACACGGCCCCAAGCCTATGTGCGTACAGCGATGGGTCCCCAAGACCTATATATAAGCTGGTCATACGCCGTGGAACGAATCACAACAGTGCAGAGTGAGTAAAGATCACCAAGGTACTTTGGCGGCTTTAAAAGCAATCATATAATTATTTAAAAGATTGTTTGGTAAAATTCGTGTTTTCTTTCAAAATCACTACTATATACTCATTGTAATATTAAAATGCATCTAATAGCGAAAGCATGCTGAAAATAACTTTAAAAAATATTTAATATCAAAGATAATTTTTATTCACTCACAAAACTACGAATTGCTCCTCATTTGGCTGGTAGGCGTTCCCAATCATCTCGTCACCACCTGAAATAACAATAGTATTCTAATCAAAATCTACATACTTGAATTCTCAACCAATGGCTTAACCACATTCCACTAAGCTGTAACCTTTTTAACATTCTCTAATTTTCCCATTCCATTGATTTATTCCTTTTTTTCCATTGATTTTACAATGTTCTATACCATTAGAACTAACCAATTGAATCACATAATAAAGTCCTAAATTTTCAATATCTGGGTAAGGTGAGTTTCAATCCACTTTATCACCCACTATTCAATTGGCATCAATTTCACTTCAAAATAATTAATTAAGACAAAATAACATCTTAATAATGCATAATTAACTCAAACTAATGATAAATTTCGAATCCCCAATGTCTATTGGTAAAATCCTAAAATTAAATTCACTATTTACCTCGAATTTAATAGGAAAAAATGAAAAAACACGCTTACCACGCAAAACCACAACGAACCCAAGCTTTCCCTTTTCTTTTTCCCTTTTCTTTTTCTCTTTTTCTCGCGTGGCTCGGCTTCTACTTCTCAGAATTGTGCGCGAAATCAATTGACGTTTAAAGGCTTGTTTGGTTTCTATAATATATACTTATATAGAATTGCAACTTAGGTCCCTCCCATTTGCTTGGTTGATTTAAGTTGATCTTTGGCTCTTAATTGCATCCATAACCCATAAACTTCCAATTAAATCAATTAAGTCCATAAACAATTAACAAACCAAATTGAACCCCTTTATGAATTTGACTTTGACCCATAATTATCGACTTTGATCAAGTAGTAGTTGAAATTTAAATATGAGAAATTCAAGTCGTAACATATTTTTAGTTAAAAAATTTGTCTGTTGCACAGGTTTAATAACTAGCTAGTAAATATAAAAATTATCAGCAATGCTTTATTTTGTAGTATTAGGAAAAAAAACAATGATATTAAATTTTTGAATAAAATATGGTTAACTATGATTATCATTTATACTAAAACATTAGATTAAGTAGAAACAGTAAATGCCAGTTCTTTTTTTTTAATGGTAGTAAGTGCCAGTTAGATATTCTGGAAAACTATATTCTGTTCATTCAAAAAAAAAAACTGTTCTTGGCATAATAAGAGGATACATATATGAAAACTTCTATCATATACGTATAGGTGTAACTTTAAAATGAGAAGGTGCACACTCTAGAAATCATTAAGGGTATGTTTGGTAGGTCAAATAAGCTAGCTCATAGCTTATGCAAGAGCTTATAAGCTCCTATTAATTAAATAAGTATCGTTTGATTGAATGAGCTTATTTGAAAAGCTTTTTCAAATAAACTCGTCATGAGCTTTTCGCTTTTTCTTCTATTTTTTACTCCTATAATTTTTTAAGAATATATTTTAAACATATCATTTTGTGTAATTTTCTATTTATGACGCAACTTACCAGTTATTTTGCCAAATATTTTTATTTATATCAGCTAACCTATCAGCTATCAGCTATAAGTCATAAGTTATCAACTCTCAATTAGCTTATCAGCTATAAGATAACTTATCAATTATAAGCTAGCTTATCAGCTAATTCTACCAAACATACCCTAAATGTAATGGAAGAATAAATTATCTTGTAAATGTACAAAATTAATCATTCTACATAGCTCCCAGGTGTATAAGGTTTATTTGGTTAAAGTTTTTTTTTTTTTTCTGAAAAAGAAAATTCTTTCATTTCATATTATAACGAACAAGCATGCCCATTTCAAATGGAACACGTAGCAAAGATATAGACAACCATGTTCCTTCGAAAAACGGTTTGACACGTACACAATTTTTGAAAGAAAAGGAGATTTATACACAGAAACTTGCTTACTCTCATTACATGGTTAATTAGATAAGTTGATTTAGTAAGAATGTGTGTCTACTATTATCTGTATCTTGCAATAACATTCCACAGTTTTATTTGAATATAATTACAATCATATGCAGTACACAATTGAAACACGACAACTCTTTGTAAATTTGTCATAACATTATTACACTGGTCACACAGGCACAATTGGAAGAAGAAAATGAAATGCAAGTAAAGATAGAACGAGTTCAAGATGCTGGATGCATTGCGTAATAGGCCTGGACAACACTTAAGAAAAGTTGAAAGGTAATGGCGACTAACGCAATAACAGTCCATGGACTGCGGAAATAAGTGTTAAAGAATTCTGCAATCCATGTTCTTGTCTTGCTGCTGCAGTGCTCCTCAATTCTATTTTTCACTTTATCAAACTCACGCCCAAGTGGTGAATATCCAAAAGTATCAATCTCTTTGATTACTTGGAAAACTTGTTCATCACTCTCGAGGGTGCTGAAGAGAATCTTCTTTTCTCGCAGTTCTCTCACATCTTGAGGTTTGAGAATGAGTGATTTCATGAAATTAAGATAGCATGTTATACCCACACCAACGACAGCACTTTCGGAAGATAACTCATATGCAATCACGTTTAAGAAAAAGCGTTTGGACTTGTCAGAGAAAGAAAACCGCGGGAGTCGAAGTAGTGCAAAGACTGTGAAGGACTTGAACTCAATATCCTTCAAACAATATGAACCAGGCCTGAAGAAGACACCCTTTGCCTTAAGATCAGTGACTGAACGAAATTGACGATTGTGCTCTCCAAATGCGGTTTGATCTTCTTTTTTCTGTCCACGAAGACAAAGCTGTCGGAGGCATTCGGAAACTGGTTGGACAGGTTTTGGTTTTTGAGCTACTTCATCGCCATTATTAAAAATAAAGATATCCGATGATTCTGCAGAGAGAGATAGCAGTCGACGGGTATCTAGAAAGTGAAGTGGTTGCTTGTTACCAAAAGGAATTTCAGGATACGTTTCAGCCAGCAATCTCCAAAACAACTTCGACTGAAGAAATCGCAAGCTAACTTCAATCCTCGTTCCTTGTTGTTGCCGTATATTAAATTAATTAAAAGCAGAATGACCCAAAGTGGGATTTGATTCTCGAGTAAATACATGTCTTCATATATATATGCATCTGCTAATATTCCAAACTGTCTCTCGAACAGGTGTTCCAATTCGAGTTCTCTCGAATAACTCATCTGCATTAGAGATATAAAGAAACACGAGTCTAGAAGAATCATATTAGTCAGTAAGTCATCATTGTAATCACTTTCAGAAATTCCAACATAACAATTTCTGATCTGATCGATTACATTAAAGACCTCGGAGTAGAGGATTTCCGGGGTTAACCCGCTGTTGCTTCCTGCATTAATCACAAGTTGCAGGACTTGAGGCTTTAATGCTTCTGCTGCGCTGAGCTGTGGGGATCCGTGGTGATAAGGGCCCAAAGAAACAAACTGAGGAGTGTAATAATCTTCTGCTTCTTTGTGCTTCTTCAATCGAAGAAGCGCCGGCACTCTATGTATTTGGCGACCATCGAAGTATCGAACATTATCTTCAGCTGTAATTTGAATTTTACGATCTTCACTAGCCGAGGGAGCAGTAATATCACTGCACTTATTTGCTGATGAATCCATTAAATTAATTTGATGCATGTAAGAATTCAACAACTTGTTTATATACTAAAGCATCATCAGGCCAGGCCAGGCCATTTAGAATTACTTGTGCACTAAGAGTAGTATTATTACTAGGATGAAGGTCTTAAGTAACATCCATTTCACGCTGACTGTGAAATTAATGTCTTGGAATCAAAACATGCTAGAAAGATCGACCAGACGACCCACCCCCTATATTGTTTTTGCGAAAGGATAAAGGGCTTTCGATCCTTCTTCTCTCTATTTCAATTAAGCATGGAATCTCTCTCTTTCAAAAATTTATTTCGTATCATTTTCTTAACCTCCGTTATTTATTACTTGCCAGATGAAGAAACAATCTAGCTAGCTAACTCCATTATTCAACGCATAGTTATCGAATAAAAAAATACACACACACACATGCAGTCGTCTCATGATAGTTTAGGGCGGTAATAACTCACTCATTTATTTTAAATTCAAATTTTTACTAATCAAAATTAAATGTGTACGTAATGGTCAGTTTCATTTGTTTATGACCTAAATAATTGACGATTGAAATAAATTAAGGAATAAAGTTAGGGGCCTTTTGGGTAATTTTGCGTGTTTATCGAATAAATTAAGCCAATTGAGTAAAAAACAAAAAAACAAAAAAACCAATGGAGACAGTTCGAGAAGGAACTGGGAGAAGAGGAAGAAGAAAAAGAAAAAGCAAAAGAAAGGATAAAAGGAACAAAAAGGAAGAAAAGAAAAAGAGAAAGGAAGGAACCATAAAAATTCAAAGTGAATTTTTGTTTTAACTTGGCTTTTACAATTCCTCCTTGATTTTAACAGATAATTAGATAAATATTTATTTTACCAATATCATGCATGTTTAATTGAGGATTTTTTTATAGATGTGCTAGATATGATGAATATCGAGAAGAAATGATAATTTTAGGGATGGTAGTTATACATTCAAGATTCTCAAAATATAGAACTTAAATAAGATTAATTAGAGGGTGTTTGTAATCAAATTTTAATGTATTTCTATGAATATGAAGAGATAATGAGTAGAGTTGGATGGTAGAGATTTAATATTACAGATGGATCCGATGAAATATGCAGATGTGATTTGTTTAATCAATTTTGAATTTTAAAAATAGGAGAAAATATGAATTATAATAGGTTTACAAGCAGGCATCACCGCCACAATTTTTTCTTCCTAAACCAGGTTCTAAGCGCACCACAAATATTTTAATATAATTCTTATAGTTACACCACCACTAAATTTACAAATAACATCTTAACCTATTAAATTATAATTCTCTACATTATGGGAAATTTAATTTAATTTCAAGTAGATAAGAATTGAACCAAAAGGTTCAGCATCTTGTTTGGTTGGATTCTTTGCCCCAAAACATTGTTAAACTTGGTGCTCGATTCTTGATAGGCGTTTATACACACGCGCCAATTGAACCGCAAGTGTACGGGCCGTACAAGTAATAAAGTAGGACTCAAAGAGTCCGGATATCGATCCCACGAGGAATGGTGTTTATAGTTAAGTTACTTATTCTAGCACAAAAACACAAATAAAGAAAGGAAAAATAACTAACCTAACCTATACTACGAATGCAATAAAGGAAAGCAAGTAAAATGGTCATGATAGGGAATGAAACTTGGGTCAAGAGATAGTTGGGAATCATGAGTTCATTCAACCGTAGCTCAATCAAATCATCGTCTAACCAATACAATGCTCATCTTCTATGTTAGACCCAACCTCCTCATATAGGTAGCTCCGCTCTCGCATGTCAAACTACCCCTAATCAATTGATTCAATCTACTACATCTCTGTGTTGATTGAAGATCAATCAATTGCATTAGGTTTCGTGAGAGTAGCTCAAAGGATCACCTAGGGTTAGAGGTATATTTCTATCCTCTACAAGAACCTAGGGCGGTTGTTTCCACGGTCCAAAATGTGCCCCTTCTCTCGAATATTGACACAAGTTACAAATACATAAATTCGGTGATCAATCGAATCATGGAAATAGCCCAAAAACAACCACACATGAGATAAACAATTCAACTTCAAAACCATAAACATATCATTGATTAAAGCTAGGTTAAATTCATCAATCATCCCAACTACAATATTTAGCTCATATGATAGGAAATCATTAATACATATACAATCAATACAAAGGAAAGCAAATGAAAGAGCAAAACAAAGATTATAGACAATCTCCATTTTGAAGAGTGAAGTCTTGTCCCTCCAAGCTATCCAACTTCTCTTGATTTCCTAGCTTCCAACACCAAGCAATCAATCCCCAATCACACCCCTAACCTAAAGAAGAGAAAGAAAGAAAAGAAAAGAAGAAGAAAAGAGAAAAACAAAGAAAGAAACCTAGCTAAACTTAACAAACCTAAGCTAAAACATGGATGGATTAAAGATGATGATATATGATATGAATTGGGGATGAAAAGGGTGTATAAAGGCCCCAAATTCATGTACAAATGATCCCCAAAAGGTCCCCAAGTTGAGAGAAAAGAAGGGAGAAAATCGCCAAACAGGGAAATCCAAATTCTTTGGTTTTGGTGTTTTTACGGCCGTATTTCCCATTTTACAGCCGTATTTTCCCTTTTACGGCAGTACATTTACTTGGTATGGCCGTAATTAACTCTCTGCATGAAATTGGCCAGATTTCTGATAAATTACGGCCGTACAATTATAAGTTACGGCCGTCAAACATAAGTTACGGCCGTACAAATACGAGTTACGGCCGTACACATTTCTGCACGCGCAGGCTTTAGTATTTTGGCCATAACTTTTGATCTCGATGTCCGATTGAACCGATTCAAGTTGCGTTGGAAACTAGACTCGATGATCTACAATTCTATAGTTTATTGTTTTCTCCAAATCAACTTGTATCTGTATCAAAAATGCTCCTCAACTTCAGACATCTTGCAAAGTGGTCCCTTATCTTCGACCGGTCATATCTTTTGATCTGGAACTCGGAATCATGATCCGTAAAAAGCGTTGAACTCCATATTCCAAGCTCTTCCATGTTCGCTCAAGAAACTCGGCCGAGAATATCTTTACCAATATTGCACCCGAAGCCCTCCAACTTTGGAATAGTTGCGTTTTAGTCCTCGACTTCGGGTTTCTCTTGACACTTTTAGTCCATTTCCTCCTTTTCGTCTCGTTTCCTCCACTATGAGGAAAAATACCTGAAAACACAATAAATACACACATATATAAGTAGAAGTCTGCTCTAAATAAATGTAAAAGGATATAAATAAGTGTGCAAAATTCACACTTATCACACCCCCACACTTAAATTCTTGCTAGTCCCGAGCAAGACTATCCACAACATAAACACAACAACAACAAACAAAAGGAACAAGAAAACAAACACTCAAGCAAAAAATTGAAGTTAACTCACAATTTATATTACTACAAAAATATTTTAACTCATCCACTTTATGTAGGTGTGTCAAATCATCAATTGGATTCAAAAAGTGTATGGTTGGCAACCCGACCCTCTGTGGTCAAATATATCATTACTCTCTCGTGATCACACCTAATCATTTTCTCTGGAATCCACCCGGTAATCTTCTAAAGTGGTTGCTCTCAATCACTCATTTTCTTTCGACTCTTATTTTGGCAAATTCACCGGCAGAATCAATAGTCTAGTAATGAGATGGTTCTCCCTAAATTTGAGTGCTCTAATCAACAAGCTTCTACTAGGCAATTCAAACCAAACTAGCTATCTAAATCCATGATTCTCACATCTCTCAATTTTTTTCTTTTCTTTTCTTTTTTTTTTTGTCATGCTTCTCAAATGCAAATAGAAAGCCCCAACAATAATGCTTTCTCAACGACCCATGTAGCGAGCTTTAGGTCAGTGACTCCCGAGCTCGTCACTCAAGGCACCAGGTATAGAATACCCCGAAGAACTTAATAACTCGAGTCGATGAGGCAAGAGAATGGTGACTCAAAAAACAATGCAAGTGAAGAAGCCAAACTTTTTCTCTCTTTTTTTTTTTTTTTATAACTCTCTTTTATTCCACATGGATAGATTTCTAGCAAATGGTCATTACTTAGTTTCTACTCGTCAACCAAAGACACTCCACACAAATAACATGCATGGAATCATCCCTTTACCAAACAAATCATCCATCGGTTCATTCAACCCCTCACAAAGTTGGAGTGATTCAAAAAGAATGAAATTTGATGAAATGGGAAGAATTCAAGCTCTACTCACATTCACTTCATCACACAACTTCTAAATCCAATTAATAATGAGTCACAACCTCCAAATGGACAAGAAATTATCGAAATGGCACTAGTAGCATACGTTGTGAGTTAAAAGCAATTTAAAATTTGAGAAAAATGAAACATACACACAACAAATGTACGACCAACTAAACAAACAACAAACCAAAACAAACAACAACCATACAAGCCTAACTCTAAACAAACACACCACACACAACACCAATAACAACAAACACACTAAAATAAACAACCACACAAGCACTCAACCATACTTAACATACATATATATTCCTCAATGTGTACAAGAACAAGTAAAGGAATATGGAAAGACGAAACTTCCCCGGTTTAGCGCGTGACTCTTAGTGTCCATTTGTAGTGCAAAGGACCAATTTTTCACCCCCACACTTGTGACAATGCCTCTCTTGGATTGATAGCTCGGCAAATCACAAAGGCAAGTCATTGAACAACTCTTGGCCAATGAGTGTCCTACGAAATCACAAGGCAAGAGTGACATGAGAAACTCGTTTCCCAAATGCAACAACATTAATGAACTACTCAACTCCACACTAGTTGTTCGCAACTCCTTAACAACAAAGCCCAATAAACATGGAAACATGAAGCATGAAATGAGAACTAGAAATTGAAACAACTTTCAATGGATGTTCAAAAAGAAAGTAGTGGGATGAGTACTCTTTCAACCACAATAACAACTTCACTAAACTCAACTCAAAACCAATTGTTCTAAACTCCACATGTAAAGTTCAATAAAGATATGAAAATGGCATGCATCTCAAATGATTTTGGAGTTAAAACAATTCTTCCATAAAACGCAATGAGAAGAGATTTGAGTGAAGTGTTGAGGGTATAGGGCCTAAAAGATAATTTAGGGTACAAACACCCCCTACTTGGAGTTCATTAGAATGAGTTGGGAGAGAATGCATAAGCTTACCTAGTAAAGCTCAAGAACAAATCAAATACTCATGCATCCCAAAAAGTGATAAAACCTAGCTAAAGAAAGCAATAAAAAGAAAGTAAATAAAAGTGAAAGAAATGCTTGTTTAATGTCATTAGCTTGACACAAAAAGGATATCATTTGGGTGGCTTGTCAATCCACAAAAAATGTGGCTTTGGATTTCTTCCCACTTTGGCAAAGTGAGACTCTTTTCTTGGTGTAGCATACCAAAGCCTATTGCCCATGTCCAAGTCATTCGACTTCATCACTTCCGGCTCGAATTCAACATTGTATATCTCAATTTCCTTGCCGCCAATGATGAAATCAATGGTAGTCACTTCTTCAACAAGCTCAAGACTCTTCACCTCTTCATCCACATCAAACTCTTCCGCTTCTTGTTAATGCTCGGTGTGATTTTCGGAACTTTGAGAACGTGCACTTCCTCAAGATCTTTCACCCTTCCACTTCATTAGAGAAGAGTGGAATGATGTCTTTTGAAGTGATGAATTGGTTGCTCCCATTGTCCTTGATAAAAGAATGATTGGTCGGACTTTTGATTGCTCCAACCGGGATGTGTATAATAAGCACACTAGGACAATATCTTCCAAATAGCATGTCTCTCTCATCATCTTCAAGACTATTCGAAAATGGAGAACCACCTGCCATTTGGAGCAAAGAGATGAGGGAAGAAATAAACTATACAGAAATGGAAAATAAAACTAGAACAAAGCAAACTCAACACAAACAAACCAATCCCCGGCAACGGCGCCAAAAACTTGATAGGCACTTATACACACGCGCCAATTGAACCGCAAGTGTACGGGCCGTACAAGTAATAAAGTAGGACTCAAAGAGTCCGGATATCGATCCCACGAGGAATGGTGTTTATAGTTAAGTTACTTATTCTAGCACAAAAACACAAATAAAGAAAGGAAAAATAACTAACCTAATCTATACTACGAATGCAATAAAGGAAAGCAAGTAAAATGGTCATGATAGGGAATGAAACTTGGGTCAAGAGATAGTTGGGAATCATGAGTTCATTCAACCGTAGCTCAATCAAATCATCGTCTAACCAATACAATGCTCATCTTCTATGTTAGACCCAACCTCCTCATATAGGTAGCTCCGCTCTCGCATGTCAAACTACCCCTAATCAATTGATTCAATCTACTACATCTCTGTGTTGATTGAAGATCAATCAATTGCATTAGGTTTCGTGAGAGTAGCTCAAAGGATCACCTAGGGTTAGAGGTATATTTCTATCCTCTACAAGAACCTAGGCGGTTGTTTCCACGGTCCAAAATGTGCCCCTTCTCTCGAATATTGACACAAGTTACAAATACATAAATTCGGTGATCAATCGAATCATGGAAATAGCCCAAAAACAACCACACATGAGATAAACAATTCAACTTCAAAACCATAAACATATCATTGATTAAAGCTAGGTTAAATTCATCAATCATCCCAACTACAATATTTAGCTCATATGATAGGAAATCATTAATACATATACAATCAATACAAAGGAAAGCAAATGAAAGAGCAAAACAAAGATTATAGACAATCTCCCTTTTGAAGAGTGAAGTCTTGTCCCTCCAAGCTATCCAACTTCTCTTGATTTCCTAGCTTCCAACACCAAGCAATCAATCCCCAATCACACCCCTAACCTAAAGAAGAGAAAGAAAGAAAAGAAAAGAAGAAGAAAAGAGAAGAACAAAGAAAGAAACCTAGCTAAACTTAACAAACCTAAGCTAAAACATGGATGGATTAAAGATGATGATATATGATATGAATTGGGGATGAAAAGGGTGTATAAAGGCCCCAAATTCATGTACAAATGATCCCTAAAAGGTCCCCAAGTTGAGAGAAAAGAAGGGAGAAAATCGGCCAAAACAGGGGAAATCCGAAATTGCTGGTTTTGGTGTTTTTACGGCCGTATTTCCCATTTTACAGCCGTATTTTCCCTTTTACGGCAGTACATTTACTTGGTACGGCCGTAATTAACTCTCTACATGAAATTGGCCAGATTTCTGATAAATTACGGCCGTACAATTATAAGTTACGGCCGTACAAATACGAGTTACGGCCGTACACATTTTCTCACAACGTATGCTTCACTATTTTCAGGCTTCAGTATTTTGGCCATAACTTTTGATCCCGATGTCCGATTGAGCCAATTCAAGTTGCGTTGGGAACTAGACTCGATGATCTACAATTCTCTAGTTTATTGTTTTCTCCAAATCAACTTGTATCTATATCAAAAGGTTCCTCAACTTCAGACATCTTGCAAAGTGGTCCCTCATCTTCGACAGTCATATCTTTTGATCTGGAACTCGGAATCATGATCCGTAAAAAGCGTTGAACTCCATATTCCAAGCTCTTCCATGTTCGCTCAAGAAACTCGGCCGAGAATATCTTTACCAATATTGCACCCGAAGCCCTCCAACTTTGGAATAGTTGCGTTTTAGTCCTCGACTTCGGGTTTCTCTTGACACTTTTAGTCTATTTCCTCCTTTTCGTCTCGTTTCCTCCACTATGAGGAAAAATACCTGAAAACACAATAAATACACACATATATAAGTAGAAGTCTGCTTCAAATAAATGTAAAAGGATATAAATAAGTGTGCAAAATTCACACTTATCAATTCTATCAAAAAACAATAAAGGACAAGAGAAGAGGAAGAAATTATAAAGGCTTGAGGTTTCATCATTAAATCATTTGAAACACGGTGACAAATCCATTCCAATCTCGACATGAAGCATTAGGGCTCGCGGAAAACGGAATCTGAGGCGCATCTCAAGGCTCCATAACCACCAAGTGACAATGAAAGAAGAATTGAAATGAAGGAAACATAACAAGCCATAAAAATGGTGGATAAACTAAACCCACATAAGGGTATAAATGCCTTATTTATTTAATATTTACATAGTTCGAACGTGTGGCCTTCTGCTAGTTATGAGTGGTTCTGGCTACCAGGCTAACCCTAGTGGTTCAAACGAAATTTTTTTCAAGTAATAAAGTTTGTGTAAATGCGTGTTGATCTATGGAGATTTCCAACAAAAACTATTTATTTATGACCAAATTAGTTTAATAAGTTTAATATTTTATCTACGGACCGTAATGAAAATATCTAAAAATTAAAGTTAAACTATTGAATTAAAAAGATTTAGGACTAATTTATACATTCTTAAATGTTATGTATTGGATTGAAATCGTCTTTTATTGATCAAATGAGCAATTTTTTCATTTTATAATAGTGTGACCAGTTGATATTGTAAATGATATTGATGTTTTTTTTTTTCATATAAATTAAAGCTTCTCTACTGCTAACGTTTGAAAGATTAAACACTCTAGATACGAAACTTTAAATGTTGGGGACCCTATCATAACACCCCAAAAGGCGAAGGACCTAACTTCAATTTATCCAATAAATGATGTGATAGAGTTGTATCTGCTCCCGTACACATGTGTGGTTATATTGCAAAAATAATATATTTCCAACGTTGAACTTTGTTAGAGTTCTAAAGCTAAAGTGACGCATCCTGGTGTTACCACGCAATATCAAGGGAGCTGAAAGTGGATCCTACTGCACCTGGTAGCAAAGGGATGCTACAATGTGAAGCGCTGGAATTTTAACAAAATTTACTCATTAGTAATGTATCATTTCCCTTTATTAAAGTTCCAACACTAACGCAACGCATCCTGATACTGCCACACAGTAGCATGGGGCTGCTAAGTTGATCGTGCTATCTCATGGTAGCAAGCGACAATCACAATGTCAAGCGCTGAAATTTTAACAAAGTTCCAGCGATGGAAATGTATCATTTTCGTATATTTTCAGGAAATGATAAATTCCCAGCACTGAAATTTTTTTAAAGTCTGACGTGGTGCATCCTAGTGCTACCATGCAGTAATAAAGGACTAATAAGTGGACCATGCTGCCATATAACAGCAAGGCAGCCGCAACGTCTATCTATGCTAGCTTGAACAATCTCATAATGTGACCCGATGTTGTCATGAAATGCCTAGCAGTTATGTGCTATATAATTATTTTAGCATGTTATGTACCATACTAGCGTGGCATCCGATTCATGGAAGGCAATAATTTATTTCAGGATATTTTGCATCAATAATAATTACATATACGTCACATAAAATGAAATAAATATAAAAATTATCAGTAATGCTTTATTGCGGTATATTAGGAAAAAAAACAATAATATTAAATTTTTGAATAAAATTGTGAATTAATCAAAACACAACATCCATTGAATCCAATAAGAGAAAGAAAGAAGAACAATGGTTCTAGCCGACAACTCTATTGACGAAGAAAACCTAGAAAAATAATACAACACAGGAGACTTATATAGATGGGACTAATGACTAACATAACATAACTAACAGAAATAGGAACACTAATAAGGTAAATAATATGCTAAATACTAACTAATCTAATACTAATAATATGCTAACATCCCCTCGCAAACTTACGATGTGACAGCACAGAACAGCGAGAGTTTGTCAAGCAGAAACCGAAAGCGGGAAACCGAGTGAGCCTTAGTGAAAATGTCGGCAAGCTGAAGTGAGGACGGAACAAAAGGCAAAGAAATGGCCCCGAGCTGAAGATGATGGCGAACAAGATGACAGTCAACCTCAATGTGCTTGGTGCATTCATGGAACACAGAGTTATGTGAAATCTGTATGGCACTCTTATTATCACAAGACATGGGAGTAGGACAAGAGATAGGGACACCCATATCACCTAGTAGCCAACGAAGCCACACAATCTCAGTAGTGGCGGAGGCCATAGCACGATACTCTGCTTCCGTAGAAGAGCGAGAGACAATACCCTGCTTCTTGCTCTTCCAAGAGATGAGAAAATCACCTAAGAAGACACAGAAGCCAGTCGTAGACTTACGATCAGTAGAATCACCAGCCCAATTGACATCAGAATAGGCACGGAGCTCAAGAGAAGAAGTGGATGGGAACAGAAGACTCTGAAAACAGGAGCCATGGAGATACCGGAGAATACTAACAACAGCGGACCAGTGTACTGTAGTAGGAGCCGAAACAAACTAACTAACAACATGCACAGCATAAGCGATATCTGGCCGAGTGATAGTGAGATAGACGAGGGAACCAACAATAGTGCGGTAGAGAGCTGGATCGGGTAAAAGTGCACCGTCCGAAGGTGAATATCAAACATTCGTCTCAATAGGCGTATCAACGGTCTTGTGATCAGTTAGACGTGCACGCTCAAGGACATCAGCAATGTACTTTGATTGAGAGAGCATATAACCTCTAGGCGATGTGGCAACCTCAATCCCCAAGAAATAAGATAAGTGACCGAGATCTTTCATCTCAAATAGACGAGTGAGGTCAGACTTCAAAGCTGCTATCCGAACAACATCATCCCCAGTGAGAATCATGTCATCAACATCCAATAAGAGAAGAATTCGACCAGCCGAGGTGCATCGGGAAAATAAGGCAGAGTCGTAAGAACTAGAAACAAAGCCAAGAGATGTAATAGCTGTAGAGAATTGCTCAAACCAGACACGGGGTGCTTGTTTAAGACTGTAAAGTGCCTTTTTAAGTCTACAAACATATCCAAGAGCATGAAAAACACCGGGAGTGGGAGTCATATAAACCTCTTCTTGAAGAATCCCATTCAAGAAGGCATTCTTAACATCCATTTGCCGAAGACTCCACTATCGTACAGAGGCAACTGCAATGAGAGCACGAACAGTAGTCATTTTTACAACCGGAGCAAATGTTTCTTCATAATCTAAACCATACTCCTGAGTAAACCCCTTAGAAACCAACCGAGCCTTGTACCGCTCAACCGAACCATCAGACTTTGTTTTGATCTTATAAACCCAACAAGAACCAATAGCATGTTTACCTGGAGGTAACGGAACTTGTTCCCAAGTGTCTGTCTTATGTAAAGCAGCAAGTTCATCAGCCATAGCCTGTTGCCAAAGGGGATCAAGGGCTGCTTCTTTATAAGAGGAGGGTTCAGAAAGTTTGTGGATGGAGGATAAGAAACAACAAAACGATTCAGAATAACAAGAATAATCAAACTCTGGTAATTGAGTGGACTTACAAATTTGTGGAGGATATCGAGACGGTGGAGGAGGAGATGGCGGATCCTCAGCCTGAGAAGGTGTGTGGGATATCGTAGGAGGTGGAGATGAGACATCTTAAGACGGCGCATGTTGACTTGCAGAAGAAGAAGATGAAGAGATAGGAATAGAGATAGATGGTTCATCAATAACATCAGTAAAAGGGTCTATATGGATAAGATCGGATTTGGGTGTGTGAGGAGTATTTTCAGCAATGGAGAAATAAGGGATGTGTTCAAGGAACACAACATGCCGGGAAACATACAATTTTTGACTAACAGGATCAAAACATCGACAACCCTTGCTACCTTCACCATATCCTAAGAAAACACAGATGGCAGATCGAGAGGTCAATTTACTACGTTCTACTGTAGGACGAAGAACAAAGCACGTACACCCGAAAACTTTTAGAAGAGAGTAATCAGGAGAGTATCCAAGTAATGTTTCAAACGGGGACAAGCCGGATGTGTTCGAGGATGGTATCCTGTTGATCAAGTAGACAGCAGTGAGAACCGCCTCCCCCCAAAACTCTCGTGGGACTTTGGAGGATAAAAGAAGTGAACGAGCTATTTCAATAATGTGTCTATGCTTGCGCTCTGTGACACCATTTTGTTGGGGAGTGTCAGTACAAGACGTCTGGTAAATAGTGCCGTCTACAGCAGGTAATTCACGAAAATCATTAGAAGTATACTCACCCCCCAAGTCACACCTAAAACATTTAATGACAGCAGAGTATTGAGTCTTAATAAGTGCACGAAACGATTGATAAATCCCAAGAAAATCAGAACGTTGCTTCATAAGATAAATCCAACAATAACGCCTGTAATCATCAATAAAAGAAACATAATATCTAGATCCTCCTTTAGTAGAAACAGGAGCAGGACCCCATACATCCGAATGAATCAAATCGAAAGGTGCAACAGAATGAGAACTACTACGAGGAAATGGTAAAGCCGAAAATTTTGCAAGTTTGCAACCACTACAGTCAGATATATCATGGCTTTGCAAATCACCTAAACAACCTTTCGACACTAAAAAGTTCAAGCGACTGACAGAAATATGTCCAAGACGAGAATGCCATAAATAGAAAGGAGAGGATGACGAGTTCAGATGAAACGATGAAAGATCAACACCAGATGCTGCAAAATGCGCGGGTCCCAAGGTCTCCAAAACATATAGCCCTCCTCGTTGCCTACGGCCTATCCCAATCAGCTTCTGAGACTGGGGATCCTGTACATAACAAGCAGTAGAAGAGAAATTAACCAAATATCCAGAATCACACAGCTGACCAATAGAAATGAGATTTAAAGTAAGACTCGGAACACAATAAACATCGGAAAGAGATAAACTAGGAGTGCGAACGGAACCAACACCTGCTAAGGGCAGCAGAGTGCCATTAGAAGTCATAACAGAGATAGATGAGGGGGAAGGGCACAAAGAATCAAATAATGTAGAGTTAGAAGACATATGTTTTGAGGCACCTGAATCGAAGATCCACGAGGAGGTGCTACCTGACGAACACTGAGATGACAAACCTATATGAGTTGAGGCAGACATGGCACGAGGCTGTGTAGCTAAGAACTTTTGAAACTGCTCACCAAGCTCAGACAACTGGTAACTAGAAGATGGATGAGGGCCAAGTATGGAAGAACTATCTGACGGAACAATAGCCGCGTATTTGCATTAGGTCGATACGGTTGCTGTGACGAAGATTGTTGTTTCAGTAACTTAGGGCATTGAGCCCTCCAATGTCCCTTCTGTCGACAAAAGCTACAAAAGCTGCATGTATCACTTGGCACCTTTGCATGTCCTTTATTTCGATGCTGTATAGGCGGCATAGCTAAAACAGAGGTACCAGAATGCGGCAGAGAAACTTCCGTAGCGAGACTTCAACCGTGTCTCCTCAGCAACGAGCTCACTAACCACTGAATCAACAGAATGAAGGGGTGAACGGTGCAGAATAGAACCTCTGAGCCCCTCAAAGTCACTACGAAGAGCCATCAAGAATTGAACCAATCGTTGTTCCTCGCGATATGTAATATAATCCTCAGATGCCTTCAATCCCGCAAGCCTGGTAAGAGCTAACTCATCCCAAATGGAGGTCATAGCAGTACAGAATTGTAAAAGACTCATGTTCTTTTGCTGCACTGCCCGAATATCAATCTCCAATTGATATCGTTTAGCAAAATTCGTCTTAGTGTATAGCTTTTGCAAGTGATCCCAAACCTCCTTTGCCGTCTCATACTTTGCCAATTGAACCCCAATACTATGCTTAACTGAGTTATTAATCCATGTAAGAATTTTCGAGTTGTTGGCATCCCAATTATCTATTTCCTTCACATAATCTTTATCAGTCACCCCGGGCTTCACAATCGTTCCACTAACGTAACCCCAAAGTTTTTTACCCTTTAGAAAATGTTTCATTACATGACTCCAATGTGAGTAGTTCTTTCCATCTAATCGTACACTAATTGCTTGAAGTGAGGCCTCGGATGCCATAACACAATAACAAAGAACAAACTTGCACAATAAAAGAGAGAGCAACCAACCACGAACTAAAAAAAAGAACACGAATCCGGACTCGACCCGAAGCCAAAAAAAAAACTCAAAACAAGAGAAGAAAACTACCAACCACAAACTGAAAAACACCAATCCGGACTCGATCCGAAGTCAAAAAAATCAAAATAGTACCATAATCAGAAAGAGCTAGAGGAGACGATCAATACCATGGAAAACGATTCGCCGGAAAGAATTACATGCGCCCTCACGCGCTGAAACAGCCGCCGAACCTCCGCCACACACGCTGCCGTCAACCCGCGCGTCTAGCCACACGCGCCACTCCGGAAGAAAGCCCACGGCCTGCACAGTCGGAATATGGTATTCAATTGTTCAAAAGGTGACCGGAGGTGCCTCAAAAATTGAGCTAAAGGTGCGGTCGTACGTCGTTTTGCACTAGGAAGGAAGAGAATGAAGGAGATCCGATTTCTTTGACATCAAACCCTCCACAATGGCTCTGATACCATGTGAATTAATCAAAACACAACATCCATTGAATCCAATAAGAGAAAGAAAGAAGAACAATGGTTCTAGCCGACAACTCTATTGACGAAGAAAACCTAGAAAAATAATACAACACAGGAGACTTATATAGATGGGACTAATGACTAACATAACCTAACTAACAGAAATAGGAACACTAATAAGGTAAATAATATGCTAAATACTAACTAATCTAATACTAATAATATGCTAACAAAAATATGGTAAACTGTGATTATCATTTATACTAAAACTTTAGATTATGTAGAAATACTAAATGCCGAGTTTTTTTCTCTTAATGGTAGTAAATGCCAGTTAGATATTCCATAAAACTATATTCTGTTCATTAAGTCCCAAAGAGAGAGAGAGAAAAGGGTAAGGGAAAAGAAAACTATATTCTGTTCATTCAAAAAACCAAAGAAAACTATATTCTATCTTGGCAAAATGAGAGGATACATATATGAGGATTTCGGTCAGATACGTCTAGGTGTAACTCTAAAGTGAGAACCTGCACGCTCTAGAAATCATTAAATGTAATGATAGAATAAATTATCTTGTAAAGGTGCAAAATTAATCGTTCTACATAGCTCACGGGTTTATAAGGTTTATTTATTTATTTATTGATGATGTATAAGGTTTATTTAGTTAAAGGTTTTGTTTTTCTGTTTTTTTTCTCTGAAAAGGAAAATTCTTTCGTTTCTTATCATGACGAGCAAGCACACCCATTTCATATCCTTCAAAACACGGTTTGACACGTACACAATTTTTAAATGAAAATGAGATATATACACAGAAACTTGCTCACTCTCATTACATGGCAACATAAGTTGATTTAGCTAGAATGTATATCTTATTTTCCTTCTCTTTTAAAAACACATTCAATAATCTCTATCAAACATAACTTTGAAATGATAATTTTTTCTACTCCTAAGTCGTTGTAGAGTGACTAAAACAGTTTGGACGACTGTTGTCATTTTTTACTGAAACAACCAATGTCATTTTGAGCGACTAGTGCAATTTTAAAACGATTGTGGGTCATTCTATATATATATACACACACACTATTATCTGTATCTTGCAATAGCATTCCACAGTTTTATTTGAATATAATTACAATCATGTATATGCCGTACACAATTGAAACACGACAACTCTTTGTAAATTTATCATAACATTATTACATTGATCACACTGGCACGATTGGAAGAAGACAAAGACATGCAAGTAAGATAGAACGAGTTGACGACGCTGGATGCATTGCGTAATAGGCCTAGACAACACTTAAGAAAAGTTGAAAGGTAATGGCGACTAATGCAATAACAGTCCATGGACTGCGGAAATAAGTGTTAAAAAATTCAGCAGTCCATGTTCTTGTCTTGCTGCTGCAGTGCTCGTCAATTCTCTCTCACTTTATCAAACGCACGCCCAAGTTCTGCAACTCCAAAATTATCAATATCTTTGATTACTTGGAAAACTTGTTCATCACTCTGGACCTGAGTTGCAAGGAAACGGACACAGGACACGAAACGGGACACGAAACGAAACGGGGAAACATGATTTTTGAAAATTCTAGGATACGAAACGTCATGGAAACGTTATGTAGTAATTATTTATTTTTCTATATAATTTCAAAATTCAAACTCCAAAAACTATTTAATATGAAGTAACTAATAAAGATATCAAAATCAAATAAATTTAATTAAAATTTGAAATTTTAATGACAATTTTGGGATCCAAAGTTCACTTTATATTTTAGGTTAATTATTTATTAGAGCTAGTTGCCACAAAGAATTCTATTTAGTTTAGTTTTTTAGGTTAATTACTTAATTAGCATTTTTTGTGAACTATAATTAATTTTTCTTTTTTTTTTTAAATCTGAATTTTTGTCGCAAAGTTTCCTAAAAGTTTCTTAAAAGTTTCCGTAGAGTATTCATAAAGTTTCCATAGAGTTTCAGAATTTATTAAAAAATTGGAAACTTTTTTAGAGTTTCCGAAACGTTTCCGGAGAGTTTCCTGTGAGTTTCGGTTTCCGAAACGTTTCCGACACGAAACGCTTGCCTCGTAGGAGTTTCCGTGCATCATAGCTCTGGAGACTGCTGGAGAGTATCTTCTTTTCTCGTAGTTCTCTCACATCTTGAGGTTTGAGAATGGGTGATTTCATGAAATTAAGATAGTATATTATATCCAGACCAACGACACTTTTGGGAGATAACTCATATGCAATCTCGTTTAAAAAATAGCGTTTGGAATTTTCATTGAAAAAAAAAACACGGGAGTCGAAGTACTGCAAAGACTCTGTAGGATTTGAACTCAATATCCTTCAAACAACATGAACTACGCCTGAAGAAGACACCCTTTGCTTTAAGATCAGTGACTGAATGAAATTGATTGTCGTACTGTCCATATGAGGTTTGATCTTCTTTCCTAATTCCACGTAGACAAAGCTGTCGGAGGCATTTGGAAACTGGTTGGACAGGTTTTGGTTTTTGAACTACTTCATTGCCATTATTAAAAGTAAAGATATGCCATGATTCTGCAGAGAGATCTAGAAGGCGACAAGCATCGAGAAAGTGAAGTGGTTGTGCAGGCATACTTTTCAGCCTGCGATCTGGAAAACAACAATCACTGAAGAAATCGCAAACTGACTTCAATCCTTGTTCCTTGTTGTTGCTGTATATTAAACTAACCAAAAGCTGAACGACCCAAAGTGGGATTTGATTCTCGAGTAAATACATATCTTGATATACGTATGAACTTGCTGATTCTCCAAACTGGTATGTCAATTCTTGGAGTTGCTCATCATTCTGCATTAGAGATATAAAGAAACACGAGTCTAGAAGAATCATTTTAGTCAGTAACTCATCATTGTAATCAACTCCAACATAATAATTTCTGACCTGATCGATTACATTAAAGACCTCAGAGGAGAGGATTTCCAAGGTTAACCCGCTGTTGCTTCCTGTATCAATCACAGTTTGCAGGACGTGAGCCTTAAATGCTTCCGCTGCGCTGAGCTGTGGGGAGCCGTGGTGATAAGGTCCCAAAGAAACAAATTTAGGAGTGTAATAATCCTCTTCTCCTTTGTGCTTCTTCAATCGATGATGCTGGGGCAGTCTATGTATTTGGCGACCATCGAAGTACTGGACATTATCTTCAGCTGTAATTTGAATTTTACGATCTTCACTAGCCGAGGGAGCAGTAATATCACTACACTTATTTGCTGAATCCATTAAATTAATTTGATGCATGTAAGAATTTTAACAATTTCTTTATATATTAATTAAAGCATCATCAGGCCATTTAGAATTACTTGTGCACTAAGAGTAGTATATATTACTAGGATGAAGCTCTTAAGTAACATCCATTTCACGCTGACTGTGAAATTAATGTCATGGAATCAAAACATGCTGGAAAGACCAGACGACCCACCCCCTATATTGTTTTTGCGAAAGGATAAAGAGCTCTCGATCCTTCTTCTCTCTATTTCAATTAAGCATGGAATCTCTCTCTTTCAAAAATTTATTTCGTATCATTTTCTTAACCTCCGTTATTTACTTGCCAGATGAAGAAACAATCTAGCTAGCTAACTCCATGTCATAGAATAGTAACTTAATTACCATTTACACCCGTGCTTTACAGGGATGATAATTTGTGGCAAAAATTGTGATAATATATCATATTTTACTCATTGCAAGATTAATCTACTAATATAAACCCAAAATAAAATAACATTAAATATTATAGTTATCAAAATAATCATACTAAAATAACTCTACTAACATTTGTTGACTTCATCGTTTTTTCTTTAAAATTGTTTTATATTCATGTAATTATAACTTTTGAGAGATATTAATTATACATCAATGTGATATGCGTTATTAGCAATTAATATGTAAATAAAGATTTTTAAATTTTAATTATGAAATATAATCAGCATAGAGACATATTATAAAAATAACAATATAGTGAGTACAATCCTACAGATCCTAACACCTCGTTCCTACCAGCCGGGAAACATTTATTCTCATTCCGGCCCATCTTCATTTAATCTAAACTGAGCGAGGATGATATAAGAATTACAATAGGATGGGAACTTCCATTCCCCCTCCTCGCCCCTAGTAGAAAATTCTCATCTCATCCATGCCCATCGTGATGGTTTAATCAAATATTTTTATTTCTACTTTTTAATATATATGTGACTGATGTTTTATTTCTTCAATAAATACCTTCTCAATATACTACACATGTATATTAACATATTAGATATAAACTCACTAATTTAACATATTCGATGTATTAAATATTGAATGATGCGATATAAACTTTAAATTAATTTGGATAAGATAAATAAATTGAAAACATATATGATTAATATTTAAAATATACAACCTAATTGATTATGCTTAAAACTTAAAATAAAATCTCAACTGGAAAATTTAGGTATAAAATAAATAATTCAAAGTAGTTAGGATTTTTAATATTTATTTAGTTGATAGAAAGTTAAATAAATATTTAACACAGTCGAAAGCCAGTTTAAATATCCTAATTGAGTCCTATAATTCCAATAATTGATTGAGTCAATAATCAATTGTTTAGTAAGAATTCTTAGACTTCTTCCATAGCGAAGGCAATAGTTTGAACGAAATAATTATTATATAATTGTTGGTTCAAGTAGTGCCAAAATAAAAAACCATTACTATTTGAAGACCTAATTTTGGGGCATGTTACTTAAAAAAAGAAGCAGATCTTTTGAAACACTCTTAATTATAAAAAAAAAGAGAGAAAAAGAAATATTAATGTTTTTCCACCAGCTAAAACTCAAAATAAATATTATAGAAAATACAAAAATGTATGAAAATCAAAAGAAAAGTATGTTTTGAAAAAACAATGATACTGAAAAAATAAATAAAGTTAATTATGGACTAATAATCAGTCGACTTACTCTACAATAAAAGGAATCCAAAATCTTATAGGTGTTAACTTAACTTTATTTTAAAATACATAAAAAGAAAAATTAATTTCGGAAACACATTTTGCATCCCCGCGGCAATCTAATTAATTTTAATTATGTTTCATTTTTTGAAATAACTATGTTTTCCCCCTTTAGTAATTTAATTAATTTTGATTAATTTTCGTTTAATAAAACCATCTTAATTTTTGTCCAATGAAAATATATCCAACTAAATCTAAGAAATATAATTAATTGTAATATAATTAATTCTAATTAATTATTTTTTTAGTTAATCATTTATAAAAATAATTTATTATTTCTAAAATAATTAGTTTTCTAACCGTAGTTTTAAGAATTGTATGAATCTATAATTAAAAAGATATCTTTCATATCAAAAGATTCTTTTTTTAGGGAAAATATAGTCAATCATGACAACCTAATTAATTTAATTATTATTTATTTTTTAATCAATACTATTTTTCTATTTTAGCAATATAATTAATTTTGATTAGTTTTCTTCCAATGAAACCATGTCAATTTTCGGTCATTGAAACCAAATCTAATTAAATATTAACAATGTTATTAATTTTAGTTAATTGTAATATAATTAGTTTCAATTAATTTTCATTTTTAGCTAATTATATATGAAAAGAATTAATTATTTCTAAAATAATCATTTTAATATATGCACTTCTAATAATTTTATGAATTTAATTTTGAAAAAAATCTTCCAATTTAAAAGATATATTGCAATTTAAAATATTTTTTTCATTTTTTAGAGAAAACCCATAGCAATCTAATGTTTTTTTATTTTTTAAATTAATTAAATTTCCCCTTTTAACAATGTAATTAACTTTGATTAATCTTTATCCAATGAACTTACGTCCAACTAAATATTAGCAATAGAATTTATTATTTTAATTAATTATAGTATAAATAATTTTAGGTAATTTTTGTGTTTAAGCTAATTATTTCTAAAAAATTAATTATTTTCAAAATAATTTGCTTGATAACCATAATTTTAAAAATTATATGAATCTAATTTTAAAAATATCTTATAATTGAAATGATATCTTGGAATTTAAAAAATATAGATATAGATTCAATTAATTAAAAATTGATTAATGTTACAATTGAATGATTAATTTAATAAAATTGATGTTTGATGTTTCTTTTAATTTTTTTGTAAAAATTAAATAAATTTTAATTTTTTATCACACCAAAATTAAATCTTTGCGAAATTGCTATTTTTAATTAATTTTCATTTATTAGCTCATTAGTATTTTTAAAAATAATGAATTCTTTCTAAAATTAATTAAAGGGTCCAAGCTAATTTTCAATTTTTCATGTTGCACATTTATAAAATAAAGTTAGCTTTAGCATATATTTGCAAAATAAAAAAATTTAGGCATTATTTTTCTAAGGTAAATCAAATATGGAATAGAATTAAAAGCTAAAATAATTTATACGTCTCATTATATTTGAATTTTATGCACAAATATCAGTTAAGTGTTATAACAAATTATCCATTTTTTTAATCTCATTATGTCAATAGTCATTAATATATATTAATATCAATGTATATTTAAGTTGGACACTAATTTATATATTTGCGATAAATTTTAATTTTTATAAAAAATAAAAATTTATATATTAATAGTATACTTGTTTTAAAACTCTTATCAAGTCGAATAAAATAGAATCACAATTTTTTTTAAAAAAAATTATAGGTAGAAAATGAAAAAACAAGAGGAGAGAAAATGATAGAGAGAGTATTTAGATATCATGAGATTGTATAAAGTAGGGTAGAAATGGATTAGGAAAGAAAATAATAAAATAAAAAGAGAATTTGTTTTAAATGGGAAAACGAATTTAAGGCAATAAAAAATATAATAAGAAAAAAAACCTCATTTTCTATGTATATAAATTATTCTATATATAGATCGAAGATTATATTAGGCAAATTTCATAAGTATGAAAAATTGATGATGCATTTAGGCGGGAAAAAATGCTCTTTTTATATATATAGATTATGTCAATAGTCATTAATATATATTAATATCAATATATATTTAAGTTGGACACTAATTTATATATTTGCGATAAATTTTAATTTTTCTAAAAAATAAAAATTCATACATTAATAGTATACTTGTTTTAAAACTCTTGTCAAGTCGAATAAAATAGAATCACAATTTTAAAAAAAATTATAGGTAGAAAATGAAAAAACAAGAGGAGAGAAAATGATAGATAGAGTATTTAGATATCATGAAATTGTATAAAGTAGGGTAGAAATGGATTAGGAAAGAAAATAATAAAATAAAAAGAGAATTTGTTTTAAATGGGAAAACGAATTTAAGGCAATGAAAAATATAATAAGAAAAAAGCCCCATTTTCTATATATATAAATTATTCTATATATAAATCGAAGATTATATTACGCAAATTTCATAAGCGGGAAAAATTGATGATGCATTTAGACGGGAAAAAATGCTCTTTTTATATATATATAGATATAGATTAAATAAATATTTATTTTATCAATATCATGCATGTTTAATTGAGGATTTTTTATAGATGTGCTAGATATGATGAATATCGAGAAGAAATGATAATTTTAGGGATGTTAGTTATACATTCAAGATTCTCAAAATATAGAACTTAAATAAGATTAATTAGTGGGTGTTTGGATACAAATTTTAATGTATTTTTATGAATATGAAGAGATAATGAGTAGAATTGGATGGTGGAGATTTAATAATACAGATGGATCCTACGAAATATATGGATGTGATTTGTTTAATCAATTTTAAATTTTAAAAATAGGAGAAAGTATGAATTATAATAGGTTTACAAACAAGCATCACCGCCACAATTTTTTCTTCCTAAACCAAGTTCTAAGCGCACCACAAATATTAAAATATAATTCTTGTAGTTACATCACCACTAAATTTACAAATAACATCTTAACCTATTAAATTATAATTCCCTACATATTTGGAAATTTAATTTAATTTCAAGTAGATAAGAATTGAACCAAAAGGTTCAGCATCTTGTTTGGTTGGATTCTTTGCCCCAAAACATTGTTAAACTTAGTGCTTGATTCTATCAACAAACAATAAAGGACAAAGGAAGAAATTATCAAAGCTTGAGGTTTCATCTTAAAAGGGCAACATTATTAAGAGGAGTAGTCCAAACTCTTACATATTATTAGTTTATAATTTTTATAATTATTCCATGTGGGATTTATCCCTTAACATGCTCCTGTTATAAGATGGTAACTCGTTGGAACAAATCAATCTTGAAATCCGTGTGCTCATTTTTTAGCCTTAATCGGATCGATTGCTCGTTGGAGCTTGATGGACTTTGATACCATATTAAGACTTAAAGTTGCATCTTAAAAAATCAACCCTATTAAGAGGAGTAACTCAATCCCTTATATCTTGGTTTGTCATTTTTATAATTATTCCATGTGGGAATTGTCCCTTAATGGTAATGATCTGACATCTCATTGCCCTCAAGGCGGAAAAAGATTGCGGTGTTCATAATAATATTTTAGAGAACATAATTAAATGGTTATTTTGGAAGGGTACCTAGGAAATCATTGTTTGTTGATCCGATTTCAAACCTTTAATTAGAAAATCCGTTCTTCTTTGATGCATTTGATAGGGCCCCTCGTAAATTGTAAACAAACAAACACGATATAGAGTCATACCAACCACTAAATTCAGAAATCACCCAATAGCATTTGGAGAAATGAATACAATCAACAATCCAAGACAAACAACTGATTCATTTAGTGGACAAAGACACAAACTACTTAGCCTATTCCTTTATTCGCTGCACTAAGTAGAGTTGATCTGCCCATTGAGTCTGAAATTAAGCGGGACGAATTTCCTAATGACTTTAAGTCCATCTATGGTTGTTCCATCTTTCTTCAAACGCGACACCAGGTGTCCATTCCATTGCAAGAATGCACTGCATTGGGAGAGATGTGTTGCAACAACTAGTTGACACTCGTCGTTATCTAGCTTAATCAATTCATCTAGATGAGGATTGAACTAAATCAAAAACATTCTAGATGAATTTGTACTTGCACTAGCTCTAACACTTCCAGCAGGGCATTCCAATTGCACCAAAGCATCTATCAGTAAAGTTGTGCTAACACTTCTACAGACGATTTTACAAAGATGGATTTACAAAATTACATATGGCATGTCTAGTGATTTTGGAAAAGGAGTCGTGTGTAAAAACACAAATAAGCCTACTATGATAATTCTATTATAACACTTTTTGTAAACTTGTATATACTCATATAGACTTTTATGTATAGTACAATTGTTTCGACAAAAAGAATATGATGTGTACGTTGGACTCTGTTAACACGAATATTTAAATAATTAAATTTACCCTCATTTTAATGGTTTAAGCATTGTCAAGAGACGTGCTTCAAGTTTGGCTGAAATCGCAAACAACTTAAATAATAATAATAAAGAAGAAAACTCTATCAATATACAGTGAGTTACAGGGGTCTATAACTTGCCGGGAAAAACAGGAGCGCCTTCAGGGTGAGCGCCATCGTAAATAGCAATATACAGTTCCAGGAACATCTATTGTCATGATCAATGGTAACACTTGAGCTTCTAATGAAACTGTTATCACAACAACAGTGAGAAAAATCGAGAGATAAGTTTTGGTAGCCATTTTTTGGGGAGAGCATGTGATTAATATGCAAATTAAGGGCTTCCAGTGCACCCTATTTATAGTCAACCGGTGCCAAATTATTTAATTGTGGTCTTAATTTTATACTAATAATTATTGCATCACGAGAACAAGAAGTTGATGCGAAATTGCTAACCTAACTGGAACAATGATTCCACTTCACACCATCTCACGTGTTCCCACTCATTTGTCTCGATACACTTAATTTAGAATAAAGCTACTCTTCCACACAAATCCATCTTCGCAGAAATCCACACCCTAATAAAATATGGTAAATTACCACCCCCCAACCAAAAAGATTTTTTTGGGGGGAACCATGTTAGAGTGTGGATTTTGTGTGGAGATCAATTGTGTGGAAGCATAGCAAAGTCCCTTAATTTATTCCGCAATAGTCGATTTATACTATATATACTAGTTTCCACACCATCTCACGTTTTCTCATCGTGTGGATCACAAGGAAATTACAAACATTGACATTTTTATTATTACTATTTTTTTTTTTTTTGACAAACAAAATTTAGGTATGGTATATATTACACTATAAATTTTTAATATTTTACTAGTATCACGCCCGTACGATGCACGGGAACAATTAAATTTATGTACAATAATTAATTAATATAAAATTATAAATAAAAATGTTGAATTACATATTGGTGTAATTTATGCATAAGAGATTACATAATTGTAAACAATTATCAAAATCTATAATATTGTATATTATAGTCAATGCAAAAAAAAATATGGAGTAAATTAAAAATTGTAAATTATAATAATTCATGTGCATCGCATAATTAAAAAGTTTATTAAAATGTGTAACTTTAATTCTAATTGCCGTGCATAACATTGCATAATAATGCTCGTGGAGATTAATTAATTGTAAACAAACCATTAGGAATAATGTTCATTTGAGAATGTGTTGAAAACATTGCCACAAGTGTACGGGTCGAACAAGTGGTGAAATGGATTTTTAAGTCCCAGTATCGATCCCACAGGGACTGGATTTAACTATCAAAATTATCAATTTATTTATCTCTAAATAAATTCGTTATCAACCCTCTAGAATGCATTCACACAATAAATTCAAATAGGTTACGCCGAAACTTCACCTAAAGATCGCACTAACCACAAGTTTATCTCTAAATCTTGTCTAAATTAGTGTTCTATGTTGTTTATTCTAATTTGTGTTTTCATTTCTCAAATCTGACACAACCCAATTTATAATTTATCATTTGATCAAAAAGATAAATTTATAAGCTTAACATCATAAAATTAACGATAAATCAATGACGTACTATTAAATCCAATAACGCAATACTAGAGTTCACAAAGATGATTCATTGTTCGTCCCAAGTATAAAAAGTTAGCTACACATAAATTTAATTACGAGAACTATAATAGCGAAAATATAGAAATAGATAACCGGATTTCAAAGAGTTGATGTGTTTTTCCTTCGGTATTTTCTCCTTTCCTTTGCTCTTCAAAATTCTCCAATTGCACATTCTCCTTGAAAGCTACGTATCTCTACAAACTCTGTCTTACATGTATTTTATTTTCACTCCCGTATCTCATGTGTTGGGATCTCTCCTGCTTAATTCCCCTCTGCATGTGTCTATATATACGCACCTCGCTCAGCATCTCCCAATTCAAGTCAAAAAGGAAGAGAAAGTGGAATGATCATGTTCCCATTCTTTATTCATTTTCTTTAATAATGCCCCATGATTTTGTTTCTTGGCTCCCCGCATTACTTTGACAAATGATTTCCAACAACAAAGTGGCACTCTTTCTTATCTTTTTCCTTAATAATGCTCCACTTAATGTCTCCACAATCTTCCTTAATAATGCTCCACACAATCAAAATGGCCACCCAGAAATACCATTATGAGGAGAAAGTTTGCAGAATTGCCACAAGATCCTTCATCTTTAAGAAGTGTGATATTTCATCTTTTTTTTTTTTACCATTTTTACCTCTTTGCAACTCTTAATACAATAAGTAAGAACTAATAAAAATATATGAAAATATAATAAAAACACACTAGAAATTAGAAAATTAAAACATAAAAAATACAATCTATCAAATGAATATATAAAAATTCATTGATTATAGAAACGTGTCTTTCTCGTTGGTATATATCAAATTCATATTAAACATCGTTTTTCTTTCTCAAATGGATATTGCACATTCTAAATTTTATGATTTTATGGGTTCTTTTAGTGATTATCTGTAATTTTATGTAACTTAAATTTGTGCTAATGCCAATAATTTTCTTATATACATAATTCATTTGATTTCTTTCTATTTACATAAAGTGTATGTTAATTGTAGAAAGAAAAGCTTTTAATTTTTAATTTTATATACTTAGAAAGAGCAAAATTCGTGCAATGCAAAATCCAGTTAGTAAGCATATCACATCAGCTATATTAGAAAAAACATCAATTAATTTTTTAATCAAAAACTGTGTGTCATGTTGGCACTGCCAATAGGGCATCCGCCAAACGTGATACTTCAATTATAATAATATAAAGATTAATAAATTACTATTTTACTTAAAAATAAATAAATTATTCAACATAAATCTAGTTATAATTTTAATCATGCACTATTTGATTTTAAAAAAGAAAAAAAGTAAAAAATACCCACTATTTTTTAACAGACCAATTCACGTAACTAAACAAAACTATCAAAACCTACAATTTTATCACTATAAAATTAAATAAAAATAAAAAATATTTATTATTTAATATTTTGAATTGCAACATTAAAAAATGACGTTATATTTAAAGTCTTTCCAAAATAAATTTTTTCTCATTAAATGTTTGTTTTAAATATTGGTTTATTTTCAATTATATTTTTAATTATTAGTAATTAATGTTGGTTTATCTCCAAAACTACTTTTATAATTTTGTTAAAATATTTAATGTGTGCCACGTTGACATCTTTACCTACGTGACACTTCACAAATTATAATATAAAGACAAAGATTCTTTCAAATAAATAAAAAGATTAGCTATCATTAATAAAAAAACTAATCCAATTTAATTTCTATAAAAAAATAAATTTAAATCTCCATTAATAGTGAATAAGAACATTTGCTGTCCAAGAGGCTTGTCTAAATCAAAAAGACGTCTCCTTGCCAATATTTGACACAAGTTTGAGACATTAGCCCCCAGCTTGTACTGGGGGGAAGGAGGTGGGGGGAGGGGGGGTTAGAGGAGAGAGGGGGAGAGAGAGAATGTGCTCATAAATATATATCACATATGAATTAAACAAGAAAAAAATACAGTATAAACCTTAATTTAATTTTAACGAAACAATAAAATTAATCTATATATATATATATATATCTATAATACCAAGTTTTTTTCCCGCCTTTGCACACAATTTTTTTAATTTTTTAATTTATTTTTTATTCCAACTCATCAAATTTTCCCTCCAATGCACTTAATTGATTTTTTAATTCATTATTTAATTTAATTACCTTATTTTATCATTATTCTTAAATAATCATGATCTTATTTTATCATTATTATTATCATTAAATAACCATTATTATCCTACCATAATAACAATTATCTTCGTCTTAAGAATAATTCATTATTATTTATTTAGTATCATTCACACCACTAATGTGGGACCAGATTAATAAACTTTTTCAAGAATTTGCCCATCAACATTTTCCAATTGAATTAAATTCAATATTAATAATTAATTAATTAATTAATTGTATTTTTTTGAATAAATTAATTAATTGTATTTAGAACAATCATGAGGACTTTTTAAATCAGTGCTTTTTTTTTTTTGCATTTTCATGAGGACGTGTTTATTTAATTATATTTTTTAACACTACAACAGAAACAGGTTTAAAGGGCGGTTAAAATCTACTTTAAAGAGCGGTTATTTAATTATATTTTGTTCCTAAATTGATATATCCCAAGAATTTATCAATCAATCTTGCACACAATTTTTTTAGTTTTTTAATTCATTTTTTATTCCAACTCATCAAATTTCCCTCCAATGCACTTAAGTAATTTTTTAATTAATTAATTAACTAATTGCTTTATTTTATCATCTATCTATATATATATACACATCTTCTAATTGAATTAAATTCAATATTAATAATTAATTAATTAATTGTATTTAGAACAATCATGAGGATGTTTTTTAATGAGGACTTTTTTTTGCACTTCATGAGGACGTTTTTATTTAATTATTTTTAATCTAATTTTTTTCCTAAATTGATATATCCACCCAGAATTTGTCAATCAATCTTGCACACAATTTTTTTAGTTTTTTAGTTCCTTTTTTTATTCCAACTCATTAGTTTTTTAGTTCATTTTTTATTCCAACTCATATATTAGCGGATGAGTTTTAATATATTTTTATGAGTAGGAAGAGAGAGAATGAGTGGAGTTGGATGGTGTAGACAGTAGATTTAATGAGTTGAGAAATATATGGATGTGATTTGTTTAACCAAATTTAAAATTTTTTAAAAAAATGCATTAAATTGGATGTGTCCCTCCAATGCACTTAATTGATTTTTTAATTAATTACCTTATTTTATCATCTCTCTCTCTATATATATATATATATAAGCAAGGTTTTTTCTCCTAACTTTGCACACAATTTTTTAAATTTTTTAATTTGTTTTTTATTCAACTCATCAAATTTTTCCTCCAATGCACTTAATTAAACTTCATTATTTAATTATTTAATTGCCTTATTTTGTTATTATTCTTAAATAACAGTGATTATCCTACCATAACAATAATCCTATCACAATAATAATCCTTATCCTTCAATAACGTGATTATCCATATTTCCCAATTCCCAATTCAGGGGAAATCGTTCAATTATGGAAGAATTCTATTAAGGCTGGAACCCTTCAAATCCCTTCACCCTAATTCCTACATCATTCGACCTGTTTTCCCCCAAATTGTTTCAATTAACGACTTTTGTGTTCAATTATCTTCATCGCTACAATTTCTTGCTTCATTTGCGCAAATCTGAGTCAATCGTCAATCTTCTCCAAATTTAATGATTTGCGCAAATTAATAAGTGGCATTTAATTTAATTACTTTCAATTCAATAGCATTTTCATTTTCTACAATACATTCTTCTTCTTTGGTGAATTTCTTTAGTGTTTTATAGTGATGGCAAATCAGAATGGGGCGAATGCAATTTGAGGACTAAATTATGGGAGGTCTACTCCGTGTTGAATGATCCAACTTAAGAGTGGATGGATGCTTCTCGCCAATGGGTTGAACGGGGTGAGTTTTATTTTGATTTTCCAATTTATTGACAAAGCTGATTTGTGCAATTCGTATATTGATTCGTTGGCCCAAAGTCGCTGCTGTCTCTGGTACTTTTTTTTCTCAATTATTTTTCCTTTTTGCTCCATTTTTCTTATTTTTTGTATGTATGAAATGATTCTCCTAACTCAATTGTTCATTTTGTACTTTCGATAATTTTGTTAATTTCGATTTGTTCGTGAGTGTAAAAATTCCTATCAAGTTTTTTTGTTTCAATTTGAAAATTCATAGGGAATAGTGGTCTTGGGGCCAAGTATTTCAGATGTAGCCATTTTCTTTGTTAAAGATCTCGATTGCTATGTTGAGTCATTGTTTTCACAATCCTTTATATTGCTCTATTTTAATCTTTTAAGTTTCTAAAAATCAGCTACTTAAGAAAACTACGTTAGCTTTATATCAGTTTGTTAGTAGTATTGCAATGGTTTTAAGGAAAAGTTTCTGAACACATGGTCAGTTGTTGATGATACTTGGGTTACCGATGCTTAACACCTTGCAAGAAAATACCTTAATTCTCAATTTCCTATCATCGTAGCCAATAGCTCACTGTAAAGATTAGTAATTCGTCTTCTAGAAAATATTCTTATAGAAATCCAAATCTAGAATCAAATATCAAAGCTGGTGAAGGATTTATTTTTTCCCCCTCTGTTGCATTGGTTTTCTTGTGTCCCCCATATATTGTTTGAAGTTTTGTTTCACAACTTTGCTTTCTTGCTTTGTTAAATCCCAGAGATCTAGGAATTGAATCTCAATAAGAGAATTTTCCTTCTCCATTGGTGACAAACAGAAACAGCCAAGTGATAATGCCAACGAGTACTTTAAGTTAATATCACTTGATTTTTATTTCTGTTGTTTTGATTTGTAAGAAACTAAATTATTAATATCTCATTGATTAAAATATTTTGTTGATATTTTTTTTTTTTTGATTGTTTTAAATAAATTTCAGGAATCATGTTCAATCTCAAAGGTGGACTATAGTAAGATCGGTTTACAAGAAAAAATGGACAAGCTAATCACAATGAATAATGCAAAGGCAAATGACAATACAGATATATTATACTTTTTGCTTATGTTAGAAGTTTCTTACATTTTTCATTTGATGCCTTAGATACGGGCTTAGATCATAATGATATCATTCCTGTCAAGTCCAAAATGAAATGTTCGATCTCAATTGACTCAAATGATAGAGGATCTGTTGCCACATAGCAAATTCGAGGACAGGATTTGAAGCACTCTTGCAACGAACATAGGAAGATTATCAAAAAAGAAGATTACTCTATTTCACTTGGATTTATTTTATGGATATTTTGATGTCTAGGATCTGAGTTATATTTTGGAAACATTGATGCTTTGGTTTTGTTTTCATTATTTCCAAGGATGTATAAGTGTTTTAAAGAAAGAGTTTTGAACTGGAATTTAGATCATGACTAAGCCATAAGTAATCATTTCATTTTTCTTGCATTTGTCTCATTCTTTCTTTTGATGGTTAGAAATAGGGAAGGATCTTGGCGTTTGACTGAGAAGATATATACAAAACGAATAAAATTGAGGGCTCATTATTTGTTTACCCATTTATTGACACTATGTTTGACCTTCATATTTAAAACAATTCCCAAAAGTTTTGTTGTAATGAAATTTCAGGACTAATTAAAGAGTAACGTATCTATAAAAAAAATTAAAAGAAAAAATGTGATGTTAATTTCGCTACTCTTGTATTTTAGTAGTTATTTGTTTTTATTTCAAATTTCAAATTACTCTTAAAAAACCCAATCTCAAGATATCTCATCTACTTCGACATAGCAAGTCCGCGTGAGACATAAATTGAAACTACGCTTAGCTTGATAGGGATTATTTTAAAAAATGACTTTTAGACGTATTATTGAAATTACAAAAAAAAAAGTGTGTTAAAGAAAATTTGCATTAAAAAATTTTTATCAAATCAAATTAGCAATTAAAATGAAGAGAGATCAATATTTTATCTAATTAAAGTAGTTTATGAACTTATAAACTTATTAAAGTTTTTTTAATTTTTTAGTTCAATTTATGAAACCAAATATCATTACTACAATAAAGTTCAAGCATCTCCACCAGATCAAATGGTTTACGCATCTTATTTATTGACCCAATTCTCATTTTAACATTAAATTAAATTTTTTATGGAAAATTTAATAACTTGTGTAAGATTGATAACATAATGGAGGAACTTGCTTAGTTTTAGAGGGATATTTTTAGTGATCGCATTTGAATGGAAACCATAAGACCAAAATGGAAGATCATCCTAATTAGTAAAATTTGTTATTATTGATATTCAATAATGTACTTTAGTATATTCAATTCAAAAATGGAATGTGAGATTAATTTAGATAAGTATTGCATTTATTATTTTCTTAAACATGTTAAATATATGTATATAAATAATAAAATTGAATTTTCAAAATCATATTTTTGGAAAAATCTGATTTTTTTTTAAATTCTAAACAAAGAACTTGATTTTAGCAAATTGAAAACTATATGTACGCTTTTCTATAATTTTCCCCTTTTTTATAATTTCCCTAATTTACTACAATATAACTCTCTTTATGATTGAGTCGTTTTGTATTTGTCTAAGTAGGATTAGACTATGAAAGTAAGGAATGTGCCTCTCAATGTAATATACGATCATCTGGAAGATAAACTTGAGTGCCCGCTTTATTTTATTATTGTTTTTAGTACATTATTATATTTTAGCTCAACTAATTATAGCAGTTTGAATCAAATGAGGTATAAGATATTTGCTTTCTCACATTAGCTTTTCTTTAATAGAGATTATTATTCAAGAGTTAAAAAATTGCATTAAAGAATGTCACAAATTGTCGTATTTAAAAATACAAAAAGTTAATTATGTGAAATGTCCCTAAATTTTTTGTTATTTTGCATATCTACCATCCCAGTCTTTTTTAATTAGTATAATAAGCTTTAAAAATTTTAAAAATTAGTCCATTATTCGATTAATATTTATCAAAATCTTTATTTGTTGAAAAATTAGTTTTTCCGTATAATGCATGGCTGAAAATATTAGATTAATCCAATTCTTTAAATTATGGTTATTAAATTAATTATTTTATAATTATATTGAAATTAATTAAAATTAATTATATTGCTAAGATTAAATTGGGCGTGGTTTTATTGGACGAAAATTAATCAAAATTAATTATATTGCTATAAAGCGAAAGGTAAAATTAATTTAAAAGAATGAAAAATAATTAAAATTAATTAGATTGCTACCAGTTGATAAAATATCTCTAAAAAATGAAATATTTTTTTAAATGAACAACTACAGATGTTATTTACGAAGAAGTCTTTAGTAATTTATAATATACTCCACTCAATTCCATCTGGTATATATGCTCCTATCACTAGGGAGCCATATATTTTGTAATTGAAAAGTTATATTATTTATCTGCTTTATGATTGTAATTGTTTCATATTTGCACTCACTAGGATTTTATGCCTTTTAGTTTCTAATAATATTTTTCCTTCTATGTAGATCAATCGTGTTTGGGAAAGAAAATCGATGATCTGCCAACCAATGAAGGTTTGGAAATGGGGAATAAGTGATGAACGAGATATGTAAGATATAAATGAGTTGGATTGCTTCTTTAAATGATTCAATTATCCTTTCAAAAAATGATTTTGTTTTTTATATGTTGTTTGTGTCGTAGCCAGCAATGCATATGATTGTATTGAGAGTATTTGGTGCCATCGATAAGGTTGTGCACAATATATAGTTATGTTATTTTGAAATTTTTGGGGCTTATGCAATAAGTATTGATATGACGGATTTTTTGAAATACGGGAGAAAGTCAATCCAATTTGTTAAAGAATCGTATGGATTTTGTTGTATGTAAATTGTAAAAAGAAAAGCTTTTAATTTAAATTTTATATACTTAGAAAAAGCAAAATTCGTGCAATGAAAAATCCAGTTAGTGAGCATATCACATCAACCGTATTAAAAATGAAAAACATCAATTAATTTTTTAATCAGAAATCGTGTGTCATGTTGGCACTGCCAATAGGTCGTCTGCCAAAGGTGATACTTCAATTATAATAATATAAAGATTAATAAATTACTATCTTACTTAACAATAAACAAATTATACAACATAAATCCAGTTATAATTTTAACCACGCACTATTTGATTTTAAAAAAGAAAAAAAGTAAAAAATATACACTATTTTTTAACAGACCAATTCATGTAACCAAGAAAAACTATCAGAATCTACAATTTTATCACGATAAAATTAAATAAAATAAAAAATATTTATTATTTAATATTTTGAATTAGAACTTTAAAAAATAGAACTTTTAAAGTTCGTGTGGAGATCGTGTGGTTAATATGCTTGCCATTTTTTGTGCAGATCGTGTGGTTAATATGCAAATTAAGGGTCCAATGCACCCTATTTGTAATCCACTAGTGCCAAATTATTTAATTATATGTGGTCTTAATTTTATATTAATAATTATTGCATCCCGAGAACAAGAAGTTGATACGAAATTACGTACTAATCTAACTTGGACAATCATTCCATTTCGCACCATCTCACGTTTTCTAATCGTGTGGATCGCATGCGAATCACTAATATTGACATTTCTTTTAATAAACAAAATTTAGGTACGGTATATATTAAGCTATACATTTTTAATATTTTATTCTTTTAAATACATAAGAAGATTATCTATCATTAATTAAAAAAATTAATCTAATTTAATTTGTATAAAAAAAGTTTAAGTCACTGTTAATAGTGAATAAAAACATTTATTGTCCAAGAGGGCTTCTCGTAATCAAAAAGACGTCCCCTTACCAATATTTGATCCAAGTTTGAGACATTAGGCCCCAACTCGTACTAAGAAAAGCAAAGAAAGAAAAAAAGAAAAAGCACGTGCTCATTAATGTATATCATATATGAATTGAAAAAGAAAAATATACAGTATAAACATTAATTCAATTTTAGTGAAATAATAACATTAATTAATGAATAAATTCAATTACAGTTTTTGGTGGAAAACTACTGATAAAAATGGGGATGGTAGTTATATTATTTGCAAAAAATATTTAAAAGATTTACTTTTTTAGTTATTAAATATATTGTTATATCTCAACATATAACACTTAATCAATTATAGTTGAGCGTATTTTATAGCTCAATTAGTCAATTGACTACTCAAACTAACAGTTTAAATATAATTTTATTATCTAAAAGTGTTATCTGAGTCGACAAAATCCAAAAGGAAAGAACAAAAAAATCGTATTGAACCAACGTTGGTAACCGACTACACCACACCCACTTTCCACTAACACTGCATGCTGCATATTGACAACAGAGTAAAAAGAATAAAAAATAAAAACCAGTGGGTAATACTCCAATAAATTGCATAAAAAATTATACCAATTGAGATTTTGAGCAGGATTCTTAAACGTCAGTTGGATTTATCTGAATAATAATATAATAATAAAAGAAGTATCAACTAGGCACTGTGTCATATTGTTTGCACTCATTTATTTAAAATTTTTTAAAAAAAGGAGAAAATCTCATTTTGAAAATAAATATTAAATACACACTGTATTATTTTATTTTTTCCTTATTTAATTTATTTTGTTTTCTTTATTTAGTATTTTTTAATCATTTTAATTTTTCATATAAATTTTAATTCTTGAATTATGTATATAATTTAAAATGAACCAAATGCAAGCATTAATGAAAATGTGATATGATATCAAAGTTACAAACTATAATGACAATTGAATTATTTTAAAAAATGAGAATTAACTTTTTTTTATATACATTTTAATTTTTGAATATTAGATTTGAATAATTCTCAATCGACATTCTAAATTGACATTCGAGAGTGATATTCCAATATATCATTTTTTTATTAGATGATATTTGTGTGTTTATGTGATTATCATTTAATACAGATTTACGTTATCCGATAAAAATATGTCATACCAAAAATGTCTGTTAAAAATGTCAAATTTAAATGTTTGTATCAAACCACTCTTAGCTTTTAATTTTTTATAAACATTTTAGTTTTTGAATTACAGTGTCAACTTCGTACATTGCCAGGTTGGCAGTGATTTTCTATTTAAAAAATTATTTTTATTTATTTTAAAAAATTAAATAAGAAAAACCATTTTTTGTATTTACTTAAGATATAAAATCAATCCAATATTCATAATTCAATTCGAGCTAAATATGGTACAAAATCAATTTAATGTTCATAAAATTTATATATGTATGTGTAGGCCACCATAAGATCGATTGTTAGTCATATTTGAAATACGTTTAAACAGCTATGCATGAGTCATAGAACGTGTTATTTAGATTTTTTTTTTTTTTTTGCTCAAAAGGGTATATTATCTAAATTTTATTCCAAAATATTATGTTCTTATCCAAAATCATCACTTACACTAATTGATATGACATTTTTTCTTATAAGATAGTATTTCGAGCTAAAATTTGTAAACCATTATTAAAATCTATAATATTACATATGTTTCGTTATTTTTGTTGTATATTCATAATAATTCATAATATTATTTCATGTAAATGTACCATTTTAATTGTCCCATGCAACTCATGGGATGTATAGTTCTAGTGATTTTACCCACTATTCGCTAACTAATTTGTAATTCTTATGCAGAAACTTATCATGTGAAAAACTCATTTTACTAAAATCAATAAAATTCTTTTTTCAACAAAACTCGCCTCCAAAAAGTGCTCCAAAATCTGTAAATTCCATAACTTCTTCCTTTTTTTTTTTTGGTGAATAACTTTAAAAAAATAAAAATAAAAAAATCGGGCAATAAGAAAAGAAAAATAAATCCATAGAGATTACCAACGATATTGGCTTGATTTATCATTTGTTTTGTGTGTGATGGTATCTTGATTCCAATATTTTATTATTCTTTTTATATCCATTCTAGACCTAATTTATTGTGTCCATTATTATTTTTTATTTTTTTGAAAAAGAGTTAGTACAATATTACGTGCAACATATGTGTAAAGCATATATTTTTAACTCAATAAATTAAAATTATTTTTTTATCATTCATCATTTCATCCTCATGCATTAATTTGATCATTGTTTTTATATTTTCAAATTTCATTATCTTATTTTTACTGTTTGATTAACTATAAATCTAAAATATATTTTTTCAATCAAGCAAATCAAATATTTTTTATTTATTTGACAATAACTGTACATCTTTTTGTTATTTGTTTATCAACTTGCGGTAGTGAGAAATTTTTTTTCAAAAAATGATTGTGGGCGGGGAAGGTCCAAATGGCCTTAACTTATGTCAGTAAATTTTAGGTAATTATATTAGCACCACATTTAAATTGTAAAGGACTTCCTCAATTTTCATTTATTTCAATGTTTATGTCCTCAATCTTTTTTTGCTCATATTTTTATTTTTAAACGTCCATTAAGTAATCAAATCACAATTCTTCACTAAATATCTTATGAACATACATTCAATTCAGGTGCAAATATTTTTATCAAAGTTTTATTTTTTTCTTTATTTTTATTTTTCAAAATTATAATAAATAAAATAAGAATATTTCCTTTACTAATTTATAATTAGAAACTTGCACTCCAAATATTTTGTACAAATTACAAGAAGGTACAAGATAACAATTTGATTTAAAATTTTGAAGGATGAGAGTAAAAATATAAAACGAAATTGAGGATGTTTTTTTGAAATTACAATCCGGTGCCTCGAATAAAAATTATAGTGTATACATAGGTGTTTGCAAACTATTTTTTTCCTACTTTCTCTTCCTCTTTTAAATTCAAATTTGATCAAACTAATCACATCCACATATCTCGTAAGGTCCACATGTACTTATAAATCATTAAATCTCTACCATTCAACTCAATTTATTCTCTTTCTTTTTGCTCAGAAAAATACATATTTACAAGTTTGCAAACACCTGCATAATTACCCATAAGTTTTTGTTGATACTTTTGCTATTTTATCCTTATTTTTTTTTAATGTGCCACTTTATAATTCTATCTTCTTTAAAAAGTGCATCCAACCCAAATTTTTATTTTCTTCTTCACTTCTTCTTCTTCATTTCTTCTTCACTTTTCTCTATCTTCTTCATTCATTTAATTGTCAAAAAACACTCCATCTTCATCCAATTTCTTCTCATCCCATAATTTCACCATTGAAAGTATACAAAGAAGACTTACATATACAAATACAAGAAATCAGATAATTTTAGTGTTGTTTTCATATTTATCTGGGTAGGAAATTGATTTTTAGTTTTTTTTTTTGTTCTGGAAATGATTGCAAATAAGCACATTTGTCTTTTTTTATGAAATTTGTATTTTCTATACCGTAAATTGTCATAGAACAACCAGAATTGAATGACGATCGTTTTGCTGAATGATAATGGTCGTTCCAATCAACAGTGATCGTTCTGAATGATTGTTTGAATGACTAGAGTGGTTTTTCATGTTTGAAAATTCATTTTTAAACATAAAAAATGAATAGAAAACTTGTTTTTTGAATTAGGTTTGATAAGGATAGTTTTATATATATGCTAAAGTGGTAGGCATAATATTTTAGCTATTCTTTTGCAACAGGGATGTTCATATGTATTGGATGGATCCTGCCTCCCTGAATTTAGTACTAATAGAAGGATTGAATTGGATGAGGTGGCTTAGAGTTCTATCTTTTTACATTTATCTGATTCTATTGTTAGAAATGTTGGTACCACTACTAGTACAGGGGCATTTTGGTTCAAACTTGATCAACTTTACCTAACCATTATTATTCCCAATAACTGTTAACTGTTGAAACAATTTTATAATTTTAAATTTGACCCCACCTTGAATCAAGAAGAGAACTCAGATAAGTTCTCCAAACTTACCAAAGATTTAACCACTAGTGGTAAGGCTTTATCCAATGATCAGCATGTAGGGGGTCTTTTGAATAGACTAGGATATACATATAAAGATGTTAGCATTACCTTAGAATATGTGAGAGAGAACATGGCCTTAGAAGTTGTTATTTCCCCCCAAGGAACAGAGAGTTAAAGTCGAAATTAGAATCTAAGGGGGCATTCTCTTTGCTATTTTTGAGCCATTTTTCTGCTTTTTTGTTTTCGAAAATATTGAAAACGCGTTCTATTCATTTTTTTGGAAAATACATTTTCGAAATCGTTTTCAAGATTTGTATAGAAAACATGAAAACATATTTTTAATATTTTTGACGTTTTCTATATTAAATGTCGAAAATAAGGAAAATGCGTTTCAGATTTTAAAATTTACATTTATTATATTTGAATCCCAAATTTTGTTTTTTGTACATTTTAGTCCCCGACCATTGCTAACCACGGCCAGAAAAGTCAAACCACCAGATCTGGCGGTTCTCCACCTAAAAAGCACCTCTGAGAAGGTGGCTCTCCACCTTCGAGAATGACCTCACAAGTGGTTATTGAACGTGCACCAGTCGCCGGCGACTACAAGATGAAGACAAAGAGAAGGGGTGGGGTGGGAGTAGGGTGTGTGGATGAAGATGAGGGATTGTTTGAATGTTTTGAAAAGTTTTAGGGCCTTTTTGTAATTTTTATTATACCAAATTGTATTTTTCTAAAAGTATAAACCAAACACATTTTCTATATTCTCTTCTCAAAAATAATTTTTCAAAATAACAAACCAAATGCATTTTCAATTTTTTAAAAACAAAAATTGAAAACAGAAAACACCAAAACATTTTAAAAAATGAAAATATAAAATACAAAACAAACAGAGCACCCCAAGAGTTCTAGAGATTTCTTTGTTGCACAGGTCATAGCAAGTAATAAAGTTGACTTTATGAGTCGGGTTGTCATACCCATGAGATTGGTATTTGAAATTGAATTACTCATTCTAGTGTAAAGGCAAATGCAAAATGAAAACACACACACAATTAAATGGTGGAGGTGGAGTGAACTGACTAAACCAACAATGCAATAAAACTAACTAGATAAAATGGGAATTGAATGAGAATGAACTTGGATTAATAACTAGTTTGGGTTCATGATTTCACTTAACCATAGCCTAATTAATTCATCGTTTAATCACAACATATTACTCATCTTCTATGTTAGACCCGATTCTTCTAACTTAGCCAATTACCTCTCTTGAGCGTCAAACCAACCCTAAGTGATTGATTCAACATACCATATCCCCATGCCAATTCAAACCAATCTCATGCATTAGTCTTTGTGAGAATAGCTTAATGGGTCATCTAGGGTTCAGGGGTATATCTCTATTCCCTAGAAGAATCTAGGACGATTTGATAGGTTGCGTTTTTGTGTGTTAATTCTCCCATTTTAGGCATGATTAGTTTGTGTTTTCTTTTGTTTAAAGTATATTTTTACTTATGCTTGTTTAATTTTGTGTTAGGGGTGCCAAAGAAGTGAAAAGAGGTGAAAATGGCCAAAAAATCGAAGTTCGGGGACTAAAATGGAGCAATTTAAAAGATGGAGGGCCTTAGGTGCAATTTTTGAAGATTTTTTTTTTTTTTTTTTCTGCTTGTCTTGTGCTCAATTGAAAGAGTTTGGAATGACCACTCTCCCACATTTTAGAGATCTCAATTCTGAATTTTCTAGCAAAATTTATGACGTTGGAAGTTTGGGATCAGTTTTGTAACAGCACGGGGGGCTGCGGGTGCACCCTTACCCGCGGACAAACACACGCATCCAAAACTTGCCTTTTTGTTTCGTTTTTTAAGTTGGACTCTTATGCACTTTTTTTAGGGCTTTTAGAAGACTTTTTGGGCTATAAATAGGCTAGAAAAATACAAGAAAATAGAATTAATCATCAGATAAAATTGGAGCAACAACAACACAGGTTCGGAGAATAAATTAAAGAACTCAAGAGATTAAAGACTTCAACTTTATTTCTCTCAAACCCGGTTATATATTTAGTTTTATTTATTATTTTTAATTTTTATTACAATCTCATGAGTAGCTAAACCCTTAATACTTGGGACGATTTATGGATCCCAATTGTGAACTTTAATTCTATGTGAATGGATCCGAATTTCTAGTAATTTATTTGTGTTAATTCTATATTTGTGGGTTATTTTATTTTCCATTCTTATCAATTGGTGAATTTATTTATTGGTTCATATTTGATTCGAGAGAGGAAAATATGAATTAGATTTAGGCAACATAGAACAAAAATTTAGATAAGATTTAGAGATAAACCTGTGATTAGTGCAGTCACATAGGTGGAATTTCGAGGAAACCTATTAGAATTTCTTATTTGAATGTGTTCATGAAGGTTGATAACGAATTTACTTAGAGATAGGTAAATTGGCAATATTTAATAAATTTAATTATCATCGAGATAGATAGTTATATAATTTAGGAAATTTGGCTGTTAGCACGAGTTAATTATTTTGGATCCATGAATGTGTGATTAAGGGGATCAATTGGATGAAGTAATGACTCCCAAGTCTTTAAACACTTTGATTTAATTTATAATTCTTTTAATTCTTGTATAACAGATTTAGTAGAGCATCATTCTCTTCGCATTTAGTTTAAATTTAGCATTATCACACCAATTAATTTGCTCTGTCAAATAAAGTGATAAATTGACAATTTTGGTGCTCAAAACAAGTCCCTATGGGTTCGACACGTGGACTCAAATCCACTTTACTACTTATTCGACCCATACACTTGCGGTTTTACATTGCACTACACATTTTTAAGTGAACAAATTTTTGGCGCCATTGCTGGGGACTTCGTAATTGATATCAATACCAATCAATTATTGCTTTTAATTTGATTTTATTTTTATTACTCATTTAACTTTATTTGTTTTGCATTGCAAATTTGCATGCTACGTATGAGATCAAGCCCACTATTTGAGTTCGTGCCTGTTGGTCCTGAGATAGAACACACATTTCAGCGTAAACTAAGAAAAGCAATAAAAGTTAAAAGAAAGCAACAAGAACTAAAGATGGCTGAAGAAGAAGAACGTCGTGTTGGCTAACCCAGCTCATCCATTGAGAAAATACATCACACCGGCAGCTGGAAATAATCTTACTTGCTTGGTTCCCCCCACTATTCTAGCTAATAATTACGAGATCAAGCCAGGAACCGTTCAACTTGTCCAACAGACGGTACAGTTCCATGGGCTGCAGGATGAGGATCCACATGAGCACAGAAGGAGGTATCTAGAAGTCTGCAACATGTCCAAACTTAATGGAGCACCTCAAGATACCATCAAAATGAAGCTATTCTCTTTCTCTTTGGCTGGAAAGGCAAGAACATGGTTTTATACTCTGTCTGCCAATTCATTTACGAGTTGGGCTAATTTGTGCCAGAAATTCTTCTACAAATTCTTCCCTCAAGGCAGGATGTTAAAAATAAGGCGTGAAATCACCTCATTTACCCAGCACCATGAGAATCCATATTCGAAGCATGGGAGAGATTCAATGACTTGCTAAGACACTACCAAAATCATGGCATACCCGACTAGCTCATTGTGCAAACTTTTTATAACGTATTAAGTGATGAGAAGAAGAAATAAGTATACTCGGCTGCAGGAGGCTCACTCATGGATAAGACATATGATGAGGCGTCCTCTATTTTCGAGAAGATGGCAGCAAATAGTTATCAATGGTACTCAGATAGTTCGCTTCCAAAGCATGCTTAAATTCATGAAGTGGATGTCGTGACATCACTGGTAGCTCAAGTGGCAGCTTTTTCCAAGAAGTTGGATAATCTAATCGTCCCTACAGTTAACAGGATTCAATCCAATGCAGTTTGTGAGTATTGCTATGCGAATCATGCTACTACTGAATGCCACATTGCTCATTTGAATACACCTTCCGGGCATCAAGCACTTTACATGATAGATAACCAAAGGTCAGAGTATGGGCCTCATGCACCCGCCTATAACCCGACATGGAAACAACACTTGAATATGTCATGGAGCAATAATCAAGCGGCGATGATGCCACCTACTTTTACTCAGCACCAAGAAAAGAAGAGATTTATGGAGGAGATGTATATTAAATACATGGAGGTCAAAAACAATTTTATGCAAAGGACTGAGCAGACTCTCCAGAGCCAATGCACAGCTATTAAGAATTTGGAGGCTCAAATGGGACAACTATCATCAGCTCTATCAAATAGAAAGCTAGGAACTTTGGTAAGTGACACTGAGGTGAATCCTAAAGAGCAAATCATGGCTATCAGAACGAGGAGTGGATTAGAGTTTCCAGAAGTTCAAGTAAAACCACCAACTGCGACTAACAAGAAGGCACAGGAAAAGGAAGAAGTTGGGAAAGAGCGAGAGTTTGCCAAACCAGTAGACGCAAATGACTTGGAACAAAAGAAAACACCAACACCTGTCAAAAGCATACGTGCCTCCCAACCTATTTCCTCAACGACTGCAAAAGAATAAAATAGATAGGCAATTCTCTAAATTCCTTGACATTTTTAAGCTATTACATATTAATATTCCTTTTGCAGATGCACTAACTCAGATGCCTAACTATTTGAAGATCATGAAACAAATACTCTCAAATAAAAGAAAGTTGGAGGATGCTGAGACAGTGGCATTGAATGAAGAATACAGTGCCATATTGCTCAACAAGTTGCCACCTAAGCTAAAGGATTCAGGGAGTTTCTCTATCCCCAACTTGAGTTTTGATAAATGTTTATGCGATCTAGAGGCAAGTATTAACTTAATGCCATTTTCCATTTGGAGGAAACTCGGCTTGGGGGAGCCAAAACCAACCAAAGTGTCACTTCAACTAGCAGATCGTTCGATTTGTTATCCCTATGGAGTGGTTGAAGACGTCCTAGTGAAAGTAAACAAGTTTATCTTCCCAAGTGATTTCATAGTCATTGATATGGAGGAAGATAGTCGGGTTCCCATTATACTCGAGAGGTCATTCCTAGCCACAAGCCGTGCATTGATAAATGTGGAGGCCTGGCTAGTTATATTAAGGGTGAATGATGAGCAGGCGAAGTTGGAAGTGCTAAAGTCAACAACTCTACCCCGAAATTCTCAAACGTGTTTTAAAGTAGAAGAATTAGCTCATGTGGGGGAAATAGATCCCAAAGCTAAAGAGAAATGTGAGAAAGAATGTGGAATAGCTCCTAAAAAAGCGAAAAGCTTAGTTAAACTGAAAGGAATGGAGAGAGTTTGTAAAGCGGGCAATTGCAAGGATTGCAAGAGCCAAAGAAAGGCACCATGAACAGAAAAAATAAAAAAGAGAGAAAAGTCAGGCTTTAGACTCTAAATGGAGCGCTTTGTGGGACGCAACTCACCTGGTACACTCATTCCAATCTTATTTCCGTTTCGCTTTCGTTGCATGTTTCTTTACATATTTCTTGAGGTTTTCTTTTGATGTGTTAGGTTTAGTGTAGGCGAAGGCCATTCTCATCTTTTAAAAAGAAAAAAAAGAAAAAAAAACAATTTTCTTTCTCTTAGCTTCTTTCATTTTATGGTGTCTTATGTACGTGACTATTTTATTTATTTGAGTGTGAATGTGTGAATTTTAACAAGTTTAGTATTATTTATATGTGTTCGTGTGGTTCATAGTTTTTTTTTATTTTTCTCTCTCTTTAGTTTCTTACTTTATTTGCTGATGAATTTGATGCAAGGTAAGTTGTTGAGATGTGTAAACCATCAGGTTCAAAGGGCCCTAAGAGATCAATCTGTGTATCGAAATACTAATCAGGCAATGGAGAAGACCAGTGACCCCCTTAAGGGAGTCTCTTATTCCCTCTTTTCACTTTTATTTCAATGTCGAGAATAAGTGTGGGGGATAGTTCATCTTTCCATGTTTCTGCGTTTTGTTGGTTGTGAGTTTGTCTTGTGGTTGGATTGTGTTTTGTTATGTGTACATGTTTGTATTTTGACATCGTAGTTTGCTGGAATTAGGTTGCTTGCTTATGATGTGTGGGCAGCATTAGTTGCATTCCTTGCATTAACTGGCCATTTATAAACCACTTATATTGAGGCATTTTTTCTATCATTTTCTGATCATATTGAAAGTAGGGATTTATTTGAAAATCTTGGCGCTTTAGCAAAACCTTCAAATGCAAAACAGAAAAGTAACCTAAAAGCGTTCAGTGCTAGCAGCATGTGTTAGGGCCCCATGGTAGGAATTTTTGGTGACATTTTCTTCTGCTGATAGAGTTAGAACCTTGAACTAAGATTGGCACTGACCTATGCTGAAAAGATGAATGAGATTAATGCACATTGTCCATAATTTGTGAGCTTTTGAGCCTTTAAAAGAGCATATGCATTACATGGAGCTCTTATTCTTTGAATGTGTGTGGTCATGCATGGTGTCACCCTTCTAGAACTTGCTTTGGTATACATATTGTGATGCTCTTGTATGCAAATGCAAACTATTGAAAAAGCAATTTCATGATGAGCCAAATTTTAGCTATCAAAATAAGCCTACCTTGTCATTTATCCCACTTTGTTGGCCCACTTGAGCCTTGAAGCCTTTTTGTCGAAAATTGAGCCATAATTTAAGCCATGAAATCTCATTTGTTATTCACCCTCTTTGAACCCCACGTGGAGGATTTCATAAGCTACTGGAGCTTCGATGAAAGTTGGGAGAGTAAAAGGGATGTGGGATATTATTGAGTATTGTGATGCACCATCCTTTGAGTGAAAAGAAAAGATTGGGGAATTTTGTGTTAAAGCAAAATCTTGCTCCCCGCCTCCCTCCTCCCCGCCTCCAAAAAAAAAAGAGAACAAAAAGAGTGAAGAAAAAGAAAAACAAAGTTGAAATAGCCCCAAAAAAAACACTTGAAAAAAAAGGAAAAGGACAAAGGAAAAAAAGAAGAAAAAGTGAATAAGTGAAGCAAGATAAATGCAGTGGGGAAGATAAGAAGGAGAAGTATGTTGTGGTGAGGAAAGAAAGGAAGAGGACTGTTTTATGTGCTTAGAGCTTATGAATTTCCTTCACTATTGAGCCTAAATTGGTCCTTTTTATCCCACTTTACCCGAAGCCCCATTACAACCCAAAAATTCCTTTACTTGCATGTGTACACTTGAATGCTCCAACTTGATCGATTGGCAAGCATATGGCAAGACTACTCTATGCATTGGCTTAAGTGAAAACTGATACCCACTAAACACTTTTGAGTGATTTGAGTGAAAACTTGTGAGGGTATTGGATCTCATTATACTTGTAACGTTAGTGGTTTGAAGTGTTAGTCTAAAGTTCTGGATGTGACAACTCTTGAGGCGAGGAAATTTTCATGAGTAAAGTTCTTACCATGGTTTCCTAACATGTAATGCTAATACTGGATAGTTTTTGGTGAACCTCACTACTTCATAGAATTGTGGGTGTAAATTGATTAATACAGAGTGGATTCACGAGGGCTGTCAAAAACAAACGGCCAATTGGGAAGGGTTTACGATATTGGGCTTTGAACTTCCTTTTTTAATCAGAAAATTCTGGAAAGAGTTGCCTCTATTGCATACACTCACACGCCGGTTGTGTAATGGACAATTTGCTATATGATTTAGAGGGTATATCTGGTCATGTACATCACTTGTGACCTCTTTATTAGGCAAGCTACAAGTTTTTACATTCTCTCATGTGATAGGAAACTTTGAAGATTTGTGTATTGAGTTAAGCTCTATTATCTTTCTTTGTTTGTGTGTGTGTTTTTAGATTTTTGTTGTTCGAGGATGAACAACAGTTTAAGTGGGGGGACTTCATAGGTTGCATTTTTGTGTGGAAATTCTCCCATTTTGGGCATAATTAGTTTGTGTTTTCTCTTATTTAAAGTATGTTTTTACTTATATTTGTTTAATTTTGTATTAGGGATGCCAAAGAGGTGAAAAGAGGTCAAAATGGCAAAAAAACTGAAGTTCGAGGGCTAAAATGGAGCAATCTAAAAGATGGAGGGCTTTAGGTTCAATTTTTGAAGGCTTTTTTTCTTTTTTTTTTTTTGGCTACTTTTCTTGTACTCAATTGAAAGAGCTTGGAAAGACGGCTCTTCCACTTTTTACGGATCTCAATTCCGAATTTTCTAGCAAAAGTTATGGGTGTTGGAAATTCAAGACCAATTTTGCAACAGCACAGGGGGCCTGCGGGCACATCCCGGGGTGGCTGCCGTCGCACCTGTACCCGCTGACAAAAACACGCATCCAAAACTTGCCTTTTTGTTTCTTTTTTTTAAGTTGGACTGTTGTGCACTTTTTTTAGGGCTTTTAGAAGACTTTTGTGGCTATAAATAAGCTAGAAAAATACAATAAAAGAGAGTTAGTCATTGGAGAAAATTGGAGCAACAATAACACAAGTTTGGAGAAGGAATTGAAGAACTCAACAGATTGAAGGCTTCAACTTTATTTCTCTCAAACTCGGTTATATATTTAGTTTTATTTATTGTTTTTAATATTTATTTCAATTTCATGAGTAGCTAAACCCTTAATGCTTGGGACGATTTATGGATCCCCGATTGTGAACTTTAATTCTATGTGAATGGATCTAAATTTCTAGTAATTTATTTGTGGTAATTCTATGTTTGTGGGTTATTTTATTTGCCTTTCTCATCAATTGGTGAATTTATCTATTGGTTCATGTTTAATTCGAGAGAGAAAAACATGAATCAGATTTAGGCAACATAGAACACTAATTTAGATAAGATTTAGAGATAAACTTGTGGTTAGTGCGGTCACATAGGTGGAATTTTCGAGGAAACATATTAGAATTTCTTGTTTGAATGCGTTCTTGAAGGTTGATAACGAATTTACTTAGAGATGGTAAATTGGCCCGATTGAATAGATTTAATTATCATCGAGAGAGATAATTATATAATTTAGGAAATTCGACCGTTAGCACGAGTTAATTATTTTGGCTCCATGAATGTGTGATTAAGGGGATCAATTGGGTGAAGTAATGAGTTCTAAGTCTTTAAACACTTTGATTTAATCAATAATTCCTTTAGTTCTTCCATAATAGATTTATTAGAGTATCATTCTCTTCGCATTTAGTTTATATTTAGCATTATTATACCAATTACTTTGATCCGTCAAATAAAGTGATAAATTGACAATTTTGGTACTCAAAACAAGTCCCGTGGGATCAACACGTGGACTAAAATCCACTTTACTACTTGTTCAATCCGTACACTTGTGGTTCCGCATTGCACTACACATTTTTAAGCGAACACAATTGCTCCATGGTCTAAATATATATATTTCTCTTGAAAACTATACAAATCACTAAACGTATACTTGGTAATCAAGCAAATACATGGATAAAAGCTCAATAACAATCACACATGAAATGGGGTAAACAATTTCAAAGCCATGAACATATTAATTAATAAAACTAGGTTAAATTCATCCATCATCCCATCATTTAAAAATCTAGCTCATAATGAAGAAATTACAAGACATGGATACATCTAATGCACGAAAGGAAGAGAAAATGGAAAATGCAAGAACAAAGATAAGAAATCCACCTTTTCAGGAGCTAAGTCTTCATTCTTCCACTTCTATCCATCTTCTCCTCTTGATTTCTACGCTTTTTACTCCAAGATTATCTCCAATTCAAACCCAAAAACCAAACTAGAAGAGAAGAGAAGAGAAAAGAAAAGAAAGAAGGAAACGGAAGTGAACCCTAGTTTCCTACTCCAAGCCCAGTATTAATGCCCAAAATAAACCCCCCAAATCCTCATGTATTGGCCTTTAATTGGTAGGAGACAAGTGACCGAAACGCCCCCTCAAAGTTGGGCAGAAAGGGATAAAACAAGAAAAAAGAGAAAAACTACGGCAGCACATTTCTATTGTACGGCCGCACCCCGGCCCCACTCTTTTTTTTCTTACTTTCTCTTTGAAGAAATTGTAGAAAAAGCCATTCAACTTTCAAATCATGCACTTTAGTCATCAACTTTTGGGTTTTCTTTCAAAAAGGTCCCAAATTAATTGCAGTGAAGGTCCTTCATCTTTTGGATAGTTACAATTTGATCCCCAACTTCAGGAAAAATGACGTTTTAGTCCTTTTTGTTCCTTTTTACCTTGCTCTTCTCCAAATTGAGGATTTGTGCCTAAAAACACAATATATACAACTAAATTAGTAGAGATCCACGGAATCTAATGATAATTTATCGATTTAGAGATATAAATAAGTGTATAAAATGCACACTTATAACCAACAATCCTCTAAGAAAGATAAAAAAAAAAAAAAAAAAACTCCAAGGAAAATCCAGGTCAAAAGGGTAAGAGTAAGAAAGAAATGATGAGTCAAAGAAATGATGACTCCTTTCACTATCACAAAATATAACATTTAATCAAAAAAAATTTAAAATGATTAATGAGCTGAAAAAGGTAAAAGCTCTTGAAAACAATGCTACTCTTGTCTGATCTTGCACTGTTACTGACATTGGAGTTGTTTCAATGGCTACATCTGCCTATAATTCCAAGGATTGGATCTTGGATTCTAGCTATACTTTTCACATGTCACCCATATGAACTTCGTTTACTGATTTTGTTGAATGTTAATGTTGGACATGTTCAAATGGGTCATAGTATGTGCTGTACAATTAAAGGCATAGGTACAATTGCATTGAAAATTGATGATAAGCATGCTTTATGTCTGAAAAATGCAAGATATGTACCTGATTTGCTGGAAATTTGATTTCGTTAGGTGAACTTGATGCTTGTGGATATGGAATTACTATTAGTAATGGTATTCTAGAAATTGGTAGAAATGGAATGCCTATGTTTATATCTTATAAAACACAGAATATGTATCAAATCAAAGCTGTTTCTTGTAACAGTAATGCCCTTATTTCTACCAGTAATACCCTAGATTATGCCACTCTAGCATAAGACGCTGTGGCATATTGGAGAAAAGGGTCTGAACCTTTATATATATATAGTTAAACCTCTATAAATTAATAGTCTTGAGACTATCAAATTTTTTTAATTTAGCGAGATATTAAATAATGGATAAATTAATAATTTATTAATTTATCAAACTATTATTTATTTTCTAAAAAATTTCAACAAAAAAATTATTGTTGTACATTGTTTAATGTACATCATTTGTTTAAAATACATCATTTGTTCAACGTAACACATTTTTCAATGTACTATATTTGTATGATGTTCAATGTATTATCTTATTTCATTTTATGAACATTAAAACAGCGAAACTCGATTTAAATAGGCAAAATGCATAGTAATATCATACACAACAATGGCTTCTCATCTCAAAGATATAAAGAAATCAAACGATGAGTAAAATATGAATAATTTTGTGGAGCTACCTTCACGAAAGGAAGTTGAAGATGAAAGCATTGCTATGGAGCTGCCTTCACGAAATGAAGCTCTCAAAGCAGCGAAGAGCCAAAGACATTGAATAATTTTTTGATGCACCATAATAAAACAATACTAGAATTCTTATCATGTTAAGAAAAGTCCAAGATCAAATTCAAGATAACATCAATTTCAAGAAACAACAAATCACAATCGAGTCAATCTTTATGAAGTCATCATAAATGAATAATTAATTATATGTTTTAAGGCATTATCAATTTATATATCAAAAGGGTTCTATATGAATTCTCGAAATTCTATTATCTTTTAAATTTAGCGAATTATTAATTTAGCACATTGCTCCCAAGTAGGGTCCGGCAAAATTATTATGTTACCAATGTTATTAATTAATCCAGTATTAAATTATCAAGGTTCTACTTTATATAGACACACTAGGGAAGTGTGACGTGCACAACACGTATGGAGTTTGTTTGAATCTTAATTGGCGTTGATTCAAATGTCATTTGTATGTGTCGACTTTATTTTTGTTGTTGGATTGCATAACGAAAGAACTCACGTGTGTGGCAATTTGTAAGCACCACAACAATATGAGGGTGATAGGATAGATTTTTTTTATGGTTTTTTGTGGATTTTAATGTAAAAGACGAGAGAGAACGACTGGAGTTGAATGGTGGAGATTTATGTAGTACATGTAGGTTCCACGAGATATGTGAATGTGATTAATTTGATCAAAAGAAAAAAAAAAGTGTTAAAAAGTGAGGGAAAAAAAAAGGTTGGCTATCACATGTATTACTTCATATTTATCAAGGAAAGGCATGTTCTCTTAACCATTACAGATAGTTACTAGCAATTGGCTAGGGATGGCAAAAAAACCCAACTCAACCCGTCCAGAACCTTCCAGCGACCCGCCCCGAATGGGTCGGAATTTTTTCGACCTGTGGGTCGAGTTCGGGTTGGTGGTGATCCGACCCCAGCCCCCCGAAATACACGTACAGATTTTTTCCCCCCTTAATTTGGTATGTTTGCAATTTTCCAAATAACCAATTAATACCTAATTACTCAAGTCCAATTAGTACTAAGACCCAGTTAGCTAGGATCTTTTATTCTTACTAAAAAAATTAATTTGTCAGCGGCTTGACCCGAGCTGTCCGCGACCAAACCCAATCCGATTATTCATGGGTCATGGGGCGGGTTCGGATAGGAATTTGACCCGTGAGTCGGCCACAGAAATGGCCAACCAAACCAGAACCCGACCCGTTGTCATGCCTACAGTTGGCTACGGAATAAATGAATTAGATGCACATAATGTAGTATGCCCTCTACAGCTCTACTTATTACTGAATATTATTTTACATTCGCAGATGATGTTGAATGGTCACTGCAGAAAATAGAACACGTTCCTTTCGCAGAATCTTCTTCATTATTTTTGTTTACCCTTGAGCTTGTGTTTTGATGGGGGAACGTCAAGCTCGATTTGGAAGAAGGTCCTTTTTAGGTGAGGCTGAGACAACAGTTCCAACGTTAAAGGTGCTGGCAGAGTCAATCCGAGGTGTGTGAAAATCGTGCAATGCTCCAACGGATGGGTATGGCTCCAATAAGATCACCTCAAACTTGTACGATGAATCAGTTGCTCCAAATGTTTTGCTTTCAGGTAGAAGTGTAGAGTAGAACACACATGGGCCATGGCTCGATTATCTCGGGTCATGTTCCTTCAACTAGATGATGTTGCTGCAAAAAGTAGATATTTTAGGGTCAAAATAATCCTATAATAGAAATGCGAATGCGAACACTGTGGCTTTTATTTATTAAAAAGGGAGACTTATACACAGAAACTCGCTCACTCTCATAATTAACATGGTATCATAAGTTGATTTAGCTAGAATGTATATATAATATTATCTATATCTTGTAATAGCATTCGACAGTTTTATTTGAATATAATTACAATCATACACCGTACACAATTGGAACACGACAACTCCATGTAAATTTGTCATAACAGTACTACACTGATCACACATGCACAATTGGAACAAGACAATGAAATGCAAGTAAGGTCTAGACAACACTTAAGAAAAGTTGAAAGGTAATGGCTACTGCAATCCATGTTCTTGCCTTGCTGCTGCAGTGCTCGTCAATTCTATCTTTCACTTCACCAGACACAAGCCCAAGTTCTTCAAGTTCAGAAGTATCAATCTCTTTGGCTACTCAGAAATTAAAAATTGTTCTTCACTCTCAAGGCTGCTGAAGAATATCTTATTTTCTCGCAGTTCTCTCACGTCTTGAGGTCTGAGAATGAGTGATTTCATGAAATTAAGATAGCATAATATATCGACACCAGCAGCCTTGGGAGAACTGCGAGAAAACAAGATACTCTTCAGCAGCCTTGAGAGTGATGAACAAGTTTTCCGAGTAATCAAAGAGAGTGATACTTTTGGAGTTGAAGAACTTGGGCAGCGACACTTTCGGGAGATGGTTCATATGCAATCACGTTTAAAAAGTAATGCTTCTGCTATGTTGAGTTGTGGGGAGCCGTGGTGATAAGGGCGTAACTAAAGAAACAAACTTAGGAGTGTAATAATCCTCTTCTTTCAATAGTTGATGCCGGGGGACTCTATGTATTTGGTGATCGACCATCGAAATATTGAACATTATCTTCATGCTGGAATTTGAATTTTTCCATCTTCGCTAGCAAATAGCAATAATATCACTGCATTTATTTGCTGAAAGTAAATGGGCTTGCATTAAATTAATTTGATTTGGTGCATGTAATTAGAATTCAAGAACCAGTTAACTCTTATTTAGTTTATATATCCTTCTATATGCTTTTTGTTTTTGTCAAGATAGAATAAAGTTAATTTGAACCATTATTTTACTAATTAAAGCATTATCGATCAGGCGATTTAGAATTACTTGTGCACTAAGACTAGTATTAGTAGGATGATGCTCTCAAGTAACATCCATTTCACGCTAACTGTGAATTAAAACCATATTGATTGACATGTTAAAAACCCCTATATTTTTTTTTGCGAAAAGATAAAGAGCACTCGTTCTTGTCCCTATTTCAATTTAGCATTGAAATATCAAAAATTTATTTTGCATCATTGTCTTAACCTCCATAATGTACTTGCCAAATGAAGAAACAATCTAGCTAACTCCATTATTCAACACATAGTTATCGCATTGTTGTTTAATATATATATATATATATATATATATATATATGAATAAACACACACAGTCGTCTCATGATAGTTTAGGGCGGTAATAACTCACTCATTTATTTTAAATTCAAATTTTTACTAATCAAAATTAAATGTGTAATCTTCTCCTTCATATGTTAGGATTATTTTTACGATCTAAATAATTGAGGATTGAAATAAATTATGGTATAAAGTTAGGAGCCTTTTTGGTAATTTTGCAAGTTTAATTTATCGACTAAATATTAAGCCAATTGAGTAATTTTATTTTTTTTTAAACGCCAATTGATGTTGGGAAAATGTAACAGCTTTCCTGACCAAATTTGTGCAGTAGAAATAACCAACACAAATAGAGAAAAATAAAGAACGCAATAATTTGACGTGGCTCGACTGATTGCTAATAACCACGGGAGAAGAACACCTTTATTGATGAAGAAAAAACATTCGTACAATTTTTTTCCCTCAACCACTCAACTTCTCCACAATCTATTTCTCTTACTAACAAAATTAGCAGTCAAAGAACAATGTATGCAATATCACCATTCTTCGTACCGTCTTCTTTCGATCTGTCTAGTTTTCTTCAACCACCATTGACGATGCAATTCACCATGGTAGACGATACTCAACTACTACCCATGTACAATTCACCTCGACAAAAGATGAACCCGTATGCACCTTCTCTCCCCCCAAAAAAAAAATTTGATGCCTCCCATTTTTTATTGCCTCTCTCAAGATTCTTCCTTTCCAAGTTCTCTCGCTCAAGACAAGGAAAATTCACAAAATTTCCTAATTAAATTCTTTCCTTTTCTTGCACTCCAATGCATTGTCTTTTCTTCCACTCTAAGAATTTAATTAGACGCAATTCCTCCATGAGTCCTTTAACTTGGCAAATAATTTTGAGTGGATACCCAATAATTGAGATGTCACCAATGGAGACAGTTTGAGAATGAACTGCGAGAAGAGGAAGAAGACAAAGAAAGGAGAAAAGGAGAAAGGAAGGAACCATAAAAATTCAAAGTGAATTTTTGTTTTAACTTGGGTTTTATTATTGTTTACAATTCCTCCATGATTTTAAGAGATAATTAAATAAATGATTTAAATAAGATTAATTATATCACCACCACAATTTTTTCTTCCTAAACCAGGTTCCAAGCACTCCACAATTAAAATACAATTCTTGTAGCCTCACCACCGCTAAATTTACAAACAACACGTTAACCTATTAAATTATAATTCTCTACATGTTACATTTAATTTCATTGTAGATAAAGAATTGAACCAAAAGGTTCATCATTTTGTTTGGTTGGATTCTTTGCCTCCAAAAATTTTTAAACTTAGTGCTTGATCCTGCCAATAAACAACAGAGAAGAAGAGAAGAGGAAGTAATGATCTGACGTCTCATTGATCTCAAGTTGGAAAAAGATTGTGGTGTCCATAATAATATTTTAGAGAAAATAATTAAATGGTTATTTTGGAAGGGTACCGAGTAAATAATTGTTTGTTGATCCAGATTTCAAACACTTAATTAGAAAATCCATTTCCAGATTTCAAACACTTAATTAGAAAATCCATTCTTGTTTGATGCATTTGGTAGGGTAGTTCGTAAATTGTAAACAAGCAAACACGACATAGAGTCATAACAACCACTAAAATCAAAAAATCACATGCGCAATAGCATTCGGAGAAATGAATACAACAAATTGTTTAGCCATATTCCTTTATTCGCTGCACCTAAGTACAGTTGATCTATTCATTGAGTCTGAAATTGAGTGGGACGAATTTCCCAACGACTTTTAAGTCCATTTATGATTGTTCCATCTTTCTTTAAACGCGACACCAGGCAGGTGTCATAATGTGTGTAAAAAGAAATTTTTATATATTTTTATGTGATATAGGAGAGAATAAATGAAATTGAATTGTCGAGATTTGTGTAATACAGGTAGGTCCCACAAGATACATGGATATGAAATGGGAGAGAGAATGAGTGCGGTTGAAAAAAATATGTAAAAATATATAAAAATATGTGAAATAACACCCGCCAAATGTCTATTCCTTTGCATGAATGCATTGCATTGGGAGAGATGTGTTGCAACAATTAGTTGACACTTGTCGTTATGTAGCTTAATCATTTCATTTATACGATGATTGAATTGAATAAGAAAACATTCCAGATGAATTGCTTGCACTAGCTCTAACACTTCCAGCCGGGCATTCCAATTGCACTAAAGCATCTGTCAATAAAGTTGTGCTAACGCTTCTATAGGGGATTTTACAAAGATTGATTTACAAAATTACATATGGCATGGCTAGTGATTTTGGAAAAGGAGTGGTGTGTAAAAACACAAATAAGTCGATTGTGATAATTCTATCATACAACTTTTTGTAAACTTGTATATACTCATATATACTTTTATGTATAGCACAATTGTTTCGACGGGAAGAATATGATGTGCGCGTTGGACTGTGTTAACATTAATATTTAAATAATTAAATGGGATTTTGGCGCAAATAGTCCCAAAAAACAAGTCATATTGCAGATTTAGTCCCAAATAATAAAGGTAGCAAATTAAAAAAACTTTGAAATAGTCATTTGGATGGAATCCGTCAGTTTAGTTAGTCAAAGTCAGCTTTGAAAACTTGAGTGCAAGATTTGGTCCATTTCATTTGAAATAAATTGCACAAAAGGTCCTAACTTTAGATATTGTTACAATCAAGTCCAAAAGTTTGAAAAATATATACTTTAGTCCCAAATTTAGTTAAATTGTATAATCTTTTATATTTTATTTTTTCTATGGGTGCTTATTTGGTCCGTAATTAATTTCATTGAATTAAAATTAGTCCCAAATTTAGTCCCAAATTTAGTTAAATTGTATAATGATTTATAATAAATATAATTATTGTACTTATATAAAATTATTATTATGAATATAAAATTATTATATTTATTATTAGCTATTGGTTAAAATCAAAATGTGCGTATCTCTAATGCTAAAGAAAATTTTCGAAAGTTGTGATACTATATTAATACAAAAAAATGCTACTGTGTTGAAATTTTTTGATAAAAACCATTTAATTGGTATCAAATTAATTCAATAAAATTAATTACGGACCAAATAAGCACCTATAGAAAAAAATAAGGGTCTATGGGTGCTTATTTGGTCCGTAATTAATTTTAATTAATTAATTTGATACCGATTAAATGGTTTTTATCAAAAAATTTCAACACGGTAGCATTTATTCGTATTAATATAGTATCACAACTTTCGAAAATTTTCTTTAGCATTAGAGATCTTTTGATTTTAACCAATAATAATAATAAATATAATAATTTTATATTCATAATAATAATTTTATATAGGTACAATAATTATATTTATTATAAATTATTATACAATTTAACTAAATTTGGGACTAAATTTGGGACTAATTTTAATTCAATAAAATTAATTACGGATCAAATAAGCACCCATAGAAAAAATAAAATATAAAAGATTAGACAATTTAACTAAATTTGGGACTAAAGTATACATTTTTCAAACTTTTATACTTGATTGTAACAATATCTAAAGTTAGGACCTTTTGTGCAATTTATTTCAAATGAAATGGACCAAATCGCAAGTTTTCGAATGACTGACTGAAACGGATTCCATCCAAATGGACCATTTGCACCAAAGTTTTTTTTCGGGACCATTTGCGCTACCTTTTATTATTTGGGACTAAATCTGCAATATGGCTAGTTTTTTGGGACTATTTGCGCCAAAATCCCTAATTAAATTGAATTTACCCTCATTTTAACAGTTTAAGCGTTGTCAAGAGACGTGCTTCAAGTTTGGTTGAAATCGCAAACAAGTTAATAATAATAATAATAATAATAATAATAATAATAATAATAATAATAATAAAGAAAACTGTTTTTCAATACATAGTGAGCTACGTGGGTCTGTAACTTACTGGGGGGAAAACAGGAGGGCCTTCAGGGCTAGCATCGTCGTAAATGCAATATGCAGTGATAAGTGCCATTTATGCACTTATTTAAGTCTTTTAAATTATGTTTATTCGTATTTCTAGTTAATTTCATGTCTAATTTTGTGTAATTTATTTCTATTTCAGTGTAGAATCGGGAATTGAAGAAAAGAGTGAAATTTGGGACGAAAAGAGACACTACACCAGTTTTCGCGAATTGTCACGGTCAAAAACAGTGACTCGATGGGTGGGTCACGGTTTTTATCCGTGACAATTTTAGACGTGACGCGGTAAGGGGTCACGGTTTTAAACCGTGACCCTCGGTCCGGGGTCACGGGTTTTGACCGTGACCGACGGTCACGGTAAAAAACCGTGACCCATTTAAAAAATCTGAAAAACGAAAAAAAAAAAAAAAAAGAGAGAGCTAGGGGTCACGGTTTTAAACCGTGACCCCTAGCTCTCAAATATTAAAAAAAAAAAAAATGCATCCTCCCACAAATGAGAACTCACCAGATTCATCTGCATCCAGTTAAGCATTCAATACATTATATTTTTTGCACATAAAATAGATCAAAACAACTTGCTATTCAATGAACAATAGAACCTACTCAGTTGGATCTTCTCTATAAATCCATAATCAACCTACCTGATTAGTGATGAACAAATATACAATATGAATTACCTTCTCCAGAAAATGAATTACAATATGAATAATTTCCTAAATTCTAGATTATCTAGAATCTGTAGTAGATAATGTTTTCAAATAAACAAGAATTGCAGTAACTTATTGTTGCTGATTCTCATGGATTCAAGGCTCAAAACATTGAGTGAACAGAGTATCTCCACAGCCCACAAATGATCTCAAGGCATAAATAAAAACAACGAAACCTTGATTCCCCAACATTTGTTCTTAGGCCAGATGCCAATCTTCCACCTATCCTCTTGCCATTCTTTATAGACAAGATCACAAGAAGCGCAGGCAATAGTCGCCAAGCCGACTGTGTAGTCTGTTATTCTCAATCTCTTGTCTAATTTTCTGTCTCAATTCATCTGCACAAGAAGAGGCAAAGGCTTAAAGCATGAGATAAGAGTTGATACTATTTTAAAAACACGAAGATCTTTCTATCTACATAACCAAAACCAATTATACAGAGCTACCCTTTATAGTTTCATCCTCCCAAAACAAACTGATATCTCCCCCCTTTCTTTCTCTCTCTCTCTCTCTCTCTCTCTCTCTCTCTCTCTCTCTCTCTCTCTGTGATATATCTTATAGAAAGAAAAGACAGAAAGCCTCAAGCATTTTTAAACCTCTGATTGATACTTAAAACAATATCAAAGATAGATGCAAAGAACCGTGGCTCAAAAATAATAGAAATAACATATAGAAATGTTTAAGTTCCACATAAACATATAAAAGAACTCTTGTATGCAGATATTAACCAAATGGAGCTCAAAATTCCCACAAAGAACCATCAGAAGATTTAACAAGTAAATGAGAACAATACATCTATTCGAAGTGCATTTTTCTATTCAAGTTAATAAATAAATCAAGTTTTGAAATAAGTTAGTATTTTTTTTTTACCAAAGCTAGAAATAAGCAAATAGGATTGTTTCAACGATGGTGCATGGCATCAAAATATGGATGGTCCATGGCAGCTTTAGCAGAAATCCTCTCAGCTAGATCATATTTAAGCATTTTCTACACCATTAAAAGATTAACAAGACATTAGCCTCACTAGTCACAACTATGATCATACTAATGTGCAGTGATAATCATGGTTCACAAACTTTAAACTCAATTTCATCTGAGATCTAATTAGGTATATGAGAACGAGCTTGAAAATGAGAACTTACTGATAGAACAGAACAAGCCAAGTTTTGAGGTTCCCACTTTGGATGCACATGCCACTTTACCATCAAACCATAGCGAAAGTCATTTACCATCACATGCTTCTTGAACTTTAAGGTTCCATTGAAGAAACCGGTTCCATTGAAGAAACCCTGTAATGTAGAAACAAAAGTAGAGAGAAATAAGAAACATATAATAAGTGGAGGTAGAGGTGGAAATGGGGGTCACAATTTCAAATAAGCTTTCCCTACATTGATGCTGCTTAGTAGTAGCAGTTGGCTGCTACCCAACAACTGCTACAAATTTGGCTGCTACAAATTCGATAAAAAAGGGAAAAAAAAAAACAAGGCGAAAGAAAATCTAGGATGGAATGCAATGTATACCTCTGACTCGTTTTCCAAACTAAGCTCATTAACCATATATTTTTTGACCAGTCAGATCATCATCCTTCCATCACTAAAGAATGTCTGACCAAGAACTAAAATAAAAAAGAAGAACAAAAAGCAAGCAAGAGCAACAAAGAAAGTATATAATACTTGATTCTCAAGTAGCTCTTTGATATCCGAGGCAAAAATGGTTCTTTTGCTCAAAATGCAAAATAAAGGTCCCATTAATAAGATGATGATGTCATAAGAAAACAAAAGCTCAAATTAAAGTAGGGACAAAAAGAAACATTAAATGACTTACTAATTTTGTAATGCATGTAGTACAAACTATATGCCCTTAATGAGGATATTGGTTCACATTCATATACTTGTAATATATACATCACCAATTCAATTGGCAAGATCAATGACTGAATCCAATAAAAAAGCATTCCACATGTGTGGTGTAAATATCATTATCAACACGTGCAATCTTTTTCAACATTTTACCCTTTGACCTCCACATCATGAACCTACTCAACTTTCAATTGGCAACCTATGCTTACAAGAATTCGTTCAATCACCACATGCCTCTAAGAAAACCAAAGAAAACCATTTGAAAATTGCATACAAAGATTCTTCAAAGAAAATAACACAACTCGAAAAGCGCCACAACAAACAATAACATGCGAGAGAGAGAGAGAGAGCACTGAAATGTAAGCTCAACTACAAACATCATATGTTCATCCCCTGTTAAAACACATTCATAAACAGTTGTACCACCTTCTAACCACACATTTCATGAGAACCACAAGTTGGTAAAAAATTGTTTCCATCAATGTATGTAAATTTAAAACTCTCAACAAGAACAGATCACACCAATAAAGGATATAGAATTTTAGCTAATATCTCTAACAGCGATGACCAGGTTAAGTTTCATGGAGCATATACATAAAATGAAAAACAGAAAAGAAAGCTCCCAAAGCAAGCATGTAAACAAGTATGCCAATTACATTGCTACTTTAAACCTTTTTCCATCTAAGCAACTTCTACAACTCATAAACAAACATCAATATCAAACCATACATCTAACACCATCACCTAAAAATTCAATTGATCTTGAAAATAAAAATTATACCCTACATAACACAAAAAGTAGCAGAATCTTGAAGTTTTCGAAGGAAGTAAAACAATCGGAATGTAACACTTTACAATAAGATAAAATGGTACACGGTCAAAAGGGCATTGAAACAAGTCACACCAAATTGCACACCCAAAGAAGATCATCACACCCAGGGCTCGATTTATCGACTAATATTTCCGCGACAAAGTGATGCAATCAATAGATTCAACTCACAGCAATACACGTCCACAAACATGGTTACCAAACGAGTTCAATAGATTCCAACTCACAGCAATAATCTTGTTCTAACCAAATTATTACTTCTGCTGAAAGCGTACACAGTTCCTGATCACGAGCTGCTAACAGATGAGCAAGATCGACCTGAAAGATCCAGAGAAGAAATTAATCTAAGTCACTGTAGAAACACAAACGGGATTCAGAACCAGGACATGATTGATCTCATATAATAAAACAATAATTACAGATCTAAAACAGTAAGAACAGACATGCAAATGTGGTGTGATGATTAATTAATATTAATCAGAATCTTTTAATTACATAGGAGTCTCAGATAGACAGAGAAGATGAAGAGTACTTTGAAATTTCAGCACTGCAATGGGTTGAGGGACCACCGGATTTGAGCTGCGGACGAAATCTAGGCCGATGGTGAGCGAGATGGTCCGACGATGAAGGATCGAGAGTGCATGGGTCGAGTTTCTCCTTAGTGATTAGGGCTTCTCTTCCGATATTGGAGGCTGGGTTTTGAGAAGTGTTGCGAGATCTGATGCCTTTATTTTTTATTTTTTATTTTTTTTAAATGGGGAGTCACGGTTTATAACTGTGACCCCCGCAGGCCCGGCAAAAAACCGTGACTCCAATTAAAATACGTGTGACAATCAACGCGTGTAGGGGTCACGGTTTTTAACCGTGACTCCTTGAAAATGTTTAGTGTGACAATTTCGTTATTTTGGTGTAGTGAGACATAAATTGAAGTTTTAAGGACTCAATTAGAAGAAATAAAAGTTGGGAAGGTGAAGAAAAATCAAATGGGAGCCAAATTGAAGAAATCAAAAGTTTGTGGACTCAATTGATCAAATTTAGAAGTCGAGGACTTGCCCTACAATTAAACTGTGAGGACCAAAATGGAATCTGGCAAAAGTTGCATCTGGTAAACCATGCGGTCGCATGCGTGACCGCATGCCTTTGGAAATTTATAACCATGCGATCGCACGCGAGATAGCATGGTTATATCGGGCAGATTCGCAGAAAATTTCCAAAACTGATTTGGACTCTGATTTTTTGGGCTTTCTTGCATCTATTAATACCGATTTCGACCTAATTCGTGGGGGGGACGTCAAAGAAGAGGGGAGAACGAAAATTGGAGCAATCAACTTGGAGAAACTTGGAGAAAAAACCACAATTGAAGATCCAATTCAAGAGCTCAACATTAACTCGGTCATGGCTTTCTCTTCTCGTTTTTCTTCTGATTTTTACAGCATGTTAGGCTAAACTTTTCGTAACATTAGGGTAGAGATGAAACTTGGATTTTAGTTTGAATCCGGATTGAGAATTTGATGTTTTATTAATTCTTATGCTTATACGAATGTTTAGTTTTGAGTTTTCAATATAAAGATATTTTCTTTTGCAACTTGTGGCCAAAGTTGATATGTGATTTATTCATTGAATTGAGAAATCTTGAATAAATTAGACTCTTATTGAAAACCATGAAGTCCGATAGGGGATGAGAATACCCCTATGCTTTGTGCGATATTTTTATACAATTCTTGTGTTGTAATGCATTTTTATGCCGTTGTTATTATAGAGATATAGTTAACACGTCATATAAATAGGTTGAATTTTACTTGAGAAAGATTATTCAACAAATTTTGTGAATTGAATCGTCAAAACTAACTTGCGTTGTCAAATTATTAATCCGGGGGACAACTAAATGAAAAGTGGATTCGAAACCTTAATGCTAGTTTTCCCATATTCGATTTCAAATTATAAAAAAAAAATCATTCTTTTAATTTGCTCTCATTTAATTCTTAATTTTTAAATTTTAGATTTAGCAATCTAATTTAGCAATCTAATTTTCGCAAGATTAGAATTAATTGATCTTGCAGTTCCACGAACATCTACTCTCATCATTAATGGTAACACTTGAGCATCTAATGAAACTGCCATCACAACAAGTGAGACAAGTCAACAGATAAGCTTTGGTAGCCATTGGAGATCGTGTGGTTAATATGCAAATTAAGGGCTTCCAGTGCACCCCATTTATAATCCACTAGTGCCAAATTATTTAATTATGGTCTTAATTTTATACTAATAATTATTGCATCACGAGAACAAGAAGTTGATGCGAAATTACGTACTAATCTAACTTGAACAATCATTCCATTTCACACCATCTCACGTTTTCTAATCGTGTGGATCGCATGCGAATCACTAATATTGACATTTTTTTAATAAACAAAATTTAGGTACGGTATATATTAAGCTACACATTTTTAATATTTTATTCTTTCAAATACATAAGAAGATTATCTATCATTAATTAAAAAATTAATCCAATTTAATTTCTATAAAAAAAAATAGGTTTAAGTCACTGCAGTTAGTAGTGAATAAAAACATTTACTGTCCAAGAGGGCTTCTCGTAATCAAAAAGACGTCCCCTTATCAAAAAGACGTCTCGGAATTGAGATAAGTTGTGATTCCTACTATTAAGGAACTCCTATTACTAAAAAAACTTGGGCAATAATCTATATGTATATCTATATTCTATATATATTAATAAAATGAGATCATTTTCCCGCCAAAAGTTTTATTTTTATGAATTAAAAAAATAAAATTTAATTGTAAAAGGATAATTACAAATTTGCAACTCAATCTTTCCTTCCTCTTCTAGAATTCGAACTCTTATATATGTCCCATTTTAGGTCATTTTTCTGCGAAAAGTTTTATTTTCTGAATTAAAAAAATAAAATTTAATTGTAAAATCACGCTTCGAATAATCACAAATCCGCAACTCTCCCCGTGCAACGCACGGGAGAAAATACTAGTATTAATAAAACCAGCACATTTTCCCACCACTTTCACTTATTTTTCTGAATTAAAAAATCAATTTTTAATTATGGCAACGAATTTTACCGCTTCTATATGTCTTTTCCAACTCGACTTCTTCTTCAGCGTGTATATATATATACACGCATCGGGTCCACCTATTTTTTGAATTAAAAAAATCACACCGTTAAAATAAGCCAATCCATGTGCAAGTTGGATCAACTCTAATCTAATACATGCACCTGGTATTTATATTCGAAAAAATAACTAGTCACAGCCTAAGATATAAACGTGAGATGAAAAGGCACAATGTTTTTACGTAGCATGACTTTGGTAATTAACGACAAAACATGAATCGCAGGATTTTTTTCCTCTGAATATTATATTAATGGTCCTAAAAAGGATACTACAGATATCATCAAATTGGCAATGTTGATTCACACGATATTATCGTTCAGTTGGTCGGAAAATTACATCGGATTCTTCTTTATCTTGTGTTAATTGACTATGCTTTGTTTTAATTTTTGATTCGATTTGTAGGTCGTGGATGAAACATTAGGCATAACTTCAAAATACATAATGGTTAGATTACTAAATGAAGTGAAGGGATATGAAAGAAACCCAATTGTTTGCTGTAAAAAACTGTGATAAAAATTATTAGACATGCTGTGGTCGGTCAAGTGTATCTATGATTATTTAATTGTTACAAAATTTGATGTCATTTATATATTCTTTAATTGGGTTGTGTGGCGGAGAATAGTAGATTTTATCGGTTTTAGAATGTTATTGAATATAAGATATTTCAACATGATAAGTTATATTTTTAATGTTTTAATTCTCGCATTTTGATAATGTTTGTATTATGTTTTTATATATTTTTCTGGTTATTATTTACTTTATGTGTTAGGAGTTACAAAGAGGCACTTCTACAATACTTCTACAACATTTCTCCTTGTATTGGCATTTCCGGATGATAAATTGGCTCGTGAAATCAATGGCTAATGGGAATATTGTGGAGTGGAGATAATGATGGAAACAAGTGCTAGTGGAGACAAAAGAGAAAAAGAAAAGAAAAAAACATCATCATGGTATATCATTAGGACATAATCATCACACCTCTTTTTCTTCTTTTGACTTGCATTTTGGAGAATAAAACGTGGATGTTATATATGAAAGGCAAGTTACGTAGAAGAGGAGGAAGCAGAGTGAATTTGCGAGGAATATATAGCACATGCAAGAATTTCAACACAAGAAAATTGAGAGATAAATACGAGTGAAGAGAGAGTTGAACACATACACAATTGAGGAGCACAGGAAGGGAGAAAACACCGGAGGCCAAATATTTGTTTCTACCCTTAAAAATCTGGTTATGTATCTCTTTATTTTCTCTATTGAAACTCTTGTATTTAAATTTATGTGTAGCTAATTTTCTATACTTGGGACGAACAATGAATCCTCTTTGTGAACTCTAGTATTTTGTTATTGGATTTAATATTACATGATTGATTTGTCGTTAATTTTATGTTGTTAAGCTTATAAATTTATCTTTTTGATCAATTGATAAATTATAAATTGGTTTGTGTTGGATTTGAGAAATGAAAACATAAATTAGAATAAACAACATAGAACACTAATTTAGACGAGATTTAGAGATAAACTTGTGGTTAGTGCGATCTTAGGTGAAGTTTCGACGTAACCTATTTGAATTTATTGTTTGAATGCATTCTAGAGGGTTGATAACGAATTTATTTAGAGATAAATAAATTGGCCTAATAGAATAGATTTATTTATTATCGAGAGATATAAATACTTGATTTAGTAAATTCGATCGTTAATGACAATAAAATCACTATTGAATCCAATAACGTACTAGAGGGATCAAAGTCGGTGAAATTGTAAGTCCCAAGTCTCATAATTCCCATCTTTGTTTATTTATATTTCGCAATATTAATTCTTGTTAGTTAGATATTATTTAGTTTTTATATTTAATTTGTAAGAACTTATTTTCATTGAAAAAACAAAGCAACTTTCGAATTGTCTTTTCAAATAGAGTATAAAATTGATAATTTTGGTAGTTAAATCAAGTCCTTGTGGGATCGATATTTGGACTCAAAAATCCATTTTACTACTTGTTCGACCCGTACACTTGCGGCATTTATTTGACACATTTCATAACGAACACAACACAATATAAAATTATGTGAAATTTTTTTGTTTTTAGTCCTGCTATTTACTATAACACGATGTATTTGTATAAAATATAGGCAAAAGCCTACTAAAAATTTTCGAAATTCTTTTGCACTTATTCCCTAATGTGGATTCTAATTTATTACATGTGTATATGTCTCCCCGTATAACGCACGGGTAGAAACACTAGTGAATAAGAATATGGTAACTGATTCCAGCACTAATATTTCTATATATTTTGAGATATGTGTTAACCATGTAATTAACATCTATTATGTAATTGTATTTATTTGTTGAGACATTAAAACAATGTGATATTTGTCATAGTATTATTTTTTCCTAAACTTTAATTGTTTGAACTTGACGATATAATACTTATTATTATTATTATTATTATTATTATTATTATTATTATTATTATTATTATTATTATTATTATTTTGGGTGTGAATTAATTTGTGATGTCATTGTTTGATGACTTTTTAATTTGTTTATATATTTAATTATTTCGTATTTACATTCATTTAATCCAATACAGTCGTCTCACTTGTGCATATATATGTACAAACTTAGGTTCATGAATAATTTAGTAGATCTGTGAAATTAAATAATTAATCATGTGTTATATTAATTTTTGTTTAACAAAAAAATAGATTAATTTGTTGACTATTTCATACGACAGGATGAGATTGATTGTGACGAGACTTTAACATGTTTTGGAAGCTTCGATTCTATTAGGAAATAATGTAGGCAAAAGATTTTCATTTCGAGAATGTCGTTGACTCTCTCAAATACAAGCTTACCTTTTCAATTCCAAGGAAGACAGTTTCCTTTAGTTGTATCTTTCGTCGTGACAATTAACAAGAACCAAGGACAATCACTATCAATTGAAATGATATGGTTCCAGTGCTGGTACCATTTTATGGCACCAATACTGGTAAACTACATGTGATTTACCATATTTTCATGTGAAACCACGTGTAGTTTACTCTTGGTTTCATGTGAAAACACTGTAAATTAACCACATACAGTTTACTGGCATTGGTGCCCAAAATGGTACCAATGCTAGAATAAGAACATTCTTGTCATTATCACATGTGAAACTTTTTTTTGATATATTTTTAGTGATTATGCTTATTTAATATATTTTTTATTCATTTATAATGTGACTTATGTATTGGTTTGTAAATATATTGAACTTTTGTAACTACATTATTCATAACATGTATAATTTCAAATTTTATAATTTTTCGATATTAGTAACACAAATTATTCATAAGTTGATACGGAAGCACTTACCAGTATATTGAAAAGTATAAACAAATCTTAACAAGAGAGCAGGCATTGGTGGTGGTGGAATTAAATCCATAAAGAGATATACGATATAAAGGCGAAATTAACCGAAAGTACATCCACATAAAGATAATTAACAATGTACTATATCCATACATAAACACGATGGATGGTTAATGAATACAACTGCACCAGTGTACACGATAAGATAACTTCTACTACTGTCTACTACAAGATTACTATAGTTTGTATTTCCTAAGGTTGATAGAAAATGCGCACACCTGCGACTCATGTTTTTCATAGTATTAGTTTAACGGTGTCACAACGTCTTCGAGATGAAAAGTATGTCATTAATCCCTTACCCTTTTCCTCCTATTGTTTAATATATAGTTTCACTATGGTGATTTTTTCAGTATTAATTTCTTTTCCGCATAATTTCAATTTGTTTTCAACAATAGTTAAATGAATTGCATTCTAACACGAGACTACAGTAACTCAGTTTGAAACGGTTGGTCATGGTTATATGATTCCTTTTTTGAATTCAAGGTTTACATGGTATGTATGAAAATTTTCTTATATATGCTTTTTTCAATTATTATTTTTTCATATATGGAGAAATTTAAAATTTAATACAATACATAATATCTATTTGTCGTTCAGCACGGCTAATAGAAGATGGTCGTGGGACAAAACGGTTAATTAACATTAATATACTTTATGTGCATATATTTCAAGCAAAGTAAGTATTTCAATGACAAATGCTTTATTATATGTTTTGTATTTAATAGATTTTTAGTGTTACATATGTTTAGCCTGCGCAAATCAAGTTAGTGAACCATGATTACTTCAAACAATGAAAAATTATGAAGTATCTCTTCAATCGTATTTCATCATCACTATCGTTAGTATTGTTAATGTGGTTGTTTTGAATTGCATTTACTTTTCAATTGAAGACTGTCTTGATTTGTTTTTAAATTTATTTGATTTTCAATTGAACATTGTCTTGATTTATTTTTAATTAATACAATTTTCCTATTAGTACATCATATAGTAATTATAATATACGAGTTATACATGACTAGCAATTATTCTTTTATCATCTAACAAACTAATAACAACCATCTAACATAAGCAAGAATTTTATTGATGACATTGTTGCTCATAGTATTTTTTAATTTTGATTGATCTGTGTATGGTTTTTCTGTTCTTTTTCTTTTTCCCTTATATTTGTTATTAGGAGTGGGCACAAAGTCTATTGGGTCAGTTTTGGGCCCAACTTGAAACCGATCCAACTGTAGGCGATTTGGACGTTTCCAAACGACAACCGAACTAGCGGTTCGATTTCTTGGGATAGTTTGGGTTGGTTCAGTTATTACATACAATTCATTTTTATTTTTTTTAGTTTTCTTCAACATGGCTAAGTTTTCGATTGACAATTGCCAACCTGAAAACAAACCGGTGATGGGTTAGTTTTCGGGTTGGGTTCGGGTCGATTCGGGTTGGCGGGTTATTGGGCTAAATGCCCACTCCTATTTGTTATGGATAAAATTGTTTAAGCTTTGTTCATACTTAGACAAATATTTCATCTGGTCTATATGTGCCTTGTGAGGTCTACGATGCGGTGACAGGTATGAAACGTGTTGGAAAAGACTTCGTATTTTAATTTTAAGTTGTAATCGTGTGATAACTCAATTGAGACTGATGTTAACAATCAATACTTTATTTAAAATGCAGCCACGCCTTTAAATAACTTTATAATGTCATATGTTACAAAAAATATTCGTTTTTTATATTACATTATGTTACCATCAATTAAGCACAATTGTGAATTATGTGTCAAATAATTTATTTTCTACTTTTTTTTTGCAGCAAAATTCAACTTATACGATTTTATTTCTCGTGCAACGCACGGGTGTGAAAACTAGTTAACACAAAAAAAAGGTGGCTAATACCCAATAAATTGCATCAAAAATTATACCAACTGAGATTCCGAGTAGGATTCTAAAATCTCAATTGGATTTATCAATGTTTCAGATCCGACCCGATCAATGACCCGAAAAAGGGATTGGGTCAAGGGTTAGACGGCAAACCCGGGGTCAACTCGGGGTCAACTCGGTGAGTATAAAAAACCAATTAAAAATATCATAAAAATTTTAAAAAATTAAAAAACAAATCACCACTTCATAAATTTAATTTTAAACATTGTCTTCAATTCAAAACCTACAACAAGCACTGTAGCACCATTTAAAAACAAAAAACAGCGCATGACACAACACAACCCAAGTCCAAAATATCAACAACATCAAGCACCAATGAACAACAACTTTACTTTCAATAAAAAAAAGGCAACTTTGAAAATCAAATTCATTCTCAAAAAACTTGACCCATGAAACTCGGTAAACCCGGTACCAGGTCAATGGGTTAGGAAAAACCCGGCCAGGTCAGCTGGTTTTTACCCAGGTCCATCACAACTGGGTTTCTACAATTTCGCAACCGGACTTTTTGATGCGGGTCGCAGGTTTTACGGTTGACCCGACCTGACCGGACCGGGTCTTATAACATTGGGATTTATATATACTCCCTTGTCTCACTAAGATAGATTTATTTTCTATTTTCGCTTGTCCAAAATTATAGTATATTTTCCTTATTGAGAATATAATTTATTTTGTAGTTAACTAAAGTACCTCTATTTAATATTATTCGAATACTAAAAATCAACCAGATATTTCATGTCTCAAGGATATTAATCATATTCATGCTACTTTTTGTCATTTAATGTGAGAGTAAAATAGAAAGAATATAGAAATATTTTGTAATCTATATATATATATATATATATATATATACACATATAATACCAAAGTATTTCACTCTATTTTTTAATTTATTTTTTAATGTTTCCTCGCCTAAAACCAAGGCTTTTCTTGTCTTTTTCTTTTTTATTTTTTAATAATATTATTACCAAAACAAAAATCATAAATCTCCTCAAATTCTATGCAGAAAAATCTCCTCAAATTCTATGCAGAAAAATCTCCTAAAATAAAACATTTTCCATATTTAATAAGATTTCTACCACTTGCTTTACCAATCTCATTCTATATAATTATTCTCTCTTTCCATCCCCCTTTTTCCATTTTCTAAAAATAATTTTAAATTAAAAAATAAAAATCATTACTTTATTTTATTTGACTCAATGAGAGCTTTAAAACAAGTATAGGATAAATATATAAGTTTTTCTTTTTAAAAATTTAAAATTTAACGCAAATATATAAAATTAGTGTCCAACATAAATATAAATTGATATTTTAATATAGATTAATAAGATAAAAAATTGAAAATATATATCTATATATATATAAGTAGTCTTTTTTCCGCCTAAACATATTATTTTCACTAATTTTTACTCACTTTTTTATTCCACATCAACAAATTTTTCCGCCTATAAAATTTACCTAATATATATACACACACAAACATATATAATTCCATTTTCTAACAATAAATTTAAATTGAAAATAAAAATCATTACTTTATTTTATTTGACTGAACGAGAGCTTTAAAACAAACATAATATCAATATATAAGTTTTCCTTTTAAAAAATTTAAAATTTAACGGAAATATATAAAATTAGTGTCCCATATAAATATAAATTGATATTAACATAGATTAATAAGATTAAAAAAATTGAAAATCTATATATATATATATATATATATGTAGTTTTTTCCACCTAAACACATTATTTTCTCTAATTTTTACTCACTTTTTTGTTCCACATCATCAATTTTTCCTACCTATGAAATTTACCTTTTATATATATATATATATATATAATAGTGAGCTTCTTTTCCCATTAGCTTTTCCAGATAAAAAAAATTTATTTATCCGTTCGCACTAAAATTTCATCATTTTCTTATCTGTTTAATGGAACAAGATCTTATTTAATTATTTAATTTCAACCTTTCCGCATACGTTTAATCGAATAGGATTTTATTTAATTATTATTATTTAATTCTTATCGGCTCTGTCGTTTCTCAATTTTCACACAATGAAATTTTCGTCCCAATTTCAGCCCTTATTGTTTTAGCCCTAAATTGATTCCACATTATTATTTTTATTAGTTAAAAATTTAAAGCATTTTTTTTTGTTAGCGTGTTCCTAAATTCTAGGATTACGACAAATCTTCTCTTCCAATCTCCTATGTAGATCATTTTAGGATTCATACTTTTTAGAATTCACACATTTTTTCTAAATTTGATTTAATTGTTTTTACTACTTAAAAATTAATTAGCTTATCTATCTATGTATATATAATAATTCATTCATTTTCTAAATTAGTTATCTAACTAGTCAATTACAGTTTCCGCCCATGTCCTTCACAATTTTTTTTTTACCCCTTAATACACTATCGCTTTAGCCCATATAATTAACATTTCTAATACAATGAGAAATAATTAATACTCTTCATGTTTACCTATTTTAGACAATTATCAATACTACAATTATGTAAACTTATATTGACCATTAAAGTTAAATTTTCGACAAACATTCAAGATTTGATAATTGGAATTTCACATTAATATATGAAAATTTAATTGTTTGATTTTACATAATAGTTTATTTGAAAACTTTTAAATAATCATAGGGAGAATTATATTTCCAAAGCACATTTTTATTAATACATTACATTCTATTTATTTTAAAGATTCCCAATGTTTACATCTTAATTTAATTACAGCCTTAAGTTTTTTCCTATCCATGATTATTTTGAATCTTTAACTAATTATAAATTTTGACTATATATAAAGATCTTTTTTGTCTAAAAATTTTATTTATTTAGACATCAAATTACTTATTTACTCATTATACTTTTAAATATTGTAAAATATAACGGATGTAAAATGTGAATATTTCTTTTAATTTAAATATCCTAACAAAAAATTAAAATATAAATTAATATTTACGCACAAAGTAAGTTAATTACTAAAAATTATTAATTATAAAAATGTAACAAAAAATTTGAGGACATTATTGTTATCAGAAACAAAATTAAATACCTTATCATACAATTAAATTGTGGTGTAGTCAATATATTTTATGGTGTGAAATAATTAGCCTTATTTGAGATATTCATCAATTTTTTTTAATCTTGCATTATATAACGTAATTATACTACTTACACACGATTAGATTAATCGTACTTAACTATTGTAAGATTGCATATCAATTACAATAAGGTTCAAATTATTACAATACTTAGATTTTTTTTTTTTAGTTCCAATGAAGATAATTTCTCTTGATAGTATCTTACATCATGACAATCAATAAGAGCCAAAGAAATATTTTTATTTAAGGAAATTCTATTAAACCTTGTGTTTATAGTATATTTATAATTTACCATATGTTTTAAGAAATTATATTTTACACATCATATTTCACTAAGTCTTAACAAAATACATCTTATGTTGAACAAAAATTGGAAAAAAAATTAAAAAATTACTTATTAAAATGAAATTACCCCCTTTTGTGACTAACAAATTACACCCCATATATTTCAGTACATAACACTTTACATATCATTATTCTTCAAAACATTAATAAAAACTTATTTTATGAAAAATAATTTTAATTTTTTCTTGCTTTTATTCTGAAACATTTTTTCAAGTTAACTATACATAATATATGAAATATTATAAGTAAATTGAAAATAAGGAATCGTCTTCATTATTGTTGTGATAAGTTCTACCACTACTACTACAATCAATTGTAATTTTCATAAGAAATAATTTCACCGAATTTTGAGGTCTTCCTTTTTAAAGAGATAAATATGTAAATAAAAAATAAAAAAAAAAACGAGTTGCAAAATATTGCCAAATATCATATACTATTAAACTTGACTCTTTATTATTCATTGAATAAAAATTATTTACGAACTGTTAAATATAAATTAATATTTCTGTAATTTTATGATACATTTGAATAATTTTTTAATGGGATTGATTTATTCACTCTCCAAGTAGTATTATAAGAATCGAGAACAAATATTTTATTTCTTTTTTTTTGTGAAAGTAAACAAATATTTGGTCAAGTATAATGGAAAATTATGCTTGAGGAAAATATATTTTCTCTTTATTAGTCAACTAGGTGCAATGATTCCATCAAACATGTTGGTGTGAAATATTTGTTTTCACAAATGCCGTGAACCATTAGAATTGTAATATTTTTTATTTATTCTTGACTCTATTATTACAATTAATTGTTCACATCAAACTTACATTAATTGAGTTATATTTACTAAATTGGTGGATGCTAGAAAATTTAATTTAATGGCCTAATTTTAGTGATAAGTAAATAAATAATTCAATTACATATTTAATGAATAAAGATTAGTTGACACGTAAATAAATACATAAATTGCATATTTTGTAAATTATGCATATAATAAATCTACCGGCTCAATCAACGATCGAAATTATGCGACTCAATCAGAATTTCTTAATTGTCTCTCGATTATATTAAATATCTATTTTGGATTCTATTTTTTAAATAAATATTAAGAATCCCAGCTACTTTAAATTATTTATTCTATACAAATTTTTATCTGTTTAGATTTTATTCAATTTTTAAAGATCGTCGATTAAGTCGTCTTTTTAATTATTAATTATATATATTTCAAGTTATTTATCTTATCCAAATTAATTTAAATTTGATTATAGCATTAAATATGGTGAAAAAATATGATTAAATATCTATGATTTTTTATCAATCAAATTAAGAAACCTATATAATTTAAATTATTAAAAATAAACATAGACATTGATGAGTTTAAAAAAGCTATTAATATAGTGAATATATTGAATTGGTGAGTTTATACTGAATATGTTAATATACGTGTTTACTGTGTTTAAAAGGTGTTTATTGAATACATATTAAAAAAGTACAAATAAAATTCTCCGATTAAACGATCATGATAAGACATGAATGGGGATGAGAATTTTTTAGCCGGGTGGGGACGAGGAATGACAGTCCTTATCCTGTTGCAATTCTTATAACATTGTTGCTTAGACTCGATTAAATGAAGGTGGGCAGGGCAATGATAAGTGTTCCTATCGGTGGCAGAAATAGGGTGTTAGGGTCTGTACCCGCTCTATTATTATTTCTATAATATAAATGTATGTTGATTATATTTCATAGTTAGATTTCAAAATTTTATTATTCACATATTCAGTGTTAATACCGTATATCCCATGAGTGTATAATTAATATCTTTCAAAATTAATAAAATATAGAATAATCTTTTTTAAAAAAAATCATAGGCTCTAAGAAAATTAATAGAGTTTTTTAGTATGCTTATTTTGATAACTATAGCATCTAATTTTATTAATTTTATTTTATGTTTATACATATCTAATAGATTTAATCTTACCATAAACAAAATGTGATATATTAACATAATCTCTATCACGAATTATCATCCCATATAACACACGGGTGTAAATGCTAGGTAAAAGTACGGTACAAATTGACAACTTATCATAAATTAATTATTCTATTAACATTTATAAAAATTATTATTTGTTAAAAAATTAATCCCATATAATGTAGGGGTGTAAATCTAAGTAAGAACGCTGGGTGAAAAATATTAATATTTTGATTTATAATATTAATATCAGTATGATTTACGAACGTTTTGAATATATCATCCCGTGCAATGCATAGGTGCAAAATGATAGTTCCAATCATATTTAAAATATTTTCTTAATATGAGTGAAAAAGGTGCACACCTGTCTTAACGGGGCGGATGGAGTAGTATACTTCTAGTGATTTTACCCACTATTCGCTAACTAATTTGTAATTCTGATTGTGCACGGAAACTTATAAAGTTAAAAATCCATCTTACTACAATCAATAAAATTCCGTTTTCAACAAAACTGGCCGCAAAAAATTCCATAACTTCTTTTTTTGGGCAATAACTTTAAAAAAAAAAAAACATCCAATGAGTTAAGAGACAAAAATCCATAGAGACTACCACGATATTGACTTTATTTATTTATTTTTATTTTTTTTGTGGTGGTACATTAATTCCTATGTTTTATTATTATTATTACTTTTTTTTTGAGAGGGCATTGATTCCAATATTTGATTATTCTTTTTCTATCCACTCTAGACCTAATTTATTGTATTCATTATTATTTTTTATTTTTTTGAAAAAAGAAAATTAGTACAATATTACATGCAACATTACGTGTAAAGCACGTATTTTTAACAAGATCAATTAAAATTATTTTTTACCATTCATCATTTTCATCCTCATGCATTAATTTGATAATTATTTTTATATTTTCAAATTTCATTATCTTATTTTTACTTTTTGCTTAGCCATATATGTAAAATATAGTTTTTCAACCAGCCAAATCAAACATTTTTCATTTATTTGACAGTAACTATAAATCTTTTTATTATTTGTTTATCAACTTGTGGCTAGGGCTTTATTATTTGTTTATCGACTTGTGGCTAGGGCTGGGCATCGGGTCTGCGGGTCGGGGTTGGGCCCGACCCGAAAATCGACCCGATGCCAATCGGTGTGAAGGGTCCCGGCCCAAAACCGACCCGAACCGATTCGGGTCAGTTTCAATCGGTTCGGGTTTCGGGTTTTTGGGCATAAATTTTGGATTTTTTCTTTTTTTTTTATTTTTTATTTTTCTGAAAACCGATCAGTTTTTGGGTTGGTTCGGGCCAACCCGAAAAACCGACCCGAACTGATTCGGGCCGGTTCGGGTCGGTTCGGGCCTGCGGGTTTTCGGGCCAAATGCCCACCGCTACTTGTGGCAATGAGAAATTAAAAAAAAAAAGATTGTGGGTGGGCTTCGTCCAAATGGCCTTAACTTATACCAGTGAGTTTTGGTTAATTATATTGGCACCACATTTAGGCCTTGTTCTTTTGGGTGCTTAACTTATCCGCACGCAATTCCGTATAACCAATACACATTTTCAACCACACACACATCTCCCAATACAATATTAACCAAACATTTTTACACGGAATACCGCGCGGATAAAATTTACACCCAATCAAACAAGGCCTTTAAATTGTAATAGACTTCCTCAATTTTGATTCATTTTTATGTTTATGTCCTCAATTTTTTTTCATTCATAATTTTATTTTTAAACTTCAATTAAGTAATCAAATCATGTCTCAAATCATAATTCTTCACTAAATATTTTGTGAACTTACATTCAATTGAGGTGCAAATATTTTTATCGAAGTTTTTTATTTATTTATTTTTATTTTTCAAATTTACAATAAATAACATAAGAATATTTATGCTTCCTATACTAATTTATAATTAGAAGCTTGTACTCCAAATATTTTGTACAAATTACAAGAAGGTACATGATAACAATTTGATTTAAAAGTTTGAAAGATGAGAGTAAAAAGATAAAATGAAATTGAGGATATTTTTTTTGAAATTACAATGTCGTGCCTCCAACAAAAATTGTAATGCATATATAGGTGTTTGCAAACTATTTTTTCTTCCTACTTTCTCTTACTTTCTTAAACTCAAATTTGGTTAAACTAATCACATTTACATATTTCGTAAGGCCCACATGTTCTAATAAATCATTAAATTTCCACCATTCAACTTCACTTATCTCCATTTATTCTTTCTCTTTTTACTCAAAAAATACGTATTTACAAGTTTGCAAACACTCACATAATTACCCATAAGTTTTTGTGACGTTCATTGATACTTTTACTATTTTATCCTTATTTTTTAAATCTACAATTTTACGTTCTATCTTCTTTAAAAAGTTCATCCAACCCTTTTTATTTTCTTCTTCATTTCTTTTGCACTTATCTCTATCTTCTTCATTCAGTTAATTGTCGAAAACACTTCATCTTCGCTCCATTTCTCCTCATTCCACAATTTCACCATTGAAAGTATGCAAAGAAGACTTACAGATACAAATACGAGAAATCGGATAATACTTTTAATATTTATATGTGTAGGAAATTGATTTTTTTTTTGTGAAAATGATTGCAAATGAGCACATTTGCAGTCTTTTTTTTTATGAAATTTGTATTTTCTCTACTGTAAATTGTCATAAAACTACTACAACTGAACGACGGTTGTTCTACTGAATGATAATGGTCGTTCCAAACGACGGTGATCATTCTAAATGATTGTGCTTGTTTTGAACAACTAAAGTGGTTTTTCATTTTGAAAATTTTATTTTTAAATAGGAAAAATGAAAATAAAACGTATTCTTTGAATTAGGTAGACAAGGATAGTTATATATCTACATATATTGAGAAATAGAAATTTATTCATTCATCGAATTAGTAATCAATACAATAGTTATAAAAATGGTGGGAAATTAAATAATTGATCAGGACCTAACACAGAATCCACCGTTTTAGTTGGCACATGAGCAATGCGATTTGCAAATCTCTTAACCCAATTAAACTTCAAAGACAAAAACTCCCGAACTAAGTTCCGACAATCATCCATGACTAATCTGAAATAGGAGAGATCCAGCACATTCGACTAAAGGACGTTACATACTAAAAGTACATCCATCTCAATGATATGAACCTCGAGAAAATGAGATTTCATCCATGGTCGCATCTGATATTTCTCTAATTGGAATAGTCTTTGCTGCATGAAACAAACCAATCTCATCCCGAATTACAAACCCAACACCTCCATTCCCGTGATCTTTAAAAAGAAGCTACTTCAATGTTAATCTTCAACATACCTGCCGGGGAAGGAATCTAATGAACAAAACAACGGTGTTTTGAGAAACAACAAATTGTGCCTCACGCATTGGAAAAGGACAAATTTGGCCAACTTTACAATCTTCAATGAAGAAAAAGAGTGTTCGTGTCATACCACCACATTACGGTTCCACCAAAAGGCTCCAACAAATCGCACCTATCAAATCCTTAGAACCTCAGTTAAGATCAAATAGTAAGTTCAGCCATTTGAAAAAACTAGATGAGGTATTAGGGACAGCAAAGGCAGATACTGCCCAAACCCATTTGGCAACCCCAAAGCAAGCTAAACTATAGACGGCTGATTCAGGGTTAGCGAGGCAGTCTTGACAAGTAATATTAACACTAACCTTCTTGACACACTAGAGGTCCATGGTAGGAAGAACATTAGAGTATGTTTGCCAAAGAAAGTTCTTGACCTTGTTAGGGACTTGCAACTGCCAAATTCTCTTCTAGAAGAAAACAGCCAGTTCAAGAAAATCTAGGATCTTTAATGACATCATCCAATTGTAACCATTTCGTACCGAATACATGACCTTATTATCATGAATCCAACAAAGCCAGACAGCAGTTCTTCGATTACTAATGAGGATATTCAAAATAGCCCCATTTTTCATCGCCATTAAGAAGGTCTATAATAATATCAACGTCTCAACCACTTCTATCTTCGAACATTAGTTGCTTAATGGTTAATTCATTGGAGTTGGGCGGCAGAGGCAAAGTGATAAAACCATAGTTTTTGCTAGGCAGCCAGGATTCTTGCCAGACGTGAATAGGTGACCTATCACCAACTCGATACCTACAACCATCCTTGAGAAAATACTGTGCAATAATAATGCTTCTCCATAACAAACTAGGATTATACCCAACCTTAGCATCAAGAAAGCCAACCTTAGCATCAAGAAAGTGTGTTGAGGGAAAGTAATGCGCTCTGAAGACATGCATGACAAATGAATCAAGTCTTATGATTAAAACCCCAGCCATGTTTTGCTAACAATGAAAGATTAAATTCGTGGAGCTTTTTGGAACATAAATCGCCTCTACTCTTACGGCCAACATAGCCTGTCACAACGTATCCAATTGATACCCTTCTCCTTGCCTATGTCGGACTGCCACCAGAAATTATACATCAACCTCTCAATCTTGTCACAAAGTTCAATAGGGATGAGGAAGACACTTGCCCCATAGTTCGGGATTGCTTGGGCTATTATTTTCAATAGAATTTCCTTCCCCGGTCAAAACAAAGACTTCTCTTTCCAACCATGCAAACGCTGTCAAACACGATCCTTAATAAAAGAGAAAAGCTCATTCTTTTTCCAGCCAACCATGGATGGAAAATCGAGATACTTTTCATGTCTATGAAAGGCTTGAATACCTAGCCTTTAACGAATAGCATGTTGGACGTCATCATTGATGTTAGGACTAAAACTAATGTCAAACTTTTGAGAGTTGATAGATTGTTCCGATTCCATTCATACTTGATAGAGAATCTCGTGCTAAGCTAAGAATAATGGAAAGTGAGGAATTGCGCTTCTAAGAATGGTGTATAATGGCCCTAATTCATGTTTCCCATCAACCCTAAAAAGCCCTCCAATTATGTGAGAAAGAGGGAGAAAACTGAGAAAATAAGAGGAAAAACGCAATTGGTGGTTTTTGGAAATGTGCAGCCGCACATTGGGCCTGCAGACCGCGGCCCGACTGTACAATTATTTTTTAAATACTTTCTCTTTGGAGAAATTATACAAAAAAACCCTTCAACTTTTGGGTTTTCTTTCAAAAAGGACCCAAATTAATTGCATCTCAAGTCCTTCAACTTTTGGAGAGTTACAATTTGGTCCCCGAACTTTCGGAAATGTGACGCTTTTGGTCATTTGCTCCTTTTTGCATTATTCTCATTCCAATTGAGGATATTTACCTACAAGCACAATATATACATATATTAAGTAGAAATCTCCTCAATCTAATGATAAATTAGCCGTTTAGAGATATAAATAAGTATGTATAATGCACATTTATCAGCAGCTATTCCTTTCTTTCCCTAGTTATGGTTCATGAAATGAAGAGCCTCAAATCCCATCAAAACATTATCAGTGATCGACCGTCCTGGGACAAATGCACATTGAGTTTCTGAAATGATATCCAGTAAGATAAACTTGAGACGAGTGGCAAGTACTTTGGCAATGATCTTATAAATAATATTACACAAAGATAGGGGCCGAAGATCAAGCATGGATTCTAGACTCGTATTCGTAGGTATAAGCCATATCATATATCGAGGCCCGATAGGAAACTACAAGTATTCAAGTAGTCGAGGCACAATTTCGTCACATCACCACCAACAACGTCCAGTTGATGCTGGTAGAGTGCTGCATTCATACCATGCGGTCTAGTGACTTTTCGGGATGTTTAGAAAGCACTACTTCTCACATTTCAATTGCAGTGAATGGAGCCGAAAATAATTCCTCATAAGACAAAGAAATTCTAGGCTCAACTGTACTCAAAATAGGTCCCAATCTACTTGTATGATCGTTAGATTTGAACAAAGTCTCAAAATAGTTAAGTGTAACACCATGGAAAGAATCGAGGTTAGACGCCTTACAACCAGCCACTTTACGAAGCCTCTTAATAGAATTGGATTTCTGTCTAGAAGACATTACCCTATGGAAAAACTTCTTATTCGAATCTTCTTTTTTGAGCTAAAAATTCTTAGCCCGTTGCTTCAAGTATAGTTCATGTTGATGGGCTCTATGGAGCTCTTTCAGTTCGTCAATGTTAGTCTTAACTTGGAACCATCTTATAAGTTTCTTGCAATGCCTTATCTTTTGTCGGAATTATTCCTATCGATTTCTCCCCAATTAAGAAGATATGAGCTGTACAACTCAAGCCTATTCAAAAAGAGGTTTCCCTTCGTTTCTCTCCCAGTTAGAATGAATGATGCTTTTACAATCGGGTTCAACAAGCCACTGGTTTTCAAACCAGAATTTCTTATGAGAAAGCTGCAACTAGGTAGAGATTGGCTAGAGAAAGATGGGCATATGATCAGAGGAAAGAAATCCTAAATTCATTACCTTGGCAAATGGGAAATAGTTGAACCAATTTTCATTACCGAAAGCTCGGTCAAGCCTTTTTTTCTATCTAACCTGATCCACCTAAAATCGTTCGAAAGCCAAGTCAGATGATTGTTGTGCCCAAACTTCTCATGATGAAATAGTCTATCGTTAAAATCGCCAATGCAAACCTAAGAGAGTGATGAGGTAGAGGCTAAAACTCTCAAATGATCCCAATCTTTGAGACGTCTATTACGATCAGGGATGCATTAATACCCAATAAGCCTCCATTTAGGCTGATTAGAGATCAATACCTCAACATCAATATAAAGATGGGATATATTAATGAGCGACGCCATGTCTTGGTAACGCCACAAGAGAGCAAGGTCGCCACTATGGCCCAAAGAATCGACAATAAAAGAGCCTTCATAACCCAAACGGCATTTTATTGATAATATTTTTTTCATTACAAGATAGGGTTTCAATAAGAAAAATAAAATCAGGCTTATTAGAAGAGACAAGATCTGTGAAGACTTGAACTATCTGTAGGTAGCTCATTCTACTGACAGTTCCAACTAAGCACACTCATATGGATTGGTAGGCCAACGAAGTAGTGCCTACCGTAGTGACATTTTTTCGGCTCTCTTGCATAGGGCCCCATTGGTAATTGGTCTTCCATCTTGTAACATGGATCCTTCTCCGTGCAACACCTCTTAGAGTCCATAACAATTAGGCTCGGGTCCATAAAGCCATTCTCGTCCAACGCATGAATATCTTGCCCTACTTTAAAAAGCAAATTAATTGTCATGAGCAAATTTGGGGAGGACAACTGTAATCGATTAATCTTGATCTGGTCAATCTTAGTAATCATGGTCTTACCTTTATGCATAGGATCTTGATTAGCTAGCATCATAGGGGATACCTTATCAACAGCCATTTGATCCTCCTTTCCAACATTAGCGAAATTCTTCTCTAACAATCCTTTATGCCTCTGGCCAGCCAGGCTAACATTCCGATGAGAATGAGCACATAGCCAAACACCATAAAGGCGCTCAATTTGCCCATCCAGTACATCAAAGACTTGCTTACAAAACTGTTTCGAGTGCCCGATCTTTCCACAAACAAAGCAAAATATTGGAAGTTTTCGTACTAAAAAGTTATACAAATCCACTCACTACCCAACTTTTTGAGCTTCATCTTCCTTTTGAGCGGAAGACGCACATCAATAAGGACTCTAATACACAAGAAATCCTTCCATCCTCGAGAAAAGTTATTAGGGTCCTACTAGAGGAACGAGCCAATAAAGTTTCCCACAAGCTGCAAAATATTCTCCGTGCAAAAACCTATATGAACATCATAAACCTGAACCCAAAATTTAGCCTCGTAAAGCTCAACCCTTACAGGGTTAATCTGTTTCTCAAGCCGATTAACTAGAAGTAAATGGTTGTCAAAAGTCCAGGGAACATTCTTCAGCAGAAGATTAAGATCCAATTGATGAAAGTGAAAATTTAAATCTGTCTAAATTTAGAGGTGGAACGTTCAGATTTGAACAGTATTCTGTTAATCACATTAGTGGAAAAGTAGTTTACTGTTTTTATTCATGACATATATCTGATGTTATATGACAACCAGATTAATCTGAATAACGCGATTGTGACATACGCATCTAATTGTAATGCAGAAATTGAAAAATAGTAAAAACACAGAACACAATGATTTAACCCCACACAGTGAAAAACTATGTGTCGGTAGCCTACGAGAAAAAATCAATCCACTAGTCAACGAGAGTTTAAATCAATACAAGTAAGTTAAAGGACAATTTATGCATAAACTAATCAATGGCTAAGAATTTAAAAAAACACTCCATGTTTTCTCCTTAGTATATAATGCGAACCAGCATCCCGCTGCTTATCAGTAGCTTTTTGTAGTCCTAGTGATCCTCCAACAGATTTGCACTCCCGTGTTGATCTCTCGGTGTTGGGGTTCTTCTCGTAGTGGATGAAACTCATCCCGAAATACCTTTGAGGGTTATTCTTAGAAAGAATGGGTGTACAAGAACTATGTAATCAGCACTTGATGAAGAAGATGTCATGTACGAAAGAAGCCTAAAACACAGCCAAAGTAGGAGATAAAGTCACCATATTTTTTTTATCTATGTTTTGCATGTTCTTTGGCTTCTCCAGTTGTGTGTGTTTAATACAATTAATTCTCTTGTAGAATAAAAAAAAACTTGGTTTTATTAAAACACCAATATCCTACAATAAAAATAATACCATAATTAGCTATAGGATAAAATAGATAAGGTAAGTAAATTAATTAAAAAGACTTAATTAATCATCTTGCCTGTTAACTTTATTTCCTTAATAAAGTTATTTTTATTTTGTTAGCATTTTTATTTTTCCACATTTACAATTAAATTGATTGAATTTTTATTTAATTGATTTAGTTATAAGTGTTTTGATTTGATATGGACTTGTTATTACATTATCTTATTTCATCTTGAATTAAATTATCACATGTGATAACTCCCTTGTTATTATTAATCTATTAGCAAGTAAGAGTCCATGTGGCACTAAAACCCTAGCAGACGTGTACTACAAGGGGGAGTGTCCAAGTTCAATGTATCATTTGATATGGTAAGATCCTTGTTTCATATTATCTTGATACTAGATAAGGTAAAGATTTTATTCTTTATTATTTAGTTACCTTATCTATTATATTCCTACAACTAACAAGAATTTGTTTCCTTATAGGAGTGTGTGTTTTATGGCAATTGGATTTCTTGGTTTACAAGACAACTAAGTATTATAATTAATGAGGGGAGAAGCCAAAGCACACCAAAAAGGAGAATAAAATTCGTCCCCCTCATTACTCAAGAAATCGTGTCCTTCTCCATTTCCAATGTTCATGGCCTCTTCAAGTTAATTTCTTGATCCAAGTGCATGAACAACCCTTGATTAGCCTTAGCTCGGGATTCAAATCTCCTGGAAGAGTCCTACCACTAATAGATAAACCCACAATGCGAAGAAATCAGCACGGGAGGTGCAGATCTATTGTTAGATCGTGGATTACTTGAACTATTGATGAGCAGCGAGATACTGGCTCGAATTACATGTTAAGGAATAACAAGGAGTGTTTACAGATTCTTGCATGTTGCTGAGTTTTATGTAACTACCCTTTAGATTCGTTGTAATAGATTTAAACTGATTGAATTTAGTAAACAGGTTTTGGCCGTAGAGCTTGGGCGCATGGTTTTTTTACCCTTTCAGGTTTTCCACGTTAAAAATTCTGTGTTCTTACTATTTTACTGCATTTACTGTTTATTTTCCGCATCACGACCCAGACGCATCTGGTATATGTAGACGCATCTAGGCTACCATAATTTATAGACGCATCTCCCATTAAATAGTAGACTGAACTGAATACAGTTAAAACTGACTAACAGAACACTAACTAGACGCATCTAGGTTACAGAACACACTTCAGACGCGTCTCACTGTTTTAAGACAGATTGCTTAGACAACTATAAACTTTCATTATCATTATTAAAAGATATAAACCACTTAAAATCTTGTAGAATAATCAAATATTACCAAATAAATGGTTGAAACAATCTTGGAGTTAGAGAATGGTTTTGGATGTATACATCAATAGGTGGGTCCATGTTGGACTCCTTCTTTCATCGTAATTCCAAGATGCCACAATATATTATCACATATATCAAAATCCATAAAATCCTAAAAGGATTCTAAGAAGATATCATGTGATAAAAAAAATCAAAAATGTAATTTAATTAATGAAATTAAAATTCAATTAATTAATTAATTTAACTTTAAAAATAAAGTTAACAGACAGAACTAAAAAATAAAAACGAACGATCCCAAATTCTTGATATTTTTACTCTTAACAAGCCTCCAAATCGAAGCTTGAGGTGTTTTTCATGGCTGTAAAGTTAGTAGCTTTGTCACTAAAGAACCGACCAACTAAGTAGAAACAATAATCGTCACTAACAAAGCTTACATCCTCTTCTGCAATCTCAATACCCTGATCTTCCTCTTCTAGTGTCAGCTTGGAATAGATATCTTCGAGAGACATGGTTAAAACTAGATGAGATGGTGAGATGACAGGGAAGAAGCAAATCCTAATCAAGACTTGTCATAAGACAAGAGAAGAAGGCTTTCCATGGAGAGAGGAGAGAATTCTCTACAAGGAAGATAATAATCCCCTGGCAAAATATTTTATGAATTATTGTGAATGTTGTATTTAGAAAGACAGAGATTTGAAATGAGTACAACTTATTTCAATTAGATTTCATCCTCTCCATCATCTTGCATGTGATTTCTTCGATAAGAAAGTCACGAAAGGTTCTAAAGCATATTTGACGAAGCTTAAAGGTGTTTAAAAACGTTAGGATAGTTTAATATATATAGGGTAGGATGAGGTCTCAAAAACTAATTTTTAAAAGAATGTGATTTTTGAAGTTTCAAAAAGTGTAGAAACATAAAAAATCCATGGATCAAATTATTTTGTGGATTGGAATAGAATAAAATAAAATAAAATAAAGGCCATTCCAAAATTTTTTCCTACTAAAACCTAAGGGTGGAGCCAAATGCACCCCCAATTTTGCCCAATACACGCACCAAACAAGCCGATTCCAATTTTATCCTTTTTTTTTCCTTCTTTCTTGTTTCTTTTCTTTTTTTTTTTTTTTTTTTTTTGGTTCGGCCATCTATTGAGCTTCAACCCTGTGACCACACCAGCAATGGTGGTCACAATCACCTGCAACCATTGCAGGTGGTTTCGGGTATCGTCGACTAGCCTCTTTTTTTTTTTTTTGTTTTTTGGAAAGGATAAAATTGGAAAGGGCTTGTTCGGGTGGGTGTATTGGACAAAATTGGGGGTTTGCATTTAGAACCACTCAAAACCTTAAAAAAACACTTTAAAAAAAAAACAAAAAAAGGACAACAAAAACAAAAAAATAAAACAAAAGGAAAAAAGGGGAAACAGGAAGTAGAAGCTCGCCCCAAAAACCAGCCGTCTCCGCCGACCGCCGGCGCCGCCCACCACAGCCACTTCCTTCGCCGATCCATCTCATCATGGAGCCGTGTCAGTGTAGTTGCTCGCAATAACTGTTGTGGCATTTTCCAGTTGCTTGAATTTTATCCCGTATCTGAATTAGGAACCACTGATATGGCGGCTCGAAATTTTATCTTTGATATCGCAAAGAAATGTTTCACCGTTGGGTTAATAGGCCTCACAGTATCTGATCGTTATGTAAGCGTTACCGCCATTCGCGGCTCCTCCATGTCGCCCACCTTCAACCCCGATACTGGAATATCTGCTGCACTTACCATGCGTAAGTTTTTCACAGTTAACTTATACTTTTTACCTCATTGTGAAGCATATTTTATTGGAGTCTTAGTGGCGGTTACAGATGACTACGCATTGGTTGAGAAATTTTGCCTCGAGAAATACAAGTTCTCGGCTGGTGACGTGGTGGTTTTCCGGTAATTCAAGCTCCAAGTACATTTCTTTTACTTGCGATTGCTCAATTAAACTTTTCTTCTCAAAATAATTGTCCGAGACCTTTTGAGTGTGGACGAATTGGGTAGTAGTATAGTTGGATAGCCCTTCTTGCCTTCTTTGGTTTTAAGTTCCAGCCAGCCACTTAGACCTTTAACAACACAAACTGAGGAAGATGACGAATTTAGATTGAGTTTAAACTTCTGACTCGACGATGTGTTATATATATATGTACCAACATGCTGTGCTGTGCTCTCATCTCCAGGTATCAATTGAAATGCTGAGGTCTATTTGGTGATATCCAACCGAGCAAAATGCTTCTGTTGAATTGTCGGTTTCTGGAAAGTGGAAACCAAATTCGTTAACAAATGAACCGCTGGCCTTTGAACCCTATGAGTCCATACCATTGATCTGTTGTTATGCCCTATGTACTTACACAATCAGGGCTGCCTTCAACCCACTTAAGTGTGGTTTATGACTGATCCTTGATTGCATTGCCTTCACTAACCTAATGAACTTCTCTGATAACTTAGACGAGACAAAAAGTTATGATTTTTTATTTTAATGAAAATTAAAATAATAAAAAGAGCTCATGACAATCAAATGGTAATGTCATTTGCTAAAGCTAACAGAGAACAGTTTAGGATAATGAAGAAAATTCTGCAAATGCAACTTTGGGTTATTCAAATATCATAATGAGAATTCTATTTACTGAACCACGACTTAAAATTTATTTCAAAAAATTTGTGAAATTGGAAGTGACATGTAAAACAATTGGGTCTTGTACCTAGTCGTAGCAGATTTCGAAACTGGTCCCTTTAGACTTTCTGTAGACTCCAGATTCCACAACCATTTTTCTTCCACAAATTAATCACTATCCCCCATGCCGCCTCTGCTTAAATACTGATATAGACATAAAACAGGGTAGTCAACACCTCCAAACCAGAAGGGTAATTCATCTGGGAATGGAATTGGCTGTGAGCTAGTATGTTTCAGCATTTTACATTTGGATTAATTTTGTATAGCTCTAAAATTCTGATTACGGTAGAGAAGTATGCATGACATTTTCACTGTATGTGTAAATATCCCACTGAAAACGGAACACGCTTTATATTGGGGTTGCTTGTTCAGAGGTGGGAATTTGATGGGAATACGTTGGTCATGAGAGTTGAAATCTGTGTCTATTATAGTAAGTACATGTCGAGCTGGAACTTTTGCTGATGTGGCTGCTGTGAAGTTGGTTTTTTGACCTGCTCATTTGGGTGCAGGGGACCTAGCTTTTGTTATCTAGTTTTTGAGAATCAAATTAGGTCACAAAACCTTGTGATGGATATTCGCGAAAAGAAATTGGTAGATAAATAATCTTGCTTTTCTAGTTAATGTTTTGAGAATTCAAATTAGATAGCAAACCTTTATATGTGTGCGTAATTAGTTAATTTGTAGACGTTAGTTGGTAGAACACGCACAAGTTTCAGGTCTAAAATTCAATTGCATTTCCCACCGGTTGCAGTTCCCCGAGTAATTATAAAGAGAAAAATGTAAAGAGAATCACCGGTTTGCCAGGTGACTGGATCAATATCTCTTCTTCCTATGATGCTGTGATGATCCCTGAAGGGCATTGTTGGGTCGAGGGAGACAATCCAGCCTGTAGCATGGACTCAAGATCCTTTGGCCCGGTATGTCCCTATTTATATTTTTCACCCTGAAGAATTAGGTTCGAAACATAGGGACTGCTATGATGCATCATAATAGTGTGTTATATTATGTTAGATAATGATTGCAGTGAAGAAAAACATTAATGCATCTATGTACGTAAATTTAAGGGAGCTGTAGGTATTGAGTATTGTTGTGAAAATTGTGATGCATATATAAGTATAGTTATGACTTTGCCTCGCTCGGATTTGACAGATTCCACTCGGTTTGGTTTGTGGGCGGGTTACCCATGTTGTGTGGCCACCACACAGAGTAGGTAAAGTCAACAGAAAAATAATCGAAGGGAGATTGCCCTTGTGATTGTGTTTAAGATTCTGGACTGCAGATTTGTATTTGCGCCAAGGAGAATTATGAATGGATACGAGCAACTCCAAATTCCTTTGAAGATTTCATCATTTGCATTTACATACGTTTGTATTCTATTGTTTATATTTAATAACTTCTTAGTTCTTCAGCATCAGAAAGCCATGATGCCTTCATAAATTGATGACCGTTTATTGTTTGTTATCTGATATTGGCAGATTCACAGCATGCTCTTCATTGACAATATGGCACCAGTAATGATAGGGAAAGACACAATTTCTAGTTCCAATCCTCCATTTGATGTGAAATTTAGGCATTCAGCAAAACTGTGTTTGTGTGATCTGTTATATATTTGGCTTAGCGTAAAGAATGTGTTTTGATTGGATGGAATCTCCCAAAAGATAGAATTCAAAATCCTCTTGATCCATTTGGGAGGCTCCGTTATTTGAATAAGGCGGATGTGCATATAATTGAGGACACTCGCCATTTGGTTTTATACTTACAACAGTGATGCACAGAAATTGTTATGGGCAAAATATATTTTATATTAAAATAATAAAATTGTAATTACAAATAATTAATCTATAAGGGTGATTGGGAATATTTTTTTAATGATTTTTAATGTAAATGATGAGAGAGAATGAGTGGAATTGAGTGGTTGAGATGTGTGGATATGATGAGATATGTAATGTGATTGATTTAGGAAAGAGAAAAAGTGGAAAAATTTGGAAAAATACGCTCCCAATCAAGCTTTATGCTACTATACTATTGTAGAGCAGGTGGGGAACCCTTTTTTTTTTAATGTTTTTCCATTTCTATCCTCACACATCAAGTGTGGGCAAGGGAGATGCCCGCACTTGGCAAAAAAAAAATTGGGTTTTGGTTGGGGGTGTGCGGTTCGTTGGCGCATCACATCACCCATTATCAGGACATTATATATTATTTATTTCACTTAACGTAGATATTTAAAAAAAAAAATTTAGAGGGACGACGTGGTGCCCTGCCTACAGCGTGGGTAGGCAGGAGAGCGCTACTAGTTGTTGAACTACATAGGTGACATGTGCCTTGAAATTACAAAACAATCTTGTAAATTTCTTCTTCTTCTTCTTTTTTTCTTTTCCTTTTTTTTTGTTTTTGGCAATCAATGGCGGGGCGAGTGAGAATCGAATCCAGGTGTTGCCCGTAATCTGGTTGGAGGTTACCACAGCAACAACTCAGGCGATCTCTTTTAATTTCCATTTTGGATTGTAGCTATGAGCACATTTTTAACTGTTTTAAGGTTTACACTATGGGTGCATTTGATTGCAAAGCTGGAAAATGGTTGGAAGAAAAACATTTTTCAGGGAAACGAATTCCAAGAAAAGGTTTTCCAAAGAAATGGTGGCTGTAGGTGTTTGACTAGATTAATTTGAAAGTTGGAAAATGATGTTATTTTCCTTATTTTTGAGTTTTTTTAAATTAAATTTGATCATTTTCCTTATCTTTACGGTTAAAGTAAATTATCCATTAAAAAAAAGAAAAAAAAGTGTCAAACTTTTCCCAAAAAATAAAAACACATCCCTCCAAAGAATACGTTTTCCTTCAAAATAAAGAAAAGAACGAAAATCGAAAAAAAATTGAAAAACGTTTTCAGGAAAAATTGCAATCAAACAACCAAGGATAAAAAAAAAAGTTGGAAAATGACTTTTCCTTGAAAAAAAAAGAGTGAATCAAACACACCCTAACATAAAATAACTTTTTTTTTATTTTGATCATTCTCTTTTAATTATTTTCCTATTTTGTCATTGTTTGTATTCGTTTTGATTTATCGTTCGTTATTTTACTTATGAGTTTTGATAATAGCTTCGAATATATGTGTGATATCATTACTTAATGAAAAAAGAAAAGTGAACATGTTATCATATTCATAAAAATATATTTTTCTCCTACTTTTTAAAATTCAAATTTAGCCAAACAAATCACATTCACATATCTCGTAGAGTCCACTTATACTATTAAATCTCCACCATCTAATTCTACTAATTCTCTCTTCCTACTCATAAAAATACATTATAATTTATATACTACCACTCATAAATTTCTATCAAATGCTATTGAAATAAAATGCAGGAGTGTATAATCTTAAAAGATGAGATCAATCGAGGGCAAATACTAAAGAATCGATTTTTTTTTTTTTTTTGTTTTTCATCATTATAAATATCCAATAGAAGTCTATTAATATCACCAATTCCTTCTTGGAGAGTTAAATTGCTAATGAAGTTTGACTAATCATTATGCAATTGAGTTGTGTATATATTTAAATCTTTATATTAAAATAATTGGAGTGTCACATTGACAAAGATGCCAACGTGACACATATTAAATATTTTTAAAAAATTATAAAATTAGTATTGGAAATAATCTAACATTAATTAACAGTAATTAAAAATATAATTAAAAATAAACAATATTTAATTTAATGAGGAAAAATTAGTTTTGAAAAGACTTTAAATATAATTTCATTTTTTAAAGTTCCAATTCAAAATATTAAATAATAAATATTTTTTACTTATTTTCATCGTATTAAAATTATAGGTTTTGATAGTTTTGCTTGGTTACGTAAATTTGACTTTCAAAAATAATGGGCATTTTTCATTTTTTTATTTTTAAAAATCAAATTGTAAGTAGTTAAAATTATAACTGGATTTATATTTAATAATTTATCAATTTTTAGTAAATAGTGAGTTATTAATCTTTCTTCATATTAAAAAAATTAGAGTGTCATATTAGCAAAGATGTCAACGTGGCACACATTAAATATTTATAAAATTTATAAAATTAGTTTTGGAAATAATTCAACATTAATTAGTAGTAATTAAAAATATAATTAAAAATAAACCAATATTTAAAGAAAACATTTAATGAGAATAAATTGGTTTTGGAAATACTTTAAATATAACTTCATTTTTTAAAGTTCTAATTCAAAATATTAATAATAAATATTTTTTATTTATTTTCATCATATTAAAATTATAGGTTTTGATAGTTTCGCTTGGTTACGTGAATTGGACTATTCAAAAATAGTTGGTATTTTTTTATTTTTAATTTTTTAAATCAAATTGTGAATAGTTAAAATTATAACTGAATTTATGTTGAATAATTTATCAATTTTTAAGTAAATAGTAATTTATTAATCTTTATATTATTATAATTGAAGTGCCACGTTTGGCGGATGCCCTATTGGCAGTGCTAACATGACACATGGTTTCTAATTAAAAAATTTAATTGATATTTTTCATTTTTAATATGGTCAAGTGATATGCTCTTTAACTATATTTTGCATTGCATGTGTTTTTCCTTTTCTAAGTATATAAAATTAAAAATAAAAAGTTTTTTTTTTCTAAAATTAAAATACAATTTACGTAAATGGAAAGAAATCAAATGAATTATGTAGATACGAAAAATTATCGGTATTACTACAAATGTAAGTTATATAAAATTAAGCATAATACTTCTTATACAATATAGTTAAAATTAAGTAGCAATTCAGGCTAATCATTAAAAAATACATAAAATCATAAAATTTGGAGCACATAATATCCATTTCAGAAAGAAAAAATGTGTTCAATATAAATTTCATTTGTACCAACGAGAAAAACAAGTTTTGATAATCAAAGAATTTGTATATATTCAGTCTCAATGGTTCGTTTACAATTAATTAATCTTCACGCTCACTGTTGTGCAATGTGATGCACGTGAATTTTTTAATTTACAATTGCGAATTTACTATGCATTTTTTGCATTGACTATAATATATAATATTATAGATTTTAATAATTATTTACAATTATACAATCTCCTATGCATAAATTACATCAATTTTGTAATTCAATATTCATATTCAATATATTTATAATGTTATATTAATTATGTATTGTATATAAATTTAATTGTTTACGTGGATCACACGGGTGTAATACTAATTCAAGTAATATGTACAGTTAACTATCTCAAATTTGTAAATCTCAACTTAGGAAAATTGTAGTGAAGTTTATAAAAGCATGTAACATTATGATAATTTTAAACGTGTTAAAGATTTTTACAAACTAAATTTATTTCTTTCAAAATCTTTCTCTTAAAAAAATTAAATCAAATAATTCATACATAAGTAAAAGGTATATTATAATTAAAATAAGTTTGGTTTAAATTTATCTAACTTAAAAATATTTTGAATTATTTCAAAATAACGTGTAACGCCAATGTTTTAAACCCGACCCCAATCATCGATTTAGACGAGGGATTGGGTCGATGGTCGATCCAGAGTCGATTCGGGGTTGACCTAGTAATGAAAATAATATTTCATAAATAAAATAAATATAAAAATATCATAAAATTTCAAAAAATAAAAGATAATATAAAAACTTGGATCAAGCTCAATCATGGGTCACACGGGTCGATCGAATTTTCCTAATAGACCCAGGTCTTTGATCGGATTTGACCAATTAGGGTTTTAGAGGTCACCAAACCCGATTTTTTATCTGGGTCACGGGTTTACCAGTCCGACCGGCTTTGTCGGACCGGATTTGAAAACAGTGTATAACGCACATTTATAGGAGCTAATAGATACCAAAAAGTGTGTATGAAATTAGCATAATATTGTATTACAATATCTATGTAACACATAAATAGTGAAAGTCAAGATTGTACGATTTCAAAACATGGTAAAACTAATTTCCTCGTGTTTAAAAGGTTTTTATCATGATCGTAAGGAATCTTCTTCTAACATCAAAATGCAAGATGTCCCTGTTCCACAAAATTCAAAGCCAAAAAAATTCAAGAAGTATAGGCAAAATTCCTTCAAATTCTTCCATGTAATCTATCAAAATTTTTGATATTCCAACCAAGAACCATCATCTTCATGTCATATCGCAAGAAAATAGTATACTAATTAAATTGTAATAGGTTCGATCCAGCACACTCAGAGTACCATAGTTATATTTTTCGATCATATTGGATCTCCGTTCTGAAAATCGAGACTAAATTCAGAACCAGTATGGCGAAGCGAAACTCCAACAATTAACAAAATTTTCCGGCGAGGCCATTGGCCGTCGGTCAAAGTTCGATCACTTTTTGGTCAAGTTTTTTATTGGCAGCAAGCGGTGCTGCCGAAAAATTTTACGGTTTATTGGAGTTTTGTCTCGCCGTGCTAATTCTAAATATAGTCTTTATTTTCCTAACGGAGGTCGTATGTGACTAAAAAACACCCAAAAATGCTATAACTATAGGCATTCCCAGGTGTGATGGATCATTTCTATAAATTGTAATTTTTTTTTAGTACAAATTTTTGGATCATAGGGATGGGATTTGATGTCTCAAAATCGAGATAAACTGGTAAGGGTATGTTTTACCACTAGTTAAATTGTAATTGTTACTTATTGAATGGAACGGAAAATATGCAGGCCTCAAAATTTATTATCTATATTATATTAAAAAGTGCGGATGTGTGGAAATCTTTTGATTTCCAATAATGTCCCTACTTATATTTTATTTAGTCCAAAATACCCTTATTAAAAACATATATTTATATAAATATAATAATTAATGAGTGACTCTTCATATTACATTGAAAAAATTAAATTACAAATATTCTAATATATTTTGATTGTATTCAACGTATATGACTTAAAATGATTACTAATAGCTTTCTTCTTCTTTTTTTGAAAAAAATTCAAAAAAAAAAAAAGAATGTTTTACAAAGTCATATAGTTATATGACAATCTTTTGATTTAAAATTATGTCACAAACATTTTTATAGTCCAATAATTAAAAAAATATAATTACATAACCAATTTTGGGCGATTGTTAAAAGTATTTTAATTTGATTAAACTACAAATATTTCGATATATAATGTACTTTCATTCAATGCGTATGAGTTGACTCCAAAATGTATATTGATCAATTTTTTTCTATAATATAGCTTTCACAACTTTCTAATCGAGATATCATGCTTTTATAGTTTTAAAATTGTATTGTTATCATATTTAATCAACTCAAATATATGCGACTAATCTTATTGGAAAAAAAGGTTTTGTCGATTAGATGTTTGAATTAACTTGGTAGAAAATAATTGAGGTACTAATATTTTTAAGTATAAAATGATCAGAAGTGTTATTTAGCATACATGTGTGAATTACTAAGCTATATGTTGGTTTAATTTTATATTTTTTGGAAAAAAAATTAAGGTTAAAACTTAAAATTTTGTGATTCAAAAAATCATCATTTTACATCACGTGCGAAGCACGTACTTAAAACTAGTTTTGCCGAAAAGCTTGAAAATAAGTTTGATTTGTAAGAAATTCTTGAACAGGCCCTCATTGTGTCGGCACTCTAGAGTTCGGGTTGTAGCTGTGCCAAATAGTCATTGTTTTATACTGACATTTCTTTCCATCTTTTATGCAATGTCCGATTAGTGACTTAAAAATTAAGATGGTTCTTTAAAGGAAAATATTAAACTAGTTTCGTTTCAAACTTTATTATATGTGTAAACTACATTAAAATTATTATAATTGTCACAAAAAAATAATAATATTTAATTAGTTGTTTTTTTTTAAGTACAATTAGAAAGACATATTAGTTAATTTCAAAAAAATAATTTATTTTGTTATTTTTAATCTCATTTTTTTTTTTAAATAAAAAAAATTAGATCACAATTCGATCTTTTCTCCATTGACCCGTTGCTTTACTAATTTGATGGCCAGTTTGATTTTCTAAACACAAGATTGAATCATTGTTGAAAATTTTTGAAAGCTCAACTTTATTAAAAATATACAGAAGGCATTTCTAAAAGTAGTTATTAAAAAAAAAAAAAGAAACCCACGACGACTTAGTTCTTTCCATATTAATTTTAGTTTACTCGAATTTCGTATTGGATGTATGATTATAGCCTACAAAAGGGCCCGCACAAATTTGAACTAAGAGTATCTTCAATGCACTCATTCTAGACATTATACATTTGAGAAGAGAGAGTGACACATAATATGAGGTGGACCCCATATTTTCTCTAATTTTTCCTAATTTTCCATTTTCTTTGACAAATTTTCTCTTTTTACCATACTTTTTCTTTCGCATTTCCTGTGTGACTTCCAAAAATATACATTTATCTACATATCTTTCACTATTACTTTTTCTCTTCTTTTTTCACTTTTCCCATACGTTTTTCCTACACCTCTTTCTATTCAATTTCAACTAAAATAATTAAATAATATCTCTCTATCTTTCTTCTCCACATCATCCCAATTCACATTCATTGTATTAGAGATGCCTTAAGAGCATCTCCAATGGGAATATCTTTTGTGAATGTGTGTCTAAGAGAAAAATACAGAGAACGATTATTTTAATTGGAGAAGAATGGAAAAATATATAGATAAAAAAGGAAAAAATGAAAAGTAAAAAAGAGATAGAAAGAAATTTAAAAATAATAAAATAATAATAATAAAAAAAATATAAAATTGAATGTAAGAATTTAAATATGGTACCGGAAACAATACAAAAAAAGTTAAAAATAAGAAAAATGAATAAAAAGTGATTTAAAAAACAAAAAATTAAACAATTATGGATTCCATATTTCCATTTAAGAAATTCTCTCTCTCTCTCTTAAATTGCATATCATGGACACCCCATTGGAAATGCCTTATGATGGCTACGTGGCCCACAACCTGAGCTCAAACCATCAGACGTCAGTTAACCTGGCCCAGCGCTGAAAGATTTTAGTGGACCCCAAGAATCAAACAGCCCATGTTAAACCCGCGGGATTCAATAAAAGTGATCATCAACGAAGAGCCAATTTTCAGTTATAGGCGCGATTAACAGCACACAACATGTGCTTGGATTTAGAATGTCTTCGGTCATTTCCCGGTCCCATTACTACGCTACGTCGCTACGAAAAGGGTCCCTAGGGCATATCTATTGCTAATCTGAATTAGGCAAATGAGGAGGAGGGGGGAGATCATGAATATTCCGTTCCCACCGGTGGTTTTTAAAAATAAAAATCACCAATTTCGACAGCTTCATTCGACCACGTTTAAAATTGAGGCAGGATCTGGAATGCTGGTGAGTGCAGAAATTTTTAATTTTTGACGCGACACAGCTGTAAGTGACCACTGTCAAAGTTTTGGTGATATTTTGGGCCCAAAACATCACCAAAATTTTGACCCGATGATCCCACGCTACTTGTCGTTTAAAAATTCGAAAAATTCCAAGACTCCCCTCAGCGTGATTCAGATCTGATCCCGGATTTCAAGCAGTTAATAAATCCCAAAATGGCTCGAGCGTTCCTTAAATTTAGGAACGCCGATGAGAACTTAAAATTCAGGGAGATAGAGAGAAATTGATTATTTCAATTGAAGCGAGATGGAAGAATATATAAAGCAAAAAGAGAGGAAAATGTGAAAATGAGAAGAGATGTAGAATAAATTCAAAAATAATAATAAAATAATAGTAGAAGATGTGAAGTTAGATGTTAAATGTAAAAGTGATATGGGAATTTAGGGAAAAAATGGGGAAAAATGAAGTAAAAGTGAGAAAAGTAATTAAAAACAAAAATTTAATCAACTTTGTTATTTGATTGAAAGAATTTTCTTTGAAATTGTTTTCTAGGTACAAATGCTTAAAGTACAATATTAATGATTTGCTTGGAAAAGTGATTCTATGGTTTGGGTGGAATTGATTTTCCCGAAATTAATTTTCTTTTCAAGCAAATTCTAACTTTTCAATCAAACACACTCTAAATCTCAACGCTATTTTTACCGTTGTGGCAACACTATTAGTTTAACCAATTTTTTTTATATTCTAAAACTTTTTCGTCAGTTTTGATTATATATTTAAAATTCAGTTTTTAGTGATCTGACAAATAAATACTTAAATTTGATATATTTTTTAAATTAATTAATGATTTCCCATGAGATAAAAAAGCTGAAAGATAAGTAATTTTTTTTTATAGCACCAGACCAAGTTTTCTTTTTGGAACTTTAGCACTTGTTCTATACACAATATTGAGGATTTATTCGAATAACGTATTAGATATGTAATAGAAAATTAGAAAAAATATATTAAACAATATAAAATAATTATATAAGTGGTTACAAATGATGAAATAAAAAAGTTAATAGAAATTAGCAAAAATTTATTGTGTATAAAATAAACCCTTAAACGGTGTGTATTTTTATAAGATTGATGGATCTAATTATGAGTTTGTCAAAAATTTTGTTAACATTCACGAATAAAAAATGGAAGAATAAAATGTTAAAACGATGTGTATTTTTCAATATTTATTAATTCTTTTTCGTGGCGTAATATATGGTAAAATCCATATATAATAACATGTATCTAGAAATATGGAAATACGCATCTACAACTCATATGGAAAAATTCATGATTTTTTTGTTACATAAAATATAATATTAATTATTTAGAATTTAGAATTTAGAATATAGTAATTTAAGAATGAATACATCATATAATTAATTTCATGTCAAGCCAATTGAACTTTTTTGGGTAGTAGAAATATTTATTTTGAAAATCCTCCTAAAATGAAATTCTCAGCTTCCTCTACAAAAGTTTAGAAAATATGGATAATTTTCTAAGCTATTCAAAAAAAAAAAACTATATGCCAAATCGGATAGTTATGAAAAAATACGAGCTTGTACAACTCTATAAAACACTAATTATTATGTATGTAGAAGTTGTAACCAATGGTTATTTGATGGGAAACTGAAAACTAAGTAAATTAATAACATTCATGAATTTTTATTTTTATTTCATTAGATAAAAGATATATTAATTATTAAAATATAATTTCTACAAAAAAATTATTAAGAATATAATTTAGGAATTAATATATCACATAATTAATTTTATGTTAAGTTAATTAAATCTTTTTGGGTTTCAAAGTTTTCCAAAATAAAATTCTCAACTTTTCTCCAAAAGTTTAGACAAATGGATAATTTTGAAAGAGACAAATATCTCACATCAGATAATTTTGAGAAAAGAGTGTGTGTATTATTCTATAAAGCAATAATTATTAGGCATCTAAAAGTTATAGCCAATGACTACTTGGGGAAATTGGTAACTGGTCTCCATTTAGTCTAATAATAATTTTTTAATTTAATAATTTTTAGTTTATTTTTTAATTAATAATAATAAATGACAATATCATACTAGTCCCATAATGAGTGCCTAAAGTGAGGTTAAAGTATGCTTTGTGGCTCTAAGCGAGTAATAGATTATTGACTATATTTTCTCCACAAAAGCTCACACAATATGAACAAACTTCTAGGATATTAAAAATAAAAATATAATAAAAACCAAATATCAATTTTTTAGAACAATTATTAATTTTTAGTTTAAGACAATATGAATAAAATAAAATTACAAAAAAATTGAATTATTGGTTTTTAAGAAATCACGTTTAATTAAATTGGATGAATATAGGAAGTCATTTTAGTGGATATAAGTGAAATATGTTTTGGGTAAGTTAAGTGGGTCATAATTTGTGTTTGTATAATAAATGTATATTTGACTCATTTAATTGAATTTGGTGAGGTATTTTATTACGTTTGAGACGATAAATAGTCTATGTATAAGGATAAATGTCAAAATTTTGTTAATGCATTATTGGCTTCTACATTTTTATGTTGTGTTTTTTAAATATCGTTTTTAAGCTTTTTCATTTGATAAAAGCTTTTATTTTTTCCATTTAAAAGGTTTTTTATTCTTAATAAACGAAGACTTTACTTCATTCATTATAATTATGTTGCATGTTTGCTTTTTATTTGTTTCTTAATTTAAAAAAGCGGATGGAAAAAGTGACGGTTGATTCAAAAATTAAGATTAAAAAAACACACAAGCGATGATGATTAATAAGAGGTGGGGGCAATCGCTTTCTAATGTTTGCATATATCTGAAGAGGCATGTATTCAGCCCTGGATAATTGTATGCTATTGTCTCCAGGGTTACGAACAAAAGCGGATTGAAGATTTTACTTTGTGACAAGGATGGTCAACCGAAAAATTCAACAATGAATGTGATGTTCAAAGAAATGTTTCAAAATTAATTTAGAGTGTATTTTTTATTTATAATATTTATTTGGTTCAAATGCATGCCACTACATCATCCAACAAACGACGATCATTGATTCAAATCTTCCATCTAATATGTGTTATATTATAACTTTTTTTTTCGAACGTCACACAATATTATTCAGTTATATTTTTATATCTATGTGAAACACATCTTAAATATTTTACATTAATTGTCAAATAATATATCTTTATCTTTATTATTACAATTATATTTACATCTATTGCATTTTTTTTACTTTAAAAGATTTACTTTTTGTATTTATAAAACATGTTCTTCAGAGTGTTTTCATCATGTGCATTGCACGGGTTGGATAATAGTTTACAACATATCAAATGTCAATATGTTAACAATTTAAGTTATTAATATATTGGTCGATGATTGATATGTGGTAGCACCCCCATGATCGTGGGGAGTGAAGGGCACACATCAATTATCCGCCAACACGTTGGCATTTAATCATAAGTAATCAATTTATTGGAAAAGTAAATGTGCAACGAATTTCCTAATCTACTGTCATGTAATGAGTACTATTCAAAAATAGTGGTTATAACTACGTAAATTAAATAAGGTTGTTTTGGTAAATGAAAAAAATACTCCTCAATATAGAAATAATAATATTATATATTTGGAACGTCCTAGAAAGAACAACAAGCTTATATGTATAAATGGGGCAGGCACAAAAGATCTCCAGTTTAAAATTTGAGACAAGATCTAAGTTTAATATGATGAGGAGGAGCTCTAACAATTCGAAAAATTTTCCAGCCCCACCGTGGTGGCCGGTCAAAGTTTTAAACCATTTTTGGGGCCAAAATATGGCTAAAATCTTTGATTGGCCGCCATGGTGTTGTCGAATTGCTGGAATCCCGTCTCGTCGTGTTGGACCTAGATTTGATTTCAGATTTTAAAATGGAGATCGTATATGCCCATAAATCATCCCGGGAGTGCTGTAATAAGCAATAGAACATCGCTGTAAACAGGGGAGTGTAACATTTACATTTGTCATCTTTTGTATTCAATTTACACATATTATAAAATAAAATGGCAAGAGTTCTTTACCGTTTCACTAGATATTCTTTAAAAAAAGGCTTATCTTCCTCTCACACACACACACACACAAAATTGGATTAACGCAGCCAAAAATATGTTGTAAATTTTTTAAATGTTCCCTTTAGCGTAAAAGCAAATTTTAGTACTAAATAAACAAAATGAACCCACAATTAATCAAAAGGCAATGATTTTGAATGCAAAACGAAAGTGAAAAAGAAAAAAGCGACCCGTCAAAAGCATTATTATTAAAAAAATAGCAAAGGTAGATACTTGGTCACGCTTCCAAGAGCACTTTTATATTCAACAAAATTACAGACCAAAATCAAATTTTGATTTCAAATTCTCATACTGTTGCGTTGTCTTCTCCCCCTCCACCCCCACGCCACCCCCACCTGCGCCCTCAAATAGAAACTAAAATAAAACATATAGAACCATAGGGGAGTAGTGTGTGATATCATTCATTGTCAAAGATTCAAAGGAATCAAACAAAATCTCCTCCTTGGTTCATGAGCTTCATTTCTTGTTTATTCCCCCCTCATTTCTCGGGTTCAAAATTACTGCCACTGTGAAACCATTTCTTGGATTCTCGCTTTCGCAGTGTCAATTGTTCCAATTACAATGGCTGTAAGTATTTCATCTTTCTATGTATTAACATAACGAAAAATCTTACTCTCTGTGTTTTTCCTTTTACTTCGTGTAAGTGGGTATTTGATGGTTTGAGTATATTCTTGCAAAGATCAGCTGAAATTTTTTAAGACATTCACAAATCAGTTTAACTTAAGCTGGAGAAACTTGGTTTCTGATTTAGATCCAGTGGAATCTAATTATTATTTTATTTTGGAAAAAATGGGTTCTTTTCTTCATATCATGGCTTAATTTTCTCTGGGAATTTTGTATTTTTAGATAGATTTTGGTAATGGTTTTGACATTGTGATTTGGATTTGCAGGCTTCCGTTCATTTTAGGCCTCAAAATAGGGATCTTGGAATGGTAATGAGGGAAGTAGATGAAGATCTTGCTATTTTCTTAGGGATGAAAAATTGCGAGAGGGAGAACAACACTATTCTTCTTCATGATTCTGTTCATCATCACTCCACAGGTTCAGCTTCATCCTGATTTCTGACTCCGTTTTGAATTTTTAGTTACTAACTAGGCTAATTTCATTTGTAGGTACACAACAACAAATCAATAATTTCCTTGATTCCCAGATTGATGGAACTGAACATGATTGGTATAGTTTCAACTCATATATTAACTCTCTGTTTCTGAATTTGTGTGCTTACGCTATTCGTCGATGCATAACTGAATAAGATTATCTTACTAGATGGATAATAATATACAAACCAATCATACAAGAAACGCAATCAATATGACAAAAACAATTATTTTTGTAAAAATACTCATTCATCCCTGCCCCCATGATTTATAAAACAACCTACATTATAAGGTTCATTTTCTCCTGCAAATTGCACTCATGCTCATAGATGAAACATATAGTTTCTTGATTGGTACCCGATTTTTCCTATCACGAGACGGTTTCTGATGACAAGGCCAATTGATTTCTCAGGCTTCTCACACCATCTGATTCTTCATTACTTCTTTCATTACAAGATCCCGTAGGGAACAATCAGACGGAAATTCCCGATTGCTGCAGTCCTACAAAATCTAAGGTGAGTATATCTCCTTTGATTCCTAACTTCCTTGAATTTTCAATTCTGGGAAAGACACTTTAGGATCAATAATACAGAAATGAATGCTTCTTGTCAAAAAGATTTATTTTTCAATAAAAGAAATTGTTGCAGCAGAAAAGCTCTGGTGAAAAAATGGCTTCTGCTTCTCTGAGTAGAAGGCCTATGTCGTCTGGTAATGGAAAACCAGCTTCTAGGCAAGCAACGCCAGCTCGACGTCCAACTTTGCCTGCGAAATCAAAATCCTCACGTCCTTCCACTCCTACATCACGAGCTACATTTCCTTCTGCAAAAAATGCGGGCCCCACAGTGAGATCCTCGACTCCAACAAAGACTTGTGCTAAACGTTCTTCTACACCAGTTTCCCGACCGTCAATGCCACTCAGTTCCAAGTCTGGGTCGAGATCAGCAACACCGACCCATAAACCATCAACCACACCTCACACATCTGCTTCTGATCGGTCTTCATCGGGGATAAAAGTGGGGCACACGAAGAATCCAATGCCATCACGTGGGATTTCTCCCACTGTGAAATCTAGGCCGTCAAAATCTTCATCTTCAGAGACAGCACATAAAAGGGCTGCTTCTGCCTCGAGGGGACGACCAAGTGAACCTGCTACCCGCTCCTCTGTACTTCGTTCAAGTTCCACTGGAAAACAAAGGCGAAAGTCATGCTCTCCTTCAAGAGCACGTGCTTCAAATGGTGCTGCTAATAAAAATGGTATCTCTGTGCTACCTAAAAGTCGACATAACAATGAAGGAGATGATGTGAACCCTGTATTGATTGGTACAAAGATGGTTGAAAGAGTGGTAAACATGAGGAAACTAGCTCCTCCAAAACAAAACGAACAGGTTTCTCATGATAACCCCAAAAAACCTTCCCAAGAGAATTCGGGTTTTGGAAGATCACTCTCCAAGAAGTCATTGGACATGGCTATAAGACATATGGTTAGTACCCTTTCTCTTTTCACCACGTTTGAAGTCCCATCATGTTCTTGCTAGCAAAGAAGTTTTAAGTTCAATAAAAATGAGCATAGAGATTGAAAATGACATGATTTGGCAAACATGGCGACAATGGATAAATAGTTATAACTTGTTTCGACGATGCACTAGGTGAACTTGATCAGGAAACAAAGTTGGAGCTGTCCATATTATGTTTGTTTAGCCTTATTTAACACCCCTGATGGGGTGCAATCTTTTGCAAGTCGTTCATGTGGCGCGATCTAGACGTGCTACGTGAGCTGGTTCCCAACTTATAACAGCATGGTTTAGATTGCGCTACATTAGTTGCTTACTGAAGATCTAGTGCAAGCAGCTTGTATTAGATCTGAAGTAGCTTATTTATTTAATATTGGATATACATATCTGCTTGCACTAGATCGGAAGTAGCTTATTTATTTAGTACCGGATATGCATATCTATAGTATTCAATCTTTTGTAATGTAATAAAACATTGCTGATGATGGGACAGGATATAACACGAAGTGTCCGCAACAGTTTGCGACCTGTAGCAACTGGATTTTCAGCTTCATCTGAAAGTGGTGTCCGATCGAGCTCTGCTAATAGCAGTACAATAGGGGTATCAGAATCTCCCCTTGCCACAAACAGTGATACTTCTGAGCTTAGCGTTAACAACAACGTCTACTTTCTTGATGGGAGTGAAGTCTAACACCAAGAAACGTCCAAGTAATCTTAATATTGCATTTGGAGATTGCTTTTTTATCGTAATCCTTTGCAATATATCATTGTATACCAGTGTTGTATTGATGCAGCTTGTGTGTACTTGGCATAAAATCTGAATAGACTCCTCAAGTTATATTTATTACAAACACTAGTTTCAGGCATTATAGGGTGTTAGGATGTGTGTTTTTATGTATTTTTATGTGATTTGATGTGATATATGAGAAAGAATGAGTGGGATTGAATGGTGGAGATTTGTGTAGTACAGGTAGTCCCACGAGATTTGTGTGTAAAAATGTGTTAAAACTTGTAGCAGAACACGAGCTTAACTGTTGGTTCTTTTGAAAATTTTCATTTTCTTGTATTGGATTTTAAACCTAGACCTAGGTGAGACTATTCGACAAGTTCACCTTGATTGTCTCCGCTATCACACTCGGAGTAAGGACACGCTGACACGGTCCTTATCTTGCTGTCAGACACAATCGAGTAAACTTAAGGATTCCTGTGGTCTCTAGTTGGAGCAAATCACGTAACTTCATCACATAGTCTTATCACATACATGCTCTTATCTTTTTTGGATTCAATTATAGTTATTACTAGGAGTAATCACCAGTGCGATGCACGTAGATGTTATAGAAAAAAATATACTTTAAGTTAATCAACACACTATGACATATCAACAAAGGGCTTGCAATATTTATAAGAGGAAATTAGTCTATACATTGCTTTTAAGTTTCGTAATTCACTTATCCAGTAAAATCAATTTATTCACCAAAATCAAGTCATCCTGGCTTGAACCGCTTTTGAAAATTTTGCATTGAACGAACCAATATGACAATGATGCTCCCACAACGGCCCTCCTTCTCTCTCATTCCTTCTAGGTTCTTTTTACGTGTGTGTGTGATGGTGAGAGCAGATTGCATAACCAATTTCATTCTTATTCCATCATAATCAAAAGAGATAAAGGAGCATTACACTTATATAGAATGCTTGGTGTCATCTATATTTCATTTGGTGGTCATTTGGGGAGTTATTATTATTGGAGTAGTGGAGACAATTGAAAGTGCAATATATGTATAGGCACAAGGTTGGCAGAGAAAGAAACGTTGAAATTTCTAGAGAACAATTTGAATAGAGTTGGTGAAATTGGAATTATTGAAGCAAAAAATTCAAAGTGGAATGTAAGAGTTGCTTGTTAAATGATTCATTGGGAGGTTTACCGATAGGTAATTGATTTTAGACGGGAATTTGTGAACATCAATGATTGATGATGGTAATGAGGAGAATAGTCCTACATGTTTGCTGCGTGTGAGGGAGAGGGGAAGAGTGAGCACAAGTGTGTGATAAAATTCCTAAGAGAGGTGAGATGTGTGTTTTCTTCTCTTCTCTCTCTTTGTTTTCTCTTTTTCCTTTTTTAATGTGTAATATGATACACACTCATGAATTACACAGGTTGTGTAACTAATCTTTAAATTATTAGTACATTACACTTTGTGGGTAAAGCATATGCAATGCACTAAATATTTTGTGTGAAAGAAATATAATAATGTTAAAAAGTAATTGTTAAAAATATTAAATGTTAAGATTCTATATTATGTTTGAGGCAAGAAAGAAGGATGTGATATGAATAATTACACATTTTGTGTAATTAATTTGTAATGTTTAATAAACTATACATTCTGTGTAACTAATGTTTAATTTGTTAGTGCATTATAGTTTATGTGTAAGGTATATGTAATGCGAAGGCTTTTTGTGTGAAAAGAAATACAATAATAATTTTTTTTAAAAAAAGTTAAAATTTTACATTATGTTTGAGATAAGAAAGAATTATGTGATATTTAATTACTCATTCTATGTAATTCAGTTGTAATATGTAATATAATACATACTAATGAATTACACAATTTGTGTGACTAATGTTTAGTGAATTACACATTTTGTGTAATTAAGTTTTATTCATTAGTGTATTACACTTTATGTGTAAAGCATATGTAATGCACTATACATTTTTTTGTGAAACAAAGGTAAGAATTTCAATAAAATAAATGCAAAGAAACTAAATGTTACACTTCTGCACTATGTTTGAGGTAAAAAAAATGATGTAATATAAACAATTACAAATTATGTGTAATTTATTTGTAAGTATAAGAGAATATAGACTAATAAATTACACATTCTGTGTAATTAATGTTAAGTTCATTAGTGTATTAAACTTTATGTGTAAGGCATGTATAATGTACTACATATTTTGTGTGAGAGAGATAAGAATTAAAAATAAATAAATGCCAAAGAAACTAAATGTTAAACTTAGTTTTGAGTGGTGAAATAATGGTAAAACTAGTATGTAATTTACTGCTCGTTACTAGATAGCTTCCAGTTAATTCATAAAACGCATCACAACAAAAAAGAAGTATGAGTTTACTTTCCCCCATGGCTAGGATTACATTAATTAATTAAATTAAAAGGTTAAACTACGAAATTATAATAACAAGCTATAAAATTAAAGAGAAAGTGAAAAGAAAATTAAAATAAAATGAAAAAGCCTTTGACGAATCATATTTGCATTACACTTTATGTGTAAAATATGTGTAACGCATTGCACATTATTTATGAAAGAGATACAAATTTCCAAAAAATAAATATTAAATTTCTTTATTATTTTTTTACTCAAGAAAAAATGATGTGATATGAATAATTGCACATTATGTGTACTTCATTTATAATGTGTAATAGAATACAAACTAATAAATTTAATATTTTTTGTAATTGCTAAATTAAAGGTAGAATATATTTATTATCTAAATTATAAAGTTAAGCTACCAAATTATATAAGAAGCGGAAAACATAAATGTTTAAAATAAAAAAAATAAAATATAGAAAGAATTGTGGGAAAAGAAAAAAGAAATGAATTAAAAATATAGAAACCAAATTATATTATTATATAAGAAGCGGTGAAAAAAGAAATATTCAAAATAAAAAAATATAGAAAGAATTTTTGGAAAATGAAAAAATGAATTAAAAATATAGAAACCAAATTATTATATTATAGAAGAAGAGGTGGAAAATGAAAAGAAATGAATGAAAATAAGAAGAGAATTGGGTTAAAATCATTAAAATGCATGCTGGGGAATTGAATATGGGATGTAACTACTTCAATTGGGTGCCTTACAAGCAGAGCTAAGCCAATATATCTTCATTACACTACCTTACCAAAATATATGTTGTAATTGAGTTGGTCCAAAAATACCAAATTTTTGCAAATTTCTTTGGGTGTTTTATGGGGAGCGAGTAATTAATTTGCCATTATCAGATTTTTCAATAATTAAACATAAATATTGGTATTAGTGTAAAATCCCATATTAATAAAACGCAAAAATAGAATTTGTTGGGCCTATTCACGTAAGGTTGACGGGCCGATTCGTGTTCTAGGCTTTTGGAGCCGGTCCAATTGGGGCAAGCCCAAGTTGGCCTTCCAATCTTGACACCACAAGGCATGGTAGGTACAAGTTTCCTTCTTCAGAGGGGATATTGAAGTGCAAAAAGGTTGCTGAGCTGTGAGGAAATTAGCAAAGTCAAAAACTATATTAAGGGTGTGTTTGATTGGAAGAAAATATTTTATATGAAAAGTATTTTACATGTAAAATATTTTCCCAGTTAAACCCATAAGAAAATGAATTATATGCATTTGGCCAAAATTGTGCATAAAGTGATTGTACCTTGTAAAACAAATGCATTTTACATGTTGCAATCAAACAACAAAAGGAAAATATTTTCTATGATTTGATATTTTACATGTAAATTGTTCCAATCAAACACACCCTAAGCGTGTGTTCGTGTGTACTTATTTTTGTCTAAAATTTGGCTAAAAGTGGAGTGTAGTGGTGGGGACCACGAGATGTGTGGATAATAATGAGTGATGATGTGAAATGTGTGGTTGATATTGATGTTTGACTTTGACTTTTAGTAGTAGGTAATTTTTAGGTGAAAATAAGTGGAAACGAACACACGCTAAGTGTAAGGAGGAGTCGTCAATTATAAGCCGCCACATCTAGAAAAAAATTCGAGTGGAAAATGGAAAATTCAATCCACTACAACTACAACCATATTGTCATTGTCAAAACATAATCCAAGTTGCAAACAGAAGAGATTCACCACCTCAATAATTTTACAATAAAAAAATTAATTCAGTAATTCTTAAGGCTTACGTGTTGACGTTTATGTATAAAATATCAATTCAAATTTCCCATGTCACGACAGAATCAGGTGGAGTTCTGTTCTGCATTCAAATTGAAGTTAGGTAACTCACGTTTGACCTCTTCTTCATCATTTCTTTTTGTATTTTCTCAGTTTATGTTTCTTTTCCTCCGATTGTTCTAATTTATTTGGGATTTTGCGGATTGAAGCAGAGATTTATGTGGTTAATGACTGCAGATTCAAATGTATAATTGATGGCTTTTTGTAGTTGTTTTGGCGTATTTGATTCTTGCAAAGAAAAAACTGAAGCACCGTCGAAAGGTAAGTTTTTTGTCGGCTATATATTATAATTGGGGATTTTTTTTTTATCTTTTATTTTTTTAAATCTGAAATTATTGAATCTTGAAGCTTTACTTCATAACTCGAATCAAGTAATTTTCAAATATATGGTTGATTTGATTAAAATTGAAAAGAAGTTGCTTATCTTGTAATGACAGGAATTGTAAGCAACAACGTTAGGCTGTTCTCTTATAATTCACTGAAATCGGCAACTGGGCACTTCCACCCTTCCAATAGAATTGGCAGAGGTGGCTTTGGGGTTGTGTACAAGGTCAGTTTAAGGCTCCCCAATTCTCCATTGATGATGTGGCTTAAAGTGAAAAATTAAAATCTGCACAATAATGACTGGTTTTTGTGTGCCTTTTAATACCCTTAGCCATACTGTATCTAGGGAGTTTTGAAAAATGGAACCGAAGTTGCAATCAAGACTCTTTCTGCTGAATCTAAGCAAGGGACCAACAAATTCTTGACTGAGATTAATATGATATCAAGTATCCAACATCCAAATCTTGTTCAACTCATTGGTTGTTGCATTGAGGAGAACAATAGAATATTAGTGTACGAGTATTTGGCGAATGGAAACCTTTCTAGTGCTTTGCTTGGTAAGCATAGCATTTTATGGTATGCTTGGGAACGCTTTCGGTGGAATCCTTTTTTCACCATTCATTTCAATATCATTATAAATGAATATTTTCATTTCAGGCTCAAAAAGTAAACATGGTTATCTTGATTGGCCCACGAGGGCAAATATATGTATGGGTACAGCTTCTGGTCTTGCTTTTCTTCACGAAGAAGCTGAACCGCCTATAGTCCATCGGGACATAAAAGCTAGCAATGTTCTTCTCGATGAGGACTTCAATCCCAAAATTGGAGATTTTGGTTTGGCTAAACTTTTTCCTGACAATGTCACCCATGTTAGTACACGAGTGGCGGGAACTGTGTAAGTTACTATTTTACCCCTCGAAATATAAAATGAATCCCGATTCCATTTGAAAAAAAAAAAAAAACTTATTCATTGTTATTTTGATATTTATCACATGACTTCAGTGGATATCTAGCCCCTGAATATGCTATTTTAGGACAACTGACAAAGAAGGCAGATGTGTACAGTTTTGGAGTGCTTTTACTCGAAATCATAAGTGGAAAGAGTAGTAGCAAGGCTGCATTTGGAGAGGAGCTCCTTGTTCTACTTGAATGGGTAAGTTTCAATAACTTGAGACCAACATTCTACCCGGGCTATAGGATTGCCCTTCATGGGGCAATTTTCTCGATTATTGTTCCACCTTTTGTGGAGGTTTTTCATACAAGTTCATCTTCTTGAATGTAAAACCTGTAATTGCATTTTGTAGGCATGGAAACTAAGAAATGAAGGTAGAATATTGGAGATTGTTGATCCAGATCTGACAGAATATCCGAGGGATCAATTAACACGCTTCATCACAGTCTCACTCTTCTGCACACAGGGGGCTTCTCAACGAAGACCTGATATGAGACAAGTCATCACAATGCTCTCAAAAGATGTAATCCTTAACGATAGCTTATTAATGGAGCCAGGAGTCTATAGGCCACACACATCTCAAAGATCTGAAGATGGAAAAACACAAAGATTTGCGGGTGGTAGTTCGCAAATATTGTCTCAACTAAGCAAAGGGAGAGAATCTACAAATCCTTTATTGACATCAACCCAGTTAGATAATGCAGAGAGTATCACAGAGATGGTTCCTAGATGATGCACACCATGTAGCTCGTGTCACATAGAATTGTATGATTTCGATCTACATCCTCTCCACAATGGGGAGGTGTCCTCCGATTGGTGGGGGCTCGGTTCCTCATTGTGGGGAGGAAATCTTAACTGTAGAATTGTAAGTAAATTAACAAGTGGCTTCTTTTATTTAGTTAAAATCTTTACTTACATATTTTGTTGTTCCTACTTCTATTTTTTGTATAAAGCTCCTAAATATCATCTTATAATTTTATCCAAACACCGCATAATATTCAATCATTTCCACTTTCAAACCAATTATAATTTTTCCTCATATTAATTTCTTGATGAATGTATTAAATTAGAAACACTGGTGAGAGGATTAATGACTTGCCATGTCACTATACTTGTTATGAGGCCTTTTATTTTACTAGTCATGAACACCTGCATTGTACATGATTTTGTAATATTATTCTGCGGGTCATAATCCGTTGCCTACAATTACGGTGCCCACAAATGGGCCGGATCAATAATATGTATCCCTAACTATAGGCCCTCCCACCATTAGTGGCATGTATCACTAATCCTGCCCATTGTGGGCACCGTATTGTTGGCAATGGATCAAATCCCATTATTTTGCGTAACTTCTTGTGGTAAATATAAATTGTTTTAATTGGATAACATATTACATGAGAGATAAAATAGAATGGCAAATATTGACTGACGACAATATATAGAAGTACCAAAGATGGGGGTGCACTGATATACATGAAGCAGAAATGAATGATCCGTGGACAACAGAGAATAGACATCCTATGTACAACAAAAGCAACAAACAAAGCAAACTATTATCGTTGATTACAGACCAAATATGTTTTAAGTGAGCAAGATATGTATATTAAGCGAGAGATGATATGATCATTTGGCAACATCCACTATGCCTTGGGTTGCGGGAGGCGACACAGCGGTTTCAGGTGGCGTCATCTGTGGTTTGTGTTTGAGTTTGACAAGTAGTTGACGCATTCTGGAAAGATCAGTTGGCTTGCCCGGCTTGGGACCTTGAATCACAACAATGGAGGGCTGCTTTTCTTTACCCTTTTTACCCTTCTTCTCAATCACTGCAACTTCTTTTGGTATAAGTTCAGCTATTGACTTCCAGTAGTGGCTGTTTGCCTCTGCATGGAACTTTTCTCTGCTCTCCAAACCCAACTGCATATCATCATTCCAGTTTTGAATTCGAAATCATTTTTCCTTAAATTAATTTGTAACTACAAATTTCATATTTCTAATTTTTTTTTCTCCCTCACTATTTAATCACCTAAAAAAGGGGAAAAATGAAAACAACAAAAATTCAAGATCACTGGGTCAGGCCCAATAAATAGTTGATTATGTGAGAATCTGTTTTAATTTTATAGATAAATCTAACCTTCTCCTTCTCCCTGTTGGCAGTTCTGTTATTCTCACATTTGATCTTCCATTTCTTATAATACTCTGCTTTGAATTCATCAGCTTCGTCAATTATATCCTTCAGCATCTCTTTCTCCCTCATCTCTTTCTCCTCCAGCCGAATCGCATTTTGCCTGCACAGATATTTCTAACAGTGTGAAATTTTGAATTTACTGCAACAATAATCAATTAAAACGCAAAGGGTTTTTTTCTGAAGTGACCTTCTCCACTCTCGAAGAGCAAAGCCTTCCTCTGGCAGCATATCCACCGGTGGGGCTAGAATTGGACCATTTTCCGGCAACACAGTTGACGGCGGAGGCGGAGATGAATCTCCGTCCTCCACATCTCCGTCCTCCTCTGGACTTCCTTCCCTTATCGACATCGCTTTCTACTCCCGATGACTCGGTAAAATTTTCTGATAGTCTAGAGGAGGTCAATTGCCGCAAGTAATTCAGTTATAAAGTAGAATGGATCTGTTTTATCGAAATTTTATCGTTTTTACCATTTTCACTTTTTCTCTCTGCAAATCAATCACATCGCGTATCTCATCACATCCATAAATTTCAGCTCCACTCATTCTCTCTCTTGCTCCAAATCGTTAAAATCAATTAAAAATCGTTAAAGTTCTCAAGATTTATTTACATGTAATCAGCTGCGCTGTGGTCTAACAACTTAAACTAACGTGTTAAATTGTAATTGCTGGCGACCTTTACCATTTGAAAAATAAACAAACTATAACATGCCACGTGTAATTTTCAGCATAAACAAACTGGTTGTGTTTCATTTTCGAAAAACGACAAAAAAACAAAGGATAAAAAAAAAAAAAACAAAAGGGTTGTGTCACGCAGTCGCATAGTACGAACGTGTTTGTGCTGTGTGATCGCAGGATTCGCAGCATCGCGCATCACACAGTACAGTCAGAAACTTGCATTTTATAATTTTATTTAACTTTATTTTTGAATGTTATATCTTTTCTTTTCTTTTTTAGGATGAATTTTATATCTTTTCAATTTTATAAAGGTGTAAAGATCTTTCTAATTGGGAATAAATACATCGAATAGTACAATTACATGCTCAAACTGAATTTTACTATTATTCCAAAAAAAAAAAAAAAAAGAAAAGAAAAACACTACTATTCTCAAGTATTACAATATGATATTTTGGATCATTGAGTTGCCATCGTGGTCACCGCTTGCACTGTTCGCTAGTTATGTGGTGTGTTGTTGGTGGTGGTGAATTAGAAAATGTCATAATGTGATACTTTATATTTTATAAAATATTATAAAAACTACGAAGTACCAAATTGTGACATTTTGAAAGTATCACATTATGATGATACTTTGAAAATGTAGTAAATTTCAATTTTTAAAAATTTTGTAGCATTATTCAAAAAAAAAAAATTGTAGCAAAAATGTATAATATAGGGTATTTGAGTTAACACTTTTAATTGCGTAACATTCTAATCAAACGAGCGGAGCAAGTGTTTTCTCCTCCACTCACGTAAAAAGGGAAATATCCATCCCATTCCGTCATTCTATCTTCATCTCTTTCTTTCGCTCTCTGCCTCGCTCTCTTGCTCTCTTTCTTCTTCCCCTCCCCTTCAACCTTCCTCCTCGTCCTCCACCGTGTCCTTCCACTCTTTCCCACCGGTGAAAGCGGTATGCTAATTCATTAGCCCATTAAGCACCTTGGGTAGGTTAGCATATTCGATCTGGCCGGCCCAAAGCACGACCGGCCCACTCTACCGCTTTTACCCGATATACACCGTACAATGAATGGCATATCTGAAAATTTCAACAAAACAATCTCCATTTACATAACCGATCATCGTTCCCAAACTTCTATATAAGCAAGGCCCACCCTCATTTGAAACCGCTGCCTCGCGAGGGAGGGAGAGTGGTGCCTCTCTAGAGAGAAAATCAGTAGAGTGAGAAAGTGGAGAAATCATGCAGAGTGAGAGGCAATAAGTTTTCCACTTGAATCTCATAACTTGTGATTAGGTTTAACACTCGCCCAATTTGAATGTATTGTTTCGTTTTTGTGAAAATTGGGAGTTTTTTTAATGAGTCGATTAGGGTTTAAAACGTTGGTCTACCATGGTGATGTTTATTTGGGAGAGTTGGATACTGTTCCTGTGAAGGATGGGAATTTCCAGTTCCCAAACAATGAGATTCGTATTCATACAATCTCTCCCAAGAGTGAGAGATGTCACCCTCTCTCGGTTTTACAGACAATTTCCGCTGCTTCAGTCCGTTGTAAGCTTGAGCCGAATTCTAATACAAATTCCAATTCGAATCCTGAGCATTTGATCAACCTCCACGCCTCATGTTTCTATGAACTCAAGGTCACAATCAACTACATTGCTTCTAGTTTTATAGACGCTCTCCTCATCTTGTGGATATGTGATATGGGTATAAATGGATTGTTGTAATCTTTGATTAGTTGTGCTTAAATTTGTTCATATGTCCAATTGGCATTTATAAATTGTTTGTTCTTATTGATGTAAAGATTCCCAGATGCTAGATTCAGTGCTTGCAATAACTTCTACTTGTCCTCATGTATATTTATGCACATCTGTACAAATAGATTTATTGTCTGTTGAACTGACAATACTTGATTTTTCTGTAGACGGCCGTGGTCTTACTAGGGAATGAGGAGGTTCATTTAGTTGCAATGCCTAGTAAGCAGAAGAAATTCCCGTGTTTTTGGTGCTACTCAGTGCCAACTGGTTTGTACAGTTCATGCTTGTGGATGTTGAATACGCGCTGTTTAGCTATTGTGTTTGATCTAGATGAAACTCTCATTGTTGCCAATACAATGAAATCGTTTGAGGATAGAATTGAATCTTTGCGGGATTGGATTGAACGTGAGACTGATCCAATTCGAGAATCTGGAATGGTAGCTCAGATGAAGAGATATGTTGAAGATCGGTTATTACTTAAGCAGTATGCAGAGACTGATTGTGTTTTGGATGGTGGGAAAGTGTATAATGTTCAGCAGGAGGAGGTGCCTCAGCTCTCTGATGGACAGGAGCGGTGGTTCGGCCAGTTATAAGATTGCCAGAACAAAATGTTGTTCTTACACGCATTAATCCCGAGGTTAGGAGATGCTGTTGTTGCTGTCTGGTTTACTGCTTCTGCTTAGATGCTATCAAATATTTTCTTCCCACTATTTTTGGATATATGGAAGCTAGTGATTTCAATTTATGGTTTTCTGTACAGTGCTTGGTAATACATGCTGATCATGCTAATCTCTTGAATATCATGTCAAATAGACTGAGGAAATACTTCCGTAGTTCTGACTTGAAATATTATATCTAGTCTAGTAATAAAAGAACACAAATTTGATCATTCGATATAAGGGAAGAGAGCACCCACGCTGTGTTTTATTATGAAAAAGGTTTATCAAAGTTGAGGCTAAGAGAAGAATGAGAGAATTTTCTATCATAGTTGACAGTGCCATTTTACAGTTTGTAGTCCTCTGGTTAACATCAATTTGTGGAGTCATATTATGGAAGATTCTAACTTAGGATGTATGTTTTGCATTTCATCTCAGGAATCAAGACAAACAGAACTCTTCCATCTGTGCTATGCTCAAACCACTTCCTTAAGATATCTACCTGACCTAAGTGTTTTCTAAGCGTGTGTTCGTGTGTACTTATTTTTGTCTAAAATTTTGCTAAAAGTGGAGTGTAGTAGTGGAGACCACGAGATGTGTGGATAATAATGAGTGATGATGTGAAATGCGTGGTTGATATTGATGTTTGACTTTGACTTTTAGTAGTAGGTAATTTTTAGGTGAAAAAAGTGGAAACGAACACACGCTAAAGTTATTTGGGCATGAAGGAAAGACAGTTTCCATTCAAACTCATAATGATCAGTCTTATTAACGATTTAATGCGGCACTCCTGATAACTAGATAGCCTGAATTAAAATTTCCTTCGGGTTTTAGACTATGGTTCGCCATTGCAAATTATTGAAATAGTTGTATCAGTTATGTAATTCTGTTAATTATTTGAGTGAAATTTCTGGTTGCTCTCTCAGTGGTTGCTATCCTGTGCAGAATCGTGATACCAGTGTGTTGGTCAGGTTGCGGCCTGCTTGGGATGATTTAAAAAGTTATTTGACTGCAAAAGGTCGAAAAAGGTTTGAAGTTTATGTTTGTACTATGGCTGAAAGAGATTATGCACTTGAAATGTGGAGGCTGCTTGACCCAGAAGCTCGATTGATTAGTTCAAAACAACTACTGGACCGTGTTGTTTGTGTAAAATCAGGTGAGCATCATATTTTTGTGAGAGGGGCCTCCCTTTTAGCTGCTGCTGGTTTAAGGCACCCTATCTGATGGCAATAATTTGGAGCATGTTTGGGGAGATGATACCCTTTGGTGCTGAAATTTGTATGCACGAGGTCATAGTATTTTGGCACTTTGCTCTGCTCTTCTATCAGATACATGAACAGTGCATTGTTGATTTTTGTTCCATAATATGATCTCATGTTCCTATTTCCTTATCTTTCCCCTTTCTTTACTTAATGAAATCAAAATCCTAAATTATTTTAATGATTTTCATTTTGTTAGGGGCAAGAAAATCTTTACTCAATGTCTTCCAAGGTGGAAATTGTCATCCAAAAATGGCAATGGTAATTGATGATCGCTTGAAGGTGTGGGAAGAGACGGATCAGCCTCGTGTACATGTAGTACCTGCGTTTACTCCATATTTTTCTCCTCAGGCAGAGGTATTGTGCTTTGTTGTTGTAACATGGTTTCAATTGCTCATCACTTTGCCAGAACTGGTATTAACGGACATATTATCTTGATCAGACTGCAATTGCTGTTCCAGTGCTTTGTGTAGCAAGAAATGTTGCATGCAATGTCAGGGGAGGATTTTTCAAGTTAGTCAAGTTCATATAATTTATTGAAGCATTTAGTGAATAGATAAATATAGATAAATATCATGTACTTTTTTAATGTTTGTTTAGACATATGGTCTGCATGACACTGTATTTTTCCTCAACCGATTAGGGAGTTTGATGAAAACCTACTTCGAAGAATATGCGATGTTTTCTATGAAGATGAGGTTGTGAATTTGCCTTCGCCACCAGATGTGAGCAACTACTTGATGTCAGAGGTATTTGGATTGATTAAACTTCTTTGCAATATGTATGTGAAGGATGATAATAATGTCCATTGTATTTGTTGTCAGGATTCTGGCTTTGTACCAAATGGAAATCCATATTTTCCAATTATTGAGGGGATGAATGGCCCTGAAGTTGCCCAGAGATTGAACCAAATGGTAGTTTCTTATATCTGTCGATGGTATTTACCATATATGTGTTCTTCTGCTTTACTTGAAAGAATGTGGGGGAGAATGTTATCTCATTATATAATGATCATTTTTTCTTCATTTTATCCATAATTTTCTTCCCCCTTTTTTTCCCAGGAGGAGAAGAATGTTGCTAATGCTGTTTCTCATCATCTGACCAGTGATGTGGAAATGAAATCTGAAAGTACTAAGCTCCCTGCTGTATCTGTTGCAAGTGCTATTGTTCCACCATTTTCAAGAGCAGTATTACCTTCTGAAAGTATGGATATTATTTCAAAAATGTTATGATTTTGAAAATTGGACTCATGGTGATGAAAACATACTTTTCAATTTATTAAAATCTCATCAGTTCTTTTAGTCTTGTTTCATTGGACATTGTGGTTTGTAGTTTGTGTTTGATTTTATGAAGTAACTTACATTACTAAATGAGATTTTTATTTTAATTTTCTTTCTATCAAATGCACGTAGAACCTAGTTTACTTGGAGACCCCTTTAGAAGAGAGAGCAGGCATCTGGGTCCGACAGAACCTTCACTATTGACTAGAATGTCTCGGCAGCAATCTGCGTCGTTTGCACAACCACAAGGAAGCTGGTTAGTGGAGGACACAAATAGAGAACACACTAATGATCGATCAACAAATCTTTCAGAGCCCGACCCTGTGACAAACAGCGAGCACGTCAGAATTCATTTTCTCACGACACTCCAGCTTCAGTTCTTCCAGGATTGTTGTCACCTGCTCCACAAGTGAAGAAGGAAGAGGTTGCTGAAGTGACATTGGCCTTCCTTTTTTTTCCCTTCCTTCGTTGCACACTTTGTCCGCATAACTGAATTTAAACTACATGCAGGTTAACTCAGGGCATGAGGCACAGAAACAGAACCCTCCACTGGCAAATCAGTTGGCAGGTAACTTAAATTTTGTGTTAGTGTTGCCATATTATCTCATCATATCTTGGATTTATTTCGATGAATTTTTGTCCTCTTGTAAGATAAAATTCACCAATCGAATGAAAGTGGTACTATTGTTGTCCAGCATTTGAATTCTGACTATCCTGCATAGGGGAGATAGCTCTATAGTCCTGCATATGTCTTCTTACTATTGTTCAGTCTAATAGATTACAATCGTACACAGGGTTACAAGGCTTAATAAACAATTTATCACATATATAATGCACACACAACTTTTGCTAACAGTGGACCGATGAACTGGCCCTTCTTTCTGAGGCTTACATGATGGGCTTGCTGACTTGAACTTATTGGGTTAATGACTAAAGTCGAACCACACACACACAGAGACAGATATATATATTACTTGATTTTAAATTGTTAAGTAATGGGGTTGGCCTTCATGAATGATATATTCCTCTCTTTCATCACAATGCATTTGCCTACTCTGATACATTTATGTGTTTTTGTGAGTCTATGGCCACGGAGTTCTTGAACTTTATTTTCTATTATTTTCTCATACACTTTCAAAATGATTTTTCTTTGTTTCACTCGCTGAAAAATTTGGGAATTCTCTTGTTTGTTAGCTGAATTGGAATTTGTTCATTTTTATTTTATTGACAGAAGTTAGATTTATTATCTTAAGGAAATCTGAGATGTATAAACCCAGAAAGTGGGCAGACTCGTATTCTTATTGTTCAGTAAATGATAAACTAATTTGTGGCCAAGTCACCTGGATTTCTGGACTAATATCACAATCTCGTATCCTCTGGTTTTTGAGTATCTTCCATCACGGTTGATTTATTAATTTATGCTGCTTGTTCCATGAGGTTCAGCCGGTTATAAACACATCTGTTGAGTTATCCATCTCCCTCAAGGAGGAATATAGAAGAAATTAAAAATAGAAAACATATATGAATGAATAGTTATGTATCTTTTTCTATCAATAAATGGGGTACCAGCCATTTTATAGAGGTGGATATACCACATCAAGTCGAATAAGATAGAAATCTGTCAGGTTTGTTGTGCCATTTAATTTTCAACACGCCATCTTAGTCTCTGCAAACTCCATGTATAGTGATGCCATGCTTATATTAAAAAAAAAAAGTTTTTGGAAGTTCATATTTATGAGTTTATGTTCCATTTTGGGGCACTCGGTATACTTTTTGTGGTGCTAATGTTGATAAACCACTTGAACCTTTGGATTTCATGTTTTTCTCCTCAATTGTTCTTTTTCTATATTGGTTCCTCTGCTTGGTAGAGTTCGGTGTTGCCCAAAACCAATTTTCCTCCAATAATAGAGAGCTCAAACTTGAAAGTGAAATGATGAACGTCTTGCCTTCTTTGTCTATTGGCGTGCTTCAAGAGATTGGAAGAAGATGCAGATCAAAGGTAATAAACGCTTGTGGCAAGAGACAATGTCAATAGCACTCACAAGTTATCCCTTCGGAGGTTTCATCATAACATGTCTTCTTGCTCAGATTGAGTTCAAGCCAGTGGCGAGCACCAGTGGTGATTTGCAGTTCTCAATAGAGGTTAGCATATGGAACTTGTACATATTATATTTTTCCTGTTTGAAATGGTTATGATACCTTAGATATGAGCTTAATAAGTGGAGTGTCTAATGATATTCCCTTGTTTGTGGTTAAAAAAAAAAAGCCTGTTTCTTCATCTTTATGCAATGTTGCACCTTTGTATTAGATATTCAGATTTGGTAAGGATTCCCTTGTTTGAGATCTATATATTGGTTGTGTTTGAAATCTCATGAAATAATGGCAACACTGACGTGCTTTTAGGTACCTTCTGATAAATAATGTAGACATGCCTAACTTTGATTGAGACTCTCGTGACTTTACTATAATGTTATCTTTGTGGATTGAGATCCCCATTTTCCTATGGAATATTTTCTGGGCCCCTTGCATATTACAGTTGACCAATTTGAGAACCTTGTGGTTCTTGAAGAGGAATTTTGCATTATTGAGGCATTGCCTGGAAATCTTGTAATTATTCCAAGCTCTCAAGTATTTGAGCAATCGAATTGCCTTGATAAATTATCAAGTTTGTTAATGGAAAATTACTAGAGGGCATGTTTATGAATATTGATACTAGTTTTCAACCACTCTGGTGAATGTGAGGAGGCTTCAGACACACTGGACTTGAATAACTTTCCCAGGGTGAAGGAGCTAGTTGAGATTTAATTTCTTTCAATTCCCTTAGTGGGACATGGTTTCTTTGTGCATGTGTGTGTCGCGCGCATGTGCTCATGTTGGTGGGGGTGGGCGGAAATTCGTTGAACAACCTTCGGCTTCATATTATTAACTTCACCTCATCTTTCTCACCAGATTTATGTTTAACCTACCTGTCCTCGAGCTCCTATACCATCTATAGCACTCAAAGCCTAGCTTGCCTGTTGGTGAGATGCTTAACAAGTTACCACTTGGCTATATTGGCTAGCACCTCTAGAGATATGTAAGAATCTTTATGGTTTCTCATTTACGTTGGACTCCCAACTTTGGTGTATGTAGTATTTACCATGGAATAACTACCTTGAAATTGCATGCTGTGCAGTTCTTCAGTATTAAATGCTGTGGGGCCAGAGGTGATTACGGAAATAATTAATGCGGAGGCTGTATATATCTCTTTGTAATTGATTTTCTCGTTTGCTAGTGAATGTTATATATATATATATATATATATATATATATGTATGTATTTTTTTTTTTTTGAAAGAAGTGAATGTTATATTGATCATTCTCCGTCCTATTATATTCAGGCTATGCTTGATAGATAGTATAGGAAAAAATTGACTTTTGGATATGTGGTTGAAAAGTAAAGAACGAGGTTTAAAAAATATTAAAAAAATCGTCAAATCAAGATAATGAGTGGTTGAAAATGATGGCGTTGAAGAATGGTTTTTTGCATAAGTTGTATGAATCGAGCTCTTAATAATTCAAATGGTTATTACAATCCGTTGAGTGCAAGGAAAGCTAAAAACTTTATCTCCAGAATTGAAAAGGAAGACGGATCCATTCTGACTAGGGAGGCAGACGTTGAAGTTGAAGTTGTTAGTTTCTTCTCAAATGTGTATCGTCCAAAGGAGAGAGCTTTCGTGGGCATTGATGGTATTGACTGGAATAGAATTCCTAACTACTTGGCCCCAACATCTCGAAAGGCCTTTTGAGGAAGATGAGATAAAGAGGGCTGTTTTTGATTGTGATGGAGACAAAGCCCTAGGTCCAGATGGTTTTACAATGGCGGTATTCCAAAAAAAACTGGAATGTCATGAAGGATGATCTAATGGAGGTGCTTAGTGGTTTTGCTAATGATGGAATCATACATGGAAACACAAACGAGGCCTATAATTGCCTCATTCGGAAGAAACAAAATAGTCGCAATGTGAAGGATTATAGGCCAATTAGCCTAGTTATGAGTCTAGACAAGATTATTGCTAAAGTTCTAGCTCTTAGATTGAAGGAAGTCCTTCTAGAAACCATCTCCGATACTCAAGGGGCTTTCGTGGAAGGTAGGCAAATCTTAGACATTGCTTTGGTGGCTAACGAGGTGGTTGAGGATTATAAGAGCAGGGGAAGAGTTGGATGGTGTTCAAAATTGATTTTCAGAAGGCATATGACTTTGTAGAATGGGATTTTTTGGATTTCGTGATGGAAAATAAAGGTTTCGGAATGAAGTGGAGAAAATGGATTAGTGGCTGCATTTCTTCAGTTTCATATTCGATATTTATCAACGGCACACCTAGAGGGAAATTTTGGGGATCTAGAGGGTTAAGACAAGGAGATCCCCTATCCACATTCTTGTTTACCCTTGTGGCGGATCTAGTGGAAAGAATGGTGGACAAAGCTTGCATTTCATAGCTCTTTAAGGGCTTTAGTATTGGCAAGGATAAAGTTGAAGTGAGCTACCTTCAGTTTGCTGATGACACTATATTCTTTGTCAACGACAACAATTCCCTTCACATATTGATGGACCTTCTACGGATTTTGTGTGCCATATCTGGACCGAAAATCAATCTGATAAAAAGTCAATTGTTAGGATTGAATATGCCTGAAATTGTGATAGAGGATAATGCAAAGAAACAGTATGTGAAGTAAGGGAATGACCAATGAGGTATCTGGGACTGCCTTTAGGAGGAAATCCTAGAACACTCTTTTTGGGAGACATGGAGAGAGTAGGGGAAAAACAGACATTCTCGGCTCCATTAATAGGCACATGAGTTCCACTTGCAACTTGAACAGATTTAATGGGCGTTGAGGCTAGTGAGTCAAGATTGGAAGCGGTATGCGTAAAATGATCCGTTGCTCCGGAATCAATTACCCAAGAGCAATTGGCAGTAGAAGTTGATGTCAAACCAAAGATACCTGTCTGAGAAGATGGCTGAGCTACATGAGAAGCAATAGATGAGGAGCGTCAATATGTGCAGCCTGAGCATGTTACTTGTTCTTTTTCTCTAGGTGTTTCCGTAAGAACCACTCCGGATACCCATTTTTCTTCCAACACTTACAATAGAATGTCCGGTGCCATGGCAGAAAGAGCAAGTCTCTGTAGACCGAGGGGGTGCTAAATTGGCAACCAATGCAGAATTCTCAACCTGGACTTCCGCCCCTATAGTTAATTGTCTTTGCTCTTCACGATGAACAATCGAAAACACTTCCTTAAGAGTTAGAAGTGGAGAAGTAGCTCAGACACGGCTACTCACTTGATCTAAACAGTGATCAAGTCCGACAAGGAACATATAAACTCGATTTTCGGCTGTGCGCTTCTTTAACTCCTCAATATTGGCAACACATTTCATGTCATTTGCCTACGGTAATCAAGCTCTATAAACAGTGAGTTCATTTCATTGTAGTAATCCGTAACAGGCCGGCCCCCTTGACGTAATTGAAATGACTTTTTCATGAGCTCATAGATTTGGGACTTGTCCGATACATCAAGATAGCTCCTTTTAACTGCATCCCCAACATCTTTAGTTGTTTCACACTGAACAAAGTGTGACACCAAGTTATCTGCCATGGAATTTAAGATCCAAGACTTAACCAGTGGATCTTCGACTTCCCACTCATCATAACCTGAGTCATTTTCAGCAGGTGCAACCTTTTTCCCATTAATGTATCCTTTCTTTCTCCTACCAACAATGTGCATTTCCAATATTTTTGACCAAACATGATAATTGGTACTATTTAGTTTAATGCTGATTAGAGAAGAAGTCTCTTGAATGGTGATAGACGGAGCACTCTTGTTTTCAGCCATTTTCCCAAACTTGATTTCAAGCAGTCAAAGTGCAAATAGCACAAATAGAAGTAAGAACAACCCTTAAACTAAGAGAAAATTCACAAATAGTGCAAATAGCACAAGCCAAGAACCAACAGCAGCATAAAAGGCACAAATATAGCTGTTGAACCAAGTAACAGGTGAAAAACAGCAAGAACCAAGTGGAAGACACCCAGAATACTATTCATACAGTCCAAAAAAACGAGAACTCAGCCCAAAAAGTGAAAGCCAAGAACCAACAGCAGCATAAAAGGCACAAATATAGCTGTTGAACCAAGTAACAGGTGAAAACAGCAAGAACCAAGTGGAAGACACCCAGAATACTATTCATACAGTCCAAAAAAACGAGAACTCAGCCCAAAAAGTGAACAGCCCAGACCAGAAAAGGTGAAAAAGAACAAACCCTAGTTTGTTGGTGGTCGGAATTGTCTCACCAGACGTCGTCAGAGGTTGTTTGATATCATTTGAGAGGACTGCCCAAAAACTGAACAGAAATTGAGTTAAAGTCGACCTGAGCACTGTTCACTCGAGACCCAAGAGCTGCGAGAGGGCTATGATGTGACATGGAGGTCGCCGGAGACTGGAGACGCCGGCGACTGCATCGGAAAAGACCACCTGAGGGGTCGGTTCTGATTTTCCAAATTTTCTCGACTTTCCCTCTCGTTTCCCCTCGCTCTAATACCAACTGGAATTTGGGCAAAAGTATGATTTTTCATTTCACTAAAAAAGTTATATGCAAGATACAATATAATTACACTTTAGTCTCTAACTTTACAAGGCTATCATTTAAGTACAAAATAAACCTATTTATTCAATTGAGTGGTTGAAAATGATGGCACTGAAGAATGGTTTTTTGCATAAATTGTATGAAACAATGTCATGGTATTGGATATGGGCAGATCATTTCATTAGCTTGGCCCTCAAAATCTGCTATGCAGCCCAACTTGGCGGCCCAATCCCTACTCACGCCTTTGATTTGGGAAAACACATTTGTTCAGTGTCTTTAAAGTCAGAAAATGAAGGAGTAGAGTGCGGAAAATTTGTATCGTTCTTATTCGTCTCTCGTCTTCTATTCTCTCTTCCCTCCTTTATCTCCTCTTTGATCTGAGTCTCCCCAAACCCCGATTTCTCCCTTTTCTTCTCTGTAACTCTTCTCCTTCATCTCCTGCCTCTGTAATCCCAATTATCAATTAATATAATAATAATTTTTTTTCGTTATTCATTGTGAAATGCCTCTTAGTTGAGCTTAAGTATGATTTTGTTATTGCAATGTTAGTGATCTGTTTTTTGAGATTATGATATTGGTATCAGACCAAATACAATCTGCCGGTAAGAAATGATTTCAACCTAGATCTGAAAATCTGATTCTATGCTTGGTCTTATATCATCTGTGCCTCTAGTTCTCTGGTTTCGATTACACTGTGGTGAACCTGCGATTGAGTTGCTGTAGGTTAATTAGAGTTTATAACAAATTAGATTGTTCTGTTTTAGTGTTATCGACTGGGGTTTGCTATGATGTATTGGTATGAGTTTGTTGGATTTATGTAATGAACTTTGCCAAATATGCATTGTAGTTGTGAGAGATTCAATCTATTCAGGGAAGAACTCAATAGGAAGCATGAATAGGATATGGAAAAGTTGGGGAAAATGGCTGAGGATATAGGTGTTACCTTGAAGGATGACAGAATTGAGGCGGAGTTTAATAATCCTGTGACTGGTTTTGATGTTGCAAGAGAAAATCAGATTGGCAAGGATAATTGTAAAGTTCTTTATCTACCTAGTTTGACTACCTCAAATTTGGCAGGGAAGACCTCAAGCAATGGCTGCAAAAATTTGAGATATACCTTGAACTTTTCCAAGTTGATGACAGGAGGAAATTGGATATTATTGGAAAGCATATGAAAGGAAGTGCTTACATTTGGTTTTATTTGTTTGTTTGCAAACACCTGAATGGGGATTGGGAACTATTTTCAAAAGAACTTTGCAAAAGGTTCCCAAGTGCTGACAAAAAGGTGGAGGCGACTATAGATGGATACTTGTAAATCACCATTTCCGATGGCAATACCTTAACACATGAAGAGGATGCAATGAAGAAAGAAAAGGAACAACCTCGAGTTCTTATTCGACGACCATCTGAAATAGAAAAGGAACTAAGCAATGAAAAGGAGGATGAAGTATGGGGATTATCCAAAAAATGCGGAGGGGGATGGACTTAGTCCCGTGCAAGTAATAGGGCAAATCAAGAAAAAGAAGATTTCTATCCTCATTGACAGTGGAAGTGCCCACAGTTTCTTGGATGAGTGTATAGCTGAGCAATTGGGATGGCAGGTGCAACTTAAGGATGCTATAGTCAAGGTAGCCGGTGCTGAAGAGTTAACAAGCGAGGGTTTTCGCAACCCCCTTATTTGGACAATGCAAGACTTAGAATTCTAGTTTCCCATGAGAGATCTAAGATTAGGTGAAATTGACATGGTCTTAACTCTTAAGGGTGGACTGGATAAACCAATTCCACTGCATCCTATTTGATTTTGAAAGGAGTAGCATCACTTTTAAGGGAGAGGAGTTTGAACTACATAGTGCGTTCCTTAGTAATATCTTTCAAGTGATGGCAGTGGGGGAATTTCAAAAATGGATACAAAGGCAATCTTATGGCAGTGTGGCGAATTCCAAAGGAAGTCAGGCTGGTCATTGAGCAATTTCCCAGACTTCTTGAGGAACCTAAGAGCTTCCCACCTAAGAAGTTCAATGAATATCAAAATGTACTCAAAGAAATGGATCAGTCGGGAGAAGTTGAGAATATTATCGACCGAAGGGGTTGGTTGAGTACAACACGCAGTGACTTGATGGTTAATCCAATGGGAAGGACAGCTGAAAGATGAAGCAACCTGGGAAGACGTGCATTGGGTTAGAGCTAAATTTCCACAAACTCAAGCTCAGAAGCATTACAGGGACCAGCAATGGCACCCTTATACAGCAGACAGAAGATCAGAGCTTGATAAATCGGATTTTTTTTTTTATCGCAATCCTTGTACTCAGATGACAATGGCGGATATAAAAGAAGATTAATGGTTCAAACAAGACTACTTTCGTGCAGATCCCATGGAACAGGTTAAGTACTTTGAGGTTCAGTACTTTGGAATTCACGAGGTATATTCAACAGGCTATGGAATTTCTATAAATAGTATATTGATGATAGAAGAACTTGCAGAAAATGAGACATGGTCCATTAATTGACAGAAAGTCTAGCATGGGAAGCAACAGCCAGCTGAACCTTGTACCCTGGGGACAAGGTTCATTTTAAGGGGAGGGAATGTCATGGTGTTGGATGTGGGCAGATCATTTCATTAGCTTGGGCCTCAATCTGCTTTGCAGCCTGCAGCCCAATTTATCGTTCTGCTTTAATAAGACTTGGCAGCCCAATCCGTACTCATGCCTTTGATTTGGGAAAACACGTTTGTTCGGTGTCTTTAAAAAGTCAGAAAATGAAGGAGTAGAGTGCATAAATTTGTATTGTTCTTCTCCTTCGTCTCTCGCCTTCTCTTCTCTCTCTACTCTCCTTTATCTCCTCCTTTCTTCTCCTCTCCTCTGATCCGAGTCTCCCCGAACCCCAATTTCTTCCCTTTTATTCTCTGTAACTCTTCTCCTCCATCTCTTACCTCTCTAATTCCAATTATTAATTATTAATTAATATAATACTCCCTCCGTCCCAATATATATAGGCATTATAATTTTTCACGTGGATTAAGCTTGTGTTCGTGTGCTATTTTTTTGGTCTAAAAATTGACTAATTTTGAAATTTTTGGTTAAATAGTGGCGGGACTACAAAGATGTGTGGTTGATATTGATGTTTGATTTTGATTTTGACTTTTAGTAGTAGATGATTTTTAGGTAAAACAAAGTGTATACGAACACACGCTAAGAATCTCATTGGAAAAGTAGATCACACAAGTATTTTTTTTACTTTACCCTTATTAATGATTTTAAAAGTTATTGGAGTTAGCAAATGAGTTTAAAATATGCCCCATTAAATGAGGGTGTAATGGTAAAAGAACAGAAAGGGCCTACATAATTGGGACATCCAAAAATGGAATAAAGGCCTATGTATTTGGGACGGAGGGATTAATAATTTTTTTCGTTATTCGTTGTGAAACACCTCTGAGTTCAGCTTAAGTATGAATTTGTTATTGCAATATTAGTCATCTGTTTTTTGAGATTATGACAAACCAGTTCTTAATAATTGAAATGGTTAGTATGTGGAATTTCTTTATCTTCTAATCATTGTACTGCTACGTAGCGTCCTGCAATGGTCAATGATGTCTCTTCATCAGATATTATCAGATTTCTTGTGTGGGGTTAGCCTAATTAATTATATGGAGGCTCATTGTGCTGATCCATGTTTTAGGTCTTGTTTACTGGTGAAAAAATTGGAGTTGGGATGGGCAGGACACGAAAAGATGCTCAGCAACAGGCTGCTGCGAATGCGCTGCGTGGCTTAGCTGGTAAGGACAAATTTATGTTGTACACTCCAATGTGATTGTCATGAAAACTCCACATACTTCCCTTTAGCAGTGGGAGTTATACATGCACTGGCATTGTATCTGGGTGAATATTTTCAATTTACATGACAGGCAAAACCGGGTATATGTGTCACTGACCTGGAACATCGTCCCGAAACTTAAACTGGAATTTGGTTGGACTTTGTAACATTCTCTATGATTCTAGGGTGACCCTGTATTGTACTGATGATTTCCTTTCAGCTATGAGATTTCTTTCTTTTCATAATTTGGGCAAGCATGTCTCACTATACACATCCACAAGGTCTTCTCATATTAATGAAATTGTTGTTCTGCAGTAAATTTTAGACTTTATCATTATTAGCATTGTTTGTATTCCTGACATAAAAATCCAATTGCTGAGGCTGGTGATCTTACTCTAGTTATTGACTTATTGTTGTTATTTTGTTCTGTGCATTTGCTGTGACATTGACTCTTTTTTGTTCGTTTACTGGTGATGTTGCAGACAAGTACATATCTTATATTGCAGTTCATTCTAGAGCTGTGGATAATGATTTTGATGGACTTCCCGTACATAGAGAAAATGGGTTCCTCTGGGACGTTGTCAATCCCATGTCAGAAGAACGGCCAGAAAATAATGGATTTTCTAGTCAAAAGTCTACAAAGGTGTGAATTTTGATACTGTCCCGCATAGTTTATGTGATTTATCCGTCTTAAAACATACACGATGCTCAGCCCCCAGTATTAGCTCACACCCATGCTTCAAGAATTAGTCTGTGTTTTCATATTCCCATAATACATTTCTATATTTGAGGTTCAACGAATGATCATTTTTATAATAAAAGTACGACATTTGGAAATGTTTACATGCATCTGAAAATGATCACGGTTTTGTTAAAAAAATGCTTTACAGATAGCTGAAGGCGAACCTAGTACTACTCACTCCACTGCGGAGCAAGTCCGTCCTAACTCTCGCCTTGGTGAAAGATTATGAAAAAGGTCTCATCTTTTGTCATTAAATTTCATGTTACGAAGATCTCTTGCTGCCCTAGTTTATCGAATGAAGAATAGATATGGGAATCACCAAGTGAATCACACAACACTTTTGTAGTGCAGATAAAAGTTGTTTTAGCAAAGAAAGTTGCTACATAAGAGAGAGACATTTTGTTGTAAATGATGTAGAAATTTATATTACTTATTGTATTTGTAGCCTGCTCGGAATGGTAAATTTTTGGCCAGAGTATTTTTGGAATTTCGCGAATTACAATGTTTAGATTCAAGGAACATCTCATCCAATCCATCTAAATTTTTGCTTTTGTTTCCCAAAAGCAAAATAATGTTTGTCGGTATTGTAAAGAAATGGCAGTTCTTGCAGACGTTGTTGAAGGACTCGACAACATCAATGCGATGAATGGATGAGCAGAAAATCAAAAGAATCGAATTTATTTTGAGGAACAAGAAAAATTTAGCTAATAAGTTAGTACGAAAACTATCAAGCTGTAAAAATAAGCAACACAAATTCTTTTCTTCATGTTTGATGGATGAATTATTTAATTAATTTCGTATTTACTTCTGATATACTGAGTAGTTATATGCACACCATTTATAAAGTAGATACAAAAGAACTGTCGAATTAGAGCCATCTATATAATAAGTAAAGAATAGCTCCAAAGGAAAAAAAAGGAAGGTTATTTACAAATACTCATTTCGTTCCAAATATAAAAGTGCTTGTTTTATACATAATAAATTTTCATTAATTTTTTCTTTCTCATCATTTTTAACTATTCATATAATTACTTTATATTTTTTGATATATTTTTCCTAATTTTCAATTTTACATTTAACACGTTAATCGAATAAATCGAAATATTTTGTGTAGAACAAGGCCTAAATTTATTTTCCTTTCTTGGATGTATCTTTATTATAACTAGTATTTTCTCCCGTGCATTGCACGGGGAGATTTATGGTCAAGTTATAATTTAAACTATGTGTAAAATAAAAATTATAATAACATATTTTCATTTTTTTCATGGTAAAAAGATATGGATGAGAGATTTAGAAAAATCACACATGATAATAACCCAGAATATTTGAGAGATAAGGATTGATTCTATCAAAAGATGAGGGGTGATAAGTCGAGTTGGAAAAGACATATAGAAGCGGTAAAACTCGTCCCCATAATTAAAAATTGATTTTTTAATTCAGAAAAATAGGTGAAAGTGGCGGGAAAATAGAAGCGGTAAAACTCGTCCCCATAATTAAAAATTGATTTTTTAATTCAGAAAAATAGGTGAAAGTGGCGGGAAAATATGCTGGTTTTATTAATATATAAATTAGCAATTTTAAAATTTTCTAATTAAATAAAAAATAAATTACAAGATTTATCATTCCAATACAAATTCTTAATTTCTCGTGAAAAGTCAAATAACAGAGTATATACTTTGGGTATGTTTGATAGAATAAATTGATAAGTTAATTGATAGTTGATAAATTAGCTTAGAGCAGATAATTGAAAAATTAGTTGATTTAAATATGAGTGTTTGGAAAAATTAGCTGAAAAATTAGATAAAAATATAAAATGAAAATGACATATTTAAAATAATAATATTTATTTTTTACAAAAAGAAAATAGTAAAAGTATAATAAAAAATAAAAGTTCCGTGAACTTATTTGAAAATTAATAAAAAAATTTTTTCAAATAAATTTTATTTTTTCAAATAAAGTCTTCCAACTAAACAAAACTTATTTAAATATAAAGAACTTATACATTCTTTAAATAATTTTAGAGTGATAGGGAATAGATTATAATGGTTTTTAAAGGTTTTTAATGTAAAAAGAGGAGAGAGAATGAGTGGAATTGAGTGGTTGAAATTTGTGGACGTAATTGATTTAGGAGAGAAAAAAAATTAAAAAAAAATATTTAAAACAATTTAAAAGAGAAGCCTAACGGGCTAAAAGTATAAGTTAATTTGTCCTTGCCACACACACTCTATCAAATTTGTTGCGTCTTGTACCTTTGAAACCGCGCTTTAAATGTTTTGCAGTGTGAAGCGTGACGAGTAACACCACTTTACCGTTTCCAATCTGATGTGATCATTCAATTTCTTATCGTGTTGAAATGCTGAATTGATGAAGCCCAGATTCACACAACCGAGGGCCACCTGGTACCCTATCTCTGTTTCTTCTGTGGCCAGTTGGGCGGACCCATACAAGTTTCTCCACATTATTCCACTCACTCAGACCCACCAGTCTATTAACAGAAAAAAATAAAAATAAAAACTCAAAACGTTCTGGAATCCCCTTACTGCTACTGCTCTATCCGTTAAGCTATGGGTTTAACCTTAAGAGACTCGTGTTTGAACCTTCGTGTTTGTTGTACATGTAACTATTACAGAGATACTGAAAAGTGGGTATTTTGCCCTAGAAATTTTGGTCTCAGTCGTCAAAAGCGGGTTTTCTTTGGGCGATCACTCTCAATCCCTCTTCAGCGCAAGAAATTTCAACCTATTTTTGCAGCGGAATCAGAAAATCAGGTCAGTAATCCTATAATCCTATATTTTAGGCATTTTATGCTTCATATTATTATTATTATTGAAGATTAAGATGTCTTACCAGCAAACAATACAGTAGAGGGAAGGAGATTCTTAGTATTCATTTGTATAATTATTAACGAGTGATTGAGGAAGAAGATTACAGATTCCATTCCACCATTATCGAAATGTCACCTTGTTGGCCTGTTGTCGATTAGCTTGCTTAATGCTAATTGGGGATGTATGTATATATCTGTTGCAGACACTGTTTGGAAATGAAGAAAGCCAGATAAACGATACAGGTAGTAGTTAGTTACCGTCTTTAGTCATCTGCAAGTGAGAGGTTTTATTTTATATATGTATTTTACATTTAAGATTTCTTTTACTCCGCAGTCGAGCTGAAAACTGTGCGTGTTAGATTCGAATTACAGAAGGAATGTGCATTTGGACAGCAATTCCTAATTGTAGGAGATGATCGAGCTTTGGGTTGGTGGGATCCATCAGATGCAATACCATTGAATTGGTCCGATGGACATGTATGGTCTGTCGAGCTGGTAAGGATATGATTATTATTAGGATTAATTAATGTTGTAAAAGGCCATTTTGATAATCATAAATTCACAGGAGCTCCCTATTGGCAAGGTGATCAACTATAAGTTCATAATGAAAGGAGTTTCTGCAGAAATCTGGTGGCAACCAGGACGTGATCGAGTTCTTACAACATGGGAAATTGAAAAGACCATTACTGTTTTGGAAGATTGGGACAATCCAGATCTCCAAATGATTATGGAGCAGGAAGACGAAGTTATAACAGATCAAATTGAAGAGTCAATGAATGATTCAGAGTTAACAATGGTTGCTGAGAATTTAACTCAACCAGTACAAGTTGAAGAGACTAATGTAAACAACGAAACTGTCAATACCGATGGCAGTTTTGGGGCTACAGAAATGGTTGCAGATAATATCGGCAAGGAAGGGGAAGACACAGATTTGGATATATGTAATAATCAAGTGTTTGATTCTCTGCTTGCAGAAAATGAAGACGAAAATGATGGCTCATTAACCAATAAAACTGACTCGTTTAGCTCGAGAGATGAACCAAGTCTGTTTTTGGACAAAGGGGTTCCCGTTCTTGTACCGGGTTTGATTCCAATGCCAACTGAAGAAAGTCAAGAAGAAACACTAAAGGAAAACAATGCTACTAATACTATAGATGAAGTTGATAAAGCTGACTCATCTGATACGCAAGAGGTAACAGCTTAGTATTCGTTTTCTTTATCATTCGATCTTTGCAAGAACGACCTAATTGAAATGTTCCAAAAACAAGCTTATGATTGTGAGTCGAGATATTGAATTGCCATATTGCTTGAGTGCATTTGATGGTTCTCATTTCATCTAAACTATTTCTTCCAATTGAAGGAAGAACGTGTAGCTTCCTCATTCCATGAGACGGGAACTAGTGAGACGAAGATGATAAATGAAGAAGAACAAGTGTACTTGGATCAATATGTAGAAAAACCTGTTAGTATCCGGTCGGAGGAAGAATGTGAATCTGCCTCGTTATGTCATAATGAGTCGATGATTGATAAGAAAGAAGAACCTGATGTTTATGAACGTGTAGAGAAGCGACAACTAACTGAAGGTGAAGAAGGCAACCCTAGTAGGAAAGAAATGCATGATAATGTCCTTGAAAGTGATTTACAATGGGGTCGAAGAACTCTTCAAAAATTTCTGGCTAATTTGGGATTTCTGTAACACCATACATGGTTGAAGGCCTCAAGCAGCAAAAGTATGTCACTTGAAATTGCAGCATGTCCCCAACTTTAAAAACAGAGCATTTTGGTCGATCGCGTTTCACTTTTGGTTGTTTATTAGTCCCCAACCTTGCAATATCAAGCATGTATATATCCACAACATTTGCATGGAATATCTTTTGCGGTTGTCAGTGCTCTTGCTTGGATGTGTTCATTTTGATGCTTATGTATCAACACACACTTCCCAAGGCCATGTGGTGCAACATTTGGCGTGTATCTCTATTTATACTCCCACGGCTATACAAAGATTTGCTTTTGAATTACTTTGTGAACAATGCTAAATTTGTACACAGCTACACAAAAGGACTTACAAGCAAAACCAGGTGAAAAAATCCATGCTTCCACGGATTACATCACTTAAAAAAAAAATCAGGAGTTATAGAATAGTCAAATTGCCATTTGTATAACTATTTGTAGAAGCAGCTTTGTTATTAGAGCAATGCTTGGAGTACACATATTTTTTATGTGGTAAAATACTACACACTAATAGGGGTATGGGTTCCCTCACATTCAGGGGAGCATTTTGATCATTTTATATTTTATATATTAGGGTGTGGTAGTGTGTGATAGTGGATTTATGTGTACTTCTAGCATTTTTCTAACTGAATTTACCAATGCACTTTGCTAAATGGCCAAGGGACACCCCTTGACCACGGGCCTAATACCACTTCTTCTATTTATTTATTTATTTTATTTTATTTTTAATGAACGCCTTGAATATGATATTGTAGACACAATTTGACATGCTGTCCTTTAGTTTCTGGACATCTTTTGGATGTTGTTGAAGTAAAATTTGACATGAGAAATTTACTAAATATTTATGTATTCATAGGTTTTAGAAATTACGATATAAGTATTTTTTTTGAATTATTTTTCTATGTTGATTGGCACAGGTTAATTATGATATTAATATAAATAAATTATTCTATCTGGTACAAATTAAACATTTACTTAATTTAATATCTAAAAATTAAAAAAATTATTCAGAATTAGTTTTCCACATTGATACATACAAAATTCTAGCATTGATATACAGTTAATGGCATGTTAGCGAACCATTTTTAAATGTTTTAAACACTTTTTATCACTTTTTACCATTTTTTTACTCTAAATCAATAACATCCACAAATCTCAACTACTCACCTCCACTCATTCTCTCTCCTCTTTTACATTAAAAACCTTTAAAACCTTTATAAATTACTTCCTATCACCCTATAAATCTCTATAAATTAAGAGCGTTGGGACTGCCAAAATTTATTAATTTAGTAAAATATTAAATAATTGATAAGTTAATAATTTATTAATTTATCAAAGGGTTTAGGGTTGAATTGTGGTAACCGAATGGCCTCTTGAACTACCCTGAAAAAAAAAAACGTAACACAATTCAAAGATGTTGGCTAATAAGGAGATAATTGAAAACATTATGGGAAATGAGCAAAGTGAAGAAATTGAAAATGAAAGTGTGGCTATAGAGCCGCCTTCGTGAAAGTAGTCTCGAAGTAGCAAAGGCATTGAATATTTTTTGTTGCACCATGAGAAAATAGCACCAACCCAACCCGATCTAGCGACTAGGTCAAGGGTCGACCCAATGATTAAAATAATGTAAATATATAATATAAAAAATTTTCATAAAAATTGAAAAAAATAGAAGAAAGTCCAAAAACTAGAGCTAAAATCAGTCCTGAGTCTCACGAGTCGACGGGGATTTTTGGGTCAACCTAGGACTTTGACCGGGTTTGACCAATGTAGGTCTTTGGGGTCAACTGGTCCAGTACTTAAAGATGGCCATAGTCCCGGAACCGGAGGTTCCGGTTCCAAAAATTCTTGAACCGAATTGGAACCGGCTTAGAGCTAGTTCTGGTTTTTAACCGGCGATTTCGGTTAGAAACGGGTTGGTTTGGGGTTGTAAAAAAAAAGGGTTCAAACTTAATTTTCTTATAAAAAATTAAGCTATCTACGGCTTGAACTTAATTTTCTTACAAAAGATGCTTGAAATTGATTTTTCAATATATATATTTTTTTTGGCGGTTTTGAAAACGGAGTTGCCGATTCCGGTTTGGAATCGACAGGTCCGATTCCAAAAAATTTGGAACCAAACTGGAATCGATTTCGGGTTTGATCCTGTTCTGATTCGGTTTGGAACCGGAACCGTTGTTAATCGATTCCGGTTCGGTTCCGGTTCAAAATAGAACCATGACCATCTCTACTGGTACTTAGCTGGGTCACGAGTTTTCTGGTCCGATAGGTCTGGTTGGGCCAGGTTTCAAAAAATTACCATAAATTCTTACAATGTTAAGAAAAGTTCAAGATCAAATTCAACGTGACATCAATTTCAAGAAACAAAGTCACAATTGAATCATTCTTTATGAAGTCATTATAAATGAATAATTAATTATTTATATTGAGACATTATTAATTTATATATTGTATTGGGTCTATATGAATTTTTGAATTTATATTATCGTATAAATTTAGCGAATTATTAATTTAGGACGTTGTTCCCAAGTCGGAATAGGCAAAAAAAAAATTATTTTAGCGAGATTATTAATTAATCGAGTATTAAATTATCAAAGTTCCAATGTAAATCATATATTGCATTTGATATATTTAGAATTTATTTAATTTAATATATAATTATTTTTTGTTTAAGAAAAAGAACTTATTCCTAACGAATTGAGATGACTTTATTATGAAACCGATAAAGGTCATTAGCGGAATTGATAAAAATTATATTATATCCGAAAATTTCAAAAAATAAAAATTATTTCCGAAGTCTTCTTACATTGATTGATACAAATTAATTGTTATAATAATATAAATTAATCATTGCAATTGACTAATAATATAAAGTAATCATTGCAATGGATAAAAAGAACAGAAAGGAGTGTCCTTTGGATGCATTTACAGGGTGTTAGTGGATGAGTTTTAGGCCTTGTTTGATTGGGGGTTTAGTTGTTCCGCGCGGTATTCCGTGTAAAAATGTGTGGTTAATATTATTTTGGGAAATGTGTGTGTGGTTGAAAATGAGTATGAGGTATACGGAATTGCGTGCGGATTTGGTTAACACCCAATAGAACAAGGCCTTAATGTATTTTTATGAGTAGGAAGAGAGAGAATGAGTGGAATTGGATGGTGGAGTTTCAATGAGTGGAGAAATATATGAATGTGATTTATTTGATCAAATTTAAAATTTGAAATAAATACATTAAAATGCATTTTCGTAAGGGATGCTAACACCTTATTAATCCACTACTACCCTTTTAAAGCAAAAAAATTGTTATGTCTTTATTCATACCGAAAATTAATCTGTAATGAAGGTGAATTTAATATTGTAACCACTCCCATTCTTAGAAAACAAAGTAAAGGAAATTCAAGTATTCACCTATCTTTACTCGAGCAAATTTCTACAAACAACAGCCCAAATAAACCTTGGAAAACATCGTAAATATACTATAAAAGAAAATTCAAGCATTCACGTGTCTTTACTCAAGCAAATTTTGTAAATACACTGTAATCATCACTATGATTTGCACAACAAAAGGAAATATTCGGAGATACAAAATCGCATATTCTTGCTTGAAAGTCACTGTTTTTCTTTTCTTTTTTTTAAAGAATGAATTTAATGTCAGTTACACAATTAGTGAAGGATAATTAGTATTTAGAAGAGCCAATTACTCTGGCACTGTCGGACTGATAGGAGGTAATTACTGTAAATTAAATCTAAAACATGCCGAGAAAGGAAAATCTTACACATGCAGCATTGTTAATTATTTTGCAAAAATGATTGCCACATAAAAATTAGCAATGAGCTAAACTAAATCTAAAATGTGCATGAGAAAGGAAAGTCTTACCGATGCAAATTTGTTAATTATTCTACAGAAATTATTGCCACAAAAAATTCAGTAATGAGTACTTCACCTATAAATATTCTGTACAGATTGCTTAACATTGCACACAATATATAACCCACAATGCATAACATCACCAAAAACTCAATATTCGACAATCTAGCTTCAACAATGTCAAGCTAGTTTAGCTATTCGAAAGATGTTGATAATACAATGTCAGAATAGGGTATTAGAATTTGCATTGCAAGGAAATCGTATTCGAATTTCACAATAGACTAATGGTGCGGTGGTAACTTTGGAGTTTGTCTTTGTAGATGAGAAGGTACGATGAACTCTCAAGGCATTTTTTTGTGGTTTTGGTGTTTTATATATCTTAATATTAATTAATATTGTCTTTCTTTTTGTTTTAGGATACAAGGATTCAAGCATTGGTTCCGCCAACTTTGTTATCTAATCCATGTTCGTTCTTTGTTTGACATCTACCATTTTTTAAAAATAAAAAATCCATTATTTAACTGTAGATATATTTTCGTTCTTTCTAAATTAGATATAAACTAAAAAAAGTCAAAATAAAGTAAAAGAAAGTACTGCAACTATCTTTTTAAACTTTAGGGTGTGTTTGATTGGAAGTTGGAAAATGATTTGGAATTTCAATTCCATGGAATTCAAATTCTCATCCCTTCCCCAAAGAATTCAAATTCCTTGATTTCAAAGAAAATATCTACTTTTTGGCCTAAGATGGAAAATAAATTTCAAGAAAAATAAAATGTGTTTGATTGAAAAATCGAAAAGGGTGCAGCTAAAGGCACCCCCAAACTTACTCGTGCACCCCCATTTTTTTATTAAAAAATCAGAAATCACTTTCCTATCCCCATCTTCTTCATTCCCTTCTTTTTTTTCCTTCTCTCATTCCTACTCCAAGCACATAACCCGTGGAAAAAAAAAAAAGAAAAAGAAAAATGTCGGCTGCCATTAATGGTTGCCAAGAGCTTGGTTGCCATTAATGGTAGCCAACCATGGGAGGAAGAAGAAGAAGCCGAAAAAAAAAATGCATATTTTAGAAAGTTTCGACCCGAAGGGGTCGAAATTCGAGCATGAATTTCGACCCATTTGGGTCGAAATTCAACCACCAATTTCGACCCAAATGGGTCGAAATTATGCTCTCTTTCGGGTCGAAACACCCTTTTTTTTCGTTCGTCCCTCTTCTTACTTTTGTGTCTTCTTTGGCGACCTTTGGCTGCCATTAATGGGGGATCTGAAGGAAGAAGGAGGTGAAGAAGGTGGGGGAAGGAGGAGGTGAGGAAGGGGGTGTGAAGAGGAGAAGCCAATTGCAGAAACCGTTTCTAGCCCTCTTTCTTTTTCTTTTTTTTTTTTTTTGTTTCTAAGGGTATATTTGGAAATAATGATTTAGGGGGTGTAAAAAGTGGGATGAGGGGGTGCATTTAGCTGGACCCAATGGAAAATTTGGGTGGAAAATATTTTCCACCCCCAATCAAACACACCCTTAATGATTATCTGAGGAGAGCTTCATAGGTTAAGGAATTACTACTAGACTTCTTCCCACCTTTAGACTCCATTAAATCATTAATTTCTCTTTGCTGCATAAAACATCAAGGAAAAAATATAGATAGAACTTATTGACAGATGAACTTTATAAATATATCCAATAAAGCACAATAACTGCTTTCCTAACATGAAATACTCCAATTAGAGCATCGTCCATCATTACTCAATTGAAGTACTGTCGAAAATTTAGGACAAGATCATAAATCATTGCTACGCTCAATTTATAGCAAAACTTACATCGAAATTCACATAATTCAATTTCAATAAACGCCAAACAACAGGTATACCTATAGATTGAATGATCATATGCTAGCTACTTCAATCAAAACACAAAAACGACATAATTTAACAAATAAAACCCTATGAATATCAATAACAATAGAAAAATGACTTTTCTAGTGCTTATTATGCTTTTATTTTTTACCCTCAAGTTTCAGAGAAGACAATTGCTAATCATTGTGTCGTACGCCATGGCTATCAACAAAAATTAGCATAGTTACTTTCGCAAGTGGGCATTTTTTTTTTAAAGACCGTATCCAGTCATGGGCAGTTATATATGGCGATATCTCAAGTTACAAGCCGTGAATGATTGAAGATTCTTATATGTGACAAATATGAAAAGTCAACGAATTCGATAACGAATATTGTTTATAAGGAAGTATTTCAGAATTTGTAATTTTTTTTCAGTTCGAATTTTATTATGTTTTATGTTTATTAATTTATATTATTGAATAAATAATTGTAATGTTGTTAACTGTAAATTTTTATTATCCCATATATCGCACGGGTAAAATACTCGTAGATTTAAAATTCAATCCATTTTATATCCAATTTTTTTTTAAAAATTTATTCTTAAACTAATTAATTCAGATGAATTAATAATTCCATTAGTTGTTACTTAATTTAATACATGAAAAAAAAAATTATTTCCGAATTACTTTCTTACATTACATAGTTGATAAATAATTGATTATCATACTTATATAAGATTTAATTAATAAAAATGAAAATTAATTATGGTATTCATATAAATAAATCAATTATTGTACAAATTTACATTGATTTATAATTGAAATATCTTTAGATCTTACTTAATTTAATATTAAAAAAAAAGAAAGAAAGAAAAGGTTATAATAATTGATGAAATTTGCTATAAATGGAAGACAATTAATTCTTTAGATTTCTTCGTTATATACCATGCACTATTCTTTAGTTTCTGTATGAAACACAAAAAATACTGTGAGTACTTTTTAAACCAAAAAGGAATTTTTGTTTAGTTTTATCTCGATCAATAACATGTACAAGAAATTCAGGAGGATTTTCTTACGACATAGAACAATTAGAATCAAGAGAAGATGAGCATATTTTGCTAGCAAATGGACAACCTAATTTGCAATTCTTTGACTCGAACACATTGAATTTGTTCTCTAGCATATAATGGTCTTGGATTATATTTCTTGTGCTAAACCTCCTTCGTTTCCCAAGTTGTCACGTTTGTATATAGAATTAACCTCCTCCAAACAATCAAATTTCCCAAAGTGATAAGTGAGGTGTACCGTTACACTACATTAATTAAATGACTTTATTTCAACGGGCTCTTGCTACATTAATTTTTAATTATTTTGTTCTCTCAGTTCTTCCATTCAAAACATAAACATGATTTTTACTTATCAATTTCATAAATAATGAGTTATAGCTGTATTCTGTTCATACAGATTTATCTTCTTATCTCTTTCTTTTATCTTATTTTTTTGGGGGCATCGATTTATCTTAAATCTCATACTTACATATCGTATGAATCTATCAGCGCGTGTTAATTAGTGTATATGTAAAAATAGATTTTTATGGATTTTTATGCGATATAGGAGAGAAAATGAGTGGAGTTGAATGATGGAGATTTGTGTAGTACAGATAGGTCCCACTAGATATGTGGATGTGAAATAGGAGAGAGAATGAGTAAGATGAAAAAGAATATATAAAAATATGTAAAAATGTGTAAAAACACATACACTAATGGCGGCTGATATACAATATCTGATTTTCTATCATCTCATAACATTCTACCACAGATCATAACCCTCAATATTCTTCTAAATCTCAATCTGAATTTGAATCTGAGCTGTCCAAATCTCCACAAAACATGAAATCTTGGCAATCTCTTGTAAGACTTAGTCCTGGTCAACTTTCGTCTACGAACTCTCGGGAGTCGTCTGTTCTGAATATGAATCTCTTTGTCACAATCTAAACTTGCTGTTTTTTGATCATCAATTAATCTTGATCCAAAACTGCTTTTGAGTTGGTTCACTTGGGTCCATGGATCATCATGAATACCATCATCAGAATCACTTCCCCACAAAAGAATAGGCTTAACCATAGGCGATCCACTGTAATCTTGAAAATAATTTCCCAAGCTTGTGTGTTCCATGTTAAACAATCTTCCTAGAGAGGTGCTTCCTTCTTTCATCAACCCTAATAAATTTCTTCTTTTTTGAGGAGATGGAAACGAACTCCTAGACCTCAAAGCAGAATAAAATGAAGAAGATGATGATGACGACGACGATGAGCAACAGAGTGATTTTTGGTAATCTATAATCTGCCTAATCTTTTGTTTTTGTGCTTCTTTGTCCACGATAGAAGCGGATTTTTCTTCATCTTCTGCAAGTGTTATTTCGGAAGCCATAACTGGCTCTTTGAATAGAAACAAAGTGTATTTTTATGAGATGAAGAAAGAAAGGATAATCTAAGGGTTTGGAGCTCCAAAAACTACGTACAAAAATGGCAAAGCCGGCCTAAATAATAGTTTAAAATTGTTGTTGCTTCAAGAAAGTTTATTAGTTTATGTAGAAGCCAAAGCCGGATGGCAATATGTAACTTATTCGTGATTCTTGGTATTATTATTATTTTATTGCAACTGCCTAAGACAAATTAAACCAACAAATTGTTTTTCTTTCGGGACAGGTGGTAGGACAGGGCAAAGGCAGTAATCTCGATCGATGGAGATTAGGATGAGATTTTAATTAATAAAACATTTTATGGACTCTTACACTTTTATAAGAATTCAAGATGCATAATAGTTTAAGAATAAAATAAAAATGAACTTAATTATTACAAAAATCAGGTATATGATTGTGCAATCGCAAGGTACAATCGGAACAATAGCCACACTATCGCATGATACAAACGCGCATAGTACAAATGCTGTGAGATCATATGGGACATTTTTTTAAAAAATTTTTTAAGAAGTGTCGATGACTAACAAATGGAAGATAAAATACAAAAAGGGCCATATTTGCAATAGCAGAGCAGTTGGTTACATTTGGTTTATCAAGAAACACAAAAAACATATCAGAGGCGAATGAAACCAAGAGCTTAAAGTCCACTATATCGACAATTAAATTTAATAGACCGCATTATAAAAATTTTTATTTTTTCTTAATTTTGTTTGTATATATTTTTTAAAGTGGGGTGGGCCAGGGCCTAGTTTGGCCCACCCCTAACTACACCCCTGAAAGTCCGAAATATATATTATGCGTCCAAAATAGACACTATGCAAATTAGAAAATTACATAAAAGTTAAAATTCAATGTCAGAGCAACAAAGGCATGCGATCGCAAGCATGTTTCTTTGCCTCTCGGTGATCAATAGAAATTGTCGAGCAATCTGTACTATTTCAGATGATGATAAAAGAATGAATAAGATCCCTTATGCAGATTGTGTTAGTTCTATGATGTATCTCACGATATGTTCTCGCCGTGATCTTGTTTACAAAATTAGTGCTTTGAGGAGATTTATAACAAACCCGGGTCAAATACACCGGGAAGCCATGAAGCATTTACTTTAGACATATTAAAAGAACTTGTGATTTGGGAATTTGATAAAAAATGCTAAATCTTGTTTTAAGTCTTCGTGGCTACATAGATTCTGATTTTATAGGATATCTAGACAAAAGGAGATCCATATCTTCACACACTTTCACACTTTGTGGAAACAGTATAAGTTGGAAGTCAAAATGGCTAAAAATACAGAACTAAAGTAATTGTGCAACTAGTCAAAATTCCAACTCAATTGAATCCAACAAATACAGAACTAAAGTGATCCCCACAGCCAAATTTAGAGATGCTTTGACACTACAAGAATCTACTTGTAAGAATGACTTCGTAGGAACGACAAGTTAGTCGTTCCTATTGATTGAACTTATAGGAATGACGCCAACTGATCGTTCCTATATGTTCTTCAGTCTATAATCGTTCCTCAAAGTCATATAGACTGTTCCTATATCTTTGAAAGTTATGAGAATGACACAGTCATTCCTATATCTTTTAAATTCTATAAGAACGACCCACGTCATGCATATAAGCTAAAAGTTTCGTTCCTATGCATTTACTAAACTTTGGTGCGAAAATCACCTCTGTTTTCCACTAGTGGGACCGACTCTGCGGTTCCTATAAATCCAAACCTATAGGAAAGATTTTTGTTGTTCCTCCTATACAATCCCGATCTGTTCCTACCGGTTGAACCATAATATGGTTAAACCGGCTGACGTGGCGCTGACATGGCATACGCCACACACAAGTTCAAGCAAATATATATGCCCGGTGCCATATTTTAAAGACAACAAAGACTTCAGGGAGTTAGCTGCAATAAACCAAACAAAATAATTTAGCTTTGTTGTCTTCATCCGTTCCCTTTTAGCAGAACAAAGATACGCTTGAACCTGTGAAATGCGATGCACGGCGGTAAAGTAGACGGAAATAATTGCACCACCGGTTACCAACAAAGCTGAAGAACTCTTTGTTCCTTTCGATTCTGTGTGTGGACTGTTCTTCGACTGACGACACGACTGGAACAAATCAAGCCAACGCCGCGGATGAGACGAAAGGGTAAGTTTCAAATTTTGTTAAAAAAAATTGAATTTCCGTGGTTTCTTTGCTCGAAATTTTACCATCTCGAAGTATATATAGCAAGATTGGGTGATTCGCCTTATGATTTTGGGAATTTAGGGTTCAATTTTCCATTGTATAACTTATCAGATTGCCACCTTCATTTCTGCTCCTTTCCATATTTTCACAATTTCTATTACTATTCTCCTAACATTATTACGCGAATGTACTTTCTTACTTTGAAATTATGTCAAATTCGAACTGCTTTGTATCTTTTGTATTCAGTTGTAAGTGAAATATTCATCTTTCCTCTATGATGTTTATGCTACTCATTTTTTTAGAATTTACTCCCTTCGTCCTCGTCCTGCAAAGATAGTCTCATTTTCCATTTTAATCTGCCCCAAAATATAATCCCATTTCTATTTATGTATATTTAATTTTTTAATTTTTCCTATTATACCTTTATTAAATATGCATTGTTATTAATGAAGATGTATTAACATTATTAAATGTAGGGGCATATTTGAAAAAATACAACAGAACTTTACTTTTCCAATAATATTAATTGTATTTTTCTTAAACTGTGTGAAAGTCAAAGTGAGACTATCTTTGTGGGACGGAGGGAGTAGTAGTTTTTATGGGATTCTAAATCTGCTTGTATAAATTATTTTTCAGAAAATTGTATTTTCGAAGTATATAGCACAATCCAGTCAAAACATGAAACAAATAAATTACAAGGACTGTACATGTATATTTATTAAGAATCAATTTTTGGATCCAAGTCTTTGAATTATCCAGATTGGGTATTTTTACACGTGTGATTTAAACTATTGAACATTTTTTAGTGAATACATTTGTTTCGTTGCATTACTAATAATTATTAGCAAGCAATAATTCAAAGGAAAGTGAATAATGGATTCATTGCATCCTAGTGTAGCCTTTTTCTTTCAAGTTATTAATAAAATTATACTGCACAATTCCTCAATCATTCATTAAACACAATAGCATATCCTCGAAAGTAGGGGGAGGGAGCTTTTCGTTGACTTGACTAAGCTGGAGCTACACTTTATTACTTTCAGATTTGGTAATTTTTTATGATCGAGGCGTCATTGGAGGTAAATCTTCAACTACGAATTGCATCAACAAACGTAGATACTATATGGGCTATGTTTTACCAAAATCTTCTGAGTATGGGCTCTATGCAAATGGTGTTGCTACCTTCAAATTTAATGTGCCAAGAAACTTCTAAATACTATATTTCACGTTTATTTGGGTAATTAATGACATGTTTGATATATATTTTTTAAGTGAGAAAAAGAAAAACATACCTCTAAGAGAATGTGTAGCCATCTTAGAACGAACCGAAATATAAGTTCATCTGCACATAAATTACTGGGTTTCGGTTTCATATTATTATTATTATTATTATTATTTGTATTAATTTTTTGTCGCGTAGCACTAGTTCTGTCGTATTAAAGTTGAAAGCTGACTGTAGCATGTTTCCCTGTTATGCAATTGATGGCGATGTCAATGTACTGGATTTTAAATTTCATTGTATTGACTGCACGTTGTTTTTTCTTTCTACGCAGGAAATGGAGGTGGAAGACATAGTGCAGGGTAAAATTACTAACCGATGCCGACTTGAAAAGATTGGTGAAATCTATGAAAACCTAGATGCCGACCATAAAATACATTTTGAAAATTCTGCTTTCCGGACTTTGTTGGAGATTCGAAATATGAAAATAGGGTTGCAAATAATTCACGAGCTACTCCGTCGGTTAGAATGCCCCGAGGGGAAGAACGAGGTGTGGTTTACTTTTGGGGAACAACGAGCAAGATTCGGGTTAGGGGAGTTTACCTTGGTTACAGGCCTTAAAACTAGGGAATGAGTCACCATGTCAATGATACATATGAAACATCCAGATTCAATTGGGAAAGAGTCACATGTCCTCAACAAGACAACGGGTAATGAGTAGACATTGAAAATTAAGTTGTAATAGTTTAGAATGCAACTGATCTGTGCTGTTGATTCTATTGCAGGGGTGACTGTGGGGTTTTCACGATAAAGTTCATTGAATTTATGCAAGCATGCCTTGATGTCAACCTTATTCATCATTCACATATGCCTTCATGGAGGAAAAAAATGGCAGCTGAAATTTATTGGCAAGAATTCGACCCGTGGGATTATGATGAGTTTCATTGTTTTGGTTAATTTTGTAATGTCTATATATATGTACAGCCGAGGTAGAAAGTGCGGTGAATGTTTGCCTATGCAATGTATATTTATACTCGCTCAAAACATGTAATAACTTGCCTGTTGTGGATGTTGGGACGAATGTGATGACTATGTTGCTATTTCGAGAATCTTTGAATGTTTGTTGACGAGTACAGGTTTTGCTTGGTCCGAGATATAGAGGAAATGCTGTCGAAATTTTGGTATAATTATCGGGTCGTTACTTGGACAAATAATGCATGTCGTTCCCTTTTGGCGTCCTCTTTTCTCGTAGAGGCAATTAAGCCGTGTTAGTACATCCAAAACAGCAACCATGTCTTTGTTAGTCAAATTTTGTATGCATTCACTTTTGTTTACATAGAACTATTCATAAATATGGGAGAAATGTTTTGGTGTTGACGAAATTGAACTAATACGGGTTTTCGTAACCCAGGACAACACTGCCGTTCTAGTAGCTCTAGAATGGCTAACCTGCCGGTTTCATCGTTTCTTGTCTATCCCAGTTGGTTTTGGCACCTACCATCGCTACGACGCTAGGGGAAGCCATCCTAGGGGTGTTTGATCGGTTCAGGATGGAACCGAGCATCCGTTTCCCACCCAAGCCTGCATCCCGGGCGGACCGTCAATCTGACGGCCGTCACAAGACCTAAGCGAGCAGTTTCATTCACCGAAAAATGGTCCGCCAATGCCTAGGAATGTTTCGGTGTTGACGAAATTGCATAAATATCGGTTTTCGTAGCCTAGGACAACGCTGCCGTTCTGGCAGCTGTAGAACGGCTAACTTGCCGGTTTCGTTGTTTCTTGTCCATCCTAGCTGCGTTCGCCACCAACCATCCCTACCTCGTTAGAGAAAGCCATCCTAGGGGCGTTTGATCGGTTTGGGATAGAACCGAGCATCCGTTTCCCACCCAAGCTTGCATCCCGGGCGGACCGTCAATCTGACGGGCGTCCCAAGACCTAAGCGGGCGGTTTAATACGCCCCAAAATGGTCTGCCAATGCCTAGGAATGTTTCGGTGTTGACGAAATTGCATAAATATGGGTTTTCCCAGCCTGGGACAACGCTGCCGTTCTGGCAGCTCTAGAACAGCTAACCTGCCGGTTTCGACGTTTCTTGTCTATCCGAGCTGCCTTTGGCACCTACCATCACTACGCCGCTAGGGAAAGCCATCCTAGGGGTGTTTGATCGGTTTGGGATAGAACTGAGCATCCGTTTCCCACCCAAGCTTGCATCCTGGGCGGACTGTCAATCCGACGAGCGCCCCAAGACCTTAGCGGGCGGTTTTATTCACCCCAAAATGGTCCGCCAATGCCTAGGAATGTTTCGATGTTGACGAAATTGCATAAATATGGGTTTTACCAGCCTAGGACAACGCTGCCGTTCTGGCAGCTCTAGAACGGCTAACCTGCCGGTTTTGTCATTTCTTGTCTATCCCAGCTGCCTTCGGCACCTACCATCACTACCACACTAGGGAAAGCCATCCTAGGGGTGTTTGATCGGTCTGGGATAGAACCGAGCATCCGTTTCCCACCCAAGCTTGTATCCCGGGCGGACCGTCAATCCGAAGGGCGCCCCAAGACCATAGCGGGCGGTTTAATTCACCCCAAAATGGTCAGCCAATGCCAAGGAATGTTTCGTTGTTGACGAAATTGCATAAATATGGGTTTTCGACCTAGAGACAACGTATCGTTCGTGACTCTAGAGCAACTAACCTCAGGTTTAAATGCGTTTCTTGTCTATCCCAGCTGCCTTCGGCACCTACCATCACTACGACGCTAGGGAAAGCCATCCTAGGGGTGTTTGACCGGTTTGGGATAGAACCGAGCATCCGTTTCCCACCCAAGCTTGCATCCCGGGCGGACCGTCAATCCGACGGGCGCCCCAATACCTTAGCGGGCGGTTTTATTCACCCTAAAATGGTCCGCCAATGCGTAGGAATGTTTTGGTGTTGACGAAATTGGATAAATATGGGTTTTCCCAGCCTAGGACAACCCTGCCGTTCTGGCAGCTCTAGAACGGCTAACCTGCAGGTTTCGTCGTTTCTTGTCTATCCCAGCTGCCTTCGGCACCTACCATCACTACGACGCTAGGGAAAGCCATCCTAGGGGTGTTTAGGGGTGTTTGATCGGTTTGGGATGGAACCGAGCATCCGAACAATGATACGCTTGCTACAACAAAATCATTTTAACACACGATCAACTCCCAAATTAAAAAAAGTTGTTGTAATTCCAACCATCCATCAAACTCTAAGCCAATCAAACTATGAATTAATTCGAACAATTTGACATTACAATACCATCCATCAAAGACTGGGAATCCAATAAAAATCCGGATAAATTAGATCAAATTGACATTACAATAGAGTTACATATAATCACACAATAAGGTTTCATGAATTACAAAACAAGTAACCACAACATCAACACATCGTAATCATCCCATGAATGGGTCCCCTGGTAGACTTGTCTGGTAAACAGAGTAGTTATTAGCTCCCTGAGAGAGAAACGCATCACCAACTGTCGCATCTCCTAGGAATGACATCTCTGGATGGTAATCCTCATCGATCAATGCACTCCTAACAAGAAATTGTCGTTTGGACAAACAACTAATAACTTAACATATATACCAAATTTAAAGAAAATTAATTTAAGTAGTATATACCGAAATTAAATAAATTTTTTATTTAAGAAAACATATTTAGAACAAAGAAGAACGTTGATAAGTGAAGCAAAAAACGAGCCTACCGCGAATTTGTTTTTGGACATTTTGTTGCATTATGACCTGGCGTATGACAATTGCTACATTTCCGCTTACTTTGACTCATTCCGTTCTCCTTTGATGATTTAATACGCTTCCCGGAAGACCCCTTAGCACGCACTGGTTCTGGATCTTTAATACTTAAAACTTCCTCGACGTTGGCAACCTTTTCTGGCATTGTTCAAATTCAATTACCATAAATAGATTATGAATTAGTCAAGTAATAGAAGGTATAAGAAATATTCATTACTATACATTTAAGATCCGTAAACTTAAAATATATTACCCATCTCAAGGTTTGAGTTCATTGTTCCCATCATGGCCATCATCGCTCTCGACTTTCTTCGAAGTTTACTCACCCCTTGCATAACAAGATCCCGAACTTCTGGGACCATAGACACTTCCTTCGCCAAATCAACGAAATCTGTTATCATCTTGGTACGTGCACAAAGAAACGACTCCCTTGCTATAGACTCTGGAGTGTGGGCGAATATGGGAACTAACTTTGCCTGTTTTGTCCACCTATTAAGAATGTAGTGACTAGGTAGGGTCCTAACCCGCTTACTACACAGGACACACAAAATGTGGCGACACAAATATCTACTAAATTCAAAAAATTTGCAACTGCAAGACACGATGATATCAGCATCGTTCTTCCAAATTACATGCCGTTTATGATCCGACACTGCATCAAACCTTGTTACCCGATATACTTTGGCGTCTACTGTGGAAGAGATCTTCACGTAATCATATGATGATATCGCCACTAGTTCTTCCTGGAAGAGCAAAAACATTTCCTTCGTGTATACACTCCGCATTTGGGTCTCTATATGATAATTTGTACGTGTAACTGGCATTTCATATTTGTCGACATGGTCTGCCTGTAACTCCAAAAGACGCTGGTGTCTCAATGATCGTAAAATGAAATCTGAAAGTGAATTCTTCCTAATCACATATGTTTTCAAGAATGAATGATTAGACTCAACCCGCTGACTGCTCGTCATCCCGGCAGCAAAGACATGTTTTACATAAGCCGGTACCCACCGCTCCCGAATGTTATACATATTGCGCAACCAATTGTTCCCCCCCAAGGCGGTGGTTTTCATCAAATCATCCCATTTCCTCTCAAACTCTTCAGACGATTAGCAATTATACACAACGGCTGAGAGAGCATCCTTACAGTCATCGTAAACTTTTGGACCCAATTTCTCTGAGAACTAGTTAGTGATATGCCATAAGCATAATCGGTGCATAGTCGGGAGAAACACCTAAAATAGGAAATTAATTAGTGGCCTGGTAAAGGGTGCCAATACTGCCAATACCACGATTGGGTGATAATAGAATAATTGGAATGGAATGGAAAAAATCGAAAGACATAGAATTACCTTTGCAATTGCCCCTCCAATTGCTTGATCTTGATCAGTGATCATTACTTTTGGGGCCACGCCAGTCGGCATGGCCTCCAGAAATTGTGAGAACAACCAGATAAACGATTCTGTCCTCTCATCACTGAGCAATCCACATCCGAACAAAACCGTTTGTCTGTGATGATTTACGCCTACAAAAGGAGCCAAGATCATACTGTACGTGTTCGTGTTATATGTTGTGTCAAAAACTAATACATCCCCAAAATACGCATAAGCACTATGTGACGTAGAATCCGCCCAAAAGCATCGGTTGAAGACCCCACCATCCTTTGTGAAACTATAGTAATAGTTCGGATCTTGCTCTTTCTCACACTCAAAGTATTCAACCAAGGTCTTAGCATCGTGCCCCAACTTCTTCTGATGTTTGTCCCTTTCTACATTCCTAATATCCCATTCCTGACACTCGACTGAAGAGGGATCACCAGTCTCTGATTGCAAAAATCGAAACTGCTGGCATGTGGGAATGTTGACCTGTGAGAACTGATCGAGAAGACTCCTCTGAGCTGGCGTTACCTTCCTGTGCTTAGGCAAAAATTGCACATTCCCTGGGCTAGTTAGTGGATGAGTGTGTTCAGCCGTGAACTTTGAGATCATCCAATCATCCTCGGTTTTTTTCCTTTTCACAGTCAGACTAGCCAAACAAAGACATCTAGTATGTCCCCACTTTTGCTCTCCGTCTCGCTGTTTCTTATGTTTCTCATTCTCTTGATATCTTAAATTAGTTTTTCCTTGTCTAGAGCAAGTAAATGTTTTCGATCGAATCTCTGCAGCTACATTCTTTCTGCTACTTTGTCTACGTATACTGAAACCAGCTAGCCAAGCATAAGCATTGGAGAAGGCGAAAGCATCTTCTGAAGAATTAAAAGCCTTCCCAACAAATGGCACATCATTTCGAAGGACAACGGGAATGTAATTGACTCCATCTTTTGGTAACTCTAGATACAAAGAAAAAGAAAAAAAATAATGAATGCAAAATTCAACTTGTCCATCAATAAGAAGGTTCAATATTTAAAGAGTTCTTGTTCTCATTTAGAAATTTATTAACATCAATATAAATTAAATTATTTTTTTTGCAAATAAACTCTACCAAAGAAGATTTGGAGTCTTGGTAGACCTTTTGGACTGTTGAAGAATTTTATGGAGCTAGCATCAACATAATTTTAGAAAATGAATGACATAACTTTGATTGTAATGCATGGCAGGGTAATTTCTACTTTTAGTTGATGGTAGCCTTTGATTCTTAATAATGCAGGGTTTCTACTTTTAGTTGATGTTAGCTTTTGATCCTTGATAAGTGCCAAAATAAGCAAAAGTAGTATTGTTACGTCAATTGGCAAGTGAATACTAGCAGCATAAACCATAGTGCATGGGGAACAAAACCATAGTGCATGGATGACAAAGTAGAGGAATTATTTTGGCAAAAAAAAAAAAACATAGATAAATTATTTGTTTATATAGCCTTTTCCTTCTACATAAGGCAATTTTTGGCATGGAATAACTTTGTGACAATCATCGGATTTCCCTTATCAGAGAAAACTATAATGGATGTTTGCATTCTTAATTTTTCACAGTGTAGCTATATTTGAAGTTAAAAAATTTAAATTAAAAAAAAATAAAAAAATATTAACTGTGTTATTTTCGAGAACTATAATGCAACAATATTGACTTAGTGAAACATAGTATGAAAAAAAAAATTTAAGATTTATTTCAACAATAACCCAATACAGAAGACAAACAATGAGATTTTCTAAATAATCACAATGAGACTTTCCTTGAATGAGATTTTCTGGAATCAGATTCTCTTCGTCCTCCTTTTCTTTAGACGCTTCTTTGGCACTCGAGATCTCATCGGAATGAAAGTTGTCGCCCATTCTCGTCTGGGCAGGAAATATGTACACAAGCTAAAAGGAGAACAAAAATAAATCCCAATCAACATGCAATACGCAATGTAGGGAATCGTTCACTTGATGAAACCATGAAAAAACCATGAATACAACAATAGCTCATTCTTCCTAAAATTTGGGTAAAAAAAGAGAGGAAAAAATCAACCCTAAATTCACAAATTGGAATGGTTCAGAAGATGGAAAACTCAACCCTAAATTCCCAAAATCATGACATGGCTAGTCACCCAATCTTGCTATACTTCCTTTGAGCAAAGATGGTAAAATGTCGAGCAAAGAAACCACGACAATTCAACCCGATTCAGAAAGATTTGAACTAAGAATTTGAAACTTACGCTTTCCCGTCGTCCGTGGGGGTGACTAGCGGCGTCTAGTTACAGCTTTCCCCGCCGTCCACGTCCGCTATGGCCAGAAGATTCAAAGGTTTGAAGGAAGGTTCGAAGGTTTGAAGTTCTCCAACCGGATTGAATTTTTTCCCCAGTTTTTCGAATATAGCCACAGCCGGATTGAATGGACGACGGGAAAGGGTAAATTTATTTTGTATGGTAATTGCAAACTAAGTCCTTGAAGTGTTTATTGTTTCTAAAATATGGCACCGGGCTTCATTCCTCAGCATATTTGTGTAGGGCGCTGACATGGCATAGCCATGTCAGCGCCACATCAACCGGTTGAACTATAAGATGGTTCAACCGGTAGGAACAGATCAGGATTGCCCTCCTATATTCCAATTAATTTTAAAGAATCAATTAATAAAAGAATATAATAAATTAATTCGTTACAAATGATTGTAGTGCCGCGTTTGGAAAAGTTGAATTTAGTAGAATTTTGCCCTTCACAAATACCATTGTTATGAGCAGTCTATCAACACCCACTTATCAGAGGATTGTTTTATCTCGGGAACATGTGGACTATCATTTAAAAGATAGCACAATATCATACTCAGTAGGAAAGAAGACAATACCAATATTAGAAATACTCAACACATTACTATTTCCCACAGCTAATTTATCATTACCTCCATACTCATTTGAAAATTATGAGGTAATCAAATAGTAGAATTTTTTGTCAAAATTTGATGAGTTTGTGGGACCTTGTTCCCTGTTTAGCTAACGGTGAATGATGACCTCAAGCAGTTCGTTTCCGTACGCTTCTTGTTCTTCTATTATTTTCCTAGCAGACCTTGCAACAATACCATTACAACCATACACCTTAATCTTTTGTAGTGTTGGAATGTATCCTAATTCAGAGGGGAGAGGACACTCGCACTCCATAATGTCGCAGAACCACACCAATTTTTCAAGGCTCAGGAAATAATCTTCTAAGACATTCCACTCATTGAAGTATACGTCTCATAGTTTCAAGAATTTCACTTTTACGAACAAATCGTCCCTCATGTCCCACTATTTTTCTGTAAACCAAGCTTCTCGCATTTTGAGAATCTCGAGGTTGGGCAGTGTCCCAATTGATAACAAAACTCTGGGATTCATATGCATCACCCGAAGAGAGAGCTTTTTTATGTTATTGGGAAAGTTGAAAAACTCAAATTCACGAGGTGCGTAGCCTTGAACATTAAGAGATACAAGCTGAGAAATGGAACTAAGATCAGGACAATCAGGACAGTCACGCCAGCCTATGCCATATAGACATCTCACGCCAACCTATCACATGATACAAACGTCGTGCAATCGCATAGTACAAATGCTATGCAATCATGTGGGGCAATTTTTTTTCCCAAAATTTTTAAGAAGTGTCAATAACTAACAAATGAAATATAAAATGCAAAAAAATGCCATATTTGCAGTAGCAAAGCAATTGGTTACATATATATGTATATATTAAAAGTAGAGGTGAATACTAGCATGGTTTTTTTGTGGTGGCTGCTTTTAGAACAAAAAAATTATTTTCAGTGGTTTAAAGTCAAATATAACGATATTTTCAAAGAAAACAAAGACAAATACAACTATTTTTATGTTGCTATCAGTATAATTTTGTGCCACGTGTCCTTATCCGTGTCCTGGTGGTTTTAATTAAAAGCCTTATTGGGGGCACTTTTATTCAAAATTTTCCATTTTTTTCAATTTTTTTCTCTCTCCTAAATCAATCACATCCACAAATCTCAACCATTCAACTCCACTCATTCTCTCTCTTCCTTTACATTAAAAACCATTAAAAACACTCTCAATCACTATATAAAATTGAATGATTGGAATGAAGCAATTAGTTTTCAAACGCGTGCTAACTTCTTAAATTTGAAACCACCAAGGTAATTAACCTGGTGGTCAGAACCACTCCTGACTAGCAAGAAGTCCAAGGTTTGAACTATGTACAATAGTAAATAAATAAGGTATTTACACTCTTATATGGTGGTTTGGTTTATCCATATTTGTGGCTTGTTATGTTTCATCTATTTCAGTTCTTCTTTCGTTGCCACATGGTGGTTATGGAGTTTTCGGATGCGCCCCCAAATTTGTTCTTCACAAGGCCCAACACTTTATATCGAGATTGGAATGGATTTGTCACCGTGCTTCAAATACTTTAATGATGTATTCTGATATAATATATCTAGCTTGTAATGTGTACCATTAAAAAAAAAACTTCTTAAATTTGAAGAAGTCAAACAACTTATTAACTAATTATAATCTTAATTAATAATTATTATTTAATTTAATATACGCATATAAATATTACACAATTGAAATAAAAAATATATATATTAAACATTTTTGCTAGATTTATTAATAGAAATTACACAAAAGCACAATATTAATAAAATTAAAAAAATCATTCAATATACTATGTATTTTGCAAGATTTTCAAATATTCAATGTCTGTTTGTTATTTCAGATAAAAATGAAAGAAAAAATGTCATATGTTTGAATCCTTACAAAACATTAACAAAAAAAATTATTAAAAATATGTGCACCTTATTTTATACATCCAAGAGTCATAGCGGTATGAACAAAATGAAATTATTTAAAATTTATTTCACAGTTGGGATTATGAAATTGATAATGTACTTAATGAAATTATCTTATCCATTTCCTTTAATTGAAAATGAAATATTTGACATACGATTTTCATTTGTACTTATTTAATTGAGCATATATATTAAATTTATATTCCATATATCATATAATTAAGTGTATACCAATAAGAAATATATATCCTATTATGATTTATCAATAAATTTTCTACAATCTAAACTACATAGGAATAAAGTGATAAAATAATTGTATTATGTCACAAAAACTTGTATAAGTAAAACTAATCAAAAGAAATGGATAAATAACCCAACCAATTTGGCTAAGGTGCATATATCTCGTTCTCTTTCAGGAGAGTCAAGTCCTCTTTGGTGTTGGAAAACATTAGTCATTAGTGCAATAGAAAAATATATGATTTGTCTTATCCAGGATACAACAGCCCAACTTTAAACATTGTGTAATTAACCCCTTTGCATTAAAGGATTAACCCAAAGCTGTTATCAGCATAACACCTTTCTTTTGGCCAGTGCATATATATAAGATAGAGGCAATTGCAAAAATAGTAGGGTAAAAAATACAAATTTCAAGTGTGTCAGTTCACTTTACTAAAAGTCAGATATAGTAGAATTTTCAAATTGACGTTTTGATTTTGGACCCTCCCAAACTTTTTTAATTCTATACTCTATACTATAGGTTCTAGGTTTTTGATCATTTTCTCCAGTGAACCTCCGATCATCTTCTCCGGCAAATCCGATGTTCGCTCCGACCAAACTTTGAGTTTCTAACCATCCATACCATTTTCAACTAGCAAAACTCCATTGATTTTCTTCATGATTTTTCCAAGCAAATCTTACTCTTTCGACCAAATCTCCGGCGAACCAAAGTGGGAGTACCAGATTTGGTTCTCCACTAATGGCCGGACATGACAATAAGACTGTCCATCAGATCTAGACATCAGGTCTATTCATTAGATCTGTGAAAATTAATAGATCTGTTCACCATTTGCAGAAAATCCAGCATGAATCATTCTTGAAAGGTTGGATCTTAATCACGTTGGAGATGGTGACTGCCATTTATAATTGCAGATATTTTTTTTTTCAATTTTTTCCCTTGCTGAAAACATGTCACGGGTCTAAAGAAGTGTCAAAAATTATTTTGTTCTTACATTTTTCTTCTCACAAGAAAACATCCCGTCGAAGTAGGAGAAGATGACTAGTGTGAAACACATTTGGTTCTACTTGTCTACCATGGAAGGTAGGGATGGGGTGGTTGGGGACATAGGCGAAGCTACTAATGGGCTAGTGTGGTCCATGGACCGCATTGGATTTTGGGGGGAAATTTTTCGGTCCAGGAAAAAATTAATACTTTTATCGTTTAATAGTTTCACCAAATAGGTTCTTTGATAGGATGGTTAGTTTGATGTAATTATGCTAGCAATGAGGAGTTCGATTCAGAATAGTTGTTTAGCATTAAAACGATATTTAGGTTAGCAATAGTTAGCTATTTTTTCCTAATTCCTACTAAATAGCTATTTTTCATTTAAAAAAAAGGAAATTGTTGTTATATAGTTTTGTATATGTGATGTTATCTTCAAGTCTAAATTAGTTTTAAATAACTTTTATGATGTAAACTTCAATTAATTTATGATTTTGATGAATAAAATGAAACAATAATTCTTTGTATTTTCTCTATATAAATTTTTTATATTATTTTTTGAAAGAATAAATTTTGTTATATTATTATTTTTAAAGTTGAGTTCAATCCAAGTTAGTCTAATTTTTCTTAACGTTAACAATGCATTCCATGAAATAAAACTAATTTCATAAACCAAATCAATTAAAATCATCATGTACCAAAATAATCAAATCGTAATTATATTTTATATTAGTTTGCTTCTATTTTGTAAAATTAATCTAGCAAATCGTGATTCTCAATAAAATTTATACGAAAGAAAATTTCGAGGGCGCTGCTCCTGAACCCCTGAGAAGAACGTTGACTATCTTTCTTAAATTCAGATCAGTGCTGCATAAATTCCTAGTTTCGTCTCTATTGGTAAGAATGTTAGAACCGCAATGAGTTTCAATCCTAGCTACGCCACTGGTTGGGGAGCAGAATTGGGGAGAGAGAGGGGGAAGAGTGGCAAAATAGGGTCTTTTTTTTGTCTCTTCAAGAATTAAATATCTGCTATGGGGGAATTGTAAATTCTTTTTGCTCAATTGGGTATTAGACTCGCTAGTGTTGCTATGCTTGGCTTTTTCTCTATAAGATATTATAGATAGATTTGTAATTAGTTCACACTTTCTCTTGTATTTTTTCTCCACGGATGGCTCACTATTTATAGGAAGCAAAAGTTCCAACAGACATAACATTAATAAAAGTCATGAATGAAGTACAACATGTTTCATTATTAATTCCCACATTTATATTCACTTTACTAGTGAGAAACGGGTTTGATTTGTAAACTAATTAAGTAACATGTATGTTGTACTTCCGTTTCGAAGCACATATGCATGACATGGAACCACTAAATTAATGTGATTTATAATTTTATTTCATTTCTTTAATTAATAATTAATAATTAATATATATATATATATATATATATATAGATAATGTTAGAAATGACCAATATCAAGAAACATGAAACACATATATTATACGTTCAAAATGGATACTGTGTACAAATCATGAAATTAAATAAAAAATTAAAAGCTAAATAAAAGAGTAACAAAGCCGTGCGATGGCAAGCCTGTTTCTTTGCCTCCAGGCGATCAATATAAATTGCCTAGCAATCTATGTCCTATTTGAGATGATGGTGTTAAAAGAATGAATAAGATTCCTTATGCAAATTGTGTTAGTTCTATGATGTATCTCACGATATGTTCTCGCCCTAATCTTGTTTCCAACATTAGTTAGTGTTTTGAGTAGATTTATGACATACATAGGTGAAATACACCGGGAAGCCATGAAGAATTTACTTGGATATATGAAAGGCACTTGTGATTTGGGAATTTGATACAAAAATGCTAATTCTTGTTTAAGTAGTTGTGGCAGCGTATATTCTGATTTTGCACGGTATCCGGACAATAGGAGATCCATATCTTCATACTCTTTTACACTTTGTCGAAACTGTATAAGTTGGATGTCAAAATGCAAAAAAATTTTGCATTATATATCTTCCACAGAGGCAAAATGTACAACTATCTTCCTTAGCAAGAATCCTATGTTCCATGGGAGAACAAAACATGTGGATGCGACATATAACTTTATAAGTGGAGTAATATGCATGGTTGAAAAATAAGTAGGCCAGGTTAGTCAAAATTCCAACTAAGGCAAATATCTTTGATAGAGGAACCAAAATCATTAATCCTATCTCTAAGTTCAAAAATTGTTCAAATTTACTTCATATATTGAAAAGGGCTAATTGTGCTCTTTTCTTGAGTAACTGAAGCCAATTTAGGGCACTCCTCAAGTCCACTAACATGTCACAACCTACAGGTAGGTGGAGATTGTAGAATGAGCGGAGCGTGTTGTTATAAAAGGGTGTTCTTGCGTTTAGTTACATATATACCTATAGACGGATGTGATTAAGACGCTTCGATTTGTAGGTTTTTCTTCTCATTCCTTCATCTATTTCTCTTTGTGGATTTAGATTACTTCGAATCTGAAGTGTTTTACTTGACGTGTTGTAATTCTTTTGCAATCAAATTATAAAGTGTTGTTTGCTTAGTGGATTTTGACCGATATTCCCTTCGTGGTGGATGCTCAAACAGTGGAGGTAGGAGTTTGAAGGGGGCCTTCAAATCACCAGGGTCTATTCATCCATAAAATCTTATATGTGTTGTCTTGTTCTTGCTTTGCGTATTTGGTGCCTTCTGAATCGATTTTGTCCTACGAATAAAATGGCCCAAATCATTAGATTAATAAACTTGATTAATTAATTATGTATGTGGACTAATTTAATACGACAGTACAACCAGAAGAGAGGAATCGAGAAATATATTTGGGCTCCTCATTTAGAACATCATCATAAAAGAATACATAAGCTAGCTTATTGTAATTGAATATGGAGGAGCAAACTAGAAAACATGGCAAATAAAAACACTATATTACAATTTGCGAGCCATAACATCAACAACAACTCGTCTAGATATGTTTACAACATGGTATTCGAACGTACCAACACACTAAAGGAAAAAATCTAACTTATAATATTGACTAAATACACCTGTGTTTTGATGATAGGTAAGGAAATATAACAATTCAACACTCTTTTTTTTTCTGTTTCAACGTAACAGAGATATAAAACTATCTGAAAAAGAAAAATATAAAACACACCTCACATTTTGGGGGAAATCTTGCTATGTATCTCCCCTTGTATATTAAGAACTATAGAGAGAGTGAGAGAGAGCACGAAAGGGACGTGTGGTAGAAGTTTAATTATCATTTTACTGAGGCGAGCAAATGTGAATCATGGCTGAAAGGTTTTAGTGGTGTGGTGCTACCGGGGTAGCCGGTGGAGGCTTGCATTGATAACATTTAGCAAAGAGTCCGAATGTGTCGACTTGTTTGACAAAGTTTGTCACGCTCGCCCATCCTCCAAACCCAAACCCAACAACCAAAATCCAACCCACCACAAATACGTTCACTGCATACATGGCAGTCCAGCTCGGCAAGAAAAACGGAGGCTTTTCTGCAGCATTCTGCAATTGTCAAAGCAAACGAGCCCGTTAAACTCAACTTCAACAATCTAACTTGAAATTAACATTGTAGAGAAAATATGCAAGAAACCACAAACTAATGTAAAATGTAAAACTTTTTGTATGTAAAGAGCAAAGTAGTGTTCTCCTCCCCCCGGCCCCACAGGATAGTGTATGCCCACTGTTGGTGTAGCAATGCCTCGTCAGTTGGAGGCGATGATGTGGCCGTAGTCTTGTTGACGTGGCATTGTCATGTTATCAATGAGCATACACTATCCTCCCCCCACAGGGGAGGAGAACATCACTCGGAAGAGCAGTAGCAAGAAGTAAAGTTACCTGGCGAGCAGTGGCCTTTCGGTAAGTGAGCATATGGGCAAGAGATGGGATGATGTAGACTGTGAAACTCACTAGAAGAGCGCCAACAGCAGAGTTTATGGGGCCAAAGAATGGGAAAATAATGGCCAAAAACCATATTGGAATCACAATTGGAAGTCTTGCAAGTGCCCTCATACATATGCTTTTTGTGTCATGCATTCCTATAACCTTCTCCCACACAAAGTACAACGGCGTACATGCAAATCCAAATGTGATAAACTGTTCAAGCCACAAAACAGAACATTAAAAGTTTAGCATTTGCTTGCCAATAATAGGGATATTGGATATACATTGCCTAATTTTATACAAACACATTTACAAAAAGTGTTATTAGTTGTCATAAAAATGATATTTATTCACGTTGAGGTTGGGCATTTATCTTTGTCTACTATTTGTGGCTTTCTTTTCAGCTTTCAATTCTCCAAAACATGCTAAAAGCTTGTTTACTTTCTTATTCTTCAAAACGCCTTTTTGATTAAGGAAAAAATGAAATTTTTGTGTTTTTAATGTATTTTCAGTGAAAATATGTCGAAATTAATGTATTTAAAAAATGAAAAAAATGACTATTATTTCTAATAATCTCGTATGGAGATTAATTAACAAACCTGGTGAATGAGCATAAGAATGACGGCAGCATCTCGCCAGCCATTTTTCGGGAGGAGGGAAAAGGCATTGGAATGATTAAGGAGCTGATCGCCGAATGCCCAATAGACGGCAGAAGCCGATGGCAAGGTGAGGGTGAACACATATAATGTGGCCAATAAGTAAATGTACTTGAACTTTTGAGGTTTCCACATGGCATGCATAATTTCCCTGTTAAAATTTTCAAATAATTAGAGACCAAAAATTTGATTAATTCCTTGAATTGAATTATTGAAGGAAATAAGGCCGTTAAATTGAAGATAAGAATCACCAACAAACGTCTCATCTCATTCAAAAAAGAACCAAGAAATTGTAATAGTTGTTAAATGAATGTCCTTTTGTCACGTAATGCAATTATTGTGACTTCACTTTTAAGATGTGATGGTTCTTTTCATAATTTCCTTTGATGAGAAAGTTCAACTGTTTGCTAAACTTCGCTTTCTCCTTCATTTCTTTGTCCCATGGAATCAAAATTTATCTAAACCACATGATATGAAAACAGTAAAGTTAATTTGCTTACATTTCATAAAACAGGACGGATGATGTGAAAAACAAGTAAATTTTCATTTTTTACCTTTCTAAATTAGCAATAAATCCAGTAATATATAACTTGACTATTGATGATTGGATGAGGATGAGATCAAAAAAAATTAAAAAGGAGCTTCTATGATGACCGACAGAGACTGGCAAGAAGAAGCAATGTAGAAGCAATGGGGTACATCATACAAGATAATATTGACATATAAAATTAATTCATCTAAAAATTGGAAAAGAGAAAGCTTACACAGTGACCGCATGTCCACCGAAGGTGTATAGAATATTGGTGGCGCCTGTGAAGTATAAAACTAGCTTGGCTGGACCGAGTGTTGCACATCTTCAACCTGTCAAAAATAATAATTACCGGATTAATTGTTTTCGTTGGAGTAAAACATGAAATTAGTAGATCTTAATTACAAAACATATAGACAAAACATGGTTTGACTATCATTATCATCTATTAACAACTTGTTCAGTCACCTTTTCTAATTTTCCATTTAAAAAAAAAATTATTATTGATTTTCACGTTTTTCCAAAATCTTACTTTTTAAAACAATGCACTTAAGAAAGAAAATCATTTTTCTTCTTATTCAAGTATATCACCACGGTGGTTTTGGATCATTATCATCAACTATATATATCAAGCAAGCCTTTCACAAAAAAAAAAAAAAAAAAAAAAAAAAAAGGTTCCATCACACAACCTTAGACATGATTATATATGATTATGTTATGCCAACACACACTCTTTATGTCGTTCTCGATATCCTTTTTTACTCTTTTTAGAAAATTACTTTTCTTTTAGAAAAGGTTTCACCATTAAAACATAAAATAAAACATCAGTTTTGGGGGAAAAAATCTTATGCTTAACATAAAATTCTATTAAAACAACATGACTACTCGCTAGTTATCGGATCACTTGACAGCCTCAGCTATAATTAGAACATAGCTACTCGCTAGTTTAGTACTTTCTAATACATTATATATATAGTTAGTACCATATGACATGTGCAGTGTTGAATGGATGGATTTAGTTACCTGGCCATGAAGCAGCGCAGCTATGGTCATGTACCAAGCAGTGTAAGTCGTCATTCCAAGTCCCAGAAAAGACCATATTCTGTAATTGTGAAATGAAGGAATGAACACTGTAGTCGCACAGCATGCTCCAAATATGTATGTCCATGTCCTCTTGTCCAGTCGATCATTTATATAATATATGTTACTGCATATATTACCCAAATCAATATTATATTATTTTCAAACTCACCACCACAACTACTCCAGTAGTTGCAACAACCTCGTACCTGCAGAGCAAAAGCAGTAGTGGCAAATCTGCAGAGACGAGGTTGTTGCAAAAGCAGGCCGTCCCCGTATGTTCTATTTTCTGTGGTGCTTATATATATTAATATTAATAATAAATATTGCAAGGTACTTGCCTTGCACAAGCAATTAGTTGGATGACAGATCCAAATAGCAGAAAAGTGCAGTTGAAGGCTAAACCAAGAGCTTTCCAATAAGGGCCCAATAATCCATCCAATACTTCAAACCACTGAATGACATGATTCTTGAAGCTAACACCTTCTTTCTCCTTTCGACTACGGTATTCAACGTAGAGAACACTGATGAGATACGCAGTCCAGCTACCAATTAACCCATAAAATATCTGAAACAAAATCCCAGATAGCATTCCCAATTGAGAGAACGAGTACGGCAGTGTTAATAAAACCTGTGCCACCTGATTTGAGGCACAACTGAACCAAGCATCATAGACCGAGCCACCGTGCCAGAGGAGGCTTTTCACGCTGAATATGGGCTGCTCCTCCACTTGCTCCGCCTCCTCCTTTCCGCCCTGCTCCGCTGCCGACACGATTGCTTCTTCTGCTTGCTTCTGATGCAACATTTTCGTATCTTTTAATTTACACAATCCCGCCAATAGATCTGCAGATTGAATTGAGTCTCTTCCTCCAACCCAGATCTCAAGTTTCACCCAACGGAAGGAAATTGATATCAAGAATTGGGAGAAAACCAAGCAAATAATTTGTGTGTTCAAGTTTTCTTGCAAAGGCGGCCTCAAAAGAAGACAAGTTTGAGTTAGGACGCAAGTTTTCTTTCTTCTTTCTTTATAGTGTGTGTTGCAGAGAGTTAATGACAAGGAAAGAAGTGCTTTCTGCTCCTATATAGAAGCGTAGTGTGCGTTTGTGGGTGTGTATATATAGACAGACAGATGGTATAAATTATGTATGTATGCATGTGGGAGAGAGAACTTTTTTTTTTTTTTTTCTTTTCCTCTTGGTTTGTAATTCTCTGTTTTCTTTGTTCTCTGTTCATTTTATTATTTCTTCACCATAAGATTCTATTCTTGGGTCAAATTTTCATGATTGGCCGAGGTTAGCTTCTTATCTTATTAATTAATAAGTGTTATAAAAGTATAGAAATAATATAGAGAGTTTAGAGAGAATGAATTCTAAGGAATTCACAGGAATGAATTTCATTAATAACTGAAGCCCTATTTATAGGGAAACTTCGAATGGCACAATCGTAATTACATAATTTCATCAGGGACATAATAGTCATTCACATCATTAAAATATATATAAATTCTTTCCTCGTGGCTCGCGAGTTCATAACACTCCCCCTTGAATGACTATTAATACAAATGTCTTCTAAACTGTTTGGAACAACCCAATACGATGGGAAAAACTTCCAAACCGATTGTAGAAAAGTTTGGAGTGGTTGTATCGCTTCATCAAAACATTGCTCCCGATGTCATTAGCGGTATAGAGTATTCACGCGTCTTCATTAAAACCTTGTCAAGAAAAGCGTGGGAAAAACTTGATCGAAGGAAAAAGTCACAACTTATCCGATTTCATATCTTGAGAGCGGATATCCTTACTTACGGTAAAGGATTTTAATATCATCATTATTTGGATCTAAATCATTGTCTCTATTATAACTTGATCCAATAGATACATTGTGTCGATTTCTCTTGTCCTCAATATACCAGATATACTTTCGTTAAAACCTTATTAGGAAAAACCCGGTGGAAAAAATCCTAATGAAGGAAAAAGAGTACATTATTCATGTGAATACGCCTTTAATGTTGCCTTCATTAAAAACCTTGCTAGGAAAACCCAATGGGATAAAACCTACGGTCAAGGGAAAAAGAGTGCAGCGCGTATTTTATACAAGTATGCCGCAAGCATTTCAAAATCTTTCATAGATTTGTATGAGTATCATATACATTGGTTCATACTCTTCATTCATCTCCACATGAATGAAATTTTAAATGTTATACAATATCACGTTATATTTAGTATATATGCAATCAATGACTTGATCTCATTTTCTCACTATATCAAGATATATACCTAAATCTCTTCTGAGATTTCATAGTAGTTGAGATTGGGCTGCTTCTCATTAAAAACCTTGTTTGAGAAAACCCCGTTTGGGACAAAAACATCAATCAAGGAAAAGAGTACAAAGACATATGAATTTCTCAGCAATATCAATGTAGATATTTTTGAGCAGTTGCAGCAATGATACAATAATAATACATTTGAAACCTCTTCAAGAGTTTCATTCTCATTTCTCATTAAACTAGTGCATGAACACTTTAATCATAAGGGCATATATTTGACATCGGCATTTTCGATGGATTTTAATATCCTCACTATTATTGATAGTATGTAGCGCTATCTTTTCATAGTGTGTCGACACTTTCAATTTTATTTCTTTCCCATATCGTACAACTTATCGAGATATCTCATTATCGATCCTCTTGGCAGGATTACACAATATAGTTATGTCTATATACTCTTCAAGAGTATATGCCTCCGTTATTAAGACCATCTTTAATAATTTGTTTAGATATATATGATTGGGGAAATCTCATAATACCAACGCTTTCAAGCGTGCTAACTTATCAAAGCATCTTAAGCGATATATGTGATTGTTCATAGCATCTTTATACATCTTTAAACTTCAAGTTCATATTTTAATTGTGAGGATATAGTATGATGCATTTCACATATCATTTTCACCTTTAATACTCCCCCTCATGCTAAGAAAATTTAGAACACTAAAACTCATATATGTTCTTATCGTTCACCTTAATATGAGAATTTATATAGTTTGCATTCTATTCTCGATATTGGCAATTTATTGGAGGACTTTAAATAATTTGCCACATAATATCCCACTTGTATGCAAGATACTCAATCCTTGAGGATTTATTCAAGTATTGGGATATACATTTACTGCTTTATCATTAAATCTGGAAATCATGCTCATCAATGAGCAAATATTTAAAGAAATTTCAAATTACAGTCAATATACACATGTGACTATCTAGTGGATCCATATCATAATATCTAGTAGTCCACATGGAGGATGAGGGCCCATATTTCTCATCCTTTATTCGGATATATTTGGGATTTATTCCCAATATTGGCTAGTAATGATTTCATCATTTATCGAGAACAATCATTGAAGAATTCTTTTAATTCTTCACTTGAAATATTGATTTCAATAATTATTTAAACCGGGATGGTCATCCGGATTACATAAGCAGTATTATTGAACTTTTAGTTCAAGAAATTCTTATATCGATTTCACTAGTATCGATAGTGCTCAACATGATTTATTACTTTCATCATATGTATAGCTCTGACATATTCCATCATGTTTCCGGTAAGCATTATTACACATCCTTTGTTCAAGCGTGGAATCTTAGCACATACGCTTCATGTTTCAATCTTTATCGTTCCAACGCAGCCTCTACTCATACGTTTATAAATTATCCAGCACTACGATTATTCACCATAATAATGGTCCATATATAATAATGGATAATTTGCTCTCAAATCTTTGAAAATACTATCCATCACTACCCGATCAAAATCCTAAAAAGGATTTATCAAGTAGTTGAAAGGTTGAGGATGCTAATGAATAAGGGCATCCCAGGAGATGTTCGATGGTTAATTGAAGCAAAGGTTCGATTATCTGGTGAGGTTTCGATTCCTTCTAAATACATGCTTGGTATGGGTAAAAGTAGTTTTTCAAAGAAACGGAGAGCAAAAAGATTAGGAGGTGCACAAATGTGCTCGGTGGACATGTGACACTCGATGTAAATCATGGCATGCGTGTCTAGTAACCGAGAAGATAAGATAGCATTCATTGGATGGATTGAGTAAGGAGCCTTTGGATGATATTCAACGAGGCTCTTGAGACACATCTTAGTGGACACGCATTAAGGTGAGTGATGGCCTTATGGGCCAAATTCAAAGATGAACAATCACGTTATAGTCTTGAAAAACTTACTTTAGAAGATCGCGTTTGTAAATTTAGTAGAAAAATTTAGTATAATAATTTTCATATTAATGTAAGGAAGTTGATTGTAATAACGAAGATCAATGTTTTCTTGTAATTGTAAATATTGTTTTTCAATTTTTAAGATATGTATATATATATTATTTTTCAATCACCGACAGTATATGTCATTTCACTAAAATTTTTCTCGTTTTTCTCTTTCATATTTGTCAAAAAAAGTAAATAGTACAATCAATTATTGGTTTGAAAATTTTTCTTTAAATAAAAAGGGATTCGTGTCTCTCATGTTTATACGTTGAAAGTATAGTGCAAAGAGAGATAGGAGTAGAGATGGATATAGAGATTTTAGAATCATCTCATACAAATCAAGATTTACATCACCAGATTAAAACCATATGTGTTCTTGGTGGCTCCAGATTAGTAGGTCATATCCAATATGTGGATATGGCGTGACCAACTTGTAAGGGAGTTAGGGAAACAAAATATCAATATACTATATGGAGGACTAATAACAAACTATTAAGGAGTCTTATGATGGCCTTGACAATCATGGGGGGATAAGAGTGTCAAGTGTAATACCTTTTCATCAATTGGAGGCGAATGTCGAATTAGTGTTAGAAATGTCATTAGTCCAGCTGGATTGATGCTACAAACACAATCCATCCACGACTGTCTGATGTACATGATGAGCAATAGTGATGCTTTTATTATTCTTCCAGCCGGCTATAACACGCTGGAGGAAATATTCAATATAGCGTCATTTGCACAGTGGAACTTTCATAACAAACCCATAGGTTTGTTGAATATTAATTATTTCTTTGATAGTTTGCTAGCATTTCTAGATCAGGGTGTAGAACATAAATTTATTTCTCGTTCAGCGAGAAATATACTTGTTTATACTAATACAGTTGCTGATCTACTCATCAAGATTCAATCATATGTTCAAAAATCTGTGGAAGCCAAAACCTATCGGTCACAGACCATCGGTGTCAAGCGAAAAAGAGATCCTTTGGATCTTTTATTATGAACCCGAATGTTCGGGGTGGCAGAATTACGGAGTATTTATACTCTCGAGACGCATCCCTCATTTATGGGTTCAATATGTATTTTCTTTTCGCATGTTTATTGCCATCTTTGATATTCTCAATATGTTCCACTTCGGCTGTTTTGTACTTCTTCTGAGTAATAATAATATCATATTGGCTTTATTCAAATACAGAAATCTTAGTGATTATGCTTCTTCAAGAGCATTTTATTCTCATATTAATACAATCTCATATCATCGATGAGATTACTTCATATAATCTTTCCATGCGATATATTTTCTTTGATTTATCAACATGGGATCTATTGAGCATTTTACTTTCATCTATTTATCCAATGGTAACTGGTAATTTACTCAATTTTCTCCATCAATATTCAATAGACGTGGAAAGTGAACATTCCTTTATTAAATGCTTCTTTAAGAGCATTTCTCATCATATCACAATATACTAATCTCATAATGAGATTTTTCACCACGGTATATTTTCTTTCTCTTTTATCACAATGGGATTCTTTGAGCAATTTCACTTCATCAATACATACAACGGTAAATTTTGGCATCACTTGCTCAAATCTCTTCTTTAATATCAATAGAATATTCATATATATAAATCAGTTATCCAATGAGGTTTAATCCAACCACATTTGTAATAAGTATTCTAAACGTGTGGTATATCCCACCACATTGAAAATATGCATACCAATCGTGTGATATAACTCACCACATTGGAAATATATGACGAAATTTTAAAGTCATGAAATTTAAATTGCAGAAATTAAATTTCCTCCAATAGGTGGTCGAACCTACCTTATGGGAATTATTGCAATAAATATAAATTTACTGAATTTAAATTGCGAATTAAAATGCATAATAATTAACTACTTCTTCGGGAGTAGGGTCTGCTTAGTAGAAGGTATTACCCTTCACTTAGCATATAAATTGCATAAATATATAAAATCTTCCGCTTTAGTGATGGTTGGATCCATCATCGTAGGAGGTGTATTGCTGATATTTAAATTGCAATAAATAAAGTCAGACTTAAATATCTATAGAATCAAATTTGTTCTAACTATTTCTTCAAAATATAATTATTGTCCAAACGGTGTAGAATCGAAATATCTGCTGCTTCGCCAATACGATTAAGGCGGTCGTACCGCAAAAAGCAGTCGGTGGCCACATATTTCTTTATAAAACATTAATACATGCTACCGCCGCTAATCGGCTGATTCAAGCGATCTTGCAAGTGCGTATCGCACATGTCTCTTTATAAAGTTTTGACATTATAAGCACTAATACGTAAATATTCACAAGTCCAAGAACCCTTTTTGTAACTTTTTCAAAGTTGGTCTTGATTTGTAAATTTTGAAAATTTACCTTATCAATATTGGTGTCAAATCGAAGATCTCGTTGAATCAGTATAATGGAGTCGAGAAAAATTTGATTTGATAATATATGCTCCTTATATCTCGAGAAACGAATGTTATAGTTTTATATATTATTATATTATAAAATAATAATATAATATATATAATATATACCTCTCGCCCTTGCTTCCATTTTGTCACTTAATTTTTGAAACCCATTATTCGTCGTGTTTGGCTTGGAAAATTCCAACTAATCGGCATTGGTATGTGGCGCTTTCTGTCAGGAATAGGTATTTTATAACGGAGGCAAGTGGTGTGCTTATGTAGAGAGAGAATGGGACATGTAGAGAGATTTTATGTAAAAATTGAGTATTTCAAATTGTAATAATCCAGCTTTACGTCTGAAGATCATCTATAAGATGCAATCAGTAAGCATACTTCTTTCATATTACTCAGCGGTTAGAGACTTCGTATTTGATAACGTGTTATAAAAGTATAGAAATAATATAGAGAGTTTAGAGAATGAATTCTAATAATTCAGTGAGATAATTTCATTAATACTGAAGCCTATTTATAGGAAACTTCACAATCGTAATCGTAATTACATAATTTCATCAGGGACATAATAGTCATTCACATCATTAAAATATATATAAATTCTTTCCTCGTGGCTCGCGAGTTCATAACAATAAGTACATTACTTCTTACTATTATTAAAAATTTCTTATTTTTCGGAAAAAAATCAAATTACTTAACTAAATCATTCTAATTGTCATCATTCTTCAACTTCCGAAAATTAAATTTTTAGCAAATTAAAATCCACCATAATACACGCTAAATTAGTTATTCAGTTGAATTACATTTTTATTCTATTCTTGACGTATATCCTCTTCACTTTACGATGGTTAAAGTGCATTTTGAATTCTATTAATCGTTAAATTTATAAATAGGTTAAATTGCTTATGCAAAAAGAAATTCTATCAATCAATTGAGTATGCATACGTACGTATGTTTCAAGTACATTCTCCACTAGTTCTTGAGGTGTATCAATGTGCTTATAGAATTGTTAAAGGACCCCTTCTTTAAACCCCTTTAATTTTATTGATTTAATAATTTTCTATTTAAAAATTTTCACTTTATATTGGCATTTAAAACAATTTCTCATTCATCTCTAATTTTCTTTAGTATTTTATTGGTATATGTTGTACATGAACGAATATTATATATATATATATAAGAACATAATATGTACCATCAACAGTTGGGTTATTGTATATAAACTAAAAGGAGTTTATTTTGAGTTATAAAACGAAATCTTGATAAACTTCACGGCTCAGCTAATTTATCATATGCTTGCAAATTCATACTAAAATAGCTCACCAAAAAGCGAAAATCAAATAGATTTTTTTGTTAAATATAATTCAGATGATCTCTAGTCCATTCAATGTAGTTAGGTCAAAAGAAAGGCCGCTCATCACAAAACTAAAGGGATATCATCATTGGTATTGCTCATATTGATACACTTATAAATGATTGAAGATGAAATTGGCAATTTTTAAGAAAAAAGAAATGTCGTGGGCCAAAGAGGAAAATATTAGAAGTATAAGGTTGCGTTGCGTGCCCAGTGTAATTATCACTTGTAGGCCTTCAAACCAAACAAAGCATGTTTATCTTTCCATTCCACTATTCATTGTTCTCTTATAAATGACATTTTGAAAAATTGAGGACCCATTTTATCATGATTGATTCTTAAGCCAGCCAGCTAAGTTTCAGCCGTTGAGCCAGACGAGAACTGAGACAGTATTCAGTACTGAGGCCGGTAGCCACGGCCGAAAAGGCCAAAACACCCTGGCTCCTTTTTATTCGATGGCCGCTCACTTTGGCCTGGCGGCGGCGTTTGTCCCCACAAGCCGATCTACCTCGCCAGTGGCTCTAAATTTGACCTTTTTTTCCTCAACTTTCACAGCGTATGGCTAAAGAAAGAAGACCGGAGACTTGTCGTTTGTGTGGAATTTATTATTTATTTTATTTTATTTTATTTTGTGACCAGAGTCGTTTGTGCGCAATTAATCCTTAATTAAGGGAAAAATCATCACTAAATAGGCATGGGATTCAAGGTGCCAGAACGCAACGTCTAATATATAATCAGCATTTGACTGACTGTTCGTAGAATTTTAATAAAATATTTTCATAATGTGTATAGCTGAAGAGTAATGCTAGATGATGATGAAAGTACATTAAAAGCTAAAGAAAATACATTACTCTAATGAAATATAATTGAAAACAATTTAGTTAATTTTTTTTTTTAATATCAATCACCTACATTTCTTGCGATGGAACTATATTGCAATTTACTGAGGAAGTTACAAGAACTAGAAATTTTTCCTAGAATAAGAGTGAATATTGTTATGGGAAAGAATTTTTGGCACTTTTACAGATATTTTTTTTATTTGTAAAAACTAATTTTAACCGCTTACACATAGAAAGACCACAATACAATACTTTATAGTGATCGATTATAAGCATGAGAAAAATATTTATTGGCGTAAAGTAATTGGCAATCCAATCTTTCTATATTATAGTATATATATAGATTCATATTGCTTTTCTTTTCTTTTTTTTTTTATAAATTATTAATTAGCTAGTCTCTTTTTAATGATCATGTTAAATTAGTCTAATATATATTTTCTTGCAAGAGTTATATGCGATTCAAAAAAATTTCTAATACTCAAGGAGTACGAAACTCCAAATATTCTTGGCCAGTGAGAAATAATATAAATGGAATATGAAGGTCTTAATTAATTAATTAATTGAATGCCCCCCATCTACTTGTCAGTGTCCCATTAACTAAGAGTATTGAACGCGGTGCATTTGGAGTACTTATCATTTCTAAAAGCTGGAACCCATCAATTACGACTTGTGAGGGATTTTTCCATTAGTTTGTATTATTACTTTGTGATAATATAATTCTATCCATGTTTGTGCAACTTATAATGCATATTAGTTTTACTTCAAAAAAAAAAAAAAGTTGAAAAACTAGAAAAGATTACGGTTGTAATTGTCGAGCTTATTGTATCTTCAAAATCGATTTCATGTGTTTATCGCAAGTGAAGAAGAAGGTATGACAGCTCTCTACAAGTCGGCAATTTATCAAGTTACACTAGAAAGCCTACCATATGTAAACACAAAATATTGCGACCATGCCTACATTTTTGTACATACATATATATAATAATACCCTGCAATAAATACAAATTATTGGTATAATAAGGCAAACACGCATGCATGAATGATATGTCACTTACACCTGTCCACATAGCTAGGGAAATTCTTCGAGTACAAGAGGACCTCGACAAATTAATTAGAAGCACAAAAACTCGAATAGTTTTATTTCCTTTCTAAAGACTTGCATTATATGCAATTCACCTTAAAGCTCTTCAATCTTTACTAATTACTAGCTTTATTATATTTTTCCCATCTTTATTAAATTGACAATACTAGTTGGTATTCTATAATTAAGTGTAAATTAACGATTCTAACTAGCATTCTATAAATGTATTGCATCTACGAATAATATTTATATAAAGAATCTGATTATTTTAACACAGTTATATATAGTTACCATTGTGGTTCATATCGGTTTTTGTCTTTGGCTACCTTATGATTATGATTAAGTTACCAACTTCCTCAATCTTAGAAGCATTCTGTTTTGATGATTTCATATAATTATACATAACAGGCTAATTGACAAGCAAATTCTTTTTCTCTTTTTTTTGTCTTTCTTTCACACTATATCCTTTGTGGTCCATTTTTTTCCTTGCTGGGAAGTCTAGTTTTACCCTTGAATCTTGGGTTCAGCAAAAGCGATATCCTCTATGCTCTATTTGAATAGTCCAAGCAAATCAATTTGGTCACTCTTCTTTCTCTTTTTGTTTTCAAGTTAAACGCTGAATAGGGAATATAATGCTAAAAGTTAATGTGTTTCATAAAATGTGGAAATAAAAAGCATATTAAAAAAAAAAAGTGAGTTTAGTAAAATATATATAGTTAAAAAGGAAGAGTAAACTAAAATAAAAAAATAAATATTTTATCCTGTTTATTGATAGCGAGGCCACTAACTTATGTTGACTATAATAAAGTGAGGAGATGGTGGTGAAAAACCATGAAACCAATGAAAAAGAGGCGTTTAGATTTTGGCAAGCAAGAAATTTGTATGAAAACCATTGTAGAGTTTAGTGGGGGAAACAATGATTAAAGAAAGGATTTTAGGGCACGGGGGTGATCAAGTTTCGGAATTGTGTTCCCCTCACTCACTTGCCTCCCACCCTCACCCACAAACACATCAATTTCAGTTTCCACTTCAACTATATATGGCCACAAACACGCGAGTGGATCGGAGTGTATAAAATTTGAGTAATGCCATACACTACGACTCGTCATTAATTACGTTGATGTACGTACACGAAATTATTGGGAAGCGAGTATTATGTCTTGTTTTAATTCATTTACAAAGTATGTTACGGAACGATCCAACCATGTCAGTAATTAGTTTAGAGTGAATATAACTTCGCATTGAATAATGTTTGATGTACACTCAATTTGTGTAATTAGTTGTACAATCTTTCAATAAAGCGCTATGAAAAACATCGCTCTTACTCCTTGTATTGGTGGGGTCTAACCCTCTCTGTGAGATGATTGTGCAAATGGTTGTGCCTTTTGGATGTTCCAATAGCACTAATTGTTAGAAAATTTGTACAACAAAATGGACAACAACAAAAAAATAAATCAACAAAAGAATGATTTTATTAATACTAAACAAGATACAATAAGGAAGAGACTCGACCTTCTAATAGCCACCTTCAAACTGAATTTGCCACCACGGGATTGTTATTGAGTGTTTATGGTCTTCGCGAAATCGGCTTGCAAGATCAAGCCTCTAGTTGGTTGGAGATAAAAACACCTAAATCTTGAACCATGAACTAGAACACTTTTGAAGAACGGAGAGGATGACAAGAGTGATGTTTTGTGTTGTGTTTTCGATGATGATCCAATTGAATTTCGTCCTCTATAAATATAGTTCCAATTGGCGTGGATGAAGAGACATGATCCTTCGCAAAAAATCTCAAGTTGGGACATGAATCATCACCAAAATAATGTACCAAATTGTAACGGCACACACTATTAGTACGCCACACTCCATTTTACTCTCGCAAAAAATTGCGATTCATCTGTGGCAAAGATCGGTTTGGTTTTGAGTGCTAACGCACTCCCTTTGTTTTCTTGCAGGTCATGGAAATCACTTCACGACCATCCTCATTTCGTTAAACCCTTCATGTATAGTTTATTGAACTCTTTAATTTTCAACACCAATCATTTGCAATGACTAAGCCAATTGTCACATATTTTACAATATACTTTCCAATATACTTTCATGTATTATAGATTGTTGACGTAGGATTTTTGAAATCCTAGTCACATTGAGATTGATCTGAAATCAAGTATGAACTCCTGATCATGCAGGATGGGATACTCAAAAGTAAGATATGACAGTCATGTAAGCCTATCTCCCTCTATTAATAAACTTGAGAGATAACCCGTTTTATTGCAATATTGTATCTAGGCAGAAAATCACAATCAACCTAGGACAGGCTCATATTTGTAGGTCTTATCCGGTCCCTGGGCTTTTCATAGCTAGGGACATTTTGGTCATCTGGTAGGTTCTATCTGGATTAGCCTTGTTCTAGTTCGTGCATACTTGGTGGTTGATTTTGTTTAGCTTACTCTTGGTTTGCTAGGTCCCTTGAGGTCACGTATGATCAGGCTTTTGGCTTATGCGAGGTTGAAACAATTGCACCCCGTGGCTAGTCTAGTAGTTCTAGGCTGGGCACTTCTACCTGATGCCAAGTAGACTCAGAGGCAGCATTGGGCTTGGTTGGTGCTTTATCTAACCAACCTAGTTGATGAGGCGAGTTGGCTAACCACCGGTACCTAGGTTAATGTGTTGCTCCCATTGGCCACCCTTCGATCAACAAGACATGACATGAGCTCTACCTTCTCCATTTTGGGGACTAACTCTTCAACTGTAACGTGAACTTTTGTGACTTGAATTTCAAAAATCCTCTATACAAGCTTGTTTTAGGACTAATTTTGTTAGGATCATTGGCCGACTCATCCACATTCATTATAGCTATTTTAGGATAAGTTTGATTCGTATTATTTAGTTTCATTTCTATTGATTTATGCTTATCATATAAATATTCTTTTGTATCTCTAAGATCATTCTATTGTATTTAGTTAGGAACTAAATCTTGTAATCATTCTATTTTTTTGTCTTCTTTTCCTCTGTAAGCTTGAGAAGTATAAATATCTTTACAAAATTTATAATCTGCATGTTTAAGTTGATGTTGTATTTGTATTTCTACACACTTGTCTTCTAAACACTTTATTATATGTTGTACTCTATGTCCTATTAGCCACTTATAATCAGGATTCTCCTTAATTTAGGGTGAGTCTAACCATGTATTAGTAATTTTCTCTCCTAGTTTGTTTGGCAATTTATGAAATAATTTATTATCTAATTCTTGATTAAGAGCATTTCCTAACGTACATAATAAATTAGTAAAGTTATTTAAAAGTCTCTTTATTTCATTACCATCTTTCCAATTTATTAAAAATAACTGTTCTAATTCTCTCATAGCTATTCTTTGAATGTTCATTTGTCCTGAAATTCGGTCTGATCCTGTACATAACCTTTGTATTTTACTTACAAAATTATATGGGTTTGGTCCTAAAGAAATCAAATGGTTGTACTGGTCTAAATACTCTAATTTAAATGATTCCCACATGACCCTAACTGTTTCACCTAAAAAGGTCTCTAAATACCTATACATTTCTTCTGCATTTATATCCACACAATTTCTATAATAGTGTCATACTATTAGACTTTTCCATACTTTTATTACACTAGGCCATAATTGTGGGTCATGGGCTGTTAAATTAAGAATTTGTCCTTTAGCTTCAGTTTGAAATTTTATGGGTTGTTCTAAGGGTCTAGCAGCTCCTCTAGGTATGTATGTATATCCTCTAGGTAACTCGTTATATTCGGTATAAGCTCCTCTAGGGGGAAAACTGCCATAACTAAATTTTCCTAAAGGTTTTACTCTTTCAAAAGGACTTTTATCATATGCTGCCCAAACTCTATTTTTAGAGTCCCAAACTCTATTTTTAGAGTCTTCTTGTTCATCCACTAGGTCTTTAATATAACTTATCTCCGCTGCTTCTGACTAAGTCTCACTGTTTTCTATTATTTCTTTGCCATGCAAATGTTCTCTTCATTGTCATAATATAAATATTTTTCTTCCTCTAACTGTTTTCCTAAAACCAATTTATCTTCTAATTTTGGGAGTTCTTTTTTAGTTAATATTAATCCTAGTTCTTTTGGACATATAATTCTATCTCTTTCAATTTCTATATTAACTAAATCACTATTAACTTCCTCTTCTATTTATTGATTAGGTATTGTAGTATAATTGGTAAATCTTAGACTAACACCATCTCTTTTATTTCTATATGTTAAAGCTTCTTTAGGTGCTATAGTAGGATTCTTATTTTGTATGAAATCACTAATTTCCCAATCTAATCCTGCCAAATCTTCTGCCGAATATTCGACTGGTTTTACCATTTTTACACCTTTACTATTTATCAATTCTACTACTTTGTCCGTATAGACTTTGTAATTATTTTCTGAATTATTTGAACATCTTCCTAAAATTCCTAAAGATATAAGTAAATTATCACCTGCTATTACATCTTCGTATCCTTTAGTTTTAATTCCTATTTTTATATATTTTAAAAAATCTTCAATAGTAGTTAAAATATCTGGACTGCAATAAAATAAACCTCTATTTTTATTCATATCTATTTTTGTACTTGCTATCACAGCTCTGTCTATATCTGAAATTCTATTATCTAATATAGTTATTAAAACTTTAGTCCCTAAAGATTTTCTCATTAATCCTTTTACTCCTATGGCAATTAATCCTATATGTATAACTTTAAACTTCTTTTCTATTAATTTTCTTTCACTAGTTTTATCCATAATATTTAAAATTTAGTTTGATCTTTTATACATTGAATAGTTAATTCTTGACTATTTTTGTAAAACTGAGTAGAATTTTCAAAAATACCTTTATTATATAGAGTTTCTAGTTCTAGCAATTCTAGTCCATTGGTTTGAAAATTTTCAAAATCTTGGTCTGGATCTATGAGTTTTTCTATTTTAGTATCATGTTCTTCCTTTTACTTAATATTTTTTGAAGTAAATTGAAAATTCTCTTATTAACTGATAATCTATTTTCTTCATTAATAGTTCTAGAAGTTCCTGTAAAATTTATTCTTGTTGATATTGTATAAATCTAAAAGGAGTCTTTGACTTACTAATATGTCTAGTAATCTTTTCTTTTCCTGAAGATTTTAAAGATAAAGATTCTATTTGGTCTGTAAGGTTTTTGAGTTCTTCTACAGAAATACTTGTACCTTCTTCTTGCTTTTGACTTTCTATCCTTTTTTGGAAAGACACTAATTTATTTATTAAATTATCTATTGCTATTTTTTCTAATTTAGACTAAGAGGAAGACTTTTCTAATAAGGTTTTATTTTGTTCGTGTAAATAGTCTACTTTTGTTTCTAAATATTTTATAAATGACTGTCGTTTATTAATTAATGCTGTAATATTAGCAAATTGCTCTTCTAAGGTACTACTTAAACTAATATGAAAGTCTAGTAACGTATTAACTGCTGGATCTGGAGAACTTAAACTGTGTTTATGATATTTATCTATATTACACTTATATTTACTATTATCTATAAGAGTGACAAATCTAGGAGATTTACTAGATAATTCTAAATCTAAGGAAGCTATTTTCTTATGAGCCAGTTCTCAACAGAAAAAAAAAAGAACAAAAAGTTATATAGAATTGCAACCTAGGTCCCTTACCTTTAATTAAGAGATTTAAGTTGGTCTCAACACCTATTTGCACTATTAACCCTTGAACTCTCACTCAGATCAATTAAGTTCAAAAACTTTTAATAGACCAAATTAAATTCCTTTAACAATTTGACTTTAACCCATAATTATCGACTTTTACCAAGTAGTAGTTGAAGTTTAAATATGCGAAAATTCAGGTCATAACAGTGTGGAACTTAGGCAACAACTTTTATTCGTCTCTAGAGGATTTGTGAGGAAAAACATTAGCCAAGAATTATTAAGTTTGGTCGCTTAATACCTGTCTCCTCCATGTCTGCACCGCAAATTTGGCTACAAAATCTTTTCATGTGAAAAGGTCTTTCGCTACAAATGAGAATCTTTCCTAAGAAAATATTTTATGGACAAAACCTAAAATTATTGTATTGATCGATCCAATGGCTGATCCAAAGATTTAGAGTTTGGGGCACTTAAGATGGCTCCCCGCATGGGGAAAATTTTTTTAGGTGGGACTAATTATCGTATAAAAATTTTACCCAAAAGCAACATTAAATTTCAAACTAAAATGACATATTAATTTATATAAACACAAAAGTAGAACGAAGCAAATATGCTTAATTAATAAAATACAAATCATAAAATCACACATTTTGTGATTGATCAAATATTAACAATTCAATTCATCAAATTAAAACACAGTTTATATTGAAACAATGAGATAACTTATTAAATTAAAACACAATCTTCCTAATCTTTTAAAAATTTATTAAAAATCATTTTTTACACCTTTTGAATTTTTTGAATATAAAAAAAAAATCTCAAGGTGGTGGGGGGTCACGTACGCCCCGAACCCCCTCTAAATCCGCCACTGTCGATCCTGTAAGAGCTTTAGTCGTTCTATAAAAATGATTTTCCAACCATATCAAGTTGACTTTAATAAGATCCAACCAACAAAACAAGTTTGTGATTCAAAGCCTCTATAGTTACATGTACGACTAACTTAAAATTTAAACTTTTTAGGATTAAAATTAAGAAAGAAAAATTCAGGTGACATAAACATAAACTTTCGACCAAAGCTAAACAAAGTTAGGTAAAAACAAGAAAAGGAAAGGCTATAGTTTAGAATGTAAAGTTCATATAGATCGGAAAAACTCTTTCGACCTTGTTTCTTCCCTTATATAGAAGATTAAAGGCAACTTTGACATGAACTTTTAATGTTAACACAAAAAAAAAAAAAAGAAAAGAAAAGAAAGAAAGCTTATAAATTTAACTATACTACATTAAATTATAATTGGATCATCGTTATCTTGAATAATAATAACAATAACAACAATAATAAATAATAACATTTAAAAAATGTAGATTAAAACTTGCTGAAATCTTTAAAAAGGTATAGATCTTATGACATGTGCATTCGAAGATGAATACGTCCTCACCAGCACAGTGTGGTTCACAATGAGTGAGTGTGGGCAGATGAACATCATCTTTAACCATTGAATGATGAAAGAATCTGTACTTATGTTTTAATTTCATAAGCGCTTGAGAATGAATTGCAACACATATTAATCATTTCAACTCGCACATTGTCAACTAGTTTACTATGGTTGTAAAATTTTGTAAATTCGACCGGTCAATATGTATTTGTAACAACAAATATATGGAGAGGAAATTTTACTATGATATTTTAGTAAACGTTAACCAAAATGTTGTTCTCAATTATGAATGACTTTTTGAAGTTAGCCGGTAATTTTAGGAGGTGCAATTAATTAAGATTTTAAAAGACTTATATATATATATATATATATATATATATATATATAATGAGTTTTTTTTCCTGCCTAAATGAATCCTCAATTTTCCCCTCTTATTTAATTTGCCTAATATAATCTTCTATTTATATATAGAATAATTTTTATATATATATATATATATATATATATAGAAAATGATGATTTTTTCTTATTATATTTTTTATTGTCTTAAATCCGTCTTCCCATTAAAAAAAAAAAACTCTCTTTTTTATTTTTTATTTTTCTTTTCTAATCATATCCATTTTCTTTATTTTTTCCCTCCCTAATATATTAATATTAATGTATATAGATTTTATTTTATTATTTCTACCATACTTTATCCAATCTCATAATATCTAAATACTCCCTCTATTATTTTCTCTCCTTTTTTTTCATTTTCTGCATATAAAAAAATTGTGATTCTCTTTTACTCGACTTGATTAAAGCTTTAAAATAAGTATACCATTAATACATAAATTTTTATTTTTTGAAAAATAAAAAATTTACCACAAATATATAAATTAGTGTCTAACTTAAATATAAATTGATAATTTGTTACGATACTTAATCGATGTTTGTGTGTAAAATTCAAATATAATGAGATGTATAAATTGTTTTAATTTTTAATTCTATTCCATGTTTGATTTACCTTGAAAATAAATTAAATGAAAAATAACGCTTCAATTTGTTTATCTCACAAATATGTGGTAAAATTAGCTTTATTTTATATTTAAAACTAAATAATTTTTTGCTAATAAATATTTAATTAGCCAAAATAATAATTTATATATTGATATAGTACTTAAATACAATTTCTCTTGTAATTTCACAAAATCAACAAATATTATATATTTGTGAGAAATTTCAATTTTATTTTGAATCAGTAAATTTCAAACTTTTTTTTAATTTTTTCCTTCAAATCTTCCATTTATAAGTTTATGCGTCAAACAATATAAGGGTATTTTAGGAATTAGAATGAATTTTTGACTGATCGTTTTTTCATAATTTCGTATTTTAAAAAATAAAATTATTTAAAATTAACAATTTCCACTACAATTTAATTTTTATGCCATATAAAATTACCATTGATTAAATTTTTACACAAAAATTCAAATACTGGTTTAACACTAAATCAAAAAATAAGATCAGACCCATTACCTAATTTTAGAAATAATTAATTAATTTATAAATAACTAGCTAAGAAACAAAAATTAATTAAACTAAGATTCAATTTTCTTGCGTTACAAAATTACGATTCATTAAAGTTTTACACAAAAATAAAAAGAAACTTACCGACAATTGGCCCGAGTTTGAGACAAAATCACACCACTACGATTCTCAATTTGTACTAAAAATTTTAAAAATTAGGTTGGACCCAATAATTAATTTTAGAAACAATCAATCATTTTTATAAATAATTAGCTAAGGAATAAAAATTAATTAAAATTACCAATTTCTGTAAGATTTAATTGTTGTGTGATGAAAAATTACAATTCATTAATTTTTAAATAAAAATTAAAATAAGTGCGTAACGTGAAAATTTAAAACTTAGCTTGGATCCTTAAATTAATTTTAAAAAGTATTCATTAATTTTTAAAATAATAATTAGTTAATAAATGAAAATTAATTAAAATTAGCGATTTCCCAGAGATTTTATTTTATTTTAGAAGAAACATGCAATATCAATTTTGTTTAATTAATCATTCAATTGTAATATTAATCAATTTTTTAATTAATTGAATCTATATCTATATCTTTTAAATTTCAAGATATATTTTCAATTATAAGATATTTTTAAAAATAGATTCATATAATGCTTAAAATTATGGTTATGAAGCAAATTATTTTGGAAATAATTAATTTTTTGGAAATAATTAAATTAACTATAATTATTTAAACCATAATTAATTAAAATAATAAATTCTATTGCTAATATTTTGCTGTACATGTGTTCAGTGGACAAAGATTGATCAAAATTAATTACATTCTTAAAGTGAATAATATAATTAATTTTAAAAACAAAAAAATCATTAAATTGATGCCGGTTTTTCCTAAAAAAATGAAAAAAAAAAATAAATTGTAATATATCTTTTAAATCACAAGGTTTCTTTAAAATTAGATTCATACAATTTTTAAAAGTGTAAATATTAAAATGGTTATTTTAGACATAATTAATTATTTTCATAAATAATTAACTAAAATAAAATTCAATTAAAATGAATTCTATTACTATTAATTAAAATTAATAATGCTGTTATTATTTAATTGGATTTGGTTTCAATGGGCAAAAATTGACATGATTTCGTTGGACGAAAATTAATCAATTGTATTGTTAAAATAGAAAAATAGCATTAATTAAAAAATAAATAATAATTAAAATTAATTAGATTACCGTGGTTAACTCAATTTTTCTTAAAAAATGAAAGACATCTTTTCACATGTAAGATATCTTTTTAACTATAAAATATTTTTAAAATTAGATTCATACAATTCTTAAAACTGTGGTTAAAAAACAAATTATTTAGACATAATACATTATTTTTAAAATAATTAGCCAAAAACAAAAATTAATTATATTACAATTAATTATATTTCTTAGATTTAATTGGATATATTTTCATTTGACGAAAATTGAGAGAGTTTTATTAGATGAAAATTAATCAAAATTAATTAAAGTACTAAGAGGGAGAAACATAATTATTTCAAAAAATAAAAAATTATTAAAGTTAATTAGATTGCTATGGAGAAGAAATGTGCTTATGAAATTAATTTTTTTTTTTACGTATTTTAAAATAAAGTTAAGTTAACACCTATAAGATTTTGATTCTTAAAATTGGGTGTTACATCTTATTGCAAAGTAAGTCGACTGATCATTAGTCCATAATTAACTTTATTTACTTTTTTTCAGTATCATGCTGTTTTCAAAATGTGTTTTTCTTTATATTCTCATATATTTTTGTATTTTCTATTATATTTTTTTGAGTTATAGTTGATGGAAAAACATTAATATTTCTTTTTGTATAGTTACAGGTGTTTCAAATGATTTACTCATTTCTTTTTTTAAGTAACAAGCTCTAAAAATAGGTTTTCAAATATATAGTATTATTTTTTATTTTGGTACTACTCAAACCAACAATTATATAATAATTCTTTTGTTCAATATATCATTTTCGCTAGGGAATAAGTCTAAGAATTTTTGCTAAACAATTGGTTATCACCTCAATCAATTATTAGAATTATATGACTCAATTAGAATATTTTAACTGGCTTTCGATTATGTTAAATATTTATCTAAATTTCTATCTCCTAAATAAATATTAAAAATCCTACCTACTTTAAATTATTTATTTTATATCGAATTTCGCCAATTGAGATTTTATTTAATTTTTAAATATCATCAAATAGATTGTATATTTTAAGTATTAATCATATATATTTCAATTTATTCATCTTATCCAAATTAGTTTAAATGTTATATCAAATTATTCAATATTTAATATGTAGAATATGTTAAATTAGTAAGTTGATACCTAATACATTAATACACGTGTTTAGTATATTTAGAAGGAATTTATTGAAGAAATAAAATGTCGAAATAAAAGTCTTCAATTAAACCATCACGATGGGAGTGGACGGGGATGAGAATTTTCTAGCGGGACATGGACGAGGAATGGAAGTTTGTAATTCTCATATCATCCTCGCTGGCCCTAGAGTAAATGAGGATGGCCCGGAATGAGGATAAGTGTTTCCCGCATGGCGGAACGAGGTGTTAGGGTCTATCAGACGTTACTCACTACGTTATTATTTTCATAATATATCTCTATACTGATTATATTTCATAATTAAAACTTAAAATTTATTATTTACATATTAATTGTTAATAACGAACATCACACTGATGTATAATTAATATCTCTCAAAATTTATAATTGCATATAATAAAATGTAAAACAATTTTAAAGAAAAAACAATGAGCTCTATTAATATTAGTAGAGTTATTTTGGTAACTATAATATTTAAGATTATTTTATTTTGGACTTATATTAGTAGATTAATCTTACAATGAGCAAAATATTATATATTATCACAATCACTACTACAAAATATCATCAGTGCAAAGCATGAGTGTAAATGCTAATTAAGTTGCTATTTTATGGAGAATAGTAAATTAAGTTGTATGGATTTTCATGAGTTATTCCTTACATACTTGCAGGATGGATTAGTACGAAATATAGCAGAAAATCTTTCGAAATTTTTATAGAATTGTTTCAAGTTAAATTATATAAGTTTATTGTTATAACTCATTCTTTATTTTAATTATTTTTTTAGATTTTATGTTAATATTATAAACATTTATCAATATCGTTATCAGTTGAAAAACTTATCTCCCGTGCAACGCACGGGTGAAACAGCTAGTTTTCAAGAAATTTACTGACTTGGAAAAGTTTAGGTATACCAAATTCGGACTTTTAAAAGTCTATAAAAATTTTGAGGGATTAATATATGTTTTTATGAACTTTTTTAAAAGTTTATTAAACTGGTGTGACATTTAATCAAGACTTTTTAAACTCTTACAATAGTCATGAATACTCGATAAATTTTGCAAACATTGGTCACATATTCATAGAGGTCTATCATTGTCCATTGACTTAATACTATGATTGCCTATGTATAGCTAAGGAGTAATGTATAAGTAAACACAAATCCATACCACACACTTACAACACACATTTAAGTTCCTACTTTTGCCCTTCATTTGGTAATTTGACATGAAAATGAGGGGTAAAAGTAGGAATTTGAATGTGTGTGACAAGTGTGTAACATTGACTTGTGTGTACTTACAACATTTTAATAGTGGAGTAGTACTGGTTGGCCTCTAGAAGTATATGTATAGTTGTGGAGTAATGTATAAGTACACACAAGTCCATACTATACCACACATATTTAAATTCCTACTTTTACCTTTTAGTGGGTAATTTGACATGAAAATGAGAAGTAAAAGTAGGAATTTGAGTGTTTGTAACAAGTGTGTAGCATTGACTTATATGTACTTATAGTATTTTTATAGTGGATAGTATATTGGTTAGCCTCTAGAAGTATTATTTTTCACCTACATAGGCACCGTGAAAGCAAGTTTTATTTCATAATTAACAAGTAATTACTCCCTCCGTCCCATATATAAAAGTTTTGTTTTCCTTTTTTGGATGTTTCAAATATATAGGCTTGTTTCTTTTTTGAGAAGTTTAATTTCCATAACTTTACGAATATACCCTCATCCAATACTTAGTTATAACTATCATTTTTAATTATACTAATTTAATAAGGGTCACTTAGGGACGCGATTTATAAAATGTATCTTTCCAATACAACTCTTAATATTAATGAAAAGTTAAAGAAGCTTTTATATATAGGACGGGGGACTGTTACCAATCAATCCATTATATATCATTTTTTTAAAGGAATCCGTTATATACAATGATATGCAAATATGGAAGAATTTTTAATTCTCCTAATGTATCCAGTATTCACTAATCTACCAATAAATATTGACAACCTGCTCTTATAGTGAATAAGGAACATGCTACAATACCATAATAGATGCCATAATAATTGACATAATGGATATGTGGCATGATTCTATAATTTCAACCATTCCATCACTTTTAGATGGACGGTTATTAAATATGTCAACTACCATTATGTCAACCATTATGACGTTTATAAAAAATACGAATTCTTACTTTCCATGTAAAAAGACTATTAATTGATTTACTTATCAAAATTCTTTTCCTTTTTGTAATTCCATTCATTGATAATAATAATAACTTTATCTCTTAATTAATTACATGAAAAATTAATTATAAAAACTATCCGGAAACAATTAATGATAGATGCACAATATATAATATCTATTAAGTCAAAATCTATCCTTGATACGTTACATGTGAAACGACGCAACCTTATTTTAAACGGTACAACAATCCCAATTGACTTGCTTATGTGTAGCATTGTCGCTTATGTATGGGGAAAATGGAGCGAACCATAGCAGAGGAGTGAGTTTCAACCGCATAAACTCGATCGTTCAATTGGTTCTTTTGAAATTCAAGTGTAAGTTTTACAAAATCAATTCATCTTTTCCAAGATACATTTGATCAGCACTTATTGTTGTTACTTATTGGATGTCAAATGAAATGTTCACTTGTTATACTGTATTTATATGCTATCTTTTGGAATGATTTAATTTATTTGGATTCTATGTTTGGTGGTGTGGTTAATTCATCAAATGATTAACTCTTTGACAGTCATGCATTTTCACTACACAAGGTAAAAATTCATCATTTTTTATGCATATATATGTGTGATTTAAGTGTTTTTCCTTCATAAATTTTGGATGATAGATAAAAATTCATTTTATAGTAAGTGAGAGATTTTTAAAAAAATGAAATTATTATGCATTACTTTTATATATTTTTAATATCATTTTATGAGTACTTTTAAGCATGTGCTTTGGATGCATCATTTTTCTCCTCAAAATATATATGTTTCAATTTTTTATTTTTTATTTTTTGTTTTTTCTCCATTCACAAGAGTATTATTCTCTCGAACAATTGCGGGTTTTCCAGGAAAATGCAAAAAAAAAAAAAAAAAAAGACGAGGAAATGCATTACAACTTTCTACCATATTTATATTATATATTCATAAAGATATGGATAAAATTATTCAGCAATTATAATAATTTCAATAATTTGTAGTTTGAAATGACGGTTTGATTTGAACGTTATAAGAAACCGTTTCCTTTTTGAGGATTTGCAAAGAGATGCCTTTTCATTAATTGTAAGAATCATTTCTTTGGATTAATGTTGCAAAATGTTTACAAAAGAAAAAACAACATATTATAATTCAATTACTTGTGTTAACATGTTACTTAAAGAAACCACATATAATTAATTACCTCAAACAAGTTAATTGAAACAGCCTTTTTCTTACTTATTTATTTATTTAGTTTCTTGACTTGCTATTGTCTTAAATAGTAATCTTTCCTACGCTATATATAGCTTATCTTATTCATTTTCATATGTTGGATGGATGCTAAGTGTACATAGGACATAAATTGTGGAGTAAAAGTCGAACTCTCTCTTCATCACTCCGTCTATGTTTTTCACGTAGACAAAGAACATATATCATAAATTATTGATGAACTATTGAGTACGAGATCGATCGATTTGCATGGAATCAATTCTCTAATTAATACGTACTTTGTTACTCATTGGTTGACTATAAATTTGTCGCAGGATCGATCGACCTGACTTGTAATTACGAGAATGAGGCCTTCACAATCAAACCCCAACTCAAATTCTCCGTTGGAAAATCAACCTTACTTAAATGATGATCAAAGCTTTACCATTAACCTTGATCACCCCGATGAACTAAATGAGATGCATCAAGTTCTCCCTCATGAAATGTACTCCCACAATGCATTTGAGAATTTTTATTCTTCAAATATTATAGAAAACTTAAGAGAACCTCCACTCTCACTTCAACGTATTCACAGCCAGTCTCCAAGTGAACCTTCAAATAAAAATTTATCAGCAGAAACCTTCATTCCAAATCTTGAAGAGAAACAAGATGATTTTTCTTTATCGTACGTAGTTGCTCTGGGAAGAAATTTAGGTTCAATGGCTAATAAAGATCGTAATAGAAATTTTACTAGTAACGTTGATAATTACAACTCTAGGCAGGTGTCCCAACCCCAAGACTACCACTCTACTCCACTTTCATATTCAAGTAGGTAAGTCTCCCTTTTTTTCCTCATTCGTAAAATTGAGTTAATTGTTATATCCTCTGTATTTTAATTTCTATGTAATTTAATCATTGTTATGTCCTCTATATTTTCTAGGCCAATTTTATCTTAGTATGATCAGTATATAATTTTTTGGACGCCTCAACATTTCATTGTAGGTCTCACACAAACCTAGTCATCAAGGAACCAAAGCAAGAATCAACTCGGAAACGTTCCTATTCTAGCATGAGGTTTGATGAATGTTGTGGAAATATATATATATATATATATATATATATATATATATATATATATATTATTTATTATTTTTTTTTATGGTTGTTTTAAGTTTAATTTTGATATTCTAATACATATATAGTTTTAATTTCCACACTCATGCGTATGTATTTTCCTTATTGCAGCAAGGATATTTCTCTAGATCGTGAGCCGTTTAGGTATTTTCTTCTCTATAAACTCGATAATTAATCTATGCATATGCATGCACATCTAAACATATAAGTCTCTAGTGCGGACAAAAACACTTGTAATAGAAATCATTCATTATATCATAAAATATTTAGGCATCAATTACGTGTATACAACATCACTTGTGCACAATATTAAGACGACAATACAGAGATCTCTGAGAAATTAATATATTCTTCTTCATTATGATTTGTGTCTATGCTCTTTTTCTTCTTTATTCAGCATATATAGATGTGAATATGTGTTTACTAATACCTACCCTTATAAAGTACACTCTTAAAATAAATATTATTAGTTGATTAATATTTCGTTATTTTTGAGTAGGTTTCCAAATACTTGTATTGAAACCAGCCATAAGAAGTGGCAAGAATGGCTAGCCAGGTCAAAGAGGGCACGCAACGTGCAAGGTATGTATTTGAGTCAGTAATAGAATCTTAAGTATTTTTATATGAACACTATAAACAATGTAGATTTGATAGAATTGAGACGCGTAATAATATTTAGATATGATCAACTACAGGCATCTAATTTACTGTCGAGAGTGTCAAATGCTTCTCAATTTGGCAGATATGAGATCCATTTATTTAATTTCGTGTAAACTTTAATATGGCATTTGGACATATACTATGAGAGTTTGAATAGTGATTTCAAGTGTTTTAAATTTTAGTATATAAATTAAAATTTATTTTTTGTTTCTTTTTACTGGTTCAAAAAAGTTTTAACGAAATTTTGTTTTACCATGAAGATGATGAGGAGTCTCAACACCCAAACTCTTCTACAGATCAGGAGTACTATCCAAGCTTGGAAAGCTATTTTGTTGCTCTAGAGAAGGACAAAGCTCAGTGCAAGTAATGCAACAAATGAAAATATATTTAATTGCAATATGGATTTGATAATTTTGGATTCGCACAAAATTTTTACTGTTTTGCATATACACCTCCAAATTGAAGTGTATGTTTTTCAAAATCTGTTCATCATTTTTTAGATATATAAATTTGATTACCGGATATTGTTGTCACCTATTAATCTGTTCATCTTTTTTTAGATATATAAATTTGATTAGCGGATATTGTTGTTACCTATTAGATGTCACATGGAATGTTCACATTTTTACTTGATTTATATGCTATCTTTTTACATGATTTGTTAGGATTTTATAGTAATTTGATGGTGTGATTAGTCAAAGGATTAAGTATTTGATAGCCTTTTTTTTAGTACACATGTAAAAATTAATCTTTAATCATTTTGACTGACTGTTTTTACGTAAATGATAAGTAGAAAGGCGGTAGGAACTAGAATGAATAGTGCAGTAGCAATAAATGCAAGAATATTTACTTCCATAATCTCATCGGTTTTTTACTTCGCAATAACTCGGGATTTAATCCCATAGAGATGATAAATCTTTCGCCTGTAAATTCAATGAATGAATTACCTCTCGATGATCTTTAATCGGATCAATATTATGAATAAGAATATCTGAGCTATCAAATCAATTCGTCTTCGAGACTTGAATAGTATAGCATAGGAAGTTCTTTTATCCATAGCGAATCCAAACTTGGATTGCTGACCCAATCAATCCAAAATTCATTTATTTTAAATTTGTTTACCTTATTTTTTATCTTACGTCTTCCTTGTACAATCAATCATCTAATGAATGAAGTATCATCAGATTGCCCTTCCGCTTCGATTCGTCACATAGTTACAAACCCAAACAAAGAAGAAAAGCGAAAAAAAAAGAGTTAAGTTCTAAACTTCTTGTGATTTTTTGGAAGATGAAGACAAAGAAGTTTGATAAAGATGAGGCCGGTATAAAAGATCTAATATCACTTTTTTAGGGTTTGTTATCGGACCTTAACAAAAACAAAAATGAAAAATAGGAAAGAAAAAAAGCCCCTTTGTTTTGGGCTTTGGAAATGCAATTCTGCCCCTGACGTATTCTCTCTAACAATTGAGGGTTTTAAGGAAAAAACAAAGGGAGCGGCTAAATACACCCATTAAAATTACTCAGTACACCCATTTTATCCATTATTCCAAATTTACCCTCTCCATTATTTAATCCTTAGAGAAAAAAAAAATTTGTTCTTGGCGAGGAACACTGTTATGTGTAGCTGCCAAACAGGCTAACACCTCAGGTGTTCGCTTCATCAAGTAACATCATAAAATTAAAAATAAATAAATAAAAAATTAAGGATAAAAAATTTTTAATATTATTTTTGGTTAAAATTTTGATAATCACTCAAAAATTTTTTTAATAATTGTATTTAATACTAATCAGATGGAGCGAATTATTTTATCATCATAAAAATTTTAAAATTTAGTGTTGCAATTGCAAAAAAAACTTAGAGATATTTCAAATTCAAAATTAATTGCCAAAGTGGTAAGAAAATTAAAATTTTTAATAATTGTATTTAACACTAACCGGATAAAATCAATTATTTTATCATTAACAAAATTCCGACTAGTGTTGAATGTAATTATTCTTAAACTCTAATGGGATAAAACCAATTACTTTATCATAAAAAAAATTTCAAAATTTATCACAAAGTGATTGCAAAAACTCATCAAATTACTCACAAAGTAGTTATATAATTATTTAAAAACAAAATCAAAATTTTTTGATAATACAAGAATTTGGCTTTATCCAGGTTAGTATTAAATGTAATTATTTTTTAATAAAAAATAATAATAATAATTTTTCATCCCTTATTTTTTTTTACTGTGTTCGCTCCACATGGAGAGCGAACACGCATTTTCATGTTCGCTCCGGATGGAGCGAACACTCAAGTGTGTGTTCGCTCCATGTATGGAGCGAACATACTTTTTTTTTTTTTTTTTAATTTGTTGGTGAGGGCATAATAGGAATAGCTGCAAAATTTTGGGTGTACTCAGAAAATGGCCGGGTGTATTTAGACTCACCCAAAACAAAAAAAAAAAAAAAAAAAAAAAACACACACACACACACAAAGAACTGGGAATGCACCATTACTACTGTCTTCCATACTTATTATATTCATAAACAGCGGTAATGATCTCCTCCCCACAGTGGGGAGGATATCATGCCCACAAATACAGATGGCTGAAATTCTTCAACAATTATAAAAATTTTAATAATTTGTAGTGTAAAATAATGGTTCGATTTGAAAGTTATGGGCAACTGTTAACTTTTTTAGATTTTGCAAAGAGATGCCTTTTCATTATATAAGCCTCATTTAGATCTTTTGAATGTTGCAACATGTTTGCAAAATCAAAAAACATATATATATATATATATATATTGTAATTCAATTACTTCTCTTAACATGTTCTTTAAAGAAATTAATCTTGAGTCCCTATTACCTTGGACATGTTAATTAAAGAAACTTTTTCGTTACTTCTCTAGATAGTTTCTTGACTTGCTATTTTCTTAAATATTAATCTTTGTTATATATTACCTTATTTATTGTTGTATTTTTTAATTCTACATATATAGAAAAAAATATTTGTTGACTACAAATGGAACTCTATCTTCATCACTATGTCTCTGTTTTCCACGTAGACGGTGAGCATGATAACTTGATCCACCATGAGTACGAGATCAATTTGCATGGACTCATTTTGCTAATACTTTACTCAGAGCAATGCTTGGAGTACACACACTTTTTGTGTGGTAAAATACCATACACTAATAGGGGTATTGGCCCCCCCTCCCCCCCACATTTAGGGGGGGCATTTTGGTCATTTTATTTTTTGTGTATTAGAGTGTGGTAGTGTGTGACAGTGGATTTGTGTATACTTCTAGCATTTTTCCTTTACTCATTGGTTCACCTTTTTGGTTGCAGGGGCTACTTGATTATGAGAATAAGGCCTTCAATAACTGAACTGAAAGCTTTATCATTAACTTAGACTGTGATGACCACAGACATAATTTTGTACGTGGCTTTTTCTTAAAAAAAAAGAAAATTACAATAACTTTTTTCACTGGATCATATTTTACAGTTCTAATTTCCCTTCTTCGTGAAGAACTCCTCCAGAAACCAACACTATGAAATTTGGACCACATTTCTTTCACCAGTTCAATTATATCCTTGTCAGAATCTTATATATATATATATATATATATATATATATATATATGAAAGATACCCTTAGTGGAAATAATATGAAATTACATCACGCAATGAAATATGAAAAACTTATTCTTCTATCTTAATCTTAATCTAGATCTTAATATATATTAAAGTACTTTACCTCCAAAATGCTATGAAAATGATACATCGTTGGAACGTTGTTAACGTCTCAACGCTTGACGTGGTGGCTATCCTTTACTACAATATGGCAGCATGGTCCACTAACCAGTCCCCTACTACTGTGTGCTAAGGCCAGAACGCATTGAGAGTATATTATTCCTGTTTTTAAATATGTGATTCGAAAATAAAGAAACGTGATTATAAAAAAAACACAAAAAAGTTGTTAAATGAATCAAATTAGTGGCTAAAAATGATACTTCTAATCTTTTTTTTTTTGTCATTATAACTTGGACCCTCTATTGCAATGATTATTATTGTTGTTGCCATATATACCCACTACTAGAATAAGGCGCTTCACGAACAGGCAAATCATTTCTGAAGTTATCATTTCTATTATAGATAGTTATCAGAGGCGGAACATATCCATTGCTACAGTACGTTTGTAGCTAATACCCAGGTATTTGATACTCGACTATTGACCATCCTTAGGTATTTGCTACAGAAGTAGCCACCAAATTCCTTGTTCTTAACAACTATTGACCATCCTTGTGACATATGAATAGCAAGGAAAATTTATGTTGTTGTCCATCAATGAAATGCTAATTAAAACCATATTAATTTCATTGGTAATGAGGAGATAATGAGTAGATGAATTATTTACATTTCAATATTTAATTAGACGAAAATAGAAAATTTCATAATTCTAAATAGATAAAGATTTCCATTAGTCAAAAACACGAGTAATTCTCTCAAGTCATAATACAAGGAAAAAATGTACAGACATATATATACATACTTCTACTACTACACAACTTATCCCTACTGATTTTATCCCATAGATAAAGATTTCCACTAGATTGCATACTACTACGCATTTGGGAGCTAAACTGTCGTCCCATGCCCTTTATAGAATCCTTTTATGCTCATCTTCCTTATACGAGATCACCCTGGCAAACACAAGGGTACAAATTTCAATCATGACTATAAGAATCAACACGTCATAGGCGTTTGTGAAATATTAATAAACCTTACTTGGGTAAACATTCTGTATGACACACTTTAGGACAACTACGACAAACAACAAACTGCAAATCCCTTTCTGATTTATCTTTTGACTCTCCATTTACTGGCTGAAAACAAAAACTAGATCATGTTGTGTCGTTAGAGTTACCAAGCTAGTACATGTAATCCAAAATTTTGCAACATGTGATAAGAATTCCATGCTGTTTTACGTAAGCATTTATTTCAAAACTCAAACTCAGCATTCTTTTACCTTTTTGAAGTCTCCAGAGTAAAGAATAGTACGAGGGATGCTTATCTTTGCAAGTTGTACAATTGCCCTCAATCAATCAGTTTCCAAAGTGTTGCCTAGCTTCATGTAGTATACCGCTTTCCTCCGCCAGAATCCAACCGGAGGATTTGACAAAAATCAATATCTGCTTCATAAATGCACAAGACCACATATAACTAATGAACTGGTGCAAATTAAAGACTAAAACAATCAGCAAAAATTCAAGGGATACTACATATTAAACAACTATGCTAGCCTATAAACCACTACTAGATAAAACCAAATACCTGATCAAGCACAAAATCAATGAATAATTCCCCAACAACCTCCTTAGATTCAGAGACCACTATTCTAATTCCCTAAAACCCCGTGAAGTAATTAATAGCAAAACCAATTAAAAAAAACATAACACAAACAATTTCTATTGAATACGACATCAATTTCTTAATAGGCCTTGCAATAGATCCCTATTCGTCTTTTTTCTACAAAATTGGACAAAGAATTTAATTTTTCCTATATTTTCTTATATCAACTTATTTGAATCATTAAAAAGTAGAACAAAAAATTCTTCCTTAAATAGCGCCTCCATATAGTGAATTAATGATTTGTATCCCTATTGAAGCAAAGTAATCTCAAAAATTTGCAAACATACGCATATGAATCTTCGATCGTTTCTTCATTACAACCCAATTATCGGTGTTGTAAGCGCTTGGTGGAGTGAATCGACCACCAGGATCCATATTAGAGGAAAGAAGTTAGAGAAATTTGTAAGATAATGCAAGAAATATGATCACAGACATTATGTTCTCTTTCGGTCTTTGAGGTAAAATAGATGGAAATCAATCTTTTCACTTAAGAAGATGGGAATTTTGGGAATTTAGGAATAGAACCCAGAGAGGTGAAAGCATTAATTCTAGATGGAATTGCTACATGATAATTAGCCCACTTAGTCTTGTTCAATAGTAATTGCTTCTCTCTTTCCATTGTAATATGAAATTTCAACTTTTTGGCATTTTGGATTTCATTGATATGTATTTTCCAGTTAAGGATTATAAAGACCCGATGACAAGATTTGGAAATTGCCTATTTTGCCTAACAAGTTGTCACATAATGACATAATCTGGCCAACAATGGCATAGACACTTGTAAGCATATAAACCTTGTTATATTGCATCCAATCACTAGTACAAAAAGGGTTTGGGGTGGCGGTTGTTTTGTAGTAAGGGTGGCGGTTCATAGGATACCACCAAAAATGGAGACACCCAATGTCGGCATAAGGGTGGCAGTTCCAAAAACACCATCCAAAAAAGAAAGGGTGGCGGTTGTTTTCTAAAAAAAACCGCCACCCTTTCTTTTTAAAAAAAAAATTCATGGACTTAGGGTGGCAGTTGTTATCAACAATCGCCACCCTAAGTTTACTTCGGGTGGCGCTTGTTATTAACAATCGCTACCCGAAGTCTCTTTTTTTTTAAATTACATAGGGTGGTGGTTGTGTTCAATAACGCCACCCAAAGTCTTTTTTTTTAATTTAAATTACATAGGGTGGCGATTGTGTTCAACAATCGCCACCCGTTGATCTTTTTTTTAATTTAATAATTATTTGGGTGGCGGTTCCTATTGACAATCGCCACCTCATATCAATATTTTTTACTACCTAATACCCATTGCATGTACTAACAAATCTACATGTTAAATCACCTAACCCCAACAAAACAACATGCAATTGAACTAACATCAATACAATTCACAAAGAACCTGCAATTACACTAATAGCAATACCATTCACAACTACATGCCTCAACTGAGGCCTAATGAAACAAGTAGAAGCAACTCCAACACAAAGGATGCAAAGTATTAGCCAAAATATCAACTAACAAATAAAGTAAATACAACGTAATTAAACAAGTAGAAGCAACTGTAACACAACTGTATAAGTACACAACTCCAGCACAAGTCCATGACTATATAAGTGTATATATGACCACAATGCACGAGAACATAATAAAATAAGAAGGAAAATGAATTTAAACCTATAAATGATCATTTCATAACTTCTCGGAAGAATTCAACCCAAAGTTCTCGTACCAAATCGATGTTTTTCTGAGAATACTCTTCCGCATACACCAATAAGTGAAATGAAAGATAATTAGTTTTATACATACCCAATAAAGTATTGCATGCTTAAATAATTAACCAATCTTCTGCAGTGACACACTTTTTGCAGATCATCGCCTTGATCATATCGTATCATTATGTCATTCATATTTTTCATGACGCAGTAACCACACTCATCACCTCCTGGTTGTTGTGCACACTACAATTTGTACGTAACAACAAAATAAAAATAGTTATTAACAAAAAAAATCTATTTTGAAAGAAATTCATATATCTTCCAAACAGAAATGAACAAAAGTATTAAAAAAATAACTTTTATTGTTAAAAGTTATATATGTATATACCGGAAGTACTTTCCATTGAACACTACTTCGTCGTACACCCATTTTGTCCCACATCACTCAAAAAGTTCTAAAAATTTAAATTATATGAATAATATTAATATATAAGAAGCGATCTAAACTCCAACTTATCATACAAACCAATAAATAAAATAAAAGTCATTGGATATTCTCTTACACGCTTATGAGGGACTTGACAACCAAATTTCTCTTCTGATTAGCCAATGAATTCATTATGTATACTGTATTGGCTGAGGGCTCAATGACAAGCAATAACCAGTGATGACTTACAAATGTGACATTTAGCTTTTTAATAACATATGTATGAAGTTCAAACTTATAACATTGGATGTATTAAAGTGTGAGTGATCTTACTGTTAGTGGTACGGCACCAAAATATATTTCTTATCACTTAAATTGTACAACGCATCACTAATGTTGCGTAAAGCCTCCATATGTTGAGATCTAATCATAACTGCAGCTATTAACAACGTATTCATGAAACCAGATGGTATTTCATACAGCTGGCAATTCCGATGAATGTACCTATTACATAAAATACGAATTTAGAAGTTTATTGAAAACCGAAAAGTAAAAAAGTCATGTAATTTCAAACTGGAATTGAAGTCTCACAATTGAAATACTTCCAAAATAGGAGCACTCAACCATTTCATTGCCATGAATTCGGCGACATCAGTAGCAGTAACAAAGATTTTGGTGTCAGATGATCCAGGAAACAAGTCATCAAGCGAGACCTCCAACATATCATTACCAGTGGGCATCATATTGATCAAATCGACCAATAGCTTGCAAGATTTAAAAAGACCCTGGTACGTTGCTTCATCAACGAGATTGCGTTGTGCAGTTGCTGACATCGCAAAACTTTGAGACTTTTTCTGTTTGTCGGCTCGATTCTTCTTCTTCCGTGCAATAGTATCCTACAACGATAGTAGTCATTACAACGTAACATTAAATGATTCTAAAGTATTAACTACTATAAATGCTATTACATAATTTTCAAACAAATAAATTAGTAAAAAACTATTAGAAACCATTTGTTAATTTACATTTTCCAAGTGAATCTGGCTTTTAGGCCACTGAACAAAACTTCTCATGGCATGCCCTAACACTACTAAGTCGTCTCGAACTGGTATGGGAAGAGGCAACTCGCGATGTTGTTCAGGAACCATATCAACACGTACCTTGACATTTCCTTCTATGAGTTGGCAACCATACACAACCGTGTCTTCTGTAATAAGGTAGCAAATCCCTTCTGCGACCTGTTGTATCTGGCCTTCATATAGTATGGACAGTATACAATCAGTAATTTCCTGTCGGTCCCAAAAATTATCAAGCAACAACTATTGTTAGCTCCTACAATGATTGTGAAGTTGATTATTTACAATATTTTAAAAATAAGTAAAATTAGCTCATTATTTATAATATTGTAAAAGTAAATAATTTTTTAAAAATACCATAATGGCGATGAATGGATGTTGTGCACCCGAAACATGACAAACACTGCTATTACTCACAGGTCTAGTATTGGTCATCATTGTTCCCATCCCAACAGGTACTTGGATACATAATTAAATGAGGGTATCAATAACTCTCTACTGAACCCTATTATCAAATTCGGCATTCAGTTGAACTTGAACCTCCCGTGCAACCCGGCTATCGAAATCATTCCGGTCCAAATTGTATTTCTTCGATTGTTCAGACGGTTTTCCAAAAACTGCCATCATACCACTTACGTATCCACCAAACATTCTCGGCCGGCTCGGATGATCCTCTTTCCCCAGAGCTGTTTAAAGTATGTCGTGCTGTATGGTCGGGACAAATATTCCCTCCTCAACTTCTTTAGATTTATCCACCTATTCCAATCAAATGAAAATTAAGTGTTAACAGTAACCATTGGTTCAATTATCAATTATATGCACAATTAGAAAGAAATACTTATAATCTTGTCATAAACATCTATAATACCATAGGGATATATTAAAGTTCCGTTAGGGTGAACTTGTAATATTGACCGTAAATAATCCCAAGAATGATCACTGTGCAAAATGGAATCGCTAACAGACCCGCAAGAGGATAGGCGCCCTAAAGGGTCATTCTGTGCCCACACCTCCTTCATCCCTACGTAGCCTACGGATCCCATGTAATGGGGATACTTATTATGTTATTGGATCTCATTTGCCTTCTTACTTGTATCCTTTGAGAAATTAATATACCATTATTGATCAATATGGTGGACACGACTCTCACAAGCCCCGTATCCAAATTTGATTTTAGAAAAAAAAAGGAAAATAGTGATTGCATAGTTAACTATAATAACTAGAGAAGTATGCCTGAAATTTTTTACTCATCACTGTTTCTTTGAATTGCTTCCAATCTTAAACGGTAATGAAGTTATAAACATCCATTGGGATGTCATTTCTTTTTTCTTTATTGCGAATACACTTCTTCACGAGCTTACTTTTAAAATTTCTCATTTGTAATCCAACTTGTGCAATAACTTTCTTCTTAAGTTTGTCATCTTTCAAAGTGCACGTTGCCTGTAATGTTAAAACAATTCAACTCTTAACCTCACTAATAAGAAAATAAGTGTTAACCAGAGTACACAATTGCAATTTGCATCTTATTACCTTAATGTCTTCCCAAATGGTATTCTTTAGGTTGCCTTCCACAAGTCTCCAATCACTATAATTTATATTTACCTTTGAGCGGGCAACTACACCAATATAATATCAGAATCCCTTGCCACGTACCCCCCTCGGTCGATCTAAGTCATCAAAATCATCATCTATTAAATGAATATTCTTTCTCTTCCACTTCGACATGGTTGTTAGTCCTTTCGACCGTCTGGTGCTGCTGTCAGCACACGATTCTCCTGATGTTGATGAAGATCTAAAACTCGACATATTTGCATCCTATTAGCATGTGCCTGCACATTCAAAAATATTAATAATCACGACAATAATAAATAAGAACCTACAATGAATAAGAATGAAAAATATTGCAACTGTTGTAGATGAAAATAACATATGGCATGCAAATAAATTTAAATTGTAAATAAATAGTAATGGAATAAAATTTAAATTACCAATAAATAGTAACACCGGTGATCATTCCACATACTCTCCCTCCTGATGGTCCACACGCTGGTAATTTGTTCTAGTGTCATGTTCCTGGGGATCTAATATAGGCAATTCAATTGAAAATGAAGGTGTTTCATCCCAGTGGTCATATTCATCTTTATCAACCACATCACCGATCCCAACAATGCGTCTCTTCCCTTGGAGAACAACTGACCACTTTGCATTGCCCGGATCAATAATGTAAAACACTTGCTCAGCATGTGATACAAGTATAAATGGATCATTGCGACTTCCAACCAGAGAAAATCTACCATACTGAAACCCAATTTGTCAATCGATACACCCCGTGTGTTGTCCACCCACTTGCATCGAAATATGCACATCTGAAACTTTGTGTAGTCAAGTTTCCAAATTTCTTCAATGACACCGTAGTATGTATCGGCCCTATTATCAGTCGATACTGTCACCTGTGACACTCCACTGTTTTGCATCATGCTTTTATCATCTTGACATTTTGTATAAAATATATACTCGTTAATCTCATATCCCTAGTAAGATGTCATACGCGAAGCGTGTCCGTAAACCAACAACTTCATCATCTCTTCAATCATTTCCGGCGCATGCGTCAATTGGTTCATTACATTATTTTTGAACCATTTTGGGAAACAACAATTATGTTCACTAACCAATCATATTTCCCCTTTCAAAGGATTCTCTATCCCTAAAACTATCGTGTGGCTCATCAAGTATGGTTGAGCCACAGCAAGATGATGCAAGACTAAAAAGTGAGCTTTGGCTATATCTTCAGCAGTGGGATTGATCGCCTTGCGTCCAACAATGCCCTTACCGTCAAGCCTTCCCTCATGTCGAGATATAGGAATACCAATAGGTTCAACTTTTACAAGGTAATCAGTAAAAAATTCAATGATTTCTTCAGCAACATAACCTTCTACAATACTGCCATCTGGTCTAAATCAATTTCTCACATATCCCGTCAGGACACCCATGAACCTTTCAAATGGATACATATTGTGGAAAAATATCGGACCTAACTGCTTAATTTGTCGAACCAAGTGAATAACCAAGTGCACCATGACATCAAAAAAAGATGGCGAAAAATACATTTCAAGTTGACAGATGGTAACAACAACGTTTGCTTGCAATCTATCTAACTCATCTGGATCAATAACCTTACTGAATATTGCATTGAAGAAAAAGTAAAATTGTGTAATTATGCACCTAACATTTTCAGGCAGTATACCGTGAATAACAATCAGCAATAGCTGCTGCATCATAATATGACAATCATGAGACTTCAATCCAACCAACTTCAAGTCCTTCATCGACACAAACCATCTGATGTTTGATGAATAATCTGATGGAACTTTTACCCCTCTCAGACATTCACAAAAAATTTGCTTTTCTTTCTTAGACAGAGTAGGGATGGCAAAACAACCCGAAAAACCTGAAAACCGCGGGTACCCGAACCGAACGGGTCAAAAAAACTCGAACCGACGGATCGGTGGGTCGGATATGGTTTTTGATAGTAAAACCCGAGACGGATATGGTTCGGATATGGATTTTAGCGTCATACCCAACCAACCGAATACCCGAATATATATATTTTTCCTAAAAAAAAAATAAAATTAATAAAATGAAAAATTAATTTTCAAGTGTTGTGTTAGTGTGCATTCTAAATTCTACCAATGAGACTTAAGTATTAACTATATTTGTGAATTGTGAACATGTTGGTTAAAGTTCTATTTACAAAAAAAAAAAAAAAAAAAAAAAAAAAAAAAAATATTCGGTAATTGCCCGTTCGGGTATAAAAGCCGACCTGAACGGATACCCGAACCGAACCGACCCGAATTACCCACGGTTCGGTTCGGGTATGGATTCGGGTTCGGCATCGCGGTTCGGGTTCGGGTATGGCCGACCCGACCCGAACCCGACCCGTTGCCATCACTAAGACAGAGTGTAGCAAGCCGCTGATAGGAATGGGCGCTTCCCAGTCTCTTCAGTAAGTGCTAACTCCGATCGTATTCCCAAATCCACCATATCTTTTCTAGTATTGACAAAATCTTTTGTTTTACCTGGAATGTTTAGCAACGCCTCGATAATATTTTCGCAAACATTCTTCTCTATGTGCATGAAATCGATACAATGTCTCACCTCTAAATACTTCCAATAAGGTAAATCCCAAAAAAATCGATCTCTTCTTCCATATACTCTTTTTAGTCTACTTAAAAGCTTTACCGAACTCAACTGAAATATCTTTAACTCGTTTGAAATCCTCTTTCCCAAACAACGGCAATCGTGCGACCCGATTCTCGGTTTTCCTATTGAAATCCTCTTTATTTTTTCGATATCTATGATTTTTAGAAAGAAAAAACCCGATGATCCATGTACACATTTTTCTTACAATTATTCAAATATAGGCTATATGTGGCATCTTCGTAAACGGGACATGCCTTCCCACTTTTAATTGTGTAACCCGATTTTTAGAAAGAAAAAACCTGATGATCCATGTACACATTTTTCTTACAATTATTCAAATATAGGCTATATGTGGCATCTTCGTAAACAGGACATGCCTTACAATTATTCAAATATAGGCTATATGTGGCATCAAACACCTCCACACCCTCATCCTACAACCTCCTTAGATCATCAACTAGAGGTGCTAAATACACATCGATGTCATTACCCGGTTGTTTCAGACCTGAGATTAGCAATGACATCATCATATATTTGCGCTTCATAGATAGTAAGGGAGGGAGATTATAGATCACCAAAAGTACCGGCCAAGTGCTATGCCAACTGCTCATGTCACCGTGTGGATTCATTCCATCTGTACATAATTTGAGACCAAGATTCCTATCTTCATCCCCAAAATCTCGAAATCTCCTATTGAAATTGCACCATTCAGGGGAATCAGCTGGATGCCTTAGTTTTCCATCTTTTTTCCTCCCTTCTGCATGCCACAATAATTTGGCTGCATCATCTGCATTACAAACAATCGCTTAAACCTTGGAATGACGAGTAAATACCATAATGCTTTTGCTGGATGACCATTCTTACCCGCGCAATTATCATTGCGGTTCTTTCTCTTATACCTTGATACCCCACACTTTGGACACATATGTAAATCTCTGTACTCATTTCGATACAATCCACAATTATTTGGACAAGCGTCTATCTTCTCAATCTCTATACCCAACGGGCATAACATCTTCTTTGCCTTGTACGTTGAGTTAGGCAACTCATTATGATCTAGAAGAATATCTACTAAAAGCTCCAATAACGCCGTGAAACTCCGATCACTCCACGGACTTTTCGCTTCCAAGCTTAACAATTTGAACACAGCTGATAACTTGTTGTATTTTACACAACCAGGATACAAAGGTTTTTCAAAATCGGCAAATAATTTATCAAACTCATGGGGCCTGCCAATGAAGTCATCTTGCACATCACGCAACATTTCATCCAAACGATCATACTCCACATTTATATCTATATTTTCCTCATGACCGTCGTTGTTACTGCCCAATTTATTTTTACTATGCCCACCACCGTTGCCACCACTGCTCATACCAGACACTATTTGCTCACCATGCCAAAACCAACAAGTATAACCGATCTTAAACCCATTTTTAAACAAATGGTTTCTCACTTCCGCAGGGGTGTCATAACCAATAGTATTATTGCATACTGAACAAGGAAAAATAATCTTATCCTTCTTATACTTCTTTCTATCCGCCTCAGCGCATTTCAAAAACTCAAAAACTCCGTTTACATATTCAAAAAAAGTAGGATTTCCATATATCCAACTCCGATCTATTTCGAACGACCTATAAAGTTATTTTTCCATAATTAACCGTGTAATAATATCACTAAGTATAGTCTCGTTATTTTTCTCTTATTAAGCGTGTAATGCAAATACTCTAAATCTGCCTTATAACTCCATATCTAACCAAAAGGGTAGGGACCTAAACCATTCGTCTTCTATGCACGCAATATCAAGCTATGATTTTTTGTGTAGAACCAGTATAGTATTTTACTGTAAATTTCGGCAGCATCTCTCCTTCGTTCTCCTCAGTGTGCAATTCACGTAAAACGTAATTCACACCTGGAGAACAAAGGAGGATACTACTGAAATTAATGTAAATACATAACCGGCTACACAAAATATTAAATTTATCATAGTTCAATTTACGCAGATAGATGACAAACTCTCCACTGAGAGAATTCAAAGATAATCTTGTGCATCTTAAATTGAGCAACAACGCGTGCACAGTTAATGACATAAAAGATTATCTTCAAACGATTTTCTAAGTTCAATACACGTGAAGTGGGGTGTAATACAATAAATAAAATCAATTGTAACAAAAAGATGTAAAAGCAATTCGACAATTTGATTTATTTACACCACAAAACTCTTAGAATGACTATATTAATTAAAATTATATTAAATAGTTCTATTCTTAACCTAATTGCTATAGTTGTAATAAATTATAATCATTCTAATTATATAAATATAATGAGTACGAAATTGTTATTACTTTTATTGAAATAATATTATTCCCATGCTCCTTTCTAATAAATTATATTTATATAAAATTAATTTTATTTTATTTATTACATATTAAAATGCAGTTCAACATAATTTATAAATATTGCATGTATTATTTTATCATACGTAGAATACTAATTGTTATAATTTTAATAAATTATAATCATTCTAATTATATAAATATAATAACTACGAAATTATTATTACTTTAATTTATTGAAATAATATTATTCTCATGCTCTTTTTTAATAAATTATATGTATATAAAATTAATATTAATTTATTTATTACGTATTAAAATGTAGTTCAACATAATTTATAAATATTGCATGCATTATTTTGTCATGCGTAGAATACTAATTAAATTAGGGACATATCAAAAAAATTAAAGTTAATATTATTTCATAAAATATCAATTTTAATAACTATATTAACAATTCATTTTTCAATTGTTCTTATGAGTTATTTATAATTCCTCTAAAATTATTTTAAAAAATTATTTAACTAAATAATACTAACCAATCTAACTATCATAATACACTAATTCAACTATAATGTATATAAATTCCAAGTATATATCTATTGCAACAAATAATATACGAAAATTTGGACCAAAAACACATCTAATAGCAGCAAATAATAGAATTTGGGGATGACATTTTCTAACCTTCAAAATACGAAAATATGTCACCAATTCATAGGGAGAGGACGAGCTTTCTTCAAATGTGGCTCCAACAACCAACAAAATTGCCCCAAATTCGATTTCAAGAAAATACCTACAATTTGGGATGTTCAACCCATGACCAATTTGCGGCTAAATCCGCATCAATGATGGAAATCTACCTATTTTCGCTTGTATTTGCCGACCAACTGGTGTTTCACGTGAAGGGGTTGAGGATTCTGGTTGCACGCTGATGAATTGGGGATCTGAGGGCATTTTTTTTATTTAGGTTAAGGTGGCGGTTGTAACAGAACCGCCACCCTATATCGTGATTTTTTTTTTAATTTTTGGTTTAGGGAAGCGGTTTTTCAACACAACCGCCACCCTTTAGCTTCACATTTAAAAAAATAAATAAATAAATAAAATAAGGGTGGCGGATTATTGCTATAACCGTCACCCTTTCTTGAGTATCTGTACCACAGGTGGCGTTTTCATTAAAAATGCCACTTAATGGGCGTCCCCTAAAGTCAATTGTATACTAGTAAATATCTGTTACAGAAAAGAATTCAGTGCAAGTTAATGATATTCTAATATTCAATAATCAACACATAGATAAGATCAAATCCTAAGGTCGGATTTCATCGTGGTTAAGCTGTATACTAGTTAACTAGAATGACAAATGTTATGTTCTCATAATTTGGGAGGGAATGAAAGTATTATATCTTAATAATATATAATGACTCTCAAAATTATTTACCTAGGAATCAGGGACGGATCTAGCCTTCAAATCCAGCTAGAGCAGACGTTGACTATTGATTGTGGACAGATATCGACTGTTGATAGTCAACAACCGTTTACCATTGATAAAAGTTGATCATTCACCATTAGTCGCGATATTTTATAATTAAATAATGTTAAAGATTGTAAATATTAGTAGTAAACTAAGCTAATAGATGCAAGCCTAAATTAAAAATTGATCAACAAATAATTGTAATTTGTTCTAGGCTACTAAACTAGTTAAAAGAATTAAATGACTAATGACTAAACTACTAAACTGCAGATGAAAATAATTCATCAATCATCATACAACTACGATTATCTATTCAATTTCTAAATTTCAATACTACACTAAAGTAAACAAATCAAATTAATTCAAGTTAAAACAATAAAAAAGTTGCTCAAAACATTAAACCTAACCTATTATCCTAAATAAGACTATTACCTAAATTAAACAATTAGAGCTCAAATGCTCAAAAAACTAAAATAATTAAGATATTAAGTCAAACATCTCACTAAAATAGTAAAACTAAAAAGTAAAAACCCCTAAATTCCTAAATACAACAATTACACTATTACAGAATACATAACCATCATTACAAGTTTACAACATCATCAGTTCATTAATCAATAACCCATCTTTCTTAGTTACTTTACTGACCCGAACAAAGGTGATAGTCGGCTGAGAGCTCGAGACTGGAGGCAGTTGGCCGGTGGCGGAATCAAGTCACATCGGTGACGGGCAGAGGCACAGAAGGATAATAGCAATCGGAATTAGGCTATTTGAATTTCTAGTTTCCATTCACCAGTGTATGAGTAGTATTTAGTCATCTGAACATGTTGGATTCCTAATTGGGTTGGGTCATGGATATTTGGGTATAATAGTTATTGGATTATTAAGAGGAATCTAATTGGGTTAAATTAAATGAATTTGGCCCAATAACTTAAAGTAAAAGAAAGGCCCACATTTACAACAACAGGCCCTAAATTATAACCCTACCAATCGTCTTCTTCAGGACTCCAAGCACAGTCGTCTTCTTCAGGATTCCAAGCGCAGATGGCTAAAAATCTTAAACTCTTCCGGTCACCGAGTAAACCTTCTTCCGGCGGATCCAGCACGCGCGGCCGCGGGTGCTCAACGAGTGCTGGATCCGCCCCTGCTAGGAATGCAGTCCCCAAATGTGGAACTGCAAAAATGCAATTCCACTATAGAGATGCAGCTTAGTCGCATCTCTATTTTATTTTATTTTATTTCTTTGCCTTTTTGTATTTTTATATAATTTAATGTGTTAGTTTTGTAGATAAATTATTTTGTTTGTGTCCCGTATCGTGTTTAATTATATATAATTATTAGTTGAAATCGATTATTTTTTTCAACAACAATAGATTTTTGTTTTTAGCATAATTCGTTTATTTATTTTTTATTTTTTATTTTTACCTATCACTACGAGCTTCGAAACACTTTGATCGAATATTTGTGGGAGGAACTCGCCACTCCACAAATTACGTTCTCGTTGTTGTCCATCGTTTTTTTATGTAAAGTTCCTTTTTTAAAAATTATTAACGTAATTTTTTAATGAGATTATATAATTAATTTAATATGACTAAATACATAAATAATTAATTTTTGAAAATATATGAAATAGTAGGATATTTATAAAATTTAGTAGATAATATATTTTATTAGGTATGGGGTCCAATAAAGAATTTGTAATTGGAGAAGATGATTATTTTTAGAGTTTGCAAAACTCTATTTTGAGTTTTTGAAACTGTAAAATAGAGTTTTGGGTTGGGAATGCTCTAATATGTATTTAAACTATAAATCTTATCTTTCAGCATTTAACAATTAAATGTTTGGTTTTTAAAATTTAACAATTATATTCATAGGCAATTGCAACCTCATAATTGATTTATCAAAATAAATTAATAAAAAAAATATTTTACTACCTCCGTCCTAAAATTATAGTCATTTTCTTATCTTCACACAGATTAAGAAAAATGTAATTGTACTAAGACTATTCCAATTCCAATACTCGTGAAGAAAGAAGGATGGAGGGGGTATACAACGAAAGAAGCAGGAAATGCTTACTTATAAATCTGATCATATTAGAGAGCGCCAAAAAATATAATAGTATTGGAAAAGTATAATTCAAGATTATTTTCCTAATATGCTCTCTCATTTATTGGATGTTTTATTTCAACTACTCTATTTTGATGATAACAATATATATTAAATGAGGGTATAAAATACAAGTAATATTTTAACTACATCTTTAAAAGGAATGTGACCTATATTTTGGAATGGACAAAAAAAATAATTGACTATATTTTTTGGACGGATGTAGTATTTAATTTCAAACGGGAGTCGCGATAACAAAATATTTACTCAAAACCAAAATAATACCTGACATAGTTGATTAAATGCTCATGTGGGCATGGGTTTGCGTTCGCCAGTAATATCTGTTGGACATTGGATATAATCCATCTTAGAATAATAATAACCTTAATTTCGCCTAAAATAGAGATGATTGCAGGCATGGTTTACTTTTGGTCAATTATTATTACATAGCAATGATCAAACAACATTCGCGGTGCCATATTTATGGCATTATATATTACCAATCAGTGTTTCTAGTCGCGTACGACATTCGTTGGAAAAATCGAAATTAGATTCAGAACTAACATGGCAAGCGAAATTCTTGCAGTTCGAAAAATTTTCCAACGATATCGTTTGCTCAAAGTCAAAGTTTTTTGTCAAAGTTAATATTTCGGGCAAAAGAGCAGACAATGTCACTAGAAAATTTTTCAACCTGCTAAAACTTCGCCTCACCGTACTGGTTCTAAATTTGATCTCGATTTTTTCAACTTGACCAGAGAATAATTATATTAAATATAAAGGACAAGTTGAACCTATGACAACAATCAACGTTTTGGTTTGCTGGTAGTGTGGTAAGAATTACCCACTCCTAGGTTTAGGGGGTCGATTCCTTTCAAACCCCTTTAGTCACTTATTTAGTTCTTTTCCCAAATCCCAACCTCCCATCTTCCCCACTTTTTTTTTTTTTTTTTTGGGTGTGTTTTTCCTTTTCTTTTCTTTTATATTTTTTTAATTACATGAGTTTTAGTTAAAATGAAATTACAATTTAACTTTCTCATAAAATTACTAATTCAATTAAATACACGGATTTTTTTTCTCTCTTTGAGTCAAAAACTCCAAACCCATATTTTCGATTTTTTTTTAACTTTTGAAATAACAACTTGGATTTTGTGAAAATATAACAGTAAGTTAGTTTATGAGTCATAATTGTTCCTATTTTACGCTTTGGGTTCAATTCATTTGCGCGTCATATATATTTCGAATACTTCCTTTGTCATTATTGATTTAATTTTTGATTGGTTTATTGTTTTCCTGCAATGACTTCATTTATTAAGCTATCAACGTCCGATGATAAAGACAAGAGTAACATCAAAGGGGGAAAAAATTGTTCATTTTCAAGTGGTTCTCTATTTGTGAAAGAGAATTTTGATTCTCGATATGTTGGTTTCGGTGACAAATATTATTTCATTTTATATCAATAGTTGCTGGTTATGTCTGTCATCAACAAATCTAAAAAGGGATTTTGACGCAAATAGTCCCAAAAAATTAGTCATGTTACAGATTTAGTCCCAAATAATAAAAAGTAGGGAAAATGGTCCCAAAAAAATATTTTGGTGCTCAAATGGTTCATTTGGATGAAATCCGTCAATTTAACCGTTAGTCAAAGTCAACTATTGAAAATTTGGGTTCGCATTTGGTCCATTTCACTTGAAATAAATTGCACAAAAGGTCCTAATTTTAGATATTGTTATAATCAAATCCCAAAGTCTGAAAAATATATACTTTAGTCCCAAATTTAGTTAAATTACATAATTTTGTATTTTAATTTTTCCGTGGATGCTTATTTGGTACGTAATTAATTTTATTGAATTAATTTGATTAACGATTAAGCGGACGAATTCCATCCAAATGGACCATTTGCGCACCAAAGTTTTTTTTTTGAATCATTTGCGCTATCTTTTATTATTTGAGATTAAATCTGCAATATGACTAATTTTTTTAGACAATTTGTGTCAAAATCCCATCTAAAAACGAATTAATTAAATAAGAATATACAATAAAGATATATATAAGTTTTATTATAATTTAATTTTATGAGGCAAAAAATGATCGAGGCCCACTCTAATAGTTACATTTTATTACTATACGAGTAAATTTATCACACTTTACCTCCAACCGTTATTTCTTTCTAATTACGCTCTTGATCGACGGTGCGTAATCATTGCCATATTATTGCAAGCACAGAAGGGATTGAAGTTAAAACTTAAAGGTCAATCTCGAAAATGTTCACCTCCCCACTGTGGGGAGGTCATCCTCCCCACAATGAGGAGGTGTCCCTCCCTGATTGGTGGGGGGGGGCGGGTGGGGTCATCCTCCCCACCAATTAAAAGGTGACACCTCTTCATTGTGGGGAGGATGACCTCCCCACAGTGGGGAGGTGAACATCTCTGAGGTCAATCTATAGCCTAAAACTACAATAGTGAGAGCCGTCTCTTTCGTTTGCGTTTGACACGAGGTTTCATTTCAACTTGCAATGCATTCTCGAAATATCTTATTGCCATTCATTCGCCCTAACAACTCAACGCATCACATCAGACCATCGACGACTCCACATTAGTCAAGCATTTTCGTCCCACACCTACCACCATTTATATATCTTTTTAATTCCCCTCGTACAAAGTTAAAGGAAAGAGAAAGTGTGAAATTAGATTCAGATGATGGATAATCAAGGGGCTTACGGAGCACATCTTCCCGCCGTGCCGTCATGGCTCAACAAAGGAGACAACGCCTGGCAAATGATCGCCGCCACTCTCGTTGGCCTTCAGAGCATGCCAGGATTGGTAACGTTGAACTATCTCGTCTAAAATTCAATACCCAAATTCGCATTTGTTTTCATAATACATAAATATTTAATATTATGTTCAACAAAACAGGTAATCCTATACGCCAGCATAGTGAAGAAGAAATGGGCTGTGAATTCGGCTTTCATGGCACTTTACGCCTTTGCCGCCGTCCTAATATGTTGGGTTCTACTTTGCTACCGGCTCGCGTTTGGAGACGAACTGTTGCCGTTCTGGGGAAAAGGGGCAGTTTCATTGGGCCAAAGCTACCTCATAAAACGCGCCGCCATACCGGAAAGCACGCACAAATACTCCAACGGAACTGTTGAATCCCGTATGAATAGTCCCTTTTTCCCGATGGCGTCTCTAGTGTATTTCCAGTTCACTTTTGCGGCCATTACGACTGTTCTACTTGCGGGTTCTGTGCTTGGGCGGATGAATATCAAGGCGTGGATGGCTTTTGTTCCTCTATGGCTCACTTTTTGTTACACTGTTGGTGCCTTCAGTTTGTGGGGTGGGGGATTTCTTTATCACTGGGGTGTGATTGATTATTCTGGCGGCTATGTTATTCACCTTGCATCTGGGATATCTGGTTTTACCGCTGCTTATTGGGTAATTTCTTTATTTAATTACCATGATTCATCTTGGATCTTGATATTTACATTTTTGTTCCAATGCCCTAACAATGTGACAGTTTGTAAATCGTCAAGTCCACACACCGCAAACTGTCATGTCAGCACGTGGGTATTTTAAATTGACAATATGGGCATCGATTTTGATTTGAATAAAAGATATGTGTTGATCAAACAGGTGGGTCCGAGGTTGAAAACGGATAGGGAACGATATGTTCCGAACAATGTGTTGCTGATGCTGGCGGGAGCGGGGTTGTTGTGGATGGGGTGGTCGGGTTTCAACGGCGGAGCTCCTTATGCTGCAAACTTAGTTTCATCAATAGCAATATTGAACACAAATATTTCTGCAGCCACAAGCCTTCTCGTATGGACGACACTTGATGTTTTCTACTTCGGAAAGCCATCAGTCATTGGAGCCGTTCAAGGCATGATAACTGGCCTTGCTTGCATTACACCCGGTGCAGGTATTATTAATTTGTTCACTAATTGATTACCTCTAAAGCGTGATTAGGTCAACCCTAGTCAAAGACCCGAGTTTCATTAATTTAGGGAGGTTTCAATATTTTAAAATTTAATGATGATTACAATATTACAACGCAGGAGTGGTGCAATCGTGGGCGGCTATAGTTTATGGATTTCTTTCTGGTAGCATTCCTTGGTACTCAATGATGATTCTTCACAAAAAGTCCACTTTGCTACAAAAGGTACTCTTTACAGCTCCTACTTTCTCCCTTTTTTTTTTTTTTTTGAACTCATATTTTCTCCTTAAATTCTATGTATTCACACGGCTTCATATATATTAACATGCGAGTTGACTTGTAGAGTGTGTTGTTGAGACGTGGTGCAAAATTAGGTGTTAGGTTTATTCTCCGCGCCGTTGATAGGATACGCACGTGGGTATTAAACCCACGCCACAGGTAGGTCACGTCATCGAGCCAAAAAAAAAAAAAAATTTGTATTTACGTTAAGTTAAATAAATAATACATAACTATCTCCCGATGATGGGAGACCTTATCTGATCCTCTATAATTTTTTTCCCCTAATTGTGGGTATCTGATCGTTACCATTATTATCCCATCCGTGTGTTATATAAAATAATTAATGTTTGATAAACTTGTGTTATGCAAAAATATGTAAACAATGTAGACTTAGAGAGACTCCAATTCTAAGGAATTGTGAATTTAATTTCATTAATAACTGCTCTATTTATAAGTGAAAACTGAATTCACAATCGTAATTACATAATTTCATCAAGGGTATAATAGTCATTCACATATAATAATTACATCTTTTACCAAATTATTCTTCCACCAAATTATTCCTCCACCAAATTATTCCTCATAATTCATAACCACCACATTATTCTCAATTATTCATAACACCTAATAATTATTCTTCAATTATTATTCATAACACTTCCTCGAACGACTATTAATACAAACGCTTCCTGACCGCTCGGGAGAAAAACCGCGAAAAAAAAACTTCCAAACCGATCATGATAGCTGGAGTGGTTATATAACGCTTTCATCAAAAATATCGCTCTCCCGACGCTCCATCACGATATGAAGATTCACGCGTCGCTTCTAAAACCTTGTCAAGAAAAACCCAATGGGAAAAAAACTTGATCAAGGAAAAAGAGTAGATAAATACTCCGCTTGATTTCATATCTTGAGAATCGATATCTTTACTCGTAAATGATTTCAATATCATCATCGCTTGATCTAAAGCATTAGCTCCATTATACTTTGATCCAATAGATACACTGCATCAATTTCTCCTATCGCTTTCAATATACCATTAATATGCCTCGTTAAAACCTTATTATAAAAAACCCAAAGGGGAAAACCCTAACGAAGCGAAAAAGAAGATATTATTCATGTGAATACGCTTTTAAAGTTGCTCTCATTAAAAACCTTGCAGGAAAACCCAATGTGATAAAACCTCACTGGGAAAAAGAGCAACGCCAGATTTTATACAAGTATGGCCAGAAGTATTTCAAAATCTTTCATACATTTGTATGAAAGTATCATATACATTGGTTTTATACTTTCTGCTCATTTAGAGTGCATCAATTTTCTTACACAACTACAAAACATTCACCATGAACACATGTCTCCAAACACACAATTTAAAGCATATAAATTTATAGTAAAACATGTAAACATATAAGTAAACCTTCATAACTAACTAACACTTAAAATATATCATTTAACATTTAATACTCACTTAATAGGTTATTTCATTCCTGTGGGCTTAGCTCACCCTTTAGGGTACTTATAAACACGGTGCTTAGCTTTCATCCGATCCTTTAATTTCCTTTCTACTACACACACGATCTAATTTAACTTTCATGAAAGCATGCAACATATAATGACCACCATGCTTATCTTTAAACTTGAGCAATAAATATCATCATCTCATCATCTCATAAGTTAAGGATTTCACATTCACCATTTATCATCTTCAATATATCTCAATATTTTCATTATCATCGATCATATGAGCGCTACATTTTCATATCGTGTGGTCGACACATTTCAATTTCTCATTTTCTTTCCCCATATCGACATAACTTATCGAGATATCTCATTATCAATCCTCTTGTAGGATTACACAATATAGTTATGTCTATATACTTTCAAGAGTATACGCCTGCTATTAAGACTATCTTTTATAATTTGCTTTGATATATATGATCGGGGAAATATCAACGCTTTCTAAAGTTAACTTATCAAAGCATCGAGTTTATATATGATTGTTCATAGCCTTTCATGCATCTTTGAACTTCAAGTTCAGATTTCACTTTGATTTATATAACATGATGCATTTCACATATTATTTTCAACCTTTAATACTCCCTCATGCCGAGAAAATTTGTAACACCAAAACTCATACAATTGGTATGATTTTAATCATATATGTTCTCATCATTCAAATTTTCTTAATATGGGAATTTAGACCGCTTGTATTCTATTCTCGATATCAATTTATTTCAGGACTTTAAATAATCTCACATATAATATCCCACTTCAGATACAAGATACCAAATCCTTCCGCGATTTATTCAAGTATCGTGGATATACATTTACTAGCTTTATCATTAAATCAAAATCATGCTCATACCGCGGAGCAAATATTTCAGAATTTCAAATTACTAATCATATACACATGCTGACTATCTAAATGATCCATATCATAATATCTAAGAATAGTCCACATGGATGGATGAGTTTCACCATACTTCTCATCCTTTATTCCGTATATATTTGGGATTTATTCTCTAATATTGGCTAAGTAATGATTTCATCATTTATCGAGAACAATCATTGAAGAATTCTTTAATTCTTCACTGAAATGTTGATTTAATAATTATTTAAACCGGGATTTCACATCCGTTTTGCTAAAACGAGTATTATCAACTTCTAGTCAAGAAATTCTTATATCGATTTCACTAAGATCTCAGATAGTGCTAATATGATTTATCATAAACAATTCACCGACATATTCCATCATCTTTGGTGACATTATTGTCTACTATCGCTCAAACATCTGAAAGTTACAACATACGCATCACATCCTTATTATTTAATTCAAATCGTAGTTTTACGCTCATATTATTTATTTAAAATCGTAGTCTTATTTCATACGCGTTTGATTATTCTATAAATAAATCATCAAAATTATTGCAAAATTCATCCTAACAAGGGTTTATACATTATAATGGATCATATGCTCAAATCTTCGAAAATACTATCCATCACTATCGATCAAAATCCTAAAAAGGATTTATCGATGTAGCCGAAAGATTACATGCTAATGAATAAGGTATCCCACAAGATATCCGATGCTTGATTGAAGCAAAGGTCGATTATCTCATGAGGCTTCAATTCCTTCTAAATACATGCCTGGGTAAGGGTAAAAGTAGCTTTTTCAAAGAAACTGAGAGCAAAAGATTAGAGGATGCTACAAGTGTGCTCCGGACATGTGACACTCGATGTAAATCTGCAGACTTTGTCCAAATCCAGAAGATAAAATAGCTCATTAAGGATGGATTGACGTAAGAGCCTTTGATCGATATTCAACGCTCGGTGACACATCCTAGTGGACACGCATAAGGTGAGCTAATGGCCTTTACGCCAAATTCAAAGATCAACAAACGCCAAGCATGCTTCAAAAACTTACTTTAGAAGATCCTGCTTGTAAATTTAGTAGAAAAATTTAGCATAATGATTTTCCCATATTTATGTAAGAAAGTTTCTGTAATAACAAAAATCAATATATTTTTTTATTTGTAAATATCGCTTTTCAATTTTAAGATATATATTATTTTTCAATCAATCGACAATTTATATTATATCACTAAAAAAATTTCGCTTTTTCTCTTCTTCATATTTGTCAAAAAGAAATAGTGCACTCCAATTATTGGTTTGAAAATTTTTCTTTAAATAGAGGGATTCATATATCTCTCATGTTCATACATTAAAAGATATAGTGCAAAAAGAGAGATAGGAGTAGAGATGGATATGGAGATTTTGTAATTATCTCATACAAGTCGTACCTTTTTACCTCGCCAGATTAAAAACCGTATGTATTCTTGGTGGATCTAATCGTAGCGCCATATCCACATGTGGATATGCAAAACCGACTCAGAAAAGAGTTGGTGAGACAAAGAAATCAATATACTATACTGAGGAACCAACAACAAACTTTTAGCTAGACTTATAATGGCCGCACAATCATGGGGAATAAGAGTTTCGAGCCGTAATACCTTTCCATCTAGTCGATCTAATACTCGAATTGAGCCGCTTCTACCATGGGTCCAAAGCAGGTTAGCTACAAGCTTAATCCATCCACAACCGCATGATGTATATGATGAATAATAGTGATGCTTTATCAGTCCTTCCAGCGCTACAACACAATCGGAGGAAATATTCAATATAGCCCGCTGCACAAGTACGCTGAATTTTCATGTCAAACCAATAGGTTTATTAATATTAATAATTTCTTTGATGACTTACTGCTTGTGATCGTGGTGTAAATAATAAGTTTATCTCTCATTCAATGAGAAAAATACTTTATTTCTCGCTAAGTACCGCTGATGAACTACTCATCAAATTTCATGCATATGCTCAAGACTAAAGCCCAGTCCGTTTGGCCACGCATCAACGCGCTGCTTAAAAGAAATTTGATCCTTTAAATATTTCATTATGAATCCTAATGTTGATGGTAGGCGTAGTTACTGAGTATTTATACTTCGAGACGCATCCCTCATTTACGGATTCAAGATGATATTCTTTGCATTTCTATATTTTCGAGTGTTTAACGCCATCTTTTTGATATTCTCACATGTCTCCACTTCGATCGCTTGCACTTCTTCCTGAAAGTAATAATAATATCATATCGCTTTATTCAAATACGTAAATCTAAATGACATGCTTCTTCAAGAAAGATTTTATTCTCATATTAATACAATCTCATATCATCGATAAGATTACTTCATATAAGCCTTTCCATGCGATATATTTTCTGATTTATCAACACGATCTATTCAAGACTTTACTTTGGCCTATTTATCCAATGGTAACTTCAAGCCACTTGCTCAATTTTCTCCATTCATATCTCAGATATATGAAGAAGTAATTTTATTCTCATCGCTCACTTCTTCGAGAGTATGATTAGAATATTTGATCAACTACTTCTTCCTGAGTAGATTCGTTATAACCAATCGCAGTAGTATAACCCACCACACGGAAATATGCACACCAATCGTGGTGGTATTACCCACCACATTGGAAATATACTCAAACTATAAAAGTCAAGATAAATTTAAATCATAGAAATTAAATTTCCTCCAATAGGTGGTCGAACTCTACCTTATGGGAATTATCATGAATAAATATAAATTTACTAATTTAAATAGCAAGAATTAAATTGCATAATATTTAACTACTTTTGCGAGGATCCGCTAAGTAGAAGTATCGCCCATCACTTAAAGATATAAAGTGCGTAAATATATAAAACCTTCCGCTTAGTGACTATTGGAACCCATCATCAAGTAGGATGTATTGCAAGTAATTAAATCAAAGAAATAAAAGCATGGTAATTAAATATCGAATCGCTTCTACGTGCGCATTTGTTCTGTAACAAATACTCATTACTTCTACAAGAAAGACACTTTATCCTTCTGCACAAGACATTACGTAATTGAACTCTTCGGAGTTACATTAGTATTTCTGATCTTTTTAACTCAAAACTGACTTTCGCTCATTTTATATAATCAACTGATTTAGAATTTCTTCATGAATATTCTATCCATTTTCACCGTCTAAATTAGCCGCTTTACTCCTAAGCGGTAAAATTATCCATTCCAATTCAGAAGGTAAAATTGTCAAAAATATTTTATCAATGTTTTACGATTGGAAAATTATCTCCTTTCTATTTCAATTTATCAATATCAAAATGTTCAACGACTATTTTGTAACTTTTTCAAAAGTTGGTGCATCGATTTGTAGAATTTTGAAAGTTTGATAATAACATATTTCAAAACGAAGCTATTACTCCCATCAATGTTTGTGTCAAATTGAAGCTCTCGCTAAATCGAGTATAATGGAGTCGAGAAAATTTGATTTTGATAACGTATGCCCTTATATCTCGAGAAACGAATATTATGGGCTTTAATATATTATTATATTATAAAAGAATATAATATATATACCTTTTCCTTTTTCTTAGTGCAGTAAGAATCGAATACGCACGATTTCCTCCATTCGCTAATTCTTGAATTGCCCACAACTCTTTTCATTCTCAGATAAACGTTTTCTCAGGAGCTGGACAAGATAGAGAGAGGAGACGTGAGAAAGTTTTAAAAAGATAAGAGAGAAAAGAAAGATAAGATTGATCGGAGACGGATTAGGTTATTTATAATAATTCTGGCTTCGATACGTAAGATCATCTATAAGATTTAACTGGTAGAGCATACTCCCTTCATATTACTCAACCAGAGACTACCGATAACGTGTTATAAAAGATGTAAACAATAGAGCACTTTAGAGAGAATTTAATTTGGGCGAATTTTGTGAATTAATTTCATTAATAATCGCTCTATTTATGTGAAAAACTTCGAATCAAGACAATCGTGAAATTACATAATTTCATCAAGGGTATAATAGTCATTCACATATAATAATTACATCTTTTTACTAAATTATTCCTCCACTCAAATTATTCCTCCACCAAATTATTCCTCATAATTCATAACCACCACATTATTCTCAATTATTCATAACACCTAATAATTATTCTTCAATTATTATTCATAACAGTGTAATCATTGTTTCACATTTCTGGTCTTCAAAACGAAAATATGACAATAACAGCATTGGCTATAGGTGGAAGCAACGAAAACAAAACTAGTTGGAAGTGCTGCACGTGTGTGGTCACAGTTAGCGGCCCCAAAAGAAAAATTTCCCTGTATAGTGAAATACTCCCTCCGTCCCACTAAGATAGGCACCCACCATTTTTCACACGTATTAAGAAAATATATTAAATGTTGTTGGAACTATAAAATATTTCTACATTCTTCCTATTTTATCCTCAGATAAAATAACAAAAAGAAATAACATTATTAATATCATTGAAAAATGGAATATCTAATTGATTTTAAGATTCCAAACAATATTAAATAAGGGTATTTTAGTCAATTAGAAAATAAACTACACTCTCAATAAGGAAAGTTTGACTATAATTTGTGACAAACGAAACTAATACGCTCATCTTGTGGAGGTGAGTATTGAATAAAGTTGTGGTACAGATACACAAAGTGCAGACACACAATTGCCACAATAATGAGCGTGTACGCCACAAAGATGTAACGACTATAATGCCCCCCTGAAATGCCCACCTCTATTTACATGCAGATTTAACACACACAAATTATAATTGTAGGCTACCCAAATATTTGTAGGAGGAATCATGTGACCCCAAAGTCTTGGTCAATTTGGGGTATAAATAAATACTTATAGCCAATTTGCTCAACCAATGTCAAAAGGAGTCTGATTGATCTTACGAATGGGTGAGTCACACAATAACCCACTTCAAGATTTTTCAAAGCTTTCATTTGTGATCTTCTAGAAGCCAAACTAGTCTCACCAATCAACTTTTCATTTTCCTTAGATCATTAGGACAATTTATTTTCTCTATATTTATATTTATATTTTCTTTAAATGTAAATTACATCAAAATAAGTGACACAAAAAAATAATAATAAAATAAATAACACTTTAAGGTTATTTAACGTCTTATAACAAAGGAAAATTCATGTCCTTCCGAAATAAAAAATAAAAATGCACCCAATCATGTCTAGATGATAGTCTACTAGGTACTAAGTTATAAAAGGTTACAAATAAAGATTTATGGAATATTTGATATACGTATATTTGTAAAAATAATTTAGCAGCAAGGGAAGTTTGTTACTCTTCAACGACAATATTTTAACCGGATCTTGTATTTTTTTATCTCAAAATGGATGTAAGATGAGGGATAACAAAATTTGTAACCCCTTAACCATTCATAGTATTAGAAAAAGTAGCACGTTGATTGAGTTATCTAGTCGAGTTTCCTTTCATTTGGCCTATAAAGTACTTAAGGGGTTTCAACCACTACTTTTCTTGGAACCACCCTTTAAACATGTAAGGTACAATCTGTGATTTATTTCAATAATGCCATTCGCTTTAATCTTGTTACAAATGTTGACTTTCTTGCTTGAGTGGAAATGTAACGCTTGATTTCTTGATTAATTTGTCAATCAGGTGGATGACACCTTGGCTGTGTTCTATACGCATGCGGTTGCAGGAATTCTTGGTGGACTTTTAACCGGTCTATTCGCAGAACCCGACCTTTGCAGGATGATATTGCCAGTAACGAACACCAAGGGTGCATTCTACGGCGGTGGCACCCAATTCGTGAAGCAATTAGTTGCAGCACTTTTTATCATCGGTTGGAATATAGTGTCAACAACCTTAATTCTTTTGTTCATTAGAATTTTGATCCCTTTAAGAATGCCAGAAGAACAGCTTATGATTGGGGATGATGCAGTGCATGGAGAGGAAGCCTACGCACTTTGGGGAGATGGGGAAAAATACGATGCCAACCAACATGGTTGGCAAAATTCAACTCATGTTGAAATGGGGGGTGCTAGAGGAGTCACTATCAATTTGTGAGTCTTCATTTTTTTTTTTGGGGGGGGGGGGCGGGTTGAATTTTCTAGGAGTTGTAGATATGATTCGAGAGTTTTTGAATATTCAGATTGATGAGATGTAGCGCTTGCTTGTGGGTATGAAGGAAAGTTTGTCGAAATGGAAATAATGTGTAATTGAGTGGTGTTTAATGTTATTTCTCTTCAGTTGCCCCGTGTGTGTAGACATGTCAAATCATAACCCAATTTGCAGCCCAAGAATCTGAGGCCCAATTAAAGACTCAAGTCCAAAATATTGAAAAGGGGGGAAAATACATGAAATATCAAGCTATCGTAGAGCTAATATGGGTTTTCGCTCAAATTGAGCCTGAGCGATCACCGACATTGAACCTAGGCAAAAACAAAGATTTTGCATGAGCAATCGACAAAACTTTATGTTTGTGAAATGCGTAACAGGCCCAGTGCATCTCACAGGCGCAGTTAATAATTTATGATTAAAAAAAAAAAAAAATCATAGTACACTGGTATTCCTCATTGATATTTCTATATTCCAAGAGTCAGAAATTGACGATTCGTGTAAGAGGTTCTAAAAAGAGAAGACTGGCATTAACCTGCAAAAAGATACTAAGATGCAGCAGAGTGGATCGGTTAACCAATCTCGTAACTCGTATTTATATTTATAAAAATAAATACAATAATAAGTATAGCATCTGCATGAAAGATAGCTTGGAAAAATGAAAGTGAAATGATTAGTTGAGTAAACTAAATTTGGATAGAAATGCAGGTGCTTGATCAGCACCTAACAAGAAATATGGATGCGTTAGAGCAGCTGCAGCAGATAAACGGCTCCTTTGCTGTCTCTGTGAAATCAGTTTAGTAACCAAATCCCAACCTGTACCAGAGTCGAGATCAAGAACGGTGAGATCTGGCCTCAACCGAGTTCTATCCCTCCATCTATTCAAGTCATAACCAACATCCTTCAATTCCCGATTGAAATTTTTCAAACCCGCCGTGGACCTTAAAGATGGTATAGCCATTTGAAGCAGCACAATACCAGCAGAATACATGTCAAAAAGATCAGGGCTGTTGAGTTGCCACAATATAGGAGAAAGCAGAGCAGCAATAGGTGCTGGTGGTGGCTCTGGAGTTTCTTCAGGCATTACATACAGTTCTGGAGGGCAATAATCGGGATCGAGGAGTCCCTTATTCGGGACGTAGTTTTTGCCTATACGAAGATCGGTGGCTGCCCCAAAATCTATCAGTTTGATTTTCCCCTTTTTGGTGACTACCAAGTTTGATGGCTTGACATCACGGTGAACTATACCCGTGTTGTGGATTTTCTTCAGACAAGTGATAATCTGTCGCATTATCTGTTTGATGATTAATGCATTGCGTTTGATTGAGTCTATTCCTTGTAAGGAACGGCCAAACATGACAGACTCTAAATTTAAAGGGAACCCGCGATCTTTCATGTAATCATCCAGATCTCGATCACCCTGTCACATTGATTGACATTATAAAACATTCATTTGGGTACCTCAATGTATCCACAACTTTCATCTGGTTTCATAGCGCCACATCAACCATAGGCACATTAAGGTCTCCACCTAATCAAAAACCATACAATCATGAGCAAGAAAAGTATACGTACCTCAAATTTCCAGACAAGCCATTTCTCACCCTTGGTGAATAATGTATCGGTTTTATCAGCTATAAAACTTCCAAGAAATTCTGCACAGGTCTCAGGTGCTGCTCTTGACATCCTGTAATTGAACCACTCTTCAAAATCTCCACATTCTACAGCACCATTAACTCCAATCTTAACCTATTATATGCATACACCACACAAAATCAGAAGATAAATAGTTAACAAACATTTCAAATAAATTGTTACAAAGAAGCTGTGTGAAGAATTTTACCTTCTTGAGAATCACTTTGTCTTTAAATGTTCGAGCAGCTTTTCGAAGGTCTCTTGTGCTCAAATCTACATTCTTGGGGACAATGGCACCTGAATAAACAACACCAAATGAGCCCTCTCCCAATTTATCGCCAATCAAGAAATCAGTCCTCTTCAAACTCCTCCTTCCAATCAAACTGTCAAATCCGGCTTGCAGAGGAGCCAAGATGTATGCATCAATTGCCCCAATCAAAACTCCTGGTCGAGCAGTTAAGTAAATCCAAGTAAGACCTGCAAAAACTATAATCCCCCATTTCTGCCCTTCGTCCAATTCCTCAAATGCAGAAAATTGAGACAACGACTGGTCTAAATCAATGGCCTTTTTCATCAAATTCTCTGAAATGTCATCAAAATATGCGTTGCATTTCATCGAATTTTTCCTCAAACTGGACCAACCTAATCCCTGTGAGATGGGTTTTGATGGGGAGAAAAAATTGGGTTTAGAATCTTGATGAAAAGTGGGGATGGTAGGAGAAAAAAAGGAAGCCATGAAGATACCACATCTGACACCAGCTTCTAGTCGCTAAGGGAAGAAATATGGGTTTATCCATTTGGTCTTTGGGTATGTGGAGTGTGGAGAAACCACGATATAGCACCATAGGAATTTTGTGCATTTCTCGCCCTGTAATTCGGTCAAAGAAAATCAAAAATATTTTATTGGCTAATTTGTATAATCAGGTGTCCTAACCTCAGAATTGCAACAGGGAAGAGGACCTGTTTTTTAAAGAATTTTTGACAAATTGGAACATATTTTCAAGTTTTGCTACAAAATTACTACATCGACCAACCCACCATCCATTTCCAGGGTTATCTAGGCATGTGCAATGAACATGCTTAGTTTTCTAAATGCAGTTGAGTTCAACACTTTTAAATATGTTCAAATTGGTACTAATTCTTTTTAAAATTGTACAAGTTTGATATTAATTTTTTACATATTTTTATTTTGACCCACAAAATTTGTCAAACTAATTTGGTCTTGATTAAACAATTTTCATCCATCTTTTTTAATACATAAGTACGTATTTGCGTTAACATTATAAAGCAAATGAATTATCACTAGACACTCCAAATGAATGTTAACAAGTTTCGGCATATAAACCCACCTCAAGTCAGACCTAAATGCATACCCATGGCTGACAAGACAAACTTGGTTCTATGCTCGCAAGTCGCAACTACCAGCCAAGCTATAAACTGAACTTTGATTTTAAGAAACAGAAATGGAAGTACTTCAGTTCTGCTTACCCTATTTCCACTTGCAGATGGTCCTTCATCATGAAATTAGTCCCTGTTAAACTTAGACGAGTAAGGAATCCCAAGACGCATGCTACCAGTGCACATTTCTTTGATTTCTTCAGATCAGACAGGAAAAATAGAGGTTATTTCCAAAGCCATGCTGAATCAACCAATTTACATTAAACAATGTAGATAAGCAAAATTCAGAACTATAGAAGATGAATAATTGTAATTACCTACAGCCATTTACATTATCAGCTTCTGCTCAAGCACTCGGCTGCTAAAATTCAACATAAGCAGGGTTTCACATATCTAGCAAAGGTTCACAGCATGATATGCACTCTAGACACAACATTTAAGGGCATCTCCAATGCAATGTCCATATCCAAAAAATATAAAATTGAAGAGAGAGATAGAAATATGATAAATATTTTAATTGGAATAAAATGGAGAGGAGTGCAGAGAAAAAAAGAGAGAGAAAAGTGAAAAAAGAGAAAGAGATGGAAACAAATTCAAAAATAATAATAAAATAATAATGGAAGATGGGTAGATTGATGTTTGATTTTGGACATGGCTCAAGAAACAAGATAGAAAAAATGAGAAAAAAGTGCGATAAATGAAATAAAAGTGATCAAAGAAAATGAAAATTAGAAAAATACAGGACCCGTTCAATTTTTTTTGTGTCTATACCTGTCCCTTTTAGACATTTCAATGAGACTCAATGCATTGGAGATGCTCTTATCTAGTAGGATCTAAAAGTCCTATAACTAATAATTTTTCATCCCATATGGCATTGTACAATACTAAATTATGTGAACATGGAACATTTGTCAATGTTGTTCCTAAACTCCCGGATCTTCACATACAATACTTTCAAGTTGGGCCACGAGATTTTGTGTTGATGACACTAAGAGATTATTCTCATGCCTCAAGTTTTCAACTTCCTTTCTCAGTTTTACATTCTCATCTTCAGTCATTGAACTACATACTAGCTTATTATTGAGAAATTCAATCTCTTTCTTCAAATTACTGATTTCTTCCTTTAGTTCTATGTTCCACTTTTCCAGAGTTCTGTTTCTTTCTCCTATATCATCTTCATCATCCTGCATAAACAGAAATTAAAGCACAGTTTTTCTTTACACAAAATCAATGGGAAAGATGAAAAATAATGGAGGAGAAAACGAACTCACGTCACTGATTAGGACGACAGTAAAATCGTCCGGTAAAGTACAAGAATGTTCCAACTGCTCTTTGGGGTTATTGAGGTCATGACAAGATGTACATGGAAAATCACTGAGTTCTGTTGAGACCGAGCCTATTGATAGTTGCTTAGAGAGCCTTCTCTCTGTCTCAAAAACTTCACGTATGACTACATCAGATTCACTATTGCTACTTGCCTTTTGTTCAGAACTTCCGAAACTTTGAATCATGTCACTACCCTGTTAAAATAAGTAATTGCATCTAAAGAGATCAAAAGAGGACCAGTTGATTAAGAAAGAAGTAATTGCATCAAAAGAGATCAAAATTTACTCACACTTCTAAGGGCACCATCACGTGAACAGCTTCGATCAATGTAATCTGCAATTCTTCCACTTTCTGCAGCTAAATGATCTTTGATTATTTCAAGTTCAGACTCCTCTACAGTCAATTCAAGTTCCCCAAAAATCTGATAAAATTCAAACAATTAAAAATGTCAATCTTCTATAGGAACTACTTGCAGTATTAACCACCAAGAAATAACAGCAAGATATCAAGGTGCAAGATTAAACTAAATCCATGTCTCCATAAATAGCAGTTCTCAGATACAATCCATCCAAATATAAAAATAATACTGCAGTTTAAGGTTTGATATTTGAAAGTAATCATTACCTTTACCTGTGTCACCAAATACTAATGCAACAACAATTAAGAACAAACTTACATTTTCCATCTACAAGGGCCCAAAAAAAAAATATATATTTACATTCCTGTGTCAACTAATGAGCAAGTCTACAACAATTGGCCTTCTATATACCTTATTAGCATCGAGCTCCTTAAATTTTAACCCATGTCGATGACGAGAGCTACTATTTCCCCATCGGCACACACGAGGAAATTTCAATAAGCAGTCCATCAAATTTGGGCGAGCAATGTGGACATGCTCGTATAACCATACCTATTCTCATTAACAAATAAAGGTTACATTCTGAACTTGAGAGATCATATAATCAATACACTTCATCATTCAGCAAAGGTACTTGAATTAGAACCCCAAAAAAAAATCATTTTATGCACAAACAAGAGTGAAGGTTCCAATATGAACCAGAAATAAACTATGCTAATGAACCTTTTTATGGGACTTACTTGAAGTAAAATAAGACAGCCTCCGACATACTGAACATTCTTTTCCTTTCTTTTGCATAACCAATTTAATAGATCTTTAAGAACAGCTGCTCCCCAGGCAAGTTGACTCACTTTACTAAGGTCTTGGAGAAGAGAAAGAAAGCGAGAATCAACCTTTCCATTCGAATTCGGGAAAAGTAAAGTTCCAAAGGTGAACAACAAAAATGTTCTTGTAAAATCTTCATCATCTGCCTCCCCACAAGACTCGAGTCGCTTTTCAATTGCTGCTACTGTTATTTTTCTGTTCCATAAGAAAGCACCATATTCTCTTTCTAAATGTGAAAACGGTGCATCTTCTCTTAGAATAACAGGATTACCTGTCACAGGGAGCCCAAGAATCAATGCAACATCTAAAAGAGTTATTGTCATCTCTCCAAGAGGAAGTGCGAAGGTGCACTTCTTGGGATTCCATCTATCCATCAATTCCACGAGCAGGGTTTTGCAGAGCAATTGATTTGGAATCAGAAGCAAGTAACCAAACCCAACCCTATTTAATGCATCTCTTTGACAGTCGGCCAACTTATTTACGCGCTTGACAAATGATGGCAAGGAAAATCTTGTACTAAAGACCTGCATAGAGAGTGTTTCGTGCATTTATAACCATAAGCCTAATTGACATTTATACGGTTTGAAGCATGATTAACACTCGCCACTATCACATAAAGATGAAGAATAGTATTAAACTTGCAAGCCCACAAATATACAAGATCATTGCACATCTATCATCATTTTAGAACAGTACGAACAAAGAGAATGGATGACTTCTTCAATCAGCGCATACACAAATTTAACTGCTAAAGTTGTTTCTACTATTGAACTACAACCTCATTGAGATGATTGATAATTAGAGATTAAACAAAGATAGGTGGTTGATCAGCCAGTACATTACAGGGTAACAAGTTGCAACCTATTTGGCCAAAGGATGACCACCTACTAGCCAGTAGCTCTGTCCTATCTTTCTAAGGGATAGGAGGAATTTATAAAATCGACGTACTGATCCAACTAGAGCCACTTCACAAGGTAAGAAGTGAACTATATGAAAATCTGAGTTTACTGGTGATATATGAGATAGTAGTTTTTAATTCATTTCCATTTTCTAAAATCTCATTTGTGATTGTATCAAGGTAATCTTGGATAGAAGAAAACGCATGTGTTGACCCATAAAAATCCAAAAGTCTCCACATAGAATAAATAGGCGTAAAACAACTCACTACCACTCTACTTTGTCATTGATGATGCCCAAATCTGTCAAATGCCAACGACACAGTGCCCTAGCGCTTCTATGACCATATGATATATTTATTAAAAGGTCTAACATGGGAATAGGCGCCAAAGCCATAAACCACCGGGTTGAGATGAATGAAGATACAGGAAAATGAGCTAATGAAACTCAAGGACTAATAACCTACGATAATTAACATGCGGCTAATACAGACTACAATCAAATTGAACCAGGGTACTCACAAAACAAATTCTGCCTCTGTGCAGCTAAAACCAAAATACTGAAAATGCATACAGCTATTTTTCTCTCTCTTTAAGCTAGTCATTAATTTGATGAAGAAAAATGTGTACCTTCTTGCCTTTCTGTGTGGAGAAAATGGAAGATCTTCTTGGATTCTTCATCTTGGGTAAGAAACTTTTATGGACCTGAAGGGGAATCCGGCTGACGGCTCTATGACGGTGAGTGCGAAATTTTGAATGAATAATCAAAGCGGGAATTAATGTGCGGGTGAATCAGCGAGTGTTCCGTGTACGAGGGTGGGGTGGACCTGAATCTTGTAAGAGAAGCCATCAAACAAACGCATTGACAAAAAAAAATTGGGCTAATTGCCAATTTAGTCCCCAATCTTCACACTTATTTGGCCTCTCCTCCCCAATCTTTAATTTTGAGTTGAAAGCCACTCAATTTTTGAAACCTTAGCAACAGTCATCCAAAACTCAATATTCCATCCATTTGATCGTTAATCAAAAAATTTTAAATTTTTTAATTTAATAAATGAAAGTTGTTTTCGCAATATTTATGTTAAAAATTGATTGCAAATTTAGTCTCTAACCTTTACAATCATTCATATTCACGTCCCCAACCTTTTTTTTTTGTCGAGTAAGGCCCAACCTTTAAAATGTTAGTGACAGTCATCCAAAACGCATTATTCCATTTATTCGACTATTAGTTAATTATTTTTTTAAAAAGTTTATTTAATAAATGAAGGGTATTTTAGTAATTTAACATCTATTCTATTTATTTTAGAGATATTGGCGCAAATGATCCAAAAAAAGTGTGACAACTGCGAGTTTGGTCCGAAAAAAGAAAACATATCTTGATTGGTCTAAATAAAGTATGAGGTGTGAATTTGTCCATTCGGATGGAATTTATCCATTTTTCGGTCAATTCATTGATTTTTGGCTATTATATCTTCTTCCAAAGGCCATTTTGGCCATTTTACATATGTTAAATTACGCAAAAGATCCCAACAAATATAGGTTGTTACAATCAAGTCCTAAAGTTTTAAACATATATAGATATTAGTCCAAAATTTTATTTAAATTACATAATTTTATGTTTATTTTTATATGTATTTATTTGGTCCATAATTACTTTTATCGAATTATTTTTATACTAATTAAATATTCTTTATTGAAAATCACACATTTTAATTTTAACTAATAGTTAATAATAAATGTAACTATTGTATTGTATCTCCATAAATTTTTAGTTGGACTATATCTATAAAAAAAAATATACCGAATGTATAAAAATAATAAGTAAAATAAAAAAATAAAAAAATAACTTTATTTTATATATCTCTATTTCGGTACATAATTGAATTTATCGAAATAATTTAATTTTAATAAAACAGTTTCTATCGTAAAATTTACGTACATTAATACACATTTACATTAACCTTCTAACTTTTGAAAATTGTCTTTTGTATTAATACACATATATTTTCATAATAAATGTAATTATTGAATCTATATAAAATTTTGTTAGGAATATATCACTGTAAAAAGTATACATAATGTAAAACAAAATCTATTGGGCAAAATTAAAATATGTGACTTTCAATAAAAGGTATTTAATTAAAATAATTCTATGAAATTAATTATGGACCAAATAAATATATATATATAAATAAAGATAAAATTATGTAATTTAACCAAAATTTTGAACTAATATATATATGTATGTATGTATGTGTGTGTGTGTGTTTAAAACTTTAAGCTTCATTGTAACAACGTATAAAGGTTGGGACTTTTTGTGCAATTTAACATATGTAAAATGGCTAAAATGCTCTTTCGAAGAAAATAAAATAGCCAAATTCGCACCTTCACTTTATTTTATGGAAAAATAAAAATGAGATCCTTCTTTTGTAATTTAAGTACTAGTATAAATACACTCATGCTCCTTTATTCATCAAATTTTCACCCAAAAAAATCATATTAATACCAGCCCTTCATTATTAGTTGTAATTTTTCTTAAATTGTACAATTTGAAATTTATCTTTCTACCTATTTCGATTCTGACGCATAATTTTATCGAACTAATTTTGTCATAAAATATAATTTTCACTGAAATTTTTAATAATTAGTACGTGTTTGTGCTAATGTTGTACATTTAAAAATTGCTCATAAAATTTGAAAATTACCTTGTTTTGATGCAAGTGTAGTATAGGAGAAGGAGATGAGAGGTAAAAATCCAAGATTCCGCTCAAAACTGGAGAAAGAGATGATTGAAAGAAGAATTAGGGATAGAGAGTTTTGAGTCATGTTAGTTGCAACGGGTCTGATAATGGGTGGGGGTGTTATTATTGAAGAGGCCAAGGTGGCGGTTGTTAAAGCAACAATTACATTTGCCCTTTTGTCAAGGTAAAGGTGACGGTTGTTTGAGCAACCTGTCACTTTTACTTGAGGTATAGGTGATGGTTTTGTTAAGTAACCATCACCTATACTCAACGACTTACAATATGTGACAGTTCTATCGTCCCATCCGTCACTTTTTTTTGACAAATTATTCACAAAAATGCCACTGCATTTATTATAGGTGACATTTTTATGAAAAACCATCACCTTTAGTGCTATTTTTTTAGCCTAATTTGTACTTGTGGTGTTATGTTAGCATGCCAATATAGCACTTTTTCTAACGTGGCATTTAAAATTTATATATGCTAAGATTTTTCAAATCTCAAAATTATATCTTGGTACCAAAAGGTGTAATTCCGGACACCCCAACCGGCCCTCACCGCCCTGGCCCCACAGGCATCGTGAAGGAGGTAAATCAGGTACTCCATGATCAGACATAGTGGAGGCCCCGTGCATGGTGCCCACAAGGGACCACCCCCAAAGGAGTGAAAATCCCCACACTGCGGCTGCCATGACTTGAACATTGGCCTTGGTACCAACTCTGCACTACCCTGACCGCTGGAGCTTTGCCCTGGGGGCCTCAAAATTATATCTTATAGTTGTGGTTGGAGTTACCTTTTGATTTAGGGCAAAAATTTTGAGAAGAAACTTTGCATTGCCATTATTTGGTAATAATAAAATTGTTGATTTGCCCCGTCAATTTTTTAGTCCTTGGTCCCTTCATCTTTTTGCATTGGTGGGTTTTATCCCTTTATCTCTTTGTATTGGTGGCTTTGACTATGTTAAATAATTTGCAGTGTTATCTTACATTTTTCGAATATTGCTATTCTTGTTTTAGGTTTGAGTAAGGAAAAAAATTGAGTTATATGCTTTTCTAGCCATTGAACTTACACTCTTTTTTCAAAATCATCACTAAACTTCAATATGTTAATCGTTAGTTACTCACCTTATGAAGGTGTTATCCATCCATCATTAAACTTATGAAAGTGTTTCCCATCCGTCACTGCAATAGATTTCATCCATCAAACTTGATGGAAAATCTAATGTGGCTTGATGGACGAGATGATGTGGCTTCACAGTTTGGTAACGTGGCAAGTACGTTAATTTATGGTCACTAGGCTTATTTTAGTTCCATCACTAAACTTATCTTCCTGTTACAAAATCATCATTGAACGTTGATATGTTACTTATTGATAATTTACCTTTGACGTATTACTCTTTAATCACTAGCTATAAAACATAATCTCAATATAAATGGTAAAACTACCAGATAGGTATTTTTTGCTTGATCGATATGCCACTTAATTATTAAGAATGTCTCCAGCGACACATTGGTCCATTTTGTAATTTAGTTGCGCACATAGGTCTTAAAAACTCGTCGATGGTGAGATATGGAATAAAATATTAATTTCTTTAATTTTTAATCTTTTTTACCTGTTTTTTGGATTTTCTAAATCCATAATTCATTATTATTATTATTATTATTATTATTATTATTATTATTATTATTAGAAAAATTGGCGAAAATAATCCAAAAAATATCGTAATTTTCGAAAATTTCTTTAGCATTAAAGATACCCGAAAAGAAACGTAGCATTAAAAATGCGTACATTTTGATTTTAACAGACAATTAATAATAAATATAATTATTTTAACTAAATTTTATTTCTTCATTCCAAAATTTTAATAAATTGCATAATTTTAACTTTTATTTTTCTATGAATATTTATTTGGTCCATAATTAATTTTATTGAATTAATTTGATACGAATTTAATAGTTTTTATCACAAAATTTCAATACAATAGCATTTGTTAGCATTAATATTGTAACTTTCGAAAATTTTCTTTAACATTGGAGACACACACATTTTGATTTTAAACAACAATTAATAATAAATACAATTATTGTACCTAAATAAAATTTATGAGGAATTTGTCACTGTAAAAAAACACACATAATGCAAAGAATTAATCAAATCAAATATATATAAAAAAAAAAACCCTCCCTTCCCTCCCCACCCCACCCCACCCCATCCCATCAACCACCTTTCCCAAACGACCACCATCTAGTGGTGGTGGTGGTGGTCGAAAACCACCACAGCAGCGATCTAGTGCCACCACCACCACCACCATAGTGGTGGTGGTTTGGGGGGTAGATGTGGTGGGGAGGAGAGGGAGGGTTTTTTTTTTAATTATTTTATTTGATTAATTCTTTATATTTGGTGTGTTTTTTGTAGTGACATATACGTATAATTTTATTTAGCCACAATAATTGTATTTATTATTAACTATTGTTTAAAATCAAGATGTATGCGCATCTAATGTTAAAGAAAATTTTCAAAAGTTATGATATTAAGCGAACAAATGTTATTGTATTGAAATTTTTTGATAAAAAAATATTTAATTTGTATCAAATTAATTCAATAAAATTAATTATGGACCAAATCAGCATTCCTAGAAAAATAAAAGTTAAAATTGTGAAATTCATTAAAATTTGGGATTGAAGAAATAAAATTTAAGTGCAATAATTATGATTATTATTAATTGTCTGCTAAAATCAAAATGTGCGCATTTTTTTAATGCTACTTTTGTTTTCAGGTATCTTTAATGCTAAATAATTTTTGAAAAATTACGATATTTTTTGGATTATTTTAGCGAATTTTTCTAATAATAATAATAACAACAACAACAACAATAATAATAATAATAATAATAATAATAATAATAAATTTATAAAATACAAAGAAAATGTAAAAATGATTAAAAATTCAATAAATTAATATTTTTATTCCGTATCTCCCCGCCGACGAGTTTCTAGGACCTACGTGTGCAAATAAATTGCAAAATTGACATAAGTGTCGCTGGAGACATTCTTAATACTCAAGTGACATATCGGCCAAACAAAAAAGACATATCTGGTTTGTAATACCTCGTCTGATTTCATATGTGATTTTGTATGAGATTTGACCTGATACGAATGGGTTTTAAGATGATGATTTTGAGTATGATGTGTGTATGGCACGTTTTATAAGTGTGTTGGAGAAGAAAACTGCAGCAAAACCAATTTTGCAGTCGTAATTGTTCAGGATACGGCCGTAAAATTTGATATACGGTCACACAATTAAGTGTTACGGTCGTAAAATCTAAGTAAGAAGTGAAAAGTTTCAAAAAGTTTGATACGGCCATACATTTTGGACACACGGCCATAATATGAGATATACGGCCGTAAAATGTAAAAGATGAAGAGAAGTGGAAATTTTACACAGGCATTTATACAACCGTATATAGAATGGATACGGCCATATGGTTCAAGTTACGGCCATACATTTAAGTATACGGCCGTAATCTTGGAGAAGGGAGAGATGCAAACATTTTCAGAGACTTTTGTACGGCCATAAGATACAAGGGTACGGCAGTAAGATACAAGGGTGCGGCTGCAGGTTTGTCATTTACGGCAGTAAATTATGAGTTACAGCCATAATTTTAAGTAGACAGAAAAGTTTATCTAGATATTTCCAACCATTTGGGATAAGTTTTAACACCAAAACTCGGTCCCTAAAGGTCCTAAGACACCCAAAACCACCCTCTGACACCTCTAAGCTCTCCAAACTTGGTTAAGATTGATTTACCAACAATTATCACCATTTTTCCAACCCTTTGGTATTAAGAAGAAAAGGAAAGGAAGAGGAGAAGAAAGAGGACGGTTTTCCAACCTACTCTATTGTGTCTCACTTATATTTGGAGGTGGGTAATAGAGGTAATATACATAAATTAAAAAAAAAGGATAAGTATGCACATATCTAGGACTTGTTTGGAGGTATGCAAATTGAAAGGCTCAAATCTTCTTGTGTGAAAGCTTGTTGTGTTATATGATGTATTATGTACTTATGACTCCACTTTATGCTATATGTGAGGAATTCATAATGTTGCTAAGATGTTTGCATCCTTTCTATGATACTTACATGCTCATGACGCCTTTATTCGGTAATATGACTTGTTTGATGTTAAAACTTAAAGACGAAATGTTTGCACCATCATGGCATGAAAAAGTGTGATTGCAAGTTGCTTATCACGTGTTGACATATATGGGAATGTGAAAACTTGGCCAATTGGGGGATCTAAACCCCATATGTGATAGATGGGCTAATGGGGGATCTAAGCCTAAAATGTAATATGAGACCTAGCCATTTGTAATATATGATTTGTTGGCGCCTGATGAGTGTGTTTTGCACACTAAATTGGTACTCTATTTATGTTAAAAGTTGAGAATATGGATTGATTTCTACTCACAAATGTATAAAATTCATCTTTGTAGGTCAAAAAACCATGTTTTGGAAGTAAAGAATGCAATAAAAGAGAAAAAAACTAAAAGACTCAAATTTCCTAAAGTTTGGGGGCCAAAATGGAACGCGCCAAAAGATAGAGGACCTCGGGTGCAAATTTTGAAGAACGTTTTGGAAGCTTTTCTTGTGCTCAATTGAAAGATCATTGAAATTGGATTCCAACGCTTTTTACGGATCTCAATTCCGAGTTTCGTAACAAAAGTTATGGCCAGTCGAAGTTCGGGGCGCGTGTAGCCGAAACGTGCGCCCGCAGGTCCTATTTCTGCTGCCTGGAGAACCTCCGGCTGCCACTGTGCTGCCGCACGGATGATATGTGCGGCCGCACGTTTTGAAAAATCGGCCTGTGTTGATTTTTTCCGTTTTTTCTTAATTTTCTTACCTTTTTACCCTTTCTCTTGAGGATATTTTGGGATTTCTTCTCCTACAAAGTTTAGAAACATCCTAAGGCTTGGCATTATTATTGGTTTTTGGGGGGAGGACAAAAAAGGGAGAAAATGGGGAAAAAGCTAGGGTTTTCTTGAGAGCTTAAGGAAGAAATTGAAGAGGAAGGAAGAAATCACCTATTGAAACTTTATATCTTCATCCAAAGGGGGTTTCTACTTCATTATTCTTGTATTTCTAACTCATTAATCTCTTGTAATGTATTATCTTCATCTCTCCCTTGTGTCTTTTGCACTTATGGGCTAATTATCTTAGTGTTGGGATTCTTGATGTAACTTACTTCACTTAATCAATTCCAATATTTGTTTACTAGACTTTGTGTAATTTATCTCTTGTGTGTTTGTATTTGAGCTTTATTGCCTTTCATTTGCCTAGCTACCAAATGATTGTTTGAGGATTGTGTGATCATTGAGAGATGTAATACAATTTGGAAACAACTTACAAACACCCTAGGTCTCATAATTGTAGGATATAGAGATATTCCTATCCCTAGGTAATCCTTTGAGTATTTTCACAATGGTTAAAGCGATTGGTTGGTTCTAATCGGCGTAGAGATACGGTCGATTAACCAATTAGTTAGACTTAGTTTAACACTCGAGAGAGGTAACTAGTAAATATTGGAAAATCGGATATAACTTGTAGATAAGTGACTCATGCTGGTGCAAATTGTGGAATTGATATAGTGAAGTTAAGTGAAATCTTGAATCCCGACACTCCCTTCTCCAAATCACTATCAAAGTATTTTCTACTCCTTTAAACTTGCTTTAGTTGTGCTTTAATTGAGTAGAATATTAATTACAAATCTTCAATCGTGTCATTTTACTTAGCTTTTCAATTGAGATAAGATTGGTAATTTAGACACTAGTAGTTCAATCCTCGTGGGTATGACAACCCTCTTACTCTGTACTACTTGAATGCGATATCGTATACTTGCGGTATGCAATTGAGCAAACAAGTTTTTGGCGCCGTTGCTGGGGATTGGTCCTAACTTGTGTTAAATTATTGATTCTAAATTCTCTTGAATTGTCATCCCATTCGCTGCCTCATCCCTTTTTCTTTTTATTATTATTTAGGTACTTTTCTCTTGTGTATGCTCCAACGTCCTACTCAAGACCTTCAACCATTTGACCCCGGAACCCGAAAGAACATTTGAAGACGAAATAGAAGAAGAAGGAGGAGACAACAAGGACAAATGGACATCATGGCGGGTAATGGAGAAGAGGTCGTCATTGATGAAGATGATATGCCAATGGGGCAATTCATGATTCCTCCAATAGCTCAAAGTCAATCAAGTATTGTCTATCCCGCGTATGGAAGGAATGATTTTCAACTCAAGCCCGATGTTATAAATCTCTTCAAAGGCCATCTTCAATTCTATGGGATGCTTGATGAAAATCCCTTTACTCACATTTCGCGGTTTTTGGAAATGTGTAGTAACTTTGACTATCCGGGCATATCTAAGGAAGCTGTCAACATGAGATTGTTTCCACATACTCTTCGGGATGGAGCTCGTGAATGGCTTGATTCTAATCCAAAAGGAAGCATTACAACTTGGAATGATCTTGCACAAAAGTTCACTACAAAGTACTTTCCACCGGCTAAGGTAGCAAAGTTGAAGAGTGAAATCTCCTCTTTTAGACAACATGACACTGAAAATTTCTATGAAGCATGGGAGAGATTTAAGGAAATGTTGAGGAAATGCCCAAATCATGGCTTCAAGAAACCTATGCAAGTTCAATACTTCTACCTTGGGTTGAATCCGTCAAGTAGGATGGCGGTTGATTCGGCTTCAAATGGTGCTATAACGACGAAATCTCCTAATGCCGCCATTGAGCTATTTGAGAGAATGGCAAATCACACCTCTACTTGGCCAACTGAGAGAATGACACCGAACAAAGCTATGGGAATCTATGAAGTTGATGCCTACACAGCTTTGTCGGCAAAGATGGATCTTCTATTCAAGAAATGTGAGGAATTATCTTCACAACAAGCAGCTAAAGCAATCCATCAAGCCCCACCACCATGTGATGTTTGTGGAGCAGCACACAAAGTTGAAGATTGTCAAGTGATTCAGATGGCCTCGTCAAGTGAACAAGTGAACTATGCACAAAACTTCAACCGACAACAGGGCAATCCTTTCTCAAACACTTACAATCCGGGGATGAGAAATCATCCTAACTTCTCGTGGTCCAACAATCAACCTCAAAGTAAACCACCCGGTTTCTATCAACAACCTCCACTACCTCAAGAAAAGAAGCCTTCATTGGAAGAGATGTTCATGCAATACATGAATAAGACTAATACATTGCTACAAAATCAAGCGGCTTCAATAAAAAATCTTGAGGTACAAGTTGGTCAAATGGCAAAGACAATGGCGGAGAGACAACAAGGGGCCTTGCCAAGTAACACCGAGACCAATCCTAGGGAAAATGTGCAAGCAATCACCACTAGGAGTGGAGCGAAATTGACGGAAATCACAGTGAAGCTTCCATTTGGCAAATCAAACAATGAACCATTGAAAGAAAAGGAAGTCAATGAGGAGGCCAATGTAGAGAAAAACATGGCCAATGAAGGACAAGAAGGAACATCCTCTAATGTACCTATTTCGGTGAAGGCCTATGTACCTCCCATTCCATTCCCCCAAAGGCTCAAGAAGCATAAAATGGATGCTCAATTTGGCAAATTCTTGGAGGTTTTCAAGAAGTTTCATATCAACATTCCATTTGCCGATGCCTTGGCTCAAATGCCAAGCTATGCCAAGTTTATGAAGGACATTCTTGCCAACAAAAGAAAGCTTGAGGATCATGAAACTGTTATGTTGACGGAGGAGTGTAGTGCTATCATTCAAAACAAGATTCCTCCAAAGATTAAAGATCCAGGGAGTTTTACTATTCCATGCACTATTGGTGATTTAAGTTTTAGTAAAGCTTTATGCCATCTTGGTGCTAGTATTAACTTGATGCCTTTCTCGATTTTTAGGAAATTGGGCTTGGGAGACGTGAAACCTACCACTGTGTCTCTACAATTGGCCGATAGATCAATCAAGCATCCACGTGGTATTATTGAAGACGTTCTTGTCAAAGTGGACAAATTTGTATTCCCGGCCGATTTCATCATTCTTGACATGGAGGAAGATTTTGATATTCCAATTATTTTGGGAAGACTTTTTTTAGCTACCGGTCGGGCATTGATTGATGTTGAAGAAGGGCAATTGATATTGAGGGTTCAAGATGAACAAGTCACCTTCAATGTGTTAAAAGCAATGAAGTATCCATCTCCCCCCGAGTCATGCCTCCGAGTTGATGCCATTGATCAAATGATTGCCTCATCATTTTCCCGTGAATCATCCAAAGATCCTCTTGAGACTTGCATTGTGAATTCTTTGACTATTCAAGAAGAAGATGACACCAACATTAATGAAGTGATCAACAATTTAAGGGCTTTCAAACCTTACTCTCATCGGAAGGAGCCATACTTTGAAGAATTGGGAGTGAGTTCATCTCCACCATCTCCATCTATTCAAGAGACTCCCATTCTTGAACTCAAGCCTCTTCCGCCTCATTTGAGATATGCTTACTTGGGTGAGTCTTCTACCCTACCGGTTATTATTTCGAATTCTTTGAATGAAATAGAAGAGGGAAGTTATTGTGTGTATTGAGGGCTCACAAGATGGCTATTGGGTGGATTCTTGCGGATATTAGAGGTATTTGCCCTTCACTTTGCATGCATAAGATACACATGGAGGACGAGTTCAAACCATCGGTGGAACATCAACGTAGATTGAATCCAAACATGAAGGAGGTGGTCAAAACCGAAGTGTTGAAGTGGTTAGATGCAGGAATCATCTACCCAATCTCGGACAGTGCATGGGTGATCCCCGTTCAAGTTGTTCCCAAGAAAGGTGGTATCACGGTAGTTAAGAATGAAGACAATGAACTTATCCCCACTAGACCGGTGACCGGTTGGAGGGTTTGTATTGACTACCGACGACTCAACAATGCCACAAGGAAGGATCACTTCCCTCTTCCATTTATCGACCAAATGCTCGAGAGGTTGACGGGGCATTCATATTATTGCTTCTTGGATGGGTATTCGGGCTATAATCAAATTCATATAGCGCCGGAAGATCAAGAAAAGGCCACATTTACATGTCCCTATGGGACTTTTGCTTTTCGAAGAATGCCCTTTGGTCTTTGCAATGCCCCCGCTACCTTCCAACAATGTATGATGGTCATCTTCTCCGACATGGTAAAAAAGTCTATTGAAGTTTTCATGGATGACTTCTCGGTCTTCGGTTCCTCTTTTGATGAATGCTTGCTTAATTTGGAAATGGTCTTGAAGAGGTGTGAAGAGACAAATTTAGTGCTTAATTGGGAGAAGTGTCACTTCATGGTGGAAGAAGGCATAGTACTTGGACATCGGATTTCAAAAAAGGGGATTGAGGTTGACAAAGCCAAAATTCAAGTGATTGAGAAACTCCCTCCTCCTACTTCGGTGAAAGGGGTTAGGAGCTTTTTGGGGCATGCAAGATTTATCAAAGACTTCTCCCAAATCACTAAGCCTTTTTGTTCGTTACTTGAAAAGAACACTCCATTCATTTTCTCCAAAGAGTGTTTATCGGCTTTCAACACTCTCAAGGAAAAGCTCATCACGACTCCTATTCTTGTTGCTCCCGATTGGACCTTACCATTCGAGCTTATGTGTGATGCTAGTGATTTTGCCATTGGTGCGGTGTTGGGGCAAAGAAAGGAAAGTTCTTCATGTGATCTACTATGCTAGCCGAACCTTGACCGATGCTCAATTGAACTATGCCACTACCGAGAAAGAAATGCTAGCGGTGGTATTCTCATTTGACAAGTTTCGACAATACCTCATTGGATCTAAGGTGGTTGTCTATACCGACCACTCGCCTCTCAAGTATCTCCTTGCAAAGAAAGATGCCAAGCCAAGGTTGATTTGGTGGGTTCTTCTCCTACAAGAATTTGACTTGGAGATCCGTGATAAGAAGGGAACGGAGAATCTTGTAGCCGACCACCTCTCTAGACTTGAGCAAACCGAAGAAGTAAGGAAGGAAGTCAAGGAAACATTTCCGGATGAGCAATTATTGCAAGTTGTACATCTCTTTCAACTCACCGAGGCACCTTGGTATGCGGACTTCGTGAATTTCTTGGCAAGTGGTATCATTCCACCGGATTTCTCACACCAACAAAGGAAAAGGTTCTTTGCTGATGTCAAACACTACTTTTGGGAAGAGCCATTATTGTTCAAAAGAGGGCCGGATCATATTATCCGAAGATGTGTGCCGGAAGAGGAAATGGAAGCAATCTTCGAGTGTTGTCACTCATCTCCTTATGGGGGTCATTTTGGAGCTTCAAAGACCGCCGCCAAAGTTCTTCAATCGGGGTTCTTTTGGACTACTTTATTCAAGGATGCTTATACCTTTGTCTCCAAATGTGATCGATGTCAACGAAGTGGTAACATCTCTAACCGCAATGAAATGCCCTTACATTCTATTTTAGAAGTTGAAATTTTTTATGTGTGGGGCATTGATTTTATGGGACCTTCCCATCTTCCTTTTCTAATCAATACATTTTAGTTGCGGTGGATTATGTTTCCAAGTGGGTCGAGGCAATAGCATTACCCACTAATGATGCTCGAGTTGTTACCAATTTTCTAAAGAAAAATATTTTCACTCGTTTTGGTACCCCTCAAGTTATCATTAGTGATGGAGGAAAACATTTTTGCAACCGCCTATTCGACTCACTTTTGGCTAAGTATGGAGTGAGACATCGGGTGGCCACTTCTTATCACCCTCAAACAAGCGGGCAAGTTGAGATATCCAACCGAGAGTTGAAAAAAATCCTTGAAATAATGGTGAACTCCTCGAGGAAGGATTGGTCTAAAAAGTTGGATGATGCATTGTGGGCTTATCGCACCGCGTTTAAGACTCCAATTGGCACATCTCCCTACCAACTTGTCTTTGGAAAAGCTTGCCATCTTTCGGTCGAACTTGAGTGGGCACGCTTGTCGCGGCGCGCCAAAGTTTAAATTTTTTCCTTACTCGGTTTCAAAACTACAAATTAATGTAGAAGTGGTAAGTAAGGGTCGAACCCAAGAGGAACGGTGCTTAATCTAGTTGATTTTATCAATTAATATAGAAAATGGGGGGTTTTGTGATATTTGAATAAAAATAGAAAATCGAACGTCAAAATAAAAGATTGAAATCAAACAATTGTACAAAATATCTAGTTCTCGGGTTCGGTTGTGTCAACAACTTATATTTATCTTTCCCATGCAACGTGTTACTATTCCTTCTTCAATTTATCAACTCTCAATTAACCAAGAAGCTCTGATTAACGAATTCTTCCTTAAGTGTACTAAATTAAAGTGAGTTCTTTAACTTAACATCTAGCTATTGGATAACCCTAAACAAATTCTTAGGATTTAATGCAAAGCTAGTGTGAAATGAACGAGAAGAATGAGTTGAATTAGATGAATAATTTCACAAACTCGAATTAATACATCTAAGTTGATTTGTTAATAAATATGCACGATATTCATTTGCTACTTTGGATTGGAATCTAGTGATAATTACGGATCAAAAGTTCCAATCCTAGCAAGTAACTTGAATTTAAAGATTGATTGATTCAATTGGCCAAAGTGAATGCAATAATCAAATAAACTCAAAAACGGGTTTACAAGCACAACAAATCAACAAATTGAAGTAGAGGAATAGATAAAACGTTATTAAAGAGTTAGAAAAGATAACCACATGTTAGTTGAACACAACGTCCCCTTCGAACTAGATAGAAAAGTCTAACTACTCATATTTGCGGGGTTTCATACTTTTTAGCGAGTGTTCGCTTTGTATCACCACCACTATATGATAGATTATATGCAAAATATAGAAAACAAGTAAATAAATGCTAAGAAATAAAAGGGAAAAGAGAAACTTATCGAAGAAATGATCCGCTAATCATATTCACAGCCGAAGTATCGTTGATAGATTGAGGCCTTTATTTCTTCCGCCGGAATATGAAAAACTAAGATCTTTCAAGCTAAAACTAAGAACAAATGAAGAAGAGAATTTTATTGAAGAGAAAGTTGTAGAGAACTACTAGCTAATTCTCTTCCACTAAGTTATGCATTTCCTTCCTTACAAATGCCTCTATTTATAGGCAAAATTTCACAAGAAAACATGATAAAAAATTGTACAACTACTCCATTATGATTCCACTAATTGGTAACCACCAAATCATGATCTTAAATTACTCCATTAGTTCAAATATTGTATCATGGTATAGGTAAGCATCTTGGCTTAATTGTGCAATTGGAATTTCCTTTTTTTGATATGTTAATAGAAAGTTATGAATTTTCTACCAAAACATGGCCCAAGAAATCCTCCATTCACATCACTCTCGGTTTTACCCATTTTTGACCATGATATAATCCGAATCATTTGAAGGGGTCAACATCAAAGTTGTATCCCTCTGCGTGTCCTTTCCAACAATATAAAGTGCAGGTCAATCCAAACTTTGTAGCAAAAGTTATGGTCAAATTACTAAACTGCGGCAGTAAATTCGAGCTGCTGATTTTGTTATGCTTTGTCCTTTCTCTTCAAATGGCCATAACTTTCACTAGGAAACTCCGATTTGGGATCCGACAAAAATGTGGAAATCCTCTTTTGATATTCTTTGATATTGGCACAAGAAAAATTGTAAAAACAACTTTTCATAAAATTGCATCGGAGGCCCTCCATCTTTGAATTTGCTTGCATTTCGGTCCCAAATTCCATTTTGGCTCCGTTTTTATCCATTTTGGCTCCTTTTGATTTCTTGTGACTCTAAACACACAATAAAAGGAAAACACATAAAAATAAATATATAATACTAATAAAACACACAAATACGTAAAATAGAAGAGTTATTTAAGTGTTTTTCTAGCACTTATCATTGAGCATCGGGCATATTGGGCTACAAGAGTATTGAAATTTGATGAGAAATTGTCCGGTGAGAAAAGATTACTTCAACTCAATGAACTTGAAGAATTTCGTCTTGATTCCTATGAGAATGCCCGGATCTATAAAGAGAAGACAAAGAGGTGGCATGACAAGCATATTCTGAGAAAGGAATTCTATGAGGGGCAACAAGTTCTCCTTTTCAACTCTCGACTTCAATTGTTCCCCGGGAAGCTTCGTTCTAGGTGGTCGGGACCCTTCACAATCACCAAAGTCTTCCCACGTGGAGCGGTCGAATTGAATCATCCTCAACAAGGCAACTTCAAGGTCAACGGCCAAAGATTGAAACCATACTTGGAAGGTGATTTTTCAAGGGAGAAATCATCCATTCATCTTGTTCAAACCGAATGATCGTGCCAAAGTCAAGCTCAAGACTGTAAATAAGCGCTCATTGGGAGGCAACCCAATCTTCTTACCTTTATCTTTTGTTATTTCATATTTCATGTTTATATATTATAGTAATTTTTGGCGCGCTAGGTGATTTCATTATAAGGAGCTCAAAAAATTGTACACCTAGCACATTTAGCATCTAATAAGTTTGGGGTATCTTTTGCTTATTCCCCCTTGTTAATATCATTCTTTTGTCATGACATTTGTAGGCCTCTATCGATTTAAAATAAAGGACCAAATTGATGGAAAGAAATGAACTTCAACGGAGATGCAATGAACTCCCAATCTAACCAAGCACATTGAGCCACAAATGGGGAGTTTCGTTTGCCCTTGCTTTATTTATCATTTCTCTCTCTATTCCATTGAGGACAATGCAAGTTTTAAGTTTGGGGGTAATTTTGTGCTTGGTATGGCCTTGCCGGCCTTTGCATATATGCTTTGATGTTTGAGAATTGGCCTTGCCGGCTCTTAAGTCTCAATTGTTGTTGATTCATGGTAGATATCCAGGAATGGCCATTTATGCTTGAGTGGATATGTCATTGCTTGATTGAAATTTTTTTTTAAATGTAGTCATGATCTATGTTACCTTTGCTCGAAATGGCTTTGTTTTTACTTGACTATTTTGTGATGAGTTTGGGGGTGAACCGGTGAAGGACGCTTGAAAGGAATGTGGTGACTCCATGCATGTCGTGAAAGTGTGTGGAGTGTCTTTGATTGACAAGGGAGACTAGACAATGACCCTTGCTAGACTTCTAATCCATGTGTACTAAAAAAAAACAAAGGAAGTGAGTGAAATAACATTTGCATCCCTCTCATTTTGCCCCATTCTCTTGCCTCATTGACTCGGGTAAGTAAGTTCTTAGGGGTATTTCAATACCTGATGCCTTGAGTGACGAGCTCGGGAGTCATCGACCTAAAACCCGCTACATAGGTCCTTGAGAAAGCTTGATTGTTTGGGGCATTGCATTTCATTTCATTGCATTGCTTGAAAAAAAATAAAAAATAAAATAACTGAGAGGTAGCAATAAGTGTTTATGTCATGGGTTTAGGCAAATAGTTGGTTTGAAGTATTTAGTTCTACTTTGTTTGATTGGAGCACTCGTGTTTTGGGAGAGTTGCCACGTGAATGGATTGTTGATCTCACCAGTGAGACCCATCTTGTTGGAAGAATGGTTATGTAATGTTTTTAAACCAAGTTTTTTCCATTTCTAAGTTTGGTGCATCTGGGATTAACTACATTCTTTTCTATCAATCGAGTTTCGGATGTGTCTTGATTGCCTTTGTGGAAGTCCTTGGATGTTAACTTGTGAATTGATATTGCAATTGGGTACTTTGGAGTTGAGCATGTAAGGTTGCTTGCATAGATGACTTGAGTCTCATTGGTCGATGCATTTGTAGACATTTTTGCTCGGGACGATCAAAAGCTTAAGTTTGGGGGTATTTGATGAGCGTGTTTTGCACACTCAATTGGTACTCTATTTATGCTAAAAGTTGAGCAAATGGATTGACTTCTACTCATAAATGTATAAAATTCATCTTTGTAGGTCAAAAAACCATGTTTTGGAAGTAAAGAATGCAATAAAAGAGAAAAAAACTAAAAGACTCAAATTTCCTAAAGTTTGGGGGCCAAAATGGAACGCGCCAAAAGAAAGAGGACCTCGGGTGCAAATTTTGAAGAACTTTTTGGAAGCTTTTCTTGTGCTCAATTGAAAGATCATTAAAAGTGGATTCCAACGCTTTTTACGGATCTCAATTCCGAGTTTCGTAACAAAAGTTATGGCCAGTCGAAGTTCGGGGCGCGTAGTAGCCGAAACGTGCGCCCGCAGGTCCTATTTCTGGTGCCTGCAGAACCTCCGGCTGCCACTGTGCGGCCGCATGGATGATATGTGCGGCCGCACGTTTTGAAAATCGGCCTGTGTTGATTTTTTCCGTTTTTTCTTAATTTTCTTACCTTTTTACCCTTTCTCTTGAGGATATTTTGGGATTTCTTCTCCCACAAAGTTTAGAAACATCCTAAGGCTTGGCATTATTATTGGTTTTTGGGGGGAGGACAAAAAAGGGAGAAAAGGGGGAAAAAGCTAGGGTTTTCTTGAGAGCTTAAGGAAGAAATTGAAGAGGAAGGAAGAAATCACCTATTGAAACTTTATATCTTCATCCAAAGGGGGGTTTCTACTTCATTATTCTTGTATTTCTAACTCATTAATCTCTTGTAATGTATTATCTTCATCTCTCCCTTGTGTCTTTTGCACTTATGGGCTAATTATCTTAGTGTTGGGATTCTTGATGTAACTTACTTCACTTAATCAATTCCAATATTTGTTTACTAGACTTTGTGTAATTTATCTCTTGTGTGTTTGTATTTGAGCTTTGTTGCCTTTCATTTGCCTAGCTACCAAATGATTGTTTGAGGATTGTATGATCATTGAGAGATGTAATACAATTTGGAAACAACTTACAAACACCCTAGGTCTCATAATTGTAGGATATAGAGATATTCCTATCCCTAGGTGATCCTTTGAGTATTTTCACAATGGTTAAAGCGATTGGTTGGTTCTAATCGGCGTAGAGATACGTTCGATTAACCAATTAGTTAGACTTAGTTTAACACTCGAGAGAGGTAACTAGTAAATATTGGAAAATCGGATCTAACTTGTAGATAAGTGACTCATGCTGGTGCAAATTGTGGAATTGATATAGTGAAGTTAAGTGAAATCTTGAATCCCGACACTCCCTTCTCCAAATCATTATCAAAGTATTTTCTACTCCTTTAAACTTGCTTTAGTTGTGCTTTAATTGAGTAGAATATTAATTACAAATCTTCAATCGTGTCATTTTACTTGGCTTTTCAATTGAGATAAGATTGGTAATTTAGACACTAGTAGTTCAATCTTCGTGGGTACGACAACCCTCTTACTCTGTACTACTTGAACGCGATATCGTATACTTGCGGTATACAATTGAGCAAACAGAGCCAATGTGAACATATGATTAGCAACTGGGCCCAATATGAGATTGTGACATGCATTTGCACCTGCATCTATTCCCACTGACTCTTTGTGATTCATTTTGTGTTTGTTTATGTGTTTAGATGATGCAGAAGTAGAAAACATGCCAGGGACGGTGTAGAGTCCTCAAGAGCTTGACATACAATGTTGTGTGTGGAAAGGGAAAACTAAAGCTCTTGTAATGTATTTTGATTTTGACCCAAACTACCCCCAGATAATATGTTTTGTTTTGTTGCACGTTAAGGAAGCTTGTAATTTTGGGCCTTGTTTTTCCCACCATATTTTTCCACTAACTCCCACTAACTTTTTCTCTCTCATCATTTTCAACCACCCATTTAATTTTTTTATATTTTTTAATACATTTTCCTCAATTTTCAACCACATATCCTACACGCAATTTGAGTAAATCTACAAAATATTCCAAAGAACAAGGCCTTGATATATTTCACTAGGTTTAATATATGTACTCGTGGTTTCGGAAACAAAGATATGTGTAACGCCCATTTAATTATTTTATATTTTTTAATTATTTTCCTCAATTTTCAACCACCCATTTAATTATTTTATATATTTTAATACATTTTCCTCAATTTTCAACCACAGATCCTACACGCATTTGAGTAAATCTACAAAATATTCCAAAGAACAAGGCCTTGATATATTTCACTAGGTTTAATATATGTACTCGTGGTTTCGGAAACAAAGATATGTGTAACACCGTCTCTAATCTCATTATGTGATATGTGCTCTGATATGATATATGACATGTTATAAGGAACAAGACAACTATTTATAGGGGATGTTACAAGGTGGCATGAGAGTAGGGTTTTCCTATCTTCCCCACACATCAATGGACTCTCTTTGCCATTCCACGAAATGATATGTCCTATATGATATGAAGGTATGATATGTTTTATATGATTTGAAGTTGTTGTACGCTGCTATGTGTGATGTGTGAAGAGAATGTGCGGGTTTGGAATTAGAATTTGAGTATTGGGATGCCTCATCTTTTCCTTTTATAGTCTCCTTTTCTGTGAATAGATGGCTGAGGATCAGGCTACGATTATTGAAAGGTTGATACGACTCATTCAGCAACAGTCACAACAAATGCTATAACAATCACAAATGATGCAGCAAATGATGAATAATGTGATTGCTAATCATAAGTAATTCGGTTAGTGGTGTTTCAAAAGCTCACAAAGCAAAAGAAGAGAAAAATAAGGAGTTTGCAACTGATCGTTGTCGACGTTTGAATTCTCCAATCTTTGAAGATGTTAAGGATCCGATTGATGCTGAAAACTGGATACAAATGATGGAAAGGATATTTGAATATGCTTACATTTCGGCCTCCGAGCAAGTGAATTGTGCTACGTTCATGTTTCGCGATTCAGCTGGCTTTTGGTAGGATACAGTGAGGAAGGCTAAAAAGTTAGTGACATAGCTTGGACTGATTTTTTTACCAGGGTTGGTGCTAAATATTTTTCCGACGCAGCTCAAAATGAGAAGTTAAATGAGTTTATTCGGTTGCAAGAAGGGAATATGTCAATTAATGAATATAGTAAGAAGTTTGACGAGCTTGCCCAATTTTCCACGCATATAGTGGATACTCCTGTCTGTAAGATTGCTCGATTAATTGCAGGATTGAAGCCTGAGCTGGCTCGAGATGTCCAGCTAGCAAGTGTTTCGACGATGAGTTATGCTGAAATTATGGAACGGGTTTATGTAGCTGAATGAGTTGAAGCAAGAATTTCTCAAGCTCGCCAAACCACAGGTCAATCAATTCGGTCAGTTCAATCAAACCAAAGTTCAACTCAATCTTCACAAGGATTTTCGTATGGTAATTGAGGTGAGGATCAAATTTTCGAGGCCGAAGGGGAAATAATAAGAGACCTCCGAGTAATACCTCTTCATTCTGACCTCTGGCAAAGAAAGGACTGGGTTCTTCATCTATTCCGACTAGTCAGTTCTGTAGGAAAAACCATGGCAGTCAATGTTATTATGCTACCAACCGATGCTACAAATGTGGGAAAGAAGGATATATGATTCTAGATTGTCCGGAAATGAAGAATCAACAACCACAGCCTCGACAAGCCGGATGAGTATTTGCCATTGCTCAACTCGAAGCTCCTGAGAAAACCAATGTTATCTTATGTACTGTTTCTATTTATACTTTACCCACATATGCGCTATTTGATTCTAGAGCTACGCATTCTTTCATATCCCTATCTTGTGCCCAAAATTTGCATATGACTTCGGAGCCCCTATGACCTCCTTTTGATGTTATTGTACCTTTAGGTCAAGATCAATATGCTATGTGGTATTTTCCATCCGTTACGATTCAAGTTCTGGGTTTTGATATGTTAGCCAATCTCATTGCTCTTGAACCTTGAGATTGTGATATTATTCTTGGCATGGATTGGTTGACAAAATATGGGATGATTGTGGATTGTCTTGGCCGACCATTGATATTTTCAGGAAGTGATCCTGTTGTCTTTCCTAAGTTGGATCGCTCGACTCAAATAATTATCTCGGCAATGAAAGGCAAGAAGTTAATTAATCAAGTGTGTCAAGCATATTTGATCACTCTGTACAGTATAAAAGTTGAGGAGCCAAAGACACCATCTTCTGTTCCGGTGGTATGTGAATTTCTTAATGTGTTTCCCGATGACCTCCCCGAATTACCTCCGTACTAGGAAATTGATTTTCTTATCGCTGTTATTCAGGGTACTATCCCTATATCGAAGACCCCCTACCGAATGGTGCCTTCTTTACTTTATTCGGCCGAGTACGTCTCTTTGGGGTGCTCTAGTTTTGTTTGTAAAGAAAAAAGACGGTTCTATGCGACTTTGTATTGATTATCGGGAGTTGAATAAAGTCATGATCAAGAATAAGTATCCTTTGCCCCATATAGATGAGTTGTTGGATCAACTTTAGGGCTCAACAATATATTTGAAGATTGATTTACGATCTGGTTATCATCAGTTAAGAATTAGTAAAGAAGATATCCCCAAGTCGGTTTCTAGTACACGGTACGAGCATTTTGAGTTTCTTGTCATGCCGTTTGGCCTTATAAATGCCTCGGGGGCTTTCATGGATTTTATGAACCGAGTGTTTAAGCTATATCTTGATAAATTCGTCATTGTGTGTATAGATGATGTCTTGATTTACTCTAAATCTTGGGAAGAACATGAGCAACATCTCCATATTGCCTTGCAGACACTTCGAAATGAGAAGTTATATGCGAAATTTTCGAAATGTGAATTTTGGTCAGAGCAAGTGGTTTTTCTAGGGCATGTTGTGAAGAAAGAAGGTATATCAATGGATCCAAATAAAGTAGAAGCGGTTTTGAAGTAGCCTCAACCAACTACACCTATCGAAGTTCGAAGTTTTGTAGGTTTAGCTGGCTATCACCACCGATTTGTAAGAAATTTTTCCAAGATTGCTGCTCCACTCACGCATTTAACACGAAAGAATGTGTCATTCGGTTGGACGGATGAACGTGAGCGCAATTTTCAAGAATTAAAGATTCGCCTGACAACAGCCAATTTTGGAAATTCCTAATGGCATTAGTATATTCACTATTTATAGTGATGCCTCTCACCAAGGACTTGGATGCGTTTTGATACAAAATAAAAAGGTAATCACCTATGCCTCTCGCCAATTGAAGTGCTATGAACGAAACTATCCGACACATTATTTGGAGCTGGCAACAATTGTATTTGCTCTGAACATTTGGTGCCATTTGAGTGAACTGTGGGATATATACGGATCACAAAAGTTTGAAGTATTTCTTCACTCAAAAAGAGCTCAATATGGGTCAGCACCGTTGGTTGGAGTTTGTAAAAGATTATGATTGTACAATCCATTATCATCCAAGCAAGGCGAATGTAGTGGCAGATGTATTGAGGTGTAAGGCACCAAAGCAAAGGCCATGTGAATTGCAATGGGAAATCGAGAAATTCGATCTTGAAATCTTGGAATCCAGTGAAACTCGATTGGCAATCATGTCAATCAATGCTTATTAATTGGATTAAGGAAGGGCAAGAAGATCATGAATGTGCAGGTAAGATCAAGAAACAAATGATCGAGAAACCGAATCTAGATTTTCTAATACAACAAAAGATCCTTAAATATAAGGATAGATATTATGTACCGGCAAAGAATGCCCTACGACAGGAGATTTGTAACAAGGCTGATATGACGTCATATACCCTCCATCCCGGTTTGACCAAGATGTATAGAGCAATTAAGACGCCTTATTGGTAGTTCGGTATGAAACGAGAAATAGCGGAATATGTGGCAAGATGTTTAGTTTGTTAGCAGATAAAAGTCGAACATCAAAGACTGGCACGAACGCTACAACCTCTTCCAATTCCCAAGTGGATGTGGGACAAAATCACAGCAGATTTCGTAAGTGGTTTGCCAAGAACAAGCAAGGGTTTTGATGCGATATGGGTCGTAGTTAATTGGCTTACAAAGTCCTCTCTTTTTCTACCAATCAAAATGACATTTTGGATGGAGAAATTGGCTCAACTGTATGTGCAAGAAATCGTTGGTCTGGATGTTGTTCCTGTCACAATTACTTCTGATCGCAATCCCAGGTATTTATCTCATTTTTGGAAAGAATTACATATTGTTTTGGGGACGAAACTTCGATTTAGTATGGCATTCCATCCTCAAACGGATGGACAAACGGAAAGAACAATTGAAACATTGGAAGATATGCTACGTGCATGTGTTTTGGAATTTTAGCAAGGTTGGGGTCACTGTCTTCCTTTGATTGGGTTTGCATATAACAACAGTTACCATTCTTCGATTGGGATGCTGCCTTATGAAGCTTTATACGGGCGCAAATATAGGTCTCCTCTACATTGGAATGAGGTAGGAGAAATGAAAGGAATGCAAACAAAAATGATACAAGATATGATTTTGGCAGTTGAAAAGATTAAGCAATGAATGAAAGCTCCTCAAGATCGCCAGAAGAGTTATGCGAACAAACGACGTTGGCCATTTGAATTTGAAATTGGCGATAAACTCTTTATTTGAATCTCGCCAATCAAGAGGCTCCTTGGATTTGGAAAACGCGAGAAGTTAACTCCCCGATATATTGGCCCGTATGAGATTATTGAAAGAGTTGGGGAAGTTGCTTATCGATTATGCTTACCCGTGCATATGAATGGATTCACAATGTGTTTCATGTCTCGACTTTGAGAAAGTATATCCCGGATCCATCACATGCTTTGCCACAACCACCATCACACAATTAGCCTGATCTATCCTACGAAGAGAAGCCGGTTCAGATTGTTGCATGAGATGTAAAGCAACTTAGAGGTAAACAAATATCTCTTGTTTGTGTATTATGGCCAAGCGCCGCCATTGAAGAGGAGATATGGGAAAAAGAGGAGACTATGAGACGACAATATCCCAAGCTATTCCTAGGTAAAATTTCAACGACGAAATTTATTTAAGGGGGTAGATTGTAACACCCCGTCCGATTTCATATGTGATTTCATATGAGATTTGACATGATATGAATCAGTTTTAAGATTATGATTATGAGTATGATGTGTGTATTGCACGTTTTATAAGTGTGTCGGATGTGTTTGGATATGATACGGCCTTCAAATTCATGACAGGAAGAAAATTGCCACAAAACCAATTTTGCAGCCATAATTGTTCAAGATGCGGCCATAAAATTTTATATACCATCATACAATTAAGTGTTATGTCCATAAAATCTAAGTGTAAGAAGTGAAAAGTTTTAGAGAGTTTGACATGGCCTTACATTTTGGACATACAGTCGTAATATGAGATACACGGCCGTAAAATGTAAAAGATTAAGAGAAGTGGAAATTTTACAAAGGCATTTATACGGTTGTATGTAGAATGGATACAGCCGTATGGTTCGGGTAACGACTGTACATTTAAGTATACGACCGTAATGTTGGAGAAGGGAGAGATTCAAACATTTTCAAAGACTTTTGTACGGCTGTAATATATAAGGGTACGTCCGTAAGTTTGTGATTTACGGTCATAAATTATGAGTTACGGTACAATTTTAAGTCGGCAAAAAAGTTTATCTAGACATTTCCAACCATTTGGGATAAGTTTTAACACCAAAACTTGGTCCCTAAAGGTCCTAAGACACCCAAAACCACCCTCCGACACCTGTAAGCTCTCCAAACTTGGTTGAGATTGATTTACCAATAGTTATCACCATTTTTCCAACCCTTTGGTATTAAGAAAAAGAGGAAACGAAGAGAAGAAGAAAGAGGAAGCTTTGCCAACCTACTCTATTGTGTCTCAGTTACATTTAAAGGTGGGTAATAAATGTATAATATATAAAAAAAAGAGTACGTATGCACAGATATGTGACTTGTTTGGAGGTATGCAAATCGAAAGGCTCAAATCTTTTTGTGTGAAGGCTTATTGTGTTATATGATATGTTATGTACTTATGACTCCACTTTATGCTATATGTGAGGAATTCATGTTGTTGCTAAGATGTTTACATGCTTGCTAAGATGCTTACATGTTCATGATGCCTTTATTAGGTAATATGACTTGTTTGATGTTAAAACTTAAAGATGAAATGTTTGCACCATCATGGCATGAAAAAGTGTGATTGCAAGTTGCTTATAATGTGTTGACATATATGGGAATGTGAAGTTTTGGCCAATTGGGGGATCTAAGCCCCATATGTGATCAGGGGTGGTAAGAAATTTCGGAGGCCCTAGGCAAAAAAAAAATTTGGGGCCCTATCAATACTAGAATTAAATTTATATATAAAGAAGAAAAAAATAAATGTATAAAAGACACTAGAAAATCCACTGCATTTCATATCAAATTTACTCTTTTAGCAGTCTTAGATGCAAAATTCATAATCAAACTTTGTTTCACCATGTTTTCTTCAATGAATACCACCAAATTTGGGCTTTGTTTCAACGTTTTAACATCGAATTTGGGCATCCTGCCTTTTATATTATACAAATAAAAGAGAAAAAATTGGGTATTCTGAACTTTTTTGGGTGGCCCTAGGCGGTCGCCTACTTTGTGTAGTGATAGATGGCCTAATGGGGGATCTAAACCCCAAATATAATACGACGCCTGACAATTTGTAATATGTGATTTGCTAGCACTAATGTGAACACATGATTAGCAACCGGACCCAATATGAGAATGTGACATGCATTTGCACTTATATCTATTCTCACTGAGTCTTTATGACTCATTTTGTGTTCATTTATGTGTTTAGATAATGTAGGAAGTAGAAAGCATGTAAGGGATGGCAGAGAACCCTCAAGAACTTGACGTACGATGTTGTGTGTGGAAAGGGAAAACTAAAACTCCTGTAATGTATTTTGATTTGTACTTGAAACTACCCCAAATAATATATTCTGTTTTATTGCACGTTAATGAACCTTGTAATTTTGATGTATTTCACTGGGTTTAACATATGTACTCGTGGTTTCGGAAAGAAAGATATGTGTAACGCCGTCTCTAATCTCATTATGTGATATGTGCTTTGATACGATATATGATATGATATAAGGAATGAGACAATTATTTAGAGGAGTCATTATAGGGTAGTTTTGCCCAATATAAATATATGACTTTCTTTTTCTCAAAATGATATCGAAACTTCTTTTGAAGTTTCTTTAATGAAGTGATTGTATTTTATTAATATCACTTTTTTAATGTAATAACATTAATTTTCTTCATTCTTAAGGTTTGAAATTTAAATGAACGAAAGTAAATAATTTTTTTTAATAATCTATTTTTCATCTCCATGTATGATACGTTGGTTACTATTTAACTTTTCTAAATTTTGTTCCAATCACAAGAACCAATCTCTGAAATAAATATAACCATCTCATAAAACTCAAAGACCATAGTATAATTAACTCACTTATTTAAATATTTTTTTCAGTTCAAATTATAAATATAATAATTAATCTGGTGATCTTTATATATGTTCTCATTAATCATGATAAAATTCAAAAATAATGAATAGGAACCAATGAATCACACAAGCAAGCAAAAGGAAGATGATTAAAAAATATATTTACTTTCATTCATTAAAATTTCAATCTCGAGAATGAAGAAAATTCGTTACATTTTACAAAAAAAGTTTGTCAATAAAATACTATAATTTCATTGAAGAAATATCGATACCATTTTGAGAAAAAGAATGCCATATATATTTATATTGAGATTATTTTGTATATTTTTAGTAATTAAAGAGTAATATGTCAAAGTTAAGTGATGGTTTAGTAAGTTATAAAAACGTTCAATGATCAATGAATATTACATCAAAGTTCAATGATAATTTTGTAACTTGAAGATAAGTTTAGTGATTCGATAACCGATAAATAAGTTTAGTGGCCATAAAGTAACGTACTTGCCATGTGTCCAAATCGTCAAGCCACATCATCAATCTGTTAAGCCACGTCAGACTTCCGTCAAGTCTAACTGGGGAATCCGTTGTAGTGATTGATGGGTAATATTTTTATAAGTTTCGTGGTGGAAGAGTAATACTTTATTAAGTTCAGCGGCTAACGGGTAACATTTTGAAGTTTAGTGATGATAATTTAGAAACGAGAGTATAAGTTCAATAACCAGAAAAGTATTTAACTAAAAAAAATTATTATTGCATTGGATAATAGGCTTCCTTAATTTTTTCTGCAACACTATATATACACACATATTGAATGCATGCAGTAGGTACATTAAGTAGCATATTTAAAATAGTATTGTGGACATTTATAACCAAAAATGCTATCAAGAAATCGTGTTTCATAACTGCGCTTCCGATTTGGTGCCCACATTTGAGCGCTTTAATGGCGGGGACACTTGCCCATCATTCGGCCACATGGGTGCCCACATATGAGCACTTGGTCCTTTGCGTTCATTAATTGTAAAACTTATAACTGGATGACATAAATTATAGGGAAATGAAAACCCCACATACGTTTTCCTCCATTTGGAAAACTATCTTTATTTAGTTTTATTTATGTATTTATTGATATATTTAACAAACACATAAGTCATGTAGTCCGATCCAGTAATGAATCTACTGAACCCAGAGCCGGACTTTCCACGAGGCTCGAGAGGCCTCCGTCTCGGGGCCCGAAATTTAGAAATTTTTTGGGGGCCCAGAATTTCCAAGATGTTTTTTTATATATATTAAAGCACATAGAATTTAGTAACATAAAGCCTGGTGGTGTGGTGGATGAGTAGTTGTCACGTTTCATTACCCACCCAGGTTCGAAACGCCCTCAGTGCCAACTATTGTGTATTTTTTCAAAGTGATTTTAGTGACTAACCAGGCCTGCAAGGGAATTTAATGACTAAATGGGCCAACAAGGGTATTACGTATCCAATTCAAATTCTAGCCAGTAAACCTATTCCTATTACAAATTTACAATAGTAATTCACGCATCTTTTATATGGCTCGTCTTCAACAGTTCAACTCGAAAAACAAGGATATTCGTGCGCCATAACCATTAGCAACGCTGAGACATTAGCAACGCACGATCTTGAGAATTTTGAGTTTTTGCTTGGCATGGTAATTTGGTACAAATTATTGCATGCGATCAACAATGCAAGTAAATTTCTTTAGGGTGAAAATATAAACATTGATGTTGCTATCAAACTCCTAGAAGGACTTCTTTTGTTTCTTGATGACTATAGAGAAAATGGGTTTGAAAAGGCCAAGGTTGAAGCAAAACAAATAGCAAGTGAAATGGGAGTTGAATCGATCTTTCGAGAAAAACGTATTATTCGAAGAAAGAAACAATTTGATGAGGTTGGCAATGATGAGGTAAATCAATCTGCTGAAGAATCTTTTCGCGTAAATTATTTTCTCTTCATAATCGATCAAGCTCGTTCCTCACTTCAAACTCGTTTTGAACAATTTCAAAATCTGAAGAAACCTTTGGATTTTTACTTAATTTGGAGAAGTTGAAGTGTGTTGATGATGATAATTTATTGAGGTCGTGTAAGAACCTCGAAAAATCTTTGAGCATAATAATCATTCCGATATTGATGGAAATGATTTATTTTTGGAGTTGTCAACATTGAAGTATTGTTTACCAGAAGAAACTAAAGGTGCAATTGATGTCCTGAATTATTTGAAGAAATGAGATGGGGGTTACCCAAACGCTTGTATTGCTTATAGAATTTTGCTGACTATACCAGTTACAGTTGCATCTGCAGAAAGAAGTTTCTCCAAGTTGAAGCTGATCAAGAATTACCTTCGGTCAACTATGTCACAAGAAAGATTGAATGGATTGGCCATGTTGTCAATTGAGAGAAAAATGCTTGCACAACTTGAATATGAAAAATGAATTGATATTTTTGCCTCCAAAACAGCGAGGCGTGTAGCTTTTAAGTAATCATTTAAGATGGAGTTTGGCACGATATTTTTGATATTTTAAATGTATTCTATAATTATATTAGTTTTATTGATAACACTTCTTGAATTTATGATATGGTATGGGGCCCAATTTTCAGATCTCGACTCAGGCCCCCGAAACCCAAAGTATGGCACTGACTGAACCCTGCAACAAAAGAAAGGAATCCCATTCTCACTATTATAATGTGATAGAAACAAATTAATTAATTAGAATAATTCTACATATAGACATTTTTAATTGATATTTTGTTATGTTATAACTGATTTATTGAGTGATAAAAAGGTACACATATTTTTATCTTTTAGTGTATTCAATAAAGATACACCACGTTAGTCGGACAACTTAAAAACATTAGTTTCGAATGTTAATGTACCATCATACCATACTCAATTAAGAAGGGAGAGCTAGTGATCTTTGGGCAATCAGTGGAAGGAGCGATCTTGTAAATTATATTAACACCCCACATGGCAGGGAGCACTAATACAGAAAAAGTTTTGGGTGGCGGTTAAAAATAGCAACCGGTGGTGGTTTTGGAAACGCCACCCAAAACGGCGACACCCAATATCGCCATTTCGGGTGGTGGTTCCAAAAACGCCACCCAAAATCCATTTTTTTCTTTTTTTAATTTTAGAAAATAACGGGTGGCAGTTCTTTAGTTTAAGAACCGCCACCTAAAACCATTTTTTAAATAAAAAATTTTAAAATATGAAGAACTTCCAGATCTAAGATTAAAAAATAATCAAAGTAAAGCAAAAATGTTAAACAAAATTGCAAATTGTAGAAAACCAAAGCAAGATGAAGGAAAAATACATATCAACATGTAAAAAATGAAAATCTATACATTAAATTTGGAGATCTGAGATAAACATACACAAAAATTCGAATAAAAACTTGCAGATCTGAGATGAACCTACACATAATCATATGAACATACATAAAATTCGAACAAAAAATGCAGATTTGAGATAAACTTCAGCTCGAAATTATTATAGTGAAAACCAATAATGAAACCAACAACTTTGATGTTTTCTTCTTTCAAAAATTGACAAAAAAATGCCCAAAATCCTCAAAAAATTGAAACCAACAACTTTGATGTTACTCCTTCGCTGTTTTTGGATTTATATCGTGTTTAAACACTACCTTGCTTCAAATGTGGCTCTAATTTGTAAAGAAATTGCAACAATTTGGCACCACTTCGCTTGAAGATTCGAAATTTTCGAGAGAAATGAGGGAAAGCTGAGAAATGAAAAATTTCGCTATTGGTGGTGTTATAATAGACTTTAGGGTGGCAGTTGTATATATAATAACCGTCACCCGTTCTTGACAAAGGGTGGCGGTTCTTGGCCAAGAACCGCCACCCTTTGTCATTTTTTTTAATGAGTTTTGGGTAGCAGTTGTATACATAACACTGGCACCCTTTCCTGTAAAAAAAAAAAAAATTTAACGAGTTTTGGGTGGCGGTTCTTGCCAAGAACTGCCACATTTTGTTAACATTTTTTTTCACCGAATTTCGGTGGCGGTTCTTACCAAACAACCGCCACCCATTTTCTTTGGATAGCGTTTACTATAGAATTCCCACCCATTGGGCGACACCTAATATCACTTTTGTATTAGTGGAGCTCAACGGCCCTTCCGTAGTCAATACGTTTGAAAGCTCTTATAACAGTTTTAAAGCACTCGCAAATGGTTTGAGGTTCGGGTGTCGTTTTGGCCGCGTCATACGGAGACTTAATTTCATCGTAACATGGTGGTGGCGCAGTATCACCATGTCATTGAACGTAGCCAATGCAATGCCACGTGCTAGCAAACACCATTCTGCATATGATTTCAGACTCCGCCACCACCACACCCATTGCAATCACCCGCCAACCACCACACAATTCTGGCTGATGAAGCCATTCTACTATACATATAATAATTGTTGAGAAATGATCAAATAAAATAAATAAATAAATGGTCAAGAATGGCGTCTAGTTGGTCAAATGAGTGTGGTGGTGGATTGGTCAAAAATGGTGGTGGTGGATTGGTCAAAAATGGTGGCCACCTCCTTTGGCACACCACTTGAAAGCTCTATAAAAGGCCATGAATGTTAATCATTTGATATGTCCAATCCAAGAGAAAGAGACCATCTCAAGTAGAGAGAATTCTCGTGTTTGAGAAGAGGGATAGAGAGAAAAATGTAGTCTCTTTAGAGTATGGTTTATATACTCGGTAAAAAGAGAGTTTTTCTTGTCTTCTCGTGGGAATGTGTCTGATATCGTACGTATGTGTTCTCTGTAAGTAAACTTGTTTCTGTGAGTGAAACTGTAAGGTTTATTGAGAGCTGGATGTACGAGGGATTGGGTGAGAGGAAAAATTACTGAGAGTGTGGTTGTAACAATTTTCCACATAGTGAATTTTTCTTCTGGTTGTCGTTAGACAACGGCCGTGGTTTTTCTCTGGATTTGGAGTTTTCCACGTAAATCCTTGTGTTGTGATTGTGTTATTATTCTTTCATGTTATTTCCGCATTTATTTGATAAATTCTACAACAAAGAAGGATCCTAGAGTTAATCCGAAATGTAGTTCGGATTGGTGTTTTCCCAACAATAATTTGGAACAATAATTGTCTATGTTATGATTTGTGCCATGTCTATATGGAGCATAGGAGAGGAGAGGAACAGTGCACTGGGCCGAGTGTCTGATTGGTTCATGGGATGATTGTTCTTTTTTTTTTTTTTCCCTTAAATAGATGGGATGCTTGTTAGTTGGTTTCAATTAATGCTGTAAGTTCCAGAATTTGTACAAGTATGAAATATGAATTTCAAAAAAAAAAAAAGAAGTACAACTATACTATTGGAGGTGCCGCAAATATTTTTCTTGCTAAAAACTAATTTTTTAGGTGGATAATAGTGGGAACTATGAAATATATGAATACTAATTAGTGATAAAGTGAAATATATGATTAATATTAATATTTAACTCTTACTATAATAGATGATTTTCAGGTCGAGAAAAATTAATTAATACCAACAGGGGGTTATAATAATACCTCCCCTGTCCAAATTATGTATGCGCATTTTCTTTCATGCTTAAACAATTAAAATATTGTAGCAAAAGCAAATAATATTCTTAGTTAATTAGTGAAAAAAATTGTTGAAACTATTGAATTATTTTAAAGTCTACAAATTAAAGTAAATGAATGAATACAAAGTAACAGAGACATCGAGAGAGGGAGAGCGAGGAGGTCCACATAATTTTGACGAAGGGGCCATTATTAATATTTTCAAACAAGGTGTAGCGGGTGTTAGTGTATGTGTAAAAATAGATTTTTATGGATTTTAATGTAATATATAAGAGAGAATAAGTGAAATTGAATGGTGAAGATTTGTATAGTATAAATAAGTCTCACGAGATACGTGAATATGAAATAAGAGAGAATGAGTGGAGTTTAAAAAAATATATAAAAATATATAAAAATTTATAAAAATTTATAGGCTAACAGGCACGTAGTTGGGTGACCACGGTTTCATGGCTGCTTGATTTAAAGAAAAATGCCGCCCTCATAACCATCCCTGGTACCATCATAAATGACCTTTTTTTTTTTTTTTTTTCCGTTTTTCCTTTTTCCTTTTCTGTATCATCGGAGATTTTTATTTTTTAAATTCTTGAATATAATTCAAAATTCAAAATGTGCAAAATTTATCAGGGGAAAAATTAGGTGCATGAGGGTGGGCGAATTGAAGACACAAGATTTGATTGGATCATGAGCTATAACAATAGACAAGGTTGTACGTAGACTAGTTGACTCGTATAAAGTTGATCGATGAATTGTTTCTTTCATGCATGTGTTCTTGTCCTCCAAATTATAAATTTATTTATTTATTTTCTATCTCAACATTACTTTTACTCCTTTCAAGAAAACAAAAAAAAAAAAAACCATTAGGTTTATTATTTATAAATAAATGTTTGCTTGCATATGTATACTGCAACAAATATACACCTGATAATGATTTAGGCCTTGTTTGATTGGGGGTTTAGTTGTTGCGCGGTATTCTCCGTGTAAAAATGTGTGGTTAATATTATTTTGGGAAATGTGTGTGTGGTTGAAAATGAGTATAAGATATACGGAATTGCGTACGGATTTGGTTAACACCAAATAGAACAAGGCCTAGGTCGACTAATTAAGTATCATATATATTTAATTAAAACATCACATGGTGTCCACAGTCCACATTCATAATTGAAAATGCTATATTATATTAAGAAATCGCATTTCTTAACTACAAGTGAAGTACTAATGGGAAAATTCATTAATCATACAACTCATAACTGGGAATACAGAAATTACAGAACAACGGAAACTCCAGGTTTTCCTTCCATCCGACAAACTATCCTTATTTAATTAATTTATTTATTATTCATAACAAACACGTACAACATATAGTCCGATCCACCGATGAATATTCTAATGAACCCTGCAAAAAAGAAACGAATCTCATTCTCATTATCATATATAAATTCATAATAATTTTTTTAAAAAAAAAAATTGTGATAGAAATTGAGAAATTAAGTACGAATTAGCTAGAGCTAAAGTTAGAGATAAATAATATTAAATTATTAATTAATGACTTACTTCGCGCAATCAGTGGAAGGGTCGATCTTGTAAGGAATGTTGACACCGCATTTGCCAGGGAGACCAGCAACCTTTCCATAGTTAATGGTGCCGAAACTTCCAGCAACAGATTTAAGGCACATGCAAACGGATTGACGATCGGGTGTCGTTTTCGCGGCGGCGTTCACAGACTTAATTCCACCGCAGCAAGCTGCCGGTGGTACGACATTGCCACTTTGAACATAGCCAAGGCAGGGTCTTAGGGTGCCCACCACCGATGAGCATGCGATTGCAGCCTCTGCCACCGGCGCCACCCCGACAGCCACTGCGATCACCGCCAACAACACTGCCTTCACGATTCCAGCTGATGAAGCCATTTTGTATATGATGATCTTTGTTTTCTTTCTATTACTCGTTGGAACAATTAATGTATTTGTTATGATTTTTGTGTTGCCAAATGCCAATTGTGATGACCAGTTTATATAGAGGAGAGGAGTGTGTCTGATTGGTTGTTAGTTGGCTTCAATTAATGCGGTCATTTCATGAATTTGTACAAATATATTACATCCTTCCCAAAATTCTAGCCATTTTCTTATCTTTGCACAAATTTAAATAAAATACAATTAATAGTATTCAAAAACAAAAATACAATTCAAAATTATTTTCCTAATATGTTATCTCATTTATTAGATATTTTATTTCAACTATTCTATTTTGATGATAATAATATATATTAAATAATGACATAAAAAATAAGTAATATTTTAACTATATCTTTAAAAGGAATATGACCTTTATTTTGGGACTGATAAAAAAGGAACGGTAGATTATATTCTTGGGACCGAGGAGTTTTTTTACATGAATTATTGATAAAGTAGTTTTAAATTCTTTCGAGAAGTAAAAAGAGTTAGAGACCTATTGGATCATTGCTAATGCTTTTAAGTGTATCATCTAATCAAAATATTCTGTATTTATATATATATATATATATATATATATATATATTATATATATAATATTTTAATTGGATATAAAAAGTGAATGACTAAAAGATGTCAAATATCAATTCATAAAGAAAATATATTAAAGAAATAAAAAATTTACCTAATCAATTTACAAGTGATTGAAAAAACTTGTAAATTAAGAAAAAGTAAATTTGTACTATTGTATCATACAAACCCTAAATTTGCCGCCCTCGTAACCTACCTTACTGCCATCACAAATGATATTTTTCTGTTTAGCTATTATTGGAGGTTTTTACATTTTAATTGTTGAATTCAAGGCCTTATTCTATATACAATAAATTTCACATACTTTAATTTATTTTAATTTTTCGATTAATTTTCAACCAATCAAACTCTAATTTGATGATTTATTTTATTTTTTTTCAATTCTTAACCGCACACCTAATATAAAATTCGAAGGCTAAAGTTAGATTTCCATAATAATTATTTTACCCCTAATAATTATTTAATATTATATTAAAAATAATAATAATAATATAATTATTTTTCTAATTATATTATTCTTTATATAATTATCTATGTACCTATAACATCATCGAAATTCGAATGAATTAAAACTATTTTGAAAATAACAAGGCCAAAATGCGAAACATTTATCACTGAAACAAATTATGTGAATGAGGGTGGGCAGGGACACAAGATTTGATTGGATCATGGGCCATAATAATTCACAAGGCTGACACGTACGTAACCTAATTGTTAACTCTATTAACTCAAGCCTTGTTGTTTTCAAAATAATTTTAGGTTACTCGAATGTTGTGTTGAGTGTGTGGTTGAAAGTTAAAAAAATTATATATATTAAAAATATAAATAAATTATTAAATTAATATTTGAATTATTAAAAAGGATGAGAGAAAAAAAGTAAATTAAAGTAGATGAAATTTATTATGTAAAGAATAAGACCTCAAATAACGCCTTATTCTTTATTGTATAAATTTTATTTATTCGAATTATGTGTAAATTATGTAATTGAAAATAAAAAATGGTATATTAAAAAATATAAAATAATTATTTATATAGTTAAAAATGAGGAGAGAGAAAAAAAATTTAAATTTTACATTATAGTGAAAAGAGCAGAGGCCTAAAGTTGATACGATTGTTTCGTCCAATAATGCTCTAAATACAACAAATTTTAGTCATACATACTTTTTTTTTTTTTTTTTTTTTTTGTGAAACGGTTTAGTCATACATACTTAAAATTTCAATTTTACTTCTTACTATTTTCATGTTAAATTATTAAATGAAGGAAGATTGAAAATTTCAAATCTGTAACAAAGATTTGTATGTAATGAGGTATTATTGTTGTTTCTTCGATGCATTCTTGTCTTGTTCATTTCAAACACGTGTACAAAGATTTGAGATCCACGCGACCGACCATAATAAATGTCTAAGGGACAAAATAATGAATTTTCCACCTGCCCGTTACTAGCTATAGGTTATACAATACACTCATGTATTTTACGGGAGATATATTTAATAATTAATTAATTAATTAATAATTATGATTAAATAAGTAAATATAATAACTATACATAAAGGTAATAAATATCATAAAAATAAAATGTAATAATCTATATCTTATTAGAAAAGCTAACTTTAATGAACTAAACAATATATACCGATGAAATTCATCTAAACGTAGGATTTTATTTATTTATTTTCTGTAAAGTTGATTTGATTTGTACATTATTTTTGTTTCAAATTATGATCTCCAAACCACTATAATGTATTGAGTACTGATTTTGTTTTTGTTTTTTTTTTTTTTTAATTATAGTCCACTATTGGAAAGTGATTGTTCTAACTTTTGTGATAGTCATGCATCTAAGGAAATGGGTGGATACTGTTCTTTGAAACTTAAAGGCAATCTTGCATCATATGATCAAGTTTTTCTTTTTCCTATTAGCAATTTTGACTCAACAACATGATTTGCAAGTATTAATACAATGATTTGATGATGATATAAAATTTATGAAGATAGAGGAAGTAAGATGTAATATTTAGAGAGGAGAATGAGAGAATTTTATTGTATTAAGTGGGGAAAGAATACCCTATTTATGTAGCTACAAACAAGAATTGTAAATTACAATACACTCAGGGGGTAAAATAGGCATTCACATAGTAGATATTATATATATATATATATAGTATCCAAAGTATATTCTACAACACTTGAACGACTATTTTATTAAGTGAAAAACAAGAATACTAAAATTTTAGAACGCTCGTTAAAACCTCACAAGAAAAACCGTGGGATAAAAACACTGACCGAAGGAAAAGAGAGTACTCAAATTTCTCCCCCTCAATATAATATCACTTGATATCTTTAATTACTGCAAGCATTCGATTTTGCGTATCAATCCTTCAAATGTTGCGATCGGTAGTGCCTTCGTCAGCAGTGCAAGATTATCACTAGAACGGATCATTGTACATCAATTTAGTTACTCTATCAAGTTCATGAGTGAAGAAGAACTTTGGTGAAATGTGTTTCGTCCAGTCGCCTTTAATGAATCCATCCTTTAGTTGGGTTATGCAAGCGATTGTCCTCATACAATATAATTGGATTGGTTGTAGTAGAGGATAAACCACACTCTTTCGAATATGTTGTATCATCGTCTTCAACCATACGCATTCTCGACTTGCTTCATATATTGCTATCGCTACTGCATGGTTTGAAGATGTGGCTGTGAGTGTCCGCATTTGATCGACCGCCAAGATATTGCAGTTCCACCGCATGTAAATAGATAACCTGTTCGGGATTTTGCTTTATGTGGGTCGAGATAAATATCTGCATCAAAGATAACCAACTAATTCAGTTTAGTTTTATTTGAGTAAAATAGGCCCATATCTAATGTTCCTCGAAGGTAGCGAAACACATGTTTGATTCCATTCCGGTGTCTTTGTGTAGGAAGCGAGAACTATATCTTGCTAATAGATTTACTTTGCAAAGGCTATATCCTGGTCTTGTATTATTAGCAAGATATAATAGTGCACCGATTGCACTAAGATATGGTACTTCGGGTCCAAGGACCACTTCATCATCTTCTCGGGTCTAAAGGATCCTTTTTCACATCAAGTGACCGAACACTCATTGGGGTACTTAGTGGGTGAGCTTTATCCATATAAAATCGCTTAAGGACCTTTTTCTCAGATATGTGGACTGGTGTAAGAATATCCCATCTTTGAAATGTTCAATTTGTAAGCCAAGACAAAACTTAGTTCTCCCAAGATCTTTCATCTCAAATTCCCGCTTTTAAATAATTAACTGCTTTTGGAATATCTTCGCAGCCCGATAATATTTAGATCATCTACATATACAAAGAATAATAACAAATCCTGAAGGTGACCTTTTTATAAAGACGCATGGGCATATAAGATTATTTTTATACCCTTCTTTGTAAGATATTCGCTAGACGATTATACCACATGCGTCCAGATTGTTTCAACCCATATAATGATCTCTCAAGTTTTATCAATAAATTTCACGATCATTCGAATTGTATACTTGTGCAACTTCAATCCTTCAGGATTTTCATATAGATATCATTGTCAATTATACCATATAAATATGCAAGAACCACATCCATTAGTCTCATATTGAGCTTCTCATGTGCTGATTGTCGACAAGATATCGAAAGGTGATTGCATCCATTACAGGAGTATGTTGCTTCATAATCAATCTTAGGGCCTTTGCGAAAATCCTGTGCCACCAGTCGTGCTTTATATCTCACCACTTCATTTTTCTCATTTCGCTGCACGAACACCCATTTGTACCCTACTGGTTTAACCTCTTTTGGTGTTCGCATTATAGGTCCAAAAACATTTCGTTTTTCTAACGAGTCTAGCTCTGCTTGAATGGCATCTTTCCATTTCAACCAATCATCTCTTCGTCGGCATTCATCAACAGATTTTGGTTCAACATCTTCAACTTCATTGATTATATCAAGTGCAACATTATATGCAAATGCATTATTGATAATTGTTTCTTTTCTATTCCATTTCTTCTTTGTGAAAGCATAGTTTATAGAGATCTCTTTAATTTCATCGCTTTCAGGTACCTGAACTTTCTCAGGGGGTTCTTGCTTGATTTCATCTAATGATTTATTAAGACCTTCTGTTTCTTTAATGCGATTATTTTGCATTTGCTCCCCTTCTTTTTCGAGGATTTTTGTCTTTTGATCCAATAGGTCTACCACGCTTTTGTTGTACTCTCGATTCATTTGCAATTTTAGTTTGTTTTGGAATCTCAATTCTCATAGGGCATTCTCACCGGAATATGTGACTTAGTTATCCCTTTGGCATCTGTAAAAGCTTCGTAATCGACCGCTTGTTCCTTGTAAGTAAATTATCTTTTGAACTTCTTGCTCGCATTGCCCGGTCTGCAGGATCTAGGTTGGATAATGTTGTAGTATTCCATATCACTTCCTTTTCCAACCTTTTGCGTGTCACATCATTTTCCAACTTTTTATCTTCTCCCCCTAAAGGTGGGAATAATGTTTCATCAAATTGGCAGTCGGCAAAACGTGCATTGAAGATATTGCCTGTTTGGGGTTCAAGATATCTAATTATAGACGGAGATTCGAAACCAATATATATTCCCAACCTTCTTTGAGGCCCCATCTTAGTACGTTGTGGAGGAGTAATGGGTACATATACTGCACAACCAAATATCCTCAAATGAGAAATATTAGGCTCATTTTTCGAGACTAATTGTAATGGGGAGAATTTATTGTTGGATGTTGGCCTTAACCTTACAAGTTCCGCTGCATGTAAAATAGCATATCCCCATGCAGAAAGTGGGAGTTTTGTTCTCATGAGTAGTGGCACTGGCAATCAATTGGAGGCTTTTAATAAATGATTCAATTTAGGCCATTTTGAGTATGAACATAAGGAACTGGATGTTCAACTTTTATTCCAACTGATATACAATAATCATTAAAAGCCTGTGATGTAAATTCACTAGCATTATCTAGTCGGATCGTTTTGATTGGATAATCTGGAAAATGTGCTCGTAATCTTATAATTTGTGCTAGCAATCTCGCAAATGCCATGTTTCGAGTGGATAATAAGCATACGTGGGACCATCTTGTAGATGCATCTATTAAAACCATAAAATATCTGAATGGTCCACATGATGGGTGAATGGGCCCACATATATCACCTTGTATCCGTTCTAGAAATACTGGAGATTCATTTCCGACCTTAACTAGTGATGGTCTCACTATCAATTTTCCTTGAGAACATGCAGGACACGAAAATTCGTTAGATTGAAAAATCTTTTGACTTTTCAGAGAATGCCCACTTGAATTTTCAATTATTCTTCTCATCATTGTCGAACCAGGATGACCTAAACGGTCATGCCAAATATTGAAATCTTTTGGATTTTCAATCTTCCGGCTAGATGTAATATGTACTTCAATTGTATTAATATTGGTATAGTATAAACCGGAAGCGTATGCGGGCAACTTTTCCAACACATGTTTCCTTTCGGAAATCATAGAAGTTATATATAGATATTCCGCATTATTTTCTTTCGCTGTCTCAATATGGTACCCATTACTCCGTATGTCTTTAAAACTCAATAGATTTCTTTTTGATTTTGGGGCAAACAAAGCATTATTGATAATGATTCGTGTTCCCCCTTTCAATATGATATTTGCTCTTCCGGAGCCTTCAATAATTGCTGCCGAACCTGATACTGTTATTACATCATTCTTTATCATAGCCAAACTTGAAAAATACTTTTTGTTTCTTAATATAGAATGTGTCGAAGCACTATCCGCTAAACAAATTTCTTCATCCATGACCTTGGAGTCAATCAATAGGCGATCAATATTCTTTCTCCTTCAAAAGAAATGATGAATTTTAGAATATAATATTTTATTTATATATAAAACTGAGAATATAATGCTTACACACATACATACTCAGATACACACATATTATACATCATTATTTATTATACTGAGACACACATAAGTAGGTTTCATACATATATAGATACCATAGTAAACATCAATTCTCATTATGTTCGTAAAAATCGCAATCTCAAGATGTGTCGCTTTTGATGGCTCCAAGAGTGGAGTGTCTTCTTTATATGAGAAGTTTGTCTCAATGTTATTTACTTTCTCCCTTTTAGATGCTTGATATAAATCAACAAGATGTTTAGCGATTAAATGAGACTTTTGCCCAAAGTGTCCTTTCATGCCGCATCTATGGCATGAATTATCAACTCTCTTATCGATTCCTTCACATTTCTTTTATAGAGATTTCCCCTTCTTTCACCATGATTATTTACTTTCTTAAATTTGGAAAGCTGTCATGACTATTTCGATGCCATGAAAAATTTAGTCCACGCCCACGGCCTCGACCTCTGCCTCGATTAATGCCAAAGCGTATCCTCGCTCGTTGTATCCTCGTCCACGACTTGTAGATGCTATATTGTTCACTTGAGGCATTGGTAAAGATCCGTTGACGAGATTCATGATTTTTCATTAACGGCTCGTTATTTTGTTCCGCTACAAGTAGACAAGATATCAACTACGAATATTTTTAAAGCCTCGCTCCCTATATTGTTGTTGCAGGACAACATTTGAGGCATGAAAAAGTGGAGAATGTTTTCTCTAACATATCATTCTCGTAATTGTTTCTCCGCATAATTTTAGTGTCAAGTAATTTTGAACATAAGCGGAGTTATATTCATTTCTTGATTTAAAATCTTGTAGCCTTAAATGTAACCAATCGAAACGAGCTTTGGGGAGGATTCTTGTTACGATGATCATATCTTTCCTTTAAATTGTTCCAAAGTTCAAGGATCTTCAATCGTAAGATATTCATTTTTAGTGCTTGTCGAGATGATGACGAAGAAAAATCATAGCATTGGCTTGGTCCTTTTCTGATGTTTCATTTTTTTCTTTAATTGTATCTCCGAGGCCTTTTGCATTTAAATGCATTTTGGCATCAAGAATCCATGATAGATAATTCTTTCCAGTAATATCGAGAGCCGCGAACTCTAATTTTGTGATATTTGATGCCATACTATAAAATAACAGTAAAAAAAACAAGTTAGAACATTAATTAACTAGACAAAATTATTACTTTTACATCAACTAACTAGACAAGATAATTGCCATTATATATTTAATTATTGTTAAATTTATAAGAAAAGTGGGTTGATATGATGTTGTTTGGTAATAATTAAAGCAAGTGTAAAAATATAAAAGTTGGGTGAATTAATAGTGGGTTGATATGATGTTGTTTGGTAATAATTAAAGCAAGTGTAAAAAAATAAAAGTTGGGTGAATTAATAGTGGGTTTTGAAGGAGAAATATTCTCTTGAGAAAATTTTTAAGTATAATTAATTCTTTATCAATCATGTGGTAGGATACCAAAAAAAAATGTAATGCAAATAGTATAGTATAGATTAGCTTTCAATAAATTTAGCTAATATAAACGGTATAACTAGTAAAACCTCCACTAGGTGGCAGTGCCTCCTTTGAGTGTGGTAACTAGGAGTACAAAAAATGTAGGGGAATTTAACTAATATAAACTGTATAACTAGTTAAACCTCCACTAGGTGGCAGTGCCTCCTTTGAGTGTGGTAACTAGGAGTACACAAAAAATGTAGGAATTCGTGTATCCTCCCAATTTGTGATAGTTGTACTCATCACGAAAATGGGTATTTTCAGTATTTGAATTGTAAAATAATTAGACTATTTGGTGGCTTGGTATACCATTTAATAATTCATAAATCAATATAAAAAAAATCTCCTAAACCATCCAACATGGCGGTCATCAATAAAGAATCTTTTAAACCATCTCCTAAACCATCCAACATGGCGGTCATCAATAAAGAATTTCCTAAACCATCCAACATGGCGGTAAAACTATTTATCTAATATACAGAGTGTGTGTTCTTCATTTGGTGTTTCATCCCACAACTTGAATTAAATTACAAGGATGTTCTACATACCTTTGTTCAAAATAAGTTGTTATATTACCCTTTAGTTGGATGTATATTCCGGGCAGAGCAGTCGTGCTGATAACGTGTTATGGAATAACAGATTTGATGGGATGATATAAAATTTATGAAGATAGAGGAAGTAAGATGAATATTTAGAGAGGAGAATGAGAGAATTTTATTGTGTTAAGTGGGGGAAAGAACACCCCTATTTATAGAGTTACAAAATGGCAAATGTGTGAATTACAATACACTCAGGGGGTAAAATAGGCATTCACATAGTAGATATTATATATATATATATATAGTATCCAAAGTATATTTACAACAATTTGCAAGTTTTGTACATTGACTTAATAAATTATAAGGATTTGTCCATTATTATTATGAATTAAATGACTAAATCCTTATCTCATTAATTTGATAGCCTTTTATATTTATTAATTTGAATATTTGAATTTATATTTTAATCACACATTTAAAAATTAATTTTTAAATACCCATGTCAAGTGCACTCCAAAGCGATCCCTTTATTATAAGAAACATATTAGAGTAATTCTACATGGACATTAGATTAATAATTTCAAGTGATACGGCCAAATGTGACATATTTTGTTAAATGATAAAAATGTGCATTAAGTGATAAACACATGTATACCAATACATCACCAATGAAAAAGTAACACATCAAAATACCAATTAAAAATATTGATATGAATTGTCTATCTAGAATTCTTCAAGTTATAACTGTCAGCCTAAAAACACTTGACTCAAATCCTTCAAAAAAAAGTAATACAAAAATAAAATAATATGTAAAAACAAAATGGCATATGACCGAAAAGCATGAAATGGATTCATTATTATAGCATTATACAATATACTCATTTGATATATAGAACACTATATTTGATAGAATTCTCGAGAACAAAACCAACAAATTAATTCATTCTGAACAATAAAATTACGCTTATTACCCTATAAGGACCTAATGTTTAATCTCGCTGCGCACTATAGATTTCTAGTTTATTTCTTGGCATTTTAGTCCCCAAAATTAACATCCGTTGCGCGTTAAGGACCTCCGTTAGCATTGCACCGTTAAATCACCCTATATGCATCTCATGTGCAGCTTTTCAATGGCAAAATGGTCCGATATTTTGGATACTATTACAATCAAGTCCAAAAGTTTGAAAAATATATACTTTAGTCACAAATTTAGTTAATTTTAGTCCTAAATTTAATTAAATTTATTGAATTAATTTGATACTAGTTAAATAGTTTTTATCAAAAATTTTTAACGCAGTAATATTTGTTCGTATTAATATAATATCACAAATGGCAAAATTTTCTTTAGCACTAGAGACTCAAATTTTGATTTTAACCAATATTTAATAATAAATATAATTATTTTACATAAATAAAATTTTATTGGGAATATATTACTGTAAAAAAATATATCGAATATAAAGAATTAACCAAATCAAATAACAAAATAAAAAAAAAAAAATTTTGAATTTTTTTAGCATTAAAGACACATATATTTCGATTTGAAACAATAAATAATAATAAATGTAATTATTATGCATACATAAAATTTTATTAAGAATATATTACAGTAAAAAATATACCGAATACAAAGAAGTAATCAAGAAAAATAGAATAAAAAAACCTGCAGCGAAACCATCACCACTGCAAATGATCTTTAAAAAGTTTTCTTTAATATTATACACGCGCACATTTTTATTTTAAGAAATAATTAATAATAAATATAATATAATTTTTATTTAAATAAATTTTTATCACGAGCATATCACTTGTAAAAATATACCGAATATAAAGAATTAATCAAAATCTTAAAAAAACCAACAAACCCACAAAAAATTAATCAAAAATTTTTTAAAGAAAAAGTCCACTCACCCCACCCCCTCCCCCAACCCCACCACCAGATTGGTGGTGGTGGTGGTGGTGGTTGTTCGAACCACCAGCACCTGCTTGTGGTTCGAAACCACTAGCGTCTTTGTGGTTTTTTATTTTTTATTTTTGTAATTTTTTATTAATTCTTTGCATTTATTATATTTTTTACAGTGATATATTCGTTACAAAATTTTATTTAGATACAACAATTATATTATATTATTGTTAACTATTTTTTAAAATAAAAATATGCGCGTCTCTAATGTTAAAAAAAATTTTCAAAAGACCATCGGCAGTGGTGATGGTTTTGGAGGCCGGGGTTTTTTATTCTATTTTCATGATTAATACTTTGTATTCGATATATTTTTTACTGTAATATATTCTTAATAAAATTTTATGTATATATAATAATTGCATGTATTATTAATTATTTCTTAAAAATTAAAATGTGTATGTCACTAATGCTAAAAAAAATTTCAATTTTTTGTGTTTTTTATTTGATTTCATTAATTCTTTGTATTCGACATATTTTTTACATTAATATATTCCTAATAAAATTTTATTTATGTACAATAATTATATTTATTATTAAATATTTGTTAAAATCAAAATATGAGTTTTCTAGTGCTAAAAAAAATTGGCATTTGTGATATTATATTAATACGAGCAAATACTATTGTGTTGAAAATTTTTGATAAAAATTATTTAATCAGTATCAAATTAATCAATAAATTTAATTAAATTTGGGACTAAAATTGATTAAATTTAGGACTATTTAATCAAATTTAATTAAATTTGGGACTAAAGTATATATTTTTTTAACTTTTTAACTTGATTGTAACAGTACCCAAAGTGTCAGACAATTTTGTCGTTGAAAAACCACACGTGAGATGCACATGGGATTATTTAACGGTGTAATGTTAAGGGAAGTCCTTAACACGCAGCGGATGTTAAGTTTGGGGACTAAAATGTCAAGAAATAAACCATAGTCCTTAGTGAGCAGTGAAATGAACCATTGGGTCCTTATGGTGTTAATAAGCCTAAAAATTAATAATCCGATCGTTTAGATTTGACAAAAGAAAAAGAAGAATAAATAACATCGACAATTTAAACATTAATAATTAAGTTGAGTACTTCCAACTTATTTAAATTTTAATATAAAAAAAACATTTGAATTTTGAAGGCAAACAAAAGAAAAGTTAAAAACCGCAAACAAATTCTAGGAAGAATTATAAAAATTAAAAGCTAATATGATAGCAGATTGGTTAAGATATATTGATTAACTAACTCTATATTAATTTATAATAAAATATATGCTTAAAATTTAATTTCATCGTTAATTCAAAAAAAAAAAAAAAGTTTTAGTTCCAACACATGAAGTTGAACACACTTTCTTTCATAATAAATGGACACATGTCATAACAAGAAAAAAAATACCATATATAAAGATAAAAAAAAAATATTTTCCTATCCTAAAACCACTAAAATCTGTTATAAAAGTATAGAAACAATAGAGAGAATTTAGAGAGAATGAATTCTAAGGAATTCTCAGGAATGAATTTCATTAATAACTGAAGCCCTATTTATAGGAAAACTTCGAATGGTATAACCGTAATTACATAATTTCATCAAGGGTATAATAGTCATTCACATATAATAATTACATCTTTTACCAAATTATTCCTCCACCAAATTATTCCTCATAATTCATAACCACCAAATTATTCTCAATTATTCATAACACTCCCCCTTGAATGACTATTAATACAAATGTCTTCTGGACTTGTTTGGAGAAAAACCCAGTGGGAAAAAAAAACTTCCAAACCGATTGCAGGATAGCTTGGAGTGGTTATATACTGCTTCATCAAAACATTGCTCCCCCTGATGTCTTCCAGCGGTATAGGAGTATTCATGTGCTGCCTCGTTAAAATCTTGTCAAGAAAACCCAGTGGGAAAAAACTTGATCGAAGGAAAAAGAGTACAGCTGCTCCGTTTGATTTCATATCTTGAGAACTGATATCTTTACTTCTGGTAAATGATTTCAATATCATCATCGTTTGGATCTAAAGCATTAGCTCCATTATAACTTGATCCAATAGATACACTGTATCAATTTCTCCTATCGTTCTCAATATACCATGAATATGCCTCGTTAAAACCTTATTAGGAAAAACCCAGTGGGAAAAACCCTAATGAAGGAAAAAGAGTACATTATTCATGTGAATACGCCTTTAAAGTTGCCTCATTAAAAACCTTGCTAGGAAAACCCAATGGGATAAAACCTCAGTCAAGGGAAAAAGAGTGCAATGCGTATTTTATACAAGTATGCTGCAAGCATTTCAAAATCTTTCATACATTTGTATGAGTATCATATACATTGGTTTTATACTCTTCGTTCATTTAGAGTGCATCAATTTTCTTACACAACTACAAAACATTCACCATGAACACATGTCTCCAAATACACAATTTTAAAACATATAAATTCATCGTAAAAACATGTAAACATATAAGTAAACCTTCATAACTAACTAACACTTAAAATATATCATTTAACATTTAATACTCACTTAATAGGTTATTTCATTCCCATGGGCTTAGCTCCCCCTTTAGGGTACTTATAAACACGAGCTTAGCTCACCCGATCCTTTAATTTTCTTTTGATTTACTACATACACGATCGGTAATTTAACTTTCATGAGCATGCAACATATAATGACCACCATGCTTATCTTTAAACTTAACCATCAGTCATCATCATCTCATCATCTCATAAATCAAGGATTTCACATTCACCAGTTATCATCTTCAATATATCTCAATATTTTCATTATCATTGATCATATGTAGCGCTACATTTTCATATCGTGTCGACACTTTTCAATTTCATTTCTTTCCCCATATCGACATAACTTATCGAGATATCTCATTATCAATCCTCTTGTAGGATTACACAATATAGTTATGTCTATATACTCTTCAAGAGCATATGCCTCCGTTATTAAGACCATCTTTTATAATTTGCTTTGATATATATGTTTGGGGAAATCTCATAATATCAACGCTTTTGGCGTGCTAACTTATCAAAGCATCTTAACTGTATATGTGATTGTTCATAGCATCTTTTATGCATCTTTGAACTTCAAGTTCGTATTTCAATTTCGAGGATATAACATGATGCATTTCACATATTATTTTTAACCTTTAATACTCCCCCTCATGCTGAGAAAATTTAGAACACCAAAACTCATACAGTTGGTATGATTTTAATCATATATGTTCTCATCATTCAGCCTTAATATGAGAATTTAGACCGTTTGCATTCTATTCTCGATATCGGCAATTTATTTGAGGACTTTAAATAATTTGTCATATAATATCCCACTTGTATGCGCATACTCAAATCCTTCAGGGATTTATTCAAGTATTGGGATATATATATTTACTAGCTTTATCATTAAATCTGAAAATCATGCTCATCTGGTGAGCAAATATTTAAATAAATTTCAAATTACGAATCATATACACATGTGACTATCTAGTGGATCCATATCATAATATCTAGTAGTCCACATGGAGGATAAGTGGGCCCATATTTCTCATCCTTTATTCCAGATATATTTGGGATTTATTTCCAATATTGGCTAGTAATGATTTCATCATTTATCGAGAACAATCATTGAAGAATTCCTTTAATTCTTCACTTGAAATATTGATTTCAATAATTATTTAAACCGGGATGGTCAATCCGGTTTTGCAAACGAGTATTATTGAACTTCTAGTTCAGTAAATTCTTATATCGATTTCACTAGTATCTGTATATTGCTCAATATGATTTATCATAGAAACAATTCACCGACATATTCCATCATCTTTTAGTGACATTATTGTCTACCACTATTCAAACACGAGTTCTGACTCATACGCATCACATCCGGCTATTATTTAATTTCAAATCGTAGCTCTTACGTTTCATATTATTTATTTAAAATCGAGTCTTATTTCATACTGTCGTATTATTCTATAAATAAATCATCAAAATTATTGCAAAATTCATCCTAGCAAGGGTCTATACATTATAATGGATCATATGCTCTCAAATCTTCGAAAATACTATCCATCACTACGATTAAAATCCTAAAAAGGATTTATCGAGGTAGGCTGGAAAGATTAAGGATGCTAATGAATAAGGGTATCCCACAAGATATCCGATGCTTGATTGAAGCAAATGTTCGATTATCTGGTGAGGTTTCAATTCCTTCTAAATACATGCCTGGTATGGGTAAAAGTAGTTTTTCAAAGAAACGGAGAGCAAAAAGATTAGGAGGATGCTACAAATGTGCTCGGTGGACATGTGACACTCGATGTAAATCTGTGGGGTACTTGTCCAGAAATCGAGAAGATAAAATAGCATTCATTAAGGATGGATTGAGTAAGGAGCCTTTGGATGATATTCAACAGGCTCTTGAGACACATCCTAGTGGACACGTACAAGGTGAGCTAATGGCCTTATGGGCCAAATTCAAAGATCAACAAACGCGCGTTCTGAGTCTTGAAAAACTTACTTTAGAAGATCTTGTTTGTAAATTTAGTAGAAAATTTTAGTATAATAATTTTCTCATATTAATATAAGGAAGTTCGATGTAATAACGAAGATCAATGTTTTTCTTGTAATTGTAAATATTGTTTTTCGATTTTAAGATATATATATATATGTATATATATATATATATATATATATATATTATTTTTCAATCACCGACAGGTATATGTCATTTCGCTAAAAAAATTTTTTGCCATTTTCTCTTTCATATTTGTCAAAAAGTAAATAGTACAATCAATTATTGGTTTGAAATTTTATCTTTAAATAGAGGGATTCATATATCTATCATTCATTCGTTGAAAGAGAGAGATAGAGGTGGAGATAGAGATGGAGATATCAGAATCATCTCATGTAAGTCAATCTTTACCTCGCCAGGTAAAAACTATATGTGTTCTTGGTGGCTCCAGACTAGTAGGTCATATCCAATATGTGGATATGGCAGACCAACTTATAAGAGAGTTAGGGAAACAAAATATCAATATACTATATGGAGGGACTAATAACAAACTATTAAGGAGTCTTACAATGGCCGCACAATCATGGGGGATAAGAGTGTCAAGTATAATACCTTTTCATCTAATTGGAGGCAGTAATCGAATTGGAGTTAGAAATGTCATTAGTCCAACTGGATTGATGCTACAAACACAATCCATCCACGACTGCCTGATGTACATGATGAGCAATAGTGATGCTTTTATTGTTCTTCCAGCGGCTATAACACTGTTGGAGGAAATATTCAATATAGCGTCATTTGCCACAAAGGAATTTTTCATACCAAACCCATAGGTTTGTTGAATATTAATTATTTCTTCGATGGTTTGCTAGCATTTCTAGATCAGGGTGTAGAACATAAATTTATTTCTCGTTCAGCGAGAAATATACTTGTTTCTGCTAATACAGTTGCTGATCTACTCATCAAGATTCAATCATATGTTCAAAAATCTGTGGAAACTGAAACCTATCGGTCACAGATCATCGGTGTCAAGCGAAAAAGAGATCCTTTGGATCTTTCATTATGAACCCGAATGTTCGGGGTGGCAGAGTTACGGAGTATTTATACTCTCGAGACGCATCCCTCATTTATGGGTTCAATATATATTTTCTTTTCATATATATTTTCTTTTCATATTTCTATATTTTCGAGTGTTTATTGCCATCTTTGATATTCTCAATATGTTCCACTTCGACTGTTTTGTACTTCTTCTGGAGTAATAATAATAATATCATATTGGCTTTATTCAAATACAGATATCTAGTGATTTTGCTTCTTCAAGAGCATTTTATTCTCATATTAATACAATCTCATATCATCGATGAGATTACTTCATATAAGCTTTCCATGCGATATATTTTCTTTGATTTATCAACATGGGATCTATTGAGCATTTTACTTTCATCTATTTATCCAATGGTAACTTCAAGTACCACTTGTTCAATTTTCTCCATTAATATTCGGTATATATGGAGAAGTAATTTTATTCTCATCGTCTACTTCTTGAGAGTAAGATTAAAATATTTGATCAACTACTTCTTCAGAGTAGGATTCATTATAACCAATCGTAGTATAACCCACCACATTGGAAATATACTCAAACTATAAAGTGCATAAATTTAAATTGTAGAAATTAAATTTCCTCCAATAGGTGGTCGAACCTACCTTATGGGAATTATTGCAATAAATATAAATTTACGGAATTTAAATAGCAAGAATTAAATTGCATAATGTTTAACTACTTCTTCAGAGTAGGATCTCGCTTAGTAGAAGGTATTACCCATCACTTAGCATATAAAGTGCAGAAATATATAAAACCTTCCGTTTAGTGACGGTTGAACCCATCATCAAGTAGGAGGTATTGCAAGAATTAAATTGCAAAGAAATAAAGTGCGAGAATTAAATATTGAACTCGCTTTACGGGAGCAGATTTGTTCTTCTAGAACAAATACTCATTACTTCTACAAGAGCACATTTATCCTTCTAGAATAAGTACATTATGTAATTGAACTCTTCGGGAGTTACATTAATATTTCGATCTTTTAACTCAAATGGATTTCAAGCCATTTTATATAATCAATGGATTTAGAATTTCTTCATGAATATTCTATCCATTTTTCACTGTCGTCAAAATTAGGTCGGTTTTACCCTAAGGGTAAAATTGTCCATTCCAATTCGCAAAGGTAAAATTGTCAAAAATATTTTATCAATGTTTTACGATTGAAAATTATCTCCTTTCTACTTCAATTTATCAATATCAAAATATTCAAGAACTATTTTGTAACTTTTTCAAAAGTTAGTGTACTGATTTGTAAATTTTGAAAGTTTGATAATAACATATTTCAAAACGAGTTATTACCCTGTCAATATTCTGTCAAATCGAAGCTCTCGTTAAATCGAGTATAATGGAGTCGAGAAAATTTGATTTTGATAATGTATGCTCCTTATATCTCGATAAAACGAATGTTATAGTTTAATATATTATTATATTATAAAATCATATGATTTACCTTTTTCCCTTTCTCTAATTATTCCATGGATGAGATTTACTTGCAATCCATTTACGTGATCGGAAAATTCTTTGGACTCCATTCTTCCAATTTTGGGATTTCAGACATCTCCAAGCAAGTTGTGTAGAATGAGGAATTGTGGGAGATGAATATGAACAAAAGGGAATTTTCAATGATGTATTTGCAAAGAGAGAGTTATTTAGGATTGATGAGGATGAATTAATTCATTGGTAATAATCCAGTTTCTGATACAGAAGATCATCTATAAGATGCAACTGTAGAGCATACTTCTTTCATATTACTCAAATGGTTAGAGACTCGTGCTGATAACGTGTTATAAAAGTATAGAAACAATAGAGAGAATTTAGAGAGAATGAATTCTAAGGAATTCTCAGGAATGAATTTCATTAATAACTGAAGCCCTATTTATAGGAAAATTTCGAATGGTATAACCGTAATTACATAATTTCATCAAGGGTATAATAGTCATTCACATATAATAATTACATCTTTTACCAAATTATTCCTCCACCAAATTATTCCTCATAATTCATAACCACCAAATTATTCTCAATTATTCATAACAAAATCAGCTTTTTAGTGTCTTAAAACTACTATACTATTTCAAATGTAATTTCTCCTCTGGTTTATTAAGAAAATAAAATACTACCCTACATATACAGCGTTAGGGTTTCTTTTTTCTTTTTATTTTTTTTAAGTGAGGGTGTATTTTACATCTCTTTATGACTAAAACACATTTTTTTAATTTTTATTTTCAACCATTATTTATTTAATTTAATAATTATTTTTATTGTTCATTTCACTTCTCTCTATTTTCAGCCAGTTTAAATTTTGGGTTATTTTCGCAAATGGACCCCAAACTATTTATTTTGTTACAATTCCAACCGCATTCTTTTTTTTCGCCTTCCTAACCCGGCCCCCCCCAACTATGAAAAATTGTCGCCACAGGATCCCATTAACGTTTTCCATCCAATTCCTCCGTTAGATTTCCCTATTGTGTCTTTTAGTGACCATTTTTTGTCCTTTACTGCAAGGGCAAAATGGTCCTGGGGCTTATAGTGAAAATACCAATACTTTGGGGTCCTATAGTGAAAATACCAATAATTAACTTTAATTTAATAGTAAAATAGTTAAATTAATTTTAATTCGAAAATACCAAGTTAATATAATATCGACTGCGCTATCCAGTGTGTCGACTACGATTCTAATCCAAAATAACCCTAGTAATAAAGTAACTCAAACGGTCAAAAAATTTTGGTGTGCGTTTGGTGCCAAATTTTAATTAAATTTTAGCTTTTACTTTTTCTATGGATGCTTATTTTATCCGTAATTAATTTTATTGGATTAGTTTCATACTAGTTAAATAGTTTTTACAATATCTACAGCAGGTAATAAATATATATAAATTAATAAATGTAATTATTATACATAAATAAAATTTTATTAGGAATCGCTGGTGGCTTTCATTTCCAGGGAACGCCTCGTGGAGCACTCATGGGGTGGGGCGAGAGGTGGGGCAGGGTTTTTCCTTTTTAATTTTTTTTTAATTTTTAATTTCTCCACATTTAATATATTTTTTTACAATGATATATTCCTAATACAACTCCGAAAAAAAATTTAATACCTAAGTGGCAATAATGCCCAACAAAAAATACTTATATGGTACTTTTGCTATTTTTTACACTGATATATTCCTAATAAAATTTTATTTATGTATAATAATTACATTTATTAATTTATATATATTTATTACCTACGGTATATATTGTAAAAACTATTTAACCAGCATGAAACTAATCCAATAAAATTAATTACGGATAAAATAAGCATCCATAAAAAAAATAAAAGCTAAAATTTAATTAAAATTTGGCACCAAACGCACACCAAAATTTTTTGACCGTTTGAGCTACTTTATTACTATGGTTATTTTTTATTAGAATCGCAGTCGGCACACTGGATAGCGCAGTCGATATTATATTAACTTGGTATTTTCGAATTAAAATTAATTTAACTATTTTACTATTAAATTAAAGTTAATTATTGGTATTTTCACTACAGGATCCCAAAGTATTGGTATTTTCACTACAAATCCTCGGACCATTTTGCCCTTACAGTAAAGGACAAAAAAGGGCCACTAAAAGACAAAATAGGAAAATCTAACGGAGGAATTGGATGGAAAACGTTAATGGGTCGTGTGACGACAATTTCTCATAGTTTGGGGGGATAGGAAGGCCAAAAAAAAAGAATGGGGTTGGAATTATAACAAAATAGATAGTTTGGGATCCATTTGCGAAAATAATCCTTAAATTTTAAATCCCTATCAAATATACCTCACATGTTATTGGTTGTGCCTCAACATTGGCTTATTAAATCACATTTTTCATTTTTATCACTTTTGTCCCGCCGTTACTTACTTGAGTTGGGAAAAAAAAAAAAAAAAGATCTCGGCCCTTTGTTCTATGGTGCATTGGTGATCGTCATATGTTAGGTGTGCGTGTTTTATCACAAATTCGCAATACATGGGAAGGGAAAATCAATTCTCTATGTTCCTTGCAAAATCAAAACACAAAAAACAATTCCCATCTAATTCTGATTTTCTATGATAAAAATAAATTTTAGGGTGTTGTACTTATAAATGATTTCCCTAGAAAATTTTTGCAATTAAATAGGCAAAGAAGGAAAGAGAAGCCAATAAAATAAACTCCTATTTTATGGATCTTCGAACCTAACCCATTCTTGCGGATAGGCATTTTTGAGTATCTGCTAGGGTTAAACTTGCAAAGTTATTTTTCAAAGTAAACCACATGTGATTTATGACAAACCGCATGTACGTGGTTTATCAAGTTTCTTTTGTTAGATAATTTTGTGGGTATATATCTGCGCGGGGTTGGAAGCTGTCTGTTAGACAATTTTGTGGGTATATATCCACATTTTCAACCGTCTGGCAATTGCATGAGATATGTTTATGGTTTTTAAAATTTTAAAAAACATCAATTATTGCTGAAAAGCTATAGTAAGATTCATTATTTCATTTTCAAATAAACAAAACATTTCCAAAACCACTAGGTGGTTTTTAACTACGGAACACTAGAACCAGTTTGAAGGTCCATCCGATCTTCGTTTTGAAATTTAAGATCGAATTTAGAATCAGCACCGCTAGAAGGAGCTCAAAATTATTGCCACGTATATACACGCACATCCAACGTAACCCATTCTTTTGTTTGTCCTCGTCATAATTCATAATTAGCATCTTTTAGTTGAACATTATATTGAGAAAATTCATATGCAATGCACAGTAAGTTGATAAAATTAAATTCACTTTTAAGACCTTGTTTGATTGGGGATAAAAGTTATCCGTGCGATATTTCATGTAAAATATGTGATTAATATTATATTAAAAAATATATATGTGATTAAAAAATGAGAGAAAAAAATATGGGATAAAAATTATACCCAATCAAATAAGGCCTAAATGTATCATCGAGAATTGACTAGATAGTATAATAAATATAAAAAATAATTATTAAATTAATGTACGAATAATTGAAAAGATAAAGGAGAAAACCAAAATTGATGAGATCTAAATGTGAATAGAACTCTAAAACACAGGCAATAAATACGAATGCTAGCCATAACCGCTAGAGTCATATTTTCACATGTTGGCCCATCTGCTCTTGTCGACATTTTTCAGCTTTTTCTGTGGTAATTATTATTTTTTTGGATATCACCATTCACCGACAAGAAAATTTGATCGTGCGTCTGGTTCATTTGTGGATCAGAATCGTTGACAATGTCTCTATCAGATAGTCTGCAATCGTTGACCACTGTCCCCTATTTTACCGTAGGAGAGCCGAGAGAGAATAGAAAAGAAAACGAATCCCCACTTTTTCTCTAATTTTAACTTTTTAACACTTTTATCTCCGGGGTTGTTCTTTTCGGTATAAAAGTTATCCAAAAAATTTATCTCTCTTCTTTTCAATCACCCACATATTTTTCAATATAATATTAACAACACATTTTATACGGAATACCGCTCCTAGTAAAGTTATCCCCAAAAGAATAACCCCTCTATTTACCTACTTTAAACTCAAATTTTCTCGACTTTTTCCTACGCTACTTCTAAGGTCTTGTTTTATTCAGAATAAATTTTATCCCACACTCTTTTCTCTTCTCTTTTCAATCACATACACATTTTTCAATACAATATTAACCATATATTTTACACGGAATACCGCGAGGATAATTTTTATCCCCAATCAAACAACCCCTAAATCATACATCCAATTTTATATTTTTAACTAAATGGGTATTATCCTATATATTTTTATAGATTTTTTTTAATTTCACTCATTCTCTCTCTTATTTCATATTCACATATTTCATAGGACTTACTTATATTACATAAATTTTCATCATTCGGCAGGTGTTATTTTAAATATTTTTATATATTTTTGCATATTTTTTCAACCCCACTCATTCTCTCTTTTTTTTTCACATCCACATATCTCGTGGGACCAATTTGTACTATACAAGTCTTCAACATTCAATTCCACTCATACCCTCTCCTATATTATATAAAAATAAATAAAAATTTATTTTTACACACATCTTAACACCCTTTAATTCCATTTATTCTCTCTCTTATATCACATAAAAAAAAATATTTTTACACACATTCCTAACACCCGCTAAGATTTATCACTATTTTCAACATCATTTATATATTTTTCTTCTTTTTTCTCACCAATCTTTTTTTTCCCCAAATTTCTCTCCTTTTCCACTAAGCTAAAATAATATATATTTTTCTCTCTCTCGGTCGTACTCAGAGGTGTGATGTATTTAGAATGTCAGCACCAGTCCAGTGGTTTTTATAGCTAGAGACAACGCGTAAATTTGGCACCCGGGCAATAGTTGCCCGGTGACAACTATTTTTTAATAGGCCGCTAATTGTTAATTAACTCGTAAAAATATCACATATATAAACTGACAAAGCTACATTCATAACAATTGACAAGACAATATTTATATAAGCTGACAATCATATTCACACATGTTGGGAAAACACCCACCCGGAAACTGCCATTGCCCCAATTATACAGGTCATTTCCATTCATTTATTATTATATTCCTATTTAATTTTTTGGGTTATTTTCACAACACCCCCAAAGTATCGATTTTGTTACACTTCCCATCCCATTCTTTTTTTTTCAGCCTGTTGCTCCCAATCTATCATAAATTATCGCAGCAGGCCCTAACAACGTTTTCCATCCATATTCCATTAACTCACCCTTTTTATCTTTTAGTGCAGGGTAAAATTTTCACTAAAAGAATGGGGGGTTTTGTGAAATCAATCAAATAAATTGCAAAAAGGGTTCTAGTTTTTAGAGATTATTACAATCAAATTCCAAAATTTGAAAAATATACACTTTAACCCCAAATTAATTAAATTGTATAATTTTACCTTTTATTTGATACTAATTAAATTATATTAATTTGATATTGATGAAACAGTTTTTATCGAAAAATTTAAATACATTAGCATTTATTTGCATTAATATAAGGGTTATTTTCGCATTACCCCCAACCTTTCCGATTTGATACAATTCCAATCACATCTTTTTTTTCGTCCTCCTAAGCCCCCAACCTATCATAAATTATTACCACAGGCCCCTGATAATGTTTTTCATCCAAAACAGCCGTTAACTTAGCCTTTTTTGTCTTTTAGTGCAGGTGCAAAATGGTCAAGTAAAAATCGCTGAAAGGTTGGGGTCCTGTAATGAAAATATCAATAATTAACTTTAATTTAATTCTAAATCCTTCCAAATTTGATATTTTTAATTTTAATTTTTAATATATTTCCATTTATTCGTATTCCCACACAGTAGCATTTGTTCGTATTTCCACACAATAGCATTTCTTTAGCATTAGAGATGCGCACACTTTGATTTTAACCAAATTTAATAATAAATATAATTATTCTTTCAAAAAACAATAAATATAATTATTCTATTTAAATAAAATTTTATTAGAAATATATCATTGTAAAAAATATATCGAATACAAAGAATTAATAAAATCGAATCAGAAAATTAAAAAAATTCATTGTACTAAGCTCGCATCTTTCTTATAATAACTTTTTTTTTATCAATATTTACAAACTTCAATTTTCGAATACGGATATTTCTAAAATGTAAAAAAAAAAAAAAAATCAATACCCCCTTCCCTATCCTACCCTACCCTGCCAGCCTAACCACCCCCACCCCTTGAACCACCACCACCAGCAGGGTAGGGTAGGGAAGGGGTATTGATTTTTTTAATTTTTTTTTTTACTTTTTAGAAATATCCATATGCGAAAATCGAAACTTGTAAATATTGATAAAAAGAGTTATTACAAGGAAGATGTGGGCTTAGTACAATGAATTTTTAAAATTTTCTGATTCGATTTTATTAATTCTTTGTATTCGATATATTTTTTACAGTGATATATTTCTAATAAAATTTTATTTAGGTAGAATAATTATATTTATTTTTTTTGAAAGAATAATTATATTTATTATTAAATATTGGTTAAAATCCAAGTGTGCGCGTCTCTAATGCTAAAAAAATGCTATTGTATAGAAATACGAACAAATGCTATTGTGTGGAAATACGAATAAATGGAAATATATTAAAAATTAAAATTAAAATTATCAAATTTGGAAAGATTTAGACTTGAAATAAAGTTAATTATTGATATTTTCATTACAGCGACTCCAACCTTTCAAATGATTTTTACATTTAATTCACTCTTTGCAGACCGCACTAAAAGAAAAAAAAAGGCTAAGTTAACGGCTGTTTTGGATGAAAAAGGTTATCAGGGGCTTGTGGTGACAATTTATGATAGGTTGGGGGTAGAAGGACCAAAAAAAAAAGAATGAGGTTGGAATTGTATCAAATCGAAAAGGTTGGGGGGATAATGCGAAAATAACCCTTAATATAATAACTTTCGAAAATTTTCTTTAACATTAGAGGCACGTATATTTTGATTTTAAGCAATAGTTAATAATAAATATAATTGTTGTACCTAAATAAAATTTTATTAGGTATATCGCTGTAAAAAAATATGCCGAATATGAAGAATTAATCACAAAAAATAAAAATAAAAGAAAATAAAAAATCAGAAATAAAAAACCTCCCCCCGAAACCACCACTGCTGTTGGTGGCTTTTTGAAAATTTTCTTTAATATTAGAGATGCACACATTTTGATTTTAAATAACAGTTAACAATAAATGTAATTATTGTAAATAGATAAAATTTTATTAGAAATATATCACTTAAAAAATAAAATACAAAGAATTAATCACAAAAAAATCCAAAAATCCATCCCCCAAAACCACCACCAAGGTGGTGGCAGCAGTGGCGGTGGTGGCAAAACCACCACCTTGGTGGCAAAACCAGCAAGCCGCTGCAGCCACCTTGGTGGTGGTTTTGGGGCGTGGGGTGGTGGCTTTCTGGTCTTTTTTTCGGATTTTCTTTTTAAAATTTTTTTATTAATTCTTTGTATTTTGGTATTTTTTTGAAGTGATATATTCATAATAAACTTTTATATATTTACAACAATTATATTTATTATTAACTGTTGGTTAAAATGAAAATGTAGGCATCTTTAATATTAAATAAAATTTTTTAAAGACCAGAAGCAGCAATGGTGGTTTGGGGGGAGGGTTTTTTGTTTCTAATTTTTATCTTCTTTGATTTTTATTTTCTGTGATTAATTCTTTATATTTGGTATATTTTTTACAATGATATATTCTCAATAAAATTTTATTTAAGTACAATAATTATATTTATTATCAACTATTGCTTAAAATCAAAATGTGCTTGTCTCTAATATTAAAGAAAATTTTCAAAAGTTATGATATTTAATAGGAACAAATGCTAATGTATTTAAATTTTTTTGATAAAAACTGTTTAATTAGTATCAAATTAGTATAATTTAATTAGTATCAAATAAAAGGTAAAATTATACAACTTAATTAAAATTTGGGATTAAAGTATATATTATTTAAACTTTGGGATTTAATTGTAATAATCGCTCAAAGTTACGACTTTTTGTGCAATTTATTTGGTTCATTTCACAACCCCACCCTCCCCACAAAATTTTAGCGATAATTTTACCCCTACACTAAAAGTCAAAAAAGGGCGAGTTAAAGGAATCTTTAAATGGAAAATGTTATTTGGGGGGGGGGGCCCTGTTGCGATAATTTATGATAGATTAGGGGTAGCAAGCTGAAAAAATGGGTGGCAATGGTAACAAAATCGATACTTTGGGAAGTTGTTGCGAAAATAATCCTTAATTTTTACACTCTAAAATCTTTTGATAGTTCTAACCATTTTTTAAATTCATTAATAATGGTAAAATAGAAAAATTATTTATATAATTTACTTTTCCAATTCATGTCGTCATAATCTACGTGAAAAGTCAAAGAAGCATAAATATTTGGGACCGAAGGAGTATGTGGTTGTGACTTGTTTGACTGAATTCAATTTTGGATATGAATGAGTTTAATTACATCGGCTTAGCCCCTTAACAGAAAGCCCAGGTCTGTTTACTTTAGAAAAGCCCAAAGGAGCCCAAATTAAATCCAGCCAGCCTAAAATGATCAAAGCTCAAAACTACAGCCCACATCCAAGACCTGGTCGAGTCCACTCCAGAAAGGCGTGTCTTATGGTGACAACTTACAACAATTTAGCTGTTACAACAAACACTATTCTCCTAGTAATTGGATCTACAAGATCAAGATGAGGTTCCTTGGGTGCGACATATCTATTTCATGATCTTACTTTCGACTCCTACGTGGAATATGTTGTCATCGATTATCATTTCTCTAAATCATGTCATCAGTGGCACATTTTGCGTCTCATACATTTCCACCCACAATCCAACTTATCGATATTCTCAGGAAACCTTTGTCATTATGGGGATTGAGCCACTTTGTCTAGGCATAAAATTATTTCATGTCCAAGTTTTAGGTGCTACAACTCGTCCAGTCATCTTTGGCGTACAATTGGTGTTTATTGGTTTGGCGAAATTGAACAGTCCCATTAGGAAGCTAATTTCTCATTCTACCAAACCTCCTTGACCGATAGTGCTTCCCATCTTTGTAATCTTAGACTTTTAGGGTGTGTATAAAATCAATTAACCCATTTAAATGTATCCATTTATTTTTGTATTCTATATTTTGTCCGAATGTCAAGCAGTGCAATCTAGCCATCACCCCTGAATTGTTAACTGCATGAACTAGACTCTGTGAATATATTGAAATGTTTTTTGCTTGTTGTGACCTATGGACATTACCTGCTACTGCACGTGTATACTTCAAAGAAGTGTCAACTTATCTAGGTCTCCAAATTTTGAAAAATTAGCTAAACCACTCACCTAGTTCACCTAATTAAATTTTATGGGTTTGGTTTCGTTGGCCTGTGGGGCAACATATTCATCAAGCACATACCCTAATTGGTTCCAAAGCAATGCAATTAACTGATGCATTAATATATTCACCTATTCAGTACTATATATTAATATAATGCTAACTAATCATGTTTTGGTACTTCAAAATTTCTAAAATATTGTCTTTCCCTACTCAGGACTTCACTATATGCATCTGTTGGCCTGCTCTAGTATTGAAGTCATAGGTATATAGGGGATATGTTTCTTCATTAGTGTTTGCAATGCAAAATATCCATTAACATGTTTTGAATTTTTACCTGAAGAGAACATTTATAGTTTACCGCCCAGTGGTGATGAGATTTGATTATCGCCGCCTTCTGCAGGCGGAGCAAAGTGGCCTTCTCACACCAAACAGGGCCATGAGTGAAGTTGAGTCAGATTTTGACACCAAGATGGTGATCATTCTTGCAGTCTTGTTGTGTGCCCTTGTAGTTGTGCTTGTGTTAAATATACTTGTGCGATGCTCATGCACTCTACGACATAGGTCAGAAGAACGCGTTGAAGCACAACTCACCACCACCAGTGGTGGCCGAGTTTTACGGAAGCTGCCTGTGGTGGTGTACAGTCCCGGAGCCAATATTCCAGCGACGGAATGCCCTATTTGTTTAGGAGAGTTCGTCCAAGGGGAGAAGATTAGGCTGCTGCCAAAATGTAAACACGGCTTTCACGTTAGCTGCATAGATACTTGGCTTGTTTCACATCCATCATGCCCAAATTGCCGCCATTCACTGCTCGACCCACCTTCAACAAACTAGTTTCTATATATATAAAAGATAAAGACGCGGTATTTCATTAGAAAAGTCGCTAGTCATCTCCATGTACACTATATATAATCACTGAACAGACAACAGTTATCTTATTTTATGCCTTTGAAACTCATCATCTTTTGCATAATGCGGCACAATCCATTCTAGAAACAAAAGTTATCACGAGGTATCATCGTTTTCACTTTGATCTGGTTCAGAGACTTGGTCTTGATCCTCTTGCTGTGGAGTTTCACTCTCCTGTGGAGAAACTGCTTGAACCGAGGCCAAGCTTGTAAGACCATTCTGTCTTAAATATGTCTCCAAAGGCAAACTAGCTTCCTGAACAAGACTCATCATGCTAATAACATTATTCGCTCGATCTGGGCGGCAATTTAAGTCCAATAGAGTTTCACCTCTAGTGTGCACTTCAGCAGTTTCTTGGGTCAATGCAATTTCTTGAGTCTGACTTTGGACCTCTACCTCCTCCTTGGGGCCCAATGTAAACTGAGTCCTGGATGCAATTTCGGCTTCACGCTCTGATTGGCGTTTCTTCTTGCGCATCATCAGAGTCTTAAAGCGTCGTTTGACTGTCATGCATACATTGCATATGCATGTGGGCTTGTGTTTGCCCTTCCCACTCGGAGGCTGTATGCACACAATGCACGAGCAGCCTGGACGATGTCTGGGATGTTTAGTAGTCGTTGCAACAGATGATGAAGCGCCTGCCTCACTCATGTCACCTAATTCACCTTCCTCTGCTGATTTCTGGCTTTTTGCAAATCTCCTCTTTTTAAGCTCTGTCCAAGAGAAAATGAACTGTGATCCGAGTATTCTTAGCTGAATCGTAACTTAGATTATGGCAATAACTAACGTACCACTATTCATTTTAACAAGATTTTCAAGTTCCCTGGGACCCAATTCATCTGGTGCAGAACATGAACATCTGATAGAAAAGAGCATTATTCAATTAAAATTCTTCTGTCTTGCAAAAAGAACTCATCCCATTTATAGAGAAAACTTGTTCCACCTTATCTATCTCCCTTTTTTTTTTTTGGCCCCCACCTTAACTGGTAAGTAAATATTGAAAAACAGAACCAACCTTGTTTGGTCCCAAACATTGTCTTGACATGTCCACTTAGGTGGGAGAAGAACATCAACTGGCAATCTTCGATATTTGAAGCAGCTATCACACTGAGCCCACTGCTCCTGCTCCTCCCTGGATAAACTAAAGGTGTTTGTCACTTGATTCACTATCAAAGCCCTAAAAGGAATTGAAGGAAATATAAATGACTGGTACGGTTCTGGATATTTCATACTGCAAGCATAAATTATATTAACAGATGGGACATAGAATTAAGAAAAAATGCCGAATGTTTATGCATGTACAGATAATCAAAAATTGTAAAGATGTAGAAACTATTGCAGATATAGATGGTTTGATTACACAGGGGTCAGGGAGTGAAGACATTCACAACATATCTTTGAATTTCTATTATCTGATTTAGGGCCTGTTGTATACACAACAAATTTTTACTAACTTCCACCAACTTTTTCTCTCGCATCATTTTCAACTACTCATACAATTACTGAATTACTTTATATTTTTTAATACATTTTTCCCAATTTTCAACCACACATCTAACACATTGTTCGAGTAAATCTACATTATTGTGTATAGAACAAGCCCATAGAGGAGAAAGTACAGTTTAACATGTGTCCTGGATTTCTTATCTTACCCAGCAAGGCGGGTGGTAAAAATTCCCATCTTTCCAAAAACAGGTGGTTCCTGATAGCAGACATTAATGTCAAAAGATATTCTTCATAATAGGTACCAGAAATCCTCGTGAATGCAGTAAGGAACAAAACGTAAAATGAAAGAATAGTGTCAAAGTTTCTTACTTCAAATTCTTCAAATTCATGATCGTCAATTATAACAGTGCTCGGCTTGACACTAATTGGTGGACGAAGCATATCCTGTACCTCTTCCCATGAAAATTTGAGCTCCAAAGCATCTTGGCTATCAATGTGTAATCTCTTGTTCTTCGAACTAATATTTCGGCTTCTTTTGCGGTCGGGAAGCAGCAATGATTGGGGAAGGATAGCATCTCCAGCTTTGGGCCCATTCTTCTCAGTGATTAGTGGGCTTGAGTTTCCACCATAGAAATGTTTAGATGGTGCACCCATAGTAAAATTCCTGCTACCCTTCAGTGACTGAAGAATTCCAGGGTAGCTGCTCATGACAGGTAGATTTTCTGCAACCGCCAAGAGTGGTTCATTTTGTAACAAACCACTATTCGTGGCAGATAGATGTGAATCCTGCTAAAAGAACAATACAAACATCAGTATTCCCCGAGTTAAGTTAAAATCCCATGGAAGTTGCATAATATTTCATGCATGGAAAAGAAAAAATAAATAAATAAATATTGTCGAATGCAGACAGCTAGGAATGTAACTACCTGCACAGAAATAGTGTTTGATGCCTTGCGAAACCCCATCAAAAGTTTTCCTTCTGGATCCATGCGACTAAAAATTACTGGAAGGAAACATCTCACGAAGATGAGAGAAGTAATTAATGCTATTACTATACAATGAAAACTGATAATTGAGTACATTAATGCTGTTGCTATACAATGAGAGATATAATGGAAATCAGGTATATCTAAGGGAAAGGGCATAGACAGATACCTGTATCACCAGCGTGTAATTGCATTGACTGGATGCATGGAGTTACACCCTCTAAGACATACATTCTGCTGTTATTATTCGGCCAGAATCTAAACTGGAAAACCCATTCTTTGCCCTTCACATCCTGAATCCTCAGAGGAAGGCCCTCCGGTTGAGAGATTGGTGGAAAATATGCCTACATAATCAGTTGGACTTTATTATTTATACCATGAGACAGCTAAAGACCAAACGATCAACAGCAATAAATGTAATTCTAGAGTGCAGATTCATGGTAACCAATACTTACTTCAGCACAAGCTTTAGGAAGAACTAAACGACCAATTCGCCCAGCATCACTTGCACTCAAAACCTTTTCAAATAATGGTACAATAGTAGAATTTGAGCTTACAGATGACAAAATTAAGGAAATTGACTGCCCAGGAAAGTGCAGAGATAAGAAATTAATTGGAGATTATGTGTGAATGTATTTATAGACCAACTGAAATTAATGTTCTAAAGAAATGGTTGTCCATAAGTATTTCTTAACTTCAATGCTCGTAAACACTTCCCAAACATGATCTATGCATAATTGGTATCAAATTATAGGTAACTGATACGAAATTAAACTGTGGATACTCTCCAGATATTTGTTGCAACTCCTTGTCAGTTATTCGAGGCCAATAACGAGGTAGCAACTGATTCTTAACCCGTCCTTCAACAGGTGGCCTTGCAACACGCAACTGTGTAATCGTACCAGAGTTTGTTTCCAACCCAGCTGAAAGAACAGAATTTGGGGGTCTCTGTAAAAGATGGCGGGGCCTATACCCTTGATGAGAGGAACAAATAGAAGATTCCCGTTCATCAGCTACCACTCCATATGATGGATTTGCATTTGGTGAAGCAGACAATGCAATACTCAAGTTCGTTTCAATTAATGACTTGTGTCCATTTCTAACATCCATCTGTTCTTTGTATTGATCTATGTTTTGTGTTGATTCAATTGATGCCTGATTAAAATTTAATAATAATTTATGTCCACTTTCTCCTGAAGCAAGAAAGCCTTCTTCCAGTTTCATTGGACCACGGGATACTGTTGGATCATCATTACCGGAAGGCAACAATAGTTTCCCGCAGTCGTTTTGAGCATCATCACCGGATTGTGTACATGTCATCTTGTCAAGATTTCCACTTATACCATCATCAGTTGAGATGGTACAGAATTTAGATTTTTCTTGTGTTGGAGTCTGTAAAAAACAAAAACCAAAAAAAAAAAAAATCTTAGGATCAGAAATTTGTGTTAATTTCTGGACAAGCACTGTACAATTCCACTCAAAATTATATCAAAAATATTGATAAAAGGTATAATTTTCCTTGCAACATCATAAGCTATGTGGATTGTAAAGAACATACTGAGATAAATCATGCTAACGGCTAATGATTGGATTTGAATAACATCCATAATGGGACTTCACTATATATATATATGTATATGTGTGTGTGTAGCAACATGAATGAAGAGCAGGAAAAGTAGCAAGAAGGGTCAAAAGGGAGTCTCTTGAATGCTCTCTCCTCTTTTCTATTCACTCCTAGTTCCTTTTTAGTTCAGTAATCCAAAACTATAATCAATTACTAGTATATGCTGTTTACTTTCATTTCTATTCGGAGTTCTTGCCAAATGTAATATCACGCAATCCCAAAAGTAGATTCAACCCATTACTAGTTTGCATTTTTCACTTAATTTCAGTTCCTGCTCTCCCTGAAGTCTTATCATAAACCAATGATGAAAAAATAAGCTTGCAGCTTCATTTGTGTTCTTCATAATAATATCAAATCCAATCATATCAGACCCGTTAGAGTATGTAGTTCCTAATTTACAAGAGATCACATTTTGACATGAATAAATTGTTCTTACACTGTAAAGCTTAGAACTTCTGTAGCAACCAATACAGTTTACACCTCCAGTGTCAAGCAGCTCAAGGAAACAACTGGAAGCAATACATCCACAATGAATACGCTGCCAATAGGAGACCAGTGAGTAAAATTCTGGAGAGCTTGTCTATTTATTTATTGATTATTATTATTCCTTTTTTCTGATGAAGGAGACGTTCCACACACTGAAGCACTCTGCTAGCTCACCTTTCCACAGGAATTGCACTCCCTCCAACCATTTTCTTTTGAGTGGAACATTTCACAAAATACTAATTGCTCATAGGCAGTCCTGAGATCAAATGGCACGTGGTAATATTATATGTCGGAAGCATCCATCCAATCATACAAAAGACATTGCAGAAAATAATATTTCGAATTTTGTTCTATGATGGATAGTTCAACCTTCAACATAATATGCTCTTCAGCCAAACCCCAAGAACCAAATGTATCAAGAACTTATTCCTCAGTTAATAGGCATGTATATCGAATAAGGATAGTTCTACAGAGAAAATAGATGGAAGATAATGCAAGCAAGATTTTACTTGGAACTAAAACAAATTAACATTCTGTTCTTGTGACATCTTGCTTCCAATTGCACAGTAATGAGTAACACTGCTCTTCATATCACCGTATGCAGACATTTTGAAGATATACATTGTGCACATGGCAAAATTGAATCTTTACGTCCGTTATTCCACAGAATGTCAGTGTGATTATTTACAAGAAAGGTATACAGATTCAGAACTCTGGGCTGCTGCTATTATCTGCCAATATTAAACCCAAAGACACACACTGAACAGCAGCCGCGAATATGGATGACCCAAAAAAGGGGGGATATACATGATAATAAAGGAAACCAACCTCAAAGAATTATGAAATTCTAAAAATTCTGCTTCGTGAAAGGATGGTCTCGATATGCATTTCATGGTTCAATTAGAACAGATAAAACGATATTACACAAAATTTAAGATAGAGAAACTGCTTCGAAGCAAAACCCCCAAAATTAAGTGGGGCGAAATCGAAATTGAAAGAGATCTGAATTGAAAATTGTTACCCGCACTTAGCACAGAGAGACGCAAATCCACCGGATCGCAGAGGCCAGCCCTTTTTCCATTCAGTTGACGTTGATGACGACGAAGATGCCCCACAAATCCCATTCATGCACGCTCCAGACTCCATTTCCAAACTACAACAACACTCCTCCAATTTAATAAAGTAGAAAAGAAATTGAAGCATCCAAAGTGAACTGAAAAGTCACCAGTTACTGGGGATAATTAATTAAATTATTAGAATATGTTACTGATACTATTACTAACCTGGAAACTGAGAAATTCTCCCTTTGAATTTTGGAATCGATTTTGGAAGAGGGAAGAAATTCAAATATGATACTGTTACATAGGGTTGTGTTTTTGTAATAGTAGTGATAGTAGTAGCTGATAAAGATGAGAGATTGAAGAGTAGTGGTCCGAGCAAAACTCCGGTCTACGGAAGAGACTGAAAGATGTGCATGCAAAGAAAGTGAAACAGATCATTGGTGCGTCAAAAATGCATGCACTATGCACTAGACTTGAAGGCTCGCTAAGGTCGCCCACCTTTCTTTTTCAGGTTTTCCTCCACTTTACCTACTCCCCAACCTGCTCTTTTTCATGAGTTCCTCTGATCATTACTTATAATTTTTTTTTTTTATGATCTAGCTTAAGTTATACGGTGACAGATAGATTGGAATGATTTGGCTTTGATTAATTTAAAGAGTATGCACTAAGTATTGTATTGGAAGGAAAGCAAACTCAGAAACAGTTGCACTTCCAAACAAGAATAGTTACCTCCAGTGGACAACTCACTAAAATTTTAAAATTGTAACCAATTAGTTAAAATATAATTAAACACTTATTGAATTTTGCTTAGCATTAATCATTAATCATTCATTAATCTGATATTTAAATATACTATTTATAAGAACATGCTTCGCACGTTATATGCAAAAGATGAATGAAAGACATTAAAAAAAAATTAATGTTTTAAGATTCTTTATGAAGTAATTGAAGTAAATTGAGATTGCTAAAAAGAAATTAAAATTGGTAAAACTATACTATGAATAAACCTTTTATAAACTATAGATATAGTATTTTTTTTCACCAAGCTTTTTTATATAAATTAAATATTTTTTGTCTCATAACTTTTTAAGTTACAACTCTAATTTTTTCCAAAATGCATAAAATTTAGCCAACATAGTATCAGTAACTCACATGTGTAAGCCAATTGGCATTTCTTATAATTTTTTCTCTAAGTAGAAATATTAATACCTCAATTTTTCTACTAAATTAGTCCAAACATCTAATTCAAAAAAAAAAATTTATAAGATTAGTCACATATTTTTGAGTCGATTAAATAAATATTAAAACTATGAAAACATAATATCCGAATTAGGAAATTTTAAAAGATTTTATAGAAAAAAAAAATGAAGAATATACATTTTTAAGTTACATGCATGGAATAAAAGTACAATATATATTTAAATACTCATGTTTAATTGAATTAAAGCGATTTAAAAATCCACTCAAAACTTAGGCTATGTTCTATATACATTAAATCTCACCAAATTACATTTATTTTATTCTTTCTCATCATTTTCAATCACTTAATTATTGATTTGATAATTTATTTATATTTTTTCTAAGATGTTCTCCAATTCTCAACCATACTTCCTACACGAAATTTGATTTAACAACAAATAATGTGTATAGAACAAGGTCTTAGCTATATGAATGTATTTTTTGAATTATCAAATTAAAAAAAATGTCTGTGAGATAATTATAAATCAAAAGTTATCGATTATCATACAATTATACTTTTTGAATTTATACAAAAAGTCATATGCATTAAATAAAATCACATTAGATTAGAATATTTATAGTTTAATTTTATCAATGTAATATGAAGAGTCACTCATTAATTATTTATATAATTGTCGTTTTAATAAGGGTAGAATGGACTAAATGAATTATAAGTGGGGACATTATTGGAAATCAAAAGATTTCCACGCATCCTCACTTTTTAATATAGTATAGATTAACCAATTCTCATTAGATGACTAATAATATAATTAGTTCTGGGCAAATAATCCACCAATCCGACAAATCGATCCGACCTAACCAAGTAGATGGCTAATAATTAGTGTTGGGCAGATAACTCGCCAACTCAACAAACCAATTTGACCTGAGCACATCAGGTGGGTTTGACTCAGGTTTTTTTTTATAAATGGGTCGGTTGGTAGGTCAATTGCATAGAACCCCAATCGGGGTCGATTTGGTTGGCAGGTTGCACTTGTAATGGGTCGGTTACCTGACCCGGACCAACCCTTTTTGTTTAAAAGAAGAAAAAATCAATAGTCAAGTCAAAATCTAAAGATGCAAAGGATAGCAGCAATTCAAAGTCTCAAAGAAAACCCTAGCACAACATCAGCGCAGACACCACACCAGGTCCACCACTCTCAAGTGTTTCAATTTATTTTTCTGTGTAGATCTCAAATTAAAGCCTCACCACGGCACCAATGTTGTCGTCCTTCCCGACAGTAGCCACTCACCAGAGGAAGTCCGACCAACTCATGCACCAACATTCACTGTTGCTTACTGTCAGGGATATTTAATTTTTCGCATCCTTATGGCTACCTAAATCCCTCTCATTGTCCATCTTTTGCTTTCACAGGCTAGTGTTTCTTGATTCTTCGATTGTTGCTTTGAACCAAAACCATTGTTTTGTCAATTTTTTGGACTTAAAAGAAAGGGAAAAAGGGAGGGGGGTGGTGTTATTTTCGCTGCAGTACCTCAAAATACTTATTTTGTAACAATCCCAATCTCATTCTTTTCTTTTCTTTTTTTTTTTATCTTGTTGGGAACCCAAACTTTCCCTTTTGTTTCACTAAGGCCCCCATTAAACGGATTCCATTCATTTTAGCAATTAAATTATTTTTTTTGTTCTTTTGTGCACTGAAAGTTTGGGGTTCTTTTCTGAAATAACTCAATTGAGTTAATTTTAAATTTAGATGTATACAAATTAATCCTAAATTTCTCTAAAGCTTACAATTTTAACTTTAATTTTCAAAAATTGGCCCAAATGATCCCAAAAAATGGTTATTGTGAATTTGATACAAAACAAAAAATGTGGCGTGATTGGTCAAAAAAATTTGGTGCGTATTTAATTCAAATGGATGGAATCCTTCCAGTGTTGCAGTTAATTCCTTTCATTCTTGCTATTTTGCTTATTTGGTCAATAATTATTTTGATACTAATTTAATAGTTTTTATCGAAAAATTTTAACACAATAGCAATTATTTGTATTAATATCATAACTTTTCAAAATTTTATTTAGCATTAAAGGCACAAACATTTTGATTTTAACTAACAGTAACTAATAACTGCAACTATGAATCTACATAAAATTTTAATATGAATATATCACTATAAAGACATACCAAATGTAAAGAAATAATAAAATAAAATACAAATCGATCAAAAATAAATGCAAAAATAAAAATAAAAAATCCCACCTTTGCAACCCACAACCCACCCCCAGGACCCCAACCCTAATCAACTGGCCAACAGCCAACTAGAAAATTAGGGAGAAGCTACCCTGGTCACTTATTTATCGAGTGGGTCTGAATCATCAGCCACCTGACTAGTGGGTCATGATTCACAACCCATCACCAAAAAAAGTCAACCAGGGGGCTTCCCTACTGGTTTTTTTGTCAGTGGCGAGGTTACGGGCTGTCGATGACCTCGCCGCGAACGAGAAGACCAAGAGACACCCCCCTTGGTCGGTTTATTATGGTCTTGGGGTGGAGTTATTATTATCATTATTATTGTTATTGTTGTTGTTGTTGTTATTATTATTATTATTATTATTATTATTATTAGTATTTACAGAATTGTATTTTATTTTATTGTTTGTTTATAGCTGGTATATTCCTACTAAAATTTTATGTCGGTACAATAATTACATTTATGATTAATTGTTAGTTAAAATCAAAGTGCAACAATTACATTTATGTTTTTGACCAATCACGCTACATTTTTTGTTTTGGACCAAATTCATAGTAGCCATATTTTTTTGGATTAAAGTTAAAATTGTAAATTTTATAAAGATTTAGGACTAATTTGTAAACATGTAAAGTTAAAATTGACTCAATTGGGTTATTTTCAGAAAAAGAATCCCAAACTTTTAGTGCATAAAAAGACAAAAAAAAAGCCAACTTAACGGCCAAAATGGATGGAATCCGTTAACGGGGGCCTCTAGTGAAACAAAAAGGAAAGATCTGGGTCCCAGCAGGACCAAAAAAAACAATGGGGTTTAAATTATTATGAACTGAATATTTTGGGGGCCTACAGCGAAAATAACCCACAAAAATTCTATTGGGCTTATATCCAAACAAACCTGACCCGAACCAATGCAGTTTAGGTCAGTTCGGTTTTGCAAAAACAGTGGGTCTGTTTTAGTTTGTCACCAACCCAGCAAAATCGATTTCGAGTTAGATCCAAATCCCACCCAACCCAACTGATGCCAAGCTCTACTAACAATATTCAAACAAGTAATTGCACAAACAATTAAAAAAAAATTGCAAGCGAAAAAATGACATCAAGAAATCCTGTTTATGATGGATTACGTAATTGTTTGCTTCGTGTGAGCGAATTTTTATGCCATCAATTACTACTACTAATTGTTTGCTTCATGGATTATGTCATTGTTTTGCTTCGTGTGGCGCACAATCGGCTAAATCACTACTACTAATACTAATATGTAAAAGAGTGGATGATTGGAAATTTTTTTTATTTTCCTATTATACTTTATTTATTTTTTTTAATTTCTTTAAGTATCCTTAACTAATTAATTTAAAAAAACCGTGGATTTTCTTTCTTTTTTCTTCATTCCTCAATTCTTATTCACTTTCTTTTCTTTTGTAAAAAATTTATATCGTAATTAAGTAAAAAAATTCAAATATCAATGTCAAATTGATGACTTGAGCTTGAGTGTAATAATGGCCAACTTTCGATAGCTAATTATAAATGCATAACCTGCAGTAAGCCTAAAAAATTATTTGTTAAAAAGTTTTAGTATTTACATTTTATATTTTTCACCACTAACTCAATCTCTAGAATTTTATTCAATTAAATTATATCTTTTATTAATCAATTTGTTTCAGTTTAGTACATCACAACTTTTTCATGCATCCACTATATTATCTACTTTAAAGTTTATATTGGGTTTACATATTTTATATATAATAATTTACAAGTAGGGCTGAAATTAGAGAATAATTCAAACCATCTAGTGTAAAGACAGTTTTTGCTCCTAGTTATCTAGTTATAGAAGTGACCACAGGCTTTCGCTTTCGCATCTCTCTAAAATTGCTGTCATGGTAAAATCCTCTAGCTCCAATAAAATGTAAAATTGTGTACCCATTGTTCATTATTTACAAACAACGTACAACACACATTGTTAATATTAGCATATTTAAATGTCGGATTAAGGAATGGTTGACCATTATTGACATTCAGCAAAGTTCGATGAGTGTTTCATTACATTTCAAAGTTGAGTGAGTAACCGACGAGAACTTTAAATTTAATGATTAGTGAGTATTTATTAAATTTATCCCAAATGGGGATATTTGAACAATGGTTGGTGATCTCTACGATCATTACAAAACAAGAACTGTTTAAGAATTTTTAGTAAATCAAGGACTTTTGTGAGTTGATAATCTATTTGACCGTTATGTAATCATGAGTCATGCATATGTTTATCTCTAAAATTACAAATTGGTTCGAAACTCTTAAACGTATTCACATTAGTCTTAATTCTTTCTTAAATTGTATAATTGAACTTTGACTTTTTAACTTTTTGTATATTTTTATGTTGACCTACATTTAATTGTACTAGCTATAATCAACATGCGTTGCACGTTATTTTAAAATTTTTAAAAGTGTAATAGATTATTACCTTCTAAATTAAAAAACCAACATATATTAAGTTAATAAAAAAACAAATATAGAAAATATAAAAAAATATTATTTTTATGATAAAATTTCAAATCCCATTCTTTTGTGGTTCATTCTAAACTTTAAAAAAATTATCATATGCATCAAATAAATAATACTATTTGAGACATAGCGAATAATCAAAATTTTTATGGATATAATTGAAAATGACGAAAATATGGAAGGCAATTAGTCGTCCATATAATGATTTTTAATTTTCAACTCGTTAGATTTTTAATACATGATAATTATTTGGGTGCACGATATTATAATTATACTAATGGGTTCTATATTTTGCTTCTTATTGTAATTATACCCTTTACTGATCTTTTGTTGTTGTATACGTCGATAATTTCATCCAAAAACTTTTTACGAAGTATCAAAAGAATGATTTACATTCTATAAATTTAAATAAGTAAATAATAAAGAATAAAAAAGTCCAAAGTTTGCTTGCTCCATAACTTCATATCATGCTAACATAAAATGTTTATTATAAACTAAGTGGGTTACCTATTAAATTGTTTATTATAAAGATGCAAGCAAAAAATTGAGGATGCGCTTAAAATTCCGAGAAAGGTGGAAATGCTTCATTACAATTAAAATTAAATGTAGTGCACTAAATAAAATATGTCGTGTTAATATGATTAGCCTTTAATACCGTATTATTATTATTATTATTATTATTATTATTATTATTCCTCGATCTTAATTTTTGATTAATGATTTAGCAGATAATTATACTAGGTTCAATGATTAATACAAGAGCATCTACATTAGAGCTAAATTATCTCTTTATTCTGGTGTGTTTGTTACAATTTCAAATATAACTACATTTTTTTCTAGAAAAATATAGCTATAGTGGTTAATTGTTAAATATTTTTAATTTAACACTTTCAATTTGTTAATAATCAATAGTTAAATTTATTATATTGACATGTCATTTTAACAATCACGTAAATCTATTTTATTGCTTACTATGTGGCAAATTGAATTTAATAGCTCCATTATCGATACTTTGATGAATTGCCTTTTTTTTTTGGGAGGGAGGGGGCGGGAAGATTGGATAGAATTAATTCATAAGAATAATTAATTCAAATATTAGTGGAATAATTCAAATATAAGCATGTAATTGTTTAACGAAAATTGCAAAAAAACTAATATCAAGGTTCATGTATATATATGCATAAATACATGTATGTACATTAAGGCCTTGTTTGATTGGGGGTTTAGTTGTTCCGCGCGGTATTCCGTGTAAAAATGTGTGGTTAATATTATTTTGGGAAATGTGTGTGTGGTTGAAAATGAGTATGAGGTATACGGAATTGCGTGCGGATTTGGTTAACATCAAATAGAACAAGGCCTCAAGTTAAATTGAATATAATAACAAGAGGATAAAAATAAAAATTCTCAAAAGTTAGTGAGGATATTTTTGTCCAAAAATGAGTCTTAACTCTAAGTGACTTTTTATATAGAGTAGTTTAGTCCTAATTAAACAAAATTTGACTAACTTTTAATACATTATATCTGTTTGCATTAATATTATTATAATTTAAAAGTATTAACAAATTTGGTCTGAGCTATTTTTAATTATTTTTTGTCCTTTTTTTATATTTAAAGTTAATGGATTAATGTCAAATAAGGAATTAAAAAAGAAAAAAAAATAAAATCGAAAGATTTTTCTCCATCCACACTTTTATATATTAGTAATAATTGATAATAAAGAGAATTAAAAATGCCCATGTATCGATCGGCTATTTATCAATAGTAAATGTAGAGATGAATTAGCAATTAAATAATCTATACTAATATTAAAAGGTAATAATCTATAGCAAGAGTTTCCCGCCTAAGCTACATAGCCTACCTAGAGCTCACCTGGAATTAATAGATAATTTTTTGCTTTATTTCTTATCGATAACTCCTTTAATATTAGACGATTATTTATTTAATTCATTTTATATAAAAAATAGTCAGCAAATTTTGTTAATAGTTACATTAAAAACGAATACATTCAAATGCCTCCAATCTAAAATTTTTTTAAAAGGTAAATTATAGAAAATGTCCACAGCCTTTTAATTGATTTATATTTTTGTGCATCACTGATATCTCAATTTTTTCAAATTGTCTAAAAAATATAATTTAATTTTCATAGGTGAAAAAAATATTATAATTTTATTATCTCAATTTATAATATATTTTGTTTATAATAATTTTGTGCATTACACGAGTGGGAATGCTAGCTTACTTACAAAACAAACACGCAACTGAAACTTGAATTATTTGTTAAAACTATGAATTTAAATTATTGCTTTAAGTTATATATATCTTTTTACCATTTTCTAAAATTTATAAACTTCAAAAAGATTACCAGAAAAAAACTAAAAATAAAAAAATTCAACCAATGAATTGTCAACCCTTAGTCATAAATAAAAATCACGGTAATGATCTCCTCCCCACAGTGGGGAGGAGATCATACCCACAAACACAGCCCACTGATTGGTGGGGAGCAGATGACTTATACACATCGCCCCCCACCAATCACGGGGAGCCTTGTATATTTGTGGGCATGATCTCCTCCCCACTGTGGGGAGGAGATCATTACTGTTTTCCAATACTAGTTTCTAAAATGCAATTAATAGTATTTCTCAAGGTCTATTAATTAATTCTATTTATGTCCACGTGTGAACATATTATCTCTAATCAGATTACAATTAAATACACAAATATACATTAAAAACTTTAAACCATTCAGAAAGGATTTTATGTTATTAAATTACAAATTTGTAGTTAGCCTCTCCAGAGCAAAAAAATTGCAAACTCAGTTTTAAGACAATCGGGCATTAAAAAAAAAGAAAAAAAAGGGACGATTTGAAATTTAATAATTAATCAACTCCATTTTAAACGGTTAGACAATCAACAAAATAATCTCAAACTGATAAAGGCAACAATAATGACTTCATTTTACATCCTGGATAAAATAAATATAGCCAACAACCATATATAAAATTATGAAAAGTGTTATAAAAGTATAGAAATAATAGAGAGAATTTAGAGAGAATGAATTCTAAGGAATTCTCGTGAATGAATTTCATTAATAGCAAAGCCTCTATTTATAGAAAACTTGAATACAATCGTAATTACATAATTTCATCAAGGTATAATAGTCATTCACATATAATAATTACACATTTTACCAAATTATTCCTCCACCAAATTATTCCTCCACCAAATTATTCCTCATAATTCATAACCACCAAATTATTCTCAATTATTCATAACACTCCCCTCGAACGACTTTATTAATACAAACGTTTTCCTGACTTTGCTGAGAAAAGCTGGGAAAAACTTCCAAAACCGATTGCGGAGATAGCTTGGAGTGGTTATATCTTGCTTCATCAAAACATTGCTCCCGATATCTATCGGCATATGAGTATTCACGTCTTTTCGTTAAAAACCTTGTCAAGAAAACCAAAGTGGGAAAAAACTTGATCGAAGGAAAAAAGAGTATACTGCCGCTCGATTTCATATCTGAGAACTCTATCTTTACTACGTAAATGATTTCAATATCATCATCGTTGGATCTAAAGCATTAGCTCCATTATAACTTGATCCAATAGATACACTGTATCAATTTCTCCTATCGTTCTCAATATACCATGAATATGCCTCGTTAAAACCTTATTAGGAAAAACCCAAAGGTGGGAAAAACCCTAATGAAGGAAAAGAGTACATTATTCATGTGAATACGCCTTTAAAGTTGCCTCATTAAAAACCTTGCTAAGGAAAACCCAATGGGATAAAACCTTAATCAAGGGAAAAGAGTGCAACGCAGTATTTTATACAATTATCCGCAAAGCATTTCAAAATCTTTCATACATTTGTATGAGTATCATATACATTGGTTTATATACTCTTCGCTCATTTAGAGTGCATCAATTTTCGTACACAACTACAAAACATTCACCATGAACACATGTCTCCAAACACACAATTTAAAGCATATAAATTCATCGTAAAAACATGTAAAACATTTAAGTAAACCTTCATAACTAATTAACACTTAAAATATATCATTTAACATTTAATACTCACTTAATAGGTTACTTCATTCCAGGGCTTAGCTCACCCTTTAGGTACTCATAAACACGGGTTTAGCTCATCCGATCATTTAATTTCCTTTCTACTACACACGATCGGTAATTTAACTTTCATGAGCATGCAACATATAATGACCACCATGCTTATCTTTAAACTTGAGCAATAGTCATCATCACCTCATCATCTCATAAGTTAAAGATTTCACATTCACCATTTATCATCTTCAATATATCTCAATATTTTCATTATCATTGATCATATGTAGCGCTACATTTTCATATCGTGTCGACACATTTCAATTTCATTTCTTTCCCCATATCGACATAACTTATCGAGATATCTCATTATCAATCCTCTTGTAGGATTACACAATATAGTTATGTCTATATACTCTTCAAGAGTATATGCCTCCGTTATTAAGACCATCTTTTATAATTTGCTTTGATATATATGATTGAGGGAAATATCAACGCTTCTAGCGTGCTAACTTATCAAAGCATCGTAGCTTTGATATATGTGATTGTTCATAGCCTTTCATGCATCTTTGAACTTCAAGTTAGTATTTCAATTTCGAGGATATATAACATGATGCATTTCACATATTATTTTCAACATTTAATACTCCCCTCATCTTTGAGAAAATTTAGAACACCAAAACTCATACAGTTTGGTATGATTTTAATCATATATGTTCTCATCATTCGCCTTAATATGGGAATTTAGACCGCTTTGCATTCTTATTCTCGATATCGGCAATTTATTTGAGGACTTTAAATAATTTGCCATATAATATCCCACTTGTATAAGTGCGCATACTCAAATCCTTCAGAGGATTTATTCAAGTATTGGGATATACATTTACTAGCTTTATCATTAAATCGAAAATCATGCTCATATCTAGTGAGCAAATATTTCAGAAATTTCAAATTACTGAATCATATACACATGTGACTATCTAGTGGATCCATATCATAATATCTAGTAGTCCATATGGAGGATGAGTGGGCCCATACTTCTCATCCTTTATTCCAGGATATATTTGGGATTTATTCCCAATATTGGCTAGTAATGATTTCATCATTTATCGAGAACAATCATTGAAGAATTCCTTTAATTCTTCACTTGAAATATTGATTTCAATAATTATTTAAACCTGGATGGTGGTCCGGTTTTGCAACGAGTATTATTGAACTTCTAGTTCAAGAAATTCTTATATCGATTTCACTAGTATCCAGATAGTGCTCAATATGATTTATCATAGAAATAATTCACCGACATATTCCATCATCTTTTTGGTGACATTATTGTCTACCACTATTCAAACATCTGAGTTACAAATACGCATCACATCCGCTTATTATTTAATTCCGAAAACGTAGCTCTTACGCTTCATATTATTTATTTAAATGGTCTTATTTCATACGCTCGTATTATTCTATAAATAAATCATCAAAATTATTGCAAAATTCATCCTAGCAAGGGTCTATACATTATAATGGATCATATGCTCTCAAATCTTGAAAATACTATCCATCACTACCGATTAAAATCCTAAAATGATTTATCGAGGTAAATTTGGAAAGATTAAGGATGCTAATGAATAAGTGGTATCCCACAAGATATCCGATGCTTGATTGAAGTAAAGGTTAGATTATCCGTGAGGTTTCAATTCCTTCTAAATACATGCTGTATGGGTAAAAGTAATTTTTCAAAGAAACGGAGAGCAAAAAGATTAGGAGGATGCTACAAAGTGTGCTCGATGGACATGTGACACTTTCGATGTAAATCATGGGGTACTTTGTCCGTAAATCGAGAAGATAAAATAGCATTCATTAAGGATGGATTGAGTAAGGAGCCTTTGGATGATATTCATGAGCTCTTGAGACACATCTAGTGGACACGCATAAAGGTGAGCTAATGGCCTTATGGGCCAAATTCAAAAGATCAACAAACGCGTTACAGTCCTTGAAAAACTTACTTTAGAAGATCCTGTTTGTAAATTTAGTAGAAAAATTTAGCATAATGATTTTCCCATATTTATGTAAGAAAGCTCGGTGTAATAACAAAGATCAATATATTTCTTTTATTTGTAAATATCGCTTTTCAATTTTTAAGATATATATTATTTTTCAATCATGATTTGACTATATATCATATCACTAAAGAAAAATTTCTGCCTTTTTTCTCTTTCATATTTGTTAAAAAGTAAATAGTGCACTCAATTATTGGTTTTAAAATTTTCTTTAAATAGAGGGATTCATATATCTCTCATGTTGAAAATATAGTGCAAAAGAGAGATAGGAGTAGAGATGGATGTGGAGATTTTAGAATCATCTCATACAAGTCAACTTTACCTCGCCATATATTAAAACCGTATGTATTCTTGGTGGATCTAACGTAGGCCATATCCAATATGTGGATATGGCAAACCAACTAAAAGAGTTAGGAGACAAGAAATCAATATACTATACGGAGGAACCAACAACAAACTTTAGCTAGACTTATAATGGCCGACAATCATAGGAATAAGAGTTTGAGTGTAATACCTTTCCATCTAGTTGGATCTAATACTCTAATTGGAGCCAGTTCTACCATGGGTCCGAGGTTGGTGCTACAAGCGCCAATCCATCCACAACTGCATGATGTATATGATGAATAATAGTGATGCTTTCATTGTCCTTCCAAAGCGCTACAACCTGTTTGGAGGAAATATTCAATATAGCCTCGTTGTACACATGGAATTTTCATGTCAAACCAATAGGTTTGTTGAATATTAATAATTTCTTTGATGGCTTACTAGCGTTTCTAGATCGAGTGTAAATAATAAGTTTATCTCTCATTCAATGAGAAAATACTTATTTCGCTTAGTCTGCTGATGAACTACTCATCAAATTTCATGCATATGTTCAAGAATCAGGAAGCCAGTTAGTCGATCACGTATCAATCCTGCTTTAAAAGAAAATTTGGATCCTTTAAATATTTCATTATGAATCCTAATGTTGATGGTGGTAGAGTTACGGAGTATTTATACTCTCGAGACGCATCCCTCATTTATGGATTCAAGATGTATATTCTTTTGCATTTCTATATTTTTAAGTGTTTAATGCCATCTTTTGATATTCTCAATATGTTCCACTGATTGCTTTGTACTTCTTACGGAGTAATAATAATATCATATTGGCTTTATCCAAATACGTAAATCTAGTGATTATGCTTCTTCAAGAGCATTTTATTCTCATATTAATACAATCTCATATCATCGATGAGATTACTTCATATAATTTCTCCATCGATATATTATCTTTGATTTATCAACATGGGATCTATTGAGCATTTGATTTTCATCTATTTATCCAATGGTGACTTCAAGTACCCTTTACTCAATTTTCTCCATTTAATATTAGGTATATATGGGGAAGTAATTTTATTCTCATCGTCTACTACTTGAGGAGTATGATTAGAATATTTGATCAACTACTTCTATGCAGGTAAGTAGATTATAACCAATCGTGTAGTATAACCCACCACATTGGAAATATGCACACCAATCGTGGTATTACCCACCACATTGAAATATACTCAAACTATAAAGTGCATAAATTTAAATTGCAAATTAAATTTCCTCCAATAGGTGGTCGAACCTACCTTTTCTGAATTATTGCAATAAATATAAATCTACGAATTTAAATAGCAAGAATTAAATTGCATAATATTTAACTACTTCTTGAGTAGGATTCTGCTTAGTAGAAGGTATTACCCATCACTTAGCATATAAAATGTGAAAATATATAAAACCTTCCATTTAGTGACAGTTGAACAACCATCATCAAGTAGGAGGTATTGGCTAATTAAATTACACTAAATAAAGTCGAGAATTAAATATTGAGCTAATTTACGGGAGCAAATTTGTTCTTCTAGAACAAATATTCATTACTTTACTAGCACATGTATCCTTTTTAGAATAAGTATATTATGTAATTAAACTCTTCGAGTTAAAATAATATTCGATCTTTTAACTCAAATGGACTTCAAGCCATTTTATATAATCAATGGATTTAGAATTTCTTCATGAATATTCATCCCATTTTCAACATCGTCAAAATTAGAGTCGGTTTTACCCTAAGGGTAAATTGTCCATTCAATTAAATAAAGGTAAAATTGTCAAAAAATATTTTATCAATATTTTCTGATTGGAAAATATCTCCTTTCTATTTCAATTTTATCAATATCAAAAATGTTCAAGGACTATTTTGTAACTTTTTCAAAAGTTGTGTACTTATTTGTAAATTTTGAAAGTTTGATAATAACATATTTCAAAACGAGTTATTACACCTCTATCAATGTTGGTGTCAAATCAAGCTCTCGTTAAATCGAGTATAATGGAGTCGAGAAAATTTGATTTTGATAATGTATGCTCATATATCTCGAGAAACGAATATTATAGTTTAATATATTATTATATTATAAAGAATATAATATATATACCTTCATTTTTCTTAGGGAGAAAATTGAACTTATGTATTTCTCCATTCACAATTCTTGAATTGCCCACAACTCTTTATCTCGCATAAATGTTTTATGTGAGTGATTGGGAAGATAGAAAGAGAGTGAGAGAAAGTGGGAAAAAGATAAGAGAGAAAAGAAAGATAAAGTATTGATTGGAGATGGATTAGGTTATTTATAATAATTCGGTTTCGACATGTAAGATCATCTATAAGATGCATAGAAAGCATACTCCTTCATATTACTCAAATGGCTAGAGCAAATCTTTGATAACGTGTTATAAAAGTATAGAAACAATAGAGAGAATTTAGAGAGAATGAATTCTAAGGAATTCTCAGGAATGAATTTCATTAATAACCGAAGCCCTATTTATAGGAAAACTTCGAATGGCACAATCGTAATTACATAATTTCATCAAGGGTATAATAGTCATTCACATATAATAATTACACCTTTTACCAAATTATTCCTCCACCAAATTATTCCTCCACCAAATTATTCCTCATAATTCATAACCACCAAATTATTCTCAATTATTCATAACACTTCAATTATTATTCATAACAAAAAGTCATTTAAAAAGAACATGAATGAAAAATAGACAAGTAAAACTCTTTTCATTTTGCATTCTCTAATCTCTTCTTCCTGTTCTCTTCAAATTTGCTCTTTGTTCTCTCCGAATTTATCCATTGTCCTCTCTAAGTTCGCTGCCCATTTTAAGTTTTCACTAATTTTCACATCCGTGCGATGGATAGGAATCATTAATGTTGGTAATTCCGGATTTTACAACACATAAAAAAAAAAAAAAAAGCTCAACGAATGGTCAAACGTGTATAACATATCCATAGGTTGGTCTAATATGCAATTGCGCAAATCATTAATGTTAGAAAATATCTTTGAACACAAAATTTGTGTTGGAATTGGTTTGAGTATCATTATCATCACAGATCATATTTTCAAGCATATAATAAACTTAAATTAATATAAATTATTATTGGAACAACCAATCAAATGGTAATTATAGTAGCTTAAATTAATACACAAAAATAGTGTTGGTTTAAATGGTAAGGAAACCATGTATAAGAGGTTTTAGGTTCAAATCTTAAAATTATATTAATTTTTAATAAATATACCTAATTAAGATTCTAATTGAAAAAAGATTCTAGAATGTCGGTTAGAATCTTGACACGGAGCAAACTAATAGATATAGATATGCAACACAATAAAAGCAATTAATTTTGTGCTAAAACTACCATTTCATTAGCTAATTCTGTCCTAAAACTATATTTAATCATCTCTACTTTTAATATATATATATATATATATATATATAGATTTATTTCATAGAATTTAGTCCTTCATTTTCTTCAAAACGTGCAATTTTCACTTCTGTTCTTCTATTGTTACATTAAACCCCACTACGCTTGTTTTCACCTAAAACAATATAAAGCAAATATTATTAAAGTATCCAATTATTTATTTATTTATTTTTGAATGTATAAAGTACCCAGTTATATTATTAAACACAGCTTGCATTGCTACTACTGCCACGACTTAGGTAGCGACGTCTATTTGTTTTGAAAATCGTGTCTTCGGGACTTAAACTACAATTGTGTTTTCAAAGCAGTCCTGCTATTTTGCATATTTGGGTTGTGGGGTCAGTTTAAGGAAATGTCATGGATATTTTTTTATCCTTACAAAAGTCCTCCAAATAAAACTCAAGTTCAAGTGCAAATCATCACATCAAAGTTTTTTTTTTTCAATAAATTCAAGTTTTTGACAAATCAAGTCAAATTCAACCACTTGAAACGCACGAATCAAACTACGTGGCTCCTCATCTTTAACACCTAGATTTTTTAATAGGAGAATAATGCAATTTCGTAATCAATAGAACCAATCCATTATGTAATTTTCAAATTATAATTTGAAACAATGTTGTGTTATTTTTAGGCCTTGTTTGATTGGGGGTTTAGTTGTTCCGCGCGGTATTCCGTGTAAAAATGTATGGTTAATATTATTTTGGAAAATGTGTGTTGTTGAAAATGAATATGAGGTGTACGGAATTGTGTGCGGATTTGGTTAACACCAAATAGAACAAGGCCTTAATACACAAAATTTTTTTGCAACTACAATTTCAAAAAGATGTTATTTAATCAAATATAGTTCCTTTGTTAAATGTGATGGCAAATAACGATCAACCAAAGCTAAACAGTCGATTTACAATTATGAATTGCCTTCAGAAGGACGGTTCCTCCCCTTTGAACGATGACCGTCGAACACGTAAACCAAACCCTCTAGATTCATGACCATCATCATAACATCTCATCATAAACCCATGGTCGTCAACGCAATGATTGCCTTCATTATTCTAGACGACGGCTTAATTAGTTTGATTACTGTATGTTCTATGAAGATTAAATTTGGTGGAGGATGTATAGTTGAAAATTGGAGATGAGGTATTAAAAAATATATAGTAATTGTCAAATCATTGAATATTTAAAATAACGTGGTCAATTTATTTTCCATTTCTCCTGCTTACATTTTAGTGGGCTAAATATTTGTGATGAATTCCTAAACCATCAAAACCAAATAAAATAATAAACATAAATGAAATTAATTAAGGAATAATTACATGATTGTCATAATATAACTATTGATTTACTAATTAACCAAAAGTAGATTCATATTTACACATGTGTCAACATTTATAGTATCGAATAATATTGACTATTGATTTACTAATTAACCAAAAGTAAATTCATATTTACACATGTGTCAACATTTATAGTATCGAACAATATTGCCCCTTGACCTAACTCAAACATACCCTTCTTCCCCAACTTTTCTATTTCCTCAAACTTTTCTTCTTCTTCCTCTCCACCATGGCCGCCGAAACAATATCTAGCAATTTATAGTAGTGAACAATATTTGGCACTAAGATAATTCGATTCATAGTTTAGAGGGCAAATTTATGGATTGCGTTGTGATTGGAAATTTCTTATTACAACCATGGCAGATTTCAATTCTCTTTGCTTTTGTTATTTCCATATTTGATATTCGAGCCCCTGTCTACAATCTTTATTTGTAAATTGATTTTCTTTGGGAGAAGTAATTTTCTAAAAAAAAAAAAATACAAACTGTTTGATCTTAGATCTGGACTTGTTGAAGTGTGATAGTGGCAGTTGAAGTGTGATTCATTAACCGGAGAAGATGAAGAAAGTAGGCGGAGTTTTCACCGAGAAGATGAACTGTATTCATATTAAAATTTCATCTGCAAAAAATTCCTATGTTCTATGCTACAGGTTATAGTATGAGGGTAAAATGGTACAGTTACTTGACAATATTGATATTTGTATAGTTACTTGAAAATATTGATATTTTTGTAATTTGTAAAAATAATTGAAAATTCAGTAATTAGTAATTAGGAATTTGACAATTAAGTAATTCACCCATTAAGGAATAATTATTAGCAACATCAGGATCCAACGCTTTGGTTTAGTGCGCAATAAGGACCTATCATTTTTTTTTTGATATTTTCGTCTTTAACCTAACATTTTATTATGAGATAAAGACTTTTTATGTCAAACGATAATATTACCCTTTTATTTTTATTATTTTATTAAATTAAGTAAAAATATTTACAATCAAGTTCGTAACCCTTCAATAAGTACAAATTAATTTCCATCTATAACCTATGCTCCACCACTAGCACCACCACCACTAGCCATCCCAGCACTACCACCACCAATTCCGATGAACTCCAAAGAGACTCCGACGAGGCCCAAAAAAAGAACTGGTGGTTCGAAAACCACCACCAGCTATTGGTAGTTTGATGCTGGTGGCTTTCGACTATCAGATCTATTTTTGGGCCTCTTAGAGTTGGTGGTGATGGTCATGGGCCAGGGGAGAGGACAGTGGCGGTGGAGAATAGAATAGGTTGTAGATGGGGGCTGATTTATACTTATTGAAAGGTTACAGACTTAATTGTAAGTATTTTTATTTAATTTAATAAAAATAATATAAATAAAAGAGTAATATTATCTTTTTGGTTTAAAAAGTGCTCATCTTGTAATAAAACGTTAAGTTAAAAACGAAAATGTTAAAAAAACGATAGGCCCTTAGTGTGCACCGAACCAAAGCATTGAATCCTGATGGTGCTAATAAGCCATTAATTAATGATAGAACTAAAGGAATTGTATTTTTTTCTTTCTTTATCGACGACTTTCAAAACATGCAAATCCGACTCTCTAAAGAAAAAGTATAAAGAAAGTGCGAACAGCATGGAAGATGAGGACTAATCATGTAATTTGCTTTGAACGGTAAGCTTTCATTTCTGTCTCGACCGGCTCTCCTTCGGTGTGCCCTAATTTGGTCCTCGACCCTGCAACCCATTCCCAGTGAAGAAAGGTGAACCCGACCTCAACGCTCGACAACAATGGCGGGAATTTCCGCTTTCAAATGTCCTTGTTTTCGTCCATCTTCTGCTCCCTCTTTCTCTTTCCATCGTCCTATGCGTAGAATTTCATACAGTCCCAGATTGACAAGTATTTGTTATTATCACCTTTTCCTTTTCCATTTTCAATTTTCCATTTCCCTTTTTCTCTTTAAACGATGATAATCAATCGCGATAAATGTTGAATTTTGTTTTCCCTATTTCAGGAGTATATGCGTTTTCCAGCAACGATATTAAAGTGGGCTCAAACATAGAAGTAGATGGAACTCCTTGGAAGGTTATTGGTAATTTCTGCAATGGTTGTTGAAATGCTCATGCTTGAATAGTACTTTACTGATTTTCTGTTAGCTTTGACATTCTATTAGCTTTGACATTCTATTCCTTCAAATTTAAAACATTCCGTCTGCGCACCTTCTAGTTGAAGCGTATAAACGAAGCTGCACTAGCATTGTGGAAATCATGGCCTCCTGCTATCTCGGTGGACAGTACTTAGCATCTCATAGCTCAAAAACAGTTTCTAGTAACTATATCCCTTCTGGTTGTTTGTTATTGCCTACTGTTCGGATAATAGTTAAATAATATACATTTAAACAAGTTAGACTGATTTGTATTAGAGCATCATGTTTTAGGCTTTAATGGAAAAAGATAAGTTCTTTGTACATGTGAGGGGGTGTGTTAAGATAATAGTTAAATATACCTTTGGATTGATATGTGGACTTAAGCTTTTAGATGGAGTGGTTCAACATTTGTCAAGCCAGTTTTAAATTTCAACAAGTTGTTATCTCCATCTGGTGGGTGGGGCAGGATTTATTAAACATTTGGGCTTGGAACTAACTTGGTTTTCTTTGGCAATCTTTAGAGTTTCTCCATGTGAAACCTGGTAAAGGAGCAGCTTATGTGAGGACCACACTACGCAATTACTTGACGGGAAATCAAGTAGAGAAAACTTTCAGGGCTGGAAGTAAGGTAACACACTGCTGAATTGCTGAATTTTGTTACACTTTTTCTTTTTCCAATAATCTACCGGAATTATGTGGTGGATGGATTAAAATTGAGTCTATTATGATAGCCGTAGTACAGGAATTGCATTCATTAAGTATAGTTGTTTTTGGGAAGATTGAAGTGATCTGTAAGGCTCTTGTCAAACTTTATGCAGTAAGCTAGTTCGGTCACCATTTCGCATGGAAAGTTGGAGATAGTTGGTGTTTCATGTTTGAGCATTTTACCTCTGTGTTCAGTTCTGGCTTTGCAACTATAATCTTTTATGTTTCAGAGGTTGTTTGATATGGCCTTCTTGGAAACTTTCACTAGCATTTTTAACCACCAATTTCATTGACTTGACAACTTTTTCACATGTTTTAAACCACATACAAAAAGTTCCTTTTTAAACAATCAGTATAAAAATTAGATGGTTGGGGGGCATCACTATTTGGAATAGGTAGCATATCTTCTTCATCGGAAGTTGTGCATGATCTACTTGTTTGGCTTAAGCATATGAACAATTATTGAGTAGTGGCGATGCCCTCGGGACCATAAAGATATGCGTACTTTCTTTAGCTATTCTTCCAATCTATAGTACAATTGCCTGGTTGAGGATGTATTTGATTTCTTTATTTCCTAACATGGCCTTTTAAACTGGCCTGTCCTGGAGGAACTAGCATCATATAACCGAACCATAATTAAGTACAATTTGTGGACATGCCTGAAAATAAGGGTAATTCTATTTTCACTAGACGGAGGGAGCATGCAAAAACTTCCAAATGTGGTGGCTTTCATGTCAGCATGATAGTATGAACTCACAGAGCTATATCTAAGAGATATATATGATTATTACAATGCTTAGCACTTGATGACATATTCTGACAATGATGATGAGGATAACTAGAGGAGTTTGGTTTGGCAATACAATTGATGCATCCTAAGATTATCTGATGCAACTGGCATTTGTGCAGATCGGTTTTGACTTTCTATTTTATACTCTTTTGACAGATTGAAGAGGCCAATATATTCAAAGAAACCAAGCAATATACTTACAAAGAAGGTTCCCAGTATGTCTTTATGGACATGGTATGACATTTTCTGTTTCAAGTGTAATTTGTTGGTTTCAATAGCTGGCACCCTTTTCGCGTAAGTTTGTTTGTTGCAAAAGCCTAAAGTGAAGTTTGTTTTCTTTATATAATCACAGTTTTATCTTTTTATTTTGTTTGCCCTATAAAGAGTGTGTTGATTGGTTCCACTCCCAGAATATTTCACGTTATTTGATCTTGAGGGGGCTAAACACCATTGAAGTTCGTTCTTTCTCTGATTGGTGGGAGGACGATTATGATGTTTAGATAGACATGTTAGGGTACATAAATTTGTTCCATGTCCTTTAGCTCAGACAGGCTTTGTGATGTGAACTTATATCATTGTTGCATCTAATGGAAACTCATTTTATGTTGTAAGACTCGGGGCTTGTTTGATACAATTTCAGACGACAAATCATTTTCCTCACTTATCACTCTCAGCCATTCATTACATTGATTTGACAATTCTTTAATACACATTCTTTATTTCTCAACCATGCACTTGAAACTCTTTTTTTTTTTCAATAATCTCTATCAAACTACCCCAATTTTATGAATAAGTATACATTTTCTGGAAGTATTTCTTTAGCACTTGATATGCATTGTCATGCAAAGGAGATTAGAAGCTTTGTTCCTGTCTCAGTTAGTTTCAGTTTGTAATCAGCTGTGGATGCTGTTTTGCCTAGTTCCCAGAGAAACTGCTTCTCTTTAAGAATTAACATGCTGGGACTGGAGGACTAGTTTTTGTGCTTGTTTTGTCGGGTTACTCTCAGGATTCATTGTAAACTTCTCATCCTATGGGAACCATAAATTTTAACAGATTTCAACATATTCTCTCAAACATCAATTGTTCTCTCGGAAGTAGCTGGACTGCTGTTCATAAATTTCAAGAGTTTTATGTTATATATGTTGCAGAGTTCATTTGAAGAAGTCCGTCTCGATGCGAAAGATGTTGGAGACAAATCCAAGTGGCTAAAAGAAGGCATGGACTGCAATTTGTTATACTGGGAAGGAAAAGTAGAGTGCAACTCTAGCCTTGTTAAATTTGTCAGTTGTTACCTGAGGAATCAAACTGGTTGTCAACATTTCTACTGATCATCCCGTTTATTTTGTTGCAGGTAATTGATTTTGAACTACCTATTACGGTAAAGTTGACTGTAGTTGATGTTGATCCAGGCGTGAAAGGCGACACAGTTCAAGGTCCTTGAGTGTAACTTCTGGTTTTAATATTAATGTCCTTTTTGACTTGCAAAGAGATGTAAAATATGTGTTGAAGTAAAATCTGTTAGTCTTGTTTAATCACCATTGTTGTGTACTTGTGTTGGATCTTGTTCAGGTGGATCTAAGCCAGCAACTCTCGAAACAGGTGCTGTGGTTACTGTCCCATTGTTTGTAGAACAAGGCCAAGAAATTCTTGTGGATACGCGAAGTGGGCAATACATGAGCCGTGCATAGGCT